>JADMNL010000023.1:244450000-249250000 GCA_016271365.2 Neoceratodus forsteri
AAAATTGTTATCCTCTGAACAGCATATGTGAAGGTTCATGCTCCTGACCCAATACGGTGATCGTAAAATAACAGAGTCCCCCTCAACAAGAGAATATCTTAGTCAAGCCACCCAAATGCTCCTCGAATGTACTATATGCTTCAGGAAAAAGCAGCAGATGAAGCTGGACAAGTGCAAGGCTCAGCCAGCGTTATTTGACTTCCTGTAAAGTTGTTCAGGGACCACAGTAACATTTCTGGGGAAACACAATTTAAAACCTCTATTGGCTGAACAATAAAGAATTAAAAAGAACTGGTAAAACAAAACAGACAAGCAGATGTCTTTTTATCTGAGAAACATAATCAACAACAAAACAGCCCGCCCCTCCCCCAAAGTACTGTAACTCAGCAGCTTACCTTCAGAATTGATAGCGTGTTGTCTTTAGGGCCATATTCCTGAAACAAGATATCCAGTTGGGTTTGTGACTTCAAGTATTTTAGAAGACTCGAAGCTCAACAAAATAGTCCTCCGTATGTTGAGCAGGACTGGCTAAGTGCTTTAAAATATGTTTCCCCTTGGAACCGTGTCTGTTAATAAGAAGAAAGAAAAAAAAACAGAATTGGTCCAACTCCTAAAAGCAGAAGTGCAAGAAGAAGCTGCTTCTTCTCCTCTCCCAGTGACTCAGGCAAGTCAGCCGTTTCAAGGGTGAGGCCCTCCTACAGGTTTCGAAAGCCAATGGCAAGGCAGGGACAGATATGCAAATGACAGGTGAAAGGTATGATCTTTATGTTTGGCTAAACAGCAACTGAAAGAAAGGGAATGAGAGAGGGCTGTGGTTACGGTAGCAGCTTGGTACTAGCATTTCAGCTCTTGACTATCTAGATAAGAACAAGAGAGAGCCTGGTTGGGGGTGGGCGTGATAAAAGTTAGAGGTCACTGGCATGTTAGAAATGGTACCATCATTTACCTTTGAAAGGGAGTTAGATATTTGTTCTGTGTGCTATCTTGCTAAAAACTGCCATGCATGAACTACTGAGAACTGAGGGATCCGTCAAAAATGTGTGATATGCCCAACTATCTTACAGAGAATGTATGAACAAGTGTCAGCAACAGCGGTAAAAAAACAAGAAAAAGAAATAAGATTCACTTCACACACACACACACACACACAGACACAGCTGAAAGCTGACATTTTTTTTTCCATTTCGCAGCAGTGGAACTGGGTGGGAGGAGCTGTTCTGAGGCTGGAGTGAAACTGAAAGTCTTATGCTTCAGTGAAAAAAAAAAAAACAAGTAGGGAGCTATCACTACTGTGTGGACAGGAAGGGTAATGCGACAATCAGACTTACTGAACTCTACAGAAAATATACCTTCCCCCTTCCCCAAATCCGTAAACTAGAACAGGTCCGCCAAGTCTCCCTTACCTGGTGAGGTCTCCCTCATTTTCAAGCAATGATCTTATTTTCGTTCAGTTGGAGCCCATGCATTTACAATGAATTTTTCCCTCTTAAAAAGCAGCAGTGCATGACATGACAGAGGTGAAAATTTTGAACTATACTTTTTTTTATTCTGTTTTAGATTGTGCCTATTTACTGACTTGTATGACACCCTTATTCTCCCATTTTGAGTTTGCTTAGCACTTTTTTTGTTTACAGTTATGTAAGCCCCCCCCACACTGGGGCTTACCTTAGTGGGGCTATGGCCCCACAGGTGTCCTCGCTCTGCCTCTGGTCCCGTGACTGCAGACATGGGACCGGAGGGCTTAATCAGTGGCTGTGGTGACATTCGGTCCATGGCTGCTGCTGCCCGTTTCTTCATGCCAGCCACCGCTGTGTTCCTCTGGGTCTTTGGCCCATGTAACGAAGGGGCCAAGGACTGAGAGATGCTTTGCACCTCTGGGCGCTGATGGGGCAGTTTGCCAGTCTGGGGCAAGGCCAAGAAGCGGAAGATCAGAGAATGTAAATAAAAAGCAAGGCCGCCATGCATCATCTGCACATGCGCGGCCCTAAAATCTTAAAGGAGACGCAGCTCCTGTGGGGGAAAGGGTGTGAAAAGGGCGCCTCTGGATTCGGGAGCCTCACTAGGCAAATGGGGGCTCCCACCAAATAAATAAAGAGTGTCTTGGCTTCCTCTAGGCAAGCGGAGCCAGGGCATATAGATGTTAGCCCTTGAATGGGCTTAATTGATAAATTATAGGCTGCTTTAGTATAGCAGCAAAACATAAACAAATATGGCAGTCCCCATATGTAGGCAGGCAGCAGGGGCTGCTGGGAAAAGTTCAAGGGGCACCATGCTGAGCCCAGGAAGTAAGCATCCAATCAGAGAGGAAGTGGGTAAAAACTATAAAAGGCAGTGAAAGCCCACTGAAGAGAGAGAGATTCCCAGGAGATATCTCTAGATACTGACAGCAAGAGGGACTACTGTGGGCTACCCCGCCCAAAGACCTGTACTGTGTGCCCAATGGCCTTTCTGGCTCCCAGTGTTGAAAAAAAGGCAGAATGCCTGAGAAAAGCAAGTGGTAGCAGGGATTTGGGAAGAGATTTGGACTTCTGGCTGATTTCTTTACGTGAGATTCAAGCCTGCTTTTGTACGTTTCAAATCAGTTACTTGCAGCCTGAAAATAGCGAGACTGGTAATTTTCAGCCTGAAGAATAGAGAGACAGTATAACCTGTGTTCCCCTCGGGAGGACTAGTGTTTCGGACTGCTTAACTGTTTCTAGCCAGAACGCTGTGTGCATTAGAGCACAGCTGTGTTTGGCTCTGGGAAAAGGCTGCATGCCAAGCAGAAAGTTTAGGGGACACTCAGCCTGCCCAGTCCCCAGACCAATGAGAGAGACCACTGGAAAGGAAGACATCAAGAGGCCTATCATGTGAACACTGCTTACAAAGGCCCTGGGGCAGTCTGGAAATGCCTGACAAGTGAAGTCCAGTGTTCTCCATCCCATCAACCAGCTGCTGCTTTCCTGCTGCCTGCTGCTGTGGTGCACCACCAACTGCTGATACCAGAAGAGTACTGTTTGAAGTGAATTCCTGCAACCCCCCTGAAGCTTCAAACTGTAAGTACCTCTGAGCTGGGGCTCCAAGGGGTTTTCTGCATTTTAGCTAGCTACTGTAGCTAGTTAGGCTTCAGAGGGGGTTAAGTCCTGGGCAGGACTGTGCCAAGCACTAAGATAAGCCCAGGTAGAAAAATTAAAGTTTGTTGTGTTTGAATTTTATTGGGCCCCAACGAGAGTAGCAAGTTTGAGACTGTTTACCCTCACAGCATCCCAGCATCTCGGATCATCGCCCTGCATCACTAGTAGGCTGCTAGGACCCCAGTATGGTACCCACTGCAACTGACTGACTGTGTCATTAACAACCATTTTGGGGAAAGCGGGGTGCACCTGCAGGTGGAAGGTGTGGGGCCAGTGTGGGGTACCATTGTTGCTGCATTTCATTGTTGTGTGTTATTTTCTCCTTTTACTCCTCCCTATAATAAAAGTGAAGTTAGTTTATGCTACAATTTGCTATTGTAGAGTATTGCAAAGTGTGTACTGTTACTGTGTGAGGAATCCTGCGGGGGCAGTTATTGTATTTTCCTTTGGGGTGGTAACCTGGCATTTCTCCAACAGGTATCCCATATCACTGCCCAGGCAGAGGCACCGCAACAATCTATTCCTATACAACTCAACCACTAGTAAACCCAGGCCGGCCCCCTTGGAGGTGTGTCGTGGTGAGACCCGAGGGCCCTGAACAGGCAAGGAGAGTCAAGGGGCTGTTACAGTTAAAAAACTGAAAGGTGCTCTCCTTTTGGTATGCCTCGGACCAGGTTTTAATCAGTATTCTTTGCTGTTTTTGTACACCTGTCATTCCATAAGGTCAGGAAGCAGTGTCTGCTGCATACTAGTTTGTAACCCCTAGGTGGCGCTACCCCCAAGGGATACTACCCCTGCCTGTGTGACCAGGTACAGGTTGAGGGGCCTGGGTACTGAAAACGGGTGCCTCCACCCAGAGGACAGGGTTAGTGGTAGCGTAGCTGACCTGGGTACAGCCCTCCGTGACACTGTTACCCCCCCTCTTTTCCCTCTAGTGGCCTAAATGGTTTACAGAATACACAATTGCAATTGACACTTGACAACAGTTTTAACCCCACACTTGCTGCACTTACCACCAGAGCTATTTCAGTTGGCTCGGCCCTGTAGACCCCCTGTAAAATAAGATTTAGCATAACAACCAACAATATTTCAATGCTGTTTGTACAGAGGTACACCACAACCAGTTTCAATGCAAAAAGATTTAGATCTGATTTATTTAAGTGGCAGTAACAAGGAAAGGGGCAAAATCTAGTGGTTGATTCAAGATCTGAAAGGTTCAGGCTATAAGGCATGCACTTAAATGTCCCAGGCTGTAGCACAATCACACACACACTCTCTGGGTACCCAGTTGGAACTACAGGCTAGCCAGAAGCGTTGGCCGGGGTAGGCCGGCGTTGCAGCTGGTTGGGGTCCTGTGATGGAAAGAAAACATGCATGCAATGTAACCCACAATTTGTAATCCAGAGCTGGATGGCTCAGTCCAAAATGATTAGCAACAACAATGAAATCATTTGACACACTTTTATTTGATCTTTGCTGCAGGGAGCTACCCTGGTGTTTACTCATGCTACCCAGTACAGGATGCAGGATGGATGAAAGGGAGACCTCAGGATGAAGTGCTGGATTGCCAGGAGAAGCAGGGCCCACACGAAGCACCGTAGTGCCGATCCTGTTCATTGGTGTTGAGCAGGGAACCGAATCCCCACGCAGGTCTGTCGTCGGTTGGTTCTCTGCGGTGAACGGCTGTCTGGGCCGAGGTGGCAAGGCCCAGACCGGGTAAACGGTTTAGATGACAGTCCAGTAAGTGCTGGATGCAGCTTCCAGCAAGTGTGACGCATTCAAGCAGTGGGGAACCAAATTGCGACCCACAATCGGCACACTTCTAGTAAAAGTAAGGCAATACCACAGTTCGGATAACAGTCCGGTTGCAATACACAGGATCTTCTTCGCAAACCGTACGCTCTGCAGCTGTCTTGAGTCCTGACAGGCCGATTGCATCGAGGCAAATCTTTGGTTCACTTCAGGAGAAGTTCAGCTCATCACAATTCAGGATCCGATCGCAAAAGTTGCAATTTCGGATGAAGTCCGATCTCAGGTTCAAGGTCTCTTCACTTAGGAAGATGGTAGCAGGCAGGCCAAACACAGCCTTCCCGACGACTTCTCCTGTGCACCACGCAGGAGCAGCTGCTCGAATCTCTCGAGCTGTTCACTCTTTTAACTCTAACTCCACACTGACACTGTGCTGTAGGCAGCACTGGGACTTCCTTCTGATCCAAAAGGGTTCGGTTGGTTGATCCATCTGTCTGTCAAAGCATGGGCTCCCCCTCCATGTCCATTTAGGCACCAAAAGTAAAAAACAATTCCTACAGAAATTCACTCCCACAAGACCCCTGGGGACAGACTCCATTTTAGGGTCCCCAAAGGTACTGATTGGTCCAGACTAGCAGTCCAGAACCAAGATGGTGGCGATTAACAGAAATGTCCATGCTGCAAAGGGAGGCAGGTTAAACAAACTACAATATTATTATTATTATTGCAGATAACCAGAAAACAATCACAGTTTCTGATAAAGCTCCCTCTGCGCAATTAGCAATGGCAGAACGGAGCAAAAGCACTGCAGTCCGGGCGGGACTCAAGCCTGAAAATACTCGGCCCCTACGCAGATTAATTACACACTACGATACAGGCAGCTCTTAAAGAGACAGGCACGGAGGCTAACAGGGTGCTCACATGCAGACACTTTTAAATGGCTAGGACACAGAACACCAGCCTGGCAGTGGGCATTTAGGCAAGCCCAAGGAAGACTTTTGGGAACCCCCATTTGTAGGGGGGTTACAAGTTCATTATAGTCCTGTTAGTTTAACCTCAGCGATAGGGAAAATGATGGAATCACTTCTGAAGGCAAGAACTGTCAAGTACCTAGAGGCCAGAGGGGCACAGGACCCAAGGCAGCATGGATTCACAGCGGGAAGGTCATGCCAGACGAATCTAATAGATTTATTTGACTAGGTGACCAAAGTAGTAGATCAGGAAGGGGATGTGAACATAGCCTACCTAGACTTTAGCAAAGCATTTGACTCAGTCCCACACAAAAGATTATACAAGTTAGCCAGCCTGGGAGTGGGTCCCAAGATAATAGCCTGGGTAAAGAATTGGCTGGAGAATAAGACACAGAGGGTAATAGTAAATGGAGTCCACTCTGAAGAAGGGGGTTACTAGTGGGGTACCGCAGGGTTCAGTATTAGGACCGGTCCTCTTCAATGTCTTTATAAACGACATTGCAGAGGAACTGGAAGGAAAAGTATGTCTCTTTGCAGATGACACAAAGATCTGCAACAGAGTTGATGCACAAGGTGGGGTGGAAAGGATGAGAAGGGACTTGGCAAGGTTAGAGGAATGGTCAAATGTATGGCAGCTTAGATTCAATGCTAAGAAGTGCAAGGTAATGCACCTGGGAAACAAAAACCCAGGGGAAGAGTACACAATGGGGGGTGAGATACTAAAAACAACAAAAATGGAAAGGGACCTGGGTGTAGTCATATCAGATGACTTAAAGGTGGGCAAGCAATGTGAGAGGGCAGTAAGGAGGGCTGGGGGGATACTGGGATGCGTAGGGAGAGGCATCACCAGTAGAAAACAGGAAGTTGTTATCCCTCTGTACAGACAGCTGATGAGACCCCATCTAGAGTACTGTGTGCAGTTCTGGAGACCCAATCTCTGCAAGGACATAGACAAGATGGAAGCTGTCCAGAGGAGGGCAACTAAAATGGTGCAGGGTCTGCACCAGAAGACATATGAAGAGAGACTAAAGGAGCTTAGTATGTATAGCCTCGAGGAAAGGTGGGAGAGGGGGGACATGACAGAAACTTTCAAGTACCTCAAAGGAATCAGCAAAGTCCAAGAGGGTAGCATCTTTCAAAAAAAGAGGTGTGCAAGAACAAGGGGGCACAATTTGAAGATAGAGGGGTGGCTCAGAGGTAATGTAAAGAAGTATTTTTTCACAGAGAGGGTTGTGGATGCATGGAACGGCCTTCCGGAGGAGGTTGTGGAGTCAAAAACAGTGGTTGAATTCAAGCATGCATGGGACAGTCATAAGGCAATTCTAGGGGTTGGGGGTAGAAAGAAGTAGGCTGCTGGTTAACTAGGATCTGCAGCTTATCTGTTAGGTAGGGAAATGGGCAGACTGGGTGGGCCAAGCGGTCCTTATCTGCCGTCAAATTCTATGTTTCTATGTCACAAGAACAGTGATTTTAAACAATGGGTGTTTAAAGCAACACAGAATACTGATGAAAACCTGGTCCGAGCCATACTGAAAGGAGTGCTCCTTTTATTATTTCAACTGTACCAACAAAATGGTAAAGCAGACTCAAAACTGGGAAATAGGGATCATGCGAATCAGGAAAAACTGGACAATCAAAATTGAATAAAAAAGTGCAGGCTGAAAATTTTCACCACTATTACGCAGTTGTAACCCCTAGGTGGCACTATCCCAAGGGCTACTACCCCTGCCTGCGTGGCTAGTTGCAGGTTAAGGTGCCTGGGTCCTGAAACGGTGCCGTCACCCGGAGGTCAGGGTTGTTAGCGGTCAAGCTAACTTGAGCACAGCCCTCCGGGACACTGTAACCCCCCCCCCCTTCTTTCCCTTCTAGTGGCCTGAGCAAAATACAATAATCACTTTCACAATGACCCTTATTCACCATGCAATTACCTATGCTGTTTGCACTTACCACCAGGGCTGGTTCCTCTAGCTCAACCCTGGAGACACCCTGTAAAACAAGGTTATGCACAGCAAATAGCAACAGTACAGTACTTTTGGCACAAACTGGAACCACAGTCAGGCTAAATGCAAAAAGAGTTAGATCTGATTTATACAGGGAACTTGAACAAGAGAGGGGCATAATCAGGTTGATTTGTTTAAAGGCTATATCAATCAAACAGTCATGCATGCACTTGAGTCCCTACACAGTCACACACACTGGGTACCCAGGTAGGAGGAAGGTGGGCTAGCCAGGATTGTTGTCCAGGGTAGGCCGGCGTCGCAGCTGGTTGGGGCCCTGTGATGGAAGAAAGCAGCATGCACAACACACGCTATTTGTAATTTGGAGCTGGAGGGCTCAGTTTGTGAAGGAAAAGACAACAAAGCAATCAGATGACAACACTTTAGATTTTGCTGTTGTTGCAGGGAGCTACCCTGATGTTTACTCACGATACCCAATACAGGACACAGGCAGGACAAAATCGAAGCTGCAGGTTGTTGAGCTGGAGTGCCAGAAGCAGGGCCCACACAAATCACTGAGGCGTCATTCCTGTTTAAGGCATTGAGCAGGGGGCTGATCCCCAGGCAGGTCTCTCGTCGATGGCTTTCTCTGTGCAGCGGGTATTCTGGCTGGGCCAGTGTGACAAGACCCAGGCCGAAGGGAGATGAATACGGATTCAGTCTGTTGGAGCTGGATGCAGCCTCCGGTGAGCAGAATACAGTTCAACACACAGTGGGGAACCAAATCATGACCCACTATCAGCACACAGCACATTTACATGTAAGAAATTCTACTGTACCAGGCAGATTGCTATCCAGTCACAATTACAGGGTCTCTGCACAAGCCGGAAGTTCAAAGGTGGCTGGAAATCCTGACAGGCCGATTGCATTCAGCAAATCTTCGGTCTTCTTCAGGTTAAAGCCTGGTCATAGTTCTGTGGCTTATCTCACTCTTACAATTTGGATTCAGTCTGAATAAGCTCTATTTTCCCTCTCAGGGACAGCAGGCAGACAGGTAGGTCAAAACTCAGCCCTTTCACAGTTCTCCTGTGTGAATTACACAGGGGCTGCTGCTTGAATCACTCAAGTTGTTACCACTTTCACTTCCCAGTTCAGACCGACTCTAGCAGCAAGCGGCCTGGGACTTTCCCCACGATCCAAAAGGTTCAGTTGGCCGATCTATCTGTCAGTCAGTTCAAGGGCTCCCCCTCTAGGTCTGTTTTGGCACCAAAATGCAAAACTACAATTCCTACAGAATTTTGCTCCCACAAGACCCCTGGGGACAGGCTCCATTTTAGAGTCCCCAAAGGTGCTGATTGGTGCTGACTGGCAGTCCAAAACCAAAATGGTGGTGCAATACATAAGGTCCATGCTGCAAAGAAGGCAGGTTAGACAAACTACAATATCAATACTATTCTAATGGATAATCAGCAAATAAGTACAGCTTCTAACAGAGCTCCCTCTGCACTAACAGCGATGGCAGAATGGAGCGATTATCTGGTAGCCTGGGTGGGACTCGAGCATAGAAACACTCAGCCCCCCTCCCAGATTAATTATGACTGCGATCTAGGCAGCTCTTAAAGAGACAGTTCACTGAAGCTTTACAGGCACTCTCTGGCAATACATTTGAACTGCTAAAATGCAAGACACCAGCCTGGCAGTGAGCGTGTAGGCCAGCTCAAGGAAGACTTTTCAGGAACCCCCATTTGTAGGAGGGTTACACCGTGTTGCTTTAAGGTCTGATCATTAATCCACTGGAATCTCATATTTTAGCTTTGACCAGGAAAAGGCAGTGGATGTAGCCTACCTAGACTTCAGCATGTGGTCTGACACTGTGCCGCACAGAAGGCTGATTAGGAAGCTGACTAATCTGGGGCTGGGGGCCAAAATGATAAATTGGGTTAACAGACTAAAGCTGAGGGTAGTGGTAAACAGCACACATTCTAAGGATGGGGAGGTGACCAGTGGGGTACCGTAGGGAACAATCAGTGTTGAGATCAGTCCTCTTCAGTATCTTCATGGGGAAACATGGAGGGCGGAAGGAAATATTGTTTAACCAGGAGTAGCACACTAAGCTGAAGCTTGTTTCCAGATGTGACCTGGAAGCACAAGAAAGTTAAGTGACTTGCTCAGGGTCACACAGTATGCACCTAGGTGGCTGTGGGATTCAAACCCAGGTCTCCGGATCTGCAGCTCAGAGCCTTAACCCACTGCACTATACTGCCTCCTAGGGAAGGCCTGTCTTTGCAGATGGCACACCAGGATCTGCCACAGAGTGCACCTCCAGGAAGGAGTGGGGACAATGTGCAGGGATTTAGGGATATTAGAGGAGTGGTCGAAGGCACAGATGCGGTTCAATACCAAAAAGTGCAAAATCATACACCTAGGGCACAGGAGCCAATGGTGCTTAGTACAGGATGGGGGAGGGGGTGTAGGCATTCACCAGACACAAACGAGACCTCTGGGTTATTATTTCAGAAGACCTGAAGGTGACAAAGCCGTGGGCAGGGCTAGTGGGACTGTGGTGCCCGATTTGCTGGTGTGTACTGGTTCCCGCCTTGCCTGAGCTGCTGTATCTGAGGGTCAAGTGAGTGCTGGCACTGATTGCTGGGGTCTTTTGAACTTTTCTGTTTTGGATTTCAGGTTACCTCACTAGGATTATAAAATTTGTTTTCAGATACTATCCTTTTGGAGTTTCAAGTTCTAAACTGTGCTAGCACACCATGGCCTATTAGGGAGTTTAAAAGCAAGCTTGCTAATTGTTTCAACAAGCGCACCAATAAAAGAACCTGGGAAACATAGTTATCAGGCCTGCACCGGTACTTGTGTGAATCTTGGGTACCCAGAGTCATTAGTTCTTGTCATATTTGAAATTACAGTTTTAGTGCTGGTACTAGTTAAAGAGTTTACTGCACTCTGTGTACTGTATTCATCTTGTTGTGTCCCTTGATTGGGCGGGTGCTCCCTGGACTGTGTTGTTCTTGAGAGGGTGGTAGAGATGCACAATATAGTAACTCTGAGGGGTTACTGCTACAGGGTGGGAGTGCTTAATGTGAAAGATAGAAACATAGAATGTGACAGCAGGTAATGGCTGCCGGGCCCACCCAGTCTGCCCATTTTTTTTACCTTCATTTCACTTCTGTGTGTGTCCCCACTTTGTGTACTCTGATTGAATTGTCTATTGCTGAAGGTAACAACTGCTTTATTGGTCCGCAGAGGATAGTCCTGTCTAGTGTAGGGAGGTGGGTGGATACTGCATCCCATGGGGTGGTACTGCACACAACATCTTGTCTGCTTGTTCTTTTATTTGTAATAGGACTACCCCCTTCCCCATACAGGAGAAAGGATGAACCCAACCCCCTCAACCAGGTGGGCCCTGTACAGTCACCAGGCAGGGGTGCAAATCTGGAAATGCCGACCCAGGAGGTCACAACTGGCTAAACCCTCCTTTTGTTTGGTAATATGACCAAGTGGTCACTTGTGTCAAAAGGCTCGTTCAAGTTATACGAATATTCATCTATGTTGTTAAGACCAGATCTAATATACTGCTACCTCTCATAGGTTCATTAATAATTTGTGTGAGGCCATATTATTTGACCACTTCCAGAAATGTAGTTTCTTGCATGTTGGTTTCTTATTTACTATCCCAGTTAATACCGGCATATTGAAGTCCCCTATAATCAACAGATCACCAATGCCACACAAATGTGATATTTCATTCAAGTGTTCATCGAACCCTTCTTTAGAGATGCAGTATCTGGAGGGATATACACTACCCCCACAGTCAATTAACAAGGTCTGGTGTTACTAACTGTAACCCATAGTAACCCAGTGGTTTTATGACATGTATATTCATTGCACAACACTTCGTTAATGCATCAGTTAGGGTTACAGCAACAAAAGTATGGAAATGTGGTGAGAGGAGAAACCATAAAGATAGGTTACTCACCTGTAACAGTAGTTCTAGGAGTGGTATATGGTGTTCATCTGCACTTCAGGCAGTGTTCCTTTCCCCTTTAAGGCTTGCAGAAAGAACTTCAAGCTGGCTCCTCACACCCACTTGAGTCGTAACTCCCTCGGCACTGCCCCGTGACATCAGATCTTACTCGCTAGAAGCAATACCCATGTGCCACTTGCAAGGGGAGGTCGGGTGGGTCAGTATGGATGAACACCATATACCACTCCTAGAACTACTGTTACAGGTGAGTAACCTGTTTTTCTAGGGATGTGGATATGGTGTTCTATCCATACTTTAGGCAAACTCCTAGCAGTTCTCTGGGAGGAGGGAGGCAATGTGCACACCCCCTACTTAGGGAAAAGAGATTGGAGAACTGAGGCCCCAAAACCAGCATCCCAGCGTGACTCATGGTCAATGTGGTAATGGGAAATGAAGGTGTGTGCTGACTTCCAGGTAGCAGCCCTGCAGAGTTCCTGGATAGGACGTGCCTGGAAGCAGCCACCAAGGCAGTGGTATGGTGGGTGGAATCAGCCCTTAGCCCTATGGGAGGCTCCCTACCCACCAACCTATAGCAGACGTTGATGCAGGATACAATCCACATGCCAGTCATCCACTTAGCTGCTGGTCTGCCTGGTGCAGCTTCAGAATAGGTGACAAATAGTTGGCGAACCTCTCTCCGAACTCCAGCAATGTGCTCCTTATAATAGGCCAGAGCTTACCACAGGTCCAAGGTGTGGAGCCTGTGCTCAGCCTCCAAGGTATGGTTGGTGAAGTACACCACGAGATTAATCACCTGGTTAAGGTGAAAATCAGATAAAACCTACTGAAGGAATTTCAGGTTGGGGTGAAGGACAACCTTGTCCCTGTGAAAGACCAGGTAAGCAGATTCCACTGAGAGCACCTGGAGCTCACTGATCCTTCTGGCTGATGTGATAGCCTCCAGGAAGGCAGTCTTCCATGACAGGTGAGAGATGTCACACCCGTGCATTGGTTCGAATGGCTTGCCCATAAGCTTTGCCAAAACCAGCAACAAATCCCAAGGTGGTGGTGGTTCATGCACTGGAGGGGAAATGTGGACAAGGCCTTTGAAAAAGCACCAGACCACCTTCTCCTGCACCACCGACTGCGTACCAGCCCATGCCCGGTAGGCAGAGATGGCTGCCAGGAGCACCTTAAGGGTCACAGACTGAAGGTCCAGCTGGGAGAGGGACCAGAGGTAATCGAGAATGCTAGCCACTGGGCAAGATAAGGGGTCCAGCCCCTTGCTTTGGCACCAAATAGAGAACCTCTTCCATTTGAAGGTACAGTGTTTTTGGTTTGACTCGTTCCGAGATGCCTCAGCTACGGCGAGGACATTTTCAGAGACCCAAAGCCTGGAGCTCTAGTCACTCAGGAATCAGGCTGTCAGGTGCAGGGATTAAAGGTCCGGATGGAGTACCTCCCCCTGATTGATCGAGAGCAGGTCCTGGCATAGAAGGAGATTCCTCGGGAGCCTGCTGCTGAGGCTGACGAGATCAGGGTACCAGAACTGGGGGGCCAGTCTGGAACCATCAGTATCACCCATGCCTTCTCCCTCCTCGCCTTGAGCAACACCTTTTGCATCAAGGGAAGTGGAGGGAAGGCACAGAGGAGGCCCGGGATCCAGGGCCTCAAGAAGGCATCCCCCTGCAGCATTCCCCACTGAGGGGGGCGAGCACAGTACAGCCTCAGCTTTGTGTTCTCCCTGGAGGCAAACAGATCCACCAGAGGAGTGGCCCACTGGGAGATTAGGCTGTGTACTACTTCTGGGTGGACAGACCACTCATGAGACGCCTCGACCACATGGCTGAGAGTGTCCGCCAGCTGACTGGAGACAGCAGCTACATGGATGGCCAGGAGATCAGCCTCCAGGCTGTGCACAAGGGTCAAAACATGGATAGCTTCCCTGCACAGAGGAAGGGAGTGCATCCCGCCCTGCTTGTTGAGGTAGTACATGGTCGTGGTGTGTCCATCTGGACCTGAATGACCCGACTCTGAATAGTGGAGCAAAAGCAGTCAGCATCAGCCAAACTGCCCAGAGCTCCAGCAGGTTGATATGGCACTGAGACTCCTCAGGGGTCCAGAGCCCATGGACACTGAGTTCCCCCAGGAGGGCACCCCAGCCAGTGAGAGAGGCATCGGTTGTCAAGATGACCATCGGCTCTGGGCAGACAAATGGGATCCCTTCCTGCAGGTGCTCTGGGATGAACCACCATTGGAGGATGTCCCACATCAGCTGGGTCACAGTGACCAGCTGGTCGAAGTGGCCCTTGCGCTGAGACCACTAGTGGGCCAGCTCCCATTGCAGAGAAGCGACTCTCCAGCAGGCCCAACAGACCAAGCTGGTACAAGCTGCCATGTATCCCAGGAGGTGCAGGAAGTCCAGAGAAGGACACAACTGCCCATTCCAAAATGATCGGGCAAAGGAGGAGAAAGCCTCCGCCCTGTCCACCAGGAGTCGAGCCCTGGCTCTGCAAGAGTCGAGCTCTGCCCTGATGAAGTTGATCACCTGCGAAGGCACGAGTTCTGACTTGGCCTTGTTGACCAGGAGGCCAAGAGAGATGCAGGTCTGGAGGGCGAGATCCTTGGACCACTCCACCTCCTGCCTGGAGGGACCCGCAATAAGCCAGTCATCCAGGTAGGGGTATACCCAAACTCCTCGGCACCTCAGGTAAGCTGCCAGCACTGCTATGCATTTGATGAAGACCCTGGGGGTTGAGGACAGGCAGAATGGCATGCCCTGGGACTCGTAGAAGATCCCCTCTGCTCAGAACCGGAGGTGGGACGGATGGATTGGGATGTGAAAAAATGCATCCTGAAGACTCAGAGAGCAAAACCACATGTTTTGCTCAAGAGGTGGTATGATCTGAGACCAGAGTTACCATCCTGAAGGTGCGTGACCTGAGAGCCTCCACCCTGTCCACCAGGAGTCGAGCCCTGGCTCTGCAAGAGTCTAGCTCCACCTCAATGAAGCTGATCACCTGCAAAAGCACAAGTTTTTACTTGGTTTCACTGACCTGGAGGTCAAGAGAGATGCAGGTCTGGAGAGCCAGATCCCTGTACTGATCCACCTCCTGCCTGGAGGGACCCGCAATAAGCCAGTTGTCCAGGCAGGGGTATAGACGGACTCCTCGGCACCTCAGGTAAGTTGCCACCACTGCTATGCAACTGGTGAAGACCCTGGGGGCCTGGAACCCATAGAGGATTTCCTCTGCTCTGAACCGGAGGAACCGGCAGTGGGACAGATGGATTGGGATGTGAAAAAATGCATCCTGAAGATCCAGAGAGCAAAACCACATGTTTTGCTCAAGAAGTGGTATGATCTGAGACCAGACTGACCATCCTGAAGGTGCATGACCTGAGAAACTTGTTCAGGTCATGCAGATCTAAGATGGGGCGCCAGTCTCCCATCCGTTTTGGCACCAGGAAGTACCTGGAGACAAACCCTGGGTGTTCCAGAGGGTCCGAGGCAGGAGCCATGACCTCCTTGTGGAGGAGCTGGGTGATGTCATCCCGAAAGGCTGACAGGATATCTGCGGACACGATTCACTCCCATGGGGCACAGACTCCACAAGGCATGCACGCCTCAAATTCTAGAGGCAGACCCTGACCGACCACTTCGAGAACCCACCTGTCTGTGGTAACAGCAGACCAGGCAGAAATGAAGTGGTGGAGCCAGACCCCCATGGGAGGACCAAGGGGAGACATGACGGGCATGAGAGAGGCACCCCTCATCCTGTCACTGGGTGGGCTTGGAGGTGGTGGAAGGCCTGGCTGAGGAACCACTGGGGCCCCGGCCACCAGGCTTACGGATGGCCATGGCCACAGACATCAGTTGAGATCACCAGGCCTGAGCCTGCTGAACACCCTGAAGCTGGGCTGATCTGACCACAGGGCTAGAAAGGGGCCAAAAGGGCTTCTTCTTCTGCTGTTTAGAGCCCTTGGGATTCCTCTGGGTGGAAGTCACCAAGTCCGAGGTGGCAATGGACTTTTCAATGCAGCTGAGGTGCCCCTTGACCCTGGGCCCGAATAAGTCAGTACCCAGGAAGAGAACTTCCACCAGCTTGTGCTGGATATCTGCCGTAAAGTTAGAGATCCTCAGCCAGGCTCTGCAGCACATAGTCACTGCGGCCATCATGGACCAAGTGCAAGAGCCACCAATGTTCATGGCAGTCTGGAGCTGTTGCTTGGCTATTGCTCGGCCTTGATCCCGGACCTGTTTGACTGCAGTCTGCAGATCCGCTGAGAGATGAGGAAGCACATCATCAAGGGTGCCCAGGAGGGCATGCGAGAAGTGGGCCATCAGAAGGGCCGAACTCACTTGCCGAAGGCTGAGAAAGGAGGCAGCATACACCTTTTTGGCCATATGGTCCAATTTCTTGGACTCCTTATCGGGTGGTTTGTCAACATCCCCCATGTTGCCGGTGCACCTGAACACAGAGTCAGCCATGAGACGCTCAGCTGAGGGGTGCTCTGTGAATCCAGAAAGGGAACAGGTAGGGACTGCATACTTGCAGGCCATCTGGGCTGACGGCACAGGGCAAGAGGCTGGGTACTGCCACAGCTCCAAGGCAGGACCAAGAATGACATCTGCCATTGGGAAGTCTTCTCCAGGGGAGTCTCCCCGGTGAAGAATCTTGGTGAGCAGGTACCGACTCCGCTTCTGAACGGGCTCCAATGGGAGACCAGTAGATTTCGAGATGAGACGGAGAAGACCCATAAAGGATGTAGGGCCCTGTTCCATCAACAAATCCTCGGCCAATTCCAAGTCCACTGGATGGAAGTGCAAGGAGGAATTCTCCTAATCCGAGGATTCATGAAAGAGTGGTTGACTACCAGAGTCCCCACTAACCCTCTGGGGACAGTCAGTGGGTAACAGTGACCGACAGCCGATGGGGAAGACCCGAGACCAGGCAGGCCTCCTTAGTCAGAGTGCTGGACTTCAGCTGTTTCGGTGGCGACTCCACCAGAATCGGCAAAGAGGTCAGGGAGGCTAAGCCAGGACCTGACGGGTCAGCTCCTGCTGAGGCAGAGAAGGCTGCAGCCTCTGTGGCAAAAGCCAAGTAATGGCCAGGGTTGAAGCCGGGACAGGCTTCACTCTGGTAAAAATGGGTTGTTGCCACATCAAGTCCTCATAGCACCAATGCAGCTTGCACTGGGGCTTCTCCTTGCCTGAGGAGGATGAGAAATAGCAGCAGCGCCACTTGCCCGAGTGTCAAGAGCATGAGCTTCAATGTTGATGTGGACTATTCAACTCAGGGCTTCAAGAGCAGGACCCACGACCTCGACTGTTGGAGCCACCGACACCGGGTCTCGAAGGGGGCTGGCAACAGCTGAATCTCCTCTGAATCTGGAAGATCTTGGGTGAGAGGTGGTAGATCAACGGACTGGTTTGTCCCTCCTTGAGTGAGCAGTAGGACCAGGTTCCTAGACAGGGAGGTGTCAGCCTCTTCTGGTGACAACGGGTTGACTGGCTCAAGAAATATCTTGGACGGAAGATCAACCTGCGTCTCGACCAACTGGCCTGATGGGGAGACCATGAGGCCAGTGGCCTGGGCTGAAGAACTGACTGAAGTCAGAACCTCCGGAGAAGCACGGGAATCAGAGGCCCAAGAGTGTTTCCAATCCCACGATCAATGGCAAGACGGTTTCTTAGTCTCTTTTTTAGATTTGGATTTTGACTTAGTGCCTGAGGGACCCGCCCATGGGTGGGAAGGGCCTGGCACATTTGTTTGAATTCCTCTGTGAAGGAGGCACCCAAAGAGAGCGGCAAAAAGGCCAAAGCTGACAAAGCTTCAGTTATAGCCTGGGCCGTGCCTTCCTCAAATGTCACAAGCTGTTCAGCAGATCCCGCAGTGGCGGAGACCACCCAAAGGGTGTCCTCAGATTTGACGGGCGGATCATGCTGTTCTGGATGACCCAGAAGCAGGCAGGCATGGCGATCCTCCAACGTAGATGGATGAAAAGTGTGGCACAGGCTGCATACCTGGGGATCGTGCTCGCAGTCTAGGCAGTAGATGCACATGTTGTGCAGATCCGTCCAAGACATCTTCTGCCTGCAAGCAAATTTTCGGAATCCTGGTGCTGACTTCACGTCATCCATACCGGAGACCAGAAGGAGTAAGCCTGAAGACAAAGGTTTTTAAGGGGGGAAATTCAAAGGTTTAATATGCAAAGGGCCTTCTCAGCACAAGAGCAGTAAGGAAGGAACCTTCCTCTTCCAGTGGAAAGGAAGATCTGATGTCATGGGGCGGTGCTGAGAGAGAGTTACCACCTGGGTAGGTAGGAGAAGCCAGCTTGAAGACGTTCCGGCAAGCCTTAAAGGGGAAAGGAACACTGCCTGAAGTGTGGATAGAACAACATATATACATCCCTAGAATATTTCCTCCTCTTGCTGTCAGCAGGGCGGGGGGGCTGTTAGAGTTGAGAACCGTAACACCACATTTCCATACTTTTGTCGCTTTACCCTAACTGGTGCATTAACAAAGTTTTTGCACTGAATTCCCATACTTTTAGAAACAGTATAACCATATCCTCATTCATGTAGGTCCCTTCAGGACCTTCGTGACCATATCCATTTGTTCCAAAAACCAATTAATTTGCTTGGCTGTATGGGTTGTTCATCTTCCAGTGCTATCCTAATTCATTTTTTTAGTGTCTTGTTTTTTACATGCTGTACAAAAAGGTACAAAACTTTGAAATCAAAGTGTTTATAAAAGCACCAAGAATATGCAGGCTGCAATACAGTGCCAAAATGCAACAAGTAGGGGGTGGGGTTAACATGCATACTATACTGTTGTATCTCTTTTTTTTGTTTTCAACTTTCTTTATGCCTCTGATCTCTGGCTGACCCAAACTCTCTCCAGTGTGGTCTCATGGTGCGACCTGTTCCCACCTGCCTGAAGCCTCCATTCTTGGCTCGCCGACGTGGGCCTGTCTTCTCCCAGATCTCCTATTGCCCCCGCTCTGAGTTCCCAGGGCAGGACTGTCAACTCCTCCTGGTGCTCTGTCTGGAATCTAGTGGAGCGACAAGGGAGTTGGAGGAAGTGCCAGAGGCGGAGTTGGAATGCCCAGCACTGGGCACAGGGGCCGACCACTGGACCCGGCATCGCCTATCGGTTGTCAGGGTCTTCCTTGTTCTGTCCCCCCATTGGCCTGGCAGTGCAATGCACACCAGCGTGGTACATGCGTGCACCTGCACACGCCCACAGGAGTGCCGCCCAGGCCAGTCCTCCTTACAAGGATCCCGAATGCTGCTGCACCCCCAGTCTCCACTGGGAGTCACCAGAGAGCAGGATCAACGCCCCCCCTCCCCCAGGAAAGGAAAGCATTCCTCCAGATGCTCAATCCTTTCCTCCCCTGCCAACCCCTGATGACCCATGTCAGCTCTGGAACCCAGGTTGCTGGCATGGCACGAAGTGTGGCGTCCAGTGCCTCAACCCTCAGCGCCACCGGGCCGGCCTGTATTGTTGTATCTCATGTTGGCATGCTTGCCACATACTTTAATCCCTGATTGTTCCCTTTCTCCATCTCTGGCATGTGTCATGTAGCAAAAGTGCAGGGACAATAGTCAGAAGACTACAGAATGTGTATCTGCTGTATAGTACCGCTGGGCTGCAATCCCAGGCTCCAAAAGTCACCCAAACATTAAAAACAGGATAGCAGCTTAAGTAATTTACAGCCAAACATGGAAAATATACTTTCTTTCATAAGTAAGACCAACCTGATTTTATAATGAATATTTTTTTATCATGACATATTTTTCACCCCTGCAGCCACTGACCTGCCTCATACTCCAGCCACTGCTCCAGCTCCACCACTGACCCTGAAGTTGCACACCCAGCTGGCATATGCAGCTATACCTTCGAGAGGGGCACCCCCCTTTTGCCCCCATGCCAGGCAAGGATCCAGTACCGGAATGTGATTATCCAGGCGTCGTCGGCTGATGGAGTAGCGGCCATCAAGTTGCCGCGGTCTGTGCTGCCATTTTCCATGTTCTGTTAGCCCCGGGAGTGCGAGCATGCAATGACGTCATGGCACGTTACGTGACGATGTCTACTGTACTCCATTTTTCTTCACCAACTCTAGCAGTGCCCCTGGTCATCACCAGGGGATGCTGCAGAGCGGTGGCACCCTGGATCCCTCCTCAGGGATAGGAGAGCAGTCCTCCAGATGCTCAATCCTATCCCCCCCTCCTCCGACCCGACAGCCCGGGCTTGCGTCTGAACTAGAGTCGCCAGTGTGGCACGAGGTGTGGCATCCAGCGCCTCAACCTTCAGCGTGACTGGGCCAGCCATAACGAATATTTTTAACTAAGAAAATAAATCAAGCATCTGGCTGGCTTCACTGTAAGACAGGATGTGCAGCACTGACAGCTCAGTCTGTCATACAATGCACATATATTGAAGCTAAGTTTGTGCAGTGAGTGTGAATAGATTCTGCATGTAGCGACAACTTAATATAGTTAAATAATGTTTAATACAGTGAAATAAACATAGCACTTTTTTCCATAGTGAGCTCATGTTTATTAGGTATGTCAGTCCCCTTACAAATCCGGTGTCACTTCTGATTTATCTAATTGTTAGATTTAAAAGGTAAAATGGTGACACCATTTCCATTTAAACTGATTAAGGACGCCTCAGTCATGCTGTAATAAAGCTGCTGCTTGCATCTTGGCATTCAGATTCATACAGAGAATCCTGCCCTCCCCCCAAACACCACATAATGACTTCCAGCAGATTTCTCAGTTCAGTTACTGATGGTGATCTGCCACTTGGTAAACATTCACAAACGGAGGCGACATACTTTTACATCTTGCAGTAAATAAGATCACCAAATCACATCACTCCGTTTTTTTAACATCCTATATGCAAAACAGCTCAGTATATGTAAAGCCTTTAAGTTTTATAAAATAAAAACTACACACAGAACTTAACACAACATTGTCCCATTTGTAACTGGTCGGTGTACATCACCATATTAATATTATCACTATGGCAAGGTTGCACCGTTATCCAGCTAGCTGAGTCCGAGTCAGATTCATGGTATTTTGATCGATGGCTACCACCATCCGGATGCCAGCATTTGCAGCTGGAGCCTATCAACCCCACAACAGATACCTTCTCCTTTTTTCTGGCACTCACGGAGCTATATAGAAGTTGTTGGCAGATAAGGATCACTTGGCCCACCTAATCTGCCCAGTTTTCCCTGCCTACTGTGCCACCGCAAACCTCACTCAGTCTACGGTCGTCTCCTCCCCTTGCATTACTACCAAGGTCCCCTTGTATCTGTCACATGCATGCTTGAATCCTGTCATCATTTTGGCACCCACCACCTCTGCTGGAAGGTTGTTCCAGGTGTCTACCACCCTCTCCGTGAACAAGTATTTTCCCACATTTCCTCTGAGCCCCCTTCCCCCAACTTGATAGCGTGACCCCTTGTCCTCAAGCTTCTTTTTCTATGGAAAATGCTACCTTCCTGTACCTTACTAATACCTGTTAGGTATCTGAATGTTTCTATCATATCCCCCCCCCTTCCCCTCCTCTCCTCCAGAGAGTACATGTTCATTTCCTTGCGTCTCTCCTCGTAGGGCTTTTGATGCAGGCCCCGCAACATTTTGGTAGCCCCCTTTTGTACTGCCTCCACCTTATCATTGTCCTTCCAGAAGTAGGGCCTCTTTAATGGGACACAGTACTAGAAGTGGGGTCTTACCAGTGATCTGTACAGGGGTAATATTACCTCCTTCTTCCTACTGGTGATACCACTCCCTATGCAACTGAGCATCCTGCTAGCCTTCCACACTGCCTTATCACACTGCTTGGCTACCTTCAGGCCATCAGAAATGATTAACCCCAGGTCCCTTTCCTGTTTATTGGTTGCCAGTACATCCCCTCCCAATTGGTATGTAACGTAGCCCCCAGGTTTCTGTGCCCCAAATGCATGATTTTGCACTTTTTTGCATTGAAATCCAGCTGCCAAACCCTTGACCATTCTTCCAACTTTTTCAAATCATCCCCCCAGTGTGTCTACTGTGTTGCAGATTTTTGTGTCCTCTGCATAACAGGCATACTTTCCCTTCTAGCCCTTCTGCAATGTCGCTAATAAAGACACTGAAGAGGACCAGGCCTAGTACTGAGCCCTGAGGCACCCTGCTGGTCCCCTTGCCTTCTCCAGAGTGGATACCATTTACCACCACCCTCTGACTCCTGTTGCTTAACCAACTCCTTACCCAGTTTATAACCATTTGACACACTCCCAGACAGGCCAGTTTGTTCATCAGTCTTCTGTGTGGAATGGTGTTGAATGCCTCACTGAACTCCAAGTAGGCCACATCTACCGCTCCTCCCTGATCCATTACCCTGGTCACCCAATTGAAGAACTCGATCAGGTTTGTCTGGCAAGACCTCTACCCTGTGAAACCATGTTGCCTTTGATCCTGTAATCCACTGGTTACAAGGTATTCTGCTATTCTTTCCTTCAGCAGTGTTTCCATTACTTTTCCCACTACCATAGATAGGCTGACAGGTCTGTAATTTCCTGCCTCCTCTTCCCTGTTCCCACTTTTGTTAAGTGGGACCACATCTGCTCTCTTCCAGTTCCTTGGAACCTTCCCTGTTTCTAATGATAAATTGAACAGAGTTGTCAGAGGTACAGCCAGCACCTATTCAAGCTCCCTCAGTGTCCTGGGTGCACCCTATCAGGTCCCATTGCCTTGTCTACTTTTAGTTATGCTAGTACTGTACCTTGAGGACTTTCTCCTCTGTAAAAGGACTGGTGTCCACCTCCTTACCATTTATGCCTTTGTCCTTTATCTTTGGCCCATCACCTACTCCTTCTTCTGTAAATACTGAACAAAAGTATTTGTTCAATATGTCTGCCTTCTTTTGGTCCTTCTCCTCGCAAACTCCTTTTTCTTCTATTATCCTTACTATTCCCCCTTTGGTCTTCCTCTTCTCGCTAAAGAAAGTTGTATCCCCTTCTTTTAATGACTGGGCAACATTCTCCTCTGTTTGTACCTTTGCACGCATAATTGCCTTCCCTGCCTCCATTTGTTGCTCCTGGTAGTTTTCCCTATCCTCCTCTTTCTGTGTCTTTTTTGTACTTTCTAAATTTTACTTTTTCTGCTACGTCTTTAGAGAACTATAGCGGCCTCATTTTTCTCTTGCCCTTGTTTTTTTTTTCTTCTAACTTTATATTTATTATTTTCATAAACAAACACAGAGTCAGTTTCACAAGCAAAGACACTGCATTTAAAAAATTAATACAAGATGAGGGTACCACTCCTCTTACAATACTTAAACTTTTCTTTCTTTGCCTTTTGGTACGTCCTTTGGCGGGGGGGGGGGGAGAATACCTTAGTAGAGCAAACAAAGTTATACACAATTATTGCTGTTTATGGAACCCATGAGCAGCATGATTAAAGTTCCATTAAAGTTCAAATGAACCCAGTCCCAGCGTCCAGCCCTCAGAGAGGGTGAGACAGAAAACCATGCTTTAACGTATTTTATTCTGCACAAAATGTGCACAACAGTAAAAATAGACTGAAGGAGCTCTAACTCAGCTAAATCTTTGGTATTTTAAACAGATGTACTGGCGCTATAAAGGTTATCACACTAGATTAACTTCGCTGAAGTAGGTTTGTGATCTGACATTAACATTTATGTTTAAAATACAGAAAAGAAAAAATCTCAACAAGATTCTCCAGTGCCTGATCAGCAAATGATTACATTTAAGGCTCAAATAAAAACTACTCAAAGTCCTGACGTGTTTATAGCAAATCGAGTCAAGTCCCGAGAGAAAAAAAGAAAAATACAGTTCTATTAGATGAGATCTCCACTGTAGATCTGCCACATCTGGTTATAACTCAGATTTCTAAGAGATTCAAAAGTCAAAGTTGTACCTTCATGTATTCTCCTTGTCTGATGATCCCTTGTTCGATAAAACCGAACGAGCCTTGACAGGTACGTGTTGGTGACTCCATTTGAGGGCATCGTTCAGGTCCGTGAAGAGAACGATTCTCCCTTTATGCGCTACACGAAGCTTTGCAGGAAAAATTATGCTGTGTGAAATGGAGGCCTCTCGAAGCATGGCTCTCACTCCAGCAAACCTCTTCCTCTTCTGGCGCGTGGCGTACCCTATGTCTGGATAAAGATAAACCCTCTGCCCATCCTGTAGCAAAGGTCCCCGATGACGTGACAAGGTTAGAAGCACTTCCCGAGTGTCAGAGCCACCTGTTACCAGTAGAATTGGTCTTGGTGCCTCTGGGTTATCTGGCCTCCCTCTCTGCATAACTCGGTAGGCTTTCTGGAAGGACTGTGTTTTTGAGGCGATCTCGTCCCCTAGTTGCTGAGTGAACCATTCCTGCAAGAAAAGCAAAATGTGATCAATTTCACATTCTTCCGGCATCCCCAAGATGCGAATATCTGAAGAGCGGGCTTGATTTTTGAGAGTCTCCAAATGAGCCTTCCAATGTGAGCTTTCCTTTATCATTGTGGAAACAGCTCCCATAGCCAAGTCGGCCTCTTTTCTGCATCTACTGCCTTAGTTTGAACAGAGCCCATTGTGGTCTCCAGCACCGAAACTCTGCTGGTAAGCCTGTCAAATTTGTCAGACAAATTTCCTACTGAGGTAATCAGTCGAGAAAGTTTTAATTCAATTGTTTGCAAGGTCTCCTCTCCCGACACCTCGGTAGATTCTTCTGGTCTGGCCTGGTTAGACCTCGTGGTTGATGCTGCAGACTGATTTTTGGATTTTCCTCCCAAACCATGAGATTGATCTTTTCGAGGATTTCCCATGTTGGGACGTAGATAATCCAATACAGTTTTTTATAATTTTGGCATCAGTTACTACCAGGTAAAATAATGTAAAATGGTACTTTGATGATCGTTTTGTAGAGCTCCCTCAGTTATCTCGTCACTTGGGTTCCACAGTGCCCCCCCCCCCCTTCTCTTGCCCTTGTTAACCTGTCTGATACAGAGATTTGTTGCTTTTTCAGTGTCCCATTTATTTTTTCCCATAGTTTCTCGATTCTCCCCAGATCCTCTATCCCTGCCAGGGCACCCCTGAGGCATTCTCCCATTTTCCTGAAATAAGTCCTTCTGAAGTCCAGGACCCTCACCTAGTGCAGCTTGGTTCTGGCCCAGTCCTTATACTGAACCACACTGCATAGCGATCGCTGGACCCCAGGTTGTCACCCACCATGATGTCAGCAACATTGTCCCCATCTATCAATGCCAGATCAAGTGTTGCCCCTTCCCCACCCATGAGTGGGCTACTTAACTAGTTGCCTGAGGAACACTCTTTGCAGGGAGTCCAGGATGTCCCTACTTCTGACTGTTGCTGCAGATGTTAGGCTCCAATCCGTATGGTAGACACTCCTCCACCTTGCGTGCCATCCTTTGGATGGCTTCCATGATCTCTTATCCACCTCTCCCCCTGTGCTGGAGGTCTGTAGATCACTCCTATGTGAATAGTGGCCCCCTTATGTGTTTCCTGAGAGACACACAGTACCTCAGCTCCTACATGCTCTCCTTGTATTTCCATGGCTTTTATTTTGTCCCTAACATAAAGAGCCAGTCCTCACCCTTTTTTACCTACCATGTCTTTTCTGAACAGAGTATACCCTGCCATAGCCACTTCCCAATCCTCATTTTCACTGCACCAGGACTCGGTAACTGCAACCATATCCAGGTCTGTTTCTACCATGGTGGCCTCTAGGTCTGCAAGCTTGTTGCCTAGACCTTCAGCATTTGCACACATAGTGTCAGTGTCAGTGGCTCAGTAGATAGCACACTCGCCTCTGAGGCTGGGAGATCAGAGGGCTGTGGGTTCAGTTCCCACATCTGGCACTTGGGTTAATATCCCAGTACTGACACTGTAGTGCAGCATGAGAGGGGTGCTGCACTTCTGAGGTGCTGTCTTTCGGATGAGACGTTAAACCGAGGTCCCATCTGCCTGGATTGGTGGTAGTTCAGGTGGATGTTAAAATCCATGGCACTTATCGAAGAGTAGGGAAATTCCCCAGTGTCCTGGCCAAATTTCCCTCATTCACTAAAAATACCATCAACAGCTTAATCTGGTTCAAGGTCAGTTGGCATTCATCTGTATCCCCCTCCCCCGGGTCGTGCCTGAAAATAGGCAGGATTTGTCTAGTGCACTTACCTGGTCATCAAAAAATAAATAAATAACTTAATAAATAGTTCTCCGGACTGTGCTGCCCCCTCCCTTTGTTTCCCATTTGCCCCCCCCCTTTGTTTCTTCCACTATCTCTCTCATTACTACTCTTATCTTCTATCCCCGAGATTCCTTTGTTATATGGTTCTTTTGGAGGATTCATCCCCTCAGGATTCCCCTTGCTGACTTCATTTGCCGGGGGGGGGGGGCAGTTTATGTTTCTCTTCGTCTTTCTGCCTCCCCCTCTCAGTTAGTTTAAATGCTGGCCAATGTAGCATTTAAACTGTTCACTAAGGACCACAGTTCCCCTCCTGGACAGATTCAGGCCATTACCCTTGTACAGGATCTCATCCCTCCAGTCCCAGTCCCCAACGAAGCCGAAACCCTCCTCTCTGCACCATTCCTTCAACCATGCATTGAAGTTCCAGGTGCGGAGAATCCTGCCTTCCCCCCTGTTGTAGACAGGTAGCACTTCCGAGAAGATCACAGATCACGCCACTTGCCTAAGACTCCTCCCCAATTCTCTGAACTTCTCCTGAACTATTGCTGGCTCATCCCTAGCCAGGTAATTTGTCTCCAGGTGGACAATGACATCTAGTGCTCTGTCCCTTCCTGCTGCCCCAGTGATTCTTTGGATCTTCTTTCCATCTCTGCAAGCCATGGCGCTGGGAAGGCACTGAACCTCCCTCTCCTCATCCTTACCTGTCCCCAACTATATCCCCCTCACTATGGAATCCCCCACCAGAATTCACTTCCTCCTCCTCCTCCTTGTCCTCTAGGGTCCTCTGCCACCCCCCTTGAGGTCTCCAATATGGAGGACCGCCACATCCACCCTGGTCACTACTTTGGGTACTTCTGTGGGACAATCCTGCTCTTCCAGTGCTGCGTAGGCGTGTTGCAGTGGAACGGGTGTGGGATGTGCCTACACTCCACCACCCTAAGCCTCCTCAAGCCCACTGTTGTCCAGCCGCTCCTCCTTCTGGGCAACCTCTGAGGTAGCGGCAATGGACTAGGTGATCCCTGGGTGGGGGAGAAGATCCTCTGAACCCAAGCCAACTCAGCCTTCAGTTTGGCAAAACTTCTCTCTCAGCCAAGAGAGGTGCATGCAGATAGGGCAGCAATGCAGCTGCCCTATCTGAGCCTTCTGGCCCTATCTGAGTTGTTTGACATCAGTATGTAGGGCTGCAACTACTGGTCTGTTCCTCTCCTTCTCTGCATGCTGTGCAGCAACGAGTTTAAACCTGGGGTTGAAGGACTTTCGCTTCAATATGATTTTACACTCACAAGTACCAGTGCTTTCTCTCACCAAACAACACTACTAGCTCTCCAGTTCCGACCGAAAATACAAATGAAAGCACACCCACGTTTGAAGTGATAATAGTGACTACTGAATCCAGACAACTGACTGTCAGTTTTAAATAGAAGCTTCCCTCCGTTAAAGACCTCTCGATTAAAAGCCTCAGCCCAAAATAAGAAACTGAAAAAAGAAGCTGTTTTTTTTTTTGTAGTTAAAATCTTTATTACATTTTTCAACATTTAAAGGCAGGTACTTTAAACAAACAGGATGTGTATTATGGCAGTCACATGAAGTACATCTGATAGATAAGAGTAGAATTACTTATGCTGTCTTACATCATGTCAGAATTACAGTGCAAATATGACTAGCCGGTGGCATGAACTTGACCATAAAACAAGTTAACCAACAACAAAACATACAGTGACAACCAACTGTTAAGCATTTTACCAGTTTATCACAGTGAAGAAACACCGTGGGCTGTCTCACCACCCACGCTCCACTAAGTCAGTTTAAAAACAGTTTAAACAGTTTCTTGTTACCACATCAAACGAAGTCCAACTTAGAAAATACTGGCTCCACAACCCATACGATGATCCTGATTCCTGGCAGCTGCCTAACTGTTCCCACAGGGTTCAATGGGCTCTGACTGCTAACGTTGGGTGGGAAAGCAAAGAATAAGTGGCTGCCCAGCCAATCAGACAGCAGCCCCGCAATGCAACAGACACTGCCAAGTTCGAATTAACTGCCTGTCAGCAACAGACAGCTGACCATATTAGTGACTGTAGTTAAGTACTAAAAGAAGAGCATCAAATACAAAACCTTTCAGAGGGTCTTGCTTCACAGTGTCGCTTTCAACTTGGTTGCTCCATTTTACTCTCCCTTCTCATAGTCCACTACAGGGCAACCCAGAATGAGAATTGGACTCTGTGTAACCCCTTACAATTGGGGGTTCCTGAAAAGTCTTCCTCGAGGTTGCCTAAATGCTCACTGCCAGGCTGGTGTCCTGCATTTTAGCAGTTTAAATGTGACTGCCAGAGAGTGCATGTGTACTGTTTCTTTAAGAGCTGCCTGGATTGCAGTCATAAGTAATCTGAGAGGGAGCTCTGTTGAAAGATGTAACTATTTGCTGAAAATCATTTAGAGTGATAATGATAATGTAGTTTGTCTAACCTGCCCTCTTTGCAGCAAGGACTGTTTTGTTTATCTCCACTACCTTGATCCTGGACTGCGAATTGGACCAATCAGTACTGGTGGGACCTAAAATGAAGCCGGACTACAGGAGCTGTCTGGAGTCAAAATCTGTAGGAACTGTAGTTTTGGTCTTTTTGCACCCCTTTGCACCTGAAGGGGGAGCCTTTGTTGTGACTGACAGGAGGATCAGCCAACCGAACCTTGTGGATCTTGAGGAATTTCCCAGGCTGCTACAACTAGTTCAGTTCTGAGCTGAAAAGTGAAGAAGTAACAGCTCAAGTGATTTTGAGCAGCAGTTCTGTGTAGTTTTGCATGAGAAAACTGTGAAAGGGTTGAGTTTTGGCCTGCCTGTCTGCCTGCTGTCCCTGAGAGGGAAAATAGAATTTATGCAGACTGAATCCGTGTTGTGAGGACTATTTAAGCCACTGGACTGTGACCAGGCTTTAACCTGAAGAAGACCGAAGATTTGCTGAATGTGATCGGCCTGTCAGGATTTCCAGCTGCTTTTGAATCCCCGGTTTGTGCAGAGACTTTGCGATCGTGACCAGAGAGCGGTTTGCCTAGTACAGTAGAATTCCCTTACATGTAAATGTGCTGTGTATTGAAAGTGGGTCATGGTTTGGTTCTCCACTGTGTGAACTGTGTTCTGCTTGCTGGAAGCTTTATCCAGCCTAATCGGACTGAATCCACATTCATCTCCACTCAGCCTGGGCCATGCCATGCTGGCCCTGTCAGACTACCCCACTGCACAGAGAAAGGCACCGACGAGAGACCTGCCTGGGGATCAGCACCCTGCTACATGCTTGAACAGGAATGACGCCTCAGTGAATCGTATGGGCCCTGCTTCTCCTGGCACTCCAGATTAACCACCTGCTGTCTTGATTTTTGTCCAGCCTATGTCCAGTCTTGGGTATCGTGAGTAATCATCAGGGTAGCTCCCTGCAACAACAGCCTAATCTAAAAGTGTGTCATCTGATTGTTTTGTTGTTTCCTTTTCACGAACTGAGCCCTCTAGCTCCGGATTACAAATAGTGTGTGTTGTGCATGTTGTTTTCTTCCATCACAGGGCCCCAACCAGCTGCAACATTCCTGGCTAGACCACCATTCTCCATCTGGGTACCCAGAGTGTGTTACTGTTTATGGACCCTGAAGTGCATGCATAACTGTTTGCTCGATAGAGCCTTTAAGCAAATTAATCTGATTACGCCCCTCCCTTGTTCAAGCCCCTTAAATAAATCAGATCTAACTCTTTTTTGCATTTACCCTGACTGTGGTTCCAGTTTGTGCAAGAGTACTGTACTGCTGTTATTTGCTGTGTATAACCTTGTTTTACAGGTGGTCCCCAAGGCCAGGCCAGAGGAAAGCCCTGGTGGTAAGTGCAAACAGTGTGGGTACTTGTGTGGGGTATCAGGGGTATTGTGAAAGTGATTATTGTGTACTGTTCTGGCCACTAGTAAGGAAAGAGGGGGGGTTACAGTGTCCCAGAGGACTGTGCCCAGGTTAGCTTGATCACTACTAACCCTGACCTCTGGGTGAAGGCACCCATTTCAGAACTCAGGCTCCTTAACCTGCTACTAGCCAAGCAGGCGAGGTAGTAGTCCTTGGGATAGCGCCACCTAGGGGTTACATTTTGGAGGCTCACTGCTGGGATTTTGTGCCTTCTAGTGGCCAAAAATGACAAATCATTCTTAAAGATTAATGATTACCCCAGTAGAAATGGCTGTACACCAGTTGGTGGGGTGGTGTACTGGGCAGGAGATCAACTCCCAAAATGCTCTGCTTATACTGGATATTCCCCTGGGTACCAGTAAAGACACTGAAGAGACAGCACTCTCCAAAGTTGAATGTTTAAAAAACCCTGTGGTGCTGGGTTGACAGGCTGATTTGATCGCCTAAACTTTTATAGCCTTGATAGAGTGTAGTGACGTTATGGACAACTCTAAAGTGTCGCAGACTATTGCCCCAAAAGGGGTTCCAGATGCCTGGAGAGTGATAACAAAAGACAGTAAAGACCCCGGGGAGGATAAGCTTCCACCATTATCTGAGACTTTTGAGGAGAAATTTCCTAAGTTGTTGCTGGAGGAAGGGAAAACCATAGAGGACTTTAAGAAACTATTCCTGCCACCTGGGGGGTGTTCCTTCCCCAACACACCCTCCCACTCCAGCACCTGTTACTGCCCCGCCTTTTGTGCCCATGCCAGTGCTGACCCCTATATCTGTACTTGCCATTAGTCACGACTCCTACCGAAGGCTGAGAATCTTCTGGGGCACCCTCCCCACCCCCAGGGGGGAAGATGACTGGGAGACCTGGATAGACTATGTTGCCCCTCTAGTACTTGAATGGCAATGCTCAGAAGCAGAGAAATGAAAGAGGTTGAATGAGAGTCTCCGAGGTCCTGCCCTGGCTACCATCTGTGCCAAGCGGGCCAATAACCCTGAAGCAACTGTACAGGACTATCTTGATGTATTGGGAAAATATGTATGGGAGCCTGGATTCAGATGAGGATCTGTGGTGGAGAGTAAGAAACGCTCAGCAGTACCCAGGGGAGCCATTGTCTGTGTATGTACCTAGGCTTGAAAAGCTGCTACAAGAGTGCCTCAGAAAGGGTAGTTTGCCATCAAATGAATTAGATCAAACTAGGCTGGACCGGATCCTTAAGTCTGCTCTGTTTTCAGAATTGTTACTGCTTTCGAAGCAGGATGTAGCGTCCGTGAAGGCAGCTCTCCTCTCCGGGGAGGTGGGGTGGCATCCCTCACTCACGGCTACCCCCTGGTGGAGGCTGAGGGACTGCACAAGCAAGGGTGCTGGCGACAGGCCAATGGAGTGGGCAGAGAGGGCCGTTACTGGGGCTGCAAGGCGCATGCGTGTCTCCACATGCATGCGTTCTTCTCCTGGGGTCCTCGGGAACTGGGGAGAAAAACGGAAAAAGGCAACCGCGGCAGGATGGCGACAGACTCTCCGCAGGCACCGCTCCCAGACTGGGCGTAAGGTAAGCCCCGGTAATTCTAGGAGATGGAGCTGGGGGAGTCGGTCAGATGAGGGCCATACGGAGCAAGGAGTAATACAGTAGTGATAAAAAAAAATTGTTACTGCTTCAGTTGCGCCTTGCCACCCGACTGGAATCGCCCTCCTCCTATGATGAGCTAATGAAAGAAATTCGGGAGGGTTGAGCAAAGGTGACCCCATGGGGGAATTGCACCCATATCTGCTGCTGCTTCATAAGTGACTGAGAGTAATCAGCCAAGTGAGGCTTGGGGCCAAAAGTCGGCACTTAACGAGCACTCTGAGAATGCAAAGGACTTCTCACCCTGGGCCCAGTGTTGGAAAGACAAGCTACTAAAGGAAGTCCGAGAGTTGAAGACGAGTGCCTCTGCAAGGGTTTCCCCCATGGAACAACATTCTGGTCCCTTTCAGAATGTGACTGACATGGGGGTGGGGATGCACCCTCAGGCATCTGCTACCGAGGGTGGCTCCAAGGCTGAGATCACTGGATTGACTGCCACTCTAAATGAACTGTTAAGACACGTTGCACCACTCTCACCGCTGCAAGCGGATACTAAACCCCAATCTCTTACTACTGCTTCGGTTCCTCATACAATGCTCTCTCCCAGGATGACCCAGGAGTCCATCATTTGTCACACATGTGGAAAGGATGGCCATATGAAAAGAGAATGCCGGTCTCAGAAGGACTTAGAATGAGTAGTAAACAGACTCCAAGGGGAGCTCCGAAAAGCAAATCAATGGCCAAGGGTTGTCCAAAATGACCGCAGTGAGGGTTCGAGAAAATCTAACTCAAATTTCTTTGTGGCTAAATCATCTGTCCAGGCCACTGCTACTGCCTCTCCAGACTGGTCCAAAACAGTGGGCCCTTCAATGGAGACTACGGTGACTGTGAATGGTATTCATACTCGGGCTGTGCTTGACAGTGGGTCACAAGTGACCATTGTATTCCAGGACTGGTATGACAAACATTTATCTGATGTGCCTTTTTAATCCCTGGAAGGCCTACATGTGTGGGGCCTGAGCGACAAGTCTTATCCCTACCTAGGGTACGTCCACCTCTAGTTGTCTTTTCCTGCAACTGTAACGGGTGTAGAGGAGCGAGTAGAGACATTGGCCCTAGTGTGTACCCCCACCGGACTGTATGATGGGGTCCCCCTGTTAATTGGGGCAAAAGCCCATATGTTTGGGAGACTGGCACAACTCTGTCATGAGAAACAAGGGTGATGGACTGGGCGGGCCCTGAGAATTCCTGCTCTGATCAAGAGGGCCTATGATTTGCAACAGAAACCCGAGGAAGTAGACCAGGATGAACCGGTGGGGATCGTGTGGAAGAAGGATCCTGATTCAATGGTACTGGCCCCTAATGCCCAGTGTACCATTCAAGGGGAGGTCCGCCTCCAGAAAGATGTCAAGAACAAAATATTGATATTGGATGCGCCAGATGATGGAAAATTGCCAGAAGGATTATTGGTCAAGCCCAGCATCTTGCCTGCTCATGCCCATGCCTATGCACAATGAGTGATGGTCCAGATTCACAATGTGTCAGATCGGGAGATCCGGGTGAACAGAGGGTGCACCCTAGCTATGGTACACTGCACAGACACTGCAGTATTGCCCAGCAACAAGCACCCTGGTGAGAAGGAGAGAGTGACCCCAGACTTGTTTGACTTTGGTGACTTTGCCAGCTGAATGGAAGGCTAGAATTAGCAAGAGACTTGCCCAGAGAGACCAAGTGTTTTCGTTGAAGGAATGGGATGTGGAATGTGTCCAGGGTGCGGACCATCACATACGCCTGCACGATGAACGGCCATTTTGAGAGAGGTCCCGACACCTAGCCCCAGCAGACATAGACGACGTGAGAAGACACATGCAGGAAATGCTCGCTGCTGGCGTGATACACTAATCCAGCAGCCCATGCGCCTCTCCTGTTGTGGTTGTGCGTAAGAAGAATGGGTCTGTGAGGATGTGTGTTGATTATCGAACCCTGAATCGGCAGACCATCCCAGACCAATACACTATGCCTCGTATACAAGATGCCCTGGACTGCTTGGATGTGAGCAAATGGTTCTTGGTGTTGGATCTTCACAGCGGATACTACCAGATCCTGATGGCCCCGGGAGACCATGAGAAAACAGCCTTCATCTGTCCATTGGGGTTCTACGAGTTTCTGAGGATGCCACAGGGCATACTGGGCGCCCTGGCCACCTTTCAGCGACTGATGGAACATGTGGTGGGAGATATGAATTTGCTGGAATATCTAGTGTATTTGGAAGACGTCATTGTGTTTGGGAGCACCTTAAAGGAGCATGAGAATTGACTGTTTAAAGTCCTAGACCGACTGGAAGACTTCGGCCTCAAGCTGTCCATTGACAAGTGCTGGTTTTTCCAAACCTCTGTGAAGTATGTGGGGCACATAGTATCTACAAAAGGGATAGAGACTGATCCCAGTAAGGTTGCAGCACTGACTACTCAGCCCCAGCCCCATAATCTGAAAGAACTACAAGGCTTCCTGGGGTTCTGTGGCTACCACCGCAGGTTCATAAAAGACTATTCCAAGGTGATTCGCCCACTCTAGAACCTTACCCGGGGTTACCCTCCTTCCAGTCGTAAATACAAAAAAGGGTCTGTTAAAGAACCAGAAAAAGTATACTTCCGCCAAGGTGAACTCTTCGGGCCCCGCTGGATGCCCGACTGTGAAGCAGCCTTCCATAAGATCATATACCAGCTCACCCATGTCCCCATCCTCGCCTATGCTGACCCCACCAAACCCTATGTGCTGCATATGGACGCTAGTCTGCAGGGTCTAGGAGCGGTGCTGTATCAAGACCATGAGGATGGCCTGAGACCAGTAGCTTTCGCCAGTAGGAGCTTGACCCTGTCCGAACGAAACTACCCTGTGCATAAGTTGGAGTTCCTTGCACTAAAATGGGCCATCGTTGACCAATTTCATGAATACCTCTATGGGGCAAAGATATTGGTGAAGACTGACAATAACCCATTGACCTATGTACAGACTTCAGTTAAGTTAGGTGCCACTGGGCACCGGTTGCTTTCTGCATTATTAACCTATGATTATGCTGTCGAATGCACACCAGGCCTGAACCATATTAATGTTGCGGCCCTATCCCGAAGGCCCACTTCCAAGAGTGATTGGGTCAGGCTGTTTGAACCTGACATTCGAGCATTGTGCCAAACGTTTGCTAGAGATGAACAGATGTCTGTGGACACAGTGGACTGTTTAGTAGATTGCTTGGGCCCTTCTGACACCTGCATACCAGCTGCTTATTGCCACTTCTCTGCTCTAGATATTAGCGCACTACCTCAGTTTGACAATGACAGCATTCAGTGGGCTGAATCCCAAGATCCTATGATTCAGCCAGCACTTGATGCCCTGCATGCGGGGAAAGATGTGTCTAACTTACGTTCCACTGACTTGCGAACTGCTTTATTGTTTAAAGAAGGCCCCAGATTGAAGTTGCTCAATCAGCTGTTGTATAGAGAGACAGTAGATCATAGTGGAAAGGTAAACAAGCAACAATTGGTCCTGCCCATGGCCTTTAAAGATTTGGTACTGAGGTCCCTCCACAATCACATTGGGCACCTTGGTACTGACAGAACCCTTGACCTGGTACAATCTCGCTTCTACTGGCCCAAAATGGGGGCCAATGTTGAGCACCATATAAAGACTTGTAGTCGCTGCCTGCAAAGAAAAGCCCTGCCTCAGTTGGCTGCCCCCCTTGTTAATATTACCACCAGCGCCCCCATGGAACTAGTCTGCATAGACTTCTTGTGTTTAGAACCTGATCAGTGGAACACTGGCAATGTGTTAGTGGTTACGGATCACTTCACACAGTATGCACAAGCTTTTCCCACCAAAGATCAAAAGGCATCTACCGTGGCCAAGGTGCTAGTGGAAAATTTCTTCATCCACTATGGTGCCCCCCCAGCGGATCAACTCTGACCAAGGCAGAGACTTTGAGAGTCGACTAATCAAAGAAATGCTCTCTCTATGGGGGGTTCAAAAGTCAAGAACCACCCCCTATAACCCACAGGGAGACCCTCAACCAGAACGTTTTAACCGCACCCTTCTAGACATGCTGGGCACCCTCCACCCAAAAAACAAGCATAAATGGAGCCAGCAGATTAGCATCTTGGTACACGCATACAATTGCATGAAAAATTATGCTACTGGGTTCTCCCCCTACTGCCTCATGTTCGGGAGAGAGGCCCGGCTGCCTGCTGATGTCTGTTTTGGGGTCTCTCCAGATGGGGTCTGAGCCGAAAACTACTTGCAATATGTACAAAAACTGAAAGCTCAATTGAACCATGCCTATCAACTGGCCCAGACAATGGCCGCCAAGAGAAATCTAGCCAACAGAGAGAGGCATGATAAAAAAGTAAAGGCTCAAGAACTTCAACCTGGAGACCGTGTGTTGTTACCCAATTTGGGACTGCATGATAAACACAAAATTGCTGATCGGTGGCACCATCTTCCCCATGTAGTAGTTGGAAAGTTGGATGATTTACTTATGTACAAGGTGCGCCCAGAGAACAACTCCAAAGCTGTCAAGACCATGCACCGTAACCACTTGCTACCTATCGGCTATGTCATGATTGAGGCTGAACCCCCAGAAATTGAGCCCCTTGGGCCAGTGACTCATGCTGCTGCAAGAAAGAGACAGAGTCTACCTGTCCCAGTGGTCACAGATTTAAGGTTTCCTCCGCAGCAGGCCCAAAATGATAGTGACTGTCAGTCCACTTCTGACAGAAGTGAATACGACCATGCCTATTATCCCTCTTATGAACTGAGTCAGCTGTTTCGAGGTAACCCCCTGATAAATTGTGGGGATGAAGCTGGGCCTTCAGGACTGCCTTACCCCCCCCAGCTTCGTCCTTGGAGCCACTGCTCACAGAAAGTGAAGTGCAAAGTATCACGTCTGAAGATGTTGAATCTCTGTGTATTATGGAACTGTATGATTTGCCTGAAGAAGGGGCTGAGGGTTTGAGTCTTTCTGGTGACATACCAGAACTTGAAGAACACCATGAGAGTGCTGACCACCCCCCCCCTCATTGCCTCAAAGCTGGACTGTGCCTGAGCCTTCGCAAAATGAGTAAAGTGTTATAGAAACAGAGCCTGCAGAGCAAGGAGCCGACAGTGCCCCACGTTTGGACATTCCCACCCAGGCAGAGGCACCCCTCACAAGTGACGAGAGTCCCCAGACCAGTGCTGAGAGTACAGAGACTGTAGTTGTCCCCCTCAGAAAGACTGGCCGAGCTGTCAAGCCAGTAGTACGCCCTAGGTTATGATTCTTCCTGGAGGCCTGTGGACTTGCCTCTCCATGTAGTTCACAAAGGTGTTTATATTCACCAATCTCAATGCCCAAATTGAGCTTGACAGCCCATTCCAGGTTACTTGTTCTGCCCTCTCACCATGGTGCCCCTGCCTCATCCAGCCCCAAGTTAACTGACAGGGAAGGGCCCCCTCTTGCATTGTTCAAGGTACAAGAAGTTATTACCTGATTTAGAACAGTAATGTTCAAGTGACTTCTGTGAAATATGCCTAATGTATTGTCAGAATGAACAAAGTATTGGGAAATGTAGTGAATATGTATAGTAAAGTAATAAGTTTATGTTAACTGATGCATGATGGTACAGACTTGATGCGGACGCCAGGGTTTCTCCAGGCAGGGAAGGGTGTAAGCCCCATATAAATGGAGGTTCCCAAAAAGTCTTCCTTGAGCTTGCCTAAATGTTCACTGCCAGGCTGGTGTCCTGTATTTTAGCAGTTTAAATGTGATTGCCAGAGAGCGCCTGTATAGGCTCTGTGTACTGTCTCTTTAAGAGCTGCCTGGATTGCAATCAAAAGTAATCTGAGAGGGAGCTCTGTTGAAAGATGCAACTATTTGCTTTTAATCATTTAGAGTGATAATGATAATGTAGTTTGTCTAACCTGCCTTCTTTGCAACAAGAACTGTTTTGTTTCTTTCCACTGTCTTGGTCCTAGACTGCGAATTGGACCAATCAGTACTGGTGGGATCTAAAATGGAGCTAGACTACAGGAGCTGTCTGGAGTCAAAATCTCCATGCTCCACGGTTGAACAGGAACGACGCCTCGGCGAATCGTGTGGGCCCTGCTTCTCCTGACACTCCAGATTAACCACCTGCTGTCTCGATTTTCATCCAGCCTGTGTCCAGTCTTGGGTATCATGAGTAATCATCAGGGTAGCTCCCTGCAACAACAGCCTAATCTAAAAGTGTCATCTGATTGTCTTGTTGCTCTTTCACGAACTGAGCCCTCCAGCTCCAGATTACAAATAGTGTGTGTTGTGCATAGGTGCTGGAACGGGGGCGGGGGCCACTAGGGCCATGGCCTTACCACTTTCATAAGTGGCCCTATCAGTTTTTGCTATCATGGTAATGTATTTAATAGGGGAGAACTTACCCCAATACTTCCTTGGCCCTACCACTTTTCAAACCATTCTGGCACCAATGGTGTTGTGCATGTTGTTTTCTTCCATCACAGGGCCCCAACCAGCTGCAATGTTCCTGGCTAGCCCACCATTCTCCATCTGGGTACCCAGAGTGTGTGACTGTTTATGGACCCTGAAGTGCATGCATAACAGTTTGATTGATAGAGCCTTAAAGCAAATTAACCTGATTACGCCCCTCCCTTGTTCAAGCCCCTTAAATAAATCAGATCTAACTCATTTACCTTGACTGTGGTTTCAGTTTGTGCAAGAGTACTGTACTGCTGTTATTTGCTGTGTATAACTTTGTTTTACAGGGGGTCCAAAAGGCCGGGCCAGAAGGAAGCCCTGGCGGTAAGTGCAAACAGTGTGGGTACTTGTGTGGTGCGTCAGGGGTATTGTGAAAGTGATTACTGTGCATTGTTCCAGTCACTAGTAAAGAAAGAGGGGGGTTACAGTGTCCCGGAGAGCTGTGCCCAGGTTAGCTTGACCACTACCAACCCTGAAGTCTGGGTGGAGGCACCCGTTTTAGAACTCAGGCCCCTTAACCTGCTACTAGCCAAGCAGGCAGGGGTAGTAGCCCTTGGGATAGCGCCACCTAGGGGTTACATCTGTAAACTGCAGCATACAGATAACCTCAGGTGCTCGGCTAAGCAGCAAGTGAAGATCAGTGATAGGGCAGAGCAAAGCTGAAGGTTTATGGCAGTATTAACTTTACCTGCGAGTAATGTAATAAAAGACCTCACAGACCAGTTCTGGTTAATAGGTATACAGGATGGGGCACTACACCCGTTCTGTACAGTATGCAGTAACAGGACAGCTTGGCATAACTTCTGTGTAACAGACATCTGAAGCATTGTACGGCACAAGGTAAAGCCCACTTCTTCCAACACCCCCAGACATTCTTTACTGACACACACCTCTAACCGCAGTGCTTCAGTACAGTGTGGGGTCCTTAATGAAGCCACTTTATTCACCCAGCCCTTGTAACAACAGCTTGCAACAAGCCTTTTGGCACACGCTCTACCAACAGCATGGGAGCCCAGCAAGTCTCCATTCAGCTGCAGTGAGCCACCTCATGTGTTTTTTTCTAAAAATCCCACAAAGAAGGCCTTTATTTGGTAACGATGCATAGACGCACTCCCATTAGTCTTGTCACACTTTGCAGAATGAAATCAAAAAATAATAATACATGGGTCAGTAATGAAATGTTTGCGAATTCTCCGAAAATTGATGAGGAAGTAGATATCTGAGTGGCGTTGCAGTTGGTCCACTGAGTGGTTTTGAACATTCCCACTCATATCATTGCCCACTTTTATAAAACACTAATGGTGCACTGTAGCAGGTGCCCCATGCTGCCAGCATGATGTGCCTTCCTTATCCAAAACTGACTCGCCAATGTAGACAACACTAGTACAGATAGTTGGAGGAAGTATTTTTTCCACACGGGCTCTTAAAAACTAAACATCTATTCAACAGTCGAGCTACAAAAACTGAGATTTACACTTTAAAAAAAATATTGACTGGGCAACACTATAGCTGAATGGTCTGGTAAGGTTCAGAGTACAACATAAAAAGAATATGAGTTTTATTTGGCAAAGGGGATGGGCATGATTTTGGGGAGTAACTGCTCTGTCCTCCCCATCTTTGAACTGAGAACTAAGAACAATATACATAGAATGATAATTGTTTAAAGAACAGTAAAATAAGAAACACAGAACTAAGTCTGGTTGGTATGCCCTCCCCTCCGACAGCAACAGCAACACAGTGACCTACCAACCCGTCGACAAAATCGACAGGTTGCCGACAGGTCGCTGTGTTGGTGCGCCTGACACTGGGGCACACTGTCTCCCGGTCCTGCACCTCCGCCTCAAATCAACTCCGCATGGGTGGTTCAGGGGTAAAGCCCCCGATGAAACAGTGGACAGGAGACAAATGGTAATTATAGCCGACCACAACTTGCCAGTGAAACCTTAATTCCGCAGCCGATGTCTGTTAGCTGACAAAAGTGCTTGTTTTAGTGAAATACGGGAAAAGTGATGTAGGTCGCTTGTTGTTAAAGAGGTCAGAGAACTCAGCGAGCCCCCCATGAACGGAGGAAAGGTCAATCCCGAGCCACAGTTGGTACTTACATGGAAACAGAGACTATTGTGTCTGGAGCCTGGTTGTGAATTAAATAAGTTTGAAAAAATTGTGAGAAGCAGTTTATTTCTATGCAGTGTGTATTGTGGCCACTAAACACCAGGGAAAGGGCAGCTCACTGCTCTCACTGCAGCCTGCAACACAAGTTCCAGCTGTAGCTGCAGAAGTCAAGAAAGTCCTGCTGTTCTCATACTGAGAACACAGGTCAACGGCTCCTCTTGCTAAGCTGGCCACCCTGGATTTTGGGTGCCTAGAAAAGATATTCCAGGCAAGTTTGTAGGAAAACAAACACCAGGCATCTAGCTAAACAGGTCCTGTTTAGCTAGGTACAGGTGTTTTTTTGTTTAAAACATAATTTAGTTATTTATTTATATAACTTTATTGAAAAATTAAAAAGAAATAAATGTTTCAAAAAACAAACACCTGAATCTAATTTGTATGTACTTTTAATATTTGTAAGTTTAAACAGTAACAAGAATATGTCGGCCATACGAAAAAGGAATTTTTCACACAAAAGAGGATTAACCAATATGAAAAAGGATCTTTTTTCGTATAACCCAATTCTTGTTTCATTCTCTGCAGCTAACCTGAAAGTGCCTACTCAGCATGTTCAGAACCAAAATTTAAAAAAATCAATAACTTTGTAATGGATTAATATTTTTCACCAAACTAGCAAAAGGCACATATGTGGGCAAAGCCCTTTCTGTCCTGAAAATTTCAGACCAAATTTCCAAACTGTCTGGGTGCTAGAGGTAGACAAAGAAACAGAAAAACACCCCGAAAAATCACTTTTTTTCATTATCCAGATCTTGGAATTCACGCATCCGATCGGAATGAAAGTTTGCACGTTAAACGATCTACCCCGCAGGACTGCACTTGCAAACTTTCATGCAATTCAACTGCATGGTGGCAAAACTATTAAGGTACAAAACTTGGGGTTTAACATTAAAAGCCCTACTCAATCCTAACTATAGTGGCATGATAATTTCCCTAAATTGGTTCAATTCAAGAGATCTCTGCGGTCAGCTTCATCTGTTCACTGCAACGGTAACTGCCAACAACCTAGCTGTATCGTGCCTGATGTTGACCCTGACTTGCTCTGTGATCAGCTGGTAATGTTTTGTGACTGAATTCCTCTGACATCTGCTTGATGTACCGTCTATGCATTTTGCTGTATTTGCCTTGACTACAGTCCTTTGGAACTGCTTGACAGCTACTGCTACTGCAACTGTTCCTATTCTAACTTTATCATTGACATGGAACCTTTGTGAACGAGCACCTGTGCTCAAAGGTGCCCTCTGAATAAATGATTAAACAAATAAAAATATATATATTTTAATTTGGTGCTTTTAAGATCTTCTCTGTGGCACCCCCCCCCCTTTTCTGCCCAATTATCTTTGTGAAACAGGAAGTAGCCTTCAATTTCCTTATCCCATGTACCCTCTGACTCCTACCAGGTTTCTGTGATTGCCACCAAATCCAGGTTTTTCTCCAACGGTAAGTGTCTTTAAACAATCCAATTTATTTACAAGGTTTCTTGTATTAAGAGATACCACTAACATTTAATTAGGTATGTTTTTTATTGCCTTTGATTTGGACATGCAATATTTAAAGGCCTTCCCATTGCCCCCCTGCCTTTAGTTTAAATAGTTAGGTAGGTAGTTAGCTCGTTCTTGTTAACTAGGTAAGTGTACTAGATAAATTCCTATTTTCAGGCAGGACCCAGGAGGTTATAAAAGGGTCAACAATAAGAAAATGCAATACAAAAGGCATCTGAAAAAGACAGAGTAACAAAAATATATATGGGAGGGGGGGGTGCTGTGGAGCACACTTGCTAAACAGACTTACTTAACCTTGCCTCTGTAGACTTAAGATTTATCTAACTAAAATTCTCACAACTTTCTTGTGTTTTGAACTTTTCAGTTGTTGCATCATACAGCTTGCATTGTGAGGAATCAAACAAGCTCACTTACGATCATGGGTTGTTCAACCAAAGGCAGCCCTGGCGGATCTAAACATTCATTGCCCTCAGAGCAGCAGGCCCCAACTGCGCCTGCTGAGGCCTCACAATCTAATGAACTGCCTTGGATTTCCCTGACTCTCTCCATGAAGGCAACTGACAGCAAAGTCAAGGAGATTCTCGGACACATGGGGGGGGGGACAAAATATTAAAATAGAAGCAGTTGTAACCCCCCTACAAATGGGGGTTCCCAAAACGTCTTCCTTGAGCTTGCCTAAATGCTCACTGCCAGGCTGGTTTCCTGTGTTTTAGCAGTTTAAATGTGATTACCAGAGCTTGTATAGCCTCTGTGTACTGTCTCCTTAAGAGCTGCCTGATTGCAGCTTAAGTAATCTGAGAGGGAGCTCTGTTGAACGATGTAACTATTTACTGAAAATCATTCAGAGTGATAATGATAATGTGGTTTGTCTAACCTGCTTTCTTTGTAGCAAGGACTGTTTTGTTTGTCTCTACTATCTTGGTCCTGGACTGCAAATTGGACCAAACAGTACTGGTGAGACCTAAAATGTAGCCAGACTACAGGACCTGTCCGAATTCGAAATCTGTAGGAACTGTAGTTTGAACTTTTTGCGCCTTTCTTGCAACTGAAGGGGGAGCTCCTGCTTTGACTGACAGCCAAATCAGCCAACCGAGTCTTTTGGATCTTGGGGAAGTCCCAGGCTGCTTGCAGTTTTCAGTTGGTTCTGAGCTGGAAGCTCAAGAAGAATTAGCTGAAGTAATTCTGAGCAGCAATCCTGAGAGGATTCGCATGGGAGAACTGGGAAAAGGCTGTTTGCCCTGTATGTCTGCCTGCTGCTCCTGAGAGGGAGAGAAGAGAATTATTTTGGACTAAATCCAAGTTTGTGTGACTAAAGTAAGCTACTGAAGTGGGCCAGGCTCATCCTGAAGGAGACCGAAGATTTTGCTGAATGCGATCGGCCTGTCAGGAGTTCCAGCTACCCCTAAGCTCCTGGTGCGTGCAGAGACTTTGCAATTGTGACCGAGGAGCGCTTTGTCTGGTACAGTAGAACTCCCATACATGTAAATGCGCTATGAGCTGCTAGTGGGTTGTGAGTTAGTTCCCCATTGTGAACTGTGTTTTGCTTGCTGGAAGTTGTATCCTGCCCAATATGCGCTGCACCCGAATTTGTCTCCATGAGGTCTGGGCCTTGCCAGACTGGCCCAGCCAGACTACCCACTGCACAGAGACACCATCGACGAGAGACCTGCCTGGGGACCAGCCCCCTGCTCCACGCTTGAACAGGAATGACGGCTCTGCGACTCGTGTGGGCCCTGCTTCTCCTGGCATTCCAGATCAACCACCTGCAGTCTCGATTTTCATCCAGCCTGTGTCCAGTCTTGGGTATCGTGAGTAAATACCAGGGTAGCTCCCTGCAACAACAGCTTAATCTGAGTGTGTCATCTGATTATCTTGTTTCAATTCCTTTATGAACTGAGCCCTCTGGCTCCGAATTAAAAATATAGTGTACTGTGCTTGTTGTGTTTTCCATCACAGGGCCCCAACCAGCTGCAACCCTGGGCAACTGTCCTGGCTATCCCATCTCTTCTCCACCTGGGCATCCAGAGGTGGACTGTGTGGGGGGACTCAAAGCACATGCATAACTGCTTGACTGATATAACCTTTAAGCTAATTAACCTGATTTTGCCCCTCCCTTGTTCCAAGTCCCCTGAATAAATTAGATCTAACTTTTTCTGCATGTAATCTGATTGTGGTTCCAGTTTGTGCTCAAAGTACTGTACTGTTGCTATTTGCTGTGCATAACCTTGTTTTACAGGGGGTCCCCAGGGTCGAGCCAGAGGAACCAACCCTGGTGGTAAGTGCAAACAGTGTGGGCACTTGTGTGATGTACCAGGGGTATTGTGAAAGTGATTATTGTACAGTGTTCAGGCCAATAGAGGGGAAAGAGGGGGGGTTACAGTGTTCCAGAGGGCTGTGCCCAGGTTAGCTTGACCATTACCAATCCTGACCTCTGGGTGGAGGCACACGTTTCAGAACTCAGGCCCCTTAACCTGCTACTAGCCAAGCAGGCAGGAGTAGTAGCCCTTGGGATAGCGCCACCTAGGGGTTACACGGTCACCAAAACCACCTACACCGCAGAAGCTCAAGCTGTGAAAGCCCTCACTGCCACTAACAGTCAACTTCGATACCGCTTGGAGGCCCTTGAGAATGCTCAGCGGGTTGTGAATCTTTGGTTGGGCTTGCAGAAGGCAGTGAAGGCACAGGTCTTATCACCTTCTTGCAGAACTGGCTACCTGGTGCTTTGGGAGTGGACAGTGGCACTGGGCCGACTCCCTTCTTTATACGGGTGTACAGGATCTCTCCACGTGTTACCTCCCACCAGTCTGACCTACCCAGAATGATTCTTATAGTTGTCACGGGAGTGACTCTTTGTGACACCTTTCTGCAAGCAGCTAGGGAATTGCAGCATTTCAGCTTTGATGGAAAAACTTTGCACCCATTCCCAGATCTGTCCTTTGCTATCCGGTCCTGGAGAAATAAATTTGATGCAGTCCAAGCAGATATTTGTAGCTTGGGGATTGTGCACGCCCTCCTGATGCCAGCTCACCTTCGCATACATCATGGCGGCAATACCTATCTGTAAACGGATCCCTTGGAAGCTGAAAGGAAGGTCGAGGCCCTTGAGAAGGAGTTTGCAGCGGCTCGCACACCAGATGAAGATGACTCATGGGGGATACCTGAAACAGTTAAGCATTATTTGTTTGTTTTTCTTCTTCATTTGGTGTTGGTTTCCTGGGACTTTATTGGCAGAACTGGATCCTAGAAAAGTCATGATGGCAGTATGGTAGTAGTCCCTCTATGTTTGAGGGCATGCTGGGCTTGAGAGGCCCAGAACTGTGCAAGCTTCTTCACTCCCTCCTTCTCCACTTTGCCCTCCACCTACTCTTCACCCCAGCTTTCTAACCTATCTTTCCCCCTCTTCCCTGCCACTCCCTCGTTCCCCCCTTACTACAGGGTTCTCCGCATCCTGGAGGGGGCAGCTTCTAGGCATGACTCATCCTTCCTACCCAATCTGTCTACCCCACTTCTCTGACAGGCATGACTCGTCCTTCCTACCCAATCCCTCTTCCCCACTTCTTTTCTGTCCCTCCTCTCTACCCCACTGCACTTAAACAGTCTTTAGTTCACTTGTGCTAATTACTTGCACTTGTTCTGCCTGGGCTGCTCCCTCCTTGCACTGGCCCTGTGCTAACTTGCCCCTCACAAATGGTTTGTAATTTTTACTTTGGCTTGCTACCTAATCTTATTAGCCCCCTTCCCCTAGCTGGCTTCCCCCAGCTGGCAACCTCTGTCCACCCCCTCCTGGGTGTCCATTCGCTGCATCTCAATTCTCTATTGCCGTATTATCTCCCTCTTAATTTGCAATGCAATCCAACTAGGTGTTGGCTACAGTGCTAATCAAAAATTCTGTATGATGATTCTTAAGTATGCCAAATGAACTGCAATTAAACTCTGCAGTTATGATAAATAGCTGAATATTAAATATTAACTACTTGTCAACTCACAAACGTAATTGTTTATTTTTTCTCAGCAATGTAAATGTGAATTGTATGCTTTATTTTATCATCCTATTGTACCCCCTCCTCCCAGGTTGGACCGGGAGACGAGCAACTTGTTCAGTGTACCTTCCTGGTGAAACATTCCAATAAATAAATAAATAAAATACAGACTTACAGACCTTGTTCCTGTTGTGCGACTTATGGTCTGTTAATTCCTGCTTCTGCCTATATTAGTTTTGTTTAGCAGGTCTTAGGTAAATGCAATTACCTGTGCAATATGCACACTGAATAGGTTGTTATATTAAATATGATACTACTGCCTCGTTTGGTGGTAGTCTGTTTGTTTAAAGTTGAGCACTGTATTATGCCTCCTTGTATACTGTGCAAGTCTAACACTCCTGTGGGCGGGGGGGGGGTGCGTGCTACCATTATTGTTGCTAATCTATGTTTGAAATGGGATCACATCAGCCTTGGGTTGATTATAAACTATTTTTGGACTACCTTACTGTTGCAAGATAACCCACTATTGCGAGGCGCAGCCATGTTTGGGACATTTTCAGTGCTTTTGTTTGGAATACCCCCAGCTCCTTACATCAGACTATTGAGACTACCTGTTTACTGTCTTCCACTGGATGGCTCTGTGTGCTTAGTACTGTACTGTATGCCTGGTAGGAGGTACTGACTGTATGTTGTTGTTTTTATTTGAAAACAATAACATTTAAAGTATGAAATACATACACACACGCACGCATGCACACACAGAACACATGACACTAACGTTCTTGGCAAACATATGAAGAGTATTCTTGACATTAATGCTATAGCTCAACTAACAAGACACTACATAACAACCCTATGTAGTGCAGTCAAGCAAGTATATGTTGGGGGCATACACTTAAACTGAAAGAGATTGTGTGAGGTACGATGTTGGGCTTCACAACCCGCTACCCTGGGGCAGCAATAGCCCCTCTATGTAAAAATTATAAATTTGTACTCACTGGGCCTGATATTCAGAAATGCGCCTGGCAATGGTGCCTGTGGGTGTGCAGTGCAACTGAGTTGCGCTGGACCAACCAAGGGAGATATTCAAAAGAGATGTGTCATGGCGCATCAATTCTGAATATTGCAATGAATGCACCCTGCACAAATACAACGCACCAGGGCCCGGTGGTGCTGAAAGTTGAGGCGCTGGATGCCATATTTTGCACTACGCCGGCGACCCAGGTTCGGGAACGAGCCTGGGCCATCGGGGGTCAGCAGGAGAATGAAGGGATTGAGCATCCGGAGGACAGCTCTTCCTCCTTGGGGAGGGGGGGTTCCTGCTTCTGCCATCTAGTGGCCTCTGGTGGTTCCAGGCGCTCACAGCAGTCGGGAGCCAGATGGTCAGGGATTGGCTGGGAGGCACATTTGTGGGCATGCTCAGGAGCAAGCACGCAGCACACTAGAATACATTGCACTTCCCAGCCAATAGGGGGAAGGTAAGTAAAACCCCCCCTTCTCAGAAAGATAGGCGACGGCGCCACCTCCTGATCCACACTTGCAATGCTGGACGTTCTACCCTCTCCGTCCCCCACCACTCTGGCCCCGCACTCTATACTTATGATAGAGTGCCCTGGGAGGATACGGCAGCCCTTCCCCGTGAGGGTTCAGATCTGAGGGTTTCTCTGGATCAGGATGAGGAGAGCGGATACAGCGTCACAGCAGGGGGTAGATATCGGGCAGGTATGTAGCTAGAGAGTTTTTCTGTGGAGGGCATAGAAATAAAGTCCAGGAAAAAAAAAAACAATGAACTGATGCATCCCCCCAGACAGGTCTGAATACCTGGAATGGGCAGTGCACCAGCGCATCAGAGATACACAGTGCTCAAATCCCTGATATTCAGACAATCATATGCAAATGAGCCATTATGCATGCCAGGCACAAATGGGGCCATTAGCATGTCATTATGGCGCCATTTGCATGAGCTGTGCAGGGCTGGCCAGCGAAATGCACCTGGCGCCTTGCACACCATGCGGTGCTGGCAGTGGCGGTCCAGAGGTCCCCCCAGCCCGTAGCAGTGATCGCCATGCAGGATCTAATGCCCACATCCCTGGTAGACTAGTAGTACCCCTTCCCCTCCCCTCCCGTAGCAGTGATCGCCATAGTGTAAAATGAAAACTGCCCTGGTAGTCTAGTGGTACCCCCCTCCCCTCCCATAGCAGCGATCGTCATAGTGTAAAATGAAAATCTTCCCTGGTAGTCTAATGGTACCCCCTCCCCATCCCGACCCTCCGATCACCGTCATATGTATCACAGAACAATCCTTGGTAGTCCAGTGGTTCCCCCTCTCCCACCTGGAAACCCCAATGCGCGGCAACTTGCTGCTGCACAGTACCCTGGTGGTCTAGTGGTAACTCCCACCCCACACAGGACCCCCAGCCCCCGGTCATCGGCAGGCAGCAAAACCTCCCGCGATATCACTGTGGCTGCCCGCCGAATGACAGCTATAGTGGCTGCAAGCTCATTGGTTCACACTGTGGACCAACGGGCTTGCAGTGCATACTGTAATAATTCACAACTTTGTGAATTAAGTTTTGAGCAGGGAGGGGGGAACCACTGGACCACCAGGGATTTTTCTATGATACATACAACGGTGACTGGAGGATTGGGATGGGGGGTCTACAAGACTACCAGGGCAAGAGTTAATATTCACTATGGCGATCGCCACTACGGAGGGAGGGGGGTACCACTGGACCACCAGGCCATTGTGTGCTTGTGCTGGGGGGGGGTTGCCACCTGCGGCCAGCAGTTGCACACTGCGCTACTGCAGCCCGCTGGTGGGTGGCCTATACTTGAGTCATATTTTACGGGCTCAACTTTGAGACCAGGCTTGCAGCACATCTCAGGGTTGTGCCAGCAGATGCGCCGTACATCCTGGGCTGAATATTGGCATGTGCCACATATGCATGGGCATGCCCCCTGGAGATGTACCACATTTATTATCTTTGTGTCCTGGTGCAGTGGGAATTGCACTGCGCAATTCCCTTTACTGAATATTGCCCTGGGGCACAGTTCTGGGGCTGCGCTGGTGCACCTCAGTTGTGCCAGGTGCAACCCCTTTGAATGTCTAGCCCACTGTGTAAAATTTGGGAAGGGATCATAATTTTGGCCGAATTCCAAGCCAGCTGATCCCTTCCCACTTCCTAGACTGCCTGCTCTGCCCCCGCGCTCCCCCATTTTGTGACGTGGTACCAGGGAGAGCACGGGGATGCGCCCCATACAAGTCTATGCAGCTAATTTTCAGAATGATTTTTCTAAACTTTAAGCTACCTTTTGATAAAAATTAAAGCCACAGCTCAACTAATAGGGACCCACACTATAGCAGCACCACAGAAGCAGTAGCAGCGCAACAACTGGGCACCATGACTACCAAAACACACCTGACAGCCACCTGATACCACTCTGTGCCCAAGTCACCTGGCACCAAAACATCCCACCTCCAGTCAGATGCTGAAAACACTAGGCACTGTAAAGCCCAGGTTGCAACAGTGCCCTCCAACAACCTGCTGTCACTGTAATGATGGCGACAATATTAAGTCGCCATCCTAATGGTATACTGTCAATAATTTCCTTGCCTACTGGCCTCTATGGCTTCCACCACGTGCTTACCAGTGCTCACACAGGCACTATCTTATCAAGGGCAGGAAATGGAAGTGATGATACTGCCACTTCTGGTTCGAGTGCTACCTAGACAGGGCTAACAAATGACTGGGATAATCTTAGTCTTATTGTATGCAGCCCGGGGGGGCGGGGGGTGAGAGTCCCCTGCTGTGCCATAAAGTGCTAGCCTGCCTTTTTTTTTTTTTTTAACGTTTTCTCCCCTTTCCCGGGGTCATGGCATGCACATGCATTTCAGGGAGCTGCAGGTGCAGTTTGCAAGAGCCTTCTCATTTACTCTCCCCGGGACATGACATGGAGTTCCTGCAGGAAGTTGTGGACTTCATTATCGGGCTTGTGTTGGAGTCGCCCAAATGGATTATTCTGGGTGACTTCAATGCTTGGATCGACAATGAACTCTCACCATTTGGACAAGATTTTCTCGAATTAATGCAATCGGTGGTTAACTCTGCAACCCATGTACACGCCCACTCTCTGGACCTTGTCTTCTCACTGGGATTTGAGATCACTGACTTCATGGGGAACTGGTCATTTGGTCGGACCACTATACCGTGAGGTTCTCATCTGAAGCTTCCTCTGATAGACCCTCCCTTATGGAGGTGGTCCAGTACCGCCCTTTACGGGGTTTGACCCCAGAGGGTCTTATGATGGTGCTTGACCTCTTATGGTGGTGCTTGACCTGTCAGGTGTGATAAGTGCTTGCAATGAGCTGGGGGAGTTGGTGTCGACCTATAACAGGACCATCACTGGCACCCTCGAATCTATCGCACCAGTCTGTGTTCAGTCCCTCACCTCACACTGGAGATCCCCATGGTTTGATGGGACTTTCAGGAAGTTGGAGGTGAGGGGCTGAAGGTTGGAGTGATGCTGACGGAGATCCCAATCTGATGAGGACAAGCTTATTTTAATGTCTCATTATAGAGAGTACCAATCAGCAATCTCCTGTAAGAAGGCAGAGTTCCTGTCCAAGGTGATTTGCTGCAGCAGTCAACAGATCAGCTCAGCTCTTCTGGACTGCTGACAGGCTGTGTAATCCATCTTGTCTTCAGTCTGTTACAGCCTTTTCGCAGTCTAAGTGTGATGAGTTTGCTCTGTTTTTTTGCAGATAAGGTTTCCTCTATCAGATCTGCGATCCAGTCGGCACCCTCCGTTGGGTCTTGCAGTGATGAGCCTGTGTTTGTTGCAGGCATTCCATTTGTCTGGTCTGACTTTGACCAGTTGGCGGTCATGGATGTCCTTAGGGTCATCCAGGAATTGAGGCCTGTATACTATAGTTTGGATCTGGGTCCAACGTGCCTTCTTGTAGGGTGCGTTGAATCCATCAGCCCGGTCCTGGCTAGGATAGGCTGGTGTTCTTTAGTGAGGGGGGTCTTTCCTGAGCCTCTGAAGGAGGCAGTGGTGAGACCCCTCTTGAAAAAAACATCACTAGATCCAGACTGCCTAGCAAACTACAGATCTGTCTCTACCCTACTCTTTTTGGGGAAGGTTATCAAGAAGGTGTTTGCTTTACAACTGGAGGCCCCTCTGTCAACTTATGACACCTACAACCCTCTCCATTTAGGTTTTAGGAAAAGGTACAATACTGAGACTGCCCTGGTTCGAGTGTTTAATGATCTCCTGGTGGTGAGGGATGGAAGAGAGTGTTCCATTCCTGTCCTCTTCGACGTCTCGGCTGCGTTTGACACCATGGACCATGGGGTGCTTTTGAATCACCTGTAGGTTCATTGTGGACTTTCTGGTACGGTGTCAGCTGGTTCCATTCTTTCCTCACTGGCAGGAAGCAGAGGGTGGTTTGGGGGTTTTTCTCCAAGCCACTGCCCCTGCCATGTGGGGTCCCACAGGGTTCCATTTTGTCCCCCATGTTGTTTGCAGTGTATATGCTACACTAGGGGGCATTATAAGATGATACAGAATGGGTTTTTATTGCTATGCTGATGATACCCAGCTGTACTTGTCTTTTGTGCCCAAACAACAGGATGTGGTCTCGGTTTTCAATCGGTGCCCTGCTGAAATCCAGGAATGGATGAGTGCCAACTGGTTGAAGCTAAATCCGGATAAGACGAAGTACTGGTGGTAGAATCTGGTCGCTCGAGGGTTGGTGCACAGACTGGTCGAGTCACCGGGCTTAGGCTTGGAGATACCCAGCTGCTCACCTGTGTTAAAGTGGAGAATCTTGGCATTGTGCTGGATAACGGCCTAAAACTTGAATTTCAGGTGTCAGCCATGGTCCAGAGTGCTTTCTATCATCTTAGAAACAGTGCCAGGATCAGACACCTGATCCCCTCGGGTGATCTGCCAACACTAGTCCATGCCTTCGTGACATCACGGCTTGATTACTGCAATGCCCTTTACCTAGGGCTATTGGGGGCTGATCTCTGCTGCCTTGCCTCAGGCTAGTACAGTTCAGTATATAGACAGACAAAGGAATATTTCTGTAGAAGTTTTGGTTTTTCTTGTTATATGGAATACAGGAGTAAAATAGAGCACAATGTACACACAAAGGGGCAGTGTAGCAAAAGGACTCCTGCTTATCAACTGCAACCCAAGCACATTCTGAAGGATGAACCTGCTAAGTTTGTTTTCCTGGAAATCCAACCTAAGCAGTGTGACCTGAGGGATGGAGCAGTATGCCACATCACTACTGGCCAGCAGAGGGAACGGGGAAGGAACTGTCACGCTAAGTGCGTTGTGATGCACCTTGATACAAAAAATACCGAATGGACTTACAAACTAGATGGTAACTAACTAAAGGCATAAAAAACAGAAAGGGGTCTTAGGATAAAGGTCACCAACACACTTAGAGTGTCAGAGCACTGTGAAGTGGCAATAAGTCTAATAGATTAGTGGGATGTATCAGAAGAAGCTTGTAAGTAGGGAGAGAGAGAGAGAGAGAGAGAGAGAGAGAGGAGGTCCTACCTTAGCATATGGTGTTGTTAAGACAGCATCTGGAGTACTGTGCCAAGTTCTGGACATTTAATCTTAAGAATGATGTAAGGAAACTTGAGGAGATCCAAAGTAGAGATAATCATGTGGTTAGGGGACTTTGGGACAGCAGCTATATGGAGAGACTGAAAAAGTTAAACATGCATAAACTTGAGCTGAGGATTCAGAGAGGGGATATTATATTTATATAACAGGCCCTGAATGGAAGTGTGGATATGAGAAGTTGTTTAAATTTAAATGTGAATGAAATAGGACAAAACACAAGAAGCCATTGTTTGCAACTGATGGGGGACATAGGGTGAATATCAGACATAACTTTTTTTACTCAGAGGGTTGTGACATTGTGCAACAGTGGTTAATGCTGGCACAGTGGATACATTCAAAAAGAGGTTCGACTGAAACCTGAAAGAAAAAGGAATACAGGGTTATAGCTACTGTTAATGATGAACATACATGTAGGGTCAAACTATAGCCTGTGCCCGTCTGTATATTCCTATGCTCCTACGTCTTGTTCCTTGAATTCTCGTAAGAGAGTCAATGCAGTATGTGGCCCTGAGGAGGGCTCCTTGCCTGTAACCCACCAAAGCAATGACTGATCTGTATACTTCTTGCAGGTGGGTTGGGGCCAGCCCCAGCCCCAGCTGTTTGCTGGACAGGACCTACAGACGGCATTGTTTTGGATGGAGATGGAAGTATTCTCTTTTTTAGATTTGCAATTTGGTGCCAAAAACCATAACCATCGTCTGGTTGGCATGAGAATCAGGTGAATACTATATTAGTCAAGAGATTGGGAATGCAAATAATAAAGATTATTCTCTCACCACTAACATAGCAACAATACATGACAAGGTGTGATGTATTATGAGATATTGTCCCGCCTCAGGTGCGTTTTGAAGCACGAGGTCACAGTCCAACAGACTTAAACTACCTGAGAAGGGGTGATATTCCATGGTAGCACACACCTTAGTGTATTTTATTGCAGTTATGAAATGGATCCATTTTGATTTTGTTGACTGATTGCATGATCTACTTTCAGACTGGGATTATGTACTGAGGTATCATCCTGGCTGAATGTGGTCTCGGTTTGAGGATTCTGATCAACCATTTCATAATGTTTATTATACAATGGCAACAAAATTTCTAGTGTCCTGATTGGTCAATGTGTGCCTGGGACAATGATGTTATTGAACGGTAACATCACTGTGTGCACATCATGGCTGACCTCACTTCTTTTTTTCAGAAACAAAGATATATTGCCACACTAAAAATCTACTAAAACTTTTCTTAAATATTTTTTTTTATTTTATATAACATCGAGCCATTGTATAATTGCAATAAGGCACTCCAAGGTGTGTGTTATTGTGTAATAACGTCACTCCTGGGGTGGTGGAAGCACTCGGCTTTGCCTCGTGCTTCAACCCACCCCAGGAGTGACGTTATTACATGATAACCCACACCTTGTCGTGCCTTATTGCTTAATTATACTGTAGTTCAGTGTTGCCCCTAGACACCAAAAATAATAAGCCATTTGACTAAACCGCTGAATTTTATTTTTAGCCACCACTGTTTTGTTCTAGCCTTCTAACCATATTAGCCATTTTTTTTAAGTAGACAACTGATATCTTGGCAAAAAAACATGATGCAAAAGTGGCTAATAAAAAAATTTGTTTTAGCCAAATTATTAAAAATGTAAATGGCTTGGTGGCTAATACTGTACATTAAGCCAACACTACTGTAGTTGCACAGGCACACCTACAAGAATTCAGATCTGTAATTCAGTCTTAAAATGCCTTTAGCTACGACTAAACCACAGGACTGCAGCAGTAGAGTGTGGTAATGAGCAACAAGTCATTTTTTTTATTTTTAAAACAATTTTAAATAAACATAGTTTTAAATTAACTTGCCAGTCAATGAGTGGACTGAGAAGTGACTGAGTGCTGTGATTAAAACAAAAAGAAATGTTCTTAAACCACAGTGAGTCAGTTTGCAACATGTAAACCAAGATTAGCCCACGCAGCCTTCTTGCAGGTTTGCACTTCGACTCTGTCGTCATCTGGCAGCCTGTGGAAATCAAGTTCCACCCCAGGCAAGCAAAGTCAGGCACAACGAGAGAAGGCAGGACCACAAAAGATTCTGAGGTTATCGGAGGTTTCAGTAAACCATGAAGAGTACCGACAATTATCTAAGCCTCATCAGAACATTCAGAATCTTTCAGTTTTTTAGTAAAAAATGCTGCTTTAAACTTTATTTCCATCTATAAATGACTGTCAGTGAAGGGTAATAGAATGTCATTTTATTTTTATATAGCACCTCCTGCCAGAGATTCGGGGCGCACAATCACCAAAAAATGCTTCAAAGGGGGCTGGGACAGGGCAAGAGGGAGGATAAATGGAGGGGGAGGCGGGAAAGGAGGGGCAGCTGTAGAATAGGGCTGCTAGCTGCATAATCGAGCAGACTCGATAGACCAAAAGGCCTTTTTCTGTTGGCAAATTTCATATGTTCGTAATAATAATGGAGCGATAACCACAGATCACCAAGACACTACTACAGAAAAGGTTGTCAATAGTAAGGCCCTCAAACAACCTCAAGAATAATTCTTGAAAAGTTATTGTAAGCATATGTGACGTTAAGGCTTTCTTAAACAAGCAGTGCAATGAAACTAGCAACAAAATGTACCTTTTTTTTTTGCTATACAAGATTCCAGACATCTTCCAGTTCTGTTTGGTGGTAACGTTTCTAGTTACTCCAAAATCTGAACATATTCTAAATGTTTTAATTTATTTTTTCCTCAAAAAAAAAAAAAAAAAAGATGGGTGCCACATTTGGCTGAGAAATAGCACAGCAGACTTGGCAAGGGTTAGGACCAAGCTGTAACTGTAGCTGAAACTAGCTTTTTGGAAAACACTTTTCCTTGCACTGCTGCTTTAACACCCTCCACTGAGGAGCTGCTGTGGAGGTATGGTGGCAGAGAGTTCCACAATCGAGTTGCCATAACACTGATCTAGGAGGGTTTACCATGGACCGAAGGGGATGGGGACAATGTTTTTAAAGGTACAGCAGCATGTCCTATTAACAACAGACTTAGACCAATTAATTGTAACCTTCTCCATAGAGTCTATTATACCCCATCCCTTGCTGATAAGATAGCTCCCTCGAAGCCATGTGAATATCTAAGATGCAGAGTGGAAGAGGGCACCTTTATACATATGGTGTGTCTGTGTCCATGTGTAACCCCCCCTGCTGGGCGCTTACCTGCTAGCCCTCTCGGGGCTGCCCCATGTCATGGTTTTCCCTGTGTGTTTCCCACTTCCTGGCACCAGTTCCTGTTTGTCCTGAGCATTCTCCCTCTGGCCACTGCATATTTTTTTGGGATTGCGAGTGAAATCGGGGCTGGAGGAGCTAACTTGCGGAACCACCACCCTGATTGTGCACTCCAGGTACAGGGCCCATGCTCTGCACATTCGCAGAAGCGCATTTCATTTTTGGATGTTCTGTGGCCATTTAAAACACCTCTCTGGTGGTCCCATTCCCAGTGTTACGCAAAAGGGAGACCGGAGACCTGGAGGAGGCACTAGAGGAGCAGAAAAAAGTGTTTTTAGTAAGCGCCAATCGCGCTCAAGAATCCAGGAGCCGCCTCATGAATATTATTAATGTGGTATGCATAATAAATGAGCTGAGCCTGTCTAGCACTTGCGGGGCTATGGAAATGGTGCTGGCGACAGGCAGGGAGTAAAGAAAAAGTAATAAATGATGCAGGGGGCCATCAGAGGAAAAGGGCAGCTATCTATTGGTGGGGTGGTAAATGAACAGAAGTAAATTGTTTGGGCTGCACCAAAGTGGAGAAGTTAGGACATGAATGGACTGTAATGGGGCTGTATACAGGCTGCCTGGGGACAGGTGAAAATGGCAGCAGTGATGGGAGAAGGGCTGACTGAAAATGGTAAACTATGTAGTCACTTAGAAGAGCACAGGGGCTGCTATCCATCTGATGGAGGCATTTTAAAATAAAAATGTTTACTTTGGCTGCAGGAACATTTTAAAGTTGGAAACCTGTGTGGTCTCCAGTTGGACTGTTTAGTCTGCAGCCATATTTGCAGCCATGTGACACCAGCTCTAACCAACCAAGGGCCAGGATTTGCTAGGAGGACTGTGGGACTGTTTGAAAAGACTTTAGGGGGGCAAAGCTGGGGAAAGTATAGGCACCTTTTTCTTCAGCCAATAAGGCGTCGAAGGGGCCTCAAACATATTAATTTTTGGAAAAAGACTGACTCCAGCCAATGGGGCTGCCAGAGAGCTCCCAAAAAGAGAAGGACTTTTGGTTTCTGAGTCAGTTTGGCAGGAGTCCCTCCAGAAGGAGAGGGGCTCCAGCCCCCATGCAGAAGATGGGGCTGCAAGGCTGGGAAAGGGCCTGCCTTGGGATTGCCAGCAATTTGTCCCCCAGGGCCTGGTCATGCCTTTCCCCATGTTTGAAAGAGTGTGTTAATGAAGATTGCTTTTGTTGCTCTGCTGAGAGCGAGAGAGAAAGAGAGCGCTACAGGGTCCTCCTACAGGTTGCTGAGGTAAGAAACTACACCACAGCGGTGAAAGTGCTTAGAGAAAAGGCTGACTGGAATTGGAAAACGGGTTACAGAAAATGGACTAGTTTTGTGTCATAGAGGATGAAGAGCGAGCCTGTTCTGTTTCACCTGCACCACATCAGAGAGACACTAAGGATGAGTGATTTGTGTGAGAGATTTATGCAAAGGAAAAGGTTCTGTCTGACCCTAGTAAAGACACAGCGTCTAAAGAGAAAAAGAGGAAAAAAGGTTTAAGAAATGATATTGGAACTGGAATAGTCGGATTATGGAAAATGGACTGGCTTTTTGTTGAAGAGAGAGCCTCTACTGCATCAGTCTGCACCTGCACAGTGACAAAAAGGATTTGTTTTGCATCAGAGGGACTGAGAGAAACCTTGTGTCTGAGAGAGAGAGAGAGAGATTTGCTGGAACTGTGTGTGAGCCAGAGCAAGGTTGACTGCTGTGTTTGAAAAAGAGAGACTGTTTAAGCAAAGAGATGGGCAGGTGCCCTAGGCTCCAGGGACCTGCTGCTGCTTTTAAAATCCAGCTGAAGAAGGAAACTATTGCTGCAAAGTTGGAATTCGGACTCTGCTGCTCCAGGGTTTGAAAAGTAGGAAAGTCGAAGAAACTGCTCTGCCTGCACCTTGGAGCCGGTGTTCTGATAAGAAGAGAGAGAGACTAGGTGATTTCCAGCCTAAATCAGAGCCAGGTGGGAAACTTGCTACTCTCCCCCACTCCCACCCAGTGGGGTCTGCTGGCTACAGGGGGCCACTGGCACACGTTGAGGTGCTAGGGCACCTGTGACCTGTGAGGGAGCTGGGCTGTGGAGTCACTCCCAGGTCTGGGTCTCCTGTAGTTTGGTGGGCCTTGCGTGGGAGCTCTGCAATGGGCCTGAACAGGCTGAAGGGGACAAGCTAAGAGATCTTCAATCAAGTGGAAGACTCAATCTTCAGCAGTCTTGCCCCTCTGTTTTCAAGTCTGTTAAGCCATTCATTCCAAGGTTCTGCTGTTCCATCAACCCCAGAGCTTCAGTCACAGAGCCACAGAACCGTGAGTAAGCACAGGAATAGTCCTGCAAACTGGAGATGTAACATAGTTGTTCTAATTCATTGCCCACGGGTAAAGTTTAAAGTGTTCAGGAAAGAGAAAAGTAAAATCTGATTTAAAGAAAGTGCGCCAGTGCCGGCCGACCAACCACACCACAGGCCTGCAACTAGAGAGCTGGGTATCCAGGGACAGAATTCTGGGGGTTATCTGAGCTGGTACCAGTTGGGAGTCTGTGAAAGTTAATATCTGCAGCAGTTACATAGATGAAGAGTTGGTGACTGCAATAATCAAAATGTATTTTTTAAATCTAAGGGGAAAGTGATTGATCTAATCTCTAAATGCCAGTTGCAAATTATCAAAATGTTCTGCTTGACCCCTAATCCAATCTCCCCTTCCTAACCCTCCCCATGCAAGTAAATGTGGTGTTATTGTTTTAGGAAACTTCTGACTCGATAGCCTGATTTAGTGAGCATATTATTAGCTGAAGTTAGAAATGCCAAGTGTTGGATTTGGGGGATTTTAGTTCTGGTAAGTCTATGTGTGTGGGTGACTGTATGGGGAGGAGGGGTGATACAGCATCCCAGAGGGTTGTACTGGTAGAAATCACACCCACTTAAATTGTAGTCTGGGTGGAGACACCGCCATTTTATTTTCATTCTTGGAAAAGGACCCCCAGGAACAGCTAATGGGAACCCAGGCCCCTTAACCTGGTTAGTAGCCACCCAGGCAGGGGTAGTAGCCTCTTTCAGGATGGTGTCAGGGCTACACATACATACAGGCCTTCTAGAGAGAAGGTTGCTGACCTTCTTCCCCGAACCCAGGGCAGACGATTCACACCTACAGCTGACTGTATCCTGCTGAATCTTGACCTGGGAAGGGTGCAGGGGCAAATATACCATCATCCTTTCTGGAAAATGGGTATCACAGTGGGCAAGAAGCTGATTGCACAGCACTAGAAACAGGATAAGGCACTCACTATAGCATACTAGGTGGCCATACCTTTACACTTCATGAAAACTGATAAGACCCAATACTCCACTACACAAAAACTCCAGGAATATGAAAACATTTGGAAGCCCCTAGAGGCAGCGCTATTAACCACATGGTTCCCCAACTACTGAGATGGGGTTACAGGGGGGCAGATGTAAACAACATGGAACAATGTGACCTCAAAGTATGTGGCTTGCTTCTCAAAAACACCTGAGAAGGGAATCTTGTTTACTCACTGTCTGGCCCAAAGACATACCATGTATATTTACTTTTCTGTACCATGTGTTGTGTTCAACATGGCGGGGGCTCTCGCTTCCTGACCATCTGTACCCAGCTATGAGACACTGTATCATGTATGTACTTTGCTAATGCCTGAGCTGCTTACCAATTAACAGATAAAAAAAAAGGATACCACCACAGCAAAACCCTAGCATCAAATAATTTAAGGCAGTAGATGGAACCTCCAGCAAATTCTTTCCTGTTGGAGCAAAAAGGGAATGTGGAGTTTGTTGGCAAAGGAGGTCTTTCATGTAGCCAGAACCCAGGTCATGCGGGGCCTGGAAGACCATCAAGCAAATCTTGAAGGTGATATGCCATTTAACCAGAAGCCAGTGCATATCCTGAAGCAAAGGCATGATATGATGGAAAGTGCTTGAACCCGATAGCAGTCTGTGGGTAAAAAGATCTCATTTATTTACAAACTTTGGCCAGAAAGTCACTGAGCCAAACCAATTTCCAGGTGCTACTGGGGGTACCCATACAGAAATGTGTGGCTGAGCATTCGTCAATGCTTCACCCACAGTCAATCAATCAATCAATTAACCAGGCATAAACACCATTGAACAAGATCATTGTCAAGGTGGTCCTGGGCATTAGTACAATACAGTATACTTCATAAGATTACAATTACGGTGGACAGCGGTGCAAAAAAAACCATAGTAGGTTGAGCATCAAGTCAAAATGCATGGACATGATAAATTTAGTTGAGTGCTAGGTGTTGAGCACTTGAACTAAACCAGCACTAAAAAAAAACTCAGTTTGTACAGTTGAATGCTTGTTGAGTATTTAAATTGGTAGTTGAGTAATGGTTCAGGATTTTAGTTTTAGAATATGTTAATTAGAGATGCAGTTGAGTACAGATTGAGATCTTAGAGTTTCAGAAAGCACTCGACAAACTCAACTTGCAGTTGAATGCTTGCATTTGTAGTTTGTAAAGGTTTGATGCAGTTGAGCAGATTAACATAGAAAACTGATGGCAGAAAAGGCCCACCCAGTCTTCTGCACCCAAACACAGTGGGCCTCCCTTTGCACCCAAGCCCAGCTCAGTGGATCCTCCTAGTACCCAGTCCCAACCCAATGGGCCCCCTTCATCCAAGCTCATCCCAGTTGCTCTCCCTTATGTCGATGTTGCAGAATAGGTGGCTTTAGCTGTCTTGGCTGGGAGATAATGAACTGCACTGTCCTCTGGACGATTCCTCTGTGTCCTCCAACTCCAGTCCTCTTTCAGGCCTTCTGACTTTGGTCCTCTCCTAGGCAGGTGAGTAGATTCTCCTCCTTAAAAACCTTAGATAAAAATAACTCTTGCCCGCTCCCTCTGTGGTGTCGAACCTTTTGCAAATCTTGGTGTCATCTGCGAACAGACACACCTTTTCCTCTAATCCATTAGTGATATCCACTGTATAGACATTGAAGAGCAGTGGTCCCACTACCAAGCCCTGAGGCACTCCGCTGGTTACACTACCCTCGGACAATGGTGCTCCATTTATCTGAACCCTCTGGGTTCTGCCCTGTAGCCAGTTTTGTACCCACGTCACCACCTATGATCCTACCCTTGTGTAGTCTAGCTTCTTTACTAGCCTTCTGTCCCATGGCCTTGCCAACCTTTAAGTTATTTAATGCCACCAGTACTTCGGTCTCCATGAAGGGACTAGTGTCAGCCCCTGGGCCAGGAGCGTTGTTTGTTGTGAGTGCTGGGCCATCACCTGAGTTATTCCTTTATTTGAGCTGCATTTATCCCGTTAGTGTTCTAGCTTTGTAATGTGCCTAAATCTTTAGTTAGACTAGCCACACCCTATTTGAGTATCCCTTAATTTTGCCAGTCAATTTTTTTTAACTGTTTTGTTCTCTGATGCTCAGTTGGTTTTCCCAGGGTTTGCCTATAGTGTAGCATCATTTAATCTGTATTTTCAGCTGCCAGGTTTATTTAGCTATCATAATTTAGTATTACCCTGTTATATATTTTTTCCCATTTTCTCCTCACAGGGTTAATTTATTTTCCCTCCCAGATTAAATTTGTTTCAGGTCTCCTTGAAATTATTTTAATTCTGGTCTCCCACGTTTGGTAGACAGCACTCACCTTACTCAGCTTTCGCTGCACTTGAGTGAATGCTGCCACCCCATACTTCTTGTAAGCGCTGCAGAGTCTGTTATTGCTTTGTTTTCCTTTTCACTATGCTGCCCCTATCACTTTCTCTCTTCACTTTTCTGTTTTCCCTCACCTCCCTCCCCCTTCCATCTTTCCTAACCTCCCTCTGCCCTCCACCCTCCCTTCCTCACCCTCTCCAACCCTCCCATCCTCTTGTCTTCCAGCATTACCTCACAGTCCCTGGCATCCTGGTTGTTGTCGCCTCTCATCTTCTTGACTTCATCTCAAAACCCTTAGGTCCCTCCTACCCTTCTTGCCTACCCTTAGGAGGCAGTATAGTGTAGTGGTTAAGGACACTGAACTACAAACCTGGAGACCTGGGTTTGAATCCCACAGTCCCCACATGTATACTGTGTGACCCTGTGCAAGTCACTTAACTTTCTTGTGCTCCCAGGTCACATCCAGAAACAAGCTTCGGCTTAATGTGCCTTTCCTGGTTAAACAATTTCCCCTTTCCCTTCTACCTCCCTATTATTCTTCCTACTCCCCTTCCCCGCTTGCCACAAGCGTGTCATAGAGTCTCTTAAGCTCATCTCCTTGCTGCTGTTAGTTGCAGGAGATATTGAGCTTAACCCTGGCCCTTCCACAAAGGTTTGAGAGTGTCCCCTGTCAACATCTGCAGCCATCTACCAAAGACCGACCTGTTGCAACCACTTATAGTTAACCTCAAACCTGATGTGTTGGTGATCTTGGAATCTTGGCTCTCCTCCAAGATTCTTGATTCCTTCCCCAGTTTCACTAGTTTTTGACAGGACTGAGCAAAGAAGGGTGGTGGCGTAGCCATCTACATCTCCTCAAACATTCAGTTTGAGCCTGTGCTCTCCATCTCTACCCCCTCTACTTATGAGATGCTTCTTCTCAAACTCTTTCTCCCCTTCTCTGCACATATATTTACTGCCAGTGTCTACTGCTGCCCTGGCATGCCCCCAACTTCAGTATAGAACAGTTACATACTTACCATCTTTGAGAGAATTCCTTTCATCAGGCCACACCTAGGGAACTATAGCCACCAGGTGCTAGGACCACATGGAAACTTTTTCGCAAGCAGTCCACTAAGAGCTACCCATGACGACATCTTACCTTGACATCCTGTATATAAACATGGTTGGCCCCTCTCCCTCCTCATTTCCCCGCCGGAGATCATACTCAAAGGACCTCCCTCTAGGGAACTAGGAGAGAGCTGATGTTTTCAGCTACCAGGAGAGGCTAGAACCAGAAGGTAGTTCGTCCTGGAGATAGAGACAGGAGCAAAGAGACTCTGAGTCCAAGGGGGATGGAGGGTGGGATGGCATGGCCTAATGAAAGAGAGTCTCTTGAAGATCTACTGTTACGGTAAGTATATAACAGCTTTGTCTTCTTCGAGGATATCTCTTTCATCAGGCTACACCTATGGAACAAGTCCCAAGCAGTACTGACAGACAGTCTGCGTGGCAGGAGGCTACAGGCCTAAGAAAGGAGACCTTGAACCACGGCCAGGCTGAAGTCCGCTCTTCTTCGCGAGGCAATGACCAGACTATAGTGTTTAGTGAAAGTGTGGACAGTACTCCCAAGCTGCAGCAGCACAAATTTCTGCAGCTGATAGGTTCCTGAAACAGGCATTGGAAGTGGCCATGCCTCTGGTTGAATGACCACGCACAATCCCGGGACGTTCCTTACTGTACTGTCTATAACAAAAAGTAATACAGTTGGCCAACCATCTGGACAGGCACTGTTTAGAAACTGGTACACCCCCTTTCCCAGGGGTGAAGGAAACTAAAAAAAGTTATGAGGACTTCCTGCAGTCCTTCATACAGTGAACATAATATCTGAATATTCTATGTACGTCTAGTGTATGGAACAATACGTCCCCTGGATTGGCATGTTCAGTAAAATAAACTGGCAGGTGGATGGTTTGATTTAAAGTAAACTCAGGCACCACATTTGGTAGAAACTTTGGGCTGTTACGCAACGACACCCTGTCTTTATGGAAAACCAAATAAAGAGGCTTACACATAAGAGCCTGTACAGTAACTCTGAAATCCTTCGAGCAGAAGTAAAAGCAACCAAAAAAACACTTTTCAAGAAGGGAAGCATAAGCCACAGCCACAAGTTGCAGCTGGCTCATAAGGAGCTAAAGTGAGCTTCTCTAGGTCGAACAACATTCAGGTCCCACGCTGGGACTGGATTTCAGATGGGAGGCTTCAAGTGCAGGATGCCTCTCAAGAACATACACACCACCTTTAGCTGTGCCACCATACAGCCATCAATAGGTGTATGGAAAGCTGAAATAGTAGCCAAGTGCACTTTGTTAGAAGAGTACTGCAGTCCTGTGTCTGACAAGGACAATAAATACTCTAGAATCTGACTTACTGGGCAAGTGAAGAGAAGTAGCCCACAAAGTAAACCACTTCCACTTTATGGAATAAGTGGCCTTGATGAAAGGCTTTCTGGCAGCCACCAGGACATTAGTCACCTTTGTGGACACTTCAAATCTGGCAATGGCTATGTCTCCAGGAACCAGGTGTGGTGATGAAGTGACTTGAAGTCTGGATGGACCAGGGTTCCCTGTTCCTGTGATAGCAAGCCCTTGCACAGACACAGTGGTACTGGGGGTCCCACTGTTAACTGCTGCAGCAAGAGAAACCATATCTGACGAAGCCACAGTGGAGCCACAATACAATCTGTTTAGAATCTTGCGTATTTGTAAGAATGCTATATCCCTAAGGAAGCCAAGATGGGTAAACTGGCTGGCTTAAGGCAGTACTATACAATATGAATTAACTAAATTTTGCCTTGGCAGCCATTTCATATCAAAGTTAAGCAATGGACATCTCAGACTTTAAAAAGTGCTCCAGATATATTATTTATTTTTTTATTTAAAATTTGATGACCAAGAAAGGCACACTGAGCCGAGGCTCGTTTCCAGGTACGATCCGGGTACAGAGTTTGCAGTGAAGAGAAAAAGGGGTAACAACAGGTGAAGCAAACAGTATGTACAGACATTTTTACAAAGAGTACGATACATTTACCCGGTTATGATACCTTAATCATGATAAATTATTAACAGCATGAAGTACATGAGCAGAAGGACAGGTTGGAGATGGGGGCTAGGGTGGGCGAGTGAGACTGTGAGGGGCCTCAGCTGCATGCTGGGAGCATTTGAACATATAGGGCAATGTAGGGTGGTAGGAGCATGAGGAGTAGGAAAAAGGCCGAACGAGAAGGGGCCAGGCGGAGATTGGGGGGGAGGTTGTTCCAGAGAAGGGGGAGATGGTATGAAAAGGCAGCTTGGCTGAGGAGAGTGTGAGGACGGGGCAGGTGAAAGGTGCACGGGTCCCTGTGGCGAAGAGAGTAGTTTTCGGAGGTGGCTGGTGTGAGGTGGGACATGAGGTAGGGGGGTAAGGAGTCAAACCAAAATTTTGCCATGAAGGAGGCGCTGTGGATGGCTCTCCTGTAGGAGAGCGGGGCAAGGGATAATGCGGTGTACAGTAGGCAGTGGTGAGTGAGTGGGAGGGGGGAGGCAGAGGCGAAGCGGCAGAAAGAGTTGAGGAAGATACCTAGTCTGGAGAGAGAGGATGCAGGGGCCATTTCGTAGACTATGTTGGTGTAATAGATGATGGGCAGTATTGTTCTGCGTACAAGCTCGCAGCGGGTGGGGATAGGCAAGCTGGCTTTATGGTGCTAGAGGATGGTGAGTTTGGGCCGGAGTTTGGAGCAGATGGCCTCTATGTGATAGGAGAAGTTAAGGTGGTTCGTGGCTGTCCAGCCAAACACCCAGGTACTTGAAAGCTGGGACTAGGGCCAACGGTGAGCCATCCAGGGTGGTGATCACTGGGGGCAGGAGGGTAGCCAGTTTTGTCTGGATCCAAAGACCATGGCGACAGTCTTTTTTGCATTGAGTGTAAGCAGGTTGTTGAGAGACCATGACTGGACTCTACTGAAGTCATTCTGGAGCGTGGGGAGGACAGAGTTGTATGAGGGTCCCGAGGCGAAGATGATATTGTCATCTGCGTATAGATGCACACTGGAGGACAGGCAGGCAGAGGGAAGGTCATTAATGAAGAGAAAGAACAGGATGGGACCAAGTATAGAGCCATGGGGGATACCTGATAAGACAGGGAGAGGAGTGGAAATGGCGCTGCCTATTTGAACAGATTGTTGTCTATCATGAAAATACGAGCGGAACCAGGCGATGGCAGGTTGGGTGATGCTGAAATACCTAAGTTTGTGGAGGAGCAGAAGGTGGGAGACGGAGTCGAAAGCTTTAGCCAGGTCTATGGCGGCTGTGGTTAGGCTGTGGTCCATGACAGAGAGGATGGAGTCAGTTACACATAGAAGGGTGGTGATGGTGGAGTGGTGCTTTCTGAAACCTGACTGTACAGGTGAGAGGGAGCTGTTGGAGGAGAGGAAGGCTAACAGTTTGGACAAAATGAGGGATTCCTGCACTTCTGCAAGGGCGGGGAGGACGAAATAGGCCTGTAATTACTAGGGAAGGAAGAATCACCCCCTTTGAACAGAGGGATGATGATGGCCAATTTCCAGGCTTTTGGGACAGTGGCTGTGTATAAGGAGAGATTCAGTATGCGAGTCAAAGGGGCCGCAATGACTGCGGCAGAGATCCAAAGTAGTTTGGGATGGATACCGTCTGGGCTGGTTTTAGTCGTGCTAAGGGAGGATAGTGTGTGGAAAACTTCTTGTGGAGTGAAGGGAGGAAAGGGGAAGCCGGAGGATGGAGAGGAAGGCTCGTACAAGATTGGGGAGGGAGGCGGGAGTTTGGCAGGGCGCAGGAGACGAAGAACTTGTTGAATAGCTCTGCCATAGATGCAGGGTCTGAGACGGTGCTCCCGTCTATTTTGAGGGCCGGGCATGCCTGCTTAGTAGGGGGGTCAAGGAGGGAGTTAATCGTCTTTCAGAAGGACGCATGGGGTTTCTGGTTTTGCATGAGTTGTGCTTTAAAGTATGAAGGTTTGGATAGCTGGATGGCCTTGGTACATTTATTTCTAAGCTGTCTGTAGGATTGTAGGTCCTGTGAGGCACAGGAGGCTTTTACTGTCTCCATGCCTTGTCCCTGGTGCGACACAGGGAGATAATGTCGGGTGTGATCCATGGGTGGTAGTGGTGTTTTACCCTGACCTTTCTGAGGGGGGGCGTGTAGGTCCCAGATAAGCTGGAAGATAAGGTAGAACTGGGAGAGAGCAACGTCGACAGCAGACACAGAGAGGACAGGTAGCCAGTCTCCATTTGAGAGGTTTTGCAGCAGGGCATATTCATTTAGGAGATGAAGTGGGTGAGACCAGATAAATTTGTGATGGGAGAGCGGGGAGTGGATTTTGCAGACGCAGTAAGTAACACAGTGGTCACTAAGGGCATCGGGGAAAATTCCTGAGGCAGATATGCGGTGGGGATGAGTGGATAAGATCCAATCCAGGAGGGAGTGGTTTAGGGACTGATGGTTTAGGCGGGTGGGTTCTTGAATAAGCTGAGCGAGGTTCACGGCTTCAATTTTTAAGGTGGTGTGTTTAACGGAGGGGGAGAGCCAGTCAAGATTGAAGTCGCCTAGAAGCACAAGTTTGCCATTAGATGTTCTGGAGGAGATCGACGAGATGGCATTGATGACTGCAGCAGGCGATGTTTTACGAGGAGCGTAAAGAGCTCCGATGTGGAGGGGGTGGAGGAGGGGAAGGATAGGTGTGCAACAATAGATTCGTGGGAAGAGGGGCAGGATTCACTGAAAATGATAGAGCATGTGAGGGATTGCCTGGTGTAAAGTGCCATGCCCCCACCTCGCTTGCCTCTGTCCTGGCGAAATAGGTTGTAGTCAGGAATGGCAATCGAGGAGTTGGGGATTTTGGCAGAAAGCCACGATTCAGAAATGCAGAGAATGTTGGGGCGGTACTGGGTAACCCATACAGTTATGGCATCCAGTTTAGGGAGAAGGCTCCTAGTACTGATACGGAATATGCGAAGGCCTTTGGAGAGTGAGTCAGAGGAGAGGTGAGGGGGCAGAGCAGCGGAGATGGGGGGTGAGTTAGGGATTTGCCTGGCTGCAGCCGGGCCAGGGTTGGGATGTATGTCACCCCCCAGCAGCAAGATAAGAATGGAGCACATGAGAAGAGGGGAATGTTTGGATGTTGCAGTGCAACGATTGGATGGAGGGGAGTGGAGGTTCAGGCATCGTAGTAGAGCCTCTAGGTTAAGGAGGTGGGAGTGGAGCAGAGAGGGGTGAGTTGATGGAGAAGGTAGGAGAAGGTGGCTGGGGGGAGAAGGAGGGACAGGAGAAGAACAGTTTATATGGGGGTGGTATATGTGGGGGAGGGAGGGGGTAGTTCCTGGGAAGCGGAGGGGGTGGAGGATACAAGGGCAAGAGGAGAGAGGTTATCACTAGGAGTGCTAATGAGGGGTGGCATAGGAGCAGAGAAGAGGGTTGTTTGTAGGAGAAGGCATAATAGAAGAAGTGGCTGCATTTTGGCTTTAGCTTTTGCAAGGAATGCAGCAGATTGTAGTTGCAGTAGCGGTCACTAGGGGCTGGAGATGGCAGGCTGCAGTAAAGGAATCTATACTGGCAATGCTGGGTAGAGGGCTAGTGGCCACTAGAGGCAAGAGCAGATAATCTGCAAATTGGGAAAGTGCCTGATAGATTTTAGCCCGACACGTGATTACAGCTATAAAGTACAGAGTCCACCAAGGGTGGCAGTGGGGCAGCCGATGCAGAGCGTCAGCGGGGCTCTCCTAGCCATTGCAGCCGAGCGCGCTGGAGCTCCTGCTTGTTCCTGAGACAAGATTCGTACCTTACACTGAGTTTAGGAGCTGTGGGGGAGGGCTGCTTTGTCCTGCCCTCATGATCCTCTGGCATCCTCGGGGGAGCCTTGGAATCTAGCACGAGTTTGGGAGCTGTGGGGAGGCTGCATTGCCCTGCCTCGCGACCCTAGCTCGGGGAGCCTTGGAATCTTAGGCAGAAGTTTAGGAGCTGTGGGGAGGGCAGTGTTGTCCTGTCCTCACGCCCCTCTGACACCCTCGGGACAACCTTGGAATCTTGCGCAGAGTTTAGAAGCTGTAGGGGGGGCTACGTTGTCCTACCTTCGTGACCCTCTGGCACCCTCGGGGGAGTCTTGGAAAATGGCTATAAAGATACATGAATTTTATATGCTTTGTAAGTGAGTGGCTGACTTCACACACCTGCAGCAGTATATGACTAGTATTAAATAATTCATAAATCTTCTTTATATTATGTTAACTTTTCAAACTAGCAATTTCTTTTTCAGATTTATTTTGTTTATTGTACTGCTAGAAGTAGAAGATTTTTTTTCTGCATTACACTACAGTGTGTTAGTGTGATATGGTGCGTAGGGCCAACAGGCAGTACTTTGTGTAAAGTGCTGGTATGTGGGAAAGCAGTGTTCACATTGGCACCCCTCTAATTTCTCTGAAAGATCAGTAGGGGGCTTTTGAAGCATCTGCTTGGAGGCTCCTAGCCTCCAGGGTAGAATGGCGGTAGCCCAGAGGTGGCAGCATTGTCTGACCACTCATCAGTTAAGGCATGTCAGAACCCTTGTGATACAGCAGTGTTTGCAATGACCCATGCCCCTCTGATATCCCTCGGAACCACGCAAACAGAGAATACCAGAGAAAGTCCTAAGTGAATACACCTCTCTCTCTCTCTTTTTTCTCTCCTGTCCTCAGTCTCCTGCCTGCCAAACAGTAGAGATACCTGTTGCCCTGTCTTCTTTCCCACTGGAGTTTTATAATGGGAGGGTAGCATGAGGCTTCCTGTATAGTCAGAGTTGAATCAAGCAGATTGAGATGAGGTCAGGCCAGCCACTGTATCTAGTTAAGCAATGGATGGTTCAGACTTCATATGGAGCTACTGGAGGAAAGGGGTTGACAGCTGAGCTCTTAATATACTGTATGAAATATTCCTGTATGGTCTAACTGCATTCTTAACATTAAGATCATCATAAATGTTCATTTATCATATTACAGTATGGCAAAAAATGGTTTAGAAAAAGTGCCCTTTGTACTCCAATAAGTGCCCATCTGATCTTCCGCCCCCTCGGCTTTTACTATCTTCCAGCACCTTGCTGGGGTGGGGATTTTGTTTATGGTTTATCCCATAGTGCTTTTCAATCCAGGACACGTAGAGGACAAAATGTTTCCGTCTGTGGCAGGGGTGGGGAGGAATGGTTTTATATGGTATCCCACAATGCTTTTTATTAATCCAGGACATGGAAGGAAGGAAGAAAATGTTGCTGCAAGGGGCCTAGGCTGGGACAGGAGCTGGAAATGGCGTTATGTGGTGCCTTACTTACAAGGGTATTCCATAGTGCATTAGTAACTGAAGAAGAGAAGTGTTGCACTGTGACGGGTCTGTCTTTTGTATGAGACATTAAACTGAGGTCTTACCTATCAATTCTGGTGGCTGTCTAGGTGAAAGCTAAAGACCTTCCGGCACTTATCATAAGAGTACCTCAGTTTCCTGGTATCCTAGCCAACATTCTCTATCAGTCAATAGAACAAGTCCCTATAACCCCCTCCCCCACTTCCTGCACTTCAAGACACTCTAAATGCATGTTTACATTTTTTTAGTTGGTGTTGTTTCTGGAGTTCCCTCACCCTGCCATCTGATGTCCCTGCATGTTTCCATTTAATGTTGAGTTGTGCTGCTGTCCCCACTGTCTCCCACCGCTCCACCTGCAGTGTTGCCAGCCAGCATTTACAATACCAGCGGTATGCATCATTGCAGGAAGCCCACATGAACGTCCTGGGTTTTGACTGCATTTCTGCCGTGGTTGGGAGGAGGGGCATGGTTTGTTGCCGGACAATAAATACCTAAGCAAATACAATATTCGTTACATCTGGATCAGCCTCAAATAAAATTGTTATTTAAAACTCAGTGTCAATACAAATAAAAGATGAGCTCAACTTGTGGACAAAATAACCCTCTAAGTACTGAAAACAGTGATTTGGGGGGGGGGGTCTTTTCATGCATGCAATGATGAAGATAGGTGATATGTTATATTTTTATGTTATTTAGCTTGGATACTAGTTCATGGTCACATGGACATGAGTGTAAACTGACAGGAGGGAGGCTCAGAAGGGACACGAGGAAGTATTATTTTACAGAAAGGGTGGAGGAGCTATAGAAAAGTCTGCCTGCCAAAGTGGTGGGTGCTAAAACTGTTGGTGGATTCAAGCAGGGCTGGGATAGAATGAAGAATATAGTAGTTGCTTGGGGTGGCAGAAGCTGGGAGGGGAATGGAAGGAAGGAGAGGGAGGGCTAAGACCCTGGAGGGACAGTAGGTCTTAGGGCTAAATAGGGAACTGGGGCACACCGGATGGACTGCTGGTCTTTTTCAGCCATCACTGTCTGTGTTTCTGTGATGTATCCTGTTCACATTGTTCCTGACCACCGTATCACATACTGTATCATTATGTTTGCTGCTGATACAGTGTACTTGCAGTGCCCAGATCATTCCAGTAAGAAGGCGCCTGGTACCAGTGTAACTACCCAGTCAACAAAGAATAAATAAACGTGCTCTTGTGAAGTACAATTTGCATAGACAATGTTTCGAAAGAAGTAAACTCTATTAGCCGGCCCTGGTGGCATAGAGGGCTGAGGCTCCTTGGCGCTTCACCTCTCCCACGCCAGTGACCTGAGTTTGGTGACGAGCTTGGGCTGCTAGGGGTCAGCTGGGGGTGTGTGCTGTTAGAGGATTGAGCAGCCGCCTGGCAGCTCTCCTCTCCTGGACTGGGGAGGTGGAAATCCCCGGCTCCTGGTAGCCACAGGGTGGTGGTCCAGTGGTAGCGCTGTTGTTCCAGGGATTGTCTGTAAACCAGGTGGGTGGAGCGGGGCCGGCAGTTGTGAAGTACATGCGCACCTCCACGCCTGTGCACTTACGTGTTTGCTGTGGTCCCGGGCCAAAAACATGGTGGAAAATGGAGGGGGAACTGGGCTAGTGAAGCCTTGCCTGAGGCACTGTGGTTTGCCCTACTGCTCTGGCTAGTAGAAGGAAGAGAAGAGGTGACACTAGCAGAGGGAGGTAAGCAATGAGTGGACAAAAATTTCTATGGCAAAAAAAAGTGAACTGCTTGGAACATTAAAAAGCAGTTAAATTATGCTATTCTAAGTAGTAGGACAGATATTTATATAAGTCACAAGTAAAGGACATCTCTTTAAAAGGTCTCAGAATGAAGAATATTTCACCAAATGATCCCTTTGAAAACTGCGAATGCTTATAATTCAGTGGCAATAAAACCTAAAAAAGGAGTGCGCATTACAAAAAACAACAACAATCCAAAGAAAACGCAGTTCCAATCGACAGCAGTTCAACTTCAGCTAGACACGGGGGATCGCGGGGCTGCACCGCTGCAGGCAGAGCAGCATGTTAAACACCTGCGGTGGTACACGAACCCACCAAAACACCAATCACGCTGTGCTGCAACAGCGCAATCTACAATGTTTGGCAGGCTGTTTACACAGTCTGGTCTGCACTGGTGCAACTGATCTTCACTGCTTACAACGGTGCAGATTGGCCAGGCAGTGGAGAGCCCTCACTATTTCTAGCCTACAGGCTCCTCACCTCCCTCGGTTACCATATAGTTGCACTGGACTATGAATACATTGTATTATGTATAAGACAAGGCCTCCCTGAGGCGCCTTACTACCAACTTATATCACGCTTTGCTTTAGCTACCAATTGTATAGGTCTTAACCGCTCATTAGGTAAACATGTCGATAGCACTGCCATGTTTTAGCTACCGAATGTATAGACATTAACCCATGCTCATTGTATTTATACTCTGTATGATTGCTCACCCACATTTATTCTGTGTATGTACTGTATGAATGTCTGTTTTATTCTGATGTGGAGCCTTTGGAAACGAGTCTATGACTCAAAGGGTTGTAATTCTGATTTCCTAAATAAATAAATAAAAGATCAGGCTGTGTAAATGTGCCTTCAGAAAAAGCTGTCACAGCTCTGTGTGCCTTTCCTAGTAACACATTACCAATAAATTAAACAACCAACAGACAAGGCACTGGTTATGCCGCAGTTCACATAAATTGGCACTTGCTTACTGTCATCTTGGAGACCCCAGCTGACTAACTCCCACCACCCCCTCCATCTCCCAAACCTGGCTTCGCTACTGCAGAAGCTTATATAAAGTTAACTGCTTACTCCCAAAGAGTGAATGAGAACCACACATGCACCCTGGAGTAGGACGACAGATTTATTTCTTTTTAATGCAACTGAGCTGCTGCTGACATTTATTTGAAGGCAAACAAACATGCTTTCCATTTATTTATTTTTGTTTGTTTCACCAGAAAGTGAGCCGAGTTAAACATACAAGGAGTGTTTGAGTATATTTACTCAAGACCAGGGGCAGGATTTTCAAATCCGTAGAAAGAGGCATTACGCCAAACTTTCCCTACTTAGATGCAGCGGCTGCTACTTTCAAAACTGCAGTCGATTTGCACAATTGGCTGTGGTTCACAGCAACTTACTTCGAAGTGGAGCTCCAACTGCTGAAAGGGACTAAGGGACCCATATTCAGAGCTGGGTGCAATCGTAAAAAAGACATTTACGCTGCGCTTGTGCTCGCCTGACTTCGAGCGATATTCAGATGGACAGCACTCATTGATGGAGTGGTGCTACCAGACTATTGGGCCATGCTGGCACAGCATTAAGCAGGCCTGCTCTGCACTGACAGACCAGGGCTGCATATGGCCAAAATGGGATCGCGCCAGGTCCACTGTGGGCCATACTGAGCCTGAGAATGCAAATGAGCTCATTGGGCATGCAAGGCACTAAGGGTCCCTCTGAATGCCCATTATGGGATCTTTTGCATGCAGCACAGCGGCCCCTTAGCACCACCGTCACTGCTAAAAGCAATCCCTGGTGGTCTAGTGGTTCCCCAACCCCCCCAACTGGCCGGTTTACTGTAATATATAGTTCCTGGTGGTCTAGCAGTTGCAGTCTCACCACCCCTCTGATCACCTGCTGTAATGTAATGTAATGTAATATAGTATCCCTGGTGGTCTAGTGGTTTCTCCCTACCACCAATCATCTGGTGTAATGTAATGTATTATCCCTGGTGGGCTAGTGGTTCTCCTACCCCTGTTTGCCCAGTGAAATGTAATGCATTTTCCCTGGTGGTCTAGCATTCCCCCACTCCCCCCCCCCGATTGCTCTGTGTAACCTAATGTATTATCCGTGGTGGTCTAGCAGTTCTACCCCCAATCAATACATTTACCTCAGCCAAGGGTGTAGGTATACTTCACTGTACACATTTGTGTACAGTTTTATTGAGTATCTTTCCAAAACCATAGACTTTTTTTTTTTTTTTACCATTATCATTCTAATCTAGAGTATTTGAGTTAGTGCAGGCAACTTTGTGTCTGTATCAGTTTAAACTTCTGTTGTTTAGTACATATACATATGCCTACAACCTGTTTAGGGATTACGTGAGTCATCTAATAATTTGACTTGTTTTGAAGTAGGGGGCAGCAGTTGGAGAGGATGTGCACATTTTTTGATGGTAGGGGGAAAGCAGCTGGAAAGAGTGTGTATAAAACAGAAATTTCTGGCTACACCACTGCCCTCAGCCACCACCCTCTGAGGACCCCTGCCCCTCACCCCCGACACACACACACACCAAGTGTCGGTCTCTGTGAAATCTACAGTTGACGCAGCCCTCCTCTTACCTCCATGACCAGCCACCGTCTGACAGTCACGAAGCATGATCACACTCATGAAAAAATAAATTAAGAACCTAATTAGCCGAGAGCATTCTCTACCTGGGATGATACTGAACCATTAAATCATGGGTAGAAAACAGTTCCTGCTAACAGCTTTTGCTTTTTTTATTTTCTATTACTGAGGTGACATCCATCTGCCTATCTTTCCCAATAATTCCCTTTCACTTCCGCCAAATCTGTGCAAGCCTCAACAAAGTCACTTTGCTCTCCCCAAGCACTTGTCCATGATCAACTGCAGCTCAGAAATTAACTGACTGATTTATTGAACATATTTGTACTGTAGATTTAACTCTGCCCCCCTCACCCCCACCACCACACTCATTCTCCACTCCACTTGCCAGCTTGATGAGACAGCTGCTTCGCAATGCCACTTTTACTTTTGGCTCACAACACCATCCCCCTGCTCCTAACGGTCCTCATCAGGGTCTGCATGTGTGCCCAGTGAGACTGTATACTTAACTTAAACTCTGGGCCTTCTGATGCTGAATCTCAGCTCTCCACCACTTTTGTTTTCCTGACACTGATCTTCCTTCTATACTAAGACGGATCCACTTTGCTGCTGCCACAGGATATGGCTACTCCTTGCTGCTCATCACACCTCCCCATCCCTTTTTCCATCTCCACATAGAACGCCTTCTTGTGGCTCGTCACACTGCCCCTGCTTCTAACACTTACTAGTGAAATGTGTGTTGGGTGGGGGATAAACAGTCATGTCTGCATTTTTTTTGGGGGGGGGGACAGAGGATAAACACTGCAGTTATTTCTGCTTGTACCAGCTCCCAAATGCAACCCTTCTTTCAGGCAGTGCACACACCAGCCAGCATTATTGTCCTGGAATTTGGGGGTGGGCATGGGCCAGGGAAACACTTCTAGTGGTATCGCTGCACACTGGAAGCTCCCATATGCTCAATTATTCATTTAGGCTTTCTCAGGCTTAGAGGACATTGAGGCACTCCAGAAACCCTGCCACGTTGTAGAAAATACGTGCACATACACTCAAATGTCTGGGCACTTGACATTTACTGTAATGTTTTGACTACGTTCATCTGTACAGGTAATCATGGATTCAAGCATACTAGTTTGTTTGCTTACAATTCATAATCGATACAGGCCCATATTTGTCTCCCATGGCTATGGGCAAATTCCAAATCCTACTCTCAGACTATAATGGACAAACTGTTCCTCTTCACAGCCTCCTACAGAATGAATGTTAATTTCATCTCATCCCCAGCGGCATCCAATTTTTTCTGCTTTGTGCAATTATAGCAACACTCTCTGTTCCTTCTTTATGTGTACAATAATGTGCTCACAGATGGCCTCTCCATCAGAGCGTGTCCATGCCAGCGATCCCTATTCCTCCAAAGTTCTGCCTGAAGGAATTTGTATTAGCATCTAGTAAAGCAGGGATTCTGCTTTGCAGTTATTTAAACTTCAAACAGCTAGGCTGAAAGGGTGTTCATTTTTCTGCATGTGAGCTCCTCTAATCCCTGAGGTAACCTCAGGGGTTGGCACTTCCTTTGCCAGCACCGACTGTACTGATCCCAGTACTGACCCCCTGGATCACTTCCCACACTCAGCTGTTTGTGCTGCCAGGCAAGCCCCTGATCATCCCCACCCCCTTGAATCCCTTTTCATGGCTGGTCAGACTGTGGGCACTACTCCACAAGGGATTTAATTTTCCCCTTTCTGACCTGGAACCGGATCTCTTACCTTATCTTGCTGTTTTAAATCTCAGAATACAGCCGGCCTAGTGGCACAGGGGGTTGAGGCACCAGACGCCACACCTTTCGCCACACTGGTGATCCTGGTTTGGGAACAAGCCTTGGTCAGCGGAGGTCGGTGGGGGAAGGGAGAGGATGCGAGTGGCTGCCAGCTGGCAGCCCTCTGCCACGGGAAGGAGGTACAGGTTGCCTCAGAGCTTTGCCACCCCTGATGGAGGCCGGACTGACTGCATCACTCTGAGGACTGCCAGTGCTAGGTTGACGAAGGGTTGAAGAGACTGGCACTGGAGCTGTGGTGCGCATCCACACGCATGTGCCATCACTTCTGGGGTCTCGGGAGTAGGACTCACTGGGATGGATTTGGAGGAACAATTGGGGGCCACCAAGGATGAAGCCTCCGGACCAGCTCAGGGGATCTGCTGGGACCGCATGGCGCCATGAGATCCCGAAAGACCCCGAGACCGATAGGGTTGGCAGACGAAGATGGTGGTTTGCCGAAGGAGGATTAATAGACTCGTAAAAAAATAAATAAACACATAAACCTCAGAATACCTTTCCTGCTTTTTTCTGGTATGATGACAATGCAAGGGCCGGTCTCTGGGATCACCACCCAACAGGATGTCACTCGATGTCTCTGGAGGTAACTGCCTCAGGTTTAAGGGACATCCCTTGATTTCTCTTGAGTGGGAACTCCCAGGGTTCATGCACCCTCCCAGTGGTCCTCAACTACTTTCTTCATTGGACAGACCCTCCAACCTAACCCTCCGATTTCCAATGGCCTGGGATCTGCCCACAGTACCAGACAGCCAACCTTGGTTGCCAACAGAATCTCACCTCACTGTACACACAATGCCTTTGAAGTCTTGAGATGTCTTGGACCTCTGCCACTCCCAGTGCCTTGAGAGTGTCTGGCACCCAGCTCCCGTTCACGCTGTGCAGCAGAAGCCTTCCTCATAGTGCCTCCTGTGCCTGTGGCATGAATCCTGCACCCAGCCCCCACCCAGGCTGAAACCAGGGCAGCAACTCTCCTTGATGCTGTGAGGTGAGAACAGCTTGGTGAGTACTAGCCAGTTCCCACCCTCTTAAGTGCTCCAGATGGCCCCCACAGTGCGCAAAAGCACCATGGCACTGACAGGCTTCCTGCTGGGTGTGCCGGCTGTTCTCAGGCAAGTATCCTGTCTAGGATGTCAGAGTCTGCCCCCCCCATCTGCTATCCTAGGGCACCTGCCAGATGATGGCAACTAACACAGTCCCTCGACTCCAGCATTAAGCCCCCAAGAACCCCAGGTACCACAAGGGCACCCTGTTGTATGTGTTGTACAGCTCCTCCTCCCACCTATACCTTTGGGGGATGATGCCAGAGCATAAGACCCTACAGACTCATTCTGGTAAACGACCACCTTCCCCTGACTGTTAGGAGGGAGTTGTTACACAACTACAGCAGTACCACCTACAGACAAAACATAAGTGAACTTTTTTTGTCAACCTACAGTTAAAAAAAAAAATCATAAAAAATGTAAAACTTTTTTATTTTTTGTTGTTACAAATGAGGACCAATTTCATAAATGCAGTAATGCGCTGGCCCACTGGCACAGCGGTAATGCTGCTATCCACGACTTGGGTTCATGAAAGAGCCTGGGTCATCGGGGGGCCAGCTTGGGGTGGGGTGGCTAGTCCCTGCACTACACTGCCACCTGGGTGACCACAAGTGGTAGTACACTCAGGACAGCACAATGCATGGGGAGGGGACGCCTGATAGCATCATGCTCCACATGCATGAGTGCGCATGTTTTTTGTGCTACCAGTTGGTATACCCAGCGCTACAAAAGGGGAAAAACACTCGGGCAGTGCTGAATGAGGATACGGCCCTTGCAGGCTCTACACCGGTGGCAGGGTGCACTCCCAGGCAAAACCAGATCTGTTTCACTGGCAGGGTTGCATAGGAACAAGTCCGTGAAGGAACATGCCCCGGACCTAATGTAACCTCCTGAGGAGCTAGGTGACAGAACTGGGGGGCTTGGGTCAAAGTAACAGCCTGCACTGGGACAGAAACAGCATTAATGTTAAAAATAAATGCAATAATACATGACAGGGCATGTGTTTTGATGGATATCATCATTTCTAGGGTGGTTGAACACACTCAGCTGTACCTTATGCTTAACAACATACTCAAGGCCCAATGATATGCTATGATAAAACACGGCCTGTGCTGGCCTGGTGGCGCTGACGGTTGAGGCGCTGGACACCACACCTCGCACCACGCCAGCGACCCGGGTTAGGGAGCGAGCTTGGGTCGTTCGGGGTTGGCCGGGGGGAGACAGGCTGGAGCATCCGGGGACAGCTCACCTTCTCCGGGGAAGGGGAGGGGGGCTGTCCATCCCAACAAGTGGCGACCCCTGGCGGAGGCTGGAGGAAGCGACAGCAAGCTGGAGTCTCAGGGGTATGATTGGTTGCAGGCGTAGGCTGGCAGCCAATCAGCCTCAGGGGCTGCTCTTTCGCGGAAGGAGGGGGGGCGTTTTGGAGGCCAGAAGATGCCTTGACGCAGGGGCACGTAGCATCCCATGAGGAACGTGGGAAAAAAACCCTCAGAGCTGGGATGACGGAACACCGAGCTGTGTCCTGATGTGTCAGCACCTGCCTGTGACCCAGGACCCTGACGAGATTCAAAATTCGGGGGGGGGTCGCCTGACCCCGACCAGGGGATTTCCGTGGCTAGATGAAGGGACCAGAGGTTGCAAGGTAGGTGCTGGCAGGGGCAGGCTTGATGGGCGATTCCTGAAGGAAGTGGCTCTGTGGGGCAGTAGGAGGGGGAAAACAGAAACTTAAAAAAAAACAAAAAAAAAAAAAAAAACAAAACCCGGTCTGTCCTGTATTATTGCTTAAATAAATTATAAGTATACCCAGGTTGCCACTGATGTTACGCTTTCTCTTCCTGCTTTGTGGTCTCAGGCAAGGTTGAGAAGAGAAGCCTGGGTACTCGAACTCCTGGCTGGGGGGGGGGTCAGGGTCATATTCAAGTTTAGAGTTAAACAGTGTGCTGTGTCCACCTAGAGAATGGTTTAAGTGAGCCTCATGTAAGCGGAGTACTACTCCCTGGATGCAGATCTCCCCACAGAATCAACCCACCTTTGACCCAACAGAGTGCATAACAGTCTCCAAAAAGCATGCAACTTAACACTTTAAAATGATTTACAATGTAGCCCACCAGGGTGTAGTGCAGTTCTGCAGAATTCTGCAGCAGAGGCACTGCAAGAAACATTGCAGTTTTAAGGGCAGTTAATCCCTTCTGTCATGCAGGAATCTGTGACACTGCACTGTATCCTGGCAGGTTCCACTGTATGCTCAGGCAGTGATTATGAACAAAAATAACAAGGGCTTTATTAGGGTGAGGATCAGGCCCTAAGGGGGAAAATATCGTTAGGCATATGAAGTAGCAGTACAGTATGCTCTGGCTGGCCTTTCAATACTTGTCTAGGCCCAGCTGAAATTAAGTGTTTTGCCCCTGACTGTTCTTCCGTCGCTCCCCTAGGTGCAGACACATAATGAAAAGATGCAATATACATGTAACCCCCTTGCAAATGGGGTTCCTAGAAATGCCAGTCTGGGTTTACATTAGCCCGTTCTGTTCTTCTCCTGACTTGGCTTCTAATTTTTCTGGCTGCCTCCAGGGTAGCTATGTTCAGCTCCAGCAGAAAAAGTAAAAAATTAAAATGTTTTAAATAATGGAACTGTTGCTGCTTGTTGGGAATATGTTGTACATGTGGGAAAAAGTGTTTAAAGTTAAAACTAATACTGTTTCCTTCGCAATTCCAGTATTGTGGGACTCTATGTGTCATTCTGTCAGCTGCTGCAGGGGGAGCTTGCAAAAGCGCAGTAGCGACAGAAAAAGTAAAGGAGCCACATTCTTTATCTGTGCAGCGACTACAAGTGCAGCCTTTAAACTATAGAACTGTGTGGCATTCGGGGCAAATAGTTACTTCTTTCTGGCTGCACCAGGACATTATTCAGGACTGTATCTAATCTGCTATAAGGGACAGTGGGTTAAGCAGCCATTGCCAGCAGTACAGCCAACTGAAATTGCAGCAACAGAAAGCCAGGATTTGTGAGACATTCACTGCATCTCATGGGAAAGCACCCAAGTGCTTATGGGGGCTTACAGGGACATTATTTTTGGCGCAAATTCCACAACCCAATTGTGTCATGGTATTCTGATTGACAGGTTCTTCAGCAACTTGGAGACATGTCACCCCATCCCTGCTACCAATCAGGAGTCGAGCTAGGAGCTCTATAAAGACACAATGTTGCCAGTTTGTCTGGGAGATTCATTCAGAGATGCAGAGCTGAGAGAACAGCAGAACAGACTCCAGCCTGCTGGGAGGCCCCCATGGGGAAGGGGCTTAGGCTCCAGCCATGCCATCAGGCCTGGGCCACTTAATTCAGCCCTTTCAGTCTTCAGAGGGCATTTGTTATTTTCTTCACTTAACAATTAACTAGTTACAGTAATTGGGCTTTCTGCAACAGCTAGTCTAGAGGTTGCCAGTACTGTCCTCCATAGGCTAGCCTCCCCAACCATGTCGGGGAAAGATGTGGACCGAAGAATCAGATGTCCAGCAGCGGTGAGAGCGCTGACCAGACCAGATGACATCATGCAGTGGTGAGAGCACTGACCAAGTACCTCAGCAGTGAGAGGGCTGAAGAAGTCTTCAGGATGCCTTCGATTGCGGATGAGACCTGTGGAGGACCTGAGTGAGTACCCTCGTACCCCCCCCAGTGCAAGGGAGAAGTTAAGCAAGTAATTTTGGGGGCTCCATGCCCCATTAAGGAATGTGTGCTGTTAAGTGTGAAGTATTGAAGTCATCAGTCTGGGCTACTAACCCCATAAGAGACTGCCTAGTTCAAGTAATGGATGCATCTTGTCTGTGGCCCAAATGGCTAAGTTGTAGATGCAGCAAGATGCTGGGCTTAGTGAATCATATAAATGTGTAGCTATGGGTTAGAGTCCTGCCATCGTGGAGCTGTCTGCCAAGACGTGCTTGCCACTTCATGAGACAGGAGGCCCTAGGGCATGTTAATGTCAAAGATACCTTAAAGAGAATGTACCTGTGTCTGCACAAAATTATGTCTAAGAGCGCTTGATATAAGTGTTAAATGGCTAGACGTGCTGGATAGAATTCCGCTTGTGGATAATGTTCTTGGTATATAGAATGTACTGGATGTGACTGCCTGTGACTAAAGTATGGGATGCTTGATAAAAGTGTCGTTGCCAACTTACTCTGGATGGATGCCTTTTGGTATATAAAGTACTGGATGTGACCATGTTTAAACTGCGTTTAGGATGCTTGACAGAAGCATCACCCTTATGGCTTTGGATGGGACCTCCAAATATTGTGCTGAATGTTCTGGATGTAAGATCCACATAGTTTGCTCTGGAATGTTCAGAAGTCTGCGAGTGCAGGGCAATCCCTGCTTTGTCTGCTAAAGTGCAGGGCAATCCCTGCTGTGGTTGTAAATAGTAATTTGCTGCTTTACAAAAATCTGTTTCCAAGTTGCCCCCACCCTCAAATTAATAGCCGGCCACCTCGACCATCTGCAATTCTATCAGGCCAGCAACATCTTAGACTGTGGTATCTGTTCAACCAGTATGGTATGAGATTGCGGGGTTTCTGCTGTATCTGGGACTGGTACCAGTGTGGGTAATATTAATAATTATGTTTAACATCTATTTATCAGCAGTTAAGTCGAATGGTAAAATGTGATTTATGTCTGCCTGTTAATATGTAGCCACCCAGCTGGAGGGTTCACCAGCAAAATCCAAAATGATCTCTGTACATGTGTAAATATGGTAAGATAACCTCTACTCCTCCTGTTTCCCTTTCCTAGCACCTTTATTACCCCCAAAATAAATATCTTGTTGTTTGAAATCCTGCGTGAGCATATTATTAGTGAGAGTCTTTAATTCAAAATGTGGAAATGTGGGGAACTGTGTATTGGGGCATGTCTGAGGAAGGTAACTGGTCATTGTGGGTGGTGTAGCAGCTCAGGGGGCTACACTCAGTACCCTCTCACCCACGTAAAGCACCCTGAGTGGAGGCACTGCGCAAAGGTTTTAAAAATGTTATAAGTTAGCGAACCCAACCCCCTTAGCCTATGTTCGGGGCAGTAGGCAGGGGTGTAACACTGGGGGTGGTGCCACCCAGGGGTTACATACAAGCCCCCTTACTTAATATCTTTGGTGCCCCCAACACCGGACACTCCAATCCCAAGTGCCGGACTGTATTCACTGGGCCTCACCACCCTACTGCTACCAATTAAAGAACCCCTGATTCATACGGAGCTCCTGTATTGATAATAGTTACTGGGTACCCAGTCATAGAATTGGTGCCTGCCTATAGTTTTTCATTACCCAGGATGCTGCAGTGGTGTACTTAAAAATATAAAGCTGTCTAACTGCCTCAGCCAATCAGAGTGCTGCTTTACTGTACCTCTCAACCAGTGTACAGTCAGACCCTCGTGCTGCTCCTGTAAGCTGATTTCCGCTGCCCTGATGCTGTCTTCTCAGATTGCTTTGTCAAAAAATGCCATGGCTTGAACTGCAAAACTGAAGACAGTGTGACTTCAGCTTTGTCATGGAAATCAACTGTAGATGAAAGGAAAACATGGAGCCATAAACTGTAACAACTGTTAAGCCACTCCAGTTGCTCCGTGTAACCTGCTGCCGCTACTTGTATCACGACGTCCTGCAGAGTTCAGGAAACAACATACCATTCACTACTGTAAGAGGAGGGGGGACATGCAAAACAAACAAAGAAGAATTTCCGTAATGTTAATAACAGTCCCTAACTCTTTTTTTCATTAGAGGCAGTAAATAATATGTATAGTGTACTGTGCTTCTTAGAAGATAAGAATGTTGTCTTGTGCTGTTTTGGGCTGACAGAATCACTCAGCTTTGCTTCGCAGTCCTCTCACCCAAATCAGTACGAGATAATGTTCTTATCCTGTAAGAAACACAGTACACTATACATATTAAAATACAGAATAGGTAATGTATTATACTCCTGGTAATGTCTTGATTTATAGCTCTACCCCTTCCCATGGTTTTATGTATGTATATGCTGATGTTACTGTACTGCCATTGCTGGTGTAACCTCCCAGGCTGTACCTGAAAATAGATATGTGGTCGTCTAGTGCCCTTACTTGGTAAATACAAACAAAATAAATAAAAATGTTACGCAGTTGTAAACTCAAAAACTGAAAGTGTGTATTTGTAATTCTCAGCTGGATGGTCTAGTCTATTAACTGACTTCCCAAAATATAAACAAATACCAGTGACTTTGCAGGGGCTGGTCCTGATTTACTCACAGTTTACCCAGTCCAGGGGATTTCCCTCAATGCACAGGGTGAGGTGACACAGTAACAGCGAGTCACCATCTGGCTGGTTTCAGATTCCCTCGCAGGGTTCAGATTTCAGGTGACAACAGCCGTCCTCCACTGGTCTAGTCGGGCCTCTCCTGTCCTGGCTTCCTCTTGTAGACGACAATCCTTTTCTTTGGCAAAGGGCAGCTTCGGTCTGTGAAACCATAACCATGTAAGACCAGCACACCATGTGTTGGCATCCAGTTCCTAGAGTGCTGCTATGACTAGTACCAAGCAGTGATTGGGGTGTGCAGCGGTTAAGGTGAGAGATTTGGACTGATCAGGTTTTGGCCGATCCAACCTTTCATACCAGAATTGGGTCAGAGTCGATCTGATCTGATTCATGGTCTGATTTTTTTTAAATAAAAAAAAAAAAAATCCCCTTTTTGTAATACCTTCCCTCCTGCCCCAAACAAAGACATGCAGCCAACATTTAGGAGGCACAGCTGTGTGTTCCCCCAGCCTCTGAACTCCCCCCTAACTGCACTGGCTGCTCCCTCCCATGCCCCATTTTGTGGCGAAGCAGCAGTATCAAAAGATGGAGCAATGCTAACAAGGAAGCATGTATAATCACTTAGCGATGGCTTGGGGGTGGGAGTCATGTAAGAGGTCCAACTGCAATAGACACATTTACATGAGTCCCATTCCACAGGTGCGTCACTGAATGCAGTGCGCACCATACTCACTTGGTTTCTCTTCCTGCCCAGTCAGTCAGCCTTGTGGATGAATCAAATTTATTCTGCTCTTCCCCCATGTAACAGGGCATGGGGAGAGGAGACACTGGACATAGGGGGAATTTGGAGGATGGGGGGCACATGCAACTATTTTACATGGGAGGAAGGGTTTGCAGAGGCCCATTGGTCTGGGTTGCCTGCCATTTTGCCTCACGGCAATTATTCTGCTGCTCCTCTCATGTAAGGGAGCATCGGGGGAGCAGCCACTATGGATTTCAGTGGGTGGAAGTCTTGACTGGTAGATTTGGGGGGGTGTTGGCACATATAGCTGTGCCCTCTGAAGACTGATGGTCCTAATCATGTCAGGCCTGCCAAGACTCTGCAGTCCACCTCACAATCATAGGCACAGAGGGAAAGCCTGGGAGCAGACAATGCTGTGTCTCTGAAGACACCAAAAAGGTAAGGGGCAGTAGAAAAACTTTGGTTTGGTGGGATGGCTTTAAAAAGGGGAAGGAGGTAGGAGGTTACACAGAGAATATCTAACCCCTTACAGCGACCAACAAGTTGGTAACTTCACACCAAGTCAGTGTGGTAACATCATGGGCACGAGAACGAGGAGTTCTTCACAGTGAGGGTATTTTTATTGAAAAAATAAGCATGTTTCCCAACATGAATGTTATCTAGTAGCTAGAATCATGGACTGAAGGAATCCATTATGTACACAATAACTCAGAGCAGAGCATGTATTCTAGAGAACACATGCATGCTGCCAGTGAATTGGATGGCATGAGGCCAACGGCTTGGTGACTTTTAACACACCCAGGAACTGCATTAATAATAATTGCAATTGTGCATTAATAATTGATAACCTGTTGTTCTGTACTCTATCATGGACTTTTGTACATTATCATAGTAACTGTATCTTATAACTTGATATCATTTTGTAATACTGTACTCCCTGTCCCCGGGTCACACCTGGAAATGAGCCTCGACTCAGTGTGCCTTTCTCAGTTACCAATTTTCGAATAAATAAAAAATAATTCTCAAGCAACCCATACCCTGTAATGAGTTATTGTGCTTATAAAATGAAAAAAGACTTAATTTCTTTTACTTATGCTGTTGCTTGGTAGAATCTGTCAGTTTGGTAACAAATGCCTAGTGCCTTCATCTGAACCAAGAAGCTGCATCTATTTTGAAAAAAAATGTTGCCCTTTTGTGGGTTTTTGTATGCAACCCAAACCCCGGCCAAGAGCAGTGTCTGGAAACCGGGACACCCCCCCCCCTTACTTGTACCACAGACAAGGCGACAGGCCACAAGCTGGCAAAACAATAGGCATCATCCCTAGTGCTGAGGTGAATACACAGCTCGGCAGTCTAAAGGGTTGGGGGGTTTAGGGTCCAATACACCTGATTACAAAGGAATCCCAAACTTTAAACTTGAAACATTCAGCACATTGTTGTGGTGAAACAGGCTCCTTCCAGTTCACTTGGATTGCAAAAGGACTCTCGAACTTTAAATCTGAACACTCAGCACATTTTTGTGGTGAAGCAGGGGCCCTGACAAGTGCACATTAGCCTCATCTCTGGGCAAATATACCTCAGACCAACCCCCAAGAACAGTCCCATGAATCTGTGCTCACAGCTTTGTTTGTCCCTTTGATACAGACATGGAAACATGAAGGAAAACATCCTCTTCCCATCAGAGGTAGCTTGTCACAGCTTCAACTGCACTTACATTCTCTCTGGGCAGCTGACACTTTTCAGGATCTTCAGGGGATTGCCCCTTGGACCCACAGAAACACAGTCCAAACCACATTCTCTGTGGAAATGACCCACTGGGGTCCTACAGACAAGCGGTCTCCACCACTTCTTTTGGTTCTGCTGGGTTTCACACACTAGGGTGAGAAACTGCTGGGGGTCCTTCATCCAATCTCACAGGAGACTGGCAGGCATCCCCACACTCTGAGCACTGCTGCTAGGTCAGAGCTCCACTTCACACTACTGTTGACTCAACTGACTGACTCCCATCTGAACATTCTAAACCTCCCCCCAGAGCAGCTGATTCTAAAGTGGCTTATGCTGCTGCAAGAATTCTAAATGACAATCCATTCTCTGCTCATTCTAGCTTAGTAAACAATGATGTCATATGTAAAGAGCTCCCAATAAGCTCCTTACACAGCTGCCCACTACCTTCCTAGGGCTAACCTGATGGGATTCTAGTAACCCCAGGGGACTGGGGGGGGGGGTTACACGTATTTAAAAAGTGAAAGTTTTTATTTTAATAGAAAACGGTTTTATTTTCGTGTAACTAGGTTGTTGCTAGGTGGATCAGGACAAGATAGTTACGAACTGTTCGTACACTACAGATTAATGAATGGACAGGTGATGTGTTTAGTGCTAGGATTCAGAAGGATTCCAAAGCCCATTTTCTAAGTAAAGTTAGTGCCTTTTTATGTGGTCTTTGAGTAGGAAATGATCTGTGAGGTTTTATTTATTTGTTTGTTTGCTGTGAGGTGCCATTTTGTAACTGCTCACGAGTCCTGACCAGAAATGTAGTGCAGCTGTGTGAATCAGCTTGTGCTACAATCCATCGGTTTGGTTGGCTGGAGAGCAATGCTGATCAGGGCAGCTGAGAAAAGAAATAATTCACATTTGAAACTGTGAATTATTTATTTGAACATTCCAAACTGTGGATTACAAGGTTTGGGAAACAGGCTTATTGTGCATTATAAAACAATAAAGAGCATAACAGGCAAAGATGTTAGGACAGTTTAAACACTGATTTAGCTAGGCAAGGCCCCAAATAATATGCCACAATCCACCAGTGATTCGGCCTGCCTGGAGAGGGGCCACTGAGAGGCACAAAGCTATAAGGGATCTTGGCATACTATTAGAGTCTTGCCTTGCTAAATAAATGTTTAAATCATCCTTACGTCTTTGCCTTCTGTTCTCTTTATTGCTGTGTATCAAGGTGGCTGGTCCACATGTGGCAGCATGACTAGAAGCAACTGCAGTGGCACACCAGTGTATAAGCACTTCAGATGATTAGAGTGGTGGGAAAGAGGTTACAGGATAATTCAAACCCAGGCTTTACTCTACAGCGTGATAAGGTCATAAATCCCCCCTCCAATGTGACTACAAATAAGTTTGGTGGGATCATCGTAGCACAGAAGGGGAAGAAAATTAAGTCACTGGCTCATACTGGCCCACTGAATGAAGTAGCCCCAGAGCTGCTATGTAACTGTATTCTGTTTTTCACATGGAGTGTATCATTTATTTTCCCTATATATTACATTTTTGGATCTGGTTCAGTTTTGGTTCTGGTTCTCTTTTGCCCGACTCGACCCATCCCGTCCCGTCAGAACCGGAAAAGCTGACCGGCACACCCTACCAGTGATACTGGCAGGGTCGTCTGGCTTTCAAGGCACACAGCTGCTTTCAGACTTGCGCAGTTTTGGGCTGCGGCGCAATAACGTCTCATTTCCCAGCTTTCAGCTTTAGTTCCAACTTGTGCTGTACAAACAAGTGATTACCTCCTCAGTAGAGGCAGGAAATTGATTTGGTTTCTGTCTCTGACTCTTTGGCAGTTGTATGGTCTGTCTCTTTCACACTTCAGCATTAGCAAGCTGTATTTCTCAACAGCACGGCAGCAGATCTGCTTCCTTTCACAATCAGCAACAAACAGAGTTTCAGAATAGCTCCTGTTGTTCACTGGCGATTCACAGCTCTCAACTGGCTTTTAGAGCTGTCAGTAACTCACAACAGGTCTGGATGTCCATTACTCGAAGATGACTGGTGGGCACCAAGGGGCCTGCATTGTTTTAGTCCTTCTCAAGTCCATGAGCCCTTGGTGTGAAGGCTCCCTTGACAGGCTTTCAAGCCTGACTGGCTGACCATTCACCCTCTGACCCCAGTACCATGTTACTGATTGGTCAGATGTGACGAAGATGGCTGCCAAATTAGTAGTAAACAGTCAGTCTTACCTAAACGTTTTTTTTATTTTCACAAATCCCTGCCTCTGACCTTATTGTGGGCCCTGAAACAAGTCCTGCACAGATGCACTTAAATGTCCAGTTCAGTTTGGTCAACAATCGGGGGATTCTCGATTCAGTCAGGAGGGCTGATGCACTTGCTACATCAGCGGCAGCTTGCACCTCAAATGTACGACTGCAGGGAGCCCTAAAGGTAAGCCCTGACTTGGGGGGGTGGGTTACATAATGTAAGCCCTGTTTGTGGGGGGGGTTACATAAGTAATAAAGCCTGAAGGTAACAATAACCCTCCTACCGGTGTACTGGCATTAAGGCAAGGCAATTTAATTTATACGAGACCCTTTCCAAAGGCTCAGGGTGCCTCACACCAATAAAAAAAACATAAAACAGTTCCAAGAAAATACATAAATACAGTTTAAATAATCAATGACAGTCTTGTTAAAATTACTTAGGGAAGGCCTGTGCAAATAAGTCTTTCATTTGTGCCTGAAGGCCTCCACCGTACGGGCAGATCTAAGGCGAGCGTGGCTCAAGGCAGCCTCCTTTGTCTAGGGGTATTTTTAACTCTCTGGGAGTTCCCTTGCATCCATTGGACTTGCTGTTATTTTGCTCTCCTCAAGCTGGGATTCTGTGGCACCTCAGGACCCACTGTGCATAAAACAGAATGACCAGCAGCAAGCGTTTATAAGTCGCTGTGCAAAATTTATTTGGCTTGCAAACAATTCCCCTAGCCTGGAGTACGCTACCCCTTCACAAGAGAGTTGGCTCCCTTGTAAAGGGGTAGTGTACCCCGAGGCACTAGCAGCATTGTCTGTCCACCAAATAAATTTTACACAGCCTATTACTGAAGGTTTGCATGGCTTTCTTTGTTGTTTTTTCAGACTGTGCAACGGTTTAACAGCAGCAACCTGTCTCTTGCAGCATATTTTTAGTTCTGCCCACTGTGCATAAACCCTGCTGTCATGTTTGCTACAGTATATTTCATTTCCATTTTATGTTTGACCATGGTAGTTCGATGACCAAGTTCAAAAAGTATGAAATGACCATGGTCAGAGTTTTCACTGTCAAACACAGAAACAGAGATGATAATGGCAGGAAAAGACCAATGTTTCATCCAGTCTGTCCTAGTTCTCTGTCCAACCCCGTGACCTACTGTCCACCCAGGGTCCTAGCTCTCCCCTTCTACCCCCGTATTTTCCCTCCCAATTTTGTCTGACGAGTGACTACTATTCCCTTCATTCTGTCCCAACTATGCTGGTGCAACCCCCCTACAAATGGGGTTCCCAAAAGATCTTCCTTGAGCTTGCCTAAATGCTCACTGCCAGGCTGGTGTCCTGTGTTTAAACAGTTTAAATGTGACTACCAGAGCCTGTATAGCCTCTGTGTACTGTCTCTTTAAGAGCTGCCTGATTGCAGCTTAAGTAATCTGAGCGGGAGCTCTGCTGAAAGATTTAACTATTTACTGAAAATCATTTAGAGTTCTGTAACAAGTGCAAAGTAAATAGGGGCACATACCAATATTATTACTAGAGTTGCCCAATGATAAAGTCCTACTGGCAAGACAAATCTAAAGAAATCACCTCTATGAGAGGAAAGCCTATTAAGATCTCCCAAAAATCATTGTTGTTGGGGGTAAAAGGAGAAGCAAATGGGGATTGGTTTCTCTACCCTAGGTGGATAAGGGCATTACTTACAGTGGCTAGAACAGGAATACAAAATGTATGGACCATGGCTGTGGGGCCTACAGTGGGTCAATGGAAAGAACTCACAATAAAAGTCCTAGCAGTGGACAAGTTGACATACAGCTTAAAAGGGATGGAAGATAGATTTGAGAGAACTTGGGCAGAATACTTGGGTGCTCCAAGTATGGGGGAAAGAATGCTGCTGGAGGGTAGTGGATTATTTAATTGAGAGAGCGAACCTCTGGGCAAGGTAGAGATGAGATAGAAGGAAGGGACACAGACCAAATTAATAGTTAATTGTTAGGGGGTAGTGGGTTGGGGGGGATTGAAAAATAAATAGAAAAAGGACAGGAATGTGGAATGAAGTCTGAAATATAACTGTTTAAGTGCTGTGGCAAATGCATATGACTGTGTTACATGGATTTTTTTTATAGCTGCCGGCTATGAACATTATAGATAACTGTCCAATAATAAACATATGAAACAAACTAAAAAAAAGAAAAAAAATAATTTAGAGTGATAATGATAATGTAGTTTGTCTAACCTGCTTTCTTTGTAGCAAGGACTGTTTTGTTTGCCTCCACTGTCTTGGTCCTGGACTGCAAATTGGACCAATCAGTACTGGTGGGACCTAAAATGTAGCCGGATTACAGGAGCTGTCTGAATTCAAAATCTGTAGGAACTTTAGTTTGGAGCTTTTTGCGCTTTTTTTGCAACTGAAGGGGGAGCTCTTGCTTTGACTGACAGCCAAATCAGCCAACCAAATCTTTTGGATCTTGGGGAAGTCCCAGGCTGATTGCAGTTTTCAGTTAGATCTAAGCTGGAAGCTGAACAAGAAGGAGCCGAAGTGATTCTGAGCAGCAATCCTGAGTGGATTTGCATGGGAGAACTCTGAAAAGACTTAAGTTTTTGGCCTGCATGTGCTGCTCCAGAGAGGGAGAGAAGAGAATTATTTTGGACTAAATCCAAGTTTGTGTGACTAAAGCATGCTACTGAAGTGGGCCAGGCTCAACCTGAAGAAGACCGAAGATTTTGCTGAATGTGATCAGCCTGTCAGGAGTTCCAGCTACCCCTAAGCTCCCAGTGTGTGCAGAGACTTTGCGATTGTGACCAGGGAGCGCTCTGCCTGGTACAGCAGAATTCCCTTACATGTAAATGTGCTATGAGCTGTTAGTGGGTCGTGAGTTAGTCCCCCACTGTGTGAACTGTGTTCTACTTGCTGGAAGCTATATCCAGCCCAAAACTAACTGCATCCGAATTTGTCTCCTTGCGGTCTGGGCCTTGCCAGACTGGCCCAGCCAGACTACCCACTGCACAGAGAAGCCATCGACGAGAGACCTGCCTGGGGATCAGCAACCTGCTCCACGCTTGAACAGGAACGACGCCTCTGCGACTCATGTGGGCCCTGCTTCTCCTGGCATTCCAGATCAACCACCTGCAGTCTCGATTTTCATCCAGCCTGTGTCCAGTCTTGGGTATCGTGAGTAAATATCAGCGTAGCTCCCTGCAACAAAGCTTAACCTGAGTGTGTCATCTAATTGTCTTGTTGTTTCATTTCCTTTGCAAACTGAGCCCTCTGGCTCTGGATTACAAATATTGTGTACTGTGCACGTTGTGTTTTCCATCACAAGGCCCCAACCAGCTGCGATGCCGGCCAACCCCGGGCAACAGTCCTGGCTAGCCCATCTCTTCTCCACCTGGGTACTCAAAGGTGTGACTATGTGGGGGGACTCAAAAGCGTATGCATAACTGCTCGATTGATATAACCTTTAAGCTAATCAGCCTGATTTTGCCCCTCCCTTGTTCAAGTACCCTGAATAAATCAGATCTAAATTTTTGCATGTAATCTGACTGTGGTTCCAGTTTGTGCTCAAAGTACTGTACTGTTGCTAATTGCTGTGCATAACCTTGTTTTACAGGGGGCCCCCAGGGTCGAACCAGAGGAACCAGCCCTAGTGGTAAGTGCAAACAGTGTGGGTACTTGTGTGGTGTACCAGGGGTATTGTGAAAGTGATTACTGTACAGTGTTCAGGCCACTAGAGGGGAAAGAGGGGGGTTACAGTGTCCCGGAGGGCTGTGCCCAGGTTAGCTTGACCACTACCAACCCTGATCTCCGGGTGGAGGCACCCATTTCAGAACTCAGGCCCCTTAGCCTGCTACTAGCCAAGCAGGCAGGGGTAGTAGCCCTTGGGATAGCGCCACCTAGGGTTTACACTTGAAACCATCAACTGTTTTGGCACCCACCACTTCAGCTGGTAGACCATTCCACTTCTGCACCACCTTTTCTGTGAAATGCTTTCTCATGTCCCTCATAAACCTCTCCTCTCGGTTCCCACTCATGCCTTTGTGACATTTTGTACTTTTCCTTTTGGGTGTTTGGGGCCCTGTCCCGATATCTCAGATCTAAAATGGGTTGCCACTCCCCATAACAAAGTTAAAATTGCTGAACATGGTATTTAAAACATGGTTAAACATGTTATAAACATGGTTATTCAAAAATTGTCCTAGAACGCAGTTACACAAGGAGTTCAGTAACTATGGTTCAAGTTATTTCTTGACATTTTTGCTGACCATAGAAACTGCAGCTGTCTTCTCTTTAAACATTGTATTTCATCTGGAAGGGATCACAAACATCATCTTTGAGCCGTCTCCATCCTTTACTGAACAGCAAGCTGTACAAGTGTGTATGTGAACTCAAAAGATCATAATAATTCGGCTAAGTTTTATAGGCAATCACTCCTTTTTCAGAATCTTTCAGTTCTCGCTCCTCTTCGAGAGCTGCAGTATACATTCTACCCCTCTCTCAGAGCAATGATGAGGTTCCAGCCCTCTTTCAGAACTAAGGTGGATTCCAGCATCTCTTTCAGAGCTAAATTCCATTCTGTGGGTCCCACACTCACTTCTAGTCTCTCTTCCAGGCTGGTCTCAGCAGAGACAATATCCAGATATAGCCTCTTGCTGGGACACATGGTCACCCTGTATCATTCCAGTGACTGCCACTTCCTGTGGGTTACAGTAGTTACATAATGTACAGTAGTTTGATGCCTCAACTGTTCCTGTACTTTCTTTAGTCACTTTGGGCAATTATCAAGTCCCTCTCCTCCGATTTCTCCTTCCATATTGACTTTAACTTATCTCCCACTATCCTGAGGGGCATCCCACACTGTGTGCGATTCTTGTTCAGTGCTTTACTGCTTTTCCCATGTGCTGTCCGGCTCTGACAACATGGAGGCACTAGTCACAGCTCGCAGATATTCACTTTACTGCTGCTCCACTTTGGAGATATCAGGGTAAGTGAGTGGGGGCCAGGTGCCTATCTGCGTGGCCAACTGCTAATACCTCCCTGTCTTAGCTCAAGTAGGGTGCCATCCAGCTGGCTGCCACACACAGCCATGTGTGCTCTATGGTGCTGCCAGCCACCATGCCCTCTCAGACCAGCATTCCTGTGCAGGGGTACAGCTGCGATCTTGTCCAGGTGTCCACAGCCTTGGGTTACCTCATCCATGCTAAAGACGGATCTCCTACCTTGTCTGGCAGCGTTCCTTTCTGCTGCAGTCTTGTCTGCATCTTTAGGTGCTGAGTCATCTGCATGGGCACTAGTCCGGACTCACCCAACACCTGGGACTCCCTCGATGTCTTTAGTGCAACCCACCACAGGCTAGCCAGCCATTGGGTTGCCTTCCTTGAGAAGAAACCCCTTAAGGTTCCAATACCCTCCCGGTGGTCCCGGTACATACTTACCCACTATGGGTGAGTTGTACAGAAACGTACCCCGATCCCTAGAATCTGTCCCAGGCTTTAGGTATCACACGTCTCACTTGCAACCAGCTCATGCTACTCCTGGAAGCCTCCCTCATTTGACTGGAACACTAGCCCCTGGGGGTACTACCCTACTGCCTGCTGTCTTCTCCCTCGATGCTAACCAATAACTGCCCTAACCCCTTCTCCCTGCCACCAACCTGACACCAAAAGGCTCAACTACTGTCTTCTGCAGCTGTCTGACACCAGGAGGGCACCTTTCTTTTCTACTCTAAGCGCCTCCCTCCAGGCTGTCCCTTCAGGCTGATACCAACCTGAGTCAGGGGACCCACAGCAAATAACTGCCTTCCCTCTCCTGGAAGGACGGAGCTTTGCACACAACTATAAGAAGTACAGATCGATCACAAAAAAGAAAAAGGCTCTGATGAAAGTGTCAGCATTGGCAAGGTATACTTACTGTAGGTGAGAGAAATGTTTTGTATCCTATGCATGTGTTTCAGGTTGTCGGGAACTTGCTTCAGTCATAATTGTAAGAAAACAGAAATCACAGTCCCCATAGCTCTTTCTGTAATTTTTTTGTTATGTTTAAAAGTATTTAGTCAGGAAATTGGAGTTTAGCCTAGCAACACTTGAAAAGATATTCACAGTCATACTTATTACACTGTGTTAGAAGTAGCAGCAAAGGAAGCTTAAGCTTGCTTATAAGTAACTCATTTTATAAGGCTTTGTCTGCTGGTAAGATTTTATTATTACAAATGGTCTGACTTGACGAGTGGTTTACCGTTAATGTCATGTGCTGTTAAACATCTGAGAAAGCTCAATATATCATGACAACCAGCCCAGTGGTTCTAAGTGGTGAAAGGCTACTGTTCTGGCACTGTTCAGATCCAGAGGCTGTTAATTTAAATCCCACTGGAGCAGCTCTGCACAGAGCTTCCAAGGCTCAGTGCACTAAATAGTTGTGGTTGTGGTGGTGGTGGTGTGGTGGTGTGGGGTCAGAAGTGGTTGCTTCTGTGGAACAGAGGAAGAACAACCGTCTTGGGTGGGGTGGGGGGGTTTGAGACCCTGACAACTTTGGAGCAGCAGTCCCATGAGGTGTGGAGGACGTATATTAGGATCACCTGACGTTGCCTGCGCTCCCTCCTGCTGTCTCTGCAGTACATATCTCATGCTCAGGATCCTTACGCGGTCTGCCATTATGTCCTTCCTCCCACGACAGCACTGAACCTGCCTACCCACGAAGATCTGTAGATCCTTTCAGGGCTGCTACGGGGAGATGTGCTTTGGAATGTATGGAGCGCTCTGTATCTGTAGCTAGGGGCCACCACAAAGCCACTGCTGACCTACAAACTGATGTAGGTGTGCACAGGGTTCTTTGGATCGGACCCTTAAAAGCACTCACTAGCCCTGTTGGGGTGGGGGTGGGCGGACCTTGTAGGGCCACTGATTTTTTTTTTTTTTTAGTTGGCCAGATCATATAATCATTTTACCCCCGGCCAATTCTCCACCAAATTTACTGCAGATAAGCACATTTTGCCTTAAAATCTGATACAGCACACTGGCGATTCAGGTTCACACATCGAACCCAGGATGGCAGGAATGGAAACTGGTAAGAAGGGCTCAGAGCATCTGCACAGATGCTCGCCTCTTCGGTATGATGGCTGGTGAAGCACGACTCCAGTAGTGCCTCCTGGTGGTGGCACTGTGGCGGTGCGGTTAGGTGACCATTCACTGCCAGGCATCCCCCTCCACACCGGATAGCATGCTCATCCATTTGGGAGGGCAGGGAAAAAGGTAGTGGAAGCAGGCAGGCTTGGATGTTCTGGATAACAGCCTCTTGCCGCTTGCACCCCAAGGCCAACAGACGTTTCTCAGTTGCATGCACACTCTCCAGTTCTAGTCCCAGGACTTAAGGCACTTCTCTTAGAAACATGGATTCTGTCAGCAAAAAAGACTACAAGGCTGATTCTCTCAGCCCTAACCCTAACAACACTATGTGATGGCACAGGACATACTCTGCCTTCCCGTTTCCCCACCCTCTATGGGTGATTTTTCCATTTAATGATACCCATCTGTGTGTCCAACATTTGCTAGAATCCTGTTAATGTCTGTGCCCCACCACCTCCCTAGACAACCTGTTCCATTTATCTACCACCCTTTCTGGGAAGAAAGGCTTCCTCACCTCCCTCTTGAATCACCTACCTAATAACTTTTGTTTTTTAACTTTGTTTTTATTAGTTTCACAATTGACATACAATCAACTACTGCCATATAGCAGACAGACGAAATCTGTACAATTCCCAAAGGAGCTGAAAGCTCCTTAATCACACAAGAATAAACACGCATCTGCCATATTAGTGGTACATCATTGGGGGGGGGGGAGTACAAGAAGTGTCATAAGAGAACAGGCTAAAAGTCAAAAATGAGTACTGAACTGAAGCCCAAGAGCAGCATGGCCATGTCCTAAACATTACAGTCCATAATGTAGTCCAACAAAATACTACCCCACATTGGGGAATGTAATGCCATGCTTGTCCCCTAAAGTTTGAGATACCTAGATTAAGCAATGTCCCACTTTTTTTAATAAGTTCAATGACAAAAAAGCATCCTATCAACTGCAAGAGAAGTAATAAGATGTCCCTGTTAAATCTGTAAGAGATAGGCAAGAAAACAGGAAGGGAATACACCCAATATATAAACAAGTAACCCAAGCAAAACAGAAGAGCACACCTTCAGATATCAAAGAGTGGATTCCCTCCACTGGCAGGCAACAATCCTGTCCCCAAATCCCTTTCCCATACACTAAGGGCCCTTCTCAATTGATCACCTCCTGCCAACAGAGAGCAACAAGTAATATACTTAAAAGCCCGCCTCGCAATTTTGAAGAACCATCTCCAAATCAGATGCCCTGAACTGTTACCAACAGTTCCCTGCTCCTGAAGAAGCAAGTGCTGGACTACCAGATGCATGAAAAAACGAATGAACACAAAGCCCAAATTGTGCCTGCAGGTCCTGAAAGGATTGTAACTCTCCCCCATGAAATAGACTGTCCACGGTCTCCAAACCCCTACCAGCTCCTTCTCATACAGCAACCAGCATATGCTCAACCCAGTGATGTGGAGGGACAAGGCAATGAGTGCCTTACCTTCTGCACCCACATTCTCCATGGGCATCAGCCAACTTTTACGCCATCTATGCAATGACCCGATATAGGCCCATACTCCTCAAAAAGAGAGTGCGGTTCCCACAGTGCTTCCACTGAATTATGGAAGTAGGGCAAGATAACATGCGTAAAAAGGGACAAAACATAGAAACAACCTCCCATGTCACATCCCCTGAAGCGTGCATTGCCACGAATGGTCACAGCCATGGCCTCCAGGGACAGAACAGAAATGAATGGGAACCGGGGGTTAGCCCTGCCTCAAACCCCTGGTATAAGTTAAAATGGCACAGCCAGTATCCCGTTAGTCAGCACCTGTGCTTGGAGATCAGCATACAACGTCCTAAACCAAGACAGGATACCAGAACTCAAACCAGAACCCCCCCAATGTGTGAAATGTGTTTGAGAAGCCCTTCTGCTATTCTCAAAAACTGTGTCCGTTAGGGACAAAAAGCCACTACTTGCATTTAAAAACATGACACAAATGCAGTTTGCATCATTTTTTTGCCACAATTGTGACTTTTTTTGCTACAAAACCCTAAAACTGTTAGGTCATCTAAGGTGCTCTAACATGAGACTGAGTTACCACTTTGAAAACTGTGGTGAATGGAGTTCAGATAGATCCTTTTGAAAACTTCAGCCCCAGGCCACCTATTTATCAGGCCTGTTGGCAGTATTTCTGCAGGGGGTTCTTTTCTTGCAGTTTATGACTTTTTTTAAAAAGCCAGGGGGTCTGGGGGCCTCTAGGCCCTCAGAAGCCCCGGGGTACTTGATGCTCTGTGATACATTTTGAGGCTTATTTTGAAGCTAAATAACTCATAGTTGAACTCTCCTCTACTTGTTGCTGTAAGGAAAGTTATTATTATCTGGCTGGTTGTAGGGTGAATACATATATACATATTCGGTACCTGAGGCTAGCAAGATGCTGATAAGAAGAGTAAACCTTAGGAACAGAGACTGGCTGTGGTTGGCTGGGTATTGTACTGATCTTGGGTAGTACAGTACTAAGCCAACCACAGCTGCTGCTTGCTGCGCTGCCTGCTGGCTTCTAAGCCAGTGGTCTGGGGGCTGCCAGGCCCCAAGAAGCCCTGGTGTAGGGCTACCATCTTTTAAGAAGCCGAAAGTGGGACATTTCTTACTGAAACATGATTTTTTACAGGACAGTACGTAACCTCGACCAATGCATCAGACTTGTTTTCTTTATGTAATCAGAATTAAGGCAAAGTATTGTAGTTTCATAGTTGCTTCTATTGTTTATTATGATTTTAACATATTTTCCTTAAGGTATTACAGTTTTCTGCAACATTTAGTGGAAAGTTATAAAATATCTTTTCTACTGTATAGTCAGGACATTCAGTATTTTTCATGTTTTTTAGCAGGACACAGCTGCCCAAATCAGGACTGTCCTGTGATAATCAGGATAGGTGGTAACCCTACCCTGGTGTAGTAGATGCTCTGTGGTGCAGTGTGTGTGTGTGTATCGTGTGTGTGTGTGTGTGTGTGTGTGTGTGTGTGTGTGTGTGTTTAAGCTAAATAATCAATCTCCAAGTCCTCCTCCACCCCTTGCTATAATGAAAATTATTACTATCTGGCTGCAGGTTGAATCCATATATACAGTACGTATTCAGTACCTGCGGCTAGCAAGAAGATGATAATATACTGTACCTGAGGCATGTACTCTCTACTGCCCAGCCCCCAATGCCTACCCCCATTTCTTTAGTTAACGCATGGTGCACAACCTTCCCAGCCCTAAAAAGCCATCAGAGATTATGCACAATCGTTTCTAAATGGGATCAGTTAGCACTAAGAGCCCTACTCCCAACTGGTCCCAATTTGCCGTTTGTGTGCAAAAACATTTTTTTTATTTACTGTTTACTGCAGTATGAAAGACTGTATCAGGCTAATTATGTTGCCTTCCAAGCTGACATTTGCTGTAATCAGAAATCCCAGAGTCTCCTGCTTCTGACATCAGATCAGGGCTGCAGCAGAGAGAGATTCAGTAGCTTGCAGTGCATGTTAGAAATTTTATAAACTCAGCGCAGATGTCTGCTGGTCCTGATGTTCTCCCAGAGCTGAACACAGTCCTCTGAGACTGAACTTATCCCTGAGAGGTTAGCAGGACCAGTTAGTAAACAAAGACCTGCGCTATAAAACTCCAACATGTAAGGCAGTTACTGAATCCCCTAATGTGGGAGCCCTGCATCGTCAGATGGCAGATTTCGAGATTTAATTGCTACAGCAAATCTGCCAGCTTGGAAAGTAATAAAATCAGCTTGATACATTGTACTATACTGCAGTAAACAACAAGAAAAATAGGGTTTCTGCACACAAAGTGCAAACTGGTACCAGCAGCCTTCTTGAGCGTGCGGCTCTCAGTGCCGACTGTTCCCCTTTTAAGCAGCCTGTGTTCATCATGACACCCCAGCAACAATTCCCTAACACATGAGTACATGTCTATGTGTTTCTCTGACCTCTGACTGTTGATAATAAATTATGTTTTATACACAACACTGCAGTGTTTTGGGGTTATTTTAAAGCAGCAATACTACATTTTTTTCCAATTCTGTTTTTCACTGCGCTTCAGGAGGGGATATTCCCTGACTCCATGCCTCTGCACCTGATACCAGCATCCCCAAGCAGCCACCCAGATCCAAGGCCCACGGCAGGGCCCCCTGAAGGGGAGACTGAGATCAATGAAGTTCGGTCCCAGGCCTGGCTGTGGCATCATTCAGCATGGGGTCAGAGGACTTCACGCTGCTCTGGCATGCAGGGTTTTCCACTCAGACTTTACCCCAAGGTGTAGGTGTCCAATGACGTCAGCACAAGGGAATGCGTGCTTCCAAGCATGCCCTGCAGACATCTGCCACTGCCTTCCCTCTGCTGCGTGGTCCCAGCTTAGTGTACTCCCGGGCTTCACTGGGTGTCACCCAAGTGCAGGGCACCACCAACCCCCCCCCCCCCCAGAGGTGGAGAGCTGTCCCTGGGATACTCATCCAACCTCCCCCCTGGCCAGCCCTCTGGCACACCGGGCTCGTTCACAAACCTGGGTCACCAGCAGTACTGCTGCCGCTGCACCAGCAGGCTGGCACACAGCAATACTACTTAGACACAACCACTTTTTCTTGGATCATTTAACTGTCCCCCTCCTAATTTGCACTAACCTGCATTTTTCTCCTTTATTTTCTGTTGCTTTGTGACCTAAACCCATCTTTTTTTTCTGCAGGTCTTGTTTATTTCTTTCTGGCTGCACCATATCCCACCTCACACTTGTGAAGATATTCAGTACCATATTTTCAGTGTGAAGCAACTGTTCCTCCCCACCTAGGTCTCAATATACATTCATTACCAGCGAGCTTAGTGTATTATTCAGCATCAATGCAGGCCACAGCATGAGCTCTGCTAAAGCACTCATAAATCCATTCCTTTCCTAACCCCATTACCTCCCATTCCCTGATGTCCAGTGCCCCCTCTGTACTGCTGCCAACCCCCTAAAACTGCCTCACTCGAGTGGAATCCCTCATCCCTGATCACCATGATGATCCCCACACCCATCCCTGATAGAATGTGCAGCCATTCCTCCCGCCTCGATTAATCACGTCCCCCTCAACTAGCACCCGGAGTCCACACGCACATATTTATTCTGCACTGTGCTGCCGGCAGAGACCACCAAAGCCTCCCCTGCTTACCACCATGGCCAGCCCTTGTCTGAATAACAGGGAGGTCACTTCCTGTTATTCAGAGGGCGGCAAGCCATGGTGGTGAGCGGAATGGCTTTGCTGGTCACCGTCAGCAGCACAATGCAATATAACTGAGTGACTGTGAACCACGGGTGCTACTTGCGGGGGCAATCAATCGGTACTGGAGGGTTAGCCACATACTCTGTCAGGTGTGGGTGTGGGGATCATCATGGCAATCAAGAATGAGTGGTACTACTAGAGACAGGCAGTTTTGGGGTTGGCAACTGTACAGAGGGTGCACTGGACACCAGGGTATGGGAACTGAGAGCCTAGGGTTAGTGTTTACCAGTACTTCAACATAGTACAGTAGCAAGGAGGAGGTGTGAGTAACTAGTGAAATGGGAGGGTAGCTGGGAATAAAAGTAAAAACAAAAAGAACACAGATTAAATTAGCTTGAAAAAATACTAGTACTAGGAAGTGTTTTGCTGTGACAACCATAATCTAAAAAGAAATCAGTCTGCATCTGCACACACACAGAACCTTCTCAGCTGCACAACTTATCTACACACAGAACTAGTGGCACAGATGTGTAGCTTTTTTACGTAAAGTAACATTCAGTTGGCCACATGGCAGTCGAGAGTCTCAGCATCATGCATATTTCAGTCTCTCTAGTCTTATAGTTCAGGTCACATGGCAGTCGGAGGAGGGCCTCAGAGCATACAGAATTATCTCCACTCCAGTGTCCATTTATATGTCATAAGTGTAACCCCCTACAGATCTGGGGGGCTTACCTGTAGCCTATAGCTCCCGTTTTGCTCTCCTGCCAGGCACCTCCTGAATGCCTGTTTTTTTTTCCTAGTCCCCTGCTCTGGCTTGAGTCCTGTCTGTGCCCCTGGTGCCCAAGCGTGGCCCTGAAGTAAAAATTCAGCCCTGCAGGGCTCACAAAGTTTAAACCGCGATCTCCCACTTAGCCATGCACTCTGGTGTGGCGGGGATCACGCAGGCACGATCGGCGCCTTTGATCTCCCGACCGTGATGTTTGCGGTCCTGCGGGAGAGTGTTTCGGCAGTCCTGGTGTTCCCATGTGGTAAGTGGGACCCGGTGACCACGAGGAAGGCCCTGACAGCCTGCTTCTCTGATTAATTTAAGAAGATCCACAAGGCAGTAATGATCAGCGCTCATGAATATTAATGAACCAGAACCCCAATTGTCATGCATATTCATGAGGGTCTGTTCTACCCCAGTAAAGCTGTGTTTCGGCAACTGCTGAATAAGAAAAAGCAGATGAAAATAAATAAATGTAACTGCTGTGCATATTTGGGGACAAATGTTTTAGCAGGGCAAAAAGTGTTTGATTAAATAAATAACTCCCGGCTGCACCAAAAATAGTGGAACTCTGGTAGTGATAGCCTGCCTGCTGCAAAGGGGTCTAAAATACTGGCAGCAGTGAAGGGCAAATGGACTGAGAAATTTACTTGTTCTGGACAGTGATAGCAAGAACACACCCAGGGCTACTGAACTGTGGGGCAACTGGGTGACTACAGTAATTATTCTGGCTACACCAGGACTTTATTTGGGACTGTATCCATTCTGCTTCAGGGACTGTGTGTTTAAGCAGCCATTACAAGCAGCCACAGCCAATCGGAATGCTAGAATTTTAAAGCCAGGACTTGTGGGACATTAGCCAAAGCTCATGGGAAAATAACAAGTGCTTATGGGGAACTGCAGGGACCTAAATTTCAGGCATCAAAACAGTAAACCAACTGTGCGTCGAGTGAGGTTCATGCGTAATTCATTTTCTTGATTAACAGGCCCTCCAGCCGTTTGGAGGCCAAGCATCCAATAGCTTCAACCAATCAGAAGCCCCTGGAGAGCCTCATTAAAGACTGTGTTTTCCAGCAGATTTCAGATTCGAGCAGGAGCACCCCACAGGGGTGGGGGCTCAGGCCCCCAGCCATGCAACTGAGCCTAGTGATCCAGTGTAAGCCCCTCCATCCAGGAGGGGGTTGTAATTTCTTTGCAGTACAGTTTGAAGTCATTTAGTTAATGCAGTACCTGCTAGCCTGGTCTTGCCAAAATGTCCTCCAGGTGCTAGCCCTCCCTCCCTTCCACGTTGGGGATCGTGTGGACCTGCAACTTGACGCCCTCAAGCCAGCTGTGAGAGAGCTAATCCAGCCTCAGTTGTGTGAGAACTGAAGATTTCAGGAGCCTTCTTTGTGGAGATCCTACAGTGATGAGCCTGAGTGAGTACTGTTGTACCCGCCGTGCAGAAAAAAAAGATTGCTTCTTGGGGCTTGTAATGCCCAGAGACTGTTGCGGAGTTATATTGTTCTTTGGTCTGCATCTTACATCCTGCTGTGCCTAACCTTAGCCCAGGGCGGGTGGACCCATCAGAGACTGTTGCTCATTTACATTGTTCATTTGGTCTGCACCTTGCACCTGCTGCACCTAAGTCTTGCCCAGTGCAGGTGGACCTAACTGCTCAAAGGGACCCATGTGAGTCCAGCTAACATGCATAAATATGCTGATATGTGTCTGTCTGCTACGGAGCCTACAGGACTGGAAGGGGAGCACCCAGAACAGGGGCTCATCCTGACTTTGCCTGGGAGGTCCAGTATTTGCTAATTAGTTTGGTCAAGTTGTCCAGTGGAGCTGCAAGCTACAGTCATATGCCACAAATGGGACTGAAACCTCAAGTCTATCGGATTTGACTATTTTACCTTGGAAATGACTGTGCTGATGTACAAATGGACCAGGGCAGCCCATCCTGGCCCCTGGCTGAAGGTGCTATACCTTCTATAGATGTGATGAATGTTCAGAAATTTCAGTTGGGCTCAACCCAGTGTAACTGGCTAGTTACACCTGACCAGTGTTTTCAACTGCAACATGCAGGGCAATCCCTGCACCCTCCAGAGAGAAAGTAATTAGTTCAAATATCTAATGTTGGAAATTTAATTGCAATTCTTCCTTAAATCAAGCTGGCCAATGTACAGCTGCAATGTCTATCAGGCCTGCAACTTGCAAGACCTTCAAAGTACTGGGTACCCAGGTTCAAATGTGTGGTATTGCGGGTCTCATACTAAATTCTGGGGAACTGGTACCAGTTGTGGGTAAAGCAATATTGTGTGTCATCTGATTCTATGCAGCTTGGCTAGTCAGGGCTCTGGTCATCAGTGTTGGTATAATGTTGACTGCTTTCTGATTTTAAAAACAGTGTACCTATCCATCTGGAGGGTTTTACCAGCACCCACAAAAAAACAAATTGAATGTAAATACTGTAAATAATAGCGCTGCACAGCCTCTACTCGTTTCCCCATTCCTAAGCCCTAATCCCCCTGTAAATAAACTGTTGTTGTTTGTAGATGATGGTGTCATCAGCATATTATTAGGAGCCAGTCAATAATTGCACCAGGTATTGAAATGTGGGGAAATGTTTATTGGGTACTGTGTTAGGGTGGCTAATGGTTACAGTGGGTTGTATGACATCCCAGGGGGTTGTACTAGGTAACAGCTAGCCCACTTAAAAGTCAAACTCTGGGTGGAGGCACTGTGTCATAGCAATATCATGGAAAAGAGCTAGTTTAAAGTAAGTTGGGAACCCAGGCCCCCCAACCTTGTTCAGGCCTACAAGGCAGGGGTAGTAACTCTAGGAATAGCGCCGCCTAGGGGCTACATAAGCAAGCCTCAGCATGCTCTGCCACTCTCCATTATTTTACTTTTAATTTAGTTCAGACATGGCTCACCCCATCACCCGCCTCCCTGCTACACTCACCTTGCCCAGCCACAAAGAACGAAAGGTTTTAATTAACGGGAGTGCAGTTTGGATGCTGCCTGCTTTGGTTTTTCCCTCTCTGCGCCTCATCTGGGCCGCAATGCTTCATTTTCTCCTCGTGACTCCTTTACTTCCATGGAATACTGCATGCATGTAGGGGCAGCGGGAACAGCTGCAGTGCATGCCAGTTCATGCGGACATCGTGAGTCATGCTGATTGGTGGCCAATCATGTTGGGGGGTATGTTGGAAAGCAGGAAAGAGTAGAGACCGTTTGCACCACATACTCTACACTGGCAGGGATTTAAAAAGAGACAGTAAAAAATGTAAAGGGGGGGGGGTTCATTCGAACCTGATGAACGCCAGCTGGCAACAGGCCCTAAAGTATTTGATTTCTTCCTCCTTCACTAAGGGCAGATGTTGCTTCAGTTCTTCCTTAGGCAGACAAGGACCCATCACATTGTTATAGTTATCGTCCAATCTCATTAATGTTGATTACAAAGTCCTCGCAACGGTATTGGCTAACAGGTTAGCGGGTATTCTTTCCAAACTCATTCACACAGATCAGGTGGGCTTTGATAAATGAAGGAATAGTTCTTGTAACCTTAGAAAAGCCTTATAAATAATATATGCTGTACAGAAAATAAAAGGAATATGGTTATCACTGGATGCCAGTAAGGCTGTCAGTAGAACTGAGTGGCAATATCTAAATTTTATTGTGGGTAAATACAACTCTGGTTCTTATTTTTGCAAATGGATACAAGACTTATACTCAGGGGCTTTAGCAAAAATAAAAATGAATGATTCTCTTTCTAACCCCTTCTCATTACACAGAGGTAAGAGACAGGGATGCCTCTCACTCCACAATGTTATTAATTTTAGCACTGGAACCTCTGCTAGTTAAAGAGGAACTCTCAGCAATCTACAATTAAAAACACAGGACCTATAGGTCCAGATTAGAAAAACGCAGCCGTGATACATTTTAAAAATTCCTTTCACAGTTGAAACCTTTAACTTATTCTGGTTGATCTTGTGACTCTCAGCCCGCCATTATTGTCCCAATATCCCTCACGACCAGTCCTCTGACGACGTGTCTGATAGTTAAGCCATGGGGGACTTTATGAGCTCCATTATGCTACTGCCACCTGGGTGACTCCAGGTGGTGGTGCATTCTGGAGCCGCAGTGGGTGGGTGGGTGCCTCCTGATGGTGATGCGAGCATGCTAGCATACTCATGTCACTTGTCACCCCAGCCTTTGAGGCGCCCAGGGGTTTGGAGGAAACCAGAACACAGAACAAATGCTGCCCAGGACTGAGCAAGATGATGTGGTGACCCTCTGCAGGACCCACACTGCCTACTGGACACCCTACCTCCATCCAGGCTAAACTCCTGAGTGGCTTGAGGAAACCTGACAGCCCCATCATGGAATATAAACTATGGGGCACTAGAGGTAAGTGGTTAATGCCCAGAAACAGCGGGTGATGGGGCTGGTCTGCTGGGGGGTTGGCTGAGCAGAGGGAGAGTAAAAAAAGGAAAAGAAATTGGGGCCCAATGTCCTCTACCACCTTGGCATCTAGGTTATGCAAAAGTTCAGAAGACTCACTGCAAGTCAAACAGCAAACCTAAAACTGCTCAGGAAGTCTCAGGTATGTAAAGAATAACACAAAAGGTATGATGAGGTGACGTTGCAATAATCACACACCCAGGGTGTGTTTGCCTTGTACTAAACCACCCACACAGGGCTGTCTTTTCAATGTTACCTACAAGCTTCTGTGTGTTATTGCACTTATAATTACTGGAGACCTCCTTTAATACACATTACCTAGCTCTGTTCAAATGCCATAAAAATCATACCCAGTTATTACGGCACTTTCTGGCAACTTTTGCTTCAGGCTCCTTTTTCCCTAGCGTTTGTAGCAGTCGTTCTTCACTAGCATTAGTGCTGTACTTTCCTCTTCAGCAGTTCGGTTGCAGGAAGGCTCACTCGCTTGCTTGACTACACAAAACAGTCTCACACTAACCTTCAAAGGTGACAATCCCTACCACTTTGTGAACCTATAAGGGAAAAATAACACAGTGCTTCAACGTGCCCCATCCCTGCTTTAATTTCAGCTCTTGACCTACGTTGTTACAGAATGATATCGCAGCAACAAGACCTGGCTCCCAGTCACAGATCATCATGAAAAACATGTTTCTGACTTCGAAAAACTGTAAAGTTTTGATCCACTTGGATCTTTTGAACAGCTAATTGTTAAAGATACCCATAATTGTAGTCCGCATAGCAGACACCGGTCATTCAAATTTGGACACCAATAAAGCAGTGCTTTGACTGACTGATTGATAAAAATTTTATTTTTATACAGGCAGATTTGTTGGAGAAAACACCCAATGTACAACAAATTCCTGTGGTTTCTATCTAAAAGTTATTAATGACAAATCAATACAAAACTCATACATAATAAATAATGATTACATACATGGGGTGGGATATTCAAAAGGGTTGCACCAGCGCGAGTCCGAAAATGCGCCATTCTGCGATATTCAGTGGGAGGCAGTTGCGCCACTGAAAACATGCTGAACAACAGCGCAATGCACATGAAGGCATGCGCAACCAAAGGGGGAGGATCCATGCATAAAGAGTGCAATGCGATATTCAAAGGCTTGCGCAATGCTCAACAGTGGATCAGCCGGAAGTTACTCCACAGCGGAAATGAGCCAAAATAAAAAGGCTCAAGGAAGAGGTGCAAGAACGCGACAGGGAAGACACATGAGGCAGAGAGACAGAGAAGGCCAGAGTAACAAACAGTGCAGGCCAGGGAGTGCACAGGACAGAAGAGGCGCAAGGGAAGGGAAGGTGTATGGGGCCACAGAGTGCAGAGGCCAGTAGGTGTACCAGGTGCAGTGGAGGTAGCAGTCAGGAAGCGGGGTAACAGAGCAACATCAGCCAGGGGGTCACAAGCCAGGAGATGGACAGTGCCAGATTCCACATGGAAGCTGTAATGAGGGGTGAGAATGCATGCTGCAGGGGGCGTGGCCGTGGAAGGGGCCCGTCGATGCGCCCCAACCAGACAGTACCATGCCCGCATCAGCTTTGAGCTGTACACAGATGTAGAGATCGGGCCTGTACCACCTGAACAGGGCAATACTGAGACGGCTCTGTGAGCTGTGCAGTGATGTGATGCAGGCACCCTCACGACAGAGTCACGCTCTGTCGGTGGAGACCAAGGTGACAGCCTGCATGTGCCTGCTCGCCACGGGCACCTTCCAGAGGCCGACAGGGGACACCACAGACATCACACAGTCAGCCATGTCACGCATCCTCACCCAATTCCTCAGCGCACTGCTGCCACATGCTGCGGAGCACATCCATTTCCCCAGCACTGCGGCAGAGCATACAGCAAACATGCAGGAGTTCCACAGGGTAGCACGTATGCCTGGCATGCTAGGGGCCATAGACTGCACCCATGTGGCCATTCGCACGCCACCTGGCCCGATGGGGCTGCATATAGGAACAGGAAGGGCTATTCCAGTGTCAACTGCCAGGTGGTGTCGATGCCACTGGGCGCATAATCAATGTCTGTGCCACACACCCTGGCGGAGCACATGATGCCTTTATATGGTATCAGTCTGCACTGTGCCATCGATTCGAGAGTGGGGACATCCCCACAGGCCATCTAGTGGGTGAGTACGCATGTAGGAATTGCAAACGTGGGGCAAGGGTGGGAATGCCACAGGTGCTGTGGTAGTGGCACACAGGGATATTGGCAATATGGACCTGAACATGATACTCATCTCCACCATCTCCACACAGGTGACAGCGGATACCCACTCCGTCCCTGGCTGCTCACACCATACCAGCGCCCCTTGACCCCATCGCAGCAATGCTATAATGAGGCATGCCGCCACCTGTAACATCATCGAGCGGGTGTTTGGGATGCTCAAAACGCCTCCGATGCCTAGACACCTCCGGGTGTCCCCTACAGTACAGCCCTCAAAGGCCTGTGGGATATTCCTGGCCTGTTGTATCCTGCACAACATGGCAAAAGACTGTGGGATAGCCATTCAGGTCGGGAGGGGACAGCGATGGGGACGCCAGCGCGCCGTGATGATGGTGATGAGCAGGCCCCCTGGACGGCGGGACCCCCGACTGATCCGGCAGGCCCAGCTGCACCGGGACACCATCACGGAGGAGCATTATGCACGACACAGGTAAGTCAAGGGGCCATGTGCAACCAACACTGTCCTGGCGCAACCCACAGGCACAGAGTAACACACCAGGGGTGCATGACGGCAAGGGGAGTGGAAGGGACCAGGCACACAAACACACCATCAGGGAGGGGCGAACAGTCATATGGACACACACACACACACACACACCAGGCACAAAGCGACATGGGCAGGTGCACAGCAGAGCAGGAACAGACATGGCAAACACACAGATCCACAGACCACACCCACCACCTGTACTGTCCAAGCATGTGTCAGATGCTGGGCACCCTTGCACCTTGGTGTACAGTACAATGCAGGCATCATCATGCACACGCACCTGTGGACAGCAGTCGGGATGGTGTGCAGGTGGTCCGTATGTCGGCGTGATGTGCAGGGCACCCACCAGTGCACTGCCCACCATGACGGCACAGTGCACACAGGCAGCACCAGACAGGCCCGCACTGGGAGCAGGTCAGTCATGTTGCACCATTCCACGGCCACCGCGGATGCGTGGGCATCCCGCCGTGACCCAACAGCACTGGCAGGCTGAGCAGGGGCCACATGGGGTGGCACCGATGGACCACCAGGGGTCCCACTGCGCGATCGCGACCTTGTCCACTGGGGTCTGTAGTATGCCAAACATACCTGCACCAGGGGTGCTCGGGATGCCCACAGCAGAACCTGGTGTCGACAGGCTTGGTGTTGCACGACGCCGGGAACGGGGAGTGGAGAGCGTACTGTGTGGGGTGCGCGGTACAGGGGCACCTGCTTGTGTGCCCAATGCAGCCATGACAGCGACAAATGCCTGGGTCTGCCTGTCAATGGCGGCGGTCACATCCATCCGCATTGGGACCATCTCTGCAAGGTTCAGAGCACAGTCCCTGCTGTGCCGCTCCACAGCCATGCACAGTGCCTCCACGGACGTTGCAACCTGCCTTTGCTGCTGTACTGATTCCCGCAGCAGGCGGGTGTGCTTCTTCAAATGGGTACTCTGCCACAACGGCATCCTGTCCCCAGGGTGGAAGGTCCTGATGCTCAACACCCCTTGAGGGTGGGCGCTGTACCAGGACCAGGAATGGGCATATCAAGGCGGTGGGCATGTGCCACCGCTGGATACTGTACCCAGACCTGGTGGGTGACTGCTGCTGCTGCCCTCCAACCGCTGTGCCCCAGGGGACCACTCGTTCCTGCTGTGGCCACAACAGTGCCAGACACCTGCACAGCCACGGTGCTGCCCACGGTGCTGACAGGCACAGCCTGGGACTGTGCCGACATGCTGGCACACGTTGGAACCAGCTAGGCCCAGGGGCGCGTGCTGGCCTGCTGTGTGTCCGTCATGGGACACACGTCACTGCCCATTGCAGTCCTTGCATCATCAATGGTGCGAGTGCGTACACAGCCACAGTCACAGCGTGCTGGCATGCTTGCATGCCAGACTGCTGAACACAGGCTGTGCACCCCCACACCGACTCACCGACACCAGAGTTGGCAGCCTGGCGTGCATGCTGTGCAGTGCATGCTGGCTGGTGACGAAGGTGGATGGACCCTCCTCCATGTCCAGCAGGTCTTCCTCACTGCCTGGACCCACCACCCCGCCCCTGAAGACTAACAGGATCTGTAACAGAAAGTGAGGACGGTGAGTGCATGTGAACAACCTCCCCCAACACCACCACACCATGTCATACTGTGCAGTGATGGGCTTCCACCTGTCTGGAATCCACCTCCTGGTACGTCCTCAATAGCACTCCGCTGCATTGATGCAGCCAGTCGGTCCTCAGCCGGGTCAGCTCCACCACCGCTGGCTGGCCTCTGCCTGTGCCAGCCGCGTGCAGCCCTGAGGGCTGCCACCTTCTCCTTCACCCTCCCTGCGGTCTGTCCCCATCTTCTTTGCATTCCTCACGGAGCGCTGGTGGCTTCTGCAGGTTCACTGCCCGAGCTACCCCTCCCATGCAGCCACACGGGCCTGAGGGGTGCCCCGCCATCCACTCAGTAGTGGCTCCTCCTCCAGTAGGCCTGGAAGAGGCCTCTGTCTCCGCCCGTGGTGAGTGGGCCTCCTCCTCACCCATCCTCACCTCACCTTGGCTCTGCTCGGTCATGTCGATCTGTATGGGTGGAAGTGGACACGGTCACTGTGCAGTCTACAGCGTTATCCTGACCATTGTCCAGAACATCACACAGCATGCAACCCACCTCTCACCTGCAGTAACTGAATCTGGCCAGTGCAGCCCAATGTCGCGACATTTATAGCGCAATGCATGCAAATTAGGAGTGGAGCAACTATAATGAGATGCAAATCGCGCCACTGCGCCTTTGAATGGCTGATCAGATGATTTGCATGTGTCTGCTGAATATCGCGCCGTTGCGCTTTGTGCAATACGGTTGAGCCGGCTGAGCCAATGGCGCATATCTGTGACTGTGTGGTACACTGCACTGCGCATGCCCAGGTAGCTTACGCAGGCGTCTGCCGCGCTGATGACATGCTGTGCGCGATCGGCAATTTAGGCCATGGCCACCATTGTGCCAATGGCGCTACAGCTCTGGTCACCACATGGCACAGTGGCAGTACTGCGCAATAGTCCACTGTGGCACTGGCACGCAGGTGTCCGATCGCGCAGGATGCGTAGATGTCCGATGGCGCTGTGCGTGGCCTTGCGTCACAGACCCCTGACCTTGTGTCCGACCTATGCCCCCTGGCGCTGTTCGGCTGCCATGTGTACGGCTCTGTTGCGCTGTTTGGTGACAGCGCTATGTGAACCGACGGCGCTATACGAACAGTGCGATTGGAACCTATGGTGGTCTATTGCACAACATTTCCACGTGGGGTTGCCGTGCTGCGGGGCGCCATTTTGCCTGCTCTACTACCACAGTAATGGCACGCAGGAGAGCTCCACAATGGAGTCAGTTGGAGGTGGCCAATCTGGTGGCTGTGGTTGAGCCTCACTGTGGGGCACTGTTTGGGGACCAGCCCCTCACCATGGCCCGCACCCATGTGTGGCAGCAGGTGGCCACTGAACTGGAGGGGGTCACAGGGCGGTGCCGGTCTGCCGAACAGTGCAGGCACAGGTATAGTGACCTCCGCATGAGGGAGCCGGACGTGCTGCAACGCCTCAGGTCACGTGCCAGGAGGGGCATTGTGCCTAGGCCAGGTGGGTGTACCATCTATGCACCTGTATTCTCCGTAGGGGTGTGACTGTGTATTGGTGGCAGTGCATGGGGGATGGCTCTGCCATGGTTGGCTGTGTCAGTGTGTGCAGGTGTGAGATGCATGGGTCTGGCTGTGTGGGCAGGCACACTCACTGGGGCAGGGGGCAGTCTGCTTTGGGGTCACACTGATGTTTTTCTCAACCATTGTCACCCACAGGCCTGGCGGAGAGGATGCAGGCCCAGGCTGAGGAGAGCCGTGGCGGGGCTCAGGTGGCAGCCGGAGGAGGCGTGATGGGTGGGCCACAGCGGCAGCAGCAGCCACAGCTGCTTGATGAGTGTGAGTGTCATTACATCATGGATGCTATTGCATGCTGGAGGGGGTGGGCATGAACACCAGCCATGGACAACACAACCATGCATGACACAGGCGACAGTCATCACTGTCCAGTGTCACTGCACGTCTGTGTGTGCGTCACTGGTGGTCCATGCATGCACTGGGCACATGGCTGTGGAACTGGCATCCCACCACATTGCCACGTCACTTGACAGCCTTGTTTGTGCTGTGATGGACATGGGCAGTGTGTGTGTGCAGTGGTGCACATAGATGGTGCTGCCTGGTTGGGCATGTCATGTGCATGGTCACTGTGGGTGGGTGCATACCATCACAGATGCGGGGCACTAGGCTATATGCCTTGCAGGGTGGGTGGTGTTCAGGGTTGTGGACAGTCACAGCCATTGACTGTGTTCCTTTTCCTAGGTCTCAGCATCCTACGGCGGATGGACCCGTGCCACTCAGCGGCTGGCGCGCCCAGGTGTCCAGTCGCTACACATGACCTCCTGAGGAGACATGCAGCGCCATGGGGTCAGGCGGCACGCTGGAGGAACCGGGCGGATCAACAGCCAGCAGGGGACCAGTCTGTCAGGCGCTGAATGCGCCTCCCTTCCCACTTCACCCAGCCTCCCACCCTGCCTTCCCCTCCTCAGTTGTTCACCCCACCTTACCCACCCCTACCTTGTACCCCTACCCCACCCTTGTCTTGTACATATGTATATAGATGTTGTTGGTGTTGTACATATCTTTTCGAATATATATATTTGTTATGAATTCTGTGGTGGTCTCTGATTTGCAGCTGGCTATGGTTGCTCAGTTGCAGTGGTGTGCATGGCATCTGGGGTGGTATGGTCCCAGGATGTGTGTGTGCATGGGGAGGTGTCTCCGGTGTGGGAGTGCCTTTCAGTCGGTCTTGCCATCTGCTGCCACCCACTGCTGGGTGCCAGGTGGGTGTGGCTTGTATGGTTCTGTGCTACAGGGTTGCAGTGTGCGGGGTTGCATGGTGTTTAGTGCAGTGACAGTCACTGCACATGGGTGGTGTCTTGGGGTCACAGTGCAGGTGTGCTGTACAGAAGGGGGGCTGATGTGCACTGTGGTTGTTGACCTCTGTGTGTGGCAGTCTCAGCCTGCCAGTGGGTGTGCTGGGGCATACTGCCCTGCTGTGCTTTGTTGGCTTGTCCCCATGGGCCGTGGATCATCCATCCCTCCCCCAGTGATGCTGTGCTTGGGGTGTGCGGGTGTATTGTTAGTTCTGCAGTGTGTTCCTGTGCCCATGTGTGGCATGGCTGGTGGTGGGCCCCAGGCTACCTCCCTGGTTGTGCAGTTCCATTGTTCTGCTGGGGGGGGGGGCTCTGCTTGCGCTATGGCACCTCTGGACTGCTCAGCTGGGCTAGCCTTGTTGCGCTATGGCGCATCATTTCTGCTCAGCTTCCCCTTCCTGGTTGCGCTATGGCGCATCATATCTGCTCAGCTTCCCCTCCCTGGTTGCGCTATGGCACAGTTTGTGCGATATTCAGACGTTGGCTGCTTGCGCAATTTGTCTTGCTCCATGTTTGAATATCGCGTGTATTGCGCATATGCTCAATTGACTTGTGCTTGCTCCTGCTGTTGCGCACTTTTGGGCACAGTTTGAATATCCGGCCTCTGGAACATAAAAACAAAAATCAGGTAAAATGAACAAATGATCTGAAACAATGATATTGAGCTTTCAAATAATTATGCAATTTAAATTTAAATTTGTGCAAATCTACAATCTCAGTTAATTCAAATGGTAATTTGTTCCAATTTTTTGCTAAACCATTCTGGAGTATCATATCTCCCATCCTAGTCATACTTCTAATCGTAGGTACCTTCCCAGATGATTTCCTTAACCTGGGTGAATATGTTGGATCTGTTCTCAGTTGAACTAAATATGTTAATGGGTGCAAGTTATTTTTATTAGGATGAATTAATCCAAGGCAAACCACTGATCACAAATACTCCATCCGTGCTGTTGGATGCAACCAATCAAGTTCCTGAAAAACGAAACAATGATGTACCCCATATCCTTTTCTTAATATGTAGTTCCCCATCCTGTAATACAATTGGTCTAGTCTGACCAGAAACTTCTGGTTTGAATACATGCAAAGTGAAGATCCATATTCTAAAATAGGTAATAATAATTGCTTTACCAATCTAGTTCTCATATCCCTAGACAAACATCCAGACATTCTTCGGAGAGCTCCCAACCTCTGACTAACTTTTGTAGTTTGTGACAAAATGTGTTCAGAAAAGGAGAGCCGAAAGCCAATAAGGACTCCTAAATATTTATAAGTAGTCACATTCTGGACCTTTGTCCCATCAGAAAAATGTATCTGCAAGTCTGAGATGTTCTTCTTTACTCGAGTACCCACAGAGAATGTCATGTACTGTGTCTTTTTTATGCTTATTATAAAGCTAGAGTCCCTCATCCATGTCTCCATAAGGGAGACGTCTGTCTGGAGCCGCTGTCGCAGGTCCTCGTGATTATTTGCATATGCAACTAGGACTATATCGTTCACATAAAGCCTGATCTCAGTGCTTCTCATCTGGGTTACAAGACTATTTACATAAATATTAAATAGTACAGGGCCCAAAATAGAGCCCTGTGGTACACCTCTCTCTAAATCCAGCAGACCTGAGACAGCAGTCCCACACAGTACACGTTGCTTGCATTTCTTCATTCACAGGATCTGCTTTATCACTGTAGATACTGCAAACTCCCTACACCAGTAATTTTAAAAAATAAAACCTAGACAACTGTGTCTATGGATTTTGTTTACACACCATCGGTGTGTGATGACCCTGTGAACCTCTCGAACTTTGCTCTCTGAACTGTGTCAGACTCTGGCTCTGAGACCATGTGCCATTACTATGCTTGTTCTTCACTGATTCTGTCTGTCTGCCTTATTGTAGAATTGTATGCAGTTGATTCCAGCCTTTTTATTTGTTCTTGCTCGACTATATTTGTAATTATTTTACTTTGTTCCACTGGAGCTCACGTACTGTGTTTATGTTGCCTTGTAATCTCTGTTACTGACGTGGAACCTTTGTAAAAGTACACTTGTGCTCAAAGGCATTCTCCAACATTTTCAATAAATAAAATGAATAAAATCACACACATCAGGTGTGTAAAACAAATCCATAACACACATTATTTTCTTTATAACTGGTGACCCCCTTTATCACAGGGATTTTCAGTGTGATCAAATGCTATAATAACCGGTTATGATGTCATACCCAGTTATGACAGCATCTGGATTGCTTGCATTTCATGTTCCCTTTTCTACAATTCAACAGCAGGAAACTTGACTGGCACGGATCTTCATGATTGTCTTCTTTTTTTGTGTTTATATCCCTGCACCAGTGATTATAAAAAATAAAACAGAAGAGTCTGTGTCCATAGGACGTTTGTTTTTTGTTACACACACTCGGTGGGTGATGTCCACATACACCTCATGAGCCTCGCTCTTAAGGTTTATGGGATACCCACAACTTTAGGGGTGTAAAAAGACTCCGTAACACACTCGTATGTGCATTATTCTGTATTTTGATGGTCTACAATTAGGAAACAATAAGAAAGGAGCTTGCCTCATAACCAGTCCTGTCAGTTGACTGAGCCAGCCAGCCCCATTGTACTGTAGAACTGAACAGAATTACTGCAGTATTTTTCATTACTGGGTTCCTCTTATCTAGTCTGTAGACTAAAAGAATAGTACAGTTATGTAAGAACTTACCGTAACAGTAGATCTTTGAGAAGAGCTCTTACAGCAGGCCAGCACCAGTAGGGGGCACCAGGACCACATGGAAACTTTCTAGCTAGCAGTGTACCATGGGGGACCATCCACTGCCGATGTCACACTCCGACGACAGCCTATCCTATAAAGGTAGGTAATCCCCCACTCCCTCCTCAGTTCTCCTGAGAGATCTAAAGCAGGTAGTGGAAAAAAAAAAAACAAGATTTCCCAAGAACAAAAAAGGAAAAAGCAGAATAGAAGACTCACTCGCACGTAAGAGAATACAGCCAAAGGCAGACTGAAAGAAGGGGGAAGGAGGGAGGGAAAATGATGGCCTGCTGCAAGAGTTCCTCTCGAAGATCTACTGTTATGGTAAGTTCTTACATAACTGTACTGTCTAACTTCAAGGCAGGCTCTTGCAGCAGGCCAACAATGGTAGGACTGAGTCCCAAACAGTGCCAGCAGTACAGAGGAAGCAGTACTAGGAGGAGGAGAGACAGCAGCCAATGGCCTAGGAGAGAAGGCCCTGCAGAATGGCTAGGCCGAAGTTGGCCCGATGCCTAGAGGCAATGTCCAGACTGTAACGCTTGGTGAAAGTGTGGACACAGCTCCAAGTGGTGGCTGCGCAGATGTCTGCAGCCGACACATTTCTGAAACAGGCCATGGAGGCAGCCATACCCCTAGTGGAATGGCCCTTAACCACTCCTGGAGGTTCCTTGCCATACTTTCAGTAGCCATAAACAAAGCAATTGGCTAACCACTTAGACAAACACTGTTTGGACACCGGAGTGCCCTCTCTGCTAGGGGCAATGGAAACAAACAAATGATCAGACTTTCTCAAAGTCATGGTCCGGTAAAATATAGTGTATAGTATCGTAAGATTCTATGTATATCCAAAGTATAGAGCAAAACCTCCCTTACTGATTAGAGTACTATGGAAAATTATCAGGAGCCTGTCTCTGAAAAACTAAATAATGCTCGGAAATCCTTCAAGCTGAAGTAATGACGACTAAAAACAATGCTTTTCTATGACAGAACACACAGCTCGCAACTTGTGGCTGGTTCAAAGGGCGGTATCATGAGTTTCTCCAGCACAAAAGTGAGGTCCCACAGAGGGACCGGGTTCTGAATGGGAGGTTTCAGATGCAAGATGCCCCACAAGAAAGTGCAAGATACATCAGGCTGAGACACAGCCCTGTCCTGAATAGGTACGCAGTATGCAGAGATGGCACAAAGATGTACCTTAAAGGAGGAGTAACTCAAGCCTGAGTCCGAGAGGGAGAGAAGATACTCCAACACCTGATCCACCGGGCAGGTGAAAGGGTCTTAATTGTGTGAAGCGGTCCAAAGGGCAAAGCGCTTCCATTTCATGGTGTAGGCAGCCCTGGTGCTGGGTTTCCTGGCAGCCACCAGGAGATACCCTAAACTGAGTGATAACTATGTCCTTAGGAACCATGCATGGAGATGCAGAGACTTGAGGTCTGGATGGACCAGGGTTCCCCGCTCCTGAGAGAGCAAGCCTCTGCACAGGGTCAAGGGGACTGGAGGTTCCACTGCCAGCTGCTGCAGCAAGGGGAACCAGATCTGATGAGGCCAGAAGGGAGATACAAGGATCACCTCTGGCCCCTCTAGCTAGAGTTTGAGCAGCACCCACTGGAGGAGCAGGAAGGAAGGGAAGGCATACAGAAACCTCCCCTTCCAGGAGAGGGACAATGCATCTCGCCAGAAAACTCCAGGCCCAGGATCAAGCAATCAAAAAAAGTGGGAGTTTTGCACTGAGTGGGGAGGCAAAAAGGTCCAACTCTGTTGACTCCATCTGTCGAACAGGTCTTCAACCACCAGGATCAGAAGCTCCCGTTTGTGAGCCCTGGACCAGGAGTGGCTTAGACTGTCTGCCAGGAAGTTTTGGATGCCTGGAACATGGACGGTGGAGAGCTCCAGACCGTGCTCGATGGCCCAATACCAGACTCTCACTGCCTCCCTGCATAGGGGGTAGGAGTGAGTCCCCCCTTGCTTGTTTATATAATAAACCACACACATGATGCCCCTCTGGACCAAGAGTGGACCAGGGAGGAGATGAGTCTGGAAAGCCTGCAGAGCATACAGAACCGCTCACATCTCCAGGACATTGATTTGGAGGCCCAGTTGCACATCTGTCCAGGTGCACTGAGTCTGGTGAGCACCCAAGTGAGTTCCCCATTCCAGACCCGAGGCATCCATCATGAGGATCTGCCGATGGGCTGAGATAGGAAAGGGAACCCCCCCAAAGAAGGTTAACCAGCTCCAGCCACCATGACAGAACTCTCTTGACCGGGTCGGAGACCATGACCAGCTGGTTGAGGTCATTCGTGCGTTGGTCCCACTGGACCCTCAATGTCCACTGAGGTGTCCGCATGTGCACCTAGGTGTGGGGGACCGTGGCACTGGCCGCTGTCATGTGGCCCACGAGGCACAGGAATGCCCTGGTGGGGACCTGTTAGCTGGAGGAAACCAGGCGGGCCTGGTCCATCAGGTACTCTGCTCTGTCCAGAGGCAGGAGGGCCATGCTCTGGGCCATGTCCAGGTCCACCCCTATGTACTGGAGGTGCTGGTAGGGAGTCAAGCAGGACTCTGGCCTATTGATGGTGATACCCAAGGCCTGGAAAAGGCTGAGGGTATGATCCAGAGTCTGGACAAGGTGGTTCCGAGAAGGGGCTGCCAGGAGCCAATCATCCAGGTAGGAAAACACATAGAAGCCCTGGCACCTCAAGGCAGCTGCTACCACCATCAGGCATTTGGTGAAAACCCCAGGGGCTGAGGACAGGCCAAAGGGGAGAGGCCAGAACTGGTAATGTGCACCCTGGAAATGGAAGTGGAGACAGTACCGGTGAAAAGGAAAAATTTTGATATGCAGATACACATCCTGCATATCCAAGGAACCGAGCCAGTCCCCCTGGTGTAGAAGGGGCAACAAACCCTGAAGGGTGACCATCCTGAAGCATTTGTACTCTAGGAACAGACTGAAGTTGCTCAGGGCCAGGATGGGCTGGAGATCCCCCGTTTATTTGAGGACCAGGAAGAAGAGGGAGTAGAACCCCACCCCACTAAGACAGAGGGAGAAGCTCTGTGGCTCTTTTTTGTAGATTGGCCTGAATTTCCTCCCAGATGAGATGCACATGAGCTGGGGGGTGTAAAAGGAGTCGTCTGTAAGATTTTTGGGGGTCACTGTAGGAGTTCTAGAGTGTGGTTGTGTTCTATGAGCTGTACTACCCAATTGTCTGAGGTAATCCCTCACCACCTTTCTAGGTAGAGAAAGAATTGACCCCTGACTGCCTTCTCCAGTGTCTCTTCTGGGGCTGGTCCTGCAAGGAGTCAGGAGGTAGGAGGGGGCACCAGGAGGGCAGCAGCGACCACATAAGGAGCCCTGGTGGTGGCTGTGGTAGGGGCTGACGCCACCTTTCATTTGCCCTGACCTTTGAAGGGAGGGAGGGAGGGTGGGCCTGTCTCAGAGGAACGTTGAAAGGGCAGCAGCTGACTAGACTTAGGCTGAGTATGATATAAGGAGTGGATGGACTGGAGAGCCCAGCCCGACTCCTGAAGGAAGGAGATCAAATCTTGGACATCTCCCCAAAAAGGACAGAACCCCAAAAGGGGGCATCCAAGATGCTGGACTGCACATCAGAAGCAAATCCAGACACCTGGAGTCAGGAGTGGTGCCGGAGACAGATGCCAGCAGCCGCTCCTCTGCCCGAAGCATCGACCGCATCATAGGCAGCTCGAGGGACATGGGTCCCTGTGTCTGAGCCCATCTTGAGAACCTGGGTCAGCTGCTCCTTAGATGGGTCATCTGACAAAGGCTGAACCAGCTCCCTTGCCTGGTTCTAAAGGATGTTCTGGTACTGTACCACATGGGCCAAATAGTTAATGGTCCGGATGGCCAGGGTGGAAGAGGCAAAGGCCCGCTAGCCCAGGTGAGCCAGCTGCTTAAGACTCCCTGCCAGGGGGATGGAGCTGAAGTGCTTAGGATTTCTTGGTGCTATGCTCATGTGCAGGCATTATTAATGGACTACAGGAGTTAGCTTTAGCTTTTCCGCCTAAAATGGCTTACTAGCGGGGGTGGTAAAGCCGATCAGCCTTCTTAGGCACAACTGTGGTTGAAGAAGCACGATTCCATGCCACCTTGGTGACATCCTCATAACAGTAAATAAAAGGTGAAACCACCAAGGGGGAGAACATCGGGCTGCCACAAGTAGACAGCCAACCGATGTCGCTCCGGGTTCTGCTCCTCTGTCTCCCTGCCCATGGTGGACTGAATGTGCCTCATGATGTCCATAAAAAAGAGGGATAATCAGGAGGGGACTTGCGGACTGCCTTAGTGGGTTCCTTGCCCTCAGATGAGTCCCCATGAAGGGAGGAAGATTCTGTAATACGAGTCATCTTCATCCAGCTCACTTTTGGCTGATGGGCACCAGTCCTGATGACCGCCAGGACCAGCATCGGGCTTGTTTCCTGGACTGCATGGATCACTATGACCTGGCTGGACTGGGTTCGGGGGAGGGTGATCCCCGGGAGGATGCCTAGGCGCCACTGGGGCTGGGTCCGTAGGGGTGGGATTTTGCTTCTGCATGAAAGACCACCAAGAGGTAAAAAGAGCATTACAATCCACTGGTGGAGGGTAGTTATAGACTGGAGGATAGGGGTAGGCCAACATCGGGTATGGAAAGGGCGGCACTGGGCCAGGATCGGGTGCCCTGGTGGTGGCCTGGCAGGCACAGGCTGCGGGACTGGCAGCGGGCCCATGGGTTGTGGCTAAGGTCTAACAGGCGCTGGCCCAGTGAGTGCCAGCTGAGAAAACCTGGAAGGAGTATCCACTGGCACTGGGAGAGGAGCGATTGGCACCAGAGGGGACAGAGACCTCGGTGGCGAAGGCTGAGGTGAGACCAAGCATGGGGAAACACCAGGAGCCTGCAGGTGGCAGCCCCCATAGAAGGGACTGATGCAGGCAATGCCAGGGCCAGGGGTTGTGACAGCAGAAGAGCTAGCGCCCATTGCACCCACACCAGCCAAGCCTGCAGAAGACAGGAGCCTGAGCATCAAGGGCTGGGGAGCAGGAGACAGAGTTTCCTGCCCCAAAGAACCACTGCCCACCACATAGATAAGGGTGGGTGGTGGAGCCACAAGCAGCCCTGCGGGAGTAAAGGCTGATGGGGCTGAGGATGCCGCCCTGCCATGGGAAGAAGACCAAAATGTGGTCAAAGATTTGTGAGGAGACCGTGAGTGGGAAGCAGACTGAGCCCAGTCACGGTCTTTGTCCTGGTGCTTGTGCTTCCCTCTAGACTTTTCCCAGGACTGACAGAAGGAGGAAGCCCTGGAGGACTGGGCTGATAAAGCCAAAGAGCTCCTGGCTTGCAGCTCCTGTTCCATCGTGACAAGCTTCTACTTGATGACATGGCTTTCAGAAAGTTTCAGGTGACATCTCCATGTTGCCTGGTTAAATTTCTGGCAGGCTTCAGTGTCATAGCTGGGGCCTAGGCACAGGATGCAAGCAGTATGACCGTCCTTTCCTGGAATTTGTATGCTGCAGGCACACTTCGTGGAGTGGTCGGAAGATGAGGCAGGTTGAGAAGACATAAACCTTGTTAAAACTAAAGAAATGCCAAAAAATGAAAAAGCATGTAAAGCACGGGAAATGGTGGTCAACTGTAACTGCGGCAGTTTCAATGGTCTGGCATGCATGGGTCAACGGCAGGAAAGAACTGAGAAGAGTGTGGGGGACCGCCTGCCTTTATAGGACAGGTCGACGTCAGAGGGTGATGTTGGCAGTGGGCAGTCCCCCGTGGTACACTGTTAGCTAGAAAGTTTCTGTGTGGTTCCGGCGCCTGGCAGCTTAGTCCTACCAGTGTTGGCCTGCTGCAACAGCCTCCCTCAAAGTAAGATCTAAGTATCCAAAAGGGTTGGTTTGATAGTTTCCTTCCCTTTTCTGCCCTAATATAGGTTCTTTTTTAAAGGGACTATCTAGAATATGGAACATGGACATCCACATATATAATAAAAATACATCACTGCCTACGACTGAATAAATATTTTTGCTCTGTATTCGTGGTTAAAGTCAGTGGGCCACTACCAGAAAGCAGTATAAAGACTTCCTCAAGGGGAGTGAGAGGAATGGATCACAGAGTGCAGAAAGGGCTTGCAGCCCTTAGGTAAACAAGGCGCTCAATCCGGCCAGCTTACATATGTGTGTACTGAAGGAATTGGGGCCAGAATTTGCAGCACCCCTGATGGATCTGTTCAGGTGCTCCAGGAAACGGGGGTGGTTCCACTGAACTGGAGGTCTGTAAATGTGGTACCACGACGCAAGGGTGGAGACAAGGAGAACCCAGGTAACTACAGGCTTGTTAGTCTTGCCTTGATTGCTGGTAAGCTTGTAGAGACCCTGAGGTGCACCTTACAGCCTTTGTTATCTATGAGCTCCTCCAGTGTGGCTTTAGGTCAAGGTACAGCACAGAGACTGTGTTTGTCAGGGTGAAGAATGACCTCCTCTGGGCGAGGGATAGAGGAGAACTGCCAATTTTCATCTTTCTAGATCTCTCCTCAGCCTTTGACACTGGAGACCATGGGTTATTGTAGGATTGGCTAAAGGGGCATCTTGGACTCACTTGCAAGGTCATCTGCTGGTTTGAGTCCAACCTGAGGGATAAGATGCAGAGGGCAGTAGTGGAACATTCCTCTCTCACCCTATGTCCCTTCCCTGTGGTGTATCCAGGGGTTGATCTCATCACCCATGCTGTTTGCAATGTACATGCTGCCCTTGGGGGGATCATTAGATGGGATGCATCGAGCTGGCTAAGATTTAACCCAGATAAGACAGGTATTAATGGTTGATTCAGGCTATAGGAGGGGTGGGGAGCCTGCTACTGAAGTAGTAGGACTTTGGCTTAGCTCCTCTAGGCTGGAGGCCTGCCAAGGTGAAAAATCTGGGGGTCATTCTGGATGAAGGTTTAACACTAGACTCGGGTGTCTGCCGTAGTCTGGAGTGACTTTTATCATCTCAGGAATATCAACCAGATTAAATCCCTTTTCACCTTTGAGGACCTGGTGACACTGGTACACACGTTTGTGACGTCCAGGCTTGATTACTGTATTGTTCTATACTTTGGGGATAATGGCAGTGCCCTGTGATGCTTGCAGCTGGTGAAGAATGCTGCAGCCAGGTAGCTGGTAGACCTTTCAAGGTCAAGCCATGTAATCCCGGTTTTGCAGGAACTGCACTGGCTGCCAGCTGTTATCTTTAACGTTGGTTTAGTAATCTATAAATCCCTACACATATTGGGCCCAGGCTGATTGAGCTTCTGACTCCTTTCCAGTCCTCATGCCCTCTCCACTCCATTCCTTGCAGTGGCTGGTCTACTGTTGCAGAATTCGTTGCCCAGGATCCTGAGAGGGGCCCCCCTCAGTGGAGGCCTTTAAAAGAGGTCTAAAAATGCTCCTTTTCAAAGAGGCCTTCAAAAACACCCAAGGGTCCTCTAATGTGGCAACCAGATTTATGTTCCTGATGCTATTTATTGATTGACTGATTTATAAGTATTTTATGATGTATTTTAACTGGGTTGTTATTCTCACTCTGAGTTATGTTGTTGTTGTTTTGTTATTTTGTTTTGTAAGATGCCCTGAGCCTCACAGAAGGGTGCCATATAAAGTGCCGCTACAACCACCACCACCTCCAACACCATCAACACCATAGTAAAACACAGAAACATAGAAGTTGTCGGCAGATAAGGACCACTTGGCCCATCTAGTCTGCCCAAAAGTTGCTACCTATAGTGCCACTAGAGACCCTACTTGAACTCAGGCTTACACACACACACACACACACACACTTGCTTCTAAGATTCCTTCGTGCCTATCCCATACATTCTTAAATCCTGTGACTGTTTTGTCCCCACCACTGCCTCTGGGAGGTTGTTCCAAGTGTCCACCACCCCCTCCATGAAGAAGTACTTCCTCACGTTTCCCTTGAGCCTCCCCTCTCCAGCTTCATATTGTGTCCCCTTGTCCTCGAGCATCTTTTCCTTTGGAAAATGCTCCCTTCCTGTGCCTTGTTTATCCCTGTTAGCTACTTGGATGTCTCTATCATATCCCCCCATTCCTTCCTGTCTTCCAGGGCGTACATACTTAAATCATTGAGTCTCTCTTCGTAAGTCTTCTGGTATAGGCCCTGCACCATTTTGGTTGCCCTTCTTTGTTCCGCCTCCACCCTATCTATGTACTTTTGGAGATGGGGCCTCCAGAACTGAACACAGTACTCAAGGCGGGCTCTCACCAGTGATCTATACAGGGGCAGTAGTACCTCCCTCCTTCTGCTGGCGATACCACTCCCTATGCATGTTAAGGAAAAAATGGTGGAAGACTTGGAAGCTAGCAGGCGGCAGGACAGAAAGCAGTGCAGCTCTGTGGTGGAAACCAGCCTGACAGAATATTTTGACTGGATCACCAGAGGTGGTGGACAACCCCTGATGAAGCCCCACTTGTAGGGGCAAGGCGCTGGGCTGGAACGGTTTCTGATTACCTTGGTAATATAGGTAATTTTCTCAGTCTCTTTTGTACCACTATTAGCACTTTTTTGGAAACTGTATGCTGAACTTTGAGCCACACAATGCTGTGAGCAATTTTTTTTATCGATGCTGAAGCTTGGAAGAATAAATTAACAAAAGCAACTTGCAGCTTGGTGTCTGCAGAACTATTCTTTATTGCGCCAAGGCTTTTTGGTGGACTGGTGGTGGACAACGGGCAGGCAATCGATGTGTTGTATTTTTATTTTTTATGCTCCCCAGGCACGCTGGGGGCAGGAACTCCATCACACACTACCCATCCGCCAGCCTGACTGCCCCGACCATCCCTGAGAACCCCCATGGATTACCCCCCATGGTGGGCCCAGGAAGAAAGTGACCTCCTTCCCAGGAGCACAATCCAATTCCGGGGAGGCCAGGAAAGTGGACCGGCAGAAAGGGGACGGGACCTCATGGAGCCCCCAGACGCCATTTTCCGCTTTTCTGGGTCCCTCCCAGCACAAGGTATAGCGCACTTGTGTGGGGGCACACGCACACCATGCCCACTGGCTGCTCGTCTCCCTGCCTCAGTTGTCCCCTAGCCCCCACTAGAGCACGATCGACAGGTGGGACGACGATCCCTCCCTCCCTGAGACAGGAGAGCAGTCCTCCGGATGCTCAATTCTCTCTCACCCCCTGCTGACCGACAGCCCAGGCTCATTCCCGATCCCTGGTTGCCTGTGTAGCGCGAGGTAAGGCGTCCAGCGCCTCAATCCTCAGCGCCACTGGGCCGGTGATGTGCTTTATTTTGACTTCGGCAAAGCTTTTGATTCAGTCCCATATAATTAGCTACTAAAAAGTGGGAGGATTTGGGGATAGGGGAAGGGCTACCAAGGTGGACAGGGAACTGGTTAGGGGAAGGAAACTGAGGAAGGTAGTGAACGGGGTTAAATCAGAAGACAGGGAGGTCACAAGTGGAGAGCCGCAGTTGTCAGTTCCGGGTCCCATCTTGTTCAACATGTTCATCAGTAACATTGGAGAGGGAATCTAGGGCAAGATGTGTCTCTTTGTGGATGCCACAAAACTCTGCGGTAGGGTGGACAGCAAGAAGGGTGTCAGAGAACTGAAAACAGAGCTAGAAAAACTGGCAAGGTGGTCCAAATTATAGCAGGAAAGGTCCAATGTCAAAAATTGCAAAGTGATGCACATTATATGTACGTGGATGCTGTAATCTGTGTAACAAAGGCCTCTCATGCTGGTAAGGTGAGAGGATCGCTAAGCAAGGATAAGCAGTTCTGTCTGCCCAACTAGCAAGAGAGAGATTGTTGTTATACCATAAGACAAGGCAAGGCAAAGTTTATTTATAAAGCACCCACACCAAGAAGCTCTGAGCGCTGTACAGAGTGGACAAAATCAGTAACAATATTAAAACATTAGAAACCATGTACTGTATAGACAGAATTTAATCAGGAAATGCTTTTGGAAATAAACAGGTTTTCAGGGAGGCTTTAAAGGCCTCCAGCGAGTTGGCCATTCAGATATTTAAAGAAAGTGCATTCTAAAGCTGTGGAGCCGCCACTCCAAAATAGTATTGCCAGATAGCAAGACACGCAGATTACAGCACCCATATACATCATATATGGTAATGGAATGCCTGTGATGTATATATGGAGTGATTTCTATTTTGCAAGTCTGATGGTTTTAATTTGTCATTTTTCCTGCTCCGTGTGTGTTTTCTGTATGTTCCAATGTGCTGGACTATGACATGCATGGCACGTTGGTATCCTTGTGGGTTCAGTGCAGTGGTGTAGAGACCACAGACTATTAAAAAACAGAAAGCAAGTTTTTTTTTTTGTTTGTTCCAAAAATTATGCTGATGATATAGAATAACAGCATTTATGGATTCAAACAGGTTCGGCACAGTGGTGCAGCGGATGCAGGTTATAAGAAAAAAAAGGCAGGTTTTAATATGTTTTGCAAAGTAAAAACAACTTTTTTGTAATGACGGATTTGTTTTGACATGCAATTTTGTTTTAATGTGTGTTTTTCTCCTGACAGGAAGAGGCAGCACTAGGACTGTTTGATTTGGTGCTTTAAATGAGAACGTATGTGGTTTTCACTCAGGTGCAGACTGGGAAAACATGCTCGAGTGCATCAAATGTGCTGCAAGAGGAGACAACTGTTCACAGAATCAGAGTTACAGTTGTTCTCATTAATTGGTTGGTGGCATTCTATTGCCATATAATGGTAAGAAGAACCCACACACGTAGTACTGGGGTGGGGTGCAGTTAGCTGCAAATGAGAGGGATCTACAATCCATCAGCTGCAACAGTCTCAGAGCTTCAGGTCAGTGAAACAAGGCTTACTGTATATATGATTATGGTTATGGATACAGTTTGTCTTTTACTGTTTCACAAGGGTCTGACAAGCTAGTTGGGCAAGAGGACAGCGAAGCAAACTCAGTGGTTCTGTATATCCAACCAGTATGAAAGAGCTTTGTGAAACAATGAGAGAAATCCCGTACTACACCCATAATCACACCATATGGCAATGGATCACCATTACAGATCAACTGAGTTGAACCAGCAGTCAGGAATTTTAATTAAGGACTGCATGAAGCACTTTTACCATTAAGAGTGCTTCACACGTATCCAGCTTTCAGTGTCAAACTCACGCTGACTCAATGGGGAACAGAAAGTACGCTCAAACAGCACTTTCCTGTCGCTGTAGCAACATGAGCAGCAAGTGCACTCCGATTCACCTTGTGTGATCTGTGTTGAGTCCGTCATTGTCAGTATTCTCTGTGTGTGTGGTGGAAGGGAGAGGGCCGACACACAGATGTACAGTTTTCCACAGATGATCAGAAAGTCAACAGTTAAAAAAATATATTTTCTGTGATCATGGAACACTCCACTGGCTCCCCCTTCCAGACACAGGCAATGGTTAAAATAGAAAAAAATAACAGAGACAGTAAATTGTAATGTTGACCCCCCCCCAATAGACACCTCAAGTTCTTTAAGTGGCATGTCTAAATGTTTAACTTACAGCACGAACTCACACAGTAGATGCAGATGCATGTGACTTGAAGGCTCAGATTCTATCACACTCGTACAGACAGGGTAAAAACCAAAGTTTCTTTTTTTTGCTTAAATGCCCATACTACCTGCATATTACAAATTCATTGATCTATAATAAGTTTATAGGTGATTTTGGAGGGCCTCTTATGGCTAAAACAGTGTTGCTTCTTGTGTTCTTAGGACGTCAGAACTGCTCACCTTCAGTTCGCAGTACTCATGTCCTAAGAACATGTCAGGCGATGCTCCTGTAGCCACAAGAGGCCCTCCGAGATCACAGATAAACTTAGACAGTATGTTTATGGAATGCATTTTTGTTGTTTTCTGGCCTTATTTTGTGTGTGTGTGTGTGTGTGTGTTGTTTATTTTCTGTTTCCCTCTCTGGCTCACAGTGGTTTGGCCAACATTATAACATTGGCTGTTGCAGATGTGTATAGTCAGGTGGTGTCCACTGGGGTGTGGCATAGCAGTGTACAGGCCATAAAAGTATCTGAGCAGCACAGTGTGGTATTAAGGCTTTAGAACAGTTATAGAAAATTTTAAAAAGCTTGTTGTGTGAGTGGGAGGGGATGAAGAACATTTCTGGGTATGCTACTTCAACGAGCAGCTTTCCATTTTAGCTCACAGACTGCAGAATCAGAGATAAGCCATCAGACATGCAGCGTGAGGCAATGGCTATATGCAGAATAAGAGGTACAGCTATTCTCCTTGTCGACTGGCTAATGGCGATCCATTGCCATATGTAACAACTTGCTATATAATGTTGTACTGTAGTTTTTATTTATTTCATTCTAGCTGTATTGATAGGTTTGAATGGATCTGTGGTGGAGAGTAAGTACAGTTTCTTTCATCCTGTAGCTATAGAACTCCCTGGTCAGTTAATGAGACAGCTTGAAAGCCAAAAGAGCACTTTCATGCTTCAGGCCAAAATAGCCCTTTCATGTTACAGGAAGAGCTCTGGCTAATGGCTGGAGCAGTCACTCCTGCTGTGCAAGATAGGAGTTAGAACAAAGGAAGTGTCCTTTGAAATACATAAACTCCTGGAGTCCTGATCAGACCAGTTTCCCAAGAAACGTGTGCCCTGGAGACACAAATAACTAGCTTGGAAGTGATGTCATAATGTGTTGGGTTGAGACTGGTTTTTTGGGAACCTTGTTAAACCAGAATTTTGTGAGAGACTGGTTAGTCAGGTCAGGACTCTGAGCAGTTACCATCCAAGGCTCGAGTCTGCCCTGATTCACCAAGATGTTCTGTGTGGTAAGCTATTCTACTTTGCTTAATAGAGAGAGAAGAATAAGAGCTTTTTCTCTGTGTTTTCCACTGTACAAAACATTTTCTTTTTTATCTCTGCAGAATTACTGTTCCCCATAGTTTCAGTGTAGTATCCTGTACTGTATGTGTAAATATCTTGGAAGTATTAAATATTATTTTATACACTTCATGTTCCTATGACTGAGTCCTTGAAGGTACAGACAACTGGGTTATAGTGACAGAAACTGTGTTCAGTCTCTGAAGAGAAGGCAATAGTTACCATATTTTGTTTCTACAGTAAGGTGTTCTCAGCTGTGACAGAGAGGGGCAGGTCATTTACACTCTGATAAGGAGAGCTGTACTGTGCGGGCAGTGGCTCTGATGGGACTCAGACCTAGCGATACCCGAGGGAGTGGCTGTATTGAGTGGTTGTAGCTACTAATGGACCCTTGCAGGCATCTGAAGGGTTTGAGAAAGCTGTAACACTCACAGGCTGACTCTGGGAGAGACCAGTTTGCCACACTATATGATAGTAAGCCGACCAGGATGTTGCAATGTACAGAATGGAGTTTCGATAGCAGGAGGAGGGAGGTGATGTTATTTTCAAATTATTACTTCTGCTCTGGTACTAAAAGCAATTACATAACTAGATATCAAGAAAATCAATTGGTCTAGATTATACTGAATCAGAACTTCTGAAAATACTGTCGATATGCACATAGTAGCTCCTTATGTGACCTACTTCTTTAATATGTCATTAATTTACCAAGATTATGGAAATCTGCCTATATCACATTGATATTTACATTTTGTGGAAAAGATCATTTGAATGTCTATAGACCAGTTTCTTTTTGTTTTCTATATAGGTTTTTATCCCCAGCCCCACCACCCCCGTCATCATTCAGAAACATAACCTGTGGACCCCTAGGGATATACCATGGTTAGGCCAAAGCAGTCTGGGATTATCCTCCCCAGTTTTTCTCCCATATCCTCCTTCCTGTAGCATGGGCAATGCTTCCATGGGCCTCAGCACGCACAACTTGCCCTCGTGGCAGCCACAATCCCACCCGTAGGGGGTCACTGTGGTGCTAGAACCTGCCGCCAGTCCTCCTCAGCCAAGGGGCACTGTCTCAGCCTGTCCTGCCTCTTAGCATGGCACCCAAATCCAACCCCAAATCCTGGTCATCTGCACGGCAGAGCAACATACTGCTGCTGACCCACTGGTGCAGCCACGTTTGGACAGTTTCAGAGTTGTCGGTACTGGTTCAAATATCCGAATGATCTAGCTGGCCCGGTGGCACCGAGGGTTGAGGCGCTGGATGCCACACCTTGCGCCATGCTGGTGACCCGGGTTCAGACGTGTGCCCAGGTTGTCAGGGGTTGTTGGGGAGGATAGGCTTGAGTGTCCACAGGACTGCTCTCCTATCCTGGGGAGGGTTGAGGGTTCTCACCACTCTGCAGCGGCCCCTGGTGATGACCGGGGGCACTGTCAAAGTTGGTGCAGTCGTGGGGGTGGAGTGCAGCGGACATCGGCACATTGTGCCTCAGATATCACTACATGTCTGCACTCCGAGAGGAAAAATTAGGAGGAGAAAAATGGCAGCACTTGACCGGGCAACTTGATGGTTGCAACTTCCTCCCCTGGTGGGAGCCTATATTGCAAGGTCGCACTAAAATATTGGTTTCTGGCCTGTCGTGGTGATTAGGGGAGGTTCCCTTCGAGGGTATGGCAGCATATGCCAACCGGCATGTGGAGCGAGCCTACAGGCTGCACTGGGAAGAGAAGCGGTGGCTGGATATTAGGAGGTCAGGCTGCAGGGACAGAAAAATAGAAATACAATAAAAATATACAGTATATATATTAGCTGGCCCGGTGGCACTGAGGGTTGAGACGCTGGACGCCATACCTCGCTCCACGCCAGTGACCCAGGTTTGGGAGCAGACTCGGGTCGCTGGTGGGTCAGCCGGAGGGGGAGAGAACGGCTTGAGTGTCCCACGACAGCTTGCCATCTCCAGGGGTGACTGGGTGGGAGGGCCAATGCCTACCGCATTTGTGCGACTCTCAGGCGGAAGCTCAGGGGTAATGCAAGGCCCAAAAATAGAAGTGGATGGGCGGCCCTGACACACAGTGGACATCGGCGTCTAACGCCTTGACATCAGGGGTTTGCACTGCGCCAGGAGGAAAAAGTGGAAAATACCTGTTGGCCCTGGGATGACGGGCTTCCCGAGGCATGCCTCCAATTTGCCCCTGCTCACCGGCCACCTTCGGGCCCGATGAAATGAAGGTTCCCGGGGGTTCTCACCCCATCTCGCTCCCACTCGGGGTGTAAGCTGAAGCTACATGGGGGGCTGAGAGGTAGGTACGAGTGAGCAGGTGGTAGGAGGATGACCCTTTGGATGCCTTGAAGGGTCAGAATCAGCAGGTAGAAGGGGGAAAAAGTATAATTAAAAAAAAATCCGAATGATCAAATAAGAATATTCTTTGATAATACTGGCCCAGTGGCATGGAGGAGGACTGGGATGGTTGCAACTTACATCCTGCCTTAACAACCAGGTTCGAGAATAAGTGGGTTGCTCGGGCGGCTGACGGAGTGAGGACTGATCCCCTGCAAGACAGCTCTCTTCCCTCGGTGGAGGGGGTTTCCATGACCCGCCACTGTTTGCCATCTGGAGATGTCCAGATCGTACCGCAGTTGGGCACATAGAAGACACAGTTGTGCATGGATGTTTAGGATGTCTCCACAAAGGCAGAGCTTGTCTGTTACATCATTACACATGTGCGGTCTCGGGGAGAAACTAAGGAGGACCCCCCCCCCGGCTGCAGGATAAATTCTGGTCCCTGACAGGCCCTGCACTGGTAACCAGGTACCTGCCATAGTCCTGCAAGCTTAGAACATTGGCGAGAAGGTAAGTCCCGGGGAAGCGAGGTGACAGGGCAGGGGTGGACCAGACAGAAGGCAACGAGACAGAAGCTACCTGGGATAAAACCTGTATGGCAAAAAAAAAGAGAATATACTTCAATCAGTTTAATATTTTAAACCAAATCAGTCAGGGTTCATCTGAAACAATAAGCAGAGTTTCAGCAGTAGTGAAGATTTTGGACAATATTCAGATGGTGTTGGATGGCTGGCATTGCTGTGGTGCACTGTATCTGGACTTGACCTATGGCAAAGCGGATCACAGCCTTCTGCTATCCAAACTTGCCACCATAAGGATGAGTGACGTGGCCACAGGGTGGATGGAAAGCTGTTTGAGTAACAGAAGTCAGCAGGTGGTATGGGAAGAATGTTCCTCACCAATATCAATAATTGATGGGCAAGTGCCACAGGGGTCTGTACTAGGACCTCTGTTGGTAATGCTTTATATCAATAATTTATGGGGAGGTTTAGACAGAGTTAATTACAGCACTAAGCAGATGATACTGCCATTTATGTGTTTGGTTCCACAGTGATGCAAGTTAATAAAGAACTACAAGTAGCTTTCAATATCTAACATCAAAATGTAAACAGCAGGACATTTTGGTTGAATGCACAGAAAGCAAACACTATGGCTAGCATAATGGAAGCGTTCACATTAGCGCAGACACTGCTTGTGCACACACAGTGATGCTTTCCCAAGTGTGTACTGAAATGCCCATAATGGAAGCCTTTGCACAAACTGTTTCTGCACACACAGTGAGGCTTTCCCAGGTGTGTACTGAACTGCCCATAATGGAAGTCTCACTGTGTGACACCACAAAGTGGTGTGTGTTGCAGAACAGATGCCCACCCAGGCACACATGGTAAGGAGATGGCATCTCCTTACCATGTGTGCACTGGGTTAATGGAAGCCTTCTGCCAGCACTAATAGCCTGCCTGAGCAATGTTACTTTATGTGAGCAAAAAGCACCTTTAAATGTATCAGAAATCACCAGCCGCCCTCACGTGATTCTCCCTGCACATCGTGCAATGGGGGAGGGTGCACTGTGCTCCATCCCTCACCCGATGCGCTGTACTCTGTGACATCCAGTGGTTTTCCCTCATCACCCAAGTCCTGTATTATTAAAAAACATATTCCTTCCATGTAATGGTCTCCCCAGCCCGAGCCCCACATTATTGAAATAAACACATCCCAGCATCCAGTGCCCCCCCCACCTGAGCCCCAACCCCACTGCCATATATTTGCATTGGTGCCCAGTGGTCCCTCCTCCTACCCCATAATCATCCCCAACCCCTCCCATGGTGGCTGAGTGCAACCCACAACTCACTTCCCGAGCCAGCCGCCAAGTACCCTGTTGCACATCCCTATCTCTCATGTCAATATGCACCCTGCACATCGCTAAGGGAACTCCTGGTGGGTCACAGGCAGCCACTGTGGGAGGGGGCAGAGATGATTACCAGGTGGGTGAAGGGACCAGTAAACACCTGGGATATACACTGCAGTGGAATCAGGGCTTAAGTGAGAGTAGAGGGACCACAGAGATGGCAGGGATAAGTTTATTTCAGTAATATGGGGCTCGGGTGAGGGAAAGGGACCACTGGTCACCAGGGATATGCTTTTTAAATCATACAGGGCACAGGTGAGGAAGGAGGACTACTGGACACCAGTTGTGTTCAATAATATGAGACTCAAGTGAGGGAAGTGGGACCACTGGATGCCATGGATTTGTTTTTTTATATAATACGGGGCTCGGGCGAGGAAGGGGGAACCACTGAATGATAGGGACTTTAGCAGATATGTGTGCGTGTGTGGGGGGGGCTCCTGTGCTGTGTGCTGTTTCCTTTGTGGGTCCAGCACCACTGCTGACCTTTAGGCTGCGGTGTGAAGCACTCAGCCAGCACAAGGTTGGAGGAGGAAATGGTTGTGTTTCATTTGTATTGATGTTATAATGACATAAAAATGCCCTCTTTACCCCGTCCATGGACAAAGAGGTCATTTGCATATTATGGTTCTATAATGGGTCTGCATGTCTTGGGAGCAAACAGCTTTGCCTTGTGCAAACAGCTAGTTTGCACCTGTGACTGTGTGGACTACCTATGCTTTTCCAACAGCTGTCCATCCTTCACAGGCCAGCAGGGGGCTTTGGATACACTTTGCTCCTTCACTGCCCTACCCTCTCATAAGGGTATAGTAGAACAGACTTTGTATGGGCAAGCATGGCTCAGCACCTGTTCTATTACACCACTGCGAGCATGTCGGGCAACTTTGTGCACCAGTAGGGGTGCTCTGCCCTGTGCTTTGCTCCAGCTTTGAAAATGCTGCTCTTTGTTATTTAGTGTAGGAAAAACTCAACTAGTATTTCCATCAAGAATTTGAGAGGACATCAGGGACCTCGCAAGCTTCTCTCAAGGTCCTTATAATGCCATCTCAACCCCTCAATGGAAACACAGCCTTGCTGTGTATGGTTGCCCAGACATTATGCTATGTTGTATTTTCCATTATCTCATGTAACTCTCTTCCTTTGACCAACCTGTAAACAAGCTGCTCGCAGTTCAGTGTACCCAGTTGGGCACCTTCTTTTTCTGCATAACACTTTTTCTTCCCTGGCTGGTAGCATGTCTCAACCCTGTTCACAGGGATATACCCTGATCAGACTCAAGCTGAACATCATTTAGGGGTTTTCCTCCCTCTGTTTCCCTCTCCTTAGTCCTCCCCTAGCATGGGCAATGCCTCAGTCAACTTCGTACAGCCACAGCCTGTCCTGCAGCAGAAGCAAGCTCCCTGGCCAGTTGCAGGGTCACTGTGGAGGTAGAACTAGCTGCCAACCCTGCTGCGCAGCAGCTGTCTCAGTTTTGGCCCGTCTCCTGATGCAACTTTCTGGCCTTGCTTCTGAACCCGAGTCATCAGCATGGCAGTGCTAGATCAAGCTAGTTGGCTCCACCCAATGCATATAAGAACAAATGAATGTTGTGTATTTATCTTTAGTCATTTACTGCATTTTCCCTCATTGGATCTTGGCTTGCCAAGATACAGTAATGGCTTTGTCAGTCCTGTCTGAAAACTGTTATCCCTTGGGTTCTGTTTACAGAGTTAACAATCCTCACTGATGCATTCTGTAGAACTCTGTTGCTCCAAATTAGGTCACTGTAACCATATATGATCAGCAGTACAATATTATGTAGCCACGGGGGGATTTGTATGCTTCTTTTTTTCCCACCAGGACAGCCCGGATGAGATGCAGGATCCTGCTTCCAGTGAGGCTCTGCTGCTACCCATTTTTGCAGTTGGGTGGAGTGCAGCGTGTTGCCCAGGGTCACACAGTGAGTATTTAGTTCTAGCAGGGTTTGAACCTGTGATTTCCCAGTTCCCAAGCGTATGCTCTGGCCACTAGACCACACTGCCCACAGTAAGCGATGTTAAAACTGAGTAAGCTGTGCTTAATAACATTAATAACATACAACCTGTTAAACTGTTACATCCCTTTCTGCCTCAAGGGACCTTGATTGATTGATTGATTAATTAATTAATTAATTTAATGCTTTTTGGCCAGGAAAGACACACTAAGCCACGACTTGTTTCCAGGTGTGTCCTGGGAGCACAGGGAACTTAAGTGACTTGCTCATGGTCAGACAGTATGCAAAGTGGGCGCTGTGAGATTCAAACCCAGTTCTCCAGGTCTGCAGCTCAGTCCTCGTAACCACAATGTTATACTGCAAGAAATGGCTGCTGCCTTTATGTAAGATAGGAAAGAATCAGACAGGGATATACCTGGGCTGGGAATACACAGGTAAGCTTAATAGTGTGTTTGAAAGTGCCTGCCACTGACTTTCAGTCTATGAGGGACCCTGCACACCCACAATCCTCTTTAAAAGGGAATGAACTGGAAAATATACCTTGAAAAAAACACGGGAGATAAAGTATCAGATTTTATTTACTATCTACTGCATCAAAAAAGAGGTTTGTTGTTTCGGGAGAGGGGATTTGTCTGGCTGCAGTTTGAGGCACCAGGATTTCAGGCCTGAGAACCAGTTTTTATGTTTGCTTGCACACATGTGCAAGAAACATAGTGCCACCATACGAATTTTAATAGGTGTACCACTCAGCTTCCAATGCCCTGCTCCTTCTTGCAGGTGCTGTCTCACTGCACAATAAATGTCGGAGCTATGACAGCAGTCCAGATGCAGTGGAGTACAGTTGAAAGTGAAAGACCACTACAATCAGCGGTAGTAACGTGTAGGCAATTTACATACTGCCATCAGCAGTATGCAAAGTGCCTACACTCAGCACTGCATCTGAACAAAGCTGTCATAGACAGCTCCCTTGTTTTCTAGTCTCCCTCCCAAACACTCAAGTAGCACGCTGGAAGCCCACCCAGCGTGGTCATGTGCTCCCCCCTGCCGCACACCGTATGGCCGACGGGGGTGCCCAATCCCCCGTTGGCTCCGCTGCCCCCCCAAACAGACTTCCAGTTGCCACGTTGGGAGCCCACCCCAGCAAGGCAAACATCTGTATGGCCGATGGGGGTGCCCAATCCCCCATTGGTTCCACTGGCCCCACCCCAAAAAACTTCCAGCTGCCATGCCGGGAGCCCACACCTGAAAACAAAAAACAACGGTCCTCATTGACTGTCTTGCCCCCTCCCAAACCCGCCCACCCTCTGCGCACCCACCTCCCCCACCCCATACTTACCTCTGGAGCCCAACACGGCGATCTTCGGTGGACCGAGAACACATCTGCACTGTTCAAAGCCAACCGCGAACTGAAGAAATGCCGGTAAGCTGTATAATGGCATAAATCTTTTTTTTTTTTTAAACTTTAGTGCATATCTCGGCCATTTTTGGGAATTTGTTCACCAAATTTTCAACATGGGGTTCTTGGGGCCACACTTCATGAACTCAGTCACTGTCATTTTATTTGGTCTCGAAAGGTGATTTTGCAGTCACTGCGCGGAACCACCTTTTGGGACCAAGTAACGAAACAAAAGTGTCACAGTTCATGAGGTAGGCCCCCAAAACCCTGTGCTGAAAATTTGGAGTGGTAATTCCCAAAATCATTTTTACTGAAAATGCTAGCAGTTCCTATGCACGCCGTAAATTTGAGAATGTTTAATATTTTCACTCCAGATTTTCGACTGTAATCCCTAGATGGCGCTATCCCAAGGGCTACCACCCCTGCCAGCCTGACTACTAACAGGTTGAGGGGCCTAGGTTCTATGGCAAGTGCCTCCACCCAGAGGTCAGGGTTTGCCATAGTTAGACTAGCTTGGTCACAGCCCTCTGGGACACTGAGACCCCCTGTTATCCCTTCTAGTGGCTCACACAATGCACAGAAGTTATAGTCCCAATACCCCAACTGTACACTCTGTTCATTCATAAAGTAGCACCTACCCTCGAGACTGATTCTGAGGTTCGTCTCTGGGGACCCCCTGTAAAACAAGATGATGCAGTACAATAGCCACAGTGCAATACCTTAACATAAACAGACACCACTAACTTAGCTGAAACAAACAGATCTGATTTATTTAAGGAGCTGTAACAAGGAAATGGGAATCAGGTTAATTAGGTTAGACACATTAATAATCATAGTACTGTGCACATGCTCAGAGTCCCAAATGTCACTCTCACTGGCTACCCAGGATGGCGGGGGGCTAGCCAAGATCAGTGCAGCTGGTTGGGGCCCTGTAGAGGAAAATATGCACAATACCCAATTGTAATCTGGGGCCGGATGGCTCAGTCCATGAAGAAAAGAAGCAGCAATAATTAGATGACACACTTGCAATTTGATAGACAGTTGGCAGGGAGCTACCCTGATTTGTACTCACAGCCTCAAGGCCGAAAACTGGCGCAGCTGGCGGTTCTGGATTGCCAGACACACACACACACACACACAGCAGGGGAAGAAGGTTCTGCAAGCCAGGCACACAGCTTTGATCAACAGACGGATTCAGTCCGCCTAAATTCACTTGGCTTTCAGTCTACACCACATGGGGACAAGAGAACCCGATTAGCTGTTCCTCCCAAGCATTCCACACATTTATATGTAAAGGAAATTACTATACCAGGCAGCTGCTTTCAGGTCCTGATCGCACTTACTACTAAACCCGGGAGTTCACACCACAGCTTTACTTCGTGACAGACCGAGCGCGATTCAGCAATTTCTCCAGTCTCCTACAGGGTGTGCCTGGTTTCCACTCTTTCCGCCTCTCTTCTTCTTCTCTGTAATCTCAGATTCAGTCTGAATTGAGTTGGCAACGCAACAGCCCGGCTGTAGGCCTTCCACGCACTTCCCGTGCAAAACTATACAGCACAGAAGCTCGGAGCTCCTTCTCTCATCATGGTCACAATGGATCTGATCTGTCCAGACTCAAGGCAGAGCATTCCCTTTGGGTGCCACCTGGTCCAACTGGTGGACTCAGCTGTCAATCACTCAGAACTCTCCCCATTGGGGCAAATAGACACCAAGGTCCAGAACTTCACTTCCCAGAATTACTAGCTATATATATCCTATGGTAAACCGGCTCCCAACAGAGTCCTGATTCTGGTTGGTCCAAACAAACTCCATTTTAGAGGCCCCCGCTGTACTGATTGGATCTATTCACCAGTTCAGATCCAAAATGGAAGGGCAAAACACACAGAGTCCCAGCTGCAAGAAAGGCAGGTTAGACAAACTACATTCTACTTAATACTCTAACTGGTTTCAGGCAAACAGTTACACCTGTCATTTAGGCTCCCTCTGCGCTCTTAGCGACTGCAGAAATGGAGTGTTTATTCAGTGGCCCAGGCGGGATTCGAGCATTAACTACACAGTCCCCCCCATACAAACCAATGAAGTCTGCAAGCAGTCCGCTCTTAAAGAGACAGTACCAAAAGGCTCTAAAAGCCCTTCACAGATAAACAGCTTAAACGCCTAACACCATTCAGGCTGGGAGCACTTAGCCAGCTCCTGGAAGATTTTTGGGAACCCCCATTTGCAGGGGGGTTACACCACATTGCCATTTTACCACACCTCCTTTTGAACAGTACAGCTGTCATTTTTCATATCTTGCCCAAAATGTGTTTTCACACATGTAGCGGACATTGGCAAGGTCGGCCTGCAAAATCAATGTTCGCGACACATTAAGAAAATCATAGTGACATTGTTCATGAGCAGAGGTGTTAAAATGGTTATGTTAAAAATTTGGTGACAAACGTCCATACAGTGACTCTGTTACGAGCGTGCATTGCACAATTTCCAAGCACCCTCGTAAGTTTGCAAATTTGTAATATTTGCATTCCAGATTTTCAACACTGACATTTTTCCACACTTCCTTATGAACAGTACAGCTGTCATTTTTCACACCCTGGCCGAAATGTGTTTTTGCACTTCCGACGCAGACTAGCGGTCACTGTGGGAAATTGGTGTTCGGGACAGATTACGAAAATCACAGTGACACTGTTCATGAGTGGAGGTCCCAAAATGCCTATATTGAAAATCTGCTGTAAAAAATCACCAAACTAATTACATTATGGGTGTATGTTGTGCAGTTTTACACACGCTTGTGACTTCACCAGTTTTTGTATATTTTCACTCCAGATTTTCAACAATGCCATTATTTACATTTCCTCATTAATAGTACACCTGTCACTCCTCACATCCTGTTCGAAATGTGTTTTTGCACCTGTGGCGCCAAATGGTGCAGTCGCTGTGCAAAATCAGCTTTCACCTAATGAACTGATAGTGTCACTGTTCATGTGGTGCGGTCACAAACAGCCCATGTGGAAAACTTAAGAGTAAAAATACCAAGAAACGCCCAGGGTGTTAGGGTTTTCGACGATACCGCCCTACCCTGTAGGGACTGAGAGGTGTCAGGGGTGTGACTTGGGATTGTCGACAGTAATGCTCATGCCATTCCACCCCCACCCTGCAGCCAATGACAGGCATCGAGGTGCACCTTGAACCCTTTGCACCCAGAGTTCACCCCATTCTCCTATACTGCACCCATTCCAGCGTATTTCCTTATGGAATGAGGTGAATGTAAAGCCCAAACACCCCAAGGCACACCTTGACACTTGTCACTGTCTGAAGGGTAGGCTGAGGTGAAACGTCGTGACCATCATGGGCGACAACCCAAAGGCACACCCCAATGCCTGTTCAGCTCTGAAGAGTGAGGGTGGAGTTGGTGTCAGTTCAATACTTCAGTGCCATTCCTATACTGCATCTGTCCAACTCCTGCACTTCCATTGCTAATGCCAGCAAGCAAATATTCAGCATTGACATATGCTTGTTTTGAATTTGTTCCTCTAAAGCAAATATCTACTGAGGACCCTTTCCTCCAACATAACCGTCATTTGTATATAGTAAGTTTACCAGTGCTATAAAAGCACTGATTTTGTTGCTACCATTTCATACCAAGCCTTATATTACAATGTGTGCACTAGAAACCTTCCTTTTATTAAGTATCAAACATTAACAGGCCCCTTTTTCTGCCAAAACCACTAACACAGTCACTGCATTCCTTTCCTGACCTCATCAGCACTGGTGTTTGCAAGAAAACTGAGTGTTGAAATCCAACGTGGGAGCATTCCAGACAAGTCCTTCCTTGGAATACAGAGCATATGCCTGACGCAAGCACATGACACATATTACTATCAGGACATTCAGCACTCTTGGGCACATTCTTGCTCAAGAAGTGCAGCCTACGGGCCTTAATGTTGACATAAATCTCCTCCTGCTGGATAACACCTGAGACACAACTCGCTTATGAAAGACAGCACAGTCCTCCACCAGGCCTGCAGTCTCACTCCTGGCAGTGCCATCATACTTGTGCTACTCTCTGTTTTATCATCCAAGTTAAGGGCTGTCCTCACCTTTTTCCTGCACCGTTTCAGCTTCCGCAATTCAGCACCTGCAGAGTGGGCCTTATAAGAGATTGCCCCTTAATGTTCCTCACGTATCTTCATGGAGTTTGTCTCCATACAGTTTCTATGCTCAGCAATCTAGCTCATTGTCTCTTTCTTTTTTTTTTTTTGTATAATATTTCTATTAAATTTATGGTACCAAAATGACATACAATACAGTACACAGGCTTTCCAACTTGGAGGACATACAGGGGATCTAAAATAAGACGACGCTAGGACAAAGTATATAATTTATAGTTAGCAAAAATAAAATTAAGAAAATAATAGAAATAGTTACATAAAAAATAAAATGAACAAATTACAGAGCCATGTTACATGCATTTCATTCCACGCTGTACAGTTACACAGGTATTGCCCTCTCAGCCATTGGCTGCAGTTGTATTTATACCCAGTGCTGTACATACCTGTGGGTTCATCACACCAGACCTTCTTGCAATATTAAAACCTCAGCAACTCTCACAGAATTTATGAACTTGTCCCAACTCCTAATAAAAAGATCTAGCTTTGAGGTGGAGCTCTTGCAGCAGGTAATACCATTAGGACTAAGGCCATAGGCATTAGGAGCCCTCATAAAAGCTTTCTAGCTAACAGTGTGTAGTGGGGGACCATGCCCGACGTCAGGATATAACGGGGGCGGTTCCCTGGTGCCATCTCAGTTACTTTCCCGGGGTCAACCCGCATTGTTCGGCTCCTCGGATGCCTCGCTTAGCAGTCGACCGCAGATAAGTAGTCTTCTGATATATAGTTCTTTTCACTTTTTTCTTGATTATCTTGACAAGATTCAGTGCACGTCTTCTCCTTCACCTCCTCGGTGTAAGTCGAAGTGCCGTTGTGGCAAACAGATCCTGGCTAAGGACAGCCACAAGGCCTGCCTGATCTGTCTGGGCCCCGACCACAGGCCCGACAACTGCCATCACTGCCAAAAGTTCAACAACAAGACCAGGATCCACAGGGCTAAGGCTTTAAAAGCTTACCTCCTTGAGCAAAAAGTAGCCGCCATGCACAAGTCTCCATCGGGTCCCAGTTCATCTCCGCCCACCAGGGAGTCTCCCCATAAAGAGAAGTCCCAAGGGAAACACTCCAAGGACAAGGACAGACCCCAGTCAGAATCCCATCACAAGTTTCCCTCCAGGCATGTTTCCTCTTCCGGCAGGAGGTCAGGGTCTGTTCAACCTTCCTCACAGGGAACTAATGGCCACAGATCATCCTCCTCCAAGCCCAGGGACCAGCCTTCATCCTCAGGACATGGCCAAGCTCTAGTTCCCCTGGCTCACCGGCCCCATAAGTCTTCACAGGGCATGGTCCAGGAAGGACAGTCACCTGTTGTTAGGCCCAAAGAAGGCCGCAGCTCCACGGGGTCTTCTGACAGACACAAGAAACCAGACAATTCCAACCGGTGACAGCGGGTCATTCGCCAGCGGATGCCTCCACCACTGGCTTCAGGGACCGCTTCTAAAAAGGACAGACATCCCCCAGTCGAGACGCCCACATCAGACAGCAGGTGTTCACCCCAGAAGGAGCAGTTACCAGACAGGCCGTCTGACACCTGCCAGGATGTCCGGTCGCCGGATCAGGTGAACGCCACTCCGGACGCCGGATCGGACGACCGCTCTCCCAGGGAGCAAACCCCTCTGCCAGACACAGCAGGGGCAGCCTCCCCAACGGAGATCCCAGTACTGGACACCCCCAACACCCGGTCCATCAGCTCTAATGCCTCCTCCACCAGTTATCCCTTTAGCGGATGTCTGAGCACTATTTAATTCATGGTGGAACACTATCAAAGGTGACCGCTTGTACAGACCTCCTGATACGGTTCCTCCACCTTCTCCTCCCCTCACTCCAGATGTGGGTGCAGGAGAGGGATCATCGGAACCCAAAGTCAAAAGGAAGAGAAAATCTTCCCCAACTTCCTGACTCCAGTGGCCGCTCCACCCCCACTTCTGAGAATGAGGCAGGAGAGTCCACACCGGATTCCTCAAATGACAAGGACTTCAGGCCTCCATCGCCGGACTCCAAGGACACACCCAGATCACCTCCAGAAGATCCTACATTCCTTGATATTATGAGGCACATACAAATCTTATATCAACGGGACACTGAAGAACTCGACCCAGAAAGGAAGTGTCTGTTAAAGTTCACGGGGGCGAAGGACCCGAAACCTCTCATCATCCCCCTGGTCATGCAGCCCTTCCAGGATGTGGAAAAACTGGTCTGGAAGAGAACTTCGTCCACACCAGCAGTTCCATGCAAGGTGGACCGCCTCTATAAACCGCCTAAAGAGGAACCCTTTCTGGCGGAACAGCCGAAGGCAGACTCTACGGTCTTGACTGCAGCACACAGCAGACAGTCCTAACCGAGGCACTTCAGTACACAGCCCCCAGATCCGGAGTCAAAAAAGCTGGACCACTGGGGATGGAAGGTGTACTCCTCTGTCATGGGGGCCATCAGGTCATTGAACTTCTTGGCCCATATGGTCACATATCAGAAATCTATTTTGGAAAAGACCATAGAGCTTCTCAAGTCTCCGTTGGATTAGGACTCGAAGAATGAGTTGCTGGCCTATGCCCAGTCTGGGCTCTATGTTGACAAACACGTCCTGAGGTGCTCGTATGACTCCACTGATATGACAGCTCAAGTGGCAGCATCAGGTGTCTGTCTCCGCAGGCATGCCTGGTTACGAGCGACGTCCTTTACTCAAGACCTCCAGGATGCTATTCTGGATGCCCCCTTCCAGGGACCAGTCCTGTTTGGTCAGGAAGTGGAGGGAATTATAAAAGGCCTCCAGGATTCGGGCAAATAAGTTGAGGATGTACACAAACTGTACAAATTCGAGCCTCACCACGACTGTAAGCGTCCCTTTCATAAACAGAGTCAGCAAGGAGGCCGCCCCTACCAAGGAAAAGGTTTTAAACACCGTAACCAACCTGCGCAACTGGGAGGCCAAGGCCCCAAACAGCCTAAAGCCCCCAGACATCCAGCCACCACCCCGCAAGGGACTGCATGACTCCCAATTTCCTCCCCCCAGTCATCAGTCTCTGAGCGGAGAGCAAGTGGGGGGAAGTTCTCCCTCTACCTGCCAGAATGGTCCACCATTACATCCAACCAGTGGGTGTTGCAGACAATAATAAGGGGTTACGCCATCTAATTCATCAGCGTCCCTACAGACAATCCTCCTGTATCATCCCACTGCTCAACAGCACATGCCCTTCTTCTGAAACAAGAGATTCTTTCTCTCCTGCAGAAGAAGGCCATCTAGCCAGTCCCAAGATCCCAGCAAGACAAAGGCTTTTACTTCCACTTTTTCTTGGTGCCAAGAAAACGGGAGACCTCTGCTCCATTCTAGACCTCAGCTACCTGAACGAATTTGTTCTGTACAAAAGATTTTGGATGCTCACCCTGGCGAGCCTATTTCCCCTCCTTCACCAAGGGGACTGGCTATGATCCCTGCACATGCAGGACACCTATATGCAAATAAAGAGCCTACCTTCTCACAGGAAGTTCCTGTGCTTTCGGTTCCGGGATGAGCATTACAAATTCAGTGTCTTGCCCTTCGGCCTTTCATCAGCCCCAAGGGTCTTTACAAAATGCCTTGTGGTAGTTGCAGCCACGCTGAGGAGAAGGGGACACTTTGTCTACCCCTACCTCGGCAATTGGCTCATCTCTGCACCCACAGAACAACAGCACCTAGTCACTCTGTAGGAAATGGAACATCTTTTCCCGTCTCTTGGAGTCACCCTGAACTGGCCGAATTCCCAGCCCTGGCCCTCCCAATGGCTTCAGTACACTGGAGCGGTGCTCGACACCCTGCAAGGCAGGGCCTTTCTCCCTGCAGACAGAGCCCTGTGCCTTTCGGCTCTGGCTCACTGGATCCAGTCAGCAGAGCAGGTACCTGCCAGAGTAGTCTTACAGCTGTTGGGCCATATGGCAGCAGCCATAACCACGGTACCCTTCTCACGTCTCAACATGAGAATTCTTCAGTGGCACCTCAGGGTCCAATGGGACCAGGGTTCGGAAAGGTAGGACCAACCCATCCGAATCTCAGAGGCAGTCCAACGTTCCCTTCGCGGGTGGCAAGTTCCAGCTCACCTAGAACAGAGTGTCCCTTTCCAGAGGCAAAGTCCAACACAAGCTGTCACAATGGATGCTTTGGGACTAGACTGGGGTGCTCACTTTCGCGAACATCCGACCAGAGGATTGTGGTCTGCCACAGAAAGGTCTCTCCACATCAATGTGCTGGAGATGACGGCAGTTTTTTATGCCCTTCAGGCCTTTCAGGATCAGCATCCCGGGGACCTCTGATAATCCAGTCAGACAATACTCCGGTAGTCTTTTACCTGAACAAGCAAGGAGGAATGGGATCGTATCCTCTTTGCAGAGAGGCCATGAGAATCTGGGACTGGGCAACAGAACACGATCTGTTCCTAGTCGCGGTCCACATGCCAGGCATTCAGAACGTTCTTGCCGACAGTCTAAGCTGTTCTCGTTACCTGAACCACAAGTGGGAGTTGCGGCAGGATGTAGCAGATTACCTGTTCGCAAGATGGGGTCGTCCCGAGCTGGACCTCTTTGCATCTCAGCACAACACCAAACTGCCACATTTCTGCTTGCTAGATACAGAGCCTGGTGTTTTCTGGTGAGACGCATTGTCCCTCTCCTGGGCAGGGAGTTTTCTTTATGCCTTCCCTCCCTTCCCTCTAGTTCAGAGAGTACTGCTTAAACTGCAGTTGGAAGGTGCCAGGATGATCTTGGTAGCATCTTTCTGGCCTCATCAGATTTGGTTTCTGCTTCTTCAGCAGCTGGCCATGGGACCCCCCATACCACTGCCTCTCTCCACCCACTTGCTCTCCCAGGACCAAGGGATGCTGGTCCATCCATCCTTGCAATCCCTTCACCTTCACGCATGGCTCCTGCAGTCTTAGCGAGGGAGAGACTGGGAGTTTCTCAGAGGTTGGCAGAGATTTTAGTGGCAGCAAGAAAGCTCTCTACCAGGGCCACTTATGCCATGAAGTGGAAATGATTCTGTCTCTGGGTGGTAGCCTGATCCCTGGATCCTCTCCAGTGCTCCATCAAGTTCATTCTAGAGTACCTACTCCACCTCCTTGACCTAGGCCTTAGCTATTCCTCTGTCAAGGTGCATCTTTGTGCAGTCTTGGCGTATCATGATGCGGTTGGAGAAAGGACTCTGGCACATCTTGACGTCTGCTAGACCTTCCTCAAGGGAGTATTGCATATTAGGCCACCCCAGGAGGGATCCAGTCCCCCCGTGGTACCTCCTGTTTGTTTTGGAAAAGCTCACCCTCCCTTTTTTTGAACTAGCTGCATCATGCGAGCTACGTCTCCTTTCTTGGAAGATGGTATTTTTAGTTGCTATCACTTCAGCCTGGAGGATTTCCGAGCTTGAGGCCCTGATGTGCAAGGAGCCTTACCTTATTTTTCATAAGAATAGGGTGCAGCTTCGTACAAATTCCAAATTTCTGCCGAAAGTGGTGTCCGCCATGACTCTGAACCAGGATGTCCAACTTCTGGTCTACTATCCAGAGTTCTCCAACAGGAGGGAGGCCTTGTTACATACTCTGGATGTTCACAGAATCCTTTGTTATTATTTGGACTGGACTCATTCTGTCTGGACCATGGACCAGTTGTTCATGGCGTTTGCGAAAGCATTTGTGAAACATAAGACAGGGGATCCTGTCACCAAGCAAACACTATCCAAGTGGTTAGTGAATTGCATTTCTTGCTGTTATCAGCACCATGGGAAACCCTTACCGGGCTCGGTTAAGGGCCATTCCACCAGAGCCATTGCCATCTCTTTTGCCTCTCTAAGGAATGTGTCAGTGGCAATCCTTTGTGCCGCAGCCACCTGAAGCACTGTCCATACCTTCATTCGGCACTACAGTCTGGACAAAGCCTCTAGGAGGAGAGCAGGTTTCGGTTTGGCTGTTCTTCAGGGACTGCTCTCATGAGAGAGTGATCTTGTTCGTCCCCTCACAGTCATTCTTCCTCCCTTCTGGTCTGGGCCTTTTTTTGGGTACTGCTTGAGACCCAGTTCTAATGGTATTACTTGCTACAAGAGCTCCACCTTGAAGTCAGATAGTACAGTTACGTAAGAGCTTAGCATAACAGTAGACCTCCAAGAGGAGCTCTTACAGCAGGTGGCTTTCCCACCATCTATCCCCCAGGTCAGTTTGTACCTCTAATTTTTTCTCTCTATGGTGAGTGTCCCTTCTCGGTTCTCCATTATTTACCAACTGGGTCTCTGGCGGGGAACTGAGCTGGCGCCTGGGGACCGCCCCCTTTATACCCTGACGTCGGCCGTGCCCGACACTGGGGGCAGTCCCCTGCTACAGACTGCTAACTAGAAACTTTTTCTGAGGGGTTCTAATGCCTGCAGCCTTAGTCCTAATGGTATTACCTGCTGTACGAGCTCCTCTTGAAGATCTACAGTTACAGTAAGTTCTTACGTAAATGTACTTTCCTCTCACCCCCTCAGCACAAAGGTCAACCTTTCTAGGGCTAAGGCTCATAAGGCCAAACTTCTCTACTGTGTCACTGTAGGTGCCACACATGATACCCACCTATTTTGGATACATTATCTGGCCAGTGCTAGTAATAACCTTATCCATCTGTGGAGGGGCTCCCATCCCTCCTCTCCCATATCCTCCATGTCAAATAACATGGATACTGGTATACAGGGGACTGACATACTCCGCATTCTAGCCAGCTCCTGTGACACCACTACCCAGAATGGCTGTAGCAGTGCACAGTCCCAGAAATAATGGATACACTTCCCAGTAGCTACACGACACCTCACGCACAAAGGAAAAATGGTGGGGATGAACTCGTGCACCATACTCAGTGGGCAATAAAGATGGCACAAGCATTTATATACTGGAATTCCTTGTATTTGTTACAGAGGGAGAGCACTTATGTGCAGTTTTAGGGTGTTCCCCAACTCTCCTCTGAAACGGCCCTTCCCGTGTCTCGTTCCCATATTCCTTTCACCTTTACAGAGAGATCTGGAAGTTTGGTTTGGTCCTGTCGAGCCACTTTGGCAAGAACCCCCTCAGGTGAGAGTCTAGACTGTAAAGTGAGCTGTTCTAGTTCATAAAGAGGTGAAGTGTCCACTGGGTCCCGCTCTAAACATCTACAGAAGGCCTGTGCTTAGAGGTACCTATAATGGCGTGAGGCTGGTATGTCCAGTTTTTCCATGAGCTCTGCAAAGAGCCTTAGTCTCCCACACTTTAAACCCTTTGTCCTCCAGATCAGGTAGAAAGAAAGTCTGGGTTCCCCACTATTGGAGTCAGCAGGGTATTTTCCAGTTTCACCTTACATCTGTGCCTAATGTCCCCCATACCTCTAAGGTGTATTTGACCACTGGACTATCCCCCCAGTAGACTCCATGACTTCTTCCACTCAGCATAGGTATACACAGAGCCATTGCTGGAATTCCCTCTCCTCCAAGTCCAGCCAGTTGACTTCCTCGCTCCTATTAACCCAGTCCTGGATATATCGCTGCTGTATGGCCTCCCTGCTCATCCCACTTTTAAGGCATTTCAAATTCATTCTCGGTCTCTTGCCCTGCCAAATGAAGGCAGAAAAGCCTCTCCCTAGCTTTCTGATACCCAGTCTGGAGGGGCCCATGGGCAGCATTTACATCACATACAGAACTCTGAGCAGGGCATACATTTTCAACAAACTGATACAACCTATCCACAAGATAGGCAGTTCCCTCTGCTGGTCCAACTCCTCCAGTATAGTATTAAATATAGTTTGGTAAGCTCATTGTTTCGTAAAACAAGAGGTAGTTTGGCATACAGGTCAGAGCACCAGCTTTGGAACCAGAGGATCACATGTTTAAACCCCACCATGTCAAATACTCACTGTGTGACCTTGAGCAAGTCACTTAAGGCTTGTTTACAGTGCCACACTTACACCGCTTCAACCTGAGCACTCAGGTTGCTGCGTTGCAAGTGTAGCATTGTGGACACTTGCCTGATTGTGGTAATTATTACTGAATTTTGCTGACCCGCTGGGCCTAGGAGTCCTTTTTTTAGGGGCGACTGGCATACCTCTCAGCATTAAAAATCATAGCACTGGCCTTCAAAAATCATAGCAAAAGGTCAGAATGTGGAGCACTTTCTTATTTTAAACAATATTTTGCCTACAGATAGTGGACCCCATATAATAAGTGATAAGGAATGTTTCTATCAGCTTAGTTCAATGGTTTAACAGTTTGTGTGTCCAGAAATAGCATTAACATTATGAGGAACATCAATAAACTTCTGAGGAGCAAGGGTAAATTTGAGTGTGAAAATCATAGCGCTATGCGGAATTCATAGCAGTTGAGAGGTATGGCGACTGGGGGAAGGGGGGATACAGATGGTAAGCAACTGAAATTGAACCAGATTATCCTTCACTTTACCCCTTCCTCAACTGCAGAAGAGTAGGGGACGCTTTCTGGAGCAATTGGTGCAAGCAGCCATGTAGACAGGCTGCACTGCTCGCTTCAGTGTGTGAGCTGCAGTCTGTTTCACCTGCATATCATGTGAGATCCCCATTATACAAAATGAACATTATGTTTCTGTCATACAGTGCAACAGAACATGCTAGCCCCAAAAGACCCCAAGAAGGAAAAAAAATACCCTGACAGCAACCATTAGTGCAATGAATAACCCCCTTGCACATAGTATCTGGACTAATTAATGCAACCCCCCCACTGCGGCCCCCCGAACTCACGGCTCTTTTCAGTGCGACTTGCAGTGGTGCAGAGAGGGGTCATGCAGATGCACTTGTGATGCGGAGAATGGAGAACGAGACTGAAGCAGGACCACAGCAGACTTTATTTTTTTTTTTAACCAGGAGAGACACACTAAGCTGAAAGTTTGTTTACAGGTGCAACCTGGGAGCACAAGGAAGTTAAGTGACTTGCTCAAGGTCACACAGTATGCAAGTGGGGGCTGTAGGATTCAAACCCAGGTCTCCAGATTTGCAGCTCAGAGCCTTAAACCACTGCGCTATACTTCCTTCTAACTGCAGGTAAGCATGCAGTGGCTGTATAAACACTGCTTTAATCTCCCAGTGTTCCTGTCCATCAGCTGCAGAATTGGTTAGCAGCAGAGCTCCACTGAAAATGAGATGCTGCATCTCAGCTGGGCTAGCCAAGGTAAATAAATTGTAAAAAATAGATTAAAAACATGATTTGAGATGCTTTGCGTATGATGGGCATTACAAAAGAAAATGTCAGTCTCCTAAACACATGTGACAAATAATAAAAATCCACATTAGGCTGGCCTGATAGCACAATGGAAATGCTACCCACAGCTATGCCAGCGATCTCAATCGGCTGGGGGTTGGCTGGTGGGGGGGGGGGAGAGTCCAAGGGACTGCTCTCCTGTCCCATGGAGGGGGCAGGGCTCCACCTCCCACAAAGCCCCTGACATCTAGCAGAGGCTGGGTGTCAAGGCAGACGGGAGGCCTAGAAGGGTCAGTACATCGACAAATGCTCTGCGTTATTGCATGTTAATGTCTCAGGACACAAATGGGAGGAAAACCTCTCTTGCCATTGTGGGATGAAGGATGGCCCCTTGCAGGCCTGGCACCACTGACTGGCCACCATCTGGATCGTGCTACAGATGGCCAAGGGCAAGCCCTTCCAGCTCTGCCACAAGAGGTAAGTCATGGGCAAACAGAGTAAGTCCTAGGGATGGTGGGTGACTTGGTTGGAGGCCATCCAGATTGCGTCTGGCAAGTGGTGACAGGAGATAAATACTAAGTGAAAAAAATAGTAAAAGCCTTGTTAAGGCATCCCTAACCAGAGATTTCATATTTAAGCAATAATACGCGACAGGATGTGCATAATTATGGGATAACACCATCACTGGGTACATTAAGGCTTGAGGCATAGCCAAGGGCCATCACTCACCGAGAAGTGGCATTATCTCAAGTGCAAAAACAACACATTCTGGAGTGTCTTACAGATACTATCAAATGGATTACAACTACAACAGGCACTTTTTCTGGTCTGTGGTGTTCTCTTGAGAAATCTTCACAACTTGAAATGGTTCTCAGCCAATCATGTTTGAGGAATGTGATAATGCAAAGGGTAAAGCCTGTAGTTTGATGGGCAAAAGCAACCAGCCACACCCCCTTCCTGGGCTATATAAACAGCCTCATTCACAGGGCTGGATTTACTATAGCACAAGCTCCGCTAGTGTGTAGGTCCGAGTTCTGGGGAACTCTGCCATGTCAGGTGAAGGGTGCATGAAAGCCAAGCCTGTGAATGCAGCATAATGTTGTTGTTTTTTTTCATTATTTTGAATGGCAGACTCAGGACAAGGTCACTCCTGTGACGGGGGTCAACACTTGAACCAGTCTGGTGGACCGACCACCACCACAACGGTTTTCTACAGTCACTCGCTACACTCTCACCATCCACACAGTAAAAGCATTAAACTCGCGCTCCCCCCTCTGTGGTCTCCATGATTTACTGCATCTTGCCTATGCACAGACAGGGACTGGACCACTGGCGCTGTGTGTGTCAGTGTGTAACAGGCAGGTGCAGCACCTCCGTTTTTAGCACCTTTTACCTAGTAGTCTCTTGTGAGGGTGAGTTAGGAGGATGGATTGTCTGTAGTTACTTGAGTTGAATGGAAGTGGCGGGTATGTCATTTTTTCCTGGAGCCTTAGGGAGCATCTGTGCCAGCCCAGTCCAGCTCAGAAGCACCAGACCAGTGCACCAAGAGTCTCTGGAGTGGGTGTCAGGCCTGGAAGTAGAGTCTTCAACACTATACAGAAAACAGCTAGGGCTGCATTCAGATTTGGGTTAGTGGCTAAGGTGCAGCTGGCATTATGGGTCCGGTGAGGTGGGAAGGCATTTAGCAGTGGGTGAGGTGTGGCATAGGCATTCCATGGGTGAGTGAGGTGGGTCTCTGGTCTCCTTTGGGGTCTACTGATTGTAACTTGCTTGGTCCGAGGCCAAGGAGAGGTACTTGCGGTCCCGAAACGGGTGAGGGACATGAATCTTTGCAAAGGGCCTGGGGGAGTTGGAGGGAAGGAAGATGGGGATTGCATCATATCAGCAAGCACTGTGAAGCATCATTTACATTAAACAGAAAGATATGGATCAGAAACTACTCCTATTTAAGGGTTCGTTGAATCACTGAATCATTTGTGAATAGTATTTTTTGGGAGGGCTAAAGCCCGAGGTTCAATGTGGAAGAACAGCTCCTCCCACATCCCCAATAAAGGCCAGCCTCCTTCAGCAGGTCCTGCTTAGTGTGTTGTGAAGTCTCTCCCCCAGCAAGTGCCAGGCTCCTGCGTGGCTCGTGGGCTGTGCCTCTTGGGTTTCTCCTGTTTTCTCTGCACTACCCCCTTTCCGCTGTTCCCAGCTTTCTTTGCCTGTTTCTTCCCTGTTCATACTGTGTCTGGTCCCCCTCTCCCATTTGTGCCTCGTTTCTGTGGACCTTGCCTGTGTCAGGTTGTGGACCGTTCCGTAGTGCTAGGACCCTCATCCTGCCTTCCCAACACACTCCTTCCCTTTCCCTGCTTTCATTTTGTTTTTTGCCCATTCTGTCCTCTACTTCCTTCATCTATCCTCCGCCGTATGTCCTGCCCGTGTTTTCTTCTGCCATTTCTTTGTTTTGACTTTACTGCCTCATTGCCCCATCAGCATTTTGGAGTGTGATGTTATTCTTCAGCGCTGGCTTCCTTGCTGTGCCCTCCGCATCCTGTATTACTGCAGCTCTCTACCTTCCCTTGGCCACCTCTGTTGCCGTCATTGAAACTTATAAGTTGGTGCACAGAATTTTATTTATTTGTTTATTTATCTATTTAGGGATTCGGATCATACCTTTGATCTCAGAGTTCTTTTACAAAGGTTCCATGTCAAACAGTGACAATGACAGCAATAACAAACAGTTTACATACAATACTCTAATACTGGATAGCTAGTCTACAATTAAGTTACAATGTCATTCATAGTGCCAATGGTGATAGTACAGTGTCAAGAGCATTCAACTAGGGTAAAGGACAGTATTTATATGTAGCAAAGGAGATAAAGAGGTGTGACACCTAGTGTGAGAGTCCAAGGAGGAATCAAGGTGAGGGGGAGGGGAGACGGGGGAGAGTGGGCGGCCAAAAGAAGTGGCTTTGTCTAGGAGGCTGGGAGGTAGTGGTAGTAGGTTGGTTTTAAGGTTGATCCAGTGGTAGAAAAGGCACAGGGGGGAGAGGTTTACAAGTAGGTGGGTCAGATACAAAGTTATTTCAAGGCTTCAAAGCCTACTTGGTGGTTTCCTTTTTGGGGTTCAGTTTTCTGCTATCAAGTGTTTTCCCTTATGTGCGGGGATCAACCTGGCAACAGAAATGTGGAACTCTTTTTGTGGGGAATTACCTATATATCACAGCCTACCTTTATAAAGCATCATCCACAACCTGATTTCAACTTGGTTTTATTTTACCTCAACCGCCATACACTATCCATTTCTATGGTTCTCATTGTATGTACCCTTGCCTACTCTTCCACCTTGCACAAAACAAAAACAAAAACAAATGCTACCTAGCCTTCCAGCTGAAGTAATGGTCCTCTCCTGGCCCTTCCAATTCGCCTGCAATACCTTTCAGTTTTTACCCATTCAAATTACGAAGCGCAGTTCGTTCCCTTTCACCTTCACTGGCTCCTTAACCAATCTCTTTCCATGTGATGAATTTTCGATCCCACCTGGTCCATGGCTTGACATACTCCTTTGTGAAATTAAGACTCCAGTTCTGTTGCTCTGTAGGGCAATGTGCTTTGACAGGTGGATTAATGTGCTCTGTGCCTCTACTGAACTTTATCCAATATTTCCATTGTATGCAGTGGATTTTTCAGCTCGCACTCTGATGTAGCTGGACTCCATATACTTGACCCTTTTTCCTCCCACCCCATTGCTGGCCCTGTCCTGCTGTTCTTCCTGAAGACTGCATGCAGTGTACACTTTTCTTCGTTCCAGTTTCCTTTGCTTCATTCATTCATACACAGAAAATAAATATCCACCTACCACATTTTGCTATGTGCCCCTCCTGCTTCCTTTGTTGCTTTTTTCGCCATTTTCTTATTCCCTCCTTTCGCCCCGTCTCCGTTCCTGTGCTTCCAGGATGTGACCCTTCCTTTACTGCTCAACCCTCTGCTTCAGCACCTCACCTGTCCCTTTCAGTTCATTCCCATATTCCTGACATCCCCCTGTTCATTACATTTCCCTCTTGTCCAACTCGTCCTGCCTCTGTTACCCATCCTCTCTCGTTCCCTATTCCTTGAGCCACTCTTATTCCTACACATTTTACCCCTGTGAACCATGCTATTGTAACCCCTAGGTGGCGCTATCCCAAGGGCTGCTACCCCTGCCTACTTGGCTAGTAGCAGGTTAAGGGGCCAGAGTTCTGAAACGGGTGCCTCCACTTGGAGGTCAGGGTTGGTGGTGGTCAAGCTAACCTGAGCACAGCCCTCCGGGACACTGTAACCCCCCACTTTCCCCTCTAGTGGCCTGAACACTGTACAATAATGACTTTCACAATACCCCTGGTACACCACACAAATACCCACACTGTTTGCAGTTACCACCAGGACTGGTTCCTCTGGCTCGACCCTGGGGACTACCTGTAAAACAAGGTTATGCACAGCAAATAGCAACAGTACAGTACTTTGAGCACAAACTGGAACCACAGTCAGATTACATGCAGAAAAAGTTAGATCTGATTTATTCAGGGGCCTTGAACAAGGGAGGGGCAAAATCAGGTTAATTAGCTTAAAGGTTATATCAATCAAGCAGTTATGCATGCGCTTTGAGTCCCCCCCCCCACACAGTCCACTTCTGAGTACCCAGGTGGAGAAGAGATGGGCTAGCCAGGACCGTTGCCTGGGGCTGCAGCTGGCTGGGGCCCTGTGATGCAGAACACAACATACACAATACACAATATTTGTAATCCGGAGCCAGAGAGCTCAGTTCATAAAGGAAACAAAACAACAAGACAATCAGATGACACACTCAGATTAAGCTATTGTTGCAGGGAGCTACCCTGGTATTTACTCATGATACCCAAGACTGGACACAGGCTGGACAAAAATCGAGACTGCAGGTGGTTGATCTGGAATGCCAGGAGAAGCAGGGCCCACATGAGTCGCAGAGACGTCGTTCCTGTTCAAGCGTGGAGCAGGGAGCTGATCCCCAGGCAGGTGTCTCTCGTCGATGATTTCTCTGTGCAGTGGGTAGTCTGGCTGGGCCAGTCTGGCAAGACCCAGACCGCATGGAGACAAATTCGGATGCAGTCCGTTTTGGGCTGGATACAGCTTCCAGCAAGCATAACACAATGTTCACACAGTGGGGGACTAACTCACGACCCACTAGCAGCTCATAGCACATTTACATGTAAGGGAATTCTACTGTACCAGACAAAGAGCTCCCCTATCACAATCGCAAAGTGTCTGCACACACCAGGAGCTTAGGGGTAGCTGGAACTCCTGACAGGTCAATCGCATTCAGCAAAATGTTCGGTCTTCTTCAGGTTGAGCCTGGCCCACTTCAGTAGCTTACTTTAGTCACACAAACTTGGATTTAGTCCAAAATAATTCTCTTCTCTCCCTGTCAGGAGCAGCACACCGACATGCAGGCCAAAAACTTAGCCTTTTCAGAGATATCCCATGCGAATCCACTCAGGATTGCTGCTCAGAATCACTTTAACTCCTTCTTGTACAGCTTCCAGCTTAGATCTAACTGAAAACTGCAAGCAGCCAGGGACTTCCCCAAGATCCAAAAGGTTTGGTTGGCTGATTTGGCTTCAGTCAAGGCAAGAGCTCCCCTTTCAGTTGCAAAAAAGCCGCAAAAAGTTCAAAGCTACAATTCCTACAGATTCTGATTTCAGATAGCTCCTGTAGTCTGGCTACATTTTAGGTCCCACCAGTACTGTTTAGTCCAATTTGCAGTCCAGGACCAAGATATTGGAGACAAACAAAACAGTCCTTGCTACAAAGAAAGCAGGTTAGACAAACTACACTATCATTATCACTCTAAATGATTTTCAGCAAATAGTTACATATTACAACAGAGCGCCCTCTCAGATTACTTAAGCTGCAATTAGGCAGCTCTTAAAGAGACAGTACACAGAGACTATACAGGCTCTGGTAATCACATTTAAACTGCTAAAACACAGGACACCAGTCTGGCAGTGAGCATTTATGCAAGCTCAAGGAAGACTTTTTGGGAACCCCCATTTGTAGGGGAGTTACACCCTTCCCTGCCTGGAAAAACTTGGCATCCACGTCAAGTCTGTATCATCATAACATTGAAAATGTAACATATATGAGATATTTATACCATTAGCATGCTATACAAGTACTATCTGATTCATCAATAGGCACAACTTGTCACATTACTATACATTTCAATGTACTCCACTATATCATTTCCATTCTGACAATACATTATGCATATTTCACACAGGTAAATGAACATTACTATACAGAATCATGTAATAACTAGTCTAAACAATGCAAGAAGGGGCCCTTCCCTATCAGCTAACTTGGGGCTGGATGAGGCAGGGGCACCATGGTGAGAGGGCAAAACAAGTAACCTGGAATGGGCCGTCAAGCTCAATTTGGGCAGTGAGCTCTGAGAGACATAAACACCTTTGTGGACTACATTGAGAGGCAAATCCACTGGCCTCCCGGGGGAATCGTAACTGAAGCGCACCACTGGCTTGACAGCTCGGCCAGTCTTTCTGGGGTGAACAACCACAGTCTCTGTACTTTCATCAATGGTCTTGGAGCTTTCATCACTTGTGAGGGGTGCCTCTGCAAGAAGGGGAATGGCCAAGCTGGGAGCACTTTCAGCTCCTTGCTCTGTAGTCTCTGTTTCTACAACACTTGGCTCATTTTGAAGACACTCTGGCACTAAAGGGGGGTTGTCAGCACTCTCATAGTGTTCCTCAAGTTCTGGCATGTCACCAGAAAGACTCATACCATCAGCCTCTCCTTCAGGCAAATCATACAGTTACATGATACACAAAAACTCAGCATCCTCAGACGTGATACTTTGCACTTCACCTTCAGGGAGCATTGGCTCCAGGGATGATGCAGGGGCGTTAGGCAATCCAGAAGGCCCAGCTTCATCCCCATAATTCAACATAGGATTTTCACAAAACAACTGACTCAGTTTATATGAGGGGTAATAGGCATTATCACACTCACTGTTATCTAAGTTAGACTGGCAGTCACTATCATTCTGGGCCTGCTGCGGGGGAAGTCTTAAATCGGCAACCACTGGGGCAGGCTGACTCTGTTTCTTTCTTACAGCAGCACGAGTCACTGGTCCAGGGGAATCAATCCCAGTGGGTTCAGCCTCAATTATAACTTGACCAACAGGTAGCAAGTGATTACGGTGCATGGTCTTGACAGCTTTGGTGTTATTCTGTGGGCGCACTTTGTACACTGGCAAATCATCCAACTGTCCAACTACGACATGGGGAAGATGGTGCCATCGATCAGCAATTTTGTGTTTACCATGCAATCCTAAATTTCGCAACAACACACACAGTCTCCAGGTCTAAGCTCCTGAGCCTTTACTTTTCTATCATGTCTCTCTTTGTTGGCTAGATTTCTTTCGGTGGCCATTGTCTGGGCCAGCTGGTAGGCATGGTTCAATTGAGCTTTCAGTTTTTGTACATATTGCAGGTAATCTTCGGCTCGGACCCCATCGGGAGAAACCCCAAAACAGACATCAACAGGCAGCCGGGCCTCTCTCCTGAACATGAGGCGGTAGGGAGAGAACCCAGTAGCATCATTCTTTGTGCAACTATATGCACGTACCAAGGTGCTAATCTGCTGGCTCCATTTATGCTCATCTTTTGGGTGGAGGGTACCTAGCATGTCTAGCAGGATGCGGTTAAAGCATTCTGGTTGAAGATCCCCCTGCGGGTGATAAGGGGTGGTTCTTGACTTTCGCACCCCCCATAGAGAGAGCATTTCTTTGATTAGCTGACTCTCAAAGTCCTGGCCCTGATCAGAGTGAATTCGCTGGGGGGGGGGGGGGGCACCATAGTGGACAAAGAAATTTTCCACTAGCACCTTGGCCACGGTAGATGCTTTTTGATCTTTGATGGGAAAAGCTTATGCATACCACGTGAAATGGTCCGTAACCACTAACACATTGCCAATGTTTTGCTGATCAGGCTCTAAACTCAAGCAGTCTATGCAGACTAGTTCCATTGGGGTGTTGGTAGTAATGTTGACAAGGGGGCAGCCCTCTGAGGCAGGACTTTTCTCTGCAGGCAGCGACTACAAGTCCTTACATGGTGCGCAACATCGGCCCCCATCTTAGGCCAATAGAATCGAGATCGTACTAGGTCAAGGGTCCGGTCAATACCAAGGTGGCCCACATGATTGTGGAGGGACTGCAGTACCAAATCTTTGAAGGCTGTGGGCAGGACCAGTTGTTGCTTGTCTATTTGGCCACCCTGATCTACTGTCTCTCTATACAACAACTGATTAAGCAGCTTCAACCTGGAGCCTTCTTTAAACAATAAAGCGGTTCGCAGATCAAAGGATCGCAACTTGGACACATCTTTTCCTGCACGAAGGGCATCAAGTGCTGGCTGAATCATAGGATCTCGGGATTGAGCCCATTGCATGCTGTCATTGTCAAACTGAGGTAGTGCACTAATAGCTAGAACAGAAAAGTGGCAATACGCAGCCGGTATGCAGGTGTCAGAGGGCCCAAACAATCTGCTAAGCAGTCCGCTGTGTCCGTGAACATCTGTTCATTTCTATCAAACTTTTGGCACAATGTTGGATGTCAGGTTCAGACAGCCTGACCCACTCGCTCTTGAAATGGGCCTCCGGGATAGGGCGTCAGCATCAATATGATTCAGGCCCGGTCTGTATTCGACAGCATAATCATATGTTGATAATGCGGAAAGCCACCGGTGTCCCGTGGCGTCTAACTTAGGTGAAGTCTGTATATAGGTCAACGGGTTATTGTCAGTCTTCACCAATTTTTTCGCCCCATAGAGGTAATCACGAAACTGGTCGACAGTGGCCCATTGTAACGCTAGGAACTCCAACTTGTGTACAGGGTAGCTTTGCTCTGATGGGGTCAAGTTCCTACTGGTGAATGCCACTGGTCTCAAACCATCCTCATGGCCTTGATACAGTACAGCTCCTAGACCTTGCAGACTGGCATCAGTATGCAGCACATAGAGTTTGGTGGGATCAGCATAAGCGAGGATGGGGGCATGGGTGAGCTGGTATATGACTTTGTGGAAAGCTGCTTCACAGTCAGGCGTCCAACAGGACCCGAAAAGTTCACTTGGGCGGAAATATGCTTTGTCTGGTTCTTTGATGGACCCTTTTTTGTATTTCCGATTGGTAGGAGGGTAAGATTCAAGAGTGGCCAAATCACTTTTGAATAGTCCTATATTAACCGGCGGTAGTAGCCACAGAATCCCAGGAAACATTGTAGTTCTTTCAAATTGTGGGGCTAGGGCCAAATAGTCAAGGCTTCAACTTTACTAGGATCAGTCTCTATCCCCTCTGTAGACACAATGTACTATATATATTCACAGAGGTTTGGAAAAACTGGCACTTGTTAATGGACAGCTTGAGGCTGAAATCTTCCAGTCGGTCTAGTACTTTGAACGGTCGACTCTCATGTTCCTCTAGGGAGCTCCCAAACACAATGACATCGTCCAAGTACACCAGGCATTCCAGCAAATTCATGTCTCCCACTGCTCGTTCCATCAGTCGCTGGAAGGTAGCTGGGGTGCCCGATATCCCCTGTGGCATTCTCAGGAATTCATAGAACCCCAAAGGACAGACGAAGACTGTCTTCTCATGATCCTCAGAGCCATGGAATCTGGCTAATATCCACTGCAGAAGATCCAACACGAGAACCATTGCTCTCATTCAAACAATCCAGAGCATCTTGTATACGGGGCATGGTATATTGATCAGGGATGGTCCACCTGTTGAAGGTGTGATAATTCACACACATTCGTACTGTTCCATTCTTCTTGCGCACAATCGCAATGGGACAAGCATATGGGCTCTTGGATTCTTGTATCACACCAGCTGCGCGCATTTCCTGCAAGTGTCTTCTCACATCGTCTATGTCTGCAGGGGCTAGGCATCGAGACCTCTCTTGAAATGGCCGTTCATCATGCAGGCGTATGTGATGCTCCGCACCCTGGATACATCCCACGTCCCATTTCTTCAATGAAAATACTTGATCTCTCTGGGCAAGTTTCTGGCTAATTCTAGTCTTCCATTCAGCTGGCAACAGGGAGTCACCAAAATCAAACAAGTCGGGAGTCACTATCTGTCTTGCCAGGGGGCTTGTTGCTGGGCAACATTGCAGTGTCTGTGCAGTGTACTATAGCTAAGTGCATCCTCTGTTCACCCGGATCTCCCGATCTGACACATTGAATCTGGACCATAGCTCGCCGTGCATAGGCATGAGGCATGAGCTGGCAGATGCTGGAAGCAACCAATAATCCTTCGGCAATTTTTCATCGCCTAGGCATGTCCAACATCAGTATTTTGTTCTTGACATCTTTGCGGAGGCGGACCCCCCCTTGAATGGTACATTGGGCGTTAGGGACCAGTACCACTGAATCGGGGTCCTTCTTCCACATGACTCCTACCAGTTCATCCTGGTCCATTCCCTTGGGGTTCTGTTGCAAATCATAGGCCCTCTTGATCAGAGTGGGAATTCTTAGGACCCTCTCAGTTCGTCGCCCTTGTTTCTCATGACAGAGTGGTGCCAGTCTCCTGAACATATGGGCGTTGGTCCCAATTAACAGAGGAACCCCATCATACAGTCCAGTAGGAGGACACACTCAGACCAGTGTCTCGACTTGCTCCCCTACACCAGTTACAGCTGCAGGAAATGACAACCAGAGGCGGACATATCCTAGGTAGGGATAAGATTTGTCGCTCAGCCCCCACACATGTAGACCTTCCAGGGATTGTAAGGGCACAGTGGGTAAGTGTTTGTCATACCAGTCCTTCAATACAGTGGCCACTTGCGACCCACTATCCAGCACAGCCCAAGTAGGAATACCATTCACAGCCACGGTAGTCTCCATTGAAGGGCCCACTATTTTGGACCAGTTTGGAGGGACAGCAGCAGGGGCCTGGACAGATGATTTAGCCACACAGGGATTTGGGTTACTATTTCTTGAACCCTCACTGTGGTCATTTTGGGCACTCCTCGACTGCTGATTCATTCTCCGAAGCTCTCCTTGAAGCCTGTATACAACTTTATCTAGGTCTTTCATGGACCGGCATTCTCTCTTCATGTGCCCATCCTTCCCACAATTATAGCAAAATATGTTTTCTGGGATTTGGGGTGGCCGAGGCATCACACTGGGAGCAGGTGCGGTGGTACTACCAACTGAAAACCTTGGTGATATCTCTGTCTGCTGTGTGGTGAACATTTGGAGACATCTCGTCAATTCTCTCACTTTCATAGTCAAGACATCAAGTTTCGAGCTGCTGTCAGCAGGAGATGCCTGGGTGGACACCCCAACCCCCATAGCAAATGCAGTTATTTAAGGGTCGGTGCCTGTACTTGCAGGAGCAGCCTTCATAAAGAGACTGTTTTTTGTTTCCCTGAACTCCCTCAGCAGTTCATCCCATGGCGGCACACCCTCATTGGTCCCCACTTCAGAAGCGCCTTCCGATGCAGTGATCACTTAGGCTGTGCTCGCCCTAGAATTACAATCCCACTCTTCATCTTCAACCTCCAGGAGTTCTTTTATTAAGTCACAATAGTCCGTGTGGTTACCCTTCTATCTAGGAGCCTTAACTGGAAGGGCTGCAATTTACAATGCTTTGCATGTTTGCAGTATGTGCCCCAATCTAACATAGTTTAAATCACTGGCTACCCACCTTTTGATAAGCCTTCTGCAGCGCTCTTTCCAGATGAGCAACATATGCAGACAAACTTTCCCCTGGTCATTGTTTTGTGCCTTGAAATTTCCATCAAGTTCTCCCTGATTCAATGCTCCCAAATTTGCCTTAGAGTGCAGACAGGTACTTCTGGGCAGATGCATCCAGGGTTGTGGACCTCAGAATTTAATAGCCTCTAGGGGGACCCTCAAACTTTCTATAATCCTTTCCATTTCTCAGCCTCGCACACTGCCATTCAGGTACCAAGGGGCAGCACAATCTATCCAGGTCTCGATCATCCTCCCTTTGGGGGTGGGAAGGTGCGGAGAAGATTCACCAGGTAAGTTGTGACTAATGGCAGATACAGACATAGGAGCCAGCACTGGCACAAGCACAGAAGGAGGCAATAACGGGTGCTGGAGGCGGGAAGGATGTTGGGAAAGGAACACCCCCAGGTGGCAGGAATAGTTTCTTTAAGTCATCCACAGTTTTCCCTTGCTCCAGCAACAACTTAGCAAATTTCTCCTCAAAAGTCTCAGATAGTGTGGGTGAGGGGCTCATTCTCCACAGGGCTTTTACTGTCTTTAGTTATCATTCTCCAGGCACTGAGGGCTCCTTCAGGGGTGACAGTCTGTGGCACTTTGGAAATGTCTACTGGGTCCTTACACTCTACTAACGCCATGAAACTTTGGGCAAGCAGATTAGCCTCTCAACCCACGACCACAGGTTTTTGTAAACATTCAACCTTGGAAAGTGCTCCCTCTACAGTGTCCTTATTGGTACCCAGGGGAATATCCAGGATAAGTATAGCATTTTGGGGTCGATCTCACTGCCCAATACACCCACCACCAACTGGTGTACAGCCACTTCTGTTGGGGTAGCCATTTATTTTTAACAGCAATTCGCAAATTTGGCCACTAGAAGACACAAAATCCCAGCGGTGAGTCTCCAAGATGTAACCCCTAGGTGGTGCTATCCCAAGGGCTACTACCCCTGCCTGCTTGGCTACTAGCAGATTAAGGGGCCTGAGTTCTGACATGGGTGCTTCCACCAGGAGGTCAGGGTTGGTAGTAGTCAAGCTAACCTGGGCACAGCCCTCCGGGACACTGTAACCCCCCTCTTTCCCCTCTAGTGGCCTGAACACTGTACAATAATCACTTTCATAATACCCCTGGTACATCACACAAGTACCCACACTGTTTGCACTTACCACCAGGGCTGGTTCCTCTGGCTCGACCCTGGGGACCCCATGTAAAATAAGGTTATGCACAGCAAATAGCAACAGTACAGTACTTTGAGCACAACCTGGAACCACAGTCAGAATACATGCAGAAAAAGTTAGATCTGATTTATTCAGGGGACTTGAACAAGGGAGGGCAAAATCAGGTTAATTGAGCTTAAGGTTATAGCAATCAAGCAGTTATGCATGCTTTGAGTCCCCACACAGTCCACCTCTGGGTACCCAGGTGGAGAAGAGATGAACTAGCCAGGACCGTTGCCTGGGGTTGCAGCTGGTTGGGGCCCCTGGATGGAAAACACAACATGCACAGTACACAATATTTGTAATCCGGAGTCAGAGGGCTCAGTTTGTAAAGGAAACAAAACAAGACAATCAGATGACACACTCAGATTAAGCTGTTGTTGCAGGGAGCTACCCTGGTATTTAATCACGATACCCAAGACTGGACACAGGCTGGACGAAAATTGAGACTGCAGGTGGTTAATCTGGAATGCCAGGAGACGCAGGGCCCAAATGAGTCGCAGAGGTGTCGTTCCTGTTCAAGCATGGAGCAGGGGGCTGATCCCCAGGCAGGTCTCTTGTCGATGGCTTCTCTGTGCAGTGGGTAGTCTGGCGGGGCCAGTCTGGCAAAGCCCAGATTGTATGCAGACAAATTCGGATGCAGTCCGTTTTGGGCTGGATACAGCTTCCAGCAAGCAAAACACAGTTCACACAGTGGGGGACTGACTCATGACCCACTAGCAGCTCACAGCACATTTACATGTACGGGAATTCTACTGTACCAGGCACAGCGCTCCCCTATCACAATCGCAAAGTCTCTGCACACACCAGGAGCTTAGGGGTAGCTGGAACTGCTGACAGGCCGATCACATTCAGCAACATTTTCGTTCTTCTTCAGGTTGAGCCTGGCCCACTTCAGTTGCTTACTTTAGTCACACAAACTTGGATTTAGTCCAAAATAATTTTCTTCTCTCCCTCTCAGGAGCAGCACATCGACATGCAGCCCAAAAAGAACAGGTTACTCACCTGTAACAGTAGTTCTAGAAGTGGTATATGTTGTTCATCCACACTCTCTGGCATGTCCCGTTCCCCTTTGAACTTGCCAGAAGTCTTCAAGCTGGCTCCTCCCAACCACCCGGGTGGTAAATACCTCAGCTCCACCCCATGACGCCAAATCTTAACCCGCTGGAAGCAAGGTTGTGCATCTAAAGCCGGGAAGGTTGAGTGGGTGCGTGTGGATGAACAACATATACCACTCCTAGAACAGCTGTTACAGGTGAGTAACCTGTTCTTCTAGGAGCATGGATATGTTGTTCATCCACACTCTCTGGCAGACTCCAAGCAGTTCTCTGGGAGGAGGGAGGCAAGGCGCACACCACCCACTTGAGAAAGAGATTGGAGAACCGAGGGCCCAAAACCAGCATCCCAGCGTGACTTGAGGTAGATGTGGTAGTGGGTAATGAAGGTGTTTGCTGACTTCCAGGTAGCAGCCCGACAGATTTCCTGGATAGGGATGTCCCTGGAAGCAGCCACCGATGCAGCAGTATGGCGGGTAGAATGAGCTCTTATCCCTCTGGGTGGCTCCTTGCCCGCTAACTCATAGCACAGACCTATGCATGATGTAATCCATCTCGCAATGGTCTGTCTCGCTGCAGGTCTGCCAGATGTGGCTTCAGCATAGGTGACAAACAGCTGGCGAACCTCTCCCCGAATTTCTGTCATCCTCTCCTTATAAGAGGAGACAGCATGTCTGAGGTCCAGGGTATGGAGTCTGTACTCGGTGTCTGAGGTGTAGTTAGTGTAGTATACTGACAGAGTCAACACCTGGTTAAGGTGAAACTCTGAAACCACCTTCAGAAGGAATTTCGGGTGGGGGCGCAGGACAACTTTTTCCCTGTGGAAGACCAGATAAGGGGAGTCCACCGAAAGCGCCTGGAGTTCCCCTGTCCTTCTGGCTGACATGATAGCCACCAGGAAGGCCATCTTCCACGACAAGTGTGAGCTCACACTTGTGCATGGGTTCAAATGGCTTGCCCATGAGCTTTGCCAAAACCAGGAAGAGATCCCACGGAGGTGGAGGTTCACGCACCGGAGGGGATATGTGATCCAGGCCTTTGAAGAAGCACCCAACCACTGTCTCCTAAGCCAAAGCTGTCTGACCGGCCTACGCACGGTGAGCAGAAATGGCTGCCAGGTGCACCCTAAGGGTCGATGACCATAGACCCCCTTTGGAGAAAGACCAAAGGTAGTCTAGAATGTTAGCCACATAGCAGGATTAGGGGTCCAGACTCTTACCCGACACCAAATGGAAAACCTTTTCCATTTGGAGGCATAATATTTCCTGGTCAATTCCTTACGAGGTGCCTCCACCATAGTGTAGACATCCTTGGAAAGACCCAGAGCCTGGAACTCTAGCCGCTCAGGTACGAGGTTGTGAGGTGCAGGGATTGAAGGTCCGGATAGAATGCCTTCCCCTGGTTCAATGATATCAGGTCTGGGCATGTACAAAGCCGCTCCGAGGGCCTGCAGCTGAGGCTGAGGAGATCTGGGTACCAGAACTGATGCGGCCAATCTGAGGCTACCAGGATCACCTTCGCCTCGTCCCTCCTCACCTTGAGTAACACATTGTGGATCAAGGGAAATAAAGGAAAGGTGTAGAGGAGGCCTGGGGTCCACGGCCTCAAGAAGGCATCCCCCTGCAGCGAGCCCTGCTGAGGGCGGGCATGGTACAGTCTCAGCTTGGTGTTTTCCCTGGAGGCAAACAGGTACACCAACAGTTTGCCCAAACGGGAGAACAGACTGTAAGCTACCTCTGGATGAAGTGACCACTCGTGGGACGTGTGGCCTATGTGGCTGAGAGCATCCGCCAGTTGGTTCAAGACTCCTGCCACGTGGATGGCTAGGAGATCTGCCTCCAACCAACTTACGAGGGTCCAGATGCGGAGTGCCTCCTTGCACAGCAGACAGGAGTGCATGCCACCCTGCTTGTTGAGGTAGTACATGGTCATGGTATTGTCCATCTGGACTTGAACCACTTGATCCCGGAGCTGAAGCGCGAAAGCTGACAGTGCCAGTCTGACTGCTCTGAGCTCCAACAGGTTGATGTGGCATTGGGACTCCTCGGGGGTCCAGAACCCGTGGGCCCTGCTGTCCCCCATGTGGGCTCCCCAGCCCATGAGAGAGGCATCGGTCGTCAGGACGATCTTTGACTCTGGGCGGACAAACGGGAAACCTTTCTGCAACCGTTCTGGGGTGGTCCACCGTTGGAGAGCATCCCACATCTTCTGTGTTACAGTGATCAGCTGGTCAAACTGACCGTGGTGCTGAGTCCACTGGGTGGCCAGCTCCCACTGGAGGGGGCGCATGTGCCACCTGGCCCAACGGACCACTGAGGTGCACGCCACCATGTAACCCAGAAGGCACACAAAGTCCAGGGTAGGGCGCAAGTGCCCAACCAGAAATGATCGGGCAAAGGAGGAAAGAACTTCCACCCTGTCTGCCGGGAGCTGAGCTCTGGCTTGACGAGAGTCGAGCTCTGCCCCAGTGAAGCCCATCACCTGAGAGGGCATGAGTTCCGACTTGGCCTCGCTGATCAAGAGGCTGAGCTGGGAGCAGGTTCGAAGGGCCAGACCCCTAGACCTCTCCACCTCCTGTAGGGAGGAACCTGCCAAGAGCCAGTCATCAAGATAAGGGTATATCCGAACTTATCGATGCCGAAGATGGGCTGCCCCCACCGCAATGCACTTGGTGAAGACCTGTGGGGCCAATGACAGGCCGAATGGCATGGCTCAGAACTCGTACAGGGTCCCCTCGACCCTGAAGCAGAGGAACTGCTGGTGGGACGGATGGATTGGGACGTGAAAGAATGCATCCTGTAGATCCAGTGAACAGAACCACATGTTTCGTTCCAGGGATGGTATGATCTGGTTCAGAGTTACCATCTGGAAGATGCGAGATCTGCGATATTGATTCAGGTCATGGAGATCTAGTATGGGGCACCAACCCCCTGTCCGCTTTGGCACCAGGAAATACCTGGACACAAAGCCTGGGTCTGTAGGAGGATCCGGCACAGGAGCTACCACTTCCTTGTGGAGGAGCTGAGCAATGTTGTCTCGAAGGGCTGACTGCGTGTAAGCTGAGATCCTTTCCTCCTGAGGGGCGTGGGCTCGGCTGGGAGGGTACTGCTTGAATTCCAGAGGCAGTCCCTGGCCGACCACTTCCAGAACCCACTGTCCGAAGGGATACCGGACCAGGCGGAAAGAAAGTGGTGGAGCCGGCCTCCCACAGGAGGACCCAGAGCTGGCATGATGGGTGTAGGGGTGGCAACCCCCGACCCATCACTGAGCAGGCTTAGAGGAGGCTCCTGGACCAGCACCTCTGCCTCCTTTACTGGGCTGTTGGGGGACCCTGCTTGGGCCTGGGGTGCCAAGCTTGAGCCTGCTGCTGCTGCTGGCCTCCTTGAAAGGAGGGCTGTCTAACCGCAGGGAAAGAGTGGCAAAAAGGCTTCTTCTTGCGCTTCTGCTGGTTTTTGCCCGAAGAACCCTTGGCAGAGGTAGCATCCAAGGTGGCATTGGACTGCTCTGTGTGCTGGAGGTGACCAGCCACTCCTGGACCGAAGAGGTCAGTGACTAGGAAGGGCACGTCAGTTAACTTGTGATGAGTATCCGCCGGAAAGGAGGAATAATCTACATAGATACGTAGACAGTGTCGGCAGATAAGGGCCTATGGCCCACCCAGTCTGCCCATTTGAGCTTGTAAGTTCAGTTTATGTTTTCCTAGAAGTCTGTTGCCCCTTACCCCGACCTCCAGAATTCCTTTATGTCTATCCCATGCATTCTTAAATCCCGTGATTGTTTCAGCCCCCACCACTTCCTCTGGCAGGGTGTTCCACTTGTCCACCACCCGTTCTGTGAAGAAATTCTTCCTCATGCTTCCTCTAGATCGTCCTCCCTCCAGCTTCATCCCATGCCCTCTAGTCCTGGAACATCTTTTTCGCTTAAAATAGTGTATTCCTGCACCCTGTTCCTCCCTGTAAGATACTTGTATGTCTCTATCATATCCCTCTCTCCCTCCTCTCCTCCAGGAGTACATGTTCAGTTCCTTCAACCTGTCTTCATAGGACTTGTGATGCAATCCATGCACCATCTTTGTTGCCCTCCTCTGAGACCTTCTCTACCCTGTCTATGTCCTTACGTGGTATGGTCTCCAGAACTGTACACTGTACTCCAGGTGGGGCCTCACTAGTGTCTTGTATAGCGGAATTATGACCTCCCTTTCCTGCTGGTGATGCCCTTGCCTATATGTCAACATCCTATTTGCTTTACCTGCTGCCTTGTCACAATGTTCCCTACCTTGAGGTCATCAGAGATGATAACCCCAAGATCCCTTTCCTGCTTGGTGCATGCTATATCCTCACCCCCAACTGATATATTGTGCCAGGGTTTTTGTGCCCCATATGCATTATATTGCACTTCCTTGCATTTAATTTCGCCAAACCCCTGACCATTCTTCAAGTTTCTGCAGGTCCCTTTTCATTCTGTCTACACCCTCTGGTGTGTCTACTCTGTTACAGAGCTTTGTGTCATCAGCAAACAGTGAAATTCTGCCTTCTAGGTCCTGCGCAATGTCACTGATGAAGATGTTGAATAGGACCGGTCCCAGCACTGATCCCTGTGGTACCCCACTGGTCACTCTTCCCTCTGTGGAGTGACAGCCATTTACCACCACCCTCTGTGTCCTGCCACCCAGCCAGATACCAACCCACTACACTACTGTCCTGCCTACACCCATATTCCCCACTTTGTGTAATAGTCTTCTATGTGACACAGTGTCAAAGGCCTTGCTGAAGTCCAGATAGGCCATGTCCACTGCCTTCCCCTGATCCACCTCCCTAGTCACCCAGCCAAAAAATTCAACGAGGTTGGTCTGACATGACCTCTTCCTGGTGAAACCATGCTGCCTTGGGTCCTGTAGTCCATTGACAACCAGATGTTCCACCAATCTCTCCTTCAGTAGTGCTTCCATGATCTTCCCCACTACTGAGGTGAGGCTGACTGGTCTGTAGTTCCCTGCTTCCTCTTTGTTCCCACTTTTGTATAAGGGGACTACATCTGCTGTCCTCCAGTCTTTGGTACCTCCTGTTTCCAGTGATCGGCTAAACAGAATAGCCAGAGGTTCAGCCACCACCTCTCTTAGTTCTTTAAGAGCCCTGGGTTTACCCCATCTGGTCCCATTGCTTTATCAACTCTTATTACTTCCAGTTCCTTCAGGGACCCTTTCTGTGTAAAGGGACTTGTGTCCATTGTGCACCATTCTCACCCTTGTACTCCCTTCAGACCCATTACCCTCCTCTTCCTCAGTAAAGACTGAGCAGAAATACCTGTTCAATATGTCAGCTTTACTGTTGTCATCCTCCACGTGGCACCCATCCTCCCCCTTCAGTCTCACTATCCCTCCCTTTGTCTTTCTTTTTTCACTTATGTACCTGTAAAAGGTTTTGTCCCCTCTACCCATCCGGCGGCAAGTAGCCACTGCGGCTGCTAAGGAGCGGGCACAGGAATCTCCACTGTCCAGGGCCGTCTGGAGCTGCTGTTTTTCAACAGCATGGCCCTGGTCACGGACTTGCTTCACAGTGGTCTACATGTCCGCTGGGAGATGAGGGAGGACTTCATCTAATGACCCTAAGAGGGTGTGAGAGAAGTGTGCCATGATAACAACCGAACTGACCTGATGAAGGCCTAAGGAGGCCGCACAGACCTTCCGGGCAGAATGGTCCATATTCTTGGACTCCTTGTCCGGGGGCGGTCAGTGTCGGCTGAGCTACCAGTGCATCTGAACACAGAAGCAGTCACAAGGCTTTCAGCCGAAGGATGCTCTGTGAACCCCACCAGGGACCCCATGAGTACCATATACTTGCAGTCCATGCAGGCAGACGGAGCTAGACAGGAGGCAGGGCGCTGCCAGAGCTCAAGGGCCTGGTCAACAATGGCTTTCATTACTGGAAAGGCCTCTGTTGGGGTATCCCCCCTTTTGAGGATATCCATAAGGGGGTATTCCGCCTTCTTCTGGATAGGCTCCAGGGGTATTCTGGTCAATTCGGAAATCAGACAGAGGAGCAGAGGATGCCCTAAAAAGAGGAAGGACCTTCCTCCAAACCTGCCACTGATGACTCGTCATCCCCCGGATGCGAGTGCAAACCAGTGGCATCTGAGTCCGAGGAGTCGGGATATAACGGTCTCCCACCTATGTCTCCCTCGATGCGCCGAGGGCGATCGGGGACAACAGTGATGGACAGACAATGGGGCAGTCCAGTATTTGTCCGCTCCTCTTTTGAGGGAGCCCCTCCCTGAGGCTGCTGAGGTGGTGGCTCCACCAGAATCAGTGGGGAGACCGTAATAGGCTGAGCCAGAATACGGGCCGGCCCCACGGTTGGGGGAACCGAAGCCTTCAGTTCCAGAGGGGTCAGTGTCGGCCTGAGAGGTGGGAGCCAAGCAATGGCCGGTGCTGCCGATGGAGCCGGCTTTTGACTGGTCAGAATCAGCTGTTGCCACATGAGATCCTCATAACGTCAACGGAGTTTCCGTCGAAGTCTCTCCTCATCCGCGGAGGATGAGGATCAATGGCGACGCCTCTTTCTGGAGTGTTTGTGACCTTTCTTCAGTTTTTCGAACGAAGAGGTCCTAGTCCTCGATCGAGACCAACAGGGTCAGCTGGTTCGATCGGGGGACGCCAGAGTCGGGGGGAAAACCAAGGCTCTGGAACAGTTTCCTCGATGAGGTTACCCAACGGTACAGTCTCCTCGTCGGGAAAAGAAAGAACCGGGGTCCTTTCTAAGGAATCATCGACAGGAGTCGGCGATAAGGGCTCAATGGGATTGAGCGTAATCTCGGCCGGTTCGGCCGTTTCCTCGGTCTTGGTGCCTTGGCCCGATGGAAGATCCGTAAAGCCAGCGGCCGAGGATGCGATCTCGACCGAAGTCGAGACCGTGTGTTCCTGGGACTCGGACCTCTCTCGGTCCCAGGAGTATCTTCTTCTGGAAGAAGAAGACTTGGGTTCCTTGTCCCTCTTCCGAGGGCGGGAGAAGTGCATGCCCAAGGGAGCCTCGCCCCTGGTGCAGAGAGACTGGTACAACTCCCGAAAGGAGACCATAAAGTCGAGAAACCAAGGTTGAGGCAGAAGAAGCTTGACCAACAGAAGCAGCCGCTTCCTCTCGAATGCCTTCATCTGTTCCAATTGCTCAGTGGATCCCGTGGCCGTGGAAACCGCCCACCTCGCCTCTTTGGATTTCACCCGGGGGTTCCTTTTCTCTGGTCTCCCCAGTGGAAGGCGCCCCTTGCAGTCATCCAGAACGTTGGGATGGAAGGTCAAACAAATTGTAAACGACGAGGTGTCATGTCCGATGCCGAGGCAGTACACGCATGCTAGGTGGGTATCAGTGCGCAACATTTTCTGGCTGCAGGGACACTGGCGAAATCTGCGGGATGATTTGTCCTCCATATCTGAATCGGAATTGCGAACTCTAACGAGTTTGATAGCAAGTTGCGGCAAAACCGACGTTTTGAAACCAGGGCCTCCGAAGTACAGAAGTAGCACGAGGGACCTGTATCTTCCAGCGGACAAGAAGAGCTGGCGTCATGGGGCGCAGCTGAGGTATTTACCACCCGGGTGGGTGGGAGGAGCCAGCTTGAAGACTTCCGGCAGGTTTAAAGGGGAGAGGGACATGCCAGAGAGTGTGGATAAACAACATATCTACGCTCCTAGAACTTAGCCTTTTCAGAGTTCTCCTATACGAATCCACTCAGGATTGCTGCTCAGAATCACTTTGGCTCCTTCTTGTTCAGCTTCCAGCTTAGATCTAACTGAAAATTGCAAGCAGCCCGAGACGTCCCCAAGATCCAAAACATTTGGTTGGCTGATTTGGCTGTCGGTCAAGGCTAGAGCTCCCCCTTCAGTTGCAAAAAAGGCACAAAAAGTTCAAAACTACAATTCCTACAGATTTTGACTTCAGACAGCTCCTGTAGTTTGGCTACATTTTAGGTCCCACCAGTACTGTTTAGTCCAATTTGCAGTCCAGGACCAAGATAGTGGAGACAAACAAAACAGTCCTTACTACAAAGAAAGCAAGTTAGACAAACTACATTGTCATTATCACTCTAAATGATTTTCAGCAAATACTTACATCTTACAACAGAGCTCCCTCTCAGATTACTTAAACTGCAATTAGGCAGCTCTTAAAGAGATAGTACACAGAGGCTATACAGGCTCTGGTAATCACATTTAAACTGCTAAAACACAGGACACCAGCCTGGCAGTGAGCATTTAGGCAGCTCAAGGAAGACTTTTTGGGAACCCCCATTTGTAGGGGGGTTACACTATCTTGTGACGATCATTCGCCACCTTATACCCCCTTTTGTCTATGCATTGCTTCCATGCACTATTCCAAGTTTAATCCCTCAGAAATGTCTGGCAGTGTCCATCATCCCCTTGGCTGCTCTCTACCCTCGTTCCCTGCTCCCCTCAACCTTACGCTGCATTGCCTTCATTCACACAGCCTTGGCAGCTCTCTCTTCGCTCAGCGCATATCAGCAGTTTGACAACCTCCTTCCCTAACTCTGCCTACTGAGGTACAGCAATGCAGGTAGGCTTCCCCTGTCTACTGGGGATGGGAGCCGTTTCCTCTAGCTATAGTCTTAACCATTTTATTCCCTGTCTACTGCCATCAGTCTCCATCCCTAACTCTGCCCGGTGTGGCATCGACTGAATGTTAGCTCGCCCTGACTGCCGGAGATGGAAGGCTGCAGCCTCCATTTACTGTCTCATACAACTGCATTCAATACCGTAGGTTGCTGCATTCCCTTTGGGAATGGGACCGTTGTACCCCATCACCCCCAATCTCTGACTCATCCAAATTACGTTCTGCACTAGTACTCTGAGTTTGCCACTTCCCTTCAGGACTGGGACCTCTGTTCTCCATCATCTCAACTACCTGCATCTGAAACCAGCAATCTGAGTTCGCCACTTCCCTTCGGGAATGGGACCTCAGTTCGCCATCATCTCACCGTGCTTCATCATCTCAACTACCTGCATCCTGTACTGTCAATATGAGTTTGCCACTCCCCTTTGGGAATGGGACCACTGTACCCCTGCAGTCTCCAGTCTCCTACCTTGACCACCTGAATTCTCAGCCGGCGATCTGAGCCACGGTACTTGCACCCTGGGATTTGTCTACCTGTCCTCACCTGGCCTCCTTATGTTCTGGATTTGGACCCACTGGCTTGTTTGTTTTTGATCTCTGCCCTGTCCATTGGACTTCTGGATGTCTTTGCTGTGCATTGTTGTCTGTGGCTTGCCTTCCAGCTCCACCTCCCTTGGTCTCTGAACTCTCAGCTTCATGTTGCCATCTCCTCCATCATTGCTACTGCAGATGTTCCTGTTTTCACAAAGCCTCCTCCTGGACTTGTCTCTGCCCGCATTTTCCCTTGCTTCTTGCTGGACATGTGAAGATTCGTTCGTCTTCCAGGGAGGGGAGCCCCTGGCTTCCTCCAGTTTTCCCCTACTGCTATCCTTCTCTCAAGCCATAAGCCTACCATCAGCGATTCTAGTTCGCCATCTCTTTCTGAGGCAGGAACCTCATCCCCATCACCACAGCACCTTCTCCTGCTATCTCTTCAAGTTCGCCATCTCCTTCAGAGGTGGGAGCCTCCTACCCCATCACCACAGCGCCTTTTGGCTGTCAGCAATTCAAGTTCGTCGTCTCCTTTGGAGGTGGGAACTTCATACTGCATCACCTCAGTGCCTTTTTCCTGTCAACAATTCAAGTTTGCTATCTCTTTCAGAGGTGGGAACTTCATGCCCCATTACCACAGTGCCTTTTGGCTGTCAATTCAAGTTCACCATCTCCTTCAGAGGGGGGACCCTCATGCCCCATCATCGCAGCACCTTTGCTATCAGCAGTTCATGTCTGCCTTTTCCTTTGGAAGTGGGAACTTGATACCCCATCACTGCAGTGCCTTTTGCTAAAACCAACAGCAAAAGTGTAAAGCACCCCACAGCAGGAAAGCACAGACACGTGGGAGCCAACTGGCCACTAAAAATAAGTGTATTTTTAGTGGCCAGTTGGCTACCAAGTGTTTGTTATTTTCACATTAAAATGAATATTTAAGACTCTATAAATCTATGAGTCTTAGTGTGCTTTCCTGCTGTGGGTGCTTTTCACTTTTGCTGTTGGTTTTACCCATTTCATTACAGCACCACAGCCTTAGCACTTGGTGATCTTTCTCTTGCTGTGTAGTGCCTTTTGCTATCAGCTATTAAAGGTCGCCATCTCCTTTGGATGTTGGAACTTAATATCCCAACTTTGCAGCACCTTGTACCTGGATTCGCCTCTCAGTTTGCCTGGATCTACCTCTCGATGCCTATTTCAGCATTCCTGCATTCTATTCCATTATACTGCAGTGTCTGCCCGCAGTCCTGTACCTTGGCTGCAACTTACGATGTCAGTATTGCTTGGCCTCTGCTGACTTCCTATCATGCTCCATTCTCCAGCCAGCAGAATTCCACTTCAAACTTTTCCTTCAACCACTGGATTATTACCTTCCTTCTTGCTGCCCTGGCAGGTCGGGGCTCCTGCACGTTTGCTGTTGTGTCTCTTTTGCGAGTTCTTTACAACTATCGATGTCCAGCATTCACGCCTGTTCAATTATTCCTAACCGTTCATCCAACTCATACTACGACCTCAGCTGACATTACTGCTCCTGTCCATTACTCTAAGGGGTTCTGTTCAAACCCTCATCCAGCGACATCCCTCAAACAGCACGCTATATAGAGTCTAAGTCACTATACAAAATATCAGTACTTCCCCATAAAATCCCTGGGATCAATTTCCAGATCCCTTTTGTCTGGACTACAGAAGATCTTATCTCTCAATCAATTCTGCAGGATGCTTCTTTTCATATTCCAGTTAATTCAAACAGCATGGATGTCACTGCTTCCCAATATCTTCATAGGATCCAAGCTTCATGGAGTCTTCTTCACGCCTATCACTTTACCTTGGAATTGTGAACCTAATCCCCTACTATGACATATTAACTCCATAATAACCATAACCCTAAAGGATAATGGGAAAAACAGGATACCACATAGCAGTACTGGCATTGTCAGTCATACCTTCCACATATAGTCTACCCGCCAAATTGCTGCCTTACTTCAACCATGGTATCAGACTTGTGTTAACCATTGGATGCTCCTAAGACCCTTCTTCCATCTATTATACAGAATATGTATCATTTGATTTATCATCCTGCACATGCCCTACTGACCTGGTTGTCTCCCTATCACAGTTATGCTCTACAATAGTTCTACATCTGACCAAGCAGTCAGTGCACCCACTGAGTCCTACTTTGCTAGCCACCCTTTTTGCCTCATCAGTCAGTCAGTAAACTCGGTCAAAGACCAGATTTTTGGAGTCCCCTTGGCATAGATATTGGATCCACAGGCAAGGTAAAGCCGCAAAGACCATTTAACCTCCCACCACAGGCAATTAAGCTACAGCAACACTCGTATCCATCATCTCGCATAGCAGTCCTTCCCAAATGTAAGCCCATGCAAACCTAATCATAGCAACTCTAAATGGCCTTCAAACCTCGAAATTATTGTACTGAACACTTTAATTATACCTTTCGGTATCCAATTACTGCCTATCCAGCATACTTCATCCTTCCCTCATTGGTCTGAAATCTGTCATTTCCCCCCTCCTACCAGGTACTTAAAGCTGCTCTCTGAATCTTCAATTCTCCCAATAGATGCATTCACAGTGAAACATTGAATTTGCCGAACTCTGAGGCATTAGACCCTAATTTGGATGTCAGAGCTTCTACCCCGTCATCTAGCTTTTATTCAGTTCCTGCATTTCCTCCTAAACAGTAAGAGAACAAGCTCTACCAAAAACATTGCAAACATCTGAATCATTTGCCACTCTACAGGAACTAAGCATTGTATTTTGCCCTTACCTCCTCCAAAGTCTGATAGGTTACTCTAAGGATCTCATAAACCATCATACATTCCATAGTTTGGAGTCTGGTAGCTCATTTAAACAAACTCATGCTCCTCATAATTGCATTGATCTGCACCTCCATCAAATATCAACCAATATCATATACGAATCCTGGATTTTGTTCATCCCCCTTTGCCAGCCAGACATAATCCATCTTCGGGATTTGGACATTCCTGCAGACTGGACCTCCCTCTTCAACCTCAAGAATCGACCCTCCTGAAAGCATCATTCAACTGACTCAGAAAATGGAACTTCATTGCTATGAATATTACACTTTACACAAAAATTAATTCATAATTCTAAGTATTTAGCATCATCTCCTCTTGGTTTGCCCTGAGGACGGGCGGGTCAGTAGCCATGGGTCCTCAGAGATTTCCTCCACCTGGTTGGGGGGGGGTTCCTCTCCTGCATGCTACTGGTCATACTTTCTGTGAGTTGGAGGAGATAATCTTCTGGGCCTTCTATTCCCTACTTGCTACCCGGTTTACCTACCAAATGTGGGAACAGAGAAAGGCCAAAGTTTAGCCTATAAGTATACACAAAGCACTACTCAATTCACCAAAACATTGAATGGGAGGGCTAAAGCCCGAGGTTTAATGTGGGTGGAATAGCTCCACCCACATCCCCAGTAAGGCCAGCTTCCTCAGCAGTTCCCCATAGACGCGTTGTGAAAAAAAAAAAAAAACACCATCCTCCCCTACCTCCTCCTCCGGTACTCTACTCACACTTGGTGCTGGGCCTTCTATTCCCTATTTGCTACCCGGCTTACATACCAAGGGTGGGAATAGAGAAAGGCCAAAGTTCAACCTTATATGTATACACAAGCTCTACTCTTCACCAAAACACTGCAAAAGCTGTTCCTCCTTTTTATTTCAGCATTTAATTATTTGGAATTGGCAGATGCATGATCCTGCACTGAAGTATAGTAGACTGAATAGCCTGTCCTTGCAGATAATGCTAAGTAGTGCTAAAAATAACAGTACCCTTTAGCACTGAAATGTGTGGAACAAAACAACTTAAAATGTGAGTCTTATAAGCACTAGCTCTCAGAATGTGGGACACATCGTCAACAATTGAGATAGAACACCATAGAAAGAAGTGCTTTTTTGTGTACAAAGTTCTGCATCTTAGAATATTATAAATTTCTGCTTTAAGGTCTGAGTTGACAGCACTTTTCTATGTGGGTAGGACAGCACCTTTTCTATATCGGATGGATATGAGACAGAGCACTGTTGAAGGTTAAAATGAGGGGTGTGCCTTGAAATGTGTGACAAATGAGAGGTACTGCATGTAAATAACCTTTAAATATATACCAGAATTTTAAACATATCTTGAATGTGGTGGCTGCTGCACAGCTCTTGGTGACAACTTCTGAACTCATCTGTACTGCATACCCCCTCCCTCCATTTTTACTCATAACTGTTTTTACAGTCAAATTGAGAACTAACTCAGATGAATAATCCATGGTATACTACGGATATCATATTCATGAATGTGAATCATGCTACTGAGTTTTCACCTATCTGGTAGGGGTGTGTGAATGTCTTATTTCGAATATTAGTGCTGAATATTATATTCAGGTCCACAAATATTTGGGTATTTGGAACTGGTTAGTCTGCTGTTTGTGTTGGAGGAGAAAAAAAAGACTAAAATTACCCTATCCCCTCACCTGACTGCCAGGGCTAATCTCCTAGTCACAATCCCAGCATTTTCAAATAATTTCTGAACCCACCTTCCCCTTTCCTGATGCCCCAGAGGAAGTGCCAGAATGAAATATCTGAACTGTTGGCTCCCTGCCAGGAGCTGACAGCATCTTTTCAAACTCTCTAACACCATAGCTGACTCCCCGTTCTTTCAAAAAAAAAAAAAATATATATATATATATACACACACACACACACACACACACATATATATATATATACACAGACACACATGCACGAACATACAATGATGGCAGAATATAGATACCTCATGGTCTGACAAGTCTACTCGAGTGTGCAGATCCCAGTTTTGAATACTGATGCTGCCCCCATCGTTCTACTTGAATACATCGTCTGTGTTACCTCCTCCCTCCCCTCCTTCCCCATTCTGATCTTGCCCTTGACACTGTCCCACCCCCTCTTAAATCCTCCTACTGATGCTTGCATTATAAGTTCCGCAGGCAAAGCATTCCATGGTGCCACCACCCCCTCTGTGAGAAACTGCCTCCTCATCTCCCTCCTGAACCTCCCCCCCTCCAATTTCTGAGTGTGCCCTCTTGTGATCCCTTCCTTTCTATACTTTAACTGACCCTCCTGGTGAATCCTATTTATGTCCTTCAAGTATTTGACGGTCTCAATCATGTCTCCTCTGTCTCTTCTGTCCTCCAATGAGTACATCTTTAGCCTCTGTAGTCTCTCCGCATAAGGCCTTTCCCTCATCCCACTTGGCATCCTGGTGGCCCTTCTCTGCACCCCCTCCAGCAACCTGATGTCCCTTTTTAAGAAGGGGTTCCAGAACTGCACACAGTACTCCAAGTGCGGCATCGCCCTGTACAGTGGCAGAATCACCTCACTCCTTGAGGCGATTCCCCTCGCTATCCACCCCAGCTTCATATTGGCTTTCGCCACCACCTTCCTACATTGTGCAGAGTGATTCATGTGGTCTGTGATCATCACTCCCAGATCTTTTTCCTCTGCAGATACCAATAACTGCACCCCTCTCAGCTGGTAAATGTATTTAGGATTGTTTCCAAGTACATAATCCTGCACTTCTTAGCAATGAAACCCAACTGCCAGGTGTACGACCATCTCTCCAATGCATCTAGGTCTTTCTGTAGCCACCCCCCCATCCACCACTGCTCCCAGTTTGGTGTCATCAGCAAACAGGTTTATTTGGCTCCAATCCCATCTGCCATATCTTCTGTGTAGATCTTGAATAACACTGGTCCCAGCATTGAGCCCTGTGGTACCCCACTTATGACTGCCCTTGGCGTTCGTAGTTCCATCCCAACCACCACCATCTGTTGTCTGTTTTCCATCCAGCTCCGAATCCATCTGACCAACTTATCCCCCACCCCTAGGTCCCTCAGCTTGCCTATCAGCCTCCCACGTGGCACAGAGTCGAAGACCTTGCTGAAGTCTATGTATAGGACATCAGATGCTTTGCCTTCATCCAGAGCTCTAGTCACCCAGTTGTAAAAGGTCACGAGGTTGGTCTGGCAAGACCTTCCTTTGGTGAACCCATGCTGCTTATCATCAAGGAGACCATCCTCCTCCTCCAGGAATGCCACTATTCTTTCCTTCAGGATAGTCTCCATTAATTTCCCCACAATCGACATGAGGCTGACCAGCCAGTAATTCCCTGGTTCCTCCCAAGAGCCACTCTTGTGGATAGGCACCACATGTGCCATCTTCCAATCCAGGGGTACACATCCCAATAGAAGTGATGTGTTGAACATCTCTGCCAGAGGTCTGCCAGGACCCCGCTAGTTCCTTTAGGACCCTTGGGTGTGTTTTGTTAGGTTCTGGTGCTTTATCTGTCCATAGAGACCTTAGTCCCTCTAGCAGTCTCTGCACAGGGATCTCCTCTTCCATCACCCTGGCCACCCACTTCTTTTCTTACCCTACCCTGCTTCTGTTGACCAGGTACTTCCCGCTCCCTTTTAAAAACTAAGCAGAAGTATTCATGTAATAACTCTGCTTGTTCAGCCCCCCTCTCCACCCATCCACCTTCTGTCTTAAGCCTAGAAATCTGCTCCCTGCAGCTCCCTCTATCCCTGATATATTTATTTAAAGATTCCCTTTTCACCCCTTTTAATCCCTTGAGCAAGCCTTAGCTCCTTCATAGCCTTGGCTGCCCTTACCACCCTGGTCACCTCACTGGAGCACCTGATATAATCTTCCTTATCTGCTACTCTACCAGTCTTCTTCTAGTTTTTAAAGACCGCCCTTTTTCCCCTCACCGTCGTCTGTACTTCTTTGGGCCACCAGCTTGGTTTATTAGACCTAACCTTCTTACTCCTCCTCTCAGTACAGGAGTTTGTGGCCACCACCCATCCCAGCTTTATGATGATCCGTTTCTGGGTGGTGTGCATGCCTCTCCTTGACCCTTTACCTTAACTGGTGGGGCTAGTGCCACCAGTACCTAGCCAGGCTAGTCAGTCAGCACCCCCATCCCACTGTGTCCCTCTCAGTCTGCCAGCACTGCTATGTTGCTTGTAGTAGTGTCCCTCCCAGCTAGCCACCAAGAGTAAAATAAACAGTACTCCGTGCTTTATGAGGATAAACAGAAGAACCCAGTCTGGTCAGAGGACTGCGGGTCACCATCAACCGGGGGCACGGAAGCATGACAGAAGGGCATGGTAGTTGTCATATTGATGCTGTGCTGCAACCATCCCTGTACTGTATCACGACAACTGTCCTGCCATGTTGATACTCTCCCCTCTGATAAGACCAGGTTCTTCTGTTTAGCCTTAAAAAGCATGTGCAGTGCTTTGTTTATTGTATTAATGGTGGCCAGCATGTGTGACTCATACTGCTGGGACAGAAAATCACCACTACCACACACATCACTGCAGTGCTGGCAGATTGGGTGAGAGGGACACAGTGGGAGGCAGGCCGACTGACTTAGTCTGGCTACAGGTGCACTACTCCCTCCCTATCAAGGTAAGTGGTCAAGTGGGGCTAAAATAATAACACTGTCAGAACAGAGAAACAAGCAAAGGAGTGGGTTAGTTTTAAAAGATGCTGTCGATTCCTGGCAGGGTGCCAGGAACTGACAATTTCAAACATTATCTGTGCCATTCTCTTGGATTCATGGGAAAGGGGGAGATGGATGGAGGAAAACAACTTTTTTTAAGTAATCCACCCAAAGCTGAATAACATTGAATAGCGCATATTATTGGTGAAATACTATTCATTACTTGCACACCCCTACTATTCGGTAGTGGTATTTGGTTTTAGTTTCCTGTTAAAAATGCAGCTGCAGCACAATCTCTGAGGGCAGGGTGATGCAGGGGGGATGGTCACTGCTGAACACAGGGCCCATGACGAGGTAAATCTGGCTCTGCTCATTCAGAAGCTCTTTTTCTGTGCTTTGGTCAGAGGCTCTGGTTCCCTCCCTCCCCTGTAGTCGCTGCTTTCTTCTTGGTTGTTTTGGACCGTTCAGTTTGGTTTGTGCCTTTGGCTTCCATTTGATCCGTGCCTTCTGGAACTCTCTGGTTAGTATGTTTTGTCTTCTGTGGTTGTGGCTTTGTGTTTAGGGCAGCTACTCCTGCTGTTCTTGTGTCCTCATTTTACTCCAGCATTGACCTGCAGAGCGATTTCAGTCTACTGACTCAGTTTTCTGTCCTGCCTCTGTTATGCTCCTGTATTTCATGTGCTTTATTCTCAGCCTGCTTTACCTGTGTTCATAACCAGCACTAGCAACCTTTTTACTGCAGTCCTTCTTCCTTGCATTCCAGTCAGCCGCTGCACCCACATAACCCAGCCAATTCACACCGTCTTTCCCAGCCTTTCTTTTCTCAGCCACTCAGCCATCAGTCAGCCTGCTTTAGTATTTTCACTAGTCATGGTTGTACTGTAACTCCTGCTTATGTCTGGGTGTTCACTAAGAAAATGCCCTTTGATATGTGTTCCTATTTTAAACAGCCTGTCATTCACTCCGCTTACTGTCACACCTGTTGCTCCTTGGCAGTTCTTATTCATTCCAATCCAGTCCATCATTTGTTCCCTCTGCATCATCCTGCAGTCAATACATCTCTGCTTCATGCCACCAGGCTCTACAAACACATTCCTTCTGTCCATCATCACATTCTCCTTCCGTATCACTTGCTTCCCTTAAAGTCCACATCTTGACAGTGAGTCCTCAACAGGAGGGGGTACCTCTTCAGGCTGCTTGTCTCCAGCGGTGCCTTCTGGTGGTGGTGGTGAGACGGTCCAACACTAAGGGGGAAGCTTCAGCCATGCAGACGCATAGTCGGTGGCACCACATGATGTAGTATTTCAGACTTCAGCTGCCAGAAAGTCAGGCCCTGAGCTCACACACGTTCCTTTAACTGTGCAGACTTCGGCAGCACCTCAATAACCTGTTCTCTCTGCATCTGCCTAGGGTCCACCTAGTCTTATCCTCTATCCTCTTTTGTTAGTTTTTAGTCAAGTTAGGCCTCCTCATGGTTTCAAGGCTAGGTGCTAGCCTGCCAGCAGTCACTCTCTCCTCAGTTCATGTTTTTGGGGGGCCTCCTTTCTTGAAGTGCCTCCTTCCGCTTCAAGAGCCCCTCATGGCACTCCCATAACATTATAACAGTAGAGAGAGAAAGAGAAACTACAAATGAAAGTCAACAGCCAATCATATGACAAGTTGCACAAGCATTACTCCACACTGTGTTTGTACACCCATTACATGGCTAAAGCCTGTGGTTTGATGGGCAGCAGCAACCAGCCACACACCCTTCCTGGGCTACATAAATCAGCTTTCTCCAGCCTCAATCTGAAGCTTATTTTGTTTGCACTCAGCATCCACCCCGTTTCCTAAGGTACTTTTAGCCAAAGGAATTACATTCCCCTAGGGGTGGAACCCTCCTCAAGCTCATTTGCCTCCCCAGTACTCCAACAGGATGGTAGTCCCTTGGGGGACAGAGAGTGTGAATGCCCAAAGTAACTAAATGCCAGTCAACATCCAACCATACAACTAGCCTTCAGCTCACAACAAGCTGCACACGCATTACTCCACTCTGCGGTTCCACATGCCCATTAAACTGTCATTAGTTTATGCTTTGGTGTTAGTCATAGTGAGACAGAGACACCATTTGTTTTTGATGCAAATCGTGGGCATCTCTAATAATTATAGCTAAATAACAATTAGAACTAGCCCTCTGGGCTGGCCTGGCAGCACAGTGGTAGAGCTACTGGTCATGATGCTGGTGATACCAGTTCAGAAATGAACCTGGGTTGTCCGGAGCCAGCCAGGAAGGAGGGCTGAGCATCACAGAGGTCGCTCTCCTCATCCAGGGAGGGAGGGTCGCTGCCTCTGGTGCACTGCTGCCACCTAGGGGACCATGGGTGGCAGTACATGGGTAGGCAGGCAGCAAAGGAGGTAGTCAGCTGGGCATGAGGATGGTGGGCCACTGCAGGTGTTGTAGACTGCCCACCCAGCCCACTGATGACCATGAGGAGAAAAATCAAAGGAAGATGGCGCTGGCACCCAAGGCAAAGGACCCTAGGATATTCTGGCTCCGGATGTCCGTTGCGCTGTCATCTGTAGAAACCACAGAATTTGGGGGTATATCATCCTTGCCTCCTTCCCCACCTGGGAGCCAAACATGCTCTGTGGAAGGGGCAGCTGCAGGCATTGAGATGTGGGTGAATCAGGTGTGCTTAGGGAGTCCAGAGAAGGCAGGCATTGAAGACAAACTGTAAATTAACAAAAAAATAAATAAAAAACATTCCTTATCATAGATAGGCAAGGAGTTGCATACTGTATTGTTACAAGGACACTATACATTTATCAGATGATAACTGTGCAATAGTTAAGCACTTTTGATTGACTGAAGGCATTCCAGTTCTGTATAATTTGCAGTTTCCAGACCATAAAGTGTTAAAACACTATCAAAGCCATTCATGGGATTAATGTCCCATCTCAGTGGGTATTTCCCAATGTAGTAAGACAAATGGAATTGTATAAAGCACAAGCAAATACACTTGGAAATGTCTACCAAATGGCCGACCCATCAACACAGTGGTATTGCTACTGCTTTCCATCCAGACAACCTGGGTTCTCACCCTGAGCATGTGATGTCTGATACTGATCCGTAAGGTGGTGTTCTGGCGTGTCAGGGTTCTGGCATCTTCATAGGCACCTTCTGCCTTAGGCATGGGAGGAGTGCACCTCCTTCTCCTGCATGACTGCCCCCTGTTGGCCCAGGGGTGTGACATGGGGGAAAGAACACTGTGATCCCTTTGGAGCAGGCTTATATTGGCATGCACCCATTTGCTTGGTTGGGGATGCGTAATAGGTCTGCGGCCCCTATGCACACCTACTCCCCAGGACTACTCTGTCAGCTCTGTTCTTTTAGAACCCTGGCCCTTTCTGCACTGGTCTTGGACACTGCAGGGGATTGGGGATTCTGCAAGAACAGGGCAAGAAGCCGAGATATGACCTGGGGGTGAGGTTTAAGGAAGGGTGAGTCTGATTCAGAACATAAATCCAGGTCAGTGCCCTGGGCATAGGAAGGTCAGTGAGCCAGGTATGCCCTGCCTCATCCCAATCCTCAGAGAGCCCACAAGTAGTTGAGGGCAGGTAGCCAAAGGGTCAGCTATTCCTACACCTCCCTTGGTGGCATGCTGTACAATACGAGATTCCTGTCATCGAGGCACAGGTCAGGAAGCATAGGAAAACCAGGAGCAGTTATAAAATTCACAAGTAGAGTTTTATTATTATCAATAACAGTGAAATAAAAAATAAAATTGTTCAGTATAACTATTTATAAATGCAATACAAACAGTGAAAAAAGTCCCTTGTCTGAGGGTTTCTCTAATTCTAAGTTTCAGTCTCTCCCTCCAACAAAAGATTGTGGTTCCTCTTATAATAAGTCTTTGCCTGGCAATTAACTTCTGCAATGTCATCTCATTAAGAGGTGTCCTGTTTCTCACCAAATGTATCCAAACTTTTTCAATATCTTTGCAGGCGTAACAAAATAGAACATGGTGTCCCAGAACTAATCGCCTGTTAACAACTCTGCAAAAGAGCTTGTGTTGCATCTCAAGGTTAACCCTCTGAGTTTCAAATAGCTTTTTGCAATTATTTCAACAGTGTTAACTATATACATTTTAAAATGAAGGGATCCCAGTTTTTCACATATATTTTATAACCACAGATACGCAAGGGGGAAAGAAAGATAGCAACAGCAAGAAACAGTAAGTGAAGGCAGGGAGATAGCAGTAGGCAGAGAATCACAAGACTGTCAGAGTGATCAGTTCCTAGGTCACAAGAGAACATTTGGTTGCGCAACCAGACAGACAAGAGACAGAAAAGGAAAGGGTAGAACAGATCATTGCATTTAACTTTTTCTGCATAACAAAAGGGACAGGGTTTTATTCAGCCCTGTCACAATCCCTAAAAATAAAACTTCCATGATTTTGTATTTGATTGCAGATATCTCTAGGGATTTGATATGCCTCACTGAAACCTGGTTGGGAGAGGACTCTGGGCCTGTCCTAGAGGTGGTCCTCCTAGCTGGGTTCTCAGTGGTAAACTGCCTAAGGCAGGAGTGATGGGGTAGCCATCTGTTTTTGAACTTACCTGAAACAAATGGCATACCCACCAAAGGAATCTAGGTTATTTGAATGTGTTACAGTGGAGGGTGATGTGCGTGTCAGGTGTAGGATTCTTCTGGTTTACCGACTGCCAAGCAGAGACCATGAATTCCTATGGAGATTTGCAGATTTCATTGTCGATCTTGTGTTGCCTGCTCCCAACCTGATTGTGCTGGGGGATTTGAACATGTGGGTTGACAATGAGACCTCAAACTTTGCTCAGCAGTTCCTCCAGATGATGGATTCAGTGTCTCTTGCACTGGTTGTTTTCAATGCTACCCATGAATTAGGGCCACACCTTGAACCTCGTCTTCTTTTTGCGGCTGGACATGTCGGATGTCAGGATGGTTCCAGCAGCATGGAGGGATCACCACACCATTCATTTTCTGTCAGGAACCCCCTATAAAATATCCCCCCCCTTCCGAAGATGGTCCAGTATTGCCTTTTATGTAATCTGGATCCAGAAAAGCTCCTGGATGTACTGGATGTCTTGAGTATAGAGGCAGCATGCGAGAGGGATCTTGATGGTGCTGGATTCTATCGCATCAGTCCATGTCCACCCACTGGCCTCCCACTGAAGCTTATTGTGGTATAATGATGAGTTGAGGCAGTTGAAGGAACTAGGTGAAAGTTGGTGCATTCCTGGAGGAGGTGAGGCTCACTGAATGACAGGATGACTCTGAGGTCTCATTACAAGGACTATCAGAGGGCTATAACTCTGAAAAAAGGCAGAATTTCTGTCACATGTTATTGCCTAAGGCAACAACAGACCAACTCAACTCTTTTGCACTGTGGACAGGTTAATACATCCATCCTGTCTACAGTGTAAGGGTGTTTTGTCACGAGATAGGTGGGACAAGTTTGGTAATTTCTTCCTGAACAAAGTGTCCTCCATTAGGGCTGGGATCTCCGCATGTGACCTTTCAAGAGCCAGTAGTGGCTGGGATGAAAGATATTGTGGCACTTGAGGGCTGTGGTCTAAGTTTCAGCCAGTAATGTTGGAGGAGGAGGTGGTCAAGGTGATGTCTGGTTTGCATCCCACTTGCTGTGTCCTGGATCCAGGGCCTATATGACTATTGGGGCGGTCATGAGACCTTTGGCCCATTTTTCACTGGCATTGTCAGGTATGGGGTTGTTTTCCTGGGGCACTTAGAAATGATTTAGTTAGACTGCTCCTGAAGAAACCATCCCTGGACCCAGATATGCTAGCATATTACAGGCCTACTCAAACCTCCCCATTTTTGAGGAAGGTAACTGAGAAGGTTGTGGTGATACAGACAAAAGCTCATCTTAAACAGGTAACATCTGTTAGCCATTCCAGTTAGGTTTTTCGGCCTCATTACAGCACTGAGACCGGGCTCCTCAAGGTGTTCAGTAACCTGTTTCTGGTGAGAGATGGAGGGGAACAGTCTGTTGTCACTCTCGACAGCTCGGTGTCATTCAACACCATGAATCATGGTGTTTTGATGAAGCACCTTGAGGAATATGTGAAGCTCACTAGAATAGCCTTGAAATAGTTTGTGTCCCTTCTGTTAGGTAGATTGCAGTGAGTTGTGATGGGTACTTAACTCTTTGCAGCTATCAGTGGTTACCTGAGATCAGTTCTCTCCACTATGTTATTTATAGTATATCTACTGGTGACCCTCGTTATCTCACTGTTTACAAGACTCTCCAAAACACCATAATAACTGGAAAATGAGTTATTACAGCATTTTTAAAACTTTCTTTCTCCAGCACCGTCCTCAGCTGTCACTCACTTGTACTGAGCCACTTCACTGGTTCGAACTGTGTGTGTGGTTGGGCTGAACAGTATAACAAACATGGTGGCTCCGCTTTCCACTTTTGATGAGCTGCATTTTTTATCACTCTCCCAATCTTAATTAAATTAACTTTTTTATTCGTTATCTGGTTGATCCTGCCTTTAAAATTTAAAGCAACTACCTGGTTGATCCCACCACCCATCCAGATCGGTAAACACCGGGTGCGATTCCTGACAGTTTAAGAAAAAAATTAGTTTGAGAGCAAGCGTGCGAGAGTGAGTGAGTGAGTGACTGAAAGAGAAAGAGAGAGAGAGAGAGAGTGAGTGTGTAACTGTATTCTTATGGATTCTTTTCACCCACCCCCTCTGTGTGTGATGACCTCATGAACCTCGGGTACGTAAAAAATATCCATAACACACAGTTGCATATCCCTTATTCTCTATGTATATGCTACTGCTAGGACTGGTCATAAGGCGATACAACATGTATTTTCACTGCTATGCAGATGTCACTCTGCTATACTTGTCCTTTACAAAGGATGGTCAAGGGTTGGGCAGGGTGCTGCAGCAATACATATAAGAGATCACTGACTGGATGGCTCCCAGCCAGCTGAGCTTAAATCCAACCAAGATGGAACTGCTTCTGATGGAACTAAGCTTTTTGTGGGTCATCTGTCAAGCGACACCATCAGGTTACCTTTTTCAAATGGTATCATCTTGACAGCCATGGATAGGGTAAAACAATCTGGGAGTCATTCTGGACCCAGAGTTGACACTCAAACATCAGGTGTCGGCTGTGGTCCGCAATGGATTCTTCCAGCTTTGGAATACCTCCTGCATTATGCACTGTTTGGTGCAAGAGGACCTGGTGACCCTAGTGCATGTGTTTTTAACCTCAAGTTTCAACTCCTGTAATGCTCTTTACTTGGGATATCTAGGAGGTTGGTGCACTGCCTGCAGCTGGTGCAGAATGCTGCAGCCTGGCTTATCAAACGGGTCACTGTATGCGGATAATATAATACCTGCGCTGTGGCATTGGTACTGGCTACCAGTTGGGTGGCGTACCACCTTTATGAGTGCTTTTCTTATGTATGACGTCCAGCATGGATTGGGCCCTAGCTACCTCAAAGACCATTTGGCTTGGTATACTCTTGGCTGCTCACTCTGCTCCACCAAGGGTTTGCTTTTGTCCATCCTGAGATCACATCTATAGCTGTCTGGTGATAGGATGTTCTCGATGGCAACCCCACCCATTTGGAACTCCCTTCCTAGCCATCTTAGGAGCTCACCCTCGGTGGAAACATTTAAAAAGGAGCTTAAGTATTATCTGTTTTGTCAGCTTTGGAGAGCAGTGACTGCTCTATCCTTTACCACAGCATTTGTAAGGCTTTAATATTTAGTTCTTTAATTAACTGTTATATTATCACTGCATGTCTTTCTGTCATTTGAATACTGTGATGTGCCCCAAGTCTTAGGGATAAGGTGCTAAATAAATATAAATGCCTTGCCTTGGTGAGCGATGTGGAAAACACTGCATACCTAGAACGGCGCTGGCAAGGGAGTTCTGAAGAAAGGGTGGGGCTCACCCAACCTTCCAGTGGCCACAAAAGGCCACTGACTGGGTTCATCCATAGGATGAAACTCTAGGAGTTGGGACAAGGGTATGGACTTTGAGGGGAAAAACACCCCAGCACCCCCTGGCAGATTGAACTGCCCCTCCTCCGTGCCACAGTAGGCCTCTACTAACTCCTCACCACTCCTCCTCTCAAACATCAACTACTGAAAGAGTACAGTATGTTGCCCCAAACTTGGGGAACTGGGGGCTTTCACCCATGGAGGATAAGCTGTGGGCTTCAGTCGGCGGTATCAAAGATGGATATCTAGCAGAAGCAGGCAGTGGTCTGGGAATCTTGGGAGGATGGCGACGATGGGCAGAAAGGCTTGGGTAAGCGGAAGAAGTACCTGGTGGCAGGCAAGAAGAAAATAAGGGGTAAAAACAGAAAGAATGAAAAAAAGGAAATTTACACCAAAGTCTTACTGACACAGAAAAGTAAGAGTGTAAAAACTTGGGAGTCCACCCAGTCTGCCCTGAAACTCTACCTAATTCTTCTCTGAGATGGCCACTCCCTCTCCCCTCTACCCCCTACCTCCCCTGGCCCTCCTCCCTCTCCCCTGGTTAATACTTTTTTGTAGCTGTAACCCCCTTGCAAATGGGGGTTCCTAACGTGCTTTATGCCTGGGTGGTAATCGGCATAAAGCCGCCTAAAATGGGGACCTGGTGAGTGCTCTTTTAGGGCCTCCGTATTCTGTCCCTTTAAGGGCTGCCTGTTGCAGTCAGAGTTAGTTGAAATGGGAGGGGGTTTGAGTGTTGCTATGCTCGACTCCCGCCTGGGCTGCTGAATAATCGCTCTGTTTCTGCCATCGCTAATTACACAGAGGGAGCTTCGTTAGAAGATGTGCTTGTTTGCTGACTATTAAAGTAGCAATAATATTGTAGTTGTTCTAACCTGCCTTCCTTTGCAGCAAGGACTGTTTCGACTGTCTCCCCCATTTTGGTCCAGAACTGCTGAATTGGACCAATCAGTACCTCGGGACCCTACAGAGTCGGCTGACCAATAGAGGAACTGTTTGTATTTGGAAAAGGCATTATGGGCTATGGCGCTTTTTCGCACCAGTGAGAGGCAGTGACTGGCAGGCTCAACCAGCCAATTAGATTGGGTTCGCCGAGTGGAGGAGTGCTAGCTGTGGAGAGCCAGATGCATTGTGGCTAGTGAGGAGTGAGGAGTGAGAAGCTGTGTGCTTCTGCGCTGAGGAGTGTTCGCGCGGGAAGGCCTGAAGCGGCCGTTTTGTGCTGTTGGCTTCGGCGGGCGGTCAGAGGAGGCTGTGCTCTGTACAGCTACCCACCAGGCTCGACCTGAAGGAGGACTGGAGAAAATTGCTGAATCGCGCTCGGTCCAAAGACAAGTGGAAGCTGCCGTTTGCAGTACCTCAGTGACGGTGAGTTTGTGGGAGCACTGGAAGCAGCTGCCTGGTGTGGTACCCCTCTGTTGCTGTTTACCATATAAATGTGGGAGGAGGCTTATGGAGCTCAAGTAAATCCTGCTGCCATTAAAGGACTTTGCCTGTTGCTGTTTACCATATAAATGTGGGAGGAGGCTTATGGAGCTCAAGTAAATCCTGCTGCCATTAAAGGACTTTGCCTGTTGCTGTTTACCATATAAATGTGTGAGGAGGCTTATGGAGCTCAACTAAATCCTGCTGCCATTAAAGGACTTTGCCTGTTGCTGTTTACCATATAAATGTGTGAGGAGCTCAAGTTAACTCTTGCTGCCATTACTGGACTTTGCCTGTTGCAGTTTGCCATATAAATGTGTGCAGCGTCTTGTGGAGTTCAGGAGTAGCCCTGCTGACGTTGAAGGACCCTATCTTGTCTGGAGGTCGTGAGTACTAATTCAGGGTAGCTCCCTGTTGAATTGCCACATTGGATTCCAAATGGAATTACTGTACTGCTGACTGTTTAACTTTTTCTTTTCTCTGAAGTGAAAGGGCCCCTACCAGCTGCCACGGTTTGGACTAGCCACTGGGGCTTGGTACCCAGGGACAATGACTGGTAGGGATAGGCAATGCACAGAGCCCTAGGTAGATGAGTATAGTGATAAGCTAATCAACTTGATTCCCCTGTCCTTGTTGTTTCCCCTGAATAAATTAGATTGTTTTGTACCACCACATCCTGGCTATTGTGCACATTAATGGTGAACTGCTGCTTGGTGATTGCAACATAACTGTGCCTTACTTTACAGGGGGTCCCCGAAGGGAGCTGGATTATATTTCCCGTGGGGTAAGTGTACTGGTGAATAGAATTGTTGGTACCCCGTGGGAGTCATTAGAGGGACAAAAGGGGGATTGCAGTAGCCCAGAGGGCTGTAACCGAAGTAGTCTTACTTGGGCTAACCCCGACCTCTGGGTGGAGGCACCCATCCACGGATCCAGGCCCCTTACCCTGCCTCACAGGGGGCAGACAGGGGTAGTAGCCCTAAGGGTAGTGCCCCCTAGGGGTTACATAGCCATCAGCTGTTTTTAAATTCAGCAATGTTTTTTGCATCAACTACATTGCTGGGGTAAGCTATTCCACTTACTCACTACCCTCTATGAAAACAGTACTTACTGACATACCCCTTCAACCCCACTTGCTTTACACTGTACCCCCCCCCCGTGGATGTACTTCCATTCAGCCAGAAGAGCTCCACCTGTTCCCCCTTTTTGTATCCCTACAGGCATTGTTATGTCTCTGTCATATCCCCTGATCTCCTTTTCCTCCTGCCCTCCAGGAAGCACATTTTGCGGCTCTCTAACCTGTCCTTGGAAGTCGTACTCTGCTGCTGCTGAAGGTCTCGACTGCCTTCCGCTGTACCATCTTCAGCCAGGTCCTCTACTTTTTTAAGTGTGGACTCTGTACACAGTAATTGAGGTGCAGCCTCAACAATGGCATAATGTCCTCCTTTCTGCGACTGGTAAAGCCCCACCTAATACACCCTACCATCCTACTTTTCTTCTCATATGCCTTACTGCACCGGGACATGAACTTCATGTTACTGTCTCACTAATTATTACCCCCATAAATACAGGTTACTCACCTGTAACAGGAGTTCTAGGAATGGTATATGTTGTTCATCCACACTTATTGGCAGGTATCCTTGCCGCTTTAAATCTTGCCGGAAGGTCTTCAAGCTGGCTCCTCCCACCTGGGTGGTATAACTCTCGGCTCCGCCCCATGACGCCAGATCTGGCCCGCTGGAGAAAGCTCAGGTTGTCGTCAAGCCGGGAGGTTGGGTGGTTGTGGATGAACAACATATACCATTCCTAGAACTCCTGTTACAAATGTCTTTCTATTCTAGGGACATGGATATGTTGTTCATCCACACTTATTGGCAGACTCTAGCAGTTCTCCGGGAGGAGGAGGAGGCAAACGCACCCCAATACTTACTTGGGAAAGAGAGACTGGAGAACCGAGGCCCCAAAACCAGCATCCAGCGTGACTCAAGGTCGATGTGGTAATGGGTAATGAAGGTGTGTGCTGACTTCCAGGTAGCAGCCTGCAGATTTCCTGGATAAGGACGTCCCTGGAAGCAGCCACCGTTGCAGCAGTATGGCGGGTAGAATGAGCTCTTATCCCTCTGGGAGGCTCCATGCCCGCCAACTTATAGCAGAGATCTATGCAGGAGGTGACCCACCTGCTTATCGTCCGCTTGGCTGCAGGTCTGCCAGATGCGGCTTCAGCGTAGGTGACAAACAGCTGGCGAACCTCTCCCCGAATTTCAGCCGTGCGCTCTTTGTAATAGGCGAGCGCCCTTCTAGGGTCCAAAGTATGGAGCCTATATTCGGCCTCCAGTGTGATTGAGGTAGAACACCGGCAGAGTCAACTTACCTGGTTAGGTGAAACTCCGACACCACCTTGCCGGAAGGAATTTCGTGGGGGACGCAGGAACATCTGTCCCTATGGAAGACCAGGTAAGGAGACTCGATGGAAGCGCCTGGAGCTCTCCCATCCTTCTGGCTGACGTGATAGCCACCAAGAAGGCGGTCTTCCACGACAGGTGAGAGAGAGCACACCTGTGCATAGGTTCGAATGGCTTGCCCATGAGCTTTGCCAGTACCAGCAGTAGATCCCTTGGAGGTGGAGGTTCTCGCACCGGAGGGGATATGTGATCAAGGCCTTTGAAAAAGCGCCAGACCACCTTCTCCTGCGCCACCGACTGCTTCCCGGCCCGCACCCGGTAAGCAGAGATGGCTGCCAGGTGCACCCTTAGGGTCGTCGACCTAAGCCCTTGATTAGAAAGGGACCATAAATAGTCCAAGATGCTTGCCAAGGAACAGGAGGAAGGGTCAAGCCCTTGCCCTGACACCAAATGGAAAACCTTTTCCATTTGAAGGCATAACATTTTCTGGTCGACTCATACGTGACGCCTCAACTACATTGAGGACCTCGTCGGAAAGACCCAAGGCCTGGAACTCTAGCCGCTCAGGAACCAGGCCGTCAGGTGCAGGGATTGAAGGTCCGGATGGAACACCTTCCCCTGATTGACTGAGAGCAGGTCCGGGCGAGCTGGAAGCTGCCGCGGAATCCTGGAGCTGAGACTGAGGAGATCTGGGTACCAGAACTGGCGAGGCCAGTCTGGGGCTAGCAGAATCACCTGTGCCTTGTCCCTCCTCGCCTTGAGAAGCACCTTGTGGATCAAGGGAAATGGGGAAAAGGCGTAGAAGAGGCCTGGGGTCCACTGCCTTGAGAAGGCATCCCCCTGCAGCGAGCCCTGCTGAGGGGGGCGGGCATGGAACAGCCTCAGCCTCGCGTTCTCCCTGGAGGCAAACAGGTCCACCTGAGGTGTGCCCCAATGGGAGAACAGATGCTGTACTACCTCCGGCAGGAGAGACCACTAGTGGGATGCAGCCCCTATCCGGCTTAGGGCATCGGCCAGGGTGTTGGAGGCTCCTGCCACATGAATGGCTAGGAGATCCGCCTCCAGGCTGCGCCACAGTGACCAAATGCGGAGAGCCTTGCATAGAAGCATGGGCGCGTCGCCCCTGCGGTTTAGATAGTACATGGTCGTGGTGTTGTCCGTCTGGACTTGGACCACTTGACCCCGGAGGAACGGAGCAAAGGCGGTGAGAGCTAGGCGGACCGCTCGGAGCTCCAGCAGGTTGATGTGGCATCGGGACTCCCGTGGGGACCAGAGGCCGTGAGCCCGGTGTTCCCCCAGATGGGCACCCCAACCCATCAAAGAGGCATCGGTCGATAGAGAGACCGTCGGCTCGGGGCGGATGAACGGGATGCCCTCCTGCAAATGACCTGGAACGATCCACCACTGGAGAGTGTTCCACATCTCCTGTGTCACTGACACAAGCTGGTCCAAAGGATCGCAGCGTTGTGACCACTGGCTGGCCAGTCCCCACTGAAGGGGACGCATGTTCCAGCGGGCCCAGCGGACCACGCTGGTGCAGGCCGCCATGAGACCCAGGAGGTGCAGGAAGTCCCGGGCAGGGCGCAATTGCCCAACCAGAAATGATTGGGCAAAGGAGGAAAGAACCTTGGCCCTGTCCGCCGGGAGCCGCTCTGGCTCGAAGAGTCGAGCTGCGCCGATGAACAGAATCACCTGCTTGACTCGAGTTCGACTTGGCCTGTTGATAAGGAGGCCCAGTTGGAGAGCAGACCTGGAGGGCCAGATCTCTGGACCGCTCCACCTCCTGCCTGGAGGGAGCTGCTATCAGCCAGTCGTCCAGGTAAGGGTACACCCGGACCCCTCGGCGCCGCAGGAATGCTGTCACCACTGCCATGCATTTGGTGAAGACCCTGGGAGCTGGAGACAAGCCGAAGGGCATGGCTCGGAACTCGAAAAGGGATCCTTCCGCTCGGAAGCGAAGGAATCTCTGGTGAGACGGACGGATAGGGACGTGAAAAAACGCGTCCTGCAAGTCCAGAGAGCAGAACCACACGCCGCGTTCCAAGGATGGTATTATCTGAGCCAGAGTGACCATCCTGAAGGTTCGAGACCTTAGGAACTTGTTTAGGTCGTGTAGGTCGAGAATGGGGCGCCAGCCCCCCGTCCGTTTCGGAACCAGGAAGTACACCTGGACACAAACCCTGGGTCTAAGGGGGTCCGCTACCACCTGATCACCTCCTTTCGGAGGAGGAGGCGATGTCGGCTCGGCGAGGCCGACAGTGAGCTATGGACCCCGAGGCCCCCCGAGGTGCGACGGCTCTGAAGGGTGGGGCCTGCTCGAATTCCAGAGGCAGGCCTTTTCCCACCACCTCCAGTACCCACCTGTCCATGGTAACAGCGGACCAGGCGGAAAGGAAGTGTCGGAGTCGTCCCCCCACGGGAGGAACCAGGGGTAGGGTGACGGGGATGGGGGCGACACCCCTCAGCCCGTCACTGGGCAGGCTTGGAGGAGGGACCGGCCGAGGGACGTCCTGGGCCTTTTCCTCCCTGCCTCCTATTAGAGGAAGCCGGCTTGGGTTTGGGATGCCAAGGCCGAGCCTGCTGGCCCCTGGCGTTGCTGGGCCGGGCGCGGGCGCAAGGGCGAAAGGAGGCTTAGGCTGTGGTTTGCGCTTTGTCCTTCTGAGCGGAAAGACCGAGTCCAGGGTAGCATTGGACTTCTCGATCCTCTGCAGGTGACCTTCCACCCCAGGGCCGAAGAGGTCAGTCCCCAAAAAGGGAACATCCGCCAACTTGTGCTGGGTATCCGAAGTAAAGGTGGATATCCTCAGCCAAGCCCGCCGACGCATAGCCACTGCGGCCGCCACCGACCTGGCACATGAGTCCCCAATATCTAAAGCAGTCTGGAGCTGCTGTTTGGCCACTGCCCTGCCCTGGTCCCGCACCTGCTTGACCGTAGTCTGCAGATCCGCGGGAAGATGAGGGATGACCTCATCCAGGGAGCCCAACAGGGCATGAGAAAAATGTGCCATGAGGACGGCCGAACTGGCCTGACGAAGGCCGAGAGAGGACACAGCATAGACTTTTCGCCCGACATAATCCAATTTCTTGGATTCCTTGTCGGGAGGTTTGTCCACATCCCTGGCGTTGCCGGCGCGCCGGAAAACGCTGTCGGTAACCAACCCTCAGCAGAGGGTGCTCAAAACCGGACAGGGAACCGTAGGGACCGCGATACTTCCTGGCCATCCTGGCCGAAGGCGAGGACAGGAAGCAGGGCGCTCAAGCTCCAAGGCCGGACCCACTATGGCCTCGGCCACGGAAAGGCCTCCGTTGGAGAATCCCTCGGTCCAGAATCTCCGTGAGGGATACCTGGCCCGTTGGAAAGCGAGGTTGAGCTTCATCCCGTGGACTCCGAGATGAGCGAAGCAGTCCTAGGAAGGACGACGGGCTATCGTCCATTGACTGTCCTCCTGAGGACTCCAAGTCCAGTCGCTTGGAGAAAAGGAGGAATTATCCTCGGACTCGGACGAGGTCCTCGAAGAGCTGCCTCTGGCCTGAGCCACCTCTACCTGCGAGGTCGGTGGGAGTGAGGTAACAGACAGCCTATGGGGTGAACCATAGCAGACGAGAATCCTGGTTGGAGCCCCAAATAGTGGCTGTGGAGGCGGAGGTTCCACCGAATCGGTGGAGCAGCTGGTTTTGGCGAACAACCGCCTGGGTACAGGCTCTCGGTAAGTCGAGGGGTTGTGTCGACGCTCGATGACAACCACTTAATGGCGGGAAGGCGACTGCGTCGGCTTATTCGATCAGGAGGAAACTGTTGCCATAAAGATCCTCGTACCCGTCGGCGTAACTACGCCAAGCCTCCCTCGTCCGAGGAGGAGAGACGGCGACGTTGGCCACGCTGGTGCGAGACCGCCTAAGACGGCGGGATCGGCTGACCGCCAAGAGGTCCGAGACCAGAGCCTCGGCTTTCCGGGGGTCGCGGGAAGTGTTGGCAGGAACCGGCACTCCCTTCGGCTCGGAGGGTTCATCCGAGGGCTCCGGAACCGGAGGCACAGGCAAGCCCACGGGATCCTCAACTCCCCCCGGGGGAACCGGGGAGAGGGGAGTCTCGGCTTCTATAGGCGACAACCCATCCAACGGATCGAGAAAAATCTCGACTTCATCGACGGGAGTCTCAGTCAACTGACCTGACGGGGACACCGTGAGACCAGTGCCGGAAGCCGAGCGGTCGACCGAAGTCGACGGTCGACGACTCGGGGAGAGGGACCTTTCCCGCTCCCAAGAGCGTCGACGGAGGGATTTACCTTTGTCCCTCTTTTTGGACCGAGAAAAAGGTCCAGCAGACGTTGGCCCTTCTCCCTTAGTGGAGAGGGACAGACAAAGCTCTAAAGGAAGCTGTTGGAAGAACCCAGAGAGAGCGGGATAAATGCAGCGGCCGAGGAATACAGTCCCAGCGCTGCCTCCTCTTCGAGGCGATCATCTGCTCGACTGATCCGCCGAAAGCCAGCGCCGCGACACCGCCGACCGGGCCTCTTAGACTTCACCGGAGGGAACGCCGGATGGCCCAGTTGCAACGGCAGCACGGTCTTCGAGGACGACGTGAAATAGGCTAGTACGTCGCAGTCCCGCGGGTCGGGCTCGGCCTAAACAGTAGACACACGTGGAGTGTGGATCCGTCCGAGACATCTTCTGCCCGCAGGGGCATCTCCGAAAACCGGGAGTCGATTTGTCCATCGCAGCCGTGAGGGATCGAAGACTGAAGTCTTTTTAGCAAAAAACTTTCAAATTCACAAAACGGAAGAAATAGGAACCAGTCTCAAATGCAGAGCGTTAAGGAGGGAACCTGAGCTTCCAAGCGGTAAGGAAGATCTGGCGTCATGGGGGCGGAGCTGAGAGTTATACCACCCGGGTGGGTGGGAGGAGCCAGCTTGAAGACCTTCCGGCAAGATTTAAAGCGGCAAGGATACCTGCCAATAAGTGTGGATGAACAACATATCCATGTCCCTAGAACAACTCTTTTCCTTGTGACAAAAGTGTCAGGGTTGTTTCCAGACATGCCCAGTAGGACTGGTGCTATGGCACTGTTTCCCACTTGCCAGAGCGGGAAAGGGAAGAGTTAGGTGGGCTATAAAAGGAGATAATAATAATAATAATAATATGTTTATTTATAAGGTGCCTAATCTAATACCAAGGCGCCTAACAATATAAAAACAAATCAAAATCATACAAACATCAATTCAATTAAGATCAAGTAACAATAAATCAGAAAAGCAAATCAGTCAATTAGCTGAGAAGGCTTGGTGCCACAAAGAGGTTTTTAAGCCTTGCTTAAATTCCTCCACAGTTGTGCACTCCCGCAACCAATGGGGTAGAGAATTCCAAAGGGTGGAGGCTGTATACGAAAAGGCTCTTGCACCAGATGATTTTAAATTCACCCTTGGGATCTCTAGCAACCCCTCGTTAGCCGAGCGGAGTGATCGACCAGGGCAGTAAGGGAGCTCTTTTAGACAGTCCGGGCCCTGTCCATGTAGGGCTTTGAAAATCAGTAAACTGACTTTAAAGGTGATCCGCCACTGCACTGGCAGCCAGTGCAGTTCGGACGGCACCAGTGAAATATGACAGGACTACAGATCCTGTCAACGCTTGTAACGCCACGCTCTGCACCAGTTGGTAAGCGACTTGATTTCTACCCAGAAACTTAGGTAGAGGCGGTTGCAATAATCCGAGTGCAAGGACACAAAGGCGGGACCAGAGTAGGAAGGTCATCAGGACGGAACCAGATGCTTAATCCTGGCATATTCCTAAGATGATAAAAGGACGTTTGACGACAGCCGACACCTGAGAATGCAGGGTCAGTCCATCATCAAAAATAACCCCCAGGTTATGCACCTGTTCAGAGGTTGGGAGTGAGACGCCGCCAAGAAAACTTCCAGAGGGTGTACCAACTCCAGACCCCCCTATCTGACGACCTGGGTCCACAACCAATACTTCAGTTTTTTCTGAGTTCAACTTCAGCTAGCTGGAATCCATTCACTCCTGGATTTATCTCAGACAGTTATTAAAGACCGAGAGAGCTCCATCCTGGTCGGGTGTGAAAGAAATATAGAGCTGGGTATCATCTGCATAGCAGTGAAACCTCAGCCTATACCTTCTTACAATGTCTGAGGGGTAGCATGTGCACTGCGAACAACATGGGTGACAACGCTGAATCCTGAGGCACCCCACAGGACAGAGGAGTTGGGCCTGAAGAACAAACCCCAGACACCACTCTCTGTATTCTACCCGTGGGGAAAGATGTAAACCATCTGAGGACTGTTCCCGACAGTCCACAGATATGCATCAGGCATCCTATCAACACCCCATGGTCCATGGTGTCAAAAGCTGAAGAGAGATTCAGAAGGACCAAGATGGTACAATTCTTCTGATCTCTCACCATCAGGAGATCATTGAGCACCTGAACCAGTGCTGTCTTGGTACTATGTCTCTTATGAAAACCGGACTGGAGCGGTTCATAGATGTCATGGATGGTCAAATGGTTTTCCAGCTGAGCTGTCACTACTTTCTCAATCACCTTCCCTAAAAAGGGAAGGTTAGAGACAGGTCTGTTGTTTGTAAGGCAGTCGGGATCCAAGGTAGATTTCTTCAGGAGTGGTGTCACCACCGCCTCCTTCAGGGAACTAGGAAACTCTCCGATTCCAAGGAGCACCAGACTATCCACACAAGGACCGGACCGATGACATCAAAACAACCCAAAATTAGGGAGGTTGGTCCAGGGTCCAAACTACAGCACGTAGGGCACACACCCTGGATAATCTGCATGACATCCATGAACTCCAGTCGACTGAAGGTACTCCAGGAAGGCCGAGGTACAGTGACCCCATACTGATCAGAAGCAACACCCAAAGAGTGTGCTGGCTGGAGTACTGCCCTGATGTCAGTCACCTTATCTGCAAAGAACTGATCAAGTTCATCGCACTCTAATTGCGAAAAAGCTTTCCGAACATGTAGACAGGCTGGGTTGCACAGTCTGTCCAGTCTGGAAAAGCTGAGCAGGTTGATTCTGAGCAGCCGCAATCTCCCCAGACAGGAATTCTGCCTTCTTACGGGTGACTGCAGATTGATAGACTTGATAATGGTCCATCAATCCAAGGTGGTCGGCATCAAGGGTGGACTTGCGCCAGCAATGCTCTAACCTTCGTCCCAGTCTCTGCATCTCCCTCAAAGTCCCATCAAACCAGGGGGACCTGGGGGCGAAGGGAGAGAGGGTGAACACAGAGATGTTTGGTAGGAAAAAGGTAGTGGAGTTGGGCAGAAGTACTGACGTAGGTCCCTGCCAAAGAGCAGGACACAATCCGGGGTGTCCCTAACCATAGGTCGTGAAAAGGGCATCAGAGTCATGGAGCTTTGCCTAACAGCAAGAAGCAAGCCTTGCATCTCTCTGTAGAGATGAAGCTGGAGAGAAGCTCAGCAGTATCCACACTAAGCATCTGCTTTCTGAGAAGGTGAGAGAGAAGGCAGCCTGCTTGACTGGCTTGGGCCTGCACCATTCAGACCCAAGCATGGGCTCCCACCTTGGATGGAAGGGTTGGCTATGTTCCCATGAAAGTGGCATCTGGTCCACAACCCAGAGTCACAGCATGAGTTGTGTGGTATATCTGGTGCCTGGCATGGCCATGAACAGGACCTGACCCTTAGATGCTCCGAACTACTTGAGAAGACCGGTTACAGGGTTAGAATGGAGATGGTTTTACTGCCATGTGGGTGACCACAGGTGGCAGTGCAGCTGGAGCTGCTTGTGGGTGGGAGGATGCCTATGGGTGCTGCGCCACGCACACCATGCATGTATGGGTGCTTGGCGTGCCTTTATATGTATGTCTTAAGTGAAGGGGGATGGGAAACCATGAAAAGAGCCTCAGTGGCTTGATGAAGCCGACGCTTCTTGCAGGCCCCGCACCTGGCTACTCGGGCCCTGCCTCCCAAACCAGATCTGTGTGTTGCAGGGGCGTTGGGGGGGGGGCGCCACCACAAAGGGAAATCTCTGCAGGAATATGGGAGGTCAGGTAAGATCCGAGGATGCCAGGGTGACAGGGCTGATGTGGGATGCAGCAGGTGGGGGCCATCGGAAGTGAAAAGGGACACACAAAAAAAAGAATGGAGATTGTTCTGCTGGAGCGGGACAGTGAGAGGGTTCCTGAGCAAGTGCAGGGATCCCACTTGGCACACCCTCAAGGTATGTGACCTAATGGCTTGTCTGAGGCCTGAGTGGATGTGCCTGAGAAGACGGACAAGGAGAAACACAGAGCTGGAATGAGAGGAAGGCCTGAGGAGGCTCAAGATTTGATGAGCTAGCAAGGAAAACCCAGTGAACCGAAGAACTGGAGTGGTTGGGTAAAAGTTGGGCATGCCAGGATTCAGGTAGGAGAGTCTTCCTCTCTTGTTATTAGAAGATCTAGTGATGGGGCTTTCAAAGCCAAGCGGAACCCACCCCCTCAAATTGGGCCTGTGAGATGCTGTAACGTGAGATGCTGTAGCACGGGAGTGGAGCATTGGTTGATGACATGGATGCCCAAGGGTGGCACAGACATTGGAAACAGCTGCAAGTCCCTTTAGCTGCAAAGGTGTCGAAGAAGTGGGCACACAGTAAAGTTAACTGTTCTGTCTGGGTGAAGTGTCTCAGCTGATTCTAAGATGGTTGAAAATGTTCGTAACTCGAGAGAGCCTGTTTTTAAGATTCATAAGTCAGTACTGTAGGTGAGGTGAAGCCTAGGTACAGAACCACTATATATTGGGGCCAAGGTGTGAAATGGGTTGCAGGAACCGACAGAGTCCAGGGTGATAACATAAAAGGTTAAACGTATTCATCGGAGTAATGCATAATGTATTAAGAGCTGTTCTGATTTAGGCCCTTGGGCCAGAAATTAATGAACTGCTGTACCTTGTGCTACCAGCGAATAGTAAAAAGGAACGCAACTATGCATCCATGTGGTTATTTACTATCTCATGGCATTTCTGTCTCAGAAGATCCTCAGGAGGAGAATGTGAACCATGCTATCAGTCGTTTGCTAGGGGCTCCTGGTGAGCAACTTTACACTGAAAATACACCTAGACACAGGATTGCCCTGGGCCATGTCCACCCCCATAGAGCGCAGTCACTCAACTTGGCAAGGAGTGAAGGAAGGGGTTGCAAAGTGGGGTCTTGCCTGGGATTCGGAAGCAGTTTGCAACCAAGGTTTTAAATATGGTGTCAGACAAACAGATTTTCTTTGCATCTGAGGCAGGACCGGGATATGCAACATGATGTGTGGCAGAGAGTTGACAATGTGCTTAGGCAGCAGCGTGATAACAGCGGGGACCAAAAGCCCTAAAGAGGAAATGTATCTTGGACTGTAGCAACAGCACCAGTTGTATGTCTGGTGCACATGGGTGAGCACAAGTTTCCTGGGTGGTGATCGTAAATGCCACCAATGGCTAGCATAAGAACGAGCTAGAGGGGAGTGACCTGTCAGAGGACTGGTTGCTGGATGATTGTGCAGGCACGCAGATGTGCAGCTGCAAAAAGCAGCACATAAAGGCCTGCATAGAGGACTCATAGTCAGATCACTCTGAGGATCTTGCACTGGGCCCTGTTGCTGAGGGAGCAGCACAAAAAATTGGCCACTGTGTGCCATAGAGTGGAGGCTAGATGGGTCCCCTATCACCTTGAAAGGGAGGACGTGGACACTTTGTGTTAACTGACTTCTGATCCAAGTGGTTAAGGTGATATAAGCATTGTTTCCCTGGTTTGACAACATAAGTGAGGTCAGATCCAGAACAGAGATGCTGCGTGGTCCTCTTGCTTTCACCCGAGGGGACTGCATGACCAAGGGAGTCAGTGTAATGGCTTGGGGCGTCAGCTGCTTCAAGTTGCAAGGGGAGGTGGCTTATAAAGTGGCCCTATGCGAAGCATGCTGGCACAAGATTCTGTACTGTGGTCATGGGCCGTTCAGAATGAAATCTGCTATACCAATGCCCTGTGTGCTGGTGAAGGGTCCTTGAAGAGGACCTACGAGCAGCTGAGACCTTTAAGTACATGAAAGTGGTAAACAAGGTACATCATGTGAGCCTATTCAAGAGCTGCAGTCATATCACTACCATAAGGCACAAACTATGTCGGGGGGGGGGTAGTTTGAGGAGGGGCAGGAGTAAGTATTTCTTCACCAAAAGAATAGTGGCAAGTGGCCTCCTGGAACAGCCTCCAGGGAGAAGTAGTGAAGGCCAAAAAAGTGACAGGCTTCAAGAGAGCGTGGAACATATATAAAGGACTTGTAAAACCACAGTGCATAGACACTCTAGCTAATGGTTTGTAGATATGTAGCAAATGAACTAACACTTGCTGTCACTTTTCTATGCTTCTGCAACAGTGCAACAGTAAGAAATAGTAACAGTACAGTGACCTCTGGTGATGGTTGTTGACATTACAATATAAAGTCAAAAGCTAAGTCTAACTCACCGGTTAGGAGGAATTCCCTTTTAGTTGAATGGTTAGTTGATCCTTCAGAACTCTCAGGGTCACAAGTTTGAGTTCCCCAGTAAGTTCTGGAGGAGTGTCTGTTCCAGGAAATGTGACAAACTTAAGCTGAATTGGCAAAGGCAATTAGTTTTGCATAGCACCTTCCATACACACTAATCGCCAACACACTTTGCAACCTACAACAGCTACAGCTGCCATAAAGGATGCTTACTGCCTGATCCACGAATGCCTCCGAGGTGACACACAATGAATGTCTGCATTTGCAATGGCAGATATAATATGCACAACAAGATCCAGGAAGCTAGGGCATAACCCAGAAATGCACATAGTAGCGTGCACACAGCTGCAAGCGGGGGTTATCTTAGCGTGCAGAAGAGAAGGAACACCCCAACACCATCCACAGAATGCCCAGTGAACCAGTCATATAAGGCACTGGGCCACTCCCCCCCTCTACCTGCAAACACAGAAGGAGTATGTTCAGTATGGACAACAGTTCGGAATGGAGGGGAGCAGTATCATCACGTGCACTGCAGGTATAGTTGGGGCAAGCTCAGCACAGGGATGATATGCCATCACCAGTATGGATGCTAGATGCAGTTGGGGTATGAGACAGAAACTCCAGACACCGAGTTTTCATCCCTGAGGAGTTGGTCATTATACAGCACAGAGATGAAAGACACTACAGGACCCTATATGAGTCTGTTGCCCTAAAGAGACAGCCTGACCAGAAGCTGTGGATCTGAGAGGCCATCCAAAGGGCAGTCAGTGCCACAGGGAACATGCCATAATCGGCTGTGGCCACTGAGCACAAGTGGTGCAACCACCATAGCATCATGAAACAGAAAATGGCCCTGCGACACCATATCCTAAGTATCCTGGGGGCCCTGATAGTGTACTCAACCTGAATCCTATCAAGAAGATCATGACCGACACCTGTTGCCAGCCAGCGGTCTATAAATGGGGAGGTGGATGGTGTGAACCCATCTCATGCTGTAGGTTAATAAGGCCTCCGAGGGATGTCTCTCATAGTATAAGAGTCCGAGCCTGAGGTTTGGGTGAGAGGATCGCAGAGTGAAGCAGAGATATTCTGTCTGTCCAGAACTCACGAGAGTTGTCTCATATACCATAAGAGACATCCCTCGGAGGTCCTATATTATGTTATTATTTTAAGTTTAATTTGTTTAATTTGTTTATATTTCGGAAAGACCTTTAAGCGTGAGCTCTTTTACAAAGGTTCCACATCAGGGTGAAAGGGTGAAAATTATAAATCACTCAAGTTTAGCTCAAGTAATTTACAAGAAGTTTAGAGTACTTTTTACTTATTATTTTATTCTGTAGTCCTCCCCCCAGCACCAAAGTGGAGTGCTCCCTCCTAACACTCTTGCATGAAAGCACATTGTACACAGAACAGGTACAGTGTCTCTGCATGCTGATTGGCTGAAATCATGTTAGTGGTTTATAATAATACTGTATACCCTGCCTGCACACTGGAAATGTAGACCGAGACTCAGGTGATGGCGGCATTGGTAGCTACCCCGGCCCACCTATCCGGCCCACAGCTGAAGCCACACGAGGACGCAGAGGGCAGTGCCAGTGCACCTGGTGAGTATGCTGCCCAAATCATGTACAGGCCTATGCTGCTGTAGGAGACATGTAGTCATGCTGACATCCCTATGTGTACCCCATCCAAACAGGTGCAGATGCCAGACAGAACAGGCCAGACCAGACACTGCCCATGCCAAGGCACCAAGAGATGGCAGAAGTGACATGGTACCCCCCCACCAGAGTGCTCAGTGGTAATGGCACAGGACCATCCCAGTATAACAGAGGATGCCCATGCCATGCCACCCTGCGAGACGCACACACACACGGGTTTACAGGGCAACAGCATTATCGTATAAGTTGTCAGTGTACAGTCCTCCACCATGCCACCCTCACCCAGCACACCAGATAGTGACCCACAGGAGGCCCATCAGGGTACACAGCTCGAATACATGCCCATAGATCACAGAGTCTACAGGCTTTCTAACGTGAGATACACCTCCAGGAATCGCACCAGCTGGGGTTGACAAGGGACATACATTTGGAGATGCGACATCTCAGGTTGGAAATGTACACAGAGGTGGGGGGGCTCTGCACAGATGTGCTGGCAGTGGACAGAGCTCACATACATCAGGCATGTCATGGAGGTAGGGCTGAACCACATAACCAATGGCCTGTCCCAGTGCCTAGGGGACCCAGCAAGGTGCTGAGTCAGCACATAGCCAGATGGTCCAGAGCCGCCTTGCAGCCACCCTTATGCACCCATATATGCAGAACAGGGCCCAGCAGTCCCAAAAAATGAGTCAGTATGGTGATGTAGCCATGTTTGTAGCAGACGTGCATCCAGGCCCTGCCACGGCACAGCTAGGCTCTGGGATTGCCACCATGCTCCCTGATGTAAGCCCCACCCACAGGCTTACTAGAACAAGGAGGATGCTCGGCGGTACTTGACAAGGTACCTGAGTATGTACAAAACCACAGTGACAGCAGCAATGGTACCCCACCACACCCAGTTCCCACCCCCCAATATGCAGGCTCCCAACCCCCACCCACATATCAACAATACACAGCACAAAGTGCATTGCATGGAACGACCCACGTCACCACTGGAGCATCCTCAGGGTCTATGTAAAATTAGGGGCAATGATTTTCAGTTTTCAATGGAGAATGCCGGTAAAAAATGGAATTTGCCATTTTTAAACTAGTACTTGAGGGTCACTTTTTCACGGGAAAATTCACTCTGCACTAGCTTTTTGAGTAAAATGCACTATTTTGGGCCACAGTTTTGTATAAAACATGCTGATTTGCCCCCTACATTGGGGAAAATGGATTTTAAGAATTTGCCAGTTGGTGACTTGTGAAAATGGAAAATTCACTGGCCCTAGTAAAACATTTCTTGACCAGCCACCGATGCTATGCCCACCCTACCACGTAACCACCAGCATCAGTGTGTGTGTGTGTGTGTGTGTGCTCCTGTTGGTGGACAGTTGTGTTGGTCCACTGATGGATATGCTACGCATGCATGACCGGACCATCAGGTAAGGGTAGTCTCTTCCTCAGTGCCAGGTTGTGCAGCTTACAGTACACCGTAAAATTATGGCAGACCCTGCCAGGTGTTTACTGCAGTGTACACCCAGCCTTTTCTAGACAGTGAAACTGCATCTTCAGGAGTCAGAAACACAGCACACAGAGTGAACGTCAGAGACAGACACGAGGTGTGCAGGTGTACATACCAATCATCCATGATGACATGCAGGCATGGCACAAGGTGTGACTGCTGAAGCAGGAATCTGTCAAGTGTAGAGCCTTGGTATTTGACACACATGTGATTACATCATGTGCATCACACATGACCTGCATGTTCATATGGTGTGATACCTTCCAACTGCGCTAAATCTCCATGGAAATAATGCACATGTGTGCAGTCTATCACACCCACCATATCTGTGAATGCTGCGATAGGGAAGAAGCCCTCTTTATTCAGTATGACATCTGCCTCGGACATTGGAAGGTTTATGAAGTCACCTATGTGCTGCAACAGGGCATCCATCACCTGCCACAGGCATGGAAACACAGATGATTGGCCTATTCTAGTGGTGGCACCCACGATCCTTTGGGAGGAGCTTATGCCATGGTATGCAGGGGCTCCCAGGACATTGACACGCACATCTGCTGCCTGGCTGTGGCGTATTCTACTGCTCAGAAGTGGAACAAGCAAAATTCCTCCACCGTTACACAGTTGAAACTGAACCTCCAGATGCACTGCAGGGTTCCGAGTGTTCTGAAGTCCAGTATGGACCTCTACAAATGTTCCTCTTCTCTCTGCTGCCTCTGCAAGGCATCCTCTAACAGAAACACATTTAGTAGAAGTACAGGACACATGGCTCTGTACACAGTGAGCAGATGGTGGTGGTGTACCCGTATGAAAGTACAGTACCTTTGCAGGCCGCAGTGCAGGTTGTATAGGCCTGTACATCTTTATACCCTTTTCAGACCAGTGATGCATGCTCCTGGAATGGGGAAGGGGGCTTACAGTATGACCCCTCAGTGTGCTTATGTTCTGTCATGCACACAGCCTTTGTTTACCCGACACTCTGCTGCCACATGCCACCATGTCACACTCTCCGAGTGATGTTCCTAGTGATGCAGAGTATGTGCGGTACATGTGTACTGCAGCCTATCTGTGTGGCCCATGAGGGGGCATCAGCTGGGGTGCAGGTTCAGATGGACGGACACCTGCAGGTTTCCCATGTGTGAACCCACACCAGTCTGTACTCCCATGGCTGCTGTGTGTGTGGCACGATACCACATCGCATACTAATAGGAATGTCATGAGCCTCGGCACAGGCACAACAATCCACTGGGGTTCCACCCCACCAGCCAATGCTGTTGTAAGTTGTAAATGCTGTGTTACTACATATATTCTGTAGGTAAGGACTGTGTCGTGTCTGTGTGCTCCCATTTGAGATTTGGGGAAACCTGTAGTGCAGCCACCCTTCAGGTTTACATGTGTATTGCCATACATGAGCCCCATACAGTGATCTGCTGCCAGGCATTCACCCATCATGATCATACCTGCTCAGTACGGCAGCCGCCTTACATGCCTACTATGTCAACCGTGGCCACATACAGGTATGCTGTTATGCCCAACCATCCATCACACGTAGGCAGAGGTAGACATGTTTCGAAACTGCCAGTTTCACGAAATGCTTTGTGAAATTCCACTGTTCCGTGTAATTTTTTGCTGGGTGCAAAATTTCGGCTGCAGAACATGAAATTTCTTAGCAAAATGCACAATTTCGCCAAATGTCGACCAAATTTTGCACACATTTCACCATTTCATGGGCGAAATTTTGCATTTTTATGGACAAAAATTTGCATTTCACAGTGAAATTTTGCATTTTGCCCATGGAATTTCACAGTGGCTCAGCAGGTAGCACACTCGCCTCTGAGGCCGGGAGATCAGAGGGCTGTGGGTTCAGTTCCCACATCTGGCACTTGGGTTAATATCCCAGTACTGACACTGTAGTGCAGCATGAGAGGTGTGCTGCACTTCTGAGGTGCCGTCTTTCGGATGAGACGTTAAACCAAGGTCCCATCTGCCTGGATTGGTGGTAGTTCAGGTGCATGTTAAAGATCCCATGGCACTTATTGAAAAGAGTAGGGGTATGTTTATTTAAAAACAAAACATATGTACAGGCTTTGTTTGAAACAAAATATAAATACAGCAATGTTTCAAAAATTCAAAAACAGAAAAACATCAAAGATTTGAAAAAAAAGCATTGAAGAAAACATTTCATAAGAAAATAACACAGTAAATCAAAAGAAATTCCAATAACGTTCCCATATGTTTGTTTTAAGAGTTTTCCTTTCTCCCTCTTTAAAGCAATCAAGGTAGTTCAATATTTTCATAAATAATTCTTCGGGGGTTAAATAACGTTGCTGAAATAAAAACCAACATCTGACCTGCCATACCCAGTATAATATTACAATTGCCACAATATTTAAAGTACTATAATTACAGGATGTCCAAGTATCTGGAAAAAGACCAAAAAAAAGAGCTCTCTGATCCCATTGATGCCATACTTTGTTCCAGAAATGTCGGCGCCATAAAAAACAGAAACGAAGAATAAATGGACAGGAGAAATATAAATGAAACATTGTTTCTACCGAGTCTGTGCAAGAATCTCGGAAACAATATCTCTCTGATATTTGCTTGTGCTTCAGATTACCACGTACATTTATTCTACCGTGTACCCCTAACCAACCAATATCCCACATTGTTATAGGGATGCGTGGGTCAATTAAACGATTACCAATCTGTGTCTGCTCTGTTGATGTAAAATCTGGAAAAATGTTTTCTGTAAAGTGAGATGTAACTATATTTGCATATAACTGTTTTCTGGTGAGAGTTTTGATCATCTGTACTGTTACATGCCATGTCTTTAACATGTCAAACGTTATAGTCCAATCTGAAGATAAAACATATCGGGCCAGATATTCAAAACTTTGCGCTGGGCAAAAATCATTTGCGCAGGTTTAGCGCGGGATTAGCGCGGGTCTGCCATATTCAAAAGGTCAAATAGCGCGGGCAAACTGCATTAGCGCCAGGCAAAAGTATAATGTATGCAAGGAGCAGAGCGGCATGAATACAAAGCGCTGATACTATATTCAGTAAGCTAGCGCCCGCGCTAAGTGGTTTAAGCCGCGACCTAGCTCGCGACAGTTAAGCGGTGTAGATTACCGCCCAGAAAAAGCTGGTCTTAATCCTGGGCAATCAGCTTCGGCCCAACATAAATGGCTGTGCGGATGTGCTGGTTTAGCGCGGGTCTTGCGCGACCCTAATACATAAATATAACACATAGATAAAGCCAAACATAGTGGAAGCTTGCTGCTAACCAATGGCATCACAATGATGCCAACATCTGCCACCAGTCCCAGCCATGCCAGGCAGTAAGTGGTGACCCTGCCGCCAGTGGACAGCATGGCAGTGTAGCCATACAGCACACACCTGCTGACCACACATATCTGTGGACAAGAACAGATGCCAGCACACACATGCAGCACTGTGGGCATGGAGGATGTTGAGGGGTGTGTATGGGTGGCCAGGCTGTGCCACAGACCAGGTGTGGCCACAAGGCTGGGACTCAGCATGCAGTGCACATGGGCCAGTATAGGAATACCCCCAACACTAGTGTGCCTTTCGGATACTATATGCCCCCAGCCACATACCACACAGCTGTACAACTGCCACAACACACAAAGCCAGATATGTACATGTCACTGTGGGCATCACATGCCACAGGTACAGCATCTGTGGGTCACACAACAGTGTAACAGTAATGTCGACTGTCAGTAAACACCTGCAGGTTGGGCCTGTCACTGTGTACAGTGCAATCAGCATCACTTGCCCTACACACCATAGGCAGTGCTACGCCTCACACTACTGTCTCCCTTGCTACTGTAGTGTCTGCTGTGCACTGAGCATGCCCTACAGTGACAGTTGCACGCAGCACCACCACCACCTGTGCCTATGCTGTCCTGTCCCCTGGGGTACAATATGCTATGCTATGCTATGCTGTACTGTTTACCTGTAGCCTGTAGCTATCATGGTGCACTGCCAGACTGACCTACAGATGGAGCTACGGTTGGACCTTGTCTGCCCTGTACTTCCAGACTGACCTACAGCTGGCTCTATGGGACCCTGCAGTAACGCTAGGCAAACCTGTGTGCAAATCAGGGTATAATGAGATGCTAATCCGTTGTTTGCCCAGAGACTACCTAAGTAGGCTCATTTGCATGGCACTTTTGAATATAGCACATTTAGCTCCGGGCAAGCGTGTTTGCTCCAGGCTAACTGTAGCTCGGCGCTAATGTGTTAAGCCGGCGCTAATGGAACGGGAATATTGTAAAGTTTGATCACTGTTCTTTCTCATCTGCTGCTTCCTGCAACTGTACTGAGTCCATGCATTTGCTGGCACACACATTGGCCACGTAGTTCGTCTGTACCTGCCCTCACGTTGCTGTGTACTGTGTTGTTGTTGTGGGTTGCACTTCCTGGTTGTTTTATTCAGTGCTGTCTTATTCCAGGGCAATGTTTGCCTCGCACCCAACCCAGTTTGCATGGCCTCATTACCATGCTATATTCAGAAGCTGTTTGCCCTGGGCTATTCCGTTTGAATATGGCTTGCTTTGTGCTCCGGGCTCAGTTTGCCCGCTGGGCAGTGCTAATTTTGCCCCTGGGCAAAGTTTTGAATATCTGGCCCATCGTCTTTTATTTTTATGTAGAAAGATACCTACACTCCATTCTTGAAAAATTCCAGTGAGGGACATATGCACAAAGGGAATCCAAAGTCGTAGAGATTCTGTAACCAAAGGTTTCAGGTTAGTAGTAAAAAAATTGGAATAAAAGAACACTATCGGGTGAATCATAGTTACACCTCCCTGACGATAGGAATGTAGTAAAATATTACGTTTAATTGGATTCAGACGGCTGCCCCAAAAACAAGAAAAGAAAAGAAAAGACTAAGAGGTACGAAGAAACATCTAGGAGCGGAAAATCATGTGCCAAATGTAAGAAAATGGGTAATAAACAAGTTTTGATCAAAAAAATACGTTTCTTTTTACTTAGATACCATTTGTTCCACTTACATACCCTTTCCCTGCCTTTGTTTATACATATTTCCCAATTATATTTAGCCATATCCGGAACACCGAAATAAAGTCCTAAGAGTTTGTGCGGGGAATCTACTATTCGGATATCAGCAATCGAGACAACACTCTCGATAGACACAGTCAAATTAAAACATACACTTTTTTGTAAATTTAAACTAGAGCCAATAACTGACAAAAAGACCGGTAATACTGTACATAATAGGTGGCCTACCGGGACAGTAGGGACAAGAACGCATAAGTCATCTGCATAACAAATTACTTTTGGAATATTATTATCATGATCATAAAGGCCTAGGAGTCTCGGAGATTTAGAAAGAAGTCGAATTATGGGGTCTAAGGCAATAACAAATAATAAAGGACTTAAAGGGCAACCCTGTCTTACCCCACGACGGATATAGCAAGGGGAACCAATTCTACCATTAACATATGGTCTAACATAAGCTAAAGAATAACATAAAAAAAGCCAATTAACAAAAATGGTCGGAAACCCATAAGCTTTAAGTGTCAACCAAATAAACTCCTGAGAGATACTATCAAAAGCTTTAGAGAGGTCAAAATTGAATAAATAACCCTGAAGAGCTCCCTGCTGACCCTGGGAAAACAACTCTCTAAGTAGTAGTAAGGCATCATGAATGGATCTGCCCGGTGACTGAACAATATTGGGATGAGGAAAGTAAAGATGGTAAAAGTTTAGAAATCCGATTCCCTAACAATTTAGAAAAAATCTTATAATCAGTGTTAAGTAAGGTAATCAGCCTCCAATTTTTCAAGTCACATCTATCTCCTTTCTTATATAGAAATAACATTAGCCCTTCATACATTTGGCCTGTCAGTCGATCTTCCTGCAGAAAGGCATTAAAAAATAGCCAGTAACTGATGTGGCATACATTGCCATAAAGATTTATAAATTTCTGCTGAAAGACCATCTGACCCAGGAGCTACCCTATCCTTAAAACTAAAAATAACCTGCCTCACTTCCTCAGAAGTAAAAGGCAAAGTTCATACTTCTGTGATGCCGTAAAGCTGGTACATCCAATGTCTGTAAAAGGAGTGCCATGTCAGGCGACTCAACAACAGGAGTCTCAAAAGTCTTTTTGATAAAAGTTGTTACATATTCCATAAGTTTGTTTTGTCCGGTAATTATATGTTGTTGATCATCTCGCAATTGATGTATTTGTTTACTATTAAATTTTTCTGTATTCACCTCAAAGGATTGAATTGGCACTGCGTCCCGGTGGTACGATATTTTTGTTCAAAAGAATAGTTTTTTGTCTATTATATTGTTCTTTAGCTAGAGCAATTTTAACCTCTTTTATGCGAGCAGAGCAATCAATATTATATATGTGGGATTTAGAGAAGAGTGCCAACAACTCTGCTCTTAAAAGGCTAGAAGTACGATGTCTTGTATCAGCTAAAAATCTAGCATAATATTTAAAAATAAGATATCACATATAATTTAGTATCGTTCCACCATTCTATAATGGAATCATAAAGGATCTCCACAGAAATACGGTCTATAATTAGGTCCCAAAATCCTTTGTGAAACTCAGGAAGTGATAGCAGAGATGAATTCACTCTCCAAATCCCAGGACCCTGTGCTAAAACTTCTCTTAATGGTATCCGTAAACCTATTAAATTGTGGTCTGAGGTAGCCATAGGTGTAGTGATACCGGTTGCAACCCCAACGGTTTGGGAACAAAACCAAAAGTCTATTCTGGAGGTCAATTTTCCTTTTGAAAAGGTAGGTAACCGGGATTGGGCCAGTATATCAATTAGATTTGTCTCTTTAATAATAGTACGTAAAGCAGAAGCATCACAATAAGTTTTCTTATTTGGGGGGATATCTAAGCTGGTATTAAAATCTCAACCCCATAAAATAGTCCGGTTAGTTAATAAAAATGGTTTAATCAAACGGAGAAGTTGAACTCTGGCAGCTTTTTGTTGTGGTGCATAGATATTAATAAGTCGATATGGTGAGTCATACCTAAAAGGTCTAATAATAATACTTCCAGGAACTAAATCTACTATTTTTGCAAAAGGAAAGTTGAAGAAGCGAAAACAAAGCCCACACCAGAACAGAGATCTTCCCTAAGACCAATAGGAGGCCCCAAACCCCAACTCCGTGAGGCTGTTGTGACTTCCTCCGTTGTATACAACCTAACATCTTGTAACAAGTAAACATCATAAGTTAAACTTTGTAATGCTGAAAAAGTTGCAGTACGTTTGTATTGAGACCGAATGCTATTAACATTTAGACTGGCTAGACGTAAAAAGGACATAAGCAAAAGGAAAAAAGAAACCACAGAAAACAATAAATACCTCATTTCTTTTTCCTTGTTCTAACTGATTTTTTCCGCACAGCAATCCCAGAAGTAGTAGCTACTGGCAATGATACCGAAGCAGCCATGGAAGGATGGGAAAGAGAGGATTCATCTAACTCCTCCTCTTCCATGGCATCACCCCAACTTTGTAATGGGTCATATGGATTAGAAACGGGATGGGAGGTATAGATACTGGGTCTACCTGTTTGGTAGGCGAAGACAGCGAGTTGCTGGGGGGTAGTGAATTATCCCGAATTCCACAACGTCACTTACTGGGAGAGAAATGGGTTGGTCCAAAATATGGACTGAAGCACCAGAAATGGTGGGCAACGCACTGCACACTGGAATCTCCATGGATTCGGGGGGGGGGTTAACCATATCTGGTAAACTCTCAGAAGATGAGAAATCTTTGGAGTCTGTGGTACAGAAGATGGGAGGCCTGCGTCCTCATTTCTAATGATGTGCACTGAGCTTTGTGGGGGGGGGTGTGCAGTAGCCGAGGATTTGGCTATATATGAATCATGTTCAGTATAATCTGTAGTATTATGGGCGACCCATGGACATGTTTCAAAAATGTGTGAAAGATCACCACACAAGTTACAAGTGGGGGGTACCTTGCAGGATAACACCGAATGACCCAGCATACCACAAGAAGCACACTTTAATTGATCACAGTCAGAACTTAAATGGGATAACGAGCCGTATCTGTAACAGGAACGTGGTTGACCTGGATAAAACAATACAGCCCGGTCCCTGCCTAGGTAGAAACAATTAGGGAGGTGTTGTACCCCGTCTTCAGTAATCTTAAGTTGTACATTAAATTTCCACCCTCCCGTCCAAAACCCATTGTCATCAATTGCAGCGTGTGGAACACCAGTCACTGTGCAGCGTTGTTCTAGCCAATATACAATGTCTAACACATTAACTCCTTCATTTCGGAAGAGAACAGTTACAATTTTGGCCGTTGGCCTGGTAAGAGGAATGACCACAAAATATTTCCAAACTGAGTCTGTCCGAGCAGTGTAATAAGCTGCCCAAAATTTATCTAATAATGCAGCAGTTCGGAAGGAAACATCAAAATTTCGATCTCCTGAAGAATGAATAAAAGCATAAACATCTGTAGGGCGAATCCCTAAAGAATCGATTATTAAAGTTTTTGCCCACATAATGACGGTCAGGGAGGAGTTCCATACCCCCTTTGCAATGTATGCGGGCAACAAAACGTTTTCTAACTGGTGCATCTACATTTTTGAAAAGGGAAGCATAACTAACTGGCTTAGAGGCTTGTTTTTTGGGGGGGGGGTTGGATGGAACAGTACCTGTAGTGTTAACAGAGTCTCGTATTGTGCACCGACCTTGCTGTAGAGGTACCGATGGAGAGGTTTGCAAAATCATAGGAGTTGTCGTCTCTGGCGCTCCGGATTCCCCATCGTTGTTTTCCTTGTTGAAAAAGTCCATTTTCGGCTGTAATACACTCGGGCTCCTGGATTCAGCAGAGGAAGGCGGAAGTGACGCGTCTTTCCGGTCCGTCTCCGAAATTGGTCCCTGCACTGACAGTTGTGCAGAGCGTTCCGTCTGGCTTGTAGATCCTGCTCCTGGCAATGGAACCGAGGATCTGGTACCCATGCCTCGGGGGTCCGAATCCAACCCGCCGCCTGCAGTGCTCTCTCTGGGGACCAGGAAGCATAACGGGCTGAAAAGGGGAAAGAGTCCCCTTCCATCTCCGGAACATCAGCAGTTTCATCAAGTAGGTCAGCAGTGTTCTGTTTAATACTTTTTTTTGCCATACCAGTACAAACTGTTTGTCCATTTTCTAGACGTTTTCATTTCTTATCTTCCTCTGTCATTACGGTCATAAGGTCATTATTCCTATCTGTGTTGTCCAGTATATTCGACTGAATTATTTCCTCATTGAGTGCTGTAGGACCGGACTGTAGTTCAGTAGCTGAATGAAATGCAACCTCCTCAAGCGTTGCATTAGGTTCCTTAGGACCATCGTCCACCACCTCCACTCCTGCCATCGACTGAGATATTCTGAACCGAGTCCAGACGTCTCATGGGAAGGGTTCCCAACCCCTCAGAGTAGGGGAATTTCCCCGGTGTCCTGGCCAAATTTCCCTCATTCACTAAAAATACCACCAATAGCTTAATCTGATTCAAGATTCAAGGGGTAAATGGAGAAAGTGACACAGGCAAGAAGGACATGGATGGGACAAAAGGGAGTAAGGCCATCAGGAAATGGAGGGTAATGAGTACCAATGCCCGTAGTCTGGGCAACAAGCTCCCTGAGCTGGTGGCCTTGATGGAAGAGGGATGCCTGGATATTGTAGCAGTCACAGAAACATGGTACACAGAGAACCATGACTGGGATGTTAACATACCAGGGTACATAACCTACAGGAGAGACAAGCAGGGGAGAAGAGGGGGAGGAGTAGCTCTCTATGTAAAGGAAGGATAAAAGCAACTGAACAAAAGAGTAAACAGGAGGAGAGGAGGCACTGTGGGTCACCTTGGAGACTGGAAAGGCACCACAATCCGCACAGGGTTGTATACAGACCCCATGTCAGGGGAGGAATGTACAAGGATATGATAGAAGGCATTCTTGAATGGCAGAGAAAGGGAAATACTGTTGATGGGAGACCTGAATATGCCAGATGTTAACTGAAGCACATTTGCTGCAGCCACATCCAAGAGCAGGGCCATTCTTGATGCCCTACAGGTGGCAGACCTCAGACAGCTAGTTTCGGAACCTACTCATGAGGGAGCAATCTTAGACCTTGTACTCTCAAACGGGGGCAGTGAGAGGATCTCAGATCTAGAAGTAGGTTGCCATCTGGGGACAAGTGACCATCAAACAGTGTGGTTCACGTTAAACTCAGCTACAGAGTCAAGCCATACAAAAGTGAGGGTACTGGACTTTAGAAGGGCTGACTTTGGCAAGATGGGAGAGTGCCTCAGAAAAGCACTAGCAAACAGGCTAGAAGGAGGTGTGGAGCAACAATGGGGAATCATCAAAACTGCCATCACAGAGGCAACAAGCCTTTGTGTGAAGCAAATAAACAAATTGAAACGAAAGAAAAAGCCACTATGGTTCTCAAAAGAGGTGGCTGTGAAAGTCAGAAAGAAAAAGATAGCATTCCGGAAGTATAAGGAAACACAGAAGGAGCAGGACAGAGAGCTGTACCAGTTAAGGCAGAAGAAAGCAGGGAGGAAGTCAGAATAGCAAAGGCCCAAACTGAGGAAAGATAGCCAACTCAGTTAAGAAGGGATAAAACCTTTACAGGTACATCAGCGGCGTGAAAGACAAAGGGAGGGATGGTGAGGCTGAATAAAATGAACGGTGGGTGGGCAGAGGGGGACAGTGAAAAAGCAGGGATACTGAACGAATATTTCTGCTCAGTATTCACAAAAGAGGAGGGGGAAGTGCCTAATCAAATTAACAGAAGCACTCTTGATAGGGGGGTTGATTCCAGTCCTTTCACAGAAGAAAGGGTTCTGCAAGAACTCCTAAAACTGAAGGTGGACAAAGCAATGGGTCCTGATGGAATTCACCCCAGAATTCTAAGAGAATTAAGGGAGGAACTAGTGAAACCACTGGCTACTCTTTTTAATAAATCATGGGAGGATGGTGTGGTACCCGAGGACTGGAGGAAGGCAGATGTGATTCCCCTTCACAAAAGTGGGACCAAGACAGAGGCAGGAAACTACAGACCTGTCAGTCTGACCTCTGTGGTAGGGAAAGTGATGGAGTCACTTCTGAAGGAAAGAATAGTTGAGTACCTAGAGGCCAGTGGGGCACAGGACTCAAGGCAGCATGGGTTCACGCGGGAAGGTCATGTCAGACAGATCTAATAGATTTCTTTGACTGGGTGACCAAAGTAGTACACCAGGAGGGACTGTGGACATGGCCTACCTAGACTTTAGCAAGGCATTTGATACAGTCCCACACAAAAGATTAATAGTCAAATTAACCAGCCTGGGAGTGGGTCCCAGGGTGGTAGCTAATGAAACACTGGCTGCACAACAGGACACAGAAGGTAATTGTAAATGGAGTCACTCTGAAGAAAGAGGGTTCCTAATTGGGGTACATGAGGAGGTTCAGTATTGGGTCAGTCCTTTTAATGTCTTCATCAGTGACATTGCAGAGGACTGGAAGGAAAAGTATGCCTTTTGCAGATGACACAAAGATCTGCAACACGGTTGATACACAAGGAGCGTGGAAAGGATGAAAAGGACTTGGCAGGTTGGAGGAATGGTCAGAAGTATGGCAGCTAGGATTCAATGCAAAGAAGTGCAAAATAATGCACCTGGGAAGCAAGAACCCAGGGGAAGAATACACAATGAGTGGGGAGGTAGTAACAACAACAAAAAAGGAAAGGGACCTGGGGGTAATCATATCAGATGACCTTAAGGTTAGCAAGCAATGTGAGAAGGCAGCAGGGAGGGCTAGGGGTATACTAGGATGTATAGGGAGAGGCATCAGCAACAGAAAACAGGAAGTTGTTATCCCTCTGTACAGACAGTTGGTGAGACCACATCTGGAGTACTGTGTCTAGTTCTGGAGACCCCATCTCCGCAAGGACATAGACAGGATAGAGGCAGTCCAGAGGAGGGCAACTAAAATGGTGCAGGGTCTGCAAGAGAAGCCGTATGAGGAGAGACTAAAGGAGCTTAATATGTATACCCTTGAGGAAAGAAGGGAGAGGGGGGACATGATAGAAACTTTGAAGTACCTCAGTGGAATCAACAAAGTCCAAGAGGGTAGCATCTTTCAGAAAAAGAGACGTGCAAGAACAAGGGGACACAATTTAAAGATAGAAGGGGGCAGTTCAGGGGCAATGTGAGGAAGTATTATTTCACAGAGAGGGTAGTGGATGCATGGAACAGCCTTACTGAGGAGGTTGTGGGGGTCTAAAACTGGGGGAGAATTCAAGAATGCATGGGACAGACATAAGGCAATTCTTTTGAGGGATAGGAAGAAATAGGCTGTTAGTTAACTAGGATCTGCGGCCTATCCTGTAGGTAGGGAAATGGGCAGACTAGATGGGCCAAGCGGTCCTTATCTGCCATCAAAGTCTATGTTTCTATGTAAGATCAGTTGGCATTCATCTGTATCCCTCTCCCCCCGGGTCGTGCCTGAATATAGGCAGGATTTGTCTAGTGCACTTACCTGGTCAACAAAAACTAAATAAAAATACAAAAATTTCACTCCCGTGGAATATTTCACGAAATGCACGGATTTGGCAAAATATTTTATTGAATGAAAATTTCTAATTTCGCACATCTCTAGGCAGAAAGGAGTGTCCACCACATGGGCATCACCCTACTGGCATGTCAGCATCCCATGGGCACACTAGAGTATCAGTGTGGTCATGCCCATCTTTCTGTGGACCCCCTATCTATTCCTGTCATGTGGTGTGCCATAGTGGGGTCTGACACTGTTATGAGCACGACCGTTTGTGGATACAGACCACTGTCTGACCAGTCATATAGCGGTGTTCTGTGGGGCAGCCATGCACTGTGCCTGCCTGTGATGTGCCCTCTTGTATTCAATGATGAACCATCACTGTTTCAGGTGCACTGTGTGGGGCACAGTTCCTATCGGCTGTCACTCTGCATGTTCAGTGCACCATTTATTGCAGCCTCCTCACCAGTGTGAAATTCTGCATGCCTCCGCACCCTCCTGGCCTGCAGAATGCAAACGCATGAGAATGCCCACTGGCATGGACGGTCACTCACTCCCCATGAATATCGGGGTTAGCAATTTGTGCGCCACACATTGTATGCCGACAAGCGCGGTACGATGGCTTTCAGCATATTGCCATCCGCATGTCTGATGCACATCACAGATATTGATGCAGATCTTCTGCGTATTGGGCCCTAGGGGAAATAGAGGTTAAGGAAAACTTAAGAGGATTGAGTACAAGAAATAAGCATGGTTATTATGCACAGGGAGGCTGCCTTTTATAGCTTTACCATTACATTTATGCACTTTCACATTTATAAACATCTGTTCCATATGATGAATAGTTGCAAGATTTGTATGAAAGAAACTGAAGTGTGGCTGCACTTTAAGATAACAGCATTTAAGTAATCATGTAAGAACAAGCACCACTCCCTGATGAAGCCTTGTGTAGGAAGCACTATATAGGGGTGCTTGCTTCTGCAGGAATGAGAGGCATCTGGTGAGTTTATACCTTAATAACATACATTATTCATCCTCACTGTACTAGCGTATGCACCAGTTTTCTTTGTTTTGGATAGATGGCTCTGGGGGTCGATGGTATGGTAACTGGAGTCCTTACAAATAGTGCAATGCCACCACCTACTGAGATCCTTCTGACAGGGCTGGTACCAGGGTAACTGTCTCCAGGAAAACTATAAAAGGTATCACTCCCAGTACACAATGCCATACACATTCAAAAGTTACCTCCAGATAACAGCCATCTCTACACTTGTATACAGAATCAGTAGCCAGATCCTGAGAGCCATCTGGTGGAGAAAGTGAAGACTGCAGCATGCGTAAAACAACAGCAATGAAATCAGTAAGGACAGTATAAACAAATAGAAGGGCTTTATTGAAGGGTATGGGAAAAGGACTCTGGAGGACAGACAGGTTGAGATAAATAAATAAAATAAATAAGGGTTTTAAATGAGGCAGTAAATACAAGTGCCTGCCACCATCTACCAGCAGTGCACTTTCCTCTCACACTCCCATCACTCCTCTCCTATGGTGCATCAGTAACCCCAAAGCATATACCATTAGCAGGGCATCATAAAAAGGGCACTCTAAAATGGGCAACGCAACAAGGGGTCGTGAGTGACAGGGCGATCTTGACTTTAGGTCACCCCGCACTCACATCGTGTTGGGTGTCCACACTGTTTCTTTGCCCTTCACAGCATGCCCACTCCAGAGGGAGTTATCTTTATTTTTTTTGGGGCAAACCTGTTTTCCGGGATGGTGCTTTGTTGTTTAACTCCGGAGGTGCAATACCAGCTGCAGTAACGCTGGGCAGCATATTGCCCACACCCTAATTGATGTCAGCCTTATTCCTGGTGCACAGACATGGGTGAACCACCCCAAACCTCCCTTTTGGAGCTCCCACAGTTTGTGTGTGCCCCCTGGATGACATGATACACAGCAATTTCAACAGAAGGGGTGTCAAATTATGGGAGCAAAAATCGGGTACAAATTTGGGGAGTGCTGTGTTGCCATCCACAAGGAGTGTCACTGATGTCGAGTATGGGGAGAGGGGGTGATGTAAGGAGAAACAGATGGGAAAGAATACTGTGCAGTGCTGGAAGTGAACTGGAAAGTCCTTACTAGGAATGGCAATGCCTGCAGCATTACGAGTCCCCACCACAGCAACCGGGCCAGAGAAGTGCCCTTACAATGACACTGTCCTCCACACCATTTTGCTCCAGCACCACCGGTGCCACAACAGCTAGAGGAGTGCAGATATACAGTATGGTAGCTGGGAAAGGGTTGCTTCAATTAAGGGGAAAAGGTCCAAAAGGGAGTGCCAGGTACTAGTGAGGCACAGGATGTCAAATAAGGGGAAGTTGTCAGAGAGGAAATGCAGGTGCCAAAGATGTCCATGCCCACAGCCTGGTATAAAAGATCATCATGGAAACCTGCATGTGTGGGTGGGTGGGGGTACCACTAAGGGACTGAGCAGGGAGAAAGTCAAGAGTTAGACAGGTGGCTCTGACAGGGAGATGATTGAGGGGGCTTGTGTAGGAACAGGGGTAATATGGATAAGGTTACTTGGACCGGAACTGGACAATTAACTGATCAGTATATCCAAGGACTGATTAGTCAAAGGAATTTCAGAGTTACCCACTGACTTTTAAAGTTACAGTAATCTATTCAACGGCTACAGGACTGGCAGTTGACCCTGGAGGTTAAGACAATGAGCAGTGAATGAGCTTGGTATACCCAGCAGACCTGGGTTTGATTCACACAACCTCCAATTACTTACTTTGCGGCCCTGAGCAAGTCATTTAACCTCACCAGTGCTCGTGGGTCGGCCCTGTAAACAGGCCTAGTGTACAGTGGCCCTTACCTGGTTACCAAAGAATTAAAAAAAAGTTACATTTAAATGATATACTTGAGGTGGTTAGCCTCCCTCAAAAAGGCAACTCCCTCCTCTCAGACCCCATGACAAGGTCCCCCTACCCCTTTCCGCTGTGAGGGAGAATTCACATTGGTTGGTGGGGGGCCCAAGCAGTGGATTGCGGCTGTCATCCAACCAGTAGCTGTTCCTTATTCTCCGTTTTTGGATGTGTAACCCCCCCCCCACAAATGGGGGTTCCCGAAAAGTCTTCCTCAAGCTTGCCTAAATGCTCATTGCCAGGCTGGTGTCCTGTGTTTTAGCAGTTTAAATGTGAGATTGTCAGAGAGTGCCTGTATAGCCTCTGTGTACTGTCTCTTTAAGAGCTGCCTGGATTGCAGTCATAAGTAATCTGAGAGGGAGCTCTGTTGAAAGATGTAACTATTTTCTGAAAATCAGTTAGAATGATGATGATAATGTAGTTTGTCTAACCTGCCTTCTTTGCAGCAAGTACTCTTTTTTTTTTTTTTTATCTCCACTATCTTGCTCCTGGACTGCTGAATTGGACTAATCAGTTTTGGTGGGACCTAAAATGGAGCCGGACTACAGGAGCTGTCTGGAGTCTAAATCTGTAGGAATTGTAGTTTTGGGCTTTTGGTGCCTTTTGGCACCTGAAGGGAGAGCTCCTGTTGTGACTGACAGATGAATCAGCCAACCGAACCTTTTGGGTCTTGGGGAAATACCCAGGCTTGCTGCAGTTTGAGTCAGATCTAAGTTGGGAGTTGAAGAGGCAAGAGCTTGGGTCAGTCAAACAGCTGTCTGAGTAGTTTTGCATGGGAGAACTGTGGAAAGGCTCGAGTTGTGGCCTGCATGTCTGCCTGCTGCCCCTGAGAGGAAGAGAAGAGAATTATTTTGGACTAAATCCAAGTTTGTGAGAACGAAGTAAGCCACTGATTTTTTTACCAGGCTCATACCTGAAGAAGACTGAAGATTTTGCTGAATCGATCGGCCTGTCAGGATTTCCAGCTGCTTTGAATACTCGCTGTGCAGAGACTCGCGATCGTGGACCGGAGAGCGGTCTGCTCTGTACAGCACTTCCTTACATGTAAATGTGCTGTGTATTGAACGTGGGTCGTGATTTGGTTTCCCACTGTGTGAACTGTGTAACTGCTGCTCAGGTAATTGTGTAATTACTGCTCAGGTAACTCTGTCTGTGAGTTTAAATTGAGGTGAGCTGGGATTGTGTGCCTCGGTTGCGGTGGGGGAGGAGCAGACTACAGTTCTGGAAGTTTCTGTGGGGAATGTAACTGCTGCTCAGGTAATTCTGTCTGTGAGTTTAAATTGAGTTGAGCTGGGATTGTGTGCCTCAGTTGCAGTTGGGGAGGAGCAGACTACAGTTCTGGAAGTTTCTGTGGGGAATGTAACCGCTGCTCAGGTAATTCTGCCTGTGAGTTTAAATTGAGGTGAGCTGGGATTGTGTTGCCAAGGCTGATACACTCATGCGAGTCGGGTGTGGGCCCTAATCCTACCCTCCCTCACCCCTCCCCAAAGCACAGCTCATTTATTGGGGATCACCTGCCCTGTAATTGGAGGAAGAGGCTTCAGGTGCAGCTCATGTAGTTCTTCCCAATAATGCAGCCACGGGGCAGGGGTAAAAGCATAGGTAGATCTCAAATAGGAGTGCAGTATCCACAGAGAATTGCTGATAGTGGGGACAGCTGGATATTGTGGAAGGCCTTAAACTGGAATATATCAGGTAAGCTTTCTGTTAGAGGCTGGACTAGGATTAGTGTTGTGAGATTGGAAGTGTATTGCTGGTAGGGGACCATATTGCTCACACCCGAAATGAGGGTGGACTTGGGGGTTGCCAGAGCGGGCATCTTCGGTAGGGTGATTGGGTATACAGGGTGTGGGGTGCCATAATATAAAATTGGGCATGGAGGTTTGGAGGGTGCTTAGTGTGTTTTCAGCTGGTGGGTCTTAGGGAGGATCAGATGGCAGCTGGTTGGGGGGAGGGAGGAGGGATGGGGAGGTAAGGGGGGTATGGACCATATGAGATTAGACGTGGCCAAAATGGCATACCCCAGGCACAAGCAGACAAGGCCAAAAGGGCATACCCCAGGGGATGGGGGGCATATGGTCACTCGGAAAGTGTGGAGGGCGGAATAAGCAATGTACAAAAAATCACTCCGTAGGGAGGGGGCTGCACAGACGGAGCAGAGGAGGAAGGGGGTAGGAGAGAGCAAATCGGGGGCAAGCATCACACTTACAAACCAATTCACCCCACTGTATCTGGGAGATGAAGTGGAAGATGCTGGTGGCGGGGCGGAGCAGGCAGACAGAGAGGTTTGGTCAGTAAGCTGGGAGGGGTACAGAGGAGGAACCAGGACCAAAGGAAAGGATGGAGGGGAGGACATGAGCCTAGGTTGGAGGAGATATGGTGAGACGGGAGCACTGAGAGAGGCCAGGGAGGAAGGAGGCAGGATTGGGATCAGGCGGTGTCCAGCCTGAGGAAGCCAACCAAGGGCGGGGGGGGGGCGGTAGAGAGTTCTCCAGAGAGTTCCCTAGATAGGCCAGCTTCGAGGCAGGAATCACCGGAAGAGGTCAGGAGGGTTGGGAGAAATACAGTAGATGGGGTGGGAAGTGCAGATCCAGAGTGGGGAGGGAAGCGGTGGGAGGATGCTCGGTGGGGAATCAGAGGATTATAGCTCAAGAAGGGAGATGGGGGTAGATCTGGGGGCAAACTGAGGCCAACCAGGAGATTGGGGGAAAAGAGCAAGCTGGCAGTCACAGGTAGAAGGAGTACGGTAGGGCACGCACGAGGGTGACTCCCAGGACGTCGGGAGTGGGTGGAGCAAGCAGGGGGTCGATGATAGAAGGAGGAGCCTGGAAGGAACAAAACAGACTAGCAATGACCTCCAGGTTGACCTGGGCGGGAGGAGCAAGCGGGGGATCAACGACAGGAGGAGGAGCCTGGAAGGAACAAAACAGGCTAACAAAGTGGGGGGCGGGGCGAAGGTGATACTACTGGGGGACTCCATGACCGGGGTATCCAGTGGTGGGGGGGGGGACAGTAAAAACAGCACAGTCAAGACTAAATGTATACCAGGACTATCTGTACACAAGGCCAAATTCCAGCTATACTCGATAGCACTAGAATGCGGGGGATCCTCGGACTTCCTAGTACATCTGGGGACAAACGACTTGGAAGGGAACAGTGAACTAGAAATACAGGCTAGATTTGTCTTTCTATAGGAAGCAAAATTTCCTTCTCTGAGATTTTACAGGTACCAAGGACAACCGGGGAGAACAAGCAAAAACTTAGTGGGGTGAACCAGTGGCTCAGGGACTGGTGCAAGGAAGAGGGGTATGGGCTGGTGGGGGATGGGGGGATACTTGGTAGGATAAGGGGCTATATGTCAGGGATAGGTTACACCTCAATCTGGAGGGGAGTGAGATCTTGAAATTAAAACTTGCTGGATTTATAGGCGAGAGGTGGGGTTTAAACTTGTAAAGGGGGGGAGGGTCAAATAAAAGAAATGCCCCAGGGGGCTGCTCAAGGGTCCAGGTCTAGGGCATGAGAACAGTGCAGGGGACTGCATTGCAAATCCAAGGAAAAATGGGCAGAAAAGGGACTGCGCAGGGCTGGGGGGAATGGAGAGAGGGGAGAGATCGGGGTGGTGGACAGTCCTGATCAATGCCAGGAGCATGAGCAATAAAATGCCCGAGCTCCAGGCTGTGCTGGCTGAGAGAACAGCAGATGTGGCAGCAATTACGGAGACATGGGCCACCCAGAGAAATTATTGGGATCTAAACTTGGAGGGCTACAAGATTTTCAGGAAAGGAATGGGAAGAGGGGGAGGGGTTGCGCTAATAGTCAGGAATTACATAGTGGTTAGTGGCGTAGAGGAGGCTGGAGGGGCTGTGGAGGCGATTTGGGTAACCCTGCAAATGAGGGGAGGGAAAAAAGTCAAAATAGGGGTAGTTTACAGGCTCCCCACAATAGAGGAGGCTCTGGAGGATAAACTGGTTGAGAACATCAAGGGTCACTGCGACCTTGGAAAGGGTAGGGTGGTGGTCATGGGTGACCTTAATATGCCAGGGGCTGATTGGGACACCATGACATCCTCTGTAACCAGGGAACAGAGACTGATGGACATCTTTCAGGATGCCTTCCTGGTCCAACAGGTGGGGGAACCTACTAGACAGGAGCGGATATTGGATGTAATCCTAGCGGACAGTGACCAGATAAGGGACCTGGTGGTGTGCAGTCCACTGGCGGGTGGTGACCATGCCACGGTCTGGTTTTGGCTGTATCTAGTGGGGGAGGAAAAACACACTAATACAGCAGTGGTGAACTTCAGCGGAGCAGACTTCATGGGCATGGGTAGGATTCTACGGGAGAGGTTGGACATGATTAGACGGACATGGATGGAAAGGGAAAGGGGAACTTGTTTAACCAGGAAAGGCACACTAAGCCGGAGCTTGTTTCCAGGTGCGACCTGGGAGCACAAGGAAGTTAAGTGACTTGCTCAGGGTCACACAGTATGCAAGTGGAAGCTGTGGGATTCAAACCCAGGTCTGGTCTGCTGGATGTCACCAGATTTGCAGCTCAGAGCCTTAGACCACTGCGCTATACTGCCTCATGCTGGAAGCTTGTGGGATACCATTAAAAAAGGGGTGTAAGAGGCTACTACGTCCTGTACAAAAGTAAGGCGCAAGCATGGTAGAACCAGCAAGCCATGCTGGTGGACCAGGGAGGTGTAGGAGGCGGTGAGGGAAAAAAAAGCTGCATATGCACATCTTAAACGCTCAAGGGAGACAAGGAGCAAGGAGAGTGTGAACTGATGGCCAGAACGGTCACCAGAGTGGTGAGGGGAGCCAAAGCAGTGATGGAGCAAAACCTGGCTAGGGATATCTGGAGCGGGGGGAAGGGCTTCTACAGATACATAAGAGAGCAGAGAAAAGCGAGGACACAGTTCAGCAGGATTAAGATGGGGGGGGCGCTCAGGAAGCAGTGGAACAGGCAGAGGTGCTAAACGAATACTTTGCCTCAATCTTTGCAAAGGGAGACAGGGGACCCCTACAGCCTGATGGGAAGGAGGAGGAGTCAACAAAAGCAAGAGGTCCGTCTGAGACCAGAGAGTGGGAAGAGGCTAGGGTACAGGCTGGGCCAGACCCAGAAGGGGTAGGAAGGGAGCATGAGTGGGAGGACTTGGGGGGGGGGGGAGAAATCACAGTGGATAGGGTGAAGGAGGCCCTTGGGAAGCTCAAAACTGATAAGGCGCCGGGGCCGGATGGACTACAACCGAGGGTTATGAAGGAACTGGCGGAGGAGCTGTCAGCTTCACTGGCTGCACTCTTTAACACCTCCCTGCAGACAGGATGGGTGCCCCAAGATTGGAGGGTGGCTCATGTAGTGCCTATCCATAAAGAGGGGGTCTAGGGAGGAGATGGGGAATTATAGGCCTGTCAGCCTAACGTCTGTGGTAGGCAAAGTAATGTCGGGTTTTATCAAGGAGAGGCTAGGGATGCAGCTGGAAAGGTTAGGGCACCAGGATGATAAACAGAATGGCTTTGTCCCGGGAAGATCATGTCAGACCAACCTTGTAGAGTTTTATGACTTTGTGACGAAGGCCCTGGATAGACATAAGCTGGTAGACATCCTATACCTGGATTTCAGCAAGGCGTTTGATTCAGTACGCCATAATGGGTTGATAGCAAAGCTGGGGGAGATGGAGGTGGGAGGACAGGTGCTCAAGTGGGTGGAAAATTGGCTTTTGGGGCAGATACAGAGGGTAATGGTCGGTGGGATAGTCTCCTCTCCCAGAAAGGTATTCAGTGGGGTCCCCCAAGGTTCAGTACTGGGGCCTCTCCTGTTCAATGCCTATGTCTCGGATATAGGGAGGGGGGTTAGGAGTAGGCTGAGTCTCTTTGCAGATGATTCCAAACTAGGAGCACTGGTGGACAGGGAAGAAGCAAGAGAGACAGTCCAGGGGGACCTGGAAACCCTGGAGGGTAGTCAAGGAGGTGGGGATTGAAATTTAATGCTGGGAAATGTAAGGTACTTCATTTGGGGGTCAGAAACCCAGGCCATGTATACACCCTGGGGGGGGGGTCGCACTGCAAGCTACATTGGGTGAGCGGGATCTAGGGGTGGTGGTAGACATCAAAATGAATAACTCCAAAAACTGCAGAAGAACCGCAGCCAAAGCAAACAGGATACTGGGCTGCATAGCCAGGGGAATTACGTCCACGAGGAGGGAGATGATCCTCCCTCTATATAATGCCTTGGTCAGGCCGCAACTTGAGTACTGTGTACAGTTCTGGAGACCCCATCTGAAGAAGGACATAGCACTGCTGGAGAGGGTCCAGAGGAGAGCGATCAGGATGATTCAGGGCATGGAGGGGAGGTCCTACGAGGAGACACTGGAAGAGCTTGGGCTGTAGACACTGAGGAGAGGAGGGACAGGGGAGACATGATAGGGGTCTTCAAGTACGTAAAAGGAATAACTGAGAGCAGAACCAAGGAGCTGTTCAGGCTAAAGAAGGGAACAACCAGGGGGCATGAGTGGAAGCTGAAGGGGAAAATTACAGCGGTGATTGTAGGAAACATTATTTCATTGAGAGGGTGGTGGAGCCGTGGAATGCGCTGCCTGGGAGGCTGGTGGAGCAGAGCACAGTGGAAGGCTTCAAGAAGGTGTGGGACAGGTACAAGGGGAAACTGAAGTCAAAGAAGACCCTCTCAGGGGCTGGGAGGTGGGAAGGCGAGCACCCAGTAGTGGCTGGCTACCGAACAGACACGACAGACCATTAGGCCTATTCTGCTGGCTTTTAGTAAGTTAGTATGTTAGAACTGCATTCTGCTTGCTGATACTGTAGAATCCTTTACCTGTAAATGTGCTGTGTATTGAAAGTGGGTCGTGATTTGGTTCCCCACTGTGTGAACTGTGTTTTGCTTGCTGGAAGCTGTATCCAGCCCAAAACAGACTATATCTGAATTTGCCTCCATTTGGCCTGGGCCTTGCCACACTGGCCCAGCCAGACTACCTGCTGCACAGAGAAAGCCATCGATGAGAGACCTGCCTGGGGATTAGCCCCCTGCTCCACGCTTGAACAGGAACGATGCCTCAGTGATTTGTGTGGGCCCCGCTTCTCCTGGCACTCCAGATTAACCACCTGCTGTCTCGATTTTCGTCCAGCCTGTGTCCAGTCTTGGGTATCATGAGTAATCATCAGGGTAGCTCCCTGCAACAACAACCTAATCTAAAAGTGTGTCATCTGATTGTCTTTTTTTTTTTTTTATTTACGATTTTTTTCTGGGCTGGGCTCAGTGATGCTTCTGCCCTTGTCATGGCACCCCGGGGACCTCCACCACCACCTATGGCTGCCGAGATCCCCAGTCACCCCCCGGCTTGCCCCCTGGAGGGCAGGACCGCGGCCACCTACACCTGCACTCACGGGCCTAATATCTGTTCGGGGATCCATGGCGGGCGGTGGTGTTCGAGATCACTGGGGAGGCGTCATATGTCGTTGCCCTGCGCCTCAAGTATTTTTCCTCCTTTTACGGAGGCGGGGGCGTGCAATGGCGTGGCGTCTGTCCCGCCTACCAGACCTGGCTCGTTGGATACCGCTGGGCCCCTAGCCTCCGCTAAAGACCCTCAGTGCGAGCATCCCACGCCCTCCCCACGGAGAGAGAGCTGTCCTTAGGACGCTCTATCCTCTCCTTCGGCCGCTCTTCCGACGACTCCGGGTCCGCTCTCGAACTCCGGCTACCGCGCCGCAAGCGGAAATCACCCAGCGCCAACGGGCCGGGCGCATCTGATTGTCTTGTTGTTTCTTTTTCACAAACTGAGCCCTCCGCCCGGATTACAAACAGGTGCTGGTGCATGTTGTGTTCTTCCATCACATGGTCCTAACCAGCTGCAACATTCCTGGCTAGCCCACCATTCTCCATCTGGGTACCCAGAGTGTGTGACTGTTTATGGACCCTGAAATGCATGCATAACTGTTTGATTGATACAGCCTTTAAGCAAATTAACCTGATTACACCCCTCCCTTGTTCAAGTCCCTTAAATGAATCAGATCTAACTCTTTTTTCATTTACCCTGACTGTGGTTCCAGTTTGTGCAAGAGTACTGTACTGCTGTTATTTGCTGTGTATAACCTTGTTTTACAGGGGGTCCCCAGGGCCAGTCCAGAGGAAACCCCTGGTGGTAAGTGCAAACAGTGTGGGTACTTGTGTGGTGTATCAGGGGTATTGTGAAAGTGATTATTGTATATTGTTCCAGCTACTAGTAAGGAAAGAGGGGGGTTTCAGTGTCCCGAAGGGCTGTGCCCAGGTTAGCTTGACCACTACCAACCCTGACCTCCGGGTGGAGGCACCCGTTTCAGAACTCAGGCCCCTTAACCTGCTACTAGCCAAGCAGGCAGGGGTAGTAGCCCTTGGGATTGCGACACCTATGGGTTACAGATGCTTAGGAGATGTAGCCACCGGCATGGCGGGCACTCACCACATTGGCTGGTGGGCACCAATCCTCTACCCACCCACCCACAGATACCACAAATCCCTCATACCCTATGGTGTACCCCCTGCAAAGGAAGTGCACAAGTCTTTGCCTTTCTAGCTGCACACAGGGTCACTGTGTGATCTGCACAGTGTTCTGCCCCCCCCCCATGGACCCTTGACATACAGGGCCCAGTTTCGCTCTTGAACCTGGATCATCTGCATGATACCATGTGTGACAGAAATGGGAAGGAAAGAGTTAATGGTTTGGATTCTGTAGATGCCTTATTTTTTTAGCAGTGTGGAAAAAATACACGGAGGCTGAAATCCTCCAGCAGCAACCAGCTTGTGGAATTCCTAGCTGCTAGATAAGAGCTGGGTCATAAATCTCGAGTGGACATCTCCAGACACACCCAGACCTTGCAGACACGGACACAGGGCAGTTTGAATGGATTGGATCATTCAAATATAAACTTAAGGTGAAAAGGGAATATAATTGGTCACCAATAGGTGTTCACTCTGATTGGGACAATTAAATAGATACATGTTAGTTGGTTGGTGCATTTAAGGGGAGAATAGGAATGACCTAGTCTCCATAGACTATATAAGCTTCTGTAAGACAGAGAACTCTCTCTTGCCTTGGGAAGCTGTGAGGGGAAACATAAGCTTGGAGCCTACCTGGTATGTCCGTGGAGCTGGCAGTTAGAACAGGGTCCAGTGTCTCTTGTAAGGACAGGGAAGGTAAGTTTAGTGATAGTATATTTCAGTAATAGCCTTCTTCTTTGCCATCTGTTGTTTAAAACATTTGTTTACTTTTCCTGTATGAGTGTTATTCTCTTGTGTTGTAAATACATTTCCTGTAAATGCTCATTGCACTTTCTGTTAAGTAAAGCTATTTATTTGCTCAACAGTTGTGTCTCTGATGTCATTTTTCTAAGGTAAGATTTGGTTTTCCACTGGCTAGGGTAAACTCTGTGTAGCATCCGCCACCTGAAAGAGACACACTACCAGACTTTAACTTGTGCAATTGCACGTGTGATTATTTAAGTTTGTACACTTGAAAGAGGTGCCGGAAGGAAAGTCCAGCTGGTGGCAGCGAATACCCGAGGACACACACCTCTCTAAAAGCTGTTTCAGCCCAGAGGGAGAGGTGGGTTGTCACATATTGGTGGGAGCGGTGGGATGAGGATAGCGGACTGCATAGCACACTGAGATACAGAGTTTGCCAGTGGAACAGTTACCTTAGCATTGCAAAACAGGATATACAAGAGGATACATTTGTACAACAGTTTTATTTGTTTCTAGATAGCACAGTAAAGTGTAGCAGTAGAGAATGAGCTCCACGGAGTATGACTCACTTACTGTAACACAGCTTTTTGAAAGGTGCCAGGAAAAGGGGATTCAGCCTGAAAGTCTAAAGCAGAAGAAAAGGCAGACCTCATAGCTACTCTCTTGGCACATGATCTGAAGCAGACTGTCGCTGGGGGTGAGTCAGGAACTGAGGGCAGACCCCCAAACCAGCTTGAGGCACTGCGACTGCAGCTATTGCTGCAAGACAAGGCATTGGAGGCGAAAAGACTGGATGCTGAAGCAGAAGCAAGAAGGTTGAAGCAGAAAAGAAGACAGGAAGCAGAGACAGAACTTGAAGAAAAGAGACTGGCAGACAGAGAGAAAGAACGCCAAGACAAAGAGAAGGAACGTGAAGACAGAGAGAAAAGAACGTCAGGAAAAGGAGAAAGAACGCGAAGAAAGAGAAAAGGAACGACAGCACGAGAAGGAGATGATGACCCTCCGCAGTCAGCAAACCGTGAGTAATGGTGGAGTGAGTTTACCTCATGAAGCCAAAATGAATTCTAAATTGTTCCCTCAGTTTAAAGAGGGAGATGACCTTGATTTATTTTTAAGGTCATTTGAGAGAGTATGTAATCAATTACAATTAAATAAGGCTTCCTGGTCAACTTATCTCACACCCTTGCTGACGGGGAGAGCGCTGAATGCATTTGCTAAAATGAGTAATGAAGACTATGCTGATTATGATAAAGTAAAAACAGTGTTGTTGAAACGTTTTGAATTAACTCCTGAGGCTTATACAAGAAAATTTAGGAGTTAAAGAAAAGCCCAGAAGACAGTTATGCAGAACTGCAGGTTAAACTGTATACTTACCTTGATAGGTGGATGGAGGGGCTAAAGCAACTACTGTGGAACTGATTAAAGATGTATTGGTGAGAGAACAATTCCTTAAAATTGTACCTGAGGACATGCGTGTATGGCTCATAGACAGGGCATGCGCCTCTTCCACAGAGGTGGCAGGAAGCGCTGACGAGTATCTGTCTAGCCGGCCACACACACAACGTAAGTCTTATGGTATGGGGGCAGCACATGGGTATAAGGGATCCCATGGGGGGCAGCCCAAAGGAAACCAGCCTGCACCTGAGCCCAAAGTAGAGCCCTCTGGTTCTAAGGGGACTCAAGAAATAGGTCCCAAGAAATGTCATATTTGCAATCAAGTGGGACACTTGAGATATAACTGCCCTCAGAAACTGGTTAAGGGGCAGAGATATTGGGTGGGGGTGATCAAAGGGCACTGGTGTGTTTGTAGGGTGTGTCCAGTCTGAAGAACCACTCTCCTCTGATGAGAATCTGCGTCCCATTACAGTTAATGGAATAGTAACACAGGGACTATGGGACACAGGTGCTAACATCTCCTGGTAAGGCAAGATCTCATTCGGGCAGAGCAGATCGTGCCTGGGAAATACTCAAGGTTCGAGCATTCACCAGGGCCACCAGTCCCATTACCAATGGCTAGAGTCTTCCCTGAGCTGGGAAGGGGCCATGTAGAAAAGGAGGTGGGAGTTGTAGAGGACCTACCTGTGAGGCATGATTGTGGGAAGGATTTGGACCCCAGTAAAAAACTGGTGTGTGTTGTAACTCGTAGTCAGGCACAAGGGCAAGCTTCTGAGGGGGAAGAGGGGTTGACTCTGGGTGGTCCAGCCACACCCTCAGCAGCTGAGGAAGTGTCCAGCACAGGGGAGGGGCTGGCTAGAAGCTGCAGTCCAGAACCCCAGTCACAAATAGAGGAACCCACAGGACTTCCTTCAGAAGGGGCACTGGGAAGGGTCAGACGAGGGCAGCTGAGTGCTGCACAGCGAACTGACCCTACCCTGGAAAAACTGAGGAAAATAGCTCATAGGGCTGAGCATTCTCAGGGGGGTAAAGAGTCCATTTACTGGGACAATGGGCTGTTGTACAGAGAATGTACAACAGAGGAAGGGCTAGCTGGTGAGGTACTCCAGCAGCTGGTAGTCCCCAAGGTTCACCGTCAGCAGCTTTTGGCCCTTGCACATGATATCCCTTTTTCAGGGCACTTGGGAGTGAGGTGCACAAAAGCGCCTCACCAACAATTTCTTCTGGCCTGGTATTGGCAAGGATGTGGCAAATTATTGCCGGACTTGTCCACAGTGCCAGTGGGTAGGAAAAATGGGGGACAAGGCCAAGGCAGCTTTGGTGCCTGCCCGTATTGATGAACCCTTCAAGAGGGTAGCAGTGGACATAGTGGGGCCATTAAGCACCCCAAGCGCACTGGCAAGCGGTATATCCTGGTAGTTGTAGACTATGCCACTAGATACCCAGAGGCAGTGGCCCTAACATCCTCTGAGGCAGGACCAGTGGCAGATGCACTGTTGGAAATATTTAGCCGGTGGGCTTTCCCAGGAGATACTGTCAGACCGGTGCCAATTTTATGTCAGGATTAATGAGTAGTTTGTGGGAGAAGTGTGGGGTAAAGCAGCTCAAAACCTCCCATACCATCCCCAAGCTAATGGTCTAGTGGAACGATTTAATTCAACCCTTAAGACCATGCTAAGGACTTTTGCTGACCAGCATAAGAGAGACTGGGACAAATATTTGCCTCATCTCCTATTTGCATACAGGGAAGTCCCACAGGAGTCCACAGGGTTCTCACCTTTCGAGCTCCTGTTTGGTCATAGGGTGCGGGGGCCACTAGATTTGATTCGGGACGAATGGGAGGTGACCGTGCCTCCCAAGGGAGTCTGTTGTGAGTATGTCCTGAACTTCAGGACCCACCTTAGGGAGCTCATGGGGTTTGCTCAGGAGCACCTGGCCACTGCACAACAGCGGCAGAAAGTCTGGTGGTGACCGTGGGGCCGAGCCAGAGAATATGAGGTGGGACAGCGGTGATGGCACTCATCCTGTCCGACAGAATAAGTTACAGGCAGCATGGGAGGGCCATTCTCCATTGTCCAAAAGGTTAGTGACGTCAATTACATGATAGAGCTACTGGACAGGAGATGCAAACGAAAGGTGTATCATAGTTAACATGCTGAAGCCCTACCATGACAGAGAGGAAATGGTCCTCACTGTCATGCAGTGCTCCAGAGGAGGAAACTGAGGTAGATCCACTGGTGGACCTACTTGGAGAGGCCAGGGTGCATCCTCTGTGGACAGCCTTACCCTCTCGAACAGCTGACACCAGCCCAGGTGCAAGAAATTAGGGTGTGCTGAGAGAATTTGAAGACATGTTCACAGGAAACCAGGGTACACCACGATGGCAGAGCACCATGTAGATACAGGGACCCAGGATCCCTGAAACAGTCCCCTACAGGGTACCTGAGCAGGTTAAACAGACTGTGAAAGAGGAGCTCAAAGAGATGCTGGAACTGGGGGTAATCCAGAATCTAGTAGCCCTGGGCATCACCGTGGTACTAATCCCCAAAAGAGATGGCACCACACGATTCTGCGTGGACTACCGGAAGCTTAACAGCTGCACGGAGTCTGATGCTTATCCCATGCCCAGAACAGATGAGACCCTGGAGCGACTGGGGGGAGACAAGTATTTGACCACAATAGACCTAACAAAGGGCTATTGGCAGGTACCTCTGACCCCTACGGCCAGGGAAAGATCAGCGTTTGTTACTCCATTTGGTTTATATGAATTTAAGGTAATGCCATTCGGAATGAAGAATGCACCTGCAACCTTTCAACGGCTTGTAGATCGCATTCTGTCTGGGGTAGGTGAGTTTGCATTGGCTTATATGGATGATATAGCCATATATAGCCAGACCTGGGATGAGCACATCAAGAATGTGCGGATGTGTTCCACAGGTTAAAGAAGGCAGGTCTGACAGTCAAGGCAGAGAAGTGCCAGATAGGTATGGCAGAAGTATCCTACCTTGGGCACCGGGTGGGTAGTGGACACATCCGTCCGGAGCCTGCCAAGGTTGATGCCATCCTGGCCTGGCCTACTCCTACCACAAAGAAACAGGTCAGGGCATTTCTAGGGACTGCAGGGTACTACTGAAGGTTTGTTCCCCACTATAGCGATCTGGCTAAGCCCCTGACAGACCTAACCAAGAAGGGAAAGCCAGATGCAGTGAAGTGGTCAGAAGGTTGTGAGGTTGCTTTTCATGAGCTAAAAAAGGCCTTAAGTGGCCCAGCTGTATTGGCTAGCCCTAATTATAGTTTAAAGTTTATGGTTCATGTGGATGCCTCAGATCATGGGCTGGGGGCTGTGCTGAGCAAGTTACTCAGCAGAGGAGGAGCACCCAGTTGTGTACCTCAGCCAAGGCTTTTGCCCAGAGAGGAGGCATACGCCACAATTGAGAAGGAATGCTTGGGAATAGTGTGGGCCCTTCAGAAGCTGCAGCCTTACCTATACGGGGAGAATTTACTGTGGTCACAGATCATAATCCCTGATTTGGCTTCATAGGTCCAGTGGACAAAATGGTAAACTACTACGTTGGAGTTTGGTACTGCAGGCATACAACATGACCATACAGCATCGCAGTGGCAAACAAAATGCAAATGCAGATGGGCTATCTAGGCAGGGCTAATGGCCTGGCTGGATACTTTGGGCACTTCCCAGTAATCAGATGAACGGCTGTGTCACTTGGGGTAGCCCAAGGACACGCCTCATTATCTGGGGAGAGGACAGAAATGGGAAGGAAAGAGTTAATGGTTTGGATTCTGTAGATGCCTTATTTTTTTTAGCAGTGTGGAAAAATACACTGAGGCTGAAATCCTCCAGCAGCAACTAGCTTGTGGAATTCCTAGCTGCTAGATAAGAGCTGGGTCATAAATCTCGAGTGGACATCTCCAGACACACCCAGACCTTGCAGACACGGACACAGGGCAGTTTGAATGGATTGGATCATTCAAATATAAACTTAAGGTGAAAATGGAATATAATTGGTCACCAATAGGTGTTCACTGATTGGGACAATTAAATAGATACATGTTAGTTGGTTGGTGCATTTAAGGGGAGAATAGGAATGACCTAGTCTCCATAGACTATATAAGCTTCTGTAAGACAGAGAACTCTCTCTTGCCTTGGGAAGCTGTGAGGGGAAACATAAGCTTGGAGCCTACCTGGTATGTCCGTGGAAGCTGGCAGTTAGAACAGGGTCCAGTGTCTCTTGTAAGGACAGGGAAGGGTAAGTTTAGTGATAGTATATTTCAGTAAGCCTTCTTCTTTTGCCATCTGTTGTTTAAAAACATTTGTTTACTTTTCCTGTATGAGTGTTATTCTCTTGTGTTGTAAATACATTTCCTGTAAATGCTCATTGCACTTTCTGTTAAGTAAAGCTATTTATTTGCTCAACAGTTGTGTCTCTGATGTCATTTTTCTAAGGTAAGATTTGGTTTTCCACTGGCTAGGGTAAACTCTGTGTAGCATCCGCCACCTGAAAGAGACACACTACCAGACTTTAACTTGTGCAATTGCACGTGTGATTATTTAAGTTTGTACACTTGAAAGAGGTGCCGGAAGGAAAGTCCGGCTGGTGGCAGCGAATACCCGAGGACACACACCTCTCTAAAAGCTGTTTCAGCCCAGAGGGAGAGGTGGGTTGTCACACCATGATACACTACTACCGGGCCCTCCAGGCTACCCTGACACTAATCATATCCAGAGTCAGCAGGGACAACAGGAATCCACAACAGTTACAGATCCTGATAGGGTCCTTGTAGCCTGCTGGCAAACATTTCTCTGCAACACAAAAAAGCAAAAACGGTTTGAAACGTTAGAGAACTAAGCAGCTAACCAGGCATCTCAAACTACATGGATGAGCCCTAAATCAAGCCCCAGAGGCACCCTGGTTAATTCACAAACTGAAGTACACTCATAGTCATGTTTTCTAAATGACTCTTCTACAAGGTTACTATTACCATAGAAGGTCTGTGGTCACTCACTCGGGCATCACTGTGTAGGAGGAGACAGCAGCTCAACTGTTTTTTTTTTTTTCATTGTGAGGTCATCTCCCATTCTGTTCTAATCCTGGGAACTGGCAAGCCACCTAACTGTAATGCACAGACATCCCCAAAAGACTCTTAAGTATGCCTCTTACAGAGCAGCCTTGCACTTTAATATATAATTTCATGAACATAATGTTTCAATTTATGAAGGACTTTTTTTATTTTCTGTTTTCCTTTCTAGAGTTAACAACAACTTATTAATGTAACCAAAAGGTCTGTAAGGAAAGTCTTTACCTGTCCCCAACTGATCTCTGAGTGCCTCCGCTTACGATATTGTCCTCATCGGGCAGTGTTGTGCAACGCCAGGTCGATAGTGAACAGGACCACTATAATGGCGGAGCTTGTTGCATCCGTTGACCTAGCGTGCATCACGGAGACCTGGCTGGGGGAAGCGTCGGGCCGTGTGTTACATGCGTCTGTCCCAGCTGGGTTTACCATGGGTCACTGCCAGGAAGGAATGCAGGGGTGGGGTGGGGTGGCCATTTGTTTTAGGTCAAAGCTGGCTTGGTGGTGCACCCAGTGGGGGATACTGGCTCTTTTGAGTGCGTGGTAGTGTGAAGGGGTCCTGGAGTGGAGTTCAGGATTCTCCTGGTCTACTAGCCATCTGGGCAGGACCATAGTTTCCTGCAGGAGATGTTGACCTTTGTTGCAGAGAGGGTGTTGGAGTTGCTAAGGTGGCTTACTCTCAGCGACTTCAACACGTGGGCGGGTGACATGGCGTCATCTGGGGCTAGAGACTTTCTTGTAAATACAGAGGCTCTGGGCCTCTCCCTGATGATCACAGCAGGGACCCACTGCTCTGGCCACATGCTCAATCTGGTGTTCTCCCTGGGGCTCGAAACTGACACCGTTGAGATTGATCCGGTTGCTTGGTCAGATCATTGCACCATCAGGTTCAGTTTCAGAGCCCCAGTAGATGTTTCTTCTCCTGTGGAAATGGTTCAGTTCTGCCCTTTGAAAGGTTTACAGCCAGGGGGACTGATGACAGAGCTGGACATTTTGTCTGTGCTTAAGACTTGTGCTGATGGCCTGGAGATTGCGGTGATGGCCTATAATAGGGCTGTTGCCGAGTCTCTGGATCGCCTGGCACCAATCTATGTACAGCCCCTGATTTCTTGTCTCGGCACACCATGGTTCGATGCAGAGCTGAGAGTGTTGAAGACTAGGAGGCGGAGGCTGGAGAGGCAGGAAGAGAGGAAGACCAGGTCTGCAGAGGACAGGGTCCTGATTACTCATTATGATGAGTATCAGAATGCAATCATCCAGAAAAAGGCAGCTTTTATGTCTGGGATTATTGCAGCTGGGAAGAAATGACTTGCTTAACTCTTCTGGGTTGTAGACAGGCTATTACATCTTGCCTATCTGGAACCTGTCAGAGCAGTTTCAGCTCACAAGTGTGAGGAGTTCGCTCAGTTATTCCTCAGACAGCGTGTCCTCTGTGAGGGCTGGGATTTCTCCCAGCGGAATACCATCCTACAACAGTGGCGGCCTTTGAGTGGACAGACATGCTCGGTTGCCTTGTGGAGAGTTCTGGCCATTGACAATAACGGAGGTCTGTGAGGTGATCTCTGGGTGTAGAACAATGTTCTGTGTCCTTGACCCGGGCCCAGCGCATCTACTAGTTGGCTGCATCAAGGTTCTGGGTCCAGTTTTCATCAAAATTGGACCAAGTTCCTTGTCGGCCAGGGTTTTTCCGGAGTCTCTTAAACAGGCTCTGGTTAAGCCCCTGCTGACAAAAACATCATTGGACCCTGACGTTTTGGCGAATTACCAGCCTATCTTCTTTTTAGGGAAGGTTCTTGAGAAGGTGGTCGCAGAACAGCTTGAGGGTCACCTCACAGACTTCCATATCTACAAACCTTTCCAGTCCAGATTTAGGGTTTTGCATAGCACAGAGACCACATTGGGTAGGGTTCTAAATGACCTGCTCAGGGCCAGGGATAGAGGAGAGTGAATGATTCTCATTATCGAGCTCTCTTCAGTGTTTGATGCTGTTGACCATGGGGTGTTGTTGGACAGGCTGAAGGAGTATATAGGACTCACCGGCGAAGTCATCAGCTGGTTTGAATAATTTCTCCGGGGCAGGTCTTAGAGGGTGGTACTGGGGAATTACTCCTCCGTCCCAAAGGACCTACCTTGTGGAGTTCCCAAAGGTTCTGTCCTCTCCCCCACGTTGTTCGTGGTGTGCATGCTGCCCCTGGGTGAGGTCATAAGGTGGTATGAGCTGAGTTTTCATTGCTATGCTGATGATACTCAGCTCTACCTGTCCTTTGCACCCGGAAGATCGGACACGGTTGATATGCTAAATGAATGCTTGGCCGAGATCCAGGCCTGGACATCATCGAGCTGGCTGGGACTTAACCTAGGGAAGACTCAGGTGCTGGTGGTTGATCCAGGTCAAAGGGGAGGAATACGGGCCCCCGGTGATAGGTTGGGACTCTTTATTGGCCCCACCAAACTGGAAGCCTCCGTAAAGGTGAAATATTTGGGTGTTGTTCTGGATAATGAGCTGACACTTGATGCTCAGGTATTGGCTGTTGTCCGAACCAGGTTTTACCATCTTTAGTACATTGCCCAAATTTTAGTTTTTTTTTGTTGACCGGGTAAGTGCACTAGACAAATCCTGCCTATTTTCAGTCACGACCCGGGGAGGGGATACAGATGAATGCCAACTGACCTTGAACCAGAGTAAGCTGTTGGTGGTATTTTTCTTGAATGGAGGAAATTTGGCTAGGACACCGGGGAAATTCCCCTGCTCTTTTTCGAGAAGTGCCATGGGATCTTTAACATCCACCTGAACTACCACCAGAACAGGCAGATGGGACCTCAGTTTAACGTCTCATCCGAAAGACGACACCTCAGGAGTGCAGCACCCCCCTCATGCTGCATTACAGTGTTAGTATTGGGATATTAACCCAAGTGCCTGGTGTGGGGATAGAACCCACAGCCTACTGATCTTCCGGCCTCAGAGGAGAGTGTGCTACCTGCTGAGCCACTGACACTGCAAATTAAGTCCCTTGTGCCCCCTAATGATCTGGCCATGCTGGTACATGCTTTCGTCACCTTGAGGCTTGATTACGGTAATGCACTCTACCGCAGGGTCAGAGGAGCTGCGATGTGGCACCTGCAGCTTTTGCAGAATGCTGAGACCCAGTTGCTGATGGGACACTTGAAATTCAGTCACATTGCACCGGTGCTGCGTGAACTGCATTGGCTGCAGGTGCGCTGGTGCATCACCTTTAAAGTAGGTCTTCTGACTTTTAAGGCCCTACATGGGTTGGGTCTGGGACATCTAAAGGAGCTCCTGTATCCCTACATCCCGTCTCACTCTCTCAGTTCAGCTGGAGAGGCCCCCCCTGGAGGTCTCCCAGGCAAGATTAAAATCGTCCGGGGACCGGGCATTTGAGGCAGCAGCCCTGGTCCTCTGGAATTCATTGCCAGGGTGCCTCTGGGAGGCGCCCTCTGTAGAGATCTTTAAGAAACGGTTGAAGACCTTCCTGTTTGAGCTGGCCTTTGGGACCTGATATAGCTACTGATATAGTTCATGGATTATCAATCCGTTCAGAAATCAGTCTGCTTTTAGATTTTTTAGTGTTTTTTGTGTTTTTTAACTCTCTTTATACTCCTCTCTCTAGCTCCTGGACTCTCTCCAGTGGGTTGCTCGGCACGGCCTTCTCCCACCCACCTGAAGTCCTCCAGACCTACCTCCAGCTACACCCACTCCACCGCAACCTGAACGCTTGACCTCCCGGCTCCGAGTCCCCCAAGGTGGGACAACCGACTCCTTCTGGTTCTCGATCTAGAATCTGATAGAGCAACCAGGCACGGAGAACCGGAGGCAGACTGGAGGGATCTGACATTGGGCGTGGGGGCCACCCACCGAACCCACCTTCACCTACCAGGAGGTAGGGCCGGTTTCCATGTTCTGCCACCTGGCGCATACATGTAATGGCGTCAGCGTGCAGAGGGCGCTCATCTGCCCCATTCCGCAGACACCCACTGACACTAGTCCCCACTGGCTGTCCCCACCTAAGGTGATGTGCCTCCCAGCCTCAGCCAGGAGCTGCTACCAGGTGGGGAATCCCCCGGAACCCACCCCAGAAGAAGAGAGCAGTCCACTGGATGCTCGATCCTCTCCTCCCCCTGTCGACCCCCGGTGACCCAAGTCTGCTCCTAAACCCAGGTCACTAGCGTGGCACGAGGTGTGGTGTCCAGTGCCTCAACCCTCAGCTCCACCGGACCAACTAGATTTTTAATGAGTTATGGAAAATTTTATGGATTTTATGTATCCTGCTCTGTACTCTTCTGTATGTTTGTATTTTTATTATAAGGTCGCCCGGAGCCTATGGAGAAGGGTGCCCCATACAAATAAACTCTTCTACTACTACTACTACTACTACTACATCATATTGCTTACGGTTACAGCAGACTGTGATGTCACAGACCGCAACTGTGAGGTCAGTTGGGGCCAATCAAATGCTTTTTGAAAGACCTCTTAAAAAAGGAATGCTTTATCTGAAATATTTAATAGATCAGGTAAAAGTAAACAAACAAACAAAAAAAAATACAACAGTTTGCCAGCTTAGTGGCTTGATGGTCCTATGATCCGTGTTCGGGAGTAAACCAGGGCTGCTGGGGGTCCACCGGGGGGGGGTGGGGATTGAGCATCAAAGGCACTGTTCTCCTCTCCCACAAAGAGGTGGCCTGCCACTCTACTGTTTACTGTCACCAGGTGGATGCCTGCCAGCAGTACATATGTGAGCAACGCAAGGAGAAGGGTCCAGGTTTAATGTGAAACCTATGTACCTCCACAGGGCATGCACTGACACCCATGCCGTGGCTGGGCACAAAAACAGAAAAAGCAACTCAGGCATCATGAAGCCCTACCTTTCTGCCCCCAACCCACTCCATCACCCAGGATGCCTGCCCCCCTTGGGATTGGGTCCTGGGGTGGGGGAATGGCCTTCCCTCCTGGCCTTGCCACTGGGCGGTGGAACTGCATGAGAACACTGGGGACAGGTTAGTGCTGGGAGAGGAGGCTGATAGTCAGGATGGCAGGGACAGGGCTGGTACAGCCACCTGAGATGCACGGGAGAAAAAGCTTTACAGAAAGACAGGAAAAAAAGGATTCCACAATTTAACTTAATTTTTATAAATCTAATATTTTTTTTCCCCGTTTTCCTTTATGCACCTCCGGCAGGCTGGGTGGCTGAATTAGTCCTTCCCTTCTGGCACCGTGGCTGTTACTGAATCTCCATCTTTCGCTCCTCTGACCCCGCGGGCCATCGATGCTAGCTGGGGAGCTTCATTAAGCCCCAACCCCTATTTTTTTCCATCTTAGTTTCTCCCAATCACCCCAGAGCCCCAGACAAGGTTGGGCATGTGCGTGGAGGTGCACATGCATGCCTTTGCCTGTAACAACTCCTCTCTTCCCACCCCTGGCCTAATGCCGACCCCCCTCAAACTCCCACACCACCACCACCACCACCACCACATCTCCACATGGTGAAGGCTTAGGCCAAGAGAGCTAACCTACTCAATCCGGGAGAGGAAAGCTTCCTGGTCGCCGCTCAATTCTCACTCAGCCTTTCCCCCTACCCAGCTGACCCCAGCAACCCGTGCTCATCACTGAACATGGGTCGCCGGTGTGGCAGGAGGTAAGGCACAGTGCCTCAGCTGTTTGTGCCACTAGGCTGGCCTGTAAATGTAATAGTTTTAAGCCTCTAATTTTAACAGAGAGCTGTTCTTTAAACAAGCCCAGTATAAAATGTATCACAAAAAAGGGATCAAACAGAGCAGATGGTTTATTAATATTATCTTTCTAGTAGTTCCACATCTCAGAACAGATCCCCTTCCTCCATTAATGGCCAAAGGTGTAGACCAGTGGCAGATCACAATTATAATGGGTGGCAGTGTCCCCCAGAACAAAATGCAAGCATTTCTTCCTGAAGCTCAGATTAGGCTGAAAGAGCTGTGACTGGCTGGCCCAGAGGGGTAGCAGGTGTTCAGTATCAGCTGCATCCGCTAGTGGTACACATCTCAGACCCCAAGGTATCCCAGCTAATTACAACAGTTTGTGCTACTGTGAGGGAGGGGTCAAATTGTGCACACCACAGGCCACCAGGCAGTGTATTCACTTATGATATTAGGCCCTAGTGGAGGCAGGCCCTTGTCCATCCCTTTATAGTGCCCCCCCCCCGATATTTCACAACCCAGGAGGCAGTATAGCGCAGTGGTTTAAGGCTCTGAGCTGCAAATCTGGTGGCATCCAGCAGACCAGACCTGGGTTTGAATCACACAGCTTCCACTTGCATACTGTGTGACCCTGAGCAAGTCACTTAACTTCCCCTGTGCTCCCAGGTCGCTCCTGTCAAAAAGCTTTCAGCCTAGTGTGCTACTCCTGGTTAAACAACTAAATAAAAAAACAAAACAAAAAACCCTTCAACAGTTGTCATGAACATCGCTGCTAGATCAACCGACACTGCACAAACATTAGGCAACATATCCCACCCCCCACCCCAATCAAGTGTGTTGCTTCATGACAATACTCATTCTCCTAGAGGTCTGAGGTGGTAGTGCTGAGGGGAGACCTGAACCTGGTTCCCTCCACATGGTAGAACAGGGCACTACTGCTGTAACACAAACTGGATCAGCTACTTCACACATGATGTAATAAATACTTCCCTCTAAAGAAAGGTATCTGGTGGCATCGTTTACATCCCTAAACTCTCACTTAGCAGTAAAAGCAGATGAAGCCAGTCTAATCAGGAAATGTGTCAAGAGTGTCTGTTATATCCATCCTCAGGTTTTTCTGGGGTTCCCCACTGCAGTTTTATGAATAGTCTGTGCAATTTTGTATTTTTGTGTTAATATTTTGTTTTAAAAATATGCTCAAAACATTACAAATGAAAAGGGTGATGCCAGGATCAATGGCAAGTCAGATTTGGGGGACAGGGGGAACAGCAGTCAACCAGGGGCACCAAGATGGCAGCAAGTAAGTGCTAATTGGAAAATGTGAAGCGGTCTGCTGCATTATTATCTAAAATGGTAATACATTTTTTTATTTATTTAGTTTTTGTTGACTGGGTAAGTGCACTAGAAAAATCCTGCTTATTTTCAGGCACGAACGGGGGAAGGGGGATACAGATGAATGCCAACTGACCTTGAACCAGATTATGCTGTTGGTGGTATTTTTAGTGAATGAGGGAAATTTGGCCAGGACACCGGGAAATTCCCCTGCTCTTTTCGATAAGTGCCATGGGATCTTTAACATCCACCTGAACTACCACCAATCCAGGCAGATGGGACCTCGGTTTAACGTCTCATCTGAAAGACAGCACCTCAGAAGTGCAGCACCCCCTCATGCTGCACTACAGTGTCAGTACTGGGATATTAACCCAAGTGCCAGATGTGGGAACTGAACCCACAGCCCTCTGATCTCCCAGTCTCAGAGGCGAGTGTGCTACCTACTGAGCCACTGATACTGACAAAGTTAATATATCATACCGTTCTGGAAACCTGCAAGAACTGTATTTCACATACACAACTTAAATGATGACCCCTCTAATGCTGGCATGCAAGGTGTGTACGTAAACCCCTCTGTGGGTTACTGTGCATTTAAGACTCAGCTGCTACTCAAGCATCAGATTGTTTCACTGCTGCTGATGGAGCTGACACTGCAGTGCCAGCCACAAGAGCGGGAATTGCTGATCTGTGTGCTGACTGAAGTTGATGCGAGTTTGCATCCCTACAGGACTGGTTCAGCGTGTGAAACTCTGTTTAGATTTAATGTTTTATGTGAATCAGGACTTCTGTTGAAACTCCCATTGGGACTGTCACTCGGCAGCCATGTTTCATTTCATTTCATTTTTATTGTTTATACTGGAGGGCATGTGAGCATAACTGCCTGTTTTCACAAGTATCCAGTCTACACACTGCAGAGCATAACATAGGAACAATTACAGTGGAGGAGAATTTATACATGGTGGCCTAAGTACAGTGGCTATGTACAGGAATCATAAATAATTAAAAGGTAATATGACTGATTTAATTGGGAGAAAGGAAAGAGTAAAGGGATGGCAGTGTTAAGTGCAGGAACAGACAAGTTTCTCAAGCAGGTAACGTTTGATGTTATTTTTGAAGGTTCCAAGGGATAGACACTGTACAAGGGAGTCAGGGAGGCCGTTAAATAGTCTGGGACCCCTGTAGGAGAGGGAGTGAAGTCCCTGGGAGATGTTGAAAAAAGGGACCAAGAAGGAGTGGCGGGCAATGGATCTGGTGGTGTGAACAATGGTTGGCCTCTGGAAGCAAGAGGTGATGCTGTTGGTGAGTAGACTGTGGAAAACTCTGTAGAAGGAGGTCAGGATTTTGAGGTTAAATCTGTCTTCGGGGAGATAGCCAATTAGCAGCCTGGTGGAGGTGACCAGTGATGAACCTGATGATGCCATTATTGGTGGTTCTGAGCTTACTAAGGCCCTGTCCACACTGCAGCCCGAAAACCCTTCTGTAACGTTACAGAGGGTGTAAACCGCATCTGTAATGGCGTGCGTTTACACTGGTAACATTTCAGCAGGCGTTTTCGCAACCTTTATAGAAACTGTCAGGAGGTGGTTTCTACAACGGTTACAGAAACGGTCGCAGGGCTGTAACGTTACCGCCAGCCATCTAAATGCACGACCGTGTAGCTCCCAGTCAGCCGCTAGACCAGCAGGCAGTGCACCACAGAGGGGCACATGGGGGGACAAATGAACAAGGAAGCACCCAGAAGGCAGAGAGGCACGCTAGGTCTGGAACCACTGCAGTGAGGTGAAAATGGTGCAGGGCAGCGCCTGTACAATGTCAGAGGCACGGAGACCAGATCTGCGCTGGGTTCACACACCTGAGAGAGGTGCAGCCGGGAGGCACAGTGTGCCAATAGGGGGTGCTGCCTGCATCAGCAGTACATGAACTGCGAGGAGGGAAGAGCACTGGTGCCCAGGGCAAACAGTGGGCACATGCCATAGAGAGGCAGCAACAGCCACCAGCACTGTGTGCCAGAGGTATGAAGTGGGCCCCAACAGCTGCCACAACACACGACCGGACAGCAGTGCCACAGCACACCACCCCAGCACCACTGCAGAGTGACCCATCCCCCAAGCACTGCCTGTGACTGGTGGAGAGTAGACAGGCCTGTGCCAAGCAGTGACCACAGCCGCACGCAACCCTGACCACCAGCAGGACCATGTCAGATCGCAGCGTCACCTGGTCAGGTGAGGACATAAAACTCCTGGTGGAGTTCTGGACTCAGGAGAAGGTGCAGGCAGAGCTAGCCAGTGCAAGGCACAACACAAAGGTCTATCAAAAGGTATTGGACTACCTGTTCGGGAATGGGGTGGAGCGGACAGCAAAGCAATGCCGTGACAAGATCAAGCAACTGAAGGTGTGGCACCATAAAACCAGGGTCAACAACAGATACTCGGTGGGGGGGGTGCGCATGTGGCATGCCCCTTCTATGACACATTGGATACCATACTTGGAACACGGCCTACCACTGAACCAGCATTCATCCTGGAGAGCTCACAGGTGGCCAGCCCTGAACTGGACATGGAGGATGATGGGGACACCGCCGGGGATGCATACCCACACCTGGGGAGTGAGGGTGATGATGGTATGCAGCAGGAGTGCCACGACACAGGTACGTGCATTGTGCAATGTGTATGTTGGGATATGGCATACCGGTGGAGGTGTAGCCTGGGCACGCGGCACATGGTGATAGGCATGGTATTGGTGGTGGCACAGGTGCACTCGAGGGAGTTTGTATGTGGCACCTGTGGTGTGCGTGGGGGACAGGGGCATGGGGCTGGGGTTGGCCGTGGGGGTTGGGGGTGGGGTACCCACATGTGTGTAATGGTGACAGGTGTGTTCTGCCATTCCAGGGCAAGACCCTGGTGAGGGAACATCGGTGGACACCAACACAGCAGAGGCCTCCCCAGTGTCCTCGACCCTGCAGGATGTGATGCCAGGAACCTCCAGTGATGGCTCCACTGCGGGAGGAGGCAGCCATGCGAAGCGGCAGGGTGACCAGTTACCCCTGGAGAACCTCAGGAAGAAAATGTCGAAGACAGCACAGATGGCAGATGTACTTGGGGTGGTGCTGGAACCAACACGTAGAATGATGCAGGAGCACCACAGGGAGCTGATGGACCTGGAGAGGGAGCGAGCACGGGAGGAGAGGGCATTGGAGGAGCAGTTACGGAGACAGAAGGCAGAGCAGACACAGTGGTTCTTCACACAGATGGTTCAGTTACTGGCCATGCAATGCCAGCAGCTGCCCCCTGCAGCCACACCACAATGGCCGGGTGCCACCCCCATGGCACACACCACCGCAGCCCCAACCCCCTGTGCCCTGTTCCCCCGTGGGTGTGCCACCATGCCAATGGCAACTGAGACCCTCAGTGGCATGGCCGACCTTGCCATCATCCACCCATCCACCGTTGGTGGACAGACAGGCTGCGTGGCACAGCCAGCCACCACCAGGATGCATCCCTCGGCTATGCCAGCACCCCACAGGCGTGACACCCCACTACAGGGTGCTGTGTACATGGGTGGTGTCACTGCCCCCACCACCCTGCCGCCCACGTCCCAGGCACCACCGGCTGGTGCCAGCATAGCACAGCAGTACCCCACAGGTGTCACGCCAGCCACTGCTAGCCTGCACACAGCACCCCAACCCCCGATGCATGGTACCACTACTCTGCACAGTGCTACCCCCTTGAATCCTGCAGCAGGCATGCCTAGCTTCACACAGGGCCACCCTGTGATTACCCATGCAGCATGCAGGGGTTGGCTGACCGGTGCATCCCGCCGGTTGCCACCCGGAACTCCCTGTTTGATTTCCCTCCTACGTCAGGGATGCCGCTGGGGTCTGCCCAGTGACAACAGTGCCTGGTTCATGTTGGCACAAAGGCATGTACCGACTGTGGCACTCAGTTGCACAGTGCAATTCCTGGATCGCACGCTCTGTTGCATGGCGTCTCTGCAACATGCTGTGTCAGGGGTTTCGATACAGTATGGCCACACAGGTGCCTGGGTTAGGGCACCACCTGTGCAGGGTTATGTTTTTCTTTGGTTCAGGTAAAAGTACAGTGACCCTCACGTAGGTTCCTTTATATGTTGGTGTACACCGCCGCCCATATGGTGGCCCGGCATTGTGTATTGCATTGTTCGTTCACATGACAGTGTCAGTTTCATTTGGGGATATGTGGTGTTACGCAGCAATGCACATGGTCCACTGCATGGCCATGCTGCCACTGCACATTGTTTACTTGTGTTATTGCCACCAGAAGCCATGGCGGCGTCGGATTAAAGGCTGTCTTGTGTCACCATACCGTGTTGCTGGTTTGCTTGGGCGGTGTGCATGCATGTGCACATTGCTTTCTGGGGCACAGTGGGGTGTCCGATTCCATGGGTTGCTGGTGTGGGGGTTCTGGATGTGTGGCCTGGCTGCACAGTGTATGCTAGGGCATGCAGCTTGCATCCGGTGGCAACAGGGATTGGTATGCTAGTTCCTGGTGGTGCATCGCATGCCTGCCTGAGGAACGCAGCGGGGTCCCTGTACCCGGCATGTGTTGGTGCATCACTGCATGCCTTCATGCCATGTGTAGGGGCCTCCCCTCATTTCGGTTCCACACCTTCACCTGCTGCACACCCTTGGTCCCCCATGGGTGCCACTGGGCACACATTGCTGTAGGACACTGTGGCATGTTCTGCTGCACTCAGTGTGCCCTGTGAACACTGGCAGCCGGGTGTTCATTCGGGTGGATTTCTGTCTTCGCAGCTGTCTTCCCCAGGTGCACCATGGGATGCATGCCACATTACAGGGGTTGGGTGCACACACTGTTCACATCTCAATGTGGACAGGCTGTGCCGGTTCCAGACCATTTTCACACCTGTTCCCTGGCAGTGTGGACACGCTGTTACGTTTGCAGCCTGTAAACGGTTTGTAACCATTTCAACCTTGTTGGGTGCAGTGTGGACGGGGCCTAAGAGTCTTGAGGTAGGGGGTGGAGGAGATGAGGGAGCCATAGTCAAGGAGTGGGAGCAGGAAAGTGTTTGCTACAAGAGCTTGAGTTTCCGGTGTGAAAAGATGGGTAACGCTGTATGGCATTTCAAGTCTCTGGTGAATTTTCTTGCTAAGTTGGGAGATGTGGTATTTGTAGGAAAGGTGACAGTCTAGGTAAATGCCAAGGTACTTTAATTCTGTAACTCTCTCAATGTGGTTGCCATTGTTATCCCTGAGTGTGAAGTCAGAGTTGACGTTTTTTCTGGGGCCCGAGAAAACCAGGGATTTCGTTTTTTTGGCGTTGAGAACTAGACCATGGGTGAAGAACCAGGAGTGGAGTTTGCTGAAGTCATGCTGGAGTTTGTTGAGAAGAGTTGTAGGTCACCTATCCTTACAGAACAGGGCTGTGTCATCGGCATATGGGATTAGCTCAATGTGAGAACATATAGAGGAAAGGGGATGTATGGTGAGGGAAAACAGCAGGAGTCCCCAGAATGGAGCCCTGAGGGACGTCGTATTTAATGTGATGAACACCTGAGTACTCACCTTCATTCAAGGTAGTGTGCGATCTATCATTAAGGTAGTTTTGAAACCAATTGAGAACTTCAATGGAGAAGTTGAGCTTGGACAGAGTTTTGAGTAGTATGTGGTGGCTGATAAAATCAAAGGCCCTGGTGAGGTCCACAAAGACAGAGACTCCAGCAAGACCCTTTGTCCAAATGATTGGCCTTGTCAATAAAGTTGGTGAGCTTAACAAGGGTGGTTTCTGTATTGTGGCTGGGCCTGAAGCCATGCCGTGACTCAGAGTAGGTTATAACTATCTTGGAATTCAGTGGTTTGGTCAAGTACAATTTGTTCTAGGATTTTGGAGAGGGGGACAAGAAGGGAGATTGGTCTGAAGTTATTCACATCAGTTCTAGAGCCAGATTTGTGGAGGGATTTGATGGTGGCACTTCTCTGTTTACTAGGAAAGGTGCCAGTTCAGACAGAGTAACTGAAAATGTTTGTTAGGGGAACTGCAATGCATTCACAAATGAGTTTGAGAATGTGGTAGTCATTGGAATCAGCCCCCCGAGGCAGGGCTTGTTGCCACCCTTTGACCTACCTTGCCAGGCAATGGGGTTAGAGAGTAATGTGCTCGACCAATCAGAAGTGTTTACCAACTCAGAGAGTGTCACAGGGACCCATGGAATGCAGAGAAAATTAATTAATTTAGGTGCCTTCCAAACTGCAAATCGCCTGTCAGGTGACAGACCTCCAGGACTACCTGTCTTGACTGACAAGTCCAATGGGCTGTACAGTTTTACTGTTTTCACCCGTGGACAGCAGGGGATGCTTCCAACCCGAGGTCAGTTCTACCTGACCTAACTAGGAGAACAGACCTTCTGACTGCAGCTGTGCTGCGACAGACTGTGTGTCTGCCACTGACAAACTGAGTATTTGTGAGTGGATCTTCTGCTTTGAGAAAAGGAGGCATTCTCGTCCTAGCCACGTACACCTGTAGCCTAATCGAAATTTCTCATGAGAGCCAGAGCCAACGGAACCCCCAGGTTGCTGTGGGATCTGCTCAGAGGGTTTCACAGCCTGCTACCAGTCTATCCCCGCCCCCCAAACACAACGGAGCAGTGCACTCTGAGGACTACAGAACTAAGCACAGTATTCCAGATGCGTCTTCACCAGTTACCTATATACAGGTAGTAGTACTTTCTTTTTCCTGTTGTCAGTGTGACACTTAGCTGGTTCTGATAACTGTATAATTGTTGCAATATAAAAATGTAGTGGGATTGTCTGTCATGAAAAATCCTGTGCCTGGGATGACAAACCCCCACCCCACAGGTATCAGTTCAGAAGATAGGATATATGTTAAACCAGCAGATCTCTGAATGCAATTAACTTGTCAGTTTGCTTTGAAGCCAAGAACTAATATATCCATTTTAGAACGTCCTCAGGAAAGTCATTTAATTGCACTTGGTGTCATAAGGAAGTGGAATATCCATTTTATGACATCCTCAGGAAAGTCAGTTGATTGCACCTGGTGTTATAAAAAGTCCTTTGATGTGTTTGAGAAAGGGAACTGCTCATGGATCAAAGGGACTGAGAAATTACAGTCTTAATTAAGAGTGTCATCATTTGGACAATGGGTCTTGCTGGAGTCACAAAATTCAATATGTTGATGGGACTTCCTGTTTTGTGTATATATATATATATATATATATACACACACACACACACACACACACACACACACACACACACACACACACACAGTATTGTATATATATATATATATATATATATATATATATATATATATATATTTATGTATCCTGAAAGGGAGGAGCTAGATGATGACATCATGAAGAGGGTTGAAACACAGCATTTTTAAACTGTAGTCTGTAATTCCATAGAGACATTCATATACTTGGACTGAGAGAAGGAACATCTAAGAGCACTGAAAGATTATAAGAAATACCTTAGATAAATAAGCCTAATGGTTGGTAGGAATTTTGCACTTTTAAACCTGTTTTGTTTTTAAGATTGTATGCGTTGGGATATGTTGTTCTGTATTTACTGTTTACATCTATCTTAAAGTAAAAATATGTATTTTAAAACAGAAACTGCCTGGTGTGCCTTGAAACTTCTTTTTTTGTAAGTGAAGCTTAGATGGTTAAAGTTAACACTGTGCTTAAGCTTACTGGGATACCAAATTGGGAAACAGGTAAGAGTTTCTCTAAGGTCTTGCACAGAGTTTTAAGGGTTCATTTTGTAATACCTGGTTGGTGCCCGTGGCAAAAGATATCTGGCATTTCCCCGAAGAGCAGAATGATCTGAGCCTGTACACTGGGTACACTAGCAAGAGGTTAACAGTTTGAATCCCTCCAGAACTTGAGACCAAAGTTTGATTCGAACCCACAAAACAGACAGGAGGGTTACCCTGATCTGTTAACTGTTCACAATACTACGCTCAGAGGTTGGCACTTTGGGAGTAGAGGGCTGACCTGCTGAGTGGGGCTGTGACAGTCAGTGCTCCTTCCAATACACCCCTGCATTCCATTAACCTTATTTCAGGGCTTGTTACACTGGCTTGATTATTTGTGGGAGTCACTAATGATGACACCCAGGTCCCTTTCCACTGCTGTAGTGCTCAGTTTAACTCCTCCCATCCAGTACTTTGTCATGGGGCTTTTTTCCCCTAGGTGCACAGGGCATAAAATAAGCAGGTTTGCATTGCAATTTGCAACCCAAAGCACGGCAATTACAAGTAAATTTTGGTTTTGATTAGCTGTCATTGCTAATGAAGCTGCTGGACTGCCTTTTTTTTTTTTTTTTTAAACGCAACCCTGGTGGCTGCTTGAGCATCTCTTCACTGCCGCCCCTGCCAATGACCAAGACTTCCCTCCCCAGTGCCCCTGGCCACTCAGGTGGTGGCAGTATGTCACATTCCTCCTCCACAGAAGCAGACTGATGCAGTCTCACAGAGCATGTGGAAGGAAAATTTAGAGCCAGCAGGACCAGCATAAATCCGCTCTGACTGAGTTCATTGACTGAAACTCGGCAAGCCCAAGATATGCCAACATCTGCAGGCAGAATGATCAACGATGGGGTGGAACAGGAGGTGTGTGTCAGTCTGAACGATGCTAAGAAAAAAAAGATCTGGTAGAAAGAAAACTAAGACCTCCAGGTATGTGGATCCTCTATGCTGTTCAGCATTTAGGGAAGGGAGGTGTTGTGGGTCGCAGTAGCCGGGACAGTTGTTCATCAGTGGGGTTGGTTGTTTATGTTAGGGAACTGAGTTAGGCTTAAACTTGGCCTAATTTTTTTGTTTTACTGATTGTAGCCAATTTAACTGCCACTGAAAAAAACACTAGCTCAGAACAAATGAAGAACTATGCCTTGCAATTCCTACACTGACGTTTATCTGCAGCCTAAATGGCTGTTGCCCTTCTGAACAAAATCTAGTCAGAGCCACTATGACTGCTAATGCATTAACTTAACCCTTAGGCTGCAAAAAAGAATTAGAACGCATAGTAATTCTGGACTAATATATCAGTCTACGGCACAACAAGGGTTAATAAGGGTGTTTCATGGGCTTAAATGTGAAGATAAATTGCCACAGTAAGCTCCATGTATAAATTTCATTTTTGGTAAAGTTAGATCATTTACCTGGTTGATCCTGTGTTTCCCATGTGTTTAAAATGCGAGCGGTGAGTGCGTCTTGTACTGTATTGGGAAGCAGAGGGAGCTCTGCACCAAGTCTTCATGTAATGGTAGAAGGAATGGTGCAGAGAGGAGAGATATGGCTACATTGGGGACTGTGGGCCAACCTGGAAGGATAAGAGCCTATACCGAGATGATGGCCTGCTTCCATCCAGGAAGAAACCACAGTCCTCAGTGGATGGTTTAAATGTTATGTTGATGGACTTTTAAAGTAGCTGAGTGGGGTGATGGAAGAAATAGGGAAGGCAGAAAGTGGGCCACCACAGGCTGAGATGGAGAGTAGAGAGATCTCGAGTGGAGAGAGTCCCACTAGGATGCAAGTTATTCACGGAAGCAGGGGTTAGCAAAGGAGGAAGGAGGGGGAAAGGAGAAATGTGAGGAAGAGGGAACCATTTGAAAGGAGAACGCGATAAGAAGAATGCTGAGGGCTGTCCGAATGGTGCAAGGTCTGCATCAGAACCCTATGAGCAGAGACTGAAAGAGTTCAATATGTAAACCCTGGAGGAGAGGAGGGAGAGTGGGGATATGATGGAGACCTTTAAATACCTCATGGGGGTTAATAAGGTACAGGGTGGAGATATGTTTCAGAGAAAAAGGTGCTATAGAACAAAGGACCAGGATATGAAGCTGGAAGGAGGTAGATTCAGGAGAGATGTGAGGAAGTACTTCTTCACAGAAAGAGTGGTGGATTCTTGGAACAGCCTTCCATGGGAGGCAGTGGGGGTGAAATCAGTGGTGGTGGTTTTCAAAAATGCATGGAATAGGTACAAATGAATCCTTGAACAAAGGAAGGGGGTGGAAGAGACAGCGCTGTAGATCAAGTAGGGTCTGCAGCAAAAGTGATCATAACTAAAAATGGGCAGACTAGACGGGCCCAGCGGTCAATATCTGCCATCAGTTTCTATGTTTCTGTGTATCACATGTTATGTGATTCAAACGGATACAGCGTAAAATTAGTAATATGCATAATGTTGATACTGTAAACTGTATGGCACACATACTTTATGTTATACTATACTACACAGACATGATAATCAAATGGGCAAAAATATATGTATGGAGCAAGGGAGAACAAATCAAGGGGAACACATGTGAAACAATATACTACTCATAAAGTGGTGATACCATGATAGGTACATATTGTATGAAGTTACTGCATTATGAATACGGTACCCAGCCGTATACCAATGTTGAGTTAGCCACAATATGGGATTCATTTATTTATTTTTAAATAATCCAGATATTGTCTACACAGTAATGACACATAGTCAAGGATGCTCCTTACAATTTGCAACCTTTTTTTTTTTTTAACCACTTTATTCACTTTTGGGAAATCACTTGCAACGTGGCAAATAATAAAGAAATATATAGACAGCAGACTTGCGAGAATGATTTGATCTGCATTTTTGAGTGACGAAGATGTTAGGCCAGGAGTGGATTCAGGCCTTAATGCTAACAGTAGTGCAGTCCTGTTCAGCCAATTAACTTTCGGTTTACCTATGCATGCTTTTTACAAGAGAGTACTGTATGTATTAATGGCAGTGGCACAATGCTACCCTTAAGACAGGTTGTGGTGTGCATTTGAATAGATGTAAATACTGTGATGCTGTGCTACATGGCAAGTAAAAAATGGTGTCCCTGATTTTCAGCATTTGTCACTGATTTTAATGGGCAGTGTCCCTCATTTTGATCCCAGCTGGGTGAGAGGTATGCATTCCAGGGTAGCCAGTAGTGTTGCTCAGACAGTACTTTTGTGGATCCTACCACCCTCTGTCAGATAGTGCTGGTATCCCACCTAGGAACCTACTAGAAATCCTAGCAAAGACAGATGTAAGATCCGTGGTCAGATAGCGATGGATCCTAGATAGGATCCAGGGATCCTAGGTCGGATAGTTAAGATCCGAGCTGGATCTGTTGGTCAGAACTGTGGATCTGTTGCTAGGATCCTGGAGCAGAGTAGTAAATACAAGCCATTTCTAAAAAAGATTAATGTATCTTATACCATGCCGGATGACCCTGTCCAGGCTCATGTGGCATCTCGTAAGAGCAAATCCATAAAAAAAGGGAAACACTCAACATGTAAAATATTGCAAAAAAGCATCTCTGTATCACCCTTTCTTGTCATAGTGACCTTTCTGATTTATGCCTTCTATTTGCCACACAATGTAAACTAAAATGCCTTACTGACCCAAGACACTGGCCCTAGTCAGGGTAATTCATCAGCAAATGCATCTACCCATAGTACAGCCCAACCTCAGGTTGCCAGGCAGGTTAGTACAGGTCATACAACACACTCACTTAACAATAGTGACACCCACATGACCTCCGTGCCTCAGACAGAGAAACACACCAATCATACCCACACAGACACAACCAACAAGCCAAGTCCAGATACTGCAAAAAACAACATCCTGAAAATGTACCTGTGGCAGTTGAACCCCACCTGTACCAGTACAACCTCAGCATGGACATCATGACTTACATGGAATATCTGCTCCCACCGTATTTCACTTACCTTTACTGAAAAGACTGCAAGCATTTTTAAATAGAGTAAAAGTACATTGCCATCCAAATTTTAAAGAAACTAAAGACCAGCCCACCATATCGGTAAACCTCACCCTTTACTGATACAACTTTCTTGACAAGAACTTGACATCAAAGTGGTTCCAAGATTCCTCTGGGATGCACTATCTTGCTCGGACCCATGAGAGCAAACCAGAAGACCCACTGTAATATCAGGACTGTCCAAAAAACTACACCCAATACTCTCCAGATATCTCGCTGTATCACACTGGAGATTTTGTAAAAAAAAAAAAAAGGACAATATTACGGACTCATGCACCATTGCCAGTCCATCACAAGAGAATGATATATCTCTGAACGGTCTAAAATGCCGTGCCTTAACCTCACCTTGGCAAATGCAGTGACACCAAACTCAAGACCTCTCAAGCTTCACTACTGTGCCAATGTTACCGGAAGCCAAAGTGCCAAAAATCAAACTGTTGACTATAAAAATGTCAGCAGTGACAGATACAAATTAAGATGGAATGTTCACTGTGTTATGGACTACACTGGGACATAGACATTCACATCATCCCAAATATATGGATCTGTTAACCACCTTATGTATGTGCCCTGCAAAGAGGCTGAAGTTTGCTACCAGCCACCTCCTAATAAGGCAGCATGTACACTCTGGAACTGCACTTTAGGCTGTCCACCAGCTATGATCAATTTAACAGTACCAGTGAGACAGTGGTACAATGAACTGAAAGATGTCCAGGATGTGGGAAAGCCCAATATGCCCCCACAGCAAAAACCTTTGGGACTTACTGCAAATTTCTTCTCCTGCAAGCATTCCAACTATTCAGCCACCTGCCAAGCTGACATCTACAAATATGCATCAGGATACAGAATTCTTGAATGTGCAAAGACACAAGCACCAAAACAGAGTTGACAAAAACGATCATTGGTGCATGCCTACCATCGCATCATGAATGCCAGCTGGGAATACCAAGAGGCCCTACAACACCTAGGGGAAAACACATGGGGCTTGATTGTGTATCTTAACAATCAACATATGGAACTTATCAACCAACTAAATTTGGCAGAAGACTTAAATGAAGCAGCAAACATGCACCTGTACCCACTCCTGAGAGGAGACTATCCAAATGGTGAACAAGCATGCAAGACAGAATTCTGCTTTAACCCGGTGACATATCAAATTCAAGTGACCAAAACTTACTCACACTATTCACTCATATACAGGGACACTACATGTAGTCCCACCAATACCCTTGCAGTCCGATCTATTTCTACTCACACAGCCTATCATGTGTGTTCCCCAACCTACAAACACCTCAATCCTCCAGTGGTGCTATCCATTCCAGGGTTTCAATAATATATATTTCCCATATAACATGCTACCAAACAACATGCTGTTGGATAGCAGAACTATTGGTAAATTAGACACCCCCATTCTGATTTCAGGTTACATTTGGAAGGATACCACAGCTTTTTGGATTATGTACTAAAATTGCACTGCTGAACAGCTGTCCGTGTCCCTATTATGGCAAGCCATAAGTACACTAGTTCACAGCAGCAGTTAATTCAACACCCGATTTCTAGGCTAAATATAGTACTTAGTTCCATGCCATTCCTTAGGTTCACCCTCCACAGCAAACAGAAAACATTTAGGGATGAACTATATAATCTTGAACACACAATACACACCATTCAGGGAGACATAAAGGAAATAAAGATATAATTATGATAAAGTGGGACATAAAAACAATCAACAAAACAATCAAAATAATGCAAGGGGACATACAAACTTTGCAAGAACAAGTGGTTGAACTTAAATTAGAACAATCAGAAATAGAATTTACCAACTGGAAGCGCAAGGTCAATCATGCTCTTCAATCTATAGTTGGGGGCATGACTGAACCAGGAGCATGGGATTGGCTAATTCCAGTAAATTGGTTCAAGTCACTATTGGGTTGGCTGACTGAACGACTACACATCATATCAGTAATTCTAGGAGTTACTGCTGTTATTCTGTTACTTTGCTGTACCAAAAAATAATTTACTGCTCTGTACTCTCACAAGACTTTTTATCAATTTGCAGATGGCTGTTCAAGATCGAAAACACTGTCTCTTTCAATCTGCTCAAGCCTCCCTAAAACACCATAAAATGGAGGCTTAATTTTCCAAGAGGGAACAAAGCCAAGTCTCAGCCGCAGCATTGTTCATCCAACCCCCAATATGCGGGCAAAGCCCAATGTATCCTGTGTGATCGGATATTCCCAGACGCCACTCGTGAGCGGATAGTCCAACCTCTATGAAATCACATGCTCATCGAACACAATGAATTAAGAAATTGCTTAACCCTTGAGTGCAATGCCAAAGACTGCCTTTTTGTTACTGTATCAACCATCTGTGTCTTGCATGAGCCAGTAAATCCCTTGTTCTACTCTCCAAAACACTTCTGTAAAAGGAGTGGGAATTGCTTTGCATGCAGCCCCAGTTTGCAGACCCCACCAGGTCTGCTTTTATTTTCAGCTGGGGGCGGTTCACCTCCTCCTTTAATGCCAACTCCAGTTAGAACCAACCATCAAGACTTGCCACTATCACCCCTCAGGAATTACCTGCCCCTTGGGTGCCTCCTCCATTGTTTCATACCCTTGGGGGAGACCAGCCTGGCACATCCAGGCCACCAAATATCCCTGTGTTACCTGATTTCTACAAACGCATGGGTAGAAGGCCATCCAAGGTTGCCTGCCCCAAGGGCCTCCAATACCCCCTTGCCACAAATAACTGAAGAATTAGAACCAGAGGTCGAGGCCATGATAAATGCTTATATTTATTATTGCTCATAGACAATAAACTCTGATATACCTGCCACTGTATTTGTGATTAACACTTTATTTACTAGTAAGTCCTAACATTTCTGTTGGGCTTAGTTTAGATAAATAGTAGAGTTCTATGAAAGGTTATGCCTTGCAAAGTTTTGGAATTTATGCTTCTAACTTTTAAGTTTTGTAGTTGTAAACACTTCTTAGAGCAAGCTAGTAAAATTTCCAGACAAGCCGTGTCTTCATTAAGTCCTAAAGCATGACCATCTCAAGCCTCGAACACTTGTGAGGGACTTTTCATGTCTGATCACGACGTGATCACAGGCATAGTCACTATATTGTCGACCAATCAGTTTGGCCATATGGGGTCAGCGATCGGTCAACCTCATCATGTTGAGGTTTGCTTAGCTGCTTGAATGCCCAAGGCAGTCAACCTTGCTGATACCTACACTTATGTTGTATTTTGTCTGCCATACAAAATACATAAAAAATCTCCAATGTTATTAAAATACATTACTTCAAAATCACATGTTGCAAGTTGCATGTTAATTTTAAAACATCTATCACAGTGTCTACTTCTTAGCTTATGCAAAATGTTGTAATGTCACAGCCCAAGCAATACACCATATTAACCAGATATATCATGTAGCAGTATTTAATCAACAACACATGTTTGATTAGTCCAAGAAGAATAACAACACTTACACCACATACTGATATTGCTAATCTGGCAAGAGGATATAAATTCTCAACCACCCCAAGCAAGGCAAGGAGGTTCAGAGGGACAGCTGTAGCAGCCCATCACCTTGACTCTCAGGACTTCAAGAAGGCATCGGGTTTTGTACAAGGTTTGGTGAGTGTTACCACTTCTTAGGCTAGAACCTAGGAAACTGGCAGGACTGACTTAAGTTTTTATTTCTTTTGAAAGCGGCGTATTTTTATCTGCGACGAGAAGAACATTGTTTTTGATTTGCACTGCTGATCAGGAAAAGTTATAATTGTGTATGAAGGATTCATCTTTTTAAAATTGTGCTCGTCTAATCATGTAATGCTAAAACTGTTTCACAAAAACTATGTTCGTATGACAAGTGACTTTGAATGTATGATTATGATTGTTTATTCATCGTGACATTAAGACTAATCTGTAAGCATTTAAAAACTAACAAACCAACAGTAAAAACTATTGATCATGAATAGTGGCACTAATATTCATTCCCAGGCAAACATTATTAAACTTAGAGCAATGAGTTTAGAGCCAGAAAATCTCAAAAGTAAAACAGGCTTAGATTTTTGTTTTCAAGGCCATGCGGGCACCCTTAAGAGTGACAGTAGCCGGTCCGGTGGCGTAGAGGGCTGAGGCGCGGGTGCCTCACCTCAAACGCCTGGCGACCGGGTTGAGAACAGACTCGGGTCACTGGGGATCGGCGGAGGCGGAGAGGATTGAGCGTCAGGACTACTCTCCCCCCTGGGGGTGGGTTGAGCCATGCCTTGCTTTGTAGCGGCAGTGGAGACAGGGGCACCTAAGCGGCGACGAAGGAAAAAACAGAAAAGCGGAAAAATGGTGTCCGAGCGACGGATGACGGTCGCCTGGATTCCCGCCTCCATGGAACCCCGATGAACCAGGGAACCCGATCCCAGCAGCATCAGGGCCGAGAGCAAGAATGCCTGAAGGCAATTTCCCTCCGGAAGGAGGGGACCCGTCCGATGAAGGGTTATGTCGGGCTACCCTGGTCGGCTGGGATCGGGGGAAGCTGGCATTGGGGAGGGTTCGGAATGAGCCAACGGGGTAGTCCTTGGCAGAAGGCCTGAAGGAGAGGCCGGTTGGACGCAGGGGGCGATAAATAAACAATGCAACAAGAGTGACAGTAAAGGGATATATCCACATGTTAAATTGTAAAGAGTTGTCATGCACTGAGCCCTTACATAAATATCTAGGATGGCGTTTCCTTGATCCTCACAAAAAACATTGGTGTAAGATATCTGACTGTCCCAGACATCAGGCAACGGGTGAGTTTAAAGTTCATGTAAGAATATTCGAGGAATTAGGTAAATATCACTGTCCCCTAATACACAGTCACAACCACAAAGGTAATTTAGATTTTAACGAACACACAGCCTTTGCAGACTGAGACCAAGTGGTCTTGGTCAGCCAGGTGTCAGATGCAATAACAGTGGCAGGCGCCCTGAGTGAAAACTCAGGGGGGACACACTGCCAGCGTTTTGTATCGTGACCCCAAACAGACTTTATCCTAACCTAGCTACTCCGGTGGATGAATTGCAGAGGCATCATCCCCAGTCAATGGAATGCTCAGAAGAACCATCAAATTCCACCGGTCATGGGGGAACCCATGTACACAAACCTGATCAGGGAGGTTATAATGGGGAGCCTGAAGGCACCCCAACTTATCACTACCACATCGCAATCCACAGGATCCACAGTGTTTGTTGCTAGGATCCAGAGGATGCACAACGTTTGTCGGATCCATGCACTGGATCCTAGAGGGTTGGATCCATAGTCAGACAGTACTGCTGTCCTACCACAGCAACTATCTGGCCAAATGGGAGATATATGTTGGTATCCTAGTTTCTAGGATACTATCTGAGCAACACTAGTAGCCAGGTGTTTATTTATTTACAAGTTTCACCAGGAAGGCACACTGAGCCAACTAAGGCTCATCTCCAGGTGCATCCTGGGGGAAGGGGTTGAGGGAAATACAGTTATAAATATATAGAGAGTATGTAACAAGTAATGCATAACAATAATGCAGCAATTATTAAGTTTAGAATGAATGGCACTGTGATTGATGAAATTAGTTTACAGAGACAAAAATATTGCTACTAGCATTTTGCAGTCTAGAAATTAATTTTTGCAGGAATGCAATAAAACCAATGGACAGCCCTTAGAGAGGGCAGATGTTACTGATACAATTAGAGAGAGGTAAGTAATGGGATTGAAGGAGGCGAACCATGAGGAGAAGGTGAGTGAGGGAAAATTAAGAGCAGGTGCAGATGGGGGAAGAGAGACCACAAAGGAGAGAGGAGAGAGCAGTGGGGGAAGGGGCATGTTGGAAGAACGGTGGAAGGGAGTTCCACAATTTGGGTAGAAGGTAGGAGAAGGCAGACTGGCCTTTGGATGTGGATCTACAGGGAATAGTTGAAGAGCGAGGGCTGTAACTATGGAGGGAGTGAGGGGTGGAGGTAGGGGAGATAAGGAGGAAGGGCACCAAACCAATATACTGCTGTGAAGGAGTTAACAGTGTGAGCGTCTCCTATCCTCAAGAGACAGGAAGGAGAAAGATTTATAGAGGTCACAGTGATTCGGGGGGGGGCATCAAGTGCAAAACAGCAGAAGGAGTTGTCAAGGGTGTCCAGTCTGGCAAGGGAGGTTTTGGGAGTGGCACTGGAGACTACATCACTGTAATCAGAAACAGGGATGATGATTTTCTGTATTAAAGTGCAGCGGGCAGGCAGTGGTATGCAGCAGGGGTTTCAGCAGAGAGCCCAAACTTGGGGTGTAGTTTTTCGGCAATCGCATCCATATGTACAGAAAAGTGAAGGTGCCGGTCAAGCCAGACACCAAGATACTTGAGGCTGCTAACACAATTAGATCTCGCAGCATTATAAAATTCAGTATTGTTCAACTGCCTTTTGGCCTCTTTTACATAATCTACTGTGTTCTGAATGACCACACTCCCTCCCTTATCTGCCTTCCTGATTACAATACTTTTATCTTCTTTAAGGATTCTAATAGCCTCCCTCTCCTCTGTTGTCACATTACAATATTTTGGCAGAAAATCTATTTTTCCTCAGATGTTCTATTTCTCTCTCACAAAGCCTTTGAAATGCTGTGCCTGCAACCGGCTATGGAGGACAAAATGTATTCAGGTTTACATAATTTTCTACTGGCCCCAGCATCAACACTGGCCTGCTCATTCCCTGGAGCCTGTACCCCCTTCCCCATACCATCTTCAAAATCTGCAAGTGCTGAAAGAACTTCTTGTGTTCATATTAGCTTATTAGTCAAATACTTCCCACAGTTCCTGCATGTACATTAGATCTTATAGCTTCAATAACCTGTACCCTTTCTCTATTGGTTTACCATAGAAACATCGAAGACTCAACACCCTACACAAACAATGTAAGTCCACTACTGTTACAAAACAATCAATATCAGCTGTTGGCTCAAAAGATAAACCTTTATTTAGTACACTTACTTCATTTGGTGTTAAGTCCTCATCTGAAAGGTTAATAATGTTATCCTAGGGGGCGCTGTGGAGCTCCAACATGGTAGCTTGAATACACAGCTCGTCTGGTCACAAACTTCAGTCTTTTATAAATAGCTAAAACAACCTGTTGGAAATAGAAAAATCTTCTACCATCAGCAACTGGAATAGATTTCAAGCAGAATAAGTCCAAAAAAGGACCCTAAAAGGTCCTCACAGATCATGGATGTTTATTTGTCAGCGCAGACATCAACTCCCAACTTGGGGCTTGGTGCCTCTAAAGACCTGGAGACACCGGAATGCCCCATGTCGCAAATACTGACCCTGCTAACAAAAATACAAGCAATGGGCGATGACACTAATAAATGCTTGGTGACTGTGGAAGTAAAGTTGCTAGAAAGCTATCGCACAATTCAGGACAATGTGGTGGCGATTAAAAAGATCAAGGGGGAGTTGGAACATCAGAGAGAATGCAATGCAGCCTTGGTGAGGGATATGCACCTAGTGAAGTCTAAAACTTAAGCCCTAAAAAATCTACAGCGCCAGGCAAACATCAGGATTGTGGGATTTCCTGACAAATACTCTGGGGCAACGGAATTACAGGCAGCCGTAAATACAGTGATCTTTCAGGATATAAAGTTATTACCTCCCAATGCTGGTATCCAAGTGACAAGGGTTTTCCCTATCCCTCAGCAACCTAAATCTCGCAGTGATTCTTCACGTCAGCTGCATACCGCTATTGCAACATTATCACTGCCGGAAGCGTGAATTGCACTCCTTCAGGTGGCTTGCTCTAGAGAGGAGATCAACTGGGAAGGGAATCGTCTCTCCTCCTTTCCAGATCTAGCCGCTCAGACACAGGCTAGGAAGAAAGAGTTACAGGTGATCAAATAAACAACTCCTCCAAAATGGTATTGAGGCAAGGCTCAACTTTCCTGCCAGATTTCTTGTTAGACATGCAGCTAGTCACATGACTTTATTGACCCTGAGGCGGCTTTAATATTTGCTGAGAAACTGATCACCATTCTGCATCCTACTAATAGTTCCTCAGAAGATGATGGCTGAACATTACCACATAAAGTAGCCTGGGGAATCTTAAAAAATGCTAACGACTGGCTGTGAGTTTATGTTCTGGGGTCTGTTATGGGCTCTTCTTTGAGAGGGGTCTTCTGAAACAATCTTTTGGTTAAACAGTTCAGGTTTTTGTAATGACTGCATAAAGCAATAGATTGTTGTTATGTTAGTGACAGTTTACTCTTAATGCCATGTTTGTGGCTCTGGTTTTATTGTCTTTTCAAATATCTTATAAAGGAGGGTACTGTAAATGTTACAGTGTGGGTGTATAAGACACCTCTCAATTTGTGAGCGGATTTTATTTCCTATATTATATCCTGACTCTATAGTGTGGGTTGCCATGCTTGCATAAAACCGTGGATAACCTATTCAACTTAATTGGGGTATGATTTACAGGTTTACAGTATTACTTCTTGTTTATTTTGCCTCCTCCACCATGTTCTACAAGGAAACTGACCTCCTGGTGTTGGAGAACGGTTTAACTGCTCAAGGTGAGAGGACTTCGGCCTGGTGGCACTGAGGGTTGAGGAGCTGGATGCCACACCTCGTGCCATGCCAGTGACTCGAGTTCAGAAGCAAGCTCGGGAGTCGGAAGAGGAGGGACTGGTTGGAGTGCCAGCAGGGCTGCTCTCCTGTCTTGAGGGGAGGGCACTGGGGAGCCTGGCGCTGCGGCGGCCCCTGGTGGAGATCGGGGGTGCCGCAGTAGCATGGGCTGCACATAATGGCGCGACGTGAAGGCAGGGTTGCCGTAGGCCTTACAGCATCGGGGTGCACACATGTAGGGGAGTGGGTGGAACAGAACACAGGAAAACACTGGCGCAGAGGATCAGGTGATGGCACCTTTCCCCCATGCCATCACAGAGTTTCCCTGACTGGCCTTCGATTTCGCCACCCTGCCTCTCATCCGATGCCAGAGTCTGACTTGTAAGAGCGCCCCAAAGTTGGTGGGGGGGGGGTGACCCTCCTCAGATAGGGCTAGCCGGGGGTGCTGACATCAGCGAGGAGGGGAGAGAGGAGGCACAGTTCGGGGACTCACAGGCGGGCAGGATAACGGATAGGCTGCCTGAGAGAGGACCTCAGGGCCGAGACTGGAGGGGAAAATAAATGAAAAAAAGGTGAGAGGACTACTGCTCTACAGGAAGAACAGTGTGGACTTTTCTCCTAAAAATAGGCTGGGTAAACCCTACCTAGCCTGGCCTTTATTTTCCTCCAAAATGTCCTACACTATAATTGTACATGCGACGTGGAGGTTTGCGTACCTCATCCTGTATTTTGTGTGTGACAGTGAATGCTGTATCATCATAAAACTCATAAATACTTATAAATAAAAAGTAAAAACAAAATGTTATCCTGTATCTCTAATCTGTCCCCGATGTCTCCTGGTATAGCCTCTTCTGTTTCTGTCGGCCCTCCTGATCTCCCCTTTCTTCTTCCACCTCCGCGTGTTCTTCGGTGTTGAGTAGGTAATGCCCTTTCCTTTTCCCTCTCCTGCACTGCCTGTGTTTCTCTAAAAAATACCGGACTGTTCTGAGTCGCTCGTTTCCGAAGCGTTAGTTACACTGGTATCACTTGCACTTGTGGCTGAAGCTGGCTTCCGGACAGGTTTTCTATAGTTATAAGGGACTGTTTGTCTAATTGAAACAAGTGAGGGAGATGAGTGTTTGTGCTTTCCCTGTTTCACAAACTGTTTTGTTGGCATTATTGAAATTTGCACATGGTTTCAGTATTGCACTAGCACTCTGCATTGTTAATCAAGTGATTAAGAGATATTGTTAATTAAGTGATTAAGAGATATTGTATTTAAACAGTGTTCACTGGGGGGCACTATCTTCATTAAAGACCAAGACTGGTTAAAATGTTAGAAGGTTGCTGTTATTCTCCAGGTGGTGTGGCACTACTGCTATGGCGGCCAAAATAAATATTTTAAATTTTGGTTAAGCATCTGCTTGCTGACTTTTATTCTGTGTGTATGGTGTGTCATGACTGTTTAGCTTTCAGTTATTATTATTACTGCCATTGAGCACCCAGTGCCTAGTGCGGCTCCTCAGTTTTTGCCGGAACATCATTGGTAGTGGTCCCATCTAAGGCGTGGAAGGAGGGGAGGGTAGTAAGCCTAGTGAGCCTCTGCCGAGTGCCAAAGGTCATAGGGACCATTTTTCTTGGCACTGAGGGAAAGCCGCTTTACCTAGAACCAGTGCTGAAAGTTGCTGAAGTCCATCTGGAGCCTGGCCTTCAGGTCAGAGGGGGAGGAACCACAAGCAAATCGTACAGTATCATCTGCATACGTATGGATGGACGCAGAGCAGCAGGCAGTGGGGAGGTCGTTCAGGAAGACCAAAAGGAGTATTGGGCCAAGGACAGACCCTTGCAGGACACCAGTGCTTCTAGGAAGGTGGGGGGGGGGGCATAAGGAATCTCCAGTTCTAACAGAACTGAGTCCTACCATTAAGGTAGGGGCGGAACCTGTTAGTAGCTCCACCTCCTGATCATGCTCAAGCAGTACTTTTATGAATTAGTATCTTTGTTTGTTGTGTTTTTTCATTATGTAGCTATTTTTGTATAGTATTTATGAGTTTTTGTATTGAATGATTGTGTTGGTTTCTTGTCTTGCCACTTGTGAAAACATACACTGATGCTCATCAAGTTATTAATTATAAAAATTAAAAATGAAATAGAGGAGTAGGAGAGTCCCGCTGCTGTGAGTTTATCAAGAAGGGAGCGGGATACGATGTCAAAGGCTCTGGTCAAGTCGACAAAGATGGCAGGGGTGATAAGGCCCTGATCCATGCTTGAGAGAATATGACGTCAGTAAGTCAGAAAAGGGAGGAGGAGGAGGTGGAGTGGGATTTACAGAAACAGGAGGAAGAATCAAGAAACGGGGGAGCTGAGACAGCACGAGGTGTTCTGGTAGTTTAGCTGAGGTGGGGAGTAGGGAGTTAGGGTGGTAGCTGCCAAGACAGGAAATGTCACATCTTTTTGGAAGGGGTATGGCAGTGGCCTGTTTCCAACTGTCAGGGACAGAGGCAAAGAGAAAGAGAGGTTGATAAGGGAGGAGACTGGTAGAGCAATGGCAGGGGCGGAGAGATGGAGGAGTTTTGGGTCAAACTCGTCAGGGCTCAGGCCCTTGAGAGGATTACGTGCCAAGAGTGCTTTGAGGGTGGCATCAGTAATGACAGGAGAGAAGGAGAAGGGGAGAGCCGTGGTGGCAAGACTGGTGAGGGGGAGAGGTACGGGGGAGGGAGGAGAGAAAGGTAGAAGCACAGGAGGTGAAGACTGAGTTAAACTCAGAGGCAACAGACAGGGGGTCAGAAATGGTGTTATCACCCACCTTGAGGACTGGGGGCCGGGGGCTGGGATGAGAGGGCGAAGAGGGTGTGGATGACCTTCCAGAACTTGGAGAGGTGGTTAATGTTGTCCTGGAAGTCGGAGGCACAGTACTTAGCCTTGGCAAGCCTAGTGACACTGCTACAGGCACTGCGAAGGGCTCGGTACTTAAGTCAGCAGGGGAGCCAGTTTCAAATATTTAAAAAGCGCTAAAGCAGACTTAAAATGGGGAAAGAAGGGTATTCTACAAGTCAGGAGATAAGAAGCAATCTAAAATGGAAAAAAAAAGCATAGGTCAAAATGTTCGCTGCTGTCATGCACTACTGCTTTAAACTGAACCAAAGTTCCTATTTCTCACATGTCTCTAGTAAAGGCAATCCAGCATGGCAGGGGGTACAGCAACAAAACAAAATGCACATCTGGTTTCAAAGATCTTTCTGGGGGCAGGCTGTGGGAATTTGGGAATCTGGGAATCAGAAGGGACAGCTCCAGCAAGTTGATTAAGGGTTTAGGAAAAGGCAGCAGCAGTGCCAATCCCACTGGGTATGGAAGGAAAAACAAAGAAGTAAAAGAAAAAAAGACGCTTCCGCTGCCTGCCACCTGAGTTCATGTGAGGTAACGAGTTGTGAAAAAATATCTACGCTCAAATGGCAGGGAGAATACTGTAAGCACTGCGGTGGTCTGTGATGACCGTAGTGGCAAGGAAATATTTTTTTTCAAAACATTAACTAATCTAAGAAGTATGCACTTGGCTTCTTATAGAATGCCAGATTTGTTTTGAAGCAACTTGAGTTTGCATGTGTACGAGGCAGTTTCTCAGACTCTGTTAGGCCTCATATCTTGTAACTCCCCAGGGTTGTAGTTACCTCACACTACTACCCCATCCTCAGTTGTGACTTTTCATTGCTTAAAGACCCACTGGCACCACCAGACAAACTGAAAAAAAAACATATTAGTTAGACAGAATTTAGTTTATAACTCCTATAGTTCCTGTTATTTACAATCCAGTTATTTTTTATCACCAATGAAAGTTGCATGAAAAAAAGGCTTTCTTTCACTTGGTCTTCGTCTGTAGTTTTAGGTTTTGTACAAATGGATTTGACCATTTCTGAAAAAGAAAATCAATAACACCCTCCCTCCCCAAGGCACCTCTTTTCCTTCTTACCAAATGTGATTGCTCTGGGGTATACGAATTTCACCTCTTGTCCTCATACTGTTTGTAACAAAACTGCCCCTGGGCCGCCCCAGCTTACAAAGCAGTTTTGCCGGGGACTTCTAATACTCTGCCACCACCCAGTCATACCAAGAAACCACTTATAGTTCTGCTCAAGGTCAGGAACGTCAACACAGTAACTACAGGTAGAGTGCACTGCGGCGCAGACTGCAAACAGGGTCCAGCAGAGATAATAAAAACTACCTTGTCAATACTGAGGCAGTCACTGGTTCTATCAAAAAGAGATTCTTTACTAGAAGATACTGCAGGTATTTACAAAACAGGATATATTTACAGTAAGACAAAAGGGTTACACATTTACTGAGAATAGAAAATAAAGTAAGTTAGACAGATGATTTGTCAGGAAAACCTCAAATATTAGCCTCACCTAAAGTCTCTTTACCTGCCGCTAGCTACTGAAGACAGGCACCCTAGGCTGTGCTTCTTTACCAAACTAGCTCCCAGCAGGGCCACTTTCTTCAGATGTCACATGTCCAAGAGAGAGAGAGAGAGAGAGAGAGAGAGAGAGCTGAATGCCCCACTCCCCAATTTAGGTGCTCTGGGCTGTGGAGGAGTGACTGCACCCTTGAGTGACAGTTCCCCCAGTATCCCCACCCATATGCGTGCATGTGTGTGTGTGTGACCTCATCTCCTTTAGCCCTTTCTTGCTGTCTCTAGAAGTTTTACGACATGCACCTGGGTCCATTGCCTGACATCGGAACATATCCCAGGAAGGACTTCCCACTGGAATTATGACTTAATTGCCTCCTCCCTGCTCATCCTGTCAGTCATTACTGCTAACCTTCCAACAAGAATGTTGGCACCTCCACAGTGGGAGTGAAGGACACATGGGCAAACTCAATGAGGAGGGGCCAAAGGGAGGGGGGGAAGCTGCAGTCTGAAAGACTAAAGTGCTGCACACTTGAGCAGACTAGATAGAACGATAGACCGGTATCTCTTGGTAATTTCATATGTTCATTTAACTTTGCACTTATTCTCACTGAATCTCAGTTTCTGAGTTTCTGCCTGTTCTTCCAGTTACACCAAGTCATTCTGAAGTTATTTAGTGGCCATCATGTTATGCACTATTGCCCTATTTTGCTGTCGTCAGCATATTTACACAGCCAGGCATTTTCTGGTTTGCATAGATGTAATGAATACATTAAACAGTGTGGGTCCCAACACCAACCCCTGTGGGACCCCACTCGCCTCCTCCTTCCATTCAGAATAGTGTCCTGTGACACCAACTCTCTGCCTCCTATTACCCAGCCATGATTCGATCCATGAGACTACCTCTGGATGTATCTGTAGATCCCTAAGATTTTTAATCAAAGTATTGTGACTTACTGAGTCAAAGACCTTTGAGTAGTCAAGAAAAATGATATCCACAGGTAGTCCTCTGTCCAGCTGAGGTGCTGGACACTACACCTGCCACCACTCTGGCAAGCCGGGTTCGGCAGTACATAGATACATAGACAGTGTCGGCAGATAAGGGCCTATGGCCCACCCAGTCTGCCCATTTGAGCTCGTAAGTTCAGTTTATGTTTTCCTAGAAGTCTGTTGCCCCTTACCCCTGACCTCCAGAATTCCTTTATGTCTATCCCATGCATTCTTAAATCCCGTGATTGTTTCAGCCCCCACCACTTCCTCTGGCAGGGTGTTCCACTTGTCCACCACCCATTCTGTGAAGAAATTCTTCCTCACATTTCCTCTGAATTGTCCTCCCTCCAACTTCATCCCATGCCCTCTAGTCCTGGAACATCTTTTTCACTTAAAAATAGTGTATTCCTGCACCCTGTTCCTCCCTGTAAGATACTTGTATGTCTCTATCATATCCTCTCTCTCCTCCTCTCCTCCAGGGAGTACATGTTCAGTTCCTTCAACCTGTCTTCATAGGACTTGTGATGCAACCCATGCACCATCTTTGTTCCCTCCTCTGAACCTTCTCTACCTGTCTCATGTCCTTACGTAGGTATGGTCTCCAGAACTGTACACTGTACCCAGGTGGGGCCTCACTAGTGTCTTGTATAGCTGGAATTATGACCTCCTTTTCCTGCTGGTGATGCCCTGCCTATACATCCCAGCATCCTATTTGCTTTACCTGCTGCCTTGTCACACTGTTTCTACATTGAGGTCATCAGAGATGATAACCCCAAGATCCCTTTCCTGCTTGGTGCATGCTATATCCTCACCTCTCAACTGATATATCGTACAGGGTTTTTGTGCCCCATATGCATTATCTTGCACTTCCTTGCATTGAATTTCAGCTGCCAAACCCCTGACCATTCTTCAAGTTTCTGCAGGTCCCTTCTCATTCTGTCTACACCCTCTGGTGTGTCTACTCTGTTACAGAGCTTTGTGTCATCAGCGAACAGTGAAATTCTGCCTTCTAGGTCCTGCGCAATGTCACTGATGAAGATGTTGTGGACTTGGGATGCTGGGGTCAGCTGGTGGGCAGAAGATTGAGAGTCCAGAGAACCGCTCTGCTATCCCTGGGAGGGGTGGCTTGCCACCAGATGGAGACTTGATGGCAATGCAGGCACAAATGATGTCAAAGAGAGGGGGCTTTTGGTTTGCTGCAGGACGTGCCTCCACACAACTCTTGTCTGTGCCCCAGTGTGAACCTGCGGGGAGAAAAAGGAAAGGTAGCACAGGCTTCACAAAGTCCTGCCTGCCCCTGGCCTGCACCATCACTGGGAGTGCCAAACCCCACATCTGGATGCAGTCTTTGGGGGGTGATGTCCCCTGCCCCCAACGAGTACATGAAATGCAAGTTAAATTGAGTCTATGTTATTTTCAACAGTGTCCCTGTGGCATCAGCACTTTTTTCTGTTTTGCTCCTACAGCCCTGGACACCAGCTCTTTCAGGCTCACCACAAGGCATACCCCTGCTGCCCACCACACTTGCCTGCCCTGCTGGGCCCTTCCCACAGGCCTCCAGTACTTGCATTGTTAGGCAGATCCAACTTATCCCTGTTGGGGGCTCCTGCTGCCACCAGAAAGGAAGCACCTTTTTCTCCCTGCGATGGCCAGAGGTGGAAGAGCCAGCCCCATTGGGAGCCTGGTAGTGTGGGAAGGGTTGCCAGGGAGGCCATCACCTCACCTAGGGTGCCTAGCACAACCATGTCCACATTCATATCCATATTCATATCATGTTCATATCCATGTTTGAGTTCCCGCCCACCACCTGCATGCACGCCATGCAGCAGCAGCATCCTAAGGCTGCAATGCTTGGCAGCATGTTGTCACCTACGCTGCCAAGCACACTTCTGCAAAGCCACCACACCAGGAGCCACCATCGCAGTGCAGTGCAGCCACCCTCCACGTGAGAGTGATGTGTCCAGCATACACTTTGAATCCCTCCTGCTGTTCAATGGGCATATGCAACTTAGTGAGGAGTTACACTTGTGTAACACGGTTGATAGTCTTAAGGAAGCTGAATGAATGTGTTGTTTGACTGTTGTATGTGGATACTTTGGCCATTCAGACTCTCTGTCCCATGGGGGGCTACCACTCTGGCAGGGTACCATGAGGGCATAAGAACCCTTTTTGTTATTATTTTAACCTCTATTCAGCAAGCTGGTGCAGCAGAAATAGTATAGACATCTGACCCTACAGCACTGACATCTTCACATATTTGAAACACTTTCAGAGTTGGCAGTACTGTAGCACGATCTCAGAGTTATTTCAGTATTTCCCTTTACCTATTTATAGCGGTGTGTAGTTAAGCAGAATAGTAGGGTGAAGCGCATCAAGCATATTGTACATTTCCTTTCTATTGCAGACCAACCATCTTGGAAGATATCCTGTCCAGAATGCTCCAGAGTTGTGACTTCCATAACAGCAATTCATTTTGCAGTGTTGGGATTTACAGGACAAAAGCGGACATTTATCCATCATACATAATTGCCATCCCTGCCATCTATTATTAAACAAATCAATCGGATCTTGAACTCTGTGTCTGAGTTTTTCTGTGTGGTAAATTGCTATCACTGAATCTCTCCACTGTTCTCTATCTGGAGGTTATGGTTGCAACCATTCATTTGCTATTATGTTTTTAGTCGTAGTTGAAGCTATATTTAATAAATATCTCTAATGTTTATTAAAAGGCTTGAGTGGGTTGTCTAAAAACAATGCCATCCTTGGAGTCAGTGTTGGTAATCTGGGAAACAGCTCCTGGAGGTCCAATTCTGTGTCTGCCCAAAACTGGCAGAGTTGGGGACACAACCAGAATTCATGGGCATGATGAGCTGTAGTCTCCACATTGTCTCCAACATTCCACTACCCTTCCTGGGGTAACGTTTGATGTGATTTGGGGAATATGGAAGTATCTAACCACTGATTTTCAGGCAAACTCCTTTCAGTGATTGGAGGAGGCTGTCTTATGTTGCCTGGCGTATATCCTAGGTAAAGATTTGGCTGGAATTTGTGTAGCTAATTCTCTGTCCCATTTGCAGTCTACTGTGACAAAAAGTCACCTCCGGTGGGGTACTCAGTGCCCTATATGACTGAAAGATAAAGTGATTAGGCATGCCCTGATGTTGAAAGGAACCTCTTGAGGAGGGTTCCACCCCTAGAGGTGCTGTGGGAACATAATTCCTTTAGGCTAAAGGTATCTTAGTAAAGATCCTCAATGAGAGAAGCATGCCACTGAAGGAACGGAGCAGAACAGCAGGCAAAGAAACTGAGCTTCTGAATGAGGCTGGAGGAAACTGGCTTAAACAGCTCAGGAAGAGAGGAGTGGCTGGTAGCTCCCGCCCACTGAGCTGCAGGCCTACCTTTGTGTTCAATGGGAATATGCAACTTAGTGAGGAGTTATGTTTGTGTACCATTGTTGATAGTCTGAAGGTAGTTGAATGAATTTGTTGTTTGACTGTTATACACAGATACTTTGGCTGTTTGCACACTCTGTCCCATGGGGTACTGTGAAGTCAAAGGCACCCTCTTGAGTTGGGTTCTACCCCTAGAGATGCGTGGGGAGCATAACTCCTTTAGGCTAAAAATAGCTTAGGAAGGAGCCCAAAAGTACTGTGCAGCAGGTGGCAAACACAGAGACTGAGTGGAGTACTGACTGACAGCAACTGGTGATGACTGCTAACAGACAGAGACTGATTGGAGTAATGACTGACAGCAACTGATAACTAACAGCGGACAGAGGCATGACTTCCGCAAGGAGAGAGGGAATGGCAAGAATGAAGGATAAGAGAGCCACCATCCAACCCCAACTCACAGCAGAAATCTACTACTAGGTAAATCGCTACACTTAATTATACAATGGGGTCTCAGAATCTAAAAATCTGACTGGCTAACCGGCACCTTCCAGGCGTGGTAAATTTTGACATTACCTACAGAAGAGGTGCCAACCAGTCGCATCATACCATGCTAAGAATCACTCCGATGTCTCCAACTGACTGTGCTTGCTAGCACAACACAAAAGGCAAACATATCGCTTCAAACTACCCGCCCCGAAAATGTCACAGAAAGCAAGGCATCATCCCAGTTCAGTTAAAAATATTTTAACAATTTGATCAATGTTGAACTGTGGGAAGTATTTTTGAATTAAAAACAACTGGTAGAAGTTATGAAAATCAACAGCGGAGCCGTGATACTGTGGGCACTCATTCATGCATATGCAAATATTCTCCCTCCCACTCCGGTCATTTTTGAGTTCCCGCATGCGCAGCAAGCTCCTTGGGATAGTATACTTTGAGGGGTGTGACACTGTCTGTACAATGCAGAGTGCTCTGCAAGGGATGCAACAGTATCGCACCAATCCTCAGCCAGGCTGGTCCTGACACTGTTTTGCCTGCAGTGGTCTGCACTTGAAAAGAAAAAGCCACACCAGTCAGGAGGTGGCTTTTTCCTTTCATCTGCAGGTCACCACAGAACAAACAGCTGTTTGCATCCTGACATCTCTGCCTTGCCATCCCACTGGTCCCTGCCTGAAAAGTTGGAGGAGGTGCTTTCCTCACCTGCCTCCTCCACGTCCTGCTGTCTCTGGCTCTAAAGTGTCTCCCACCTGTGCGGAGCAGGCCACCGCCTAAGCTCCATACGGGCCGGGCGTATTCAGTGCCCAAAAGCATTTTTACTCTAAGCGTGATCGGTCGCGCTAGTGGACCCCCCCTCCCCCTGCCATCCGAGTGCTCAATACGCATGTCAGCCTGTATCCCCCTCATCCTTTAATGTGGCACACTGGGAGCCCACCCCAGTGTGCTAGAATCTACTGTGTTTCTGACACCGAGATGCCAACTCCCGTGTTGGATCGCCCCCACATATCCTCCAACCTCAGGGTGTCCAATCCCTGGGTCAGCTTTAATCTCGGTCTAAGCACACTGGGAGCCCACCCCAGTGTGCCAAAATCCATAGTTTCCTGTAAAAAGAAAACAGACCCACATCTTTTTTTTTAAACCTAAAAAAAGAAAACAATCCCTCGTCGTTGCCACCGGCCCCCTCCCTCAACCTGCATCCTCCCTCTGCACACCCCACCTCCCCGCACCAGCCCCCATACTTACCTCCAGAGGTCGGGAGTAGCAATCTTTAGTGGACCGGGAACACGTCTGCACTCTTCAAAAGCCGACTGCAAACTGAAGAAATGACGGTAAGTCCTATAATGGCAGTGAAATGGAGGGGTTTCAATTTAGGTTGATATCTCAGTCATTTTTGGGAGTTTTGGTCCCAAAATTTCAACATGGGGTTCTTGGGACCCCACCTCCTGAACGCAGTCACCATCATTTTGTTTCTCGGTCTCGAAAGGTGATTTTGCAGTCACTGTGTGGAATCACCTCTCAGGACCAATTCACGAAATGACAGTGCACTGTTCATGAGGTGGTGTCCCAAAAAGCCCTTGTTGCAAATTTGGTGAAAAAACTCCTAAAAATGACTGCGTTACGAGCGTCCATTGTGCATTTTCTATGCACACTCATAACGTCATCAATGTTTAAGATTTTCACTCCAAATTTCCAACATTGCCATTGTTTCACACCCCCTTAAGAACAGCACAGCTGTCATTTTGTGTATCCTTCCCAAAATGTGTTTTTGCACCTGTGGCGCAGAATAATGCAGTCGCTGTGTAAAATCAACTTTCAGGACAGATTAATGAAATTCCAGTGCCACTGTTCATGAGGGGAGGTCCCAAAAAGGCCATGTTGAAAATTTGGTGAAAACATTCCAAATAATGACTGCGTTATGTGCTTGCGTTGCACAGTTTCTATGCACACTTGTAACTTTGCCACTTTTATATATTTTCACTCCAGATTTTCATCATTGTCATTTCTTTACACCTCCTCATGAACAGTACAGCTGTCATTTTTCACATCCTGCCGGAAATGTGTTTTCGCACCTGTGGTGCTGAATGGCATACTTGTTGTGCGAAATCACCTTTTGGGATTGAGTAACAAAATGATACTGCCACTGCTCATGAGGTGGGGTCCCAAAAAACCCATGCTGAAAATTTGGAGCACAAATACCAACAAATGCCTGGGGTGTTAGGGTTTCCAACCGTAACACCCACCCTTAAAATGCAAGGCAGAGGAATATACACAGAAAAACATGGGAGGCATGTACAACAGCAATACCAATGGTGAACTCTCGGCATTGACAAATGCTTGTTGTAGTTGGTCTCTCTGTGCGAGGTTGTGGAGCTCCTTTCATTTCCAGATGGTCCCCCAAATTAGTGATTAATTTGAAGTTTGAAATTCAGGGAAAGTTTTTGGAGGCATAACTCTTTCTCTCTGTGGGATGTTGTGAGTCAATATCTGTAGCTAAAGGAAGTTCCCTGCGAAGGAAGCCCACCCATCAAAGCACTGAATGAGGACAGTAGCAACTGCTGAAAGGTTATCTCTCTGCCTCAAGACCATGAGGTGGCCTATACTTGAATTGAAACTAAAGGAAAGGGATACAGAATGAGACTAGGTGGATCACAGGCAGACACAGCAGGAACAGCTTTTGGAGGGGCTGCCGACGCGGTCTGCACAGCTAAAGTAGCCCATGTGGGGCTTACAGCCCCACCCTTTAGCAGCTGAAGTCTTAACTGCTACACCTTGAGGTGCCACCGACTGAAGGTCTGCATGGCAAAAGTTTCCCCTGGAGCACTGGACCTTACCATAGCCCCACAGGAGACATGCAGCCTACACAGCAGGACCCCCGCTTCAGATGAGGGACTCACCCTCAAGATGTGGACTTCAAGGGGAGCAAGCTGTCAACCCACAAGGTGAGCCCTAAGAGCAAGATTCTAACTGAATAATGAAGGGTGAATGGAATGACTGATGGTGATGGAAAATACGACTCAAAAGGTACTGAAATGTAAACGTCCATCAAAGGTCAAAATGAAAGGTAAAACTCGGGCCTCAGCAGGAAGGCTGGAAGCTGTATATACACAAAAACTAGGGTGGTAAATGCTGAGCAGACTGACTGAGTAAACCTAACTAAAATGATAGAAAAGAAATAGGAGTGGCTCTCTTGCTAGTAAGCCAGGTGCACACAACTGAGGAATGCAAGAGAACTGAAAACTTGCCAGTGACCTGGTGTGAACAGCAAAATGGAAACGCCTGAAATAGCACAAGCCAACACTGCAGCATGACATGGGTAGGACATACTGTGAAAACTAGTAAGCACACCAAGAACCAAACAGAAAGAAACACAGGAGTTACATGAGGAACGGAGTGCAGCAGGAGTGACTGACCGAGAGAAAGAAGGAAGCTCAAGCTGCAACCACGAAAGATAGAAAAACAAAATATTAACCTAAAAAGCTGCTGAAGGTACAAACTGAACAGAAAGCCCAAAAGCACAAAGGGAAAGCAACAGACAAACACAGGCAGAAAAGGTGGGGGGGGGGCAGAGCCCCTGCATAAGCTCCGACTGCAGCAAAGAACAGTGATTAGGGAGCACCTACAAAGGGAGAGGTATCACCAGCAGAAGAAGGGAAATACAATTTTATATAGATCATGAAAGACCTCACCTAGAATACTCAGTATAGTTCTGCAGATCACATCTCCAGAAGGACATAAGAGTGAAGTGGCCCAATGGAGGGCAACTGATATAGTGAGTAATCTGCATCAAAAGCCCTACGAGGAGAGACTAAAGGAATTTAATATGCACACTCCAGAAGGGGGGGTATGATAGAGCCCTTTAAATATCTCAAGGAGGTAAGTAAAGTACAGGAGGGAAGTATTTTTCAGAAAAAAGGTGCTCAAGAACAAGAGAACCTGCTACAAAGCTGGAGGGATGTAGATTCAGGGGAGATGTGAGTTAGTACTTTTTCACAGAAAGAGTGATGGATTCCTGGAATAGCCTGCCAACTGAGGTGGTGGGTGGGGGTGAAAACAATGGTGGGTTCATGAAAGCATGGGATAGGCATAAGAGAATCTTAGTGGAAAGGAATCGGGGAGGGAGAAAGAGCCGGAGATCAGATAGGATCTATGGCGATACTATAGACAGAGAAAATGGACAGACTAGGTGGCCCAAGTGGTCCTCATATACTGACAAATTCTAGGTTTCTATGTTTCGATGCTTCTAAATGAAGCTTGAGCAAGCTGAATTAAATAGCTCAGGAAATGGGGTGTGGCTGGTAGCTCCCGCCCATTGAACAGCAGGTATGGCCTTTGTGTTCTCCACTCCTGATGTCTCCGGCTCCTGGCTCAAACCAGGATTGCCAGCAAACTAGAGCGATGCCTCATCATTCAGTGCCTCATCATTCAGTGCAAGGGAGTCAGCGGTGGCTCTCTCATGAAACAAGTGTTGTTTAGGTCAGTGACTTTACTAAAATAAAGAGGTCCAAAGAAAGACTTTATAGGCAAGGCAAGGCAAATTTTATTTGTACAGTGCCCAATCCTAAGGGCTCTGGGGACTTTACATAAACAAACAAAAGAGTAGAGGACATACAGCATATGATGAAAGTATCCCAAACTGGAAAGAAGCCCCAACATAGATTTTCAATTTTCTTTAAAAGGGAATATAGGCTGACACCAGGGGGCTCAGTAATGGGGTAATCAGGCACGCTAGCGACCTGGGTTCATGCTCCAAGCCCAGAACATCAGGAGCGGAGGTCAGAAGGAAGGGCTGAAGAACATCCACGGAATACTTGCCTCCCGGGGTGGGGGATCCGCCACATCACTCTTTCAGTGGCTCCTGGGATGGCGAAGTAGAGGTACCGTTGATAACATGGATGACCAACTGTCACCAGGCAGCCTTCCCTCCCTTCCAGGCCAGCCATGGGTATGCACACAACTGCAGGAGGTGGGGTGGGAGAAAAGCAGTGGAAATGAGGCACTGGCATGCCAAGGTGACCGCCTTGACCAACCCATGTCATGTAGCCCTCCAGTGTACCAGCCATACCCCTCCAACCGGCACCAGGGTTTGATTGGTATTCCCTCCTTCATGTCAGGGAAGGCACTTGACTGGGACAAACTGGCATCAAAGAGAAGTTGGGAGCCTGGAAGCACTCTTTTCCCAGCCAGAAGATGCTTCCAGCTGGACAAGCCAGATCCTTGGGTGCTGGGAATACTGGAAGTCAGACTGGTGCTCAACATCATGGGAGTGGTATGGTGAAGTTGGAGGGGCAATTGTGGAGCCTGAAGGAATGGGGTTCTGGTGGGTAAGTAAGGTGGGGGACAAAAAGGGAATATAGGTGTGAAGTGTCCCTCAAACCCATAATGATCATGAAACTCTCTTGTTTTCCTTAGAACCTTTTGCCCATTGGCCACATCGCCATCAGGAATATACCCTGGTCCCAGGGATAAATCTTGTTGTTAAAGCTTGGTGGTCACCTGTCCCCTGGGTCCAGCTGTCACCTAATGGCTCCCTTAACTCCCCCTCTGAGGGAAGTGCAAAAAAACGCTATGAAAAAATGAGCAAACGACCAGCAATAAGAGCCCAACCCACCCCACCCTACCCATGTGATGCAACTGCACTGCATGTTCCACTGTACTATGGTACGCTACCTGGTCCTACAGGTGGTACTGTTTTCTACTTCTACTAACCAACATCTTTTAAACAAGAAATGAAAGCCATCTTACTGACCACCACCCCACTTACATCAGTCTAATACAGACAACACACATAATGCAGTGGTGCCGGACAGGATGCAGGGCAATACTGCAGTAGTTACTACAGTGAACAAGGCAATTTCAATGGCAGTTAATTCCTTCTGTCATGCAGCAATATGACACCATGTTGCATCCTAGCTGGCACCACTGTTCTTCCTTCCTAGTTCCAACAAACAGTTGCTGCCAAGTACTGTAAGTATATATAGTAGACTATGCAATGGCAAGAACATTTCTCTGCCTCTAATTGGTCAGTGCCCACCTTCACCAGTGATGTTATCTGAGCATAACATACCTGTAAGAAGGTACGGCACCAACAGGACCTCAGAACAGAAAAATAAATTGCTGTGTCCGTACATCTGTAAGCCCCTACCCCTGATTTCTGCCTCCTACTCTGTAAGGTGTGAAACACAAAACCTCCCACCCATCATGTCACAGACAGTCCCCAAAACATAAAACCTGTCTTTTTTTCCCAGTGTTTCTAGTTTTCCTTACTGTATATTAGCTTCAAAAGCTGAGCGAGTGTTCCATTTCCAATACTGATCGCTGTAAAACTGCTATGCGTCCCAATGGTGTGCGCTCATGCACAGCTGCCCACTTCAGTGAAAAGCTGCACACTGCAGCCATTTCCAAAAATCTTGTTTGCTGTCAAAACCCACCTTTTATTTTCTCCTCTTACCCACTGGGTACCTCTGCTTCACTCTTGGCCGAAATGAAAGACCGACCATGCTTTAAGTGACATCCGGTCACCACTTCACTGCAATTCAACACACGGTTTCACTTACTCACATACAAAGTCTTACTGAAATGGAAATTTGTTTCAGTAGGGCAGGGGAAGGACGAATGAAAAAGCATACTCTAGAAGGCATAGTAAAACTTGGTTGAGAGGGAGATGTACAAAAACTCACTGTGAAGAAATCACACACTAACAGCTAGGTAGACACTATATAAGTGGGGAAGGCATTTTGGATGAGCAGCCCTACCTACAGGACAAAACAGTACATGTGCACATTTTCCCCACGTATACCTACCCATTACAAAAATTACTAAAAATGTATTTTAAATATAGTTTCTTAAATATTTTTTCTGCATTTCACACGAATGAGCCATTGTATCATAGCAATAAGGCACTCCAGGGTGTGTGTTATTGTGTAATAATGTCACTTTGCAGGTGTTGAATGCACTCAGCCTGCAGCCTCATGCTTCAACCACCTGAGGTGTAATATTATTACACAATAACACACACCCTGAAGTGCCTTGTTGCTTAAGTATAATCTCAGCCCATCATCACTGTAACCGAGATGTGATATTATATCATACTGTAAGCAATGAATGAATGAATACAAGCATTTTTTTATCTGTAAATTAATCACAGCCACATATGAAGGGATGTGAATATTATCAAAAAAAAAAAGCATTCAGCTAAGCCATCTGCTGTAACAAAAACAGTAACTATTGAGTATTTACATCATACTATAGGTGATAAACTAATATTTTATACAGCTGCTGACAAGTAGTAGTTGGTGGTAGGCTCAGAAAAATAGAAGGTTTGCCTCAGGATACTGCGGTGCGTAAAGCCCAAAATAAATCACAATGAACAACAAGGAAGGGCTCACACTCACTAAGCCAAAATAGAGAATGAATATGTCACAAAGGAGAAATGTAAAATACAAAAAATATTTTATTGACTTTACAAATACAAGATAAAATAAGTTGATATAAATGCAGTTCACAGTTCAATAAATACCTACTAGCGTTTGTGCTCTCAACGGCACTTTATGACGGGTAACCCTGATAAAGTGCTGCTGAGGGGCACAAAATGCTGTTGCATATTTTATTAGCAGACAGTAGAACACTTGGCTACATGCCCAGCTTATTTGTATCTATTTTGGCTTAGTGAGTGTGAGCCCTTCCTTGTTGTTCCTTGCAGTTAGGAGTACCCTATCATCCAAATCAAATTCAGTACCAACAAAGTCTGAGAGACGACATGCAGCTGCTGTTGGCAAAAAATATGAATTCTCTAGACCCACATTATTTTTTATTTTTCTGTGCTCATTGTCTTCATTCAGGTAATCCTGGAAGAAACCGCAGAAGGAGATCCTGCTGCAGTAGCTGATGAGGAAGAAGAGGGTAGTTATGCTAGACCACCAGAGAAGGGGCTGTCCGATACTGTGCTGCTGTGCTGTGAAGATAAGTCCTTGGACTCTTTCAGGAGTCTGGACCCACTGATGGTCTGTACGGCAGACCAGTTCCTACTGTGATCAAAGTCAGGAAGTGTTATGCAGTTGTCCCATTGAAATGTATTTATTTCGTTTTTGTTGACCAGGTAAGGTGCACTAGGCATACATTTACCTATTTTCAGGCACGACCCAGAAGGGTACAATGGTAAAGCTTTACATTACACAGAGAAAACCAAAAACAAAAGTACCAGGAACTGTACAACACACAAATGGTACGATAACAATCATTAACATAAAGTACATGCTAAATGAGTAGAAAATACAACGGAGTACAAATACATTTTAGTTCCTTACAGTAAGCTATTAATATTGCAAAGCAGCACAGTGGTTTCATGATGAGGCAAGGGACGATGAGTGTAAGTGGGGGTGAGCAGAGAAGTACAGATAAAGGAGTAAGTAACAGCAATGAGTTGACAATTATGACTAAGAGGGATAGGACTGGGGTTATACTTAAAGGTTAGGAACAAAGTACATTTTGATTGTTGGAGCTGGTAAGAGCGGAACTGACGTCTGAAGGAGTTGGTGACTGGGCATTGACATATTTGAGGTGGGATGCTATTCCATATTTTAGGGACTGTAGTAGCAAAGGCCATATCACCATACTTAGACCTTGACCTAGGGATGGATGGCTGGTCATGGTCATTGGGTCTAAGGCAGTATGAGTTTTTGCAAGGCACAAGGTGGAAGGCTAAGGAGTGAGTCACTTGGCTCAGCAGTGTGTTATATATGATTTGTCCAAGGGAGAGGTCCCATAAGACAGAAGGGGAAGGCCAACCTAGTTTGGAATAGAGTATACAATAGTGAGTGAGGCAGTTGCATGTGAGGGCAAAATGACAAATGTTGTTGTACGCCACTTCCCACTTATGCAGCATGGAGCAGCAAGCATGGGCAAAGACAGGCTAGCAATAGGTTAACTTGGGAAGTAGTAACCCACATGCGACTGTTATCCAAACTGAAAGGGAAAGATTTGGACTGGCTCAATAGGCTAGTCCAAGGCTGATATTAACAGCGTTACTGATAACAGATCTACAGTATGTTGGGAGAAGTCAAGGGAGGGATCAAGTATTACACCGAGGTATTTAAAGGAATTGACAGTGTCCGAAGGGAAGCCATTATCACTGACCACTATTAGTGGGTTGTTAAGGTTTTTTAGCTGGGGGGGGGTCCAAAGAGCACAGCTTGAGACTTAGTGTGGTTCACAAGTAGCTTATTTTCATTGAACCAAGAATGGATAACATTTGGATCGGTGGTAAGGCCACTGTTTATGTCAGCTACATCTTTAGAACTGGAAAAGAACAGTAAATCATCAATATATAGGAAAGGGGTGCCGTTTTTGAAGCAGTGGTGAACTGCGTTAATGTATAAGAAGAAGAGCAGAGGCCCGAGTATTGACCCTTGGGGGACACCAAGGGAGGAGGGAAGACTATAAAAGAAATGCATTCAGGAAATTAAGATATACCTTTTTATGTCTGTCAATGAGTGAGGCAGTGCCCTTGCTATTGCTCACTGCAGCTGTCTGTAACCACTGCTAACTTCGCATGGCTACAAGGAGAACAGTGCATGAGAACTGGAGGACAGTGTATGACAGCTGGCAAGCAAGTGGCATCCATCTTGAGAATGCGCAGCTTACTGTATTGTCAAATCACTGCATGGAGTGTAGACCTGATCCATGCTGCGTCACCCGCCTGAAACAGGATGCCCACCAGCGGTGCTGACAAACAACATCCCCCTCTTATCATGGGATGCGACATCAGGGTGCCCATCCCCAGTTACACCAAACAACAGCATCCCCCTCCTGTCCGATCCACACTGTGCCCCCTTCCAACAGGATATGACACTGATGGTGCCCACTGCCACCAACCAACAAACCGGCACAGGGATGCCCAATCCCCAATGTCAAGAAATATAGGAAGCCTTACCTTTTTTTTTTTTTAAACCCATTTAAGAACAAAAATAAAAGTCATTTGATGGTCCTGCAAAATCAGCTTTCAGATGGGATTTAAAAAAATTCCACCAGTCTTGATCATAAACATGAGGTTGTAAAAAGACCATGTTAGAAATCTGTGGTAAAATGTCAAAGCCAACTGAAAATGAGACAGTACATCTCTGCTGGACTATCATGAATAAATATATTGCAAAAATGTTTAAAAGCAGGATCCCACTGAAAATTCATTGAAAAATTAGACTCTGCATCTCTACTCTGGCAATCCTGGGTAAATGTACTACAAAACTGTGTAAAAGCACTACTGCATTGAAAAGGAGGTTGCATCTCATCTGGTCGACCCTGGGTATATATATAGTTAAAATGTGTAAAAGCAGGACCGCAGTGTCACAAACGCACTCCGTGGGTCAGGCCCTCTGCTCCCACAGTGCCCAACCTCAAAGTGCAATATGTGAACAGGAGACAAACAGGGACACCTTCCTGTCTGTTTTGTGTCCGATCAATTACCAGTCTCGAGTCCTGGGGTCAAATATGAACCCTTTTCATTAGCAAGTCCAGGTAACAGGTACAAATATCACACCCTCTTCTGGAAAAGCAGTGCAATACTTAACCCAGTGGGCACACAACATGGTTCAAAATCCCCCTTCTGATGCAATTGAGACCTAGGTATTTTCTTATCTGGCTGCATATAGTAACACACTATAAGTACTTTAACAGTTCTGTCAGAATTATCAACACTGTCTCAGCATTCACACGCAAAATGAGACAATGGCTCAGGCAGGATTTCAAAGAAAACAGGGTTTACTAAAATTAAAAACAGCACATAAAATACAAAACACAGAACATATAACATTAATGGAACAGTCATAAAAATAAATGGACAAGTATAAACAAGTCGTCTTTTTACTGAGTAACTGATCCTACCCCAGTTTCAGTTGGTAAACAGTGGTGCTGAAATTACCTAATTTTGGTAGACGTGCTTCTTAAGAGTCCAGAACAAAAGTGTTTCTTGACAGTCCAAACACAAGTATGCGAAGTCTTGCAAAGTTGGAACAAGAGTGTTCTCTCTCAGGAGTCCAAAAAGTAAAAGACTACAATGTTCCCTCAGCAACTTGACAATACTGGGATGGAAAAGGGCCCCACCCAGCTTGTGAGGTCATAGCTCTGTGGTGATGCTGGCTGTGAGGTCACTCTCATTCCTGCATACTGAATTAGTCACATGCCACTGCACACTGATAAACATTCCAATTAAAAAATATATATCTACTTTTTAATTAGTGTGCCACAGAGCATGAATTATAACAGGATATAATTACCCCTTTGATCTTCAGAAGAACATCCTGAAAGACACTTCTCCTAGCTATGTGAAGATTTTCGCATGTAAGTGTCAGAGTTGGCTTACCTCCTGATGTTGTAAAATGCAATCTTTTATAACAGGTTTCCTATGTTCAAAGCAGTGGCTGGTTTTACAACCTGTTATATCAGCTAACCCAGGCTTCGACAGGCAAGTGTCAAAAGGAATCCTTTAATTAGTTTATCCACTGGATCAAGGGCAGGCAGATCCATCTTTTCTCTGTTCAAACCCTATGTTCCATGATGCTTTGCTGCTTGGCCTGTTTCCTAAGCAGAAGTCTAAAACATATATTCATATCAAAATTATATGTACATAACTGGTAGATGGCTATCCCATTACACCCAATACAGCAAAACCCTGCTGAAATATGCATCTATGCTGCTCTATCATGGAAAAATACTGGACACCACTGAAACTGAGAAATTGCCTCTTAGCTGTGCTATCATGAGTAGATACATTATTACCCTGCGGATTGTGAATACCATATCTGGTTATTTTCTCCTATACATTGTTTGAATTGTCAATGTTTGTTATTCTCCCAGGTTGTGCTTGAAAAAAAGGCAGTCTCTGCTTAGTGTACTTAGTTGGTTAACAAAAACAAATAAATAAATACATAAAAATGGGTAAAAGTAAGGCCCCATAGAAAATGAGATACTGCAACTCTGCTGTGCTATCCTGGGTAAGTACAGCATAAAAAAACAGGTAAAAGCAGAATCTTATTGAAAACAAGATATCACATCTGAGCTGAGCTATCCTGGGTAAATACTATGTAAAAATGTTTCAAAGTAGGACTCCACTGAAAATACATAGTACAAATGTGTACAAGCAGGACCCCAGTTCAGTACTATACAAGGTAAAACTGTAAAGGTGAGGACAGATATGGTCTTTAATAACAGTTGTAAAAAAGTGACATAATAACTGCTCAACTACGACGTGTATATACAGTACAATACTAAAAGAAATAAAAACACAAAGACTAACAAACATAACGTAAAAAAGACCAGCCTCGTTGCACCAGCAAAATCTTGAATTTATTTATTTTTCCTCTGCTCACTGTGTTCATTCAAGTAATCCTGGCCTACTCTGACTAGTTGCCACCATATGGTGCCTCATGTATTACGTAGACCCTACACACAAAAGATTTGTACTACAGGCACAATGGCAGAGGGCCTCAGAGTCAGTATGTTTTATATTCATTCGGGTATCATATTTGAAATTAAAGCGAGGAATGCTCACTTTCACACATGTCAAACACTCAGCGTTTCTGGTGACGAACAGGATCATGTGTCAGTAATAACATCACCAGCTAAACTAAACAATCATTTCTGAATAAATGCTGAATAAACGTTAGTAGGAGGGCAATGCATGTACTTCATAGCAATCTACACTAAAGCAGCCACATATTTTCTTTGGATTTTTAGTATTTCAAAGGATCAGCATTCCAATCAATATTGGGCTCTGCCAGGTACATCTCAAAAATGCTCTGTGCTGAGGCTGTGTTAGAAGAAGTACATCAATACGTTACAAAGACAGTTTGCAAAGTGACTCCAGAGGCTTGAAGCTGAACTGTGTAATCGTGGACAGTGCCATTTTTTTAATGGGGAGAAGACGACCCTGCTGGTGCAGTGCATGGCCAAAGAGGAAGAAGAGGGAAAAGGTACTGTAACACCACAGGAGAGTACGCCTGATGCTGTGCTGTGAAGAAGACTGCTCTGAATCTGAAGCTGTACTCCTTCCGTGATAGCATGCACTTCATCAATTATTTCTCGTCTATCTCAAAAGAGGTGTCATCGTCATTCAGCAGTTGCTCTGATTTATGTTGTGGGTCCTGGAATGTTGTTTTAATATAGTAGTGGTTGGCACGGTGGCGTGAAGGGTTGAGGCTCTGGACGCCACACCACGCCGGCGACCCGGGTTCGGGAACGAGCCCGGGCTGTCGGGGGTCGGCAGGGGAGGAGATGATTGAGCGTCCGACGACAGCTCTCCTCTCCTGGGGAGGGTGGGTCTATGATTCCCCGGTGCTAGTGACTCCCAGCAGAGGCTGGGAGTGCAACAGCTGGAGGGATCACGTCAGGGAAGGGGAGGAACATCAGCAGACGTCCACGGGAGGGGCACGGGCGTGCGTTCAAGCCGCGCTGGACGTCATTGTATGTCTGTGCTCCTGGGGGGGAGCTCTTGAACAAAGGAAACCACTTGTTGGCTGGCAGGAAGATGTCGCCTGCCCCCACCTCCAAAGCCGGATCCTGCCCTCTGGATCTCGTCTCACCCATCCCCTCCACCCAAGGAACTTCAGAAGAGGGAGCGCCGAGGAGCAGAAGGCAGCCCCGCTCCATGGGGGTGTGGACCGGGGGACTTTCCAAAGGTGTGTCGTGGGTGTGGGGAGACAGAGAGTTCGGACACAGGAGGATCTTGGCAGGAGAGGACAAGGTAGGACGACTGATGGGGCCCCCAGCCAGCGGCGACTGGAGAAGCATTTTACCTAGTTTTTCATCTTTATCAGCTTTTTTGATCAAACAGTTGGTCAGACATTTTTGTATACTGGTGGACAACCTGTTTGGGTCAGCAGTGGCAGCACATGTCATGGAACTGTCTGCATTCTCTAAAATGTCCATGATTAGATTCGAGCAGAATGTTAACATTTTATTAAAGGCATCACCTGGCTCAGAGCTGCTGTGTTTGCACTCACCTCTCTGATGATTTCTTCAAATGGCTGGAGGAATTAAATTATAAACTCTAGCATGGCCCACTGCGGTGGAGTGACAGAAATGCCTGCATCACCAATTTTATTTTCCAAGGTATACTGTCTGACAGCTATCTTTTGTTCTAGCAGCCTTTGGAACATAAGAAAGGTAGTGTTTCACCTAGCAGAAATGTCTTTGATCAATCTGTGCAGAAGGTAATTTGTGCTCCTTCTGTATTTTTTCAAATAAGTGACGCTCTTCGTTTGAGTGAGTGACTGAAATGAGTTTAGATTCTTTTAGCAGTATTAACAAAAGCTTAGATGTCCCTGTCTTCATCAAGAAAACTATGAACTATTAAATTCAAGCAACGCATAGAGCAGGGGATGTGAACAAAGCCCCCCCCCTTCCAAAGCCTTTCTTATGTTTGTCTGTGATTTCCCAAACTTTGAGCACTTTATCACGACCCCACTTTCAGACCGTGATTTGTCTAACTTGAAGTGCTCATTCCAAAACAACAAACACTTTCATGAATTCAGCTTTGTTTACGCTATTAAAAACTGCGTTTAGCTGAACCCGGGCAGAATGATGAGTACACAAGCCTTCCAGTGCTTCAACACCATTTAGAAATGTGACCGCTCTTTCACATCAGGCTCAGTAAATAGGAACAGACCCAGAGGGTTTTACTTTTCAGTAAAATTAGTAAGAGTAAATATTTTTTGTGGGAAGAAAGTGCAGCTATGTATATTGCATTCCAAGATGGACTGCTGCAGGCAGTGCAGGCATGTTTAGGAATGCCTGCAGAAAAAGTAAGTAAAGTGCTGACACTGTCTCTTTAATCACTTTTACTGCCAAGTCTCAGAATTTAAATTCTTTCATTGTAGCCTGCAGGCAGGCACAGGGCAGGGGGCACCATTCTGCTCGGTGTATTTTTTTTATTTTGGCAACCTTACTTAATTACTGTTGCTGCCAAGCCTGTTTTAGATAGCACAGGGCAGGCAGCATCACTGACTGCACTCACTTCGGCATTTTGGGGGGAGCCAGGTACAGCAGGGCTATCTGATCTTTTTTCTTTTATATTTCCCCCTCACACTCAATCTCTCTGCTTATATTCCTTTAATCTGTATTCTGTGCTATTTTATGATGTTTTGTATAGCACCACCAGACAGGGGTGTAGCCAGAAATTTCCATTTTGTACGCACTCTCCAACTGCTACCCCATTTAAAAAAACAAATTACAAATCCTCTTTAAATGCTGCCCCCATAACAAACAAATCAGATTGTTGTCAGATGACTCATCCAATCTCTAAACAGGTGGTACACATATCTGTCTTCTAAACAGTGAAAGTTTAAACAGAGGCACTGCTCAGTGGCCTACACTAACTTAAATAACATTATCATTCTTATCTGTATTAACAAAAAGGCATATGATTTGGGACAGGCACTCAGCAAAATTGTACACAAATGTGTACAGTGAGTATGCCTGCCTACACCCTTGCCACCAGAGTCAGGCAGTCAGCCAACCACCAAATACACTATTCTCGGATCTCTCTTTTTCCTCTCTGTCTCTCTGTCTCTCTCTCTCTCTTTCTCATCTACTGCTTCTTCCATGTTATCCCTTTTTCTGCAGAGTAGCAGCAGCAACAGTACACACATAGGCAATGCTTCCTGGCCCAGCTCTACAGCCTGCAGTAAAGCTGGGGCTCAGCAACAGCCCCTTATATTTAAGAGGTTTGGAATTGGTTATGCAGTATTTATTTATTTATTTCAATCTAGGATTACAAATACCTTTGAGCCAAGGCTCTTTTACAAAGGTTCCACATCAGGTGCGGTATAGATACATGGTAGGACAATGCAACATGGTAACAGGTTACAGAGGTTTACATTATAACAATTTAACAGGCTACAGTGGTAAATAAACACTTGAGTACATATGGTTCGGAGGACAGACTGATTAACAAAGCACTGGGTACCCAATATTAACATGAATTTGACGAATACACACAAGAATGCAGCAAGTGGCTAGTGTCAGGGTCTCACATAACACAGAAAGTGCAAGTAGGAAGTGCAGTATGGGGGGGTGTAGGGGGAGAGGGGGAGGAGGAGGGGGATTGAGTAAGTGCTAGATAGAGATAGATTAGGGATGACAGTCACATGAGCTGGAAATAGTTAAGTGCAGGCGGAGTTTAGATTTGAAGGGTCCAAGCTTAGGGATGGAGGAGATGTCACTGTTTAGGCCATTTAACCAACTAGGAGCACTATAAGCAAAAGATCTTTGGCCCAGCGTAGTACGGCATCTTGGGATGTGACATGATTGAGATTCTGAGCCCCTAGTGGGGTGGCGATTCAGAGCAGGTCGGATGAGAGCTTGAACACCAGGAGGGGCAAGGCCCATACCTGATTTTTTATCCATAAGGCATGTTTGGTATTTGATGTAATTAGAGAGTTGGCACCACCCAGTTTGAGTGTATAGGTCACAAGTCTGGGTGAGACGGTGTGACCCGGTGATAAGTTGGCAGGCTTTGTTGAGGGCTATGGATATGCGTCTGAGGGCGGAGGAGGAGGCAGATCCGTAAATGATGAGGCCATAGTCAATTGCTGCTACTACCAAGCTCTGGACTGCGATCCATAAGGCATCAGAGGTGAGGCATTTCCTATGCCTGTAAAGTAGGCCAATGCGAGTATTGGCTGCTTTTGTGACATTATCAATGTGGGACCCGTATGATAGGTTATAATTGATGTGACCCCAAGGTATTTGAAGGATGCCACTCGTTCCAGGGTTTCACCTAGGCAGTTGGAGATGGAGAGGGGGTGTGACTGGTGTTTATTATGCAAGCTGCAGAACATCATGGTTTTGGTTTTTTTTATAGTTAAGCACCAGTTTATGTGTGCAGAACCAGCTCTCAACTGAGGAGAAGCCATGTTGGAGTTTTGCGCACTCCCTGGCTTTGCATCATAATGTGGCTGTGCGTGGGGGTGGAGCATAGGCTGCACTAGAGACTGAAAAGTAAGCTAAACCCGGTCAGGACGATTTTACTAGCGTTTCTACCAGAAAACTACAAGGCCATTTTTGGCACCATGTGTAGCAATTACTATTTGCAGGGGTAAGGCCTCAGTATATGTACTGAACAAAGTATTTTATAAAGCTTGGTAGGTCTCTTTAACAAGCATTCTGGTGTTTTTTTGTAAAATGTTCTAGTATGTTTCAGGCAGTAGCTGGCAGGAACACAATGTCCCAGAACTGAGGCCCCATCTCCATAGCTCTTCTGCAAAAGGCTTAAAAATTGCACTCAGGTAACCTCTTGAGTTTCCAATAGCTTTCTGCAATCATCTCACACTATAGTTATATACATTTCAACAGTAACACTATATATTTTCTAAACAAAGGGATCCCAATATCAGTTACATTTCCAGATAATTATTTACATATATTTTTATATCAGCAGATACGCGAGGGAGGAAAAGACAGAAACAGAGAGGGAAGACTGAGAGACAGTGAAAGGCAAAGAATTGCGAGACTGTCGGGTGATCAAATCCTAGGTCTCACAGGAAAATTTGGTTGCACAATAAGACAGAGAAGAGACAGAAAAGGAAAGAACAGAAGAGATCCCTGCATTCAAACTCTCCATAAAAACTGGGACAGAGTCGTATTCAGCCCTGTCACAGGGGTCTCTCTTTCAGCTGGAGGTAGCGAATTCCACAGGATGGGGCCAGTGACACTAAATGCTCTGTTGCTGGCCGATTTTAACCTCGTCCTGGGAATCGCAAGGAGGTCCCTAGAGGAGGAGCAGAGGGAGCGGACTGAGACAGCAGGTGTAAGAAGGTCCTTCAGGTAACCAGGGCCCAGACCATGTAGGGCCTTAAAGGTAAGCAAGCCCACCTTAAAGAGGACCCTCCACCTGAGCGGCAGCCAGTGCAGTTCACGCAGCACCGGGGTGATGGACAGTACATAGACTGCCCCGTCAACAGCCTGGCAGCTGCATTCTGCACCAGCTGCAACCGGCGGAGGATACCTCCAGAGATCCCAAGATAGAGCGCATTACAGTAGTCGAGCTTAGATGTCACAAAGGTGTGTACCAAGGTGGGGAGGTCCTGGAGTGGAACCAGCGGCTTTATCCTGGAGATATTCCTCAGATGGTAAAAGCTGGTACACAGAAACATAGAATTTGACTGCAGATAAGGACCGCTTGGCCCACCTAGTCTGCCCACTTCTTTACCTAATGGATAAGCTGCAAATCCTAGTTAACCAACAGCCTACTTCCTCCTAGCCCCCCCCCACTAGAATTGCCTTATGTCAGTCCCCTGCATTCTTGAATTCCCCCACTGTTTTTGACTCCATGACCTCCTCTGGAAGGCTGTTTCATGCATCCACAACCCTCTCCATGAAAAAATTATTTGTCACATTACCTCTGAGATGTCCCCCCTCTATCTCCATATTGTGCCCCCTTGTTCTTGCACATCTGTTTTAAGAAAGATGCTACCCTCTTGGACTTTGTTGATTCCCTTGAGGTACTTGACGTTTCTATCATGTACCCCTTCTCCCTCCTTTTCTTGAGGGTATACATATTAAGCTCCTTTAGTCTCTCTTCATATGTCTTTTGGTGCAGACCCTGCATCATTTTAGTTGCACTCCTCTGGACAGCCTCGATCCTGTCTATATCCTTGCGGAGATGGGGTCTCCAGAACGGCACACAGTACTCCAGATGGGGTCTCACTGTCTGTACAGAGGGATAACAACTTCCTATTTTCTACTGGTGATGCCTCTCCCTATGCATTCCAGTATCACCCCAGCCCTCCTTACTGCCGTCTCACACTGCTTGCCACCAATGGGAGACAACGGACAATACCTGAAACTGAAGCATCAGTCTGCTGTCAAGAATAATGTCAAGATCACGCACCCTAGAGGAGGCCTTCAATGGTACAGACCCAAGAAGAAGCTCCATTTCTGCACCAGAGGCCAACCTATCATGCCCTCTGTTTAACTCCATCGCCAGTACCTCCTTCTTATCGGGGTTCAGTTGTAACCAGCTGGTGGCCATCTAGTCACTGATCTCGGTGAGGCAGGTATTTAGCACATCCACTGCATTGGATGTCCTAGGGGCAAAGAAGAGCTACAGCTGGGTATCATCAGCATAGCAATGAAAACCTAAACTATACTTCCTAATGAGCTGTCTCAGGGGCAGCGTGTATACTGCGAAGAACATCGGCAACAAGACCGAACCCTGGTGTACTCCCCACGACAGGAGGCTAGGAGAGGAGGAGAAATTCCCCATCACTACCCTTTGCCTCCTGTTGGTAAGAAAAGACTTGAATCAGCAGATGACAGTGCCGTCGAGTACGCAGAATTCCCTCAAGCGGTCAAGTAGTACACGATGGTCCACCGTGTCAAATGCTGAGGACAGATCAAGGAGAATGAGAAATGTCCCCTCTCCTCGATGTCTCACCCTAAGAAGGTCATTATGCACCCAAACTAACGCAGTTTGTGTGCTATGCCTCACACCAAACCCAGACTGGAGAGGCTCATATAGATCATGGGCCATGAGGTGCTCCTCAAGCTGAAGCGCCATAACCTTCTCCATAATCTTACCCAAAAATGGAGGATTGGAGATGGGATGGTAATTTGACTTGACGGCAGGGTCTAAAGATGGTTTCTTCAGAAGGGGGTCTCACCAATACCTCCTTCAAGACATCGGGAAAGACCCCCTCCAACAAAGAACACTGGACAATCAAGACAAACATCGGGCCAATGGAAAGTCAACACATCCCATTAAGAAATGTGATGGCACCGGGTCCAGTTCACAAAAAGTGTGCCTCAGCTTGGAAGCAACCTCAGTGACCACAGCCACTTCCACTGGTCTAAACTTGCCCCAACTAGGCGGAGTATGTACTTCTTAAGTATACACTCATAGGATCTATGTACTTAAGTATACTCCCACAGCATGTATGTACCTCTTAAGTATGCACCCAGAGCATGTATGTACTTCTTCAGTATGCACCCACAGCATGTATGTCCCTGTTACATATACACCCACAGTATGTTGGTACTTCGTAAGTATGCACCCACAGCATGTAGGTACTTCTTAAGTATACACCCACATTATGTATGTACTTCGTAAGTATTTACCCACAGCATGTGTGTACTTCTTAAGTATGCACCCACAGCATGTATGTACCTCTTAAGTATACACCCACAGCATTCACCTACTTCTTAAGTATGCACCCACAGCATGTGTGTACCTCTTAGGAATGCACCCATGTCATGTATGTACTTCTTAAGAATGCACCCACAGTATGTATGTACCTCTTAAGTATACACAAACAGCATGTATGTCCCTGTTAAGTATACACCCACAGCATGTTGGTACTTCTTAAGTATGTACCCACAGCATGTACGTACTTCTTAAGTATACACCCACAGCATGTAGGTACCTCTTAAGTATGCACCCACAGGCCAGCCCAGTGGTGCTGAGGGTTGAGGCGCTGGACACCATACTTCGTGCCACACCGCCGACCCGGGTTCGGGAACGAGCCCAGGTTGCTGGGGGTCAGCAGGGGAGGGAGAGGATTGAGCATCTGGAGGACAGCTCTCCTCTCCCGCGAGGGACAGGAGTCCCTGGTCGGTGCTCGGCTGACCTCTGGCGGAGGCTGGAGATACAGCAGGCACTAAAGATGTTGAGAAGGGGTGGGGGAGTGGCAGACGTCGGTTCCATGCCTTGACGTCAGGGGGTAGCCACTCCCCAAGAAACAGGGGAAAATGCCCTTCAGCTCTGGCGGAGATGGAGCACCGGAGCTTGCCCTCGATTTGCGGCTGCCTCCTGGCACCTCCTGATTGAGCCACAGACTGCTCCTTCCGGGTGTTGGGGCTCACCTCGCCCCACCGGGGTAATCCGAGGCTACATGGGTGACGGAGGACTGACCAGGTAGGGCGGACCGCAGAGGGATGACTCCTTGGTGCTCCCGAGGAGACCGGAGCTGAGGAGGGAGAGAAGGAATAAATATGAAAAAAAAAAAAAAAAAAGTATTCACCCACAGCATGTGTGTACCTTTTAAGATTGCACCTGTATCATGTATGTACCTCTTAAGTATCAATCAATCGATTTTATTTTTAAAAAGTGCTATTCATGTAGATCATAGTGCCTGTACAGTTAAAAAAACAGGATAAAATTCATAACATATTAAAATGACAGACAGCAACAATTCATTCAAATTCAGGGATGGCAAGATTAAACAAATTGGTTTTTAATGCAGTTTTAAAGCTCTCCCAGTCAGGCACTCCCTTATCTGATGAGGTAGAGAGTTCCACAGGGTAGGGTCTGCAAGCCCAAATGCCCAGGCCCAAGACATCGTTAAGTGAACCCTGGTAACCTCTAGCAATCCTTCATCAGCAGAATGGAGCAGTTGGAGGGGGCAGTAGGGATGAAGAAGCTCTTGCAGGTAACACGGTCCCTGTCCATGTAGGGCTTTATAGGTCAACAAACCGACCTTGAAGGTGATCCGCCACTGGACAGGCAGCTAGTGCAGTCCGCACAGCATCGGTGTGACATGGCTAGATTGAGAAAGCCCAGTCAACAGCCTGGCTGCTGCATTCTGCACCAGCTACAAGTGGCAGATATCAACCCCCAATAGCCCTAGGTACAGGGAGTTACAGTAGTCAAGGCAAGAGGTCACAAAGGCGTGAACCAGTGTTGGAAGGTAGTCAGGCAGAACCAAGTGCTTAATCGGGGTGACATTCCTCAGATGGTAAAAAGAGGTCTTGATGATGGCTGATGCCTGAGAATGAAGTGTCAGCCCCTCATCAAAAATAACGCCCAGATTCCGCACCTGTTCAGAGGTCATCAGCTGGCAGCCCCCCGAGCCAAAGCCCAGAGGGCAAACCAGCCGACAACACCTTTACCTGATGACCCAGGTCCACGACCAGAACCTCAGTCTTGTCTGGGTTCAACCTCAACCAGCTGGCATTCATCCAGTCTTGGATCTCGGAGAGGCAGTTATTAAACAGAGACCACGCCATCCTGCTCAGGCACAAAGGAGATGTATAGCTGAGTGTCATCTGCATAGCAGTGAAAACTCAGCCCATACTGCCTTACAATGTCTCCCAACGGCAGCATATACACCACAAACAACATGGGTGACAGCACAGAGCCCTGCAGGACCCCACGCGTCAGGGAGAATGTGTCAGAGGAATAAATCCCCGACACTACTCTCTGAGACCTGCTGGTGAGGAATGAATGGAACCATCTGAGGACAGTGCAAGACAGTCCACAGATCAACCGCAAGTGCTCCAGTAACACACCATGGTCTATGGTGTCAAATGCTATGGAGAGATCAAGAAGCACCAAGCTGGAATGGCTCTTCCGATCTCTCACTATCAGGAGACTGTTGAGTACCCAAACAAGGGCAGTCTCGGTGCTATGCCTCTTCTGAAATCTCGACTGGAGAGGATCATAGATGACATGGAAGGTAAGATGATTCTCAAGCTGCAGCGCGACCACCTTCTCAATAACCTTACCCACAAAGGGAAGGTTAGAGATCGTTTTGTGGTTAGCGAGACAGTACGGGTTGAGAGAGGATTTCTTAATGAGAGGTGTCACCACCGCCTCCTTCAGGGAGTCTGGAAACTCACCTGTCTTTAACAAACACCAGACTATCTTCGCTAGGACCGAGCCAATGACCTCAGCACACCCCACTAGAAGGTGAGTTGGGCCCGGGTCCAAACTATAGCAGGTCGGCCGCATACTCTGGACAGCATGTATGTCTCTGTTAACTATACACCCACAGCATGTAGGTACCTCTTAAGTATGCACCCACAGCATGTATGTATTTCGTAAATATGCACCCACAGCATGTAGGCACCTTTTAAGTATACACCCACAGCATGTATGTACCTCTTAAGTATGCCCCCTCAGCATGCATGTACTTCTTAAGCATGCACCGACAGCATGTATGTACTTCTTAGGTATGCACCACAGCATGTATGTACTTAAGTATACACCCACAGCATCTATGTACTTCTTATGTATGTACCCACATCATATATGCACTTAAGTATTCACCCACAGCATGTACTAAAGCATACACCCACAACATGTATGTACTTCTTAAGTATACACCCACAGCATGTTGATACTTCTTTAGTATGTACCCAAAGCACGAAGGCACTTCTTAAGTATGCACCCACAGCATGTACCTAAGTATACACCCACAGCATGTTGGTACTTCTTAAGTATGTACCTACAGCACGAAGGCACTTCTTAAGTATGCACCTACAGCATGTAGGCACTTAAATATACATCCACAGCATGTATGTACTTCTTAAGTATACACCCACAGCATGTTGGTACTTCTTAATATGCACCCTAATCATGTAGACACTTCTTAAGTATGCACCACAGCATGTATGTATACACCCACAGCATGAACGTACTTGTTAAGTATGCACCCTCAGCACGTAGGGACCTGTAAAGTAAACACCCTCAGAATGTATGTACCTCTTATGTATGTACCCACAGCATGTATATACTTCTTAAGTATGCACCCACAACATGCATGTATCCCTTAAGTATGCACCCACAGCATGTATGTACTTAAGTACATATCCACAGCATGTATGTTCTTAGGTATGTACCCCCGGCATGTAAGGACCTCTTAAGTAAACACCCTCAGAATGTATGTACCTCTTAAGTATGCACCACAGCATGTATGTACTTCTTAAGCATACATCCACAGCATGTATGTACTTGTTAAGTATACACCCACAGCATGTATGTACTTAAGTATATGCCCACAGCATGTATGTACCTCTTAAGCATACACTCACAGTGGGTAGGTACTTAAGTATACGCCCACAGCATGTATGTACTTAAGTATACACCCACAGCATGTATGTAAAGTATACGCCCACAGTGAGTATGTACTTAAATATATGCCTACAGCTTGTATGTACTTAAGCATATGCCTGCAGCTCGTATGTACTTAAGTATACGCCCACAGCATGTATGTAAAGTATATGCCCACAGCAAGTATGTAGTTAAGTATACACCCACAGCATGTATGTACTTCAGTATACGCCCACAGCATGTATGTGCTTAAATACACCCACACCATGTAAGTACTTAAGTATAAGCCCGCAGCGTGAATGCACTCTCGTGCCAATGATTTCACCACACTAACTCATGTGGAATACTAACTTGCACCTCACACTTACGGGTACACTATTCTCAATGAATACTGGGTGGGAAAAAGGCGAGATTAACATAGGGCTCTAAATAAGGAACAAAACAGAACTATTTCAAAACAAACACACAGATGAATACAGTGGGGTGATAAAAGAGACTTCCAAACAACATTGTTTATGTTCCCTTTAAACAAATCATCTATATTTGTCATATTTGGTATGAGACTCTGAGCCTGAAGTTTGGCCAAGAAGACCACAACGAAAGCTGAGCATTTCTGTCTGCCCAATTCTCAGTACAAGAGTCTCCTGTACCATAAGAAATATACCTTGGAGGTCCTATTAACTTATTATAAATCATTTGAGTTTAATTTGATTGATTTATAGTAAGTTTAGTCTTTTTTATTTTTATTTTATTGTGCTGTCCTCCCCCCCAGTGCTGAAGTAAAGCCTTCCTTCCTAATGCTCCCTCACGAGAGCATACTGTACATGGGAGAAGAGGTACACTGGCTCTGCATGCTGACTGGCTGAAATCACATTGGTGAGCTATGTAAGCAATACGACACGATGGGGTGTGTGTTAGATAGTTGTAACACACAGCTAAGGGGTGTAGTGAGGCATGAGGCCACAGGCCGAGTGCATCCAGTCCCCTAGTCCTGTGTTAGAACTGTCTAACGCACCTACCCGGAGTGGCTTATTGTGCTTATAAAATAAGTCTATGTATTCTAAATGGAGTTTCGAGTTTTAGCCATGCGTTAGACACGTCTAACGCATGGCTAACAACCAATCAGATTGCTTGAAATCCTTTGCCCATTTTATGAAATGTTTCAACAAATTGCTATGCTGGTTCAGTAGCAGAAGGCAGAACACTGTGCTTCAATCTCAGAGACCAGAGCTCGCGTGCAACCCCAGAATCCCACTCTGGGTCAGTTAGGCAACAAGTGCATTGTGGTTGTGAGGTACAAAATTATGGGTCTGTCATCTGCACACACCAAAAATGACAGTGTTTTCATGGAAAATGCTAAAATAATGATGCTGTTATTCAGCATGACAGAACTCATGGGGCTGTCTTTGGGAAATGCCAACAATTATGGAGTTTCACAAAAATAGGAAAAAACATAGAGCCCATGATTCCCGAGACAAAGTACGTACAGCTCTAGGGGATAACAATGTGGGTAACACAGGAGAGCTGAAAGTGCGAAGATAAACAGATAAAACTGAAAAACATGAAAGTAGCCTAGAGGTTGCTTCCTGCACTGGCATCCCAGAAGTTTCTGCGACTGGCAGCTTCCTCTCCACAGTGCCAAATAAAATAAACTTTACTGGCTCCACTTCCAGTTAAACAATGGACATTCAACTATTTCTTCTGAGAATGAAGACTGCAGCTGTCTGGAAGGTAGGCAGTGAACCCAGTAGACTGCCTTTTGGTGTTTTTCTTCTAGCATTTCCTATGTTGATATAAAAATGATGGCCATTGCAAACACAGCTGTAAACGAACAGAGGACAGTCTGGGGATTACAGCCTGGAAACTACAGTATCCACAAAGAGTATATGAAAGTAGCAGAGAGGAGCAGTGGGCTATTTTTAAAAAACACAAACAAAAAACAATACACTGTAATTAATAAACAGACTCTACACTTCCCCTAATTTCAGTCATAGTAAAACATGTAAACGACTTAGTTTATATTCCCTCTGAATAACATTTCAGCACATCTTTTCTTTTTTTAACTAACTATGATTCATACACAACTAAACCCAGACTTGTAGCAGTCCATGTACTGGGCCAGCGTTTCTTTCTATTTATATATGTATGTATGTAAGAAATACAAAATCACACATACCCCATAATGCAAAGCATCATGGGCTGTATTTGCAAATCACCACAAAATGTTATGTTGGTTCAACTTTAAGCAGAAATGCATCGTGCGGAAAGGCCTCTCACACAGTCTGCAAAGAGTGCCAACAGAAGACACAGACGTATTTTGTCCTACCAGGACTCATCAGTGTGCCTCGTCTGTATAACACCCCAGTGGAACGAACCAGCTACCCTAAGTTGGTCTATTGGGTTTGGGTTGTGGTGAGCCCAATAAAAACAAAAAACAAGCTAAAAGACAAAGAAGCGTAGTGCGTAAGCACTGAGGCAAGGGTTACCCCAAAGGGCACTGGCTGGGAAGCCAAGTTGTATGTATGTATGTATTCATTCAACTTATGTACCCCACAGAGCCCAGCTGAGATGTTCCCTCTTAATAACATTTCAAGACATTTTTTTTTTTTTTATATTCCTCCTCCTCCTCTGTTCCCGGCTGGCACCTCCATCGGGCCTTCAAGGTCTTTTTACCTGGACTGTCCACCATCCCCACGACCTGCCTCGACCCCAGATCGCAGCCCCCTGGAGTAGCCCAGCGTAACCCTTCACTGGGTGGGTCCCCCTCCTCAGAGAGGGAAGGCGCCAGCGGAGAGGGGCATCCAGCACACTGCGGCATCGGCTCCAGGTGCTGCTGGGGTGGGAGGCCGTGACGGCAGCCAGGCGACCAGAGGGCCGTCATCTGGCCAGCCAGGGGCCGATTTTCCGGTTTTCTCCCCCGGAGAGTGAACGCCGACGTCTGTCACTCCCCCCAGATATTGTGAGCTCTGACATTCTGCTACGCTCCGGCCTCCGCCAGGCAGCAGGTGCCTGCTCACATCCCGCCTCCCCCTGGAGAGAATGAGCTGTCTCGGATGCTCAGCCTTCTCCCGGCCAGCCTCCCATCGACCTAAGTCCATTCTACCAACCTGGTCGCCAGCGCCCAAAGCGGAAATCCAGCTGCTGCGCCGACAAGCCGGCTTTGTTTGTTTTTTAACTAAATATAATTATATACAACTAAATCCAGACTTGCAGCAGTCCATGTACCAGGCCAGGGTTTCGTCTAATTTATTTATTCATTCATTTGTTCATTAATTCAACTTTTTAACCCCCGATAGCCCAGCTTTTCTTATGTCCGGTGGTCTAACCACTAGGTCACACTGTCTTATATCCCCAGTATTTCAGATCTGATAATGGTATCACACAGAGAAAGCTTCTTATGGCCCCATCTAGAATGGAGCTGACATACATACAAATTGAATGTTGCCAGCCCACCATCAGCAATGCCAACCTAGCCTCAATGGTCTCGTCAGGGTTAAAAACTAACCCGCGGAGTCTACGTACCTCTTGCCAAACTCTCCTTGTGGCTCCCAAGACTAGGACTAAAGCAGGGTCCAGGTCCTTCGCGTACACAGCCCCTTCCTACTGAAACAACCTCCCCCTGGAGGTACAGGAGGCAGTGTCCAGCACCTGCTTCCGGACTAAGCTCAAGGCACACCTGCTCGACAGGAGCATATGCCTATGTTACAGGACCTGACCATATATCAACGTACCTCCCTCAAAGGAAGGTGAGCACTAATGTAATAATATATCCCCCTTCCACTATGCCCTAAGGAAGGTACCTCATTTCTTTAGCAACTTCTTGCCTTTATCTTGAGCACTCCCAATCTCTACATGAACTTGGTATGTAAAATGTTTTCTTTATGTCTAACTCCTAATGTCCTTTTGCCTGTATGTTCCTCCACTACCTATCCGCTTGTAACCCTATGAAGTCTTTTATTGTCAAACATCATTGTATTTACCCGAGTGTACTGATCTGTTTACCTGTATGTAATTTTTACCCCCGGGTCGCCCCTGAAAAAGGGACCTCCGGGGCCCAGTGGGCCTACCCGGTCATCAAAATTCAATAAATAAATAATCTGCCACAGATGTTATCCTCAGTGTCCAACAGCCCTGTCCGTGCATACACAGCATTGTACAAGCAAGTGGAAAGGTACAGGGTAGATCTGGGCCAGACACCAGGCATGAAATAGGATGCTACAGCTGGCCAGCAAACGGAACCCCTGTCACACGCAGTACAGGAAATTGTGGGATACCCCTTCCATGACTCAGAATCCCATCATCTCTAATGCTAACTTAATTTGTTCCACCCACAAAGGTTTTTCTACCTTCTGGATACTCCTGTGATACCTTCATGCTGTAACTATCATCCGGCCAAAGAACCACCAAGTTCTGCACTTCCACATTTCCACCATGGCTTGCTTTCCATGACAGAGGGGTTCAAGGGAGGGATGCTCCCCCCCCCCCCCACCAGTTATGGATGCTGTTAGTGGGTGGCAGGGATACATGATATGGGGCCAGAGTGCCTTCAGCCCGATAGAGAGTCAGACGGTCTTCCCAGTCTCCCCCCCCCGCAACAGTTCCTTCCTTTTCTGAGTGACATGGGTTCAGCCTGCATCAGTCTCCTATATGCACAGTATGCCCCTGTGGAAGTAGAAAGCTCCCTGGCCCCCATCCACAGCAGTCTGGGAGGTGATGCAGCACTGTTGACAACCCTCCAAGCTGATGTACACTGCCTAGCACCAACTGACCAGACCAGCTTGGACTGCCTCTGGCCGTGGCACCCAAGTGTGCTCCCACGTCAGGGTCACTGACTCTGCAATGCACAGCCATTGGGCAACCCCTCTATGTAGTCTTAACTGAATCTATGTGCTTTGAGAACTTTAAATAGTTAAAAATTTTGTTTAACAGCACCTCCCACTGAACAAAGGGTTCTGCAGTTTTAACAGTTCTATGCTGTGGACAGTCCAATAGCGCAGTGGTACGGCTAACACTTGTGACACTGGCAGCACAGGTCTGGGAACGAGCCAGGGATGGCAGGGTCCAGCCAGAAGGAGGCTGCTAACATCACATCCTACAGCTGCTGCCTGTGAGTGTACAGGTGGTGGTACTGCAGTCACGGTGTGGGGAATGTTGTGATGTGCTTGGCTAGGTGTGCTCACACATGCAGTAGCCTGGACTGCAGTCCTCATGCCGATGTTCCCCCTGCGGTAGGGTGGGAAACTAAGGGGTAACTCCCCTCCACTGCAGCAGCATGATGGCTAAAAATGGCCCGAAGACAGTCAGATTTGCTTGCCAGTGAAGCCGTTACGAAAATGGAACATATTGCAATATATTGAAAAATATGCATTAATGTATGTCAATACACCAAGAAATACATTGTCCCAATGTAATATATTATGAAACAAATTTTTAAATATACTGACATAATATATTTCTAACCCATAGTATGCAAAAATATATGTCACTGTATTGAGAAATACATTGACTCAATGAATATAATACACAGTGTATTTCAGCATATACTGAAAGCATGTATTCAGCCTCATGCAATGCTTGAACACGTCAGTCTATTAAGTAATACATTGTCTGAAATATATTATTAGTACATTTCAAAATATATACTATATTCTTTGTATGTTACATATATCTTACATATATTTTATATGTTACATATTTTTTATACATTACTTACATTTATATATACTGTATATTACATGTATTTTTGTAAATGCTTAATTTCGTCCCATGTGTATTTGCATAACTAATTTGCATATTTCAAAAACATAGTTTAGCAGCCAAAATCATAATAATTTCTAGTTTTACTATAATTTTGAATTTACAACATTAATTTACAGACTGAAAAGAAAGGTACAAGTTATAAAGCAAGTACACGTAAAATCTCACACCGACCTAAAAGTGAAAGAAAATGGGGTGGTATAAATACTAATCTGAGTCTTTAATACACATGAGATTGTGAGGTAAGTTCTATGGGTAAGTATAAATGTATAAAATGTATACTTGAAATACAGCTGCACTGTAAAACAAGAATTCCAATGTAAATATCTCCAGGACTACTAACAAGATGAACTCCAGTTGTACAGATAGCGCTACATACTGTATAAATCATAATTCTCTTTGTTTCTGAGTAAGTTAATAGTTATATTAATATGTATTATGCATATATATATATATATATATTTGTAAATACAGAAAAGAGCATTTGAAATGCAAAAAAATAATACGTTTATACATATATTGGTAATATACCAATAACATATATTTACCAACCTTATTTCAATATATTTGGAATTTAATCAATATTCACTAAAATACCACCAACAGCTTAATCTGGTTCAAGGTCAGTTGGCATTCATCTGTATCCCCCTCCCCCGGGTCGTGCCGGAAAAAAGGGACAGTCTGTCTAGTGCACTTACCCAGTCAATAAAAACTAAATAAATAAATAACACTCACCTACGGGGTTGCAACTTATGCCTCCGCGAGTAAAGCCAGCTTTCAGAAATGGGATGTTACCTATAACAACATCTGTTGATATGCCTCCTGTCTCCCTGCCTTAAGCACCGCTGCCTCCTGTACTCGAACTTTGATGGTTGTCTCCCATTTCTTCTAGATCTTATGCTTTTGGCTTGTTCACTGATAACATCATCCGAACAAAAATACCTAAGCCCCTGGCTGGTCTATTTCTAAACCAAGCTTCCAACTATGGCCTGCGCTCTGTAGTCAATGCCCCGTCCTTATCCCCAGACATCACTCCACTAAAGGTGCTAGTGCTTTTGCTTGTCATGCCCCCCAATACTGGAACTCTCTCCCCCTAACTATATGACAAGCCACATCCCACGCCTCTTTCAAAAAACTGCTACGCAAACACCTAGTTGATTCCTGTAATTGCTCCGGTTTCAAACTTCCCTGGACTTTATCTCTCCCTCATACTTGCACTCCCCTTGCCACTCTTTCAGTCTTATCCTGAAGTAATGCTCCACAATTTCTCTTCCTGTTGCCTGTTTTTGTCCTTTTCACATTTTTACTCTGTCCTCGCCTCTTACTTTGTCTCAACCTTTGCTATAATATCCTACTATCCCCTTTTTCTAACAAACCTTTCAACCTCCAAACTCTCCCATATCTCTCCTGAATGACTACTCTAGTTGTAACAGTCTTCATGGTATTACCTCTACTATCTAGGATGCTGCCAAAGTTATGTTTACTTAAATTAATTTGCCTTCCCTAACTTTCAGCTACTTGACGCTGTATTGTATTCTTACCTTGCCTGTTACGTTATTTACTCATGATTGTAATTTATTCCTACCCAAGACTAATGTCTATTGTGTAACGTATTTTTGTCATGTTTACTTACTTCTCTTGTATTGTTCAATACCCTCCCGGGTTATGCCTGAAAATAGTCATTGCCATGGCTAGTGCACCTAACCCGGTTAACAAAAACTAAATAAATAAATATATTTTGCAATATACATAGTATACTAAAGTGGCAATAACATGAATATTTACAGTACATTGCAATATATTTACACATTTTAAAATATATTGAAATATATTGATTTTTCAGTATATTACAACATATAAAACAAGTAGATTGGAATATATTTCAATATATTGTTAATAATATATTTTAAAATGTGTTTTATTTTTGTAAGAGAGGAGCAAAAACAGATTAAAACAGTTACAAGTTTAGTGCCATCTTATTCACTTCCCCTTGTCCCTTGTTCTGTTTGAGCTGCTTTAATATGAAGACACACGCCAGACTGTCTTATTCTTTCAGTACTGGGTTTACACTTTAGAGTTTCAAAGTGAAGTGAGCGAGGGTTTGGTGCCTACAAGCACGGTCACCTGCCTATATTCCCCTGGCCTAGTACAAGTTGGTGTTAATATAATAGTGCTTCCTGAACGCCATCAGATGAAGGAAGGGGCTCGAGAAGGCTAGCAAGGACTTGTATAGCCCACTGTGGCAGAGTTAGGCTACACCCTCAGCTGTGACTGATGGACCACTTTTCTATCTCCTTATTTCCTAGCAACAGTTAATGCTTTTCTCTTTGCTTTTCTTCTTTTTCCCCCTTACCCTAGGTTAGCCACCTAGCGTAGCTCTTTACTGTCCCTACTAAACTTCCTACTAGTTCCCTTTTTTCATTCTTTTTCCGTTTCCATCCATCTAGTTCCTGGAATAATGCACAACACATGGAGACGTGTTTTGTAGATGTGCATAAGTGCATTTTGTGTACAAAAAGCATGAAGGCTATTTTAAATAGGAATGAATACAGATAGTAAAGCCTTTTTAAAGAAAAAGGATTCTGAAGTCATATAAAACAATAATAATGTCATGACTAGTACAGTTATAAGAAATCCTCAAGGTATTTTCTTAAATTCACACTATAAACTTGTTACTGTATAAGGTTCTGTGTATAAAAGTGCTTAGTCACTGTGGATCAGAGATCTAGAGAGTTAATATATGTGGATATATACACTGTACCTTTAACTGAGCTAGAAAGTCCCCTGGAACAAAAATCCCCTTTGGTTTTGAAACAACATGTTCAGACGTGAAACAGCATGTCCAGACTTGTTAATAGAAAGGGCTTAGTCAGGTGACCCCCCCAACAAAATATATAAATACCTCTTCACAGAGTTTACTGCAGTTCAGCCCAGTGGGGCTCAGCCCTGAGAGGGAGGAGAGAGCAGACAAGCTGTTGAATGCAGATGAGAAGGGTCTTAGGAGCTCTAAGATCAAGGACTGTATTGTGGGAGAAACTACTGATGCCGAGTAGTGATTTTCTTTGCAATTTGTTTTCATTTATTATTTTTCTAACTTTTGAAAAATAAATATCACACCAAGATGTGTTTTAAACCTGTAAATTTGCCTCATCTGAAGTTTATTACCACATGCTGGGACACCCACTCCCCACTACCATTTGCGTCTAGGAGCCAGCACCAGGAACCAAGAAGCCTACTAGAGCCACACCTCCTCCAGGTCCCCCCAGCCAGTCGGAAGCAGGGATACAGGGATGAAGAAGGAGTTAAGTTGCCCACTGAAAATTTAAACTAAGTGCCACTTCTCTCACAGCTGCATAGTGCTTCCCATACACCATCAAATGAAAAAATGTTGTCGAGAGGGCCAGCCAGCACTTGTATAGCCCACCCCCCACTGGGTGAGCACTATGGGGTATTTTTTTCATCCTTGTTTTTTTTCGTTGCTATAACTGAGCCTTACAGATAAATCCCAGCAGGGTGAGCTCTACGAGTTAAATTGCACGTCTGCACCGACCTGGTGGCGCTGAGGGTTGAGGCGCTGGACGCCACACTGGCGACCCAGGTTCGAGAACAAGCCCAGGCCATCGGGGGTTGGCAGGGGTGAGAGAGGATCGACTGCTCTCCTCTCTCGGGGGGGATTCAGGGCTTGCCTGGCACCACAACCGCCTCTGGTGGAGACCAGAGGGACTGCAATGCCTAGGGCACACCTAGTAGGCACGCAGAGCCACGGACATCCCTGGTTTCAGTGCACACTCGGGCTTTGCGAGGGTAGGGTGGTGGTAGGGGAGTAACCACAAGCTGAAAAATCCCCATTCCCGGGGATAGGCAATGGCACCACCTCCCACAGCTTCATTCCATCAGCTGGACTCTCTCCACTCCTGAGCCAAGCCCAGCTGGCCTGAATTTTAGAAAGAGCACCCTGGGTGGAAAGAGCAGCCCTACCTTGGGGGGGCTCAGAGCCGGGGGGATAGCTGGGCTGGTACCAGGAGGTGGACGAGTGTCAGGCTCGGAGGTAGAGCTGGGGTCCAGTGGATGCCCAGGAGAGTTTCCCGGGGGAGACAGTGCCATAAAAAGAATCGGGGGGGGGGGGGACTGCACATCTGCATAGTAACAGGTCTTTATGGGGATAGTGTTCAGAAATGAGTCAGTCAGCTGTGCCAAATGTGGGGCGCTCTTCTCTAGAGATATGCGCTGGAGGATTGGGAATTACCCCCTCTGCAGGACCTTGGCAGACCACCAGGCTGAGCTGGTGGCAGCTAAAGTAGAAATATCTCAGCTGCTTGATTAGCTCAGCAGGACCCCAACCCTCACTCCCCCAGAGACCCACTGGTTCAGGGGTACATGGAGAGTGGTGGGGAGGGAGACAGGGCATGAAACCAGGGTTAGCCACAAGGAGATTGTCCAGATCCTCACCATCCAGACTGTGAATAGCTTCGCACCCCTAGAGGAGGTTCAAATAACTGATTCTGGGAAGGGGGTTTCCAAGACAGTCAATGGAAAAAGGCAGCAAAACATAATGGCACCAAGGAGGAGCAAGTTTCCCAGGACAGTCTTGGTAGTTAGGGACTTAATGATTGGGGGCGAATTAAGTTGGTGGAGGGGGAGATGGATGGGAGGGGGATGGTCCAGTGTCTTCCTGCTGCATCTGCATCTGGGATTTAGACAGGATATGGTGGATAGTGGAGCAGGAGAAGAGGTAGCTGGGGGTGCTGGTAAATCTGGGTACCGATGACCTGACAATCCAGTCAGTGCAGATGGTGAAGTGGGACTTTCGTGGACTGGGGGACAGACTAGCAGCACATTCAGCCTCCCTGGCCTTTTCCAAAGTCCTTCTTGTGTGGGGCAAGGAGAAGCTGGATAGTATAAGGCCAGGGAGGTAACAGAGAATTAAACAGATGGCTTAAGGTATGGTGTAAGGATAAGGGGTACCACTTTGTGGGGATTGTGGGGACAGGATGCTCTTCAAGGGTGACTGACCTCATCTTACGAGAGTGCTGGCCTATGTGTTGGAGCACAAGTTGGATGTCTATATCAGACATTTAAACTGACTGCGAGGGAGACTTGGTCTAAGGGAACCTCGACTGCAGGGGAGAGGAAGGGAATCCTAGTCTAGTACTCCCTCACATCTGGGGGCTTGTAGCAGCACAGTAGGTACAAAGAAAGCTGTGGCCCATACTGAGCTAGGTGAAAGGACTTTGGAGAATGGGAACACAAAGGGTGCAGGCACCAAGAAAAATAAAGGGATGAGAGTACATGGGAAGCACAAGGGTAATAGCAAATCAGGATAAGGGGTCAGATGGAAGGGGCTATGCCTTAATGCCAAGAGACTACATAAAATCAGTGAGCTCCAGGCACTGATGAGAGACTCTGAGGTGGACCTTGTGGCCAAAACGGAAACATGGACTTCAGAAAATAATGACTGGAAACGGATGTTCTCTGGGTACTCAATGTTCAGGAAGGACAGAGGAACACGTAGAGGGGAAGAGTAGCCCTTTTTTGTCAAAGAGTGCATTGAGGTGATGGAAAATGGGTGCACCAGGAGTAGTAATGGGCAGACTGAATCGCTGTAGGTGCAACTCATGGCAGCCTCGGGCAAGAAACTGTGCTCATGGAAGATCTATAGAATGCCGGGCAAGAGAAGGAGAGGGACAGTGAGCTCAGGGATAAACTGGAAAGAGGGGGTAACTAAGGGGGAGTTAGTGGTCATGGATGATCTGAACCTGCTGGACATCGACTAGGATGTTCCAGTGGCCAGAAGCATCAGAAGTCAGCCCTTGCAGGATGCGTTTCAGGACTGTCTGCTGGTACAGTAGTTAAGGAGCCCACCAGGCAGACCGCAATGCTCGAAGTGTAGAGCTCACCAGCTCGGAGGTGGTAGGAGTTATGGGAGTAGGGGAGCTGCCAGGGAACAGTGACCATAACTGTTTGGTTCAAACTGGCCTTTGGGTCTGGTAAACCACAACTGAGAGCTGAAGTCCTTGATTTTAGAAGGGTGGACTTCAACAAGCTGAGGGAGCTGGTCAGGAATGTTAGGGGTGGACAGCATAGACAGGTTAGAACACAGATGGGGCAATTAAGGGGCCATCCTCAGGGCATCTAAGGTATGCATGAGAACACTATCCAAAAAGAACAGCTTCAAGAGACCACTACGATTCTCAGTAAGGGTCAGGGAAGCAGTGAAGGACAACAAAAAGGATTCCACAAATTTACAGAAAAGCAGGGGGAGGAAGAATGGGGAGAATATTTGCTTAAAAACAGGGATGCAAAGAGGGCGGTTAGGGAGGCAAAAGCAGACACAGACTTGCATAATTGCAGAGGGGGTCAAGAGTGGAGAAAAACAGTTCTGCTCCCAACTCCCGGAGTATCCTCAGATGCAACTTATCTGGTCCTTGGGCCTTATCAATTTTTAGGGCTGCCAGCCCTTTCCAGACCCCTTCGCTAGTAAATATTGGCTGCCTCATCTCCAGGATCCCCATTAGTGGCTGCTTTGATGGCACTTTTTGGCAGGGGGTCCACTGTCCTCCTCAACGAAAATTGCAAAAGTAATCATTAAGGAAAGCGATCTTTTGTCCATCTGCCTCAATCACCCTATCCCTCTTGGATAGCCTTATAATTCCCATTCTTTTTTTCCTTTTTTCACTAATATACCTGAGGAACTGGCTGATCCCCTAGTAGGTCTATTCAGCAACTCTCTAAGGACAGGGTTAGTTCAGAAGGATTGGAGGGGGGCAGGCATAGTTCTGCTTCACGGGGGTGACAAGGAACAAGCAGGGAACTACAGACTTGTCAGTCTTACCTTTATTATAGGGAAACTGATAAAGTCACTGGCCAAAGAGGACCTTGAGGACTACTTGGAAAGCAGCAGGCTCCAAGAGAGGAGACAGCATGTATTCGTGGCAGGGAGGGCTTGTCAGACTACCCGATAGGTTTCTTTGACTGGGTGACGAGGGAATGGGATAGGTGCCATGCTGTGGATTTGCTCTACTTCGACTTCAGCAAAGCTTTCGACTCGATACCTGACAGTCGTTGCCTGGATGTATCGGAAGGCGTACCGATAGCAGAAGAGATAATACTTCCCCTGTATAGATCCTTGGAGAGGCCACACCTAGAGTACAGTACCCATTTCTGGAGTCCTTACCTCAGGGAGGATTAGAATAGGCTGGAGAAGGTGCAGTGGGGGTAACAAAAATGAATAAGGGCCAGCAGGGCATGTCTTATGAGAAGCGCCTCAAGATGCTGAACATGTACTCACAACAGACCAGAAGGGAGATATGATAGAGACCTTCAAACTCCTAACAGGAATTAACAGGGAACAATATAGAGACCTTCAAACTCCTAACAGGAATTAACAGGGAACAATATAACTTGAGTACAAGCTCGAGGTCACATGGTCGTGAATGAAAGCCAACAGAAGGGAGGCTCAGGAGGGCCGTGAGGAAGTACTATTTTACAGAAAGGGTGGTGAAGCTGTGGAACAGGCTGCCAGCCAAGGTGGTCGGTACAAAGAAAGTTAGTGGTTTTTAAGCACGGCTGGGAGAGAATGAAGGGTATAGTGGTTGTTTGAGGCATCAGACTAGGGGAGGTGAATGGGGAGGGCTAAGACTCTGGAGGAACAGTAGGTCCCAGGGCTAAACAGGGAACTCAGGCAGACCAGATGGACCTTTGGTCTTTTTCTACTGCCACTGTCCTTGTTTCTATGTTTCTATTTCAGAAAAAAATCAAAGCCACAGTTTGAATAACAAAGGCCTTGTTGGTCGACCGTTGGCGTTCAGTTTTTCCAACATATACTCTAACTTACAAATAAAATGCAAATTAGATTGGCCCCATTTACTTCAATATCATACTCTCCCTACTTACACTTCACAACATGTATCTGAGCGTGGGCACTCCAGGAAGTGGGAGAGTCAACTGCCTGCCTCTTCAGGGCCAAAATGTAATCCCTTCCCTCCCAAGGGGCACTGTACAACACTTTTGTATTTTATTGGCACCAACCTCCTGCAAACGGTAAGGGAGCCCCTACATCATTTCAAATGTGAAAAGAGATCATCTTACAAATGTACTTTAAGAGGGCTGGTAGCTAGGAGACAACAAAGGTAAACATGTCATCTCCTCCACTACCCTCTGGGAGTCCCGTCACTTGCAGGTTGAGTGCCCGTACTGTATTCTCCTGCACCTTACGTCTGCAGCGAAGACTGGTATTTTCCTGAGCTAACTTTGATTTGATAACCAAAGTGCAGCCCAAAGGTTGAAGTATATTACAGATTTGTGCATAAGAAACATTAAAGGGCAGCCAGCATGAGCCAGACAGGCAATTCGGACCAGGGAGCTAATTTAGCCATAATTTGAATTTGTTTCATGCAGTAATAAAAGAAAGATTTAATTTGCTATGCTCAACTCGTAGCTTCCATATACAATCTGTGTGGCCACAAGGAGCTGCAGACCCACCCCTATAATCAGTTTCTGATGACATGAAGTAGGGAACGGGGATGCAGTTGCTTTATGCCCATTTCATTATGATCGGGGGAAGGGCTGTCTAACGATACACACACTTTACAGGCAGTTCTACATGTACAATATATGGCTGTTACATAATATATATTAACCCTTCCCTTGGGAGGTGGGAAGGGCCACAGAAAAGAGAAAAAATAGCTCAGTTCCTCCAGATGATGATCTCTGCATGTCTGAGCCCCCAGGCCACCAAACTCTGCTCTTCGGCCCGCACACTCCCAGCCCTGGGGTTTCATAGACCTCAAGGTGCATCTCCCACATTTCTGGTAGCCACTGAGGGGTTGGGGGATCCCGCGTAAGGGACAGGCCCAGAACTCGGGACCAGTGGCCCTACAGGGAGTCAGGTGAGGAGCAAGGGTGCCGAAAGCTAGTCCAGCAGGCAGAGGTATGGCCAATGGAAGGACCAGAAGGAGAACAGCCATGGGGGCCACTGAAAGTAGATGAAAACCAAGAAAGATCTTCCAACAATTTCCAAAAAAAAATCTCTTTTATGATATTTTATAATGCTTATTTGAACTGTTCCATGTAAAAATGTTAAGTAAATATAAGTAATATTTCAGGTATAAAGACCCCTGTGGAAGCAATTAAATATATTAAGTTACCACTACTGCTGCTACAATAAGGGCAGCAGTGTTTGACACGTCACAGAATGGGAGGAATACCCATGATAACTTGTGCCCGCTGAATTGGGACCTGCGCAGCGCTTCGGCATTCAACTTTAACTTTCAGCAGCTTTTTAAAATATCAACGTTGATTTGAAAATTATGATAATAGCAGCCCCTGACTCCCACAGCTGCACTGAAAGGTGTGTGGGGACGGGAGTGGGCTGCACGTCTTCTTTACATGTCACCTTTAAAAATAACAGGACTAATAGTATAGTTCCCCAGTGTCACTATAGGTTTCTAAAGTACGTGTAAGATATAATAATATGCTGTTAAAAATAACAGGATTTTAAACATTTAGTGAACTATTTTATGTTTTGTATTGACATATGGTAACTGTAACACTATCTTGTCAATATATCGACTAAGCCGACTCTAAGCTTTCATTTCAAAAAGCAAATTAAGTTAGCAAACCTAACAGTTCCAAAATCATCCCATTTTAAATACATTTGCTTTTGAAACCACTGAGGATGAAAACTGCTTTTTTTTCTTAAATGAAAGCTTTGAGTCCAGCTGTTCAAGTCAAGTTCTTTTTATTATTTATTTATTTTTTTAAACTTTTAATTTATGAATTTTATGATCTTACAGCATGGACTGTAATACACAAAATACAGATGTGAGGTACTCAGACTCCTCCACTACATGTACAGATACACTGCATTATTATCATCATTTAATATAAATAGGTCCATAAGTCCATGCAGAAAGGATACCTGACAGTGAAAGACACAAAGGAGCATGGTCCTATCTAATTGTCCTGTACAGCAATGCCACTCTCACCCCCAATTATAACAGACAGACAATAAAGCCAGGATATCAGAGTCCATGAAGGACTAAGAAATCATAGAGGGCTGAGTGACATAATCCACCGTAGACAGGACAACCAAATGATAGTCTGAGCTCAGTTAAGTTGTCTGGAAAACCCATAGATTAAGGCAGAGCACAGCAACCTGTGGGTACAGTTTAATTTTAAAGGATTTAGTTAGGTCACCACTCAGTTTGTGGACATTATCACACTAACGTATAGATACGTACAGTGGTAGTCGAAAGAAGAATGACTAGGACATTTAATTGAGCAGCATGTCTGGCTACTACACCGGGAGAACAACGTATCAATCTGCTCACAGTTTATAGTACTAGACATCTTATACAGTGTGGTAAAGTGGGCCTATAACAGCAGCCCCAAAACAGAACTATAATAAAGGAAATCCTGAGTATTATAACAGACAGAAATAAAACTTTGTTATGAGGCAGAATCGAGTTCAAGTCCCAGAGCAAATAAAGACTGAGAGACCATGGCAAGGTAACAGTACATCACCCATCATCACTGGAGGTGAAATCAGGCAGATTTAATTTTGCTATGAGTTTCTCCGCAAACTGAGCAGCTGCATTAGGGTCCACAAATATATGCGACTTTGATGCATGTCGAATATGGAGTCGTGCAGGGCAATTTAGTCAGGCCTCTACACTATGCTGCAATAGATCCTTTCTAATCAGCTGAAGATCCTTTTTCCTGGCTTGGGTTTGAGCTGAAAAGTCCGCGCAAAAAACAAGCTGACTGCCCTCCCAGGTTATGTCACCTCAGGCTCTGGCCACCTACAGGAGTGATATCCAGGCATCTGGAGCAGAGAGGGTCACAACTGCAGTTAATGAATTCTGCTGCGTATCACCTCTTTTTCTTGGTCGTTGAGGAATCGCAAAGGCTTTTATTATTTTAACCCCAGAGTCCATAGACAAAAGCGTCAGGTCCTCGAAAATCAGTCTGGTCACTGCTGGCATAAGCTCAGTAGCTCCAGCGAACCGAGGAGGAAAGCCCACAATCCAGACATTCACTTGCCACTGGGCATTTTCCAAACCCTCTACTTTAGATTTTAATAGTGAGAAGTCCCGGACATAGGCAGCATTACATTCCGCTTGCCGACCATTAACCTTTTTGCAGATCCTTAATTGCTGCGCATTTTCCTGTATACTGCAGTTGTTGTCAAATAGCTTCACTTCCACAGCCACTAGATGTTTGTTGGTCTCCTCGCCAGTCGCCTGAACTTTCATTAGCATGGCAAGGATTTGCACTGTAGGAAGCTCAGGCACTGCAGGCCCAGTTGTTACAGCAGGCCCCTATCCCTTGGAGGAGCTCGAAGACAGAAACGCATCCAGGCTATGCCCCGCATGCCCTGTGTCTTTTTTATTTATTTATTGAAATGTTTCACCAGGAAGGCACACTGAGTGACAAGTCACTCATCTCCTGGTGTGACCTGGGGGGGAAGGGGTACAACAGGAATGGGACATTAAACATTCCAGTTATAAGTTCAATATTAACATACAGTTGTAAGGCAGATGTTACAGTGTTACAACAGTGTTGCGCATGATGGGTAGAAAGAGTGAACAACAATAAGTGCTGGGTTAATAAGTAAACAAGTGCTTCCATGAAGAAAAAGGGGGAAAAGAAAGGCAGTGGTGAGGTGGGTGGGAAGGGGGAAGAGTCGTGACCCTAGAGACCACTTCAGGATGTGAGGAACCCTGCAAGGGAGCTGGTGGGACCAGAGAGAAAGGGATAAGGAAATATCCCAGAGAGCCCCCTTCGGGATAGTGGGGGGAAGGGAGTAGATGAGAGATACAAGCCCCTTGGGGGGTAGGAGAGGGACCCATGGAGACCATTCGGGGTCCCTTACATTCTGTGAGAGATTAAGGGAGGCCAGCAAGGGGGAGCAATTTGGGGGAAGGGAAGGAGAGCTAGAAATTTGGGTGGGTGTGCACAGGGTAAAATGAAGGTGACGGTAGAGGGGTAGGGTTTGTCCAGGGCTTGCAGGAGGGAGTTACGGAAGGACATGGCAGGAGCAGCTAGCAGCTAGGAGCAAGGTAATTATTGAGGGCAGAGCTAATGGAGTAGGCAGAGGATGAGTGTCGGATTTGAGGGGGGAGGGAATTCCAAATTTTTGGGAGGCAGTGAGAGTAACCGGATTGGCCGATTTGGGTGGATCTGCAGGGCACTACTAGGGTGCGAGAGTCAGCTGATCTAAGGGAATGGGAGGGTCGGTGGGGTTTATAAAGGAGGAGGTGACATAGGAAGGGAGCTCACCCAACCAGTGTTTGGAGTTGAATTTAACACAGTCAAGAGCCACCCATTTGCAAGAGAGGGGAAGGATAGGGCATGATAAAAACTGCATTGGTGGGGGTGTGGGGAGGGCATCCAAGGCAAAGCAGCAGAAGGAATTGAAGAGGGCATCCAGTTTGGCCAGGGAGGACTTAGGGGCAGCACCATAGACTATGTCACAGTAGTTGAAAATGGGCAGTATCATCTTCTGAACAAATTCATGCCTAGCCGTAGGAGGGATGCAACTACAGTTCCTGAACAGGGCACCAAACTTGGGGTGCAGGTTTTTCTGGATAGTGTTAATATGTCCAGAGACATTTAGGTCCCATCATGTTGGAAATACTTTCTGACAGATCTTACTATAATTTTTAGCCACTTTTGTAGCTGAAAATTTGAAAGTTTAATGAACTTTTTAGAAATAAATATCAGAGCTATACTAAAATACTGCCGCTATCTTGCTGCTCCACAGCGCCCCAAGTTCTTTTTATTGTTTTGACAAGTTTTGTCATTACAGTAGCATTTATACAAAACTATAATAAACATAAAACAATTTTATACTAGATAATTCATTATCTATTTTTAAAATTCATCACCCATATCACCAAGTCAATCCCACAGGGTTAAGAGTATAATTGTAGTGCTATTATTGCCAATCTGCAGATATACCTTAACTAATTCCCAAGGGTTTATTGTGATCTCTCTCTCTCTTCTGTGTGCAACTTTTGGGTATCTACAATTTTTAGGAAGGAAACAATTCTTTCAAGTAATTTGGGAGACATATAGTTTAGAAGTGTCTCTGTCATTTTCTCTGAATCTTGTTTAAGTGATTTTATCGTATCCCCTAGTATTTTTCTCTCCGATTGTTGTATAGTGGACAAATGATCAATAAAATGGGCAATATCGTCCACGCCCTTCCCACAGCGGCATCTACCACCGGAACTCAGATCTTTTTTTGTTGAATAATGATTTCAAGTGTTCACTCTTACAATATTTAAGACTAAACCCAGCCCCATGCCCCAAGATCAGGCTGCGTCCACCTTCTTCCCGCACGGCTTCCCCTCCATGGCAGGGCAGTGAGGAGCCCCCACCTCAACTCAACTCGAACAGGATCCAGTGTCCGGGGATGTACCATTCAGGGTCAGGGCCTGCGGTGGGAAGCTGATTCACACTGCAGCGACTGGGACCATTTTCTGACTTTCTGCTTGGACCCCTCTGGAGCAGGCGTGCAATGATGCTGACAGGGGGAGCACACGTCTGCATGCACTCCCTCCAGGCGTCAGCCCGTCTCCACCCCCTATCTACAGTGTCGGTGTGCTGCCCCCAGCCTCTGGTACAGGCCAGTCTAGAGCAGACCACTGGCCTCCCTCCCCGAGAGCAGTCCCTCGGACACTCGATCCTTCTCCTCCCCTGCCAACCCCCAATGGTCCATGCTCATTCCCAAGCATGTGTCGCCAGTGTAGCACAAGGTATTGCATCCAGCACCTCAGCCCTACAGGGTTTTTCGTATTTTTTCGGCTTTGGCGGTTTTTCTGAAGTAAAAGTGTGTTATAAATTGCATTGTTTTTACTTATATAGTTAGTTTTCAGTATTTTGAGGTAGTTTTTTACCGCTTTTGCGTTAAAATCATCGAATTGGTTTTTCGCGCGCATCCGCTTTTTCCGTTGCGCACCTGCGTGAATTTTTTGAACCTCTTTTTCTTCCCTACGAAGTTTTATATATATTTGTAGGGTTGTTTCCCTTTTTTTCTCGGGAGATCTCTTTTTTGTGACTGCAGTGGGCTTCTGTTGACAAGAGCTGTGGAGGTGGTTTCTGTTTTTTCCACTGTTGTGAAAGAAAAAAAAAAAAAAAAATTTAACCTAGTAAAGTTTATTTTGATTTGGTTAGCTTTGGCCTGTCCCTTTACCATGGCCTTTCAGTCTACCTCCTCCTCCTCTAAAAGCATTGAGGAGGATACCTCTCAAGTCAACACAAAAGTAATGACAAGTCCTCTAGGGACTCCAGTGAAACGAAGTCTGGTAGAAGTAAAAATTCTAGCCAAGCCTCTAAAAGAGCTTCAGAGCAGGTTTCTGAGCCTGCCCCTACAAAAAAAAGTCTAAGAGACATCATAATAACACTACCAACCCTCCTCCCGAAAGGCATTAGAGACAACAGTAGCTGATAAAAATGTGCCCTCTGCAGATGATTTAGCAAAAGCTTGGCACTTATATCAAACTACAATCTATGGGCGATATTTTCTCAGCTCCTGTGGGACCGAGTGATACTCTCCTTGAGGAACCCTACGTCCGGGGATTTTATTTTAATGAGAGAGAGGATCATGGTGATGAATCACCTCATGGGGACCCTCTTATTCCTGATGGCCACCCTGGGGTTGGTGGTAATGATGATACTGATACAAGTGAAGAAGTCTCTTCCTTTTTTACATTTTTAAAACAGATGGTGGATACCCTGGACCTGCCTCTCCAGGATGATACCAATCAGGAGATGGACGATGACTATGTAGAGATGACAGGCGTTTCTCCTCCTAAAAGGCTCATCCTCCCTATTCACAACACTTTGAATAGAAGTACGTTTAAGGTTCTGGAAACCCCCTCAATCTCTACTGGGGTAGACAGAAGGATTGAGAAGAAATACCAGCTCGGTAAGTCTATTGCTGATTTTCTTTATACACATCCAGATCACAGAGGGGTAGTTCAGACAGCGGCCTGTGACAAAGCTAATGTGTCGCTGTCTGTGTTTCCACCAGAGAAAGATTCTAGAAAAATAGATCTTATGGGTAAGAAATCTTATGCTACTGCCTCTCTCTTGCTGCACATGTCTTCTTTCATGGCATACACAGTCATATATCAGAGGGCTCTGTTAAAAACTGTACTGGCCATAGTGCAACATGGGGGGGGACACTATGCTCAGGGATGTTTCTGAAACTGTTAAACGAGCCGTGGAAGCCACAAAGTACCAGTTTCACATACACTACCGGTCAAAAGTTTTAGAACACCCCCATTTTTCCAGTTTTTATTGAAATTTAAGCAATTCAAGTCCAGTGAATAACCTGAAATGGTACAAAGGTAAGCGGTAAACTGCTAGAGGTTAAAAAAAAAGTTTAGGTTAGCAAAAACTGCTGTAGAGAATTGCAAAGAAAGCCATATAAAGTCAGGTGAGTACATTGCCTACATCACAAAAGGCACTTGGAAACTGGAGGAAACCCTGACAGGAAGAGGTCTGGCAGACTCAAAGCCACAACAGAATCAGAAGACAAGTTTCTGAGAGTCAACAGCTTATGTGATAGGCGGCTCACAGGACAACAGCACAGAGTGACTGGCACCCTGAACCAAAAGGGCTACCACAGCATTTTGCAGCCCCATGCAATACCCTCTGGTCTACGCCTAGTTGGTCAAGGGTTCATCCTACAGCAAGATAATGACCCAAAATATACCTCCAGGCTATGTCAGAACTACCTTCGAGGAAAAGAACAAGACGGTAGGCTTCAAATCATGGAATGGCCAGCACAGTCTCAGACTTAAACCCCATCGAGCTGGTTTGGGATGAACTGGACAGAAGGGTGAAAGCAAAAGCAACCTACAAGTGCAACACATTTGTAGGAACTTCTGCAACAGTGTTGGGAAGAACTTCCGAACAATATTTGATGTCCATTGTAGGAAGAATGCTACACAGGTGTGTTCAGTGTTACAGTATATCTGCAAAAGGTAGCTACTTTGATGAGTCAAAAATTTAGATTAAATTTTGTTAAATAAAATGATTCTATGATTTCTTTTTTATCTCAATTGTTTATTTGTTCTATGCTTTAATTTCAGAGTACATTGAGACATTAACCTGCGTAAATTTCAATAAAAACTGGAAAAATGGGGGTGTTCTAAAACTTTTGACCGGTAGTGTAGCCATAGATAATAATGATACAGCCTCGAGGGTCATGGCTCAGGCTATTTCTCTCAGACGTTTTGCTTGGTTGAGAACTACTAGTCTTACCCAGGATTTTCATGAACAGGCATTAGACTCACCCTTTGAGAATAACTCTCTCTTTGGGGATCATACTGAAGTCTATATGAAAAGAATGGACAAGTTCAAACACACGTACAAGAGTAATTCAGCGAAAGAAAAGCCCCCTCCCTCTCAGAGAGCTCACCATAGAGGGGGTAGGAGCAGGGGTTATTTCCCCTAGGACATTCTTCCCCATGCCATATAACATGGATTTCTCTCAGATGAGAGTTTTTTTTCAGAGGTAGGGGCAGGAGGGGTCAGAAGAGCTAACCCCACTCCTGTTACTTCTACTCAGTCTAGACAGCAGTCTTCCTGACTCCTTGCTGGTTGCCTCCCTTCCCCCCGTGGGGGGAAGGCTCTCACACTACCTCCACTGTTGGCATCAGATCACTTCAGACAAGTGGGTTTTGGAGGTAGTGGAGCAGGGCCTGTAGTTCGAAAAATTCCCCCTTCTCCACAGGCCCTCACAACCAAGACCTTCCTCCCCTGCAGAATGATTACTGCTGGAGGTAGAGATCAAGAATCTCATAAGGGCCAAAGCCGTGGAACGAGTGCTGCTTTCCCAATGGGGAAAGGGTCTTTATTCCAGATATTTCCTGACCCTAAAGAAAACGGGGGAATGGCGACCTATTCTGGACCTACGGTACCTGAACAAGCACCTGGCGAAACCAAAGTTCAAAATGGTTACCTTGACTCAGGTTATACACTCACTAAAGCAAGGGGACTGGCTAGTCTCTCTGGATCTGAAGGAGGCCTACTTTCATGTGCCAATAAGGCAATCCCACAGAAAGTTCTTCAGATTCTGTCTGCCCTCCTGGCATTATCAGTTCGCAGCCATGCCTTTCGGGCTCACGTCCGCTCCCAGAGTATTTCCCAAGTGCCTGGCAGTAGTTGCAGCTCATCTCAGAAGACAGGAAATCTAAGTCTATCCCTATCTGGACGATTGGTTGATTGTGGCCAACTCGTCCCAGTCGGTTTCAGAGGCCTTACTTCAGACAAGGCGTATCTTAGAGTCCCTGGGCTTCCTTATCAATGAAAAAAAGTCACATTTTCAGCCTGCCCAAATTCTCAACTTCATGGGGGCAGAGCTCAACATCCTGCAGGGCAAGGCCTTCCTCCCTTCGGACAGGGTCAACTCTTTCCTTTCTCTGCTAAACTTATTCAGTCCAGGCCAACCAAGACCAGCCAGACATTTCCTCAGACTTCTCAGTCGTATGGCCTCAATGACCGCGGTAGTGCCAGGGGCCAGATTCCAGATGAGAGACATTCAGTTTTACCTCAGGTCTCACTGGTCCCAGAGAGGAGACCCCTTTACAAAACTAGTCCCAGTCACAGAAGGGTTTCTTCAATCCATGGACTGGTGGAAAGATGCAGACAATCTCAGGGTCGGGGTATCTTTTTTCAACTCCCCAACCCTCCCAAATTTTGACTACCGATGCTTCCCTCCTTGGATGGGGGCCCATCTGGGGGACTTGTCCATAAGAGGGACTTGGAATCCAAGGGAATCCTCCCTTCACATCATCTTCTGGAACTCAGAGCTGTGCTCCTCGCCATCAAGGCCTTTGCTTCTCAGCTCAGGGATTAGTCTGTGCAACTAAGGACAGACAATACTACAGCCATGTTCTACATCAACAAACGGAGTGACTCGATCAACCAAACTCTGCATGGAAGCCATGAGGATTTGGTCCCTTGCCTATTCCCTGGACATGTCTCTGTCGGCCATCCATCTCCCGGGAAAGGACAACATTTTGGCAGATGCCCTAAGCCACATCACTCAGGGCCACCACGAGTGGACCCTCAACAAGCAAGTCCTTCACACGGTGTTCAGAAGATGGGGCGTCCCAGATCTGGATCTGTTTGCATCCAGTCTGAACCATCAGTTACCCCTGTACTGTTGCAGGCCCCCAATTCTGGGGACGATCCCCACAGATGCGTTGACCTTAGATTGGACAGGGAGGTTTCTCTGTGCATTCTCCCCTTTCCTCTGCTGTACAGGGTACTTCTCAAATTAAGGGAACAACTGGCCGTTATGATTTTAGTGGCCCTCGACTGGGCAAGACAGCCATGGTATTCCCTGCTCCTCTCCCTGTCAGTCAAGAAACCCATCAGACTTCCTTCGTGTCTCAACCTTCTGACTCTTCCTCAGACAGGAGTGGTGTTTCCCAACATCCAGTCTCTTCACCTCAAAGCCTGGTACTTGATAAGTTAGAATTCCCAGACTCTTTGTATTCAGAGCAAGTACTGAATGTTTTACGGATGGCCAAAAAGCCCAGCACAAGGAAAACTTACGCCTCCAAGTGTAGACGTTTTTCTTTCTGGTGTAGGGATAAGGGCTTGGACCCTTTACAGGCCTCTCCTCCTTCCTTATTGGATTACTTGGTTCATCTTCAGGCAGGAGGTCTAAAGGCATCTTCCTTAAAAGTTCACTTAGCGGCCATTTCGGCCTACCTTTTTGCAGGTAAAGAGAAGTCACTTATTTCTCAACCCATTTTCAAGAAGTTTTTCAAGGGACTTCTCCATTTGCACCCCCCTGTAAGGGAACCGGTTCCCTCATGGGACCTTAACCTCTGTATAGCCAAGCTCATGGATCCTCCTTTTGAGCCTATGGCTACGACTGACTTGAAATACGTTACCTGGAAGACTGTCTTCCTAGTGGCCATTACCTCTGCCAGACAGACTTCAGAGTTGCAGGCCCTGTGTACAGATCCTAACTACATTATTCCCCATAAGGACAAGGCTGTCCTGAGGACGAACAGGAAGTTCCTTCCCAAGGTGGTCTCGGAGTTCCAACTTAATCAATCTCTCTCTCTCTCTCTCTGACGGTGTTGTTTTCAGATAAGTTCTCCCCAGGTGAGTGCCAGTTGCACAGCCTGGATGTGAAGAAAGCCCTTTCTTTCTGCTTGGAGCGAACCAAGCAGTTCCGAGAGGCACAATCCCAGCTTTTTCTCACTTTTGGCGAGGTGGGCAGGGGAAAACCGGCGATCAAGAGAACCATTTCCCGTTGGATCGTGTCTTGTATTCAGTTCTGTTACAACAAGGTGGGCAGACAGCCCCCTATTGGGCTCAGAGCTCACTCTACCAGAGGAACAGCTGCTTCAGTGGCAGCTTCCAGGGATATCCCTTTGCTGGAAGTTTGCAGAGCTGCTACTTGGAAATTGGTCCACACTTTCACCAAGCATTATTGCTTGGATGTGAGTCCTGTATACAGATGCAAAGTTCGGCAGGGCGGTGCTACAAAGCCTTTTTCCTAAATAGGTTTCTGTGCCCTCCTCCCAACTGCACTGCTCTGAAATCTACTTCTGTCAATAGATGCTAAAGAATTCCTGGGGTGAGAAGAAACAATTACTCACCAAAGTAATATTACTTCTTCCAGGGTATTCTTTAGCATTATTGACACTCTCACCCTTCCTCCCCTGGAAACCTTGTCTAAAGGACTCTGTTGGGGGGTAGCCAAACTTGCTAACTGGTATTGATCTAAGTGATAAAATGTTTTCATAATAGTGGATTAGAATAGATAGTTTGTGCATTGTGGACAGTTTTTGCCCCTACTGGGCAGAGTTTTTGCTCTTTTTTGGCTCTGAAATTCATTCTGAGGTTCCTCAGGCTATTGCAGGCAGCACTCTACTCTATCTCTATCCTGATTGGGCAATGCCTTTCTCACTTGCATTGACTCCTCCTCCTCTCCGGGGCAGCTGAACCCAGCTGGCATACTGCTTCTGTCAATACTAAAGAATACCCTGGAAGAAGTAATATTACTTTGGTGAGTAATTGTTTCTTTTTGGCCATCCATTTACTGACCTTGTATTTAGAACAAGATTCCAATTCCTTCTGGCAAAAAATGTCTCTTACACTATTTTTAACTGAATATTGGATTTCGCTAAATGGTCTTCTCAGAGCATCTGGCATGCTTTTCAGGAGGCCATACGAGTCCAGCTGTTAAGAATTATCTCTGCAGATGACGGTTTAAAAAAGTTATAAAATATATTTATTTTTTCTGCATTTTTGTAATATGACACATTCATTAGAAACCATGTAGTTTTAGCTTAATTTCCATTCATCTTGTGCTCTTAATCATGTTGCAAACATTTAAATCTCCCCTCTAGCAATCCCGATTATTTCTAGCTTTCAAAGGCTTTGCTTGCAAAAGCATCAGAAGAGAAAAATAACAAACAAAGCAAGCATTTATCAATGCCGAATTTTGCTTGCACATTGTGCCAGGTAGGTTTCAGTTGTGCTGTCAAGATAGGAATTGTGATCACAGCAGTGACAGAAACATAGAACTGGTTGGCAGAAATGGACCACTTGACCCATTCTTGTCAGTGCCTAGTCTGTCACTGTTTTGAATTTCTGTTTTCCCTCAGAGAAAAAGAAGAATCAGCATTTATATAGCGCTTTTCATACACAGTGTATCCCAAAGTGCTTTACAAGCAATGCTAGACTGTTAGTGAAGTGACTGGATGTGTAGTGCCGGCCATCTCACATCAACACCCACACACAGCCCGGACAATTACTAACATACTAAAATGCCAGCAGACTAGGCCTAACAGTCTTTTGTGTCTGCTCGTTTGGTCAGCCCCCACCCTGGGAGCTGACCTTACTGCCCCCCCTCGCCCTCTCTGGCTTCTCCCTTCCCAGTCCCGGATATTCCCGCTGCACAGGACTATGCTTCCAGAACCCTTCCCCTGTATCTGTCACACCCCCTCAAGAACCCCTCCACCGTCTCTGCCTCCACCAGCCCCATGGGCAGCGCATTCCATGGCGTCACCACCCTCTCAGTGAAGTAGCACCTCCTCCTTTGTCCCCTGAATCTACTCCCCTCCAGCTTCCACCCATGTCCTCTAGTTCCCCCCCCTTCCTTCGAGCACCCTGACTGCTCTCCTTTATTTAACCCTTCATGTACCTGAAGACCTATATCATGTCCCCCAGTCCCTTCTCTCTTCCAGTGTGTATATATTTAGCTCTTCGAGCCTCTCCCCATAGGTCCTGTCCCCCAAGCCCCAGATCATTTTGGTTGCCTTCCTCTGGACCCTCTCCAGGAGTTCAATGTCCCTTTTTAAGTGTGGCCTCCAAAACTGCACGCAGTACTCGAGGTGCGACCTCACCAAGCAGTTATACAGAGGGAGTATCACTTCCCTCCTTCTGAAGGTGATCCCCCTAGCGATGCATCCCAGAATCCTGCTGGCTTTGGCCACTGCCCTCCTACAAGACTCAGAGTGGTTCATCTTGACATCCACCACCACCACCCCCCCCCAGGTCCCTCTCAGCCATTGAGCCTAGTAGCATTCCCCCGGGTGTACACTTGGCCTGGTTTCTGGCTTCCAGATGCAGTACCTTGCATTTCCCTGCATTGCACCTTAGCTTCCACTTTCTAGACCACCTTTCGAGAGCCTCCAGGTCCCCTTGTAGTGCCACCCCCCTCCTCCCCATCCACCACCGCCCCCAGTTTTGAGTAATCCGCAAAGAGACTCATCTCACTCCTGATAGCCTTCCTTATGTCAGCGACATAGGCATTGAACAGGACGGGCCCAAGGACCGATCCCTGAGGGACCCCAGTAATGACCCTCCTTGGGGATGAGACTATCCTGCCAACCATCTGGTCCTGGAGCAACAGCCCATCCATCTGATCATCTAGTTCCCCACCCCCATTTCTCCCAGCTTATTCAACAGGCCCCCATGAGGAACAGAGTCAAACACCTTGCTGAAGTCAAGATAGAGGATGTCCACCGGTCTACCCATGTCCAAGACACTCGTCACCCAGTCATAGAACTCCACAAGGTTTGTCTGACACGATTCCATGCTGTCTATCATCCAGGCACCCCGACTTTTCTATGTTCCCCCCAGCCTCTCCTTGACAATGCCCTCCATCACCTTGCCCACCACCAATATCAGGCTGATGGGCCTGTAGGTCCAATTGCATGAACTAGTTTTATGGGAAGGGGAATGTTGGCCATGACACTAGGAATGTCCCCTACTCTTTGTGCAGAATGCCTTGGGTTCTTTTACTTCCACCTGGACAACCCACCAGGACAGGTAGAAGGGAACTTCGTTTAACATTTCATCTGAAGGATGGCACATCCCAGCAGTACAGCACCTACCTAATACTGCACTCGGGTGCCAGCGTTTTTAGGTACTAGTCCAATCTCGGTGTGGAACGAGAATCCGCGACCGTCTGGTCCAGAGGCAGATGTGCTACCAACTGAACCACGGAAAAAGGCATTGACATGCTGCATCAACATGTTTTGATACACCTTCACTGAATTTTGTGCCCCACCACAACCCTCTCTAGGTTGCCAGTTAATGTACAATAGCTTCGGTTATCATTGTTGTTTTGTTAAACAGAGTTACCTTTAATTACAAAACCTACCTAGAAAACTGCAATAGTATACTTAAAGGTTTTCTACGGCAGGTTTAGTTTTTCAACTTTCTGTAGATTTTTTTGTGTGCAGAATCACTGGTGATCATTTCATGCCACTGAAATTATGAAACCTTCTATACATTTTCCAGTTTCCAGTAAAATAATTCACGCTTGCATCAGCAGAATTCAGTTACACAAAAATGCCCTCACGTGATTTTTGGGACTTTTCCTTTACACAACATCACTCCTTGTTGCCTTTGCCTGCTGTGATGTCATAATCCCCTGCTTATGACATCAGAACCTGTTGCCACAGAAATTATTCTTATGTCACCAGCAGATGATTATCACTTCAAGGTAGGAAAAGCAGTGGGGACATGTGAAGTGTAAGGGGCACAGCACCGGTTTTCATAGAGAGTTATTAAGTAATAAATACGGATTGTGTATATTTTTTTAAACCTTGAGACCCAAGATCTGCTAATTGCAACAGTAATTTATTTGCAGAAACCAGAAAAATCACTTTAAGGAAGGATACGTTTACAGAAATACAAGTGCGCAGCATGCATGCCGCGTGAATAATAAGCGTGTGGCAGGCATGCTGCACACATTCTGCACACCTGTATTTCCATAAGGGTAGTGTTTCAGTCATCCATCTTCCCCATAATACCTTCAAAAGCAACAATTACACAGTGGGACTTGATTTCTCAAGAGCGCCAGTTCTGGTGTAATCGCCCAAGCTCCCCACAGTTAACTTACCTGCTAAGGACTTTACCAGACTTTCTTTCCAAAGTTTGTGCTGCATAATTTTCTTAGGGGAAGGGACTGTACCTGTAAATCCTCGTACTGAGGAACTGGCTGCCAGATCCCTTCCTCTTCCTCATACACATTCTCTACAGCTCCACTCCCATGTCACCCCATTCTCCAGCATTTTATGATGTAGCAGTTTGTAATGTGCGGGCCATGCTTCAATGGTAGCTGGTTTTCCAGGGCTGTTTTAATATTCCAGAGCTTCACTGGGTTTGTATCAATGCCACCACTCAACTAGCAAGGCTCTTGTTAGTTGGAGCAGTGGCATTGATTAAAACCCACTGGATCTCTAAAACATTAAGAAAGCCCTGGAAGACCAGCAACCGCTGAGAGAAACAGAGCACAAACTACTACCCTAGTCCAGTCCGTCCACTGATTAGCGCCCAACCAAAGTACACTTCCTGCCAAGCTGGTGTCCAACTCCTAACAACAGTATTGCAATTCTCTCCCCTCCCCCCCCCTCCGGTTCTGCTCATGATATGTTTCTGCTTGTGCCATGTCTTACTACTGAAACTGACATGTGGTAGCTAGCCTTGTACACTAACTTTGTATAACTGATTACCTCTACTGTTGCCCGTTGTCTAGCACTTCTCCAGTATTTGCCACCCTCGCTCACTCACCCTCCCCCTTCTCCCAACTGCCTCCCCTCTTCCCCACCTTATTTTCAACAAGGCCCCTCTGAGGCTGCCCCCCCCTTGTTCTCTCACCTCTGCTCTTTATCCCATTCTCTGTCACTGAACTTTTCCCTTGTTACCAGTGTTAGCCTAGTAATCAATAAACATGTGTATTTTGCTGTTTGTTATGTGTTGTACCTAGGCTAGCATAAATACTGCTGTTCTGTAACCAGTTGTAATCTCAATATGTTGTAGTCCGTTATTCATCCACTGTTTATTTTCAACTCTGATGTGGAGCCTTTGTAAAAGAGCTTGCGCTCAATGGTCTTTTCGGAATACCAAATAAATAAATAAATAAAATACATTTTCTGTTTCCTGTATGCTTTTGATGCATGTAGTCAATGTAGTTAATGCTCTGTCTTTATCTCCTTTATGCTTATATGCCTTTTTTATTATAATTAATTCTGGGTCGCCCCTGAAAAAGGGAACCTGTTGTCTTAGAGGGCCTACCCGGTCAACAAATTTCAATAAATAAATGAATAAAATAAAAGATTGGAGAGAAAGGGAGGGAGGCATGGTGGTGGAGCTGTAAAGGATGCATACTAGGAAAGGGAAGGGAATCTGGTGGGCAGCTTTTGGTCTGAGGACTTAATTTTGAAACCAACACTGATAAAGTCCTTAGTCAGTAATGAAAACACAGTTCGGGGGGCTCACAATAAAGTTTGTATGTACACTAATACCCAGCCGTTTAGTTCAGCAAAAAAACGCACAGTGCTCCATGGAATTATTTGAAATTGAATTATGACCCGACATTAACAGTATCTACCAAGGCTAACAAACTAATTGACAAAGAGTTGGAAAATAATTGGATCAGTGATCAAGAAACCGAAATTTCTTAAAGTCAATTGCCCTAGAAAGCCTGTATTGTATCTTTTACCAAAGACACATAAGGAAACAGTACCGTTACCAGGAAGGCAGGATGTATCAGCCATTGGTTCAGTAATTGAACCTCTGTCCAAATTCATGGACTCATTTATAAAGACACCAGTTCCACTACTACGGTCCTATGTCAAGAAACCAATGATGCACTGAGAGTAATAAAAGATATACATACTTCAGAATCTGACTGGCTTGTAACAATTGACGTGGAGAGCGTATACTCTAATATCCCACAGAAAGGGAGTTTAAATGAAAACAAAAAAGCTCTAGAATCCAGAACAGAAATAAGACCTCAACACTTGTACATACTTGAACTGGCAAGATTTGTGCTGGAAGCCAACTACTTCTATTCCAAGGGAAATTACTTTGCTCAGCACAAAGGTACAGTGATGGGGACGACATTTGCACCCAGTTTAGCAAACATATACATGGGTGCATGGGCAGACTCTTATTTACAAGTTCAAAAACAGATTTTTCTCAGAAATAAGGATATGGAGGCACTGTACAGACGACTGTCTGCTGATCTGGAAGGGAGTCTTTACCCTGCTAACTGAGTTTATGGAATACATAAATTCAACTGATCAGAACTTAAAGTTCACCTTTCAAGCGAATCAACTACAGATTCCATTTTTGGGTATTCGTATCAGTAAAAAAGGAGATTGTCTCGAAACATCACTTTATTGGAAACCACTAGCCAGAAATACACTCTTAAGGCAAGAGAGTTGCTACTCTGCTAGTGTGGTCAATAATATCCCCAAAGGACAATTTTATCTGTCAGGAGAATTTGCTCTGAAGACGATGGCTTTGTTAAAAACCAGTAAAGAACTAACTACAAGATTTCAAGAAGAGGCTATGAAACCCCCAAAATCCTGGAGGCTTCTGAATTTTCCAAAAATCCAAACAGAGAGTCTTTACTCCAAGAAAAGCAAATGAAAAACTTTCAACCTTCGTTACTGAGTTCAATCCAGCAGCAAAAAAGATTGGCACAATTATAAAGAAACATTGGTTGTTTTTATCTGTAGATCCGAGACTTAAAGCACTTGCTGAGAAAACAGCACAGATCACATACCGCAGAGGACATAATCTAAAAGATAACTTGGCAAGTGCTCTTTTACCAAATTTAACAGAAGCAAAAGAGTGGTTACCACCACCTCCGACTGGATACTACAGGTGCGGCCATTGTGTCCACTGTTCCGATACGATGAATAAAAAAAGTGTAACTATCCAAAATCGGTGAAATCTTCACCATTAACCAGTTTATAAACTGCAGCACAACTGCTGTTGTCTACATGCTATCTTGTCCTTATGGCTTATGCTATGTGGGAGAAACAAGAAGAGCCCTAAAATCCCACATCGGAGAACACAAAGCAGCAATAAGAAATAACAATTTAGATTACATTATAGCCAGACACTATAACGAAGTTGGACATGGATCCCCTGCCACTCTAAGATTCACAGGATTAGAAAAAATAGATGTTGGAATAAGAGGTGGAGATATGAAAAAGAAATTACTGCAGAAGGAAGCATATTGGATCTATACCCTTGACACACTAGCCTCCGGGCTAAATGATGAAATACTACTACTATGCAGTTATCTTTAGCATCATTCTTTTAGCCGCAATTATTGTAACCATCATAATCGCGTAGTCTCTATTTACAAATTCTATACATATAATTATAAGGGAGGCGAGACTTGTCAGCTCTGACACTTAAAAATAAAACTGGGAGGCAAGACTTGTTTGCTCTGCTCCCAACAAGTTCTCTTTACAAAAATATCTACAAGGGAGGCAAGACTTACCGGCTCTGTTCTCTTAAAAAATAAGCATGGGAGGTAAGACTTATCTGCTCTGCTCCTTAATTCTCTCTTATTGCAATTACAAATAAGCCCTGTTTCTTTTCTTTCCTTTATATGGGAAATTAAACTTGCATATTAAAGGAAGCATGACTTTTTCACTCTGCTCACTAAGGGCTTACACCATGTTTATTTGGTGCTAGAATTCATTCTTTCACAAAAACAGTACATCTCCTGAAACGTGTGAATTGCAAAATGTTTTTTACCAGTACTATAAATGTTTTGATCTAGTACTATGAATGTGAGAACTTTAAGATTATTATTAAGGGAAAGCATGAGTGCTATAAAATGGTCGGAACACTCGTCAGCACTATGCTGTTATTAATTGTACATAGTTATGAATAAGTCCTTGTGCTACCTGTGTTTAGTTGGTCTTTATGTGCAATAATTATTCTGAAGCTCTTTTTTGAAACATATATCACTTTAACTGCATGGGTTATAAACAAGTCTTCAGCACTCCAGCCCTCACACTCTGTTGATGGCTGACCAAGTCACTACATAAGCACGTTGTTACGGGCACTCCGTTTCTAGCTTGTTGCACTTTATACTTTGGTTTCCCACTGCACCACACACTATTGCCTTTCTGAAATACCGGCTTGTAGTTTTGCCTTAGGTAACACTGCATTTGTATTTTTGAATTATTCTACTTAGCGCCTCTCTCATTTGAAGTTTATGGCTGCAGTAGAAACAATTTTACGGGCGAGCTGTGACTGACACCTTTGTGGACATTTAACCATTACTATGCAGCCTCACTACGTGTGGGTAAGCTGTATCCTGTTTTTAAATCGTTTTTCTACAAAGTACCTAAGTGTTTAAAATAAAGTTTTGCTACGTTTTTATCGACTAAGACAACCATCTGCTGATTTGTTCTTTTTGGTGCTGACCCACACTCCATACTCTGGGGAGCACTGTGCGTTTTTTCTATACTAGGTAAGTTAACTGTTGGGGGCCTGGGTATCGTTTTTATAAACCAGGTCAAGGGGCCTGGATATTGTTTTTATAAACAAGGTCAAATGTTGCTCTTTAAACCACTATAGAAACACTGATTTAGGTTGTACTGCAGTTTTGAACAAAATTACGACAGTATGCAAACATATTAATGCTACTTAAACAAAATAATTAGAGACTGGTCTGATGTGAGTGTGTGTGTTGGGGGGGGGCTAAGGAGAACCTTGATATGCAGGCAGTGTGTGGGGGTGGTGCCCTGGCAAGCCCTGATACAGAGGGTGCATGTGTGAGTGAGGGTGCTAAGGATAATCCTGATTATTGCGTGTGTGTGTGTGTGTGTGTGTGTGTGTGTGTGTGTGTGTGTAGGAAGGTGGGGCCTAAGAAGACTCTCAATGTGCATGCTGAGTGTGTGTTTGTGGGTGGGGGGGTCACATGGACAGCTGTGTGTGTGTTTGTGTGTAGGGGTGGTGGTAGTAAAGTGAGTCCCGATATGTAGTGCGTGTGTGTGTGTGTGTGTTTTTGAGTAAGGTGGTAATGATAGCCCTGATACACAGGTTGTGTACATTTGGTGGTGGATATTTATGAGAGCCCCTGTATGCAGGTTGTGTGTGCTTCAGGGTTCAGGGGTGTTATCAAGTATCTTAATTATGTGGTGAGATGTGTGCAGTGGTTGGGGGGGTGCTAAAGAGAACCCTAATATGCAGGCTGAGTGGGGGTGGGGAGAGCCATGGAGAGCACAATACACACAGAGCGACATGCCTTACCTAGGTGCGTACTTACTCACGTTCCAATGTGCAGACACAGTAATTCACATACATCCATATACACACATATGCATATAGTATACTTACACCCAGATTGCCCTTCCTCGAGCCTTGCCTTATACTCTCCTGCAAGCTCTGAATGGTGCTTCATCAGGACCTTGACTGTAGCCTTCGATAGGTGGAGGATTTCACTTGGCCACTTTCTAAAAATCATTCAGGGAGATGAGTGACACTGGTGCCTTTTGTACAAAGGCCACGCCAGGGCCAAGGGTAAACTTGGGCAGTGAAACTGGTACACAGCCCTGTAATGTCAGTAGGCAGAAAGGCCCCTGCATCAGGGCTCAACCTCTGGTTCAGCATGGGGCCCTCGATGATAGTAAATCAGGTAGTCCTTGCAGTTAATCCCACATGAAACTACAGCACGGAACCAAGCACACAGGGACAGTCAGTGGGTGTCGGCTGGACGTACCAGACTGGAACAATACAAAAAGCTGCACTTGAGGGAGACAGGAGTAAACCACTATTGAAAGAAATATATTCTTAGATCAGTTAGTGCTGAAAACAACAAAAAACTAGGGCATGACTGAGCTGTAGCACTATACTCAGCACTTTGCAGATATGGCCTAGTTTGTTGTTTAGCATTAAACTCTTCATTTACTTTTCAGCACTGATCCCAAAATCTACTTCTTTCAAAAGTGCTTTTCTTACATCTCCCTTGAGTGTTGCTTTTGTGTTGTTCCAGCCCTGGACACAACCTTCACATTCCCGCTACAACCATCTGATGGTCCAACTCGGTCTCCTCGGCTCCGGGCACTCTTGTGTATACCTCTCCTCCTACCCCCATTCTCACATCTCGTCCTCGTTCCTGGCACTCATCCGCCACACCTGGTTAGCCATGGTCTACGGCCCAGACCCAGGATTCAGCGTTTTTTGGTGGCTCTCCTGAATTGGGCTTAGCAGGACCAGTCTGAGCAACATAAACGGCAGCTTCCACAGGCAAGAAGAGTATGAACCAGGTCAGGGCAGCATACTTGGAGGGCTGCCAGCTGCGATGGCTATTACCCCTAAATGGTTGCCTTTTTTGTGGGTTCCCACAGAGATGACAGGCAGCAAGCAAGAAAAGCTGCCACAAAATATTTAACTTCCACCTGGTCAGCTACCACAGATGGGCACAAGGGACTTCTGTTTATTTTCTCATTCGAAGGACAGCACCTAAACAGTGAAAGACATATGCCACCCCAGCACACAGAGCTGTGACAGCAGGCTTCCAGCTGCATTTCAAGGGTGGGTTACACAGATCTGTTTTATTGACATGGGGGATGCTGGCCAGGACACTAGTGATAAACCCTCACTCTTCATGTAAGTGCCACTACTTAACTTCCACCTGGCCAGCCACCAGAGATGGGCACAAGGTACCTTGGTTCAACTTCTGATCGGAATGACAGCTCCTAAAGAGAGAACCACCCACTACCATGTCAGTAACAGGTATTTGCTCAAGTTTCTGGTGTGGGACTGACTCAATGACCTTCCTATCTTTCGGTCCCTGAGTAGAGGATGCACTGAGTAACCCTGCACAATTGAGACGAGAAGTGGTCTAAAAATCTGTGACCCTTGACAGACTAGAACTAGCGGTTCATTGCTACTGTTCAACTACAATACTCAAACAGCTAACCCTGTGGGGGAAAAAACACCTTTTTAACATGTGATGTTTTCGGTTGTTGTCACCAGTTCTACTACAACCATTTTCTCAAGACTGCCTCTATAAACAGCACAGACAGGCAAAGAATATTTTGACCAAAACGTGGCAGAGCTGTTTTACACAGAACATCTATGGCAGGCTTCTATTGTGACGAGTTTTTCAGTGTGACAATTCCATTTTTGCACCCCCCCCGATAAAGCGTCAGTGAAGTATACTGTATGTGAACAAGCATATTTTCTCAGTTGTGTATCCTGAATTGCAGTGCTTCCAAGCAGCAGCAGTCACACGTCGCCTCTTTGCTTCAGAACCCCTGGCCTTAGAGGCAGGTGCCAGTCTACACAATTCACTTGAACGACCCTTACACTTGATAAAAAGGAAAAGACCGGTGGACTCTCGCAGCTATTGTCACTGTATCACCTGAATTGGGCTCAGCAGAACCAGTCTGAGCAAAGAGTCTAACATGTTTAAATATAAGAAAAATAGCAGGACAAGAGGACACAGCATGAGATTAGAGGGAGGCCGATTAAGGGGGAATGTGAGGAAATTCTTTTTCACAGAAAGAGTGGTGGATGCATGGAACGGCCTACCTCAGGAAGTGGTGGCTATGAATACAGTGCAGGGCTTCAAACAGGCATGAGATAGGCATAAGGGAGCAATATAGATGAGTATGAATAGATAGGCCACTGACAGAGCAAAGGCCGATGGCACATTTATAAGGTAGAAAAAGAAATGGGCAGACTGGATGGGCCTTGCGGTCCTTATCTGCCGTCAACTTATATGTTTCTATGTTTCTTTGTACTTTCTGAACTGCTGACAAGCAACAGCCATTTGCTTCCCTTTGCAGTGTATAGGCGCTGTGCAGTACTCCTCCAGACCAAAAGACATGGCTCTCTCTCAGGTCTGTTACAGCTCACAGGAAAAGGGTGTGTGGGTGTCGCAAGGAACATTATGCTCAATTGCCATGCCGCCACCCCCGGCATTACATGAATTAAACCACAGGCTGCGGGTTTAAATAGCACACTGCTTGTACATTACATTCTGCTGCCATAGTCCTGTCCCAACTCACAGCCCATGTAAATAGATAGGATCAGAGCGGCAAACAGCTAACAGATTAAAACAAGCAGTTAGACCCTGGATGCAGTTATACAGGATACTGGATCAGATGCTATGTTGGAAATTTGTAGGATGGAGTAAGGTTAAGTTCGGGGCTGCAATGGTATACTGGGCTAGGATGAAATAGCAGGCTGATTGTAGATAGGATTGGAGTGGCAAACCACTAGCAGATTAAAACAAGCAGTTAGACCCCGAGTGCAATTATACAGGAAATTTGTAGGATGGGGAAAAGTTATGTGGGGGGACTGTAATGGTATACTGGGCTAGGACAAAACAGCAGGCTGATCATGATGCCTGTTTAGCTGGCTGTTGGGCAATGTCACGCAGATGAAAGGGCCAAGCCACTCTGGATTGGAGCGGCTCTTTCCTTTCAAGTACATGAAGTTTACACCCCCTCAAACAGAAAAACACGTCACAATCAGCCTCGCTGATCACTGGGCTGTCACTGCCTAGCCCACTGCTACCTGAGCTACAATGGATTCGACAGCGATACACCTCTGAAATGGCATTTTCATATCAAAATTTTCACTTCTCGCTACGCGCGCAAGCAAACATAAAGTTCACCTTGGGCTCTGGGGACATTTGAGGACTTCTATTATGTTTGGGTTTTTTTTGCATCTCTCCAAATCATACCCTTACAGAAATACAAATGTGCAGCATGCATGCAGCATGCTTTAAAAGCATGTGGCATGCATGCTGCATACATGTATTTCTGTAAGGGTACACATACTCCACCTCTTTCCAAGTGCAAGGTGTCAGGACGTTGCTGGAACCCTAGTGTTCTAATCGCCATGCTATGCACAGTTCCTTATTAATTATTTAAGCAATTATGCATGACAGGGCATGTGTGGTCCTGGGATAACATCATGCCTCAGGTGGCTGGGCATGAGGCAGCAGGCCGAGTGCGTCCAATGCCTGAGATGTAGTGTTACCACCATGACACACACCCTGGAGTGCATTCCTGCACTTATAGAATGGCTTGCTTGTAAATTGAAAGTGAGTACTGACCAATCAGAGCCCAGGAATTTTTCTTGCTCTTTTAAAATCTCTCTTTTATAACAAGGGGTCTGATCCTTGAAGTGACTGCACCCCCCCCCATGCACCTGCACAGAGGCTGTTACTTCAGAATGTGGTGCACAAGTTTGCACTACTCACATGCAGGGACCTCCATATACATGGAGGGCTGGCCCCCTCTGCACCCAATCGAGGTCAGCTCCAGTAGGGGCTATGCACCCCCCCGCCTGGCCATAACTGCTGTCCTGGGACCTGATCCCCCCCTCCAGCCCCCAGCCCTAGGAGTCTCCACAGTGGGCTGGGGACAGTACTGGGACCCCCTGGAGCAATTTGCAATTATATGGACTTTCTGGTGGTGATACAGCAGTCCTTGAAGGACCACCATATCCTGCTATCCCCTGCACCCGGATTAGCAGCTTGGCATGGGCATCTGACTCATGCCTGCATCCAGACCAAGCTGGGCCCCCTGCCACCACGTGTGGATCATCACCAATGGAGTGCAGTGGGGGGGGGGTTGTGGATGCCATTAATGCTGATGGGCACTGGGGTGTCCACAGTCACAGCAGGGATACGCTTAGTTTGAAAGTACAGTATCTCAGCTCCCTGTATAGAGTGGCCCTAAATACAGAACAGTTTCTCTTTTTGTACTGGGGGGATTGAATTATAACTATGTTATGAAAACAGATTTTTCTTGCATTCTTCTTAAGTATTTTCTCATAATACATTACAAGTATAAAGCTTAACAATATTTCTTAGATTCTAGGGATGTATGTTCTGGTCCTTGTGTGGCAGAACAGCTCAGCTTCTGTTTGGGGTGCTCTTACCCAGAGCACATGGGGATAGCCTTGACAATCAGAGATAAGCTTGTCAACAAGGCAACAACCACCACCACCTTTATTTATGGGGTGCCCTTCTGGGAACCCACTCAGGAAGCCTGACAAGAGGAGGTATGACAAGCAAACATTCAGTAAATGCAACTCCACAATGAAGGCCATGTTTCATTCAAAGATATACCACGGAACAGAGCCAACCTGAGGAGGCCTAAGGGAGAAGAGAAAGGACTATAGCAATCTCTTATAAAAAAAATGAATAAACAGCGCATTCCACACATCGCTGATGAGGGTGGGCCAGCAGCAAGGGCTGTGAACAGAAAAAGCTCCATTCTCAGCAGACTGAAGTCATACTGCTGGCATTACCAACCTCCCCCCAACTCCAACTAATATAGGGAATTATGAAGACAGATACTAATGTTTTTAATCACTGGTGATGCCACGACAAAATATGGGGCCCCTCAGTGCATGCCCCTTCCCCCCCATGCAGTTCAGTTGCCAGAGGCGTTTTACATTTGGCTTGCTGTGTAGCCACAAAACACATCTGGCAGCTGGCAGCTGACTTGAACAATCATTTCTCCCCCTCTGTCAGCAATACCTGCAGCCTTCAAAGATGGCACTGGCACATCTATGACTCAGCGTGCTGCATACAGCATGCTGATGCCAGCTAATTACTGATGGACCAGGCACCACAAGGAGGTCAGACTCCCACAAAGAAACAGAGTGGAACCAGTGCAGAGCAGCTGCACTTAATACACAGCAAGCAGCACACTCCCAGGGCACACTGCAGGCAAGTCCAGGCACACTTCCGGGTTTAGGGAATGTTATTTACTAAAAGAAGTGCACACCACAGGCTGGCTAGTGACACTGAGGGCTGAGGCACTGACGAGCACTGTACCTCGTGCCACACTGGTGATCCAAGTTCAGCAACGAGCTTGGGTTGCCGGGAGTTTGGGGGGTGGGAACAGAGTCGAACTAACCACCAGGTGGGTCTCCTATACCAAGTAGGGGTGGTAGGTTGTCCGCGTCTCGGCTGACACCTGGTTGAGGCCAGGTGCCAGAGCAAGGATTTCAGGAGGCTGACGTAATGTCAGATGGGTGGATGGATGGGAAAGTGGGCCAGGAGTGCATGCATCCCCCATGTACATGCGCTCACTGCATGCCATTACTCCAGTCCGGGGAGAGAAGTATGGTGGAAAATGGAAGGCATGGTGGGGATGAATGAAGCCTGTGCACCGCACCTCCACCCGCCACGTCACCGGAGCCTGTGGAAACAACTGGATGTAGACCTTTGGGGGGGGGGATAGACACTCCTCTCCTGACCCCACCACGGGGAGAAATCCATGGGGGTACTGAGCTGCAAGGTAAGCCGGGGGACTGTGGATGGTGGAAGGGGGTGGTGACACCGGCAGAAGGGAGCCTGCCCTGCTAGTCACCTAGGAGTACAAATAAAGGTTGGAGGAAAAACCAAAAGTGCACATCATGCTCGGTACAAGGTGAACAAAGCTTTTCAATCCAAGGTTTGAAGTAATATCTGTACGTACAGATAAAACGCAACAAAGTGATAGTACGAGCAGCCAGGAGCACCACTTTAAGAGAAGGAGGGCAACTAAAATGGTGCAGGGGTTGCAGCAAAAGCCCTACGAGGAGAACAGAATAGACTGCCAGAGGAAGGAGTTTCGGTGTAAACAGTAGGGTGGCTTCAAGCATGTATGGGATAGACATAGGGGAAAATTAGTGAATAGGCAGGGAGGGTCGCCAGAGGCCAGTTAGGGTCTGTGAACACTGACTAGCAGGAATCACCTGGGCAGACTGGGTGGGCCAAGCGGTCCCTTTCCGCCAGCAAATTTTGTGTTTCTAGGTTTCTAAACCCCAGCGCTCCTCACAGTACTGTGGTTTAGAGTTGTGCTCTGACTGCTTGCACTAGAGCACTTTGTTGCTTTTTTTATCTATACAAATAGATATAACAATGGGTGCAATCCACAAAGGTGGCTAGGATACATGCCAAAGGCAGGTATGCAAGCCGCGGAGCTCCATACTTGCCGATCTGCGCTCCAAAGAAAGGCACAATACACAGTTCCTGTCCACCCATTCACAGTCCTGCTCCATGGGCAGACATAAGCACAGAGAAGATGGGGGAAGGGAGAGTTTGGGTGGAGTGTGGCTCAACAGTGGGCATCCAACTGGTGCACAGACCAGCTGCCTTGTGGATCATGTGTTCCATCGGAGCAGCAGATTGTTTTATTTACTTTAGTCTTTGGTAACCAGGTAAGGCCCACTAGACACAAGTGCCTGTTTTCAGGGTTGACCTGGGAGTACTGGGTGGCTAAGTGACTTGCTCAGAGTCACACAGTATGCAAGTGGAGGTTGTGAGAATCAAACCCAGGTTTGGTCTTCTGGATGTACTAAGCTCGTTCACAGCTCATTACTCTAACTTCTAGACTATACTGCCAGCCCAAATTGTGGGATATGCATAGCCATAAATGCAGATTAGTTCATAAATAACAGAACTATAGAAACACATAATTTGTTGGCAGAAAAGAACCACTAGTCTCACTCAAGTCTTCCCAGATGGTCCCTGCCTAATCTGCCTCCACAGACCCTAACTGGTCTCCAGCGACCCTCCCTCCTCCCAGCCTATTCACTAGTATTCTCTTATATCTATCCAGGGTTCCCAATATCCAGATACAGGGTGGTGGTTGTGGTGAACAGGGCTGATAGTGTATTATCCCTTGGCCCGCCTATATACGATGTACATACGTGGTTTTAAGTAAGGTTTAGAGTACTGGTATCAAAACAAAGGTAGCAGTGGAATAAAGATTTGTGAAAAAGGCTATTTTTTTTTTAACTTTGTTTTTATTAGTTTAACTGTAATCAACACAGTACACAAAGCCCATAGGTAGGCACCATCAATGTAACAGACATTACAATGTAATAAAAAACATCATTATTACAGTAAGGATTGGCTGTACCCCTATCATTTGTTACAACACTGGGGGGGGGGGGTTGCTAAAATGATTTAATATAGCTTTCCAACACAGTGAAAATTAATTAGGGCCAGTTACTGCCATAGGCAGGGATAGACAAAAATAAATAAAATAGTAAATTAAGATTGTGCACCCTGTAATATGGGTAGAGCTTCCCCCAATCCAATAAATGGAGTGAACAGCATATTGATTTATGCAGTGCTCTAGCCTGAGGAAACTTTCAGTGAGAACGAATGTTAACGTTTTTTTTTTCTAGTCTTTTGGTAACCGGTAAGGCCCACTAGACATAAGTGCTTGTTTTCAGCGGTGACCTGGGAGCACTGGGCTATTAAGTGACTTGCTCAGAGTCGCACAGTATGCAAGTGGAGGTTGTGGGACTCAAACTCAGGTCTGGTCTACTGGATGTACCAAGCTCGTTTACACCTCGTTCCTCTAACCTCTAGACTACACTCCCATTCTGTCTACCTATAGAACAGCGAACCAAACCAGGTAAAAGACAGATAAAGCAAGTTAACAATGAAGGCACCAAAACTTCTAACTTGAAGAACATAAGCGTCCCCGACATTACTTCAACAGAAGACAGCCGCTATTTCGATCAGGGACTCATCCACAGCACATGTGCGTTGCCTGCGGAGAAGCAAGGTGCCAAAATTTTGCTGTCCAGATGAAGAAAGACACCATATTCAATAACATGCACCATCAGAAAGCGCCATTTTTTATTTCGCCCACCCCACCCTCAACCTCTACCTTTCTTAGCCAGATTATGATATATTAAAAGTTCTCAATGTACTTACAATCCAGGATAAAATCTTGGCCGGGGGTGGAAGAGGACAGGAAAGATTACTCAAATTAAATGTTAAGGATGAAACATGTGGTTAAGTCCTGATACAGTTTAGTCACTGTCCTCATCATCCTTATCGGAATCTTGCCCTTTGGTCTGAAACTCCCATTCAATCTGCTCCACGAACTTGGCGGCCTCTCCAGCGTCCTCAAATTGGTATGCTTTCTCCCTATACACGACCTTTAAACTGGCTGGCATTAATAAAATATGATGAACACCCAGCTGTCTCAGCCTGGCTTGTACGCCATCAAAACCCTTCCGGCGCTGACGGGTGGCATAACTCAGGTCGGGAAATATATGACTCTTGTTGTTTTGCCATTTGAGTGGGGCCTGTTGTTTAGCATGCAGCAAAACAGTATCCCTTTCTAGCACATTACTCAGCACCAGAAGTAAGGTTCTCAGGGCAAGCTCATTAGTGACTGATCGGCTTCTCCCTCCACAAGGACTGATGGGGTAAGTTTTTAAGACTGTGACAGGATCTTCCATATTTAAGACTTCATGCAAAAAAGAAACCGCAAAATCTTTTGGGCGTTCTCCTTCTGCTCCTTCAGGGAGACCTAAAACCTCCACGGGTAGCTCAGGAAGCATTTTCTAAGTTTTCATGTCTCCGGCGAAGCACTATGTTCTCCTTCGTAGGCCTTGATTACACTGTTAATGCAGTCTTGGCCGATTTGGACGTCAACTTCATTTCCTTCTCCAGCAGTCCCATTTTGGTATCCAACATTTTTAGTTGCACAGCAAAGTTTTCTACTTTTTTGTCCAGATTCTGGATAGCTTTTAGTAGAGCAACATCGGGGGGTTGCTACACAGGCTTCTCCTCAGATCCCAATTTAGGATCCTTGCTCGTACTGGCTTTGGGATCAGCTCCCTCTCCTCAGGTTGCCGACTTATGTCTTCTGCCGATAGCTCTGAAGTGGTATGTCGTAGAAGCTCCAAAATTTTTTTCACCGCTGCTGTTCTTCTGGCTTCTGATAAAGTAATCTGGAGCCGATTTAATGAAGTTTAAGTATCAAAAGTTAATGTTTATAACTGTTAGCTGCAGAGCATTGCACATTTGCGACTGAAAGCTCGGAAGTTGGCCATGCCCACGGAAAAAGGCAATTTTGGAAGCTTTTATAAAAACAAATTAGGCTGATGGCTACAGATATAGGGTGGTTGTAAAAATATAGAGTGGAGTAAAAAAATATAGGGTGTGGTAAATTAATATAGGGTTGTAAAAAAAGGGTGGTGGTAAAAAATATATAGGTTGGAGGTAAAAAAATATAGGGGGTGATACAAAATATAGAATGGTTTTAAAAAAATATGGGGTGGTGGTAAAAAATATTGGGGGGTAGTAATAAAATATTGGGTGGTGGCAAAAATATATATAGGGTGCTGGCAAAACAATATAGGGTGGTGATACAAAATATAGGGTGGTGGTAAGAAAATACAGGTTACTCACCTGTAACAGGAGTTCTAGGAATGGTATATGTTGTTCATCCACACTTACTGGCAGGTTCCTTGCCGCTTTAAATCTTGCTGGAAGGTCTTCAAGCTGGCTCCTCCCACCTACCCGGGTGGTAAAACTCTCGGATCCGCCCCATGACGCCAGATCTAGCCCGCTGGAAGCCAGGTTGTGCGTCGAAGCTGGGGAGGTCGGGTGGGTCATGTGGATGAACATATACCATTCCTAGAACTCCTGTTACAGGTGAGTAACCTGTATTTCTAGGGACATGGATATGTTGTTCAATCCACACTTACTGGCAGACTCCTAGCTGTTCTCTGGGAGGAGGGAGGCACAGACACCCCTACTTGGAAATAAAGACTGGAGAACCAAGGCCCCAAACCAGCATCCCGGCGTGACTCAAGGTCGATGGGTGGTGGGTGATGAAGGTGTGTGCCGACTCCAGGTAGCAGTCCTGCAGATTTCCTGGATAGGGACGCCCCTAAGCAGCCACCAAGAGCTGCATGGCGGGTAGAATGAGCTCTTATCCCTCTGGGAGGCTCCATGCCCGCCAACCTATAGCAGAGATCTATGCAGGAGATGACCCAACTGCCTATCATCCGCTTGGCTGCAGGTCTGCCAGGTGCGGCTTCAGCGTAGGTGACAAACAGCTGGAGAACCTCTCCCCGAACTTCAGCCGTCCGCTCCTTATAGTAAGCGAGCGCTCTTCTAGGGTCCAAAGTAAGAAGCCTATATTCGGCCTCCGAGGTGTGATTGGGGTAGAACACCGGCAGAGTCAACACCTGTTTAAGGTGAAACTCCGACACCACCTTTGGAAGGAATTTCGGTTGGGGGCGCAGGACAACCTTGTCCCCGTGGAAGACCAGATAAGGAGACTCGATGGAAAGCACCTGGAGCTCTCCCATCCTTCTGGCTGACGTGATAGCCACCAAGAAGGCGGTCTTCCATGACAGGTGAGAGATGTCACACCTGTGCATCGGTTCGAATAAGCTTGCCCATGAGCTTAGCCAATACCAGCAGTAGATCTCACGGAGGTGGAGGTTCTCGCACCGGAGAGGATATATGATCAAGGCCTTTGAAAAAGCGCCCGGCCACCTTCTCCTGCACCACCGACTGCTTCCTGGCCCATGCCCGGTAAGCAGAGATGGCCGCCAGGTGCACCTTAAGGGCTGTCGATCGAAGACCTTGCTGAGAAAGGGACCACAGGTAGTCCAGAATGCTTGCCAAGGAACAGGAGGAAGGATCCAGGCCCTGTTCTGACACCAAATGGAGAATCTTCCATTTGAAGGCGAGCATTTTCTGGTCGACTCACGGGATGCCTCAACAATGTTGAGGACCCGCCGAAAGACTCAAGGCCTGGAACTCAGCCGAGACCAGGCCGCCAGGGCAGGGATTGAAGGTCCGGATGGAATACCTTCCCTGACTGACTGAGATCAGGTCTGGTAGGCTGGAAGCTGCCCGGGAGCCTGGAGCTGAGACTGAGGAGATCTGGATACCAGAACTGCGGGCCAGTCTGGGGCTACCAGAATCACCTGCGCCTGTCCCTCCTCACCTTGAGAAGCACCTTGTGGATCAAGGGAAATGGGGAAAGGCATGAAGAGGCCCGGGTCCACGTCTCAAGAAGGCATCCTCGCAGCGAGCCCTGCTGAGGGGACGGCATGAAACAGTCTCAGCTTGTATTCTCCTGGAGGCAAACAGGTCCACCTGAGGCATGCCCCAGTGGGAGAACAGATCTTGTACTACCTCTGGCAGGAGAGACCACTGTGTACTAGCCCCTCATCCGGCTTAGGGCATCGGCCAGAATATTACAGGCTCCTGCCACATGGATGGCAAGGAGATCCGCCTCCAGGCTGCGCAGATGATGGACTAGTGCGAGAGCTTCTCTGCACAGAGGCATGGAGCGCGTCCCACTTTGGCGGTTTAGGTAGTACATGGTTGTGGTATTGTCCGTCTGGACCTGGACCACCTGACCCCGTACAAACGGAGCGAAGGCGGTGAGGGCTAGACAAACCACCCGAAGCTCCAGCAGGTTGATGTGGCATCGGGATTCCCGAGGGGACCAGAGGCCGTGTGCTTTGTGCTCCCCCAGATGGGCACCCCAACCCATCAGAGAGGCATCGGTTGATAGAGAGACCATCGGCTCGGGCGGATGAACGGAATGCCCTCCTGCAGATGTGCTGGAACGGTCCACCACTGGAGAGTGTTCCACATCCCCTGGGTCACTGTCACTAGCTGATCCAGAGGATCGAAGTGCTGTGACCATTGACTGGCCAGCCCCCATTGAAGGGGATGCCTGTACCAATGGGCCCAACGGACCACGCTGGTGCAGGCCGCCATGAGACCCAGGAGGCACAGGAAGTCCCGGGCAGGGCGCAATTGCCTAACCTGAAATGACTGGGCAAAGGAGGAAAGAACCTCGGCCCTGTCTGTCGGGAGCCGTGCTCTGGCTCGCAGAGAGTCGAGCTCTGCCCCGATGAACTGGATCACCTGCTTTGGCATGAGTTCTGACTTGGCCTCGTTGATAAAGAGGCCAACTTGAGAGCAAACCTGGCGCGCCAGATCTCTGGACCGCTCCACCTCCATTCTGGAGGAGGCTGCAATCAGCCAGTCGTCCAGGTAGGGGTACACCCGGACCCTTCGGCACCGCAGGAATGCTGTCACCACTGCCATACATTTGGTGAAGACCCTGGGAGCTAGGGAGAGGCCGAAAGGCATGGCCCGGAACTCATAGAGGGATCCCTCTGCCCTGAAGCGGAGGAATCTCTGGTGGGACGGACGGATTGGGACGTGAAAGAATGCATTCTAGAGGTCCAGAGAACAGAACCACATGCCTCGTTCCAAGGATGGGATTATCTGAGCCAGAGTGACCATCCTGAAGGTCCGAGACCTTAGGAACCTGTTCAGGTTGTGCAGGTCTAGAATGGGGCACCAGCTCCCCGTCCGTTTCGGGACCATGAAGTACCTGGACACAAACCCCGGGTCTGGTGGAGGATCCACCACCTTCCTGATCACCTCTTTTTCAAGGAGCAGGGTGATTTCGGCTCGGTGAGCCGACAGAGAGGCTGCAGACCCCGTAGCCCCCCGAGGGGCGACAGCTCGGAAGGGCGAGACCTGCTCGAACTCCAGGGGCAGGCCCTTTCCTACCACCTCCAACACCCAGCGGTCCATGGTGATAGCAGACCAGGCAGAAAGGAAGTGGCGGAGCCATCCCCCCATGGGGGGAACCCGGGGGGGGAGTGATGAGGCTGTGGGCGACACCCCTCAACACGTCACTGGGCAGGCTTGGAGGAGGGACCAGCCGAGGGACCTCCTGGGCCTTTTCCTCCCTGCTTCCTGTTAGAGGAAGCCACAGGCTTGGTTTTGGGGTGCTGGCTGCAGCCTGCTGGCCCTGATGCTGTTGTTGGGCTGGACGCGCCGAGGCGCAGAAGGGTGAAAGGACTTATGTTGTTGGCGATGGCCCTTGTCCTTCTGGGTGGAGGTGACCGAGTCCAGAATAGTATTGGACTTTTCGATCCGCTGTAGGTGACCTTCCACTCCAGGGCCGAACAGGTCAGTCCCCAGGAAGGGGACATCCGCCAGTTTATGCTGGGTATCCACCTGGAAGGTGGATATCCCTCAGCCATGTCTCTGGCGCATGGGCCACTGCGGCCGCAACTGATATGGCACAGGAGTCTCCAATGTCCAGAGCTGTTTGGAGCTGCTGTTTTGTCACCGCCCTTCCCTGGTCCCGTACCTGCTTGACCGTGGTCTGCAGGTCGGCCAGGAGATGAGGGATCACCTCATCCAGGGAGCCCATGAGGGCATGGGAGAAGTGTGCCATCAGCATAGCCGAGCTGGCCTGGCAGAGGCCAAGGGAGGATGCAGCATACACCTTGCGCCCGGCATAGTCCAGCTTTTTGGACTCCTTATCGTCGGGCTTATCCAAATCCCTAGCGTTCCCAGAATGCAGGAAAACGCTAGTGACCAACCTCGGTGGAGGGTGTTCTGAAAACTGACAGAGAGCCGGACCGTGATACTTCCTGGCCATCCTGGTCAAGAGGGACAGGAAGCCGTCGGCTGCTAAAGCTCCACGAAGTAGCCAACAATGGCTTCAGCCACTGGGAAAGGCCTCCGCAGAATCCCTTCGGTCCAGTATCTCCGTCAGGGGATACTTGGACCTGCCGAGGATGGTTGGGAGTGAGAATGACAGACAACCTATGGGGCAGACCCTGACCCGACCGGGAGGCCTTGGTCGGCGCCCCCGATTTGGGTTGTGGAGGCAAAGGTTCCACCACAATCGGTGGGGCAGCTGGTTTCGGCTGAACAACTGGCCCAGGCTTGGGCACCTCGACTACAGCGAGGGGTTGTTTTGGCCGTCCGGGTGACAGCCACTTAATGGCCGGGGATGGCGACGGTGTCGGCTTGTTCCCGGACAGAAGTAATTGCTGCTACATTAGGTCCTCGTAGCATCGACACAATTTGGGCCGAAGCCTCTCCTCTTCCGGGGAGGAAGACGAGGACGAGCGGCGGCGCCGCTTACTTCGGTGCCGAGACCGAGACCACCCATGTTGGCGGGATCGGCTGGACCGAGATGAGGTCCGAGACCGAGACCGAGACCCTTGGTGTTTCCGAGGACGGGTCTGGGAAGGGACGGGGGACACCCGTTCTTCCCTCGGCTCGGAAGCCTTGACTGGGGACTCTGGCATGGGAGGCGTAGGCAAGTCATCAGTCTCCCCCGGGGAAACTGGTGAAGAAGGGTTGTCGGCCTCACCAGTCGACAGCCCGTCCGACGGGTCGAGAAAAATCTCGACGGCGTCGGCCAGGGTCTCAGCCGGCTGACCCAACGGGACACCGTTGACCAGCGGCTTAGCCGCAACCTCGACAAGTCGAGTGTCAACTGTCGGGAAGGGGACCTCTCCCGCTCCCACGAACGCCGATGGTGGGACTTACCTTTCAAGTCCTGCTTTTTGGACTGAGAAGAATGTCCCAATGGCCCCTCTCCCTTCCTAGAGACGGAGTGACAAAGCTCCTTAAAAGAAGCTGTGTAGGAGGATCCCAGAGAGAGCGGGATAAATGCCGTCATCGAGGAAGATGAAGATGCGGCCTGGGCCACCTCCTCCTCGAGGGCGATCATCTGCTCGAGTTGCTCAGCCGAGGCAGGCCGCGGACACCGCCCAACGGGCCTCCTTTGACTTCACCAGTGGGTAACGCTTCTCAGGGTGCCCAAGCTGTAACCGGGCAGCGTGGTCTTCCAGGACGTTGGCTGAAAATGAACGGCATAACTCGCAGGCCTGCGGGTCATGGTCTAGGCCGAGGCAGTAGACGCACGTGGAGTGCGGATCCGTCCTGGACATTTTCTGCCCACATGGGCACCACCGAAAACCGGATGTCGATTTGTCCATTGCAGCTGCGAGGGAGTAATTTGACCAAAGTCTTGAAAACTTAAGAATGAGTTTCGAGTGAACCGAAGAATTAGGATCCAGTCTATACGCAGAGTGTTATGGAGGGAACCTGAGCTTTCAAGCGGTAAGGAAGATCTGGCGTCATGGGGCGAAGCCGAGAGTTTTACCACCCGGGTGGGTGGGAGGAGCCAACTTAAAGACCTTCTGGCAAGATTTAAAGCGGCAAGGAACCTGCCAGTAAGTGTGGATTGAACAACATATCCATGTCCCTAGAATATAGGGTGGTGGTACAAAATATAGCGTGGTGGTAAGAAATATAGAGTGGTGATAAAAATATAGGGTGGCAATGGCAGCCCATTGGTGCAGTGGTAGCACTACTGCTCACGATGCCGGTGACCCAGGGGGAGTAGGCCGAGCATCCCATGGATGACTCATCTTCTCCAGGGGGAGGTGGGGAACCTTAGCTCAGTGCATGTCTGACCTCTAGTGGCAGCCGGAGGTTCGGCATGCCCAAGCTGTACAGAGGGTGGAGCATGTCAGATGCCGGCGTTAGCCCTGGCATCAAGCACACACCATGTCTCCGGGGGTGGGGGGGATGTACACCTGAAAAATACCCCAGCCAGACACGACACCGACTAGAGGGCTAGGTAGGCCCGCACCACCAGCTGCAGAGGCTCAGGAGTGACGACCCCAACAAGGACTAAGGTATGGAACCAAGAGGGGTGGCTTGTGGGGACTGGCTGCCTGCTCCCACTGTGTTCCCACCTGGGGGGTAAGCCATGTGGCAGCATGGGGTCCTTCCGAGCTCACACTGTGGTGGTTAGTCAGGCACAGTGCCACGTTTGGAGTAGAAGATAAAATAGAAAGTACAAAATATATATATATATATATATATATATATATATATATATATATATATATACACACACACACACACACACACACACACACATATATACACACACACACACATATATATATACATATACACATACATATTATTATATATATAAAATGCTTGAAGTCCCCTACTATTTTTGCATCCACCACTTTCACTGGCAGTCTGTTCCAGGCATCTACCACTCTTTCAGTGAAGTAGTACTTCTCACATCCCTCTCAACTTCCCTCCCTCCAGCTTCATCACAGGCCCTCTGGTCCTTGTACTCCTCCTGCTTTTGAAAGAGACTCCCCTCCTGCTCCCTGCTGGCACAGGGTCATTATGTCGCAAGACATATTGCTGCATGGCACAATCATGCTGCGCGATTTATGCCATGAGGCATATATCTTTGTTCTGTGGGGGGCTCTGCCCCCACCCCCATTACGGGGGGCTGCACCCCCCGTCTTCTCCCCACTAAAGAGTGTGTCAACCTGGGGGTCCAACTCGGGGAGTGCACAGGTCTGGGTTCGCCATAATGTCGTATGCTATTTAGCGTGCGACATTATGACCCGGTGCATTCCTCCTCCTTGTTCACCCTATTGGAAACTTGTAGGTCTCTATCATGTCCTCACTCACCCTCATCTCTTCCAGGGTGTACATGTTACGAACATACCAACATATGAAAATGCTAGCAGATTAGGCCTTGAGGTCTATCGTGCCTGCTCGAGATGCAGCTCACAGTCTGATAACTGCTGCTACTCTCCCTTTCCTCTCCCTTCCATCCCTCCCCTGAGTTTCATTCAAAGTCCCCCTGGTCTCTACCCACCCTACCTGTATCCTCGCTACCATGTATCTATCCCATCCCTTCTTAAAACCTCCCACTGATTCCCCTGATACCAACTCCTCAGGTAGCACATTCCAAGGCATCACCACCCTTTCCATGAAGTAATGCTTTCTCAGGTCTCTTCTATACTTCCCACCAACCAGTTTCAGGCTATGACTCCTTGTGGTCCCTTCCCGTTTCAGTCTGAACACCCCCTCTGTGATTACTCTATTAATGCCTTTCAAGTATGTAAAGGTCTTGATCATGTCCCCTCTGTCCCTTCTGTCTTCCAAGGAGTACATGTTTAGCTCCCTAGTCTCTCCGCATAGGGCTTATCCCCCATTCTGAGGATCAACTTAGATGCCCTCCTCTGGACTGACTCCAGGAGCATGATTTCCTTTTTTTAAGTAAGGGTGCCAGAACTGTACACAGTATTCCAAGCGTAGCATCACCAAGGATTTGTACAGTGGCAGAATTATCTCCTCCCTTCTCGAAGTGAACCCCCTAGTAATGCACCCCAGCATTCTGTCTGCCTTAGCCACTGCTTTCCTGCATTGTCCCGAGTGATTCATTTTACCAGTGATCACTACTCCCAGATCTTTTTCTTCCTCCGAGACTGTTAATTGTAGCCCCCCCAATTTGTAGCTGTATCCTGGATTCCTAGCTCCCAAGTGAAGTACACTGCACTTCCTAATGTTAAACCCAAGCTTCCATGTCACTGACCACTGTTCTAGTCTTTCTAGGTCTTCCTGGAGTGTCCTCCTTCCCTCCTCACTGTCCACCTCCGCACCTAGTTTGGAGTCATCAGCAAACAGGCTCATATTACTCCTAATTCCCACCACAGCGTCTGACATGAAAACATTAAATAACAATGGACCCAAAACTGAACCCTGAGGGACCCAGATAATGACCCTTCTGAGTGTTGACAGCTCCTATCCTACCACCACCCGCTGTCGTCTGTTGCTTAGCCAGTTCCCAATCCACCTTACCAACCTTTCCCCAACCCCCAAGTCACTCAGCTTGCCCAGCTGTCTCCCATGCAGCACCAAGTCAAATGCCTTACTGAAGTCTAGATACAAAACATCAACCAGCCTACTACCTTCCAGAGATCTTGTCACCCAATCAAAAAATTCAACCAGGTTAGTCTGACAAGATCTCTCTTGGCAAAAAAACGTGTTGCCTGACATCCTAAAGACCACTTACCTCCAAGAACTACATCAATCTTTCCTTTAATATACTCCCCAACAGTTTCCCCACTATGGACAACAGACTGACCGATCTATTGTTTTCCGGCTCCTCCCCTTATCCACTGTTTTGGTGGGGCATTTCATACACCCTTCTCCAGTCCAGTGGTACACTTACCGTTTGGAGGGGGGAGTTGAATAATGTCAACGGTGCTGCCCAGGACATCAGTCAACTCTTTTAAAAGGAGCTAGGAAATTATATTTACATAGTAAATTGCCCTTCCATCTTCCTTTCCATGCCAGTTATGTATTCTGACATGCATTGATGATTTTTTGATAAATAAATAACCTAGCTTTGGGGAGCCCTCAGATTTACATAGAGTTCCACTCTCCTCACCAGCTACTGCTCTTGATTTTCATATTTCTATAACATCACAAACTCCCATCCATGCTATTCATCTGAATGGCCTGGAATGAGAGTTTGTGATGTCATAGAATGTTCTGGCAGTATGAAAACAGAGAGCAGCAGCTGCTGAGGAGAGAGGGATTCAGGGTAGTTACAAAGGCAACAAAATTAGATTATTAATTTAACAGAAAAGGTTATAAACGTATCAGAATACTGGGTAGCCAATAAAAGAACAACTTGAGGGCATCTAGAGGTATAAAAACTGTTTCCTATCACCTTTAAGACTCTGGGGTGGATCCCATCCAGATCTGGGGGCCTTGTCTGTCCTTAATGACCCACACTCTCTCCACTGGTATCTCATCACATGTCAGTGACCCCTTCCCCACCCTTTTTCTTAATACCCCCTATGGAATTAGACCATCCATTTCCCTCGTAAAGACAGAGCAGAAGTACTTGTTTAGTACCTCAGCCTGCTCTACTCCCTTTTCTGCCCACCCACCCTCCTTTTTTAACCTGGTGGTCTGCCCCCTACACTTCCTCTTCTCCCTGATATATGCAAAAGATTCCTTCTCCCCCTCCGTGATCCCCTATGACAACCTTAGCTCTTTGGTTGTCCTTACCACCCTACTTACCTCCTTCAATTTTATATAGTACTCTTCTTCTCTGTCCTTCTTACGGGTTTTCTTGTACCTTTGGTAGGCTAGCCTTTTCTCCCTTGCCCTTTCCTGTACATCCCTAGTCCATCAGCAGGGTTTCCTTGACCTTGCTTTCTTGCTTTGGGACTTAGTGCAGGTTTTAGTGGCCTCCAACAGGCCCACTTTCAAAATTTCCCACCTGCGAACCATGTCCATGTCTGCACATACTCCTCTAAGTGACCTACCAGAACGGCTGCCATTCTCCAGAAATCCACCCCCCTGGAATTCACTACCACTGTATTAGTGCAATTTTCCTCCCTCCCCAGGTCCGGGGAAAACCATACTGTCGAGGGATCACTCCCAGCAAGCGGGTCCTTCACTATAACATTCTTTACCTGCTCACCATCTGTCAGAACCAAATCCAAGACGCTTCCTTCTCTGGTTGGCTCCACCACCAGTTGTGACAGGAATACATCTTGAAATTAGTCCAGAATCCTTTGTTCTTTATCATTTGTTGATGTCATAGTGCACCAATCCACACTAAGCAGGTTGAAATCCTCTACCACCACCACCATCCTACCTCGGTGATCTATTAGGTTTGCCACCATTTCCCTCTCCTGTTCCTCAGTTTGTGTGTTGGTGGTCTGTATGCTACCCCTCGACTAACCCTCCTGCCCTTAGCATCCTGTAAGGTGATCCACAACATGTCAACGCTCCCATCCTCACTCTCCTCTCTACTACACACAATCCCCTCCCTCACAAATAGCGCTACCCTTCCCCCCTGCCAGTTATCCTGTCCCTTATAAACATTTTGTATCCTGGGATTATCAAGTCCTAGTCATGAAACTGGGTGGCCCACATTTCTATGATCGCAGCCACATCGACCCTCCCCACCTCCCCACTGTCATTTCCTGTAATTCGGATATCTTGTTCCCCAAGCTCCTTGCATTGGTTGAGACTACCTTCCAACCATCTCCCCCTACTCTTCCCAGCTTCCACTTCCACCATGATTTTGCCCTTCTGTGAGTACATCCCAGCCAACAATTTTACAGTTGTGAGGGAGAGGTGCAGGTCCTCCCAATCTTTGTGATCCTGTCTGCCCCACAAGACTAAGCCCCCCCCCCACTACTAGTTTCAATCATAATTTTATAACCACCATAAAGTCCCCAATCTTATTTTTTAAAACTCTTTTCCCCTCCACATTCAGATGCAGCCTGTCCTTGATGAACAGCTCCTTATTGTCCCATGTATCTCCCCAGCCACCCACCAACCCAAACCCCATATCCAGACACCATTTTTCCAACCACTCGTTGAAGTCCCTAATCCTCAGCTTTCTGTCCATGCTTGCTCTTGGCACCGGCAAAACTTCTGAGAATATAAGAGTGTTACCCTTAGTTTGGCATATCCTGGCCAATTCTCTAAATCTTGTGTGCACCTCCAGCACTCTACTACGATCCAAATCGTTTGTTCGTTGAGATCCCCTCAGTCTCTTCTCATAAGGCTTTTGATGAAACACCATTTTAGTTGTCCTCCTCCAGACTGCCTCTGCTCTGTCTATGTCCTTTCTGAGGAGTGGCCTCCAAAACTAGACTCCAGGTGTAGTCTCACCAGTGACTGATACAGTGGCAATACTACCTTCCTCCTCCTGCTTGAGATACCTCTCCCAGTGCATTCCAGCTTTGCACTGGCACTACCTACTGCTTTGTCACACTGCCCTGCCACTTTGAGGTCATCAGATATGATAACCCCAAGGTCCCTTTCCTGCTTAGTGACTGACAGTACATAGCATATTATGAAACATGACACTGACTGCCCCAGCTCGCCATGACAACAGCTTAGAGAGCTGGGAGCAGCCGTGGCTGGGGCAGATCACACCCCAGTTAAGTACTTCCAGAGAGGTACATGGTTTATGTGCAGGGTCAGATGGAGTTACTGCAACCCCATGTGGTGTACCGCCACCAGACCCTGTGTACCCCCAAAAGTGTGCAGCATGGTTTGGCGGTCATGAATATGCATGTCCTCATGCCTACCCTAGTTCAGGCCACTCCCATAGCTATGCACATATGTCTCAAGGCTGTCTGCAGAGGGGACTCTTATCTTGCTTTAATAATGCACCCCATGTGTGCATCATATGTACATGTTCAGAAGAACTAGGCCGACTTTTGTGAATCAAGCCCTTTAAACCTTAGATTAAATAGTTCTATACACTTTGTACCCAGCATGGCATCCAGTATACAAACTGGAGTGGACATCAACCACTACAGTCTAGACTCCACTCCCATACCATTGGCATGACTCCAGTCTTGCTCATAGCCTGACCGGTGCCAGCCAATATGGAAGTTGTTGTCATGCAGGGTTAGGTCACCAACTCACTTGCAGCCGCACAGCTTATAAAAGATAATCCACCTGTGACGTTATAAAAAGAAATCCATCAAGGACATAGATTAGTACTTCTGTGACTGGTGGTAGGTGTATTGGCGAGGTGCCTGGGTCGATACCTGTAGCAGGCAAACTAGGAGACTAAGCCTGCGGTAAAGCAGGAAGGATTTTTTTTTTTTTATAGCGTCAGCCATTAAAACTGTACCCTAAAGTGCTTTTCAACCCAGGAGAAGAAGGGGTGAGACTGGGGAATGTTGCAATAAAGTACACCTGGGAGAGTCAAACAGCACAAAGATGAATTAGGGAAAGAGGGGATAAGCACAGCACGGTATCGTTACAGTGATTTGCTCAGGATCACACAAAGAGTATGGGCAGACTAGGTGGGCCAATTGGTCCTTGTCCACCGTCAAATTCTATGTTTCTATGAGTAAGTTACTGTGGCATTCACAACTCTTCTGACCGACTCTAACAAGGGGACCCACATACACACAGAAACCGTCCAGCTGCCATCTGAGGAAAAGCTGAAATTCAGAAAAAAAAACAGAAGCATGTGGTGCCAAAACAATTCTGACACTACATAAATAACAGTGGCACACAGCATAACAGCATGTGGTGCCAAAACAATACTGACACTGCATAAATAACAGTGGCACACAGCATAACAGCATGTGGTACCAAAACAATACTGACACTACATAAATAACAGTGGTACACAGCATAACAGCATGTGGTGCCAAAACAATACTGACACTACATAAAGAACAGTGGCAAATAGCATAACAGCATGTGGTACCAAAACAATACTGACACTACATAAATAACAGTGGCACACAGCATAACATCATGTAACCAAAACAGCATACACTGTAACTGTTAGACCCACATAACTCCTAGAACAAAAGGTACTGCAAGTGCAAATTAATTTATTAGATGAACATGCTGACTGCAAGTAAGCAAGGTAAGAAATTGTCATGGAGTGTCCCAGCACTTCAGAACTGAGCAATACTTCATCGGGGAGCCATTCTTACCAAACTTCTTCCCCATCAGAAGCAAAGGGCATAAACAACTTGGTGTTGCTTTCAGTACTGATTCCTTCTGTGACCAATTAAGTAAGCCAATTACTATTATTAAATGTTGCTTTTGAGACCCCACCTGTAGTATTGTGTCCCGTTCTGGAGGCCGCACCTTAGAAAGGACAGAGACAGGGCGGAGGTGGTCCAGAGGAAGGCAATTAAAATGATGCAGTGGTTGCATGAAAAGTCCTGTGAAGAGAGACTAAGGGATGTCAACATGTACATCTTGGAAGAGAAGAGAAGAGAGAGAGAGAGGACATGACAGACACCTACATATACCTCACAGGGGTGCTGGCCCAGTGGTGCTGAGGGCAGAGGCACCCTGCCTCACCTGCTGTCATGCCGGCAACCTGGGGTCGGGAACGATCCTGGACCACTCCGGGGTTGGCTGGGGAGAGGAAGATTGAGCATTCCACCAGATGCTCTCCTCCTCCGGGGAGGGAAGACAGACTGTGCCACTGTAACACTACCTCCTAGGTGACCATGGGAGGTTGTACAGCCAGTCAGCTGTTCCGGGTTGTAGATGCTCCCTGGCGGGAGATGTAAGCATGTCCTCTGACGGGCACATGTCAGACCACTGCCTCCACAGAGCATCCGTGGGTTCAGGGGAGAAACCGGAAAAATCACCGCTGGCTGCAGGATGCTGCCCTGCTGAGCCCCGCAGACCTCACACCGCCTACTGGGCGCAGGGACCACAGATCCAAACATGACACTGGAAGGGGGATCCCCAATGACCCCACCACAGGGTGCAATCTGTGGGGCACTCAGTGGCCCTAAGGTAAGTCCCAGGGACGGCAGGAGATGAGGTTGGGGAGCCGCAAGGGTTGAAGGGGGCCGCCAGTGAAGGGGGGACCTTATGGGAGTGAACAGGGTGCAGGATGGGAGTCTCTTTCAAATGAGACAGAACACCAGGACCAGAGGGCATGAAATGAAGCTGGGGGGGGGAGTTAAAGAGGGAAGTGAGGAAGTACTACTTCATTGAAGGAGTGGTAGACGCTTAGATCAGACTGCCAGTGGAAGTAGTGACAGCAAAAACAGTAGGGAGCTTCAAGAATACGTGGGATAGACACAGGGGAAATATTAGTAAATAGGGAGGGAGGGTTGCTGGAGACCAGTTAGGGTCTGCAGAGACAGACTAGGCAGGCATCATCTGGGCAGACCTTTTGGGCCAAATGATCTGCTAACAAATTTTTTTTTTTTACTATACTTTCTATCCTTGCAGCCCACCAGCTACCAACAGTCCTGCCACACCACACTGCCCAGCCCTGTCACCCGCCATCTCCAGAACTCACCTCCATTCCGAAGGTCCTCCATGAGAAGGGCTGCCAGGGGTTGGACCTTTACTCCCGGGCAGAGCAGCAGTGTCGGTCATAGGAGCATAAAACCCAGTCAGCAGTGCTAGGCCTGCGTTGGGTGGCAGACAGCATCCTGCACGGTCAGGAGTTTTTTTCCCCATTTTCTGTCCCCATCCACAGATGTCAGGAAAACATGGCTGAAGCAGAGCTTTATGCTGCCGACATTCCCCCACCTCTATTCTTGGCTCCAGCTTTCACTGCCATCTGTGGTCACCTAGGTGGCAGTGCTGCAGTGGAGTCCAGCTCCCCCACCTCGAGGAAGCAAGTGTCTATGGGATGCTCAGCCATCCTCCCACGGCTGGCCCTCCAATGATCCAGGCAGGTTCCCAAACCTGGGCCGTTGGCATTGCAAGCAGTAGCATTACTGTTGCGCTAGTGGGCAGGCCCTACCAACAAATTCTATGTTTCAGTGTCAAATTGGGGGCCGACCCCCCAAAACATGTTGATGGTCACATTTACAAGGTTCACCTCATGGGGTAGTGAGGTGGGATGGCAACGTGGCCACTCTGAAAATCTAGGCCACAAATGTTAAACAATGCCAAGTTTGACTTAAAAACAAAAAAATAAAACATAGCATAAATGAATGCCACACGCATGACTAGTATGTCTGTTCTGACACTTACTGTAGTTTTTTCCCAGATTTTTTGTTTTGCTTTTGCTCATAACCTTGCCATTTTTTGGCCATTCTGGACCCAAATTTTCAGGGCATCCAAACTGCTATCCCACCTCACAGGCACATGAGTTGCATCTGGTAAATGTAACCCAAAACATTTTTTTTTTTTGGGGGGGGTCAGTCAGAAGGCACAGCCCTAGAAGGCAAACTCAGTCAAACAGCAGAAGTGTTTAGGGAGCAAGTCACACCAAATAGTCAAATATGGCCATAACAGGGAGCACAGGAGCGGAAGAGATGACAGCCAAGCTTCCAAAAGTACGTCTCCAGCAGGGGAAATCCACAAACAGGAAAGAGTCACGGTGTCAGGAGTCAGATGTGCCACGGCTACCACAGCAAAGCACCTGGCAAAGACCTGTGTCGCCAAGGGCCAGCCAAAGGGCAAGACATGAAACTGATAGTGCTAGCCCTCCAGAAGGAAGTGCAAGTACTCCCAGTGGCAGCGTTTAGCTTGATATGGAGGGAAGCGGTGAAACTATAAGTGACACCTTTTGGGGTCGGAAGTGAGTGTACCTGACAGTATCTGGTTTAAAATCACAGCTATTTTTTTTTTCTTTTAACTATGCGTGAAACTGGGTCACCATGGATACTGAGGTAACCACCCATGCCTTATGGGCTCAAACAAGGTTGACAGGCCTGAGTCGATAAACTTCTGATCAGGGAGGTTCATATCCACGAGTTAAGTTAATTGTGTGGTGCCTCCACCCAGAGAAAGATCTGTGTGGGCCTAGTGTAAGTAGAGTACAGCCCCCGGGGATGCAGTACCTATCCAACTCTATTTATTTACTGAAATGTTTCACCATGAAAGATACACTGAGCAACTTAATGCCCAGGCAGTAAATACACACAAAATAACAAGGGCTTTATTTAGGCATACGGCAAGGCACTAAGGGGAAAAATGAGAGAGTCAGACAGTGAGAGGTACGGTACTGTACTGGCTGGTTCTTTGATGCCCTTCTAGGGTCAGCTTACAATAACCCAGGGACTGCTCTTTTGCCCTTCCAGACAAAGTCACACAATAAGATTACCTTGGGGCTGCGTCCAGTTCCCTTCCAGGCTTAGTCCAAATGATGGCAGTCTGCCCTCACAATACACATACACAGTACTGTCTCTTTCCACCCACCTGTACCAGAGGCGCTACCTGCTCCCCACTGGTACCAGGTAGAGAAATGGGTAGACTAGGTGGGCCAAGCGGTCCTTATCTGCCATCAAATTCTATATTTCTATGTTTCAGTGGAAAACCCCTTCGTTCTAACCAGGGAACTCCCTGTGCTTTATTGGGTACCCAGCCATGGAAACAGTGTAGACCCGAAGGCATTGCATGAGGTTGGCCTGCTGTGGTGTCTTAAATCAGCAATGCTTTGCAACTTAAAACCCCAAACCCAAATGCGCCTTAACCGACATGGTATTTGTAATTCTGGCCAGATGCCTAGTCCATCATATGATTTCACAACAACTATGATACAATGATGGTGTTGCAGTGAAAGCCCCGATTTACTTCCTGTTCTCCCAGACCAAGGGATCTCCCTTGATGCACGGGGCGAAGGTGCAGCTGCAGTGAGTCCCTCTCCATCTACTACCAGCTTGGCCCTACTAGCTGAGCAGTTCCTTTCATTTTTATCAAAGGTTGCTTAAACATTAGTAAAAACATTGTGAAAACCATTCCCGTAGATTGCAATGGAGTGTGCCCCCCACTCTCCCTGGTTAGTAGTCACAAGATATCTGAGCGCAGGGGCAGGGCAGACAGACTGGGATGTGGAAGGGGTCAGCTGGCTAGCAGTACAGACCAATTTTCGATCCCTTCCCTCCTTACTGGACACTCTCAAAAACTGTCATTTTAGGATGGAAAGACTATCGTAACATTAAGACAATGGGCTATGAAGCCCAAAAGACTGGAAGTGGATCTCTGAAATTTCCTTTAAATAATGGTTGTTTAAAAACAGAGAATACGGATCAAAAGGGGGGGCTGAGCCAAATAAAAGAGAAACGCAATTTAATGAAATAACCCCACCATGTAACGGATGAACCCCCGATTAGAGGTTTCACTTGAAAAAAATTATTTTGTATTACCTTACAGCAGCTTTATTTCAGCTCGTAAGCCCCCACCCCACCCCACCGTATGTACACAATGGCCACACAGTATGGCACCATTTCGAGTATCAGTGTGGCTCAGCACGGATAACTTGTACTGAATGCACACAAGTGAGTTGAGCCATGCTGATACGTGAAATCGCATTGTGCACTAGGGCATTGTTTACATACTGAGGGGTTTTATGAGCTGAAATAAAGCTGCTACATAGTAACTACATTTTTTTTTTTTTTTTTTAAAGTGATACCCCTAGTCGGAGGTTTATCCATTGGGTGGTGGTATTATTTCATTAAATACCGTTTCCCCTCTAAAAAAGCTCCTTTTATTATTTCAACTTTTAAAAAACAAACAAACAGTAGAACAAAGTCAAAATGTGGCAAAAAGTATATCATGCAAGTTCGGAGATAATGGGCAATCTAAAATAGGATAAAAATGAAGGGTCACAGTTTTCACGGCTGTAATGCACTGCTGCTTTAAACCAATCATGACATCATCAGTCTACAGAACAGAACTTAATCGATGATACGAACATGCAAATCTTCCAGCAGAAACAGGCCTTACGGGCTATCAAGTTAGTCTGCTCGAATGCACGGCTAGCACCCTTATACGGCAACTGCCCCCTACTCCCCTCCCTCACCTTCACCCCCCCCGCACCCTGTCCCGTGCCCTTTTAAAACTGCCCACTGTGCTACAGGATACCACCTCCTCGGGTAGAATGTTCCATTTCTCCACCACCCTCTCTGTGAAAAAATGCCTTCTCATCTCTCTCCGATATCTTCCACCCTCCAACCCGAGATCACGTCATCTGGTGTCCCTTCCTCTCCTCAGTTTAAATATCCCTTCTGTGCCCATTTTGCTAATCCCCTTTAAATATCTGACGGTCCTAATCATATCCCTCCATCCCTCCTCTTCGCCAGGGTGTACATATTCAACTCAGTCAACCTGTCCTCATAGGTTTTCCCCTATAGCTGGATCATCTTAGTTGCCCTACGCTGAACCCCCCCCCCCAGCAATCTGATATCCTTCTTCAGAAAGGGACACCAGAACTGCATGCAGTACTCTAAATGTGGCCTGACTAGTGACGTATACAGTGGCAGGATCACATCCCTATTTCTGGATGAGATTCCTCTCGCAATACACCCCAGGATGTTGTTGGCCTTAGCTGCCACCTTCCTGCACTGAGCTGAGTTGTTCATGTTACCCATTATAATCAACCCTAGGTCCTTCTCCTCCACTGTGACCTCAATCTGAACCCCTCCCAACTGGTAGCTCCTCCCTGGGTTCCTTGCTCTGAAGTGCATAACCTTGCACTCCTTCGCACTGATGCTCAATTGCCACTTTTCTGACCACTCCTCCAGTTTGCTCAGGTCCTCCTGTAGCCCCTCCCACCCCTCTGTGTTGTCCACCACAGCCCCTATCTTGGCATCATCTGCAAACAGACTGATCTTGATCCTAATGCCATGTGAGATATCCGATATGAATAACCCAAACAACACCGGACCCAGGGCTGAGCCCTGCAGCACCCCACCTGTCACCACCCTTGGGCAAGAGAGTGCCCCCCACCACCACTACCTGTTGCTGCTTCCCATTCTGCCATTTCGCAATCCAGTTTACCATCTTTGTCCCTGCCCCCACATATTGCAAATTACCCCCCAGCCTCCCATGAGGCACTGAATCAAAGGCCTTGCTGAAGTCTAAATACAGTACAGCACAATGTTAAAAATAAGATCACAGTATGACTCCACAGCAGTATTAGACAGTCACTGACTGCAGGCATCCTGTGGGATTGAGACTTGGTTTAGATGTGGGGGGTATGAAATGGGTCAGTGGATGACAGTACTACCATTTGCATGAAAATACTACCAGGTGTAAGAAGGTGGTAGTAAATACTTCTGAGTCCTAAAAATTATCTGGACCACTGAGCACATCCACTGCTCGGCCTTTATCCAGTTCCCTCATTACCCAGTCATAGTATTCAATTAGGTTGGTCTGGCAGAATCTTCCAGAGACGACTCCATGCTGCTGACTGTCCTGGAGTCCATTTTCCTCCAGAAAGGTCAGCAGCCTCTCTTTCAGGATTGCTTCCATAAGTTTTCCTACAATGGATGTGAGGCTTACAGGTCAGCAATTGCCTGGTTCATCCTTTGGGCCACTCTTGTGGCGGGGCACTACGTGGGCCATTTTTCAATCCTGTGGTACACAGCCTGTGTCCAGTGAGGTATTGAACAGGTCTGCCAGTGGCCCCGCCAGTTCTTTCAGCGCCCTGGGATGAATGCCATCCGCACCTGGTACCTTATGCACACTTAGGCCCAGATATTCAAACTGCGCCAGTCTGAGGCGCAAGCCCCTGCGCTGCTCAAAATAGTTGCGCAGGGGTGTGGCCGGGGTGATATTCAAAGGTGCGCTGTTGAGCAACTCCTTTGAATCTCGCCCCAGGCTCTGTTTGCTGCGCGGCGCCCAGTGGAATTTCTTCCGCCAAGTTGCAGGAGTTGAGCATTCAACTTGCGGTGGCGCAAAGTACCATTGCATCATCGCCAAATTTCCGATATTCAAAAGGTGACATGCAAATGGGGCCATAATTTATGCAAAGGCGCGGGGGCCATTTGTATCTCTTTATGGCCCCATTTGCATGCCATTTGCATGTAGGTGCGCCCGATCCCGAGGACTTGCTCCTGGCCACCCTGCCAGGCAGCAGCCGTCGGGGACCGGCCCTGCTACTGCAGCCGATCGCGGAGCATCACAGTTACATGCCCCACACTCCCACAGCCCGGTCGCGGGCATCACGGTCCCCATGCCCCCCCACCTCCCACAGCCCGATCGTGGGCATCACGGTTACATGCCCCCCACACCTCCCACAGCCCGACGCGGGCATCACAGTCATGCCCCCACACCTCCCACAGCCCGATCGCGGGCATCACAGTTCCCATGCCCCCACACCTCCCACGGGTTGCATGCACAACTCTCGCTAACCCGACTGAATATCGGGTTGCGCAGGTTATGCATGGATCCTCCCCCTCCTGTTGAGCATGCATTCATTTGCATTGCTCTCTTGCGCAACCTGGTGCCAGTGGCGTAACTGCCTCCTGCTGAATATCGCAGAATGGCGCATTTTGGACTTGTGCATGGCGCAACCCTGTTGCGCATGGCGCAACCCTTTTGAATATCTGGGCCTTAGTGTCTTCAGACCCTCCAGCACCCTGCCCTCCATAATTACCCCATCTGTCACCCCTTCCCTCCCCTTGCCCACTTTCCCCATCCTCTGAGGTAACTGTCCTGTATCAAGGGGGATCAGTAGTAGGAGAGATGAGGTTATACTGTCCTTGTACAGGTCACTGGTAAGGCCTCATCTAGAGTATGGAGTTCAGTACTGGTGCCCACACTTCAAAAAGAACATCAACCTGCTGGAGAAGGTCCAGAGGAGGGCTACAAAGATGATAGCTGGTCAGCAGGGTAAGGCATATGAAGAGAGATTGAGGGCACTGAACATGTACTCCTTGGGAGACAGCAGAGAGAGAGAGAGAGAGAGAGAGAGAGAGAGAGAGAGCGCACAAGGTAACATGAATGGGACCTTTAAGTACATGAAAGGGATAAATAAGGTTGATAAGGAGAGTCTCTTTAAGCTGAGTGGCAACCATAACACAAGGGTGAAGTCTTAAGCTGGAGGGTGGGCAGTTTAGGAGGGAGGTCAGGAAGCACTTCTTCACAGAGAGGGTGGTGGACACTTGGAATGTACTGCCAGAAGAGGTAATCTCATTGAAGACAGTGGGCAACTTTAAAAGAGGCTGTGACAGGTATAGGGGGCAGGTAAGGATCATGGGTTGGGAGAATGAGAGGAGTGGGGAGAGGGGGCAGGGACAGTAGCTCAAGCTGTGGACCCTGCAACATGAGCAGATTTGATAGACCAAATGGCCTTCTTCTGTTGGCTTCTTCGTATGTTCGTATGTCCACCCTTCCCTTTCGTGAACACAGAAGTACTCATTTAGTGCTTTTGCCTGTTCTGCCCCCTTCTCCACCCACTCCTTGTCCTTCCTAATCGTCATTATCTGGTCCTTGCAACTCCTTCTCTCCTTTATGTATCTGAAAAAGTCTTTCTCCCCTTCCCTGATGCCCTGTGCCAGCCTCAGCTCACTGGAAGTCTTGGCTGCCCTGACCAATCTTGTTACCTCCTTGGACTTCTTCACATACAATTCCCTGTTCTCCCCTTCCCGGACTTCTTGAACCTCTGAAAAGCTGCTTTTTTTTGCCCTTACCCCTTGCAAAACTTCCTTGTTCAGCCAGCTTGGCGTCTTAGCCCTAGTATTCTTGCTCAGTGTCTTGGCACATGACCCAGTAGCCTCAATCAGCCAAGTCTGATAATATCCCACTTCTGATATGCATCCATATCAGGCCTAATTCCTACCAGGTGCCTTCTCAGAATTTCCCCCATCTTGATAAAGTCTGCCCACCTGATGTCAGCCACCCTGGCTCCTGTACCTACAGTCTCCCTGCACATACTGAGCGTGAACCACACTGACTGATGGTCACTCCCACCTAGCGGGTCCTCCACCCTCAGATCCCTCATAGCCTCCCCGTTAGTTAGCACTAGGTCCAGAGTGTTTTCCAGCTGAGTTGGCCCACTGACCACCTGCACCAGGAAGCTATGCTGGAATGCATCCAGTAGCACCTGCTCCCTTGCGCTTGAGGTAGCTGGGGTTCCCCAATCCACTCCTGATAGACTGACGTCCCCCACAATCACAGTGTTCCCTTTCCTGCATACTCTTCTAATCTGCTCCGCTAACTCCTTCTTCAAGTCATCTGTCTGAGTTGGTGGTCTATACACCACGCCTATCCGCAGTATCCTACTTTTATAATCAAGGAACTGCATCCATAATGCCTCTGTTTTACCCTCCCCCCACTCATCCCTTGTACACCTTATCCCTTCTCTAACATAAACTGCCTCTCCCCATTCCTTGTCTTTTCTATATATCCTATATCCTGGGATCATCGGATCCCAGTCCTGGTATTGTGTGGCCTAAGTCTCTGTGATGGCAGCAATGTCCACCATCCCGACAGCCAAGAGAGCCTATAAGTCAGCTGTTTTGTTCCCCAGGCTCCTTGCATTCAGGGAGACCACCCTCCACCCAGTTCCCTTCCTTACCTTAACCTGTTCCCCCTCATCCCGATTCCCCCCCCATGGCCCTACCCTGGTACCATCAGTGTTAGCATGGGGGGGTTAGCTCGCTCGGCTCCATCTGGCGACCGTGCATACCTGCTGCACACTCGCCTCCCGCATACCTAGTTTAAAATCCACCTTGGATGCTATGAACTCTCTCAGCTTTTGTTTCAAGACTCCCTGACCCACCTTACTCAAACGCAATCTGTCCTTCGCATACAGATCACTGTTGTCCCGGGTGTTTCCCCAACCTCCCACCAGCCCATATCCTTGGGTTCGACACCACTCTCTCAGCCAAGAGTTAAATTCCTCTGTCCTTTCGTTCTTCACAGTGCTTGCCCTGGGTACTGGGAGCACTTCCAAGAAGGCCACTGAATTCCCTACCTCCAAACACAACCTCCCCAGTTCCTCTAACCTCTCCCTTACCAATTCAACTGTACTGCCCTCAAGTCGTTTGTGCCTACGTGCATCACCCCATATGGTTCATCTCTTCTTCTTGATATAATCAATATGACAATCACAACTCAAAAGAAGCCACCCTCCAGCTGGGTGTGCTACAGGAAAGAACATCAATCAGCACACAGCATTCCAGCACTACCCACCACGTAACAGACCGAAAGCAATGAATGCTCAGTATTAAAGCAATTTATTAAGATGGAGAACAAAGTATAAACCTCCAAAGCGCTAATGCACAAACCAGGGAATAAACAGGCAGGACCCCACTAGACTTCTACCCTTCTACCGGCATCACTGACGCTTCATCAGGAAGTGTCCCACAGGTGTAACCACCCTCCACTTAAACCAGATTCTTAAAGTGACAGTACTTGAATCTGATTGGATCAATACCACTTGGTTCAAGAAGAAATCTATTTAAAAATCTGATTACATAAAACATTGCACAAAACTGTGAATATACTTATACACATATATACAAAACAATGTGAAAAAGTGAGTAAAAAACAAACAAAAAAAAAAAAACATAAGAATCTTATGTAAGGGGATTAAAAGGCCTCATTTTAACCAAACTGGAATAAACAAAAAACATGTAAAATCATGTATTATATAATATTATATTATATAGCATAGCTGTTCCATTCCACTGGTGTGTTATACAGACGAGGCACACTGATGAGTCCTGGCAGGACGAAACACATGTCTGTGTCTTCTGTTGGCACCCTCTGCAGTCTATGTGAGAGGCCTTGCGGCGCCATGGATTTCTGCTTAAAGTTGAACCAGCATAATATTTTGTGGTGATTTGCATATATGGCCCATGATGCTTTGCATTATGGGGTATGTGTGATTTTGTATTTCTTTGAAATTTGGGTTCCCTGCCAATGCCCTTTGAGGTAACCCTTGCCTCAGTGCTTGCACACTAAGGTTCTTTGTCTTTTAGCCTGTTTTTGGTTTTTATTGGGCTCACCACAACCCAACCCAGATAGATCAACTTAGGGTGGCTGATTCATTCCACTGGGGTGTCATACAGATGAGAAACACTGATGAGTCCTGGTAGGACAAAACGCATGTCTATGTCTTCTGTTGGCACCCTTTGCAGGCTGTGTGAAAGGCCTTTCGGCACCATGCATTTCTGCTTAAAGAGCTAGTGTACTGCTTGAAATTAACAGTAATTCTCAGATGCAGTCAGCTATCACTTCTTATATCTCAAGTATTTTTTTCTTTTTGTTAATTAGAAGATTTTCCACCTGGCAGTACTGGGGTGATGTGTGAAGCAGCACTCTGTCTGGAGGAGAAAAAAAAAGTCAGTTCTGTTCCTCCCACCACATCGTCATAAATGAGGCCAAACACCTTGAGACACCACATTTCTTGCAGTCTGAGTAGTGACTCTCACAAGCTACCAATCAAAATGCAGGAAATAGTGACATCATTAGAAACCAGCCAGAGACAGTACCTGCTGCTTCATGTGAAAGTGAAACCTGGCAGGGAGAAATGGTTCTCATTGGTTACTAGTGATGTCATAGTCAGTGTGGTCTCAGTGTCGATGTAGTGGGAGGAACAGAACTGACTTTTTTTCCCCTCCAGAGTGCTGCTCCACACATCACCACAGTACTGCCAGGTGGGAAATCTTCTAATTAGCAAACAGAAAAGAAAAAATACTTGAGATACAAGAAATGATAGCTGACTACATCCAAAAGTTACAATTAATTGCAGGCAGTTTCCAGGCAGTACACTAAAACTGAACCAGCATAATATTTTGTGGTGGTTTGCATATACAGCCCCTGATGCTTTGCATTATAGGGGTATGCGTGATTTTATATTTCTTTGAAACTTGGCTTCCTGGCCAATGCCCTTTGGGGTAACCCTTGCCTCAGTGCTTGCACACTAAGGTTCTTTGTCATATATTAGAATAATAAAGTAACAGCAAAAAGCACACAGCAGAGCAAACTTGGATATACTTGAATAATAGGCCAATACTTAATTGGGGTACAAATATTATAGCACAGTATTCCTGTTACATGGTGGGTAGTACTGATAATATGATATCAAAACACAGCTTTCGTAAGTTGCTTCTTAAAACTCAGAGTCAGAACTTTTGTAAAAAGAAAGCTTTTACAACACAACAGTTCCAACCCCCCCCCAAAAAAACCCAGACTCAATTCATTTTAAAGTAGGCACAGCAATTTACTTGCACAACAGGGCCTTGTTAGTTGAACTGTGGCTTTGATTTGACCCCATTAACCCTATAAAACAATCAAAAAACCCCACTGAAAACCCCACTCCCATTGAAATTAATAGAGCGCGCCCCACACTCTACAATGTAATACCTCACAAAACATTGGAGTGCAGGGGCAACACAGGGGAGAAGCATTTGACAATAGGAACTAGGAAGGGGAAGGAACTGGGAAGATGAGCAGAACTGGATTGGGTGGATGAACGGAATTTACAATGCCTTCCCCCTACAAAACTTAAGAAATTAAAAATTCTGCAAACTGGACTGTTTAAGTCATGGGGACCAAAGTTACCACTGGGGGATATGAGGGATTGTTTTAAAATGAGCACAATTTTTGATCATTAAATGCTCATAAAACAGAACTATATGTAGGCTGCATAACTGACCCAGGAAGGCAAATACTTTCCAACTTGTGTGGTTTCTGTAAACACACATAAAATCAAAAGCCGACACCAAGTATCATGGGTATGTAAATCTGTGTGTGTGTGTGTGTGTGTGTGTGTGGGGTAAACAGTCTACAAAATTCACCTAGTGCTACATTATGTTTGACATGTTACTATTCGGGTCTCACCAAAGCTAAATCACATACACTAAACACAACAATAATCTTTAAACTTGTTCACGAAAAGAGTATGCATGATGACAAAATGGGCTGAAGCTATCATTTGCCGCCTAAAAACTAGCCGTTTATTTTTAGTTATCTTTATTTTTTTTATTTAGAATTTTTTCATAGTGGATGGCACACTAAACCAAAGCTCATTTCTAGGTGCATCTGGGGAGCACAGGGAGGTTAAGGGACTAGCTCAGGGTAACAGTATGCAAATGGCAGATGCAAGTTTCATACCCAGGTCTACCAGATCTGTAGAGTCGCACCTTTGTTGCTTTAACTCTCTAGGCTAAACTACCTCCCAATTGACACAGCAACTAGAACCAAACTCACTCACTTTTAAGGCATGTTTACATTACCTTGCTTGTTACACTACTGTCTGCACCACTCCAAACAAGGATGGGTTTGCACTCTCTAGTGTACGGCAAGGTGCAGGCCAGGGGGTTGCTGACCCCTAGCTTTGAACACAAACAAACCAGAATGGCTTACACTCACTGGTCATGAAGTTGGTTAAAATCAGAAAAAAAAAATTGCCAAATGATGCCAAAAATAGATTTATCAGTTAAAGCAAGATAGCTGCAAAATAGTTCAGGACTGCTAGTGCAAAACAACCAGCCACCATGTCCATGTTCCCTGGCGCTTTGCTCAGTGGAGCTTTGTCAGGGGGCGGGTACCTGGAGTGGCTGGCGTTCCTTAAATACTGACACTGTAATGACGTAACTACACTGTAATGACGTAACTAATTAGACTAACACATCATTACTCTGAGGGTAGTGCAATTGTCAGTAACTGTGGCACGACTCAAACTATGACACCGACAAGTAATGCATCGTATTAAACCAACAATTACAAAGAAACATTAATTTCGATTCTGTGAAACATAAATACAAAAGGTATCAATTAAATAGCCAAGAATAAAGTATGGGAACTCATTATTTTCTACATCATTTAGTGCTAAATGCAAGCTTGGTATGAAGATTTCTTGCAGAATGCTGGCAATTTAAATCAAAGTCATGAATCAACATTAAAAACAGTATAATACTATCTAGCCCGTCGGCACCGAGATGCTGGGCACCTCTCTACTTGTCGCCCGGCCCATGTTCAGGAATGAGCAAGGGCTTGGGGAGGCTGGAGGTGATGGAGCAGCTGCCAGGCAGTTCTACTCTCCCACATCAAGAAGGTTGGCTCTCTCGGCCTTAGACCACCACCATGTTGTGGCGTGATGGTGGTGCAGGCAAGAGGAGGGAGTTGGGCACTAGGCCGGGGGTGGGCAAAGCGGAGTCAGAATGGCATGTGCACTACCTTGTCTGGGGTTCTGTGGTTTAAAGGGGAGAACCCCAGAAAACAGTGGGAGTTGCGCTGGATGATGCCCAGGCTGACTCCATGTGGATGCTACCGAGGTAGTGAGGGAAGGGCCTCGAAGACCATGGATGCCTAGTGACGGATGGCTGGACACAAGCCGGCAGCCCGCTGGGAGCATAAATACTTGTATTAAAAAAAAAAAACAACAACAACAAAAAAAACACACAGCATAATACAAAGACTCACTCTGGCGTTTATGTCCATGTTATGAAAATTCATAAATGAACCTGCAGGTACAGTAGTGCTGACTTGCTACTCATGTTGATATTTCAGCTATCACATAGCTGCCCAACACGTATCCCCTTAACATCAGTTTATCAGTGGAGGAGGGGAAACATTTTTCCCCACAGTAGTCGGTTTGTAAATAATACTGTAGTCAGTTTAAGTGAAAAATATTCCCAAATAAATTATGCATAAATTATATACAGCTAAGACAGTTTCCAGGGCAATAGACGATTACGTTCTTCCCCTGACATGGAAGGAGGCATGTAATGGACTTTTTGGCGGTTTGATTGATAGTTTATTCATTCATATTCACAGAAAGAGTTTTAAATCCCAATTGATACTGAGGCCATTGGGTTGAAGGCACTTCAGAGAGAAAAATCCAGTAGCACTCTTTCTCTCTCTCTCTCTGCAGTGGCTAATTCAGCCTGTTGCCACCATGTTTGCCCACTTTGACCTGTTCAAGTCCCATGAAGCGTAAATCACAGAGATTACTGTTAGGACGGAGCTGAAGATATCCTGGACATGCTTCTGAACTCAAGTTTTAATGGGTGTACCATATGACCCACATAAACTTTGGGACAACTGCACCTCAAAGTGTACATGACAAAGTTCATGCCGCATGAAATAAACTGTCGAATTTCAACAGTTATGTTGCAAGTAGACAGTAAGAAACTGCAGCCTTGATTGCAATAACATTCCAGATGGTTGTGTCGGTAGCCATGTGGTAGGGGTTTAAGTGTGGTTTAGAGAACTGGCTCTGTACCAATTTATCCTTAATACTGGAAACTCTGCTGAATGCAGTTCTCGGCTAACTGCCTAGACTAGTCACCCAAACAGAATTGTCCAGTACTGAGTCACTATGGTACCAATCTTCTCTGCTCTCCGAATTCTGTAATAAAGTAAACCAGTGTACTGTTTTCCATAGGTCTGATTTTCGGCTGTAACATCATATGTCATTCCGTGCAATTTGCTCTTTCAAATGCAGAGTTTAGAACCTTAGCACTATACCCGCTAAACAAGAATCTCTCCCTAAGCTCCTCTGTATGAAAATCTTCCCGATCTAAAATTATGCCTAAGGCACAAAAGTTGGCCATAAGGGACAGAGTCCTTTAGTGATCTGGGGGTGGGCGTAACTGGCTAACAGCAAGCTGTTGGTAGAGGTTGGTTGTGACCTTATTGTTGCTGTCAACTATTAATGTAATATCCAGAAATTTATTATTTTGGGGTCGACAGTGTGGGTAAAGTGTAGGCTAGTGTCATTCACATTTAGTCATCTCAAGAAATTTTCTTCCTCCTACACGGAGTCATTTCACACACAGATGGCATTGTCTATAAAATAAATGCCATTTAATGATCTTACAAAAAAATGGCTTAGTGAGTGCAATAAGGATGGTATCCTTTTCCTATAAGCCCAAAAACAAGTTTGTGAATGAGGGTGCCATGGCAACCCCGCTGCAGTACCACAACACTGTAAGTAGTAACCATTGTTAAAATTTGAAATAACTGTGTGTAAACACAAATTCTAACTCCTCCAAGATTAAATTAGTGGACATAATGTCTCGCATGCTGCTATACCATCATGATGCTGAATCGAGGTATAAAGTTATTCAACATCGACTCCGAACCATAGAAATCCTAGATTCCGTGTAAAGTCTGAGAACTTTTCCAAACACGTGCATAGTATCACAGAGGTGGGACCCCAAACAAACAACGCTGTTTTGCAAGAAGAAATCCAGGAACTTGCTGAGGTTGTCTGTGAGGGATCCCACCCCCGGCACTATAAGGCATCGGGGGTTAAAAGGGTCCTTGTGGATTTGGAGCAAAATATACAGGATGGATGTTACTGGAAATTGTGGCTTTAAGAAACTGAATTCAGTTTCACTAATTTCACCCACAATACATGCCCTTTCAATTATTTCCAATAATTCCAGTTTAAATACTGTCAGGGGATCCGAAGGTAACCTTTGATAATTTCTAGCATCAGTTAACAGTTACAATACCTTACATCTGTAAAGATCCCTCAATAGCATGACAAGATTCCTCTCCTTTGTCTGCCCCCTTGAAGATGACATATTGCAGCTCCTTAAGTTCATTTAGTGCTCTTTTTTCACATATTGTGAGATTCTCAAAGCAATCCCTAGTACTTTTATCCAAAACTATTTTTACCTCTTTGAGCACTGTTTTTCATAGGCATTAATGACAGGACATGCAGTAATCAGATAAAAATCAGATTTCAGATAAAACAGAGTTCTGCTGAACTGACAAAAGTTCTGTCTGTTTACATAGACTGGTAGTAGTATGCTTCGTTTAGCAAGGAACTCACAGTAGTTCAACCAGTCCTGCATTGACCAACTATTAGACATTAGTTGAGAACTACCTGTGTTGCTTGAGAAATCCAACAGTACTGGGTCTACATCCCACGTTGGGCTAGCCTGGTTTTCAGTGTTGATGTCTTCCATCGAAAGTATGCTTTGCCCGTCGTCCAGGTAAGAAATAACATCACGCCCACTGTGTCTTCCTGTAGTGGGTTTTTAACAAAGTAACCCCGCAATTTGAGTTTTTCTAAATAAATTGTGCAAATCCATGGTGATATGGAATTTATCTGGTGTGGTACTCGGGACAAAAGAAAGTATTTCCTTAGCACACTCTTTTGAGGTCCCATGAGTACGTGAGCGGTAAGATTCACAACTCGCCACTTCTTGTCCTGCTTGTCTTCTGTATATGTATGTCTCCATTTGCCACCTGTTCTTGCTCTGCAGGTTTTCTTTTTGTTTTGTTTTTCCTTTGGGATATTGTTTTGCTTAACTTGTGTTCCAGTGGTTCTGGAAAAAAAAGAGAAAAACACCCTTTGATGTGCTTGCAGTAGTGGCCTCTTCTGTTTTGCTCTTCTCAGTGGTCGAGCCCTCAGAGATATTGATTGATTGTTTCAGTCATTGTTGACTCAGACCTTTCAGGTTGTTTGGATTGATTTCTTCTGGGGAGGGATTTGAACCTGCCTCAGGAGGCAGATGTACAGCTTCTGTTCTTGGCCCAGTGAAATGCCCCCTAATAATCTGCACTATTCCTTTCCAGTTACGTATTCTGTTCCTTTTAATAAGTTCTGCCTCCTGTTGTCAGAGCTCAACTTCTAATTGCTTGCCATGCTTTGCAAAGTTTGGGTGAGTGAAGTACTTTTGTAAAGATTTTCTAGTTTCAGAAATTTGTTTTGTTAATTCCTCATGCTTACCAGTATCTTCTTTGATTAAGAACAGTATAACGTTTTGTTCCAGTATGCTGCCGTACGCTCCTAGACTTCTTTATTTTTAAAGTTGACTAACCCTCCCAAGGACACAACAGTAACTCTCAAACCTCTGGGATCAAGACCTTGTCCCACATAATCTTCCAAACTGATAATGTTGTAAGTTCAGCTCTAGAAACAGTTGTCTTTCTGAAGTTATGAGAAAGGATTTGATCTCACTTTCATCAGTGGTAGTGTCAAATCTGTTTTCATTGTTCAATTTCTTCTTTGCCGACTCTTTTCTCTTGGATAACTAATCAGCTGTGGTTGTGCAAACTCTGTGTATGGGAGGATGGCCTCCTCAATACTGTTGTCATTTTCAGAGCTCATTGCAGAGTAGTTTAAGGAGTGCTCCTGTTGTGTGATAAACTGATATCATAGGCTCTAATCAATGTGTCCTAGCAGTACGTTGATGTATTAGAAGTGTAGCTGAGCTTCATAGATTCTAGTTGTTTATTGTTCATCTGTACACAAGTATGCTGTATCTTGAATTTAATTATTTCTTCTTTCCTTTGATCTCATCAAATGCAGCTGGAGGCCTGGAGAGCACAGGAAATGCCTGCTTTAACTCCCCAATCGAATGCATGGTTAATCTCGCCACAAGTAGGGGCAGCTCCCAGCTCCTGTATTTAAAAACTGGTAACTGGGGAAGGCACACTGAGCCAAGGCTCATTTCCAGGTGGAACCCAGTGGAGGGGAATGCAGAGAGGATAACATACAAAATCTGAGAATAGCAGAGAACCTAGTAATGCTTTACTTCTATACTCTCACTGGTTTCACCACCATACCTGCAGGTCCATTTATGATGTTTCATAATATGGACATAAAAGGCAGTGTGACTCTGTCTGTGTGTTATGCTGTTTTTAATGTTGATTCATGACTTTGATTTAAATTGCCAGCACTCTCCGAGACAAGTTTGCATTTAGCACTAAATCTTATAATTTGTGGGTGTCATAGTTTGAGTTTCGCTACAATTACTGACAATCACACCAACCTCAGTACTATGATGTGTTATTCTAATTAGTTATGTCATTACAATGTCAGTACCTAAGGAATGCCAGTCACTCAGGTACCCGCCCCCCTGATGAAGTTCCACTAAGTAAAGCGATGTGGCACCTGGACACAGTGTTTGGTTGTTTAGCACCAACAATCTTGAGCTGTTTTGTAGTTACTTTACTTTTAATGGGAATTGTCAGCACTAAGAGTGGCTGGTCCTAAGTTACATTTTGTGTGTATAAACATTACTGTTTACTACAGTATAGTAGTTTTTAATCACACTAATTCTGTAGACCTGCAAGCTGACATTTTCTGTAACAAAAATTCCCAGAATCCCCTGCTGCTGACAGAGGAAGGCTGCAGCAGTGGGAGACATTTAACAGCCTGTAGTACATGTTAAAGTTTTCTAAGCTCCAATTTTTTGTTTGCTGTTCCTGCTGTCCTCCCTGGGCTAAGTACAGTCACAGATGACTGCGCTTAGCCCTGGGAGAACAGCTGAACCAGCAAACATATGCTCTGAGCTTATAAACTCTAAAATACACTGCAGGCTACTGAATCTCTACTGTTGCAGCCCTTCTCTGATGTCAGCTGCAGGGGATTCTGGGATTTGTAGTACCAGAAAATGCCAGCTTGCAGGTCAACAGAATTAGTGCGATACAATCTGCTCTACTGCAGTAAACAGTAAGTAAGCAAACCGTTTTTGCTCACAGAGTGCGAGTTGGGACCAGCCCCATACTTGAGCGTGGGGCTCTCAGTGCCGACAGTTTCCCTTTAAATAATGAATCTATTTTTAACATCATGTGGCAACATTTGCCTTCTGATTTAACCAATTTGATGACCAGGTGAGTGTGGGCTATCCTGCCTTGTTTGTCTGCAACCACTCCCAAGCCACTCCTCCAGAAATCCTGCCAACCAGAGTTTACACAACAGAGGTTGTGCATTGTTGCAGGGTCATTCTCCATGCTAGATTGAACTTCTGACAACTGTACTGGATTTCTGACGGGGCCAGAAGGTATTCACATAAGTTTAAAAAATTGGGACTATACACCAGAATACTGCATAGTAAAAACTTAAGCATAATGCTCAAATTTGGCATTAGTCACATCAGGGAACAAGGTGAGATGAGAGGGGTCTGACCACTGTCAAAGCCTGTCATATTTCTTCCTAACAAGCTTTATTTTTTTGTTTAACTCAGTGAAAGTGATCCCTTCTTAGAGTCTACTGTCTTGGACATGACACTTGCTATCCCCCAAAAAAAAAAAAAAAAAAAAGAAAAAATGCAAAGATGCCGTGGTGTGTTTAGTGAACTCATTTTTGGACCTGGCACGGGGTGCCACAGGGCTGCTCCAGTGCAGGCGGAGCAACATTCTTCCATGCTAACCAAAAAAACCTTCACCAGTACAGCTGCCCACCAAAATAATGATCACTCTGTGTCACAAGGCAGTGACTTACAACACTCCAGAACCTGTTTATACTACTGGATCTGCACCAATGCAGCTCACCTGCACCGCTCGCAGTAGTGCAGATCAGGCCATGTAAAGGCACCTTTAGAAAGACAGAGAAGGACAGGAAGTTAAGAGCATACTTTGTCACTTTCTACCAGTCTGTGACTTAAATTTGAGCAGTCAGCTTCAGCCTCCTTTGCTCTCTCTCTCTCTCTCATTCCTGTTCTTCCAAACACATGCTGCAAAAGTACAGTATACACCCACATGGTCAGTTTCCTGAAAGAGACACTGAACTCACCACCGCAAACACCTGCAAGACCACTCTGCCACAGGACAGGCACAGTCACCTCACAATCTCATTCTGCTCTCAAGCACTTGCCTCGCTCGATGAGTATCAGCATCAGAAGTATGAACATGCGCTTCATATCAATTACTGTTTCGGGGCAACTCTAGTGGCAGACAGGAGTCCCCCAGGACTTAGCCTGTCAGTCGCATGATCAGAGGGCTGGATGTGAGGACACTGGGACAGTTATGGTGGGCAGAGGGTCGCAGCATCAACCAGATAAAGTTCAAGATTTGAACAGTGCAAGGTATTAAAAAAAGTAGGACTGGTGCAGCTGCTAATCAGAACCTATAGGTCCCCTGTTTTAACTTGTACATTGCTGAGAGTTCCCCTTTAATTAGTTTCCCACTTACCTACTTGTGAGGGATTTGGTCTGTGCAAACTCATAAAAATAAATCACACATATGCTGAGAAAGCATGATATATAGTATATATATATATATATATATATATATATATATATATATATAGCTGTATTATTTATATATTCTTTGCAAAACAAAAAAAACAACTTTGTTAATGCACCATTTAGGGTAACTTAATGTCACCAAAGCATGGAAATGTGGCATTAGGGTTTCTAACTCTAACTCCCAACCCCCAAGCAGCAAAAGGAAAAAACATTAGGGTTTTCGGTTTCAAGAGTGTTGGTGAATCAGTAGTGGGGTCTTCCTTGGGGTTGCCAACCCTAATGCTCCCCCCTCCCCTTAGCCCGTAGCCTCCAAGTCTGAAGCACAAGGTACAGCTCCAAGCCAGTGCCTCACACTGATGCACTCAAAGGTAGAGAAGTGTATCTCCCCACATGTCTCTAACACAGTTTGTTGTAGCTTTCTTCATACAGGGTCCTGTGGGTCCTGGGTGAAGAAAGGAGATCATGTATTATGTTTTTTACTCATGGAATGGGGTGGGCATTACGGTTGACAACCCCAAGGAAGACCCCACCACTCTCTCTGGGGCTACTGCAGACAGTATGCACACTCCTTTTACAGTATACAGGATGGGTGCACTCCTTGTCAGTCCATATTCTGGCCAGCCAAGGTGATGAGAGGAGGGCTGTGCCAGTCACTGTGATAAGTGGAGGTGGCAGGGTGGTTTGCTTGGTGGCAGCAGTGCAGCGGAGGGGCTGCTAGACAGCTTGCTTGACACAGCGGCGGGCAATTGGTGGCTGGCGGTGCCACTGGACACCAGGGAATATTTAAACATGTATAGGGATGGGAATCAGAAGGTCGGGGGTGCCACTAGACACCAGGGAATACTAAACAAGAGTACAGGGATGGGAATTGGAGGGCAGGGGATGCCAACAGACACCATGGAATATTTGAACATGTACAGGGACAGAGATCGTAGGGCAAGGAGTGCCACTAGACATCAGAAAATACATAAACATGTACAGGGACAGGAACTGCAGGGCAGGGAGTGCCACTAAACACCAGGGAATATGTAAACATGTACGGGGATCAGAGTACAGGGGGTGCCACTAGACACCAGGGAATATGTAAACATGTACGGGGATCAGAGTACAGGGGGTGCCACTAGACACCAGGGAATATGTAAACATGTACGGGGATCAGAGTACAGGGGTGCCACTAGACACCAGGAATATGTAAACATGCTGCAGGGATCAGAGTACAGGGGTGCCACACTAGACACCAGGGAATATGTAAACATGTACGGGGATCAGAGTACAGGGGGTGCCACTAGACACCAGGGAATATGTAAACATGTACGGGGATCAGAGTACAGGGGTGCCACTAGACACCAGGGAATATGTAAACATGTACGGGGATCAGAGTACAGGGAGTGCCACTAGACACCAGGGAATATGTAAACATGTACGAGGATCAGAGTACAGGGAGTGCCACTAGACACCAGGGAATATGTAAACATGTACGGGGATCAGAGTACAGGGAGTGCCACTAGACACCAGGGAATATGTAAACATGTACGGGGATCAGAGTACAGGGGGTGCCACTAGACACCAGGGAATATGTAAACATGTACGGGGATCAGAGTACAGGGGGTGCCACTAAACACCAGGGAATATGTAAACATGTACGGGGATCAGAGTACAGGGAGTGCCACTAGACACCAGGGAATATGTAAACATGTACAGGGACTGGGGAGTGCCACTAGACACCAGGGAATACTTAGACATGTATGAGAATGGGTATCAGAGGGTGGGGGGTGGCACTAGACACCAGGGAATATGAAAATATGTACGGGATGGGGATCGTAGGATGGGGAGTGCCACCAGACACCAGGGAACACTTAAACATTTATGAGGATGGGGATCGGAGGGTGGGAATCCCCAGTAGCGGCTCTAGCCACAAATGGTTACCAGGGCACAGCTGGGGCACAACAGATGGCAGCCAGGGCACTGATATACTGTTACTATGGGGGAAGCTCTGCACCATATGGGGCACCAACTGGGGCACAGCATTTTTTTACCGGGGCACGTGCCCTGGCGGGCCCTGGTGTAGAGCCGCCACTGGGAATCCCACTAGATACCAGGGATGTCATTGCTGCAATGGGCTGGAGCGGGCAGTTGCAGTCCCTTTGCTCACTACCAGGGCCTTGTGCCCCATTAAGTCGGGGTTTGCAAAGGTGGTAACTTTCACCCATTAGGGTGGCAGTTACTGCCTGTGCAAACCTTTCAATATCATTATGTGCCCGTATGCAGAGGTGACCCCTTTATCTGCATGGGAGCAGTGGGAACGTAGCGCTTGGGTGCTAACAAGTTTTACCCGCATTATAGGGTGTCTGAATTTAGACCCCACTCAAAAATTGTCTGCAAAACCTGGTTAACGGGTGCAAACACCCCTTAGCATCTGGGCTTAGTTTTGAATATCTGGCCCCAGGGTTCCTAAAACTAGCAGGCTAATTTAGAAAAATGTCCTAATAGCTGCTGAAGGGAAGGACACACTAGGATTACACACACAAATCAAAACATTCTGCACAACATGTGTTAAACCTTGATTTAAACAACCTATTGAAAAGCTATGACTAGTAACCTGACGTTTACCTTGAATATGCAATGGACTGACTCAAAATATACGATTTATTATCCACGGCGGGGGGGGGGGTGAAACGGGACCGAAACAAATCAGTTAAAGGCAGACAGGCCGGTACGGCCAGACTGGGCTCAAGTTGCAGGAACGTTGCCTTTTCCGACCACTCTTAGCAGACAACTGTTCTGGCCTTTACCGATCTGGTAGTAGGGTCTTGTTCCAGCGGTCCATACCCGGGACTTGGTGAAAACTGGACTATCCTAACTGGACTGAACCACATCAGTTAAAATTGGGCCGGCCAAGCTAGCCAGACCAGCAAAATTCAGACAACTTGCGCCTGGTCCGGCTTTTACAGATCTGGTCCAGTCTAGTTCCAGCCGTCAATTTTTCATCCTTACCTAGGGCAGGACATCCCCCTTAAACCTTAAGGTGAACTGCATATTCTGAGTCAGGCTATTGCCTAACCCCTGTGTATTCTGATTGTAAGTGCTTGACAAATCAGAATAACCTCGATAGTTGTTACTTTTTGTTTACAGCGCCACTGCAAAATATAACAGCTAGTCAGATGAAACGTAAGTGGAAAATTAAAAATCGTGATGAATGAGCTTATCTAAACTCATGACAGTAGCTAGGTGGCTCCTCCTATGCAAAAATGAGCATCAGCACTACTCTAATAGTCCACAACTTCCCCAAATAAACTACCAAACAAATCTTTCAGCGAACAGCCCTGGCCCAAGCCACAACATAACGGAAAAGTTTCTTACCGAAGTCGGTCAGTAGGGGGTCGGGGTCTCTATGTTCCCTCCGATCTAGCCCAGGAACAAACAGTACTGTTTAGCAGCCCCTCCTGATGATCGAACCGTGGCGGCGACAGCTCAGATCAGCTGTTTCTGCTCGCCAGACATTTGGGGATTTCCTGACCTCCCGGCTCAGTTTTTTCGCTTTTGATTGGCTCATCGGGGCGAGTGAAATTATTTTTGTGTCATTAACATCGGGGAGCAGTAGTTAGGGAGCATCTGCAAATTACCGCACTTGAACCGGGAGAAGGAGAACTGTCGAAATAATAATAAAAAAAAAATCCTAAAAAACACGTGGGGATAAAAAAAAAAAAAAACACCGTTGCTAGTTGGTTAACTTGCCTTAGTTTCTTCTACTGCAGGATCAGGGAGGAGCAGTTAGCAACCAAGCCGTGTCTCCTCTACTCCTGGATAAGGGAAGATGCAGGCTAACTATGCACTGTGAGGCAGCTCTGTAGAGGAGGAACCCACGCGCTCAACTGCATGACCATGTGAGTAACTTGTTGCATTTGTGACGGGCTTTTTCCCCTACATATTTCTTTGCTTATTTAGCTTTTGATGGCCGGGTAAGTGCATTAGGCAATATACCTACCTATTTTCAGGCACGACCCTGGCATACCTCTCAACCACTTGCCTCACAAATCAGGGACAAGACGGGGGGATCAGGGACACATCTTAAAAACTGGTAATATACACATAGAAAGCTGGCACAATGAGAAGATTAGTGTAAGCTGCATATTCTGAAGAAGAACAAGTCTGTAACTTTAATGTTTGACATTATTTTTTGCTTTCAATACCCACTGTTCAGTCACAAAACCAAACATTTTAGGAGGGACAGAGGAACATGTTGAGACAAAATCAGGGACATCCCTGAAAATCAGAGACAGTTGAGTGGTATGCCAGGAGAGTACAAGATACAGCATTAGCAAACAGACACAGGTACATAGATACAGTCTAAACATTACAACAAGCAGGACGGTCCATTCACGCAGGGGTGAGTTAGACAGGGTTGTGACACCTGTCCATAAAAGTGTGGATAAGACGAGTCACTCAGATTATCGCCACATCTCCATACTGCCCCCACTCTCTAAGGCTCTCAAGAGCATCGTGGCTGATCAACTCACCGACCACCTGGATAAATACAATATACCTTGTGCACAACAACACAAATTCCAGAAAGGTCGCAGCACCACCCAGCCCTTCTTGAGTTCACTGGAGCTTTGCACAAATCCCTCGACAACGGCCTACTCACAGGGGCCATCTTCGTCAACTTCTCCAAGGCATTCGATACAGTACACCATGGGCTACTAATTGACCAACTACTGAATGCTGGGCTGTCACCTGTCCCTGCTCTCTGGTTTAAAAGCTACCTAGAAAACCGGTCACAGAGTAAAAATTGCTGACGCTCTTTCTGATACACTGCCTGTTCTGGTGTCCAACAGGGGTTCATACTGGGCCCCCTCCTTTTCAGCCTTTTCTTAAACTCTCTCCCTCAACACTGTTGTGAACAAGTCATACTGTACACCGACGATGCCGTTGTATTCTCCACTCACAAAGATCCTGCAACACTACAACACAACCTTCAACTTGGTTTCAGTTCTGTAGAGACATGGTTTCTTAATCATAAGCTGGTCCTCAATCACAAGAAAACCAAATCTATGTTCTTCTGCAGCTCTCACAACCCACACACGCTACACCACTTGGCTGTCTCCACCTCCCAGGGGAACACCCTAGAACAGGTGGTGTCCTTCAAATACTTAGGGATACAGCTTGACTCTAATCTCTCCTATGGAACTCACGCTGATAATGTTGCTAGAGCTGCAAATATACGGCTTGGTCTTCTCTACAGACACCGACAACACCTCACGCCAGAAGCATTGAAGATTTCTATCCAGAGCTCTGTGATCTCTGTAATAGACTATGGTCTCATCATTTATGGCTCCACCACAACCACAACCACAACCACAACCATTAGACGTGTATCAACTGCTCTTAAATAAGGCATGTCATCCCATCTCTGGTGCCCACCGTCTCACCCACACGTGACCTGTACACCCAGACTGTCTGGCTCCAACTATCCAGCCGCATCAAGTATCTCACCTGCTCCATGGCGAAAAAATCTACCTTGACCTTGCACCACCTGGGGTCTCAGCTCTGTTACAACACCGAACAAACAATCATTGCCTACGGAGATCCAATCTGCAGCTACTGAAAGTCCCCCACTGTCGCACTTCCCAGGGTCAATGTTCCTTTGCTTATAGAGCGCCACTCTGGTTCAATGACCTTAGCCCCACCATCTCCTCTGCCCCGACACTTGGTATGTATAACACTAAATTCCGGATCCACCTCACTACCAACAGCTCCTGTGACTGCCCCACTTAACCCAGTTTCTCTATTTCTCTGCCTACTGTAGTGGTCCTCCCCCCCTCACCTGACACACCCCTCACACCTTGGTATATCCCATACTGCACTTTCAACCCACTCCCCACCCTACCTTCCTACCTCTCTTCCCCACTTGCTTCCCCATCCCTTAGCCACTGTTGTAGTTCTGACCTTATTTTTCCCCATAATTTGTATTTCTCTGACGTGGAACCATTGTAAAAGAGCTTTGGCTCAAAGGTAATTGTAATCCTAGACTGAATATATAAATAAGCACATTTGAGAGTCATAAGAGGTGTAAGGCGAAAACTGGAATCAAAACAGGATAAGGAAGATTAGACACAGTCACGAGACTCGAGTGCTAAGAGGGGAGAGAAGAGTGCAGTTTTGAAGGAGGAGTGGGACAAGGGACCCTTTAAACAATGGGGAACAGTATTCCAGAATTTGGGGGCAAAATGTGCGAAAGCTTGCTCACCAATTTTTGTTGAGCAGCACAGGACAGTGAGCAATGGAAGATGGGAGGACCTTTAGCCACTGACAGGCAGTCATTTGAATATGCAGAGTCATAATTACTGCAGCTGGGACCACCAACAATATAAAGTTCAGTGACGTCTGCCATCGTTAATGATTTGCTGCCACTTCACTTTTGTGTTGTATGTCGTACAAATTACTGACTGGAGTTGAGAGCTATACTGAGAAAATATTCACTCCGAGGGATGAACTATTGACTGGCTATAGTTGTATTTATAACTTTTGGAAGTCAACAGTTTACCCCGGGGTAAAGATTTTTCACTATGTCCCGAAACAGTGCTGGTCAATACCTGTTTTATTAAACCTTGCCCGAGTTTTGTCATCCCTTCCCCAACCTGGTCCCTTTGTTTAAAACAAAAAGAAATGTGGTCGGTGTGTTAGTCCAGTCAACAACGTAGAGAAAAAAAAAATACAACAAATATGTTGCAGAACATTTGTTTAAAACAAAAACCTTCTCTGGTGCCAGTGTATTCCCAACCCCGTTTATATATTCCCTGGTAGGCCAGTGTCCCCCTCCCCCCGTTGGCTTATGAAATGAACCAAGGCTTTTCAGAAATCTGATTGGTTCTTAACCCTGCCTTAGAAGTGTCTAATGCAGGGCTAAAACTAGTCTTGAGAACTTGGACGTAGGACACCAAAAGAAATCCTCAAGCTTCTCAGAATTTTAGAAAAGAAAAAGCCACCATTACCTCTCCCCCCATGCCCCCACTCCCATTTAGGGAGATTGCATTGCACAACCTACGACAACAACGCACAACACAACAGCTTCTATCAATGTCTGTGCCCCCCAAAAACCTGACCATTGCACAGTGTGGTTCTAGTTGAATATGGGCAAGGAAAACATTCCCAACAAGACCGAAATCCTGGATTTTAGGAGGGTGGACTTAATGAAGATGGCGAGGTGCTAAGGAGGCATCTAACAGGCATCAGAGCAGATATGAGGGTGGACCAAAATACAAAGTGGTCCATCATTAAGAATGGAATAATGGTTGTCACAGAGGGGTGGATTAGGCTCAAGAGGAAGACATCATGGGACAAAGCACCCAGCTGGTTCAGTTCTGAGATTGTCCAGGCAGTAAGGAACAAGAGGTTAGCCTATAGGAAATTCAGAAATATTTACAAGAGTGGGGTGGATAGGGGAGAATTACCTAAGGCTGGCTAGTGTGGCAAGTAAGTTAGTCCAGTGGGCTAAGGCACAGAAGGAACTACAGATAGCTGAGGGAATTAAGAAGGGGGAGAAGGTCTTTTTTTTGCTATGTAAGTGAGAAAAGGGACAAGAAGGATGGGATTGTTAAGCTTCTGAGAGGGGACAAGCGGGTGGAAGAGAACAGGGGAAAGCAGATGTACTAAATGAATACTTCTGTTCCATCTTTATCAGGGAGAAGGACAGACCATTGCCTACGGGGGTGAGAAGAGGAGTGGGGGGGAGAGGAGTATGGATGTGGTGCTAGAAGAGGATAGAGTGAGGGAGGGGCTGCTAGTATTGAGGGTGGATAAATCATCAGGCCTGGATGGCATACACCCAAGGGCACCAAGGGGAACTGGCAGAGGAGCTTATGGTGTCTCTGAGAGGGCTATTCAGTAGTTCACTGGAGTCGAGTGTGGTACCACAGGACTGCAGAATGGCACATGTAGTGCCCCTCAATAACAGTGGTCCCAAGGATGACCCAGGGAATTACAGGCTGGTCAGTCTGACCTCAATCGTGTGCAAGCTCATGGAGACCATACTTAAGGAAAGTTTGGTAGTTTCTAGAGGAATATGGTCTCCAAGATGAGAAGTAGCATGGGTTAATGGGAAGGAGAGCATGTCAAATGAATCTGATTGACTTCTTCGACTGGGTCACTAAGACAGTAGACAGGGGCCAAGTGGTGGACATCCTTTATCTGGACTTTGGCAAGTCCTTTGACTGTCTGTGCCCCAAGAGGTTGATCAGGAAGTTGGCAGATCCTGGGGATGGGGAGAAGATGACTACATGGGTAGAAAACTGGCTGAGAAACAGGACCGAGAGGGTGGTGGTGGTGGGGGGGAGTTATCTAGCACCAGGGAGGTCACCAGTGGAGATCCACAAGGCTTGGTGCTGGGGTCAGTGTTGTTTAATGTCTTTGTCAATGATATTGGGGATGGCATTCAAGAGCACCTTTCCCCTGATTTTTTTAATTGCCTACAAACACATCAGGAGGCTCCCTTACCTGAATGGGAGTTCCTGTATAGTAGATATAACATTTTTCATGTGTCACAAAGGAAGGGAAGGATTGTATTTTGCCCCGAGGGCCAGCCGCTGATCCTTCCACTTCCTGACTGCCACCATTCTGCGTTTCCTTCTTTTGTGAGAGATAATTATAGGACTAAATGCGGGATGTACTCCATTCAGCCCTTTGAGGAGGGTGAGTTTAAAAGTTATTTTTACAAAGTTAACTCAATATGTAGTACAAATTAGAGCCAGTATTTAAATAACAAGGCTCTTGTCACTTGAATACTGGCTCTGATTTGTACTACAGGTCGGGTTAACATTGAAAAAATAACTCTTAAAACCACGCTCCATGGGCTTGAATAGAGCATGTCCCCACACTAGTTCAGTAATTACATCACATAACTAGGAAGTGTGGGGACGGTGCCAACAATCAGGAAGTGGAAGGAATCGAGCGGCTGGCCCCCTCATGGGCAAAATACGATCCCTTCCCTTCCTTTGGGGGCTCAAGATTTTACAACTACTATGGGGGAATTCCCATTCAGGTAAGGGAACCTCCTGATGTGTTTGTACTGCACCGAGAAAGGTGCTCTTTAAGGGCATAATGTGCCTTTTCACAGATGACACCAAACTCTCTGGAAGGGTGGACACAGCTGAAGAGATGTAAGACCTACAGGACAGTCTTAAAAAGCTTGGGAGGTGGTCCAGGACTTGGCAGCTTGGCTTCAATGCCAAGAAATGCAGAGTTATGCACATTGGAGCCAAGAACCCCAGGATGGAGAACTGCCTGGGAAGGTCCAGTGGTATCCAGTCACCACCACGTCGGAAGAATGGCAGTTGAAAACTGTGCTGACATTGCAGTGTGTGTGGTTTTGGAGTTGGTTTACGAACATACGAAATTTGCCAACAGATAAAGGCCTAGAGGTCTATCAAGTCTGCTCAAATGTGCAGCTAGCACCCCTTATTCTGCAGCTGCCCCTCCCTTCCACCCTTCCCCTTGTCCTGTCCCATCCCCTTTTGAAGCAATCCACTGTTCTACTGGATACCACTTCTGCAGGTAACGTATTCCACCCAGCCACCACCCTCTCTGTAAAAAAGTGTCTCCTCATCTCCCTCCTGAACCTTCCTCCCTCCAGTCTCATATCATGGCCCCTAGTGTCCCTCCCCTCCCTTACCTTGAACAGCCCCTCTGTACCTGTCTTTTTTATTCCTTTCATGTACTTAAAGGTTTCAATCATGTCCCCCCCGTCCCTCCTCTCCTCTCTTCTCCTCCAGTGAGTACATGTTCAGCTCCCTCAGTCTCCTCTCGTATGATAAGTCCCCCAACCCCTTGATCATCTTTGTCACCCTGCGCTGCACCCCCTCCAGTAACTTAATGTCCCTCTTCAGATACGGGCACCAGTACTGCACGCAGTACTCTAGGTGTGGTCTAACTAATGACTTATACAGTGGCGGAATCACCTCCTCCCTCCTCAAGGACATACCCCTTGCAATACAACCCAGCATTTTGTTGGCCTTTGCAGCTGCCTTCCTACATTGTGCCGAGTTGTTCATTGACCCTGTAATGAGCACCCCCTGATCCTTCTCCTCCTCTGTCTGGGCTAGCTGCACTCCCCTCAACTAGTAAATCCTCCTTGGGTTCTTCATCCCAAAATGCAGCACCTTGTACTTTTTGGCATTAAACCTCAATTGCCAGGTGTCTGACCAGGTTTCAAGCTTTGCCAGATCATCCTGCAACCCCAGCCATCTCCCTAGGTTATCCACCATCGCTCCTACCTTGGTATCATCAGCAAACAGACTGATCTTGCTCTTGATGTCCCAGGATATGTCTGCAATGAATATCTCAAACAACACTGGTCCCAACACCGAGCCCTGTGGAACACCGCTTGTCACTACCCTTGGGTGTGAGAGCTCCCCACCCACCACCACCCTTTGTTGCCTTCCCTGAAGCCAGTGTCCTGCCCATCTCACCAGCTTTGCACCCGCCCCTGTGCCTACTAACTTACTTCCCAGTCTTCCATGCGGCACCGAGTCGAATGCCCTACTGAAGTCCAGATACAGGACATCCACTGCATGGCCCCATCCAGTTGCCTAGTTATCCAGTCATAGAACTCCACCAGATTGGTTTGGCAGGATCTGCCCCATATGAAGCCATGCTGTCTACTGTTCTGTTGTCCTTTGGCCTCTAGGAGGGCCACCAGCCTCTCCTTCAGGATAGTTTCCATTAGCTTACCCACGATGGATGTGAGGCTCACTGGTCTGTAGTTTCCCGGTTCAGCCTTGGGGCCAGTCTTGTAGAGGGGCACCACATGAGCCATCCTCCAGTCCTAATGTACACACCCCGAATGTAGTGAGGCATTAAATAGGTCTGCCAAAGGTCCTGCAAGGACCTCTGCCAGTTCCTTCAGTACCCTGGGGTGGATGCCATCTGGGTCTGGTGCCTTGTCCATCCTCAGTGCCTTCAAACCCTCTCGAACTCTGCCCTCCATGATTTCCCCATCTGTTATCCCTTCCCCCCGTTTCTGCCTTTTCTCCCCTCTTGGGTGTCACCCCCCTCGTCTCTTTAGTAAATACTGAGCAGAAGTACTCATTTAGTGCTTCTGCCTTATCGCACCCTGCTTCCACCCAACCTCTCCTCCTTCCTAATCCTTACTATGTGGTCCTTACAGCTCCTTTTCTCCCTGATGTACCTAAAGAAGTCCTTCTCCCCCTTCTTAATGCCTTGTGCCAGCCTGAGTTCCATAGATGCTTTGGCTCCCCTTACTGCCCTTGTCACCTCCTTCGATTCTGTCAAGTACCCTCTCTGTCCGCTCCCCTCCCTGTTTTCTTGTACTTCCTAAAGGCAGCTTTTTTCCTCCTTACCTTTTCCATGACCTCCTTGCTCAACCAGCTCAGTTTCTTAGCCCTAGCCTTCTTGTTCTGGGCCTTGCAGCAGGTTTTGGTTGCCTCCACTATCCCCAGCTTTATGAGCTCCCACCTCTGGTTAGTGCCCCTTTACCACTTCCCCTATCCTCCCAAAGTCGGCCCTCCTGAAGTCCAGCACTCTTGTGCCAGATTCCACTCCTTCCTTGCCCATATGCAATGCGAGCCACACTGAGTGGTGGTCACTCCCTGACAGCGGTTCCTCCACTGTAAGTTCTCTCACAAAGTCCCCATTTGCCAGCACAAGGTCAAGGGTATTCTAACCTGGTTGGTTCACTGACCGTTTGCAGCAGGAAGCTGTCCTGGAAGGCATCCAGCAGTACCTGCTCCCTTCTTTTCCTGGTTGTTGGGGTACTCCAGTCCACTCCTGGCATGTTGAAGTCCCCCACAATCACCACACTACCCTTCTTGCAGGTCCTCCTGATCTGTCCCGCTAGTTCCCTGTCTAACTCCTCCGTCTGAGATGGTGGCCTGTACACCACTCCCATTCTAAGAATCCTATTCTTGGAATCCTGGATTTGCATCCAAAGTGACTCCGTACTACCCTCCTTGTCTCTTACACATTTTAGTCCTTCCTTCACATATAGTGCCACACCCCCTCCTTTCCCAATCACCCTTTCCCTACGAAATAACCTGTACCCTGGTACAGACAGGTCCCAGTCATTGTATTGGGTGGTCCATGTTTCTGTGATGGCTGCAATGTCCACCTCTCCCTCTGCCATGAGCACCTGTAACTCTGCAGTTTTCCTCCCAAGGCTCCTAGCATTAAGGTTAACCACCTTCCACCCTTCCCCCCCCATCCTGCCCTCCTTTACTAGCATCACCAATAGTACTTGCCATTTGCCCTTTGTCACTGTCATGGGGGGTAAGCTCATATGGTTTCCCAACCTGTGGTCTCTGCATATTTCTTGCCCAATTGCCACCCCCCGCTCCTAGTTTAAATTCTCAACTTCCTCTATGTACTCCTCCATCCTCTGTTTCAACACTTTCTTTCCCTCCTCACTCAAGTGTAGTCTGTCCTTGGCATAGAGACTACTGTCCTCTCAGGCCCCTCCCCACCCCCCAACAGCCCATACCCTTTAGCACAACACCATTTATATCTTTTTTTTATTTTATTTTTTTTAATTTAGTTTATTTATAGTATCGTGGTTTTTGACTGCGCCTGTTTTCTGGTGTCCATGCCACATGTCTTTGGCCCGTTCTGTTCTTGCAATGCAGTTTTGACCTGGACCCAGGTCTGGGTATCTGCAACTGAAGAGGAGAAGGATCTGGGAGTGATGATCACTAGGGACCTGAAGCACTCCATGCAGTGCAAGAAAGCAGCAGCAAAGGCAAACAAGATGCTGGGATGCATAGCCAGAGGGATCAGCAGTAGGAGAGAGGAGGTTATACTGCCCTTCTGGAGGTTACTGGTGAGGCCACATCTACAGTATGGAGTACAGCATTGCTGCCTACGTCTTAAAAAGGACATTAACCTGTTGAAGGTGATTCAGAGGAGGGCAATGAAGATGATCGTGGGGCAGCAGGGTAAAGCATAAGAAGATGGGTCAAGGACCCTGAACATGTACTCTCTGGAGGAGAAGAGGGAGAGAAGAGACATGATTCAGACCTTCAGGTACTTGAAAAGGATAAATAGGGTGGCTCTTTAAGTTAAGTGACAGCCAAAACATGAGGGGATACAGTCTTAAGTTGTGGGGGGTTTAGGAGGGAGGTTAAGAAACACTGCTTCACAGAGAAGGTGATGGGCAGTTGGAATGTGCTGCTGGAAGAGGTGGTCTCATTGAAGATGGTGGGGAGCTTTGAGACAGGCTGGGATAGACATAAGGGGAAAGTAACGGTAATGGGAGGGGCAGTTGGAAAATATGGGAGGATGGGGGGGGCAGGATCAGTAGCTTAAGCTGTGGACCATGCTATACCAACAGAATAGATAGACCAAGTGTCCTTATTCTGCTGGTTTCCTCATACCTATGTTCATATGTCTGACCAAACCAGTTAGATCTGAAGTCCTTGGCAGTACACATCCCATCCCGCTGAGGAAGTAGCCATGGTTAAAGTAACTTTCGGCTCATGATGGTGGTGGTGGGGGGTGGGAGGAAGGCCTTGAAGGAGATTGTTCAGCAAGGGCAATTACAGGAGAGAAAGAGCCAGAGGTTCTGTCATCCAGATGGGGTGACCCAGTGGTTGAGATGCCTGTGACCATTGTGTGCTGAGCATCAATGTTGTTATATGTAGCTGTACAAGGGATACAGGGAAAACTGTGGTTGCCATGAGTCCCATCATCCTCTGCATGGAGTGCATTGTCACCTGAGTGTATTCACTGACATAGCAGGCTGTGTGCACTATTGATTATGTTGTTTCTTCTGGGAGGAAAAAACATGCTTTAGTGGAATCCAGGACTGCCCTATGAACTGCATTCTTTGAGAGGAAATCCACTGTGATTTCGAGAGGTTGAGTAAAACTCCCAGGGATGTCAGAAATTAGCATGCTGAGGTGAGCATCTCTATCTGAGACTTGGTTGGGCTTTTTATCAGCCAGTTATCCAGTAAAGGGAATATCTGTTTCCCCTCCATCGGAGGCGTGCTGCAAGCACTGCAAAGCATGTGGCAAAAATACAAAGTGCCGATGCCAGCACAAGGGGCAGGTGTCTAAACTGGAAATGCTTGAGACCCACACAAAAGCAAAAGCATTCAAGTTCAAAGTTTATTTGATCAGCCATAGGCTTTCCTAACAACTATACATTGTAATCAGATAAAAGCACATCAAGCTCGAATATCATCTCTTTGTGCAATAAATCGCGCTCATAGAAACCTATACATTTAAAAATACTTCAAAGTACAGTATACAATTCCAGAAAAAAAGAGTGTCTGGCATGTAACATTTCTTTACCTATAACCAGCTAAACACAACATTTCATAATTACTTATGGGATAATAAGGAAAATTCAACGATTAGAAAATACCCAAGGGTATGAACCCCTCCCCCAAAAGTCTCATTCAGATTTGTTTACCTGCACCTCAAGATCATGGGGTAATCTCAGTTAGAAATAAGGCACTCATACTAAAGTGCATAGAACGGAATGCTTTCCTTAATTAAATTAATACATCATTACTGAGTAATACAACGTAATCAGACTGTGCAATATGTGTATGTCACAGGAATTAAATAAAATCAAGATTTCACAACAAAGGCATATATAAATCAGAGAGACTAGACCCTAGCCATCTATCACAACTCTTACTATACAAGGGGCAGTACAAAATTAAGTGTGTCATATACCACTCCCAGCTTACACTTATAGTAATGAGATGCCATAACATTTCTTTCCTAAATATTAAATCGTTACTGTTGTAACTTCCTACCTAAATCTGCTCATCACCATTCTATCCTTAGGAGCTTTGAGGATGTTCAAATACGATCCTCTGTGAGATGAGGTCTTGAGTTTCTTATACTGATTGTGCAACTTTGCTGTTTATGTTTCCTTGCATGTGCACAAGAAACACATTTTTTTAATTTACATTTTTTTTGAATAATCTGTTTATTAAAAGTTTTCTAATACAAACACTTATACATATGACATATGACAAGAGACCTATACTAATACAAACACACACAAATCCCAGTTATATCATTAATATCATACGTATTCCATTTACAAAGATGCAGTCGAGTGTGCAAAATAGCCCATAGTCTTAGATAAATTCAGGTATCCCTAGTTAAGCATGTATTATAGCATAAAGCACAGAGAGCAATCAGCCAATCCACTACTATTCATATTGTGCCGGAAGATCAGGACCATAGATACCCACTAAACCATAGGTTAACTGTTGATTTTTCCACCCACTCACACACGGGTGGGGGTGTGTCCCCCTAGACCTATCCAACACTCTGGGGCCTAGATATTGAACCCCGTGCGGAGCATTAAGTTTTCGATGTACTCAAGGTCGCCAAAAAGGGGGCCCAGTCCCTCAAAAACACCTCCTCCCTATCTCTGACTATCCATGTGAGCCTCTCCAGAGCCAGTGAGCGTATAACTAGTCTTCTCCAATCAGCCAGCGTGGGCCCGTTCCCAGTAACCCAGGTGTTCTGAATGCAGTGCCTAGCCAGCACAAATGACACCCTTGCCCACCTAGGTAATAGTTGCCACTCCTCTTCCCCTTCTATTATTTCCACCCCAGATAGGCAGACCAAAGGGTCACATGCCAGTCGGCCTCCCCATCCCCTTGTTTACCTCCTGGACAACACTCCCCCAAAACTTGGCCAGAACTGGACATGTCCAGAAGCAATGAAAAAAGGTGCCTAACCCTCTGCTACACCTTCTACAATTCGGTGAGATTGCGGGATGCACCCGATGTACTGCCGCCGGGGGCCAATAGATTCTGTGCAAGAATTTATAGAAGGCCTCCTTAAATTTATTGCATACCATAATTTCCTCCGGCATACCTATCACTAACTTCCAGTTCCCTTCTGATATTTTCGGCCCTAGGTCCCTTTACCAAAGGGCCTTTGTGGGGCCCGTCAGGTCTGGTAGGCTCTGCTTATCTTGTTTGGCCATTTTACCAACAAAACCTTTCGGATCTTTCCTAGCCTGACATACCATCTGCTCTATTCTATTAGGATGCAACCTAACCCTTCCCCCCACACCTAGCCGTCCTACATATGCTTTCACCTGCAGATACTGAAATAGATGGGAAGTCCCAAAACTCATCTCTCGCCTGACCTTATTAAACTCACTCAGCTCCCCTTTCTGCAGTAGCATCCCTACGCATACCACCCCTCCTTTCTCCCATTCCAGAAACCCGCTATCTTCCATCCCAGGAATAAAGAAGGGGTTTCTCACAATTGGGAGCAAGACAGTCTCCCTCTGGGCCAATCCCTTCCATCGCCATAAATGATCCCAGGCCTCCAACGTCTCCCGGACTAACGGGTTGCCACTTCCCAAGTCTCTGTATGCTCGTAACCCCTTACTATGAAGGTACGCTGTAAGCCTCCCAGGGGTCCCCTCTTGTTCCAACCCTACCCAACTAGCCACTTCTGGCCTATGTACCCAATCTGCTACACTCCTGAGTTGCACCGCCCTGTAGTATGTACCCAGGTTCGGGAAGTTGAGCCCTTCCCTATTTCTATCCGCCTTAAGCCTTGTTAGGCTTATTCTGGGCTTTTTCCCCTGCCAGATGAAGTCCGTGAACCCTTTCTCTAACCGTTTCATGTCCCTCTGTGTTAGCCTCATCTGCAGCATTTGCATAGGGTATAGGATGCGAGGGATAACATTCATTTTTATGAGATTTATCCTCCCAATCCAAGACACTGGTAGTTGCATCCATCTCTTCAGGTCTGCCAATACCAATTTGATCAAGGGGTGATAGTTCAACTTATACAGCTCTTCCCACCTCTGTCCAATACGTACCCCAAGATATTTAAAATCCAACTTGACAACCCTGAATCCCCTCTGCCGTACCTCTGGGTCGACATCTGGGAACCCCATGGCTTCAGATTTCCTAACATTAACCTTATACCCAGAGAAACCTGCGAACCTTTCAATAATATCCATCAGGTGTCTCATAGAGTCACGCATATCCTCTAAAAATAATAGCATATCGTCAGCATAAAGTGCCACTTTATGCTCTCTTCCCTCCCCGTCACCCACTCCCACCACGCCCTCATGTTGGCGTATCGCTGACGCTAGGGGTTCAATTGCCAAGGCAAACAGTAGAGGGGACAGAGGACAACCGTGCCTCGTCCCCCTACACAGCCCAAATTTCCCAAACAGGCACCCATTCACCATCACCTGCGCACTCGGCTTTAGGTACATGGCCCTGACCCACCCTATAAATGGATCACCCAGACCAAACCGGGTCATCACCTCAAAAAGGTACTCCCATTCTACCCTATCGAACGCTTTTTCGGCGTCCAAAGAGATCACCCCCATCTTGCCTCTAACCTGTCCAGCCCGCCATACAATGTTTAACAGTCTACGGACATTATGGTAGGACTGTCGCCCCTTGATAAACCCGGTCTTGTCTGGGTGTACCACCTCTGGCAGGATATTCTCCAATCGTGTGGCAAAGACTTTGGCTAAGATTTTCATATCAACATTGAGAAGGGAGATTGGTCGGTAAGCTGAACATTCAAGTTCATCCTGTCCCCTCTTATGTATTAAACAAATATTGGCATCATAGCATGAGTCAGGTAGTACCGGGATCTGCCCCTCCTCCCCTCTCTCAAATACCTTACTCAGCACATCCGCTATTTGCTCCCCCCAGGATCCTGTAATACTTGAAGGGAAACCCGTCTGGCCCACAGGCCCTTCCCTCCTGTAACTTCTGTATGGCACTTAGAATTTCCATTCTTGAGATGGGCCGACTCAACACCTCCCTCTGCTCATCTGTGATCCTCTGCAGAGGCACCCCGTTCAAAAACTCCTGGATACACTCCTCCTTCCCTACGTGCTCTGCCCTATATAGCTTTTCATAAAAACTCCCAAAGCGCTCTGCTATGTCCTTTGAACTTGTAATAACTTGCCCCTCTTCCCCCTTAATCCTCAGGATCCGAGTTGGGCATCTGTCCCCGTTCATCAGCCTCACCAACATGGGCCCGGGCTTATTCCCCCACTCAAAGACCCTCCTTTGGCAGAAGAACCATGTCTTCCCTGCTTCTTCTCTTAGCAGAGAATTGAGGGCTTCCCTCGCCGTTGCCAACACCTTGGGAGCTTCTCCCCTTTCTCCTCCTCCTCCTACCCGCTTCTCCAGCTCTTTCACTTGCCTTTCTATTTCTTCCCTTTTACCCCTTCTCTGTTTTTTAATCTTAGCCACATAGACTATTATAGCCCTCCTCATGTAGGCCTTACCCGCCTCCCAGAAACTGGCACTAGAAACCTCACCCGTATCGTTCCTCTCTTCATAGAGCTTCCATTGTTCTGCCAAGTATTCTCTGAAAATTCGATCCTTAGCTAAATACGTAGGGAATCTCCAGAGTGAGGGCCTACTCTCAACCCCTCCCCCGGCGATTCTCAGCACCACCATAGCATGATCTGAAATAAAAATGGGGCTGTGACTTATCTCCTTTATCCTTCCCACCCAACTTCTAGGCAAAAAAATATAATCTAACTGGGACCAAGTCTTATGGGGAATAGAATAAAACGTATACTCCCGCCCGGTGGGGTTAACCGCCCTCCAGCTATCTACCATGTCCAAATCTGCAATTCCGATTTGCCACTGGCCCATAGCCTCCGTCACCTGCCCCTTACCTGCAGAGTGATCCACTTTTGCGTCCATTGTCCAATTAAAATCCCCTCCCATAATAAGCCCAGGAAATTGCTCTCTAACAAGCAGGCCCAGCAAAGAGGAATAAAAAAGCGGGTCATACATTGCCGGTGCGTAGACACTGCCAAATGTGTCTCTCCTCACCATACACCAGTGACAAAAATATATCTGCCCTCCTTAGGGTCTCTCACTACTCTTTTCACCTCAAAGAGCAGATTCTTATGCAGGAGTATTGCTTTTATGAGAGGAATAAGAGGCTGCTAAACACTTCCCAACCCAATTCCGCACCAGTTTGGCATGCTCCAGATCTGTCAGGTGCGTCTCTTGCAGCAATGCCACCTGTGCCCCCTTTCGCCTAAGCACAGTTAGAAGTGCGGTCCCCTTCACTGGGCTCGCTATACCTTTTACATTCCAAGATATGACATTTAGGTTTACCGGGTCACCCATCCCACCCTATAAAACTTTCTATTTTCAGAGTCATTTTCACTTGATATTGCATTGCACACATCCAAATTGTCATAATACTTACAGAAACACTCGTATATTTTCTTTGATTTCTGCACACTCGACTACAACTACTAAGATACAACCAGGTAACTACACTACTAACATAAACAATAAGAAATGTATCTATCCTGACATTTATAACCACTCCCCTCCAAACCCCCCCTCCGTCCCCGCCATTCACATCCGCCCCTCCCCTCCCTCCTTGCAAATTCTACTCTTCCACCCTCTCTCTACTACACTAATTGCTAACATAGCACAAGTGTGTATTTTAAGACAGAAAAAAACGTTCAACAATCCTCCTCCATAACTGAGATACACGTCCGCCGCCCCCCACCCACAGCCAGATTTTCCTTCTGAAATATCCCCCCGGAGTCCCTAACGAAATCCATGCCAAGTCCGGCAGCATCCTACAATCCCAGCTCTTGCCTCAAGGGTCCCCGGTGCGCCCTCTCCCCAGCTACATCCGCATCTCATCCAGCCGTCCCCCGCTCACCCCAGCATTTCCTCTTTGCGGCTCCTCCAGCCTTCTGGCTGTCTTCTCTAAGGACTTAATCATAAGACTCCTCCACCTATCATAGCACTCTCCCATCTAAGTTATCCATTTGTTTCCCAAACACTCTACCCCCACCTATGGGTTCCCCTCCCCTGGGCGGAATCGACAGCTCATCAACGCCGCCTTCACCCCCATCTCAGCCTCAATCAGGTCCCATCCTATTCCCCCTTCCTCAGCTACCAACCCCCCCCAGAGGGAGTAGTACCTAGGCACTCCTCCCCCGCCTCTCCATCACAGACCAATGCATTAGACCCAGGGGGGCCACCCCACTCCAGTCCCGAGCAGAAAAAGCCAATAACGCAGCCTACTATCGCAACGCCCCAACTTCATCCTCCTACCCTCCACCCTGAGTCCACGAGCAGAGATAGATCACAGTGCTCAACGCTTACGCACGCAAGACCCAGAGAGGAACCAACCTGCAGTGCGCACTTGGATATGCTCAGTTCACTCTCCCCCCCTCCTAAGGTGAACCCATCCTCTACTCCTCCCCCCAGGCTCCACGGCCTTCCTTCCCCAAAACACCCCGAGAATGCCCCCAGCGGCACGACCCGGGGTGGATCCTAGCAGTAACCCCGAGCCCCACCATTTTAAGCTGGCCTAACATGCCTTCCCTCCCTAGGCTGGCTTACCCCCACCCCTCCACTAACACACCCGGACCCCACCCATATCTCCCTTCATCACCCCAATTCAGATGCGCGGTTCAACCACCCCAGCCCATCCCCTCTTTAACACCCCTCCCCTAGCCCTAACTGATGGCAGCAGATGCAGCTGTCAGAGATTGACAGTATCAAGGGGCAGGGGGGAGGCTAGCCCGCCATCAAAAAGCAGCACGCTAGGCTCCCCGCCTCCTACCTTACAGGCATTAAGAGTGCAGTCCCGTGTCCACTCCCTTCATATTCACGGCCTTCAGGCCTTCCGCTGCACTCTCATAGTCCACCAGTCCAAAGGAAGAGCCCCCCAAGGAAGCAGAGGGGAACACACACCAGGGCCCAGTCTCTAAACTGTTCAGACCCCACTAGTCCAACATTCTTCAGCCTCGACTAGGCCAACATCCACCTCCTCCACGAAACACCCTCCTTGCATAAATGGGGGCAACGACGCCAACAGGAACACTTCCAATATTGTTCAGTTTATAATCTATGTACGTAGAAACGGTACACCACAGGAACAAAGAAAACAGAGACTCCTTGCAGTCATCCTTCTAACTCTTCACAACTCCCCCACAGCCGTTCAGCTCACTCTTCTCTTTAGGCCCTTTTCGAACTCCTCCGCTTTCTCGAGCTCCCAGAAGGAGTAGGTTGCTCCTTCATGCTTGATTCTGAGTGTAGCGGGGTAAACCAAGAAATTTTCCACCTTGAGACTCCTCAGCTGCGCCATCAGCCCATTAAAAGCCTTCCGCTTTTTCAGCAAACGAGCTGAATAGTCCTGCGAGAGGAACAAACTGTGGCCTTCATAGCTCAGGGGGCCCTGGGATCTGTATGCCTTCAGTATCACTTCCTGGTCCTGGAAGTTATGAAACCGCATAATTATCTGACGAGGAGGCTGATCCGCCAATGGTCATGGCATTACCGCCAGATGTGCACGCTCCAGCTTAACCTTGCCATTTTTCATATTAAGGCCCAGCAACTCGGGTAACACTCTGCTGCAGAAATCTAAAGCATCATTCCCCTCTAGTCCCTGAGACGTAGATTTAACCGTCGGTGGTAGTTTTCTTGATAGTCATACGCCTCCTTGAACTCCTCCAGCTCCCTCTGCAGAGCACGAACTTGCCCTGGTACCATTAGCACCTCGTCCTCTAGTCTAGAAATCCTTTCTTCAGCTTCACTCAATAGAGTACTCTGTTGCACCTGCTGCTCCAAAACCTCCTGCAATCTACCATCCAGCTTATCCTCTAACTTTACCAGGCAGGGCTCCAGTGCTGCGATTACCTGCCCCTTCAGCTCCTTCCCAGGGCCACCTCAGCAGCAGGCGAGACCAGGTCTGCATTCTCCCTCCAGGGCCCGCCATTCCCTTCTTGCCAGTTTTCCAGTGACCCGCTGGCTTTTAGAGGGCATGGGGTCAAATATTCGTCCATTGCTCCTTCCACCACCCGATGCCACTGTTTTGCTTGCCCCGAGGTAGGGAATTCCGTATTTTAATACTTACAGTATTTACTGGTTTATTCGGTGGAGCTAGCGGGAAACACGACCTCTCAGTTAGCTGCTCTTTAGCGCCCCCCGCAAGTATCGCCATTTACATTTTTAGTTGTTTTTTATCCCAGTGTTTACCCTCTCCTTCCTCAGAGGTACACGCACATCGCATTCCGAGATGCCCGCCCGGCTTGTCACCCACTCCCGCCTGTGCTGTCACCAGACCATCACCCAGTGGCAGTAGAACTATGGGGGGGATGACAATCTCCTGGGGAGAGGACAGCTGCCGTTAGGCTGCTCAATCCTGCCCCCCCCCGTGCTGGTGCCCCAATGACCTGAGGTCGTTCCTGAATCCGGGTCACCGGTGTAGCGCAAGGTAAGGCATCCAGCACCTCCGCCCTTGGCACCACTGGGCCGGCAAACGCAAGAAACATTTATTTACTTGCTTTTGGTAACCGGTTGGGTGCACTAGGCATAAGAAATGCCTTTTTTCAGGCATGACCCGGGAGGATACAAGAAGAAAAACATGAGTATACATGTGACGCAGCACATGAGATATGTAACATAGTGAGGAGGAGGAGGAGGATCACATACAATCAACTGTAGGTTTGGAGAAACATTCTTCAGCATAATACAATCAATACAGTTTTGACAGTCAAAAGAAAAGCAAGAAATGCAAAAAACATGTGAGAAACTGACATTTCAAAAGCATGTACAATATACAATAAGTGCCATTATGTGGCCAATAGGTTTAGGGAGAGTAGAAACAGGGAGGAGAGGGAAGGGGAGAGTGGTGGGAAAGTGGAGGAAGAGGGTAAAGGATGATAGCAAGGATTTAAAGGATGGTTATGAGAGAGGACGAGAAAGGTGTCAGAGGAGTAGTTGCCTAGGGGTGCAGAGGGCAGGGAGAAGGATGGACTATGGTGGATGAAAGCAAGCACAGGGACTAGTAGCACGTAGATGATCACGGTGAAGTTTCTTGTAGCTAGCATGGTTGGGAGCTTGACGAATAGTTTGGGGTGTGGAGTTCCAGTACTTTGGAGCTGTGTATGAGAAAGCACGTGCACCCATATTGGTTTTGCATCTGGGGATATGGAGAGGGGCTTGGTCAGTAGATCGAAGTCCATAGGAGAGGGGGGTTGTGAGTGAAGCAGAGAGGCGAGAGATTGGGGGAGGCCTGATCTAGCAATACCATCAATTAGAGAGCCATAGAACTGAAGTCAATGGGCAGGGCCAATTTAGATCAGCATAGAGCGGGCAACGGTGCTTGTATCGTGGAGATGCAGAGGCACAGCGGCAGATAGAATTACAGGTAGTATCCCATTTATGGAGAGAGATCATTGTGGCATAGAGGTAGGTGGCTGAGCCATAGGCCAGGGCTATCAGCAGAAAGTCTTGTGCCACAGCTAGTCTAGCCAGTGGGGTGAGGGCATAGCTAGTGCAGTAGGCACCTCCTAGCTTAGCATTGACAGATTTACAGGTGGTGATGATGTGCAGATCAAAATCTAGAGATTCATCAAGAAGAATGCCCAGATATTTAAAGGAGCTAGCGCTAACCAGCGAGGAACCGCCAGCACATGATATTTTGAGGGAGCTTTGGTTTGCTTTAAGTCTGTCAGGTGAGTCAAAGAGCATAGAGTGTGTCTTGCTTGTATTGAGAAGGAGGTTGTTTTCTGTTAGCCAGGACTGAATACTTAAGAAATCCAAGGCAAGAGAGTGGGTTATACCTGAGATATTTCTTGCACTGTGGTAAATGACAAGGTTGTCCGCGTACAGCAGAGATTAACAGGTTGGTGCAAGCAGTGGGAGGTCATTCTTGAAGACTGAGAAAAGCAAGGGGCCAAGTATGGAGCCCTGGGGAATGCCAATGTGTATAGACGAGAGATCAGATATGGCCAAGTTGAAAACTACAGCCTGTTTCCTACCGGACAGATAGCTATTAAACCAGGCCACTACATCGGCAGAGAAGCCTAGGGAACGTAGTTTCAACAACTTGTGGTAGAAGGACATTTCAGAGGTGTGTCAGGGATAAGCCCAATGCAGAGAACTCTACAGTGGGCTCATTCCTCACAAACCAATGAGCACACAGCCAGACTGTGACACTAGTCAGAGTTTCACAGCTGGAAGACATTCTCTAGTTGAATGAAATAAAGCGCTCCAATGAGGGAGCGCTTGATTTCTTTCACTTGCATAGTGCTGTCGGCTCCCACCCTCCGTTCCCCATCATGGCACCCAGCGTGCAATGAAACACTCCCTCTCCCTCCCTCTGTGTGCTGTCTGCCCTGCACCCCCGTTCCCCCACCAAGCCAGCATTCAATTAAGCCCTCCCGCTCCCTCCCACTGCCTGCTGCCCACCCCATACCCTCCATTTCCCCCACCAGACTGGCATTCAATGGAACCCTCCCGCTCCCTCCCACTCCATGCTGCCTGCTCCACACCCTCCATTCCCCTACCGCGACAGCATTCAATTAGGCCCTCCTGCTCCCTTCTACTGCATGCTGCCCACCCCACACCCTCTGTTTTCCCCACCGGACCGGCATTCAATTGAACCCTCCTGCTCCCTCCCACTGCGTGCTGCCTGCCCTGCACCCTCCGTTCCCCTATCATGACAGCATTCAATTAAGCCCTCCTGCTCTCTCCCACTACATACTGCCCTCCCCGCACCCTCTGTTCTCTGTCCCAATTTGGCATAGACAAAGGCTTGTTTGAATTCATTTTCATCTTTTAGTTTAAAGAATATTTCATAACATGCATAGTAATTTGTATTCACAATGCTGTTGAAAATATGTTTTCTGACTACAGTACCTGTCCCTGGCATACAATAATAGCCCCTCCCTCATTCCACCTCCATTTCCTGCCTTACCCCATCCCTGTGCCTGTCTCTGGCATCTGGTGGCACTCAACTCGCTAGCCTGAAGTGTACTTTCAAATGTAAGGAGGCTTACAGTACAGGGTTGAACTGGCGTGGCCGGATACATGGACATTTCCGGGTGCCCCCCCCCCCATCTATATGCAAAAGTACACTGTTCATACATGGAGAGGGGGCGCAACAAATACTTTCTAAAATTCTGACTTTCTCTCTCTCTCCTCATGCATGTACACACGTGCACCACCCGACCCATCAGCAGACAGTAACTTAACTTTGGCAAATCGGCAGCGGCAGATAATAGCAGTGAGTAATGGTTGGGCAGTCACAAGTTATGTAAAAGACTAGACAGTCTCAGCATACCATGGGGGATGGGCCCCTTTGTCTTTGCTACTTACTGTCAGCTGGGTAAGATAACCTGATGTGAATGGGTGGGGTAGTAGTGTTTATGCAGCGCCACAGCGGAAAGAAGAACAAAGAGTCTCCGAATTTGTAAATTGCCTTTGCCAATGATTTGCTTGCAGCATCGGGGGGGGGTGGGCAGTAGTAGTCTGGGACACAGGAAAGAGAGTGGCTCACACCAGAGAAACACACACACACACACACGCACAGAGGCTTCCATATGGGCTAGGCTACTATTGGCTGTGGCAATGAAAGGTCATCACCATCTGCCTCTGTGACATGTCAGGCCATGGGCACTTTAAAACTGAACCTGGTAGTACTCCCTCTTTCTTACACTTGTTGAGCCGAATAGATCCTGACCTGCTGCCTGCTGTGACTGACTGCTGACCTAGGGCAGCCTACTATCAAGACGGTCGAATTTCGAAATCACTATGTACATATTTCATCCCACAGGTAGGTTTCATCTCTCCCCCCCCCCCAAACTCCAAGACAGTGGTTGTGAGTTAAATTAATTTGAGAGTAAAATGGAATTGGAAATGGATGGGGGGGAAATAGTCGGGAGATAAATGGGCAGGCAGTCTTGGTGGTGCTGGTGGCATGGTCCTAGACCTGTGGCATGTGAGTTGATGACTCTGCGCGCAGTGATGGCCTCTTGTCCATGGTGGTGTTGGTGAGGTAAATTCATTTTGTGAAACTAAAATGTTTGGTCCTGGAATTTGGAATGGTTGGGGGAATAGTTGAGTGGAGAGATGGAAAGGTGGTCTCAGACCCGCTGGTGGGCTTGGTAGCATGGGGTAGCATGGGCCCGTGATGGGTGTGAGTCAGTATTTGGCATCGCAGCCGCGACCAGCTACCCACTCATCAAGTTGAACAAAGCAAGAAATAACAGCCAGAGTCAGTCATTGGCTCATCTGACAGTGTGTTTTGAATTTGGGAGAAAACAAAAGATAGTTTGCTTAGGCTATGGCTAGCGTTTTGTCTGTCTGGTAGTTGGTAGCCCAAAACTGGAAGCTTTGTGCAAAAGGATCTGTTTAGGATAGTGCCATCCATATGTGCTGCTGTGTGCCTGATGTTCATGTGCTGCTGTATGTTGTGCCACCGTTTACCAAGGGACTGTAAAGTCAGAATGTGTATGCCCTTGTCCTGCATCAAGTAGAGCATTTACAAAACTTTAAATCTCAAGTTTTCTGTGACAAAAAGTATTGTGGACTTTAGGAAACAAAGAGACAATTGTGCCCTGAAAGTTTCATGTGCTTGTTGTGTGAAATGGGGGAGTCGCTAAAGAAATAGCCAAGTTCTGAGCAAAGAAATGGTCAAAAATGGCACTCCTGCCGTGAAATTTCAGCCAAGGAAAAAAGTTTGTTTGTAGTCTAAATTTTACCCTGCTCGGCAATCACCATGGAGGAAGAGTGAGAGGAGAGAGAGAGAGAGACTCATTTGCATTGCATTGAGTGATTGGTGTGACTTCAGCCAGTCCCACCCCCTAGCCAACTTCAGAGTGCAGCCCAGCATTCAAGAGGGAGAGAGCGAGTGGTGTGCAAGCTGGTTAGCCAGGAGAAAGCATTGAGGGGACAGTAAACATTCTAATTCTGTAGATACAGACTTTTTCTGTTAAAGTTCGGGCTCAGCCCGCTATCCGACTAACTGGGAAGTAAGCATGGTGTTCATAGTGACAATCGGTGGGATAGCCAGCCCGTTTCAACCCAGAGGCCTTCCAGGATTGGCCTTTAGGCTGAAATTTTCCACCGGAGCAAGCCAGCTACTGATTCAGTGAGTACCATTCAGCAAAACTGAGCTCAAACTGTGTTGTGATTTTAACAAAGCTGGCTGGATCTGTATGTAAACAGTGTGATTGTTTTTGCAAAGAAGGACTGTAAAGTGAAATCAAAACAAACAAGAATTCTGAGCACTAGACTGTGAGCATGTATTATGGATTCAGCAACAGTATAATTTTCGGAGCAATATCAGAGACTGTGAGTTGTATGAGAGGCTGCAACAAGCAGGCAATCCTGTTCCTAGAAATACTGTGGCTTTTAGTAACTTTGAGCAAGTAAAATTGATTGAAAGCTAATCATGAAGTCCAGAAATCATACGAATGTGCTGAGAAATGTGTGAAAGCAGTGCAATCATTACAGTTTGAACAAATTATCAGTAGCAGAAAGTCAGGTGTGCAGTGACTTGAGTCAGAGACAGATTTGTTGATGCATCAGGAGTGCTACTGCCACCATTACAGGGTGAGGAAGTAATGTAAACACAGCAGCAGGGAGCCATTTTAAAAGACTGTTCCAAGTATCATGAACTGTGTAGTAACAATGAACTTTAATGTGTTTATTTACAGACATGGCTTCAGGACCATCCCGCTACCCGGATCATGCCCGAGCTATGGTAGCTGAGGAGGTTGCCAAGCTAAAAGAAATAGAGCAATGTTTCTACAGTGACAGTTTGCCTTCTCATGCTGCAATTCCCAGCTACCCTGTGAGAGTATGCCTAATGTGCTTCAAGGCTGGAAGGGACATTTTCTTAACTCCTCACTGTTCGGGTTGCTTAGTGAAGTATAGTCTGTCCAAAGCACCCAGAATTCGTTTGGCTCCCACCTGGACAAACGTACAAAACCCTGAATGTAGTAGCACACAGCATCAGGTTAAACCTGTTGGGGGAGGCCCAGCAGAGTGTGGTCCAAAGGAAGAGAGTGTAGATTTACTGCAAGGACAGATTCCTCGTGATGTTTCCATGCCTTTGTTGCAAATGGACAGTGTGGAGGAAGGATCCATGGACCCATGGAGAGAGGGTCCTAGCCTAGTTGGGGAGGACAAAGCTCGAGAAACTTTAGCATGGGAGCTGTCTACCTCCACAACCAGTGAAGAGTGGACTGTCTTGGGAGTGATGATGACTGCTCACTCCTGGGCCCAGGTTTTAAGTGAGGAAGAGGAGGAGGAGGAGGAAGATGTGTATATTTCTGAGAGTCCCAGTCTGTGGCCTCAAGCACTTGCCTCGGAGGAACCAGAGACAGAAGTTGGTGACTCCACTGCCCTGCCTGCAGATATGGTCAGGGAAAAGTTTTTCCGTGCTTTAAGTATGTGGCACTGGTTGAACCAGGACTGGCTACCCCCAAGCCGTGCCAGTGGCCATGTACTAGAGAAAAGTAGTAAGGAGGAGAGACTTGTTCATAGGACGACAAATGCCATATATGGAATGTTATTTCCTACCTTCCTTGGAGAGTCTGGGAGGAGATGAGCAAAACAGGAAATCCTGATTATTGGAAGTGCAAGCAAGAATCTGCATCCAGGTGCGACCCCTTGTGTCAAAAACAGAGTCATAAATGATAGACTGATGTTTTGGAAATTGGGCAGGACATTGTTCATGGACACTGTACGATATGTGGACGAAGCAGGGAATGAGACTTTCTATAACATCAATTATGAACGCCCAGATGGGATCATAGTTCCTGCACCTGACCCAGAGTGGTACTACCCTTAATGGTTGCCACTCCCTGCGAATATGCCCATGCCTACCCCGAGGGAAGCAGAGCAGTGACAGCGAAGTATCTGCAATCCAGCAGTTGCCATTCCTTTGTGTTCCACCAGAGTGGTGTTCCAGGATTCAAGGTGCATCCAAGATTCATCAGACCTGCAGTATGCCTTTCCATTTTCCTCGCCTGGACCTCCAGATGACCTCGGCCCAGCTGTTTTCATAACTCATCACCTGGGATGCGGGATGACATCAACCCAGCTGTTGGTTCCTGTTCCATGGTTCGATTTCCGAGATGACATCAGCCCACCAGTTTCCTGTTTCAGCTCTTTTCTGGAAGATATCCACCCAGCTGTATCCGAACAATGCTAACAGGGAGGGAGAGTCTTCGGCTGGAGAAGCAGGTGATTCCATTTGTTCATTCTTCAAGGGACTGGTAAGTCCAGACTTTTCTCACTCTGTTGACATTGCAATACACACCCTACACCTGGCAGACTACAAACTGTTGAACTGTCCACAAAAACTCTCCCCTTTGAGACTACAGTACTTCAAGAATTGTGCTTCAATGGGCTCTAGGAGAGACTCTTATGGACCTTGCCTTCGGGCACATCTGTTTTGTCACTAGTTGGGACATTTAGGGCATTCCATCCCCCCAAAAGGTGTATTGTACATAATGTTAGAGATTTTCTATTGTGTTTTACTTTTCTAACTTTTCTATAAAATATTTTTGGGATTCTCCAGTGTTTTGATGGAAGGGGGTTTGGTACTGTGTCTTGCAGATTCGGGGTGTTTTGTTTGTCTCTTTTTCTCTTTCAGGTGTTCCTGGTGAAGAAAGAAGAGAAGACCAGAAGAGGATGTGGGAACTCATCCAAGTTCTCCTGTTTCTGTAAAGTGTTTTTGAATTGTGTATTGGTTAACATGTGTTAACAATTTTTCTTCCATAGGTGTATGTGTGGGGATTGTAGGAGTGTAATGCTTTGGTATAGTGTTAGCTCTGTATGTTTTTGGTTTGCAGGTGCCCTGGGTTGGGGGGAGGTTCCCCTTTGGGTAGATTTTGGATAGATAGGTTTTCCCTAGAGGGTTAGGGGGATAGACAGGCTGTGGTCCTGACCTGCAGTAGGGGTCACAGTTTTGGTCTGTTAGGGCATGCTCTGGGCAGTTCTCCCAGAGCCACTGATTCTCACTAGTAAGATCTCAGTGTAGGGGCTGATGCGTCAGCCAAAGGCCTCTAGGCCCTTAGTGCTGTCTGTCTATGCTGGCACATGGTAGGGGAGAAGGTAGCGCTACCTCCCCGTAGTCAACACATAGGGTAGGATAGTCTGGTGCCGGGTACGGTAATGACTAGGGACAATCATTTTCCTGACTGAGGGAGGGTGTAACCCCTTCGTTCCCAGGGGTTACTAGAATCCCAGTTATAATCAGTGGTAGCCAGGGAAGGCAGCTAGTGAAATGCCAATTAAATGGGTTTCACTCTCTCTCAGTTCTCAGTCTCTGCTGAGCTCTGGATGGATAATGTCATATAGAACTGTCGCAGCAGCATGTGCCACACTGGCCAGCTGCTAGGGAGCTAGCTTTAGAATATTTGTGGGTCTGTAGCTGGAGTTCAGTGGAAGAGGCTGCAGTGTTAGACAGTTCCTCATTCAGCTCTGTCAGAGAGCTACCAGTTTGTGTTTTTTAAGTTCTCACCCTTGTGGTTGACAACTGTACCAGTTCTGGAAGTGATGGAGACCTTGTCCTATGGTTTTCCCAGTGCCCCATCCCAGGAAGGATGGGGTGAACTTCAGGATGCAGGGGCAATCCCCTGGTCCTTTTTAGACTCTTGAAGCTACCTTGTGACAACTGCTCTGTGAGTACCTTGTTTGTTTTCTGAGTGAAACCCAGGAGTACCTGCAATGCCTGTGAGGTGATTTTCTCTGACAAAGGGACCCTGGCACCTAGACTTTAGTTTAAAAATGTTCTGCCTACGTTGGAGTCCTGTATGTGACTGTCCAAGTACAGAACTTTTAATTCTGACACCCCAGGGTGTGTGTAGTATGTTAAGTGTGATAAACATTTAAGACAATAGCTACAGTTTTCTATACAGTTGTGTGGTGTTATTAACCAGATGAATGGCAGAGTATAAGCCTGAAAGCAAAAGGTGGGAGACCCCCCCCCATCTGGAGTAACCAGTTTATCTCTACGGGCTCTGAAAGGTGCCTATTACTTTTTCTTCAGTGCAGTTGGCCAATGCCTGAGAAGAGTGTTTACCTCGTATGTGGGTTGTTTTCTTTCAGTTTACCCCAGTTTAGTGTGTTCTGAAAGTTCTGAGCTTGTATGTGCTCCTTGGTGGCCATTGTGTACCACCTCTACACCTGTGAAATATGAGAACAGTACCAGTACCTGGCCGAATGTGCCAATTTTCAGTAGGAACCAGTGTGTTCACCAGTGTGTGTTTTCTTTATCCTATGCTAAATGGGAATTCAGGAATGTCTGTACCTCAGATATCTGCATTACCAGTATGTGTAGCCCTTTGGGGGTTTCATCTTCGCTTTGTGATTATTCCTACTCTGTTGCATGAATAAAAGCCACACTCTAGAATCCTAAACTGGTTTGGACAGTAATGTTATTGCTTCCTTGTGTCTGGAGTTACTCAGGTGCCCATGTCCAGAAGTGCAAACCTAGCATAGTCCTAAGCAAACGTTTTCTCCTAGGGACCCGAGTTGTTGGCCATGGCAATTGGTCCAGACCAGGTGAGTGCCAGGTAGTTGCCACACTTGGTTGTCTGTATTGTATAACAGACTAGTCCACCTTGTGTATGGTGGCTGTTGTAGCTGCATAGAGTGCATGTGTAGATAGATTTTTACAATGTTAACCCCCACTCCTCTCTTTACCCCCCTAGACGTTGTGGTGAGAGGAGAAGTCCTGCTAGTTAAACAAGGGGGGGGTTACATAAAGAAATATAAAAACATTTTAGAGCATGAGAAAACTAGATACCATGAAAGTAGATGAAAGGATCTTCTGTAGGCTGTCATTAATATAGTAAAGGCTTTTGCCACTTGGTTGTAAAAGGACATGATAATCTTTTCAATAAATTAGAGGCATACGTCTCACTAGCACAATGGTCCAAACACTTTGAAGAATTGTTTTTCAGTAACAGGAAAGAACAAATGGAAAGCTATAAAATCATAATAGAGAATTAGAATTAATAAAGAGTTAGAAGAACACCACAGTGTGGTTTGGCATGTGGATCAGGCAGGAGAAAAAACACACTAGGATGAGGGTCCTGGACTTTAGGAGAGGAGATTTTTAAAGAAATGGGAGACTGTCTTAGTAAATACCTTTGGGGGGGATGGCCGGGGTGGAGTGGAGGCACTTGTTGCACTGCCTTGCCACCTTGAGATCTTCATATTAATAGTATGTATGTGTGTGTTCATTCTAGTACAGAGAGGTTGCCCTGCCTCTCCCACATACACTGTTTGTGGACATCTCTTGCATTGCTTGTATTTTAAACCAATGAGAATTCTTTTTTTTTTTTTTTTTTTTATGTGTGATGTGGGTGTTAATAGAATGTTATTTTTCAAACAACTGGCATAAGCTTTTGAAGAAGGACTTGGTCAGTACAAAAGCTTAAGCACTGTTTTCTTTTGTTACATATATGTTGGTCCAATAAAAGGTAACAGACCATTTGCTTCTGGTTCTGTTCTTACATGGACCAACACAGCAACTAAACTAATTTGGTATGTCATCCGAGGTTTATAAACTAGTCCCAGATTGGTGGATCTTAAGGTTTTTTTTTTTGGCATCTTTTCAAGTTAATCATCCAACATAGAGTTATTCCCAATTCATGGCTGTGAAAGATAATTTTTCCATATTTAAGAAGGGTTCTATAACTGTCCCAAAGATATATTATCCCATAGTCTGATACACTGTTCACAAAAACTTTTTATTCAAATCTAAGTGGATAGATTGCAGGAATGGACTGATGATAATATAGTCTTACTAGAATCACAGAATGGATTCAGGAATAATAGACACATGACCCATTATTGTTTTGTTTTGAACCACATTATTCAAACACAAGTACAGATTCGAACGTCCCCTCTTTTCTGTCATTTTGTAGATCTTCCCTCTGTGTTTGACAGCATCAGCATCAAGTCACTTTGGAAACATCTGAACAATGTGACTATCAGCCCTTATTTGCTAGACATCTTGATACAACTTCACAATTCAGCCTGGTTAGAAATTCTGTATGATCAGTTTGGCCACCTCTCAAGAGAGTATTGATACCGACCAAGAAGTTAGACAAGGTTGCATAATAGCACTTACTTTGTTCAACCTTTTTATAAATACCATCTTGGCCCAGCTGAAAAAAACCTGGAATTTCATTCCCAAAAAGGTTAAGGGCATTCTGATAGGGCATTTAGTGTATGTCAACGATTGGATTTTAATTTTGTCATTGTTACATCCATGTATGATGAATAAGTTCCATGCGCTGTGCAGTCATAACTCTTTAATCATAAATCAAACAAAAACTACAATGGTAGTCTTTGGATATAAGAAGAAAGTTCTTCCCAAACTTTTTGTTGATGCAACTCCTTTACAAACAGTAAAATCCTATTAATAGCTTAGTGTTTTATTTTCAGCCGATACTTTGTGGTCTAAACAAGTAAAGAACTTGGAAGATAAAATGGAAAATATTATAAACACCTTTAAAATGTATGTTCAACTATAAGTATGGGGAAATTCCTCAGGGAACATTGTTGATATTGAATGCAAAATAAAATCTTCACTACTTAATACCTCTGAAATTTGGAGCATTACAGACGTATCCATCTTGGAAAAAATGAAGGTGACATCACAGAGTCTTGCTAGAAGCTCCTACTCTTGTTAAACAGTTCCTATGAGTTGAATTGAGCCAAACCTCTCTTTAGACTTTAATAAATGAGATAATTACTGTTTTTGCACTGGACCTACCTAAGACATGTTACCCAAGACTTTGCACTGAGAAACAGATAGAATATTCCACCAATGGGTTTGTATTTCCTCTATTGAAGCTCACAAAATCCAATATTTTACCCACTGGTTTGAGTTCTCTCTTTGGTGAAATCTATTCCCTACATAGAATCCAATTGGTTATATAGTTTAAATCTAGATTCCAGGATATCATGGTTCAACTAGATATGGAATCAGTAAAAAACAAAACAAAAAAAAGCAATTGTCAGTGCCAGCTGTTTCCTTGCATGATGTATGTGGCAGGGGTGTATTGTGTTAGCCTATCAACACCCTGCCAATTTGTTAATTGATAGGTGAATAGAGCTGTCAGCCTTGCCAGCCTTTAAAGACTTTTGCTTATCTGGTCTGCCCACTCAAATCTTGTGAATGACTGACAGAATAATAATTTAGCTGGCAGACCACAGTATCAAAAGGCTTGATTTTAACTGCTATACAGGCGAGCTAATGACACTAATTTATTCTGATCCAGAAATCAAAAGGCGATTGGCGCATATGCTTTTAAAAGTAAACTTTACTGATATATATGTGTATTGTTCTCTGTCTGTTTCATCAACTTTGTTGAAAGAGGTGAAGTCTGGAAGTGGTTGTGGAGGGAGATTATTTTTGTAAATCAGCGTAGCAACAGCATTCCCTGGGACCATTTCATTTCTTCTGAGAGTATGCCTCCCTCTTCTACCTGTCTTTAGGAGTGTAAATAAGCTGAGGAGGGCAGGTGAGCAGCGCAACCTCTCACCTCCACTGTCAAACCCATCCTAGGCTATCAATTCTCACTCCAGCTTCAGTGACATAACTGCTTTGATCTTAGGATTCTGACTAAAAATTGTGATTAACAGGCAAGCTACCCTTACTGGCTAATGGACCATGTCAGCCTATATTTATATGTGACAGAGGCACGCTTCAGTGATGGAAACACATGCATGTTGCAGTACAAAGAAAAATAAACACCTACAAAATCAGTCAGGCACGCTGTTGGGGGGTGTACAATGAGGACCGTTGCCCCAGATCCAAGCTTTGGGGGGGCAGGGGCTGCCTGCCAGGAAGTTCAGTTCTGGTGGTACTGTTCAGGGCGAATTTCTATCATACATCCCCCCACCCACTCCCCACTCTTGCCCCATCACCCTCTTCACCCCCAACATCACCCAAAAAAGATATGTTTAAAGCCGGCCTGCACTGCAGCAACGGTCCATTCCATTTGGTGTTCAGTAAAAATAAGGGCTTGAATGAATGATGATGTGTATTTGTCTATCGTAAAATCTGATTGGCTGAGACTCAGCCAATTAAGTTTTACAATAGGCAAAGATGTCACCATTCATTCATGCACTTACTGTTACCTAATACTGAACAGAGCGGATATACTGTGCATTGTGGGACAGACAGCCACTGACCAGCTGTAAACAAATCTTTCTGGGTTGCTACAGAGGAGGGGTTGGGTGGGGGCAATCATCGGGTTCTCTAGATGGGTGGGGAGAGGCAGGTGGAGTGAGTTGTGGTATGTGGAGGTGGAGGAAGACAAAAAATGTAAAGGGCACAATATGAGTCAGGGGACCACAGTGCTGTGTGGTGTAGTGGCTGCACACTGCAGCCATTGGGAATGCCTCACCTCAACTGGCCTGGTGCTAAGGTTTTGGATCTGGGGAAAGAGCCACGATGGTGGCCTGGTTCCCTGGTATGGCAAGGAGATGGCGGGGCACTCCCGGGCTGACTGCAGTGTGGACAGACAATGGCAGTATCAGCAGGTATGGAGCAGTGCCAGACCACTGCTTTCATGCTCTAATATGTGTTGCGGCAACTACAGTATGCTGGTTTTGTGTTGCATTTCATACTGTGTTCTTACACTGTGCTGTGTTGTGCAATATGAATTTAGTTATTTACAGTTGGTAAGTGAGAGAGGCACACTGAGTCAAGGTTCCTTTCCGGGTGTGACCCGGGTGAAAAGGGAAGGAAAGAAGCACAGATACATACAAAAAACAGCCAGTCAGGTGGTGGTGGTGTTACAATGAGGGCAACAAAAAGCATACCTCATTTGACCATGTACACACCACAGGTATACAAGTTTTTCTGAAGAGCACCACAACTTTCTCCTGCCAGAGTTCAGACATTATTAAAACCATAGGTGCTGGAAACCTATTGACATGGGGGGGAGGGGGCTGCACCCCACTTTTGCCCAGGTGTCCCTTTAATGAATGCAAGATTGGAAGGGATGTAATGGCATCTTTTGTGTTATTACAACTCAACACACACACACACACACACACACACCTTTCATGCTCATTACGAAGTACCAAGGGGCAATTAACCATAAGAAGGCAGAGTTCCTGTCCAGGGAGATTGCTGCAGGGAAGAACAGACCATCTCAGCTCTTTCAGACTGTGGACAGACTTATACTTTCAGTCTGTCTTCAGCCAAAAAAAGCTTCTTCATTCACTTTGTTTGAGTAGTTTGCTCTGTTCTTCTCTGACAGGGTGTCCTCCATCCAGTCGGGGATCCCATCAGTGAGGCAAGTTTGCCCTCACGGTGATCAGCCTGGAGTGAGCAGAGGTGCTCCATTTGTCTAAGATGAGTTTAAACCAGTGGAGGTGGGCAAGGTCATTGAGGTGCTCTCGAAGCTTAAGCACACTTATTACGAACTGGACCCGGTCCCGACTCATTTCTTGATGAGATATGTTGGGACAGTTGACCCGGTGTTCGCTGGGATTATCCGGTGTTTGATGTCAGAGGGAGTCTTTCTGGATGCCTTCAAAGAAGCCCGGGAGAGACCCATCTTGAAGAAGCTATCTCTCGACCCTGACGTCCTGGCGAATTACTGTCCAATCTCCAGTCTGCCATTCTTGGGCAAGATTGTCGAGAAAATAGTAGCGCAACAGCTCAAAGACCACCTCTTGTCCTTTGATAGCTATGAGCCATTCCAGTCTGGTTTCAGTGTCAGGCACAGCACTGAAACAGCGTTAGCTAGGGTGCATAATGACCTCCATAAGGCTAGAGATAGAGGGGACAGGTCAATTCTTGTGCTCCTTGACCTCTCATCAGCTTTTGGTACTGTGGATCACATTGTGCTTCTCGATCACCTTTGAGAGTATTGTGAACTTGCCAGTACTGTTATCAACTGGTTTGAGTCCTGTCTGGCTGGCAGAGAACAGTGGGTAGTGATGGGGAATTTCTCCCCCTCCCCAAAGCCCCTGTCTTGTGGACTACCTCAGGGCTCGAACTTGTCATCGATGTTATTCGCGGTATATATGTTGCCACTGGGAGAGTTCATTGTGCATTATGGTGTGGCTTTTCACTGCTATACAGATGATACCCAACTGTATTTGTCCTTTGCCCCTCGAACACATGATGCCATGGAAGTCATTAGCAACTGGGATAAACAGCATGTCACACCTAATCAGCCTAGAACACTCTGCACTGCTGACTTTCAGTTGCTACCTATAACTTAACACACTAAAGAAAGGTTCACCAGATTTTGTCACATTTGGGGACTGTGCGAGCAAGTTGAAAGACATCATCGTTGTCATCATTACGCATCCAGGTCCCTCAGTAAAGTGATTTTTCAAAGTAGCATTTGCAATTGCCGCTGTTTTTTTTTTTTTGTGTTATACTATAAAACTCTGAAATCTTCTCAAGTTTGGCTGTTTGCTATCCCTTTGAAGATGGTGTTGTCCAGGTAGAAATGGTCGCTTATGTTCAGGACAACAGGGAGCAGCTACAAGATGACACTGTATGCTGGATAAGCAGATTGTGGTGGTGGGAAACCATGTTTGACAGTTAACAGCTGACTGTCACTCGATAAGAACAATGTGCAGAGGAAACCTGGTAGAAGGAAAAGAACATACTTATGAAGATCTACTGTTTATTACAATTGGTTTGTTCTAAGCACACCAAGGCCAAGTCTTGTACCATGACTGGAACCAAATGCTATTTCCTAATGAAAAATAATGGATGATGCATGGAGTGTCAAGTAATTCATCAGGAGTAAGGAAGAGATGGCCTTAAGGCAAACAGTTTACTCTTTGAAGTTTAACAACTGCCTAATCCTTTAGCATCATCTGTTACGCACACCTTTCTGCAGTGGTATGGATTTATGCACCGCAGGGGAAAATTGTATCAATATTTGTCTCTGTTCCTACCCCTAAGAGATGGTAGTTAAAACATTGGAATCTTGAATCTACACTTAAATCTACAGTTAAAGGCCTACAGAAGGATTTTAATGACAATTTTGGCAAAGATAAGTACAATCGGTTTGGATTCCTTTCTGCAAACGTCAGTCTTTCTGTTTATCATATTCTGGACTGATTTTATAAACTCTCCTGATACAGAAATTTAAGTAATTAAGGAATCAGAGTACAAGAGGTGCAGTCTTGTTGAAGAAACACAAACTTCTTAGGCTCATTTGAATATTCTTTGACTTCTCTGAACTTTTTTGAACCTTGGTATTTTAGACCATACCTTTTATACAAGTGGATTAAGAATATATTTATGGTTTTAGTTCTTATACATACTATAAGTTATAACTGTACATTGTTAATTGCTTAACTGTCTAATTGTTTAATTAAGTGCTTGATTGCTTAATTGCTTAATCGCCTAACTGCATAAATTGTTGACTTGCTAGTTTGCACTGGTGAAGATACAGCTGCTAATCATTTATTTGCAACTGCTTAGATGTTTAAGTGTCTGACTGCTTAACTGTTTAAATTACTAGTCTTTTAGTCTGCTGGTTTACACCAGTGAAGACATTAGTTGCTAATTATTTATTGCACATTTTTTTCAGTCATAGGCAGGGCCTTTATTTGAGGTTACCTGTGGTAGTTTAAAACTTTGGAGTGAAAACTACCTTAGGAAAATGGTTGATACTAGAAGTGGACTGTCATGCTCACCGAAACAACAGATAAGGCCCAAGAAAAAAATAAGAAAAATAGGAAGAGAGATGTCAAATGAAATCACAGACAAATCTCAGGATAAAGTGGTATCACTTCAACAAGTTAAAGCAGTAGATGAGCCTAATGTCGTAAAACAGTCTAAAATAACATCCTACTTTAAAAAGAATTTAGAGACAGGAATGCCTGACAGTTCAACATCTACAGCATTGGTTGAGAAGACTATAGTAATTAACCCAGCAAATGAAACAGAGGGAACTGAATCCAATAAAAGTAAGCTGGATACAACAAAAAACAGAGAAAGCTATCAGGATGAACTGACCTTATCTGATCGTTATTGTATTAGCAGCTGGTCAGAAAGATCAACTAAATTAGAAGGGTTATACGAAATACACTCTGATTCTTTCTACGATTCAGATCCTTTTTCTACTCCAGAAATAGCAAGAAAGGTAAAGGATAAAAACCTAAGTAAGCAGAAGGAAGGAGATATAACAGATTGTAACTTTAAAGGTAATGATAAAAGTATAAATAATAACATTACCTCCAATTCAGCTTAGAAGCTCTGCCTGCCTTATCTAACCTTAGCAAAGTTAGTAACAAAATAAAACAACAGAACATTTACCACATGTTCTAAAGGAATTAGATCAGTTCTTACAAGGCCTAAAGCAGTTTGTTTCAAGCCAGGAGGAAATGGATTCCTTATCAAGATCACCAGCATTAGGATTCTGTCCTGCCCCCTCTACAATCGGAAGATTCAGCCAATACATCAGAAGCATTAACTGGAAAAGGTAAAATAAAATATGATAAAGAATATTTCACTGACAAGGGGGATTTATCTCAAGTTCTTCACTCTTACCTCAAATACTAGAGATTATCAAAAATCTGTATTATGCCAATATAATAATCCTAGAAAATATGTGGGCCCTTAAACAAGAACTAGAAAATCTCAGAGGAGATGTTGCATATAATAGAGCAATCTTGGATTCACTAGCTAACCCAAGGAATCTAACTTCAGACTCAGTCCCAGAAGAGACTCCGGGGAAGTATTCCCAGGACTCCAAAGCACATAAAGCAATTCAGGTTAATTTACCACCGCCTTTTCAAAAAGGTATGGAAGGTGTTCCTGAATGTAGTGCAGTTGGATATAGTGACAACAAATTAGAGAAACTACATAAAAGTAAAAAGAAAGGAAACCAAAAATCAAGACCTAATGAGAAGAAGGAACCAAATAAAAAGGAAAAACCTTCAAATAAAGAAAACAAAAACCCAAGGGTACTGTTGGAAAATAGTTCTATAAATCAAGTTAGGCCTAGTAATATGAGTTATCCTGATGTTATATTAAATGGCAAAACAGGAAATTCAAGAGCTACTGAAATTACGGATGATTGTCAGAATCGTGGAGAATTTAATGAGTGGGAATGTATAGAAGATCAGACTATACTTAGCGGGGAGACCAAGGGGTGCCCTCAGAAGTCCCAAATCTCAGAGCCCAGAAATTCAGATAGTGGAAGGAATTGTCATATAGAAAAACAACCATCAAAAATAACTCCCCCTAGTAAGGAATTTTTAATTGAAATATATGGGGTACATAGACTCGGGGAAGAGACATCATCCAAATTAAATGAGTGGGTTAAAAAGTTACTCCACATCCCAGATTTGATCAATGGGATATATATACATATATATATATATATATATTTTATATAAAAACAAGACCTCCAAATTTAGAATACAAGGACTGTGTGCTTATAAATAGCATGCAATAAGAATGGGCACAGACAATTTGGGACCTAGAGAAAGAAATGTACGTTAAAGGAATTTATGTGTTACCACATCAGCTTGTACCATTTCCTTACAATGAGGATAATGAGAATTGTGAAGGAACAAGGAAGAATTCTTGGGTAGGACATGTAATAGATGTAATAACCAAATATAACTCTACAAGGGAAAAAGAGTGGGAAATAGAACACTGTCCCTTTTTGGTTGGGAAGTCTCCAAAGGATATTCAATAGGAACTTAAAACAAAGATTGGTATATTTATTTTCTTGTGTATTGGGAATGAACATTAACAGAAGCACTATCAGATATATTCATGTTCACCAGGCTATCTTCAGTTTTCCCCAGATTGATATTACTTTTCAGTCAAGCAAGTTAACACAATTGGTTCTGCAAGCATCACATGTTCTTGATTCCCACTTAATTTATATAATTAATGTTGAGACCCTGGCTGGGTATAAGAAGAAACATATTAGTAGTGCTGAGCTGGGAAACAAACCTTGGCCAAGCATCTCAAATGCATTTGGTCCACTTTCTAACTAAACTGTTGGATGACTGAATTCAAATATAGAGGAAGAGCAGAGGTCCAATGTTACTGAAATATCTATAGTAACTTGGAATATAGAGGACTTATTAGGAAGACTAGCCAATAATGATTTTCATGCCTTTGTAATGACATCAGATATATTATGTTTTCAAGAAACTTGGCTAATAGAAGAGAGTCCTTCACTATTCCTGAGCTTTTCCTGTTATATGTTGCCGGCAGTTAAACAAAAGAAAAATGGTAGAGCCAAAGCTGGCTTGGCAATATTTGTGAAAATATCATTAAATTTTAATGTTACACCTATAAAGATGGAATTTCACAATTGTCAAGTCTTGAAGTTGGTTAAAGGAAACAAACAAATATTATTAGTTAATATTTATATAGCTCCATCGAATAAAAAGTCCAGAAAAAGAGTTTTGGAAATATTTCCAAACAACATTAGATATTATATTAGAAAAGAACAAAACATCAAAAATAATCTTGTTGGGGACTTTAATGCTAGATTCATGGATAAAAACGAAATTGATGAAGGTGTGGCTAGTAGAATCAACATAATTAATAGGAATTTAGGTTATAAGCATAACTTGAGAGACAGAGTTAACAATATAAACAGGAAAGAATTTAATGAAATAATGGTAAAGTCTGGTTTCTGTCTGAACAATGGATGAACCAGAGAAGATATGAATGGGAATTTTACTTTCTTGGGCCTTCTTGGGTCATCGGTAATTGATTTGGTTTGGGGAAATTTGGAGGCACTTAGTAAGGTGCAAGATTCGGAGGTAGTTCCAAGGCCAGAATCTTCCCATCTACCGGTTCGTACAAGATGGTACTTTGATAATATAACCATGGGTGTAAGGGCTGAACTACAGCAACAAGATATATAAATTATAAATTCCAAACAAATCAGATGGCAACATTTAACGATATCCCAATCTACTGAAATATTGAATGCAGGGTATATGAATGATTTCAAAAGTGAAATTTTGAATATACAGACAGAAAGTGACCCTGTTATATTTTAGTAAAATATCTGTCACTATATTAGACTTTTCCTTTTCAAAGCATCAATAAAAAAACAGAGTATCCAAACATGGTTTAATTCCAAATGTAAGAAGGCTAAGAGGAAGATGAATAATCTGGTCCGGCAGTATAAACATAATTGTTTAAAGGTAACAAACAAAACCTTAAATGAGGCAAGGAAAGAATATAAGAAAATATTAGGAGAAGAAAGGTTAAAATTTCAACAAGGAATGTGGGAGAAATTAAGATAGTCGATAATTAAGAAAGATATTAAACAGTTCTGGACACTGGTGAGTAAAAGATATGGTAAATATTCTAATGTTATTGAAGCAGCTATAACCCCAATGACATGGGAGCAACATTTTAAAATTTTTTATTTTTCTTTAGGAGAAAATGAGAGACAGAGTTATGTTGAAATCACCCAAAATCAATTTATTCCCCAAATCATTGTATATTACACAAGAAGAAATTAAAGTAGCATTAGAAAGGATATCGGCAAATAAAGCCCCAGGATCAGATGCCGTATTAGCAGATATTTTTACAGTATTAAAGGACTGGTGGTTACCAATCCTATATAAGCTATATAACTATTGCATACAGTGGAGGAAGTTCCCCAAGTCCCGAAAGGGGAGTTTAGTGTGACCAATCTTTAAAAAAGGAGACACAATAGACCTTACCATGTATCGCCCAATTGTTTACTAGACGCATCTCAGAAATTTTTTTGTAGAATACTCCTTAATAGGTTACAATTGTGGGTTGAACAGAATAACATCCTAGTGGAATGTCAAAATGGATTTAGGCAAAGCACTCAACTATCCAGCACTGATTTGTATTACAACATCTTATTTGGAAATACATAACAATTAAAAAAATCAAAGCTTTATTTCTGTTTTGTAGATTTGAAAACAGCGTTTGATTCAGTTAGTACTGTAGGAAAATTCTTTGTGGTAAAATTCAGATTTCCATTCACCAAATATTTTAACACAAAAAGTCCCATGTTTGGCATATGTGGTTGACATAGTCCTCATTTCCACTTCCTTTTCAGGTCTTCAAAGGAAGCTTGCACATTTTGGTGAGCTCTATAAAAAAGACCAATTGATAATTAACTTAAACAAATCTAGTCATATTTGGTAGTAAAGCTAAAAAGTCTAACACTCTATTTAGATAAGAAAAAGAGTGAAACTACCTCTTACTATGACTATTTAGATCTCAGATTCTCAAATAGTACATCTTGGACATTACATATTAAAACAATGACTCGGAAACTAACTATAGCATTTAATGCCTTTAAAAGGTTTAACTTGAAAATGGATCAAACATCAATAGAAAGACTAGTAAATGTAATACATACCCAAATAAAGTTGAGCATACTCTACGGAGTAGAAATATAGACCCCTGCAAATATAAAAATATTATAAACAGAGATGAATAAAATGCATTGTTATATATTGAAAGTGCAATGATAAGTGCCTGCAGAGATACTGAGGAAAGAGCTGGGGCAATTTTCAATGGCAGTGGAGAGAAGGATTGTTTTCACCTTAAACCTTTTTCTTCTCCCATACAACAGGTACCCTATAATGTGTCTGGAGGAACAAATTCAATATCATCAAAGGAATTTTACTTCAAGTACAATTAGGTTAATTAGAGAGAATATGTTTCCGTATGGTTTAGGAAATCTCCTGTATGAAATGTATGCCCTTCCTCTAGAAGAAATAGTATCCAAAGTTAAATCAAGGGTCAGAGCAATAGCAATCTCAAGAGCAAGAAAAAATAAAAAGCTTCTGTCATTACAGATGGTTTAAAATAATTTAAAAACATCATGTGTTAGAACTGTACTTAAAAATTCTATCAAAAGCAGAAGAAAGAAGGATCATAACAAGGTTTAGGTTGAGACTTTATAAGGCAAAATTATATTTTACATGATCAGAGAAAGGAGAAGGTTTTAAGTCTGAAATGCAAATGTATGTATGATTATGAAGATGATTTGAAGCATAGTGTGTTACATTGCCCACAATATGAGCTCAAAAGGAAAAAGTGGTTGGCTTCGATGCTTGGCACCCTTGGCCATTCCTCCGAAGAGTTAGTTATTTATTTAATTCTACTGATGTTAATGTCTTATATTCACTGTATAGATTTCTACAAGCTACAAAATTATGATTTCTTAGAGATCAGCACATTGGAGATTGTGTAATTATTGATTTTAGAGGAAACTGTATATGACTTTAATAATATCTATTTATTAACGTAGTGTTTTTCATTGTAAAGGCTAAAGTTGATCAATAAATAGCTACCTACCTACCTACCATTAACAACTACCTGGCCAAGATCAATGATTGGATGTCCTCCAGCTGGTTGTGACTGAACCCCGACAAAACAGGGGTACTGGTGATTGAGCCAGGTTGTGGGCATGATGGGAGTGCCTCTGGAGTAGGTACAGGATTGTTTCTGGTATCCGCTCCATTGATGGCTTCCCTAGGGTGCAGGATCTTGGCATTATCCTGGATAGCAGATTGACACTTGAAGCTCAGGTGTCATCTGTGGTCCAAAGTGGTTTCTCCCACTTGAGGAATATCATCAGGATCAAACCCCTAGTTCCGCCTGAAGACCTACTGACACTAGTGCATGCCTTTGTTACATCAAGGCTTGATTACTTAATGCTCTATACTAAGGGGTCACTGGAGGGACCCTCCATTGGCTTCAGCTGGTGGAGAGTGCAGCGGCTTGGTTGCTGACTGGCCTGGCTAGTTCCAGTCAGGTGACCCCGCTCCTGCAGGCTCTGCACTGGCTGCCTGTCACGTGGAGGATCATCTTCAAGGTGGGCTTGCTCATCTGTAAGGCTATACATGGACTGGGCCCTGGCTATCTGGCTGATCTCCTTACTCCTGCCACCTTAGTCCATTCCCTCCACTCCTCGACTAGGGGCCTCCTTGTTGTTCCCAGGGTCAGATTAAAAATGTCTGGTGACCGTGCCTTTAGTGTCGCCGGTCCGGCTCTCTGGAACTCCTTCCCAGCTTTTGTCAGGGAGGCCCCGACAGTCGAGTCCTTTAAAAGGGGCCTAAAGGCTCATTTGTTCTGTCTGGCTTTTCTCAATGGAAGCAATTGACCAGCATTATTTATATTAGCTATCCTAGTTGTCTTAAGATTTTATTTATTGTTTTAAATATTTACAGATCTGTTGTTGTTATTTATAGATTTACATGTCTTATATTACTTGTTATGATTAAAATGTTTTTATGTAAGGAGCCCAGAGCCCCAGGGATTGGGCACCGTATAAATAAAATTACCTTGTCTTGCCAATTGTCTAAATTATTTTTGGGTACCAGTATGTTGATAGTGGAGAATTATCAAAAGCCACCCCAGGAGATGCAAAATATGTAATTAGTTCCTCCATTATAATTTGCTTGTCTGTAATTAATTTATCAACACTAAGTTGCCTAAGCTGGCCTGATGTGGCCACTCCCCCCCCCATATCTTTTATGACTGCCAAAATTGGAGAGATCAGACTTGCTTTCATCTAGCAGTGCTAGACAGTAGTTTGCCTTAGCAAGACAGATCAGTTTGGTGCAGTGGTTTCTCTTTTGTCTGAAAAATAGCCCAGTCCTGCTCAGTCTCAGTCATTCTAGCTTTAGCCCCAGTGCAGATCTCAGGCTCTCGAAGCATCGTCTAATTCACTGTGTAACCCCTCACCCCTACCTTTTTGCCAAAACGACAGGTGGCATGCTGTTGAAGCTGACAGCAGTACCTGGTGGGGACCTGGGTTCGGGGAGGATGAGGTTACTCGGCACAGGGGGACCTAGGTTTGGCTACTCTGCACAGGGGCACCCAAGTAAATCCGAACACAGGAAGCAATAACTGTAATGTCCAGAACCAGGAATGGGATTCTTCAGTGTGGCTTTTATTCACAAACTAGCTGAACAAAACAAAGCATAGACGGACCCCCATGGGGCTACATTTCCTGGTAATGCAGATTAGAGACTACAACGCGGTCCACTGGAAGAATGAACCAATTATACTGTTCTCAGGCTCTGGACCCACCAGGCACACAGCCCGGATTTGCATGCGCTTTGGGTACACAGCCCGACTGGCCCGGCTCCCCACCGCCACTTGATTCACGGTCCATTGGAAGAATGAACCAATTATCCTGTCGTGGCTCCCCACACCACTTAGAGTCTGCGACTCCTAGAGAGATTTCTTCCTTACTTGTTATGACTCCCCATCTCACAAAGAGAATTTTTCTTCACACTTGTTGTGGCTTCCCACACCACTTAGAGTCTGCAACTCCTAGAGAGATTTTCCCTTTTGCAACCCCACGTCTGGGTACTTCCCCCATCACTGGCCAAGTGCATGAGGCAAAGTAGCAACCACAGCAGAAATCCATAGAGGTGGACCTGGTTACCAAAGATGGGGGGTTTGCCCACCTCCAGCTCCCACAGCCCATACCCGGCCATTTCCCTGGGAAAACTGACATTTCTGAGTGTAGATTAAATGGTAGATGAACTGGCGCATCTCCTCTACATATTACTTGAAATCACACAGCACTCTAGCATTTGACACTACTCCACTTGTTTGGCCTAGTCCTATAGGCCTCCCAAAATGTAGCTCAATTCCTAGATTCCCACACATGTCCCAGGGTGAAGAAAACATTTTGCCCTCTCATGTTAGAGCAAACACTCACCCTTTAGTTGCAGGTGCCCCACAGGCAAATCACAAATCTTCCAACTTTCCAAACAAAGGCTGAACTGAAATGGCAGCTTTTCTTCCACTTGGCAGAATTAAGGGGATTGCCCCAGGAATCTGCATGGGGATCTTTACATCCCCCCCCGGAAGGAGGGGGCACTGAGACCCGAACAGCAGTCTCCACCACTTGAGCACACCTTACTTGCTCAAGACAAACTGGACACGGACTCCTTCTTACTGAAGGCAAAACTGGAACTGAACACTAGCCTTTGAAAACTCCCAACGTTCTATCTAACTCCCTCTGCTGCAGATTCCAATGTGGCTTATGTTGCTGCGAAAGTTCTATTGGTGATGTCATCCCTCAGTCTCAGCTGAGACTGAGAACAGAGTGAGACAGTGTGAAACCCATTTAACTGGAGTTTCACAAGCTGCCTTCCCTGCCTACCACTAGGTCTTACTGGGATTCTAGTAACCCCGGGTAACAAGGGGTTACACTCGCCCTTGACCAGGAAAATGACTGTCCGCAGTCATTATTTACCCAGCCTTAGGCAATCCCACCCTATGTGCTACCTGCGGAGGGGGGTGATCAGGCCCCCTCCTTCCATGTGCAAGCACAGGCAGGTAACACTAGGGACCTAGAGGCCTGTAGCTGACATGTCAGCCTCTACTCTATTCACTTACTATGGACACCTAGTGGCTCTGGTAGAACTATCCAGAGCATAGCCCTGATAGATCAGCACTGCGGACCCCATGGCCACTGAGGACCACAGCCTGTCTATCCCCCCTAACCCTCTAGGGAAAACCTATCTGCCTCTAACATAATATTCCAAAACAAAAACAAAAACAACCCGGGGACCTCCCCGACCTTGGGCAACCTGCAACCACACCATTAAAATACCAAATTACTGCCTCCTCCCTACCCCCACAACCACACCTGTGGAAGGAAAGGGTTAATACAGCAATAACCATAACAATAACACCACAGTACTTTAAATTTCCACACACACTAAAGCATTGATGAGGAACTCCGATAAGCCCCTCCTCCTCCTCTTGTCTTCCCTTCTGTCTTCCCAGGAACACCTGTAAGAAAAAGAAAGACAAAACACACACTCCTAATCTGCATACACAGGCTACCTAAAACCCCTACCATCAAAACACTGAAAATCCCAAAAAGATTTTTTTAGAAAAAAGGTAGAAAAACAGTATTTACATTAGAAATCAACGACATTATTTACAATACACATTTGGGGGGATGGAGTGCCCTAAAAGTCCCAACTAATGACCACAAGGCCCGAAGGCTAGTCCAATAAAGAGTCTCTCCTGGGCTGGAGCCCGGTGAAGCACAGTTCTAACAGGCCAAAGTCCCGAAGGGGAGAGTCTTTGAGGACAGTTCACACAATTTGAAGTCTGTTGGTGTAGGGTGTGTACTGCAATGTCATAAAGATAGAAAAGTTCGGACTTACCAGCCACTTGTAGTACGAGACTCGGCACCAACCTGCACCTCTGATGAAGACTCTCCCTGGCAGCATTTCTTCTGATACAGCTGGGCGGACATCTTCCGGGAACCACAGGAGGGCACATCTGGAAACAGCTGGGCTGATGTCATCTCTGGAGACGGAACCTTAGAACAGGAACAAAAGGAAAACAGCTGGTCTGACATCATCCGATTACCAGGCAATGAACAGGAAACAGCTGGGCTGGTATCCTCATCCGGATCTGAAGTCATCTGGTGGGCCAGTTGATGGTTGCTGGACAGGACAGTACACTGTAGACTGATGAACGTGGGGCACCTGATGCCTGGATGTTCATATTGGTGGATGAATAAGGCACTTCACAGTCTGGTGTGGCAGTATTGACTACCACTGCTCGGCTCTCCATTTTGTAGGCACGGGCACATTTGCTGAAAGGTCCTTGCACTGAGGCTAATAGTACCGGGGATCAGGGGCTTGAATTATTACCCCTTCTGGGCTCACATAATTCACACAGTGGGAGATTTCACGTGCCTCTCTGTCCACTATTCTCACTCTGTCCATAAACAGTGTCCTGCCTCTCTTCCACTGGGTATACTTTTCGTGGAACAGTCTATTCTTTACATGCTGGTTGGCCCCAGGATGCACATTTTTCATTGCTTCATCCCAGATCCAGGATTTTCTGCAGTTCTCAATCTCTTCCCAGACTTTTTGAGGAAAGGTAGGAAAGGTCATACCATAGATCTCATTTGCCTTTCTACGAACCAGTCTCTCCTCTTTACTTGCTTTGGTCAATCTGAGACCGCTGCCCTGGCTTGGGGGTGGCCAGTCCTGATTCTGCCAGCTACGCATCCTTAAGGAAATTAGAAATGGATCCCTGACTTCTTCCTCCTGTAAAGCTAGGGCAGTGGCATTATCACTTTCTTCCATACATTCCTCCGAGGCAAGATCTTGAGGCTATGTACCCGTTCCTTTTTCACAAGGCCACATAGGTTCCCCCTCATCTTCCTCTTCACTGAGGATCTGAGCCCAGGAGTAAGCAGTCGTTCTCACTCCCGAGACTATCCACTCATCACTAGGTGCAGAGGTCGACACCTCCCATTCAAAGGCCTCCCGCATCTCATCTTCACCTAAGAGACTCGGGCTAGGCCCCCCACCCAGGGGTCTATTGATGCTTTATCCGAACTTTCCTTCTGGGATCCAGCATCCAAAACTTCAACTTCAGGTTCTGTCTCTAACTCTGCACCCTCTAGCTTTGTACCACACTCCCCCGAGGGACCTTCCTCCACAGGCTCCGCCTGGTGCTGTGTGCTGCCAACTGCAGATTCCTGAATTTTTGTCCATGTGGGGTCCAAACGAATTGGAGGCGCTTTATACAAGCCATATTTTTGTAGGCATCCAGCACAGTGAGGAATCATGAAGACGTCCCTTCCAGCTCCCAAGCATATTTGGCATACACACAGGATAATTAGGAATCACCACATCAGGAGGCAGTTGTCCTCCATAGCACCACTTTTCAATATCTCTCAGTCTATTTACTGCTGCTGTTACTGCAACCCGGGCATGATCCGGGTAACGAGCTGGTCCTGAGGCCATAACTGCAGAAAAATAAACAAAAGTTCACTGTAACTGAAAGTCCCACTTTATTGAACACACTCTGTAGCTGTAAAATGGCTCCTCTGCTGCTGTGTTTACTTTACTACCCCACCCTGTAATGGCGGCGGCAGCACTCCTGTGCATCAACATTTAGAATCTGGGTCAAGCCACTGCGCACCTGATTTACACAAGCTACTGATAACTTTTACTCAAACTGCACAACCTGCTCTGATCTTGCTCCAAACACATTTACAGGATTTTCCTTGGACTTTTCACGTGCTGGTAACATTCATTTGATTCACAGTCCCTTAAAGCTTCAGGTTTTTAGCACAGGATTGCCTGCTTTTACTAGTGTTGCATTTTGCTACAACCCACAGTCTCTCTATGGCTGCAAACTTTAAACTGAGGCTAATTTCATTACTATGCACACAGTCAATGGCTTAACTGACTTGCACTTGCTGGCAGGACTTAACACAGTCGTTACTTGCAAAGCAACTGCACTGCTGCACACACATTTTATATGGCATAGACTGAAAATCACTGAGCAGTTTCTTGGTTGTTTACTTACTGTTATCAGTAGCAGCTTGCTGCGATGGGGAAAAATGGCCTGCAGCCAGTTCTTGGAGGCCTCAGTACACAAACGGGCAGGCAGTCCTAGCGATCGTCGTTTTAAACACCAAACTTGCAATTCTGACGATCGATTAGCGGGTTGAGCCCGATTTTAAGCAAAAAAGTCAATTTTTAAACTGTTTACAATGCTTTGAACACTCCGCGATGCTCCTCCACTGCCAGTATACGCACTCCACTCTCACTCCCTCTCGAATGCTGGGGCAGTCTCTGTAGAGCTGGCTGAGGGGCGGGACTGATTGCAGCCTGACCAACCACACGACGCCATGCAAATGAGCCTCTTCTTCCTCATGAGGGCTCTTTCCTCACGATGATCGTCGAGCAGGCAAATTTAAACTGCAGAATGCAACTTTTTTTTTTTTCCCAATTTACCAAGGGAGCCTATTTCAGCCTATATAACATAGCCATTTACTCTGCAGTCTCTCAATTCACTCAAAGCATTTCCAATGTCCAGGGTATAATTTTCCTTTTGCTACCCCTAGTCTTCCACACTTTCCTTCACAACAGTTCATTTTAAAAGCATTTCAAACGTCCAGGGCACAATTTTCCTGTTGCTACCCCTAGTCTTCCACACTTTTCTTCACAACAGTTCATTTTAAAAGCATTTCAAACGTCCAGGGCACAATTTTCCTGTTGCTACCCCTAGTCTTCCACACTTTTATTTACCACAGTTCATTTTTAAAGCAGGCAAAAATGCTGTAAATAATTTTGATGCAGGACAAGGGCACACTCTTTGGCTTTATAGCTCCTTGGTAAACAGTTGGCATTTTTAAACAGCAGCACACACTAGTGAAATTGCTTCAGCTTTTTGGGCTACCCACCGCCAGATAGCCAAAACGCTAGCCCCCCTTGCCCAAGCACCTTCCTCCCAGAACAAAATCCAAAGCAGTGCCTCCATTTTTGTAACCCCTCACCCCTGCCTTTTTGCCAAAACGACAGGTGGCATGCTGTTGAAGCTGACAGCAGTACCTGGTGGGGACCTGGGTTCGGGGAGGATGAGGTTACTCGGCACAGGGGGACCTAGGTTTGGTTACTCTGCACAGGGGCACCCAAGTAAATCCGAACACAGGAAGCAATAGCTGTAATGTCCAGAACCAGGAATGGGATTCTTCAGTGTGGCTTTTATTTACAAACTAGCTGAACAAAACAAAGCATAGACGGACCCCCATGGGGCTACATTTCCTGGTAAAGCAGATTAGAGACTACAACGTGGTCCACTGGAAGAATGAACCAATTATACTGTTCTCAGGCTCTGGACCCACCAGGCACACAGCCCGGACTCGGACGCACTTTGGGTACACAGCCCGACTGGCCCGGCTCCCCAGCCGGCCACTTGATTCACGGTCCATTGGAAGAATGAACCAATTATTCTGTCGTGGCTCCCCACACCACTTAGAGTCTGCGACTCCTAGAGAGGTTTCTTCCTTACTTGTTATGACTCCGCATCTCACAAAGAGAATTTTTCTTCACACTTGTTGTGGCTCCCCACACCACGTAGAGTCTGCGACTCCTAGAGAGATTTTCCCTTTTGCAACCCCACGTCTGGGTACTTCCCCCATCACTGGCCAAGTGCATGAGGCAAAGTAGCAACCACAGCAGAAATCCGTAGAAGTGGACCTGGTTATCAAAGATGGGGGGGGGGGTTTGCCCACCTCCAGCTCCCACAGCCCATACCCGGCCATTTTCCTGGGAAAACAAACTTCTGAGTGTAGATTAAATGGTAGATGAACTGGCGCATCTCCTCTACATATTACTTGAAATCACATAGCACTCTAGCATTTGACACTACTCCACTTGTTTGGCCTAGTCCTATAGGCATCCCAAAATGTAGCTCGATTCCTAGATTCCCACACATGTCCCAGGGTGAAGAAAACATTTTGCCCTCTCATATTAGAGCAAACACTCGTCCTTTAGTTGCAGGTGCCCCACAGGCGAATCACAAATCTTCCAACTTTCTAAACAAAGGCTGAACTGAAATGGCAGCTTTTCTTCCTCTTGGCAGAATTAAGGGGATTGCCCCAGGAATCTGCATGGGGATCTTTACATCCCCCCCCCGGAAGGAGGGGGCACTGAGACCCGAACAGCGGTCTCCACCGCTTGAGCACACCTTACTTGCTCAAGACAAACTGGACACTGACTCCTTCTTACTGAAGGCAAAACTGGAACTGAACACTACCCTTTGAAAACTCCCAACATTCTATCTAACTCCCTCTGCTGCAGATTCCAATGTGGTTTATGCAACTGCGAAAGTTCTGTTGGTGATGTCATCCCTCAGTCTCAGCTTAGACTGAGAACAGAGTGAGACAGTGTGAAACCCATTTAACTGGAATTTCACAAGCTGCCTTCCCTGCCTACCACTAGGTCTTACTGGGATTCTAGTAACCCCGGGTAACAAGGGGTTACAACTAGAAAACTAAAGGAGAGCTTTTCTTTTCTGTCCTATGTTTCATAATGGGGCAAGCTGGTTTATGACGTTTAGCATTTCATTAGTAAAACATCCATGTGCCATATGTGCTGAGGGAGCAAGGTAAAACTCCTGCCAGTTTATAGCTGCCAAAAGAGAGAGATATTTTTCTACCATAAAATGAGTGAGGGAGTGTTTATAAATGAAGGAAGGTTTGCTGTATGTAGTTCCCCTAGCACAAGCTACTACATTGTGGTTATTGAGAGAGTTATCAAAGACAGCTGCAACTATAATTTTCTGGGGTCTTACTTAGGATGATGTCCAATAAGGAGGAGTTGGAAGTTTTTTGGGGTTAGGTCTGGTAGGTTCTGAGATAGGTTGTGTGAAACCAAATTCATCATACAATGTTTTTAGCTCCTGTGACTCTGAAATTAGCCAGTTGTAGTACAGGTACCCTAATATAAGGGATTCTCTATTATTAGCACTAGAAAATTTGGTTAGGTAGTTCAGGACATCCATTCCAGCTGTGTTGGGGGGGCCTATAACAGCCAATCACAATAACTGAATCATTATTTGAAATGTTTATATTAACTGTGATGCAAGGCAAGGCAAGCCAATTTTATTTTTCTGGTGCCCAATCCCGGAGGCTCTGGGCACCGTACAGTCACATACAAACAATTAAGACATCATAAAATAAAATTCAATAAATACTTAAAAACACAATAAAATGAGGGTTCAATATCAGCATTTAAACAGAGGATCCCCAATAAATCTAAAATAGCTGATACTTCCAGACGACCATACTGTGTCCAGGAATGCCCAGCTAAATAGATAGGTTTTAAGGTGGGATTTAAATGCCTCAAGTGAAGGGGCCTCCCTTACTGATGGAGGAAGCGAATTCCACAGGATGGGTCCGGCAACACTAAAAGCTCTGTTGCCGCCAGTTTTCAACCTCATTCTGGGAATCGCAAGGAGGCCCCTTGAGGAGGATTGAAGGGAGCAGACCGGGGCAGCGGATGTTAGAAGGTCTAACAGGTAGCCAGGGCCCAGTCCATGTAGGGCCTTAAAGGTGAGCAAGCCCACCTTGAAGAGCACCCTCCATCGAACAGGCAGCCAGTGCAGTTCACGCAGCACTGGGGTGACATGCCAGTATTTAGGCTGTCCTGTCAACAACCTGGTAGCTGCATTCTGCACCAGCTGCAGTTGATGGAGGGTACCTCCAGAGACTTCGAGGTAGAGCGCATTACAGTATTCAAACCTAGATGTCACAAAAGCATGTACCAAGGTGGGGAGGTCCAAGGGCTGAACCAGGTGTTTGATCCTAGCACTGTTTCTAAGATGGAGAAAACTAGCCCTGACAACGGACGACACCTGATATTTGAATGTCAATCTGCTGTCCAGAACAACGCCAAGATCACGCCCCCTGGAGGAGGCCTTCAAAGGGACAGACCCCAGAATTAATCCATTATCTGCCCCAGAGGCCGTCCTATCACGCCTCCTGTTCAACTCTACCACCAGTACCTCCATCTTTATCAGGGTTCAGTCGCAATCAGCTAAGGACATCCAGTCATTAATCTCAGCCAGGCAGTTGTTCAGTACTTCCGCTGCATTGGATGTCCCAGGGCCAAAGGATAAGTACAGCTGAGTATCATCGGCATAACAATGAAACTCCAAGCTGTACTTCCTAATGATCCCACCCAGGGGTTGCATACACACAGCAAACAGCATTGGTAACAAGATCGAACCCTGAGGTACGCCACAAGACAGAAGGCTGGGGGGGAGGAGAAATTCCCCATCACCACCCTTTGCCTCCTGTTTGTCAAATAGGACTCGAATCAGCAGATTACAGTGCCAGTGAGTCTACAAAATTCTCTCAGGTGGTTGAGCAATACACAATGGTCCACCGTGTCAAAAGCTGAGGAGAGATTGAGGAGAACAAGAATTGTCCCCTCTTCTCAGTCTCTTGCCCCGAGGAGATGATTATGCACCCTAACTAATGCGTTTTCTGTACAATGTCTGGCACAAAATCCAGACTGGAGTGGCTCGTAGATATCAAATGTCATGAGGTGTTCTCCCAGCTGCTGTGCCACAATCTTCTCAGCAACCTTTCCCAGAAATGACAGGTTGGAGACAGGTCAGTAATTCGCCTTGATGTTAGGGTCCAGCAATGGTTTCTTCAGAAGGGATCTCACCAGTGTCTCCTTCAAGGCATCTGGGAAGACCCCCTCCGACAAGGAGTACCAGACAATCAAGGTGAACACTGAGCCAACAGTGTCAACACATCCCATTAAGAAACGAGTCGGCACCAGGTCCAGTTCACAATATGTGTGCTTCAGCCTCAAGACCACCTCAGTGACATCGGCCACCTCCAATGGTTTAAACTCCCCCCAACCAGGCAGAGTACCATGTCGACAATCTGGGTGACCATGGTCAGCCATACTATGGCTCACTGGTGGAATTCCCTGCCTGATGGCAGACACCCTGTCAGAGAAGAACCAAGCAAACTCATTGCACAAAGCCTCAAAAAATGCTTTTTCGGCTGTAGACAAGCCAGGTGTAACAGCTTGTCCACAGTCCAAAGAAGCAGAGCTGGTCAGTTCTTCCCAGCAGCAATCTCCCTCGACAGGAACACTGCCTTCTTATGGTTGATTGCCCCCTGCTACACACTGTAGTGTGCACGCAGGGCCGGTCTGCCTCCAGCCCAGCCCTCCGCCAGCAGCGCTCCAACCTCCGACCCTTGATCTTCAACGCCTTGAGACCCCCATCGAACCACGGGGACCTAAGTGAGAGGATCTGGATCATACATGGACTGGTCAAATGCAGATGGTTCAGAGAGGGAGCTGATTAAGGAGGACAGCAATCTGTTCTTAATATAAAGTGCAAGAACCATGAAAGTCGGGCTTCCCGGTATCCGGCTGCAAGGACCCTAAATGCTTGGTCCGTTTTAAAATGTTTTTTATTTAGACAAAATGCAGACAACACACATGAGAACCATGGGCCAACGTTTCACATCATACTGACACTTTGTCAAGGCAAAGTGTATGAAATCCAGATCTTCAGAGTACCAATTTGCCTAATATGCTTCGAATGCTAATGGCCAAAAATGTTATCCCATTTAAAGACTGGCGATGTAGGACTAGGGTTTAGGTCTATGTTTCCACAGCATAGTGACGAAAGTATAATAATTTGTTTGTTTAAATAGACAGCACTACTGAGGGCATGCTTATTAAGTCTGGTATTGGATTTGCACTGTAGGGTTTCAGTAATAAGTTCTGCCAATTAGGTGCCAAATTGACATAGAGTTTTGCCAATTGTATATTATCTGGTGACCAAAACAGAGGTGATGTATCAAAACTATTTAACTGAGGTCTCCAACTGCATATGTGGTAACTTAGTTTTGGGCGAGGAAGGTAAGCCTGTTAAGGGGAAAAGTGATAAACGTAGCAGAATCCACATTTTAAGGCTGAGTAAGGTATACTATCAATGAACAGAAGAGCAAAAGGTAAGGAAAATACCCTGAAGAAACTGTATGAAGACTTATTTGCAGACTATATAATTTGCTGGTTAAAACCAAAAAATGTCCCAAGGGCTGTTATTGCTTACAGTTGTAATAGGGCACTTAAGAGATTGACAAAGGTAACTGGAACATTACACAGAAACAAAAACATCAATCAATTAGAAAACTAAACCACAGTAAGCAGTGAAGCTGGTTGACATTTTTTTTCTTTTATATCCTTTGCACCAGGTTATCTGCTACCTCAATCAACCACCATTCAGAAGGATAAAACAAAAACATTAGTTCTATCATCTTGGCTCTGATAGCAGTAGCTCTTCTAATAGTGAACTACCATACATAATATCCCCGCTCTGAAGGTGGTGGGCACAAAACAGCCTCAGCTTCACATTCTCCCAAGAGGTAAACAGGTCGACCTGAGGAGTGCCCCAGTGGGAGAACAGATGATCGACTACCTCCTGGTGAAGGGACCACTTGTGAGATGCCTCGCCACTTGGCTAAGGGACATGCCGGCCACATGAATCTCCAGAACATCAGCACCCAGGCTGTGAACGAGGGTCCAGATGTGGAGAGCTTCCCGGCACAACAGGAGGAAATGCATCCCACCCTGCTTGTTGAGGTAGTACATGGTCTTCGTGTTGTCCGTCTGGACCCAGATGACTTGACCCTGAAAACTGTAGTGAAGGCCCTCATTGTTACATGCACTGCACGGAGCTCCAACAGGTTGATGTGACATTGGGACTCCTTGAGGGTCCAGAGCCTGTGGACCCTGTGGTCCCCCAGGTGGGCTCCCCATCCCATCAGAGAGGCATCGGTCATGAGAGAGACCGTGGATTCTGGGCAGACAAATGGGACACCTTCCTGCAGATGTTCCAGGATGAGCCACCACTGTATGGCATCCCACATCAGCTGTGTCACCAGGACAAGCTGGTCGAAGTGACCGAGGCACTGATACAACTGATGGGTTAGCTCCCAATGCAGGGTGCACATCCTCCAGTGGGCCCACTGGACCACACTGGTGCAAGCAGCCATGTACCCCATAAGGTGCAGGAAGTCCTAGGCAGGGCATGATTGCCCAACCTAAAATGATTGGGCAAAGGAGGTACAATCTTCCCCCCGTCTGCCAGGAATCAGGCCTTGGCCCGAAGAGAGTCAAGCTCTGCCTCGATGAACTTGATGACCTGTGATGGACAGAGTTCTGACTTGGCCTTGTTGACCCGGGAGACCCAAGGCCGAGCAGGTCTGGAGGCCCAGATCCCTGGATCATGCCACCTCAGCTCTGGAGGAACTGGCGATCAGTCAGTTTTCCAGGTACGGGTCCACCCAACACCTTGGGTCTGCAGGAAGGCCACCACCACTGCTATGCACTTGGTAAAGACCCTGGGGGCCAAGAAATGGCTGAATGGCATAGCCCAGAACTTGTAGAGCAGCCAACAAAAGGGGAAACTTTTTTCCAATAAGAGCATCCATTGTATGGAACACCTTGCCACAAGAATTGGTAGAGGCAACTAGTGCCACTGTCTTTAAAAACAAATTAGGTGTTTGGTTGAGGGATAATAGATAAATAACATCCCACATAGTGTGGGGAACAGTCTCGATGGGCTCTGGCCTTCTTCTGTTCTTTCATACCAAGTAATAGCTGGTGGGATGGATGGATGGATCGGGATGTGGAAAAAGGTGTCCTGAAGGTCCAGATGCAGAACCACATATCCTGCTCCAGGAACGGAATAGTCTGATTCAGAGTGAACATCCAGAACTTGTGCAGCCTGAGAAATTTGTTGCGGTCATGCAGATCCAGTATGAAACATAGACTTTGGCGGCAGATAAAGACCGCTTGGGCCCACCCAGTCTGCCCATTTCCATACCTATTGGATAAGCTGCAGATCCTAGTTAACCAACAGCCTACTTCTGACAACCCCCCATTTGTTTTGGTACCTAGAGATGAACCCCTGACCAGCCGTGGCATCCCGGACCACTGCCTCCTTCTGGAGTAGCTGGGTGCTGTTCTCCCAAAGTGCTTACAGCATGTCTATGGACCCCACATCATCCCGTGGGGCACGGGCTCAACTGGGCGGGGCAGCCTCGACTCCAGAGGCAGTCCTCGACCCACCACTTTGAGTACCCACTTGTTCGAAGTGATGACAGACCAGGTGGAAGTGAAGTGGTGGAGACGGACCCCCATGGGAGGGCCTGGGCTGGACAGGATGGGTGGGAGAATGATGCCCCCTGACCCATCACTGGGCAGTCTTGGAGGTGGCTGCAGGGCTGGTTGAGGGAGCAATGGTCCATCAACCCTCAGACTTCTTAGAGCCAGAGGAGAATGGCTTCAGCTTGGGCCACCATGCCTGCTGTTGCCCCGCTTGGAGCTGTGGTGGTCTGGCTTGAGGTACAGAGTAGGTACAAAATTGAAAGGGCTTCTTCTGCTGTTTCTGGCCCTTGACATCCTTCTGAGAGGACGTGATGGAGTCCAGGGTGGCGCTGGATTTCTCCATTCAAGTGAGACATCCATCGACATTGGTCTCCAAACAGGTCAGTGCCCTAAAAGGGAATGTCCACCAACTTATGCTGAGTATCGGCCGTGAAAGTCAGAATTCTCAGCTATGCCCAGCGATGCATAGCCACTGCTGTGACCACAGACCTGACACAAGAATCATTGATGTCCAGGGCTATCTGGAGCTGCTGCTTAGCCACAACATGTCCCTGGTTGTGGACCAGCTTGACTGGCAGCTGCAGGTCAGCAGAAGACAGAGAATAACCTGGTCCAGCGTGTCCAAGAGAGCATGGGCAAAGTTGGCCATCTTGAAGACCTTCTGGACAGAGATTTAAAGGGAAAGGAGCAATGCCAGAAGTGTGGACAGTGCACCATATCCATATCCCTAGAATAAAGGTTATTCAATATGTGAAATTGTGCAAGTCTTAATTTAGCATTTTGAGTAATAAGGTACAGATGACTACAGATTTTTCCCAGCTGAATGTTGTCTCAGGTAGGGCCACATTCCAATGGGGCACTGTACTTTTGAGTGGTAAGGCAACTTCTGAAATATAAGGTTGTAAAGGGCTGAAACAGCATGGGGTTGAGACGCAGCCTCCGATAGTGTAATCCGCAAGGCTAGGTGGTTCTCTTCGTATGGAGTTGGGTCTAGATGGGTAACAGCATAGGTTATCTGCAGGAATTTAACAGTCATATTGTTATTGAGCTGGTGCTGTGCTTCCAAAAGCTGTCAAATGGTATGATGCGACCATTTAGCATGAAGGCTTTAACAGTGGGGTTAGGTAGTTCTTGGTATGTTGATTCTATGATGACTTAACCATCTGTGTTTGTTTGGGTTGTTGAATACAGGCTGAGCTGTGTCTCTCATCAGCTTTAGGACTAATAGTTGACATAGTTGCATGTTTGGAGCCGGGGGGGGGTATATGTTGGAGCCTATTCTACACCCATAGTGGCTACCCACTTCAAGTGCTTATTTGCCTGAGCTGCTAAGCAGTATATTGTGAAGTGGGGAAGTTGTAGATTACCTGTTCTTTTAGATCAGGACAATTGCATGTATGCTGCCTTGCAGACTTTATTGTCCCAAATGAATTTGCAGATGACAGCGTACTTCTGCAAACCAGGAGAGTGGCAGTCAGGCATTTAACAGACTAAGGAGATACAGAAGCCTCAGTAAGATGTTCATTTTTACAGTACTGATCCTTCCCCATAGGGTTAGGGGGATGTAGTGCCGTCTCACAAGGTCTTGTTTGATAGTGTTTACTAGATCATCAAGGTTCAATTTTTTCATAGATGTTGTATGTCTACTGAGTTCAGTGCCTAGGTATCTGAAGTGTTTTGGTGCCGAGGTGAGCTGAAGTTGAAGGAACTCTTGTTTATTCACCAAAATATTCAGTGGCATGACCCGTGTCTTGGCTATATTAAGTTTATACTCCGAGTGCCCTCTGAATTCTTCTATGACCTGAAGGGCAGCTGGGATGGAAGTTCTGGGGTGCTGGACATGTAGAAGGATGTCATCTGCATACACAGATAGCTTATACTTATTTCTCGGCACTAGCTCTTAGCCACCTCAGTATGTTTCTTAACAAGGAGCTGCATCATAACCTAACAAGTACTTAGCACGCAACCTATGGGCATAAGATTGTCTGTCTGTCTCTGTCTAAAAGTTGGTAACTGGGAAAGGCATACTGAGCCAAGGCTTGTTTTCAGTGCCACCTGGGGTAAGGGAAATAAGCAGAAACAACTTACATAGCAAAACATGGATACAAATTACATACCAAAAATATAGATATAGGCATAAAAAATACAACGGTAGCAGCAAATGGAGTGGAAACATAAAAAGCAGCAAAAATACAGCAATGATAAGCTGGCTAGACATAAGCAAAGCAAAGTGCACAGTACATGTTGGGGTGGGGACTATGCTAAAGAGCCTCAAACATGGGGGGCTAACAGAAGAGGGACACGGAGGAGGATATATGACTAGGAAAACATTTACGTAAAAACTTACTGTAACAGTAGATTATCGAGGGGATCTCAGTCATCAGGTCACACGGTAGGAACTTCACCATTGGTGAAGCAGGATCCACATGGAAAATTTTCAGCAGTACAACTGGGGCCACCCATGCCAGCATTGTCTGCTGACGTCACCAACTCTATAAAGGCATGAGTGACCCTGCTCCCTCCTCAGTTCTTTTCTCCCCGGAGACAAAGGGAGCATAGCTCTAGCCATGGGGGACTGAGGGGGAGAGAGAGAGGTGCCTAGGCCTATAAGAAAGGCTGGATGCACCAAATAGCTAGATTCAGTAAAGAGCCCCAAAAAGGGGGATGGTGGGAGGGTAGACAGACCTGATGACTGAGATCCTCTTGTAGAGCTACTGTTGTGGTAAGTCCTTACACAATTGTTCTATCTTCTTTGGGGTTATCTCAGTCATCAGGTCACACTGTAGGAATGAGCCTCAAGCAGTTACAGGTGTAAACAGTCTGGGAAGAAGGCCAGCCTTAAGCTTAAGACAGGAGGCCCTGCAGCACAGCCATGCCACATTCTGCATGGACTCTAGAGGCAATTTCCAGACTATAGTGGTTGGTAAAAGTGTGGACGGTACTCCAGGTGGCAGCTGCACAAATGTCAGTGGCCGAAACCCTTCAGAAACAAATCAAAGAGGTAGCCATGCCTCTTGCGGAATGAGCTTCGACCACTCCAGGCAATTCTTTGCCACACTTGTTGTAGTAGAACACGATGCAATTAGCCAACCATTTAGATAGACATTGTTTAGTAACCTGAACACCTTCTCTACCTGGGGTGAAAGAAACGAATAACTGCTTTGACTTTCTACATTCCTTGATTTGTAGCAGGTAATATTTCAAAGTTCTGCACACATGTAACATATGGAGCAGTGCTTCCCCTGGATTGGCACGCTCTGGAAAATAAACAGGAGAGTGGATAGATTGGTTCAGTGTAAACTCAGACATCACCTTAGGAAGAGACTTGGGATTCATTCGCAAAGACACCCTGCCTTTGTGGAAAATCAAATAAGGCTCCTTGCACCAGAGAGCCTGAAGCTCTAAAATTCTTCGAGCAGAAATAATAGCAACTGAAAACAATGCTTTCCAGGAAAGAAAGTGTAGCTCGCAAGTCACGACTGGCTCAAATGGAGACAGGGTTAACTTCTCCAAAACAAAATTCAATTCCCAAGGACAGAAGAATGGATTGGGGGTTTCAGATGCAGGATTCCCCTCAAAAAGGTATAGGAGACATCCAGGTGAGCTATGATCTGGTCACCCACTGGCTCATGAAAGGCCAAAATAGCAGAAAGGTGCACCTTGAGGGAGGAGTACTGGAGACCAGAGTCAGACAGAGGGATCAGGTAGTCCAGGATCTGGTTCACCGGACAGGTGAAAGGATCCAGGTTATGCTTAGCAGCCCATATAGCAAACCACTTCCACTTCATGGCATAAGTGGCATGGGTGGAAGGCTTTCGGGCAGCTACCAGGATGTTCATCACTCTATTGGAAACCCCAAATCTGGCGATAGCTACGTCCTCAGGAGCCAAGTGTGTAGATGGAGAGACTGGAGTTTGGGATGGACCAGTGTCCTCTGATCCTGGGTCAGCAGATTCCTGCTGAGAGGGAGAGGGATTGGAGGTTCCTCCCCCAGCTGCTGTACTAGAGGAAACCAAATCTGGCGAGGCCAAAATGGGGCTACCAGGATCATGCTGGCCCCCTCCATCTGCAGCTTGATGAATACCCTCTGAATTAGTGAGGGAAGGTGTAAAGAAACCTCCCATTACAGGAGAGGGACAATGCGTCTCACCAGAAAACTCCAGGCCCTGTATCTAGTGAGCAAAAATTGGGCAGTTTTGCATTGAGTGGGGATGCAATAAAGTCTAACTCTGGATGACCCCATCTGTCAAACAGGTCTTCAGCAACAGATGATAGAAGCTTCCACTCATGCATGCTGGACTGAGTCTGGCTGAGGCTGTTCACCAGAGTGTTTAGCACTCCTAGGACATGGACCACTGAGAGGGACAGGCCATGATCTAGTGCCCAATGCCACACTCTCATTACCTTCCTGCATAGGGGGTATGAGTGTGTTCCCCCCTGCTTGTTGATATAGAACACTACACTGAGGCTGTCTAACTGAATCAGCAGCTGACCCAGAAGAAGATGGTTCTGAAAAGCCTATTTGGCATACAGAACCACCTGCGTCTCTAGGACATAGATATGCAGGAAGGTTTCGATCTGGGATCAAGAGCCCTGGGTTTGAAAGGGGCCAAGATAACCTCCCCAGCCCAAACAGGAGGAATCTGTGGTGAGGATTTGTTGTGGAGAGGGGATCTGGAATGGAACTCCTTGCAACAGGATTAGGGGGTCCATCTACCACTGGAGCACCTTGTGGACTGGGGAGGAGACCAGCACCAACTGATCTAGTTCATCCGTGTGCTGGTCATAGAAACATAGAAACATAGAATTTGATGGCAGATAAGGACCGCTTGGCCCACCCAGTCTGCCCATTTCCCTACCTACTGGATAAGCTGCAGATCCTAGTTAACCAGCAGCCTACTTCTTTCTACCCCCACCCCCAGAATTGCCTTATGACTATCCCATGCATGCTTGAATTCCACCACTGATTTTGACTCCACAACCTCTCCGGCCGCTCCATGCATCCACAACCCTCTCTGTGAAAAATACTTCCTTAAATTACCTCTGAGCCGCCCCCATCTTCAAATTGTGCCCCTTGTTCTTGCACACCTCTTTTTTGAAAGATGCTACCCTCTTGGACTTTGTTGATTCCCTTGAGGTACTTGAAAGTTTCTATCATGTCCCCCTCTCCCTCCTTTCCTTGAGGCTATACATATTAAGCTCCTTAAGTCTCTCTTCATATGTCCTCCGTGCAGACCCTGCACCATTTTAGTTGCCCTCCTCTGGACAGCTTCCATCCTGTCTATGTCTTTCTGGAGATTGGGTCTCCAGAACTGCACACAGTACTCCAGATGGGGTCTCACCAGCTGTCTGTACAGAGGATAATAACTTCTGTTTTCTACTGGTGATGCCTCTCCCTATGCATCCCAGTATCCCCCCAGCCCTCCTTGCTGCCCTCTCACATTGCTTGCCCACCTTTAGGTCATCTGATATGACTACCCCCAGGTCCCTTTTCCATTTTTGTTGTTGTTAGTATCTCACCCCCCATTGTGTACTCTTCCCCTGGGTTTTTGTTTCCCAGGTGCATTACCTTGCACTTCTTAGCATTGAATCTAAGCTGCCATACATTTGACCATTCCTCTAACCTTGCCAAGTCCCTTCTCATCCTTTCCACCCCACCCTGTGCATCAACTCTGTTGCAGATCTTAGTGTCATCTGCAAAGAGACATACTTTTCCTTCCAGTCCTTCTGCAATGTCGCTTATAAAGACATTGAAGAGGACTGGTCCTAATACTGAACCCTGCGGTACCCCGCTAGTAACCCTCCTTTCTTCTGAGAGGACTCCATTTACTATTACTCTCTGTGTCCTATTCTCCAGCCAATTCTTTACCCAGGCTGTCATCTTGGGACCCACTCCAGGCTGGCTAACTTATATATTAATCTTTTGTGTGGGACTGTGTCAAATGCCTTGCTAAAGTCTAGGTAGGCCATGTCCACAGCCCCTCCCTGATCTACTACTTTGGTCACCCAGTCAAAGAAATCTATCAGATTCGTCTGGCATGACCTTCCCGCTGTGAATCCATGCTGCCTAGGGTCTTGTGCCCTCTGGCCTCTAGATACTCGACAATTCTTTCCTTTAGAAGTGATTCCATCATTTTCCCTATCACTGAGGTTAAACTAACAGGTCTATAGTTTCCTGCTTCTGCCTTGCTCCCACTTTTGTGAAGGGAATCACATCTGCCCTCCTCCAGTCCTCGGGTACCACCCCATCCTCCCATGATTTGTTAAAGAGGGTAGTCAGTGGTGTCACTAGTTCTACCCTTAGTTCTTTAGAATTCTGGGATGAATCCCATCAGGCCCCATTGCTTTGTCCACCTTCAGTTTTAAGAGTTCTTTCAGAACCCTTTCTTCTGTAAATGGGCTGGTATCAACTTCTGTATCCAGAGTGTTACTACTGTTTGTTTTATGTACCTCCCTCTTCCTTTGTAAATACTGAGCAAAAATATTTGTTTAGTATCTCTGCCTTTCACATTCTCCCTCTGCCCACCCTCCCTCCCCTTTATTAAGCCTCACTATCCCTCCCTTGGTCTTCCTTTGCTCCCTGATGTACCTATAAAAGGTTTTATTCCCCTTCTTAACTGAGTTGGCTATCTTTTCCTCAGTTTGGGCCTTTGCTGTTCTGACTGCCTTCCCAGCCTCCTTTTGCTTTAACTGATACAGTTCTCTGTCCTGCTCCTGCTACGATTCCTTGTACTTCCTGAATGCTTTCTTTTTCTCTTGAACCTTCACTGCCACTTCCTTTGAGAACCATAGTGGTTTCTTACATCGTCTTGTTTTGTTTATTTGCTTCACACAAAGGCTCATTACTTCTGTGATGGCAGTTTTTATTATTCCCCATTGTTCTTCCACCCCTCCTTCCCACCCATTTGCTAGTGCATTCCTTAGGCACTCACCCATTTTGGCAAAGTCAGCCCTCCTAAAGTCCAGTACTTTTGTCTTTGTATGGCTTGACTCTATTGCTGTGTTTATTGTGAACCATACTGTTCGATGGTCGCTAGTTCCCAGATGGCTACCCACTTCTACATCTGTGATCCTCTCTCCATCTCCATTTGAGAGTATCAAGTCTAATATTGCTCCTCTCGAGTGGGCTCCAGTACTAGTTGTCTAAGGCATGCCCCTGTAGGGCATCTAGAATAACTGCACTCTTGAGTGGCAGCTGCAACTGCGCTCCAGTTAACATCTGGCATATTCAGATCACCCATCAGCAATATCTCCCCTTTTTCTGCCATTCTAAGTATACTTTCTATCATTTCCTTGTCCATTTCCTCCCCCTGAGAAGGGGGCTGTATACAACCCCTGTGCGGATTGTGGTGCCATTGCCTGTCTCCAAATTTACCCACAGTGCTTCTTCTCCTCCCTGTTTACCCTTTTGTTCTGTTGCTTTTATTCCTTCCCTTATGTAAAGAACTACTCCTCCCTCTTTTACCCTCCCTGTCCCTCCTGTAGATAGTGTATCCTGGTATGTTTACGTCTCAGTCATGGTTTTGTGTGTACCATGTTTCTGTGACTGCCACGATATCCAGATGTTCCTCCTCCATCAAGGCCACTAATTCAGGAAGTTTGTTACCTAGACTACGGGCATTGGTACTCATTGCTCTCCATTTTTTGATGGCCTTACCTTCTGTTGCAGCATCCCCCACTGACCGTTCTACCTTGGTCTTTTTCTCATTTAGTACCCTGTTTTGTAGGGAGAGGCTGGGATTTTTCTGCTGCTTGTCAGTGCCTCCCCCATTGACATTGGTCCCACTGTACTCGGAGAGTCCACTGGGGAATGTGCATGTGGAGCCTGGCCAGTGGAATAGAAACATAGAAACATAGAATTTGACGGCAGATAAGGACCGCTTGGCCCACCCAGTCTGCCCATTTCCCTACCTACTGGATAAGCTGCAGATCCTAGTTAACCAGCAGCCTACTTCTTCCTACCCCAACCCCCTAGAATTGCCTTATGACTGTCCCATGCATGCTTGAATTCCACCACTGATTTTGACTCCACAACCTCCTCCGGAAGGCTGTTCCATGCATCCACAACCCTCTCTGTGAAAAAATACTTCCTTAAATTACCTCTGAGCCGCCTCCCTCTATCTTCAAATTGTGCCCTCTTGTTCTTGCATACCTCTTTTTTTGAAAGATGCTACCCTCTTGGACTTTGTTGATTCCCTTGAGGTACTTGAATGTTTCTATCATGTCCCCCCTCTCCCTCCTTTCCTCGAGGCTATACATATTAAGCTCCTTCGTCTCTCTTCATGTCTTCGGTGCAGACCCTGCACCATTTTAGTTGCCCTCCTCTGGACAGCTTCCATCCTGTCTATGTCTTTGCGGAGATTGGGTCTCCAGAACTGCACACGTACTCCAGATGGGGTCTCACCAGCTGTCTGTACAGAGGGATAACAACTTCCTGTTTTCTACTGGTGATGCCTCTCCCTATGCATCCCAGTATCCCCCCAGCCCTCCTTGCTGCCCTCTCACATTGCTTGCCCACCTTTAGGTCATCTGATATGACTAACCCCAGGTCCCTTTCCATTTTTGTTGTTGTTAGTATCTCACCCCACATTGTGTACTCTTCCCCTGGGTTTTTGTTTCCCAGGTGCATTACCTTGCACTTCTTAGCATTGAATCTAAGCTGCCATACATTTGACCATTCCTCTAACCTTGCCAAGTCCCTTCTCATCCTTTCCACCCCACCCTGTGCATCAACTCTGTTGCAGTTCTTTGTGTCATCTGCAAAGAGACATACTTTTCCTTCCAGTCCCTCTGCAATGTCGCTTATAAAGACATTGAAGAGGACCGGTCCTAATACTGAACCCTGCGGTACCCCACTAGTAACCTTCCTTTCTTCTGAGTGGACTCCATTTACTATTACTCTCTGTGTCCTATTCTCCAGCCAATTCTTTACCCAGGCTGTCATCTTGGGACCCACCCCAGGCTGGCTAACTTGTATATTAATCTTTTGTGTGGGACTGTGTCAAATGCCTTGCTAAAGTCTAGGTAGGCCATGTCCACAGCCCCTCCCTGATCTACTACTTTGGTCACCCAGTCAAAGAAATCTATCAGATTCGTCTGGCATGACCTTCCCGCTGTGAATCCATGCTGCCTAGGGTCCTGTGCCCCTCTGGCCTCTAGATACTCAACAATTCTTTCCTTCAGAAGTGATTCCATCATTTTCTCTATCACTGAGGTTAAACTAACAGGTCTGTAGTTTCCTGCTTCTGTCTTGCTCCCACTTTTGTGAAGGGGAATCACATCTGCCCTCCTCCAGTCCTCGGGTACCACCGCATCCTCCCATGATTTGTTAAAAAGGGTAGTCAGTGGTGTCACTAGTTCTACCCTTAGTTCTTTTAGAATTCTGGGATGAATCCCATCAGGCCCCATTGCTTTGTCCACCTTCAGTTTTAAGAGTTCTTTCAGAACCGTTTCTTCTGTAAATGGGCTGGTATCAACTTCTGTATCCAGAGTGTTTCTACTGTTTGTTTATGCACCTCCCCTCTTCATTTGTAAATACTGAGCAAAATATTTGTTTAGTATTTCTGCCTTTTCACAGTCTCCCTCTGCCCACCCTCCTCCCTTTATTAGCCTTCGCTATCCCTCCCTTGGTCTTCCTTCGCTCCCGATGTATCTATAAAAGGTTTTATCCCCTTCTTAACCGAGTTGGCTATCTTTTCCTCAGTTTGGGCCTTTGCTGTTCTGACTGCCTTCCCAGCCTCCTTTTGCTTTAACTGATACAGTTCTCTGTCCTGCTCCTTCTGCAATTCCTGTACTTCCTGAATGCTTTCTTTTCTCTTGAACCTTCACTGTCACTTCCTTTGAGAACCATAGTGGTTTCTTACATCGTTTTGTTTTGTTTATTTGCTTCACACAAAGGCTCGTTACCTCTGTGATGGCAGTTTTTATTATTCCCCATTGTTCTTCCACCCCTCCTTCCTGCTCATTTGCTAGTGCATTCCTTAGGCACTCACCCATTTTGGCAAAGTCAGCCCTCCTAAAGTCCAGTACTTTTGTCTTTGTATGGCTTGACTGTGTTTATTGCTGTGTTTACTGTGAACCATACTGTTCGATGGTCGCTAGTTCCCAGATGGCTACCCACTTCTACATCTGTGATCCTCTCTCCATCTCCATTTGAGGGAAGCAAGTCTAATATTGCTCCCTCTCGAGTGGGCTGTAATACTGGTTGTCTAAGGCATGTCCCCTGTAGGGCATCTAGAATAACTCCACTCTTCGAAGTGGCAGCTGCAACTGCACTCCAGTTAACATCTGGCATATTCAGATCACCCATCAGCAATATCTCCCCTTTTTCTGCCATTCTAAGTATACTTTCTATCATTTCCTTGTCCATTTCCTCCCCCTGAGAAGGGGGTCTGTATACAACCCCTGTGCGGATTGTGGTGCCATTGCCTGTCTCCAAATTTACCCACAGTGCTTCTTCTCCTCCTCCTGTTTACCCTTTTGTTCTGTTGCGTTTATTCCTTCCCTTATGTAAAGAGCTACTCCTCCTCCTCTTTTACCCTCCCTGTCCCTCCTGTAGATAGTGTATCCTGGTATGTTTATGTCCCAGGCATGGTTTTGTGTGTACCATGTTTCTGTGACTGCCATGATATCCAGATGTTCCTCCTCCATCAAGGCCACTAATTCAGGAAGCTTGTTACCCAGACTATGGGCATTGGTACTCATTGCTCTCCATTTTTGATGGCTTTACCTTCTGTTGCAGCATCCCCACTGACCGTTCTACCTCAATCTTTTCTCATTTAATACCCTGTTTTGTAGGGAGAGGCTGGGATTTTCCTGCTGCTTGTCAGTGCCTCCCTTTGACTAGTTTAAAAGCTTGCCAATAAAGCATTTAAACCGATTGCTCAAAGACTTGTTCCTTCCTGGACAGATGCAGACCATCCTGCCAGTATATGATGGTGTCCTCCAGGTGGAACCCCAGTCCCCATGAAGCCAAACCCTGTGCTCGCACTCATTTTTTCAACCATTCATTAAACTGCATGGTGCTAATTACCCTCGCCTCCCCCATGCCTTTGACAGGCAGCACCTCTGAGAAGGATACTGTGTGTGCTACGTGTCTTAGGCCCCTCCCCAACTCTGCAATGTCCTCCTGCACTGCTCTAATCTCATGATGAGCCAAGTCATTTGTCCCTAGGTGGACAATTACGTCCAGCTGAGACTCTCTTGCAGCTGTTCTCGTGATCCTGAGGATGTGCTTCCTGTCCCTCCAAGCCATGGCACCAGGCAGGCACCTTACTTCAGTTTTCCCAGCTCCCCCCCCAGTTCTATACCCCTAATAATTGAGTCCCCCACCAGGAGCTGCTTCCTTTCCCTGTGGTGTCCTCTGCCTCCTTCCTGTGGGCCTCCCTTGTGACAGTTGTCATCAGTCTTCTCTGTGGGTGCATCCATAGGGGAGCTATGCTCCCCCAGAATGGTGTATGGATTGTGGAGTGGAACAACTGACTGGGTGTGCCTCTGTTCCACCCTCTCTGAGCCCACTGTGGTCCAATTGCTGTGCTTTCTTCGCAACCTCTGAGGTAGTGGTGGTGGCCCTAGTGCTTCCTGGATGGGGGAGGTTCCCTTTCTACTGTCCAGTGTGGCCTGGGGGAAGGTTTCCTTACTACTGTCCAGTGCGGCCTGAAGACGGGCAACTTCCTCCCTCAGGGCAGAGAGTTGTCTGCAAATAGGGCAGCATCTCAGCCTCCAGAAAGACTCCCGGAAGACTGCTGCCCCACAGCCATTACATTGCACTACTCCCCACATGTTTATCTACTTTTTTTTGTTTGTTTGTTTTGTGTGTGTGTGTGCATGTGTGATTGGTTATATAGAAATATATATATTATACAATGCATATGCTTATATTGTCAGTGCAGTGTGCTAGAGAGGATATGACAGTGATATGCACCTTGCACTCTTGAGGAAATGATGTCAGAACCTCAGGTATAAAGGAACTATTTCCAGGGGTGGGTGGGGTGAGGGGTGGGAAGGGTTGGGCCTAAACTGTGCCCTCACAAAACAATCAGCTAAAGCTCTCACCCACCGCTCCATGATGAGTGCCTTCCTGTCAACAAGATACCCTACACAACAATTTGACAGAAAATACCCTGCTAATCAAACAGAGAAAAATCCAGACATCCAAGTCAGATACAGGTAAACCTCTCCAGCCCCAAAACAGCCTGGTGGTTTGTTAGCCACAAAGGAAAATCAAATATGCAGTTATTTCAGCCCTTCTGAAGATGCTGACAAGATAAGCAGTTTTGAAAACCCCCTTCCTGAATTAAAAACTAAAATAATTAAACACAAAGCAATACCTCTGTAAAAGTGAGGAAAACTTCTCTCAGATGTAAGCAAGAGAGAGAGAGAGAGAGATTAGTTACAGATATTTAGTCCAATATAGTATATCCCACGCAGCTTCTCAGTTGTTTCAAAGCACACAGCTTGGAAGAAGATGGACTTCTGTCTGAAACAGGGTCACACCAGTAGTTTATAGTAATTGAACAATGCTGAAATGGTCAAGCTAGACAATTGGCTGTGATGCAGACCTCTGACTTGTGAAGACAATTTCCCCCACCTCAGGCTATGTCTGGCATCCAATTACAAACTGCAGCCTTTGCTATTCTAACTCACACAACTCCACCAAGTATTGCAAAATATATTGATGCAGATTGTCACAGAATTCTAGTAATCAGTCCAGTTAGCCACAAAGAAAAATCAAATATGCAGTTGTTTCGGCCTTTCTGAAGATGCTGACAAGATAAGCAGTTTTGAAAACCCCCTTCCTGAATTAAAAACTAAAATAATTAAACACAAAGCAATACCTCTGTAAAAGTGAGGAAAACTTCTCTCAGATGTAAGCAAGAGAGAGAGATTAGTTACAGATATTTAGTCCAATATAGTGTATCCCACGCAGCTTCTCAGTTGTTTCAAAGCACACAACTTGGAAGAAGATGGAATGGCAGCCACCATCAGTCCCAAAAGCCTCAGGTACACCCTGGCTGGACTATAATTGTTCTGGGCCACCTTCTGCACCTGGGCAATGAGGCACTCTGCCCTGTTTTGAAGAAGGAAGGCCTTTCCCTGCGCCAAGTCTAGAACTGACCCTATGTTTTGCAGCCTTTGGGACAGGACCAGGACCGACTTAGGCAGGTTGACAGTAATGCACAGGGACAGGAACAACTGAAGAGTTCTCTCCAATGTCCCCAGGAGCTGTTCCCTGGATGGGGCCTTTAGAAGCCAATTGTCCAGATATGAGAAAACATACATTCCCTCCCTTCTGAGGGCACAGCTACTGCTGCTAAGCACTTGGTAAAGACCTGAGGCACAGAGGATAAGCCAAAGGGCAGCACTTTGAATTGGTAATGCTCGCCCTGGAAAAGAAACCGGAGGAACCTCCTGTGGGGAAGAAACATTGTGATGTGCAGGTAAGCATCCTGCATGTTCAGAGAACACAGCCAGTCACCTTTCTTCAGAAGGGGCATCAGGCCTGGCAAGGGTACCATTCAGAACTTTTTGTACTGGACATACAGATTGAGGTTCTTTAGGTCTAAGATGGGCCTCAGATCTCTGATCTTTTTGGGGACCAGGGAAAAACTTAGAATAAAATCCCTTGTTTCGCTGGTGGCTTGATGGCCTGTTTGCACAGAAGGGACTGTACCACCTCCTGGAGAACAGACAGGTGGGCCGGGGGGGGTAGTTGGAGGGTAGAGGAGGAGTCTTTGGGTGTTACTCATAGAGCTCCAGAGTGTGTCCTCATTCTATGATTTGAAGAATCCAGGCATCTGATGTTATGATTCTCCATTGATTGAGATGGAGGGAGAACCAACCTCTGACCACCATCTCTTGGTTAGGGACCAAAAAACGGGGGTCTGGCAAGGAGTCAGGTGGAAACGAATCCAGCCGCTGAGGCTGGTCAATCACCTCTGGGATGCTTGGTCGCAGCTCCAGCATTGGAGGGGGTGGGTAAGGCGGCAGAGGCTCTTCTTTTGCCGTGGAGCCAAGAGGCTGCTACTGACCTATTGGACTTATGAAAAGGAGGGCGTTGTCTACCCTTAGGTTGTGTGTGACAGAGTGAGTAAACAGATTTGATAGCCCTGCCAGATGCCTGCAAGTCATTGATGATATCCTGAACACCTGGCCCCAAAAACTTAGAGCCACTGAAGGGAGCATTAAGCACCTTCTGCTGAACATCAGCAGCAAAGCCAGAAACCCTTAGCCAGGCGTGCCTGTGAAAGCAAATGCCTGTGGCAGCAGCCCTGGCAGTAGTGTCCAAGATATCTTAGAGAGCCTGCAGGAGGTGTTTAACACCTTCAGCAGTCTACAAGCACTGGAGCACCTCCTGCTTCTACCTACCTTCTGGGAGGGCCTGGGCAGCAACCTTACCTTTCTTCTAGTTGGTATTCTGGTACTTTACGATGAGGGACAGGTAGCTGGCAATCCTCAGCCCAGGGGTGGAGGAGGCATAAACCCTCTTGCACCAAAGATCAATCCTGTGTGACTTTGTGTGTGTGTGGGGGGGGGAGCTGAATGGGAGGCTGGGACCCCAGAGGATCCCTGCCTACAACAGGCTGCCTGTTGTTCCATTAGAATACCTTTTACAGCTTTCTTGCATCACCTGAAGGTTATTTGATTAAACTTCTGGCAGAACTCACAGTCGAAGACTTCATGATCAGGTCCAAGACAGCAGACACAGAATGCTCGTCTATGGAGGCAATCTTCTTTTCTCAGTGGCAGTGACAGAAAAGAGAAGTCAAAGGCTTAACTCTCAACATAAATAAAATAATCTCTTTAAAAAAGAGATTCAGAGTATAAGGTTGAAAAGCCATAGGCAAAAAGGCACGAATCTTTGTCGGAGCTTCTGTGGAGACCCATATGAACAAGTCAATGGCGGGAAAGAACAGAGGAGGGAGCAGAGCCGCTCACGCCTTTATAGGGTTGGTGACTTTGGCAGGTGACATTGACATGGGTGGCCCCAGTTGTACTGCTGAAAATCTTCTGTGTGGATCCAGCTTCACTGACAGTGAAGTTCCTACGGTGTGACCTGATGACTGAGATAACCCCAAAGAAGATTGGGATTTACAGGAACAGGAGTGTGCAAGGAGTTGTCTTAGTTGATATCTAAAGGTAGAGAATGAGGGGGAGGTGAGTGAGAAGGGGAGCAGATTCTAGATGGAGGGGATGCTGTAGGACAAAGCAGCTTGGCCAGCAGATGAGTGAGGGTGGGGAATAGAGAAGGTGCGGGAATCCCTGGAGGGAAGGGAGTAGTTAAAGAAAGGAATAGGGGAGATGAGGGAGGATAGGTAGGATGGAATAGATCAGAGTTACTATTTGGCAATAAAGGTGGCACAGTGGGACAGGCAACATGAAGGGAAGGGGAGGATGGAGAGGAAGGAATAAAGGGAGCAGTAATGAATGTGGAGGGGAGAGTTGGTGGTGAAATGGCAGAAGGTGTTACAGAGGGTATCAAGTTTGGCATGAGAGGAAGAAGGGGCAGTACCACAGACCACATCAGCATAATTAAACATTGGGAGGAACATTTTGGTTACCAGTTCCTGGCAGATCTGAAGAGAGAGGCAGTCCTTGTTATGGTACAAGGCACCAAGTTTTGGGTGGAGTGTGGCATGAATGACATTGATGTGGATGGAGAAATCAAGCTTTCTTTGAGGCAGGGTCAGCCTCAAGAGGGGTGTCATCAAGCGTAGAGAAAGCAGGGGGTTGTGAGGTCCTAGCCAGTTTCTGACTGGTACCAAAGGTCATAGTGACAGTCTTCTTTGTGTTGATCCTGAGCTGGTTGGTGTGGAACCAACGAAGGATATTGTGGAAGTCCTTTTGGAGGAGACTTCCATAGCTGAAACTGAAGGGCCAGAGATGTAAATGACTGTATCATCTGCATACATTTGGATATGCAAAGAGACACCGGCAGATCAGAGGTCATTTACGAAAATGGAAAACAGAACAAGGCCCAGGACGGAGCCCTGAGCATCACCTGCTAGGATGTGGAGAGTAGGGGACAGGACTCTACCCACTTGGTACTGAATGTTGACAGCCTGAGAGGTATGAGCAGAACCAGCCAACATCAGATGCTGAGAGGCCTGCAGAATTCAGCTTGTTGAGAAGGAGAGGGTGGGACACCGAGTTAAAGGTTTGGCCAGGCCGATGAATATAGCAGAGGTGATATGTCCCTGATCCATCCAAGTGAGGATAGAGTCAGTTTCTCTCAGCAAGGAAGATATGGTGGAGTTGTGCTTCCTAAAGCAAGACTGAAGGGGGGATAGGAAATCTGAGGAATAAAGGAAGTCAGCAAGTCTGGAGTGAATGAGTGTCTTCTGAAGTGTAGCAAGAGAGGGGAGAAGTGTTACTGGCTGGTAGTTACCAGGGGAAGAGAGGGTCACCCCCTTTGTGCAGAGGTAGGATGTATGCTATCTTCCAGGCCTGAGGGACAGCAAAATGGGAGAGGGAGAAGGAGAAGTTCAAAAGGTGGAGAGGCAGTACCCAGAGCAGAGATTCGTAGAAGTTCGGGGTTCAGCCCATTGGGGCTGGACTTTGTTGGGTTATGTGAAGTTAGGGCGAGAAGACTTTGTGGGGGAGGGGATGAAAGCCTTCGGGTGGGAAGGGGACTGAAAGAGGGAGTGATCAGAGGACTGGTATGAGGGAAGAGTACAGGTGGTGAAGAATTTGTTAAAATGAGTGGCAACTGAGAGAGGGTCTGAGACCAATGAACCATCCACTTGGAGGATAGAGGGAGTGGACTTGGCTGGAGGATTAAAGAGGGAATGAATAACCTTCCAGAAATTAGTGGGAAAATTAAGGTTAGACTGGAGAGATTAGATGCAGTAGAGGGCCTTGGCAGAGTGGACGGCCTTCGTGCAAGAATTCTTGAGTGACCTGCAGGACTGTGGGTCAGGCAGGGACAGTGAGAATTTGAAACGAGCCCACACTCAGCCACATGACTTACAAAGACTGATAATTTCACGGGTGATGGGAGAGCCTGTTTCTAGATTTATGTAGGTGGGCATGGATGTTTCAGGTGTTGTAAAGAATGGTGAGGAAGTGGGAGAGGGCAGTGTCAATGTCTGTGGCAGAATAGATCAGGGACCAATCGGAGGAAGCAAGTTTGTGTAGGAGGGCATTTGAGTCCAGAGTCCTGAGTGACCTGGACCAAATGTATCTGGGGGCAGAATGAGTGGACCTCACTTTTTTCTGAAACAGTAGGTCATGCTTTGGTCACTGAAGGTGTCAGGTAGATAGCTCTAATGACCCATGTAAGAAGGATCAACAAACCAGTAACACAGTGTCTTCACAGCCCAAACCAAGAACAAAAGGTGAAGACCAATAAAACATACTTGAGCAGGGACTTCCAGTTGGCGCCTAAAGGAATGGCAGCATAGCCTAACAGCTCCATCTCCCCTACAACAAAATACATCTTGCTTTTGCTCAAAATCCTACCTTTTTACATTGCTATCAGACATAGCGAGGATTTTCAAGGTGTCATGATATTACCTGGCAGAGGAACAGTGACTCTTTACTCTGGAGACCTGATCTCCTCATGCCCGGAGCAATCAGACTGAACATTCGCAAGCCGCTGACACACCATCCGTTGTAATGGCTGACACTTCTGATACATGGGCAACTCCAGGAAAGAACAAAGCTAAAAAGATTAAACTTGAAACTGTATACCAGGAGATCCTGTCCTTTAGGGCTGGCATGAAGCAAGTGGTAAAGCAGCTACATGAAGATATTGCTGGCTTACAGCAGAGGACTGACAAGTTGGAGCGCCATACGACCATGGTGGATAACCGACTCGACGACACTGACCAAACCCTCCAGGAAGTAATGGATACCCAGGCAGCAATCTTAGCAAGGCAAGAGGATGCTGAAAACTATGCCTGGCGTAAAAATATCAGGCTCTATGGTTTGCCTGAAAACACCGAAGGCTCTGACATGAACACATTCCCTGACCCCTTTTTCTGCATAGCCCTTCAGCTCGGACCTGATCTCCATATTGATATTGAATGGGCCCACCAGGTGCTGGACCTGAAACCACGTGACCCCTCTGCCAGACCCAGATCTATTATTGTGCGTTTTTTGAATTTTACATACAAACATATGAAGAAGGCAGCAGAAGAAGATCATATGGTCTATCAAGTCTGCTCGTGTTGCAGGGTCCACAGCTTGAGCTACTGTCCCTGTCCCCTCTCCCCATTCCTCCCATCTTGCTTACCCATGACCCTTACCCTCCCCTATACCTGTCCCAGACTCTCTTAAAGCTGCCCACTGTCTTTAATGAGATTACCTCTTCTGGCAGCGTATTCCAAGTGTCCACCACCCTCTCTGTGAAGAAGTGCTTCCTGACCTCCCTCCTAAACCTTCCACCCTCCAGCTTAAGACTGTCCCTTCATGTTATGGTTGCCACTTAGCTTAAAGAGACTCTCCTTATCAACCTTATTTATCCCTTTCAAGTACTTGAAGGTCCCAATCATGTCCCCCCTCTCTCTCCTGTCTTCCAGGGAGTACATGTTCAGTGTCCTCAGCCTCTCCTCATATGCCTTACCCTGCTGACCAGCTATCATCTTTGTAGCCCTCCTCTGGACCTTCTCCAGCAAGTAAATGTCCTTTCTGAGGTGTGGGCACCAGTACTGAACTCCAAACTCTAGATGCAGCCTTACCAGTGACCTGTACAAGGGCAGTATAACCTCCTCTCTCCTACTACTGATCCCCCTAGATATGCATCCCAGCATCTTGTTTGCCTTTGCTGCTGCTTTCTTGCACTGCATGGAGTGCTTCAAGTCACTAGTGATCATCACTCCCAGGCCCTTCTCCTCCTCTGATGCAGATACTCGGACTCCACCCAGGTAGTACTCTGTCCTAGGATTCTTGGCTCCAATATGCATAACTTTGCATTTCTTGGCATTGAAGCCAAGCTGCCAGATCATGGACCATCTCCCTAGCTTTTCCAGATCTTCCTGTAAGTCCTGTATCCCTTCAGCTGTGTCCACTCTCCCACAGAGCTTCATGTCATCCGTGAATAGGCACATTTTGCCCATGATGCCATCTCCAATGTCACTGACGAAGACATTGAACAACAAAGGCCCCAGCACCGAGCTCTGTGGGACCCCACTGGTTACCTGTCTTGTGCTAGATAACATCCCCCACAACCACCCTCTGTGTTCTGTCCTGCAGCCAGTTTTCCACCCATCTGGCCATCTTTTCCCCAACCTTGAGATCCACCAACTTCCTGATCAACCTTTTGTGGGGCACAGAGTCAAAGGCCTTGCTGAAATCAAGATAGAGGATGTCTACCACTTGGCCCCTGTCTACTTAGTGACAGTCAAAGAAGTCAATCAGAATTGTTTGACACAATCTCCCCCCCCCATGAACCCATAATGCCTTGTATCCTGGATACCATGCTCCTCTAGATATTCCACCAACCTTTCCTTTAGTATGGTCTCCATGAGCTTGCCCACAATGGAGGTCAGACTGACTGGTCTGTAATTTCCTGGGTCATCCTTGGGACTGCTTTTGTGGAGCGGCACTGCATGTGCTGTTCTCCAGTCTTGCGGTACTATGCCTGTCTCTAGTGAACTATTAAACAGGTCTGCCAATGGCCCTGCCAGCTCTTCCTTTTACAGTAAAAGAGAAAATCCTGAAAGCAGCCTGGAGCAAACAAAAAGTTTTCTATGTACCAACGAGGATCCTATTTGATAATGATTATGTCCTGCAGACGATGAAGCTCTGTTGGGCTTACAGACCCATTCTTCAAGCGCTCAGGGCTAAAAAGATTATGTCTAGAGCACTGTACCCAGCCCGATTCATTGTACAACTGGAAGTGAATACCAAGGAATATGAATTGGCTGAGGAAGCTTCATGGACGTACCAAAATATGGGATATTTGTACTGGGCCCCTTGACACATCGTGCTGCTGATTCAGATACCTTGGGCAGTTGGCAGACAGTTCATCCGAAAGACCGATGCTGTTGACATGCCTCCAAAACCCTGGCCTCAATTAAGTCACACCTATGCTTCTTTCAATGATCTTTGGCACCCGGCTGAGGAATTAATGGGCTGCTCAGTGTTTGTTCTTTGATGCCTTCTGGTGTCGGATTCAATGAACTGTCCGGACTGGTGGACATGTAATTCCGAATGGGATTACTGATTTATTGTGCCATCACATGGGAAAAAGGACCTGTTTTCTACTGCATCTTGAAAAACTGTTTTCTTGGATTTACAGGCTCTGCTTTCTTTTTAACTGGAGTATGGCTTCGGTTATGGCCACTGGCTTCTTGTAGCTGTGCTCACCCGTGCTGGACATCTGCCCTACTTTAAGTTGGTAATGTACTGTGCATCTGTGCTGGCCATTTGTTTTCTGCCTCATATTGCTCGTATACTATATAATTTAAAAGGTGTGCACTTCATTTTACTGGGGATCTTGCTGGAGTCGTACAAATATTTCTGGCAGTTTAAAACATGTTTTTTTTTTTTTCTTTCTCTCTCTTTTTCTGTCTCTTCACTTACACTTCTGTGCTCATTCCCTAGTTTTCCACTTAGTCCCACCCATGTGATATTAAGCTAGCTGCTCGTTTAAGTTAGAGTGGACTGGCTTGTTTCTACCTTGGTTTTTCTCCTGGGTTTAGACGCCTGTTACTATTTAGACCTCAATTGAATTAGAGAGCCTACATTAATGCACTGTTCAATGGATTACCATCCACCAACTTTGTAACAGGTATTGCTTTTACAGCCTAGGTGTGTTGTCCTCTTTTAAGTTAGAGAGACATACAGTCACCAGGTATACAACAGGGATATACCTACTATTTCTGATCCTGGGTTCCTGCAATGGCTCAGCTGTGTTTCAGTGGTACCACTTGGACAGAGCTTTCTCATGTGCACTAAGGGTCCGGGACCCATCTTTATATCACTATGCACTTATTCTTTTCCTATAGATCTTAATAATGCCACCCTGGAGTAGATCTTTCTGGTTCTCTCTCCCTTCCCCCTCCTCCCGACTTTGCTGCTCCCTGTTCAATTTAAGGGTGGGACAGACTCTAGATTCTCGTGTACTTCCTCAGTCGAGGCTTCTTCCCTCCCCTCCCCACTTTGGTTTACTTTAGTACTCCCTTTTTTCCCCTCTCTCTCACCTCTGCTGCTTAATATACTCTCTGCCCGGCTTCATGGGATGGGAGTTGGATGGGGGGGGGGGTGGTAGTTGAAGCAGGCTACTAAAGACTGTGGTGATGGACTGTTATTTTGGATTTTCTACAATGGTTTCCACTCGCTGGACTCATCTTCAGCTCTATCTCATTTCCTTCAAAGCCAGAGAGGAATGGCTCCATTATATTGTACTCTTGCCATAGCTGAAGGAATCCAAGTAACAGCTGGTCCTCGTTTTAAGTTGGAGAGGCTAACTGTGTATTGTTCCTCTATTTTTCCTAACTTGAATTTTTGGGCTTTTTTTTTTTTTTAATCTCTTTCCTTGTTTAAGTTAGAAAGGTACAGAGCCTTCCATCCAAATCTAACCTGCAGTTAAAACATATTAGCCTCCTTTGAGTTAGAAGGGCTTTTTCTAGGACATGGCTGCTGAAGTATGATTCCGGGTGAGTGGTGACTAGTAACATGGTTTTAAATCTTGGGAAGTGTCATTATTTCGTATAGCTCTATTTCCCCTTTCTTCTGATATTATGGTCTAGGGCTTCAGGGCTCGTCTTCTCCTTGGTACCCCCTCATCCCCACCCAGTTGTGGGACAGCCAGCTATATTCAGAGGAGGGCTTGGCTTTTGGATAATCCCTATGTTAGTGTATTGGGGGTTATATCTCACTGTTGTACCCCTTGCAAGAGTTGATACTTCCTTTTTGGTATCTATGTCAACACTACTGTTGCGGCACCCCCTCCTCTTGGTTTTCCTTACCTTTTTCTGCCTCCTCTTGATAGTTTTATTTTTTATTTTTGCCAGCTTGAATTTTGCAGGTTGTGCTCTGCCTTTCCCAAATTATTTTCTACCCAATATCTGGATTCAGGAAGGTGCTGCATATTGGTTCCTTATAGCTTTTCTGTCACTTGGAAATTTAATACAATGTATAAGGCCCACCCTTTTTTTCTTTTCTCTCTCCTAGGGTCTACTAAGATGTCTGGAGGGGAGGGCGACAAAGCCCTTTGGGACATGCCAATATTAAGGCCACTGCCAACCATTTTTTTCCCCTCCCCATGAGTGTTATATATTTTTCCTACTATACCTTTTTTAGGGGGACCCACAGGTCCTGCTGGGGGCCCAGATCCATTTTGGTTCTGGCATGTCCTGCTACCCTCAAGTGGGTCTCTTGGTGTGGAACCCCACTTTTGGGCCTCCGGGGAGGCAGCTGCCCCCCCCCAAAGTTTGGGAGTCTTTTTGTACATAGTTTTCCCTTGTTGGTGGTTAGCAATAGTTTACGACTTGCTAGTGATTTTAGAGTTTTATGAGGTTACCTACTTGGGAACTGGGTTTTTTTTTACGGCTCATTTTATTATTTTTTCTTAGTGTAATTAAATTTTTTTCAGTATGTTGATGCCATTGTTTTTGCTTTTTTTGATGCAAAAAAATCAAACAGAGACACTTTATTTTGAACACATACTTTCTTCTCCACCTGGAGTACAGTGTACAGTTCTGGAGGCCATACCTACGTAAGGACATAGACAGGGTAGAGAAGGTTCAGAGGAGGGCAACAAAGATGGTGCATGGGTTGCATCACAAGTCCTATGAAGACAGGTTGAAGGAACTGAACATGTACTCCCTGGAGGAGAGGAGGGAGAGAGGGGATATGATAGAGACATACAAGTATCTTACAGGAGGAACAGGGTGCAGGAAAACACTATTTTTAGCGAAAAGATGTTTCAGGACTAGAGGGCATGGGATGAAGTTGGAGGAGGACGATTCAGAGGAAACATGAGAAAGAATTTCTTCACAGAACGTGGTGGACAAGTGGAACACCCTGCCAGAGGAAGTGGTGGGAGCTGAAACAATCACGGGATTTAAGAATGCATGGGATAGACATAAAGGAATTCTAGAGGGCAGGGGTAAGGGGAAACAGACTTCTAGGAAAACAAACTGAACTTACAAGCTCAAATGGGCAGACTAGGTGGGCCATAGGCCCTTATCTGCCGACACTGTCTATGTATCTATGTATCTATGTTCTCATATACAATTTATTATATACTATGGTGTTTCTATCATTTCATGTTGAAGGTTGTTGGTGGGCCTCCCCTGGGGAGCCTCTGCTCTGCCCTGCCATCATGCTACATTGAGTCCTTTGGGACAGATGACGGGGAAGGGGGCTCTGGTGTTGGTCCCACTTTTGTATTTTGTTGGTGTGCAGGGGGGAGGGGGGTTCTCTTGCACAGGGCATCTGGAATAATCCGTCATTTTTTTCTTTTGCTTATGCAACTAACCCTGGTTAAGATCTTTTACCAAAATATTAATGGGATGAATAATACCATAAAAGGGCCAGAACCATGCAATATCTTAAGAAACATCCTGCAGATCTCTATTTCCTTCAGAAACACACTTATCTGCTGCAGAACACCTTATGTTGCAGTGGGGTGGAAGATATTATGTGTACGCCTCATTCTGCCCCTCTGGAAAGAAACGGGGGACGCGGTTGCTATCTTGACCCTATCGATGACTCCCGATAGTAAAAAAGATTTATGTTGATCCCCAATGTAGATATGGTAGATATGTGATTCTCCAAGGGACACTGTTCCAACCAGATGTGACTGGCAAATGTTTATTTTCCACCTAATGTAGTGACTTCAGTGTTGCGTTATTTTCTGGGCATTCTACTGGATCACCTCCAGGGCGTGTTACTTTTGGGTGGTGACTTGAATCTGGCCTTGTCTGTTGATCTCAATACATCTAACCCTAGCAAACACTGCTCTTCCATGGTGCAAAAAATGTTTTGCATAAATATTGCCCACTTGGGTATTATAGCTGTATGGCATTACCTTTATCCCTCGCAGCGTGCCTATACTTTTTTCTCTCCCCGGCATCATAGATACTCTAGTACAAGATTTGTCTTATGGGCCTCGAATGATTTCTGACCACCATCCTTTTCTTCTTAAGCTAAACTTGGGGAAGGAACCTTCCCGCTCCATTTGGTGTCTGAATAACTCATTATTGCATAATTATCACTTTGTTGATCTTATTAGGACTAGTATACAACAAATAATAGCAGACAATGGCCCCCTCAGTTTCCGCTTCCACATTGTGGGATACTTTAAAGGCTGTTTTACGGGGAGAAATTATTTCTTATGCTTCTTATAAAAAGCGTCAAATGGAACTCTCACATATATATACATTTTTGGACCATCATGGGGTGCTTCCTTTGGAAAAACTTCAACAGGAATATGGCCTTACCAATGGAGAACATGGCCGATACTTACAGGTACACACATACCTATTACATAAACGTAAAGAATATACGAAACTTCCCACAGTACTCCCTGTATTATTAGCCTTAATAATTGATTTTCAGAATCACCGCCTCGGGGACATGTGATTCGGAATGTATATAAGAGAGTACAAGAATTCAATACCAAACCAACCCGGTTGATCTTGGACAAATGGAATCAAGAAATTAAAATTACATACCTACCGTAATTCTTGATCTTTCTGTGTATCTTCACCATTCATCACTGGTGGGTACAAGCTGGAGGATCAGGATCCCGTGGGAGCATTTTTAATTTTTTTGCAGGAGGAGGAGCTGACGCAGAGACAGCGCTGCCCTCGAGGCCAACATATTTTGTGGTGTTCATGGGTTGGCCACCAACTGCCGTCATACCTCCTCAGTCCCAGTTCTGTATGCCAGAGAGGGACAGAAAGGTAAGAAGGGTGGGCAAGGGAGCCCAAGGGACAGAAAAAGGAAAGGATATAAAACTAAAATGAGAAATATGCTGTAGAGAATACAGGAAAGAAGAAGAAAACCTAAGGGACTGGGGGAGAGGGGGCCCCAATCTCTGTGGGAAAAGGAATGGGTGGAGGGGGGGTAGAAGGAAAGAAAAAGGAGGCGGCGACACCACCCCCCATGCTATCGGCTTGGACTGATTGAGAAGGCAAGTCATGGATTTAAGGCATGCTAGCTGGCATCAAGACTTGAGGAATGGAACTATTGAGAAGTAAGAGCAGGCCAAGGATTCAGGGCGGGTGGTGTCTTCCTCTCCTACTAAATTATTAAAGCAGAAAGACTGCTAAACAGGAGCTCTGGAAAACACCCCAGGGTAGGCTGAATGTTTGGAGAGTAGGGTACCTCCACTAGTAGAACTGGAGGGGGAAAAAACAATTTCAGTGGGGAATAACTGAGGGGATCAAGAAAAGAACCCCTTCCTCCTGAGGAGAGAGGAAGTCAGAGCACCAACAGATACCTGGGTTGAAGGAGAGGGAGAGAGAGAGAGAGCTCCTGTGATCCCCAGCAGCACAACACTCCCTGCTTGCCCACCCAGAGGAATCTCCCCTCAATTCCAGAAGGAAGAAGGAATGGGGAAGTGCTAAGACCAGATTCCAATGGAAGACAAACAGGGAGGAGGAAATTGCCCAGAGACTGAGGCCCCAGAGGGGAAGGTGGGTGGGATTTAATGATGAATGGTAAAGATACACAGAAAGATCAAGAATTGCAGTAGGTGCATAATTTTCATATCTTATCTGTATCAATCTTCACTATTCATCACTAGTGGGCGAGTACTGAGCCCCCTGAAGGGGGCCCAGCACCTCCCTAAGGGACAGTGTCCCTCAGCCTCCAGTGGGGGAAGATACCAGAGGAGAGAACCCCTGCAGGCTTGGCTAGGCCTGGTACTGGTCCGGCTGAGGCGAGGATCTCCTCACAGGAGAAGGAAAGCACCCATTAAGCTCTTGCCTCACCCTATGGGAGAAAAGATGGGTTCTCCAGAAGGCAGAGGAAGTCACCCTACGCCAGGCCAGGGGTGACAATCGGGAGAGACAAAGCCATGCTGACTGCCTGATGCAGATCACTGTACCCACTACCCTGGAGGCCACCTCATTGGCATTGTATGATGCCCTTGCTTGATGCCTTGCAAGCACCAGACCTCACGCGGAGAGGGCAGTGACTTCTCTGTTTTCCTCCGAATCAGGCAAGGAGGCTAGAACCTGTCTTAGCCGTGACCACAAGTACCTGTTGTATGTAGCATGGTGGGCCTGATGCGCTGCCACACAGAGTGAGAGCCATGCCGAGGAGAAAACTCTCCTGCCCCAAAAATCAAACTCAGCTGAGTAGGAATCTGGGGGTCAGTCACGGCTCGGGCTTCTGTGCCCAGAGGGGGTATCCAGAAGTGTCACACCTGAAGGAGGGTGAGGAAGAGTTCCTGGAGACCCCGGGGGGGGTGCACTACCACTGGCAAAGGTCCCTTGGGGCCGGGGCTGGGGCAAGGGACATCGCTAAACCCGGTGAGACATCTCCCAGAAGGCAGCAGGCCAGGTGGGGACCAACAGGTTGACCGCACTGTACTCACCCAAGAAGGCTCACGCCAACCAGTCCGGATTGCATTCTCCTAAGGTGGAAAGGTGGAACTCGTCGAGCAACCCTGACAGGAAATGCTGTTGTAACCCCAGGCCGGTATGCCATCTCCATCTGACAGCAATACCAGGTGGGCTGGGTTCAGGGAGGAATATGCCACTCAGCACAAAGGCTAGGTTTGGCTACTCTGCACAGGGGCACCCAAGTAACTCTGAACACAGGAAGCAATAACTGTAATGTCCAATACCAGAAGTGGGATTCTAAAGTGTGGCTTTCATTCACATCCAAACAGAATAAACAAAGCATAGATGGAACCCCATGGGGCTACACTCCTGGTAATGCAGATTAAAGGAGACCAGAACACTTCCTCATCACTTTAGCCCTCAGGCTGTACAACACACTGGGCACACAGCCCGGACTTGTACGCTGCTTTGGGTTACACAGCCCGAACTTGTACACTGTTCTGGGTATTCCCTGGCTTGGCTCCCTTGCCAGCCACTTGGACACCTTCCATATATCATGGAAACATTTTCTGGTGGCTCCCTAAACCACCTAAGAGCACCTCGGCTCCATCAGGGAATCTTCCTTTTAATCCCATGTCTGGGTACTTTCCTCAGGCACTGGCCAAGTACCTGAGAGAAAGCAACAGGGGTCTCAGAGCAAATCTGTAGAGGTGAATTTGGTTACTACTGATGGGGGGGTCTCCCACCTCTCGTTCCCATAATTCATACCCGGCCATTTCACTGGACTGTAAACACCTCATCCTTTAGCACTTTGCTGTGTAGATTCTTGCTAAATGTATTTCACATTCCATCTACTTGCATTGCTTTCCATTTGTGCTGGACTTGAACATACTTATACATGGCTTTGTCCATTACTCTAGACCCCCCACAAAGTTAAGCAGTCCAATCCCCACTTCCTTTCTTTCCCTTTGTGCTGGACTTGAACATACTTATAAGTGGCATTGTCTATTACTCTAGACCCTCCACTGAGTTAAGCAGTCCAATCCCCACATCTTCCAACTGTACTTGGCTGTCTTTTCCTGACCCCATAGTAACAGTCCCTTTAGTTTCCTTCTGTTCAGGTGAAAACACTTGGCCTTTTTCAGAGCAAACTCACCTTGGTTGCAGGTACCCACAGGCGCTTTCCTCCACAAGGAATCTTCCTCTCAGAGCTTCTGGTGCCTCAGCACAACTTGAACAGGCAGCTTTTTTCCTTAGCTGGACCCAGGGGTTTGCCCCTGGAAAACAGGCCAACACCTTCCCCCATCCCGAGGGATGGGGCTACTGAACCATTGAAAGCGGTCTCCACCACTTCAATTACCAGTTCCTGTGTTCCTCTTCAGGTGGAAACACACACCTTACACAAAAGTAGCTCTGAAACAGAGCTTAAAGCTCTGAGAGCCTGCACACACTCTGCTGCACTACAGTCTCTCTCTAAGACTGCACACAGACTGGCTTTAAATTCCCCAACGTTCTACTCTAACCTCCAACTGCAACATTCCAGTGTGGCTTATGCAGCTGTGACAGTTCTAAAATGATGTCATCCCTCAGTCTCAGCTGAGACTGAGAACAGAGTGAGACAGTGTGAAATCCATTTAACTAGAGTTTCACAAGCTGCCTTCCCTGCCTACCACTAGGTCTTACTGGGATTCTAGTAACCCTGGGTAACAGGGGGGTTACACTGATAACTAGAAAGATCAGCTGCTGGGGAAAGATGGATGGATGCCTCCTCTCCCTCAGAGGAGGAAGACGAGGGAGCCGACAAGCTCGGAGAGAGAGGGTCAGGCTGCACTGGGGAGTGGTGGAACACCTGTTCATCCATGGCTCAGAAGCAGGCAGGGTACAGTGCAGCCATGACCCTGAACTGTTCCCAGGTAAGGGGCCCTGTAGGACCAGAGATACCTGGGAGGGGTTGGCAGAGGCACAGGGGACAGGCACTTCCAAGGAGGGGCACTGCCTCTGCCCAGGCAGGGGGACCATGTGGGAGATCTCAAGGGAGGAGGAGGAGTCTTGGTGGTACCAAAAGACAAAGGCCACTCAACTGAGCTGGAACATCCAGAGCTGAGCCTGAGAGAAGAATTCCCCCCATGAGGTGACCAGGGCCGCGTGAGCCCAAAAGGGCATTCTCTGACCTCCAAGGAAGATGGCCCTCCCGGGTGGCCCTCAGGGGAGGACTGGCCCAATGCTACGGTTCCTCCCTGAGCCCCTGCAGGCTCCCGGGAGGACGCCGTGCTGAACTGAGTCCACGCAACTCTTCGGACTCTGAGAGCCCTCTTCCTCATCACCAGCTGAGGCAGCTGGCACCCCACAGCTGACTCCAAGGAGACAGCTGGGGGTGGAGCTCCCTCCCCTGCCTGGGACACCCCAGCCTTCCCAGAAGTCAGGCTGGCTAGGACAGTCACAGGAGGGGGTACATCCCCCATGGGGGCAGATGGTTCACCGGCCCTGGGCTGCCCTGTGGCAACCCCCCCCGGGCATCCGACGGCTGGTCGGTACCACTGACCCCGGAAGTAGCGGAATCCACCCGCTCCCGAGGAGGGGGGACTAAGTGGGGGCCGAAGTGCTGGACATGGAGGAATCAGAAGATTCTGAGGAATCTGGGAGCCAATCCGGGTCAGCCTCTGAATCAGGCCTGAACCCAGATGACTCCTCAATCCATCCTGGTCCCAGGACCATGAGCGGCGCCGCCCCTATCTCCAGCGCCACAAACGGCACCAGGGTCAGAGGCGGCACCACAAACCAGCCCCACGCTGCCCATGGCACCACCTCTGTCCCCGGCACCGCAATCGGCGCTGGAATCAGAAGCGGCGCCGGAGACCGGCCCAGTGCTGCCTGCGACACAGCCCCAACTCTCAGCACTGCAAGCAGCACTGGAGGCAGGGGCAGCACTGAGACAGCACCGAGGAAGACACTGGCCTGGGCCCGCAGGCCCCAGAGCATGATGCTGGAGGGGAGCCTTCACCTCCGAAGAGGCGATTGCCAAGACAGTGTCTCCTGCCTGGCCCCTAAGCGAGCCAGACTGGACCTCCTGCACTGTGGACGGAACCCCCACTGAGGCAAGGCTAGAACAGGTGGGGGCCCCTCCTCCGTGGGCCTTACAGAACCAGGAGGGGACCCGGAGGAAGGGCCAAGAACCCTGACCTTGGGTTCCCGAGAGTGAGCCTGTCCTCCAAAAGTCAGCGGTGCTCATCTGACTTTAAATGTGCACAATTCCAAAACCCAGCAGTCCGTGGAAAAATAGGCAACGCAATGATCCATGTTATGGTTGGGGCTGAGGCAGGTCAAGCACCGGTCATGCTGGACCGTGACGGAGAAAAGTCAGCCGCAGGGACACTGCCGCATAGTAGGCCGACCCACCTTAGGCAATTTCTTTTTGTCCCCTGAACGAGACATGACCGGATGAAAACACAATAAACAAAACAAAGGTTCTCGGCTTTGTTGAAAATAAAAGGAAGATCTCACCAGGAGACGTCACTGAGAACGGAGGCGAGCAGAACTTGAGCCAGCACCGACAGACTAGGTCGCTGACGCAGTTTCTCTATGAAGCTTCCACACGAGGTCCTGTCGATGGTGAGAAAAGCAGAACTGGGGCTGAGGAGGCGTCGGCGGCAGTTACTGGCCAACCTGCCAGCGCCATGTAATATGTCAGCCTCGAGGGCAGTGCCATCTCTGAGTTGGCTCCTCCTCCTGCAAAAAAAAATAAATACATTTCTCCCGTGGGGTTCTAATCCTGCAGCTTGTACCCACTAGTGATGAACTGTGAAGACTGACACAGAGAAGATCTTCAAGTTTCCACTGATTACACCCAATGGGAAAGCTTAGCCATTGCAGCCTGCAAGATTACTTCATCTCCCCTATGGCATGAATCTGCGTGGAAATGTCGTTCCCGGTATTTCTGTACTCCTGCTTTCTCTGACACTTTCGTCCGCATCATTTTGGGGACTGTTGGTGGCACTGCAGATGTAATTCAGCTAACCAGGCTCATATTTTTTTACTTTTGTCCCGTTCTACACTTTTTCTGGGTGTCAGTGCGGACTCAGATATATCTTCTGACTGACCGGTCCTTTAACATGCCCCCTGAATTTATTCTGATGTCAGTATTCCCCTCTAATCAATGTTTACTATGTAAGTCCTTTGCTTTGGATAACACTGGCTGCTAAAAAAGCAATTAGTCGCTTATGGATGAAACCTATCAACCAACACTGGCAATGTGGCATTCTGTCACATAGTAGCTCAACAAAAATGCCTGGAGCAATTTGACATACGTTGGAAATCCTGAGATTACGCAGAAGTTCTGGACCAAACACTGGTTACTCCTTTTGAAGAGGATATATTATAAAACAGTTTACTCACCTGTAACAGTAGTTCTAGGAGTGGTATAGGATGTACATCCACACTTCAGACAGTGTTCCTTTCCTCTTTAAATCTGCCGGAATGTCTTCAAGCTGGCTTCTCCCACCCACCCGGGTGGTAACTTCCCTAGCACTGCCTCGTGATGTCAGACCTTACCCACTGGAAACAAGATCAGTGTGCCACTTGCCATTTGAGGTCAGGTGGGTCAGTGTGGATGTATATCATACACTACTCCGAGAACTACTGTCACAGGTGAGTAACCTGTTTTTCTATGGACGTGAATATGATGTACAATCCACACTTCAGGCAGACCCCTAGCAGTTCTCTGGGGGGGGGGGGCAAGGTGCACACATCCTATTTAGGGAGGAGAGATTGGAGAACTGAGGCCCCAAAACCAGCATCCCGGCATTACTCATGGTCAATGTGGCAATGGGAAATGAAAGTGTGTGCCGACTTTCAGGTCACAGCCCTGCAGATTTCCTGGATAGGGACGTTTCTGGAAGCAGCCACTGAGGCAGCGGTATGACAGGTGGAATGAGCCATTAGCCTTACAGGAAGCTCCCCTACCCACCAACCTATAGCAGAGGTTGATGCAATCCACCTGCCAATTGTCCGCTTAGCTGCCGGTTTGCCAAGTGTGGCTTCCGCTTAAGTGACAAATAACTGACGATACTCTCCCCGAACACCAACTGTGTGCTCCTTATAGTAGGCTAGTGCTCGCTGCAGGTCCAATGTATGGAGCCTGTGCTCGGCCTCCGAGCCGTGGTTGGTGAAGTACACTAGGAGACAGATCACCTGGTTAAGGTGAAAATCAGACATATCCTTCTGGAGGAACTTCTGCTTGGGGCGAAGGACAATCTTGTCCCTGTGGAAGACCAGGTAAGGAGACTCCACTGAGCATGCCTGGGAGCTCACGGATCCTTCTATCTGATGTGATAGCCACCAGGAAGGCATTCTTCCACAACAGGTGAGACAGGTCACACCTGTGCATTGGTTCAGATGGCTTACCCACGAGCTTTGCCAACACCAGCAACAAGTCCCAAGGTGGTGGTGGTTCATGCACCAGACGGGAAATATGGTCAAGGCTTTTGAAGAGGCACCAGACCACCTTCTCCTTTGCCACTTGACTGTGTACCAGTCCACGCATGGTAAGCAGAGATGGCAGCCTGGTGCACCTTGAGGGTCATCAACTGAAGGCCTGACTGAGAGAAGGACCACAAGTAATCGAGAATGCTAGCCACCAGACAAGATAAAGGGTCAAGCACCTTGCCCTGGCATGAAGTGGAGAACCTCTTCCATTTGAAAGCATAGCATTTTTGGATCGACTCCTTCCGAGATGCCTCCATTACAGCGAGGACATTGTCAGAGAGACCCTGAGTCTAGAATTCTATCCACTCAGGAACCAGCTGTCAGGTGCAGGGATTGAAGGTCTGGATGGAGTACCTTCCCGACTGCAAGACAGCAGGTCCAGTTGGAGGAGAACACACCTTGGGAGCCTACTGCTGAGGTTGAGGAGATCGGGGTACCAGAACTAGTGAGGCAGGCCAGAGCCACCAGGATCATCCGTGCCTTGTCCCTCCTGGCCTTCAGCAACACCTTGTAGCTCAAGAGAAATGGAGGGAAGGCATAGAGAAGGCCCGGGATCCAAGACCTCAACATCCCCCTGCAGTGATCCCTGATGAGGGGCGTGGGCACAGTACACGGTTGGCTTTGCTTTCTCCCTGGAGGCAAACAGATCTACCAGAGGGGTGCCCCACTGGGAGAATAGACTGTGTACTACCTTTGGGTGGACAGACCACTTGTGAGATGCCTCGCCCACATGGCTGAGAGCATCCGACAGCTGGTTGGAGACACTGGCCACATGGATGGCCAAGAAATCGGCCTCCAGGCTGTGCAAGAGGGTCCAAACACAAACTGCTTCCCTGCACAGAGGAAGGGAGTGCATCCTCCCCTGTTTGTTGAGGTAATGCATGATCATGGTGTTGTCCGTCTGGACCTGAACGACCTGACCCTATATGTGTGGTGCAAAAGTAGTCAGCACCAGCTGAACTGCCTGAAGCTCCAGCAGGTTAATGTGGCACTGGGACTCCTTGGGAGTCCAGAGCCCATAGATTCTGTGTTCCCCCAGGTGGGCACCCCAGCCCATCAGGGAGGCACAGGTCATCAGGATGACCATCGGCTCTGGGTGGATAAATGGGATACCTTCCTACAGATGTTCCAGAAGTGACCACCACTGGAGGGTGTCCCACATCAGCTGGGTCACAGTGACCAGCTAGTTGAAGTGGCCATTGCGCTGAGACCACTGGCAGGCCAGCTCCCATTGCAGAAAGTGCATTCTCTAGCGGGCCCAAAGGACCATGCTGGTGCATGCCATCATGTATTTCAGGAGGTGAAGAACATCCTGAGCAGAGCACAACTGCCCAACCTGAAATGATTGGGCAAAAGAGGAGAGAGCCTCCGCCCTGTTCGCTGGAAGCTGAGCCCTAGCTCTGCAAGAGTCAAGCTCTGTCTCGATGAAATGAATCACCTGCAAGGGCATGAGTTCTGACTTGGCCTTGTTGACCACGAGGCTAAGAGAGATGCAGGTCTGGAGGGCCAGATCCCTGGACCTCACCACCTCCGCCCTGGAGGGACCCGCAATTAGCCAGTCATCCAGAGAGGGTAGACCCTGACTCCTTGGCACCTCAGGTAAGTTGCCACCACTGCTATGCACTTGGTGAAGACCCTGGGTGCTGAGGACAGGCTGAATGACATGGCTTGGAAATCGTAGAGGATCCACTCCGCCTGGAGCAGGAGGAACCGCCAGAGGGATGTGTGGATTGGGACATGGAAAAATGCATCCTGAAGATCCAGAGAGCAAAACCACATGTTCTGCGCAAGAGATGGTATGATCTGAGATAGAGTGACCATCTTGGAGGTGTGCGGCCTGAGAAACTTGTTCAGGTTGTGCAGATCTCAGATGGGGCGTGCCAGATTCCCATCCATTCTGGCACCAGGAAGTACCTGGAGACAAACACTGGATGTACTGAAGGGTCTGAGACAGGAGCCATGACCTCCTTCTGGAGGAGCTGGGCAATGTCCCGAAGGGCCGACAGAACGTCAAAAGACACTATGTCCTCCCATGGGGCACGGGAGACAGGACAGACCTGGGGGAGGCACCCCCATCCCATCACTGGACAGGCTTGGATACGGAGGAAGGACTGGCTGATGAGCCACCGATACTTCGACCTCCTGGTTTCCAGATGACTGTGGCCACTGACTTCGGCTGGGGATGTCAAGACTGAGCCTTTTGTCCAGCCTGAGGATGGGCTGTTTTGGCTGCAGGGGCAGAGAGGGGCTGAAAGGGCTTCTTCTTCTTCTGCTGTTTAGAGCCCTTGGGATCCCTCTGGGTGTAAGTCACTGAGTCCAAGGTGGCACTGGACTTTTCAATGCAGGTGAGGTGCCCCTCAACCCCAGGCCCGAACAAGCAATGCCCAAGAAGGGGACATCCACCAGCTTATGCTGGGTATCTGCCGTAAAGGTTGAGATTCTCAGCCAAGCACTGCAGCACACGATAACCGCAGCCGCCACAGACTGAGCACAAGAGTCACTAATGTCCATGGCCATCTGGAGCTGTTGCTTAGCCACTGCTCAGCCTTGATCCTGGACGTGCTGGACTGTGGTCTGTAAGTCTACCAGGAGATGAGGAAGCACCTCACTGAGTGTGCCCAGAAGGGCATGGATGAAGTGGGCCTATAGGAAGGCTGAATTTACCTGGTGAAGGCCGAGAGAGGAGGCAGCATAGACCTTTTTGGCCACGTGCTCCAATTTCTTGGACTGTATGTCAGAAGGCTTATCAACATCTCCCACACTGCCTGTGCGCTGAAACACAGCATCAGCCACCAGACCCTCAGTCGAGGGGTGATCTGTGAATCCCGAGAGGGAACTGGTAGAGACCGCATACTTTCGGGCCATCTGGGCTGATGGCACAGAACAAGAGGCTGGATGCTGCCATAGCTCCAGTGCAGGACCAAGAATGGCCTCAGCGGCCAGGAAGGCTTTCCCAGGGGAGTCACCCCGGTTGAGAATCTTGGTAAGTGGGTACCGAGCCCGTTTCTGGACCGACTCCATCAGCAGACCCGTGGATTCCGAGATCAGGCAGAGAAGACCCATGAAGGAAGTGGGGCCTTGCTCCATCAACAAATTATCAGCTGACTTCATGTCCACCGGATGAGAGTGCAAGGAGGAGCCCTCAGACTCTGAGGATTCATTAAACAAAGGTCGACTGCCATAGTCCCCACAGACCTTACGGGATCGGTCGGAAGTGACTGACAGTCAGTGAGGAAGACCTGATGCCAGGTGGGCCTTATTATACAGAGGGCAGGACTTCAGCTGTTTTAGTGGTGGCTCCACCAAAACTGGTGGAGATACCGAGGGAGGCTGAGCCGGAGAATGCTGCGGCCTCTGAGGCAAAAGCCATGTGATGGCCAAGGTTGAGGCCAGAACGGGCTTCACCCCAGTAAACATGAGCCGATGCCACATCAGATCTTTGTAGTGCTGACACAGCTTGCAACAGTGCCTCTCCTTGCCCGAGGAGGACAAAGAAGAGGAATAGTGGCGGCACTGCTTACCCCAGTGTTGAGAGCGTGAGCGTCAATGCCGACATAGACTGCCTGACTTAGGACTGTGGGATTGGGAATGCGACCTCAACTGTCGAGCCACCGATGGCGAGTCTCAGAGGGGGCTGGTGAGTCGAGCCTCCTCCTGGTCTGGAAGATCCCGCGTGAGAGGTGGCGGATCAGCAGACTGATCCATCCCTCCTTGAGAGGTGAGAGGTAGGACTGGAGTCCTAGATAAGGAGTCATCGGCCTCATCTTGCGACAATGGGTTGACTGGCTCAAGAAAAATCTTGGTCAGAAGATTGACCTGCGTCTTGACCAACTGGCCCAAAGGGGAGACCGTGGTACAGTTGCCTGGGCCGAAGGATTGACTGAAGTCTGAAACTCCGAGGAAGTGTGGGAATCTGAGGCCCTAGAGTGCTCATGATCCCACGATTGATCGCAAAACCTTTTCTTGGTCTCTTTCTTCGATTTTGATTTGCACTTAGTGCCCAAGGAGGGACCCCAGCACAAATCTCTGAATGCCCCTGTGAAGGAAGCACCCAAGGAGAGCAGCAAAAAGGCTACAGCCAAGGAATATTGTGCTGCAGCATGGGCAGCAGCCTCTTTGAATGCTACGAGCTGTTCAGCGGACCCCACAACCCTGGAGACCACCCGAGTGTCCTTGGATGGCCCAACAGAAGGTGAGCATGCCTGTCTTCCAAAGTGGATGGATGCAGGGTGTGGCACAGGCCACAAGCCTGGGGATTGTGTTCGTGGCCCAGGCAGTAAATGCACAAGGTGTGCAGATCCGTCCAAGACATTTTCTGCCCGCAGACACATTTCTTGAATCCTGGTGCTGACTTTGCATCATCCATAATGGATGATGAGATGGAGTCACTTGAAGACAGAGGTTTTTAGAACGTATACGTTTTTAATAAGCAAAGGGCCTACTCAGCACAAGAGCGATAAGGAGGGAACCTTCTTCTTCCAGTGGAAAGGAAGATCTGGTGTCATGGGGTCTTGCTAGGGGAGTTTCACCTGGGTGGGTGGGAAGAGATAGCTTGAAGACATTCTGGCAGATTTAAAGGGGAAGGGGACACTACCTGAAGTGTGGACTGTACATGATACCCACGTTTCCTACAATGGGTTTTCATTTTGTTTTCTTGTGCCAGTTGATTGCCCTGTGCCGGGTGCCCCCTCCCCTCCCCCATTTGATAATGATCTCATGTTTGTCTACTTTTAGATTACAGTTTCATTTTACCTAATTAAATATTGAATGCTTATATCCGATATCTACAAGGAATATTGGGTCATTCCTTCCCTTTTTTTCTTTACTTAAATTGTATTCTACACTTCCTTGTATACTAGATATTAGCTGTCTCTCGTTTGTGTACTCATGTTCTCTGTTGTGTGAATTAAATTTAAATATACAAAAAAAAAAAAACATACTGGAGCTAAACCAGGGGATGGCATGTGGGAGTTTGAATCAATGGTGAAGATATTCCTAGATCAGGGAATAAGGCGAGTACATACTTTTCACATCTTCCAGGAATCAGTCTCCACCATTGATTCACACTATCAGGTCAGAGTACCAAGCTCAGACAAAATCCCCTGGACTAGGGTTGCAGGAACCAAGGGCTCAATCAGGACAGAAATCCATTCAGGATAGTCCTGCCAAAGGTGGCATGCTGCCCGGCGTGAACATCTAGCGCATAATGCCTAACAAAAGTGTGCACTGTGCCCCAAGTTGCAGCTCTGCAGATATCACCGACAGGTACAGAGCGAATCTCTGCCAGGGACGTGGCAACTGTTCTAGTGGAGTCGGCATATACTGGGCCTTCAAGCTTATCCTGCGCCGTGGCATAGCAGTGGCACAGACAGCTCACAGTCCAGGCAGAAATGCCCTTGACTGCAAGAGGCTGTCCCTTTTTGATTAGGATCGTAGGAGACAAAGAGCTGTTTGGACTGCCCGAATTCCTTAGTTCTGTCCAGGTAAAACCTAAGGACTCTCAGAGAATGGAGAGTGCACTCTTCTTCATTCTGGAAGCTGGCAATGCAGGCAGGCAGCACTACAGGCTGATTCAGATGGAACTTGTACACCACTTCTGGTAGGTAGTTAGGGAGTGTACAGAGAACTACCTTGTCCATGTGGAAAACAGTATATGAAGGATCTGTGACCAGTGCATGGATTTCAGACGTTCTACAAGCAGAAGTGATGGCCACCAGAAATGCTGCTTTCCAAGTTAAACAATTCAGGCTCACAGGTCTTAAGGGGCTCAAAAGGCTTGAAGATGAACATATCCAGCACAAGGTTGATATCCCAGACAACTACCTGCTTCCTGATGGGATGCCATGTGTGTAAGATGCGCTTAAGGAACCTCTTGAACAATGGCAGCTGTGCTAAGTAAAGTGTACAGATGTGCTTCCGGAATGCAGAAGTAGCACACAAGTGGACCTTAACTGTGGAATACTGAAGGCAGCATCAGAAAGGTCCAGCAAGTATTCCAGAACCTTGTCAGGTGGGCACCCGAATGGTTCCATTCGGGTTTTGGAGCACCAGATGGAAAACCTTTTCCAATTGGATTTTTAAGTCTTAATTGTGGATGGTTTACAGGCAGCCAAAAGTATTTCAGAGATCTTCTGAAATACCTTGTATCTGTTCACTTCTATCTCTTCAGGAGCCAGGCCTGAAGGGAGCACAGGTTTGGATGGAACAGGTGACCCTGAATCAGTAAGTCTGTCCTGAGCGGGAAGTTCCTTGGTTTGCTGACAGAAAGTCTGTTCAATACTAGAAACCATATCTGTTGAAGTCAGTGGGGGGATCAGTATCATCTTGCCTCTGCTGTGCACCTTCAGTTTGAGCAATACCCTCTGCACTAGGGGGCTGAGGAGAATGCATACAGAAAAAAACAGGTTACTCACCTGTAACAGTAGTTCTAGGAGTGGTATATGTTGTTCATCCACACTGTTTGGCATGTTCCTTTCCCCTTTAAATTCTTGCTGGAAGTCTTCAAGCTGGCTCCTCCCACCCACCCAGGTAGTATATACCTTGGCTCCGCCCCATGATGCCAGATCTCAGCCTGCTGGAAGCCAGGCTGTGTGCGTCCGCAGCCGGGGAGGTCAGGTGGGTCCGTATGGATGAACAACATATACCACTTCTAGAACTACTGTTACAGGTGAGTAACCGGTTTTTCTAGGATCATGGATAAGTTGTTCATCCACACTGTTTGGCAGACTCCTAGCAGTTCTTCAGGAGGAGGGAGGCAAGGTGCACACCCCCTACTTAGGGAACAGAGATTGGAGAACCGAGACCCCAAAACCAGCATCCCGGCATGACTCAAGGTCGATGTGGTAATGAGTAATGAAGGTGTTTGCTGACTTCCAGGTAGCAGCCTGACAGATTTTCTGGATAGGGATGTCCCTGGAAGCAGCCACGATGCAGCAGTATGGCAGGTAGAATGAGCTCTTATCCCTCTGGGAGGCTCCTTGCCTGCCAACTCACAGCACAGACCTTTGCATGATGTAATCCATCTTGCTATGGTCCATTTGGCTGCAGGTCTGCCAGAAGTGGCTTCAGCGTAGGTGACAAACAGCTGGCAAACCTCTCCATGAATTTCTGCCATCCTCTCCTTATAGTAGGAGAGAGCATGTCTCAGGTCTCAGGTATGGAGCCTGTACTTGGCCTCCGAGGTGTAATTAGGGTAGTATACCAGCAGAGTCAACACCTGGTTCAGGTGAAACTCTGACACCACCTTCAGAAGGAATTTCAGGTGGGGACGCAGGACAACTTTGTCCCTGTAGAAGACCAGATAAGGAGAGTCCACCAAAAGTGCCTGGAGCTCCCCTGTCCTTCTGGCAGACGTGATAGCCACCAGGAAGGCCATCTTCCACGACAAGTGTGACAACTTACACTTGTGCATAGGTTTGAATGGCTTGCCCATGAACTTTGCCAGTACTAGCAGTAGATCCCACAGAGGTGGAGGTTCATGCACCAGAGAGGATGTGTGATCCGGGCCCCTGAAAAAGCACCCAACCACTGTCTCCTGCACCAATATCGGCTGACCAGCCCGCACCTGGTAAGCAGAAATGGCTGCCAGGTGCACCCTATGGGTCGATGGCCGTAGACCCCTTTGGAGAGAGACCAAAGGTAGTCGAGAATGTTAGCCACAGAACAGGATAAGGGGTCCAGACCCTTACCCTGACACCAAATGGAAAACTTTTTCCATTTGAAGGCATAACATTTCCTGGTCGATTCCTTTCGAGATGCCTCCACCACAGCGTAGACATCTTCAGAAAGACCCAAAGCCTGGAACTCTAGCCACTCAGGTACCAGGCTGTGAGGTGCAGGGACTGAAGGTCCGGATGGAAGACTTTCCCCTGGTTCAGAGATATCAGGTCCGGGCATGTACAAAGCCGCTCTGGGGGCCTGCAGCTGAGGCTGAGGAGATCTGAATACCAGAACTGGTGCGGCCAGTCTGGGGCTACCAGAATCACCTTCACCTTGTCCCTCCTCATCTTGAGTAACACCTTGTGGATCAAGGGAAATGGAGGGAAGGCATAGAGGAGGCTTGGGGTCCATGGCCTCGAGAAGGCATCCCCCTGCAGCGAGCCCTGCTGAGGGGGGTGGGCATGATACAGCCTCAGCTTGGTGTTTTCCCTGGAGGCAAACAGGTCCACCATCAGTTTGCCCCAACAGGAGAACAGGCTGTAAGCTACCTCTGGATGAAGAGACCACTCGTGGGATGTCTGGCTTATACGGCTGAGAGCATCTGCCAGCTGGTTTGAGGCTTCTGCCACGTGGATGGCTAGGAGATCCGCCTTCAACTGGCTTACAAGGGTCCAGATGTGAAGCGCCTCCTTGCACAGCAGACGGGAGTGCATGCCATCCTGTTTGTTGAGGTAGTACATGGTCATGGTATTGTCCGTCTGGACTTGAACCACTTGACCCCGGAGCTGAGGAATGAAAGCTCACAGTGCCAGTCTGACTGCTCTGAGCTCCAACAGGTTGATGTGGCATCGGGGGTCCAGAACCTGTGGGTCCTGTTGTCCACCATGTGGGCTTCCCAGCCCATGAGAGAGACATTGGTTGTGAGGACGACCGTTGGCTCAGGGCGAACAAATGGGATCCCTTCCTGCAACTGGTCTGGGGCGGTCCACCATTGGAGAGCGTCCCACATCCTCTGGGTTACAGTGATCAGCTGGTCAAATGACCATGGTGCTGAGTCCACTGGGCAGCCAGCTCCCACTGGAGGGGTTGCATGTGCAACCAGTCCAGTGGACCACTGAGGTGCATGCCGCCATGTAACCCAGAAGACGCAGAAAGTCCTGGGCAGGGCCCAAGTGCCCAACCAGAAATGATTGGGCAAAGGAGGAAAGAACCTCCACCCTGTCTGCTGGGAGCCAGGCTCTGGCTTGACAAGAGTCGAACTCTGCCCCAATGAAGCCCATCACTTGGGAAGGCACGAGTTCCGACTTGGCCTCGTTGATCAGGAGGCCGAGTTGGGAGCAGGTCTGGAGGGCCAGATCCCTGCACCTCTACACCTCCTGTTGGGTGGAACCTGCCAGGAGCCAATTGTCGCGGTAGGGGTAAATTCTGACTCCCCGATGCTGGAGATGGGCCGCCACCACTGCAGTGCATTTGGTGAAGACCCAAGGGGCCGATGACTGGCTGAACGGCATGGCTTGAACCTCATACAGGGTCCCTTTGACCCTGAAGTGGAGGAACCGCTGATGGGACGGATGGATTGGGACGTGAAAGAACGCATCCTGCAGATCCAGTGAACAGAACCACATGTTTCGCTCCAAAGACGGTATGATCTGGGACAGAGTGACATTTGAAATATGTGTGACCTGAGAAACTGATTCAGGTCGTGGAGATATAGAATGGGGCACCAGCCCCCTCATCCGCTTGGGCACCAGGAAGTACCTGGAGACAAAGCCTGGGTCTGCAGATGGATCTGCCACGATAGCTACTGCCTCCTTGAGGAGGAGCTGAGCAATGTCATCTCGAAGAGCCGACTGGGTGCATGCGGAAATCCTTTCTTTCTGAGGGGCATGGGCTCGGCTGGGAGGGTACTGCTAGAATTCTAGAGGTAGTCCCTGACCGACCACTTTGAGATCCCACTTGTCTGTAGTGATAGCGGACCAGGTGGAAAGGAAGTGGCGGAGCCGGCCCCTCACGGGAGGACCCAGAGCTGGCATGATGGAGATAGAGGTGGCAACTCCCACTCTGTCACTGAGCAGGCTTAGAGGAGGAAGAGGCTCCAGGACCTGAGCCTCTGCCTCCTTTGCGGGCCTGTTGGGGTTCAGGCTTGGGCCGAGGGTGCCAAGCTTGAGCCTGCTGCTAATGCTGATGCTGCTGTCCTCCTTGGTAGGAGGACTGCTGAACCGCAGGGGAAGAGTGCTGAAAAGGCTTCTTCTTTTTCTTCTGCTGGTTCTTGCCCAAATAACTCTTGGCAGAAGTGGCATCCAAGGTGGCACTGGACTGCTCAATGTGCTGTAGGTGACTGGCCCATTCCTGGACCAAACAAGTTGATCCCAAGGAAAGGCACATCAGCTAACTTATGCTGAGTATCCGCCGGGAAGGAGGAGAGCCTCAGCCAAGCCTTGTGGTGAGAGGCCACTGCGGCAGCCATCGAGCGGGCACAAGAATCCCCAATGTCCAGGGCCATCTGGAGCTGCTGTTTGGCAGCAGCATGGCCCTGGTCCTGGACCTGCTTAACCGTAGTTTGCATGTCCATGGGGAGATGTGGGAGGACTTCATCTAATGACTTGAGAAGGGCATGGGAGAAGTGTGCCATGATGATGGCCGAAGTGGCCTGATGAAGGCCCAAGGAGGAAGCCACATTTATTTATTTATTTACGAGATTTACCAGGAAGGCATACTGAGCAACATGCTCGATTCCAGATGCAACTTTCCATGCCGAATGGTTCAAAAGCTTAGACTCCTTATCGGGGGAACAGTCAGTGTTGGCAGAACTGCCAGTATGCCTGAACACAGAGGCTGTCACCAGGCTCTCGGCTGAAGGGTGCTCTGTGAACCCCACAAGGGACCCCATGGGCACCGCGTACTTGCGGGCCATGTGGGCAGATGGTGCTGGACATGAGGCAGGTTGCTGCCATAGTTCAAGTGCCGGACCAACAATGGCCTCGGCCACAGGAAAGGCCTCCGTCAGGGTATCCCCTCTCTTGAGGATGTCCATGAGAGGGTATTCCGCCTTTTTCTGGATGGGTTCCAGGGTCATCCCTGTAGAATCATAGATGAGACAGAGGATCCCTTGGAAGGAGGAAGGACCTTTCTCCATCCCTTTGCCAACGGAGGACTCATCATCCCTGGGATGAGAGTGAAGCCCGGTGACATCCGAGTCCAAGGAGTCAGGATACAGTGGCCTGCCACCCAAATCACCCTCGACCCATTGTGGACAGTCTGGGGTGACCGTGACCGACAGACGTTGGGGAAGCCCGGTATCTGGTCAGTCCTCTTTGGAAGGAGCCCCTCCCACAGGCTGCTTAAGTGGTGGCTCCACCACTATCAGTGGAGAGACTGGCAAAGGCCAAACCAGAGGACGGGCTGGCTCCGTGGGCGGGGGAACAAAAAGCTTCAGTTCTGAGGAGGTCGGCTTCGGCCTGAGAGGCGAAAGCCAAGTAATGGCCGGGCAGCGGAGCCAGCTTCTGCCTGGTCAAAATCAGCTGTTGCCACATAAGGTCCTCGTAGCGCCAACGGAGTTTCCGTCGGAGCCTCTCCTTACCCGAGGAGGATGAGGACGACCTGTGGCATCGCCTCCTTTCCGGAGCGCAGGAGCCCCTCCTGGCTGCCAGCTCGGCCAAGGGGGTTCTAGACCTCGACCAAGATCAGGCAGGCCAACTCGGTCATTCGGGAGACACCGGAGGGATCGGTGAGACCCGGGGGTCCGGAGCCGGGACCTCAATGGGGACATCAGTGGGCTGGGTCTCCTCATCGGGGAACATGAGGACCGGAGTCCTCACCAAGGAGTCATCGGCCACGGCCGCCAACAGAGGGCTGATTGGGTTAAAAACAATCTCGACCTCATCGGCCACTTCCTCGGTCATCTGGCCAGATGGAAGGTCCATGAAGCCTGCAGCCGAGGAAGTGATCTTGACCGAGATCGAGACTGCATGCTCCTGGGACTGAGACCTCTTCCGGTCCAAAGAGCGCCTTCATCGAGACAAAGACAAGCTGGGTTCTTTGTCCCTCTTTTGAGAGCGGGAGGAGTGAGAGCCCGCAGGCGCCTCACCCCAGGTGGGGAGAGACTGGCACAACTCCTTAAAAGAACCTGTGAAGGTGGAGCCCAGGTTGAATGGAATGAAAAAGCTTTGATTCGCCGAAGCGTGGGCGGCTTCTTCTTCGAACACCTTCATGCGTTCCAGCTGCTCAGCGGAACCCGTGGCTGAAGAAACCACCCACCTAGCCTCCTTAGACTTTAACAGAGGATTCCTTTTCTCTGGTCTCCCCAAATTCAAACATGCCAGGCGGTCATCCAGGACATTGGGATGGAAGGCCAAGCAAAAACTGCAGGACGAGCAGTCATGGCTGACACCTAGGCAGTAGACGCACGTGAGATGGGGATTGGTCCATGACATCTTCTGGCCGCAAGGACACCAGCAAAATCCTGGAGAAGATTTCTGTTCCATGATCGAGGACGCAAAAGTGCGATCGCTAACGCAAACGAGTTTTAATTGCGGTAAAACCGAAGTTTTGAAAGCCAGGGCCTACAAAATGCGTGAGCACAAGGGAGGCAACCTGTATCTTCCAGCGGGAAGGAAGATCTGACATCATGGGGCGGAGTGAGGTATATACCAAATGGACTGGCTATCAGCGAATCATCTAGGTAAAGGTAAACCAGGAGTCTCAGTTTTCTGAGATGCACTGTGAGTACTGCGAAGCACTCCAGACTCAAGGTGCCAAAGAGAGCCCAAAAGGCAGGATTCTGAATTAGAAATGCTGCCTCAGCACAACGAATCGGAGGTGTCTGGGGTGTACCACTATATGCTGGTATGCATCCTGTATATCTAGGGAAGCTAATCAATCCTAAAGTTTCCAGAAGGGAAACAGAGACCCCATTTAAAATTTTTCTTGATCCATGAACTTGTACAGGTTTCTGAGGTCGAGAATGGGATACATGACCCTGATTTCTTTGGAACCAGGAAGTAGTGGGAGTAGGAAAAGCCTGCATTTCATTCTGACTGGCATTACCTCTACCGCATTTAGGCTGATGAGTGGTTGCCTTCTGGGTGGACAGTCTGGATGGATTTCTGTGAAGTCCAGGGAATATCCTTCTTGGACGATCATGAGCACCCACTTGTCCATCATGATGGACTCCCACTGACAATAAAACTGGGGCAGGTGATCCCTACTGAGGAGGAGCAGTCTGTCTTGGGCAGCTGAGGTGGAACCAGGGCCGGAGCTCCAGATGGTGGCAGTGGGTGCCTTTGGTGTTTGTGCCTTTGGCTGCACTTTCTTTCTTTTTTTTTTTTTTTGAAGCCGGAAGGTTGACATTTGTTTTGGGCTCCTCTGTCCTTCCCACGAAAGGACTGCTGGTTTTGAAAGAAAAGTACAGTTACGTAAGAACTTACCGTAACAGTAGATCTTCGAGAACAGCTCTTGCAGCAGGTTACACCATTAGGACTGAAGCCGGCAGGCATCAAGACCCCACGGAAAAATTCTAGCTAGCTATCTTCAGTGGGGACCGCCCCCGACGTTGGTCCCACCTCCGATGTCAGGCGTAGTACATAAGGGGGCGGTCCCTCCAGATTCCCCAGTTCTCCTGCCGGAGACTCCCGGCCGCAGGCTGACATCGAAATGGGAGACCGAGGATCCACCATCAGAAGACAAAGGTATAAATCCCTGTTAAAAAGGCTAAAGCCATGCCTCCTCAAGGGGAAGGTGGGCGAGAAGGTACCTGCTGCAAGAGCTGTTCTCGAAGATCTACTGTTACGGTAAGTTCTTACCGCAATCGTACTATCTACTAGACACAGCTCTGCAGGTTACCCATTAGGACTGGATTCTCAAGCAGTAGCGCTTTTGCAAACGCTTTGGGAGGAGGAAACTAGAAAGTTCATTCCAGGTCCTGATTCTAGGACAGGAGACCCTGAAGAACAGCCAGGCCAAAGCCGGCTCTTCGCCGTGAAGCGATGTCCAGGCTATAATGCCTGATAAAGGTATGTACAGAGCTCCAAGTGGCTGCAGCACAAATGGCAGAAGTGGAGACGTTTCGAAGTGCTGCAAAGGAGGTGGCCACTCCCCTAGTGGAATGGCCCTGGACTGATCCTGGGAGGGGCTTTTGTTTGATGATACAACAGTATGATATGCACTGGACAAGCCAGCGAGACAGGGACTGTTTGGATACTGGTTGGCCCATCATCCTTTCAGTAAGGGAAATGAAAAGTTGCTCCGATTTACGAAGCTGCTTAGTTCTGCTCAGGTAGTACCTTAAGCTGCGGTGAACATCCAGGGTGTGGAGCAGTGCCTCTCCTCTATTAGAATAATTAGGAAAGTAGACAGGCAGGTCAATATCCTGATTGAGAGTGAGTGTGGAAACCACCTTAGGCAAGAATTTAGGATTCGTCCTCAGGGATACTCTTTCCCGGTGGAAAATTAAATAAGGCTCCTTACACATGAGAGCATGAAGCTCAGGAACTCTTCTCGCTGACGTAACAGCAACCAAAAACAACGTTTTCCATGACAGAAAACGCAGCTCGCAATCCGTGGCAGGTTCAAAGGGGAGCGTGAGTTGCTCCAGGACAAACAGCAAGTCCCATGGAGGCACTGGGTCCTTAATGGGCAGCCTAAGATGTAACACCCCTCTCAAGAATTCTCGACAGGCATCTAATTGTGCCACTGTGTGCTGTCCCACCGGGAGGTGATAAGCTGAAATGGCACAGAGGTGCACCTTAATAGAGGAGTAGGTGAGACCCGAACGGAAAAGGGAGAGCAGGTACTCTAACACCGCTTTCACCGGACAACCTAAAGGGGAAAGGCCGCGTGTTTACGACCATAGACAAAACGGGCGCCATTTCATGGCGTATCGCCGTGATGCGCTTGCCGCGGCTTTCTGGCTGCAGAAAGAACTTCCACAACCTCTTGCGAGACCCCGTGTCGCAAAATGGCTATGTCTCTAGGAGCCATGCATGCAGGTTCAGTGAGCGTAAGTCCGGGTGGACCAGTGAACCCTCCTCCTGAGACAAGAGATGGGAGCTGAATGGCAACAGGAGTGGAGGTTCCCGGGTATTAGCAAAGGGAACCAGATCTGTCTGGGCCAGAAAGGGGCCACCAGGATCATTGTTGCATGCTCCCTGCGCAGTTTGAGAAGAACTCTCTGGATCAACGGGAAGGGAGGGAAAGCATAGAGGAATCTGTCCGCCCAGGAGAGGGACAACGCGTCTCGCCAGAAAACACCAGGCCCTGGATCTAGCGAGCAAAAATTGGGCAGTTTTGCATTGGAGAGGGAAGTGAACAAGTCCAATTCTGGAGTTCCCCATCGAAGAAACAGATCCTCTGCTACCTCCTGAAGAAGTTCCCACTCGTGGACTCCGGCCTGGGAGCGACTCAGGCCGTCTGCAATTGTGTTGTCCACCCGGGAACATGTACTGTGATCAGGTTCGTGCCCTGTCGGATTACCCAATCCCACACCCTCATGGCCTCCCTGCAAAGGGGGTAAGAGTGTGTACCTCCTTGTTTGTTGAGATAATACATCACCGCCATGTTGTCTGTCTGTAGCAGGAGAGTACTCAGCGGGATCTCTGACTGAAATGCCTGCAGGGCATAAAGGACCGCCCTCATCTCCAGAACGTTGATATGAAGGTGAGCCTCCTGAGGGGTCCACGTTCCCTGGGTTTTCACCCCATCCAGGTGTGCTCCCCACCTTAGTCCTGAGGCATCTGTGGTGAGGATTACCTCCGGGGACGGTGCTATAAATGGGACATCCGTAGAGGGTGTCCCTGGGTCTAGCCACCATTGCCAGTCTCGAATCACGGCGTTCGTGATTCTGACCGCATATGGTCTTGCCTTTGGTCCCATTGCACCTTGAGCATCCACTGAGTTACTCACATGTGGAGCCTTGTGAAAGGGATGGTCGGAATGGCCGCAGCCATGTGTCCGAGCAAGCGTAGGACCGACCTGGCTGGGACGGTCTTGTTCGACGAAAGCTCCCTGATGAGGGATCTGATGCGCTCCGCTCTGTCGTCTGGAAGAAATGCTCTTCCCTGAATGGTGTCCAGGACTGCGCCTATGAACTGCAGTTTCTGCGACGGTACCAGGAGAGACTTCTCGTAATTGATCAAGATGCCCAGAGACCGAAACAGATCCTGGCTACTCTGGATAGCCAATAACAACGCCTCTCTGGAGGCGGCCATGAGAAGCCAATCGTCCAAGTACGGGAACACATAATGGCCCTGTCTCCTTAGAGACGCAGCCACGACTGCCATGCATTTGGTAAAGACCCTGGGAGCCGATGACAGTCCGAATGGAAGTGCTCGGAACTGAAAGTGGTGGCCGAGAAACTCGAAGCGCAGGAACCTCCTGTGCGCCTGAGCTACAGGGATGTGCAGGTATGCATCCTGCATGTCTAGGGACGCTAAAAATGCGTCCCTCTTTAGCATGGGAATAAGACCCGGAAGAGTCACCATGCGAAATCTTTTGTAGGCGACCGACATATTGAGGTCGCTGAGGTCCAGAATCGGACGGAGGTCCCCTTTTTTCTTTGGAACCAGGAAGAAGTGGGAGCAGTACCCATATCCTCTCTGGTTCTCTGGGACATACTCTGTCACCCCCTTTTGCAGGAGCGCGAGTATTTCTTTCCTGATCAGAGGCTTGTGCTGACCCGAGTAACAGGAGAGCAGAGGAGGCCTCGAGGGTGGCTTTCCTGTGAATTCTATAAAGTGGCCTCTTTCGACCAACTGAAGAACCCACCGGTCGGTGGTTATGGACTGCCATCCAGGCAGGTACTTCGCAGTGCGACCCCCGACCTTGATGTCCCGTTGATCCTGAGGGGCGGGGGCCGGAAAGGAGTCAGGCTGTGGTGGCGGAGGGGCCTGCGGGCTGGGCCGGTTTAGCTGGGCGTTGACCTCGGCCCGCGGGCTGTCTACCCTGGGCTCTACGGGAACCGGAGCCCCTCTGTTGTGGACCGGTACGGGACTGTTGTCTCTGTGCCCTTCCACGAAAACGTCTTTGGTTCCTACGAAAGGAACTAAGCCTTGGTCGGTAAATTGCCTGGACTGGACCTACCGCCTTCCCGGCTTCTTTGAAGCTTGGTGATGTCTCTCTCACAGGGCTCACCAAAGAGAACTTCTCCCTCAAATGGGGCGTCCATGATGCATGATGTTTTTGTGGACGTCCGGGGTAAAGCTGGAGACACGGAGCCAACAGTGTCTCCGGAGGCATACACCTGAAGCTGCTGCTCGGGCCGAGGAGTCCGCGGAGTCGTACGCGGCTCATAGCACTTGGGTCCCCATGTCCAAACCCGTCCGGAGGAGCTGCAACATCTCCTCCTTCTGCTCACCTTCTGGCAACTTCTCAGCTAGATCCAGACCCTGCACCCACAAGGCACTTTGGAACTGCACCATGTGGGTCAAGTAATTCAGGGATCTGATGGCGCAAGTAGCGGAAGCATACGTGCGCCTACCCAAAGCGTCCAGCTGTTTGGACTCCGGGTCCGGTGGCAGAGTGCTCAAATGTTGCAGTCTCTGGGACTGGTCATGAGAGGCTGTTATGACCAGAGAGTCGGCCTGAGGATACTGAGCCAAGTACTGGTCTTCCCTTGGAGCCTTGTACAGGCGGTCAGCTTTCTTCGGCATCGCCGGGTGTGAATGTGGACGCCTCCACGCTGCCCTGGTGACGTCCACGAAAGTGTCTACCAAGGGTGGCACCACCACAGGCTTGGGGTCCTTCTGCTGAAGATATTTCGCAAGGCGTAGCCTTCCGGGGTCTAACTCTTCCGCATCCCATCCCATGTTCTCTTGGATGTGTCTCATGATGTCCGAGAACGAAGGGTCATCCGGAGGAGGCCTTGGAAGCTCACGTGGGTCCGGAGAAGGGATGTGGAGGGGAGATGGGGATCTAGATCCTGTTGAAAACTCTGATCCCGTGTCCTCCGTTGAAGGCGAACGTCGGCATCTTCTGGGTCTCTTAGGGCTAGGTGACCCAGAAGAGGATCTGGACGGAGGTCTCCTTTTATCTGGTCTCCCCCTTGGAGGGATCCTGGGCTCCCGGAGAGGAGGTAACCGGCCTGCAGACCCGGATGGAGAAAGGGGCACAGGAACCGGAGGAGTAACTGGCCTAGGAGGAGGAGGAGGAGGTAGAAGAGGAGGTGGGGTGGGGACCATGTCCTTTTTGATGGTATCCCACCAGTAAGTGAAAAGCTCCTTAACCTCTGAGAAAGAAAGACCCGACGACGGACCGGGCGCCGGTGGTCGGCTTCGGTTCCGGCGTCGGCTCCACAGGGGCCTCGGGTTGCGGGGAGGGTTCCCTGGGAGGCTCGACAGGACCGCTGCCGCCTGGTCCTCGGCTGTGTTAACTCCTCCTCTGTAATGGTCTCCGACCGGCGGGGCCCTCTTTCTCGATCCGGACAGGCACGGACGCCGTCCCCTACTGGGTGTCCGGGGTGCGAGGGTCAGCCGGGCGGCGGTCGCCTGGGCGTCGACGGCTCTGGGGACCTGTGCGAGGCCGACGCCGGGCGTGGCCGACGCCGGGTCCGACGTCTCTAAGAGAGGTGAGCTCCTTGGTCTTCCACTGGTGGGAGGAGGAGGCAAGGAGGCAGATCTGACGTCGGGTTCAGAATGGCGGGAACCCGACTTGTGATGGTGGCGGTCCCCGCACTTGACCAGGCCTTGAAGACCAAGGAGGCCTGGAAGTCTTGGCCTGAGAAGAGAGCCCAAGATTTTCTCACCGCAGCAGGGGAGGCTGAGAACTGGCCTGGGAAGGCGAGGCCGTCGACCTGGAGCCGGAGCTCGAGAATCAGAAGCCCTAGACGGGGACCTGGAAGGGGCCTTCTCTCTATGCTTCTCCGAATGTCTACGGGCCTTCTCCGAAGAATCCCCCTTGGAGGCCATGGTCTTGAGTTGTTCCTCAAGCAGGAATGCCTGCAGGGCCTTCTGGCAACGGATCCGGGTTCTGCTGTTGAAGCCTAGGCAAAAGGAGCAGAACCGGGTGTCATGATCTGGGCCTAAGCACCGGACGCAGGCCGAATGCGGATCCTTGAAGGGGATCTGCTTCACAGGGCGCATCAAGAAATTACCGAGGTTGGAGAGGACATCAGACAATAAACTGACCGAAGAAAAAACAAATTTTCCAAAGGAAAAACTACCACTCGTCATGCGCTAGAACTGTGAACCGAAGGGTCGAGACTTGCAAGTCGACGGCAGGAAAGAACTGGGGAATCTGGCGGGACCGCCCCCTTATGTACTACGCCCGACGCCGGAGGTGGGACCGATCGTCGGGGTGGTCCCGCTGGAAGATAGCTAGCTAGAATTTTTCCATGGGGTCCTGACGCCTGCCGGCTTCAGTCCTAATGGTGTAACCTGCTGCAAGAGCGGTCTCTCGAAGTAAGATCTACATCTTCCCCCCTCTGAGGGTTAGCAGGAGCTGGCCTGAAAGTCTTAATGATCATTCCGTTTTTTCTGATATGCCTTCAAGAGACTTCTTTACAAGTTGTCCAAACAAATAAGTGCCATCAAGGTTGATGTTCATTACCTGTTGCTGGACATCCTGAGAAAAAATAGAAGTACGAAACCAGGAGTGTCTTCTAATACAGATGCCTGCCGCAGATCAGGAGGCAGCATCAAAGGCATCCACAGCTGCTCTGAACTGATGACTGTTACACTCAATGCCATGAGTAGCAGTCTCCAGAATCTTTAGTTTTAGAGTCTAGCAGGGACTGTGCCAGGGAACTGAGAGAGCTCCAAAGGGTATACTCATACTTGGAAAAATGCCATTGGTAGCTAGCAATCCGCATGCCAAGACTAGCAGTTGCGAAGACCCACTTGCCCACAGTGTCACTTTTCTGTGACTCTTTGTTAATAGGGTGTGCAGGGACCTGGGCAGGAATGGTGTTGTCATTCTCAGCAAAATTAACAATGGCATCAACTATTGGTTGAGAAATATACAGTGGTCTAGCCTTGGGGCAACGTATTTCCTGCCTATCTACTTGCAGATAGAGAAAATACAGGCAAATCTATTCCAGACCGCATCTGACAAGGTCTCAAATTTTGGCAGAAATAAGAGGAACCAAACCGACCGGCATGGTAGCAACTTTTAACCACTGCAGACAGAGAGGTTTACCTAGGTCAATGGCTAAAGGAATAAATTCAGGTGCAGAATGAATATCCCTGAGCAAAGCCTGGAAATTGAGATCCCCACGTGGAACAGGAGGACCTGGGTCTGAAGACTCCAGAATGAGTCTTCATTGTCGCCTTCAGAAAGGGGTCAGACTCGTTCCCTCCCTCGTTTCCTTGGTGGGGGGGCATCAACAGGTTGGATTGTAAGCCCTCCAATCCAGAACATGGCTTTGGGAACACCGACTCCTGTTTATGAGGGACTGATGCCAGTGGCACCACTGCAACCAAAACTGCATCTGGTGCCTGGGCTGTCACTGGGACAGGCCCATAAAGTCCTAAACCCAGCGCTGACAGTGGTGCTGACCCCATCGACGATGACCCAGTTGGCAATGGAGTGACCAAGAATCATACTGCGACTGGTCTCATCACAGTGACACTGAATGGTGGTGCGGCCAGTGGGACAGGAGTTGGTGGTGCAATCACCGGCAAGGATCTAGGGTCTGCTGCTGGAGCCAAATGCTCTATCCAGCTTGAGGGCCCTGCCCGCAGCTCCAGTTCCACTGGCCGTGAGGGAACAGGGACAGGTTCCACGGGCACAGGCAAACAAGTCAGAAGCTGCACCTACTGCTCCATAAGAGCTGCCCAGTGGTAGAACTGCCCACTGGAGTCGCCATTAACAGACAGAGAGGGTCTTAGAACCAGAAGCTCGCAGTCATGCCAATGACACCGGTGAGATACCCTGAAAAGACCTCTGAGAGGGTGACTTCGAGCAGTACCGCTTCTTCCTCTTCTAACTGGAGAAGGAGGAACTCATGGCTGAACAGTGCTGAGAACCTGACCAGGATCGGTAAAGGGCCTACTCTTTTTGTGTGCTTCTGGGAAGACTGTCCTTTACCCCAGCCACAGGACTGCCCATCATCAGAACCCATCCCCAACAAGGAAAATGGACTGGAAATGGCCTTGCTGCTGAAGCAGCTTGCCTGAGAAGGCTCTCTGCCATCACCGTCCATGGCTGTCAATTACTAACTCAATATGGCTGTGGGAGACTGATAAAGTTTCTGTAAAACTAATAAACTGACACAAAAATAACAAACTGTAACTTCAAACAATAAACTGATAAGAAGTGAACATTGCTGTCATACAGACATGAAGTTCTGACTCCCGAGTGAGCGATGTCACTGATGCACACCTGACAGTGGGAGAAAAGGAACTGAGGTGGTTGAGAGTTGGTGCCAAGATAAGACATGCAGTGTGAGTAAGTCTTGTGGTGCTGCGCATGCACGCAGCTTACCTTGGCACTAGCCCTCCTGAAAAGTTCTGGTTCCTGCAGGGTCCTACCACCTCTGGCTCAGACCCATTAGTGTGAATCAATGGTGATGACAGATTACTGGAAGATTTGTCTTGGCCAGTCTGGAGCTATCATCATCATCAGCATCTTGTTCTTCCAGGCTTTGGCCAACACTTTGTGGATCGGGGGTAGGCATACAAGAGCCCTGGGACTTCATGAAGGCATCCCATGAACAGTGTCTTGGACTGTAGGGGGAGGACACAGAACATCCTCAGCTTTCTGTTCTCTCAGGAGGTGAACAGGTCCACCAGAGGGGTGCAACACAGGGAGAACAGGTGACTTACCACCTCCTGATGCAGGGACCACTCATGTGAGTCTCTCCCACTTGACGAGAGTGTCTGCCAGTTGACTGTGAACTCCCGCAGCAGGAATTGCCAGGATATTTGCACTCAGGCTGCCCAAGGAAGTGCAGCTGCAGACGGCATCCTGACACAGAGAAAGGGAATGTTTTCTGTCCTGCCTGTTAAGGTAAAATGTGGTTGTGATATTGTCTGTCTGGACCTGCGTGACCTGATCAGAGGAGCAAATTTCATGAGAGCAAGCTGCATTGCACAGAGCTCCAGCAGGTTGATGTGGTGCCAGGATTCCTGGTGTGGCCAGAACCCGTGAACACCGTGGTCTCCGAGATGTATTCTCCTTTCCACCAGAGACATATCTGTCGTGACAGTGACATTCGATTCTGGGTGGACAAGCATGATTCCTTCCTCCAGATACTAAGAGACCAGCCACCACTGGATGGCATCCCACATCAGCTGGGTAACCAAGATCGACTGGTCCAGATGAGCTAAACACAGGGACCACTGGCTGCCCAGCTCCCATTGCAGGTGGCGCATCACAGAAACATAGAAGTTGACGGCAGATAAGGACCGCAAGGCCCATCCAGTATGCCCATTTTTTCTACCTTATGATTGTGCCATAGGCCTTTACTCTGTCAATGGCCTATTTATTCATACCCCTCTATATTGCTCCTGTATGCCTATCCCATGCCTGTTTGAAGCTCTGCACTGTAGTCATATCCACCACTTCCTGAGGTAGGCTGTTCCATACATCCACCACCCTGTCTGTGAAAAAGAACTTCCTCACATTACTCCTTAATCAGCCTCCCTCTAATCTCATGCTGTGTCCTCTTGTCCTATTTTTCTTATATTGAAACGTTAGACTCTTTCACTTTGTTAATGCCCTTAAGATGTTTGAATGTTTCGAGCGTATCACCTCTCTCCTTCCTTTGCTCTAGGGCATACATATTGAGCTCCGTTAATCTGCTCTCATATGTTTTCTGATGCAGTCCCTGCTCCATTTTTGTTGCCCTTCTCTAGACTGCCTCCATTTTGTTAATGTCCTTGTGCAGGTGCGGCCTCCAGTACTGCACACAGTACTCCAAATGGGGCCTAACCAGTGTCTTGTAAAGGAGGATTATTACCTCCCTCTTACGACTTGTGATACCCCTACTAATACATACCATCATCCCTCTAGCCTTACCTACTGCTTTAGTGGTCTGCATGGATGATTTCAGGTCATCTGCAATGATGATGAACAAGTCTCTTTCTTCCCTTGTGATTGCCAGCAGCTCCCCTCCCAATCTATGAGTAGCTTCAAGGTTTCTCTTCCCTATGTGCATCATCTTGCACTTAGTTGCCACTCTTCAGACCATTTTGCCAGTTTTTCCAGATCTCTTCTTATTCTGCCCACCTCATCTTGATCATCTACTCTGTTGCAGATCTTGGTGTCATCTACAAACAGGCAAACCTTATCCTCCAGTCCATCCATAATGTCACTGATGAAGATACTGAAGAGGACTGGCCCTTGGACTGATCCCGAAGGTACCCCACTTGTGACTTGCATCTCTTCTGACTGTATACCATATACCACCACTCTCAGTTTTCTGCTCGCCAACCAGTTGACCAACCTCTGACCCACCCGAGCCTACCTAACTTATTAATCAATCTTCTATGTGGAACAGTATCGAAAGCTTTGCTGAAGTCAAGGTAGGGGACTTCAACTGCTCCCCCTTGGTCCAGCACTCTGGTTACCCAAAGAAATCTATGAGATTAGTTTGACAGGACCTTCCTGCTGTAAACCCATGCTGTCTTGGATCCTGTGCTCCTATGGATTCCAGGTGTTGCACTATCTTTCCTTAAGGAGTGCCTCCATAATCCTGTCCACTACTGGAGGTAAGACTGACTGGTCTATAGTTCCCTGCTACCACTCTTGTGAAGCGGGATCACATGAGCCCTTTTCCAGTCTTCTGGGACCTCTCCTGTGCTCAGAGACTCACTAAACAGTTCTGAAAATGGCTCTACTAGTTCCACCCTTAGCTTCTTTAGTACCCTGGGATGTATGCCATCAGGTCCCATTGCCTTGTCCACCAAGAGCTTAGTGAGCTCTTTTAGGACCCTGTCTTTTGTGAAGGGACTAGTGCGCACCCCCCCCATCCATGGTACTGCGCTGTGGGCCCTGCCCTACCTTCTCTTCAGTAAATACTGAGCAGAAGTATCTATTTAGGATAGATGTTTTTACATGGTCCTCCTCCTCCTCACACGCCCCCTTATCCCCTTTGATCTTAGCAATACCCCCTCTGGACTTTCTTCTTTCACTAATGTATCTATAGAAAGTCTTGTCACCTTCTTTTACTGTTCGTGCTAGTGTTTCCTCGGTTTGGGCCTTTGCCTGCCTTCCCTTAGGGAAGTTTGGTATGCCTCCCTATCTTCATCTCTGACCTTTTCTGCTGTTTTTGAGAACCAAAGTGGTTTCCTTCTTCTTTTGCACTTCCCTTTCTCTCTAACACAATGGGATGTTGCTTCAAGTATTGCATCCTTAATACTTACCCACTTTGCCTGTACCCCCTTCTACCTGGAGATCTGTGATTCTTTCCCTGTTAGTCAGTACTAGATACAGGATAGCTCTGTCTCTTGTGGGCTTCTGCACCAATTGTATGAGGCCCTCCCCTTTCAGGGAATCCACTATGTGCCTAGTTCTGGCAAATGTTCCGGCTGGTATTGCCCAATCTGTATCTGGCATGTTGAAGTCTCCCAGTAGCAGAACTTCCCCTTTAGTTGCCATGTTTTGTATATCTTCTAACAGTAATGTGTCTGTGTCCTCCCCCTGGTCTGGAGGCCTGTAGATAACCCCAGTTTGTATGGCTGTCCTGTTTCCAGGGTGACTCACAGTTCTTCTGGCTCCTTATGTGTATTCTTAATTTCTGTAGCTTTGATATTTTCAGTGACACAGGGCCACTCTACCCCCCCCCGTGGTTGTTTTTTTTTTTTTTTCACCTCAGTCTGCACCAGCATGCCCAACAGACCCTACTGCTGGTGGATGACTTGTACCCCAGCAGGTGCAGTAAGTCCCTGGCAGGGCATGACCTGCCAACCTGAAATGATCAGGCAAAGAAAGTATGGTCCTAAACTTGGTATGCAGGGAGAGGGGCTGTGACCTACAGGATGTCTAGTTCTGACGTGATGAACCTGATTATCTGTAGGGGATTAGTTTGGACTTGTCTGGGTTGACCAACAGTCCCAGGTCTAGTGAGCCAAATCTCTGGAAGCAATGTTTGACAAAAAGCCACAGCCTTCCATGATGTGCTACCCTCCCAGGCACTCTAGGGTGGACACATGGGATTGGTTCTGACATTTTCTGTCAGTACATCACGCAGAATTTGAAACTGCATGATGGCTTCCCCTCTTCCATGTGGAGATCTCTTGAAGGCAGAGCCGGAACAAGCAGAAGAATTAAACTAAATTTAGAAGTAGTAGTTTTCACCAAAGCACCATCTCTCAAGGAAATCCTCAAACACTGTAGAGCTGAGGAGGCAGGGGACCTGTTCCTTCCAGCAGAAAGATTTGACATCAAAGGGCAGAGCCGAAGGATGTGGGATGATCTTAAAAAGTCTGATGAAACAGACCATTTCAGTGGAACTGTTGAGAGTGTGGATAGTAAACTGTATCCATGCCCTTGGAACTGAATATTATTTTGTTACAAAATTGAATTTTATTGTTACAAAAAGTACGGTCAGACTTTCTACCCGGCTTTGCTGCCAGTGGTCCTGTAAGGTACAGCATGGAGAAGATTAAGTTATTCTAGTACAGCCTACACATTAGAGTAATGAGCTGTGAATTAACTTGGTATATCTAGCCGATCTGGGTTAGATTCCCACAACCTCCACTTATATACTGTGTGACCCTGAGTAAGTCACTTAACCTCCTCAGTGCTCCTGGGTCGCTCATGAAAACAGGCCTTGGGCCTAGTGGGTCTTACTCGGTTACCAAAGAATTAAAAAAAAAAAAAAAAAATTGCAGCTAGCTGCCCTAATGGGCATACTTTGCATAATCAGTCAACCTGGGAGGTGTAAATAAAGGGCTGAATGACAACATAACTTGCCTGTAACTTAGAAGTGCAGCTAAACAAAAAATTATCTAACAGAATCTGTTTCAAAGGAGAAGTACTGGCAAAGCTAATGCAGTGATCGCTGCAAAGTTTGGGGTGTCAGTACTCCGATGCCCCCTGGACCCACACTATAAAGAGCAGCATTTATGTACTTTAACACTCATAAATGTTCCAGTGCTATTTTTACACAATTTGCCTAAATGCCATATACACATGGGGCTGGATATTCAAACTGCGCCCAAAAAGTGCGCAATAGCAGGAGCAAGCACAAGTCCATTGCGCCCATGCGCAATAGACGCGATATTCAAAAAAGGAGCAAGCCAAATTGCACCAGCAGCTAACGTCTGAATATCGCACAACCTGCTCCATAGCGCAACTAGGGAGGGGAAGCTGAGCAGATACGATGCGCTATGGCGCAACAAGGGATGTCCAGCTGAGCAGCCCAGAGGCACCATAGCGCAAGCAGGGAGCCCCCCAGCAGCAGAGCAATGTAACTGCACAACCAGAGAGGTAGGTAGGGGCCCACTACCCATGCCACAGATGGGCACAGGAACACACAGCAGAACTGACAATGCGCCCCCACACCCCAAGCACAGCACAACTGGGGGAGGGCTGGAATATCCACTGGGCCATGGGGACAAGCAAACAACACACAGCTGGGCCATGGTGCCCCAGCACACCCACCGGCAAGCTGAGACTGCCACTCAAGGAGGGCTGACCACCCCGTGCCACACCAGCCCCCCCGGTGCACAGCACACCCTGCACTGTGACCCCAGACACCCCCCATGAGCAGTAACCACCACTGCAGGAAACCCCATGCATACCACCACCCCCACTGTCACATCGCAACCTCGTGTACCACAGAACCATACAAGCCAGCCCCACCATGAGCACCCAGCAGTGAGTGCAGCAGCACACGGCAATGCAACAGCGGCAGAGACACAGTGCCAACACGCACAATCCCCCTGAGGCACAGCTGAGAGACCGACCATGCGTTGGCACAAGAGGTACCCCACACGGGAAAGGGCGTGTCCCTGACACCACCACCATCGATACAGCACCCTGCGCAGTAGACAAGTGACACATCCCGACCCACCACTAGCCACAGCAGCCAGCACAGACACCCACAGTGGTGCATGGAAGCATGCATCACACCGGATGCAACACAGTGCAGGGGCAAACACACATCCATACCCAAGGGGACAATAACACAGGGATGCAGTAGTGTGGCAACCAAGCCCCCAGTGTGGGCCCATGAAAACTGAGCACATACAGCCTGCAGACCGCCATGGCACAGGAATGACACCCACCCTGTGCAGGCACTGTGGTCCCGTACGCCACCATCATATGCCTGGAGCACAAGTCACAGACAGTGGTGCACAGCCCCTGCAACACACACAAGCCACAGCATGGAGGTGGGACTTCAACTGCGGAGGCCACAGTGTCACCCGAGGCAAACATGCACCACACCAGTGACAGGAGGCAACCCAGCATTGTGACGGTTACAGTGGATGACCTGCATGGACAGCCACCACTGACATGGCATCAGACATTGCAGGCCACAGACCTGCAAGTGTGTCAGCTGCACAGGCCAAGGACGGGTTGACAGGGGCACAATGGACACAGAGCATGCACCATGGACCACTGCACATAGTAATGCAATGCACAGGGAACAACAAACACACCACAGACACCAACTGATAGCCACTCCCACACCATAGACACTTCCCCACGTGCACACACACATACCCATGACTGCACCACCCCAGATGCCATGCACACCACTGCAGCTGAGCACCTATAGCCAGCTGCAAATCAGAGATCACCACAGTATTCATATCAAAATATTTATATTGCAACATATAAAACACAACTATATACAGAAAACTATGTACATATGGGGGGTGAGGGACAGAAACAAGGTGGGGGTAGGCAAGGGGCAGGGGTGAACATATGGGAGAGAAAAGGCGGGGTGTGAGGGTTGGTCAAAGGGGGAAGGTGTTGGTAGGTGCATGTGGACATTGGTGGCCGGCCTGGTCCTCCTCCGCTTGCGGCTGTTGTCTGACCTTTCTCCTGCTCCTGACCCCATGCTGGTGTATGTCCCTCAGGCGTAGCCGTTCACCTAGGACGAGGGATCAGAGTCAATAGGTGTGACTGTCCATTCCCCTGCAGCCCACCCATTATGCATGACATACAGCCATGTGCCATGCTCCTGTGATGGTGTGCACCCACCCACAGTGACCGTGTCCACAAGACATGCCCAACCAGGCAGCAACAGCCATTTGGACCACTGCACACACCCACTGCCCATGTCCTGCACAGCACCACCAAGGCCATACAGTAATGTGGCTATGTAGTGTGCAGGCAGTGCCACAGCCATGTGCCCAGTGCACGCATGGACCACCATTGATGCACTCCCAGACATGCAGTGCCACTGGACAGTGCTGTCACAAGTCGCATGCTGACTGTCACAAGTCGCATGCATGGCAGTGGTGTCCATGCCCTGCTTCCTACCGTTACACAGCATGCAACAGTAATCATGGTGTCATGGCACTCACCCTCATCGGGCTGTTGTTGTCGGTGGTGGTGGTCCCAGACACGCCTGTGCGCTGCGTCCTCCTCCCTCTGCTGCCGCTTCCCCATCCGCCGCTGCTCGTCCATGCCTGTGGGAGAAAAAAGGAGAGAAAAACATCAGTACAATCCCAAAGCAAAGTCCTCCTGCCCCAATGTGTGTGCCACCCACCCAGCCAGACCCACCCACCCCATACCCTGTAAACACCACCACAGCCAACCCTAGACTATCCCTCCCCTATGTGCTGGACACATAAGACAGTGTTACCCATATGGACAATACAAGTGTGTAGACATGTCACCCACCTGGACGAGGCACCATGCCCCTCCTGGCACGCGACTGCAGACGGGCAAGTAGCTCTGGCTCCCTCCTACTGAGGTCCCCATAACGGTGCCTGCACTGCTCCGATGTCCTTCTGTGTCCAGTGGCCGCCTCCAGGTCAGTGGCCACCCCTGCCAGACCTGGGTCCTGGCCCTGTCCAGTGCCTTATCTCCAAACAGTGGGCCATAGTGTGGCTCTACAATGGCCTGAGTTGGCCAGCTCAATGGCACTCCATCGTGGGGCTCTCCTGCGTGCCATCTCAACCACTATACTAGGCAATATGGTGCTCTGCAGCGCGGTACCCCACGTGGAAATGCTGCGCGGTACAGCGTCGCCATTCCCTATCGTGCTGTTACCGAACAGCATGATAGAGGTGCAGCCATGCCGGATGTATGGCGCCAAGGGGGCAAAGGTCGGGCACAGGGTCATGGGTCTCTGGTGCAAGGCCACGCACAGTGCCAGCGGACGACTATGCGTCTAGTGCGATTGGTTGCCTGTGTGCCAGTGCCACAGCGAACAATTGCGCAGTTGTGCCACAGCGCCATGTAGTGACCCTCGCTATAGCGCCACTGGCACAATGGTGGCCATGCCCTGCATTGCCTACTGCACACAGCACGTCATCAGCACGGCAGACGCCTGTGTAAGCTACCTGGGCATGTGCAGTGAGGTGTACTACGCATGCCACAGAACTGCACCATTAGCTTAGCATGTTCAACACAATTGCGCAAAGTGCAAAGGCGCGATATTCAGCCGTCATATGCTAATCATCCGATCAGCCAATTAATGGTGCAGCAGCGCGATTTGCATCTAATTAAAGTTGCTCCTCACCTAATTTGCATGGATTGCGCTATAAAGATGCGACAATGTTCTGCATTGGCCATACTCTGTTACTGCAGTTTATTGGTGAGTTGCATGCTGTGTGGGGGTCTGGACTGTGGTATCAGGGACTTGCTTTGTACTGCACAGTCACAGGTAACCACTGTCATCCTTACAGGCTCAATGATGACCGAGCGAGGTCCGGGTGAGGAGGACTACGATGGTGGGCGGAAGAGGAGGCCCAATTTCACAAAGGCCGAAACGGAGGCACTCTTCGAGGCCTACCTTGATCAGGAGCCACTGCTCAGTGGACAGCAGGGCACCCCTCAGGCCCGTGCTGCTGCATGGGAGGAGGTGGCATGTGCCGTCAACCTGCACGGCAGCCACCAGCGCTCCGTGCAGGAGTGTAAGAAGAAGATGGGTACTGACAGGAGGAGGGTGAAGGAGAAGGTGGCTACCATCAGGGTGGCACGTGCTGCAACAGGCGGGGGCCAGCTGGAAGTGGTGCAGCTCACACTGGCAGAGGACAGGCTTGCTGCAAGCATGCTGCGCAGTGCCATAGAGGGCGTTCCAGGAGGTGGCTTCCAGACGGGTGGTAGCCCATCACTGCATGGTAAGTCATGGTCTGTCTGGGGGCGGGCAGGGTAGATCACATGCAGTAACGTGACTTTACTTTCTGTTACAGATCCTGCACATCTGCAGGGGTCAGCGGTGGAGGGCCTGTCCACTGCGGACAGTCATCTGGAGTTGGAGGAGGGACCATCCACCTCCACAGGTATACGTCGAGCATTGCAACAGTGGGTCCGCCTGGCTGTCCACACTGATGTCGTTGAGACAGGTGTGGGGGAGGCCCTTCCTGTGTCTCAGCGTTCTGGCGTCCAAGGATGCCAGCACACTGTGGCAGAGACCTGCACCAATGATGAAGACACGACCATCATGGGCAGTGACATGTGTGTGCCACGGAATGGACACACAGCAGGCCAGCTCACGCCCATGGACCTGTCTGGTGCCGATGTGTGTGCCAGCGTGTCAGCACAGTCCCAGGCTGTGCCTGTCAGCACCAGTGGGGCAGCACTGGTGGCTGGTCAGGACAGTGGGACTGTTGTGGCCACAGCGGCAGAACAACTGATCCGTTAGGCACAGCAGGCGGAGGGGCGGCAGCAGCAGTCGCCCACCGGGACTGGGGGTTCAGGGTTCAGTGGTGGCATCTGTGCACCGCCTGTGGACTTGCCCATACCTGCTCCTGGTGAGCAGCGCCCACCCTCAAGGGGTGCTGAACATGAGGCCCTTGCATACTCTGAGGGACGGGATGCTGAGGTGGCAGACGACCTCTTTGACGAGCACACCCGCCTACTGCAGGCATCGGTCCAGCAGCCGATGCAGCTTGCAATGTCTGTGGAGGCACTGTGTGTGGCTCTGGAGTGGGCTGAGGAGCGACGCAGCAGGGACACCGATAGGACCCTGTCACGGATTGACCATTTGCGGGAGGATGTGACCGCTGCCACTGACAGGCAAACACAGGTGATCATCGCTGTCATGGCCACACAGTCAGGTGCCCATGCGTCGCTCAAACCGCGCAGTTCGCTATCCACTCCCCGTTCCCGGCGTCCTGCGACACCCACCCTGTCGATGCCAGGTTCAGCTGTGGGCATCCAGAGCACTCCTGGTGCAGGTATGTTCGGTGTGCTGCAGACCCCTGTGCGGGCACAGTCGCGTTCGCGCAGTGGAACCCCTGGTGGACGATCGGTGCCACCCCATGAGGCCTGTGGTCAGCCTGCCAGTGCTGCTGGGTCTCGGCGGGGCTGCCCACGCATCTGAGGTGGACGTGGCACCGTGCCACAAGACTAGTCTGTCTCCCAGCGTGGACACTGTCTGGTGCTGCCCTGTGTGCATTGTGTGTTTCAGTGGGCAGTGCACGGGTGGGTGCCCGGTCCTGCATGCAGACACATGGTCCACCTGCACACCCTCCCGGCTGCTGTCCACAGGTACGTGCGCATGATGATGCCTGCATTGCACTGTACACCAAAGCGCGATGGTGCCCAGCATCTGACACACGCACATGGACAGTCAGTGGACGTGGTGGCCTGTGGACATGTGTGTGTTGCTAGTGTTTGCATTCCGTCTCAGCTTTGCACCTGACCCGTGCACGTTTTGTGCCTGTTGTGTGTGCATGTGTGTGTGTCCGTCCATGTGGTGTGTTACTGTTCACCCCTCCCTGGTTGTATGTATGTGCTTCTGTGCCCTGCCACATCCCTTGCCAGCATGCACCCCTGGTGTGTTTCCATGCGTGTATGTGGGTTGTGCCCTAGCCACTGGTGGTTGCACATGGCACCATGACTTACCTGTGTTGGCTGAAGTGCTCCTCTGTGATGGTGTCCCGGTGCAGCTGTGCCAGCTGGATCAGTCGGGGGGTCCCGTCGTCCAAGGGGGGGGATGCCCATCCCCATCGCTGTCCCCCTCTTCGACCTGTACGGCTATCCCACAGTCTTTGGCCATGTTGTGCAGGATGCAACAGGCCAGGAGTATCCCACAGGCCTTTGAGGGGCTATACTGTAGGGCACCGCCAGAGGTGTCCAGGCAACGGAAATGTGCCTTCAGCATCCCAAACACCCGCTCAATGACGTTGCATGTGGTGGCGTGTGCTTCACTGAAGTGTTGCTGCGATGGGGTCGTGGGCCGCTGGTAGGGTGTGAGCAGCCAGGGACGGAGTGGGTATCCACTGTCACCTGTGTGAAGATAGTGGAGGTTAGTGTCTTGTTCAGCTTCAGACTGCCCCAAGCCCTGTGGGCCACACCCATGGCACCTCTGGCCATACCCCCCCTTGCCCACGATATGTCAGTTCTACATACATACTCACCCACTAGATGACCTGTGGGGATGTCCCCACTCTTGAATCGGTGGCAAAGTGCAGACTGGTGCTAGATGAAGGAATCATGTGCTTCCCCCAGGGTGCGTGGCATAGACATTGATGATGCGCCCACTGGCATCACACACCACCTGGCAGTTGACACTGGCATATCCCTTACGGTTCATGTAGGCGGCACCCTCGGGGCCAGGTGGTGTGCGTATGGCCACATGGGTGCAGTCTATCGCCCCTAGCACGCCAGGCATACGTGTTACCCTGTGGAACTCCTGTATGTTTGCTGTACACTCCGCCGCAGTGCTGGGGAAATAGATGTACTCCGCAGCATGTGGCAGCAGTGCGCTGAGGAACTGGGCGACGATGCATGACGTGGCAGACTGTGTTATGCCTGTGGTGTCCCCTGTTGGTCTCTGGAAGGTACCCGTGGCGAGCAAGCACATGCAGGCTGTTACCTTTGTCTCCACTGACAGAGCATGACTCCATCGTTATCGGTGCCTGCATCATATCACTGCACAGCTCACAGAGCCGCCTCAGTATTACCCTGTTCAGGCGGCACCGGCCCACAATCTCGATATCTGTGTACAGTTCAAAGCTGGTGCAGGCTTGGTACTGCCTGTTGGGGGTATACCGCTGATGGGCCCTTCCACAGCCACGTCCCCCTGCAGCATGCCTTCTCACCCCCCTCATTACGGCATCCATGTGGAAAGTGGCACTGGCCATGTCCCTGACTTTCGTTCCCCAGCAGCTGTTGCTTTATTCCCCTACTGTCCTGACTGCTACCTCCCTGCACTGGGTACACCTACTGGCCTCTGCTTTGTGTGGCCCCACACACCTTCCCTTGCCCTCTTGTGTGGTGTGGTTTCCTGGCCTGCCCTCTTTGTGCTGCTTTCCTGTGCCTGTCTCTCCCCTGCCTCATGTGGCTTCCCTGTAGCGTTCTTGCACTCTTCCTTGCTCCTTTTATTTTGGCTCATTTCACGCTGTATGGCAACTTCTGCCTGCTTCACTGTTGCGCATTGCGCAAAGTCTTTGACCATCGCATCGCGACTTTATGCATGGTTCCTCCCCCTTCGGCTGCGCATGCCTTCATTATCATTGCGCTGTTGCTCAGCATGTTTTCAGTGGGGCAGTGGAGCGTCAGCACATCGCAGTGTTTGCAGCATGATGTCGGATGCTCCATGCCTGCCTGTTTGAAAATGCCAGCTGCACCCCTCCCAGATGGAAAATTTATGAATACAAATACCACAATAGCCTCGATGACCGGAAACAGTACCCCTGGGGAGCCATCCCACTCTAGGATGCCAGTCGGGAGGTAGGTTTTGTGTTTCTGGACCTCCTTTAAGAGGACATTCAGGGTAGCAGAGGACAGGTGCTGCAGAAGAGAAGCAAAGAATGTCAACTTTCCTGTGGTGGACCTACTGTCCAAAGAGTCATGTGACCTGTATCTTGACTGCTGAACTCCTCCAGATTGACGAGGGTGTAGCAGCGCTGAACAGACTACTTGCTGAGGTAGCTTACCACAATAGAAGGCACTGTGAAAAGCATCTGTGAGGCTGCGGCAGGGTTGCCACGACTGGAGTCACCAGTGGAACACCCTCCTTGTTTGGGTAGGGCCCACTTAAAACCACAGCCTTGGGCAACAGTGAATATTTGTAAAAGTATGATCAGAAAATTTAAACAATTTCTTTATTGAAAAACAGAATCTGTTTATAGGAAAAAAATGTTATGGCAACGTAGGATCTAATAAATGAGTTATTGGGCAGGAAACTGAATCCTTCCCCTCAACTCCTAAAAACACCTATAGGGATCTTAAATTACCCCCCTTCCATTGCCTTGAAATTTAATAATTTGTTTTTCTGATCTTTCTAAATATATTCCCTCTGATGAGCTTGATAATAAAGGCCCCTATACTATAAAAGCGGAAAGGTTGGTTCATCCAAATTTTTATTTTAGAATACTAACATCAAGTAAGGCCTTGTCTTATCTTTTAAAACTTAATCCTAAACCCTCTACTGGAATCGACGGGGTGGACTTTAGGCTTGTGAGGCTGTCCGCGGACATCATTAGTGTTCCTTTAATGAAAATATGTAATTTGTCAGTTTCCCAATATTTGGAAACTAGCGGTAGTAGTCCCGAAATTTAAATCTGGAGACAAATCTAATGGTCAGAATTATTGTCCTATTTCTTTGCTAGTTTCTTTATCAAAGGTGTTAGCGTGTATAGTTTTTGATCATATGATTATTTAAAGAAGTATTCTGTTTTGACACTGGCACAACATGGATTTTGTCCTGGCCATAGTACCTCGACTACCTTGGTGGAGTTCTCTCACTCTCACGCTGCATGAGGACCTTGATTTTTTTTGGGGGCATTATGCAGTGGCTGTTATTGTAGACCTCACCAAGGTTTTCAATTTGGTAAATCATAAACTGTTGTCATTAACCCTTCACAATTTGGGCATTTCTCAGGAAGTCCTTTGTTGATGTCAGACTAATCTCCATGAACGTACTCTATTAAAATAAAATATATTTCCTCTCCACCTGTGGTGTCACTGGGTGTTCCTCAGGGTTCTAGTCTGGGACTCTTATTTGGTTTATTTTTGAACTCTCTGCCCTCTGTTTGCATGAACACTCCTATATTTCTTTATGATGATGATGATGAGGTAATCCTCAGAAGTGGTTCCGATTTCCAGGGTGTACGGGATGATTTGGCAAAAGATTTTTTTTTTTTAAGTTTAAAATATTTTTTTGTTAAATTGCTATTGAATGAAAAAACAGGTTACTCCTTTAACAGTTGTTCTAGGAGTGGTATTATGTTGTTCATCTACACTTGTTGGCATGTCCCTTTAAATCTTGCCAGAAGTTCTTCAAGCTGGCTTCTCCCACCCACCCAAGTGGTATAACCCTCGGCTCCACCCCATGATGCCAGATCTTAGCTCGCTGGAAGCCAGGTTATGCATCGCAGCCAGGGAGGTCGGGTGGGTCAGTGTCAATGAACAACATATACCATTCCTATGAAGTGCAGTTATGCAAGAACTTACCGTAACAGTAGCTCTTCCAGGACGTGTCTCTTGCAGTAAGTCATAACTTATGGGAGTTGCCACCAGGTGGAGCTGTCTCCCAGTAGCTTTTTCAGCAGTCCTGTATAGGGGCTGCCCCATCACTTTCGTAGGTGGAGTATAAGAGGGGGCGTCCCCTAGTACCCTTTGTTCACCGTTGGCTTCAGCACACAGGGCAAGGATCGAGACAAACCGAGGGACGAAGGAGTCCCAACCCAACGTCTGGAGTTGCAAGAACTCCGAGAAAACCCAAGAAACAACAAAGGCAGGGGGATGGAGGGTGGGACTCTTACTGCAAGAGACAAGTCCTGGAAGATCTACTGTTACGGTAAGTTCTTGCGTAACTGCACTATCTTCCATGGACTGGTCTCTTGTAGTAAGCCATAACTTATGGGAGACTGCTAAGCAGTAAGATCCATAAGGGAGGATCAGCAAAGCTTGGAGCTGGGCATGAGGGCACGGCTCAAGAAAGCAGAGAAGACCGTTTGAGAAAGAATGGAACAGAAAAGGTGAGCACAGTCCAGGCGAAAGCCATGGAGGAGCTGCAGACCCATGCAATGGATAGCCATGTAGGCCCAGACAAGGGACGGCGTTACAGAGTCAAGTACATACACGCCACTCCCGCAGATGGCAAATAAAACAGTGATCCCTGAAGGGACAGAATACGGCCATGCCAATGATACAACCTACAGTGCAGGGGTGCAAAAGGTAATGGCTTGCAGCAAGCGCCCCAGGACATCCAAAGCGCCAGAGAGGACAGGTGGGGAGCCTGATGAGGCAGAACAGAAAGCTACAAGAGGCCAAGCACAATGATACATTCTGACGAGGCAGGAGTCAAGAGGACATGGCACACAGACAATCCAGTAATGCTCTTGAAGGCAGGAGATAGTGGATAACCTGAAAGCAAGGGGACATCAAAGGGAGAGTAGCAGAGGTCCCCAAGAAATCCGCGTGGAGCATCAAGTTTGGAAAGAGAAGCAGGGCTCCACATAATGCGGATGGAGCCCCCGAAACTTCTGAGGCTAAGGTACAGGCGCGGGCCCAAGCCCAGGAGGGGGATGGGCACAGGGTGGAGAGGCCAAAGGGACAAAGCCCCAGGAAGCCCAACCGCGGCCATGAGACGCCCTCATGAACGAGGCCCAGGAACATGGAGGACCGCTCGCAGGAGCGGGAAAGGGGGTCCGTGACGCACCACCAAACGGGTCCTAGAGAGACCATAGGGCGGGCTGGAAGCCTGGGGAAATCCAGAATGGATAGAGCACCGGCACAAAGAGACAGTCCCAGAGAATGGGCATCAGTCACCGCAACTGAACGTTCAAAAGCTAATCAGACACCCAAAGACAAGCACAGCACTGCAATGTGACGCCAGTGGCAGAGAAGCGAGCAGCAGAAACAACCACGTCATAGCTCACTCAGAGAAGGTGACGTGCAAGGGAGGGCAGGGTGGCCACCGACTGGGCAACCCGCGCCGAGGGTGGCAAGGAAGACAGCGCATCTGCACCAGAGGTCACCAAGGCACACAGATAGTGGGTCATGTGGCCCAAATAATTAAGGATGTGCAGCAGTAGAGTACTGGAGACATAGACCGATTAGTATGGTGAGGCTGGGCTGCCTGACCGTGAGCCACTGTAATAATCATGGAGGCAGCCGCAGGGGCGGCAGACAACCAAGGGTGATCGGGGAGGGGGCACGGTAAATCCGGTCAGGACAATGGAGCTGGGCGTGGTGGAAACAGGGTGGCACTATGCCAGGGCGATGGCATGGGCATGAGCTGGGATCATTGGGAGGGATAACCCGGACAGGCTCAACTGGCATGCCAAGGTATTCAGCAAGGCCCCGGTGAAGGACATCTTGGTCCTCATTGGGAAAGTGAAAGACATCCCAGATCTGCAAAAAAGATCCATGAAGGAGGCGTCTGGCGGGGCAGGCGGGACATCCACCTGCAGAGAGGAGATGGAGAAGGGGGAACCAGGGTCCCTGTAGTCCGAACAGCCGGTGTCTGAGCCTGGGACCCCAAAGGGGTCCTTCCCATCAGAGGCTCCAAGAGGGGAGATTGGATACACGGGAGGAGGGGGGGTCCAGGCAGGAACCGGAGGGTCCGAGCAGAAACGCCCGGGTGGGTAGGGTGCCCAAGGGCGGTGCTTGGAGGAGGGTGGGGCACCACGGGGGTGGGGACTGGCAGCCCTCGACAGGTGGCATCCCAATGCCTATGGGGTGGCACAGGAGGAGGGGCAAGGAAATCGGGACGGGCACCAGAAAGGGATCAGCCACAAAAAGCGGGCCAAGGCAATGGGGGCGAACCCAACCGACGCTGCAGCAGGTTGCCCATGCCAGGGCCGGAAGGGGGGTGACTCCGATGTGGACCCATGGTCCAGGAATGGGCCAGGATACAATGCACCCTCCGATGAAGAGGAAGGCTACCCCATGGGAAGGAGTGGAATGCCAGAAGGTGCCGTCAACAAGGGAAGCAGCCCTGTCGACGAGGGAAACATAGCATGACTTCCCGCTGACGGGGGATACCTCCACGTCGATGAGGAACATTCCGTCGATGGAGGAAGTCATCTCGTTGACAAGGAATGCTCTGTCGATGGGAGAGGAGCTCCCGTCGATGAGAGAGAGTATCTAGAACATCCCAGTGATGAGGAAATGCATCCAGTCGATGGGGAAAAAGGAGCAACAAGCTCCTTCGATGGAGGGAGCTTCCCCATCGAGGGACATGCCGGTGATGGGGGAATAGTGTCCGTCAACAAGACAAGTCCCTGTGAGTGCTCCGTCGACGGGGTGAGCTGCCCCGCTGACAGAGAACACTGATGGCGGAGGAGCCACCGACGATGGAGAGGATCAGCAGGGGTGTGAGGAGTGCGAGTCCTGCTCCCTCCAATGCCTGGAATGAGAGCGCCTACCTGGGGTACCTGGAAGATGGGTCCCCAAGCCTCATTTCTGATTTTTGAAGGCCTGCCTTGTCAGCCATGTAAGAGGCTCCTGACCCAGGCTGGGTCAAGGAGCAGTGGGGCTACTGTGAAGGAACACAGGCCTGCATACAAGGAGAACCGGGGTTACTATGAGGAGCACAGGCCCAGCTCTGAACCTAGAAGGGAAGAAAAGAACTGGGGCCTGGAAGCAAGCCACAGGCCCAGGTAGTAGAAGAAAAATCAGGTTCAGGCTCCGTCGAAGACTGCAACTCTGGAGACTGAGTTGGCTGCTGTGTGAGCTGAAGCTGGCGGAAAAATGAACAAATGGTACCGGGGCCACCCCCTCTTATAATCCGCATACAGAAGTGATGTTGTGTGGGCAGCCCCTATACAGGACTGCTGAAAAAGCTGCCATGAAACAGCTCCACCTGGTGGCAACTCCCATAAGTTATGACTTACTGCAAGAGACCAGTCCGTGGAAGATAGTACAGTTACGTAAGAACTCACCGCAACAGTAGATCTTCAAGAGAGGCGCTTGGCAGTAGGTAATTACAAATAGGACTGACCCGCTAGGCGTCAGAACCCCATGGAAAAATTTCTAGCTAGCAGTCTATGGCGGGGGACTGCCCCCATGTCAGGTGACTGACGTCATGCGACGTCAGTATAAAGGGGTGGTCCCCCATGCCCGCCTTCCAGTTCTTTCCCGCCAAAGGCCAAAAAAAGGCAAAACGAGAGAGAAGCGGATATTTCCCTTCCTGGAAAAGGAGCTGGAAAAGCTAAGGGGGATGGAGGGTGGGAAGGCATTACCTACTGCAAGAGCCTCTCTCGATATATAGGACTGAATCCCAAGCAGTCTGGAAAAAAGGAAAAGCATCCGGGAGGAGGAAAACTATTCAACCAATGGAACCTCCGGCTGAACTGGTAATAAGAAATAAGACCTTGGAGTATAGCCAACCCGTAGCCTGCTCTACAGCGAAAGGCAATGTCCAAACTGTAGTGTTTCATAAAGGTATGGGCAGAAGTCCAAATCACGGATGCACAGATGTCTGCCGATGACACATTCTTGAAACAAGCCGCAGAGGTGGCTACTCCTCTGGTTGAGTGACCCCTTTGACCCGGCAGGGTCTTGTGGTACTTGTTGTAACAGAAGGTGATACAATGAGCCAACCACTTTGATAGGCATTGCTTGGAAACTGCATTGCCATCTCTTTTGTGAGCTAAAAAGACAAAAAGCTGATCTGATTTTCTGAGATCCTTAGTCCTAGTGGTATAGTATCTCAGTATTCTATGAACATCCAAAGTACTCAAGAGGTACTCCCCTTGATTGAAGTGTTGCGTAAAGAAAGTGGTTAGCTCAATGGATTGATTCAGTGTAGATTCCACTACCATCTTAGGGAGAAACTTAGGGTTGGTGCGCAGAGCCACACATTCCTTGTGAAAAATCAAATACGGGATTTTGCACATCAAGGTCTGAAGCTTGGAAATCCGTCAATCTGAAGTAATAGCCACTAGAAGAGAGTCTTCCACGAGAGAAACTTCAAGTCTGCTGAAGCTGACGGTTCGAAAGGAGGCAGAGTAAGCTTGAGAACAAAGTTCAGATCCCAAGGAGGCGCAGGAATGCGGATAGGGGGTCTCAAATGGAGAACCCCTCTGAGGAAAGTCTTAGAGACTTCCAACTGAGCGAAAGTCCTGTCTGAAAGGGACATGGTAGACTGAAATAGCTGCCATGTGAACCTTCCAAGAGGAATGGCTGAGACTCAGGTCAAAGAGATGACGCATACAGTCTAGGACTCTCTTAACTGGGCAAGAGAAAGGCTCAAAGTCCTTTGAGGAGACCCAAATCGAAAATTGTTTCCACTTCATGGTGTATGTGGACCTAGTAGAAGGCTTTCTGGCCTCCACTAGAATATTTGCTTACGAGCGGAGAAACCCCAAACTGGGCTTTAGCTACATCTGCGGGAGCCTCGCATGCAACTGAAGGGATTTGAGACCTGGATGAACATGGGTCCCCTGATCCTGGGTCAGCAAGTGGTGTGACAGAGGAAGAGGAAGTGGAGGTTCCTCTGAAAATGGTTGCAGAAGAGAGAACCAAACTTGCCTGGGCCAGAATGGAGCGATGAGGATCATCCGGGCTCCTTCTGTACTGAGCTTGTGCAAAACCCTCGGAATTAAGGGAATTGGAGGGAAGGCATAGACGAATCTGTCCCTCCAGTTGAGAGACAGAGCGTCCCACCAGAAAATGCCTCGTCCTGGAGCGAGCGAGCAGAAGGCAGGAAGTTTTGCATTTTGAGGAGACGCGAATAGGTCTACCTGAGGGGTTTCCCCAGAGCAGGAAGATGTTGTCTACTACCTCTTGATCCAGTTCCCATTCATGGGCTTTTGCTGAAGACCAACTGAGGTGGTCTGCCAGCGTATTCTCTACTCCCGGAACATGAACTACTGTCACGTGAAGGTTGTGCTGAACAGCCCAACTCCAAACTCTCATTGCTTCCCTGCACAGAGGGTAGGAACGAGTTCCTCCCTGCTTGTTGAGACTATGCACATGTCCGTCTGGATAGACAGATGACCGTGAAGAATGTAGGAGTGCAGAGCCTGAAGGGCATGCAGGATGGCTCGGAGTTTGAGCACATTTATGTGTAAAGTCTGTTTGAGTCTGGACCAGGGCCCCAGAGTCCTGTGAGACCCAAGATGAGCTCCCCAGCCTTCTCCTGAGGCATCTGTCGTCAATGTTTGTGAGGGGGTTGATATTGAAGGAAACTCCCTGGCAAAGGTTCTCTTGCACCATCCACCAATGCAAATCCCTAACCATGGGATCGGAGACTAGAATCTCCTGGTCTACATTGTTCAGTGTTTGGTCCCATTGAGACCGGAGCATCCATTGAGAGATTCTCATATGGAGCAGAGTGCGAGGGACTATTGGAATAGCATCTGCCATGAGCCCAAGGAGACGAAGGACTGACCTGGCACCGACCCTTCTGCGACTGGACAGCAGACTTGCTTGAGTCTGGAGGGTATCCACCCTGTCCGGAGGCAGAAAGGCCTTGCCAATGGTCATGTCCAGGATTGCCCCGATGAACTGGAGTCTTTGGCAAGGGACCAGATGGGACTTGGCCTGGTTGATGGCGATACTCAGGCTGGTGAAAACATACAGGGTAAAGGAAGGAGAGCGTGGAAGTTCCTCCCTGGACGGGGCCGCCAGGAGCCAGTCATCCAGGTACGGGAATACCTGCACTCCTTGGGTATGCAGGTGGGCCGCTACCACTGACAGGCATTTGGTAAACACTCGGGGAGCAGAGGAAAGACCAAATGGGAGGGCCTTGAATTGGTAGTGGTCCCCCTGAAATGAAAACCGAAGGAATTTGCGGTGGTAAGGGCGGATGGGGATGTGCAGGTAGGCATCCTGCATTTCCAAAGCACACAGCCACTGTCCCTGCCGAAGAAGTGGCAGAAGGCCTTGTAGGGAGAGCATTCTGAAGCGTTTGTACTCCACAAACATGTTCAGGGAGCTAAGGTCTAGAATAGGCCTCACATCTCCCGTTTTCTTTGGAACTAGGAAGAAATGGGAATAGCAACCTGTCCCCCAAAGATGGTTGGGGACTGGTTCTATCACCGCCTTCACGAGAAGGGAGGAACTTTTTTCCAGGACCAGAGGAAGATGTTCCGGGGAGTAAGACAACGTGGTCTTCGGGGCGGTTTCTCAAGAAACTCGACTGAGTGTCCTTCTGCTCTCAGTTGGAGCACCCAAGCATCTGATGTAATCCTTTCCCAACCTGGTAGATGGAAGGAGAACCTCCTTCCTACTGGTTCCTCTGGAGTGTCCAGAGGCTGTGGGAAAGGGGAGGCGTCAGGAAGTGTGGGCAGCACAGCAGCCGATACTCCCGCAGCTTTTTTGGGCAGGGGCAGTCTTGGTTGCTGGAGGGGCCAGATGCTTGTTGGCCCGCTTGCCCTGTAGTTTCGCTTTTGGTCAAGAACGTTGATGAAAAGTGCAATGCTGTCCCTGAGGGGGCCTGTACAGAGTCTCCACGGACTTGAGTGCAGTACCCTTCTCCTGCAGGTCGGTGATCTCCTTGACCATCACCACCTAACAGCACCGAACCCCTGAAGGGTGCATCCTGGATGGCGGATTGCACTTCAGGGATCAATCCTGATGCCGAAGACCTACGCAAAAAAAACGAACTCCATCCAGCTGCATCGTAGATGGCACAAAGCATGTGCAGACTGGCCAAATGAGCAGAGCGGACAAGGTCAGCCACTTCCTGTTTGGTCTGGGACTCAGGAAGGGAGTCCAATTTTGATTCCACCTGACTGAGGATTGTCTTCTGGTACTCCCCCATATGTGTGACATAGTTCAGGGCCCTAATACCCAGGGTAGAAGAAGTGTACACCTTCTTTCCATACTGGTCCAGAAGACGGGACTCCTTGTCTGGTGGAGATGTGTAGGGTTGGCAGAATGGCCGTGAACGGCGCTAATCACGACCGAGTCCACCTTGGGGTGTACAGTCAAAGAATCTACTCCCTCAGGAGCCTGATACAGCCGGTCCACCTTCCTCGGAAGGGGGGCTAATGCGGACGGTTGCTTCCAAATAGTGGAAACAAGGTCTGCGTGAGGCTCAATCCAGGGTGGAATCAATGTCGGAACGGCCTCGGGCAGATCCAAGCGGGCAGCGAGCTTCTTATACTGTGGATCTGGCTCCAGAGATTGCCACTGATGAACTTCCTGGATCTTTCTCAGTAACTCGAAAAATTAAGGATCCTCCGGAGGAGTCCTTGGCCTGGGACAATCTGGAGTACGTGGCTTGTCATCAGGATCAGAGCATCCCCCTGAGTCTGAGTCACAGGTGTCCGACGAAGAGGAGGAAGACTCCTCCCGACACGGGGGAGGAACCGTCCCTTTGGGAAACCCTCTGGGAAGCATGTCCTCCCTTCCCCTGGCACCCGAGGGTTCACCTTTGGTGTTGGGTAAAGGGGAGGGAGTCTCCCGTCTCAGGCATAGGGGGTCCTGTGCAGGGTCCAGTGCCGGAAGATGGCTCTCCACCTCCCTGGTGAGCTGAGCCTTGGCCTCAGCCCACCAGGAAGCCAGAGTCTCCTTCAGGTCCACTGGCGGCTGTGTTGAGGGTGGTGGAGGAGGAGGGGGGATACGGATACTGAGGGTATCCATAAGGAGGTATCAGTAGCCTGGCCGGGCGGAAGCCGGTGTCAGGTATTGAGGCGTCTGACAAAGTGGTGCCAGGTACTGTGGCGTCGGATACACGCGAACGGGTGGGCCGACACCGGATTAAGCGGAGTCAAGATACCCGGGAGCCAGCCTGGGCGAAACAGAAGGCCCTGGGAGAGGCCCAGCAGGTGCGCTAAGTAAAGGTAGCCCGCGGGCGTCAGACCTGGTGTAGGAGCGGTGTCCGGCAGAGGGACGTCGGCTGGCATCGGGTAGGCTGCGTCTAAGGATTCGGCCCTGTAGGAGGGAGCCCTGATGGCAGCTTACCCAAGTCCTCCGTGTCACCCAGGGAAGGAGGGTTGAAATCCCTGGGGTCCAGCAGAGGAGACGCGGGAGCCTCGGCACGCAATGGCAGGCGATGCAGTGAGCCTGGTATGTCAGACTGGTCGAAGGGGTCCGACTTAGGCTCTTTCTCTGGGCAGTCGTCAGAGGGGTCGATGTCCGGCTTATCAGCAAGATCTGGGTGGAAGTCAGAGGAACCGGCGTCTGACTTATCAGAACTCAAGCCTGATATGGGTCGCGTTGGGGATGCGACCTTGGCAGGTGTCTTGAGACGTCGCCCTCCCAAAGAGCAGGCGTCTTCCGATCCCGTCCGGGCAGATGTTGATGGCACCGTGTCCGACTTAGCAGACCTGGTTGACCAGAGGGCCGTGTGGCAGCGGCCTTCCAGCAGTGGTAGCCTCCTTTGCCCCGGAGGCACCCGAGGGCCCGAAGCGTGAGCCTGGACGGGAGGGGGTGACACCGCCTTTGAAAGCAAACGTTGTTGAAGATCGGTCCCCTGGAGGGGACGTTATCTTAAGAACCGCTACCTCCAGTTGGAGTCACGGAGGCTGTGGAGGTAGAGTCCTGGTGCCTGTCCTTCTTCTTATGCCCTTTGGGGGAAGTGGAGGCTCGCCTTAACTTCTACAACTCCTTCTCCATAGAAGCCATCTTTTTCTTGAGAATGTGGGCCTCCAGGGACTGCTGCCTCCGTTTTCGGGTGGCTGAGTTGAACTGCTGGCACTTCTCTACAGGGTGGTCCGGGCCTAAGCAGAAGAGGCACAGGGAGTGTCCGTCCTTATGCGGCAGTTGGGAACAGCACAAGTCGCACTTATTTTTATGCGATTCGGAAGGCGTCAGGGATGACATACACGGACGTTAGAAAAGAAAGAATTACTGACCATGGTAATGTTTCTTCTAATGGAGTCTTACTGTATTCTGACATAATGCAGTTAGCCCCAGCACTTGAACTGCCCTGAAAAGGAAAGAGTTAACTCTATGCAGAAGCATAGGACGTTAAGCACGAGCTCGGTTTTCAAACCTCTGTCTGTGGTACTTCCCAGTGTAACCATCAGATTCTTACGAGCAAACTAAGTACTAAGGTATGGAAATTGTTCAAAGCATATAGCCGAAGGGCAAAAAATTTGGGTCCAAAAAGACTCAAGTCGAGAACCCAAGAAGGAAAGGCAGTGACAATATTAACTATAAAAACACAAGAAAGTAACAATAACAGCAACCCCACTTCTTAAGGGGGGGGGGTACAAGGTACATCCCTGAGGTGCAACACTGTACCTGCCAGCCTGTGAGGGGAGGAAGGGTGGAGGTCAGAATACAGCAAGACTCCATTAGAAGAAACATTACTATGGTGAGTAATTTTTTCTTCAAACAACATGAAGTCTTGCTGTATTCTGACACAATGCAGAATACCAAGCAGTTCCCTATGGAGGAGGGAATGCAGAACCTACTTTGGGAACAAACTCTGCAGTACTGCTGTGCCAAACCTAGTATCACTCCTAGCCTGGATGTCCAGGGAGTAATGCTTGGTGAATGTACGTACTGTTTTCCAGGTGGCTGCCTTACAGATCTCTAACAAGCGTGTATCTCTGGCTGCAGCCAGAGTAGCACCTGTACCCCTAGTCGAGTGAGCCCTCAGGCCTGAAGGAGGTGTTCTACCCAATTTGTCATAGCAGAACTGTATACGAGAAACAATCCACCTGGCACTAGTTCTTTTCGTGGTAGGCTTACCTTTCCCGACTTCGCCATAAGTGAGAAACAATTGAAGACAGTCATTTCTGTGTGCTTTAGTATGCTCTATGTAGTAGCTAAGAGCAACTTTAACATCCAAACTATGTAATCTTCTTTCTCCTGAAGAAGAATGGTCAGTGAAAAACACAGGGAGAGATACAGATTGGCTCAGATGAAAATCTGATACCACTTTGGGCAGGAACCTCCTACTGGTTCTTAGGACCACTTTATCCCTATGGAAGGATATGAAGTCAGGTTCAACTGACAGGGCCTGTAATTTACTAATTCACCTGGCAGATGTAATGGCTACCAGGAACACAGTTTTCCAGGTCAAGTACTTCAACTCGCGGCTGGAGCCAGAGGTTCAAAGGGTGGCTGCATAAGCTGAGCAATGCAGACATTAAGATCCCAAGGCGGAGTACGCTCTCTAAAGAGAGGGTTAATGTGAACCAGACCTTTGAAAAACTTCCTGAAAACAGGATGAGATGCCAGGAAAGAGCCCTCCCCCTGCTGAGAGAAATGCAGAGACAGCTGCTAGATGAACCTTCAGGGTGGCAGGCCTAAGGACTAGACCATTCAGATGAACTAGATAATCTAAAGCTGTGGAGATGTCTGCAGAATCAGGCACAATGCCTTTCTGAGAACACCAAATACTGAACCTCTTCCATTTGGAATTGTAAGTTTTCCTAGTGGCAGATTTATCTGGAGACCTTCAGAATATCCAGCACTCCCTGAGAGAGAGATGTAGTGCTGCATACTCTAACTCCTCAACAGCCAAGCCTTGAGGTTGAGAGACTGGAGATTGGGGTACCAGATCCGCCCCTGGGAGGAGGACAGGAGATTGTATTTCCCGGGAAGAGACAGGGGACGTGACACTGTCAAGGCCAGCAGAAGAGGATACCAAGGCTGTCTGGCCCAATCTGGAGCCACTAGTATCGCTGTGCAAGGTTGAGTTCTGATCTTGATCAGAACTCTGAACAGCAGAGGGAAGGCATAGAGAAACTTGCCCTTCCAGTCCAACATGAGAGCATCCAGGTGTACCGTCCCCAGGACTGGAGGTCTGCAACAATGTGGGAAGTTAATGATGTCCGGTGCTGCAAAAAGATCTATCTCTGGAGTGCCCCACCTGGAGAATATTACCTTCAGGATGTGAGGATCCAGGGACAATTCATGATGTCCCTGTGACATTCTGCTCAGGGCTTCTGCTGGTACATTGTCCTTTCCTGGAAGGTGAACTGCTACCAGGGAAGTCTGAAGAGAACAGGCCAGAGACCACAGTTTCATGGCTTCTGTGCACAAGGCCATGGACTGAGTGCCTCCCTGCTTGCTGATGTACCACATTGTGGTGGTGGTGTCTGTTCTGACTTGGACCACCTTGCCCTTGACTGAATCTGAGAAGCTCTGATGGGCTAGGAAAACTGCCCCAAGCTCCAGGAGATCGATATAAAGGAGAGACTCCTGTGGAGACCAGACCCCTTGAGCTGTCAGGGCTCCCAGGTGGGCTCCCCAGCCTAGGAGAGAAGCATCTGTAGTTAGAACTACTGATGGGACTTGAGGGAGAAAAGGAAGTCCTTGTCTGAGGTTGTCCTGGTCCAGTCACCACTGGACAGCTTGGACCAGAGTCTGAGTCACTGGAATCAGTTTGGTGACAGAGTCCTTTCTCTGTGACCAAAAGGACCTTAGGTGGAACTGAATATCCCTCACCTGAAATCTGGCTCCCTGTACCACTGCAGTGGAGGCTGCCATGTGGCCCAGAAGTTGAAGGAACTGTCTCGCTGGATGAGAAACCTGAGGTCGAAAAGAGGAAGCCAGATCTACTAGGGCCTTCACCCTTGCCAGGGGAAGAAAAGCTCTTGCTTGGATAGTATCCAATTCTATCCCTATGAAGGTAAGCAGTTGTACTGGCTCGAGAACAGATTTTGAAAGATTGAGAAGAAACCCCAGAGAGCTGAGCAAGTCCTGGGTGGTTTGCAGAGCTGACATGACCTGGTCTGCTGACTGACCTACGATTAGCCAGTCATCCAGATATGGAAAAATGGTGATACCCTGTCTTCTGAGGTAAGCCACCACTACTGCAAGGCACTTTGTGATCACCCTTGGAGCTGATGGTAGGCCAAATGGCATGGCCCTGAACTGATAATGGCCTGAAGGCAACTCGAACCTGAGGTACTTTCTGTGGGAGCACCTGATAGGAATATGGAAGTAGGCATCTTTGAGGTCCAGGGATGCTAGCCAATCCCCTGGCCTTAAAGAGGGAAGGAGTATTCCCCGAGTTACCATTTTGAATTTGGGTTTTGAAATGTGTTTGTTCAAATACCTTGGGTCCAGGATGGTCCACCCCTGTTTTCTTTGGGGTAAGGAAGTACCTGGAGTACAGGCCTTTTCCCCTGTGTTGAGTAGGAACCCTCTCTATGGCTCTGAGAGCCAAGAGAGAGCAAACCTCTACCTCTAGGGCAAGGGTTTCTGAGATTGATGCAGGTGGAAAAGACCTGGCCCTCTTTTTTGGGAACCTTTTGAAGCTGAGGGCCAGTCCCTGGCTTACTACTTCCAGGACCCACTTGTCTGAGGTCACAGACTTCCAGGCCTGAAAGTAGTAAGCAAGCCTGCCTCCTACTGGAATTGGGGAGTCGACTCGGGCTGACACTTCCGGGTGTCTGCTTGGCAAGAGCCTTAGACTGGGAGGAGGAAGCAGCCTTGCTCATCCCCCTCCTGCCCTTCCCTCGGAAAAAAACCCTCAGTGGGAAAGGAAAGGAGGCCTGGGCTTGGCAAAAAGGCCTATGAAAGGGCCTGCCCCTGGACTGCTGCTTTAGTGGAGTGGCTTGCCTTTCCTTGGCCTGTGTACTCCTGTAATTGGTCCTGTATTCATCCATTTTCTACATGTAAACCTCTGTCTGCTCCCCAAACAGAGAGTTACCAACTACAGGAAAATCCATAGCCTTAGTCTGGGTATCCTGCGATAGGCTAGTACATCTGAGCCAAGCATGTCTTCTGAGACACACAGATGTAGCCATGACTCTAAATGCCACATCATTGGAGTCCACAGCAGCGTGAAATTGTGCTTTAGATGCCTCAATTCCATCTGCAGCCACCTCCTCCAGCTCCTTGGCTAGCTGGGGGGAGGCCTGTTTAGCCAGTTCCAGAACAGTATCCCACCTGGACTTCTGGTATCTGGCTGTGTAGGCCATATAGTTTGCCTGCCTGAGTCCAAAGAGGATGCCAAATATTGTTTTTTGCCATGGCATCAATTTTCCTGGAGTCCTTGTCTGGGGTGAAGCCAAAGGAATGTTAGTCTGTCACAGGCTGCAGCCTGCACTCACCTCAACATGGCTGCTATGATTATAAAGGTACTCCATACCTCAGCCTGATAACATGTACCTCCTGTTCATACTTTTGTCCACAGGAGGTAATGAATTAGGAGTTTGTAAAATTTTTTGTGTCTGTTTCCCCAAGGACTTATGAAGAGAGATAGACAACCTTTTGGACTCTGGGATGTCCATCATTTCCACAAAATCAGGCTCTTCCTCCTCCTCAACAGCTTCAATGAATGGGAGCTGGAGGGTTTCAGCCACCTTCTTGTAGGACAAGATGTGTGAAGGGGACTCAAAGCCTGGGAGGGGAGACATTAGAGGGCCTGTCTGGGGAGATGTCCAGTTCAATGGGCACATCCAGAACCCCCTGGTCATCATCTTCATCACCGGGATAGTCTTCATCTCCCTCCCACTCCTCATAGAAAGCATCTGGATCGTAATACGAAGCAGACGGATCTGACTGAACCGACTGCCTAACCGGCGGCACCGGTTCGGACGGAACAGGGCGAAGCGATTGAACAATGCTAATCGCTTTGGCTATCTTGTCCGCAGTACAGGATCCGAACCGGCAGACTTTCGTTTCCTTTTTGACGGAACCGGCCCCTCAGAGTTGGTTCTCCTTTTGCCAGAGGAGGTATCGCCTAGGTCAGTAGGCACCTCTTCAGGTTCGGCTGCAACCGAGCCGGGCTGGCCATCCGGATCTATGGACTTCTCGGCCTCCGTTTCCTTCAGCCTACTCTATCTTTTTTTCTAGAGTGGCTTTGGGAAAGTTTTTGCAAATTTGGCAGTCTGACTTGAGGTCAGGCAATGAACACAAATGAGGTGGGGGTCGGCCTTGGCAAAGGCCTCCCCACACTCAGTACAGTGTTGAAACCCAGTGGGACCGGTTTTCTTCTTTGATTTCTCAGACATGGCCAATCTACTAGATTACCCTATAGCAGCTTTCAAGCCAGGTATTAAATAATTGATTGGTTACAAACCGTTCATGGGTTTTGAAAAAGAACCAGAAATAGGCCCGGTTCTTCTGAAACCAATCGCTACCGGAACACCACTCTAATCCCAGAAAAAAATCCATTTTAAAACAAAGTAGAAATAAGGTCAGTTCCTAACCGGATCGTCCGATAAGAAACCGAAGAAAAGAAAAATTTCCACAGTTTTACCAACTAAAACACAGTCACCACCTGTCTACTATACTACCTATACCATAGACAAAGGCTGGAAATCCGAAAAAACAACAAATAGCACGGTTTAAACTGAATGCTTTTTCAAACTTTACCGAACCGAGCAGAGGAATCTCTGGACTGACTTCACTGTTAGGCAGAGTAAAGAATCTGACGGTTACACTGGGAAGTATCACAGACAGAGGTTTGAAAACAGAGCTCGAGCTCAATGTTCTATGCTTCTGCATAGAGTTAACCCTTTCCTCTCCAGGGCAGTTCAAGTGCTGGGGCTAACTGCATTATGTCAGAATACAGCAAGACTTCATGTTGTTTGGACAAGAAAAACGGTCGAAAAGATCGGTAAAACTGACTGACGAGCGAAGGAACTCAACTGTGAGGAACTTTCACAAGTCGACGGTGGGAAATAAATGGAAGGCGGGCATGGGGGACTGCCCCTTTATACGGATGTCGCATGACATCGGTCACCTGACATGGAGGCGGTCCCCCGCCAGACACTGCTAGCTAGACATTTCTGCGTGGGGTCCTGACGCCTGCCGGGTCAGTCCTGTATGTAATTACCTACTGCAAGAGCCCTCTCGAAGTAAGATCTACTGTTACAGGTGAATAACCTATTTTTCTAGGGATGTGGATATGTTGTTCTTATCAACACTTGTCGGCAGACTCCTAGCAGTTCTTCAGGAGGAGGGAAGCAAGGTGCACACCCCCTACTTCAGGAACAGAGACTGGAGAACTGAGGCCCCAAAACCAGCATCCCAGCGTGACTCAAGGTCGATGTGGTAATGGGTGATGAAGGTGTTTGCTGTCTTCCAGGTAACAGCTGCACATTTCCTGGACAGAGATGTCCCTGGAAGCAGCCAACGACGCAGTGGTATGGCAGATAGAATGAGCGTTTATACCTCTGGGAGGCTCCTTGCTCGCCAACCTATAGCAGAGATCAATGCATGATTTAATCCATCTGCCAATCATCCACTTTGCTGCAGGCCTGCCAGGTGCGGCATCAGTGTAGGTGACAAACAGCTGGCGAACCTCTCTCCGAACTTCCACCGTCCTCTCCTTATAGCAGGAGAGAGCACGTCTCAGGTCCAGAGTATGGAGCCTGTACTCTGCATCCGAGGTTTAGTTCGGGTAGAACACAGGCTGAGTCAACACCTGATTAAGGTGAAACTCTGACACCACCTTTGGGAGGAATTTCTTGTGGGGACGCAGGGCAACCATGTCCCCGTGGAAGACCAGATAAGGAGACTCCACTGAGAGCGCCTGGAGCTCCCCAGTCCTTCTGGCAGACGGGATAGCCACCAGGAAGGACGTCTTCCACAAGTGTGACATCTCACACTTGTGCACTGGTTCGAATGGCTTGCCCATGAGCTTTGCCAAAATCAGCAGTAAATCCCACGGAGGTGGAGGTTCACGCACCGGAGGGGATATGTGATAGAAGCCTTTGAAAAAGCACCATACCACCTTCTCCTGTGCCACCGTCTGCTGACTGGCCCACGCCTGGTAAGCAAAGATGGCTGCCAGGTGCACCTTAAGGGGCGAAGACTGAAGACCCCCTATGGACAGAGACCAACGGTAGTCTAAAATGCTCACCACAGGACAGGACAGAGGGTCCAGGCCCTTGCCCTGGCACCAAATGGAAAACCTTTTCCATTTGCAGGCGTAGCACTTTCTGGTCGACTACTTTCTGGATGCTTCCACTACTGTGAGTACATCCTCAGAGAGACCCAAAGCCTGGAACTCTAGCCACTCAGGTACCAGACTCTCAGGTGCAGGGATTGAAGGTCCGGATGGAATACCTTCCCCTGACTGACTGATATCAGGTGCGGGCATGATGGAAGACGCCTCGGGAGCCTGTTGCTGAGGAGATCTGGATACCAGAACTGGCAGGGCCAGTATGGGGCTACCAGGATCACCTGTGCCTTGTCCCTCCTCACCTTGAGAAGCACCCTGTGGATCAAGGGAAATGGAGGGAAGGTGTAGAAGAGGCCTGGGGTCCACAGCCTCGAGAAGGCCTCCCCCTGCAGCGATCCCTGCTGAGGGGGACGGGCGTGAAACTGTCTCAGCTTGGTGTTTTCCTTGGAGGCAAACAGGTCCACCATAGGTTTGCCCCAGTGGGAGAACAGGCTGTGAGCTACCTCTGGATGGAGAGACCACTCGTGAGATGTCTCTCCTATGCAGCTGAGAGCATCCGCCAGTTGATTTGAGGCTCCTGCCACATGGATGGCTAGGAGATCCGCCTCCAGTCAGCTCACGAGTGTCCAGATGCGGAGCGCTTCCCTGCAAAGCAGCCGAGAGTGCGTGCCGCCTTCCTTGTTGAGGTAGTACATGGTCATAGTATTGTCCATCTGGACTTGAACCACTTGACCCTGAAACTGTTGAGCGAATGCTGACAATGCCAGTCTGACTGCTCTGAGCTCCAACAGGTTGATATGATATTGGAATTCCTTGGGGGGGTCCTGTTGTTCCCCAGCCCGTGAGAGAGGCATCGGTCATGAGGACGACTGTCTGCTCGGGGCGGACAAATGGGATCCCGTCCTTCAACCAGTCTAGGACTGTCCACCACTGGACAGCGTCCCACATCTTCTGGGTCACAGTGATCAGCTGGTCGAAATGACCTAAGTGCTGAATCCACTGGGTGGCCAACTCCCACTGAAGGGGGCGCATATGCCACCGGGCCCAATGGACCACGGTGGTGCTGGCTACCATGTAACCCAGAAGGCGCAGAAAGTCCCAGGCAGGGGGCAAGTGCCAACCAGAAATGACTGGGCAAAGGAGGAGAGAACCTCCACCCTGTCCGCTGGGAGCCATGTTCTGGCTAGGCAAGAGTTGAGCTCTGCCCCGATGAATCATATCACCTGAGGAGGCACGCGTTCCGACTTGGCCTCGCTGATCAGGAGGCCAAGCTGAGAGCAGGTCTGGAGGGCCAGGTCCCTGGACCTCTCCACCTCTTGCTGGGTGGAACCTACTGAGAGCCAATCATCGAGGTAAGGGTACACTCTGATCCCTCGACACCAGAGATGGGCATCCACTACTGCCATGCATTTGGTGAAGACCCGTGGGGCCGATGACAGGCCAAATGGCATGGCTCTGAACTCGTACAGGGTTTCCTCTGCCCTGAAGCGGAGGAACCGCTGGTGGGACAGACGGATTGGGACGTGAAAAAATACATCCTGGAGATCCAGTGAGCAGAACCACGTTTTGCTCCAGGGATGGTATGATCTGGGACAGAGTTACGATCCTGAAAGTGCGTGGCCTGAGATACTGATTTAGGTCATGCAGATCTAGAATGGGGCGTCAGCCCCCCATCCACTTTGGGACCAGGAAGTACCTGGAAATGAACCCTGGGTTGACTGGAGGATCTGCCACTTCAACCACTGCCTCCTTGAGGAGAAGCAGGGCTATGTCGTCTCTCACAGCCAACCGAGTGTGGGCTGATACTCTCTCCTCCTGTGGGGCACGGGCTCGGCTGGGAGGGTACTGTTCAAATTCCAGAGGCAGACCCTGGCCGACCACTTCTAAGACCCACTTGTCCGAGGTGACAGCGGTCCAGGCAGAAAGAAAGTTGCTGAGCCGGCCCCCCACCAGAGGACCCAGAGCTGGCATGATGGGGATAGGGGTGTCAACCCCTATCCCGTCACTTTTCAGGCTTGGATGAAGAGGGTCCAGGGCCTGAACCCTGACCTCCTTGTCTGCAGGCCAGTGGAGGCCTGGACTTGAGCCGAGGGTGCCAAGCCTGTGCCTGCCGTTGCTGCCCACCATGAAAGGAGGGCTGCAGGAGTAGGATGCAAAAAAACAGGGACTCACCTGTAACAGTAGTTCTAGGAGTGGTATATGTTGTTCATCCACACTCTTTGGCATGTCCCCTTCTGCTTTAAAATCTCACCAGAAGTCTTCAAGCTGGCTCCTCCCACCCACCCGTGTGGTATATACCACAGCTCTGCCCCATGACGCCAGATCTTAGCCCGCTAGAAGCCAGGTGTGTGTCCGCAGCTGGGAAGGTTGGGTGGGTCCATGTGGATGAACGACATATACCACTCCTAGAACTACTGTTACAGGTGAGCAACCTGTTTTTCTAGAAGCATGGCTATGTTGTTCATCCACACTCTTTGGCAGACTCCTAGCAGTTGTCCGGGAGAAGGGAGGCAAGGCGCATACCTCCTACTTACAGAACAGAGATTGCAGAACTGAGGCCCCAAAACCAGCATCCTGGCGTGACTCAAGGTTGATGTGGTAGTGGGTGATGAAGGTGTTTGCAGACTTCCAGGTAGCAGCCCGACAGATTTCCTGGATAGGGATGCCCCTGGAAACAGCCACCAATGCAGCAGTATGGCGGGTAGAATGAGCTTTTATCCCTCTGGGAGGCTCCTTGCCTGCCAACTTGTAGCACAGACCTATGCATGATGTGATCCATCTTGCAACAGTCCATTTTGCTGCAGGACTGCCAGAAGTGGCTTCAGCATAGGTGACAAACAGCTGGTGAACCTCTCCCCGAATTTCTGCTGTCCTCTCCTTGTAATAGGAGAGAACACGTCTCGGGTCCAAAGTATGGAGCCTATACTCGGCCTCCGAGGTGTAATTAGGGTAGTATACTGGGCAAGGTTAACACCTGGTTAAGGTGATACTCTGACACCACCTTTGGAAGGAATTTCAGGCGGGGGCATAGGACAACCTTGTCCTTGTGGACGACCTGATAAGGGGAGTCCACTGAAAGCGCCTGGAGCTCCCCTGTCCTTCTGGCAGACATGATAGCCACCAGGAAGGCAGTCTTCCACAAATGTGACAAGGCACACTTGTGCATTGGTTCGAATGGCTTGCCCATGAGCTTTGCCAGTACCAGCAGAAGATCCCATGGAGGTGGAGGTTCATGCACGGAGGGATATGTGATTCAGGCCTTTGAAAAAGCCTGACCACCGTCTCCGACGTCGGCTGACCAGTCCCTAGCCAGTAAGCAGAGATGGTTTGCTAGGTGCACCCTAAGGGTCAATGACTAACACCCCCTTTGGAGAGAGAGAGAGAGAGAGACCAAATGTAGTCGAGAATGTTAGCCACTGGACAGGACAGAGGGTCCAGGCCCTTGCCCAGACACCAAATGGAAAACCTTTTCCATCTGAAGGCATAACATTTCCTGGTCGATTCCTTTCTGGATGCCTCCACCATGGTGTAGACATCTTCGAAAAGACCCAAAGCGTGGAACTCTAGCCGCTCAGTTACCATGCTGTGAGGTGCAGGGCTTGAAGGTCCGGATAGAATACCTTTTCCTGACTGAGTGATATCAGGTCCTGGGAGCCGCTCCAGGTGCCTGCAGCTGAGGCTGGAAAGATCTGGATACCTGAACTGGCGCAGCCAGTCTGGGGCTACCAGGATCACCTTCGCCTTGTCCCTCCTCACCTTGAGGAGCACCTTGTGGATCAAGGGAAATGGAGGGAAGGCACAGAGGAGGCCTGGGGTCCACGGCCTGAAGGCATCCCCCTGCAGCGAGCCCTGCTGAGGGGGGTGGGCATGAAACAGCCTCAGCTTGGTGTTTTCCCTTAAGGCAAACAGGTCCACCATTGGTTTGCCCCAGTGGGAGAACAGGCTGTAAGCTACCTCTGGATGGAGAGACCACTCATGGGATGTCTGGCCTATGCGGCCGAGAGCATCCGCCAGATGGTTTGAGGCTCCTGCCTTATGGATGGCTAGGAGATCTGCATCCAACCGACTCACGAGGGTCCAGATGCGGAGTGCATCCTTGCACAACAAACGGGAGTGCGTGCCACCTCGTTTGTTGAGGTAGTACATGGTCGTGGTATTGTCCATTTGGACTTGAACCCAGAGCTGGGGAGCGAAAGTCGACAGTGCCAGTCTGACTGCTCTGAGCTCCAACAGGTTGATGTGGCATCAGGACTCCTCGGGGATCCAGAGCCCGTAGGCCCTTTTGTCCCCCATGTGGGCTCCCCAGCCCATGATAGAGGCATCAGTCATGAGGACGACAGTCGGCTCAGGGCGAACAAATGGGATCCCTTCCTGCAACAGGTCTGAGGTCGTCCACCTTTGGAGACCGTCCCACATCTTCTGGGTTACAGTGATCAGCTGGTCGAAATGACCGTGGCGCTGAGTCCACCGGGTGGCCAGCTCCCACTGGAGGGAGCGCATGTGCAACCGGGCCCAACGGACCACTGAGGTGCATGCTGCCATGTAACTCAGAAGGCGCAGAAAGTCCCGGGTAGGGCACAACTGCCCAACCAGAAATGATTGGGCAAAGGAGAAAAGAACGTCTGCTGTGTCCGCCAGAAGCTGAGCTCTGGCTTGACAAAAGTCTAGTTCTTCCCTGATGAAGCCCATCACCTGAGAAGGCATGAGTTCCGACTTGGCCTCATTGATCAGGAGGCTGAGTTGTGGCCAGGTCCCTGGACCTCTCCACCTCTTGTTGAGTGGATCCTGCCAGGAGCCAATTGTCAAGGTAAGGATAAATCCTGACCCTTGCAATCGCTAACGCGAACAATGCGAATTTTCAGAAAACCCGAAGGTTTGAAAGCCAGGGCCTACAAAATACGTGAACAGGAGGGAGGCAACCTGAATCTTCCAGCGGAAAGGAAGATCTGGCATCATGGGGCAGAGCTAAGGTATATACCACCCGGGAGCCAGCTTGAAGACTTCTGGTGAGATTTAAAGCAGAAGGGGACATGCCAAATAGTATGGGTGAACAACATATCCACGCTTCTAGAAAGGCTTTTCCTTTTTCTGCTGCTTTTTGGTGCCAGGAGCGCTTTGACCATAAGTGGCGGAGTCCAAGGTGGCATTGGACGGTTAGATTCACTGAAAGTGACCATCCAAACCTGGGCCGAAAAGACTGATGCCCAGGAAAGGAACATCAGTGAGTCTGTGCTGGGTATCCGCCATAAAGGTGGATAGCCTCAGACAAGCCCTGTAGTGAGAGGCAACCACGGCTGCCATCGAACGGGCGCAATAGTCCCCAAGGTCCAAAGCCATTGGCAACAGCATGCCCTGGTGCCAGACCTGCTTGACCGTAGTCTGAAGGTCCATGGGGAGGTGTGGGAGAACTTCATCCAAGGACCCCAGAAGGGCATGGGAGAAGTGCGCCATGATGACAGCCAAGCATGCCTGACAGAGACCTAGAGAAGAGACTGCACAGACCTTCCTGGCAGAGTGGTCCAGTTTTTTGGATTCCTTGTCTGGAGGTCTGTCGGTGTCAGCAGAGCTGCCTGTATGTCTGAACACAGAGGCGGTAAATAACCCTCAGCCGAGGGATGTTCTGTGAACCCTGAGAGGGACCCGATGGGTACCCCATACTTCCGGGCCATCCGGGCAGACGGCGCTGGGCAGGAGGCAGGATGCTGCCAAAGCTCCAAGGCCAGGCCAACAATGGCTTCGGCCACAGGAAAGGCTTCCGTAGGAGTATCCCCTCTTTTGAGAATATCAGTAAGAGGGTACTCCGTCCATTTCTGGACAGGTTTAAGGAGCATCCCCGTGGACTCGGAGATGAGGCCGGAGAATCCCTTGAAAAGACAAAGGGCCCTCCTCCGTTGACAGACTACTGACAGACTCATCATCTAGTGGGTGAGAGTGAAGGTCGGTGTCGTCCGAATTCTAAGTATCCAGATAAATCGGTCGACCACCAAGATCCCACTGGATGCGCCTGGGACGATCAGGCTTAAGGGTGACAGATATCCTAAGAGGGAGACCTGGGACCGTTCAGGAATCCTTCATAGGAGCCCCTCCCAAGAGCTGTTTTGGTGGCGGCTCCACCACTATCAGTGGAGAAATTGGTTTTGGCTGAACCAGGGCAGGTTTAACTGGCTCCGTGGGTGGGGGAACCGATTTTATCGGTTCCAAGGGAGTCGGCTTCAGCCTAGGAAGCAAGAGCCACGTAATGACTGGGGTAGAAACCGAGGAAGGCTTCTGTCCGGACAGAATGAGCTGTTGCCACATTAAATCTTTGTAGCGCCGAAAGAGTTTCAGCCGAAGCCTCTCCTCATTTGAGGAGGACGAAGATGAGAGTGACAGCACCTCTTTTTGGTGCACTTATGCACCTTCCTCTGCCTGTCAGTCGAGGGAGTCAGAGATCTTGACCTCAATCGGGCTGGCCGACTGGGTTGCTCGGGAGACACCAGTGGAACCGGTGATTTTCCCAGATCTGAGACTGGCTCCTCGATAGGATTCCCAGTAGGCTGGGTCTCCTCATTGGGGATATACAAGACAGCAGTCTTAAGAAAGTCGTCGACCTCCTCAGCTGACAACCAATCGACAGAGTCGAGAGTTAACTCAACTATGTCTTCGATCGAAACTTCGGCCGGCTGGCCTGATGGCGGGATTGAGAAGCCAGCGGCGGAAGCCACAATCTTGACTGAGGTAGAGGGTGGAGATTCCTGGGGCCGAGATCACTCTTGATCCCAAAAACGTCTTAGCCGAGATGAAGAATCTCTCAGTTCCTTGTACTTTTTATGGGACCGGGAGGAATGAGAACCCACAGGTCCCTCGCTCGTAATGGGGAGAGAAAGGCACATCTCCCGAAAGGACCCCCGAGAAAGTGGAGCCCAGGTTGAGTGGAACAAATATCGGCTGAGAGGAATGCGCCACCTCTTCCTCGAAGGCCTGCATCTGTTCCAACTGATCCCGCAGCTGCGGAGACCGCCCACCAAGCCTCTTTGGATTTCACCGGTCGATTCTGTTTTTTTGGGCCTGCCCAGCTTCAAACGCTCGAGACGATCACTGAGGACGTTCGGTTGAAATGCAAAGCAAAACTTGCAAGCCTGAGTGTCATGGCCAACACCCAAGTAGTAAACGCATAGGGAGTGTGGGTCTGTGCATGACATTTTCTATCTGCACGGGCACCAGCGAAAACTGGGGGAAGATTTATCTTCCATTATCGAGAAGCAGCTGCTGCAATCGCTAACCTGAAGGAGCGTAATCTTCAGCGGGTCTTAGGTTTTTTGAGCCTGGGCCTACAACACGTGGTAGCAGAGAGGAGGCAACCTGTATCTTCCAGCGGAAAGGAAGATCTGGTGGCACGGGGCAGAGCCAAGGGTTATGCCACCCGGGCGGGTGGGAGAAGCCAGCTTGAAAACCTTCCAGCAAGATGGAAAGGGACATGGCAACAAGTGTGGATAAGAACAACACATCCACACCCCTAGAATAAAAAGATATTCTAGCCATATTGGTCCTTAGAAAACAGGAGATGCTGGCAGGTTTGATACCTTTTATTGGACCAAAAAGTGTCTTGTACAAGGATGAAATTATATACAAGCTCTCGGGGCCTCACAGGTCCTTCACTTGAAGAAAGGACCCGAGAGGCCCTGAAAGCTTGTGTAGAATTCCATTTTTGTACAAGACACTTGGTCCAATAAAAGGTATCAAACCTTCCAGCATTTCCTGTTTAATGCAAAAAAAAAAAAAAAATCTATGGGTTTTTATAACCATAAAAAGAATCTGATGACTGAACCTCTTCTCCTGTTAAGAACTTTAAAGGAAATTGAACTTGAACAAGTTAAGACATTTAAATATCTTACTTTTACTTTGGATCATTCCCTTAACTATGGCCAACATATTGCTTGCATGGCTGAAACAGTCCATCAAAGGCTTGGAGCTCTATATTGATTAAATTCATTGCTCACCCCAACAACTAGGATGCTCTTGTCCTAGACTTTTCTTCTTCTTCCAGTGATTGATTATGATCTTATGTTTTATTATTCTGCAGGAGAGGGGTCATTCCCTAGGGTTAGGATATTACTAAATCAGATAGCAAGATTTGCCTTTCAACTGCCTTACCGTACACATCACTGAATTAAACTTATAAAAGGTGGTTCTTCCCTAGACCCAGATGGCATCTCCACAGATGAGATCAAAATTATGGAAGAGCATCTGAACAAACCATTACTAATTTTATTCAATCACAGCATTAAAACAGGTGAAGTACCAGCAGACTGGAATATAGCACGTTATATCACTATATAAAAAGGGAGATAGAGGGGATACGGATAGCTATAGGCCTATTAGCCTTACCCCAGTTCTCTGTAAAATTATGGAAAGCATACTTAAGGACAAAATTATAAACTTATCAGAAACTGAAAACAACATGGTTTTTGTAAAGGTCGATCTTGTATTACAAACTTGTTATGTTTTTATGAATCAGTGAGTAAACATCTTGATAGCAGAACACCATGTGATGTGGTATTTTTGGACTTCAAAAAAGCATTTGACTCTGTCCCTCATTGGGCCTTACTAATAAAACTGAATCTCTATAACATGCATACTAGCATTATAAAATGGATAAAAAACTGGTTATTAAAATCAGTCCCAAACAGTCCTATTAGATGGTCATGCTTCAGAATGGAGACTGGTTGCTAGTGCTGGTACCCCAAGGATCAGTTTTGTAGCCCTTAATATTTCAACTGTTTATATCCGATTTATTTGATAATCTAGAAAATATTATAAAATGTGATGACTGCAAACTTGTATGTCCTTGCAAGACACTGTCTGAATCAATTTCTATACAGAATGATTTAAATATATTGACAGAGTGGTCAAAAAATGGGGGCTCAAATTTAACAATAATAAATGCAGCGTCATGCATTTTGGAACTACAAATTCTATCACACCCTACTCACTCAATAATTTACCCTTAAAAGTGGTGGAGTCTGAAAAAGACTTGGGAATAACAATACAGAATACACTAACATTCAACACTCAAATAACTCGGAACATAAAGCAAACCGCATTTGGTGGAGTATAAGACAGAATATTAAATCAAGAGACGAACCAGTTATTCTTCCACTGTATAGATCATATATTCGCCCCGTATTTGATTATGCTTCTCATTTATGGTGTCCATACAATAAGACATCTTAAGAATTGAAAAAATTCAAAGAAAAATTACAAAATATATAGATGCTGCACAGTCCTTAAATTATGAACAAAGACTGGACAAATTTGGATTAATGTCTTTTATACAATGGCAAGAAAAAATCCTGGACTCTGTTTGGTCGGTCTTGGGCTGGACCCGTGCTGTTATCCCAGTACAACATCACGGGTCTAGTCTCAGCCTCACTGTGAACCTGTAGATGATTGTTTGCTTGATTTGTTTCTGCTTGATTGTTTCATCTTTTCTTAAAAAACCAAAAATATTTTTCCACACAAAAACATCTTTAAAATTATTTTTTTTTATTCTGTATAACAACAAGCCATTGTATAATAGCAATAATGCCCTCCAGGGCGTGTGTCATTTGGGATAACACCACGCCGCAGTTGTTGGATGCACTCGGCCTGCGGCCTCGTGCCCAACCACCTGAGGCATAACGTTATCCCAGCACGACACACACCCTGTCGGGCATTATTGCTTAATTGAAAAAGAAAACTCAAGAGTGATCTTATGCTCACTAGCGATATCATAAATGACGAAAACTTAGTGTTTGAAATTGGCATCGACTTCAAGCAGATAAACATTAACACAAGACGACATCCACTTCAAATAAAAAGACAACGCTTTAATACAAATGAAAGCGGATATTTCTTCTTTCAGAGAATTATAAATCCATGGAATTCACTCCCTACAGATATTGCCATCAGTAAAACCAAGAATATCTTCAGAAAACACCTAGACAACTACTTATGACATGACCATTCCCTCGGGTATTATGCGGGGTTTTAAATAATTGATTAGCAGTTTTTTTCTTGGTACAATACTAACTGTACAGAAAGTATTTATATAAGTTTTCTAGAAGTGTTATGTTTGTTAAACACAGTGAGGTAGATGCTATGCATTTTCACAATATTTTAGAACTTTTATGAGCAAAACGCTAATCAATTTTAAGAGTTAAAGAAAACCCTGTCATGGGTGACTGACAGGAGTGTTCATGGGCTCTGGCCTTACACTCCTTCCAACTTTCTTTGTTAATCTTACACAAATGAACTGGCTTCTGCTTGAACATAGGTTCTTATTTAAAAACTTGAATTCTTGCAACAAAGGTGATTTTAGATCTAGCTCCAACCTCCTTCCATGTAATTTTTATGTTTGCTTGCACGCATGTGCAAGAAACAAAGTGCCACCATACAAATTTTCGTAGGTGTGCCACTCAGCTTCCAATGGCCTGCTCCCTTTTGCAGGCGCTAACTCACTGCACCAATAAATGTCGCAGCTGTCTATGACAGCAGTTCAGATGCAGTGGCGTACAGCTGAGGAGTATAGCGAAAAACGCTGCAATCAGCGAGTGGTAGCGTGACTGCATGCTGCCGTTGGCAGTATGCAAATTGCCTACACATCACACTGCATCTGTACTGTCATAGACAGATCCCCGAACGCCACGTAGCATACTGGGAGCCCACCCCAGCGCAGCTCATGCACTCCCCCACCCAGATATCAGATATGGATGATGGGGTGCTCAATCCCGCCGGCTCCGCTGCCCCCAAACAGATTTCCAGGTGCCATGCTGGAGCCCACCCCAGCGTGGCAAAGGACGATATGGCGATGGGGTGCCAATCCCCATCGGCTCCACTAGACCCCTCCCCCAGCAAAAAAAAAAACTACTTCTGATTTGCCACACTGGGACCCCACCCCAGTGTGGCAAATATCCATATGGCTGACGGGATGCCCAATCCCCATCAGCTCCACTACCTCCCCAAAAGATAAACTTCCGTCATCTTCTAAAATAAAAAATAAAATAAAAAGGTCCCTCGTTGATTGTCTTGTCCCCTGCCCAACCATGCCCACCTTCTGTGCACCCACCTCCCCCACCCCATACTTACCTCTGGAGCCCAGCGTGATGATCTTCAGTGGACTGGGAACATGTCTGCACTCTTCAAAGCTGACCGCGAACTGAAGAAATGCCCGGTAAGCTGTATAATGGCATAAATGTTTTTTTCAACTTTGGTGCATATCTCGGCCATTTTGGGATTTGTTCACCAAATTTTCAACATGGGGTTCTTGGGGCCCCACCTCATGAATTCAGTCACTGTCATTTTGTTATTAGGTCCCGAAAGGTAATTTCATGGTCACTGCGCGGAACCACCTTTCGGGACTGAGTAACGAAACAACAGTGTCACAGTTCATGAAGTAGGCCCCCCAAAACCGTATGTTGAAAATTTGGTGAAAAAAATCCTCAAAATGACTGTTTTCCGAAGCTGCATGGCTATGCAGTTCCTACTTCACGCCGCGTAACTTCAAGACATGTTTATTATTTTCACTCCAGATTTTAAACATTGCCATTTTACCACACCTCCTATGAGCAGTATAGCTGTCATTTTTCACATCTCTCCAAATGTGTGTTCGCGCATGTAGCGCACAATGACACGGTTGGCGTGCGAAATCAATGTCCGGGACAGATTAAGAAAATCAGAGAGACACTGTTCATGAGCAGAGGTCTTAAAATGGCTATGTTGAAAATTTGGTGACAAGTCCATAAAATGACTGTTACGAGTGTGCATTGCGCAGTTTCTACGCAGCCTCATACGTTCATGAATTTGTAATATTTTCAGTCCAGATTTTCTACAGTGGCATTTTTCCACACCTCCTTATGAACAGTACTGCTGTCATTTTTCACACCCTGGCCGAAATGTGTTTTCGCACTTTCGGGGCAGAAGTGCGAGGTCGCTGTGGGAAATCAGTGTTCGGAACAGATTACGAAAATCAGTGACACTGTTCATAAGCAGAGGTCCCAAAATGTCTCTTGACAATCTCCTGTAAACAATCCCCAAGTTAATTACATTACGAGTGTGCACTACGCAGTTTCTACGCACGCTGGTAACCCCCAGTTTTTTTTATATTTTCACTCCAGATTTTCAACATTGCCATTTTTACACCTCCTCATGAACAGTACAGCTGTCATTTTTCACATCCTGTTCGAAATGTGTTTTCGCACTTGTGGTGCCAAATGGCGTAATCGCTGTGCAAAAATCAGCATTCAGCTAACGAACTGATATTGCCACTGTTCATGAGGTGGGGGGTCACAACAAACCCATGTTGAAAAATTGGCGTGAAAATAGCAATGAACGCCTGGGGCGTCAGGGTTTCCGGCCATTAACGCCCCACCGTGTAGAAACTGACAGTCATTGGGTGTGACTTGGGACTGTCGCCTGTAATACTCATACCATTCCACCCCCACCCACACCCTGCAGCCAATGACGGGCATCGAGGTGTGCCTTGGACTCTCTGGCCCCAAAGTTCACCCCATTCTCCTATACTGCACCCATCTCACCATATTTCTTCATGGAATGGGGTGAGCATAAGGCCCAAAGACCCCAAGGCACACCGTGATACTTGTCGGTGTCTGCGGGGTAGGGTGTGGTGAAATGGCGTGGTCGTTATGCCCGACAACCCAAAGGCACACCCCAATTCCTGTCAGTCTCTTCAGGGTGGTGGTGGTGGGGTTGGCTTCAGTTCAATACTTCACTGCCATTCCTATTATGCATCTCTCCAACTCCTACACTACCAATGCCAGCAAGCAAACATTCGGCACTGACAAATGCTTGTTAAAGAATGTACCAGTACAGTATCCACCAGGTCATCTTTAAATTTTCATTTTATAGTACCAGAATGAGAATAACGACAGGCCAGAAAACAATGTTCTATAAACTGCCAACTTTCTCTCTACATCTATAACTTGGGCTAGGAATTTGTTACATAGTTTTAAGCACGTTCTTAGGAACAACTTATTGTCTAGTAGTCAGTGTAAATGTTTTTCTGTTTCGTATTGCAATCATTTAATTTTTTGATATTTTATAATATTGTATGTATTGTTGTTTGTTATTTTTTGTATTGTATTTAAAGGGACAGTGTCACCCTCCTTAGGCCTCAAAGTTTTCCTTGTTAAAAAAAAAAAAAAAAAAGAAACATACTCCTTTTTCCTTTTAAAAAGTGAAAAACTGAGTGCCCACCATACTGGTGTTACCACACCAAAACATGTTTGTTTACATTTCTTGACCAACTACAATTACATCTTTCCTGGACTCAGGAACACCCCAACACTACTGCTACTCATTATGCAGTGGGAGTAGTGGAAAAGTACAGTTACGTAAGAATTTACTGTAACAGCAGATCTTCGAGAACAGCTCTTGCAGCAGGTTACACCATTAGGACTGAAACCGGCAGGCGCCAGGACCCCACGGAAATTTTCTAGCTAGCAGTATTCAGCGGGGACCGCCCCATACGTCAGGCATCCAACAAAAGGGGGTGGTCCCCCAGAATCCCCAACTCTCCTGCCGGAGACTCCCGGCCGCTAGATGACATCAGAAGTGGAGACTGAGGATCCGCCCTCAAAAAGTAATCAGGGCGGTGTTAGAACCACCTAATCCTAGAAGGATATTGGAACAACTCTACCTCCAGAGGGGATGGTGGGAGGGAAACTACCTGCTGCAAGAGCTGTTCTCGAAGATCTACTGTTACAGTAAGTTCTTACGTAACTATACTATCTTACTTCGAGAAACAGCTCTTGCAGCAGGTTACACCATTAGGACTGATTCCCAAGCAATACTGGAAATCCCTCGTAGGTGGGAGGAGGCAAGGTAGAGATCGCGAGTTGGACCAAAGCCTAGGATAGAAGTCCCTGAAGGACTGCTAGACCAAAACCAGCTCTTCACCTCGATGCAACGTCCAGGCTATAATGCCTGATAAAGGTGTACAGAGTGCTCCAAGTAGCTGCTGCACAGATGGCCAAAGTGGACACGTTCTTCATGGCCGCAAAGGAGGTAGCCACCCCAATTGTGGAATGACCCTTAACCGAGCCCGGTAATGGTTTGTTACGCTTCTGGTAACAGAACGTGATACAATGGATGAGCCACCTGGACAGCGATTGTTTAGAAATGGGAGCTCCCATCATCCTGTGGGTGAAGGAGACGAAAAGCTGGTCAGATTTTTGGTGGTGTCTGGTTCTGGTCAGGTAGTATCTTAGATACCTATGCACATCTAAAGTGTGCAACAAGGCCTCTCCTCTATTAGGAGCATTTAGGAAAGTACACTGGTAAGTCTATGTCCTGATTAAGGGTGAGAGCTGAGACTACCTTAGGTAGAAACTTTGGATTTGTCCGTAGGGACACCCTGTCCTGGTGAAAAAACAAATAAGGTTCTTTGCACATCAGTGCATGAAGTTCAGAAATTCTTCTGGCCGAAGTAACGGCAACTAAAAATAACGTCTTCCATTAAGGAGACGTAGCTTGCAATCCACGGCTGGTTCAAAAGGTGGCAGCGTAAGCTGCTCCAGGACAAAGGGTAAATCCCATGGAGGAATAGTATCCTTAATCGGAGGTCTACGGTGGAGAACACCTCTCAGGAAGGCTCGTGCTGTGTCCAACTTGAGTTATGGGACGTTGTCCTATAGGTGTGTGATAGGCTGAGATGGCACAAAGATGTACTTTAATAGAGTAGCAGGCCAAGCCTGCCTGAAAGAGAGACAGGAGGTAGTCCAGAACAGACCTTTCCGGACAATCCATCGGGGAAAATCCCCGTGCCTGAACCCAGAGGCAAAATCTGCGCCAATTCATGGCGTATAAGCGCGAGTGGCTGGTTTTCTAGCAGCCGCTAGAATATCTGCTACTTCTTGCGAGACCCTATACCGCATGATGGCTATGTCTCTAGGAGCCAGGCGTGCAGGTTCAGAGAGCGAAGGTCCGGATGGATCAAAGAGCCTGCCTCCTGAGACAATAAGTGAGAGCTGATTGGCAGAGGCACCGGAGGTTCCTGGGGCAGCTGGTGTAGCAGAGGGAACCAAATCTGTCTGGGTCAAAATGGCGCGATAAATGTCAGCATCGCTTGCTCTCTGTGGAGTTTCAAAAGGACCCTCTGGATCAACAGGAAGGGAGGAAACGTGTAAAGGAATCTGCCCGTCCAGGAGAAGGACAACGCGTCTCGTCAGAAAACACCAGGCCCTGGATCTAGCGAGCAGAAATTGGGCAGTTTTGCGTTGTATGGGGACGTGAAAAGGTCTAACTCTGTTATAAGTCATCTGTGAAACAGATCCTCTACTACCTCCTGGAGTAGTTCCCACTCGTGGTCTGTGGCCTGAGAGCAGCTCAGGCTGTCTTCGATGACGATGTCCACTCCTGGGACATGAACAGCAATGAGGTTTGCGCAGTGTTGTAGAACCCAATCCCACACCCTCATGGCCTCCCTGCAAAGCGGGTAGGAATGGGTACCTCGTTTGTTGAGGTAATACATCACCACGGTATTGTCTGTTTGTAACAGAAGAGTACCTGGTGGGCTCTCCGACTGGAAAGCCTGCAGGGCGTAAAGAACTGCTCTCATTTCCAAGCTATTTATGTGGAGATGAGCTTCCTGGGGTGCCCTGAGACCTGACCTCGTCGAGGTGTGCTCCCCAACCGAACCTTGAGGCGTCCGTGGAGAGCGTCACAATCGGAAACGGCTCAATGAAGGGAACCCCCGCCAATAGGTTCTTTGAATCTAGCCACCATTGCCAATCCCGGATTACGGCATTCGTGATCCGAATTGGAAGCTGCAAATGGTCTTGCTTCTGATCCCATCAAACCCGTAACATCCACTGGGTCACCCGCATGTGGAGACGGGCTAGTGGGACTGTTGCAATGGCCGCAGCCCTATGTCCGAGCAGGCAGAGGACCAGTCTGGCTGGGACAGTCTTCTTTGCCAAGATGTCCCTGATGAGGGATCTGATGTGTTCCGCTCGGTCCTGGGGCAGAAAAGCTTTCCCTTGGACATTGTCCAGAACTGCGCCTATGAACTGCAGATTCTGTGACGGAACCAGGCGTGACTTCTGATTGATGATGATGCCCAATGTCTTGAACAGAGACCGAGTACTGTGAATGGTGGACATCAGGGCCTCCCGAGAGGGTGCCATGAGAAGCCAGTCGTCCAGGTAGGGGAACATGTAGTGACCTTGTCTCCTCAGAGCTGCCGCTATGACTGCCATGCACTTCATAAACACCCGAGGTGCCGATGACAGTCCGAAAGGGAGGGCTCGGAACTGATAATGGCAACCTAGAAATTCGAAGCACAAGAACTTCCTGTGCGCTTGAGCAATGGGTATGTGCAGGTAAGCATCCTGCATGTCCAAGGACGCTAGGACGGCGCCCTGTTTGAGCATGGGTATCAGACCGGGAAGGGTCACCATGCAGAAGTATTTGTAGAGGACCGAAGTGTTGAAATCACTGAGATCCAGTATCGGACGGAGGTCCTCTGTCTTTCTGGGAACCAGAAAGAAGTGGAAATAGTAACCTGCACCTCTCTGGTTCCTCGCTACGTGCTCTATAGCGTCCTTTCCTAGAAGCGTGAGCATCTCCTGCTGTATGAGCAGTGCGTGCTGACCCGAATAACGGGAAAGCAGGGGAGGTCTTGATGGTGGGTGGTCGAGGAATTCTATAAAATGACCTCTCGACCATTTGGAGTACCCACCTGTCTTTGGTAATAGACTGCCACCCTGAAAAGTGGCGAGTGATGTGACCCCTGACCTTTTCTGCCCATTGATCCAGAGGAGGGGCGGGGGCCGGGAAGAAGTCATGCTGTGGCAGCGTTGGTTCCCGCAGGCTGGGCCGGTTTGGTATACCGTTGACCTCTGCCTGGGGAAGATTTAGACTGGGCTTTGTGATGGAAGGTGCCCCTTTGTTGCTGGCCGGAACGTGGTTGCTGTCGTTGCCGGCTGTGAAAATGGTTCTGGTTCCTACGAAAGGAACTAGATTTTGATCTGTACATGGCCTGCACAGACCTTACTGCCTTTCCAGCATCTTGAAGCTTGGTGATAACCTTTTCCAAGTGTTCACCGAACAGGACTTCTCCGTTATACGGGACGTCAAGAATACTTTTCTGTACATCCGGGGTAAAACCGGAGACATGGAGCCAGGAGTGTCCCCAGAGACAGACGCCCGAAGCTGCGCCTCTGGCGGATGAGTCTGCAGAATCGTATGCGGCTCATAACACTTGGGTCCCCACATCTGACTCTGTGCGGAGGAGGTTCAAGAGCTCTGCCTTCTGTTCGTCATCCGGTAGCTTATCAGCTAGGACCTGACCCTGTTCCCACAGGGCATTCTGAAACTGAACCATATGAGACAGATAGTTCAGGGACCTGATGGAGCATGTAGCAGCCGCATACATGCGCCTCCCCAGGGCATCCGACTGCTTGGATTCCTGGTCTGGTGGTTGTGTGCTCAGATGCTGTGGTCGTTGGGACCTGTCATGAGAGGCCATAATGACCAGGCAGTCAGCCAGAGGTTGTTGCGCCAAGTACTGGTCTTCTTTCGGGGCCTTTACAGGCGGTCAGCTTTCTTCAGCACAGCGGGGGTGGAGTGTGGACACTTCCACGCAGCCTTGGTGATGTCCGCAAAAGTGTCCACCAAGGGTGGCAGTAGTACCACAGGCTTAGGATCCTTCTGCCGAAGGTGACGAGCAAGGCGTTGTCTCTCGGGGTCAAGATCTTCCAAATCCCATCCCATGTTCTCCTGGATGTGCCTCAATCTCGGAAAAGGAGGGATCATCCGGAGGTGACCTGGGCAGGTCTTGTGGGTTGGGTGATGGGATGCTGAGTGGAGAAGGAGACCTGGAGGTGTCTGAAGTGTCCGGTCTAGAATCCTCCCCTGATGGAGTGGACCGTCGGCGTCTGGGTCGCTTAGGGCTGGGAGACCCTGAGGGAGATCTTGAAGGAGGCCTTCTCCGTTCCTTGGAGCTTCCCCATGGAGGTGGAGTGTGCTCCTTAGGGGTCGGTGGTCGTCCTGCTGGACCCTGTGGTGGAGGAGGGGGAGTAGGAGGTGAAGAAGTAGGAGGAGGAGGAGGAGGTTTAACTGGGATCACATCTTTCTTTATTGTGTCCCACCAGAAAGTGAAGAGATCTTTGACCTCTTGGATGTTCGTACCCGATGACTGACCTGGCGCTGGTGGTCTGTCGCCGGTGTCAGGCATCGGGTCCGAAGGAGTCTCTGGGATGGGCAAAAGCTCCTGTGGAAGCCCGGCATCCTCAGTGTTGCCTGCCTGGTCCTCAGGCAACGTCAGGTCCTCCTCTGTGGAGTCCCGGTGACCAGTGTCCACCGGTGACGGGGGCAGTCTTCGGCTCCGGCGAATGTGTCACCAACGTCGGGTGCTTGGCCGACGTCTTCGGCTCTGGCGAATGCCTGACCGACGCCTAGTGTTTGGCCAATGTCTTCTGCCCGCGAACGCTCATTTACTTCGGTCTGTCGTCTGGCTTCAGGGACGCTAGGTCCTTAGTCTTCCTAGGGCGGAGGATCGGACCCTGGGAGACCAATCTGAGTCGGGTCCCGGCGTCGGTCTGAGGAAGAAGACTTGGACTGGTGACGGTGTGAAGACTTCGAAGAGGCCCGGGAGGGAGTGGAGGAAGCCGAAGGCCTGGAAGTCTTGATAAGGTGCAGAGAAGCTGAAGAGCTGCCTGAAGCCTTAATCTTTACTGGAGGGGGCTGAGAGCGAGCCCTGGAGGGAGAGTGGTCTGAGCGCGTGGAGCCTGAGCTGGTGCGCGAGTCCGAGGCTCGGTTAGGGGATCTGGACCTGGCCCTCTCCCGATGCTTGTCCTGGTGTTTGTGGGCCTTAGAGGTAGATTCACCTCTGGAGGAAGGTTCCTTATCCACACTGTGTAATTTTTCTTCCAAGAGGAACCCCTGAAGTGCCTTCAGGTGGCAGATCCTGATGCGCCTATTAAACCCTGACTGAAGGAGCAGGCCTTGGTGTCATGGTCTGGGCCTAAGCACCGCAGGCAGGACGAATGAGGATCTTTGAAAGGGATCTGCTTGCCGCAGGCACACTTGGAAGGATGTCCTTCTGAAGAAGAAGTTGGAGATGCCGACATTTAGTGTTGGTAAAACTGTAAAGTTCTTAGTCGTCGTGCGCTAGAGTGGGACCGTGAGGCTGATGCTGGTGAGTCGATGGTGGGAAAAGAACTAGGGATTCTGGGGACCGCCTTTGTAGGATGCCTGACATCCGGGGCAGGACTGAGTCACCAAGTGTCCTCGCTGAATACTGCTAGCTAGAAAATTTCCTTGAGGTCCTGGCGCCTGCCGGCTTCAGTCCTAATGGTGTAACCTGCTGCAAGAGCTGTTTCTCGAAGTAAGATCTATTGTTATCATGAGTGGCTGCACTGTTTGAGGGCGTTTCTAATGTTCAGAAAGTATGCGGTAAACTTAGGTAAACGATTTGAAGCAAAACAAGGCTTTGTATAACTATACATTCCCATGCATTTCAGTTCTAATAAGCAAGGAGGCAGATTAAACAACCAGTAACATCAATGAATTTTAGAAAAGGTTGACAGTGTCCCTTTAAATTTACTGTATTGTTTATCTGCTCACTCATGAAAACGGGCCCTTGACCCATGGACTTTTCCAGAGTATAAACACCCCCCCCCCCAAGAAATAAAAATCCGTGTCTACCTCCAACTTCTAGTCAGTCGGCTGGAGGAAGATCTTGGCTGGCTCACTGTCCAGTGTGTCTACTGGAGTAGACATCGTGTGCTCCATTGGGCTACTGTGGAAATGTCAAGTGATCCCTCAACCAATAGAAGTTTGACTAAGGTCGACTGGTTGGGAGAAACTGAAGGATTGGGAACGCTCCCCTTTCCTATGATCGATGGCTCTGGCACTTTTTGTGCTTCCTTTGATAAGAGGAGATCTCACTGAAGGTTGGAAGAGCCATACATGTCACTGAACTCTGGTCAGTCCAAAAATGGAGTGCCCAAGGCCTGTCCCACAGGAACCAAGGCCACGGCCGGCAAGGGCTGTGCTGCTCTCTCTCCACCTTCCCCGAGCCCTGTTTATTGTTCCTGAGGCCTACCGAGGAGTTGTTGCACCTGGTGCATAGCCAGACAGCGCAGACACTGCCCAACAGTGTGGACGGCCCCCGGGCAGTAGAGGCATGTGTCACTGCCATCAGTAACTGACATTTTCTGTCTGAATCTCACACCTTTTTGCATCACAGCTTTTAAACCACTGATGAAGCAGCAAATGGACGACAAGGTACACAAAAGACATCTAAAGTTTTGAAGAGTAAACTTTTTGCCAAGTAATGTTTAATGCTTGAAAACTGGAATCCCTCTTGCTGCAAGAGTTGTGAAGGAGTAGACATGTCCTTTTCAGCATAAGAAAGATCTGATGTTAGACGGGGCGGATAAGGACACACCACAGGTAATGGGAGGAGCTAAGCTTGAAGATGTCCGGTGACTGAGCTATGCCCAACTGAAATGCCTAAGTGTGGCTAGCAAACTGAATCCAAGTTGGTAGAAACAGAGCTCCCCCTTTGGCACTGAGGAGCTTTTTTTTTTTATACAATTAACTTAAGACTAATGACTCAGAGAATGCAGTCAACCTCTCGAATGTTCTCTACTTTCAAGTATTCTGCCCAATCACACTGCAACTGGCAGACAGTCAAGTGTCCCAAACCCAGAATACATAATTATCTAGTTCAGCAAACACAGATTTCCAAATGGATTTTTTAAACATGAATATATTTATTAAACATTTTAATTTAGTATATTCCTGGTTTATTTGACTAGCTTAAACTCCCTGATGGCAGAAACTGCACAATATCGTGATTCCATGTGATTAATATTCAAGTGCTTTTGAGTAAAAACTTCTCACAACCTCAAAACATTTCTATTTTCAGGCATTTCAAACAAGTCCATTTTTCCTCATATAATTTAGAAATCGAACAAAGTTAATCTTCATGGATATTAAACAGCTTTGCTATTTCGTTGAGATCTGTCTGATCCTCTCCATCTTTAATGATCTGTTGAAACAAAAACACAGTCATTGGGGGAAAAATAAGAGTTATTACAAATGCATTTTCTAGCACACCAATCATATAATTGCTTGCTTTTATTAGACAGTGTCTACAAATGCATCTTACAAAAAAAACAGTCTGTAGTGTTGAACACCGAAAACAATTTTACACTACCTGGAGTCTTTCCAAATCATCATACTTGTGAAATCAATTGAGCATGTGCAAAGTACTTGGAAAGCCCACTAGCTATAGCTTCAACTCCTCATATCAATTTCATGCCCGCACTCTTCATGCCACATATCTTCCTTTTCAATGGAAATCTGTGGCAATATCTTTGGTGGTTCATGTCTTTGGGTTTTCCTCTTCAAAGTTTTTGATGATTATGTTTGGTCATTTCTCTTGTGGCTACCTCGTTAGGTTAACACTTCTTATAGAACAGCATGGATAAATCAAGTCATTTGAATGACTAAAACAAGTCACATGACCATGTTATTATCCACCATAATTACCTTTAAATATGTATATGTACCTTTAAATATATTTTTTACTTAACATAAAATTTTAAGCATAATGAGACACATCAGGGTTGTGTAATTATTCGCAATCGCACTTCTTGGGTGTGTTTAACAGCATCTGTCTGTGCCTCATACCTAACCCACCCAAGATGTGCGATTACTGCCCATAATTATACACCCTTTTGTGTCCTACTGCTTACCTGTCCTGTGTCACACTGTCAGATATTCCTGTCCACTTTATATTGGGACTATTCTATGTGGATCTGTACAGAGAAAATGATGGACTGAACACCTGGCTTCAAGCAGTATAAGCTGTAGCCATAGTACCCCCACTAAGGTAGCAGAGTCAGCCCTCAAATCGTTTATTGAGGCATTCTCGTCTCTGCCTGCAGGAGACAAGATAATCTATGGGGATTTCAACCTGCACCGGTCTCAATCTATAAATACAGACTTAAAAGCCATATTGGACGATACCCTCCTCACTCAAATCATTACTGATCACACATGGATAAATATGAAATCAGGAAACCACATCACTCTGGATTGGAGCCTTGCTTCGAAACCCAATCGAATCAAACTTGCTGGGGTCTCTGCTGATGCTTTAAGCAATCATGCCATTTTTTGTATCTGGAGAAACAACCACACTAGTGAGGGTCATCTTTGTGGATTTATCCAAAGCTTTTGATTCTTTGGACCACTGTGTCCTCCTGTCCAGGGCAGCATCCCTAGGGGTGGTGGGTTTGAGTGGAAAGTGGTTGGAATCATATTTGTTGAATAGGAGTCAAAAGGTGTCATTGGGAGGTCAGGAATCATGTTTTTTGCCTGTTGGGTCGGGGGTCCCTCAGGGCTCCATCTTAGGGCCACTGTTGTTCAACATATATGTAATTGGACTGTCTTTTCCTGATCCTGAAATAAAGTATCATCTTTATGCTGATGATACTATAATTTATACATCACATGAATCTATTAAGGTGTTACAAAATAGGCTCCAGTTAGCCTTTGATGATCTGCAGAGTTTTTTAAGAGACAGTAGACTGACTCTGAATATGAAGAAAACACAGTCCATGTTGATACATCAAAAAAGTGTACGTTTGGAGGACATGGCCCTGGGATTAGTTGCTCATGGGGGCAATCCAACACGCACACATGTACAAATATTTGGGTCTTTGGATTGATAGCTCATTATGTTGGGATATACATATTGGTAATTTGATAAAGAGTGTAAATAAAAGAATAGGGGCTCTCTATAGGGTTAGATCATTAATGAGCATGGAAGTAAAGAAAAAAGTGGTAAATATGATGGTTATCCCCATGATTGATTATGGGGATATATTTTATTCTTGTGGGAGAAAGCAGGATTTAAGAAAGTTGGAAGCAAGCTATAACAATTTAGCCAGGTTTGTTCTAGGGGCCTCTAGATTAACCCACAGATGTTTGCTTTATGATCAGTTAAAGGGGCAACGCTCTATGAACGTAACCACGAACATTTGTTAGCTTTTATTTATAAAGGACTGCAGGGGAAGTATCCAATGTATGTGGTAGAAAACTTGATATATAGGGACAAATTGGCCTCACTGAGAAATTTTCAAGTGCCTAGCTTGGAACTGCCTAAATGCAATTTGGATATAGGACGACAGTCTATATATTATAGAGGGGTTTTGAGCTGGAATGTAATCCCTGAGTCTTTGTTTCTGTCTAATGTAAAAAATCACCGGCCTTTGATTCAACACTGGTATCTAATTAGCACACGACAAAAAAGGCAATGCTGCTACTGATATATAAAGGTTATATAATTACTTATAGTACGTGTTGTTATTAATTTAGAGTAAATCATGTTGTATTTGTATTTATGTATTTTATGAAAAATCGGTGTTGTATGTTGTTGTAACATTTTCCTTTTTATATATTGTATTTTTTACTGTATGGGACCTCGTTGAAAATGAGCTATGCTCAAATCGAGTTTATCCTTTATTCATTTGTTATGAATAAAAACATTTTACTACTACTACTACCTATCACCACCCCCAGAATTCTCAGGGCTAGGGACTTCTCCAAATGTAACCCAAGATCCTTCCTCAAATCTTTATCTGCGGTGCACTGGTCACAAATTAATGCTGCCCCTTGCTTCGACACGACCCTAGACTTCTTTATAAAGAATCGTTTTATCAATAGCAAATAAATTTACCCCATTTAAACAGCTCAGAGGTCAGAGGCAAAGGCCAGGAATCCCTGCTGGCTATCTCATCCACTTAAAAAAAATATGAAAAATAGGGATATAGCTTGGAAAACCTTCAGGGTCTCAGGTCTACCCACAGATTGGCTGAAATATAGAGAGCTGTGAAACAAATGCAAACAGAACTTATGGTTGCAAAACAGTCACCTCAAAATCTATGAATAAAATTTTTCTACAAAAGTTTCTGTTAATTAATGCACTAATGAAAGGTATCGTTTTCTTTACATGTGATGATATGGCGGATTTGAATTCTGAATTCAAAATTGCCATGATATTGCATGTAAAGAGAGCTAGCACTACCTTTTATTAGTGCATTAATTTGTGCCCAGAAAGGCTTTGGGTTGGAAAGGTTTTTATTTCATAGGTTTTTGAAGTAGGTCATGGCAAATGCTATGCGCTGCACAAATCCAGTGGATTCGGCTGTGGCTATTAACGAGTTTTTTACTGACTTGGACAAATTCAAAAGCATCTCCCCCACCTCCCTGACACCCCAACAAGACTACCCTAGCGAATCTCTCCCCATCCCAACTTCCATCTCAAACTAGCGACCAGACAGGAAGTTCTTAAACTACTTAGAAAAACCAAAACAACATGGTCCACAGCTCATGACAAACTAGACCCTAGGCTGCTATATATCGAAGCCCCAGTCATAGCCTCCCCAATAACTTGGCTCTTTAATACATCCACACTCAAAGGGAAAGTCCCAACACTATATATAGTTGCCCCTGTAACCACAATCCACAAATGCGGGTCACAGGAGTTAGCCAAGAACTACCGCCCCATTTCCATTCTCTGCACCCATAGCAAAATACTGGAGAGGATGGTTTATAACCAACTCCAGGACTACACAGAACAACATAGCCTTCTCTCTGCCCATCAGCACGGCTTCAGGAAATACCATGGAACAGATACAGCCCTAGTTCACCTAACTACCGATATCCTCTCTGCCCTTGATGCTAGTCAACTGACAGGAGCACTTTTCATAGACCTCACAAAGGCTTTCGATTTCGTAAATCACCAGCTCCTTATATCAAAACTAATGTCCACTGGCTCACATCCCTTAGCTCTGCAATGGTTCTCTAGTTACTGTACCTCACCAATATGTCACAAAAAGTAAAACAGAAAGGTGCACTATCAGACACACGCCCTATCACAGACGGTGTGCCTCAGAGATCAATTCTGGGTGCCCAGCTCTTCTGCCTAAATGTGAACAACTTGCCCAAGAACTGCAGGGGTGTGAATCTGTATGCGGACAATGCAGTCATGTATAGGAGTTCTCCTGATCCTCACAAACTGACCAACTTGCTCACAAGAGACATACAATCCTTGGAGTCCTGGTTCCACACCAACAAAATGGTACTTAATGCTAAGAAAGCAAAAAACCATCCTCTTCAGCCCCAAACAACACTGATCCTAATAGAGCTCTTATCTTTACCCCATACTCAGAAACAGGATTGGAATAGAAGTAGTTGAATCCATTAAGTACCTAGGGATACATCTTGAGCAGACATCTTGGGACTGATCTACAGGGGAGATGAGGGATACCCCTCTGCAAGCGGGTGCCCCCCCCCCACCGTGCGCACCGAGGTCTTCCTGTCTGTGGTGGGGTTGAGGTGCCAGCTTCACAGTTTGTGGCCGGACGGACCTTCCTCGCAATTCTTGGACTCGTGGCTGATTTTTTTGGACTTAAGATAGATTCCCCTGCACTTGTGCAGGAGTTTGCCCGCTACCTCTCGGGTCTGGGACTTTCTGTGTGGTGACTAGTAAATTGGAAGCTGCCAACTTGCTGGAGCGCTAATCCTGGCAGGGCTCCAAGCGGGACTCGAGATTTAACCTTCCGGCTTGTGTGTTTAAAAGTGGCCGGGCGGCTAGCAAGATTGGTGAAGTTGGGGGTAATTTAAACCATTCTGGGGCAGATTCACGACCCAAAGGAGTTTGGGCGCCAATTTCAAAATCCCTCATCCCAGTGCCTGATTGGACCCCTTCTGTACTGTGACGTCATTGCCCAGGCTGCTAAATAGGCAGCTCACGGGCCTGGACTCACAGCTCAGTCTTGGGACTGATCTGGGAGGCAAGGGTACCGCCAAGCATGAGTGCCCCCCACCGAGGTCTTCCTGCCTGTGGTGGGGATGAGGCCGGGTTTCACAGCTTGTGGCCGGGTGGACCTCCCTTGCAATTCCTGGACTTCTGGCTGATTTTTTCAGACTTAAGATAATTTCCCCTGCACTTGTGCATGAGTTTGCCTGCTACCTCACGGGTCTGGGACTTTCTGTGTGGTGACTAGTAAATTGGAAGCTGCCTACCTGCTGGAGCGCTAATCCTGGCAGGGCGCCAAGCAGGTCTCGAGATTTAACCTTCCTGCCTACGTGTTTGAAAGTGGCAGGGTGGCTAGGAGGATTGAAGTTGGGGGTAATTTTCCCCACCTACGCCGTTCCCTCCTCCCCTTTAATACTCGAGGGCCATTCCCCCTTAGCCCTTGCCACCCCTGTCAGCCAATCCTATTACCTCTCATTTATACTTGGAACTACTGAAGGGAACAGGGTAATCCTGTTCTTGTGTGCAACTGTGATAGTGAAATGTGTTTTCTACTGAAGGGATTATGATGAACCTGTACTTGTGTGCAAATGTGGTTTTATTTATTTGCTTTTGTTTACCGGGTAAGTCACACTAGACATCCAGGTGCCTATTTTCAGGTGCGATCCGGGAGAGTTACAGACTTGAGTTTTACAGGTACAGCGACTAATACAACTTTTACATACAGTGAAGTGACTAATACAACTATTGCATACAGTGAAATAACAGAATACGTAGAGTGGTGACATTCAGTAAAAAACACATATGCCCGGGGGTGGTTACAGATGACCCGGGAGAGATAAGAGCTAGTGCCTACAGAGGCAGTGGGAGAGTCAAGTTTGCCTAAGGGAGAGCAGATGATACCAGTAAGAGTAATCCAGTTTGTCAAAGCTTGCCCAGGTTACCAGGAGGGTAAGTGCGGTGGGCCCGGAGGATGCAGAGGCCCCCCCATGTCAGCATAGAGTGGGCAAGGCTACGAGGCGCAGGGGCAAGTGGAGGGGCCCTTCAGGAAGTTCCAAAGGGAAGTTTTAAATCCAGTATGGGAGGAGGAAGACTGTGCTAGGGATGGGAATGAGTTCCACAGTTTCGGGGCATAGTGGGTGAAGGCCCGATCCCCCGCAAGGGTGCGTGTCCTAGGGACTGGGCAGTTGAGTGCTGCCCTGGACCTAAGATGGTAGATAGAGGGGTGGGGGTTGAGGGGAAGAGCAAGGGCAGCAGGGGTGGCTGATCTGACGATGTTGTTGATGAAGTTACCCTCTACGAAGATGTGGTGCTTCTCAGGAGGGATCCACTCGAGACGAGTGTAGAGTTTGCAGCGGTGTGTAAGGGGAGGGGCAGAAAGTGCGGAGCGGCAGATGCTGTTGTAGGCCGTGTCCCATTTCAAGAGGATGGATTTTGGTACGGGGGCAAAGGTCCCTAGTCCGTAGCAGAGGGAGGGGAGGAGAACATCCCTGGCTAGAGCCACTTGGGCAGCTGGGGTGAGGCAGGTTTTGGCTCTGTAGGTGAGACAGAGTTTAGCATTTGTAGCCTTGCAGATGTTACGTATGTGAAGGGAGAGGTCCAGCTGGGGGTCCAGAGTGACGCCGAGATACTGGACTATGGGAACCGTCTGCAAGGGCAAGCCATCGGCCCTGTGGATTAGAAGGGGGGTGGGGCAGGATTTTGTTCTGCTCAGGGAGCCAAAGAGCATGGCCTGGGTTTTCTTAAGGTTGGTGGTGAGCTTGTGCTCAGCCAGCCAGGATTGGATCCACTGGAAGTCGGAGTTTAGTTGGGAATTGATGGAGCCAATGTCATGATCACTATGCAGGATGACAAGGTCATCGGCGTATAAGGTGGTTAGCCCATGGGTAGGGACGGACGGCAGTTTGTTGATAAAGAGGGAGAAGAGTGTTGGACCGAGGACGGACCATTGGGGGACCCCGCATTGTACAGTGGAGAGATGGGAGTGGGTCTGGTTAAAGTTGGTGTATTGCTTCCTACCAGTAAGGTAACTGAGGAACCAGGCATGGGCAGGGTTAGAGAGTCCAAGGAAGAGGAGGAGGGAGTGATCGACCATGTCCAAGGCCTTGGAGAGATCCACGAAGATCGCGCCTGTGAGACTGCCCTGGTCGATAGCTGTTCTGATCTGCGAGGTGACTACTGCGAGGGCGGTGGCTATACTGTGCCCCTTCCTAAACCCGTGCTGGGCTGGAGAGAGGAGGTTGTGTACCTGCAGGTACTCGGTTAACTGAGAGGCAACAACTTTCTCTAAGAGTTGGTTGTCTTGTGCTATCCTGATCTGAAGTGTGAGTTGGGGATCTCCCGTATTTTTTGTGGGGGAGCAGTGTGGATATAGTTACTCTGGCCGCTGACCCTGGCTCTTTTACTCTGTGCCCAGTCAACTCCGTGGAGCATTGTGGGGTAAACTGTATCAACACTTGCACAGCCCCAGTGGGGTCCGTTGTACCAGCAACTGAGTCCTCCTATCTGGGGTCCCTGCTGTCTGGCTTGCTGTGTCCCACACCCGCCTTTGTTTCTTTGGATGGACACTGTCACATGACACAGGGGGTACTAAGCTCATGAGAAGGGCCATGCCCCAGCCCCTCAATAGTACCATTGCCCTCGGACTGCTCACCATGCTATGATTCCCTCTTATTTGCTGACTATGCTCCTCCCATGGAGAGCCCCTGGGTTATGCCAGGATAGCATGATATGTCTGACTTCACCTTCTTGAACCTAATTGCTTGTGACAGGCAGCCCCCGGTCCATCTGCTGTCTTGATCTTAGGAGTTTTTGGTATCCTGTTATAATGGGCAGGAGCTCTGGCCACAAGTCACGTGGCAGGGGTGGCCTCCCCCCACTGAGGTTGTCTCCTATGGCTTTTACTTGTGACTCTAGCCCTCTTGGGGGATACTGAGCTCAATCCTGGCCTCCATCAACCCTCCTCCCTATCTGTGGGCTGGTTGAAAGGCAAAGGGTTGCAAATAGCCCACCTCAATATCCGAAGCCTCCTGCCCAACCTGGCTGACCTCCTTGCGTGGGTCACCCTCCATAAGCCAGACATCCTGGGAATTATGGAAACCTGGCTGAAGCCGTCAACTCCTGACTCTGCTTGTGTGCTTCCTGGCTTTGACCTTGTTAGGCAGGACCATCCGGGGAGGGTGGTATCGTAGTCTATTACAGGAACCACCTTAATCCAACGGTGTTGCCCGGACAACAGTCTCTGCAGTCGCCCTGTGAAGTGCTGCACACAGTTCTGTTACTTGGGAATACAAAAAAGCTCCACATTGCCTGTACCTATAACCCTCCCCCGGGGCATATCAGGGCTGTCCACCCTCCTTGATACAGTTGGGTCACTGCCTGGGAACAATGAGCTGATGATTCTGGGCAATCTTAACCTGAATTGGCTCGGTGGCAATGCAAAGATATACGAGCCCCTGCTGGCTGGGCTCTCATTGTCTCAACTCATCAAGGAACCCACTAGGTGGTCCTCCGCTGGTGGCTCGGGCTCTCTCCTAGACTGGGTCCTGTCCAATAGGCCAGAGAGGATTAGCTCTTCTAGAACGCTTCCTGACTCAATCTCTGACCACTCCCCTGTGTTCCGCGTTTGGAAGGTCCCCGCCTTGAAAATTCCACACAAAGTCATCCAAGTCCGGGACTTCTCCCAGTTCGACCTGGGGTCTTTCCATGACGATCTCAGGCTTACTGACTGGTCTGGGCTTTGGAATGCCCAGGACCCAGCCTCTGCAGTCAGTCACTTTCTCAGGGCCTTCGAGGCTCTGCAGGATAGGCACGCCCCTTGCATTAGGCGGAGGGTAAGGGGGTCAGCTACCAAGTGGCTGCATGGGAGCCTTCTTACCCTCATAAGGGCTAGGGATAAGTGCTGGGCAAATTTCAAGGTCACAATGGAGCAGGCCATATTACAACAGTATAGGAGGCTCCGGAATGAGTGTAAGAAAGCGATCAGGGCTGCAAAAAGTGAATTCTGCAAAGCGGCTCTGCTGAATTCGGCAAAAGACCACAGGACTTTCTGGAGAAACATAAAAAACATTGTTAGTGGTTTCTCCAATGATGAGGCTACTGATATGGTCATCGATAGTACTAGTTGTAACAATCCACTCACCATCACCAACGCATTTAACACCCACTTCTTGGACCTGTCTGGCTTCACCTCCCTCTTCTCCTCCAGTGGAGGTGATAGCTGTGACCAGGGCCTCGCTTCACAACCGGCATCCACTTCCCGACCGTTATTCTATTTCCAGGCTGTGACGGCACAAGCGATGCAGAGATGGCTCTCTGGTCTCTCCCCCTTCTCCAGTGCTGGCCACGTTGGCATGGAACCTAAGCTCCTCCATCTTGGTGCTTCTCATATTGCCTCCCGGTGGCCCACATATTCAACTTATCCCTAGCCTCTGGGGTCATCCCTGACATATGGAAGGTGGCTAGGGTTGTCCTCATACTTAAACAGGCAACACTAAGATTCTGGACAACTACTGTCCGATAGCCATTCTGTCCGCAATCAGTAAACTCCTAGAGAAAGTTGTGGCGGGGCAACTCACGGAGCACATCCAGTCTAGTAGGCTATCTCCTGAGCAGCATGTTTCGTAAAGGGCACAGCACATCCTCTGCCTTGTCACTGTCGCATCTGGGATCAGAACTGCTATGGACCAGGGTAAACTCTCAGGTGCGATTTTCATTGATCTCTCAAAAACCTTTGATCTAGTTGACCATGCCCTGCTCTGCGCTCAGCTTGGGTCGTTTGGCTTGTCACCCCCTGTTTTCTGCTGGTTCTCCAACTACTTACAGGGCCGACAGCAGCTGATCAAATACAACAGGGTGCTCTCGGACACCACTGCTGTCTCCTCAGGTGTTTCCCAAGGCTCAGTCCTGGGGCCCCTGCTCTTTTCCATCTTTGTGAACAACTTACCTGCTACCACTTCCCACTCCAGGTCCATTCTATATGCAGATGACTTGGTCATCCTAACCCATTCCTGGGACATCAGGGTCATTAACCAGCTAAGCGAGGACTTTAGGAGTGTCCAATCTTGGATAACGTCCCACAAGCTGGTCCTCAACCTCAAAAAAACCCAGGCCATGCTCTTCGGGTCCCTGGCCAAGATTAAGGCCTCCCCTGCACCCTTGTATATCACTGGTCTTGATGGAGCCCGGTCCTTATCACCGACTCCATCAAATACCTTGGAGTTACACTTGACCCTCAGCTTGACCTTGGACTCCATATCCTTAGTGTCTACACACAAAGTACGACTGGCAAAGCTGTTCAGCACATTACCTTTCCAATGGTGCTATGCAATCAACTGTAATCAATTTGGTTTCTATTTTATACTAGCTGAAATACCAAACTACTGTGTGTGTTTTTTTTTTTCAGATTTATTCAAGGTGCTTAGGAGAGACTTGAGTGCCAAATGTCAGCCATGCACACCATACCTTAAACAAATGCGAATAACTCCTAAAGTATACATTATAGACACAAAGTATCAGCAGCAAAATTGTTGAGCGCAAAATGACCTTTCTAACAGTGCTACGCAATCAGTTCTAAGCAATTTGGTTTGTTTAATATTTAGGTACAAACTGCTGACTTCCTTAGACATTTCCTGGCCTGAGTGAAAGTCAGCTGGGTACATCTACAGGAATTATTGGCCTGAGTGGCTATGCTTTCAGATGCCACCTACAGGCATATCTAGGCCTGAATGAGTTAACCAAATCTCTGAATTAACATACTAATTGCCAGCAGAACAGGCCTTACGGTCTGTCAAGTCTGCTTGTGCCTCAGGGCCTCAGGTGGGTACCAAGGCCTCCCCTCCTCATCGCATTTCTGTTTCCCCCTGACATCCATGTCGGCCCCTCTGGGCCAGGCCCACCCCTGCTTTATCCCTAGTCTAAACCTGTCCCACCCTTTCCTGAAACCCTCCACCATAGAAGCAAGAACCAGCTCACCAGGGAGTGCATTCCAAGGTTCTACCACCCTCTCAGTGAAATACCTCCTCCTCCCCCATCCTTCCTCCCTCCAACTTCAGACCATGCCCTCTGGTGATACCCCCTCCACTAATCTAAAAAGCCCCTCCCTGTTTACCCTATTTATCCCCTTGAGGTAAATGAAGACCTCAATCATGTCCCCCCGGTCCCGCCTCTCCTCCAATGAAAACAGGCCGAGCTCCTCCAGTCTCTCCTAATATATCAAATCCCCCAGACCCCATATCATCTTGGTTGCCCTCTGCTGGACCCTTTCCAGGAGCTGTACGTCCTTTCTCAGGTGTGGTCTCCAGAACTGTACACAGTACTCAAGGTGTGGTCTAACCAGGCCATTGTACAGCGGCAGAATCACTTCCCTACACCTTGAGGTGATCCCCCTTGCAGTGCAGCCCAGCATCCTATTTGCCTTGACTGCCACCCTCCTGCACTGCTCAGACTTATTCATACCTGCATCCACCAGGACCTCTAGGTCTTTTTCTCCTGACTTGGCCTCCAACACCTCCCCACCCAGGGTGTACTCGTGTTTGGGGTTCCCCCTCCCCAGGTGTAACACCTTGCACTTTGAGGAGTTAAAATGTAATTTCCAGGTGCAAGCCAACCTATCCAGGGTCTCCAGGTCCCCTTGCAGGGCTATCCTCCCCCTCAACCACTGCTTGCAGCTTGGAGTCATCAGCGAAGAGACTCATTTCACACCCTATACCCTCCCTGATATCCGAGATGTATGCATTAAACAAGATTGGCCCCAGGACCGAGCCTTGCGGTACCTCATTCATGACCCCTCTAGGGGTTGAGCTCTCCCCACCGACTACAACCCTCTGGGTGCACTCGGCCAGCTAGCTTCCTATCCATCTGACCATCAGTGGGCCTACTCCCAGCCCTCTCAGTTTCTCCAGAAGACCTTTGTGCGGGACAGAGTCAAACGCCTTGCTGAAGTCTAAGAATAGCACATCCACCGGCTTTCCCCTGTCCAGTTCTGATTTTACTCATTCATAGAACTCCACAAGGTTTGTTTGACATGATCTACCCAGCATAAACACATGTTGGCAACTATCCTGACATCCTATCTCCTCCAAGAACCCTCCTATATGTTCCTTTAGTATACTCTCCATAATTTTGCCCACCACTGACGTCAGACTAACAGGTCTATAGTTACTGGTCACTTCCCTCGACCCCCCCCCCTTTATGTACTAGTATCACATTTGCCTCTCTCCAATCCTTAGGCACCATCCCTGTCCCAAGTGATCTATTGTAGAGCTCCACCGGGGTGCAGCTAGTACATCCACTAGCTCCCATAGGACTTTCTGATATATGCCATCCGGCCCCGGGGATTTTTCCTTTTTTAGGGCCTTCCACAGCCGTTCAGTGTGGATTTCATCATCTGTCCCCTTCCCCCCCCAACTGGCCAATTTATCCCGATGTGAAACCCCTGGGTTACCCTTCCCTCCAGGCTTTTCCTTGTCTGTTGCACCACTGTTCCTGTCCCCTGTTTCTTCTAACTCCAAATATTCCCTATTTGTCAGTTTCCCATCTCCCTCCCTGGTAAACAAAGAGGCAAAGTAGTCATTGAGGACCTCCGCCAGGTCCCTCGCCTCCTCCACCCACCCTCCTTCTGTTCGGGCCATCCAGGCAGAAGGCGCAAGACAGGAAGCGTGACACTGCCAAAGCTCCAGGGCAGGGCCAAGAAAGGCTTCTGCCACTGGGAAGGCCTCCATCAGAATGTCTCCCTGGCCGAGGATCTCGGTCAACGGTTAACAAGCCCACTTTTGGACGGGCTCCATTTTCATACCAGTAGACTCAGAGATCAAGTGGAGAAGCTCCATAAAGGAAGATGGGCCTTCATCCATAGAGAGGTCCCCGCAGACTCTACATCGATGGGACGGGAGTGCAGAGAGGACCCCCTGGACTCTGAGGAGTCATCAAAGAGTGGTCAATGACTGCCGGTGCTGTCAACTGATATGGCCACTTAAGCTTGAGCTCCACACCAACGGTGATCGACCAAACTCCATCTGGTACCTAAAGACGTCCCCCGGAGAGCTAAATAGATATCAGGGGGGAGATAAGAGTCAAACTACCAAGAATCGAGGTCGCTTTGCAGTGAAACCGAAGGACAGAAGGCGCTCCAGGGCTGACTGCAGTCTCAGCCCGTCAGTATCAAGGGCCTCCGAATCAGCCGTGGGTTCAGGTGGTGAGGAGGATGACACGGCTTCCCTTACCAGCTCACTAGACGGGAGAGCAATGGCACATATACTTAAGATGCTACAAAGAATAGACACCAATGTCAAGGATATTAAACATGACCTTAAAAAGCTAGAATGGTGCACCTCAGACTTGGAAACCAATATGGACAGTCTGCGCGAGGATGCAGTGAAACTGAGTCGGGCAGTGGTGTATCTGGCAAAAAGGGAGCGCGAATTAACGCTCAGAGCAGAAGACGCTGAATCTAGAGGTAGAAGAAAAACAATCCAAATTTTTGGCTTCCCGGAAGGCATAGAACAAGATAACCCTGCAGAATTCATTCCTGGCTCCGACAAGAACTTATCATACCAGAGACGGAACCACTGGACCTGGAGCGAGTTCACAGGGCCTTGGGCCCACGACCCAAAAGCGATACTCCACCACGATCCATCCTGGTGAAATTCAGCAGATATCCAGTTAAAAGAAATGGTGCTACAGAAGGCCTGGGCCAAGACAGAGATTTAAACATCAACAAAAAAAGAGTATACATAGAGCAGGATTTTCCACCCTCCACAATGCAAAGGCGCAATAAAGTCCTGTCCGTTATCAAACAACTGAGAGACAAACAGATTAAAGCACAACTCAGGTATCCAGCAAAAAGTTTGATCCACTGGGAAGACGGGAGTAAACTTTATGACTCGTTCTCACAAGCAAGTAAGCCGCTTGCCAAGATGGGGATCATACTTCCAGATAACAAACAGGACCTGACCGAACAGACTTTGCTTCAGCTTCAGTGGACCACTGCAGAGGGGAAAAAGGAACAGAGATCAGCAAGACGGGGAGGTAGTGGAAACAGATGAACAACTTTACCAAGATCTGGTTTACTTCAGTAAGAAACTGCACAAGCAAGTAGACACTTGATTTTCCTTTCTGGCGGGACCTTAGTTCAAGGAGAATAGCCCAGTGAGGCCAGAAAAGCCTGAAAGGAAAAGGGAAGCTCTTTCTCATATCCTAACTTACAGAACAAATAGTCTGTGACATAGACTTTTATGTTTCTCTGCATTTCACCTTGATTTTATTTTGAGAAGCCTCGTTAGTTATAAGCTAAATGCTGGTAATAGCAGTAAATTAATAACAAGGGCATTTGATCAAAGGATTTAAAAGGGGCTATATGCCTCATCATGTTAAAATGCTAGGCTCTAGTATGATTGAACAAATGTGGCCTTTTCGCCCCCAAATGTGTCACATGATGTGTGGGAGGAAGACGCCACGAGCGGTTGTAAATTAATGAGAAAGGGAGGTGACAGCGACGGTTCTACTCCTTTAACCAGATATGTTCACATGATTCCAAGGCTATGTGGAGGGACCCTACTGGAGAAAGTTTAGAGCTGTTGCTGTTACAGATGTTTTGTGGGTCTTGGGTGGTTTGAGGCTCAGACAGCATGAGAGCATTTTAAGGTAAGCAGGTTCTGCACTGCAAGTCTAGACTGGATGATTTTGTGTGGGTATTTCAAATGCTCCACTGATATGAAGATCAGTAAAATATTGATTTCATGGGAAAGGGGGATAAATAAGAACCAGATGATGCCTGCAAAAAGGATGGAGGAGGGGATCACAGACGCTGTGCTGAGGAGATTCCCCCTCCTTTTTCCCATACAACCACAGATTGCTGGAATTAAGGACAGCAGAACCAACTAACCCTCCAGGTTAACCCTATCATCTTAAGGGTGTCTTGGAGGGAGAGTTCCAATTTGTGTTCCTCACCCCTGGGGACCATACACTGTTGCCCTCACCTCCTACTTTAGGGAGGGTGACTGTGACGAGGAGCCGGATGGCTTGGCTCGCGCTCCAGGTCAGAGGGAGTTTCTCTCTGTGGAAGGTCTCGATGTAGACATTCTCATATGGAGAGGAGGCACATAGATGTTTAGTGCATGTATATAGTTTAAGTTTATTGTTAGAGTTGGGATGTTGTGGGGAAGGGGGTAGGTTAGGAATACAGCACACATTCGGGGAGGTTGGGATGCAGCAACAGAGTAGAAGGCAAGCTTAGCTTCACGAGGTAAAGGACCTAAGAATTTGGCCAATGAAAATAGGTCAAAAGGACAATATATGGGAGAGAAACTATGAGGGGATGGTTAGCCTTTCACAACTGATCAAACTGGAACACTACGAATACAATCCTTAAACGTGAAGGGACTTAACACACCCACGAAACGTTTTGCAATTTTGAGGGATTTAGCCCAATCTCATTGTGACATAGGCCTATTACAGGAGACTCACCTCCTCTCCCGCGAGCACTCTAAGCTGCAACACTTGTGGGTGGGGGACGTGGTAGCTGCGTTGCATCCCACAGCTAAAAAGGCTGGTGCTTCTATATTGGTGAGACGGGGTCCTTGGGTTTCAAAAACTTAGTACATTCACAGATGTGCAAGGGCATATAGCAGCAATTTCAGGAACCATAGCAGGTAGAACCATACATGTGGTGAATGTATACGCGCCCACCCCATGTCCTCCGCAGTTTCTACGTCAAGTATTCCCGTATGTAGCCACACTGGGGGAGGGTCAAATAATTGCGGGAGGAGATTGGAACTGTCTCGAAACTGCCCAGTTGGACCGTTCCAGAACAGGTCAAACAGCTGAAGGGAAAGCACCAAAGGTGCTGGCACATTTGAGAAGGGAGGTGGGTATTGTGGATACATAGCGAGAGACATTCCCAACTAGTAAGGATTATACCTTCTGTTCTCATCCACAAAACGCTTATTTGCGAATTGACCGATTTTATATGCAAGAAAGGTGGATGCACACAGTTGTTGACCAGGAGATCAGCCCGATTTGTATTTCAGATCATGATAAAATAGCCCTAACACTAGAGTTGGGTCCATTGAATAAACAATCTGTTTGGCATTTAAACGCAGGGCTGCTGAAGGACCCAACTTTTGTCCTGAAGATAAAAGAATTAATAACTCATTATTTTCAGGAAAATTACGGCACAACCTCCAAGATTAAATATCTATGGGATGGTATGAAGGCAGTGGTGAGAGGGGAGGCCATTGCATTTTCTGCATACAAAAAAAAAAAGGCTCTTAAAAAACAACAAGACCTCTTAGAAACAAATAAAAGAACTTGAAATGAAACAAGAGAGGGGAGCGAGGGGAGGTACAGGTGGAGCTTAAGAAGGCCAAAGAGCAACTACAGAAAACCCTACTCGTGCAAACTGGGAATGCTCTTAAGGTTTATAGCTCAAAATACTACGAGGAGGAAATAGGGCTGGTAGGTTGCTTGCCTTCATAGCAAGTCGAGGGCGGAACGATATGTTCCAAGAATTAAGTACCCCAACACCATCGGGGAAACTAGAGAACAAGCCCCAAAAAACAGCACAATGTTTTCAGGAGTTTTATGAAGTTCTTTACTCCTCAGAAGTGCATGGGGATCAGCAGCAGAAGATACAAGAGTTTTTGGGATCCTTGCGGCTCCCCAATCTTACCACACCACAAGAACAGTTGCTAGACTGTCCCTTCATCCAGGGACAACTAGTACTGACCATCAAAAATGTAAAGCTTAATAAATCCCCAGGGCCAGATGGTTTCATCAGTGAATACTACAAAGTGTTTCAGATGGAACTGTCCCCAACTCCTCTTAAGGTCTGTAATCTGGCGCATGAACCCCAGGAGTCCCCCAGACTCTTGGGCTAAAGCTTTAATATCTGTAATACCCAAACCAGGTAAAGATGAGATGCTATGTGGCAGCTATAGACCCATCTCTCTTCTTACCGTAGATGTAAAAATTGTTGCTGGTATGATAGCCAGTTGCCTCCAGGCAGTGGTCACTAAGTTGATACACCCTGATCAGGCCGGTTCCATACCTGGATGACTACTCCATGACAATGTCAAAAGGATACTCACGGTAATGTCACTGGCCCCAAGACACCTAGGGGATACATCAGCTGTTACAGTCGCACTAGATGCAGAAAAGGCGTTTGACCGCCTAGAGTGGTCCTTCCTGTCTGCAGTCCTGGAGACATTTAATTTTGGCCCCAAATTCCGAGCCTGGATTGCGGCACTGTATGCCAAACCACAAGCCCAGGTGACAGTAAATGGGACTCCCGCTAAACCCTTTACCATCGAGCAGGGAACCAGACAGGGATGCCCACTCTCCCCACTTCTTTTTGCGCTGAGTGTAGAACCCTTAGCAGAAGCATTCCGCACATCCCCAGATCTCAAGGGCATACAGCTTGGTTCAGCAGACAATCAAATCTCTCTCTATGCAGATGACACCCTTCTCTATTTGAGAGATCCTGAGGTATCCCTCCCGAAGGCTATGGCACTACTGGCCGAATATGGATATGTCTCGGGGTTCAGGATCACCGAGACCAAGTCGGAGATCCTGGCCGTGGAAGGGAATATCTCACCACGAATCAGATCCCTGACAAATCTAAAATGGGTAATGACCAATTTCTGATACTTGGGCGTCCAGATCCCCATTGATTTGACTAAATTATATCAGATCAACCACCGAAAATTGCTTGAAGATATAAGGAACGATCGAGAGAGATGGGCGGTGTTACCGCTCACTATCTCAGGCAGGGCCGAAACGATTAGAAAGAACATCTTGCCCAGAATGCTATTCCAATTTGGCTCCATTCCTATCAGCCCACCAAAGGAGTTCTGGAATAAAAGCCATAAAATACTCCAAAAGTTTATATGGGTTGGGAAAAGACCACAGTTAAGATGGGCCCTACTTAAGTTTGACAAGGGCAGAGGCGGACTGGGAATACCAGACCTAAAAGGTTACTATAAGGCTGCACAGTTGCAACATCTAGCTGCCTATTGTACCCCGTCCAATAAACCTAGTTGGGCAATCGTGGAGATGGAGGCCCTGTATCCAAACCAATGGGACCCAGTTATATATGGAGGTAGAAACACAAGGTTGGAGGGATCCCTCCCCACACCATGGTTTAAAAATACGGTTAAGGTGTGGCATATAGTATTGAAAGATCTTGACCTTCAGGGAGAGATGCACCTGCAGGGACAGATAACAAAATCAGTAAACTTTATACCAGGAGGGGAGAACCTTACCTTTAGGAAGTGGGCAGATCTGGGCTTAAAAACTTTTTCTCAGATGTACAACAATGGCTTGCTGAAAAGCTTTCCTCAATTAAGACAGGAGTTTTCCATACCACAGGGTGACTGTTATGCCTACTTATAACTGAAACACTATCTAAATTTTAAGTTTAAGGGCAATCCCCAACCATGGCATGTGGACCCTCAGGTTGTAGCATTTCTCCTTAGCTTGGCAGGAGGCTATGTGCACACCTAGTCTCCAATATTTACAAAATGTGTAGAGGAAGTTTGGCTTTACACAGAGAACCCATCCAGCACAGATGGGAAGGAGAATTTAATTTAGAAGAAAATATAGTAAACTGGGATATGGTCTGGAGATTAGCACAGAGAACTACAGCCTCCCCTTTTTGGAGAGAATTCCGTTGGCACATGTTAACAAGGTATGTTAGAACTCCTGCAATCACAAAACATTTTGGGAGCTCCAACTCAGAAACATGCTGGAGAAAGTGTGGCCAAAAAGGGACTCACGAGCATATTTTTTGGAGCTGTCCAAAATTAAAAAGCTACTGGAGCTCAATAACCCAAGATATAACCGCAATTCTACAAACCCAGATCCCTGAAAAACCCCGCTATATGATATCAGGAGAGTCCCCACCAGGGTTGAAAGGTCCCACCGCTCAGTATTTATATCCTACATTAATTGCTGTAGCTCACAAAGCCATAACCAAGCTATGGCTAATTGATAAAGTACCTACACGAACACACTGGCTGACAGGTTGCAAGCAGATCAAGGAGATGGAACAATTAACTTCAAACTTACGCCTCCAACGGGACCAACATAAAGCCAGATGGTTACCCTATCTAGAATTCCTTAGCATGCAAGAGGAAATCCCAATATTAAAGCTACTGGCCAGAGAATCCCTGGGTCCTTAACTCACTGTGTTCGTGTGTGTGTCTTGCCAACTTCCAGTGGGCCAAAACATTAATCCTATACTGTGGGTATCCTCTTGGCTAAAGTAGATGGAGGAAAGTTGCTGCGGGGGGGGGGGGATGTTGTATGTTATGTTGAATCACTGGTGGTTTTATTCATTGGCCCAGATATTCAAAAGGGTTGTGCATGCGCAAGTCCTACATTGCGCCATTCCGCGATATTCAGCAGGAGGCAGTTACGCCACTGACAACAGGTTGCGCAACAGCGCAATGCAAATGAATGCATGCTCAACAGGAGGGGGAGGAACCATGCATAAACTGCGCAACCGATATTCAGTCGGGTTGTGCCTGCGCAACCCCCAACCTGCGCCTGCACAACCTTGAGCCAAAAAAAAAAGAATCAAGTTGAGGGCCACCCACAGGTGAGCTGCTGTATTGCAGGGCGCAATACAGCAGCTGCCACCCCTGGCTGGCCCCCAACTCGGTCCCTGTGCCCCCCACCAGCCCGATCGCGGGCAGAAAGTATCATGCCCCCCCACATCTCCCCAAGCCCGATCGTGGGCATAAAGTAACATGACCCCCACACATTTCCCGATGCCCGATCGCGGGCATAAAATATATGACCCCCCCCACATCTCCGAAGCCCGATCTTGGTATAAAGTAACATGAACCCCTGCCCACACATCTCCGAAGCCCGATCGCGGCAATAAAGTAACATGAACCCCCGCCCACATCTCCCGATGCCCGATCGCGGGCAGAATGTGTATCAACTCTCAGTGCCCGATCGACGGGCAGAATAGACGCCCCCAAACCCGAATATCTCCCTGGTGGTCCAGTGGATCGTATGCCCGATTGCGGCAGAATGTCAAGTTACAACTCCCAAAAAAACATCTCCTGGTAGAGTCTCCCCCCCACCCACGAAGCCCCTCCACCTGGCCCCCCGGTAGCATCCCACCCGCCTGCCGGGGAGCGGGTGGAGGGGCTTCGGGGCACTAGACACCAGAGAGAGCTTTTGGGGGTTGTAATTTGACATTCTGCCCACGACCGGCATTACGTCCACTGACCACCAGGGAGATATTTGGGGTGGGGGCTTTTTACACTTGGGCCCGCCACATTGGGCATGGGGGTCGATATACATTCTGCCCGCGATCGGCATCGAGATGTGGGGTCAGCGTCATTTCTCTCGCCCGCGATCAGGCTCTCGATCTGTGTGTGTTGGGGAGACGTATACACAGAGATACCGCCCGCGGATCGGTTGTGCAGGGCGCGGCCGTCCTCGACGTGCTGCTGCCTGGCAGAGCGGCCAGGCGCAAGTCCTCGGATCGCCGTACCTATACGCTAATGGCATGCAATGAAGAGTAACAGATGCAAATGGCCCCCTGCCTTGCATGAATTATGGCCCCATTTGCATGTCACCTTTGAATATCGGAATTTAAGATGGCGCAATGGGTACTTTGGCGCCACCGCAAGTTTAATGCTCAACTCTACATCTATGTGGCGCAAGTTCCATTACGCTTACGCGAGTGGTTGTGGTTGGGGTGATATTCAAAAGAGTTGCTCAATAGCACAACTCCTTTGAATATCGCCCCAGCCACACCCCTGCGCAACTATTTTGAGCAGGGCAGGGGCTTGCTCCTCAGAATGGCGCAGTTTGAATATCTGGGCCATTGTGTTTTGATAAGTTCTATATACGTATTGGCATGTCTTAAGTTGTAGGGCTATGGCATGTATGCATATATATGTTTAAGTGTAGTATTAGGATTGATAAAATAGTATGTGAAGCTACACTGCCATCAACTCAATGGGAATAACCCAGTATACTACACTCTATTCTATGTCTAAATCAATTTTTGTTAAGTCCGAAGTAACTTATGCCATGTTATAAAAAGTGAAAATTTGAATGTAAACTGTTTTCTAAGAACAAAAGGAAAAAAATCAATAAAATTACAATTTCAAAAAAAAAAAAAGTGGTCAACTGCCCGAGTCCCACTGACCCTTCGTGGACGGTCAGGGGTGATGTGACCGACAGCCGATGGGGAAGCCCCTTGGCCGGTCGAGACTCCTTAGTCAGAGCGCTGACTGGTGGCTGTTTAGACGGCAGCTTCACCATCACAGGTGGAGACGATCGAGGCGGTCGAGTTAGGACAATTTTGGCCGGCCTCGAAGGAGACAGCATTGGCCTTTCAGGCAACAACCAGGTGATGGCTGGTGTAGAAATCAGGTTCGGTTTAGCACCAGTAAGCACCAACTGTTGCCACATCAAGTCCTCGTAGCATCGACCCAATTTGCACCAAAGCCTCTCCGCACTCGAGGAGAATGAGGTCGAAGACTAGCAGCGGTGCCACTTCCCGTGGTGCCGAGAACGGGAGCGCCGATGTCGGCAGGACCGACTCAACCCATGGGAGGAAGACCAAGACCTCTACCTCAACCGCTGGGGGAGCTGGCAGAGGGGCTCAAAGGGAGTCGATGAGTGCTGAGGCTCCTCCTGGTCAAGGTCAAGGACCAGAGGCGGTGGGTCAGCGGACTGATCTGTCTCTCCAATGGTCTGTGTTAGGATGAGAGTCCTAGACAAGGAAATGTCAGCCTCTTCGGTCGACAACTGGTCAGTCGGCTCAGGAAACAAATCTCAGCTGGGACCTCAACCAGTGTCTCAGCCGACAGGGTTACTGTGGAGCCTGGGGCCAGGGCAGAGGATTCGACCAAAGTCAAATCTGGAGAAGTGCGGCAATTGGTTGCCCATGATCAAGAGTGCTCTCTATCCCTTGATCGACAAGTCCTGTCTTTTTCCTTTCTGGACTATTTTTTAGATTTCAACTTGTACCCGGAGGGTCCCCGGCCGAGGGTCGTCAGGGACTGGCACAGTTCTTTGAAGGAACCCGTGAAAGTCAAGCCGAGCTGAAGCGGCACAAAGGCAGAAATCGAAGAGGAGTGGGCCGCAGCCTGGACCACCTCCTGTTCAAAGGCCACAAGCTATTTGGTGGACCCTGTGGCTGCAAAGACCACCCAATGGGCATCCTTAGACTTGACCGGCAGGTTCCATTGTGCCGTGCAGCCCAATTTAAGGTGGGCGAGATGGTCTTCCAGAATGTTAGGGTGAAATGAATAACAAATGTCGCACACCTGGGGATTGTGATCATGCCCCAGGTAGTAAACGCACAAGGTGTGCGAGTCAGTTCTGGACGTCTTCTGCCCCCAAGGGCACTGGCGGAACCCGGAAGCGGACTTATCGTCCATCACAGTTGCAATCAAAGATTGAGCTGAAGACGGAAACTCAAAAGAGTTTAAGTTGTGGAAGTAAATGCTGGGGCTTTCTCAAAGCGGAAGCGGTAAGGAGGGAGCCTGCTTCTTCCAGCGGAAACGAAGATCTGGTGTCATAGGGTGGAGCCGAGGGAGTTACCACCCGAGTGGGTGGGAGGAGCCAGCTTGAAGACTTTCTGGCATCAACTTCAAGGGAAAGGACACTGCCAGAAGTGTGGATGGAACATCATATCCACGTCCCTAGAACTGGTACTGTCCGCTTCCCAGACTGAACCTCAGATTTTTTTCTGTGGCAGGACCTTATCAAGACATCAAAGTAAGCATCTTTTAGGTCCAAATAACCTAATCAGTCTCCTGTTTTCAAGGGATCACTGAGCCCAGTGTCATCATCTTGAAGTTTTCTGTTTCTCGATGGTTAGGAAATACCCAGAAAAACGTCCGTTTCCCATTGTGAGGTAGGGGCATTTGCTACTGTGTTTGCTTTTGATAGATTTTTTTCTTGCAGCTCCAGTAAGATCCCCCCCCCCCCACCGGAGTGTAGGCTGGGAAATTTCTTGATTTCTACAATTTTGGAAACCTCTGAAGGTGGAGGGATATTCCACTCCTTGGGATAATGTGTCAGACATCCCTCTACTGGCAATGAATGACTCGCGACCTGGGCAACTCTGTCAGGGGTTTTGTTTATGTGACTTGGGTGCTGGTGCAGTATGACTAAGCTGACCCAGTTCAAAAGATAATTTTAGCCACCTGAACCTGCTTTACAATCTTTTTATCAAAGCCAGCTGCTACAAAAGGTGCTGATATGATTTTTTTATATCTTTTTTTTATCAAAGCCAGCAGCGTTAAAAGGTGCTTACATGATTTTTTTTAAAGTGGCTTTTCTTAGTGACTTGTGCACAAGTAGTGACAACCTGTTAGTGGATGTCAGACTTGGCATGCTCATAAAGTCAGCCTCTTCAATATCTTTTTTTTTTATTCATTTTTTTTTTTATATTTGCTAGGAAAAGACCTTTGAGTACAGGTGCTCTTTTACAAAGGTTCCACATCAGGAAAGTAAACACTGGAAACAGTACAAGCAATGCAGTGGATGACATAACACAGGAAATGAGCACAAAAATACAGGTTACTCACCTGTAACAGGAGTTCTAGGAATGGTATATGTTGTTCATCCACACTGTCTGGCAGGTATCCTTGCTGCTTTAAATCTTGTCGGAAGGTCTTCAAGCTGGCTCCTCCCACCCACCCGGGTGGTAAAACTCTTGGCTCCGCCCCATGACGCCAGATCTAGCCCGGGCTGAAGCTCAGGCCAGCGTCAAGCCGAGGTCAGGGTCAGGAATGAACAACACATACCATTCCTAGAACTCCTGTTACAGGTGAGTAGCCTGTATTTCTAGGACATGGATATGTTGTTCATCCACACTGTCTGGCAGACTCCTAGCAGTTCTCCGGGAGGAGGAGGCAAGAGAGACCCCGATACTTACTTGGGAAAGAGAGACTGAGAACCGAGGCCCCAAAACCAGCATCCCGGGCGTGACTCCGTTGGGTCGCATGTGGTAATGGTGATGAAGGTGTGCTGACTTCCAGGTAGCAGCCCTGCAGATTTCCTGGATAGGGACGCCCCTGAAGCAGCCACCGATGCAGCAGTATGACGGGTAGAATGAGCTCTTATCCCTCTGGGAGGCTCCATGCCCGCCAACTTATGCAGAGATCTATGCAGGAGGTGACCCACCTGCCTATCGTCCGGCTTAGCTGCAGGTCTGCCCAGATACGGCCCAAACAGCTGGCGAACCTCTCCCATTTCAGCCGTGTGCTCCTTATAGTGGCAGCCTTCTAGGGTCCAAAGTATGGAGCCTATATTCGGCCTCCGAGGTGTGACTGGGGAAGAACACCGCAGAGTCAACACCTGGTTAAGGTGAACTCCAACACCTCCTTCGGAAGGAATTTCGGTGGGGGCAGGACAACCTTTGTCCCTGTGGAAGACCAGGTAAGGAGACTCGATGGAAAGCACCTGGAGCTCTCCCATCCTTCTGGCTGACGTGATAGCCACCAAGAAGGCGGTCTTCCACGACAGGTGAGAGAGTTCACACCTGTGCATTGGTTCGAATGGCTTGCCCATGAGCTTTGCCAGTACCAGCAGTAGATCCCACGGAGGTGGAGGTTCTCGCACCGGAGGGGAAATGTGATCAAGGCCTTTGAAAAAGCGCCAGACCACCTTCTCCTGCGCCACAGACTGCTTCCGCCCGCGTCTGCAAGCAGAGATGGCTGCCAGGTGCACCCAGGTCACGACCCAAGCCCTTGCTGAGAAAGGGACCACAGGTAGTCCAATATGCTCGCCAAGGAACAGGAGGAAGGGTCCAGGCCTTGCCCTGACAACAAATGGAAAACCTTTCCATCTGAAGGCGAGCATTTTCTGGTCGACTCTTACGGGATGCCTCAACCACGCTGAGGACCTCGTTGGAAAGACCCAAGGCCTGGAACTCTAGCCCCAGGAACCAGGCCGTCAGGTGCAGGGATTGAAGGTCCGATGGAATACCTTCCCGATTGACTGAGAGCAGATCTGGGCGAGCTGGAAGCTGCCTCGAAGCCTGGAGCTGAGGCTGAGGAGATCTGGTACCAGTACTGGCGGGCCAGTCTGGGGCTATCAGAATCACCTGTGCCTTGTCCCTCCTTGCTTTGAGCAGCACCTTGTGCATCAAGGGGAACGGGGGAAAGGCGTAGAAGAGGCCCGGGGTCCACAGCCTCGAGAAGGCATCCCCCTGCAGAGAGCCCTGATGAGGGGGGCGGGCATGGAACAGCCTCAACTTCGCATTCTCCCTGGAGGCAAACAGGTCCACCTGAGGTGTGCCCCAATGGGAGAATAGATCTCGTACTACCTCCGGCAGGAGAGACCACTCGTGGGAGGCAGCCCCTATCCGGCTTAGGGCATCGGCCAGGGTGTTGGAGGCTCCTGTCACATGAATGGCTAGGAGATCCGCCTCCAGGCTGCACACGAGTGACCAGATGCGGAGAGCTTCCTTGCATAGGAGCATGGAGCGCGTCCCGCCCTGGCGGTTTAGACAGTACATGGTCGTGGTATTGTCCGTCTGGAGCCGGACCACTTGACCCCGAAGAAACGGAGCAAAGGCGGTGAGAGCTAGACGGACCGCCGGAGCTCCAGCAGGTTGATGTGGCATCGGGACTCCCGCGGGGACCAGAGGCCGTGCGCTCGGTGTTCCCCAGATGGGCACCCCAACCCATCAGAGAGGCATTGGTCGATAGAGAGACCATCGGCTCGGGCGGACGAACGGGATGCCCTCCTGCAGATGAACTGGAATGGTCCACCACTGGAGAGCGCTCCACATCCCCTGGGTCACCGCCACTAGCTGGTCCAATGGATCACAGCTGCCAGGACCACTGGCTGGCCAGCCCCCACTGAAGGGGCGATGTTCCAGCGGGCCCAACGGACCATGCTGGTACAGGCCGCCATGAGACCCAGGAGGCGAGGAAGTCCCGGCAGAGGCGCAATTGCCCAACCAGAAATGACTGGGCAAAGGAGGAAAGAACCTCGGCCCTGTCCGCCGGGAGCCGTGCTCTGGCTCGAAGAGAGTCGAGCTCTGCCCCGATGAAAAGAATCACCTGCTTCGGCTCGAGTTCCGACTTGGCCTCGATGAGGAGGCCGACCTGAGAGCAAACCTGGAGGGCCAGGTCTCTGGACTGCTCCACCTCCTGTCTGGAGGGGGCTGCTATCAGCCAATCGTCCAGGTAAGGGTAAACCCGAACCCCTCGGCACTGCAGGAATGCTGTCACCACTGCCATGCAGTTGGTGAAGACCCTGGGGGTGGGAGATAAGCCGAAGGGCATGGCTTGGAACTCGAAAAGGGAACCTTCTGCTCGAAAGCGAAGGAACCTTTGATGGGACGGACGGATAGGGATGTGAAAGAACGTGTCCTGTAGGTCCAGAGAGCAGAACCACACGCCATGTTCCAAGGATGGGATTATCTGAGCCAGAGTGACCATCCTGAGGGTTCGAGACCTTAGGAACTTGTTCAGGTCGTGTAGGTAGAGAATGGGGCGCCAGCCCCCCGTCCGTTTCGGAACCAGGAAGTACCTGGACACGAACCCCGGGTTTGAGGGAGGGTCCGCCACCTCTCTTATCACCTCCTTCTCAAGGAGGAGAGCGATGTCGGCTCGGCGAGCTGACAGCGAGGCTTCGGACCCCGAGGCCCCCCGAGGTGCGACGGCTCTGAAGGGTGGGGCCTGCTCGAACTCCAGAGGCAGGCCCTTTCCTACCACCTCCAACACCCACCTGTCTGTGGTAAAAGCAGACCAGGCAGAAAGGAAGTACCGGAGCCGTCCCCCCACGGGGGGAACCTGGGGTGAGGTGACGAGGTTGGGGGCGACACCCCTCAACCCGTCACTGTGCTGGCTTGGAGGAGAGACCGGCCGAGGGACTGGGCCTTTTACCTCCTGCTTCCTGGAGGAGGAAGCCGCAGGCTTGGGTTTGGGGACGCCAAGCGAGCCTGCTGGTCCTGGTGTTGCTGGGCCGGGCGTGTCAGGCGTAGACGGACGAAAGGGCTTTGGGTTGAGGTCTGCGCCCATGTCCTCTGAGTGATGATACAGAGTCCAAGGTGGCATTGGACTTTTTCGATCCTCTGAGGTGGCCTTCCACTCCAGGGCCGAAGAGGTCGGTTCCCAAGAAGGGGACATCCGCCAATTTGTGCTGGGTATCCGCTGTGAAGGTGGATATCCTCAGCCATGCCCGACGGCACATAGCCACTGCAGCCGCTACTGACCTGGCGCATGAATCACAGATGTCCAAAGCAGTCTGAAGTTGCTGCTTGGCCACTGCCCTGCCCTGGTCCCGCACCTGCTTGACCGTGGTCTGCAGGTCAGCCGGGAGATGAGGGACCACCTCGTCCAGGGAGCCCAACAAGGCGTGAGAAAAATGCGCCATCAGTACGGCCGAGCTGGCCTGACGAAGGCCAAGGGAGGACGCAGCGTAGACTTTTCGCCCGGCATAGTCCAATTTCTTGGACTCCTTGTTGGGAGGTTTGTCCACGTCCCTAGCGTTTCCGGCACGCCGGAAAACGCTGTCGGTAACTAACCCCTCGGCCGAGGGATGTTCCAAGAAACCGGACAGAGAACCGGAGGGGACCGTGATACTTCCGGCCATCCAGCTCGAAGGCTTAGGGCAGGAAGCAGGATGCCAGAGCTCCAAGGCGGGCCCACAATGGCCTCAGCCACAGGAAGGCCTCCTGTGAGGGGAATCCCCCGGGTCCAATATTCCTGTGAGGGATACTTGGCCCGCTTGGATACGTGGTCGAGCTGCATCCCGTGGATTCAGAGATGAGTCTGAGCAACCCCAGGAAGGAAGAAGGGCTGTCGTCCAGCGACTGACCTCCAGAGGACTCAAGTCCACTCGCTTGGAGAAGAAGGAGGAATAGTCGGACTGGAAGATCCGCAGAGCTGCTCGGCCTCGAGCCACCTCCACCGCCGAGGGCGATCGGGAGTGAGGTGGGACCACAGCCTCATGGGCAGACCCTGAGCCGACCGAGAATTCTTGGTCGGAGCCCCAAACCGCGCTGTGGAGGCGGAGGTTCCACCGGAATCAGTGGAGCAGCTGGTTTTGGCTGAACAACCGCCCGACAGCAGGCTTCTGGTAAACGGGGTTGTTTCGCCGCTCGCGTGACAGCCACTTAATGGCCGGGAAGGTGACGCATCGGCTTATTCCTGGTCAGAAGGAGCTGCCGCCGCATGAGGTTCATATCGTCGACGAACTCATGCCGTGGTTCTCATCCGAGGAGGAGGAAGAGGATGCGCGGGGAGCGCCGCCATCACGCTGGTGCCGACCGCCTGTGATGGCGGGATCGGCTGGACCGCCAAGAAGTCCAAGACCAGAACCTCGGCTTTCCGAGGACGGCGGAGAGGGACGGTGGAACTGGCTCCTCCTCGGCTCGGAGGAACACCCAAGGCTCCGGAACCGGAGGCACTGGCAAGCCACGGGATCCTCAACTCCAACCGGGGAACCGGGAGAGGATTTTCGGCCACAGTCGACAACTCCGTCAACGGGTCGAGAAAGATCTCGACTGCGTCGACGGGAGTCTCGGTCAACTGACCTGACGGGGACACCGTGAGACCAGTGGCCGAAGCCGAACGATCGACCGAAGTCGATGGCCGACAACTCGGGGAGAGGGACCTTTCCCGCTCCCAAGAGCGTCGACGAAGAGACTTACCCTTGTCTTTCTTCTTGGACCGAGAAGAAGGAGGTCCAGCAGACGTTGGTCCCTCTCCCCTAGTGGAGAGGGACAGACAAAGCTCCTTAAAAGAAGCTGTGTAAGAGGAACCCAGGGAAAGCGGAATAAAAGCCGCGGTCGAGGAAGATGCGGCCAGCGCCGCCTCCTCTTCGAGGGCGATCATCTGCTCTACCTGATCCCTGAAGTAGCTGCTGCAGGGCCTTTTTTGACTTAACCGATGGAAAACGCTTTCGGGCGCCCAGTTGTAAACGGGCGCCACGGTCTTCAGGACGAGGCTGAGAAGGAAGAGCACAGGTCGCAGCTTTCGCGGGTCGGTTCGAGGCCTAAACAGTACACACACACGTGGAGTGCGGATCCGTCCGAGACACCTTCTGCCCACAAGGGCACCGCCGAAAACCGGGAGTCGATTTGTCCATCGCAGCCGCGAGGGATAGAAGACCGAAGTCTTTTAAGCAAAAAACTTTTAAATTCGGAAAACCGAAGAATTAGGAACCAGTCTTATACGCAGAACGTTAAGGAGGGAACCTGAGCTTCCAAGCTGTAAGGAAGATCTGGCGTCATGGGGCGGAGCCGAGAGTTTTACCACCCGGGTGGGTGGGAGGAGCCAGCTTGAAGACCTTCCGGCAAGATTTAAAGTGGCAAGGATACCTGCCAGACAGTGTGGATGAACAACATATCCATGTCCCTAGAAAAGGATATTACAGTTCAACACAGCTTACACAGAGGACAAATAAACATGCAGTGACACTGAGTCAGTCTTATGAAGGGAGAATCACTGCTTCTTAAGAGTAAAATCAGTCACTTTTGGAGCGTGGCTGATGTTATGTCAGCCAAGTTCCAAAAGTGACCGATTTTACTGTTAAGCAGACAATAATACGATTATTCACCACCTTAGCTTTGCCACTAGACAAAGGTAGAAATCATTTCATGCAGTGCACAGACAAACTAAACAAACTAGAGGTTATTTCATCAAATTTATTTTTGGCTAAGGTTAGTCTTGTAAGGTGGACAAGCTTATACACAGTATATTGTATACATATACAGCAGAAGCTGAGAAATTGGCCCCAAAAATTTAAATGGAGAGGGATGAAAAAGCAGATCACTGAGACTCCAACACAGGAGACTGACTTCTAATGATAGGAGGGTGGTGTAGTGCTTCAGGCTGGACTTGGGCAGTTTGAGAACTTAAGAGTTTTCTAGAGTGGCTCTGTATAAGAAGCAGATTATTTCTTGTTATGTTTTAAACTGGTGTGTTACTGTTAAATATCTTGAGATTTAATGTAGGGTGGTTTTCTGCCAGCTGCCATCCATGCAACAGATTTAATGGGACTGGCACAAATACAAGTTCCAGGACTGGAATGACTAAATTTGAAAGTTCTGCATGTTTGAAGAAAGCGAGGAAATTAATTGGTGATGACTGCCCCCTTTATGCCTGAAATGGTAAAGTAAACTAAATAATTTTACAGTGATATGGTTTACTTTATTGCTGTTGTTGAAATTCATAAAGATTAATGCAATGTTACGGTTTTTAAACGGTTCGTCTGTTATAGTAACCCTGATGTTTTGCTGTGCTGTAGTTGTGGGAACAGGAATTAGATACTTTGTAAAGCTGAGGTGTAATTACATTTAATTTCTACCATGCAGCGTACTGTTAGAGCCTCAATTAACTGATCCTTTATGCTCTCAAAATGTTTAAATATGGTTACTCTACATGTCGTTACTAGTTTAAAGTATGACTTTAATTGGACTTTTTTTTTTTTTAATTACTCTTTTGTCCCCCTGCACTCCACGGCAACCCCTTTCTTCTGGGTCCCTAATGTGCCCCACAGCTAGCACGGAGAGGGCTGAAAGGCACTGGCTTCCTTATGAGTGCCCCACTCTCCAATGTTTTTCGAGCCTCTGGCGGCCCCCCCCCCCGGCGGGGTGGAGGACTCCCCACTTCCCCTCCATCCTTCAGGCAAGAGCATGCACCAGGAGCCACAGCTGCCTCAAACCCTCCGGCTGACGCAGGGACCCGTCTACAGGTGCCACTGTGAGGGGTTTCCCATTTTCTGGCCCCGCCCCCTGCAGATGTCGAACACAGGAAGGGCCAATGAGATGAAGGCACACAGAGATGTGCCATTGCTCAGGCCATCGTCCGACCTCCCTGTACTGCTCCCTCATCTGCACCACCACTTGTGGTCACCCAGGCGGCAGTATAGCAGCAAGGTCTGCAACCTTCTCCTCCTGGAGAAGGACAGCAGCCTGATGGGCGCTTGATCCTTCTCTCCCCCCCCCCGGCCCTCCACCAACCCAGGCTCACTGCCGAACCCGGGTTGCTGGCATCTCAAGCAGCAGTGCTACCGCTGCACTGGCGGGCCAGCTGTAATTGGGATGTTTTGAAACATTTCTCTGAAATGAGCTATTTTGCCAGCACTGAGGAATTCATTTTTTGTATTGTATTATGCAAAGTCTATCTATAAAATATTAAAGAAGCAGAAAACCGATGACACTGACCTTTCTAGCAATAGGCATTCTGTTGAAGATATTCCATAAAACAATTCCGACAATTACTTTATCTCGCATATAGAAAATTACACCTTTCCCATAGTCTTCTCCTTGCTCTGGAGCATGAGGTGCTGACGGAACACTGGAAGGTACGCTGATTTTAGACGCGGTCTCCTCTGTTTCACTCTCTGACCGAATGCCTGTACCTGTAAGGATTCAAACAAAAAGAAAGAGCTCAGAGTAAAGTCTTGACCATTGTTTCCTATAGAGATAATCTTGCACTTATCAAGCACCTACTAGCTCCCCACTGTGGACACTTTTGGTAGTACCTTATTTAATATCAACATGACAATGACAACACTTTACTTTTGGTCACAGATTCTTCTTGCACAACGCACACTACACTTTTGGCACCACAAAACTGAGATTTTAACTTTCGCTGCTATTTTTTGCTGTTTTAGAGCTATAAACTGAGAATGGAAACTGAGAATGTATTAACCAAATTGCTCTGGGTCTATGCTGCTGTAAAACCAAATGTCAGCTATATACACAGCGGATGCAGTCCCCAAACAGGAGCTACACTAGTGCTGGGGTGCTCACGATACAAGTAAGTTCAAGTGAATAGGAAAATTGGGCACTCACTCTCTGAAGAATACCCAGACACCGCTCTCCATTTAGTAGTGAAAAGCGGTTTATTAGAACTCACAACAATGTATGCCTGACATGTTCTGGAAAACTTCCTTTCTCAAAAGCAAGTGTTCCGAAACACATCAAGTGTACGTTGTATACAAGTTCTAATACACCACTTTTTACTACTAAATACAAAGCGGCGTCTGGGTATTCTTCAGAAGGCGAGTGCCCAGTTTTCCCTGTTTAGTTATTTAAATAACGGAGATGGAACCTTGGCTGCTTTGTTTGGCACTTTAAAAAAATATAAACAGAACTGAACTTCTGCTGCTGTTTTAAATCAAAATCATGCATTCTGAGCATTATCCAAACTGTCATGCGTGTTCTGCTGCTAAACAACCATATTTCTGCCTTTTGCACAAAGACGCTGCAGTTTACTGTCAGTTTGAAACTTTTACTGACCAATACACCCAAACTTTTCTGAGAGCTTTTCAGCTATTGCCACTACGATGAATCAGAAGTAATGGTGAAGCAATGCCACACTCAGCATTTGTCCATACCAAGAAATATTTTGGAGTTTGAAACTTTTTCTGACCAACATATTTAAACTATTCTGTGAACTTTTTAAGACTGATGGTGAAGCACTCTTATGCTCAGCATTTATTTATATCAGAACTGTTTTAGAAGCTTTTTAACTGTTTTGATGAACCAGAACTTTTGATCAAACATTATTTATTTCAGTTTTGGATTAATATCTTTGCACTATGGAGCTTGTTTACAAAGGTTCCAAGCCGAGGATAAAACCAACAGGACAGTACACTGTATACAGACATAAAGCAAATAATCACATACAGAGAAGGAAAAAATAAATAAATGTTACATCAGGTAGTTTCCGTAGTAATAATCGATGGACAATGCACAGGTAGTCAGAGAGGGGGAAGATCAGGAAGTAGGATCAGGATTAGGGGTGGTGAGGAGGGACAGGGAGTATATGGGTGGGGTGAGGGAGGAAACATTAGGGTTGAGTAAGTGCCCACCTAAATAGTGGTGTAGCAGCCAGAGGAGGCTTTGTCACCGGGGGGTGGGGTGGGATGTGTGTGTGTGTGTGTGTGTGTGTGTGTGTGTGCAGTAAGGAGTAGGTAGCGAGGAGACTGCTATGGGGACACTTAGGGGATGAATCAAGGGCTCTGCACAACTAGGCGTAGCAGTTACAGGGATTGCCCCAAAGCAACAGATGGTCGAGCTCTCTTTTGAATGGGCCAATTTTCTCATAATCAATAAGGGAGACCGGTAGGTCATTAAAGTACTGAGGCCCTCGATGTGACAAAGCACGCTGAGCAAGTGAGGTTCACCGAAAAAAGGATGAGGAGTGCTCCTTTAGTCATACTTCTCATTGATTTGGAGGGTTGTGAGCACTGTTATGCTCGGCATTTGAGTACTATAAACACTAAGCGGCACATGAAGTGAAAAGAACAGTTACGTAATAACTTACCATAACAGTAGATCTTTGAGGGGATCTCAGTTATCAGGTCATATCGTAGGAACTTCACAGTTGGTGAAGCAGGATCCACAAGGAAGATTTTCAGCAGTACAACTTGGGCTGCCCACGCCAATGTCGTCTGCCGATGTCATCAACCTTATAAAGGTGTGAGCAACCCCCTCCCTCCTCAAGTCTTTCCCCTGGAGACAAAGAGAGCATGTGCATACCTCTAGCCATGGCGGACCAAGGGGGGAGAGAGAGAGAGAGAGATAGCCCAGGCCTATAAGAAAGGCTGGCTACACCAGATAGCCAGTTCCAGCAGAGAGTTCCAAAAAGAGGGATGGTGGGAGGGAAGACAGACCTGATGACTAAGATCCCCTTGAAGATCTACTGTTATGGTAAGTTCTCATGTAACTGTTCTATCTCCTTCGGGGGTATCTCAGTCATCAGGTCACACCACAGGAACGAGTCCCAAGCAGTTGCAGGTGCAAACAGATAGTCTGGGAGGAAGGCCAACATTACGCTTAAGACAGCAGGCCCTGCAGCACAGCACAGCACTGCCAAATCCTGCATGGGCTCTAGAGGCAATGTCCAGACTGTAATGCTTGGTGAAAGTGTGGACAGTACTTCAGGTGGCAGCCGCACAAATGTCAGAGGCTGAGACCCCTTGGAAACGAGTCAAAGAGGCAGCCATACCTCTTGTGGAATGATCTTTGAGAGCTCCAGGCACTTCTCCATATTTGTTATAGCAGAACACTAACCTGGGGCAAAATAAACAACCGCTTCGACTTTCTACATTCCTTGTTTCGGAGCACGTAATACTTCAGAGTTCTGCGCACATCTAACATATGGAGCAGTGCTTCCTCTGGATTGGTATGCACAGGAAAATAAACAGGGAGGTGGACAGATTGGTTTAATGTAAAATCAGATACCACCTTAGGGAGAAAATACAGGTTACTCACCTGTAACAGGAGTTCCAGGAATGGTATATGTGGTTCATCCACACGCAGGTCCCTTGCCGCTTTAAATCTTGCCAGAAGGTCTTCAAGCTGGCTCCTCCACCCACCGGTGGTAAAACTCTCGGCCCGCCCGTGACAGATCTAGCCCGCTGGAAGCCAGGTTGTGCGTCGAAGCCAGGTGGGTCACGTGGATGAACAACATATACCATTCCTAGAACTCCTGTTACAGGTGAGTAACCTGTATTTCTAGGGACATGGATATGTTGTTCATCCACACTTACTGGCAGACTCCTAGCAGTTCTCTGGGAGGAGGGAGGCAAGGCACACACCCCTACTTAGGTAGAAAGACTGGAGAACCGAGGCCCCGACCAGCACCCCAGCGTGACCCAAGGTCGATGTGGAGGGGAATGGTAAAGCCTGCTTCCGGGTAGAAGCCCTGCGGATATCCTGGACCGAGTGTCCTTGGGCAGCCACCGATGCAGCGGAAGGACGGGTTAAAAGAGCGCTTATCCTCAGGGAGGCTCCATGCCCGCCCGCCTAAAGTGGAGACCTTGTAGGGTGACCCGCCCGCTTGTCTTCCACTGGGCTGCAATCTGCCAGATGCGGCTTCAGCGAAGGTGATGAACAGCTGGCGAACCTCTCCCGACTTAAGCTTCCACGCCTCACGAGGTGAGCTGCAAACGGTTCCCACGGAACCTGAATACGGCTTCCGAGGTGTGAATGGGGATAAACCCCGGCAGAGGCAAAACCCCCGAAGGAAGACTCCACCATCGCCTCCTGGAGGAACTTGGTGGGGCACAGGACAACCTAGTCCCTGTGGAAGACCGGATAGGGAGGTTAAAGGAGCGCTGTGAACTCTCCCAGCCTTCTGGATGGCGGAGTGGCCCCAAGAAGGTGTTCTTCCACAACAGGTGGGGGAAAACGCACCTGTGCAAAGGTTGGGATGGCTTGCTCATGAGCTAAGCCCATACTAGTAAGGATCACGAGAAACGGAATACTCTCTCAAAGGAGGAGGCGTGGTCGAGGCCTAGAAGTGCCAGACCACCTTCTCTGTACCACCAGCTACCCTCCGCCCGCGCTCGGAAGACAGTGGTGACCACAGAAGCACCCAGAGGTCATCGGATCGGGGTCTAAGGATGGACCGCAATGGTCCGGAATGCTATGCCCAGGGACGGGAAGGGCACCGCCTATCCATCATCGGAAGAAACTGTCCCTCCCAAAGGACAAGCATCTTGGCCGACTTCTTAGCAGGACGCCCGAGGTCGAGGACCTGCCGAAGACTCTAGGCCTGGCCCTAGCCGCACAGGGATGGCCAACAGGTGCAGGGATTGAAGGTCCAGATGGATAACCTTCCCCTGAAAAGGAAAGACAGGACCGGCGGACTAGAGACCGTCTCGGGAGCCTGTGGCTGAGACTGAGGAGAGCTGGATACCAGCACTGGCAATCCAGTCTGGGGCTACCAGCATCACCTGCGCCAAATCCCTCCTCGCCTTGCCCGTAGGTCAAGGGAAATGGGAAGAGGCACGGAGGGGCCTGGGGTCCGTGGCCCTGATGGCATCCCCTACAGCAAGCCTTGCTGAGGGTCGGGCAAAAAACAGTCTCGGCCTAGTATTCTCCCCGGAGGGAAAAGGGAGAAGATCCTGTGCTACCCCCGGCAGGGGAGACTCATGAGGCGCAGCCTATGCCCGGCTTAGGTGCAAGAAATAGGATTTGGGCCCTGCCATGAAATGGCTAGGAAGCCTCACTGCGCAACCACCTAATGCGGAGAACCTCCTTGCACCGAGACAAGGGACAGACCAAACCTGGCGGAGTAGGTAGCACATGGTCTTGGAATAATCCAACTTGGACTTAGACCACTAGACCCCGTACAAGCGGAGCGAGTGGTGCCGGCTAATCGGACCGTCTGTCTCCAGCGAGCGGGAAGGACATCGGGACTCACAAGAGGACCAGAGGCGACGCACCTGCATTCCCAAGATGGGCACCCACATCCGAGAAGCATCGGTTGGAAGACCGGCAACTCAGGGCGAACAAGCAGGATAGTCTCCGCGAAGTTAGAACGGTCCGGGAGCGTTCTCCCAACTTCTGGGCTGTGGGTCACTTAACTGGTCCCACGGGAACAGGCGTTCCAGACCTCTGTTGGCCCTCCCACTAAGGGAAGGCCCTGAGGCCTAGGAGGAGCAGGAGGTCCTGGCAGGCGTAATTCCCGCCAACCGACCGGCAAAGGAGGAAGAGCCTCGCCCTGTTCGCCGAGCTGAGCTCGGACTCAAAGTCGAGCTTAGTCCCAAGAAGCTTCACCGCTGGGATCACGAGTTCTCACTGCCTCAAACAGGAGACCAGTCTGCCTTCCGGTGGGGTGACATCCGGACCCTTCCATGCCGCAGAGACTGCTAAGCAAGGAAGTGTTAGGAACTCGTAAGCAGCTCCCCCGCAAGAAGGGGTGGAGCCTCCCCCAAAAACGGATGGAACGAGGAGTAGGTACATCCTGGAGACCAGGAAACAGCTACACGCCACGTTCTGAGGATGGAATGTCTGCAGAAGAGAGACCATCCAGGCGTGCGGGAGGATGGGCAAGCCCCCGTCCGTAAGAGACCAGGAATACCTGGACACGAACCCGGGTTGAATGGGGTCCATGGCCTTCCTGATCATCTCTAACTAGAGAGCCAGGCATGTCGGACGGCCGACACAGGGCAGTGAACTCCAAATTCCCGTGAGGCAACGGTTCAAAGGATCCGCTCGCAACTTGAGACAGGATCCACCCAAAATACCTCCAGAACGAGGCGGAGCCTGCCCCCACGGAAAACCCGGCTGGGACAGCAGAGCCAGAGCAATGCCCTTGGCCCACCACTGAGCAGGCTTAGAGGGGAGGGAGCCGAGGAGCCCTCTGTTTCCTGCCTCCTCCTTCCTTTTGAGGAAGACGCTGGTTTGGCAACAGGCAGCCTAGCGATGCTTGCTGGCCTCACGCTGGGCAGGGGCCCCAGGGCTCAGGGGGAAAAGGGGCTTACGCAAAGGCTGACGGCTGCCCTTGACCCGTGGGCGAGAGTGACCGAGTCCGGAGTGGCATCGGACTTCTCAGGCCCATGGATGTATCCCTCCACTCCAGGGCCGAAAAGGTCAGTCCCCAAGAAGGGGATGTCCGCCAACTCGTGCTGGGTTTCCAAGGAGAAGGATGTTAACCTCAGCCACGCCCTGCGGCGCATGGCCACTGCGGCCGCCACCGATCTGGCACAGGAGTCGCTTCAGATCCAGAGCCGCCTGGAGCTGCTGCTTCGCCACCGCCTCTACCTTTGGTCCCGGCACCTGTCGAACCGTGGTCCGTGAGGTCACCTGGGAGATGAGGAAGAACTCGTCCAGGAGCCCAAAAGGGTGTGGGAGAAATGTGCCATCAGTGCAACCAAGCTGACCTGACGGAGGCCTAGGGAGGACACAGCGTAAACCTTACGCCCGACATAGTCCATCCTTCTAGACTCCTTGTCGGGGGGGTTTGTCCACATCCGCGGCGTTTCCAAGACATTGGAAAACGTCGTCGGTAATTACCCCTTCAGCCGAGGGGTGCTCCGAGAAACCGGGCAGAGAACCAACCGGGATAGGATACCTCCGAGCTACCCTGGCCGAAGGCGCAGGGCAAGAAGTAGACCGCCGCCATAGCTCTAAGGCTGGGCCCACAATAGCCTTAGCCACTGGGAAGGCCTCCGTGGAGGAACCCCTTCGATCTAGAATCTCCAGAAGGGGGTAAGGAGCCCGATCGGAGATGGGCTTAAGCTGCATTCCAGTAAACTCTGAAATGAGCTGAAGTAGACCCTTAGAAGACGATGGGCTGTCGTCTACTGGATGTTCCTGGGAAGACCCGGGGTCCTCCCTGTCAGGAAACATGGCAGAGCCTGCTCCAGGCTCCGAAGGGTCTGCAAAAAGCTGCCGCAGGCCCGAGGCACTCTTCATCTGCCAGGGCGGGCAGGAGTGAGGGAACCGAGTGACCTGAAGGACAGGCCACGGTCCGGCCTGGACTCCGCCGAAGGCGGAGGGGCAGCGAGGGTCGAGCGAGCAACCGGTCCTGGAGAAGGCTCCTCCACCGATTTGAACGGCTGCCGACCAAGCGGCGACTACTTGCTATCTGGAGAATGAATCGGGAGTCGATTGAAACCCAGACAGCTGCTGTCGCCACATAAGTTCCTCGTAACACCGATGCCAATCGATCGAAACCGCCTCATTCGAGGAGGGGACGAGGAAGAACGGCCACTTAACCCGTGTTCGGACCGAGAACGCAGAGATCGGGCGTGAGCTGCCAGACCGAGAGGCAGACAGAGACGAGACCCAAACCTGGGTAACCGAGGGCGGGCCTGGGAAGAAAGGGAGCACCGGCCTCCCTCGGCTCGGAAGAACGGACCGAGGGCTGTCACCCGGCGAGGACAGAGTTGATTACCAAGGCGGGGAAGATGGCCTCAGCAGAACCCCGAAGACGGGTCGAGACTCTACAACGTCAAGGGATTTGGCCGGCTGACCTGACGGGGTACCGTGAGGCCAGAGGTCAAGCCTCGCCCCGGTCGAAGGCCGCCAATGAGGGAGGGGAAACTCCCGCCCCGAAGAGACTCCCATCGGCCCTTTAACATAGGCAGAGGCAGGCCAGGTTCCCTCTCCCTTGGAGGAGAGGGAATGACTAACCCTGAGCGAAGCTGAATGTAAGGAATCAAGGAGAGCAGGATAAGCTCCGCAACTGAAGGAGAGAGGAAGGGACACGTCCCTTCCCGGCAGGATAAGACTGCAGAGAAACAGTCGGCGGGCACCCGCCGGTCCGATGGAGACTCCGGGAGCGAGAACTACTGGATGTCCGAGCTCCGAACGGGCCGCCGCTGTCCTTCCGGAGAGCTGACGAAAAGGTCAGAACAAAAATTGCAAGCCCGAGGATCGTGATCCAAGTCCAGGCAAAAAGAGCACGTGGAGTGCGAGTCCTTCCTGGAGGAACTAACCGTACGTCTCTCGGGGCCGTAAAAAGCCATCGCCGCAGTGAAGAAGAAAAGATTGAAGATTCAAGGATACTTTATTAAATTTGAAGACCGAACTTTTCAGGAACCAGTCAAAAACGCAGAGCGCTAAGGAAGGAACCTGAGCTTCCAAGCGGTAAGGAAGATCTGGCGTCATGGGGCGGAGCCGAGAGTTTTACCACCCGGGTGGGTGGGAGGAGCCAGCTTGAAGACCTTCCGGCAAGATTTAAAGCGGCAAGGGACCTGCCAATAAGTGTGGATGAACAACATATCCATGTCCCTAGAACTTAGGATTCATGTGCAAAGACACCATGTCTATGTGAAAAATCAAATACAGCTCCTCGCACCAGAGGGCCTGAAGCTCTGAAATTCTTCAAGCAGAAGTAATAGCAACCAAAAATAATGCTTTCCAGGAAAGAAAGCGTAGCTTGCAAGTTGCATCTGGCTCAAAAGGAGACAGAGTCAACTTCTCCAAAACAAAATTCAAATCCCGGACTTCCGGTGATGTCACCGACCGATGCAGACACGTGGGCGATGGTCTCTCCCACACCCTCTGGCTAAAAGGTTTAAATTTAATTAAAATAGCGAGGCAGCTCATCTGAAAACAGAGCCACTGTGTTACAAGAGCATGGCGACTAGAAGTAAACCCAAGACGTGAGCGGGCAGCGGGTTGAAACAATAAAAACTGAATATACCCATTAAAGCTGCAGCTCCACCGGATGAGGCCTCTTAGCCTGCCGAAACGACTGAACAGACAAGGGAAACTGACTCGGAGGACAAAGGGGAGGATTTTACTATTACCTCTTGACAGCTCTGCCGGGAGCTGCGACGTCTCAGCAATACGTTGGATACTATAAAGGCAGACATTAAACAAAACAGATCCAACATCGCAAAGCTAGGCAAGCAAATAGAAGAAATAGCGGAAAGCTTTGCTACCTGTTTGGAAACAGTTGACCTGCACAGTGGGGCCATCATTCAGCTCCATGATCATACGCAGCTCCTCACAGGCAAGATGGAGGACCTAGAAAAAAGATCACGTAGGATCAATTTGAGAATTCACGGCTCACCAGAAAATTCTGAAGTGGGAAGCATGGCAGATTACATTGAAGGATTGATTAAAGAGCTTTTAGACACAAGTAAAGATGTCCCACTGAATATTATTCGAGCTCACAGGGCCCTGTCCGCTCCCTCAAAACACCCGAAAGCGCAACCACGTTCTGTAATAATTGCATTCCTGGACTACCGGACAAGAGAGATGGTCTTGAAAAAAGCCTGGGCCAAAAAAGAAGTGGTGTTTGGCAACACTTGACTATTCTTTGAACCAGATTATGCTCAGACAACAATGGCGCGCAGGAAGAGTACAGTTACGCAAGAACTTACCATAACAGTAGATCTTCGAGAGAGGCTCTTGTAGTAGGTAATTACATATTGGACTGACGCCGGTAGGCGGCAGGACCCCACGGAAAAATTTCTAGCTAGCAGTGTCTGGCGAGGGACCGCCCCCACGTCAGGTGACTGGTGTCAGGAGACGTCGGTATAAAGGGGTGGGAGAGGAGACTAGGACCAATTGGTCCGAGTCATCTACCAACTGATCCCATTGAGAGCGAAGCATCCACTGAGAGACCCTCATGTGGAGCCGAGCACGAGGGACTGTCAGGATAGCAGCCGCCATAAGCCTGAGGAGGCGAAGAACTGACCTTGCACTGACCGCCTGCGGCTGGACAACAGGCTTATCTGAGTCTGGAGTGTGGCTGCCCTGTCCGGTGGCAGGAAGACCCTGCCTAGGGTCGTGTCCAGTATTGCCCCAATGAACTAAAGTGAGACTTGGAATGGTTGATGGTAAAACCCAGACAGGCAAAGACCTGCTGGGTGAGGGAGAGGCAGTGCAGGAGATCCTCCCTGGACGAGGCCGCCAGGACGCAATCGTCCAGGTACGGGAAAACCTATACCCCCCGGGTACGCAGGTAGGCTGCCACCACCGCAAGGCATTTGCTAAATACTCGCAGGGCTGAGGAGAGGCCAAATGGAAGTGCCTTGAACTGGTAGTGGTCCCCCTAGAAAGCAAAACGGAGATATCTGCAGTGAGACGGGTGGATAGCTATGCGCAGGTAAGCGTCCTGCATATCCAGAGCGCACAGCCACTGGCCCGAGCGGAGGAAGGGCAGAAGGCTCTGCAGTGAGAGCATCCTGAACCTCTTGTACTCCACAAAAAGGTTTAGGGAACTGAGCTCTAGAATAGGTCTTACATCTCCTGTCTTCTTCGGGACCAGGAAGAAGTGGGAATAGTAACCTGTTCCTTGCCAGGGAAGGGGGACAGGTTCTATCGCCTCCTTCAGCAAAAGTGCTGAAATTTCCTCCTGGACCAGAAGAAGATGTTCCTGAGAATACGACGACCTTGGGGGAGGGTGACAAGGTAATTTCTGCAGAAACTCTACTAAGTGTCCTTCTGTGATTAGCTGGAGCACCCATGAATCCGATGTTATCCTCTCCCAGCCCGGAAGGTGTAGGGAAAACTTCCCTCCTACCGGTTCCTCCGGGAAGCCCATAAGTAGTGGGAGAGGGAAGGAGTCAGGTGGTGTGGGGCAGCACCGCAGCTGAAGCTCCCACTGCTTTTTGGGTGGGGTGGGGGTGGGGACTTGGCAGCTGCGGGGTCCCTACGTTTAGTGGCCCTCTTTCCCTGTGGTCTTGCTTTGGGCAGATTCCATCTGCGAAAGGGATGGCGCTGCGATTGATGGGGATGATACATAGAGTCGACACACTTTAGTGCAGTCTCCTTCTCCTGCAGGTCGGTGATGATGTCCTTGACATCACCCCCGAACAGCACCGAACCCTGGAAGGGCGCTTCCTGGATAGTGGACTGCACTTCCGGGACCAACCTTGATACTCGAAGCTAAGCAAGACGCCGTAGACCTACGGTGAAAGCTGAACTCCTACCAGCAGTGTCCACTGCATCGTAGGTCACACGAAGAATGTGCCGACTGGCCGAACATGCAAAGCGGACGAGGTCAGCCACTTCCTGCTTGACTTGAGAGTCCGGAAGGGAGTCCAATTTCGATTCTACCTCACTAAGAATCTCCTTCTGGTAATCTCCCATGTGGCCAACGTAGTTCAGGACCTTAATACCCAGAATGGAAGAAGCAAAAAACTTCTTGCCATATTGGTCCAGAAGGCGGGATTCTTTGTCAGGTGGAGACGAGCTAAGATGTTTGGGTTGAGCTGACCGGCCATGAGCGGCGCTAATCACAACCAAGTCAGCATGAGGGTGGGCATCTAAAAAGTCAACACCCTCTGGAGCCTGGTATAGCCTGTTCGACTTCCTGGGAAGTGGGGCTAAGGCAGACGGTTGTTTCCATATGGTGGTAATAAGGTCGGCATGAGGCTCGATCCAGGGTGGCACCAAAGTGGGAGCTGTCATAGGCAGATCCAGATGTTCAGCTTTTTTTTTTTTTCACTGGGTCTTGCTCCAAGGATTGCCACTTATGTACTTCCTGGATCTTCTGTAGCAACTCCATGAAGGAAGGATCCTCTGGAGGAGACTTCGGAGGAGTCCTTTGCCAGGGCTTGGACGGAGAGCATGGCTCGTCGTCTTGCTCGGAACAACCATCGGAAGGATCTGAGGTGTCCGAGGAAAGAGACGACGAGGAAGAGGTAGACTCCCTCTCCCGGTGAGGGGGAGGAATGGATCCCTTGGGAATCCCTCGGGGAAGCGTGTCCTGCCCCTCTCTGGACCCAGAGGGTTTAGCCCTGGTGTCCAGAAGTGGGAAGGGAGTCTGTCATCGTGGACGTATGGGAACTGGCACCGGCACTGTTGTCGGAAGACGACTCTCCACCTCTCTGGTGAGCTGAGCCTTGGCCTCAGCCTACCAGAAGGCCAGAGTCTCCTGAAAGTCCACCGGCAGCTGAGGGGGTGGTGGAGGAGGAGGGGGGATACGGGTATGAACTATACCCAAAGGGCACGTATCCATAACCTGACGGCGGGAAGCCCGGCTTTGGGTATTGAGGAGCCGGGTACTGCGGTGTCTGATATGTCGGCGCCGGGTACTGAGGTGCCGGATACTGCGGTCCCAGGTATGGTGGCGTCGGCTACGATGAGGCCGGGTACTCGGGAGCCGGAGGAACTGCCTGAGCAGATGGCCCGGCCGGAGGCCCCACGGGCGGTTCTGGAGCAGAAGGCCCGGGGGGGGGGGGCGGAGGGCCCTGTGTCAAGGCGACATCAGGGGGTGGGATGTCGTCCGGCGTCGGAGCCGGCACCCGAAGAGCTGGCGTCCGGTCTGACGGAGGTGGACCAGAAACCTCAGGGTCGCCTGGGGATGGGGGGAGAGAAATCCCTGGGGTCGGGTTGAAGAGACTCAGGGTCCCCGGAGGGCAGCGAAGGCTGTGGGGAGCTGGGAACGGCGGACGGGGGCGGGATTGGCTCATCTGCTGTGCGGACGTCGGATGAACAGACGTGCGACTTAGCAGCGGGATCCGGGCAGACGCCAGAGGGGCCGGCGTGTGACTTAACGGACCCTTCACCGGAGGCAGGCCACGATGGAGGGGTGGCCTGGTCAGGCGGAATGGGGCTGCGCACCGCCCCGAAGGGTCCGGCGACTTACAGATCTTCTCCGTGTGGGCGTCGGAGGAGCAGACGTCTGGCTTATCGGAAGCGCTCGCACCAGTAGGCTGCGAAACCATGGCTTTACTGAGAGCGGAGGCCTCCACAAGCCTGGAGGCGCCACAAAGGGCCATAGCGTGAGGCAGACATGCGGGCCGCGGCCGCCTTAGAAGCCTGTAAGGTGGCTGCTGTGGAAGCGGTCCCCCGGTGGAGACATTACCTGTTTCACAGTGACTCCTGAGGAAGACACTGTGGGAGAGAAGCCCTTGTCCTGGTGCCTTTCCTTATCCTTTTTCTTGCGATGGCCTTCAGGGGAAGTCGACACCTGCCGAAGCTTTTCCAGTTCTTTCTCCATGGAGCTCATTTTCTTTTCCAAAATGTGGGCTTACAGGGACTGCTGCAGCTTTCTCCGGGTGGCTGCGTTAAAGCTGAGGCATTGCTGGCACTTCTCCACCAGATGGTCAGGGCCCAGGCAAAAAAGGCACAGGGAATGGCCGTCCTTGTGCGGGAGTTGGTCGCCGCACGAGTCGCACTTGTTTTTGTGCTCGGAGGGTGTAGGGGATGACATACACCGACGGATACCCGACGAGGGTTGAGGAAAAAAAAAAAAAAAAAAAAAAAATCGAAAATACTCAGTAAAACAACCAACGCAGGAGCCTGACGAGCAGGGAACTTTTCCGTGGGGCGCTGGCATAAGCTAACGGCAGGAAAGAACTGGAAGGCGGGCGTGAGGGACCACCCCTTTATACAGACGTCTGACGCCGGTCACCTGACGTGGGGGCGGTCCCTTGCTAGAGACTGCTAGCCAGAAATTTTTCATGGGGTCCTGCCGCCTGCTGACGTCAGTCCTATATGTAATTACCTAATGCAAGAGCCCTCTTGAAGTAAGATCTTTGGTTTCCAATTGTTAGGGCCCTATGTGGAAAAGGTCTGAAAGCCAGGGTAGATTTCCCTGCCCGCCTCAGAATCACCTCAGATGCAGGCATGAAAATATTTCAAACTCCGGAGGATGCAAGGAAATATTTATCTATACTAGAAATCCAGGTAGATGACCTCAAACCCCCCACTGCGATTAAAGAGATCCAGAAGTGACAGTGGCAAATGGTCGGAGGAGGAGTGGGGTGTAGCCAGAGATGAGGCCCAGCAGCTAAGATAAGTAACTTTAATGCACTGGGGCCGGCTGCAGACTCGAGCTAAAAAAAGCTTTGGGGTGACAGTTCCAGAGGGAATCTTGCGCTACAAGAACTGGCTTTGCTCAGTATGGAGATGGCATCTCAAACCCAGAGTCGAGATGAATGGGGAAATATTTTTCATAACAGACCCTGGCACCATTTGAGACTGAAGAATGCTGGGAGGTTTCGGGAAGGGGGATGGAATGAGAGTGGGAAAACTACAGTATGTTGCAATGACGTGGTACACCTACCCCGCTTTGAGGGGGGATCACTTGACACTCTGAGTCCTGGCTCCCCATATTTAAAGGGGAGAAATCATTAGAAATCTTCAGTGCTGCTTTCATGAAACAGAAAGAGGGCAGGGGTTCATCTGGGGCGAGAATGGAGAGGAGGTCCGTTCTCTTTGCATTGGGCTGGTGGCTTACACAAACGCAGCTGGTACTAGGGCGACTCTGGTACTTGCAGCAAAGTGCTGGGTTTATCCCAACACCTCTCACCAGACTTTGACTTTTGGTAAGTGGTGGGCATTTCGTGGCATCTTGGAAGGGTCAGATGATCCAAGAGAAGCAACGGTATATTTCCCATGTTTGGGACTTCATGGAGTATGGAATTTTTCCCCACCGAGTTATTTCATGTTTTTTTTCCCCCAGTTTTATATGGTTGTTATGTTGGCTGGGCTGTGCGAGTGTCCTCCCCTGCACCCGTTATCAGGTTAGGCCCCGGAACACATGGATTCTTGGCCTATCAGACAGGAGCACCACCGCGATGGAGGGTTTGAGTGTGGTTTCCTATAATGTCCGAGGGATTAATAACCCAGTTAAAAGGGAACATATTTAACAAGAGCTGGGTATACTGAACGCCCAGACAGCACTCTTACAAGAGACACACCTCACTGAGGTGGAACACAGAAAATTATGTAGAAGGTGGGTGGGATCAGTTTATGCTTCTTCCTACTTAGAACATCCACACAGAAGAGGCACTGCCATTTTAGTTCATAGATCATAGATCATGTCCCCTCCAGGTGTGGGGCATCCTGTCTGACCTAGAAGGAAGATTTATTAAAATAACTGGTTTATATGGTGATACCCCAAGTATAACAGCTAGCATTTATGCTCCAAACAGCGATAGAGGCAGTGCTGTTTTTTAGGAATGCCATCCCAAAATCAGTAGATGGGGAGGTGTTCTCTGCATTTTGGGGGTGATTTCAATATTATTTTGTCCACCTCTTTAGATAAGCGGGGGAGGCGGGTGCGGTTGAGCTGGGTCGAGCTGGGAAAACACTGAACAGAGTAATTCAGAATTGGGGCCTTCTAGATGCATGGAGGTGGCAAAACAGCCGGGCTTGGGGTTACTCCCATTACTCTGACAGACATAATTGTTATACAGGAATAGACATGTTGTTTCTGTCGGAAGAGCAGGCCCATTCTGTGTCTGACTGCCGCATTTGACCCCGCTCTATCTCAGATCACGCACCGGTTAAGCTTTCCCTCATGTTATCTCCTGGTGTCAGGAACTCCCACTGTTGTTTTAATGCAAGTCTTCATGACAACTCAGAATTTAAAACTTCTGTCCCCAGCCCAGCATGGCTTTCGTAAGGGACACAGCACCACCACAGCCTTAATCTCGGTTACATTAAGTATCCAGACAGCCATGGACCAGGGCAAACTCTCTGGTGCAATATTTATCGACCTGTCCAAAGCCTTTGACCTCGTTGACCACAAACTGCTTGGTGCACAGTTGTGGTCACTTGGCCTCTCCCCCCATGCCATTAAATGGCTAACGGGTTATCTACATGGCAGAAAGCAGCGTACCTGCTTCAATAAAGTCCTCTCCGAGCCCCTACTGGTGACCTCCGGAGTGCCTCAAGGCTCGGTACTGGGTCCCCTCCTCTTCTCCCTCTTCAATCAACCAACTACCCATGGTTACTACCAGCTGTAGCGCCACCATGTATGCAGATGATCTGGTAATCCTGGCTCACTCCCAAAATGCCACTACCCTAAACCAGAACCTGACCGATGACTTTAACAGGGTATTGTCATGGGTTACTAGTCACAAGCTGGTCCTGAACCTTTAAAAGACACAGGCTATGCTCTTTGGCTCAATGGCTAAAATCAAAGCCTCATCGGCCTGCTTACACGTCACCAGCGCAGATGGATCCTCACTACCCATAGTGAGCTCCATCAGATATCTGGGGATAACACTTGACCACCAACTTGACATGGGTAATCATATCCTTAACATCTGCAGGGCAGCAAACTGCAAACTGGGTCTGGCCTATAGGGCCAGGTATAACTCATAACGGGCAGCCAGGCTTGCCCTACGAAGGGTGTGCTCCTTCCCTCCCTCAGCTAATGGGCTGCATCTACTTGCTCGCCTCTCCAAAGACACATCTCACCCAGTGGTACACTGCTTACAATAGCATTTGTCGTTTTGCCTTGGCTGCCCCCCGACTCACCCACCGTTATGAGCTATACGAGAAACTCTGCTGGCTCTCACCAGCTAGATACCTTGATTTTGGTTTGGGTTGCCTCTCTGGGAAAGTGATCAGAACTAGCACCCCCCAGGGGCTGGCCCGGCTTCTGCCTAAACTGAATCCCACCCCCTACCAACTTAGGTCTCTCACCTCAGGGATGCTCAAAGTCCCTCCTACCCGGACCCTCATGGGGGATCGGGACTTTGCCATAAGTGCGCCCAGACTCTGGAATTCACTGCCTGTGGATATCCAAGCTGCCCCCTCCTATCTGAGTTTTCGAAATTCCCTGTGGGGTTTCCTAAAACTAGCATCAGAGTGTGACTGCCCCAATCCTCCCTAGAGTAAAGTGTCACATTGTTTTGTCTGAACCTCCCCAGGATATCTCCATTGAATTCCTGGAGATATTTTCCCCACTGTATCAATGACTTCTGACTACTCCTGCCTAAAAAGCCTTGGACATTTTTACACTCATTATTGCTCCACGGTCATAGGCTAACCATGACATATTGACCTTGGTCACTTGGTAGAAACTTGTACTACCAAGTGTTTCTGTTTCTGTCTAACATGTGCATATTTAGAAAAATGTGATGAGCTGTATATACCTGTCCGCGATCCAACTAGCCTAGGGGGTGTATACGACAATGTTATAAGTTATATTATGACCAATCCAGTCCTTGAACTATGCTCCACTCCTATGTATGATGACCGGTACATATCTGTCAGTTGAACTGTCTAGAGTGTATAATCTGAAATGTGCTTACTACATGTTTCCCCAGCGTCAAATGATGCATTTCCCACATGTTTGTTTACTGTGACAAAAAACTGTACTCTCTTTGCCATGTCTCCTTGACAGTTGTTCCTCATGTTGTATTCTCCCGGGTTGTTCCTGAAAATAGGCATAGTACTTGTCTAGTGTACTTACCCGGTAAACAAAAGCTAAATAAATAAAATAAAGACACTATTTCAGAATATCTAGATAACAACCCAGAGGAGTCTTCTATATATGCTGTCAGATGGGACTCTCTTAAAGCGGTTTTCAGGGGGCTATCATCTGCTTTGCAGCTAGGAAAAAAAAAAAGAAACGGGGCTACAAAATTATAGAACTGGAAAACAAGATTGCAGACTAAGAATTTCAGCACAAGATTTCTTTAAACCCTGAGACAAACAAATAGTTTAAGGAGTCGGCCCAGTGACGCTGAGACGCTGGATGCCACACCTCGCGCTACGCCGGTGACCCGGGTTCGGGAACGAGCCCGGGCCATCAGGGGTCGGCAGGGATGGGAGAGGACTGAGCGTCCGACGGACAGCTATCCTCTCCCGTGGGGGTTGGGCGTGCTTGGCACTTGCCTGGCCTCTAGCAGAAGCTGAAGGCACAGCAAGTGTAGCTGACTCGAGTGGTTGGGGAATGGCGACGTCGGTGGTGATGCCATGACGTCCAGTGCGCGCCACTCCCCCAGAACACCTGAAAACCAGTGCCCGGTCTCCTAGATGATGGAGACCACAGCGGAGACCCTGACTGCTCGTGCCTGTCTGACGTCCTGGTGAGTCCGACACTGCAAGACTGTCGGGGCACAGCAGCCCCGCCCCGTACCCACCTGGGGGGATACAGCCACAGCTCACCGTGGTAGAATCGCGCAGGTTGTGATGCGGGGAGACCGCTATATGCGTCTCCAGAAGGAGTGGAGACTGGGCACTAGAGGAAGAGGCATAAAATAGTTATTTCAAAAAAAAAAAAAAAGGCTAAGGAGTCTCAACAGAGGCTAGACAGGATACAAACCTCACTCTTGGAGGGGTCATATAGGTGTATATGTCAATCATATAATGAAGGGGGTAACCGCAGGGAAAATGATGGCCAGTTTACTCCGGAACCAGCAGGCAAGTAGGCCAATGCTAAGAATTAGAGATCCAGTGTATAGTCAAGAAACTAGTCACCTGGAAAAGACTGCTGTCCTATTTGCCAGATATTACGAACAGCTATATACCCAGGACCATGTCAGGGACTTTGAAATAGCAGCTGGTGAATTCTTTCAGGGCATTACTCTTAGAAGATTTCACTGGAGGCACAAGTCACTCAATCCGAACTCCAGGAACAAATTAAAGCACTTAAGAATGGTGAATCTCCAGGACTTGACAGATTTACATCCGAATTTTAGAAGACGCCTTGATGCTGGATTTGCTAGGGGCCTGTAAAGAAGTAATGGAGGGGGAAGGACACTCCTGTATCCTGGCGCACAGCTCAAATTTCAGTACTACATAAAGAAGGTAAAAACCCTTCTGAATGTGGGTCGTATAGACTGATTTCTTTGCTAAATGTTGATCTGAAAATATTACAGGCCTTCTAGCAAAGAGACTGCAAGGGGTGATCTCTCAGATAATACATGAGGGCCAAACTGGGTTTATCTCGGAAAGATAGCTTTCGGATAATAACAGGACATTTTTAAACATTATTTCATCCCAGGATTCACATACAGATCTGAAAATACAGGTTACTCACCTATAACAGGAGTTCTAGGAATGGTATATGTTGTTCATCCACACTTATTGGCAGGTTCCTTGCCGCTTTAAATCTTGCCGGAAGGTCTTCAAGCTGGCTCCTCCCACCCACCCGGGTGGTAAAACTCTCGGCTCCGCCCCATGGCGCTTAGATCTGGCCCGCTGAAGCTCAGGGTTGTGCGTCAAGCCGTGGGAAGTCGAGGGTGGGGATGAACAAATATATACCATTCCTAGAACTCCTGTTACAGGTGAGTAACCTGTATTTCTAGGGACATGGATATGTTGTTCATCCACACTTATTGGCAGACTCCTAGCAGTTCTCCGGAGGAGGGAGGCAAGGCGCACAATTCCGATACTTACTTAGGGAATAAAGACTGGAGAACCTGAAGGTCCAAAACCAGCATCCCGTGTGACTCAAGGTCGATGTGGTAATGGGTAATAAAGTGTGTGCTGACTTCCAGGTAGCAGCCCTGCAGATTTCCTGGATAAGGACGTCCCTGGAAGCAGCCACCGATGCAGCAGTATGACGGGTAGAATGAGCTCTTATCCCTCTGGGAGGCTCCATGCCCGCCAACTTATAGCAGCGATCTATGCAGGAGGTGACCCACCTGCCTATCGTCCCGCTTGGCTGCAGGTCTGCCAGATGCGGCTTCAGGTGAGGGTGAAACAGCTGGCGAACCTCTCCTCGATTTCAGCGTGCAGCCCTTATAATAAGCGAGCGCCTCTAGGGTCCAGAGTATGGAGCCTATATTCGCCTCCGAGGTGTGATTGGGGTAGAACACCGCAGAGTCAGCACCTGGTTAAGGTGAAACTCCGACACCACCTTCGAAGGAATTTCGGTGGGGGCGCAGGACAACTTGTCCCTGTGGAAGACCAGGTAAGAAGACTCGATGCAAAGCGCCTGGAGCTCTCCCATCCTTCTGGCTGACGTGATAGCCACCAAGAAGGCGGTCTTCCACGACAGGTGAGAGAGATCACACCTGTGCATTGGTTCGAATGGCTTGCCCATGAGCTTTGCTAGTACCAGCAGTAAATCCCACGGAGGTGGAGGTTCTCGCACCGGAGGGGAAATGTGATCAAGGCCTTTGAAAAAGCACCCGATCACCTTTTCCTGCGCCACCGACTGCTCCCCGGCCCGCGCCCGGTAAGCAGAGATGGCTGCCAGGTGCACTTTAGGGTCGCGACCTAAGCCCTTGACTAGAAAGGGATCTATAAATAGTCCAAAATGCTTGCCACAGAACAGGAGGAAGGGTCCAAGCCCTTGCTCTGACACCAAATGGAGAATCTCTTCCATTTGAAGGTGTAGCATTTTCTGGTCGACTCTTACGGGACGCCTCAACAACATTGAGGACCCTGCCGGAAAGAGCCAAGGCCTGGAACTCTAGCCGCTCAGGAACCAGGCCGTCCGGTGCAGGGATTGAAGGTCCGGATGGAACCCCTTCCCCTGACTGACTGAGAGCAGGTCCGGGCGAGCTGGAAGCTGCCTCGGGAGCCTGGAGCTGAGGCTGAGGAGATCTGGGTACCAGAACTGGCGGGGCCAGTCCGGGGCTATCAGGATCACCTGCGCCTTGTCCCTCCTTGCTTTGAGAAGCACCTTGTGAATCAAGGGAAATGGGGGAAAGGCGTAGAAGAGGCCCGGGGTCCACAGCCTCGAGAAGGCATCCCCCTGCAGCGAGCCCTGCTGAGGGGGGCGGGCATGAAACAGCCTCAGCTTCGCGTTCTCCCTGGAGGCAAACAGGTCCACCTGAGGTGTGCCCCAGTGGGAGAACAGATCTTGTACGACCTCCGGCAGGAGAGACCACTCGTGAGATGCAGCCCCTATCCGCCTCAGGGCATCGGCCAGTGTGTTGGAGGCTCCTGCCACATGAATGGCTAGGAGATCCGCCTCCAGGCTGCGCACGACTGACCAAATGCGGAGAGCTTCCTTGCATAGAAGCATGGGCGCATCCCGCCTAGCGCGGTTCAGGTAGTACATGGTCGTGGTATTGTCCGTCTGGACTCGGACCACTTGACCCCAGAGAAACGGAGCAAAGGCGGTGAGAGCTAGGCGGACCGCTTGGAGCTCCAGCAGGTTGATGTGGCATCGGGACTCTCGCGGGGACCAGAGGCCGTACACCCCAACCCATCAGAGAGACATCGGTCAATAGAGAGACCGTCGGCTCGGGGCGGACAAACGGGATGCCCTCCTGCAGATGGAATGGAACGGTCCACCACTGGAGAGCGTTCCACATCTCCTGGGTCACTATCACTAGCTGGTCCAAAGGATCGCAGCTGCTAGACCACTGGCTGGCCAGTCCCCACTGGAAGGAGGCGTGATGTGCCAGCGTGCCCAACGGACCACGCTGGTACAGGCCGCCATGAGACCCAGAAGGCGCAGGAAGTCCCGGTAGGGTGCTGATTGCCCAACCAGAAATGATTGGGCAAAGGAGGTAAGAACCTCAGCCCTGTCCGCCGGAGCCGTGCTCTGGCTCAAGAGAGTCGAGCTCCCCCGATGAACAGGATCACCTGCTTCGGCTCGAGTTCCGACTTGGCCTCGTTGATGAGAAGGCCAACTTGAGAGCAAACCTGGAGGGCCAGATCTCTGGACCGCCCACCTCCTGCCTGGAGGCTGCTATCAGCCAATCGTCCAGGTAAGGGTACACCGACCCCTCGGCGCCGAAGAGGAATGCTGTCACCACTGCCATGCATTTGGTGAAGACCCTGGGAGCTGGAGATAAGCTGAAGGGCATGGCTCGAACTGAAGAGGATCCCTCCGCCGAAAGTGGAGGAATCTCCGATGTGACGGACGGATAGGGACGGAAAGGAGCTGTCCTGTAGGTCCAGAGAGCAGAACACATGCCGTGTTCCAGAGATGGTATTATCTGCGCCAGAGTGACCATCCTGAAGGTTCGAGACCTTAGGAACTTGTTCAGGTCATGTAGGTCGAGAATGGGCGCCAGCCCCGTCCGCTTCGGAACCAGGAAATACCTGGACACGAGCCCGGTCTGAAGGGGTCCTCCACCTCCGTGATCACCTCCTTTTGGAGGAGGAGCGATGTCAGCTCGGCGCGCCATGAGTGAGCTGCTGGACTGAGGCCCCGAGGTGCGACGGCTCTGAAGGGCGGGGCCTGCTCGAATTCCAGAGGTAGGCCTTTTCCCACCACCTCCAGTACCCACCTGTCCGTGGTAACAGCGGACCAGGCGGAAAGGAAGTGTCTGAGCCGTCCCCCCCACGGGGGGAATCAGGGGTGAGGTGACAGGGATGGGGGCGACACCCCTCAGCCAGTCACTGGGCAGGCTTGGAGGAGGGACCGGCCGAGGGACCTCCTGGGCCTTTACCTCCCTGCTTCCTGTTGGAGGAAGCAGACGGCTTGGGTTTGGGATACCAAGGTCAAGCCTGCTGGCCCTGACGTTGCTGGGCCGGGCGCGCCGCGGGCGCAGAAGGACGAAAGGGCTTAGGCTGTGGCTTGCGGCCTTTGTCCTTCTGAGCGGAAGAGACCGAGTCCAAGGTAGCATTGGACTTCTCGATCCTCTGCAGGTGACCTTCCACCCCAGGGCCGAAGAGGTCAGTCCCCAAAAAGGGAACATCCGCCAACTTGTGCTGGGTATCCGAGGTAAAGGTGGATATCCTCAGCCAAGCCCGACGACGCATGGCCACTGCGGCCACCACAGACCTGGCACATGAGTCCCCGATGTCTAACGCAGTCTGGAGCTGCTGTTTGGCCACTGCCCTGCCCTGGTCCCGCACCTGCCTGACCGTAGTCTGCAGATTTGCGGGAAGATGAGGGACAACCTCATCTAGGGAGCCCAACAGGGCGTGAGAAAATGTGCCATGAGGACGGCCGACTGGCCTGACGAAGGCCGAGAGAGGACGCAGCATAGACTTTTCGCCCGGCATAATCCAATTTCTTGGATTCCTTGTCGGAGGTTTGTCCACATCCCTCATGCCTCGGCACGCCGGAAAACGCTGTCGGTAACCAACCCCTCGGCCGAGGGGTGTTCCGAAAAACCGGACAGGGAACCGGTAGGGACCGCATACTTCCTGGCCAACCTGGCCGAAGGCGCAGGGCAGGAAGCAGGACGCTGCCAAAGTTCCAAGGCCGGACCCACTATGGCTTCAGCCACCGGAAAGGCCTCCGTAGGAGAATCCCCTCGGTCCAGAATCTCCGTGAGGGGATACCTGGCCCGTTTAGAAACAGGTTCGAGCTTCATCCCGGTGGACTCCGAGATGAGTCGAAGCAACCCTAAGAAGGATGAAGGGCTATCGTCCATTGACTGCCCTCCCGAGGACTCCAAGTCCATGCGCTTGGAGAAGAGGGAGGAACCATCATCGGACTCAGAAGAGTCCTCAAAGAGCTGCCTCGGGCCTGAGCCACCCTCCACCTGCTGAGGTTTATCGGGACTGAGGGTGACAGACAGCCTATGGGGCAAACCCAAAGCCGACTGAGAATTTTGGTCGGAGCCCCAGCTAATGGCTGTGGAGGCGGAGGTTCCTTCAGAATCGGTGGGGCAGCTGGAATTGGCTGAACAACCGGCCTGAGAACAGGCTCCTCGACTACAACGAGGGGCTGTTTCGGCTGCTCTGGTGACAGCCACTTAATGGCCGGGGAAGACGACTGGGTCGGCTTATTCCCGATCAAAGGAGCTGTTGCCACATAAGTTCCTCTGCCTCTCGACGCAACTTGCACGAAGCCTCCCCGTCCGAGGAAGAGGCGGCGCCGCTGCCGCTGGTGCCGAGACCGCCTATGGCGGCGGATCGGTTGGACCGCGAGGATGTCCGAGACCGAGAGTCTCGACTAGGCCGAGGAAGGCGAGAAGTGTCGGAATCGCACCCTCGGCTCGGACGATCCCACGCAGGCTCCGGAACTGGAGGCACAGGCGAGCAGACGGGATCCTCACCCCACCGGGGAACCGGGAGAGGGATTCTCAGCTCTCCAGCCGACAACCCGTTCTAACAGGTCGAGAAAAATCTCGACGCGTGATAGGTCTCGGTCAACTGGCCTGCGCGGGACACTGTGAAGCCAGTGGTGGAGTTGAGGGGTCGACTCAAGTCGATTTGCCCATAAGTGGAGGGGATCTTTCCCGCCTCCCAAGAGCGCTGACGGAGAGACTTACTTTTGCTCTCTTGGACCTGGAAAAGGTCCCAAGAAGTTGGACCCTCACCCTTGGTCAAGAGTGTCAGACAAAGCTCCTAAAAGAAGCCGACACGAGGCACTGAGAGAGAGGGACAAATGCTGCAGCCGAGGTAGAAGCGGCCGCGCTCCTCCTCTTGGGGCGATCATCTGCTCGAGCTGATCCGCCGAGTTCACGCTGACACCGCCAATCGGGCCTCTTTAGATTTCACCGCTGGAATTCTTTTCTCAGGGCGCCCCAGTTGTAATCGGGCAGCATGGTCTTCAAGAATGTAGGCCGAAAAGGAAGAGCACAAATCGCAGGCCTGCGGGTCGTGCTCAAGGCCCAGGCAGTAGACGCACGTGGAGTGCGGATCCGTCCTAGACATCTGCCCGTAAGGGCACCTCCGAAAACTGGGAGTCGATTTGTCCATCGCAGCCGCGAGGAGAAGAAGATCAAAGTCTTTTTAGCAAAAAACGTTTTGATTTCGAACTTTCGAAGAATTAGGAACCAGTCTTAAATGCAGCGCATTAAGGAGGGAACCTGAGCTTCCAAGCGGTAAGGAAGATCTGGCGTCATGGGGCGGAGCCGAGAGTTTTACCACCCGGGTGGGTGGGAGGAGCCAGCTTGAAGACCTTCCGGCAAGATTTAAAGTGGCAAGGAACCTGCCAATAAGTGTGGATGAACAACATATCCATGTCCCTAGAACTGGTTATTTCCATGGACGCAAAAAAAGCATTTGATAGGGTTAATTAGCATTTTTTTTTAAATTGTCCATGGGAAATATGAATTTTGGCCCCACATTTTTGCAAACCATTGGCCAGTTGTATACAAAATGGTAGGCTCTAGTTCAGGTCAATGGCTTAAGTTCTGACCCCTTTCCAGTGACCAGAGGCACGAGACAGGGGTGTCCGCTTTCACCCCTTCTTTTTCCATTAAGCTTGGAACCGTTGGTGGCCAGGGTCAGGCAGGAGCAGACAATTAAAGGCATTACAGTGGGCGGGTGGGAACAGAAAGTATCCTTATACGCAGATGATGCTACTGTTTACCTTTCATCCCCGAAGACTGGTTTACTTTCACTGGTACAGGTCCTGCAGGCCTTTGGGAAACCTTCAGTTTATAAAATAAACTCCCAAAAATCAGAAGCTATGGTACTAAATGGGTTCCCCTCGAGAGAATTTAAGGACCACTTTCCATTCATCTGGGTCCCAGACAGTCAAATCAAATACCTGGGTATCTGGGTTATGGCAGACCTCTCCAGGTTATTCTCCCTTAATTATGAAGGGCTTTTGAGGAGGGTGGAGCAGGACATGGCCAAGTAGTGACTGCTGCCTCTCTCTTTGGTGGGACGAGCAGAGGTCATCAAGATGAATGTGCTGCCCCGCCTGCTCTTCCTGTTTCACTGCCTGCCTATTCGGATCCAATGGAGGTTCTGGAATAAAATGCAGAAGAATCTTTCATGGTATGTGTGGAACTACAGGAAATCTAGAGTAGCAAAAAAATCCTGCAACAGTCCAAAGAAGAGGGTGGACTTGCCCTCCCAAATCTGACATTTTACTATTTAGCTGCCCAAACAGCCAGTCTAGTGACATGGTCGAAACAAAGGACCTCCTCCCAATGGTATGCTTTAGAGGATACAACACTAGGGGATAGGCCCTTATTTACTTTGGATCTCACAGAGGTCCCACGGGAATACAATAAACAAAAAATAGGTGGATCAAACATGGGGTGGAAGTCTGGGAAGACTGGAGAGCTCTAGGGATACCATCTGGACTGGGTCCTCTCTCTCTGATTCGTTATGAGTTGGGATTTTTTCCACCATCTCTTGACCAGGGTTATGCTAGATGGGAGGCTATAGGGATCACCAGATTTTCACAGTTCATGGAAGGAGTAAATGTATTACCTTTCAGAGAGCAAAGTGCAAGTTCCAATGGACTAATTCAGAGTTTTTACGATATATGCAAGTGAGGCCCTTTATCAATTTAGAGGATCATATCTGGAGGCTATTCTGTCCCTATTCCAGCTGGGAAGACTTTCTTTACAGGTCAGTAACAGTGACAGGCCAGGCTAGGTGCATCTCCAATATATACAAATTAAGAAACATAGAATTTGACGGCAGATAAGGACCGCTAGGCCCACCTAGTCTGCCCATTTTCCTACCCAACAGATAAGCTGCAAATCCTAGTTAACTAACAGCTTACTTCCTCCTACCCCCCACTAGGACTGCCTTATGCCTGTCCCATGCATTCTTGAAGTCCCCCACTGTTCTTGACTCCACGACCTCCTCAGGGAGGCTGTTCCATGCATCCACAACCCTCTCAGTGAAAAAATACTTACTCACATTACCTCTGAGCCGTCCCCCTCTATCTTCAAATTGTGCCCCCTTGTTCTTGCACATCTCTTTTTCTGGAAGATGCTACCCTCTTGGACTTTGTTAATTCCCTTGAGGTACTTGAAAGTTTCTATCATGTCCCATCTCTCCCTCCTTTCCACTAGGGTATACATATTAAGCTCCTTTAGTCTTTCTTCGTATGTCTTCTGGTGCAGACCCTGCACCATTTTAGTTAACCCTCCTCTGGACAGCCTCCACTCTGTCTATGTCTTTGGAGATGGGGGTCTCCAGAACTGCACACAGTACTCAGATGGGGTCTCAGCAACTGTCTGTACAAAGGGATAACAACTTCCTGTTTTCTACTAGTGATGCCTCTTCCTATGCATCCCAGTATCCCCAGCCTTCATTACTGCCTTCTCACATTGCTTGCCCACCTTTAGGTCATCTGATATAATTACCCCAGGTCCCTTTCTATTTTACTGTGTCAGTATCTCACCCCTCATTGTGTACACTTCCCTGGTTTTGTTTCCCATGCATTACCTTGCACTTCTTTGCATTGAATCTGAGCTGCCATACATTTGACCATTCCTCCAACCTTGCCAAGTCCCTTCTCATCCTTTCCACTCCATCTTGTGTATCAACCCTGTTGCAGATCTTTGTGTCATCTGCAAAGAGACATACTTTTCCTTCCAGTTCCTCTGCAATGTCACTTATAAAGACATTAAAAAGGACCGGTCCCAGTACTGAACCCTGTGGTACCCCACTAGTAACCCTCCTTTCTTCACTGTGTATTCCATTTACTACTACCCTTTGCGTCCTGTTGTCTAGCCAATTTTTTATCCAGGCTACCACCTTGGGACCCACTCCAAGGCTGGCTATCTTGTGAATTAATCTTTTGTGTGGGACTGTATCAAATGCCTTGCTAAAATCTAGGTAGGCCATGTCCACAGCCCCTCCCTGGTCTACTACTTTGGTCACCCAGTCAAAGAAATCTATTAGATTTGTCTGACACGACCTTCCCATCGTGAATCCATGCTGCCTTGGGTCCTGTGCCCCACTGGCCTCTAGGTACTCAACAATTCTTTCCTTCAGAGTGATTCCATCATTTTCCTACCACTGAGGTCAAACTAACTGGTCTGTAGTTTCCTGCCTCTGTCCTGCTCCCACTTTTGTGAAGAGGAATCACATCTGCCCTCCTCCAGTCCTCGGGTACCACCCCATCCTCCCATGATTTGTTAAAGAGAGTAGTCAGCGGTGTCACTAGTTCTACCCTTAGTTCTTTTAGAATTCTTGGGTGAATCCCATCAGCCTCATTGCTTTGTCCACCTTCAATTTTATTAGTTCTTTCAGAACCCTTTCTTCTGTAAATGGACTGGTATCGACCCCCGTCTTCAGAGTGTTTCTCTTGTTTGGTTTAGGTAACTCCTCCTCTTCCTTTGTGAATACTGAGCAGAAATATTCGTCCAGTATCCCTGCTTTTCACTGTCACCCTCTACCCACATTCCTCCCTTTATTAAGCTTCAGTATACCTCCTTTGGTCTTTCTTCGCCCCTAATGTACCTATAAAGGTCTTATCCCTTCTTAACAGAATTGGCTATCCTTTCCTCGGTTTGGGCCTTTGCTATTCTGACTGCCTTCCCAACCTCTTTCTGCTTTAACTGATAAAGTTCTCTGTCCTGCTCCTTCTGTGTTTCCTTATATTTCCTGAATGCTGTCCTTTTCTCCTTAACCTTCCCTGCCACCTCTTTTGAGAACCACAGCGTTTTTTTCCTTTGTTGCGTTTTATTGATTTGCTTTACACAAAGGCTTGTTGCCTCTGTGATGGCTGTTTTGATCACTCTCCATTGTTCCTCCACCCCTCCTTCTTGCCTGTTTGCTAGTGATTTTCTGAGGCACTCTCTCATTTTCCCCAAAGTCGGCCCTCCTAAAGTCCAGTACTCTTGCTTTTGTATGGCTTGATTGTATGGCTGTGTTTATCGTGAACCACACTGTTTGGTGGTCGCTTGTTCCCAGATGGCTACCCACTTCTAAATCTGAGATTCTTTTCTCCATCCCCATTTGAGAGTACCAGGTCTAAGATTGCTCCTCCCTAGTGGGTTCCAATACTAGCTGTCTGAGGCATGCCCCTGTAGGGCATCAAGAATGACCCTGCTCTTGGATGCCTGCAGCAAAGGTGCTCCAGTTAACATCTGGCATATTCAGGTCCCCCATCAACAAAATCTCCCTTTTCTACCATTCTAAGAAAGCCTTCTATCATTTCCTTGTCCATTCCCCCCTGAGATGGGGGTCTGTATACAACCCCCATGCGGATTGTGTGCCACTTCCTGTCTCCAGGGTGACCCAAAGTGCCTCATCTGTTCCCTGTTTACTCTTTAGTTCTGTTGCTTGATCCCTTCCTTTACATAGAGAGCTACTCCTCCTCTTTACCCTCCCTGTCCCTCCTGTAGATTGTGTATCCTGGTATGTTGACATCCCAGTCATGGTTCTGTGTACCATGTTTCTGTGACTGCCACAATATCCAGGCAACCCTCTTCCATCAAGGCCACTAGTTCAGGGAGCTTGTTACACAGACTACGGGCATTGGTACTCATCACCCTCCACTTTTGATAGTCTTACCCTTTTAGCCTCATTTCTGTCCTTACTGCCTTTGCCTTTTTACATTTAAATCTTTCTGCTCCCTAATAACTTCTGTACCTTGGTGTTTACCTCACTAATCACCATGTTTTGTGGGGGAGGCTCGGTTTCCTGCTCCTTTCAGTGCTCTCCTTATGCTGGTTTAAATGCTTGCCAATGAAGCATTTAAACTCTCTCACCTAGATCCTGGTTCCCTCGGACAGATGCAGACCATCGCATCAGTATAGGTCTGCATCCCTCCAGGTGGCTCCCAGTCCCCAATGAAGCCAAAACCCTGAGCTCCACACCAGTTTTCAACCACTCATTAAATTCCCTGGTGAGAAGTGCCTAGCATTTCCTTGCCATAGACAGGCAGCACCTCGAGAAGGTTACCGTGTCGCTACTTGTCTAAGGCCCTTCCCAACTCTATAAACTCCTCTTGCACTGCTCTGATCCCATTCCTAGCCAGGTCATTTGTCCCTAGGTGGACAATGACATCCAGCTCCTCCCTCGTGCAGCTCCTTCCACGATCCTGAGGATTTAACTTCCTGTCCCTCCAAGCCGTGGGCCCAGGGAAGGCACCTTACCTCCCTCTCCCCTTCCTCTTCCATTTCTACCCCCCTAATGATTGAGTCCCCCATCAGGAGTTGTTTCCTTCCCCTGTGGGGTCCCATGCCACCCTCCTGTGGGTCTCCGTTATGAAGGTTCCCAGCATCCTCCTTGGTCTCCACTGCAGGTGCCTCCATAGAGGAACCACTATCCACCAGAAGAGCGAATGAATTGTGAGAGGTACAGCTGGAGGATGCAACTCTGTTCCACCACCTCTCCTCCTTGAGCCCACCCTGGTCCAGCCACTCCTCTTTCTTGGCAACCTCTGAGGTAGTGGCATTGGCCCTAGTGGTCCCTGGAGTGGGGGAGGAGGTTTCACGAATCCTAGCCAGGTCAGCCTGGAGACGGGCAACCTCCGCTCTCAGACCAGAGACGTGCCTGCAAATAGGGCAGCATTGCAGCCTCCAGAATGTCTCCCGGAACACTGCCACCCCACAGCCATTGCACTGCACCACTCCTATCATGTCTTATTTAGTGTCCTCTCTACTGTTTCACTGGATGCTTATTCTCTCCTCTTCTTACAACTTTCTCCCTTCCTGTTCTGGGACAGCAACTTCCTATCTTCTTCAGTAGCCTCCTTCTTCCTTGCTCAATATCAGACCACCAGCAGCTAGGGGGGGAGAGTGAGCTACTTTTTTTACTTTAGGGTTGACAAAACCAATGTTTCTCTATGATCCTTTCCTTCCCACTGCCAAACAGGAAGTTCCTGTTGACAGTCAAATCCAGTGGCTATAAAAGTAGAACTGACTTTGGGTGGGTGGGATGGAGGGCAATTAGTATGAAAAAAAGGCTAGCAACAGGAAGTTGTAATTTGATTCATCTGCTTTTCGAGTGTCTAAACCTCACCACCTGGTAAGCTCTCTTTCCTCCTACTGGTTTAGCAAAGTCAGCTGATACAGTACCCTTCATTGCACAGAACACACACTGACTTTCTTTTTTTAACCCTAAATAAGACCCCTTCTACTTCTAATAAAGTTATAGGTCTACTTAATCTTAACTGACACTGACTCCTGCTGAGATATAAGTTTTAAATTAATAAAAAAAATGTAGCTTCTTTTAGTTAGCTGCTTTCTGTTCTAATTGATATTTCAACAGCAGACTGATGCTCTAGGGATATATACACACCGTGATTGGGCTTGCACCTAAAAAAAAAACAAAAAACGCTGGCATCTGAGTGCAGTATTAGGGGGTGCTGTACAGCTGGGGTGTGCCGTTCTTCAGATAAGACATTAAACCGAGGTCCCTTCTACCCATCCTGGTGTTGTCCTGGTGGGTGTCCAGGTAGAAGTAAAAGAACCCAGGGCACTCTTCGCAAAGAGTACAGGACATTCCCGGTGTCCTGGCCAACGTTCCTCTTCCCATAAACCGGTTCATGCAATTATCCAGGCTGTGTGTGGGTGATGATGTGTGATATGGTCGCCACTACACATTCAGTCACTTCACTATCAGTCTAGCATTGCTTGTAAAGCGCTTTGGGATACACTGTGTAAGAAAAGCGCTATATAAATGCGGATTCTTCTTCTATATAAGAGAACCTGGGAACGAGAGGTGGGCATAACTATCACAGAGGCAGAATGGAAACACAGGTTAAAATGGGGATGGAAGGCCACTTCAGCTCCAGTATGGAGGGAGTTCTTCTGGAAAGTACCGATTCATTTCTTCCATACTCACACAGTGACTAAGCACTACTAGGCCACTTTAAGGGACAGGTGCTGGAGGCTTTGTTGAGAGACAGGAAGCCACTGGCATATTGTTTGGGACTGCCCGATCTTATTGCACTTCTGGAAGGAGATCCAAGAAGTAGTGAGGGGTATTACAGGAATTCTCATCCCACTAACATTTCAAGACTGGGTTCTATGTTTACCCACTATATCACAACAGGCAGAATCCAGGAAAGTCCTACTGGCTTTACAAGTGGTAGCTTTACAATGTATCACGGGGAGGTGGCCGACACAGGATCCACCAAACCTGGGAGATCAGATCCAAAGGATGAAAGAGGTGGTCCTGACGGAAACCATTATGGCAAAGCTGCGCCTCAGTCTAGAGAAACATTTAGATAGATGGCAGGGCTGGAAACAATGGTTGTTGAACTGGAAGACCAGTTAGAGGAAAGGGGAACCTGGGTTGTGCAGTGGGAGGGGGAGCGGGGTGGACACTGAAAATCAGGGAGAAATGGCAATGTAAAGGGGACCTAATGATGATAAGCTGACTAAATACTACTAAGAAAATACCAGTTTTTTTTGGGGAGGTTCACACAGCCTATACGGGGGCCATGCTGGAGAGACCTGAACTTGGGAGCTTATGGTTAAATGTTCCCTTACTTTCATAATTTTCCATTTTCAGTAGCTCAGCCAGTATTAATGGGAGTATAAGGAGAAATATCAGGGACAATTAGAGCAGAACAGTTGTGTCTGATAACAGTTTAGAAAGTGACTTTAAAGCACTAACATGAATGCTTTTTTATTTTTCCTTGAATGAACACGTGGAAATCTGAGCTTGCACCTACATGAGGCCACTCTGAAAACAAATCGTGTTAAGGACTTATCAAGTATATTTTGTATTGCTTTCTTCCTTTTATGTCATGTTGAATCAGAATGAAATAATAAAGCAGAGTTAAAAAAAAAAAAAAAAAGAAAAAAGTACTTAAAATCCCAAGCTGGGACAGGAGACTGGATTGGGGGCTTCAGGTGCGGGATGCCCCTCATAAAGGTACGAGAAACATCCAGCTAAGCAGCTATGGTATGGTCACTCACAGGCTCATGAAAAGCCGAGATAGCCGAAAGGTGCCCCTTGAGGGAAGTACTGCAGAACTGAGTCAGACAGAGGGATCAGGTAGTCCAGGATCTGGTTCACTGGACAGGTGAAAGGGTCCAGATTATGCTTGGCAGCCCATCTGGCAAACCGCTTCCACTTCATGGCGTAAGTGGCTTGGGTGGAAGGCTTCAGAGCAGCCACTAGGACATCCGCCACTCTGTTCGAAACCCCAGATCTGGCGATGGCTACATCCTCAGGAGCCAAGCATGCAGATGGAGGGACCTGAGGTTGGGATGGACCAGGGTCCCCTGATCCTGGGTCAGCAGATTCCTGCAGAGCGGGAGAGGGACTGGAGGTTCCTCCGCCAGCTGCTGTAGTAGAGGAAACCATACCTGGCAAGGCCAGAATGGAGCTACCAAGATCATGCTGCCCCCCTCCATCTGCAGCTTGATGAGTACCCTCTGAATCAGAGGAACCGGAGGGAAGGCGCAAAGAAACCTCCCACTCCAGGAGAGGGACAACGCGTCTCACCAGAAAACTCCAGGCCCTGGATCGAGCAAGCAAAAATTGGGCAGTTTTGCATTGAGTGGGGATGCAAAAAGGTCCAACTCTGAAGGACTCCATCTGTCAAACGGATCTTCTGCGACGGATGATAGAAGCTCCCACTTGTGCATGCTGGACTGAATCCGGCTAAGACTGTCCACCAGAGTGTTTAGCACTTTAGGGACATGGACTGCTGAAAGGGTCAGGCTGTGGTCTAGCGCCCAATACCACACTCTCATGGCCTCCCTGCATAGGGGGTGTGATTATGTTTCTCAGTTTGTTGATGTAGTACTGTGGTAGCGCCATATCCCACCCCCTTGGTCTGGGAGACAAGTCCGAGAGACGGACCCTACACTGTCATCTTCTTTTCCTGCTAAAAGTCTGTTGCGCAACAGCACCCTTTTTTCTATCCTATCCTCTCGTATCTTGGCCACCTACGTTGCCTTTCTTCTTTTTCCTTTTCTGTCTCTCTCTCTCTCTCTCTCTCCCTGCCTTGGGAAAATGCAGCAGGCTATTGCCTGGTTTGACTGCCTCTGCCTGGCCGTTATGCCAGCATTTGTTATAAAAGGGCAGATAAAAGCATATTTGGCAGAGCTACAGACTCTGCTCAGCTATTAAAACTCATGTATTTTGCCTTGTTTACGCTAATGTGCTTCCTGCACGAACGTGCGCAGGATCGCATTAGTCTTTGCCCCGATTAGTACTACTGCATTTCCTGCACGAATGTGCGCAGGATTGCAGTGACGTGTAGCTGCTGTAATAAAAAATGTGGCTTTTTTTGCTAAAACAGCATCCCCAGATATTGATGTAGGGATAGCTTTTATCTGTGGAGGCTAAGGTTGTAAAGTAGTGTCCAAAAATAAATAAAATTGCTAAACTTGTTCCCGATCTCGGGACTACAGCAGTAAAAATAAAACAGAGTTCTCTTAGGCATGTCTTTACAAGAAAACCCCCTATTATGAGAAAGGGAGCTGCCTATATGTTCCCTTGCTCTTCTTTCTAATTTAGTTAGAGGTTTCGTGCCTTGTGTGTGGAAACTTGCAAAACCCTGTCAAAATAAAGAAAAATAAAACTTAAGCCTTCCCTGGTTCTGCAAGCCTGCAGCTTGTAGCGCTGCATCGCGAGTGAAAAGCTCTGTCCTAGATTTGTGTGCAGAGACTGTCACTCATTGCAGAATCCTGTTTAAAAAACCCTGAAAAAGTTAGAAAAGGGGTCCAAAACAGTAAAGTTCTGTTCCAAGCATTAAAACCCAATGTTAAAAAACAGCAAGAGCTTTCTTCTGATGTATTCTCTCTGTTTCTCCTGTTAATGTTTTCTTTGCATCAAAAACACTAACAAGGCTACAGCGTAGAATTAAGTAAACAACTTTCTGTAAGTGTAGTGCCATGGAGAGTTTCTCATATTAAAAATGTTGTTCACTTGAGCAAACTCCTCTGTGAACACACTGCTTGCTCTTCTTGGGATTTTCCTTGTTTTGTTTGCCCTCTGTGAATTATACAGCATTAAAGAAAAAGCCCTGCTTTCAGTTAAAGCAAAGCCTTACTGTTTGCTGTGCAAATACTGATATTATTTTTGCTTATTTCATCCTGACAAAGAAATAAATAAATAATTGAATTCTTGTGTTCTGTCCCAAAAGCTATTGTAGCTCACCTGAGTCTCTCAGCAGGTCTTCTCTTAGGGGCCTGCGCCCCTTTGTGCTTCTGTTTATGTATCAGTTGTCCTGTCACTCACAGCAGGTGGGTGGAGTTACAGTGGAAAAATGCTTTTAAAAATGCTAGAACTAATTGTTTTTCTGTTGGGATGCCTCCATTGTAAATGATTGTTATTTTTTGAGATATTATGTGTAATATCCATTTTTTGTAGCCTAGAAAAACTTTTTTGTACTAGACTAGGAGGCGGAGTCTCACCAATCATGTGACTAGTCTGTATATAAGGTCGAGCTTCCAAGTCTAGGGCAGATCAGTTCAACTCTGGGAGAGGTTGAGGAGACACAGAGGGTGGGACAAATGTCATGTCCTAACTGTGTGATGTTTGCTTGATTTTTTTTTTTCTGAAACTTTTTTTTTTTTTTTCGATTCTCGTAAATAAATATACACATTTGTGTGTTTTGCACCTACTTTCTTGTGTTTGTGCTTTTCTCTTACGCACCCACTACGACAGTAGTTTTGGAAGTGGGATCAGTTGGTGGTCAAGGATCATAGGGGGACACCAACCCGGGACATCTGTCCAGATATTGCAGAAAGCATAAAAGAGGTGCTATGGAGGCTAAAACCGAGAAGTTGGATTCGGAGACGAAGGTGACCGGAGTGATGACCAGACACATGGTGGTACAAACTGGTGAGCAGTTACTACCCTGTTTGGGGCCAGGGGTCCGTCCCAAAATGAAGTCAGAGGCTGCAGCTAGGGCATGCCTCTCTGACCCTAGTGACGAAGATCCAGAAGACCCTCCAGTTGATGTCCCTCCAACTGACATTTCAGACTTGTTGAGGTGGCTGGCTGTCCAGCAACTAGAAATGGAAAAACAAAGAGAAAGAGACCTCCAGGAGAGAGAGAGAACAGGAAAGAAGATGCCAGGACCAGTGATGGACAGAGACCCTGAGAGTGCTTCAGGTGACTGGCACAGGTAACGGAGCAGGATACCAGCCCAAAAGATATTAAACTAACTAAAATGGTACCCACAAATGAAATAGAAGCCTACCTAGCTACATTTGAAAGAGTAGCCAGAACCTGTTGGTGGCCCCAGACCCAGTGGGGCTTCAGACTTGCCCCATACCAGACTGGAAAGGCTCTGCTAGCCTACAGCAATATGAACCCCAGGCATGCTGAAAATTACAAATTAATCAAAAAAGAGATCTTGAGGAGGTATGATATCAATGCCGAGACCTACCGGCAGAGATTCCGTTCCCCAAGATATCAGTCATCTTACACCCCTAGAAAGACTTATTAGGTTAAGAGAATTGTGCACAAAATGGTTGCAACCAGAAGAGAAATCCATTAATGACATCATGGAGACCTTAGTTGTGGAACAATTCCTTCAGATCCTACCTAATGAAGTTCAGCTCTGGGTGAGGGAACATAATCCCGAATCTGCAAAGGTAGCCATTACTTTGGCTGAGGACTTTCTGTCTGCAATAACCCCACAAAAAATAAATACTGGAGGAGAGTTTAATAACTCTACAGCTAAGCCTGCCCCTTCTCCTTCTCCATCTGTGGGTCAGAGCTCTGGCAGACATCATATAAAATCTGGGACAGGAGGGAAGACCTCCTATGCTGATATTATTTGTCACAATTGCAATGAAAAGCATCACACTGCCAGGTTTTGACCCAAGAAGAAATCTACACCAGCACACCTGGCCTTGTTAACTACTGGCTACACAGTAAGAACAGGTTACTCACCTGTAACAGTAGTTCTAGGAGTGGTATATGTTGTTCATGCATACTTCTTGGCATGTCCCTTTCCCCTTTAAATCTTGCCGGAAGTCTTCACGCTGGCTCCTCCCACCCACCTGGGTGGTATTAACCTTGACTCCGCCCCATGATGCCAGATCTTAGCCCGCTGGAAGCCAGGTTATGCGCCTAAAGCCAGGGAGGTTGGGTGGGTGCGTGTGGATAAACAACATATACCACTCCTAGAACTACTGTTACAGGTGAGTAACCTGTTCTTCTAGGAGCATGGATGAACAGGTTACTCACCTGTAACAGTAGTTCTAGGAGTGGTATATGTTGTTCATCCACACTGTCTGGCATTGTCCCTTTCCCCTTTAAATCTTGCCGGAAGTCTTCAAGCTGGCTCCTCCCACCCACCGGATTGGTAAATACCTCGGCTCTGCCCCATGACGCCAGATCTAGCCCGCTGGAAAGCCAGGTTGTGCGCCTAAAGCCGGGGAGGTCGGGTGGGTGGTGGATGAACAACATATACCACTCCTAGAACTACTGTTACAGGTGAGTAACCTGTTCTTCTAGGAGCGTGGATATGTTGTTCATCCACGCTGTCTGGCAGACTCCAAGCAGTTCTCCGGGAGGAGGGAGGCAAGCCGTACACCCCTACTTAGGAAAGAGAGTTTGGAGAACCAAGGCCCCAAAACCAGCATCCCGACGTGACTCTAGGTCAATGTGGTAATGGGTAATAAAGGTGCTTGCTGACTTCAGGTAGCGGCCCGACAGATTTCCTGGATAGGGATGTCCCGAAGCAGCCACCAAGCAGCAGTATGACGGGTAGAATGAGCCCTTAGCCCTTTGGGAGGCTCCTTACCGCCAATTCATAGCACAGACCTATGCATGATGTGATCCATCTCGCAATAGTCCGGCTGCTGCAGGTCTGCCAGAAGTGGCTTCAGCATAGGTGACAAACAGCTGGCGAACCTCTCCCGGAATTTCCGCTGTCCTCTCCTTATAATAGGAAGAGAGCACGTCTGCGGTCCAGAGTATGGAGCCTATACCCGGCGTCCGAGGTGTAATTAGGTAATATGCTGGCAGGGTCAACACCTGGTTAAGGTGAAACTCTGACACCACCTTCAGAAGGAATTTCGGTTGGGGGCGCAGGACAACTTTGTCCCTGTGAAAGACCAGATAGGGGGAGTCCACTGAAAGCGCCTGGAGCTCCCCCGTCCTTCTGGCTGACGTGATAGCCACCAAGAAGGCCGTCTTCCACGACAAGTGCGAAAGTGCAGACTTGTGCATGGGTTCGAATGGCTTGCCCATGAGCTTTGCCAAAACCAGCAAAAGATCCCACGGAGGTGGAGGTTCACGCACCGGAGGGGATATGTGGTCCAGGCCTTTGAAAAAGCTCCCGACCACCTTTTCCTGAGCGAACGTCGGCTGACTGACCCGCGCCCGGTAAGCCGATATGGCTGCTAGGTGCACTCTAAGGGTCGATGACCGAAGACCCCCTTTGGAGAGGGACCAAAGGTAGTCTAGAATGTTAGCCACCGAGCAGGATAAGGGGTCCAGACCTTTACCCTGACACCAAATGAAAAATCTCTTCCATTTGAAGGCATAACATTTCCTGGTCGATTCTTTTCGAGATGCCTCCACCACGGTGTAGACATCCTCAGAAAGACCCAAAGCCTGGAACTCTAGCCACTCAGGAACCAAGCTGTGAGGTGCAGGGATTGAAGGTCCGGTGAAGGACCTTCCCCTGGTTCAGAGATATCAGGTCCGGGCGTGTACTGAGCTGCTCCGGGGTCCTGCAGCTGAGGCTGAGGAGATCTGGATACCAGAACTGGCGTGGCCAATCTGGGGCTACCAGGATCACCTTCGCCTTGTCCTTCCTCACCTTGAGTAACACCTTGTGGATCAAGGGAAATGGAGGAAAGGCGTAAAAGAGGCCTGGGGTCCACGGCCTCGAGAAGGCATCCCCCTGCAGCGAGCCCTGCGGAGGGGGTGGGCATGGAACAGCCTCAGCTTGGTGTTCTCCTTGGAGGCAAACAGGTCCACCAACAGTTTGCCCCAACAAGAGAACAGGTAGTAGGCTACCTCTGGATGGAGAGACCACTCGTGGGATGTCTGGCCTAAGCGGCTGAGAGCATCCGCCAGTTGGTTCGCGACTCCTGCCACATGGATGGCTAGGAGATCCGCCTCCAGCCGGCTGGAAGGTCCAGATCCGGAGCGCCCTAGCAGACGGGAGTGCGTGCCGCCCTGTTTGTTGAGGTAGTACATGGTCGTGGTATTGTCCGTCTGGACTTGAACCACTTGACCCCGGAGCTGAGGAGCGAAAGCTGACAGAGCCAGTCTGACTGCCCTGAGCTCCAACAGGTTGATGTGGCATCGGGACTCCTCTGGGGTCCAGAACCCGTGAGCCATGTATTCCCCCATGTGGGCTCCCCAGCCCGTGACAGAGGCATCGGTCGTGAGGACGACCGTCGGCTCGGGGCGGACAAACGGGATCCCTTCCAGCAGATGATTCGGGACGGTCCACCATTGTAGGGCGTCCCACATCCCCTGGGTGACCGTGACCAGCTGGTCGAAAAGACTGACGCTGAGACCACTGGGTGGCAAGCTCCCACTGGAGGGGGCGCATGTGCAGTCTGGCCCAGGGGACCACCGACGTGCACACCGCCATGTAGCCCAGGAGGCGCAGGAAGTCCCGGGCAGGGAGTGAGTGCCCAACCAGAAATGATTGGGCAAAGGAGGAGAGAACCTCCGCCCTGTCCACCGGGAGCCGAGCTCTGGCTTGACAAGAGTCGAGCTCTGCCCCGATGAAGCCCATCACCTGAGAAGGTACGAGTTCCGAATTTGGCCTCGTTGATCAGAAGGCCCAAGTGTGAGCAGGTTCGGAGGGTCAGGTCCCTGGACCTCTCCACCTCCTGAAGGGAGGAACCCGCCATGAGCCAATCGTCCAGGTAGGGGTAAATACGAACCCCCTGACGCCGAAGATGGGCTGCCACCACTGCAATGCATTTGGTGAAAACCCTTGGGGCCGATGACAGGCCGAACGGCATGGCTCTGAACTCGTGCAGGGTCCCTTCGACCCTGAAGCGGAGGAACCGCTGATGAGATGGACGGATAGGGACGTGGAAAAAAGCGTCCTGAAGATCCAGTGTGCAGAACCACATGTTTCGCTCCAGGGATGGTATGATCTGATTTAGAGTTACCATCCAAAGGTGCGAGACCTGAGATACCGATTCAGGTCGTGCAGATCTAGAATGGGGCGCCAACCCCCCGTCCGTTTGGGCACCAGGAAATACCTGGAGACGAAGCCTGGGTCTGAAGGAGGATCCGTCACTCGGGCCACCACCTCTTTGAGGAGGAGTAGCGCAATGTCGTCTCGGAGGACAGACAGGGCGACTGAGATCCGCTCCTCTCGTGGAGCACGGGCTCGGCTGGGAGGGTACTGCTCGAATTCTAAGGGCAGACCCTGCCCGACCACTTCTAGGACCCATCTGTCCGTGGTGATACCGGACCAGGCGGAAACGAAGTGGCGGAGCCGGCCCCCCACGGGAGGACCCAGAGCTGAAGTGACGGGTACGGGGGAGGACACCCCCGGCCCGTCACTGGGCAGGCTTAGAGGAGGAGGGGGCACCTGGACCAGCGCCTCGGCCTCCTTTGCGGGGCTGCTGGGGACCTTGCTTGGGCCTAGGGCGCCAAGCCTGAGCCTGCTGCTGTTGTTGACCCCCCTGGAAGGGTGGTTGTCTGACCGCAGGGGAAGAATGACGAAAAGGCTTCTTCCTGCGCTTCTGCTGGTTCTTACTTGAAGAACCCTTAGCGGATGTAGCATCTAAGGTGGCATTAGATTGCTCGATACGCTGCAGGTGACCTGCCACTCCTGGCCAGAAGAAGTCGGTGCCAAGGAAGGGCACATCAGCTAGCTTGTGCTGAGTATCCACGGGAAAGGAGGATAACCTCAGCCAAGCCCTGCGGCGAGTGGATACCGCTGCAGCTAGTGAACGGGCACAGGAATCACCCACATCCAGAGCAGTCTGGAGTTGTTGTTTAGCAACAGCTCTGCCCTGGTCCCTGACCTGCTTGACCGTGGTCTGCATGTCAGCTGGGAGGTGGGGGGAGAACTTCGTCCAGCGACCCCAAGAGGGCGTGAGAGAAGTGTGCCATAATCACCGCTGAGCTTGCCTGACGAAGGCCCAAAGATGATGCAGCATAGACCTTCCGGGCCGAGTGGTCCATAAGTTTGGACTCTCTGTCTGGAGGGCGGTCAGTATCGGCAGAGCTGCCCGTCCGCCTGAATACTGAGGCAGTCACAAGGCTTTCCGCCGAGGGGTGCTCAGTAAACCCCGCCAAAGACCCTGTGGGCACCGCGTACTTGCGTGCCATGCGGGCAGATGGAGCTGGGCAGGAGGCTGTACGCTGCCAGAGTTCCAAGGCCGGACCAATAATGGCTTCGCGACTGGAAATGCCTCCGTGAGGGTATCCTCCTCTTAAGAATATCCGTGAGGGATATTCCACCTTTCTGGATAGGCTGTAGGGCCATCCCGTCCTATTCGAAATGAGCGGAGAAGGCCCTCTTCCAAGCCTGGCGAAAGCTCATCGAGAGAATGAAGGCCCGTGTTATCGGAATCGGAGGTCCCGATATAAGGCTGCCCACTAAGTCCCCTCGATCGCCTGGGCGATCAGGGTGACCGTAATTGACAGTCTGTGGGGAGACCCGAAGACTGTTGGGCCTCCTGGAGAATCCCGAGGGGCAGCTTAGGAGGTTCCACCAAAATTGGTGGGAACCTGGAAACCGGTGCGGCGAAGACGACCGAGCCCCCGAAGAGACCGGCACCAGAGCAATCAGTGTCTGAGGCGGCCGAAGAGGCTGAGGCCAAGAGATAGCCGGACCACGAGGGAGCGGCTTCGACCCGCTAGCAGGAATTGCTGCCACATGAGATCCCGCGAGCCGCAATTTTACTTTCGTCAAGCCTCTCCTCGTCCGAGGAGGAAGGGAAACTGTGGCGCCTCTTGCGGGAGTGCTTGTGTCCTTTTTTGGGTCGATCGACCGAAGAGGACTTGCTCCCTGATCGAGACCGACGGTGTCAGCTTTGTCGATCGGGAGAGACTGGGCTCGGTGAAAACCGAGGCTCCGGTTCTTGTCCCTCGATCGGGGTCTCCTCGTCGGGGAAGGAGAGAAACGGCGTTCTCTCCAAAGAATCATCGACAGGAGTTGGTGATAACGGCTCGATCGGGTCGAGAATAATCTCGGCCAGATCAGCCGACTCCTCGGCTTCTATGCCCGGTACAGACGGAAGGTCTGAAAACCCAGCGGCCGAGGAGGCAATTTCGACCGAAGTCGAGACATCGGACCGCTCCTGATCCCAGGAGCGTCTTCTTCGACTCGAAGAAGATTTAGGATCCTTTTTCTTAGAACGGGATGAGTGCGAGCCCGAGGGGGCCTCACCCTTGGTAGGGAGAGACTGGCACAAATCCCTAAAGGAACCTGAAAAGGAAGAGCCCCGATTGAGCGGCACGAAGAAACCTCGGCTAGCCGAGGCTTGGGCAGCTTCTTCCTCGAAGGCCGCCATGCGCTCCAGCTGCTCGGCAGATCCCGCAGCCGCGGAAACCGCCCACCTGGCCTCCTTGGATTTTACTGGTGGGTTGCGGAGCTCCGGTCTACCCAGCTTCAGGCGCGCCCGACGATCTTCCAGGACGTTGGGGTGGAAGGAAGCGCAAATGGAGCACTGCGAGGTATTGTGAATAGAACCAAGGCAGTAAACGCACGAGAGGTGGGGATCGGTGCACGACATTTTCTGTCTGCAAGGACACCGGCGGAACCCGGGGGATGACTTGTCATCCATGTCCGAATCAGTCGTAAACTCTAACGAGTTTTAGAGCGAGAAGATGCGGTGAAAACCGTTGAAACGAATCCAGGGCCTCAACACTACAGAAAGCAGAAGGGAACCTGACTCTTCCAGCAGAAAGGAAGATCTGGCGTCATGGGGCGGAGCCGAGGTATTTACCACCCGGGTGGGTGGGAGGAGCCAGCTTGAAGACTTCCGGCAAGATTTAAAGGGGAAAGGGACAATGCCAGACAGTGTGGATGAACAACATATCCACGCTCCTAGAAATGTTGTTCATCCACACTTCTTGGCAGACTCCAAGCAGTTCTCCGGGAGGAGGGAGGCAAGGTACACACCCCCTACTTAGGAAATAAAGACTGGAAAACCGAGGCCTCAAAACCAGCATCCCAGCATGACTCAAGGTCGATGTGGTAGTGGGTAATAAAGGTGTTTACAAACTTCCAGGTAGCAGCCAGACAGATTTCCTTGATAGGGATATCCCTGGAAGCAGCAACCGATACAGCAGTATGGCGGGTAGAATGAGCTCTTATCCCTCTGGGATGCTCCTTGCCCACCAACTCATAGCACAGACCTATGCATGATATAACCCACCTTGCAATGGTCCGTTTGGCTGCAGGTCTGCCAGAAGTGGCTTCAGCGTAGGTGACAAACAGCTGGCAAACCTCTCCATGAATTTCCGCCGTTCTCTCCTTATAATAGGACAGTGCATGTCTCAGGTCCAAAGTATGGAGCCTGTACTCGGCGTCCGAGGTGAAGTTAGGGTAGTATACTGGCAGAGTGAATACCTGGTTAAGGTGAAACTCTGATACCATCTTTGGAAGGAATTTCTTGTTGGGGCGCAGGACAACTTTGACCCTGTCAAAGACCAGATAAAGGGAGTCCACCGACAGCGCCTGGAGCTCCCCTGTCCTTCTGGCGGACGTGATAGCCACCAGGAAGGCAGTCTTCCATTACAAGTGTGAGAGTGCACACTTGTGCATAGGTTCAAATGGCTTGCCCATGAGCTTTGCCAAAACCAGCAACAGATCTCACGGAGGTGGAGGTTCACGCACTGGAGGGAATATGTGATCCAGGCCTTTGAAGAAGCGCCCTACCACTGTCTCCTACGCCAATGTCGGCTGACCGGCCCGCGCCGGGTAAGCACAAATGGATGCCAGGTGCACCCTAAGGGTCGATGACCGCAGACCCCCTTTGGAGAGACCAAAGGTAGTCGAGAATGCTAGCCACAGAGCAGGATAGAGAGTCCAGACTCTTACCCTGACACCAAATAGAAAATCTCTTCCATTTGAAGGCATAACATTTCCTTGTCGATTCCTTACGAGATGCCTCCACCACGGTGTAGACATCCTCTGAAAGACACAGAGCCTGGAACTCTAGCTGCTCAGGTACTAGGCTGTGAGGTGCAGGGATTGAAGGTCCAGATGGAACACCTTCCCCTGGTTGAGAGATATCAGGTCCGGGCGTGTACAAAGTCGCTCCGGGGGCCTGCAGCTGAGGTTAAAGTGATCTGAATACCAGAACTGGCGTGGCCAATCTGGGGCTACCAGGATCACTTTCACCTTGAGTAACACCTTGTGGATCAAGGGACATGGAGGGAAGGCGTAGAGGAGGCTTGGGGTCCACGGCCTTGAGAAGGCATCCCCCTGCAGCGAGCCCTGCTGAGGGGGGTGGGCACGGTACAGCTTCAGCTTGTTGTTTTCCCTGGAGACAAACAGGTTCACCAATGGTTTGCCCCATCGGGAGAACAGACTGTAAGCTACCTCTGGATGGGGAGACCATTCGTGGGATGTCTGGCCTATGCGGCTGAGAGCATCCGCCAGCTGGTTCGAGACTCCTGCCACATGAATGGCTAGGAGATCCGCCTCCAGCTAACTTACGAGGGTCCAGATGCGGAGCGCATTCTTGCACAGCAAACAGGAGCGCGTGCCGCCCTGTTTGTCGAGGTAGTACATGGTCATGGTATTGCCCTTCTGGACTTGAACCACTTGATCTCGGAGCTGAGGAGCGAAAGTTGACAATACTAGTCTGACTGCTCTGAGCTCCAACAGGTTAATGTGCCATCGGGACTCCTCGGGGGTCCAGAACCCGTGGGCCCTGTTGTCCCCCATGTGGGCTCCCCAGCCCATGAGAGAGGCATCGGTCATAGGGACGACCGTTGGCTCGGGGCAGACAAAGGGGATCCCTTTCTGCAACCGTTCTGGGGTGGTCCACCACTGGAGAGCATCCCACATCATCTGGGTTACAGTGATCAGCTGGTCGAAATGACCGTGGTGCTGAGTCCACTGGGTGGCCAGCTCCCACTGGAGGGGTGCATGTGCCACCTGGCCCAGATCACTGAGGTGCACCCTGCCATGTAACAAAGGCGGCACAGAAAGTCCCGGCCGGGGCGCACGTGCCCAACCAGAAATGATTGGGCAAAGAAGGAGAGAACCTCTGCCCTGTCCGCTGGGAGCCGAGCTCTGTCTTGAAGAAGCCCATCACCTGAGCAGGCACGAATTCAGACTTGGCCTTGTTGATCGGGAGGCCGAACTGGGAGCAGGTTTGGAGAGCCAGATCCCTGGACCTCTCCACCTCCTGAAGGGAGGATCCTGCCAGGAGCCAGTCATCGAGAAAAGGGTAGATTCGTACTCCCAGACGCCGAAGATGGGCCGACACCACTGCAATGCACTTGGTGAAGAACCGCGGGGCCGATGACAGGCCGAACGGCATGGCTCGGAACTCGTACAGGGTCCCTTCGACCCTGAAGCGGAGGAACCGCTGATGGGACAGACAGATTGGGACGTGACAGAACGCGTCCTGCAGATCCAGTGAACAGAACCACATATTTCGCTCCAGGGATGGTATGATCTGGTTAAGAGTTACTATCCGGAAGGTGCGGAACCTGAGATATTGATTCAGGTCGTGGAGATCTAGGATGGGGTGCCAACCCCCTCTGAGGAAGTACCTGAACACAAAGCCTGGGTGTGTAGGAGGATCCGGCACTGCAGCAACCTCCTCCTTGCGGAGGAGCTGAGCTATGTCGTCTCGAAGAGCCGACTGAGTGCAAGCTGAGATCCTTTCCTCCTGAGTGGCGCGGGCTCGGCTGGAAGGGTACTACTCAAACTCTAGAGGCAGTCCCTGACTGACCACTTTGAGAACCCACCTGTCAGAACTGATATCAGACCAGGCGGAATTAAAGTGGTGGAGCCGGCCCCCCACGGGAGGACCAGAGCTGGCGTGACGAGTGTAGGGGTGGCAACCCCCGACCCATCACTGAGCAGGCTTAGAGGAGGAGGCTCCTGGACCTGCGCCTCGGCCTCCTTTACAGGGCTGCTGAGGGCCTTTCTTGGGCCGCAGGCACCAAGCTTGAGCCTGCTGCTGTTGGCCTCCTCGATAGCGGGCTGCCCGACTGCAGGGGAAGAATGCCGAAATGGCTCCTTTCTTTTCTCCTGGTTCTTGCCTGAAGAACCTTTTGTAGAGGTAGCATCCAAGGTGGCATTGGACTGCTTGATACGCTGAAAGTGACTGGCCACTCCTGTACCGAACAGGTCGGTGCCAAGGAAGGGAATGTCAGCTAACTTGTGCTGGGTATCCGCCGGGAAGGAGGATATCCTCAGCCAGGCCCTGCAGCGGGTGGCCACTGCGGCTGCTAAGGAGCAGGCACAGGAATCCCCGATGTCTAGTGCCATCTGGAGCTGCTGTTTTGCAACAGCACGGCCCTGATCACGGACTTGCTTGACCATGGTCTGCATGTCCACCGGGAGATGAGGGAGGAATTCATCTAATGTCCTGAGGAGGACGTGAGAGAAGTATGCCATAATGACAGCCGAACTGGCCTGACGACGGCCTAAGGAATAGGCCGCATAGACCTTGCTGGCAGAGTGGTCCATATATTTTTGGGCTCCTTGTCCGGAGATCGGTCCGTGTCAACTGAACTACCAGTATGTCCAAACATAGAAGCGGTCACCAGGCTCTCGGCCGAAGGGTGTTCTGTGAATCCCGGCAGAGACCCCATGGGCACCGCATACTTGCAGGCCATGCGGGCAGATGGTGCTGGGCAGGAAGCTGGGCGCTGCCAGAGCTCAAGGGCCAGGCCAGTAATGGCTTTGGCCACTGGAAAAGGCCTCCGTCGGGATATCCCCTCTTTTTAGGATGTCCGTAAGGGGGTACTCCGCCTTTTTCTGGACAGACTCCAGAGGCATTCCAGTAGATTCGGATATCAGGCGGAGAATGCCCTGAAAGGAGGAAGGACCCTCCTCTAAACCTGTCATGGAGGACTAATCACCCTCAAGATGGGAGTGCAGTCCTGCGACATCTGAGTCTGAGGAGTCGTGGTACAACGGTCTCCCGGAGGTGGTGGCCAAGTGATGGCTGGTGTGGACGGCGGAGCCGGCTTCTGCCCGGTCAAAATCAGCTGTTGCCACATAAGAGCCTCATAATGTCAACGGAGTTTCCGAAGCCTCTCCTCGTCCGAGGAAGATGAGGATCTGCGGCAATGCCGCTTTTTAGAGTGCTTATGACTCTTTGGTCGGCCAACCGAAGGGGTTCTGAACCTCGATTGAGATCAGTCTGGCAGACTCGGTCGATCGGGAGACACCGGGTTAGGTGAAAATCGAGGGTCCAGAACCGTGTCCTCGATGGTGACACCAGTGGGCTGGGTCTCCTCATAGGAAATGACAAGGACCGGGGTCCTTTCCAAAGAATCGATGACCGGAGTTGGCGAAATAGGGTCGATTAAGTAGAGAGAAATCTCAACTTGGCCAGCCACTTCCTCGATCTCTTGGCCAGACGGAAGATCCGTAAAGCCAGCGGCTAAGGATGCAATCTCAACCGAGACCACGTGTTCCTGGGACTCGGACCTTTCTCGGTCCCAAGAACGCCTTTGTTTGGTCGAAGACTTCAGGTCCTTATCCCTCTTCTGAGGGCGGGAGGAGCGCGAGCTCAAGGGCGCCTCACCCCTGGTGGGGAGAGACTGGCATAACTCCTTGAAGGAGCCTGAAAAAGTGGAACCGAGGTTCAGAGGAACAAAAAAGATCCGATTGGCCGTAGCTCGAGCTGCTTCCTCCTCGAAAGCCTTCATTTGCTCCAACTGCTCAGCGGATCCCACAGCTGCGAAAACCGCCCACCTCGCCTCCTTCGATTTCACCAGTGGGTTCCTCTTCTCCGGTCTCCCCAATTTTAGGCACGCCAAGTGGTCGTCCAGGACGTTGGGATGGAAGGCCAGGCAGAACGTGCAGGTGGAAATGTTATGTCCGACACCTAGGCAGTAAATGCATGTTAGGTGGGGATCGGTGCATGACATCTTCTGGCCGCAGGAGCACCGGCGAAATCCGGGAGCAGATTTATCCTCCATGTCTGATGCGCTACTATCGGAGTTGATAACTCGAATGAGTTTTAAGGTAAGTTGCGGTAAAAACTGACACTCAGAATCCAGGGCCTACAAATTGCTGTGAAGCTCGAGGGAATCTGTATCTTTCAGCGGAAAGGAAGATCTGGCGTCATGGGGCGGAGCCGCAGTTTATACCACCCGGGTGGGTGGAAGGAGCCAGCTTGAAGACTTCCGGCAAGAGTTAAAGGGGAAAGGGACATGCCAAGAAGTGTGGATGAACAACATATCTACGCTCCTAGAACTGAGGTGACTGTCAACGGTAAAAATGTGTTGGGCCTACTTGACACAGGCAGCAAGTATACTTTAATACAACCAGAACTGTTAAGCCCTAAACCAAAAATTGAAGCAGCAGTGGACATTGTCTGTATACACGGGCAAACACACAGCTATCTAAGAAACAGACTGTAAAGGAACAAAAGAACACTGTGTGTGCAGGTTTAGTCAACAGGGAACAGGTATATTCTGGTGGTGTGCGATTACACAACCAGATATCCTGAGGCTATCCCCTTATGTTCAATTACAACAGAGAGAATAACAGAAGAACTGGTCAAGATATTTAGTAGGTTGGGAATACTAAAGGAGGTTCTGATGGACAGGGGTAGCAACTTTACTTTGGCCTTGCTGAAGGAGCTATACCGCCTGTTGGGAGCGGTAGCAGTCAGAACATCTCCCTACCACCCCCAAACAGAGGGATTGGTGGAGTGGTTTAACCAAACCCTCAAGCCATGCTCCAGAAGTTTGTTAATGAAGAAGGAAAGTATCTTCCCCTTCTGCTTTTTGCCTATGGAGAGGTTTCCCAGGCTTCAACTGGGTACTCCCTGTTTGAACTATTATATAGGTGAAATCCACGGGGACCTCTTTTGATGTGGTGAAGGAGTATTGGGAGTAAGGGCAAGATGCGGGGATCACCAGTATTGCTGATTACATAATACTACTTAGAAAGCGTCTGGTGAGGTACACAGAGATTGCCCACAAAAATGCCAGCCAAGCCTAAACTACTCAGAAAGTGCATTATGACAAAAAGGTATCTGAAAAGGAATTTCAGGAAGGAGATAAGAGTGTTACTCTTACTGCCAACAACAGAAAAACTTCTTATGAAGTGGCAAGGGCCCTATAAAGTCCTGAGACGAGTTGGTAGTGTTAACGGATGAGGTGGAAACACCAGACAAAAGACTGGGCAAGAAGATTTACCATGCCAATCTTCTAAAAAAAATGGCAGGAGAAATCAGAGTCCTCGGTCAGTCTGTTGATCATGCCTGAAATGGAGGAAGCAGATAAATACGTGGCATATAGCATCTAAAGGAAGAGGCTGGGGTAGATGAGCTTACCATAAACCTAACCCTAGAGGACCAGAAAAAAGAAGAACTGATGCAGGTCTTTAGTCAATTCACAACTGCCATCGCTAAGGTACCTGGAAAGATAATTGAGGTCGAACACCACATCCATACCTCTTCCCCTCCAATTAGACAGAAATCGTACAGGCTTCCTGAGGATATGGTCAGAGGTACAGCAGGAGGTTCATAAGTTAAGACAACTAGGTATTTTTTAACCCTCCAAGAGTCCTTGGGCATCCCCAATTGTGGTGGTCCCTAAGAAAGAGGGCGGTATCTGGTTGTGCTCAATCAGGTATCTCAGTTCGATAGCTACCCGGATAGACGACCTGATTGATCACATAGGTAATGCCAGCTACATCACTACCCTTGACCTAACCAAAGGTTACTGGCAGATCCCTCTTGGTCAGTCATCACAGGAGAAAACAGCTTTTAGTTCCCCCATGGGCCTGTTCCAGTTCATAACCATGCCCTTTGGTCTGCATGGGACACTGGCGACCTTTGAGATTCATAGACCAGCTTTTGACCTCCCATTCTGTTTATGCCGCTGCCTATTTGGATGATGACATAATTTTTAGTCCAGATTGGCAGACACATATGCAACATCTTACCGCTGTTTTACAAACCATCAGTGAGGCTGGGCCAACAATTAACCCTGAAAAGTGAGCGGCAGCTATGAATGAAACCAGATACCTAGGTTTTATTTTAGGCAATGGGCAGGTGAAACCAGAGACCCCAAAAGTGAAAGCAGTGGCAAACTGTCCTGTACCATAGACGAAAAAGCAGGTGAGATCATTTCTAGGACTTCTTGGTTATTACAGGAGGTTTGTACCCAACTCTACCTCCGTAGCAGCCACTTTGTTCTCAATAAGAAGCGGTGTGGCAACACTATAAAGTGGACACCGGAATGTGAACAGACATTCCAAACCATCAAAGTAGCGTTCTGTTCTTCCCCAGTTCTGCGGTGCCCTGACTTTGACAGACCATTTGAAGTTCACACCGATGTTTCAAATGTTGGGATTGGTGCTGTTTTGAGTCAAACCACAGATGGAGAAGAACATCCCATCCTGTACATTTCTAGAAAGCTGCATGATAGGGAGCAGCGCTGCTCCACCACTGAAAAAAAGTGTCTCTTGCTGAAAAATGGGCAATTGAGGCACTTTGTTTTTATCTTTGAGGTACTGAATTTATTTTGGTCACTGATCACAACCCGTTATGCTGGATGAACCAGATGAAAGATAAAAATGCCAGAATTCTCCGGTGTTGCCTAGCCCTGCAACCTTACAGGTTTAGTGTAAAGCACAGACCTGGCTCCCAGCACAATAATGCGGACTTCATTTCCCAATATGTTGCAGGCCTAGAATCAGATCCTGTTGACCCTGTAAACTGATACTGTAAATATGTATATAGGAATCGGCATATAGATAATGGGTTTAGGAACAGGATTAAGATAGTTTATAGTTTTGTGAGTAACCATAGTCTTAATCCTGTAATAAGACTACAAACCCCAGGGCAACAGTTAGCATTACTGAAAGCATAATCATGGTTATGTAACCATGTGTAGTAATGGTGTAATCACAGCATTTGTATTTAGGGTGCCCTGCGGTGAGACTTCCAGAGAGGGTGGGTGGGTGGAAGTCCCAACAACCCCGCTTGGGACGCTCTGGGAGATTCCTATTCAGACACAGGAAACCAGTAAGCTTTCCCATTTCTTTTGGGCAGGATGGCGTGTGGTAGCTGTGCCCCTCCACCGGCCTGGGAGACAAGTCAGAGAGAGAGAGAGAGACCCTACACTGTCATCTTATTTTCCTGCTAAAAGCACCCTTTTTTCTATCCTATACTCTCCTATCTTGTAGGTTGGCCACCTATGTTGCCTTTCTTCTTTCATTTTTCCTTTTCTGTCTCTCTCTCTCTCTCCTCCCTGCCTTGGGAAAACGCAGCAGGCTATTGCCTGGTTTGCCTGCCTCTGCCTGGCTGTTATGCCAGCATTTGTTGTAAAAGGACAGATAAAAGCATATCTAGCAGAGCTGCAGACTCTGCTCAGCTATTAAAACTCCTGTAGTTTGCCTTGTTTATGCTAATGCACTTCCAGCACGAACGTGCGCAGGCTCGCATTAGTCTTTGCCTTGATTAGCGCTACTGCTTTTCCTGCATGAATGTGCGCAGGATCGCAGCACCATGTGGCTGCCGTAATTAAATATGCAGGTTTTTCTGCTAAAACAGCTTCCCCAGATACTGATGTAGGGATCGCTTGTATCTGTGGGGCCTAAGATTGTAAAGTAGTGTCCAAAAATAGATAAAAATGCTAAACTTGTTCCCTATCTCAGGACTGCAGTAGTTAAAGTAAAACAGAGCTCTCTTATGCACGTCTTTGCAAGAAAACCCCGTTATGAGAAAAAGAGCTGCCTATATGTTCCCTTGCTCCTTTCTCTCTAATTTAGTTAGAGGTTTAGTGCCTTTTGTGTAGAAACTTGCAAAACCCTGTCAAAATAAAGAAAAATAAACAAAACTAAGCCTTTCCTGGTTCTGCAAGCCTGCAGCTTATAGCGCTGCATCGCGGATTAAAGCTCTGTCCTAGATATGTGTGCAGAGGCTGTCACTCGCTGCAGAATCCTGTTTAAAACCCTCTGAAAAAGCTAGAAAAGGGGTCCAAAATAGTAAAGTCCTGTTCCAAGCATTAAAACTCGATGTTAAAAAATATTATGAAATGAGTCAAAAGAATGCTGAATTTTGATTGGCCGAGAGCTGCTTTCAGCTGGGCCATTATCCCAGCACAATGGCCCAGCTTAAAGTATTATGTTTAAAAATGCATAAAATTTACAAAAAATTATCCATTTCATAATCACAATATGGCACTCCAGGGGGTGTGTTATGGTGGGCTAACGGCCCTTCTCGGGTGGTGGAAACACTCGGCTACGCCTCGTGCTTTAACCCCACCCTGAGGTGGGTTGTTATCCCACCATAACACACCCCCGGTCATGCCTTACTGCTTAAGCAAGAGCTTCCTTTTGATGTATTCTGTCTCTGTTTCTCCTGTTAGTGTTTTCTTGGCATCAAAAACACTAACAAGGCTACAGCGCAGAATTAAGTAAACAACTTTCCGTAAGCGCAGTGCCATGGAGAGTTTCTCATATTAAAAATGTTGTTCACTTGAGGAAACTCCTCTGTGAATACTCTGCTTGCTCTTGGTTTTTTCCTTGGTTTGTCTGCCCTCTGCGAATTATGCAGCATTAAAGAAAAAGCCCTGCTTTCAGTTAAAGCAAAGCCTTACTGCTTGCTGTGCAAATACGGATATTATTTTTGCTTATTTCATCCTGACAAAGAAATAAATAATTCATTTAATTCTTGTGATCTGTCCCAAGCTATTGTAGCTCACCTGAGTGTCTCAGCAGGTCTACTCTTCGGGGCCAGTGCCCCTTTGTGCTTCTGTTTATATATCAGTTGTCCTGTCACTCACAGCAGGTGGGTGGAGTTATGGTGAAAAAATGCTTCTGAAAATACTAGAACTATTTGTTTTTCTGTTGGGATGCCTCCAATATGAATAATTGTTATTATTTGGGATATTATGTTTAATATCTATTTTGTAGCCTAGGAACACTTTTATACTAGACTAGGAGGCAGAGCCTCACCAATCATGTGACTAGTCTGTATATAAGGTCGAATTTCCAACTCTAGGGCAAATCAGTTCAACCCTGGGAGAGGTTGAGGAGACACAGAGGGTGGGACAAATGCCATGTCTTAACTGTGTGATGTTTGCTTGATTTATGTTTTTTTTCTGAAAGTTTATTTTTTTCGTTTCTCGTAAATAAATACACATTTGTGTGTTTTGCACCTACATTCTTGTGTTTGTGCTTTTCTCTTACGCGCCCACTATGACAAGTACACTACCCTGAGGTTGTCTGACAATCAGCAGCTGACCTGGAAGAAGATGGTTCTGAAAGCATGGCATATAGAACTGCCCGCATCTCCAGGACATTGATAAGCAGGGAGGTTTCGACCTGGGACCAAGAGCCCCGAGTTTGATAGGGACCCAGATGATCCCCCTAGCCCAATCTGCAGGCATCAGTGGTGAGGATTTGCTGTGGAAAGGAGATCTGGAATGGAACTCCTTGTAACAGCTTCAGGGGGTCCATCCACCAATGGAGCACCCTGCGGACTGAGGGCGAGACCAGCACTAACTGATTTAATCTGTCTGTTTGCTGGTCCCACTGCACACAAAGTCCACTGGAGGTTGCGCATGTGGAGCCTGGCCAATGGAACAGTGGGGATGGCAGCCCCCATCAGTCCCAACAGCCTCAGGCACACCCTGGCAGGAATATAAATGGCTCTGGGACACCTCCTGAGCCTGGGCAATAAGGCACTCTGCCCTGTTTTGAGGCAAGAAGGCCTTTCCCTGTGCAGAGTCTAGAACCACCCCTATGTACTGCAGCCTTTGGAATGGAACCAGGACCGACTTGGGCAGCCTGATGGTAATGCCCAAGGAGAGAACAACTGAAGAGTCCTCTCTAAAGTCCCCAGGGGCTGTTCCCTGACGGGGTCTTGAGAAGGCAATCATCCAGATAAGGGAAAACATATTCCCTTCCTTTGGAGGGCCGCAGGCACTGCTGCTAAGCACTTGGTAAAGACCCGCAGCGCAGAGGACAAGCCAAACGGCAGCACTTTGAACTAGTAATGCTAGCCCTGAAAATGAAACTGGATGAACCTCCTGTGAGGAGGAAACACCGAGATGTGCAGGTAAGCATCCTGCATGTCAAAAGAATGAAGTCAGTTGCCTTTCTTGAGAAGGGACATCAGACCTGGCAAAGTTACCACTCAGAACTTCATTTTACTGGACATACTGATTGAGATGCTTTAGGCCTAAGATGGGCCTCAGATCTCTGGTCTTTTGGGGAACCAGGAAGAACCTGGAATAAAACCCCTTGTTTCTCTGGTGCTTGGGCACCGGCTCGATGGTGGCCTGCTTACGTAGAAGGGACTGCACCTCCCAGAGAACAGAGAGAGATAGCCAGGGGTAGCTGAGGGCTTAAGAAGTCGTCTCTGGGGGTTGCTTGGTGAGCTCTGTAGGCGAAAACTGGTGTGAAACTGCATCGGAGCTTCTGCGGAGATCCATGCGAACAAGTCGATGGAAAGAACTAAGGAGGGAGTGGGGCCGCTCACGCATTTATAGGGTCGATGACATCGGCAGATGATGTGGGCGTGGGTGGCGTCAGTTGTACTGCTGAAAATCTTCTGTGTGGATCCTGTTTCATTGACGGTGAAGTTCCTATGCTGTGACCCGATCACTGAGATATCCCCAAAGAAGATCTGTGTTAATTGTGATTTATTTTTTATTTATTGAATTCTCGGATTACAACCGTTGAGCTACAAGCTCATTTACAAAGGTTCCACATCAGGGAAATGCGAACGTACCATAAGAACAAACAGAGCTGCTGGTACATTAAACAAGTGACAACAGTAAATGAAAGAAACTACATGGTATAGGCTTGTGTCTCAGCATACAAGCTAAGTTGGTGCAACAGCTGCAACAAGAAAAAAGAGAAGGAGGAGGAGGAGGCACAGCAGGTCGTGGAAGTGGGGTGAGGAGAGATGGAAGAGGCGTTAGCTTGCGCTAACCTCTGGCACGGGGTCACCTTGTCAGAAAGGGTGGGGGAGTGGTACGCCAGAGGGTTTGAAATGGTTGGGGGCCTGTGGACCCCAGGGGAATAGAGAGGTGAGCCTGGGGTGCGGGAGGTGGGAAAGGGTGGGTGGGTGGGGGGAGTAGCAGGTTGGACAGTGCATAAGTGTGAGGTAGGTGGGGGTAGTCAGTATTTTATTCCTGGGGGAGCTGATCTAGTGTGGCAGGTGCATATCACTTGGCTGGACATGTGGGATCTAAGTGCGGATTTGAACAAGCCGATTTTGCTGATAGTGGCTAGTTCAGGCGGAAGTGAGGTGAGCCATAGTGGGGCACGGTATTCAAAGGATCGCTGACCTTGGATGGTGCAATGGTAGGGGATCTTTATGGAGATATTATTGGATGCCCTTGTGGTCCTTGGTGGTGTGGCCTGGTGTATGAAGTGCGGCAATTAATGCAATGTTCTATCTACAAGTTAAAAATCTGGGTGCTGAAGGACATTTTTCTCTGAGAAAAGTTTTTTGCATATTATGTGACTGATTTTCAGTTGAAATTTTTATGCATAACAGAGAATGAATATCTGCCATTGTCTGTGCCGGTTTACTATGTTTGGTTACTGGATGACACCAATTAACGTCTTTGAAGAGCTCCTGACACAGTTGAGACAACTTTGAAAAGATGTAACATTCAGGCATAAATGTAGCTTACTTTTCATATTTTATCCTGGAATTCTCACCCTTATTACCAAGGGTATTTCCATGAATACAGCATCTCTGCCCTGTTAGCTCTGGCTGCCTGTCTACACCTGACATAATTCTGTTTATGACATCAAAATATGTTGCTGTGGAAATAATTCTGATGTCAAACAGGGGACTGTGATGTTATGTGTAGAGAAGCAGCCAGAGTAGATATAGTCTAGGGAACAGGGATCTTGTTTTCATGCAGCTGTTTTCAGTAATAAAGAAAATGGGGAATTAAATACTGAAAATATATGACGTAGTAAAGAAAATGAGATGGAGCTGAACACAAATCTTACTTTCTTCAGTGTTTTCCTGATGCTGTCAGGGGCTCTTTAAGATAATGTCCTAGAACAATCTGCAAGGGACTTGGCACTGGCCCCACTGCAGGTTTGGTGGACTTGGAGAGCCTATTTTACTTTACATGTACTCCCACTGGGAGCAGGTGCACTGTTTGGTTGTCCAACAAGAAACTGCACTCAGAAGCCACAAAAACTCTCAGAAAAATATGTTTGAAATACCCTTTTATTTTGAATACAGGGTAGCCTAGAAGCCAACAATAAAAGTGCTGTGTTAACTTAAAAAAAAAATTTTCCTATGAGTTTTCATGGCTCCTGAGTGCGGTTTCTTGTTGGACATTACGTTCTGGGGCTGGAAGCCTCTTACTGCACCGCCTGTGTCCCAGGATGCATAGCTTGTTTTTGTATTTCTGCACTATTGGGTTGTACACAGAAGCTGGAAATTGTGATCTTTTTGCATCAGTTGAGAGTACTATGAGGAATGAAGCAGTCCCCCTCCTGTTCATGATTCATGTTCCATGACATAAGCAGTCGAATACCATTACAAGGAACCAAACATGCTCCCCCCAGAAGGTACAAGATGACACAGAAGGAGGAGGATATGGAGAGATATCAGAAAAAAACAAAGGGAGGCGGGGAAAGCAGTTAGGAACGCAAGGGAGCAAACAGAGAACATTACCAAGTCAACAAAAAAGGGGGATACAACATTCTTTAGGTATATAAGGAAAAAGAGGAGGTCCAAAGGAGGGACAGTAGGGGTAAAAGGGGAAGGATGAGTTCATGTGGAAGAGAACAAAAAAAAAAAAAGACGTTGAACAAATACTTTTGCTCAGTGTTTATGGAGGAAGGGGTAGGTGACTGGCCACAAATAAGGGACAAGGGCATTAAAGGAAGGGAGGTGGACACTAGTCCTTTGACACAGGAGAAGAGTCCTCAAGGAACTAGCACAAATAAAAGTGGACAAGGCAAAAGGGCCTGATGAGGTACACACTAGGAAACAGAGGGAGCTCAAGAAGGCCCTGGCTGCACCTCTGACCACCCTGTTCATCCTGTCACTAGATACAGGGGAAGTTCCGGGAAACTGGAGGAGGGTAGATGTGGTCCTACTTCACAAAAGTGATAACAGGGAGGAGGCAGGAAATTACAGACCTGTCAGTCTGACTTTGCTGGTAGGTAAAGTAATTGACTCACTACTGAAGGAAAGGATTGGGGAAAACCTTGTGACCAGTGGATTACAGGATCCAAGGCAGCATGGTTTCACAGGGGGCAGATCTTGCCAGACAAACCTGATTGTGCTCTTTGACTGTGTGATCAGGCACATGGATCAGGGCAGAGTGGTGGATGTGGCCTACCTGGATTTCAGTAAGGCCTTCGACACAGTTCCACAAAAAAGACTGGTGAGTAAGCTGGGCAGTCTAGGAGTGGGTCCAAAAGTAGTAAAAGTGGGTACGAAGTTGGCTAAGGAACAGGACTCCGAGGTGGCTGGTAAAATGGTGCTCACCCAAAGAAGGCAAGGTGACTGCTGTGCAACAGGGCTAGATGGGAAAGCAGTACATGTTCGCGGGATGACAAAAATCTGCAACGGAATGGGCACACTGGGGTGGGGGGATCTGCAACAGAATGGGCACGGGGGATGAGGGACAATCTGAAAAGTTGGAAGATATGTCAAGGGTTTGGCAACTGGGTTTCAATGCAAAATAGTACAAAATGATGCACTTGGGGCACAGAAACCAGGGGGGCAATGCACCAATTGGGCGAGCGGTATTGGCAACCACAAAATAAGAAAGGGACCTGAGGTAATAATTTCTGATGACCTGAAGGTAGCAAAGCAGTGTGACAAGGCAGTGAGGAAAGCTAGCAGGATGTTCAGATGCATAGGGAAGGGTATCACCAGCAGAAGAATTTCAGTCAGGACACAGCACCGAGACTGCCTTGGAGAGGTTCACTACCCAGGTCCATAAAGCTCTAAATGAGGGCAAAATAGTGGCCTCGACTTTTGTGGACCTCACCAAGGTATTCGATCTTGTTGATCGTACAGAATTGCTGATAAGTTTACTTAAAGTTAATTTTTCTGATGAGGTGATTCTTTGGTTGAATGATTATGCATCAGGTAGGGTGCAGAAAACTTTAAGGATTATTTATCTGTTGAGGGTAAACTGGATTGTGGGGTTCCTCAGGGGTCAATTTTGGTACCCCTGTTTTCACTCTTTATTAATTCATTACATAATGTTTGTAATAACTCTGAACTTATTTTATAAGCGGATGATGTTTTATTATGTTTAGGAGAATCTTGTCAAAAGGTTGAACAATATTTATAAAAATATTTCAGTCTAATGCATGATTGGTTTATTAGGCATAAATTAGTTCTTAATACAAGTAAAACAAAATATATGTTTTTTAAAGCTCCTAGGACTAATGTTACATGTGATTTGTCTGTGACAATCGTGGTAATATTATTGAAAAAGTTACTGACATAAAATACCTTGCACTTATTATTAATTCTCACTTATCATTGGAGTTACACATTACAAAATTAATTTGTAAAATACACCAAAGATTGGAAATATTGTATTGATTAAATAGACGTTTAACTTATGATACAAGGGTTATACTGGTATATAGTTTTTTTGTTTTCAATAGTTGATTAAGGATTAATTATATATTATTTTTCTACAGACAGAATGCTTGGAAAGCTTAAACCTTACTTACCATATTATACGCTTTGTCACCAGACAGAACAAAAGGATACACCGTTATTTACATAACTACTTTGGGTGTTTGTCATTTTCTGACAGATTCAGATTGCGTGCTCTAATTTTTCTTCATAAATTACATTTGGGATACTTACCTGCTACAACTGCTGAGCTTTTTCTCCAGACAGTCTAATATATTTTCAACTAGGTCTCAGGTAGGAAACAAATTTCAGATTATGTTTTTTCAAACAGCTATGGTTCAGAACTCTTTACAATTTCATGCTGTAAAATTGTACAGTAATTTGCCTCAAATGATTACGATCTCTAACATTTCATCTTTTAAAGGTATTCTTCAAAAATTGTTTCTTGAAGCTGAATGTCAATGTTTCAATTGATTTTGTATTTTTTTGGTTTAACTCTTTTTATTGAATTTTCTCAGCACATAAAAAACATACAGCCAATACACAGAAAGCATCATTACTCATGCATCGTTATAGTCAATTAAAGCAATTAATTCCTCAACCTGCATTCAGCATTCTATCTTTTTAGAGAAGAAGAAAGAACAAAGAGGAAGGAGGAAAGAAAAGGGAGGAAGAAAAGAAAAAATTACTCACCTTAGTAATTGCTTTTCTTCTCATGGAGTCTTGCTATATTATGACTATATGCAGTCAGCCACTGCAGCTGAACTGCCCCGGAGAGGAAAGAGTTAACTCCAGAGAGTCTGGAGTTCCACAGCGCGAGGGTGCTATACCAAAGCTCTATCTGGCCAGTTTCAAATGAAACTGTCAGATCTTACTAAGCTAACACTAAGCAACAAGTCTGTGTGGAAAGCTCTACACTAGCCAAGTGGCTACCTACTAGTAGAATAACAACAATATAAACAACAATATAAACAGCAATAATAATAATAACAATGAATAATAGTATTATTAGTTTCTCCTAACAAGCACTATTAGACCCCCTTCCCCAAGACTCAAGTCCAGGAAGGGGCCAACATATTACTTAAAACAGAAATACCTAATTCCTAACCCTAAATAAAGGGAAGGAAGAACTAAATGGCATGACACAGTGCTTGCACTAATTTGCCACCCCTACCCAAGTAGAAGTTCTAGAGGAGGCAGGAGGAGGTGGTCATAATATAGCAAGACTCCATGAGAAGAAAAGCAATACTAAGTGAGTAATTTTTCTTCCAAACACCATAATCTTGCTATATTATAAACTATGTCTGAATACACAACAGTATCTCCATGGAGGAGGGTCAGAACCTACTTAGGAAATAGGCTCTGAAGCACAGCTGTGCCAAAACGAGCATCTCTCCTGGACTGAATATCCAGGAATAATGCTTGGTAAAGTGTGAACTGTTTTCCAAGTAGCAGCTTGACAGATTTCAGAATGGGAATATCTCTAGCAGCCGCTAGAGATGCAGCTGTACCCCTGTTGGAGTGAGCCCTCAGTCCTGAGGGGGGTTCTCTACCTAGTTTTTGATAACAAAATTGGATACAAGAGACAATCCACCTTGCAATTGTCCTCTTAGTGGCAGGTTTCCTTTGCCAACCTCGCCATACGTAAGGGAAGAGTTGGAGGACTCGACCTGTGACCCTTGGTGCGTTCAAATAGTAGCTTAAGGCTCTTTTGACGTCCCGTTGTGCAGACTCCTCTCACCTGAGGAAGAATGCTCAGTGAAAATACTGGAAGAGAGATGGATTGGTTCAGGTGGAAATCTGAAACCACTTTAGGCAAAAACTTTCTGTTAGTCCTGAGGACTACCTTATCTCTGTGGAAAGAGATAAAATCTTCTTCCACTGACAGGGCCTGTAGTTCACTTATCGTCTGGCAGAGTGATAGCCACTAGGAAAACAGTTTCCAGTCAGAAACTTGAGCTCTGCTGAGGACAGAGGCTCAAGGAGTGTATTAACTGAGCAATGCAAACATTCAGGTCCCAAGCGGGAGCTGGTTCTCAAAAGGAGGGTTGTGAAGTAACCTTTAAAAAACTTGGAAAGCACAGGTGAGAAGAAAGGAAGCAGGCTTCCTGCTGACAGAAAAGCAGAGACAGCTGCCAGATGAACCTTTAAGGTAGCTGGCCTAAGGCCTAAGGAATTTAAATGGACCAAATAGTCCAGTAAAATGGGCAGATCAGCAGATTCTGGGATAATCTGCTTCTCAGAGCACCAGATGGAAAACCTTTTCCACTTAGAATTGTAAGTGGCCCTAGTGGAAGGCTTCCTTGAAGCCTTTAAAATATCCAAAACACCTTGAGAAAGGTGTAAGTGAGCAAATTCTAACTCCTCAAGAGCCATGCCTTGAGATGGAGGGATTTGAGGTCCGGATACCACACTCTCCCCTGTGCACAGGCCAGTAAGTCGTGGACTCTGGGCAAGCTCAGGGCAGGGTGGACTGTCAAGGACAGAAGCAGTGGGTACCAGGGCTGTCTGGCCCAATCTGGAGCAATCAGAATCACCTTGCAGGGCTGAGATCTGATTTTTACCAGTACCCTGAAAAGAAGGGAAAAGGGGGGAAAGGCATACAGGAACTTCCCTTTCCAATCCAACTGAAAGGCGTCCAGGGGGACTGATCCCAGCACTGGAGGCCTGCAACAAAACAGAGGAAGTTGGTAGTTGTCTGGGGCTGCGAAAAGATCTATCTGAGGGGTGCCCCATCTGGCAAAGACTGACCCCAGCACCTGAGGATTCAAGAGCCCATTCGTGATGGCCCTGAGAAATCCTGCTGAAGGCATCCGCCAGGACATTGTCCTTCCCTGGAAGGTGAACTGCTATCAGGGAGGTGTTCAGGGGTAAAGAGACCACAACTTCATTGCTTCGTTGCACAAGGCTGATGACCGAGTGCCCCCTTGCTTGTTGATGTACCACATTGCTGTGGTGTCGTCTGTCCTGACTTGAACTACTTTGTTCTGGACAGAAGCAGAAAATGCCTGAAGAGCTAAAAGGACAGCTCTGAGTTCCAAAAGACTGATGTGGAGCAGAGATTCCTGGGGAGACCACTCCCTGAGTGGACAGGTTGCCTAAGTGAGCTCCCACCCTAACAGGGAAGCATCCGTGGTGAGGGTGAGGAAGTGAAACGGAATGAAAGGAACCCTTGTTTTAGATTGCTTTGATCCTGCCACCAGTGTAAGGCCAGGATCAGGGTTTGAGTCACTGGAACCAATTTGGAAAGGGGTCCCTCCTTTGAGACCAATAGGCCCTCAAATGGAACTGAATGTCCCTCATCTGGAATCTTGCTCCTTGCACTACAGCTGTGGAAGCAGCCATGTGCTCTAGGAGTTGCAGAAAATGCCTTGCTGGTGGAGAGACCCGCGGAGTAAGGAGGATGCCAGGGCAATGAGTCTGTCAACCTTTCGAGGGAGAAATGCCCTGGCTAACTTTGTGTTCAATTCTGCACCTATGAAAGTTAGTACCTGAACTGGTTCGAGAACTGACTTTGTAAGTTCAGCAGGAATCCCAGGAAGTGAGAAGCTGCTGGGTGACTTGCAAGTGGGATTTTACCTGATCTGGGGACTGACCCACTATGAGCCAGTCGCCAGGTAGGGAAACACAGCAATCCCTGCCTTCTTAAATGAGCCACTACCACAGCTAGACATTTAGTGAATACCCTTGGCGCAGAGGTAGGCCGAAGGGCATTGCCCTGAACTGGTAGTGGCCTGAGGGTAGTTCGAACCTGAGGTACTTTCGGAGAAGGCCTGATCAGAACATGAAAATAGGCATCCTTGAGGTCCAGGGAAGCTAACCAGTCCCTGGCCTCAGGAGAGTAAAATCATTGTCAGAGTTAACATTTTGAACTTTGGTTTCAAAAGATGCTTGTTCAGGTACCTTAAATCTAAAATGGGCGCCATTCTCCTGTCTTTTTGGGGTAAGAAAGTATCTTGAGTACAGCCTTGCCCTGATGGCAAGGAGGGACCCTTTCTACTGCTTTGCAGTCCAAAGAGAAGAAACCTCTGCTTCCAAAGCAAGGGCTTCTGAAGGATTTGCAGGTGGAAATGTCTGGCTCTCATCTTCGAAACTGTTTGAAGCTGAGAACCAGACCCTGCCTATAACCTCCAGAACCCACCTGTCCGAGTTAGGGACACCCAGTTCTGGCTGAAATAAACCAACCTGCCCCAATTGTACAGGAGAATCGGCCTGGGCACCCCATCAGGGTGCCTGCTTGTAGCATAGCTAGGCTGAGGGAGGGGACGGTTTACTTGTGCCCGTCTACCTCTGCCTCTAAAGAAACCCTCTGTGCAAATGCAGAGGAGGCCTGAAATTGGTAAAAAGGCCTGCCCCTACCTCTGGGAGTGCCTCTGTGGAGTGGCATGCCTCTCTTAGCCTGGGCACTTTGTAGGTAGTTCTGTATTCATCCATCTTTTCATATAGTTTTCTGTTTGTTCCCCAAACAGAGAATTACCCACAACAGGAAAATCCATAGCCTTTGACTGAGTATCTTGGGACAGATTAGTGCATCTGAGCCATGCCAACCTACGGAAAGCTACAGAAGTGGCCATGACCCTGAGAAACATCATTAACATCAACAGCAGTATGAAATTGAACTTTAGAGGCTTCAATGCCATCAGCAGCCACCTGTTCCAACTCACTAGCCAGCTGGCCATGGGCCTGCTTGGCTAACTACAATACTGTGTCCCACCTAGATTTCTGATATCTAGCCACATGCCATATAATTTGCCTGCCTGAGTCCCAAAGAAGCTGCCATATACTGTTTTTTCGCCATGGCATCAATCTTCCTGGAATCCTTATCAGGAGGATGTGAGGCCAGAGGAATATTAGCCTTGTCACAGGCTGCAGCTTGTACCACACCCACATGACTACACTGCTCAGTGAGGAAGTCTGTATCAGAGCCTGACAAGGTATATCTTCTGTCCATTTTTTATCTACAGGAGGGACAGAATGAGATTTTTAAATCTTTGTTGTTTGCTTCCTAAATGACTTATGCAAAGGAATAGACAACCTCCTAGACTCTGGTATATCCATCATTTCTACATAATCAGGCTCCTCTTGCTCATCCACAGCTTCCTCTAAAGGAAGCTGGAGGGTTTCTGCAACCTTTTGTAAAACATAAAATGAGAAGGGACTCAGACAGAATAGGAGGAGATTCTAAAGGTCTGTCTGGAGAAATGTCGGTTCAATGGGCACGTCAGACCCTCCCAGCCACACATGTAATGATCAAATTGCCCTCCCTCCTGTGGTTCATAAAATTCTCAACATCATACTCCTGAACCACTGGCACTGAACGAACCAAACCTTTTACCAACTGTAGGTGTTCTGCAGGACCCTGAGACAGTGACTGGACAATCTGTATGGCTTTAGCCATTTCTGCAGCAGTTGGAGAGACAATTTTGACTCAAACCTACTGATTTCTTAGTCTTTTTCACTGAGACTGGTTCCCCTGAACCAGCCTTCCTTTTGCCCGAGGAAGTCTCGCCCTGGTCAGAGGGCACTCCTCTGGTCCAGTGGGTACTGGACCGGGCTGGCCATCCGGTCAGCGGACTTCTTTGCCTCTCGTCCCTGAGCCGCCCAATCTCTTTCCAGGGTGGCTGCAGGAAATTTTTACACACCTGGCAGTCTGACAGGAGGTAGTCAGCCCCAGACAATAAACACAGTGGTGTGTGGGTCAGCTTGGCAAAGGCTTCCCACAGATCATCAGTGTTGAAACCCAGTGGGCCGGTTTTCTTTTGGGTTTCTCAGACATAATGCCAGCCTAACCAAAAACTTACCTTTTGATGGACAGTGAGGCAAGACACCCTTATCGGTTCCTAACCGTGTCTACGGGTATTTGAAAAACCTATTTTAAAGCAAGGTTTTTTTAGAACCGATAAGAACCGGGAACCGCACTCTAAAAGCCCAACCACACTTTAAAACGTTAAATTAAGCAAACCGATCGGTTCAAAACCGAACCGATAACTGAATTTCCACACAGACTTTAAATTTTCTACTTACGGTTTACCAGATAGAGCTTTTAACCGAAATGCGGTAAAATAAATACTTTTTGCCGGTTCAAATGAACCGAAAATACTCGCTTGAACCGAGAAATGAACCGATGTGAAGGAGCTGATCTCCGGAGCGACTGTTCAGTGAAGCGGAGTAAAGAATCTGACAGTTTCATTTGAAACTGGCCAGATAGAGCTTTGGTATAGCGCCCTCGCTCTGTGGAACTCCAGACTCTCTGGAGTTAACTCTTTCCTCTCCGGGGCAGTTCAGCTGCAGTGGCTGACTGCATATAGTCATAATATAGCAAGACTTCATGGTGTTTGAAAAGGACTGTTATGTAAAAAGAAAATATATACTAAACTATACAGTCTACTCAACCTATATACATATATACCAAGCTCTTTTACATGCCACATGTTAGTTTATTTGACACCATCGCCTAGTTCATGAGGCTCCCCACCACTAATCTATATTGGAGGGTAGTACCTATCCTGCAACCGCCTCTTCCCCTATCCAGCATTCATTATCATGAGCTCATCCGACGAAAGAGTACCCATAAAAGGCGCCCACTGATTAATAAATGTATCTTCCTTATTCTGCAGTTGGTGTGATCTCTGCTCCAAGGCCAGCGCCTTGATGGACAGGACGCGCCATTGTGCCACCGTGGGGCAGTCTCCCGACACCCAGGTGTTTAGAGTCGCCTGTCTAGCCTGCACCAGTAGTACTCTGAGCCACCTCTGCTGTGGAATCCAATTTTCCCGCTCTCCCTCCTCAATGCCAAAAAGTAAGCTAAGGGGGGAAGGTGACAACTCCACACCCAGCATGGCACTCGTCTGTCGCACTATCCTTCCCCAATATTCCTGAAGAGAGGGACATTCCCAGAAACAGTGGAAACAGGTGCCTCTGTGTATCTTGCACCTCCCACACATCTGAGGCTTCTGGGTGAAGCCTATGATTCACCACCGGCGGGCAGCAGTCTATGCACAAACTTGCAGGTGCTTTCATTGTATTTATTGCAAGCCAAAAGCCCTACATGTGACTCCAATACTAACCCCCAGTTGTCCCAGGATATAACCAGACCCATGTCTCTTTCCCACAGCTTCCGTGTCTTATCCGAATTATCTTTCATATTCTGCTGCAGCAAGCGTACAGCCTTTCTTAGTACCCCAGAGGGATCCCTTCTCGCCACGGCTATTATCCCCTCTACCTGTTCCAGCCTTGAGGGTTCTACTCGTTGCCTTCCCACCTCTCTACTCAAGTTCCTAACCTGAAAGAATCTGATAAGGTGAGTGCCCGGTATCCCGACCCTCTCCTGCATCTCCTGAAAAGAGATCAAGATACCCACCCCCCCTTTACACAAATCCCCTGAACATTGCACCCCTTCCCTGGAAACCACTGTCATCCAAGCTAGGCCTGAAAAAGGGATTCCTAGCAATAGGTAATAATAAGGTCTCCTGCTCCTTACTCTCCAGAACTGCTTTTATGTTTGCCCAGCTATCCAATACCAAAAGCACCAAGGAATTCGGACGACTCAAGGAAGCATACACCTTCCTACCTCGGCCAGACAAATAGGCAGTCAGCTGTCCTCCTGCTCCCCTTTCTTCTAAATCTAACCAGCTAGCAGTGTCAGCCTCGGTGAGCCAGTCTTTAATAATCCTAACCTGAGCTGCCAGAAAATAATGTTTCAGATCTGGAAAGTTCAAGCCCCCTCCCTCGGTACTCGCTTTCAGCCTTTTCAAAGACATCCGTGCCAGTTTCCCCCACCACAGAAACTCTCTGAACCCTCTTTCCAGAGTCTTCATGTCTCTTTTATTAAGGCCCACTGGGAGCATCTGAAGCAGGTAGAGGACACGAGGTAGGATGTTCATTTTAATTAGATTTATGTTTCCTAACCAGGACAGGGGTAAGGCACGCCACCTCCTCAGTTCCCCAAGTAAAACCCTGATCATGGGGGTGTAATTCAACCGATACAGGTCCTCTATCCGTTTCTCTATCACTACTCCTAAATACTTAAAGGAGGAAGACACCACCCGCAGACCCCACTCCGCTCCTCCCGCCCGATTCCCAGCATCTCCCACAAACAGCAATTCCGACTTATCGATATTAATCCTATATCCAGTGAACTCTGCAAAATCAGCAACAATTCTCAGCAAGGCCGGCACAGATTCCTCTGGGTATCTCAGGTAAAGGATCATATTGTCTGCGTACAATGACAGCTTATGCTGCCTCCCCCAACCCCTCTGACCTCTGGGCATTGTCTAATTGCAATAGCTAGGGGTTCAATTGCCAAGGCAAAGAGGAGAGGCGATAGCGGGCACCCCTGCCTCGTTCCCCAATGCAGGGAAACCAATCGACATACCCCATTTATTAGTATCGGCCCGAGGAGAAGCATACAGGGCCTTTACCATCCCCAAATTCCTCCAAAGCCATATCTCCAACACCTCAAAAGGTATTCCCACTGATGCGATCGAATGCCTTCTCGGCATCTAAGGATATGATCGCCGGGGCCCCGTGTTCTCTGCGCTTATCACATTTAAAACCTTTCACATTGTGACACGAGTGCCTCCCTCAAATAAACCCCATCTGATCTACGGTATCAGGCCCTGTAGAAGTCCATCTAATCTGGATGCCAAAATCTTAGCAAAGATTTTCGCATTGGCATTAAGGAGTGATATGGGTCTGTAGGTGGTGCAATCTTTCAGATCCCTCCCAGGCTTCGGAATAACACAAATAGTCGCCTCTCCCATAGTGAGAGGCAGCGGCCTTCCTCCTAACTTCGCTGAACAAGACCCAGAGGTGCTCCACCCCACCCCCCCAAAAATCGCCTTTGTAAAATTCAGCAGGTAAGCTGTCCGGTCCACATGCTGTGCCCGACTTTAAACCGGAGATGGCCCTGGCAATTTCCTCCCTAGACATCTCCTTATCCATCAGGACCCTCCAGGATTCAGATATTTTGGGCACCACAATATCCTCCAAAAACTTCCTCATTCTATCTGTCACGCCCCCCCCCCCCGTCTGACTTGTATAGATCCTAGTAAAATCGGGCAAAGCTTCCCAAGATACCCTGAGTGTCCTTATGCAGGACTCCCTGCTTGTCTTTTACTTCATTAATCCTTTTACAACCCCTCCTACCTTTGATCAAATTAACAAGCAAGGGCCCCGGTTTATTGCCCCACTCATAAAATTTATGCTTCCAGAAGAAGAGCTGCGTACGTACTTTGTCCGTTAATGACTTATTCAGGGCTTCTCTGCTGGCTGCCAACTGCTGGGACACCTCTTCTCCCCCCCCCCCACCATTTGGCGCTCCAGCTCCCCTCACCCGGCTCCATAATTCTTCCTGCTTCTGAAGCTTACTTTTTTTGTATCTACTTACATATCCAATGATAGCTCCTCTTATAAATGCCTTCCCTGCATCCCAGAACACCTGCATAGATGGGGCGGTAGCTGCATTCGTAGAAGTATACAATTCCCACTGTGCCTCAAGATATTCCCTAAACTCCTGGGAGCTGAGCAAGTAGGACGGAAAACGCCATGTTAGTCCTCACTTGTTGGGAGGTCATTTCCAAGGACGAAAATGACAACTGCATGGTCAGATATGTATATGGGGCCATGCTTAATGACTGCAAATTTAGAATACCAGTCCCTGCTATATATATATATATATATATATATATATATATATATATATATATATATATAGTCTAACTGGACCACGTTTTGTGTGGGCAGGAGTAGAAGGAGAATTCCCTTCCCCTGGGGTTCGCCGCCCTCCAAGCATCCATAACATCTAAGTCATTCAGTTCCTCACGCCACTTCAGCATACAGTTTCCTCCCTTCCGTCTGCCCTCCGAGTGGTCCAGGTTTCTACCTGGGGTGCAGTTAAAGTCTCCCCCCATCACTAGTGCTTGGAACTGTTCCCATACCAGCAAGTTCAACTCATTCTGATAGAATTCTGGATCAAAAACAGCAGGAGCGTACACACTCCCAAAAGTGATGGGCTCCTCGTATAGCGTTCCCTCCACAAAAATGTATCTCCCCTCCCTTCCATCTCTGACCACTCTCGTTACCTTGAACGGTAGTCTCTTGTGCAAAAGCACCGCAACTCCCCTTTTGGGGGATGTGAAGGAGGCAGCATAGCAGGCACCCACCCAACCCTTCATCAGTTTCTGGTGTTCTAGCGGCGTCAGGTGAGTTTCCTGTACTAAGGCTACCTGCGCACCAGCTCTACGTAAGGCAGTCAGAACAGACGTTCTCTTAGTGGGAGAGGAGAGACGTCTAACATTCCATGATATGATATTCACTCTTTCCTTATCCATTATGATAGCCTGCCATTCCCCTGAGCAGCACCCTTCCATCCCAGTCCAACTTCCCCTTCTCCCAAAGATCCTCCCTCAACGTCCCAGCCTCCTTGCAACATATTTCAGACCCTTGGTAACAACAATAATAACTATAGTAAGCATAACATATAACCCGAAAACAGTTCAACAAACTATTTACAAACATTCTTCCCCGACTTCCCAGCTAGCGCATAAATATCCTCAAACAGAATTAGTATGCTACCCCTCCAAACGATATATCGTAGTAACTCACGTTCTTGGAAATGATTCCAATCTCCCCATCCCCAGTCCAACACTCCATTTCCTCCCGGCAATCGTTTTATTTTCCTTTTCCTTTTTTATTTGCAGTCGGACAATCCAAGCCACCTCCCTTTTCCCATTGAACCTGCCCCTCAGCTGCTTGGGTCCTTAGCTGCACCCATCCCCACATTAACATTCATAGCCATGCTTATTTCTATTCTATCCGAATGGTTTCCCCTCCACTCATGCCCAATGCACCAGCCTCCCTTATAAAACCCCTCTCAACAGCCCCCGACATGAGCATTCAGACCAGTTCCAGTTCTCTCAGCAAGTGTGCAATAGAGGGAGAGCAACAAAATATCCCCCCCCGCACGCAGCTCTATAAGAGGCCCTACAAATCAAATCCAACGCCTGGGCCTCCCGTGTGCTGCTACTCACATATCCATTCCAGCCAGGGACACTCCTGTTATGGCTCCAGCTTCACCCCACTCCAACTCGTAGGGCCTGCATCAGTGTTCGTGACTCCAAGTCCTCAGTCTGTCTTCGGCAAGTCCCGGACCATCTAGGGGTTAAGCTAAGGCCGCATCAAGTCCTTCTGCCTTCGAACTGCTGATCGCCTTGGGGAACCATCGACAAAGGGTACCGCTGGAACAGTCACCAAAAGTCCTCGAACCCGGTCCAAAATGCAGAGTCAAGGGAGACGGTTCAAACAGGGCATCCCCCTAGCTCCCCTACACCATCAGCCTTCTCAAAACGCTTCTCAACCCATCTTCTTCTTGAGGTCAGCCACAAAACTAGCCGCTTTATCTGCCTCCCAGAAGCTATAGGAAGCCCCCTCATATTTAATCCGAAGCGTCGCAGGAAAAATCATAAACCACTCAAGCTTCAGCCGCTGACATTCTGCGATCACCTCGTTAAAGGCCCTCCTCTTCTTCCCAATTCTAGGTGAGTGATCCTGGGCAAGATATAATTTGACCCTTTCATACTTTAGCTCCTGCATCCTACGATATTTATTCCACGTCTGTCCTGAAAGTTGTGGAATCTAAAGATTACTTGACATGGTGGCTGTCCCTGTGGCGGGCGTGGTAACACTGCGCGGTGGGCGCGCTCGAGCTTATACTTTCCCCTTTTTGGTTTCAGCCCCATCAGGGCAGGCAGAGTGCTCGCACAAAAGTCCAAAAAATTGGCACCTTCTTTCCCCTCTGGAAGGCCACTCAGACGAAGATTTGACCTCCTGCGATAGTTCTCCTGATAATCCAGGGCCTCCCGTAACTCAGCCACCTCCTTCTCAAGTACTTCAATGCGCTGAGGAAGCGGGGCCACGAGGTCTTCAGTAGCAGAGATACAGCCCTCCGCCTCCTCCTCTCTTTCTTGCTGCTGAGCAATTTGGGCATCAATAGCTGTCAGCCTGCGATCTATTTTCTCCTCCACCCGATTAAGTTGTGGAGTTAGCACCTCCGTCAACTGTTCCCAGAGTTCCGGCCTGATAGTGGACATCTCCACGGCTGAAAGCGAGATAGGCCCCACCACGCCACTCAGCAGCGTCGCCAACTGTTTCTTGGTGTTTTTGGCGCTCGATCGCTGAGATTTGCCACCCGAAGCTAGAATATATTTGTCCATCTCGCACACTGATTCTGCCAAATCTCTGAACAGATAACGACCGGATTACCGCTGATATTCACAATTAATGTTGGACTGAGGTCGGAGCTTGTAGGAGACACGTCTCTACCCCATTAAGTGGTCACGTGACCCCCATTTTGTATTTTATTGCGTTATATATTTTGCCTTGAGTATGTATTTTGTAACTGGTCACCAGTGAACATGGGCATATTTTGCTCACTGGTTATACAGTATAAAACAAACAAACAAGGCAGTGTTACCCCTGTATAGATCAATGGTGAGGCCTCACCTCAAGTACTGTGTCCAGTTCTGGAGGCCCCATCTCTGGAAGGACATAGGTAGGATGGAGGCGGTACAGAAGAGGGCAACCAAAATGGTGCAGGGCCTGCATCAAAATCCCTATGAGGAAAGACTCAAGAAATTAAATATGTACTCTCTAGAGGAAAGAAGGGAAAGGGGGGACATGATAGAAATGTTCAAATACCTCACAGGTATTAATAAGGTACACGAGGGTAGCATTTTACAAAGAAAAAAGATGCTTGAGAATAAGGGGTCACGTTATGAAGCTGAAGGGGGAGATGCGAGGAAATAGTTCTTCACGGACAGGGTGGTGAAAGCCTGGAATAGTCTCCCAGCAGAGGTGGTGGGTGCTAAAATGGTAACAGGATTCAAGCATGCATGGGACAAACACAACGGGGCCCTTAGTAATAAGGCAAGGAGGGGGAAAAGACCAGAGATCAAGTAGGGTCTGTAATGGCACAGTAGGTAGGGAAAATAGGGCAGATTAGGTGTGCCACGAGGTCCTTATCTGCTGACAGCTTCTATGTTTCTATAAGCAGTGGAGTACCATTACAAGGAACCAAGCAACTCCCCTCCTGTTCATGATTCATGAGCAATGATATGAGCAGTAGAGTATCACAAAAAAACAAGCAGCCCACCTTCCTGTTCATGATTTCATGTTCAAAGATATGAGCAGTAGAGTACCACAAGGAACCAAGCAGTCTCCCCTCCTGTTCATGATCAATGATATGAGCAGTAGAGTACAACAAGGAACCAAGCAGTCTCCCCTCCTGTTCATGATTCAGGTCACTGATGAAGTGCCTGTAAAAAATAAATTGAAAGAAAAGCATACCACTGCCCCTCCCGGGTTAATGTACAGGGAGTCGCCAGGGGCACAAAAACAAAGAGAAAGAAAAACAAAAAGAAAGTCAGTCACTTAAAGAAAAAAAGAAAGCCTCTGACTAGAAAAAAGATTTACCCCCTCTCTTCTGATTGGCTAATTCATTTATTCATTAGCATAAACTCCACCTCCTAGTCAGCTTACCGCATACTGTTACTGATGCTAAAGAAACCGGAAAGGGGGTGGGGGGTGAGAAATAAGGATACCAGTTAGGAACCTGCGGAAACCTCAAGCTGGGGACTGACTTACCATCTGTGAGGGCATGAAAACCTAAAACTGCAGCTAAGTGCCTCTTCACAGAGGATTACTGGAGGCCTGATTCCAATAAGGATAAAAGGCAATCCAGAACCTGTCTCACGTGAAAAGGTCCAAGTTACGGGGGGGGCACATCAGATAGTGAAACATTTCCATTTCTGGGAGTCGGTGTGCCTAGTGTACGACTTATGAGCCATAAGGAAAATCCAGCAACCGCAGGGGAGAGCAGTGTCAGTAGCTCAGCAGGTTGCACACTCGCCTCTGAGGATTCAAGATCAGCAGGGGCTGTGGGTTCTATCCCCACACCAGGCACTTGGGTTAAATCCTAATGCTGACACTGTGGTGCGGTATGGGGGTGCTGCACTCCTAAGGTGCCGTCTTTCAAATGACACATTAAACAGAGGTCCCATCTGCCTGTTCTGGTGGTAGTTCAGGTGGATGTTAAAGATCCCATTGCACTTTTTGAAAAGAGCAGGGGTAAATTTTATTGGAAAAGAAAGAAATCAGATCATATCCAAACACAAAAAACATAATTCATAACTCCTAAATCACAATATTCAATACAGCTTTAAACTAAACAATACTTGTTTATCATTTTTCCCCTTTTAAGTAACTGCTGCATCTGTGTTTGTAATCCATGGCATTTCTTTCCATAATTCCCCAATATCTAATGCTGAAAGTTGTTTACATTCTAGAATATACACTGCTTGTAAATCTTTCACTATTTTTTACCTTAGTTCAATATAAGTACATTCTTTTTGTTGCAAGGTAAACAAGCATCAGGCCATCCAAATATTCCACTTAATGATGGTGAAAAGTAACTGTACCGTACTGTGATTCCATTTACTCCAAGCTGGAGAAACATGCCCATACATAATATTAACATAAGTGTGTTTTGTAGACAATGGTTCATTCCATTGCATGGCTAGGTATGCCCACAAATCTTTGGTAAAGGAACACTGGAAGAGGAGATGTTCTGTTGTTTCTACGGTATTGATACACTGTAGCCGACTACATATTCTATCTTGGATCTGTTTGTGTTTATGATTATTTTTTATATTTATCTTCTTGTGGCAGGACAGCCAGTGGAAGTCCCATATGTGTATTGGAATTCTCGGATTTCTTAATAGATTTTTAAGGGAACTCCTGTATTGTGCAGGACACAAAGTGAAGGGATCGGGACATGCACAGATAGATGCCTGTAGATTTTTATAACATATTTTGTGCGTGGGAGCTGCCAGAATCTGTTGCAGAGCAACTTTCCACTGTTTTTGCCTACGGAAAGTATCCTTTATATATTGTAAGGAAACTGGACCTTGCACTGTCTTCAAGGAATTCTGTTCCCACTGGTGTAACCATGGCTTACAGTTTTCATACATCCAGCCCTCCCACCCCTTTTGTGTATTAATCAATAAAGGTCTCAGGTTAGTGATAAAAAATATACTATTAAAAAAATAAGATAGGGTTAAGCATATTCAACCCACCCTCCTTCACAGGTAAGTATAGACTATCCCTTTTTATAGGGTTGAGGCGACTCCCCCAGATGGCCTGATAAAAAAGGCTCACGATGGTTGTTTCTAGCTTTTTAGGGACTGGGAACACATAACTGAGGTATAAAAAGATGGGTAATAAGAACATTTTAATTAAGAATATCGTTTTCTTTTTGCCAATTTTACTCCTGTTCCACTGTAAAATTTTAGATTTCCCAATTGCAATTTTCTCTTCCCAGTTTAAAAAATCTGTTTCAGGAGGGCCAGATTTAACCCCCAGGACTGATACTGCCTCAGTAGAGAGTAGGATGGGCCCCACAGAGTTTTCCTGCACCAGGCCAGTCCCTAAGTACTAAGGCATTACATTTTCCTAAGTTTAAGACAGCCCCCGAGTCATGGATTTTTTCCCCACCTGGTATGAATTATAGCTAAAGGGACATGTTTCTTGTTCTCCGTCTTGCATGCCAAACTTATGCTGCTGAAAAAGTTGTGTAGCTTTTTGTTTTGCAAAAGCCATCATTTCTGCTTGGACTAACCAAACTTGGTTACTCACATCCTGCCTTGTAGTATGAGCTATAGTCAGGTTTTGTAACTGGTGGCGCTTTTGTAAATATGTAAGGTAGGCAGAATTACATCTTCCCTTACAGTATGATTTCAGGAAGCGCACGAGGTCCAATTTTGTATCTTCCCACCAGAGGATGGGATTCTCATAGCACACCAGCACTGATTTTCTGGCTGCTAAAAACTGTCCTAGTACGTTAAGAAAGGCCTCCTCTTTTTACCAGAGAGGTATTAAATTTCCAAATGCCAGGCCCTTTAGCAAATGGGGGATTATCACTAATTAGAATAGAAACTTTCCTATGGTCTAAAAATTCTAAGGGTTCCACCCAGGCAGCTGAAGTGCTCAGATTTTGGGACAAAAAAATATAATCAATTCTAGTTGCCAGGGTGCCCTTCTGGAAGGTGGGTGTGTGTTTTTTGTGTGTATTCCAGATAAGCATGTCGTGTGAATAATTGTGTTTAAGGAGTGAGAGTCGCTATATATATTTTTTTGTTTTAGAGTGAGCATTTTTGTCCTGAAGACTTAGCCCACAATTGAAATCTCCCACAAACACCACATATTTGGATGTGTGTAAAAAAGGCTGAATATGGGACAACATTTCAATTCTAGTTGATTTCATCTGGGGGGCATAGAGGTTAAGTACACCGTAAGGCCGTTTCTGAATAAGGGCATCAAGTATTAATACCTTGCCTGGAACCACATCATAAAGATTTAGCAGTTTAAAATCAAGTGAGCGTACTAGTATACCTACACCAGAGCATGGTTCCTGGCCAATAGTCCAGAATGATGGACCTAGTAACCAATGTCTTTGGGCCGGTTTTATTTCACTAGAGGTATGAAATCAGACATCTTGTAAAAAGATCAGACCCATCTGTAATGAAGTAAGAGAAGCAAGCACTGTGTTCAGCTTGTCTATCCTCTTAATACTATTTACGTTAATAGTATGACATGCTAAGGCATCCGGAGACATTTGACATGTAAGAAGAAGGAGGGGGTCTAATCACTTCTCCAGTTATTTCTTCCAGATCCACCAACTCTTTTTGTTTAAGACCTTGCCTTACGTTTCTGTGAACCTCTACCTCTAGAACTGATTTCTGTATCTGTTGTGCCCTCAAGGTGCGAGGAGGGGATAGATGAGGAGTCTGAGTCCTCACCAGAGTCGGCAGATGTCTCTTGCAAAATATCACAGGGGTTGGATAGCTGTATGGGGGACGTTCTAACAGCTTTCGGGGGGGGAGGGGCCACTTTTAGCTTGGCCCTTGAGGCGCGTCTGCATACAGTTTGTACAGGCTCTGGGGGAGGGGGCACAGACTCTTTCAGTAGGTACTGGGTCAGAATTTACCACAACCACCTCCTGCATCCAGGGTGGAAGGGGAGAAGGCCCCTCTATATCTACGACCAGGGGAGGAGTCTGTAAAGGTTCAGGATGTGCAGCAGTCGAGGTGGAAGGCTTCTCCTGGTCAGGGCAAGTCTGGGCGGTACTGGGACTATTCCAGATTTTAGCTTTTTGGGCCTGTGAAATTATAAATTGCTGGCCTACACCTCCCTCGTGGTGCTCCTGGTTGTGAGCAGCCCAGGAGCAGTTCTTAAATGTGTGCTCTAGTTCATCACACAAATTGCATCTACATTCATTTAAACATGCAGTACTCAAGTGCCCCAATTCTCCACATAAGTTGCACTTTACAGTGTCACATACATTAGACGTGAGGGGTCCCCACACCGGTAGCAGACCTTAGGCTGCCCTGGGTAAAAATAACACTCCCCTATCTCAGCGCAGAAAAAAAGTGTTTGGCAGATGCATAACCCCAGAGTCATTTGATTTTAGAAGAAGGACTTTTATTCTCCACCCCCCAGTCCATATATTTTCTGTGTCCAGGATGGCCTCTGGATCTCCAATAACTTGTGCATCGAAGCTTGAGCCAGTAAAGAACGTCAGATAAATCCACTCCCTCATTCCTGAATAAAACAGAAATAGTCTTGTAGGCAGGCTTGGTGAGAGGGATAGCTAAAAAAGGACTCCACAATGCTGAACGTTTTAGGGTATGATATTTTGACTAGAACATCTCCATTCTTCGGGGTTTTTTAAAACTTATGTCAAAAGTTGTTTCCCCCAACATATGAATCAATACGTATACTTCGTATGAGAAGAACTTCATCGAGTCTTTTAGAAGAGATCTAGCCACAAATACTCGGTCTGGAGGTTCTGGCATTCCACCCATATAAGAGAGTCTAACTGCATTGTGGCACTTGGCTGGAGGGATGGGCAAGCAAAACAGAGAGGAAAAAGTCTTCTTTTGCCTATCAGGTTGTTTATTTAAGGATGCTTCCACTTGGAATGGTGCTGTATTTTTCTCCCCATTAGGTAAAGCCAGTACAGGGTTTTGTGTCAGAGTTAAATCATCAGGTATAGCCAGCGGGTCTTCCTGCAAGATAGATTCCCCAGCATTTTGTATATGAGATTTATTCATAGTCTGTACTGCAAGCTTCCTGAAAATCAGCAGGCATAGGCATTCTAATAGGGGATTTAACAGAAACCCAATGGCCAGACTGGGGTTGTTTGTCCCAGCCTGCCCTTGGCGGGCCTTTTCTATAGACCAAGGGTCTGGGCCAGGGGCCTTAGTCCCAGAAGAGGAAACATTTTTATCAGAATGCAATTGTTTCAATACAGGAGGAGTACTCACATTTTGTAGAGGTGTCTCAGTAGCAGAGCAAGCCTCCAAAGACTCGTTCTGATCCCTGGCAGATGACTGTTTCTTTAAGGCATTCTTTTCCTTACTCAGCTGATCTACAGTGAGTGTGTTAATCATGCTCTCAGCTTTCGACTGCCGGATTTTCTGCAGGAAGGATGCTTTTTTTAAAGTGGAATCTCTGCTCTTCCTCCTCCAGTAAGCGCTGTAAATACAGGTTACTCACCTGTAACAGGAGTTCTAGGAATGGTATATGTTGTTCATCCACACTCATTGGCAGTATCCTTGCCGCTTTAAATCTTGCCGGAAGGTCTTCAAGCTTGCTCCTCCCACCCACCCGGGTGGTATAACTCTCGGCTCCGCCCCATGACGCCAGATCTGGCCCGCTGGAAGCTCAGGTTGTGCGTCGAAGCCGGGGAGGTCGGGTGGGTCGTATGGATGAACAACATATACCATTCCTAGAACTCCTGTTACAGGTGAGTAACCTGTATTTCTAGGGACATGGATATGTTGTTCATCCACACTCATTGGCAGACTCCTAGCAGTTCTCCGGGAGGAGGGAGGCAAGGCACACCCCCATGATACTTACTTGGGAAAGAGACTGAGAACCAGGCCCCAAACCAGCATCCAGGGCGTGACTCAAGGTCGATGTGGTAGTGGGTAATGAAGGTGTTTGCTGACTTCCAGGTAGCAGCCCTGCAGATTTCCTGGATAGGGGCGTCCCTGGAAGCAGCCACCGTTACAGCGTGTAAGTGGGTAGAATGAGCTCTTATCCCTCTGGGAGGCTCCATGCCCGCTAACTTATAGGAGATCTATGCAGGAGGTTACCCACCTGCTTATCGTCCGCTTGGCTGCAGGTCTGCCAGATGCGCTTCAGCGTAGGTGACAAACAGCTGGCGAACCTCTCCCGAATATCAGCCGTGCGCTCCTTATAATAGCGCGCCTCTAGGATCAGAGTATGGAGCCTATATTGACCTCCGAGGTGTGATTGGGGTAGAACACCGCAGAGTCAACACCTGGTTAAGGTGAAACTCCGACACCACCTTGGAAGGAATTCGGGTGGGGGCGCAGGACAACCTTGTCCCTGTGGAAGACCAGGTAAGGAGACTCGATGGAAGCGCCTGAGCTCTCCCATCCTTCTGGCTGGCGTGATAGCCACCAAGAAGGCGGTCTTCCACGACAGGTGAGAGAGCACACCTGTGCATAGGTTCGAATGGCTTGCCCATGAGCTTTGCCAGCTACCAGCAGTAGATCCCACGGAGGTGGGGTTCCCGCACTGGAGGAAATGTGATCAAAGCCTTTGAGCAGCGAAGACCACCTTCTCCTGCGCCACCGACTGCTTCCCAGCCACGCCCGGTAAGCAGAGATGGCTGCCAGGTGCACCTTAGGGTCGATCGACCTAAGCCCTTGACTAGAAAGGGACCATAAATAGTCCAAGATGCTTGCCAAGGAACAGGAGGAAGGGTCCAAGCCCTTGCCCTGACACCAAATGGAAAACCTTTCCATTTGAAGGCATAACATTTTCTGAGTCGACTCCTTAGGGACGCCTCAACTACATTGAGGACCTCGTCGGGAAGACCCAAAGCCTGGAACTCTAGCCGCTCAGGAACCAGGCCGTCAGGTGCAGGGATTGAAGGTCCGGATGGAACACCTTCCCCTGATTGACTGAGAGCAGGTCCGGGCGAGCTGGAAGCTTCCAGCGAGTCCTGGAGCTGAGACTGAGGAGATCAGGTACCAGAACTGGCGAGGCCAGTCTGGGGCTATCAGAATCACCTGCGCCTTGTCCCTCCTCGCCTTGAGAAGCACCTTGTGGATCAAGGGAAATGGGAGAAAGGCGTAAAAGAGGCCCGGGGTCCATTGCCTCGAGAAGGCATCCCCCTGCAGCGAGCCCTGCTGAGGGGGGCGGGCATGGAACAGACTCAGCTTCGCGTTCTCCATGGAGGCAAACAGGTCCACCTGAGGTGTGCCCCAGTGGGAGAACAGATGCTGTACTACCTCCGGCAGGAGAGACCACTCGTGGGATGCAGCCCCTATCCGGCTCAGGGCATCGGCCAGGGTGTTGGAGCTCCTGCCACGTGAATAGCTAGGAATCCGCCTCCAGGCTGCTTGCAGTGACCAAATCGGAGAGCTTCCTTGCATAGAAGCATGGGCGCGTCCACCCCTGGCGGTTTAGATAGTACATGGTCGTGGTATTGTCCGTCTGGACTGGACCACTTGACCCCGGAGAGGAGCAAAAGGCGGTGAGAGCTAGGCGGACCGCTCAGAGCTCAGCAGGTTGATGTGGCATCGGGACTCAGCAGGGGACCAGGAGGCCATGAGCCCAGTGTTCCCCAGATGGGCACCCCAACCCATCAGAGAGGCATCGGTCGACAGAGAGACCGTCGGCTCGGGCGGAGGCAGGATGCCCTCCTGCAAATGATCTGGAATGGTCCACCACTGGAGGCATTCCACATCCCTGTGTCACCGACACAAGCTGGTCAAGGGATGCATGGCGTTGTGACCACTGGCTGGCCAGTCCCCACTGAAGGGCGCATGTTCCAGCGGCCCCAGCGGACCACGCTGGTACAGGCAGCCATAGAGACCCAGGGCGCAGGAAGTCCCGGGCAGGCGCAGTGCCCAACCAGAAATGATCGGGCAAAGAGGAAAGAACCTCGGCCCTGTCCGGGGGGCAGTCTGGCTCGAAGAGAGTCGAGCTGCGCCGATGAATAAAATCACCTGCTTCGCTCGAGTTCCGACTTGGCCTCGTTGATAAGGAGGCCCAGTTGAGAGCAGACCTGGAGGGCCAGATCTCTGGACCACTCCGCCTCCTTCCTGGAGGGAGCTGCTATCAGCCAGTCGTCCAGGTAAGGGTACACCAGGACCCCTCGGCGCCGCAGGAATGCTGTCACCACTGCCATGCATTTGGTGAAGACCCTGGGAGCTGGAGACAAGCCGAAGGGCATGGCTTGGAACTCGAAGAGGGATCCTTCCGCTCGGAAGCGAAGGAATCTCTGGTGAGGCAGACGGATAGGGACGTGAAAAAAGCGTCCTGCAAGTCAAGAAACAGAACCACCACGCGTTCAAGGATGGTATAATCTGAGCCAGAGTGACCATCCTGAAGGTTCGAGACCTTAGGAACTTGTTTAGGTGTGTAGGTGAGAATGGGCGCCAGCCCCGTCCGTTCGGAACCAGGAAGTACCTGGACACAAACCCTGGGTCTGAAGGAGGGTCCACCACCTCTTACCACCTCCTTCTGGAGGAGGAGAGTGATGTCGGCTCGACGAGCCGCCAGTGAGCTGGGGATCCGAAGCCCCCGAGGCGGCGGCTCTGAAGGTGGTGCCTGCTCGAATTCCAGAGGCAGGCCTCTTCCCACCACCTCAAGACCCACCTGTCCGTGGTAACAGCGGACCAAGCGGAGCGAGTGCGGGCCGTCCCCAGGGGACCCAGGGGTAGGTGACGGGGATGGGGCGACACCCTCAGCCCGTCACTGGGCAGGCTTGGAGGAGGGACCGGCCGAGGGACCTCCTGGGCCCTACCTCCTGCCTCCTGTTAGAGGAAGCCGGCTTGGGTTTGGGATGCCAAGGCCGAGCCTGCTGGCCTGACGTTAAGGTCGGGCGCCGGGGGGCACAGAAGGACGAAAGGGCTTAGGCTGTGGTTTGCGGCCTTTGTCCTTCTGAGCGGAAGAGACCGAGTCCAAGGTGGCATTGGACTTCTCGATCCTCTGCAGGTGACCTTCCACCCCAGGGCCGAAGAGGTCAGTCCCAAAAGGAACATCCGCCAACTTGTGCTGGGTATCGAGTAAAGGTGGATATCCTCAGCCAAGCCCTCGACGCACAGCCACTGCGTCCGCCCGATCTGGCACATGAGTCCCCTACATCCAAAGCAGTCTGGAGCTGCTGTTTGGCCACTGCCCTGCCCTGGTCCCGCACCTGCTTAACCGTAGTCTGCAGATCGGCGGGAAGATGAGGATGACCTCATCCAGGGAGCCCAACAGGGCATGAGAAAAATGTGCCATGAGGGCGGCCGAACTGGCCTGGCGAAGGCCGAGAGGGGCTAGCGTGAGACTTTTACGCCGACATAGTCCAATTTCTTGGACTCCTTGTCAGGAGGTTTGTCCACATCCTGGCGTTGCGGTGCGCGAAAAGGCTGTGACCAACCCCTCAGCAGAGGGTGTTCAAACCGGACAAGGAACCGGTAGGGACCGCGACACTTCCTGGCCATCCTGGCAAGGCGAGGGCAGGAAGCGGGCGCTGCCAAAGTTCCAGTGCCGGACCCACTATGGCCTCGGCCACGGAAAGGCCTCCGTCGGAGAATCCCCTCGGTCCAGAATCTCCGTGAGGGGATACCTGGCCCGTTTGGAAACGGGTTCGAGCTCCATCCCGGTAGACTCCGAGATGAGCGAAGCAGTCCTAGGAAGGACGACGGGCTATCGTCCATTGGCTGACCTCCTGAAGACTCCAAGTCCAGTCGCTTGAGAAGAAGGAGAATCGTCTTCGGACTCGGAAGAGTCCTCAAAAAGCTGCCTCTGGCCTGAGCCACCCTTCACCTGCGAGGGACGGTCGGGAGTGAGGGTAACTGACAACCGATGGGGTAAACCCTTAGCCGACCGAGAATCTTGGTCGAGCCCCAGTGGTGGCTGTGGAGGCGGAGGTTCCACGGATCGGTGGAGCAGCTGGTTTGGCGAACAACGGCCTGGGTGTGAAGCTCCTCGGACAAGTCGAGGGTTGTGTCGGCCGTTCGGTGACAGCCATAATGGCGGGAAGGCGCCGGAGTCGGCTTATTCCCGGCCAGGAGGAGCTGTTGCAACATAAGGTCCTCGTACCGTCGACGTAATTTACGCCGAAGCCTCCCCTCATCCGAGGAGGAGGACGAGGACGAGCGGCGACGCCGCTTACCGCGGTGCCGAGACCGAGACCGCCTATGACGGTGGGAACGGCTGGACCGCGAAGAGGTCCGAGACCGAGACCGAGAGTCCCGGAATTTCCGGGGTCGGTGCAGGGAGGTGTCGGCCGGAACCGACACTCCCTCCGGCTCGGAAGGTCCATCCGAGGGCTCCGGAACCGGAGGCACAGGCGAGCCCACGGATCCTCAACTCCTCCCGGGGGAACCGGGGAGAGGGGAATCTCGGCTGCTAAAGGCGACAGCCCGTCCAATGGGTCGAGAAAAATCTCGACTTCATCAGTGGGAGTCTCGGTCAACTGACCTGACGGGGACACCGTGAGGCCAGTGGCCGAAGCCGAGCGGTCGACCGAAGCCGACGGTCGACGGCCCGGGGAGAGGGACCTTTCCCGCTCCCAAGAGCGTCGACGGAGGGACTTACCCTTGTCCTTCTTTTTGGACCGAGAAAAAGGTCCAGCAGACGCAGGCCCTTCTCCTTTAGTGGAGAGGGACAGACAAAGCTCCTTAAAGGAAGCCGTGTAGGAAGAACCCAGAGAGAGCGGGATAAATGCCGCGGCCGAGGAAGATACGGCCCGCGCCGCCTCCTCTTCGAGGGCGACCATCCGCCGAGCTGATCCGCCGAAGCCCGCTGGCCATGATACCCGCCAACCGGGCCTCCTGACTTCACCGAGGGAACGCTTCGGACGGCCCAGTTGCAATCGGGCAGCACGGTCTTCGAGGACGTAGGCCGAGAAAGATGAGCACAGGTCGCAAGCCTGCGGGTCGTGCTCAAGGCCTAAGCAGTAGACACACGTGGAGTGTGGATCCGTCCGAGACATCTTCTGCCCGCATGGGCATCTCCGAAATCCAGGAGTCGATTTGTCCATCGCAGCCGCGAGGGATCGAAGACTGAAGTCTTTTTGCAAAATATTATTTTTAAATCCGCAAACGGAGAAATAGGAACCAGTCGCAAACGCAGAGCGTTAAGGAGGGAACCTGAGCTTCCAAGCGGTAAGGAAGATCTGGCGTCATGGGGCGGAGCCGAGAGTTATACCACCCGGGTGGGTGGGAGGAGCAAGCTTGAAGACCTTCCGGCAAGATTTAAAGCGGCAAGGATACTGCCAATGAGTGTGGATGAACAACATATCCATGTCCCTAGAACTCCATCATTTCTTCAGACACCGGCTTTGACGTCTCTGTACCAGCAATGTCTTCAAGTCCCTCAGGGTCAGAATCAGTGTCCATACTTTCCTCCTGCTCTTGTTCCTGTAGTTGTGCATCCATATTGTTATTACTCATTCCATCCGGTTCATTTACCATAGTATGCATATCCAAATCCTTATTCTCTTGATTTTGCTCAGTTTGCACTTCAGTCTCTGGCACAGACGAGGTGTGAGAGGAGACCAGCTCTCCCACCTCCATAAGGTCCTTCCTCACTCCAGGACTCTTGTCCGTCATATTGGTCCCACAGACAAAAGGGTCACCCTGCTCATAGGAAGCAAGAGCAGGGGAATTTCCCCAGTGTCCTGTCCAAGTTTCCCTCATTCACTAAAAATACCACCAACAGCTTAATCTGCTCAATGTCAGTTGGCATCCATCTGTATCCCCCTCCCTTGGGACGAGGCTGAAAACAGGCAGAATTGTCTAGTTCTCCTTTCCCGGTCAACAAAAACTAAATAAATAAAAGTGGAAGTGCTCTATGTCCCCAAGAGCCAGACATGGAGGTGCAGGGATTGGAGATCCAGTTGTTCCAGAGAGCCTGCTCCTGTAAATGAAGACCCGCTTACAGAAGAAGCTGGACAGGCAGTGCCACTGCCAGCTGTTGCAGCAGAGGAAACTAAAATTTGTGCCAGAACAAAGCCACTAAAATCATCATGGCATGTTCTGTCTGAGGCTTAACCAAGACACACTGTATCAGACAGAATGAAGGAAACGCGTAAACGAACCTCCCTTTCTGGTAGAGGGACAATGCACCTCGCCAAAAAACTCCAGGCCCTGGAGTGTGTGAGCAGAAATGCTGCAGTTTTGACACTGAGTGGGGATGCAAAAAGGTCAAGCTCTGGATGAACCCATTTGTCACACAGGTCATCTACGACAGAGTCCAGAAGTTCCCACTCATAGGACTGAGCCTAGAACTGAAAGAGGACCCACCAAGATGTTGAGAGGGCAGGAACACAGCCCTTAGAAACACGTCGTGCTCTATCGCACAATACCAAACTAGAACTTCCTCCTTGCAGAGGGAATACGAGTGGACACCCCCTTATTTGTTGATGTAATGTATCACTGATTTACTGTCCGTTCAGGCCAATAAGGACTGACCCTCAGTATCTAGTAGTAGTAGTAAAAGTTAATTTTGATGAGATAAAAAACTGTTAGGGCCACCAGGGTCTTACTTTCAAAGGTTTTGCAGTATAGTACATTAGTTACAGTACTGACAGTTTCAATATTAACAGGCAAGATGCGTTACATTGTTTGCAACAGTTACATTAACAGTATAAACATACAGTGAGGGGTCAGAGCTTGAGGGAATGAAGGGTCATTTTGGAAGACTAAAGGTCCCTCAGTGACATTTTCACATCATGGCTGAATAATTTTCGGCCACAGAAAGGGGCACGAAGTATTGATAGCTGTACACCCATAACACATCCAGCTACTCTGTGCCATACATAGCACCAGAGGAAGCAGTAGAGCCAGAAGCATCAGGTGTCTTAGGCTGAACGCAAAAGATGCTTTCCGGTATCCAGGCTATGGGCAACAATCTGCTGGATTTCATTTATGGCTGGTCCATTAAGCAGCCTGTAGGCCATGGCAAATAATGTCTTTTAGAGACTGATCTAATATGTAAGTTTCATAGCTTGCAATTTGCAGGCCAAGAGATGCAGAAGCGCAAGTCCCAGACTGCGCTTGTTCGTGTGCTCAATGATCTCTTGCTGGCGAGAGATCAGAAAAGCCGCTCCATCTTGGTTCGTCTTGATCTCTCCTCAGCGTTCGACACCACGGACCAAGGGGTGCTGCTTGAGCGCCTGAGGTTCATCTGTGGCCTGTTTGGTACAGTTCTCAAGTGGTTTAAGTCCTTCCTCACTGGCAGAACTCAGAGGGTGGTGTCGGGGATTTTTTCCTCCGACCCATTCTCTCTGCCATGTGGGGTCCCTCAGGGTTCAGCATTGTCCCCCATGTTGTTCGCGGTGTACATGCTGCCCCTCGGAGACATTGTAAGACGGTATGGGCTGAGGTTTCACTGCTATGCTGATGATACCCAGCTCAACCTGTCTTTTGCACCCGACCAGGATAGTGTACTTTTCGGTATTTAATAACTGCCTCGCTGAAATCCAGGACTGGATGAATTCCAGCTGGCTGAAGTTGAACTTGGGAAAGACTGAGGTGATGGTTGTGGATCCAGGTTGCCGGATAGAGGGGTTGGAGGCTGGTCAGCCTATGGTGCTTTTCTTTGGGGGCTCCCTGCTTCTTGCCTGTGAACAGGTGCGGGACCTGGGGGTGATTCTTGATGATGGGCTGACACTGTGATCTCAGGTGTCGGCAGTTGTTAAGTCTTCCTTTTACCATCTGAGGAACATCGCCATGGTCAAACACCTAGTGCCGTCTGGTGACCTCCACACGCTGATCCATGCCTTTGTGACCTCGCGCCTTGATTATTACAACTCCCTCTACCTAGGGTTGCCGGGGGTTGATATCCGCCACTTGCAGCTGGTGCAGAACACGCAGCAGCCTGGTTGTTGACAGGGACCCCTCTGCTGTGTCATATCACACCGGTGCTACGCGAACTGCACTGGCTGCCGATTCAGTGGCGGATCACCTTCAAGGTCAGATTCTTGACTTATAAAGCCTTACACGGACTGGGCTCAGACTACCTGAAAGAGCTCCTGTCCCCCTACTGCCCCGGGTGATCGCTCCAGTCAGCTGACGAGGGGTTGCTAAACATTCCAAGGGTATCCTTAAAGTCATCAGGGGCCTGTGCATTTATGTATGCGGCTCCAGCCCTGTGGAATTCTTTACCCCGTCAGCTACGGGAGTGCACAACAGTGGGGGGTTTCAAGCAGGCCTTGAAAACTTACTTGTGGCGCCAAGCCTACCCAGAGAGTGATTTTACTGACTACTTATATTTATACTGTGTTTTATACTTTATCTTGTTTTATCTACTCTGTATGTTAAAGCACCTTGATAACTTGAAAGGCACTTGATAAATAAAATTATTATTATTACTACCCATAACGTCAAACCTCCTGGATTCTTTATCAGGAGGATATCAACTCGTATGTCTAGCTACTTTAGACCCATCATGCGCAGCAATAATGACAACAGGTATGATGGACTGCATCTAACGAGGGGAAAGAGTAAGAGTACCGGGCCAAAAATTTGATGTGTGCATCGGGCACTGAAACTAGGGAAGGGAGAGCTGGAGGCAAAGGACCCAATCAAAGACACCCTAGAAGATAGGAACTTAGCTGAACCCCCCCCCCCAAAAAAAAAAAACAAGAATTAATCACAGAATGCAAAAAGGGACTAGCAGGGAGATAAACACAAATGGAAGTGGGACTCAATAATATGCCTACTGGAAAAAACTAGTGGGAAACCACAAGGTCAAAGGAGAAAAAATTAAAAAGAGGGTCAACAGACCGTGGAAAACCATGTGCACAAATGTTCGCAGCCCGGCAAACAAAATCTCAGACCCAATGGCCTTGAGGTCAGAAGCTGACCTGGACATTGTTACTGTGACCGAGACATGGTACATAGGGAACCATGACTGGGATTCAGCTGTGCCAGGGTACACTCTGCTCTGAAAACATGGAGGAGGAGTGGTCATCTACATTAGGGAGGAAATAAAAGCTACAGAAGTACAGGGTATAAGGGAGGTAGAAGAGGCACTGTGGGTATGCTGGAAACAGGGAATGGTACTGCCATTTGAGTAGGTGTGATCTACAGACCTCTGGCACAAGGGGAGCAGTTGGACAATGCGCTAGTGGAAATAATCCACGAAATGGCAGAAAAAGAAGAGATATTACTGATGGGGGACTTCAATTTGCTAGACGTCAACTGGAGCACCCATAATGTGGCCACAGCAAGGAGCAGAAACATCCCAGAAACTCTTCAGGCGGCAGGATTCAGACAGCTAGTGGTAGCACACACCCGTGAGGGGGCAATATCTGACCTGGTGCTCACCAACGGAGGAAGGGTGATGGATACAGAAGTGGGGAGTCACCTAGGGTCCAGCGATCACAGTACAGTATGGTTTAATGTGAGTACAGTAGACGAATCCAGCCACACAAAGGCAAGGGTCATGGATTTCAGAAGGGTCAATTTTGCAAAGATGGAGGTATGCCTGAAGAAAGCTCTAGGGGGAAGAGTGGGAAAAGGGTATGTGCATAGATGCTGACAGCAGATAAGGGCCTATGGCCCACCTAGTCTGCCCATGTGCACACGTACTTTGCTTGTTCAAGCTTCTCTAGAAGTAGGTTGTCCCTCCCCCCCACTCTACCAGGATCCCCAAATGCCTATCCCATGCATTCTTAAATCCTGTAATCATTTCAGCCCCCACCGCCTCTTCCGGCAGGGCATTCCATTTGTCCACATCCTCTCAGTGAAGAAATTCTTCCTCACGTTCCCCCTGAACTTCCCTCCCTCCAATTTCATCCCATGTCCCCTAGTCCTGGAACATCTTTTTCTATGAAAAATTGTGTTTTCCTGCAGCTTGTTCCTCCTCGTGAGGTACTTGTATGTCTTAATCATATCCCCCCATTCCTCCAGGGAGTACATATTTCTAAGTCATTCAGGCTGTTCTCATATGTCTTGTGATGTAATCCTTGCACCATCTTGGCTGTCCTCCTCTGATCTGCCTCCGCCTTGTCTATGATGTCCTTGCATAGGTACTGCACTGTACTCGAGGTGTGGCCTCACTAGTGCCTTGTATAGTGGAATTATGACTTATCTTTTCCTGCTGGTGATACTCCTACCTAGGCAACCCAGCATCCTGTTTGCTTTTCCTGCCGCCTTGTTGCACTGAGGTAATCAGAGATGATAACCCCTAGGTCCCTTTCCTGCTTGGAGCATTCTATAGCCCCCAAGCTGATATGCTATTCCTGGGTTTTGTGCCCCATGTGCATTATTTTGCATTAAATCTCAACTGCCACTCCCTTGACCAGTCCTCAAGCTTCTGCAGATCTCTCTTCATTCTATCCACAACCTCCGGTATGTCTACATAATTGCAGAGCTTTGTGTTATCAGTGAACAGGCATATTCTCTCTTCTAGGTCTTCTATGATGTCACTGATAAAGATGTTGAAGACGACTGGACCCAGCACTGATCCCTGTGGCACCCCACTGGTCACTCTTCCCTCTGTGGAGTGACAGTCATTTACCATCACCCTCTGTGCCCTGCAATTCGGCCAGTTCCCCACCCACCGCATCACCATCCTACCCACTCCCATGTTCCCCAGCTTATTTAACAGTCTTCTATGCAGCACAGTGTTGAAGGCCTTGCTGAAGTCCAGGTAGACCACGTCCACTGTCTCCCCCCACCCGCTGATCCACCTCCCTTGTCACCCAGTCGAAAAATTCAATGAGGTTAGTCAGGCACGACCCTTCCCCCAGTAAAACCATGTTGCCTTGGGTCCTGTAGACCGTTGGCAACCAGGTGTTCCACTATTCTTTCCTTCCTTCAGCAGTGTTTCCCTGATTTTCCCCACTACTGAGGTCAGGCTGACTGGTTTGTACGTTTTCCGCTTCCTCTCTGTTCCGCCTTTGTATAGGGGGACGTCAGCTGTCCTCCAGTCCTTGGGTACCTCTCCTGTTTCCAGTGATCAGCTAAACAGGGTTGCCAGAGGTTCCGCCACCACCTCTATTAGCTCCCTCAGCACCCTGGGGTGTACCCAATCTGGCCCCATAGCTTTATCAACTCTTATACCCCCCAGTTCCTTAAGGACTCTCTCCCATGGAAAAGGACTTGTATCCATTTCCGTGCCCTTCCTACCCCTTCTGGCCCATTACCTACCCCCTCCTCTGTAAAGACTGAGCAGAAGTATCTGTTCAGTATGTCTGCTTTGCTGTTGTCCTCTTCCACTCTACTCCTGTCCTCCCCCTTCAGCCTCACTATTCCTCCCTTTGCCTTCCTTTTTCACTTACGTTCCTTCCTGTAAAAGGTTTTGTCCCCTTTAACCACTGATTTCGCAATGCACTCCTCTGTTTCTGCTTTGGCTTCTCTTACTACCCTCCCTGCCGCCCTTTGTTTCTCCTGGTATCTCTTCCTGACCCCTTCTACCTGGGTCTTTTTGTATTGTTGGAATGCGATCCTTTTGGCTTTCACGTTCTCCGCTACTTCCCTGGAATACCATAATGGTTTCCCCTTCCTTTTCCCCTTGATATCCTGTTTAACACATAATTGTGTTGCCCTTGTTACCCCCATTTTGCATACTGCCCACTGTTCCTCCACTCCTGATTTTCCTCCTATCCCAGTTAGTGCCTCTTCCAAGCATTTCCCCATTTTCCCAAAATCTGCCCTCCCAAAGTCAAGGACTGGCTTGGTTCTGACTTCAGTTATGCTAAACCACACTGCCTGGTGATCACGATTCCCCAGGTGTTCCTCCACTGTCATTCCCATCACATTGTCCCAGTTTGTGAGCACCAGGTCAAGTAGTGCCTCCTGCCGTGTGGGTTCCAGGACCAGTTGTTTAAGGAAAGCTCCCTGAAGGGAGTCCAGGATAAACCTGCTCCAGGATGAAGCTGCTGCTGGGCAGCTCAGTCCATGTCTGGAATGTTAAAGCTGCCAACCAGCACTGCCTCCCCCCATGCGCCATCCTTTGGCTAGCCTCCGTGGCCTTTATGTTATCTTTCACATAAAGCGCCACTCCTACCCCCTTTCTGCCTGTCCTGTCCTGCCAGAATAGACTGTAACCTGGTATGGCCATCTCTTAGTCATGGTTATCATTACACAAGGTCTCTGTGACGGCCACAATGTACAGGTCCAACTGTGCCATGGCTGCCTCCAAGTCCTCCATCTTGTTACTAAGGCTCCCGGCACTGGCACACATGGCTTTCCAAGATGTGACTTCTATACTCTGTTTTGTTGCCCTAAGCACCCGCCCCCCCCCCTTCGCGAGCGTTCTTTTTCCCCGCTCCTCAGTCTTCCACTCTTATGTTGAATTCTGCCCTCTGCCCTCTGTCTATCCACTCCTTGGGTACTTGTGTACAGCATGTGCTCGGGGGGGGGGGGGAGAGAGAGACATACTAAGCCTCCTGACCTTCCCGGCTCCCCCCCTTGACCAGTTTAAATGCTTGCTGTAAAAGCAGTTAAACTTCACTTTTGATTTAGGACTAAGGTCCCCTTCCCAGATGGATTTACTTCTGGGAGTTAGGCTAGATTGCTGCCCTGATAACTCAGTTGGTACAGCATCGCAGCTGTATTCTGCAGGCCTGGGTTCAGTTCCCAGTTAGGTTACATTATAATGGTCAAATGTATGGCAGCTTAGATTCAATGCAAAGAAGTGCAACGTAATGCACCTGGGAAACAAAAACCCAGGGGAAGGGTATACAATGGGGGGTGAGATACTGACAACAAAAATGGAAAGGGACCTGGGGGTAGTCATATCAGACGACCCAACGGTGGGCCAGCAATGTGAGAAGGCAGTAAGGAGGGCTGGGGGATACTGGGATGCATAGGGAGAGGCATCACCAATAGAAAACAGGAAGTTGTTGGCCCTCTGTACAGACAGTTGGTAAGACCACATCTGGAGTACCGTGTACAGTTCTAGAGACCCCATCTCCACAAAGACAGACAGGGTGGAGGCTGTCCAGAGGAGGGCAACCAAAATGATGCAGGGACTGCATCAGAAGACATATGGAGAGACTAAAGGAACTAAAGATGTATAGCCTCGAGGAAAGGGGGACATGATAGAAACTTTCAAATACCTCAAAGGAATCAACAAAGTCCAAGAGGATAGCATCTTTCAAAAAGAGATATACAAACAACAAGGGACACAACTTGAAGATGGGGGGGACGGCTCAGAGGTAATGTGACAAAGTATTTCTTCACAGAGAGGGTTGTGGATACATGGAACAGCCTTCCTGAGGAGGTCGTAGAGTCAAAAACAGTGGAGGAATTCAAGAATGCATGGGACAGATACAAGGCAATTCTAGTGGGGGGTAGGAGGAAGTAGGCTGTTGGTTAACTAGGATCTGCAGCTTATCAGTTAGGTAGGGAAATGGGCAGCCTAGGTGGGCCAAGCAGTCCTTATCTGCTGTCAAATTCTATGTTTCTATGGATGCAGGCCGTCATCCTTATATAGGCTCACATTCCTCCAGGTGGGGCCCCAGTCCCCATGAAGCCAAACCCCCTCTTTCTGCACCATTCCTTCAACCAGGAGTTGAATTTCTGGATACAGAGTGACCTAGCCTCCCCCATGCCGTGGACAGGTAGTACCTTTGAGAAAGAGACGGAGCATGCCATCTGCTTTAGGCCCCCCTCCCAACTTTCTGAAATCCTCCTGGATTCTGGCCATGTCCACCTTGTCCTCTGCCAGGTCATTTGTCCCCAGGTAGACAATGACATCTAGTTCCTCCCTACTTAGTGTCGCCCTTGTGAGCCTATGGATCCGCTTCCCATCCCTCCATGCAGTGCTTCCTGGGAGGCACTTGACCTCCCTCTCCCCACTGCTAGGTGCCCCTAACTTCACTCCCCCGGACAACTGAGTCCCCCACCAGGAGTAAATTCCTCTTCCTCTGGGGTCCTCTACCCCCCCTTCCCTGGGTCTCCATCACGGAGGACCCGCTCATCCTCCCTGGTCCCAGCTGTGGGTGCCCTTGCAGGGCTTCCCTGCTCCTCCAAGACTGCGTAGGAATTACTTAACTGAAACGGTTGGGGTGCAGGTTGTGGCCACTGTGGCCTCTGGTTGGAGGTGAAGGTTCCCTGTATCCTGGCCACCTCGTCTCAGACATGCAACCTCCTCCCTCAACCCAGAGAAGTGCCTGCAGATGGGGCAGCACCACATAATCCAGAATCAGATGTAAAGAAGCAATGGGCACATCTTAAGGGAGCCATAACAGAAGCCACAAGCCTTTGCGTTAGGCAAATAAGTAAAACAAAGAGGAAGGAAAAGCCACGCTGGTTCTCACAGGAGGTATCAGGGAGGGTGAGTGAAAAAAGACCGCACTCAGAAATTACAAAGAAGCACAGAGGGAGGAAGATAGAGGAATGTACCTGGAAAAGCTAAAGGAGGCAGAGAAAGCAGTCAGAAAGGCCAAGGCACAGACAGAGGAAAGAACAGCCAAGGCAATTAAAAAAGGAGACAATGCCTTTTTTAGATACATTAGACAAGGGAGAAAAAATGGGGTGGGATTGTGAGATTAAAAAAGGAAGGAAGGGGGTCAGCAGAAGGGGACCAGGAAAAATCATAAATCCTGAACAAATAGTTGAAATTTAAGAATGAGCACTGGGAAGGTGGTGCTGCACACAAAAGTCCATTTATGCAGTGAAAATGAAGGGAGCATTCACCCCACCAACAAGGATAACACAAACTTTTTAGTCCATTAAGACATTCAGTTTATTTAGCCTTCACATCAGAGCAGACTTGGGGGGGGTCAGCAGAAGGGGACCAGGAAAAAAGCAGAAATCCTGAAGAAATATTTTTGTTCAGTGTTCACGGTAGAAGGGGACGGAGAGGGACCACAGCTAGGTGTAAGAAGTACCAAGGGGAGGAGTGTAGATACCAGCCCATTCACAGTAGAGGGAGTCCTAAAGAAATTAGAAAAGCTGAAAATGGATAAAGCAATGGGGCCGGATGGAATACATCCCAGAATTCTAAAGGAACTAAGAATGGAACAAGCAGGACCACTGACAGCCTTGTTCAACAAATCATTAGAAACGAGTCCGGTTCCGGCAGACTGGAAGAGGGCAAATGTTGTCCCTCTCCATAAGAGCGGGAGCAAGGAGAAGGCTGGTAACTATAGGCCAGTCAGCCTAACCTCAGTGGCAGGAAAATAAATGGAATCATTACTGAAGGAAAGGGTTGTGACATACCTTGAATCCAATGGACAGCTGGATCCGAGACAGCACGGTTTCACAGCAGGTAGATACTGCTAAACAAACCTGATAGATTTCGACTGGGTGACAAGGGAGATTAATCAGGGAGGGGTGGTAAATGTGGCCTACCTGGATTTTAGCAAGGCCTTCGATACTGTTCTGCATAAAAGGCTAATAAACAAATTGAGCTGCCTTGGAGTCAGATGAGAGTTGGTTAACTGTCTCAGAAATTGGCTGAGTGGTAGGATACAAAGGGTGGTAGTGAACAGAGTTCAGTCAGTAGAAAGGGAGGTGACCAGCAGGGTGCCTCAGGGATTGGTGCTAGACCCAGTCCTCTTAACGTCTTCATAAGCGACACTGCAGAAGGGCTGGAGGGGAAGGTATGCCCCTTTGCAGATGACACAAAGATCTGCAAAAGTGTAGACACACTGGGGGGGGTGTGGAAAGAATGAGAAGAGACCTGGGCAAGTTGGAGGACTGGTCAAATGTATGGCAGTTGAGATTCAAAGCAAAGAAGTGCAAAATGATGCACTTGGGTCACGGGAACCTGAGCGAGGAGTACTCAATGGTGGGGCCTTGACTGGGGGGGGGGTGCAAGAGATGCAGTTGCAGTAGGGCCCGCCCTGTGAGGGGACCCACTGCCTCAGTGGTCAGCATTAAGAAAAACTTTTTTTGTTAGATTAACTTGCAACTTTCTATTTATACATTGCTTATTCATTTGAAATTGGGACTGTCAACTGTGACTGCACAGTGCAGTCTGTGTTGCAGATTCCAACTCCAGTGTCATGTGGTGGTGGGGGCGGTGTATACAGAACACAAAGGCAACAGAATCCCATTACTGAAAAAATTTGATTACGGTACTGGTGTCCCCAGGAGCAGCAGGGGCAAATTACACTGTTCTGTTCTTTGATCCTGGTGCCAGCAAGAGGGAAGGGTGCAGCATGGACAATCCAAGGATGCTCACAGGGACTGATACAGAAGAACCTACTCAATAAGCACTTTTTCCACTAATGGTTATTTTATGCTTATTTGTGGGGCGGTAGGGCACCATAAAATATTTTGCATGGTGGCTCTTAATGTCGTTGGCACAGCCCTGCTCAATGGGGGGAGGTACTGTCGGCCACCAAACAGGAGAGGGATCTAGGAATAATTATATCTGAGGACCTAAAGGTGGCCAGACAGTGTGAGAAGGTGTTTAGGAGGGCTAGCGGGATTTTGGGGGTGCATAGGGAGAGGCATCACAAGCAGAAAAAAGGAGGTGGTGATGCCACTGTACAGATCACTGGTGAGACCTCATCTGGAGTACAGTGTCCAGTTTCGGAGGCCGCATCTCAGGAAACACACTGACAGAATGGAGGCAGTCTAAAGAAGGGCTACAAAGATGGTACAAAGGCTGCACCAGAAGTCATGAGGAGAGGCTGAAAGACCTCAATATGTATTCTCTAGAGACACAAAGAGAGAGGGGGACATGACAGAGACATATAAATACCTTAAAGGGATCAATAAGGTACAGGAGGGTAGCATCTTTCAGAAAAGAAGATGGGCAAGAACTAGGAGACATGAGATGAAGTTGGAGGAAGGAATAATCAGAGGTAAAGTGAGGAAATATTTCTTTACAGACAGGGTGGTGGATGTTTGGAACAGCCTCCCCGCAGTAGTGGTAGGGGGCAAAAACAGTGGAGGAATTCAAGAATACATGGGACACACACACACAAGGGAACCCTAGAAAAAGGGAAGGGTAGGAAAGCTGCAGCTCGACTACAGCCTGCAGACAAATTCTATGCATCTATGTAACAGAGTCAGTCTCAGGCTAGGATGAATAAAAGGATTTGGTATAGGTGCTGGATTCTCTTTGTCCACCTTGCGAGGAGCAGCAGGAATGGCACCAGGTCTATGCCAGGCTGCCACAGTAGCATCCTCTAGAGCAAGGTGAATGAAATCACTGTAGGCACAGTAGAGACCTCTAGGAACTCATGTGGGTTCTGTTCTGAAGAGTCCTCTTAATCAGCTGTGAAGCCAAGGAGTCCTGCATCAGTTTAAGCAAAGCCTGACATAAGGCAACTTCCGGTGGGAATGTGGAGTGTACACAGCACCGTCCTAACAGCAGGAAGGCAGTGTGGATCTACAGCTCATGCAATGGCAGATACCAGTCCTCCTCATCATCACAATCCTCCTCCATATTTTGGAAATCAAAATTATGCTCCTCTTCCTCATCTTCTTGGAGAGGAGATTGCAGAGGCTCCCTATGGAGAAGCTGCATAGATGTCAAAAGCATCGACGGAGGAGGCACAGGGTTGACGATGGGAGTTGAACCCAAGGTAGACGCGGACATCGCTGAAGGACTCCTGGGAGCATGGATGATGCTGTGGCCATCAACGGTAGGAAAAAAGTAATTGTAAAAACAATGCTGACACAGCCTGTAGCATCACATGCAGGTTGACAATGTCGTTAATGGGCATCAACAACAAAGCCACAGATGGTACAAAGCTGACGGTGGAATAGGTTGTGAACCAATATTAGTGGTACAGACAGAGCTACACGCTGACCTTGGTGTCCCATAGATGGCTGGGGGGGGGTGGGGGGCAACAGGACCAGAGGTCATAGCCACTGCTTGGGACTGAGTAGCAGACTTACCTCTGGAAGCCCTGGAGTGAAGTGGGGATCTGGAGCGGGCGGCAGATGCAGACAACCAGGTATCCTCATGCTTTCCTTGATGTCGATGCTTTTCCTTGTCTTTTTTTTTTTTTTTTTTATAGATAGATATTTTATTTCTAAAGCGCCCATTTCCAGAGACTCTGGGCCCTATACAATATAAAACCATACAATTTAAAATCGTGCTCAAATGTATCCATAAACAGAACATAACTGGGAGCATATAATTATAAACTATCCCATATAAAACACAGAATAAATCTAAAACATTAATCAATAAAACACTTACTGGAACAAGTATGCTTTTTGTTATTAATTCTTTTTCTCTCCTGTCATCGGCCCCATAGACACTCCCTCGGATATGGCTGTCCATTAGTTGGGATTTCTCTCTAGGCTTCATCCTTTACCCTCCATCCACACCCTGGATGGGACAATCCTCAAGGACACCTCCTCGTTCAGATACCATGGGGTTTGGCTGGACCAGCACCTCAACTTCTCTGGCCACACTGTGCTATTCTGAAAAAACAACGCCCCATACAGAAAAGTACAGTTACGTGAGAACTTACCGTAACAGTAAATCTTCGAGAGAGGGTCTTGCAGTAGGTAATTACAGATAGGACTGAAGCTGGCAGGCGTCAGGACCCCATGGAAAAATTTCTAGCTAGCAGTCTCTGGCAGGGGACTGCCCCCACGTCAGGTGACCGACGTCAGTATAAAGGGTCAGTCCCCCATGCCTGCCTTCCAGTTCTTTCCCACCAAAGGCCAAAAAGGCGAGACGAGAGAGAGAAGCGGATGAATCCCTTGCTGGAAAAGGAGCTGAAAAAGCTAAGGGGGATGGAGGGCGGGAAGGTATTACCTACTGCAAGAGCCACTCTTGAAGATCTACTGTTACGGTAAGTTCTTATGTAACTGTACTATCTTACTTCGAGAGGGCTCTTGCAGTAGGTAATTACAGATAGGACTGAGTCCCAAGCGGTCTGGAACAAGAAGGAGCAAACGGGAGGAGGAGAAAAACTACCCAAATGTAGATCTTCAGGCTGTGAAGGTCTTAGGAAAGAAGAACTTGCAAAACAGCCAACCTGAAGCCTGCTCTCCGGCGAGAGGCAATGTCCAAACTGTAATGTTTTGTGAAGGTATGGACAGAAGTCCAAGTTGCGGCTGCACAGATGTCTGCCACAGACACATTCTTGAAACAAGCAGCCAAGGCAGCGACCCCTATGGTGAAGTGGCCTCTGACTTGACCCAGCAGGGTCTTATTGTACTTGTCGTAACAGAAATGATATAATGGGCCAACCATTTAAACAGGCATTGCTTGGAAACAGCATTGCCCTCTCTTTTACGAGCAAAAGAGGCAAACAGTTGATCAGTCTTTCTGAGATCCTTTGTCCTGGTGGTGTAGTATCTCAGAATTCGGTGAACATCCAAAGTATGCAAGAGGTACTCCCCCTGATAGGAGTGTTGTGTAAAGAAAGCAGGCAGCTCCATGGATTGGTTCAGCGTAGATTCCACTACCACCTTGGGGAGAAACTTAGGGTTGGTACACAGAGCCACCCATTCCTTGTGAAAAATCAAATAAAGGATTTTGCACACGAGGGCCTGGAGCTCGGAAATCCTTCAAGCAGAAGTAATGGCCACAAGGAAGAGAGTCTTCCATGAAAGGAACTTTAGGTCTGCTGAGGCTGCCGGCTTGAAAGGAGGCAGAGTAAGCTTCTCCAGGATAAAATTAAAATCCCATGGAGGGGCAGGAGCACGAATAGGGGGTCGCAAGTGGAGAACCCCTCTACGGAAAGTCTTAGAGACTTCCAACTGTGCAAAAGTCCTGTCCCCAAAAGGAACATGGTAAGCGGAGATGGCCGCCATGTGAACCTTTAGAGAGGAATGACTGAGACCCAGGTCAAAGAGATGGCGCAGGTAATCCAAAAGCCGCCCAGCAGAGCACGAGAATGGCTCAAAATTGTTGGAAGCGGCCCAAATACAGAACCGTTTCTACTTCATGGCATAGGTGGATCTAGTGGAGGGCTTTCTGGCCTCCACCAGAATCTCAGCTACCGATGGGGAAACCCCGAAGCGAGCTTGAGCTACATCAGCAGGAGCCACGCGTGCAACTGAAGGGACCTGAGGCCTGGATGGACCAGAGTCACCTGATCCTGGGTCAGCAAAAGGTGCAACAGAGGAAGAGGAGGTTCCTCTGAATACTGTTGCAGAAGACAGAACCAAACTTGCCTGGGCCAGAAAGGAGCGATTAGTATCATGTGAGCTCCTTCCGAGCGGAGTTTCTGTAAGACCCCCGGAATCAAAGGGATCGGGGGGAAGGCATAGATGAATCTTACCTTCTAGTCTAGAGACAGAGCGCCTCTCCAAAAAAATGCCGCGCCCTGGAGCGAGCGAGCAGAAGTCGGGAAGCTTTGCGTTGTGAGGGGATGCGAACAGGTCTACCTGTGGTGTTCCCCAATGTAGAAAGATATCATCTGCTATCTCCTGATCCAGTTCCCACTCGTGAGCGCGAGTGGACGACCAACTGAGGTGGTCCGTCAACGTGTTCTCAACCCCTGGGAGGTGAATCGCCGTTAGGTGAAGGTTGTGCTGCACAGCCCAGTCCCAAACTCGCATCGCCTCCCTGCAGAGAGAGGGTAGAATGAATTCCTCCCTGTTTGCTGATGTACCAGACTACGTACATGTTGTCCGTCTGGACAGCCAGATGCCCGGGGAGCAGATACAGATGCAGAGCCTGAAGAGCATACAGCACAACCGGACGCTTGAGCACACTGATGTGAAGAGACTTCTCAAACTTGGACCAGGAGCCCTGGGTCCTGTGGGAGCTGAGATGGGCTCCCCAACCTTCACCCGAGGCGTCCATAGTCGGCATCTGAGGGGGGGGGGGAGAGAGACAGAAGGGAACTCCCCGGCAAAGGTTCTCCTGAACCATCCACCACTGCAAGTCCTGAGCCATAGGATTGGAGACAAGAACTAGTTGATCTAGGTTGTCCACCCACTGATCCCACTGAGACCGAAGCGTCCACTGAGAGATTCTCATGTGGAGCCGAGCGCGAGGGACTGTTGGAATCGCAGCCACCATGAGCCCGAGGAGGCGAAGGACTGACCTGGCACTGACCTGAGCCTGGAGTGAGGCCGCCCTGTCCAGTGGCAGGAATGCCGTGCCGGAGGTCGTGTCCAGGATCGCCCTGATAAACTGGAGCCTCTGGGACGGGATCAGGTGGGACTTGGCCTGGTTGACGGTAATACCCAGGCAGGTCAAAACCTGCAGGGTAAGGGAAAGGAAGCGCAGGGGTTCCTCCCTGGATGGGGCCACCAGAAGCCAGTCGTCCAGGTACGGGAAAACCTGCACCCCCTGGGTACGCAGGTAGACCACTATCACTGAAAGACATTTGGTGAACACTCGGGGCGCCGAGGAGAGACCAGATGGGAGGGCCTTGAACTGGTAGTGGTCCTCCTGGAACACAAAATTCAGGTATCTGCGGTGGGAAGGGTGAATAGGGATATGCAGGTAAGCATCCTGCATGTCCAAAGTGCACAGCCACTGTCCTAGCCGAAGAAGGGGCAGAAATACTCTGCAGAGAGAGCATTCTGAACCTTTTGTACTCCACGAACAAGTTCAGGGAGCTGAGGTCGAGAATCGGCCTCATGTCTCCTGACTTCTTCGGGACCAGGAAGAAATGGGAGTAGTACCCATCCCTCGAAGTTGGAGGGGAACAGGCTATCGCCTCTTTCAGAAGAAGAGAGGATATTTCTTCCTGAACTAGAAGATGATGTTCTGGGGAGTAAGACGACCTGGGGGGAGGTTTTTGAGGAGGTTTCCGAAGAAACTGGTTGCATTCAAAAAGTATAAGGAATCACAGAAGGAGCACGACAGGGAACTGTATCAATTAAAGCAGAAAGAAGTGGGGAAGGCAGTCAGAATAGCAAAAGCCCAAACCGAGGAAAAAATAGCCAATTCAGTTAAGAAGGGGGATAAAACCTTTTATAGGTACATAAGGGAGCATAGAAAGGTTAAGGGAGGAATAGTGAAGATTAATAAGGGAGAGGGGAGGTGGGCAGAGGGAGACAGTGAAAAGGCAGAGTTACTGAATGAATACTTTTGCTCAGTATTCACAAAAGAAGATGAGGAGGAGTTACCTAAACCAGACAATAGAAGCACTCTGGGTGAGGGTGTTCACAAAAGAAGATGAGGAGGAGTTACCTAAACCAGACAATAGAAGCACTCTGGGTAGGGGGTTGACACCAGTCCATTTACAGAAGAAAGAATCCTGAAAGAACTCCTAAAACTCAAGGTGGACAAAGCAATGGGGCCTGACAGGATTCACCCCAGAATCCTAAAAGAACTAAGGGAGGACCTAGTGACACCACTGACCACACTTTTTTAACAAATCATGGGAGGATGGGGTGGTACCTGATGACTGGAGGAGGACAGATGTGATTCCCCTTCACAAAAGTGGGAGCAAGGCAGAAGCAGGAAACTACAGACCTGTTAGTTTGACCTCAGTGGTAGGGAAAATGATGGAATCACTTCTGAAAGAAAGAATTGCTGAGTACCTAGAGGCCAGCGGGGCACAGGACCCAAAGCAGCATGGATTTACAGCAGGAAGGTCACGTCAGACAAATCTAATAGATTTCTTTGACTGGGTGACAAAGTAATAGACCAGGAGGGGCTGTGGATAAAACTTACCTAGACTTTAGCAAGGCATTTGACACCATCCCACAAAGATTGATAATCAAGTTAGCCAGCCTGGGAGTGGGTCCCAGGGTGGTAGCCTGGGTAGCAAACTGGCTGTACAACAGGACACAGAAGGTACCAGTGAATGGAACACATGCCGAAGAAAGGGGGGGTCACTAGTGGAGTACCTCAGGGCTCAGTACTAGGTCCAGTCCTCTTTAACATCTTTATAAGTGACATTGCAGAGGGTCTGGAGGGAAAGGTATGCCTCTTTGCATATGACACAAAGATCTGTAACACAGCTGATACACAAGGGAGGGTAGAAAGGATGAGAAGGGACTTGGCAAGGTTGGAGGAATGGTCAGACATACGGCACCTTAGAGTCAACGCAAAGTGGTGCAAAGTAATGCACCTGGGAAACAAAAACCCAGGAGAAGAGTACACAATAGCAGGGGAGGTACTAACAACAACAAAAATGGAAAGGGACCTGGGGGTAGTCATATCAGATGATCTAAAGGTGGGTAAGCAAAGTGAGAAGTCAGTAAGGAGAGCCAGGGGGATACTGGAATGCATAGGAAGGGGCATCACAAGTAGAAAAAGGGAAGTGGTTATCCCTCTGTACAGACAATTGGTGAGACCCCATCTGGAGTACTGTGTGCAGTACTGGAGACCTCATCTACGCAAGGACATAGACAGGATAGAAGCAGTCCAGAGGAGGGCAACTAAAATGGTGCAGGGTCTGCATCAGAAACCATATGAAGAGAGACTGAGAGAGCTTAATATGTATACCCTTGATGAAAGGAGGGATGCGGGGAGACAAGATAAAGCGTTAAAAGGTACCTCAAGGGAATCAACAAAATTTCGGAGGTAGCATCTTTCAGAAAAAGAATGTGTAAGAACAAGGAGAGAGGGACGGCTCAGGGGTAATGTGAGGAAATTTTTTTTCATGGAGAGAGTGGTGGATGCATGGAACCACCTTCCTGGGGAGGTTGTTGGGTCAAAAACAGTGGGGGAATTCAAACATGCATGGGACAGACATAAAGCAATTGTAGTTGGGGGTAGCAGGAAGTAGGCTGTTGGTTAACTAAAATCTGCAGCTTATCCAGTAGGTAGGGAAATGGGCAGACTGGGTGGGCCAAGTGGTCCTTATCTGCCGTCAAAGTCTATGTTTCTATGTAAACTCTATTGAGTGTCCCCCGCGATCAGCTGGAGCACCCAAGAGTCTTAAGTGATCCTCTCCCAACCCGGCAGGTGGAGGGAGAATCTCCCCCTACTGGTTCCTCTGGAAGGCCCAGAGGCTGTGGGAGAGGCAAGGAGTCAGGAGGTGTGGGGCAGCGCCGTGGCTGAAGCTCCCGCTGCTTTTCTGGACGGGGCTTGGCAGCCGGAGGGCCCAACGTTTATTGTCTCGCTTTCCCTGAAGTTTCACCTTTTGCCGAGCCTGTCTGCGAAAGGGACGGCGCTGAGCCTGAGGGGGTCTGTACATGGAGTCGACAGACTTAAGTGCAGTACCCTTCTCCTGCAGATTGGTGGTGATGTCCTTGATATCTCTACCGAACAGCACTGAACTCCTGAAGGGTGCGTCCTGGATAGCAGACTGCACCTCCGGGACCAAACCTGACACCTGGAGCCAGGCACGATGACGAAAACCCACGGTGAAAGCTGAGCTCCTACCAGCAGCATCCACTGCGTCATACGTGTCACGAAGCATGTGCAGACCGGACTAGATCAGCCACTTTCTGCTTCATCTTAGACTCAGGAAGGGAGTCCAATTTAGCCTCCACCTCGCTAAGGATCGCCTTCTGGTAGTCCCCCACCTGACCAACGTAATTCAGGACCCTTATACCCAGAGTGGAAGAAGCGTAGACCTTCTCTCCATACTGGTCCAGAAGGCGGGATTCCTTGTTGGGTGATGATGAGCTCAAGTGCTTGGTGTTAGCTGTCTGGCTATGAGCGGCGCTAATCATGACTGAATCAGCTCGAGGGTGTGAATTTAGAGAGTCAACACCCTCTGGAGCCTGATAAAGCCTGTCCGACTTCCGAGGAAGGGGGGCTAATACAGACGATTGCTCCCAAATAGTGGAAACAAGGTCGGCATGAGGCTCAATCCAGGGTGGTACCAAGGTAGCAGCGGTCTCCGGCAGATCCAGGTGCGCAGTGAGTTTCTCACACTGTGGATCTGGATCCAAGGAATGCCACTGATGAACTGCCTGGATTTTACGCAGCAACTCTGTAAAGGAAGGATCCTCTGGAGGAGTCCTTGGCCTGGGCTTGTCCAGAGTGCGTGGCTCGTCGTCTGGGTCGGAACGACCATCAGAATCATCTGAGGTCTCCGAGGAGGATGAAGAGGAAGAAGACTCCTCCTCTCGGTGCAGGGAGGAACAGACCCCTTGGAAAGCCCTCAGGGAAGTGTATCCTGCCTTGCCCTGGAACCGGAGGGTTCGTCTCTGGTATCCGGCGGTGGGAAGGGGGTTTCTCGCCTCCGACGTAGGTGGTCCGGAACCGGGACCGGCCTCGGAAGACAGCTCTCCACCTCCCTGGTGAGCGGAGCCTTGGCCTCAGACCACCAGGAAGCCAGAGTCTCCTTCAAGTCCACCGCGGCTGGGGGGTGGAGGAGAAGGGATCACGGATATTGAGGATATCCGTGGGTGTTGTATCTGTACCCCGGACGGTGAGAAGCCTGGCGTCGGGTACTGGGGCACCGTGTACTGCGGCATCAGGTAGGCCATTCCCAAATCCTCCATGACCATACTGGACTCTTTTCAACTCTTTCTGTCTGTTCGCCCTTGATACCTGTTCTCGTACCCATCACTGTGTTCTCTACCATGCCCTGTCCTTTCCCCTGCTTGCTAACAGGCACATCGCATCACTCACTGTGCCAAACTCGCATCTAAATTTTGGTTTGGGAGACCCCCCCCCCCCCCAGCACCTTTCAAGCTCCTCTCTACCCCTCCAACTCCTCAGATTCTAGCAAGCTTCTTGGTCTCCCACTGTTCCACACTCCTCGAACAGACTGGTTTCACCATCATCTCCCAAAACTCTGGAACTCCCCGAAATACAGCACTCCCCACCCCCTTGCCTCTGCCTTAAACAACCATCTCTCATCTAGCTGCCCTGCTTTAACCTTCCTTAAACTCCTTCCTTTGTGTCTGCTCTCCAGCTTGATCCCCACCCCACCCAGAAAGCCCCCTGCTTCAACCAGTTCTACTCCTGACCCCGCCCCCCCCAATCTTTTCTTACTAATTTACTAATTTATTCTTGCCAAAGTTCAGCTCCTTTTCGGGTTCTCAGCGCCCTGGAGGGGCCAGTTCTAAGCATGCATCTTACTTCCCTTCTCCCTCACTTCTACTTATCTTCCCTACCATTATTCCACTGTAATGCCCCCCCCACATCTGTTCCTTCTCATCCTAATTTGTCTTCTCCTGGTTATGCCCTTGGCAGGGTTCTCTGCATCCTGGAGGGGACAGACCAAGGCAACTGACCTGCCCCTCCCTCCCAAACCCCTCCTTATTCCATCTCAACTTATTGTCACTGACTGGTTCTGACCCTGGCAGGGTTCACAACATCCTGGAGGAGTTAGATCTAGGCAAGATTTGTCTCCTTCTCCCTTACCTCCACCTCTTCACCTTCACCCCTTGTATCTCCTTTGTACCCCCTTTGCACTTACTTAGCCACCCCTGCTCCTATATGCCTTGTGCTAAATTTCCGTGCATTTTATCCCTCACTTTCTAGAACCGTCAGAGCTGCTACCTCAGCCCACTGTTGACTAGCTCTATAATGCTTCATGCAAATGGACTTCGTACCTGTTCTGGTATTAGTCCAGGCCCCTGACTACATGCTTCTCCCCTGGCTACTCCCCCGGCCTCTCTTACTCCTCCTTCCATTGGCACTCTATTTGTGTATTCTTCTGCTTACCTGCTCTTAATTCTAAAAAAATTACTCACAGTAATTGTACTGTAAAAAATGGTAAAATTACATACTGTATATGTTATTCGTTCTATTCTCTGTACCAAATTGCTCCTGTATGCTGTTAGTTGTATGTTAAACTCTGTTTACATCTCTTGTAAAACCCCCCCCCTCCAGGTTGCACCAGGAAACGAGAGACTTATTGTTCAGTGTGCCTTCCTGGTGAAACATTTCAAAAAATAAATAAAATTTCTCCTGCCTAGCATGAGACCCTCCCAGAGCAGGCCCCGCCTCTGGAGCACCATCTTTCACTCCAGCCCTGCCGACCCTCCGCTTCTACCTCCCTATGCGGGGCCACCACCACCTTACCTTGGCACTCTATGAAATCCAGACAGCAGGTGGAGTGAGGATGAGGAAATTTCAGAGGTCCTGATTGGGCAGGGTCCGGCGGTGGGCATGGGGGCCAAATGCGGGGCCTGTCGTTGTCCTCCTCCCAGATGCTGGGTTTTTTCCTTTGTTCTTGGACCCCCCCCTCCCCGGAGGGGCAGATGTGCAAGGATGTTCAGCGCACGATGTACACGCTCCCGCTTGCAAGATGTGCGTTGTCACCTCCCCCCATCCTGAATGTCCCCCAGCTGCTAAGGATACACAGCCCCCCCCGACGAGGTCTCCTCATGGCCTGTTTAAAGCCTTTGCAAAAGGCAAAGCTTTTCACATCATGCATGAAGCCCAGGCAGCAAACACATTAAGTGTGAGCAATGCTGTTGTAGATTTACATTTCTTTGTAATGACTGTGGTAGGGTTGCCCCCCCCCCCATTCTTGGTGCACCTGGAGACATCTTTACTATCTTCTTCTTTCTTTCCTTTTAGTCTGCTGCAGCAGCACAGCATCTATCCTATTAAAATTCACCATTTCTGCCTAGCTAGGCTGGCCACCCGCCTAGGTATCCTCCCATCTCACTATCCTTAATCTCATCTATATATATCCTTTTCTGTCTCTGGAAGGTGCCGAAGTGCTTCATGTTAAAGTGCTTAATGCTACAGTGCTGATGCTAAGTAAGAAAATACATGTACATGTTAAATACCATAATGCAGACGTGCATTTAAGATATGGGGCAAGTTGAGAAAAAGGTCCCCAGAAACATGCTATTTCATGAGAGGGTTGTTAAAATATAAGGAAGTACCTGGTGTTTCCCTTTTTCTTCTTATGTTGGAAACACACACTGCCCTTAAAGAACAGGTTACTCACCTGTAACAGTAGTTCTAGGAGTGGTATATGTTGTTCGTCCACACTTCTTGGCATGTCCCTTTCCCATTTAAATCTTGCCGGAAGTCTTCAAGCTGGCTCCTTCCACCCCAGGTGGTATAAATCTCGGCTCCGCTCCATGACGCCAGATCTTAGCCCGCTGAAGCCAGGTTGTGCGTCTAAAGCCAGGGAGGTCGGGCGGGTGTGTGTGGATGAACAACATATACCACTCCTAGAACTATTGTTACAGGTGAGTAACCTGTTCTCCGAGGAGCGTGGATATGTTGTTCATCCACACTTCTTAGCAGACTCCAAACAGTTCTCCGGGAGGAAGGAGGCAAGGTGCACACCCCCTACTTGGGAAATAAAGATTGGATAACCGAGGCCCCAAAACAAACATCCTGGAGTGACTCAAGGTTGCTGTGGTAGTGGGTAATAAAGGTGTTTGCTGACTTCCAGGTAGCAGCCCGACAGATTTCCTGGATAGGGATGTCCCTGGAAGCAGCCACTGATGCAGCAGTATGGCGGGTAGAATGAGCTCTTATCCCTCTGTGAGGCTCCTTGCCAGCCAACTCGTAGCACAGACCTATGCATGATGTAATCCACCTTGCAATGGTCCGTTTGGCTGCAGGTCTGCCAGAAGCTGCTTCAGCGTAGGTGACAAACAGCTGGCGAACCTCTCCACGAATTTCCGCCGTTCTCTCCTTATAATAGGAGAGAGCACATCTCAGGTCCAAAGTATGGAGCCTGTACTCAGCGTCCCAGGTGTAGTTAGGGTAGTATACTGGCAGAGTCAATACCTGGTTAAGGTGAAACTCTGATACCACCTTCGGAAGGAATTTCGGGTAGGGGCCCAGGATAACTTTGTCCCTGTGAAAAATCAGATAAGGGGAGTCCACCGACAGCGCCTGGAGCTCCCCTGTCCTTCTGGCAGACGTGATAGCCACCAGGAAGGCAGTTTTCCATGACAAGTGTGAGTGCACACTTGTGCATAGGTCCGAATGGCTTGCCCATGAGCTTTGCCAAAACCAGCACCAGATCCCACGGAGGTGGAGGTTCACGCACCGTAGAGGATATGTGATCCAGGCCTTTGAATAAGCGCCCGACCACTGTCTCCTGCGCCAATGTCAGCTGACCGGCCCGCGCCCGGTAAGCAGAAATGGCTGACAGGTGCACCCTAAGGGTCGATGACCGCAGACCCCCTTTGGAGAGAGACCAAAGGTAGTCGAGAATGTTAGCCACAGAGCAGGATAAGGGGTCCAGACTCTTACCCTGACACCAAATGGAAAATCTCTTCCATTTGAAGGCATAACATTTCCTGGTCAATTCCTTACGAGATGCCTCCACCACGGTGTAGACATTCTTGGAAAGACTTAGAAACTGGAACTCTAGCCGCTCAGGTACCAGGCTGTGAGGTGCAGGGATTGAAGGTCCAGATGGAATACCTTCCCCTGGTTCAATGATATCAGGTCTGGGCGTGTACAAAGTCGCTCTGGGGGCCTGCAGCTGAGGCTGAGGAGATCTGGGTACCAGAACTGGCACAGCCACTCTGGGGCTCCCAGGATCACCTTCACCTTGTCCCTCCTCACCTTGCGTAGCATCTTGTGAATCAAGGGAAATGGAGGGAAGGCGTAGAGGAGGTCTGGGGTCCACGGCCTCGAGAAGGCATTCCCCTGCAGTGAGCCCTGCTGAGGGGGGCAGGCATGGTACAGGCTCAGCTTGTTGCTTTCCCTGGAGGCAAACAGGTCCACTAACGGTTTGCCCCCGCAGGAGAACAGACTGTAAGCTACCTCTGGATGGAGAGACCACTCGTGGGATGTCTGGCCTATGCGGCTGAGAGCATCCGCCAGCTGGTTTGAGACTCCTGCCACATGGATGGCTAGGAGATCTGCCTCCAGCCGACTGATGAGGGTCCAGATGTGGAGCGCCTCCTTGCACAGCAAACGGGAGTATGTGCCGCCCTGTTTGTTGAGGTAGTACATGGTCATGGTATTGTCCGTCTGGACTTGAACCATTTGACCCTGGAGCTGAGGAGCGAAAGCTGACAGTGCCAGTCTGACTGCTCTGAGCTCCAACAGGTTGATGTGGCATCGGGACTCCTTGGGGGTCCAGAACCCATGCGCCCTGTTGTCCCCCATGTGGGCTCCCCAGCCCATGAGAGAGGCATCGGTCGTAAGGACGACAGTCGGCTCGGGGCGGACAAACGGGATCCCTTCCTGCAACCGTCCTGGGGCGGTCCACCACTGGAGAGCGTCCCACATCTTCTGGGTTACAGTGATCAGCTGGTCAAAATGACCATGGCGCCGAGTCCACTGGGCGGCCAGCTCCCATTGAAGGGGGCGCATGTGCCACCTGGCCCAATGGACCACTGAGGTGCATGCCGCCATGTAACCCAGAAGGCACAGAAAGTCCTGGGCAGGGCGCAAGTGCCCAACCAGAAATGATGGGGCAAAGGAGGAGAGAACCTCCGCTCTGTCTACCGGGAGCCGAGCTCTGGCTTGACGAGAGTTGAGCTCTGCCCTGATGAAGCCCATCACCTGAGCAGGCACGAGTTCCAACTTGGCCTTGTTGATCAGGAGGCCGAGATGGGAGCAGGTTTGGACAGCCAGATCCCTGGACCTCTCCACCTCCTGAAGGGAGGATCCTGCCAAGAGCCAGTCATCGAGATATGGGTAGATTCATACTTCTCGATGCCGAAGACAGGCTGCCACCACTGCAATGCACTTGATGAAGACCCGCGGGGCTAATGACAGGCCAAACGGCATGGCTCGAAACTCATACAGGGTCCTTCGACCCTGAAGCGGAGAAACCGCTGAAGGGACGGACGGACTGGGACGTGATAGAACGCGTCCTGCAGATCCAGTGAACAGAACCACATATTTCGCTCCAGGGATGGTATGATCTGGTTAAGAGTTACCATCCGGAAGGTGCGGAACCTGAGATATTGATTCAGGTCGTTGAGATCTAGGATGGGGCGCCAACCCCCCATCTGCTTGGGTACCAGGAAGTACCTGGACATGAAGCCTGGGTTTGTAGGAGGATCCGGCACTGGAGCTACTGCCTCCTTGCGGAGGAGCTGAGCTATGTCGTCTCGGAGAGACGACTGAGTGCAAGCTGAGATCCTTTCCTCCCAAGGGGCTTGGCTTGGCTGGGGGGGTGTACTGCTCAAACGCTAAAGGCAGTCCCTGACCGACCACTTCGAGAACCCACCTGTCCGCAGTGATATCAGACCAGGCGGAATGAAAGTGGCAGAGCCATCCCCCCATGGGAGGACCCAGAGCTGGCGTGATGGGTGTAGGGGTGGCAACCCCCGACCCGTCACTGAGCAGGCTTAGAGGAGGAGGAGGCTCCTGGACCTGCGCCTCGGCCTCCCTTACAGGGCTGCTGAGGACCCTGCTTGGGCCGTGGGTGCCAAGCTTGAGCCTGCTGCTGCTGGCCTCCTTGACAGGAGGGCTGCCTGACCGCAGGAGAAGAATGCCGAAATGGCTTCTTCTTCTTTCTTCTCTGCTGGTTCTTGCCCGAAGAACCTTTTGCAGAAGTAGCATCCAGGGTGGCATTGGACTGCTCGATACGCTGAAAGTGACCGGCCACTCCTGGACTGAACAAGTCGGTGCCAAGTAAAGGAATGCCAGCTAACTGGTGCTGGGTATCCGCCGGGAAGGAGGATAGCCTCAGCCATGCCCTGCGGTGAGTGGCCACTGTGGCTGCTAAGGAGCGTGCACAAGAATCTCAGATGTCTAGGGCCGTCTGGAGCTGCTGTTTTGCAACAGCACGACCCTGATCTGCATGTCCGCCGGAAGATGAGGGAGGACTTCATCTAATGACCTGAGGAGGGCATGAGAGAAGTGTGCCATAATGACAACTGAGCTGGCTTGACGAAGGCCTAAGGAAGAGGCCACGTAGACCTTGCGGGCAGAGTGGTCCATATTTTTGGACTCCTTGTCCGGAGGTCGGTCTGTGTCGGCCGAGCTACTGGGGCTCGCACCTCGCCGCCAGAGGAAAAGCTACAAGCCTGTCCTGGGAAGCAACCCACGAGTCTACTACTGCAAATTAGCAGACCCTGAGGCTTTCTTTCCCTGTTGAAACTGCCGCCCGGGATCCTCCGAACTCCGGTTCGTTGCAGGGCCCAGAAATCTACAGAAACAGCCAAAAGCCGTATACCCCCTCAGGTACGTTGGTATTTGGCGCCTTTGGACATTCTGAATTTTCAGCGCCAACACTCTTATTGGAGGATCTCAGCCTCACTGACTTCTTCCTGCTGGTCTCCATTTTACCTTGCTTCGTTAGAAACGTTTATCAGCACTGCTGACCCTGGGAGACTATCCTTTTTTGTAAAGCAAGAATTTCATTTGTTTTCTTTTTGTTTGGTTTTTTTTTGTCTACTTTCTCATTTGCAAATTATACTACATAGCCACTAGAGGGCTACAACAGCTGTCTTGTCTGTTAAAGAGGAAACACATATTTTCTACTTCTTCTTCTGCTCTAGTGGACCTGGGATACCTCTCTTTCTGAGGAGCAACCCCGGGGTTTTTCTGCCTGTTTCTCAGGCCGAACCATGTTCATCCACTAAGGCTGCGAGACTTGAACGCCTTCCCCCACTTCCATTCTGTACTGGTGGAGCAGGGCCAGAAACAGAAACGAAAGCTACAGACCAGTCTTGCCACACCGGATTGCAGCCTTGAACCACCTCACTGGCTCAGCTGCAAAAAGTTGCTCCATAGGTACGTTCAGCGCCAAAATCACCTCTCAGCCAACAAAAGGATTTTGAACTTATGACACCTGATTGCCGATTGGTCTAGGCTTCTAGTGGCTTTTACTGCTGGCTGTTGTGGCGTTTAGATCTACCATAGGAAATTACAGCTGGTTCCTCGGTGTGTCATTAGCTTTATTAGCACTCAGCTCAATTCTTCGGAACCCTCATCCCTCCCTAAAGTGGAATGACCCTTGTGCTTCTCCCTGTCCTGCATCCAACAGCTCCTTTCAGGTAGCCATTCTGGACTATTGGGCTTCTCGGCTGTCTCTGCCGGGGAGTGGGACATCTCCCGAGCTGCCTCTGCAGATTACTCCCCCATCCAGACTTGAGACTTCCTACTCATGACAAATTTCTGCCAGGACACTAGTGGCTGCAACACTAGGCCAGTATAACACCAGGAGTGGGTACAGGCCTACCCATCAACACCGCCTCCCCTATTGCCCAAAAAATAGTGTTTACAAATTACAGTTTGCTGCCTTAAAAAGAATCCTGCTTCTTTTACTATTGTGCTCAGGCAATGTTGAACTCAACCCAGGACCATTAGACACCCTTGCTTCTCCATCAGACCTGGCAGGTATCAAAGGAATGTCTTTTAATGCCTGTAGTTTGCTGAAAAAGTTCACCCTTATCCAGGTTTGGGTGAGCCACACCCTACCTGACGTCCTAGTGATCACTGAGACCGGGCTTAGGCCAGCCACCCCAGACAATGAAATCAATATCCCAAATTATTTACTTTTCCGAGCGGATAGGCAATCAAGAGGAGGTGGGATGGCAATTTATGTAAGGGACAAATATTCAGCCGCATGCATAGATGCATCATCCTCCCCCAAAGAATTCGAGTGCTTGACCCTAAATATCAAACTTTTTCCTTCCAGTGCACTCTGTGTAATAGGCTGCTACAGGCCCCCTTCTGCCGGGCTGTATCTCCTGTCTCACCTCAGTTCCATACTGGGGCTCAGTTCCTTGGAAACCATTATTCTTGGTGACCTGAACTCCAACTGGCTATCAAGTGCATCAGCTACCTTGAAATCCTTCTGTGACACTCTAGGGCTGCTGCAACTCATTGGCGAGCCTACTCGCCCAAATAAAAAGAACCTTAACAACAGCTCCCTCTTAGATGTAATTTTGGTTAGCAAGCCACACCTGTTCTCTCATGTCAGAACATTTTTCTCAGACATCAGCGATCATTGTATAATCACCACCATTTGATCCATGCACAACCCACAGTTTGAGGCAAAGTTCTCTATTAAGAGGTGCAAACGCAACTTTGATTTGTTTGCTTATGTCCATGACTTGAAACATTCACCGCGATGGCAGGAATCCTTCCTAGCCAAAACAGTTAACAGGGCATATACTATTTTTTACGATATTCTAAGTGAGGCTTTAAATAAGTATGCACCCTTGGTTAAGGTGCGGGTCAGGAACAGCACCTGCCATTGGTTCTCACCTGAGCTCAAGGCTTCCCTGTTAGAAAGGGATACTTTATGGAAAAAAGCCCGAAGAAGCAAGAACGACTCAGATTGGTGTCTTTTTAAGAGAGCATGTAACAAGTGCACCAAGTTGGTCAGAGCAGCCAAGGCCGCCTACTATTGTTTGGAGCTAGCCTCTGCCTCAAGAAATCCTTCAAAGCTCTGGAAAACATTAAAAGACATGTCTGGACATGCACCTGGCAATTCCATTCCAGCAAAAATTAAGTCTGGTGGCAGCGTTATCTCTAAGCGATCGGAGATATTGGAAGCCCGCAATAACCATTTTGCAACGGCAGGGCTAGCATTTGATACTTCTCCTGCCAATTACCTCCGCACAGCTCAGGGCCCATCAACCCACGAGTCCCCCTCTACCGAGGAGGCCTTCTCTCTCCTGCCTGTCTCTCTAAAAGAGGTGGAAGACCTACTGCTGCAACTGGACACCAGGAAGGGAGCAGGCTCCAACTTCATAGAGCCATACTATCTGAAATGTGCCTACCATGTGCTTGTGGTGCCAATCACCCACCTATTCAACATGTCACTCTCCCAGGGTAGCCTCCCCCCCTCAATGGAAAATAGCCAATGTCATCCCTCTATTATAAGCAGGTAACCCCTGCGATCTACATAATTACAGACCGATCTCCCTCCTCCCCATCCTGTCTAAATTACTAGTAAAAATAGTGTGTGGCCAGCTAGGGGTATACTTAGAATCCAGAATCCTATTAAACCTGGTTCAGTCTGGATTCACAGCAAAGCACAGCACCATAGCAGCCCTAGCTAAGGTGACCAATGATTGGCTCCTAGACCGTAACAAGAAGCATGTCTGTGCCTTTTTCTTGGATCTTAGTAGGGCATTCGACACAGTCGATCACAGCCTGCTTCTTTCCTCCTTAAGCACCTTAGGCCTGGACCATAAATCTATGTCCTGGTTTGCAGACTACCTCGGAGAATGGAAACAGCAGTTTAAAGGTGAAGGTGATCTTTCTCCATTAAAACTTATGCTGAAGGGCATGCCCCAGGGCTCTATCCTTGGTCCCCTCCTCTTTGCAGTCTACATTAACAACATCAATGACCCCATCAAAAAAACCAACATCCACTTATTCGCGGATGACACTGTACTGTACTTGAGTCGTCCCACGACTGAAGCAGCCTGTGAAGACCTCCAAGCTGAATTTAACCTTCTACAATACCAGCTCATAAACAAAAAGCTTTTGCTCAATGCGAAAAGGACAAAAGCCATACTCTTCTCCCCCTCCTTGCATGTGGCAATTCCTGCTGGGGAGGAGCTACCCCACAAATTACCACTGTTCTTGGAGAAACACCAGAGTATGTAGCTAAATTCCCAAATATCTAGGAGTTTGGCTCGATCATACACTTTCCTTCGCCGACCATCTCGAAGAACTACAGAAGAAACTAAGGCAAAGATTAGGACTATTCTACAGAATTAACCACCAGCTCACAAAGGAGGCCAAGATTCAACTGGTTCAAGCTACCTTCCTATCTTTAATAGATCACGCAAACCTGCTCTACAGCCACTGCACTGGCTAAGTTGGATACCCTCTACCACAGAGCTATCAGGTTCATTACTTGCCTTCCACTTTCCACACACCACTGCTTCCTGTACTCATCGTTAGGCTGGACTTCCCTTCACTATAGAAGGAATAGAAATGTCGCCCTATGGGCCTTCAGAGCGGTGACCAACAAGCTCCCCTCATATGTCTCAGATTGTATTCCCTGGAGTGTGTTAGGCACGTACGCTCTAAGGAGCTACTCCCTAATTGCACTCCAAGTTCCAAGGGTCAAAACTCATTTTGGCAAAGCTGCTCTAAGCTTCTCTTTACCCACATTGTGGAACGGTTTACAAAGGAAGCTGAGCTGCCCTGTTAGCCTGAATATCTTCAAGGCGCTCTACAATCGCTACATGAAAGCACCTTGCAAATGTTTTCCTCACCGCTAGCCCACTAATTCCGCAACTCCCCCTTTCCATCCTGATGCTCACCATGTTTCTACACCTGGCTCTCACTCTTTCCCTATTAACTCTTCCTGCTGCACCCACCCTTCCCTGTCCACTTCAGCCTGGCTAAAGTCCCACTCCATCCATAGTAGTGTCCCAATTATCTATCCCTCCTCCGTCATCATCATAATAAACAAGTACACGACAGCCATCGCCACTTTCTATGGTTTTAGCTCACTTCCCCCCCCAAGTCGTCGGTAATATATCCCTCCTCTTTCTTACCTCTCTAACCTGCCACCCCATACACGGCCTCTTTCCCCTATATGTGTAGTTGCCGGCTGCCTCACTCAAAAGATCTCTGCTTATAACCCCTGTATGCCTGTGGTTGACTGTACATCTGCTGACTTCAATTGTAAAATAATGCTTTTTTTTATTTTTATTTCAACCTTGTACTGTATACACTGTATATACCTTTTCTTCCTTGTACATTATTGTTTTTTGTATACCTGCTTCTGTACTGTACTTTGATGTATTCATGACCAGGTCCACCTTACAAATGAGCCTTGCTCAATGGTGCCTGCTTGGATAAATAAAGATTTTGATTGATTATGTCTAAACACAGAAGTGGTCACCAGGCTCTCAGCCGAAGGGTGTTCTGTGAATCCCGGCAGGGACCCAATGGGTACTGCATACTTGCGGGCAGACGGTGCTGGGCAGGAAGCTGGGCGCTGCCAGAGCTCGAGGGTTGGGCCCGTGATGGCTTTGGCCACTGGAAAGGCCTCCGTCAGGGTATTCCCCCCTTTTCAGGATGTCCATAAGGGGGTACTCCGCCTTTTTCTGGATAGACTCCAAGGGCATGCCGGTGGATTCGGAGATCAGACAGAGAATGCCCTGAAAGGAGGAAGGACCCTCCTCTAAACCTGCCACAGAAGACTCATCATTCCCAGGATGGGAGTGCAGTCCTGTGACGTCCGAGCCCGAGGAGTCGTGGTACAACGGTCTCCCGCCTAGGTCCTCTTCGATCCCCCGGGGGCAGTCAGGGGTAACTGTAATTGACAGACGTCGGGGAAGTCTGGTGTCTGTACGGTCCACTTTTGAGGAAGCCCTTCCCTGAGGCTGCTTAGGCGATGGTTCCACCAGAATCGGTGGAGAGACCGAGATGGGCCGAGCCGGGATACGGGCCGGCCTCGTGGGCGGGGGAACCGGAGGTTTCGGCATCAGCCCAGGAGGCGGTAGCCAAGTGATGGCCAGGGTAGACGGCAGAGCCTGCTTTTGACTGGTCAAAATCAGCTGTTGGCACATAAGATCCTCATGGTGTCGATGGAGTTTCCGTCAAAGCCCCTCCTCATCCGAGGAGGATGAGTATCTGCAGCGATGCCTCTTTTTAGAGTGCTTATGACTCTTTTTCGGCTTTTTGGCTTAAGGGGGTCAGGACCTCAATCGAGATCGAGGAAGTCGACCCGATCGATCGGGAGACACTGGGGTCGGTAAAAACTGAGGGTCCTGAACCGTTTCCTCAATGGGGACACCAGCGGGCTGGGTCTCCTCATTCGGAAAGACAAGGACTGGAGTCCCTTCCAAAGGATCGACGACCGGAGTTGGCGAAATAGGGTCGATTAGGTCAAGAGAAATCTCAACCTTGTCGGCCACTTCCTCGGTCTCTTGGCCAGACGGAAGATCTGTGAAGCCGGCAGCCGAGGATGCGATCTCGACCGAGTCGGAGACCGTGTGTTCCTGGGACTCGGGCCTTTCTCGGTCCCAAGAACGTCTTCGCTTAGACAAAGACTTTGGGTCCTTATCCCTCTTCCGAGGGCAGGAGGAGTGCGAGCCCGAGGGCGCCTCACCCCTGGTGGGGAGAGACTGGCACAACTCCTTAAAGAAGCCCAAAAAGGTGGAACCGAGGTTCAGAGGAACAAAAAAGCTCCGATTAGCCAAAGCTTGAGCCGCTTCCTCCTCGAAAGCCTTCATTTGCTCCAACTGATCGGCAGATCCCACAGCCGCGGAGACTGCCCACCTCGCCTCCTTTGATTTCACCAGTGGGTTCCTTTTCTCCGGTCTCCCCAATTTTAGTCGCGCCAAGAGGTCGGCCAGGACGTTGGGATGGAAAGCCAGGCAGAATGTGCAGGTGGAGGTGTTATGTCCGACACCTAGGCAACAAACGCACGTTAGGAGGGGATCGGTGCGAGACATCTTCTGGCTGCAGGAGCACTGGCGAAATCCGGGAGCAGATTAATCCTCCACGTCCGATGCGCTACTATCGGAATCATTAACTCGAATGAGTTTTAAGGTAAGTTGCGGTAAAAACCGATGCTTTGAATCCAGGTCCTGTGAATTGCTGTGAAGTACGAGGGAACCTGTATCTTCCAGCGGAAAGGAAGATCTGGCATCATGGGGTGGAGCCGAGGTTTATATCACCCGGGGAGTGGGAGGAGCCAGCCTGAAGACTTCCAGCAAGATTTAAACGGGAAAGGGACATGCCAAGAAGTGTGAATGAACAACATATCCACACTCCTAGAAAACATGTTATATCGTGTGCAGAGATAGATAAAAAAAAAAAAAAGTAAAAGAGAAGTTTAAAACTTTACTTTATATGCTATTACATGGAGCAGCATTACTTTCAGGAAGAAATAGTGTAAAAGTCACTCCACTAAGAAAACGCTACCCTACAGAGCAAGGACTAGTATGTGCAACTACAAAAAAGGAAAACTTTACTCCTGGTACCCTTTTCAGAAATAAAACAGGACCACAATCAGGAAAATAAATGTTTTAAGACAACACAGGCACATGAATGTTGCTGAGGTGCCCTCCAGAGTATACATCCCCATACATATTACTAGTAAAGGATTTACAGGAAGAAATAATGTGTACAATGGCTGGTTAAAATAAAGAAGAGGGAACTGCTCCCCTTCTCTTACCTGCTGAATCAAGGCCAAGAATGCATTCTCCTTTAGCAGCCAGCGGCCTCATTATGAGAGATATTTCTGGGAAGACATTTTGTCAATCTCAACAAAGTGGGCTTAACTTCATTAACTACCACTTAGACATGCCAGACATAAAATCAAGAGAATAAACTTAAGGATGGAGGAAATTTTATGATCTTGTATTCCTCAAGAATTGTGTTTCTGGGAAATGTGTCAACCTGATCCGTACCATTTGTATTAGAGAAGAAATTCCCTTGTATTAGAATAGGGGTGGATTAGGAGACCTGTTCATGCAGTATAACGAGCCCTCCTGTACAGAGTTCCTAAGATCAGCCTTCGGAGAGGAACCAGGAGGACTTGTACCAGTTTATGGTCTAATGAAGGACACAGATGTTGGTGGATTTCTGCCTTGAAAATAATCCACTCTGTGGTCAGTGCTACAGGCATTAGCACTGAAGCTCTGTAGGAGTTATTTAATTTTAGTTTATTACTCTTCCTGACTTTTTATGGAAAATAAAGCCACACTGCACTGTGTTGCAAGAATCTTCTGTTGTCTGTGTTATCCTTCACCCACACCCGTTCATAATGACAGACACAGAATAGAGGCTCTTTCGACAGCAGCATTCAATACTTAGAAGTAACAAAATGAAAACAGCTATAAGCGAAAGAGAGTTTCAGCATTTATTCTCTGCTGATCTAATGAGTCACTGACTATGGAAGACAGACCTGAGGAATGATGTGCCTCCCATGTTATACAGACGGCAATGCTGAATGAAAACATGGGCAGCTTCAGCTGGCAAAAGATACTGGAGTGGTCCTGACACAGACATCTTGGCTCAATGGAGGAGATTTCCTCGAAGAAGATCTATTTTTTTCAGTGATGTTTCCCCCATGTACAATTATTTCTGCCTTTGTTTACCTGGTTTCCTAGTTTTCTGTCCCCATACTGTACATTTATACATGTCCTTACCAGATTCCTCTGTAGCAGCCTTTGGGGTGTCCTTAAGAGATGCTTTGGCAAAAACTCCAACAGTGGGTAAACTGCTGTCCACAATACCGATAGCCTCGTAGCCTACATCAGGGCCAAGATCACTCCTTAAAAATAAAAGGTGGTACGAACAGCAATTAAAATAGGGTCCACCTTTACATCTGCTGTGACAATAAACAACATGAGCGCAAGAAAAACAAACTTAGATCATCATTATAAAAGCTCTGAAGGGCTGCTGCCTCCACTAGTGGTAGCAGGGCACTGTGGTGGTACCCAAGATATAGCTGGTTTTGCAAACAAGGTTGGGCGTGTCACAAAGGTAGGGCTATCAGCTCCCAAGGAGGCAGGATGTGAGCAGCTTTGTTTGCAGCCCCCCAAAGCCAATCACAGAGCTGCACAGGTGCTGACTGCCAAGGCAGCCACTCATCCACTCTTCCAGAGTACAAAAGGCAATACTGGTCTAGGAGACGGGGATCTATCTTTATACAAAAGCGCTGAACATAATCAGCTCAAGAACCCCACCCCAACCCTCTCCATTACCATACAATGTACCAAACACAGATATTAAGGAAAGCCAAAAGCTTTGATGTGAAATTAAATATCCAGGCTGCGATTCCCTAGAAAACCTAAGACCTCCTCCCCATTTCTATAAAACTCCTTCCCTGCTAAAGAATTAATTACATCCATGCTTAATATAATTAAATTAAGGGCTAATGTCCATGGTTCGATGGGCGGCACAAGCAACTGCCCCATTGAGCGGTACTTAAACAGCGCATGCTCAAGCACCCTTCGGATGTTTGCTCTATTGCAGCAGCTACTGGTTTGCCTGCCCTTCCCATCCTCTCCCTCTCTTGCCCTCTGGAATGCCTATGCCACCTGCTACTTTGAGTGTCCCACCCGGTCTCCCGGCCACCCTGTTTTGGGAACCCCTCTGTGACGAAGGTTATAATACTACTAATATGAATTATTTCACAGAACATTGGAGCTGGATGGTGGTCCGTCATCTTAACACTGGCATTCTTTTCCCCAGGCTGTGCCTCTTCTTGCCGCTGGGAAGCAAGACTTGTGTTCGTTTCATTCATTTCAGCTTTTGGGCCTTCTACCCTATGGCACCTTTGGTCTAAGGGAACCTTGTCCCTACGGCACCTCTAGGGTTGGAACTCTCAAGAGGGTTCCTTTGTCTTTAAGATACCCTGTAAGAGTGGTAGTCCTTGCAACAGGGACTGAGCGCGTGTACGCCAATGTTACAATGTAAGTTGCACAAGCATCTGCATACCAACAGCCTTCCAGACTACCTCAGTACTATACCTACTGTTCCTTCACCAGTCATTCTCCAAAGCTGACCATAAGGAGCCCAATGGCCCACGAAATTAAAGGGCTACAGCCTGTGCTTCACTGGGCTAGTGGTTGATGCAAGCATCGAGTGGTACTTAGACTGTGCATGCCCAAACATCCTTTGGACCCCCCAATCATCTACCCCCTCCTCCTCCAATGGCACTTCGTTCCTTTCTGGTTTGGGCCTTTCTTCGCTAAGGTACCTATGGTCTAAGGGGACCTTGTCCATTTAGTGCTTCTAAGGGTAAAACCCTCCTCAAGAGGGTTCCTGTGTCTTCATGGCACCCTGAACGGGTGGTAGTCCCTGAGGCAGGGAGAGAAAGCATACACCAAAGTTACAACCTACATTGCACAAGCAATCTACATACTACCTGCCTTCCACAGAACCTCAGTACCTACCATTCTCTTATTTATTTCCCATCCTCATTCCAATCCTACCAAACCTTACCCGGTGAAACATTCCAACATATGGTGTCTGATGGCCTACTGAACTAGCAGAAGCTGGCAACTTAAAAATGACAATTCGATTATTTTTTGGGGTGCAGCATTAGCCAACTGCACCAAAAAACATCTAATTGTCATCTTGATTACACCTAGTTGCAAGATATGCAATACCAGAGAAAAGAAATGTGTCCGGGAATCCCAAGTCCAACCCTGTGAGCCCGTAGTTCAGGGTTAGAGCACCAGGACAGTATTCTGGGGGCTTGGGTTCAATTCTCAGTAGGTCACACTATTTCCTTCTGACTACAATTTGTGATTTAAATTGCTTAGCAGTGGCTAATACTGCACCAAAGACATCTAATTATCTTGATTATTCCTAGTTGCAATGTATGCAATACCGGAGAAAGGAAGTACGTCCGGGAACCCCAGGTCCAACTAGATGCGCATGTATCAAAGTTCCTAGTAGGTCATATTATTTGTGATCTAAACAACTTAACAATGAAACTAAGAGTTGATTATTAGGAGATGAGGCTGGGGTGTAGTCTGATTTTTTTTTTTTTTTTATTTTCCTTTTTTCCCTGGGGGTCCTCTGTCACTCATCCGCCTAGTCACGGCCCCAGACACCACCTGCCTATTGCCGCCTCTCGGTCACCCCGGAGGGCGGGCGCGGCACTGTTCCCCAATTCCAGTGCCGCGACCAGTAACTAGTTGGGAGGCAAGGTGGTGAACTGAGCCCGGGAGGCTTCACCTAGACGGAGGATCTCCCTCCTCTTTTCCTTGAGTTTTCCTCCCAGAGCGGGGGCGTGCAATGGCGCCAGCATCCGCCCTTCCCCAGAAACTAAGCGTGGCAGTGAGAGCTCCGGCCTCGCCAGGAGTCCTCAGCCCGGATGCTCCCCAACCTCCCGGAGAAGGAGAGCAGTCCATAGGATGCTCCATCCCTCTCCCTGGCCGGCCCTCTGGACGACTGGTCCGCTCTCAACCCGGGTCACCGGCATCGCAAGCGGAAATCCCACCGCTGCGCCAATGGGCCGGCTGCCTGATGTTTTTTTTTTTTAATGAGAGGCGGAGGCACCCAGTCAGCCTGATGGCCGGCCACAGGCCACAGCAGATGTATTCCTTGTGACTCTTTCTTTGCCACTGAAGTTTCCTCTCTGGTTCTAGTAATTTCCAGTTTTATATGAAGAAGTATACGGAGGATGAGGATTGTGGCACATATATTGTACTATTTGTAGTTGTCTGCCTGAGGCTTGCAGATTGTCTAGTATCATTTGTGCCCCTGGACCAAACAAATGGTCGCCAGAAAAGGGGGTATTAGCCACTTGATGTTGAACATCAGGTGCTAGCCCTGAGAGTCGGAGCCATGCCAGACGACGTACAAGAATACCACCTGCAGAGCCTCTAGCAGAGGTGTCGGCAATGTCATATCCAGATCTTAATAAATGTCGAGAGGAAAGTAAGTGCATTTATCATTGATGTGAGTTACTCTTTTTCAGGAGACGTGGGTAATTTACTTATAATGTCTCCAGCAGAGGTCCCCACCGTACACTGGAATTTCAGCATATATCCCATGTAGTTAAGTATTCTGATATTTAATGTGTTTAGAGCAAACACTTTCTTCCCCATGTAATCAAAACGTTTAGAGTGTTTTTCCGGGAGGTACTGTACTTGTATGTTTAGGTTTGCCAGTGCGGTTGTGAGTGGCTGCAATAACCACTGAATCCACAGTGGGAGTATTTGCTAAATATATTAATAAGATTCTGAATTTACATGAGAATCTGACAAATACTCCTCCGAATATTCAAGAGGGGTTAGATATGGCGAACGCTCTGGCTCTGTACGCGCCTGTTTTGATGGAGGCGGAGACACAGTCAGGTTTTTTTTGTATATAATCAAAACCTATGGAATTCAACACTTTATTATTTCTTCTATATTTGGCATTTGTGAAGATAGAATTGCCATGTAATCGGGTTCTGAGCCCTGTATGCTTGGAGTCAGAGGGACAATTTGTGCTTCCCGATAAAGGGACCCAGTACGTCAGAGTTTTGGTCATCACGTACTGGTTTCTGAGCATCCTGCATGAGTGCAAATGAGGCTGGTTTGCCTCTGCGTTCCATAGTATGTGATCCCTTATTTTGTGATGATGCAGCTCCGTAAGTATCTTTCGATGCATTCTTATGGAATATTTCATGATTTTTCATGGTTAAATTCTTGTAAGGGTCTTCTATAAATGCATTTTATGCTGGTGAATATGTTGTTTTATGATGAAGGGAATATAAGCAGGCCCCATCGACGATGTAATGTATCTTACTGATGATGGATGAGTGAATGCATGCTTCGTCGACGGTGGAATACTTCTCATCGATGATGGGGAAGCCCATGCATGCATCATCGATGGTGGAATGTTCTTCCTTGATGATGGAACATTATGGACATGCTCAGTCGACGATGGAAAGTGCTTCGTTGATGATGAGAATGTGGATGCATGCTCAGTCGATGATGGAGGTTTAGGAGCATGTCTCGTCGACGGGGAAGCAAGTACAATGTGCTCCGTCGATGGAGGAGGTGTTCTCGTCGATGAGGATGTCTTATGGAGGCCTCTTGTCAATGGGGAAATGTGCCCCATCGATGATGAATGTAGTAGGACCTCAGTCGACTGTGCACTCAGCCTTGTCGACAGGGAAGCTGAAGAATGATGTCCCGTTGACGAGGAACATTCCTTTCTACGTGAAGTTGAACTTTTATGTTCTTTTGGTGAAGCAGTGCCTGCTGTCGATGGAGGGATATGGCCAGTCGTCGAAGAATGGTTTTCTTGATGATACATGTTTAGGAGACATGACCATTGAAAGGTCATCAGGCAGGACTTTAGGTGAAGGTATTTCCTTCCCCGTTTTGCTTCTTGAAGAGGACTCTGAAGTTTTGGAGCCCTTTGATAGAGTACAGAATCTGTAATGGAAATATCCATTGTAGGGCTCTAGGTCGAGCACAGGAATATGGTACTGTGTGTGAAGCCCAGGCACCCCAAGCTATGGGTTCAATCCATGTCGTAGACTGCTGGAAGAAGAGTAAACTGCTGTCAGAGCTGAAGCCGTCGGGAAAATGAACGGAGACTACCAGGGACCACCCACTTTTATAGGCTCAGCCCAGGAAGTGAGGTCATGTGGGTGGTCCCTGGTGTGGAGACTGCTAGAAGAGACTGCCGTGTTAGAGCACCACCTATTGGGAACTCCCTAGAAGGAATGACTTATTGCAAGAGACCATTCTGCGGAAGATCTACTGTTACATAGAAATACAGAAAGTGTCGGCAAATAAGGACCGCCAGGCCCATCCAGTCTGTCGAAAGCCCTACACTAGTTTGTGGCCTCTGATCCAAAACTGGTCAATGGCTTTTCACCATACCTTCCCACCTCTATGGTACCCTTGTGCTTGCCCCACCCATCTCCTGTGGCAATCTATTCCATGTGTCCACCACCCTCTCTGTGAAGAAAAGCTTCCTCATATTTCCCCTCAGCCTGCCACCTTTCAATTTCATATAATGCCACCTCGTTCTTGTACATCTCTTATAATGGAAGATGTCTCCCCCACACACCTTATTTATGCCCTTAAGGTATTCGAATGTTTCAACCATGTCCTCCTCTCCTCCAACAAATACTTACTGAGGTCCTTCAGTCTCTCCTCGTGTTTTCTGGTGCAAGTCTTGTACCATCTTAGTCGCCTTTCTCTGGACTGCCTCCGCCCTGTTGATGTCCTTACAAAGTTACAGGTGAGTAACCCGTTTTTCTAGGGACATGAATATAGTGTTCTATCCAAACTTCTGACAGACTCCTAGCAGTTCTTTGGGAGGAGGGAGGCAAGGTGCACATCCCCTACTTAGGAAGGAGAGACTGGAGAACTGAGGCCCCAAAACCAGCATCCCAGTGTGACTCAAGGTCGATGTGGTAGTGGGAAATGAAGGTGTGTGCTGACCTCCAGGTAGCAACCCTGCAGATTTCCTGGATAGGGACAACCCTGGAAGCAGCCACCAAGGCAGCAGTACTGCGGATGGAATGAGCCCTAAGCCCTAAGGAAGGCTCCTTACCTGCTAACCTATAGCAGAGGTCGATGCAGGATACAATCCACCTGCCAATCGTCTGCTTAGCTGCCGGTCTGCCAAGTGTAGCTTCAGGGTAGGTGACAAACAGCTGGCGAACCTCTCCATGAACTCTAGCTGTGCGTTCCTTATGACAAGCAAGTGCTTGCCGCAGATCCAAAATATGGGGCCTGTGCTCAACCTCAGAGGTGTGGTTGGTGAAGTACACAGAGATTAATCACCTGGTTAAGGTGAAAAATCCGACACAATCTTCAGGAGGAACTTCAGGTTGGGGCAAAGGACAACCTTGTAGTTGTGGAAGACCAGGTAAGGAGACTCCACCGAGAGCACCCGTGATCCTTCTGGCTGATGTGACAGCCACCAGGAAGGTGGTCTTCCAAGACAGGTGAGCCATCTCTCTGTCACACCTGGTTCGAATGGCTTGCCCATGAGCTTTGACAACACCAGCAACAAACCCCAAGGTGGTGGTGGTTCATGCACCGGAGGGGAAATGTGGTCAAGGCCTTTATCTGAAAGTGCCAGACCACCTTCTCCTGTGCCTGGTATGCAGAGATGGTTGCCATAAGCAGAGAGGACTGTCAGGTGCACCTTGAGGGTCATCGACTGAAGGCCCAAATAGGAGGGGGACCAGAGGTAGTCAAGAATGTTAGCCACCGGACAAGATAAATGGTCCATCCCCCTAGCCTGGCACCAAATAGAGAATCTCTTTCATTTGAAGGCATAGCATCTTCTGGTTGACTCCTTTCGAGATGCCGCAACTACAGCGAGGACATCGTCAGAGAGACCCAAAGCCTGGAACTCTAGCCACTCAGGAACCAGGCTGTAAGGTGCAGGGATTGAAGGTCCAGATGGAGTACATTCCCCTGATTGTAGGAGAGCAGGTCTAGGCGTAGAGATCGATGCCTCGAGGGCCTGCTGCTGAGGCTGAGGAGATCGGAGTACCAGAACTGGTGTGTCCAGTCCCGAGCCACAAGGATCATCCGTGCCTTGTCCCTCCTCGCCTTGAGCAACACAGTGTGAATCAAAGGAATCAGAGGGAAGGCACAGAGGAGGCCCAGGGTCCTGGACCTCAAGAAGGCATCCCCTGCAGCATTCCCTGCTGGGGGGCACAGAACAGCCTCAGCTTTGCGTTCTCTTTGGAGGCAAACAGATCCACCAGAGGGGTACCTCACTGGGAGAACAGGTTCTGTACAACCTCTGGGTGGAAAGAACACTCTTGACATGCTTCACCTACACAGCTGAGAGCATCCACCAGCTGGTTGGAGACACTGTCCACATGGATGGCCAGGAGATCGGCCTCCAAGCTGTGCACGGGGGTCCACACACGGAGAGCTTCCCTGCACAGAGGAAGGGAGTGCATCCCGCCCTGCTTGTTGAGGTAGTGCATGGTCATGGTGTTGTCTGTCTGGACCTGGACCACCTAACCCCGAATGTGTAGAGCAAAAGCACTCAGCACCAGCCAAACTGCCCTAAGCTCCATCAGGCTGACGTGGCACCAGACTTCTCAGGGGTCCACAGCCCGTGAACTCTGCGTTTCTCCAGATGGGTACCCCAGCCCATGAGAGAGGCATCAGTCATCAGGATGACCATCGGCTCTGGGCGGGCAAACAAGATACCTTCCTGCAAATGTTCTGGGACAAACCATCACTGGAGGGCATCCCACATCAGCTGAGTCACAGTGACCAGCTGGCTGAAGTGGCCCTTGTGCCGAGACCACTGGTGTGCCAGCTCCCACTGCAGACAGCGCATTCTCTAGTGGGCCCAATGGGCTACGCTGGTGCAAGCTGCCATGTATCCTAGTAGGCGCAGGACGTCCCAAGCAGAGTGCAACTGCCCAACCCGAAAATGATCGGGAAAAGGAGGAGAAAGCCTCCGTTCTGTCCGCTGGGAGCCGAGCCCTGGCTCTGCCCTGGTGAAACTGCTCACCTGCGAGGGTACAAGTTCTGACATGGACTCAACCAGGAGGTCAAGAGAGACGCAGGTCTAGACGGCCAGGTCCCTGGACCTCTCCACCTCCTGCCTGGAGGGACACGCAATCAGCCAGTCAACCAGGCAGGCGTAAACCCGGACTCCTCGCTGCCTCAGGTAAGCTGCCATCACTGTGATGCACTTGGTGAAGACCCTGGGGCTGTGGACAGGCGAAAGGCATGGCCTGGAACTCAGAGGATCCCCTCCGCCTGGAACTGGAGGAACTGGCAGTGAGATGGAAGGATTTGGACGTAAAAGAATGCGTCCTGAAGATCCAGGCAGCAAAACCACATGCTCTGCTCGAGAGATTGTATGATCTGAGACAGAGTGACCATCCTGAAGGTGCTCAGTCTGAGAAACTTGTTCAGGCGTGCAGATCTAAGATGGGGCGCCAGCTCCCTGTCCGTTTTTGCACCAGGAAGTACCTGTAGACAAACCCTGGGTGTTCCGAGGTGTCCGAGACAGGAGCCACGACTTCCTTGCGGAGGAGAAACATAGGAACATTGAAGTTGACGGCAGATAAGGACCACAAGGCCCATCCAGTCTGCCCATTTATTTTTCTACCTTATGAATGTGCTGGGCAATGTTGGCCTGAAGTGCTGACAGAATGTCTGTGGACACCAAGTGCTTCCGTGGTGCATAAGCTCAGCAAGGAGGGTACTGCTCAAACTCCAGAGGTAGACCCTGACCAATCACCTCGAGAATCCACCTCTCCGTTGTAACAGCGGACCAAGCGGAAAGGAAGTGGCGGGGCCGGACCCCCGGAGGAGGACCCAAGGGAGGTTCGATAGGCATGAGGGAGGCACCCCTCATTCCATCACTGGGCAGGCTTGGAGCAGGAGAAGGACCCGGTTGAGGCACCACTGGGGCCTCTTCCTCCAGGCTTGCAGACTACCAAGACCAGTGACTTGGGCCGAGGTTGCTAGGCCTGAGCCTGCTACCAAGCTTGGAGCTGGGATGGTTTGGCCGCAGGAGTGGAAGTGGACTGAAACTTCTTTTTCTGCTGCTTGGAGCCCTTGGGGTCCCTCTGAGCAGATCTCACTGAGTCCAAGGTGGCACAGGACTTCTCAATGCGGGCGAGGTGGCCCTCGACTCTGGGCCCGAATAAGTCGGTGTCCAGGAAAGGGACATCCTTTCCTGGACACCAGGGAACTAGCAGTGCCTCTGGCTGCCCTGTTCACAGAGTCACTCAACACAGGCATGGTTCCAGAGGACTGGAGGAGGGCGCATGTAGTCCCACTGCACAAAAGTGGCAGTAGGGAGGAAGCAGGGAACTACAGGCCAGTCAGCCTCACCTCAGTGGTGGGGGAAAATCATGGAGACACTGCTGAAAGAAAGGATAGCGGCACACCTGGAATCCAATGGTGCCCAGGATCTGAGGCAACACGGACTCACAGCAGGAAGGTCTTGTCAAACAAATCTGACAGATTTTTTTTTTACTGGGTGACTAGGGAAGTGAATCAGAGACATCGCCTACCTAGATTTCAGCAAAGCCTTCGATACCATCCCACACAGAAGGTTGGTTAACAAGATGAATAGTCTGGGCATGGGGCATAAGGGGATACATTGGGTAAGAAATTGGCTGACAGACAGAAGGCAGAGGGTGGTGGTAAATGGAATCCAATCCGGTGAGAGAGATGTGACCAGCGGAGTACCACAGGAATCAGTACTGGGACCAGTCCTGTTCAATGTCTTCATTAGTGACATTGCAGAGGGGCTGGAAGGAAAGGTTTGCCTATTTGCAGATGACACCAAGATCTGAAACAGTGTGGACACTCCAGAAGGGGTGCAAAAAAATGAAACGGACCTGGAGAAGTTTGAAAGATGTTCGGAGGTGTGGTAGCCGAAGTTCAATGCAAAAAGGTGTAAGATAAAGCACCTGGGTAAGGGGAACCCTGGGGAGAGCTACAGAATGGGGAAGGGGTGTCTGCCGACTGTCACCAAAGAGGAAAGGGACCTAGGGGTTATGATATCTGATGACCTTAACTTACCAAAGCAGTGCGCGAAGGCTGTCGAGAGGGCCAGTGGCATGCTAGGGGTGCACAGGCAGAGGCATTACTAGCAAGAGACGGGAGGTGGTGATGCCATTGTATAAAACACTGGTAAGGCCTCACCTGGAGTACTGTGTGCCGTACTGGAGACCATACATGCTAAATGACATAAGGTGGAAGTTATCTAGAGAAGGGTGACAAAGATTGTGCATGGTTTGCATCACCAAACATGAGGAGAAACTAAGAGACCTCAATATGTACTCACTGGAGGAGAGGAGAGAAAGGGGGGACATGATAGAAACTTTCAAGTACCTCAAGGGCATAAACAAGGTGCAGGTGGGGGATCTTTTCCTATGTAGAAAAGATATCAGAATGAGGGGACACGATATGAAATGGGGGGGTAGATTAAGAGGTAACATGAGGATGTTTTTCTACATAGAGGATTGTGGACACTTGGAACAGTCTGCCACAAGAGGTGGTAGGGGCAAGCACAGTGGAGGGGTTTAAACATGCCTGGGACAGGCACAAGGGAACATTGGGTGGGGAGGGAGTGATGAAGAGCCTTTGATCACTTAGGGTCAGTGACAAGTATAGGGCTTACGGGCAAACTAGATGGATCTAGCAGTCCTCATCTGCCGACAATTTCTATGTATCTATGTATCCGCCAGCTTGTGCTGTGCATCTGTTGTGAAGGTAGAAATCCGCAGCCAAGCCCTGCGACACATGGCCACTGAGGCTGCCACGGAGCAGTCACATGAGTCCCTAATGACCATGGCCGTCTCTAGTTGTTGCTTTGCAACAGCCCAGCTCTGGTCCCGGACCTGTTTGACCATGGTCTGGAGGTCTGCTGGCAGATGAGGAAGCACCTCATTCACGGTGCCCAGCAGGGCATGGGAGAAGTGGGCCATGAGAAGGGCAGAGGTCGCCTGGCGAAGGGGCAGCATAGACTTTTTCAGCCGCATGGTCCAGTTTCTTGGACTCTATCAGGCAGCTTGTTGACGTTCCCAGTGTTGCCAGAGTGCCTGAATGCAGAAATCGGCCACCAAGCCCTCAGCTGAGGGGTGTTCTGTGAATCCAGACAGGGAACCAGTAGGGACCACGTACTTGCAGGCCATCTGGGCAGACAGCGCAGGGTAGGAAGCGGGGCGCAGCCAAAGCTCCAAGGCAGGACTAAGGATGGCCTCTGCCACTGGTAAGACCTCCCCAGGAGCATCTCGCTGATCCAAGATCTCAGTCAAGGGGTATAGGGCCCATTTCTGAACAGCCTCCATTTTCATACCTGTGGACTCCGAGATCAGGCGGAGAAGGCCCATAAAGGAAGTAGGGCCTTCGTCTGTCGAGAGACCCCCAACCGACTCCACGTCAACTGGATGGGAGTGCAAGGAGGAACCCTCTGACTCAGAGGAGTTGTTAAAGAGGGGTTGACTGCCAGAGTCCCCGCTGACCCTCTGTGGACGGTCTGGAGTGACGGTGACTGACAGCCGATGGGGAAGCCCCTTGGATGGTGCAACGATTTTTGGCTGTATAGGTGGTGACTCCATGGGAATCGGTGGAGACCACGGGGGGTGGGGGGGGAGAGAATCAACTGAGCTGTGACAGTCTTGGTTGGCTCCTGAGGAAGAGAAGGTGTCGGCCACTGAGGGGAAAGCCAAGTGATGGCCGGTGTAGGAGCTGGGACCGGCTTCATACCAGAGAACACCAGCTGTTGCCACATAAGACCCTCGTACCATTGACACAACTTGCGCTGAAGCCTCTCCTCACCCGAGGATGAAGAAAAGCAGTGGAGTTACTTCCCAGGGAATAGAGAGTGGGAGTGCCGACGTTAGCGGGAACCGCTTGACCCCGGGAAGTAGGACCTCAACCGACGGGGGGTCTTGGAGGGAGCCGGTGAAAGCCGAGGCACCTTTGGGTCTTGGTCGGTGACCAGATGCAGTGGGTCAGAAGACTGAGCCGTTCCTCCAACGGTCTGAGTCAGGACTGGAGTCCTGGAAAGTGAAGTGTCAGCTTCTTCAGTCGACAACTGGTCGACCAGCTCAAAAAAAATCTCGGCCGGAAAGTAGACCAGCGTCTTGGTCAACTGGCCCGATGAGGTTACCATGGGAGCTGGCGGTCTGGAACCTAAGTTGGATTAGGAGAAGCGCGGGAATCCGAAGCCCTTGACTGAGAGCATTCCCAATCCACGATTGACGGCGAGACCTTTTTTTTTGTCTCTTTTTTTCAACTTGGATTTATGCCTCGAAGACGGGCCCTGACCAAGAATCGGTAGAGACTGGCACAACTTCTTAAACGATGCTGTAAAAGAGGCGGAAAGCGGAACGAAGGCCGAAGCCGAGGAGGTGTGAGCTGTGGCCTTGGCCACTGCCTCCTCAAATGCCACTAGCTATTCGGCAGACCCTGCAGCCACGGAGACCACTTGACTGGCATCTTTAGAGTTGACAGAGGGGTACCATTCACTTGGACGGCCTAAACTGAATCGGGCTTGAGGGTCCTTGAGAACGGAAGGGTGGAAAGACCGACAAATGTTGCAGGCCTGGGGATCGTGCTTGTGACCCAGGCAGTAGATGCACATAGTGTGCAAATACATTTGGGACATCTGCTGCCCGCAAAGGCACCGATGGAACCCCGGAGCGGAACTGTCATTGTCCATCATGGTTGCGATTTAAGATCGAGCCTGAAGACAAAGCTTTGTAATACATTTTGGAAGTAAATCCAGAGATTTAGTAGCAAAGGGCCTACACTCTGTGCAAAAGCAGCAAGGAGGGAACCTGCTTCTTCCAGTGGAAAGGAAGATCTGGCATCATGGGGCGGAGCCAAATGAGTTACCACCAGGGTGAGTGGCAAGAGCCAGCTTGAAGACGTTCCGGTGAAGTCTTAAAGGGAAAGGCACTGCCAGAAAGTGTGGATAGAGCATCATAACCACGTCCCTAGAATAATAAAAGTTGAAGAAACAACAGCGTTGTTTCCCTGCAGGTCTGATGAACTGTCGATGGTGGGAGAAAGAACTGAGAAGCACTGGGACTGCCCATGGTTATATAGGTGCCGATGTTGCACATCACTGTGGGTGGCCCACAGCTTGCAAACATTTCCGAGTGGAGTGGTCCAGACGCTGACTGCTTACAGTTTCAAAGCTGTGGCTCAATGGAGGAGAGATCCTTCATGAAGACGCCTAAATTGGGATTAGTGGTGGACAAGTAATGACACCTGGATGGAGTGGCTTGAATGGACAACAGGGCTGGATATTCACAGATGGCAGTCCTGGCCCTGTGTGTGTGTGTGTGGTGGGCGGGGGTAGGTGGGGGGTGGTGGAGTTAAAAGAAAAGGAAATTACAGTAAGAATGAAGGAATTTCCCCTTTCTATATTGCTCCATGTTTTCAGTGGGAAGGTGGTTAATACATATGGGTTCTACAAAGCAGTACCCATCCAATGTAGGACATGGAGAATGTTGTCCCATACTATCGCCCTAACTGGATTCATCTAATGCCATCATCTGTCATGTTCCATACCAACAGCTACACAGTGGCCCTCACTTATGTAGGACCTTAGGATAAACACTAAGGGCCTAATTACATACTCACCTGTAGAACTCTATACCAGAACTATAGTCCTCTCCATCAATGGGTCTAGGATCACCCTGAAGAGGGAACTCTGCTCACAGTGAATCCTTCCTTTCCATCACATACATCATGACTCCCTGGCTTTGCAAATCTGGGGTTTTAATAGCACCCTTAATGTTCCAACAGGACAGAAAAGCTATATACCAGGAAAGAACAGTTGCACAAGAACTTACCAGTAGATCTTCGAGGGGATCTCAGTCACCAGGTTACACCGTAGGAACTTTATAGTTGGTGAATGGGGAATCCACACGTAAGATTTTCAGTAGTACAACTGGGCCTGCACACGCGGTCGACGTCGCCAACCCTATAAAGGTGCAGGCAGGCCTGCACCCTCCTCAGTTCTTTCCCTCTGGAGATGAAGGGAGCAAGGCTGACACCCTGGGGACCAGGGGAGAGCGACGGACCCAGCTCTCAGAGAAATTATGGAAACAGCAGATAGCGTAGTCCTGAACAGAAGCCCCAAAAAGAGGGATGGTGGGAGGGAATAGACCTGATGACCGAGATCCCCTCGAAGAGCTATTGTTAAGTTCTTACGTAACTGTTCTACCTTCTTCAGGGGTATCTCAGTCATCAGGTTACACCGTAGGAACGAGTCCCAAGCAGTGACAAGAGTATATGGACAGCCTGGGAGGCTGGATCTCCATAAGTGTAAGACAGGAGAGGTGGAACAACCAACCCAGTCAAGGAGCTTCTTTAACTTAAGACAGAAGACCTTGACAACTGAACCAGTCAAGGAACTCCATAAAACTTAAGACAGGAGTCCTTGCAGATCAGCCCTGCCAAATCCTGCACGAGCTCTAGAAGTGATGCCCAAACTGTAATGCTTAGTGAAGGTGCGGACTGTACTCCAAGTGGCAGAAGCACAAAGGTCAGCGGCTAAGACCTCTCTGATGAAGTGAGCTTTGCCACCCAACAATTCTTTGCCATACTTACTGTAGCAGAACACAATACAATTTGCCAACCATTTGGATAAACATTGCTTAGAAACTAAAGCACCCTCTCTACCTGGGCCGAAAGAAACCAAACAACTGCTTGGACTTTCTGCTTAGATTTCTGGACTCCTTAGTCCTGAGCAGGTAATATTTCAAAGTTCTGTGCACATCCAAAGTATGGAGCAGTGCTTCCCCAGGATTGGCACGCTCCGGAAAATAAACAGGAAGGTGGACAGACTGACTGAGTGTAAATTCAGAAACCACCTTAGGAAGAAACTTAGAATTTGTATGCAAAGACACACTGTGAAAAATCAAATAAGATTCCTCACGCCAGAGGGCCTGAAGCTCTGACATTCTTCGAGCAGAAGTACTTGCAACTAAAAAGAGCATTTTCCAAGACAGAAAGTGCAAATCACAAGTCGTGACTGGCTCAAATGGAGACAGGGTCAACTTCTCCAAAATAAAATTCAAGTCCCAAGAGAACGTATTCGGGGTTTCAGATGTAGGATGCCCCAAAGGAAGGTATGGAAGACATCCAGTTGAACAATAGCGTGGTCACCCATGGGCTCGCGGAAGGCAGATATATCAATCAAACTTTATTTAACCAGGCATTTACATCATTGAGCAAGCTCATTTGCAAGATGGCCCTGGGCACAGAGGACAAATTCATTTACAGTATTCAACATCATTTCATAACACAGCAAACACTGAAACAGACTATTTTTAAGTACCAGATCATTAGGTAACTGGAGCAAGACTTGGATAACAATGGCTATACACATATACAGGCAATTCATCATAGATGGATTAGACAGTGGAAAACAGAGGGAGGCGAGGATGGCAAAGACACAGTGGAGGGCAGAGAGAGGAGAAGAGGGCCAAGGCACATGGGGGGCAGCCCTGCTAGGGTAGAAGGGTAGAGACCCCAAGGGGGGTTGCCACAGGGAAGGAGGGAGGGAGCTAGGAGGGGTAGTTACACTAAAAAGGAATGCTGGCTGACAGGGGGGAAAAAAGAAGGCCAGGGAGGTCCAGGAGCTAGGGGAATATTCAGTCCATATGCCAGTGATTACCTGAAGCAACTGCATGCAGTCTTCAGGCATCGATAAAGCAGCAGCCTGAATACTTAGGGGCTAGGAAGGAAGGAAAGTTTAAGTGCTTTTTGCGTGTTGTTCCAAAGTGATGGCAGGAAGGAGCTGATAGCAGTTGAGCCAGGACGTGTCCTCGTCCGTGGTAGCTTGAGGAGGAGAAGGAGTTCCGTAGGCCGTACGCACCTTTAGACTGTTCGAACAGGTTGCAGATATAGGGTGGGAATTTGTTATAAATAGCCCTGAAGAGCCACAGGAGGGCACTTATTTGCCTCCTCATGAAGAGGGACGGCCAATCAATGCCTGGTAGAACAGGCAGTGGTAAGTCCGCTGAGGCATGTCAAGTATGAATCTCAAAGTACCATGGTAGGGTGTGTCAAGCTTCTGGAGGGCATACTGGGGGCAGTGACTGTAGAGAAAGTCAGTGTAGTCAAGCAAGGGTAGGAAAGTTGTTTGAACCAGCCGCTTCCTAGTTCCGAGAGTGAGTAGATGTCTTACGCAATAAAATATTCCAAGGCGCTGTCTTAGCGTTTTTTGTTAACTCACTTAGGTGTACAATGAAACAGTTTGTTATTCAACCAGACTCTCAGACATTTCAATTTATCCACTATTTCCAGAGGTTCACCAAGAAGGGTGATAATCTGGGGGTTGCCAGGTGTCCCCATATTGTGGGAGGAGTGCGGGGAGATAATCATGGCATTGTTTTTTCTGGCATTGAGCAAGAGCTTCAGGCTCAGCAGGTTATGTTGGAGGATGATAAAGTCATGCTGTAACTCCTTGTAAGCAAGATCTAGAGAGGGGTTGGTTGTATAAAGGACTGTGTCATCTGCGAAAAGGTGAACATTTCCTGTGAGTATGCCAGAATCTATGCAGTTAATATAAAGTGCGAAGAGGATAGGCCCCAAGATAGAACCTTGCGTGATGCCTCGGGTCAAAGCTTTTACTGGGGACAGTTCCCCCTGTGCTTTAATTTGCTGTCTTCGATTTGTGAGGTAGCAGTGGAACCACTGAAGGTGGCCGAAAGGTGGGCCTTGAGGGAGGAATACTGGAGGCCTGAATCAGACAAAGATCAGGAAGTCCAAGACAAAGATCAGGTAGTTGAGGACATGCTTCACCGGGCAGGTGAAGGGATCAAGGGAACGTTTGGCAGCCCAGATGGCAAACGGTTTCCACTTCATGGCATAAATGGCATGAGTGGAGGGCTTGCAAGCGGCCACTAGGACATCTGCCACCCTGCTGGAGATGCCAAACCTGGCGATGGCTACATCCTCAACAGCCACACATGCAGATGAAGGGACCTCAGATTGGGATGCAGAGGGACCAGAGGTTCCTCTGCCAGCTGCTGAAGCAGAGGAAACCATATCTGGTGAGGACAGAATGGAGCCACCAGGATCATGCTGGCCTGTTCCATCTACAATTTGATCAGTACCCTCTGTATTTGTGGGAACGGAATTAATGTGTACAGAAATCTCCCACTCCAAGAAAGGGACAACGCATCTTACCAGAAAACTCTAGGCCCTGGATCTAGCGAGCAGAACTTGGGCAGTTTTGCATTGTGTGGGGATGCAAAAAGGTCAAACTCTGGACGACCCCATCTGTCGAACAGATCTTCTGCAATGGATGACAGGAGCTCCCATTTGTGCATGCTGGACCGAATCCTGCTGAGGCTGTCCACTAGGGTGCCTAGAACGCTTGGCATGTGTATGGCAGATAGTGTCAGACTGTGGTCTAGTGCCCAATACTACACTCTCATGATCTCCCTGAAAAGGGGGTACCAATGAGTCCTGCCCTGCTTGTTGATATAGTAGACAACACTCAGATTGTCTGCCTGCACCAACAGCTGGCCTGGGGCCAGATGATCCTGTAAGGTGTGCAGGACGTAGAGCACTGCTCGTCATCTCCAGGGCATTGATAGGCAGGGCAGCTTCCCACTTGGACCAGGGTCTGGAAGGGACCCAGGTGGGTTCCCCAGCCTAGACCCGAGGCATCCGTGGCTGTGACCTGACTTGGGAAGGAAAGCGGAAAGGGACCCTTGAAGCAGGTTCATGGGGACCATCCACCACTTAAGTACCCTGTGTACTGGGGAGGAAACCAGGACTAGTTGGTCCAACTCATCCATCTGCTGGTCCCACTGCAGGGTGCACTAGCGGAACCGTAGGAATGGCTTCGGCCATGAGTCCTAGGAGCCATAGATATGGCCTGGCAGGGATGTACTGACTCTGGGCAACCTCCTGCACTTGGGATATGAGGCATTCTGCCCTGCTCGGGGTAGGAAGGCCTTCCCTTGCCCGGAGTTCAGGACAGTACCAATGTACTGCAGTCTGGAACGGAACTAGAACAGATTTGGGCAGATTGATTGTTATGCCCAGAGACTGAAAAATCTGAAGAATATGCTCCAGAGTGGACAACAGCTTTTCCCTGGATGGGGCCTTGAGAAGCCAGTTGTTCAGGTACGGAAAGACGTACAGTCCCTCTCTTCTGAGGGCTGCTGCATCTGCTGCTAAGCACTTGGTAAAGACATATGATGCAGAAAATAAGCCAAAGGGAAATACCGTGAACTGGTAATGTTCTCCTGAAAGGTGAAGCGGAGAAACCTCCTGTAAGGAGGGAAGACGGCGATATGCAGGTAGGTGTCCTGCATGTCCAGTGAGCTGAGCCAGCCCCCAGACTTTGGGAGAAACAGGCATGGTAAGGTTACCATTTGGAACATTTTGTAGTGGACATAAAGACTGAGGTCTTTCGGATCCAAAATTGGCCTCAGCTCTCCGGTCTTTTTGGGAACCATGAAAAATGTTGAATAGAACCCCTGGTTTCTATACCTCTTTGGCACCAGTTCCATCACCTGCTTGCGAAGGAGAGACTGCACTTCCTCCCGGAGAACAGAAAGATGAGCCAGATAATTCGAGGGAGGTGGTGGTGGTGGTGGGGGAGTTATCTGGAGGCTGCTGGATGAGCTCCAGAGTATGACCGTACTCTGTGATCTGCAGGATCCAGGTGTCTGATGTTCTAGCTCTCAACTGGTTCAAATGGAGGGAGAATCAACCTCCGACTGCCACCTCCTGGGCCTGGACTACAGAAGGGGGGGGCTGGCAAGGAGTCAAGCTAAGGCGGGGCCAGTGGAGGAGGCTGGACCCTCCACCTCTTGGGCCTTGGAAATTGAAGGGGGGTCTGGCAAGGAGTCAAGCTAAGACGAGGCCAGCAGAGGACCTGGGACGCTTGGCTGCCACTCCAGTATGGGAGGAGGCAGGCTAGGAGGGCTGGGCTCTACGTTTGTCCGGAGGGCGGGAGACAGAGCCTGGTCTGTTAACTTGCCAACGAAAGATAGGGCACCCCTTACCACACTATTCAGTGTGGTAGAGGGAATGGACGGACTTAATGGCCATACCCGAGGCCTGCAGATTGTTGATAATGTCCTGGACATCCAGACCAAAGAGTTTAGTGCCATTAAAAGGGGTGTTCAGCACCTTGTTTTGCACACCAGCAGCAAACACAGAAACCCTGAGCCATGAATGCCTAGGGAGGCAGATGCCAGTGGCAACCGCCCTGGCAATAGTATCAGATAAATCGTAGATGGCTCTCAGAAGATGCCTCCCAACATCCTCTGTGGTATGGAAGCACTGGAGCAATTCTTGTTTCTGGGCACCATCAGAAAGGGCTTGGGCAGCCGTCTTGCCCTTTCTGGCATTGGTGTTCTGGAATTTCACCATATGAGACAGGTAATTTGCTATCCTCGGACCAAGGGTAGAGGAAGCATATGCCCTTTTGCCTCAAAGATCTATCCTGTGGGATTCACTGTCCAGGGGCAAGGAACTAAGGTGCTTGGGCACCTTAGACCTGCCATGTGCCGCCTTGATGACCACTGAGTTGGTTTCAGCCTGGGCAGCCACGTAAGGAATGTCCTGAGGGACACTGTAGAGCTTATCAGCTCTGCGGGGCTTGGCTGGCATCATAGCTTGTCTGAGCCAGGCTGCCGTGGTAGCATTCCTGAGAGCTGGCAGCATGGGAGGAATAATCTTTGGGAGAGATTCAGGGATCTCCAGGTAATCTGCCAGGACCTTCCTGGTGGCATCCTCCTCCTCCTCTGTCTGAAACCCCATAGTGGAAGACAGCTGTTTTATAATGTTGAATAATGAAGCATTCTCAGGCAGAGACCTGGGGGTACGCGTAGCGTAACAGATTGTTCACAGACAGAGAAGGCAGTCTACTTCTCTGAAGTGTAATACTGCTCTTCCTCGCCTACCTCCTCTACCTCATCAGGAAGCATGAGGTCAAGGTGGTATTCCTCCTCGATGTCAACCTCTTCATCTGGGTCTGGCATTGGATGTGCCATCAATGGTCCTCGGGCTGATGAACAGGAGTCGACAATGAAGGCGTCCGTGAAGGCACTGGCGAGGATGGTTAACTCATTCATACCACAATAGCTCTTTGAGACTTCCACTACTTGTGCCCTGTATACTCTTAGCACTGCATCCTGGACCTTTCTAAGAAAAATCAAGCCGTAATCAGCATGCCACAAACAAATGTGAACACCTCTTGAACTGTAAATGCTACATACAAAGTATGAGTGGCAAAGTTGTTCAGCACAACATTACCTTTCAAATGGTGCTATGCAATCAACTGTAATCAATTTGGTTTTTATTTTATACTAGCTGAAATACCAGACAACTGTTTTTTACAAGGTGCTTAGGTGAGGCTTGCGAGACAAATGTCAGCCATGCACACCATACCTTAAACAAATGCGAATAACTTCTAAAGTATACATGATAGACACAAAGTAGAAGTGTTCAGCACAAAATTACCTTTCTAACGGTGCTATGCAATCAATTCTAAGCAATTTGGTTCATTTAATATTTAGGTAAAAACTGCTGACTTCCCCAGACGTTTCCAGGCTTGAGTCAAAGTCAGCTGAGTACATCTATAGGCATTATTCGCCACCTACAGGCGTATCTAGGCCTGAATGAGTTAAAATGCCACAAACTGCTCATCAATCACATTAGTGAAACGGACAAGAACTTCGTTCAAGTCCATGGTCGTCGGAGATGGGGTCGATGACACTGATGTCATCGCACCCAACTGAGTGCCCGACGAGCCCGTAGCTTTCGATTGGGATGGCTCGAGTAATGAGGAGGCCGTAATCGATAGAGGGGCCAACAGCCCAAAGGTCGATGGCTGAGCGCCCTGAGAGTTGGGCAGAGAGGTTGTCTGGGTCGGTCTGCAGTGAACAGGACCTGAACAGCAGGTGTCTTCATTGGGGCAGCCACTGCCGAGGAGCCCCCACGAATACGGAGAGGCCACTGGGGAATGGGATAGCCAGTGGGGGAGTGGTTGTGATCCCAGTCTTTTTTATGACCCCCCTGAGGACCTATCATTCGTCTGGGAGGCTTTGGAGCTCTTGGCCCTGGAGGACCCTGGCTCGGAGCTGGCTACCTGCTGTTCCATGAAGGTATGGAGAGCTTTTCTGCGTCGCCTAAGGGTGGTTTGGTTAAACTGTTGGCAGAGCTCACAGTCCGAGGCGTTGTGCTCAGGCCCAAGACAGCAAACACACACACACACACACACACACACACACACACACACACACACACAGTTCAACATTTGAGGCAATCTTTCTGCCGTGGCAGAGACAGAAGAAAGAAGCTGAAGGTTTAACTCTTGGCATAAAACAAAAACAAAACACAAACAGAATAAATCTCTGAAAAGAGATTTGTGAGTGTTGTGGAGAAAAAGAATCCGTAGGCCACAAAAAGATGTAAACACTGCAACAGCTCTTCAACGGAAACTGTGCTAGCAAGTCAACTTCGGGAAAGAACTGAGGAGGATGAGGGCCTGCCTGTGCCCTTATAGGGTTGGCCACGTCGGCTGACACAGATGGCGTGAGCGGGCCCAGCTGTACTGCTGAAAATCTTCTGTGTGGATTCCCCATTAACAGACGAAGTTCCGATGAGTGAGATACTCCCAAAGAAAAATCAACCATGTCCAATCTTTATACTGTTCTCTGAAATGTGGAGATAAACACTACCTTGTCCCTATGCGTAGTAAAATGAGATTCCATGAGTAACAAACGACAGACCAGAAGGCCACTGGCTGACCCCTTGCAAACAGAAAAAAGAAGACATGGAAAAAACTGCAGGGATAATGGAGGTAACAGCATAGTCGTAAAGGACAGACCTGCAGAGAGACAGTGTCATCCAATACAGGTTCAATGGAGGAGCAAATGACTTCTAAAGTGAGTGCTTTTTACTGAATGTCTGAGAAAGGACACAAAGGAGTAGTCTATGTGATAGCTGCCTAGCAGATCTTTCTGGATAGAACCAATGCTGCAACAACACCAGCCCTCAGAGGGAGCTCAGCCTTAGGCCTTCTCCACTCCCGCAGTAGCATAGCCTTAATGGATTGAATAAGTTACGATCTGAACCAAAAGGAAAAACGCCAAGAAAAAAAGGCCCTCCAGGCACCTGCGGACCCCTAGATTTGAAGTCTCCTCTCTGCAGCGTCCAAGAATGCTATTACTGTCACTGCCCCTTTACAATCCAACCTACTTTACTTGACTTCATGAAAGCCACGTACTTTGCTTATCAAGGAAAAAAAAAAAACATTACTGGCCCTGAGTTAAAGAAAAAGGAAAAAGAAAAAAGACCGGTACCTCTGGGTCTTTATCAGGGGATACTTCAAATGATTTTGCCAGATACTCAGAGTCGACCGCCCTGCTCCTTAATGAGCCAGATAGCCATAGAGGTGTGTTGCTGCTCCTGACCAATCCAGACATTCCCAGAGCTGACTGCTGCACATTAGTGAGGGCCATCCGTCACAATTTCTCTGCTGGGATAACCAGGGTTTCTGACCTCAAGTGATGCCATGCGAATTATGTGTGCCCTCCAGTGCTGCTGCGTGATACAGACATAAGTGCATGCACAGAGGAAGGCATGTAAGTGCGTGCGATCATGCCACTGACCGTTCCGGTGAATGTGGGCACACAGTCTTGCTCAAGCAATTTAAGGTAATAACACTGTAGCATAATACAAAAGCACACAGTAAGACAGCAATGACCTGCAACATTTTACTTTAAAGGGACTAACAGGTGAAGAGCGCCCTCTGGTGCTGACATACCTGACAGGCGCACGCATGCACAGGGGAGACATGTAAGCACATAATGTCAACACATCACTGAATGTACCTACAGATGCAGGCATGCAGTCCCACCTTAAAACAGAATATAAGGGTGAAAAAAGGCACTGACAGATCGCTGGCAGACAGCCAACCATGCAGCCACCCTATTTTAAATATGGCATCTGATGAGGCTCCCCATCGTAAACTGGGAGCATTAGCCTTGTCCACCACTCACTAAAGGAGCCCACAACAAGGGAGAAAAGGTAGTGCTCCAAAGAATAAAGCCAAAGAGCAATGCAGCCCAATCCGAGGTATGTGGCAGAGGGCAGAAAGGGGGGACACCGCCAGTACCATCTCTTAGCAGAGCAAAATGAAGCCCTGCCACCCCGAAAGACAGTAGGGCACCAATGTAAACTTGTAAAACACCAGTGCCACAGACCTGAAACTGGGAAAAGGACTCGGTGGATCCCAGCAGCTAGGAGGGGAAGACATCCCTCTGGAGGCTGGAACACACAAAACAGAGGTGACCACAAAAGTTATGGGATTGTGGAAACAGACCAGAACTGGCCACCACTCCTTAGAGACTAAAAGTAAAATCAGAATCCATACATCATCAGAACCACTGAGCTGTAGACGCTGTGGGAGGAAAGAGGAAAAACGGGGGTGGGGGGTGGAACGGGGACAGGAAAGAACCAACTTGCCTAACTACCTGTCTAAACCACCCCACAGAAAACAAACAAACAAAAAAAAAAACAGATCTTACTTACCTGAGGCACCAGGCTAAAATCCCTGGTAGACCTATAAATAATAAAACACCCTGCTATGGCCAATGGTCCCCATCTAGGCACTGGAATAGGAATTTGCTAGCAGACTAGTCAATTTGAAAGCCCCAGCTTAACAGACATGAATTCTAAATTTAGGGGTGCTCTCTGAAAACAGGGAGACCCAATCTACCCAAGAGTTGCACAACCTCGACAAAAAAAAAAAAAAAAAAGGCAAATCTTCCAGAGAACTCTGTTCATGCTTCCTACCCTTACAGTGGTACAGCAAACACTAGGGTGATGAGGTATTTGGAATGTTCACATCCCTAGGGTTCTATGCTATTGTGACAGCTTTGGGGTGTACCACTATCCCAGTAGGGAAGCACACTACCCATATGTATCAACCACCTTCCCCACTGACACCGTGAAGCAATACAGAAATTTAAAACAATACAAAGTACAAATATTGTCATTTGATTGAAACTCCAAAATATTCACAAACTCAAAAGTATGAAGAGGCCAGCCAGCCCTGCCACCTCCAACACACAACACAAAACAAAAAGAGAACCCTGTTGGTTCACAGCACCAGGGAAATCTATCTATGCTTTTTTCTTGAGGTATTTGGCCACAATAAGCTCACCGATACAGACATCATTTACAGTATTTGTAGAGCCATGATTTTTGTGTGCAGCGTCTTTTTCTTGTGTCTGTATTTACTGGAGTCGCAGCACAGCTTGCTACTGTGTGCCAGACTGTTTTCTCACCATTAAAATAAACCTTGTTCAGATAGCCATATTATAGTGCTTTCATTGAAGCACGTGTTTCAAAGTTTTTACGAGTACAAATACCTCAAGGGGAACAAAAAAAAAAACTTTTTTATTTATACACAATTCAATTTATTTGATATATTTTCTGTATTATGCTCACCCTATTTCAATACAACCAACATGAAATTGGGATCACAATCCATTTCACTTCATTTGTTCTAGCTGCTTGCATACAGCTGACATCATGAGCCTCTTCATGAAATCTTAAAATGTTTCCACTGCCAAAGCGTGGATAAGTGAACCATATCCACGCCCCTAGAACTGATGTCTCAAACAAGAGGACTGTGACTTTTTTTTGCTTCCCCATCCCCTGGTCTGCCCTCCTTCTTCCCGTCAGCTCCTCCAGTCTTGTTATGCCGGGTTCGCCCAGGACTTATCTTCCTGTAGTCCTCCATGGCAGGGTGGCAGGGAGTCCCTCAACTCACCAGGACCAGATCCAGATTCCGAGAGGAGCCTGAGTTGCTGGGTATGGCGCCTGTGGTGGCCAATGGTTATCCTGTCTGCTGGGAGACCTACAGCGTGCGCTTCACATCACGGCCCATGCGCCAACATCTGCCACATCCCCCCCTTCTAGGCTTGGGCTGCCTTTCCTCTGGCTTCCACCAGAGGCCAGTCGAGCACCGACCTCTACCCCCCTCCACCCCCGGAGGACAACAGTCCTTTAGACGCTCAATCCTCCTCCACTGGCAGGCCCTCTGACACCCTGGATTTGCTTCTGAACCCGGCTCATCGGCATCGCAAGTGGCAGCACTACAGCTGTGCCAGTAGGCCGGAGGACTAACTGTTAATGTACAAAGTTATTTATAAATAGGATTGGGTGGGCTAAAGAAAGAAGATATAGTAAATGTAAGGCCATGACAAAAACAGGTTGATCCTCAAGATACGTCTCGATTTAAAAAAAAAAAAAAAAAAAAATTTCCCCTCCATTACCAGTACTTTGTGTTTTGCTTTATTAATTTACTGGACAGCCATATCAATGGAAGTAAGTAGGGAATTTCTAACTCCAATATTCCCCCTGGATGAAATACATGCGTAAGTTGCTTCAGTCATTATACTGAACAGAATTTAAGCCTTAGAAGGAAAAAGTTTTCAAACATGTCCCCCTGCCACTCCACAGAACTGCTTGGAAAAATCTAAGGGTCAACATATACAACACATATATATTTTTTCTCTGGCCTAAGCTGCAACGTGTCTAAAAAATGTTTTCCTACATTTTAGCTGAGGCGTCAGGGACCCTTTAAAAAAAAGGGTTCTACATTTTCAGATGCTCCTTGGACAATAATTGATGGAATGAGTCCCTGCAATGATCAGATTCCTACCAGAACATGGACTGATGCCAGTAAGGCTTAGTAGCTCCGGTCATGTTCTCTCCAGCAAGCCGTCCACTCACTACTGCGTGGTCATGATGCTCCACACGTCGTCTTCCTAATTTGATGTCATAGAAACAAGCAGCATCACCAGCCTAAAAAAAAAAAACAAAAAACCTCTGACGGTAAGAACAAACTCTGGATCTTTCCTTGTTTGCATGTGTTTAAAGCACCAGTTCAACAGCAGCGGACACAGCTATATCCTGAAGGCAGGCAACTCGTGCCAAGGTGCTGCCTGCCAAGGAGGCATAATTAAAATTTTTTTCTTCAAAGCAGTTTGTAGTCCTTTACATTATGTAAGCAATGATAACCAAACAGCAAGTCATTTCCAGGGGATTAATGACCCCGACGGGGGAGAAGGGTTGTCAGAGGTGCAGCCAATGAGCAATCACCCCTAGCTGGTCCCTAACCCACAAGAAATGACTGACTGTGAAGTCATTATTGGGATTACAAATCTAATCGCATCAGTAAAGGGAGGAAAACAGCTTTTTAAATACAATTTACAAAATACACACGTTTCTCCGAGCTGTACCGGGCATTTCTAAAGGAGTAACGCCTGGTATCTCAGCCTACCAGAGCACAATGTTTGTCTCATTAATAATTTAGTCATACTGCTGGTTATAATCTCACATTCAAGTCTGTGCCGAGCTGCCAGGAACTGCCCCATTCTCGAAAACACATTTTAACATTGTGAAGGAGTTAGCGCAATTTGGGGCACTGCCCGACTTTACGTACATTTCTTTAAACTTTGCAGGCACTTGTACACATTAAGGGGGTGGTATTACAGATAAGTATATGCAAAGACAGGCAGTGCCTCCGATCACATTGGCACTTCACTGTTGGCAATATAACCCTACTCCCTACCTTGCGTTATAAAAAAGGGGGATCTTGGGGGTGGTGCTGCAGTGGTCATCAGTGGCTCAGCACAACTTGGATGTGAGATCATACCCAGCATTAAGATAAGGAGCTACTGTATAAACTAACTGCTTTGAAGAAACAAAATATCATTAGCTTAACACCTCTGGCAGGCAGCTCCTGGCACACGTTACCTGCCCCGGATGGAGTCAGCAACTTTTCAGGATACTAACAAACTCCATAAAGATACTGTTTCAGCCATTCCAATTTACTAAATTATAAATTATCAGTGATGAGTGAACCAACCACAGCTGAGGCGTTGCCTACATGATATATTATACAGGCATAATTGCACCTGTATATTAGGTTTGAATAAGCAATTCTATGTTAAATCCCAATTGTTGCATCTTAATACTTCTGCCCCATTCAACCAATTTACTTGATGTCTGGCAGGTAGAGAGTCGGTGCCAAGATCTCTGGATACTGAAAAGTTTAGGGCAATCGGTTCAATGGGGAAAAGTTAGAGGTGCAAAAAACATCAAACTGGCCAAAATTAAAACTTTTTTTTTTGCTTTCCAATAACTCATTTGCTAGAGTTTGATCAAGGGTGTGTGCTTTTGTAATATTTATCTCTGTATGCTGTCCAGTTTAAGTTATTTATGAAAAAACATACTTGTTTTCTGCACATGCTCAGTTAAAAAAAAAAAGCATTCTAAGAATAACTGTAGTTTTACAAACACATTAATGTGCTCGTTTTTACGAGAAGGGCATCTGTTCAAAATTGGGTGTGGGGTGGGGTGGAGGGGTTGAGAGCTGTGAACTTCACTGAGCACCTGCTCACCCTGCATTTCTTGGCAGGAAAAAAAGTGTCCATTCAGAGGGCTGGGCTGGCCAGGTCACCACGTCAGTGCCTACTTGGTGATGTAGTGAGTGAAGATGGTGGCCATGTAGGGAGATAGATACAAGCTGTCTCCCAAGGTGTGTGAAGACTAGGAACATTTTTATATTTGATTTTTTTTTTAGTTTGATTTAGGCAGTAAAGACTGGCTTATTTCTTATGACCCACCGCCACTGTGAGAGTGCACAGGCCAACCAGCAGTTGTCTGGATATTTGAAAGCAGCAGACGCCGGGTTAGAGGACTACAGTAGTAGGTTTTGGGATTAATCCCCATCTAGATAGGGTAAAGATACAGGGAAGTAGAGCCAACTCCCTGTCTGGGGTACAGGCTTGTATGATTTGGGATCAGTCTCTATCTGGGGTACAGGCTTGTATGATTTGGGATCAGTCCTTATCTAGGGTAAAGTTACGAAGCAGTACAACCAACTCCCTGTCTGGGGTACAGGCTTGTATGGATTTGGGATCAGTCCATACCTAGGGTAAAGTTACAAAGAACTACAACCTACTCCCTGTCTAGGGTACAGGCTTGTATTAATTTGGGATCAGTCCCTATCTAGGGTAACGTTACAAAGCAGTACAACCAACTCCCTGTCTGGGGTACAGGCTTGTATGGATTTGGGATCAGTCCCTATCTAGGGTAAAGTTACAAAGAATTACAACCAACTCCCTGTCTGGGGTACAGGCTTGTACAGTTTGGGAATCAGTCTCTAGCTAGGGTAAAGATACAGTAAATAGAGCCAACTCCCCATCTGGGGTACAGGCTTGTATGGTTTGGGGGAATCAATCCGTATCTAGGGTAAAGATAAAGGGAAGTACAGCCAACTCCCTATCTGGGGTACAGACTCGTATGGTTGTGGGATCGAAACACAGAATGTGACGGCAGATAAGGACTCTCTGGCCAACTCAGTCTGCCCATTTTTCCCTATGTACAGTACCACAGTAGACCCTACATGATCTCCACCTCTTTCTCTAAAGATACAGGGAAGCAGAGCCAACTCCCTATCTGGGGTACTTGTTCATATGGTTTGGGGATCAGTCCCTACCTAGGGTAAAACTATGAGGAAGTAGAGTCAATTCCCTATCTGGGGAACAGGCTCGTATAGTTTTGGGATCAATCTCTATCTAGGGTAAAGATACAGGGAAATAGAGTCAACTCCCTATCTTGGGTACAGCCGAATGAGGCACTACCACACAACAGAGAGTTGGCGCTACTTTCCTGCATCTCTGACCTAATTTCCTTGTAGCTTTACACCAGGTAGGATCGAACACCAAACCATACAAAGTGGCCTTTGCCTATGTCCTAGAGAAGGGCCAGGTCCCTCCTGATGTCATGGCTATCTTGGACTGTACAGACCCTGGTTATAGGCTTGCACTTTATATGCAGACTTAGGATACCCATTAACAGTACAGCACTGCTATGACTGATGCATTAAAATACCCTCGGTGGGTGACCTAGAAGCTACGCACCTCTGGTTGACTAAACAAGGCAAAGGATATGTGCAAACCTGTGGGCTCTCTGCAGATTCCCTACAGATCCCGCCCTCCTGGTCCAAGTATAGACACGCTTGGTTCACCTGGAAATAAGTTCTAACAGCAAGCAGACTACTGGCTATTTGAAGTCATTTGTTCCAGACACACAAATGCTCGTATTTCATAACAGTCCTCCTCCTGTCCCCCACTGCCACACAGTCCCTGCCTCACCTTCCTACTTCCGAAGCCAGCAGCACCACAACAGTTTTCAAATAATCACAGTATCTATGCCCAGAATAACCCCGTAAAATACAGTTTACTTACTACTGCAGCAAAGTTTGACCCCAGCAGCTCCCAACTGAACAAAGTCAGAGGCAGCTCTTTTTAAAGTCACACACCAGTCACCCAGACAAGAAAATACGTACAGCTACAAGCAACAAGAAAGCAGCGATACACACGAGAACTATTGTAAAATGTGTTTAATTCATCCACAAGGTTTCCCCGCCGCTTCGAGGGGACAATCCCTCTTGATCAGGGGGGTGGAGTCAACAGCCCGCCACCTCACTTAAATAACACAGTGCATAATGACGTAATGCAATTTCAGAAAGGTACTAACCAATAAATAAAGTGAGTTAGATCAGCTCAGGAAATTGCAAAGTACAAAACATTACAAAAAATTCCAAGTACAGAATTTCAATGTACAAACTGTACATGTAAAGAGCTGATATAACCCTTTATAATGACCATTTCTTGTTAGACATTTCTTACTGAATCGATTAATTCATCGAAGAACTTAGTTTTTTTTTTAAAGGGTTGAGAACCAGTTCATATCATAGGAGCCGTTGCCTCCCAGCTCTCCCAATATATCCAGGACTACAACATCCTCTCACCTGCCCAGCATGGCTTCAGGAAAGGGCATAGCACGTCCACCGCCCTTGCTGTAGTCACTTCACTGATCAGGACAAGTGCTGACCAAGGCAACCTCACTGGAGCCATTTTTGTGGACCTCTCAAAAGCATTTGACAGGGTTGACCACACCCTCCTTGGCTCCAAACTCCTATCCCTCGGATTCTCCCCCTCCGCCCACGCCTGGTTCCTAAACTACCTCTCCAACCGTCAGCAATTCACCTACTTCAATCGGACATCCTCCAACCTCTCACCCGTCCACTGCGGGGTCCCTCAAGGATCCGTCCTTGGTCCAACCCTATTCTCACTATTTATCAATGACCTTCAGTCCGTCACTGCCCATGGTCACACCACCTTGTATGCTGATGACTTCGTCCTCCTGGCCAGCTCCCGGGACATCTCCACAATAAACTCACACCTGAACCCGACTTGAGCGCATTCAAACTTGGTTGGGAGACCACAGGCTCACCCTCAATCTCAACAAAACCCAATCCATGCCGTTGGGTCCTTGAACAAAATAAATCCTGCCCTGCCCCCTGCTGATCCATGGGGTGGCTCATGCCAGGCAGTAGCCACACGCCAAGTACCTGGGCGTCACCTTAGATCCAAGTTGAACCTCCTCTCACATTCACAATGTTTGCAAGGCTACTAATTGTAAGCTTGGTTTTAGCCTACCGCTAATAACTGCCTCATCCCCTGCCGCCCGCCTGGCCTAGCTAGAGGGGTCCTCCTCCCATCACTCTGTTACGGACTTGTAACATTTGCACCAGTTCCCAAATCCAGCCTCTCAAAATGGGACACAGCCTACAACAATGTTTGCCGCTTCGCGCTTTCCGCCCCTCCCCTCACCCATCATTGTGATCTATACAGCCGCCTGGAGTGGCTTCCCCCTGAGAAGCATCGCTCCTTCGTTCTAGGTAATTTCATTGACAATATCATCCACTCTAGCATCCCTCCAGCTCTAGCCCTTCCCCTTATACCTGGTGCCCCATCCTACCACCTACGATCTGGGGCAACTCAGGAACGCCTGGTTCCTAGAACACGCACCCTTCCGGGGGACCGAGCCTTCCACACTTACGCCCCCAAACTCTGGAACTTGCTACCTGAGCTCACTCAGTCCTCCTCCGCCCACCCAAGCTTTAAAGCCTCCCTCTGGAACTTCCTGAAACCTTCCTCCCCCTGCTCCTGCTCATCGTAGTCCTACTCCCCTGCCCCTCCCCACCCTCCAACCTGACTGGATGGTGGGGGCCTCCTCCTTCTTGCACTTCTCCTTCTGGAACTGGCCATAAATCCTGGACTTACCACCTGCAGCACCCCTTCCCCCTTCTGCAGGCACTTACCTTTATCTTTATTCCCGCTGTTCACCACCTAATTATATCCCGTCTTTCCCATCCTACTTTAATGCACCATGCCAACCTTGTCCTAGAGTCAGCCTTGAACTGCCCGTTATTTTAGTTTTGTTTTTTGTCTCCTCAATCGTACATGTATGAATTTTGTCCCAACTTTGCCCTAGAGCTAGCCTTGTAACTGCCTGTGTATTTCTAATATACTCTTCTCTGTTCCTCAACTGCTCAATGTATGCCTACCTTGCTCTAGAGCCAGCACTGAACTGCCTGTTATTTTACTATGTATTCCTTATGCTCCCTCAGTTGTTTATGTATGAAGTTTTTACCTGCAACTACCTTCCCATGTATTCCTTATGCTTCCTCAATTGTTCATGTATGAAGTTTTACCTGTAACTCTCCCGGGTCGCACCTGAAAATAGGCACTTGGCTGTCCAGTGTGCTTACCCAGTTAACAAAAGCAAATAAATAAATAAATAAATAAGGTTCACATCCACAGAACTGCTTCATAATAATGAAGATATTTTAAATATTAAATAGAAATAGATCTGCTAAAAAGTGATCACACTAATAATATTGTAAACAGTATATTACTGTACTAATTGGGCCGTAAGAGAGGAAAAAAGGGGGGGACTGTGAAGGAGTTGGGATTGAAGACAGGACACCAATTCCAGTTGTAGAAGGTGGACCTCAATCGTCCAAATATTTATTTGAATAACAGAAAACAAAATACAGCATCAGCGGACTTAAAACGACAAAACAAAATTCCAAAGGTAACATAAACGCAGCTCTAGAAAGAACTAGAGAGATGCTGACCTCACACAGACCAACTCAAGACTGATTTTGCACAATATCTGAGCTCTTTTTATCTGGAGGAACGGTCACCTGACCTGTAATCCCTCCCCTGAGCTTAGATGAAATATATCTTTTGTTTTAAATATTTATTTTTTTACTCTTTCATATATTATATATCTTCACACACTTAAAAGAACATAAAGATTGCTCTGAATTTTATTTTTATAATCTATTCTTTTTAGTTCAGCACATTCAATCCCCTCCCACATTAAGGTATGCTATAAATATTAACACAAAGAGGCCGGCCGGCTCTTAGAATAGAAAGCATGGTGAGGAGGAGAAGAAGGTGTTGAGATTCAACAGTTCATGCAAGTTGAGTAAGTGGTATTAAATAAAACAAAACTTAGAGGTTTAAACAAACACCTCTTTCCATCCAACATCTGAATTTATAAAGGGGGGGTCTAGTTATCTTAATACTGCATCAAGTGCTATAAAACCAAATGCTCCTTTTTATAAAGCTCACTGAAAAATGAGAAATGCCAAACCTTTTAGTTTAACACAAAAAAAAACTATTAAATAAGTTCATTTTTAGGAGAGGTTGCACTACGCTACATCGTAGACTAGAAAACATTGTTTGAATATGAAGTGCCGCATTGCGACACGCCAGCCTTTGTGCTAACCGGCTGGATTGTTAAACATCTGTTAATGTCTGGTTCTGCAGCCGAAGCAGTATTAGAGACACAGACCGAGAAGCTCCTTAAAAGAATTGAAATTTTATTCAATGAAAACGAAGCCTCGGTCGTGTCCTGTGTATTTTTAGGAAGTAACTGCCCTTTTGCTGTCTCGCACGTTCGAGAGGGAAAACCATAACTGAATAATAAAAACAGCGGAGACAGATCTCCACAGCGAGTGGATTAATACTAAACAACGAAACCGGACGAAAGACATGATTTCCCCACTTTATATTCCCACTCGCACGTTCGCGAGGTCCGTAGCAAATAGACAACACGGACCTGAAGCAGGGCATCCTGTTCATCGGGAGAGAAAATATTCAACAGGAAAATCAGAAGAGAAAGAGTAGATTCGGATACTTTGCATTACAGAGCGGGGGCGTTTTGCCTCGGGAACTAGGCAACATAATAAAAATAAACACACAGGAAGAAATTACCCTCGGGCGTGATATGTAGGTGGCCAGTCTACATACACACGAAGAGGAAAATTATTTTGATCAAAAGCAATAATAATAATGTGCTGTTGTGCAACAGACTTGGTGGGTTGGGGGGTGGGGGGAAACAAACAAAAGACCAAAGTTTGCCAGCTCCACAAACAAAGCGGGGGAGTTATTCCCTATTACATACCTCCCCCTTTTTGTACAAAATCATTCCTTTGAATGTTTTGTACCTTAATTATTCTTAGGAAAGGCAGTTGTCCCAGATCTCCCACTGCACTGAGAGATGGAGCTTTAGCCCACCCACTCCTAAAGCTCAACCCCTGGGTCCCTGTTGTCACAGAAAAAAAAAAATAATAATTTTCAGTAAAGTCAACAGCAGTTGATAATCTTGACCTCAATATACTTTTACCCCGGGGTCTGATTATGTTACCCTTACCGGATTGAGGCTCCAGTCTCTTTGGGAGACATGTGCCTTGGTCCATTGTAATTTATCGTGTCGTCGTTCCCTTTTGGGTTTCCTGGTCTTACCAGGAACCCCAAAAACATCTTTGTCAAAAGGAGGCAAGGGGAACTTCTCACTTTCTTTATGTTGTGCCCATGTAGTAACTGCAGCCAAATAAACTTTAAAGTCAGGATGGTCTTGACCCAACAATACTGGAACGGGTAACAGGGGCACTACCCTACGTCTATCACTCTTTTAGAGTGGGGGGTTTGTAATTCTATGGATGTTGTTGGGTAGTAATGTACATCTCCGTGTATGCAGATCACCCCTGTCTGCACAGGATTCCTGGGTTTGCCTTCTACCAGTTCTGGATGAACCAATGTCTGTTTACTCCCCGAGTCAATGAGTCCCATAACTGTCTGTGATCCAATCTGTATGGGAATAACATACTGCCCAAGGGTTGCTAAGGCCAAGTGTATATTTCCAGTTTGTTTCTTAGGACAAAATCGAGCAGTATGACCTCATTCATGACAGTCTCTGCATACAACATCGGAAAGGGGTGGTCTAGTTGGTCTAATTCCACCCCGTGTTATCAGTTGTCTAACTTATGTACCAATATTAGTGACTGGGGCAACAGGAAAGGAGAAAGTAGAAGGAGAAGAAGAAGAAGGTCTCACTGTAGAAGTCCCAGTAGATGGCATCTTCTTTCTATAAGGACGGGCCGTCAGATAATCCTCAGCTAGTGAAATGGCCTTCTCTGAGGTTTCCGGGCGGTGCTCCTTTACCCATAGCTGGACGTCTTGGGGCAACACCAGTATATATTGTTCTACTACAATGGCTTCCATAATTTGATTTATAGTCTTTGTCCCAGGCTGTAACCATTTATTACATAAGTCATTCAGGCGTACATATATTAATTACATATAGTTAATAAGGCCCGCAGACTTATCATTGGTGCTCCCAGACTCACTCACACATGTGAGCTGTACACCTTGGCTACCCTACTCAACCTGGAAGAGCGACTCATGTATCAGACATGCCAGATCACCTTTAAAACCCTCCGTGGCCTATCCCCATAGGCCTATCCAACTCCATTGCCATACTGCACTGACCTGATGCGCGCAGCCCGTCAAGAGCTACCGGTTATTCCTGAGCCAGGACCTCTCAAGGTCAGAGGGCATTCCCCTCACCGTGCGCCCCCACTGGTATAACTCCCTCCCTGCCAGTGTCTCAAACTCACTAACCTTAGCTTGCTTTAAGCCCAGGCTCAGAAACTTCCTGCTTAGCTCTATGAAATGCAACTGCGCTAGCCTAGTGAAAAAAAAAAAAAATATATATATATATATATACTCTGTTTGACAATGCTCACTGGCGGCTCCCACCCCCATTCCTTTCCCTACTAATTCCTCCTCCCTATCTCCCTCCCTTCTCCCACCAGCTCTCCCCGACCATAAGTTTTATACCTTTTGTTATCTTTTGCTTCATTGGAGATTGTATTCTATTGTAAACAAAATTGTAATTGAACTGTAACTTTTTTGTTTGTAAGTACTGTGTCCCTTGTACTACTGTTCTGATGTCCTCTTTGTGACGAGGTACCTTTGTAAATGAGCCTCTGGCTCAAAGGTTTCTAAACTGATGTTTAACTAAATAAAAATAAATAAATAAACATATTTCTCTGGGGTGATCCGTAGGCTGAAACCGAAGTGTACGAAATCGTTGTCGATAGGTCTCAGCACTAATGTCGTATCTTCTCAATATTTCTCTCTTTACGGCATCATAATTCCCACCTGTTGGCTGTCTATGTTCCCATAGGCCAACTGTGCCCTTCCAGTGAGGTAGGGAGCCAGACGAAGGACCCACTGTTCCCTCGGCCATCCACAGGCCCCAGCAATCCGTTCGAAAGTTGTTAGATAAGTTTCATTATCATCTTGCTCACCCAATTTTGTGAGTTTGATGTCCTTCGGGGCTTCTATAGGTGCTGTAGGACTTCGAGGGGTGCTGATGGTTTGAAAGGTCCTCAAGGTCTCCTGCCATCTTCTCTCGTTCCGTTCCTGTTCCTTCTCCCTCTCCCTCTCCTTATCCAATGCTAACTGCTTAATACAGAGCCATCTCAGTAGTTCATGCAACTGTTCTGGTGGCTCTTCCTCTAGTAATGCAGTAAAGTGGGGCTTCAGCTATTTATCCTGAAGATCTTCCGTCTCTTCCTGTAACACCTGCTCAGTTTTGGTCTTTCTTTCTTCTGATCGGGTAGCCCAAACAGTAATGGCTCCCCCAGCTTATCCACCATAGTCCTGGTCAAGACGCCTTTGGGTCTGGTAACAGGGTCCGCTTCTCTTGTGTCTCTCTCCATCCCAGGGTTGGTCTGTCTGCGCCTTGGAATATCGCCAAAAGGACCTCAATCCCACTTCTAACACCAACTGTGAAGGTGTTGGGATTTAAGACAGGACACCAGTTCCAGTTGTAGAAGGTGGACCTTAATCATCCAAATATTTATTTGAATAACAGAAAACAAAATACAGCATCAGCGGACTTAAAACGACAAAACAAAACTCCAAAGGCAACATAAACGCAGCTCTAGAAAGAACTAGAGAGATGTTGACCTCACACAGACCAACTCAAGATTGATTTTGCACAATATCTGTGCTCTTTTTATTTGAAGGAACGGTCACCTGATCTGTAACCCCTCCCCTGAGCTTAGATGAAAGATATCTTTTGTTTTAAATAAATTTTCTTTTACTCTTTCATATATTATATATCTTCACACACTTAAAAGAACATAAAGATTGCTCTGAATTTTATTTTTATAATCTATTCTTTTTAGTTCAGCACATTCAATCCCCTCCACATTACGGTATGCTATAAATATTAACACAAAGAGGCCGTCCGGCTCTTAGAATAGAAAGCATGGTGAGGAGGAGAAGAAGGTGTTGAGATTCAACAGTTCATGCAAGTTGAGTAAGTAGCATTAAATAAAACAAAACTTAGAGGTTTAAACAAACACCTCTTTCCATCCAACATCTGAATGTATAAAGGGGGGGGGTCTAGTTATTGTAATACTGCATCAAGTGCTATAAAACCAAATGCTCCTTTTTATAAAGCTCACTGAAAAATGAGAAATGCCAAACCTTTTAGTTTAACACACACACACACAAAAAAAAAACTATTAAATAAGTTTATTTTTAGGAGAGGTTGCACTACGCTACATCGTAGACTAGAAAACATTGTTTGAATATGAAGTGCCGCATTGCGACACACCAGCCTTTGTGCTAACTGGCTGGATTGTTAACAAACATCTGTTAATGTCTGGTTCTGCAGCCGAAGCAGTATAACTAAGAGACATAGACCGAGAAGCTCCTTAAAAGAATTGAAATTTTATTCGATGAAAACGAAGCCCCAGTCATGTCCTATGTATATTTTAGGAAGTAACTGCCCTTTTGCCCTCTCACACGTTCGAGAGGGAAAACCATAACTGAATAATAAAAATAGCGGAGACAGATCTCCACAACGAGTGGATTAATACTAAACAACGAAACTGGACGAAAGACAGGATTTTCCCTCACTTTATATTCCCACTTGCATGTTCGCGAGGTCTGTAGCAAATAGACAACAAGGACCTGAAGCGGGGCACCCTGTTCATTGGGACAGAAAATATTCAACAGAAAAATCAGAAGAGAAAAGGTAGATTCGGATACTTTGCATTACAGAGCAGGGGGAGGGAGGAGCGTTTTGCCTCGAGCAGCTAACAGCAAAAAAAAAAAACACAGGAAGAAATTACCTTAGGAGCGTGATATGTGAAAATAGCCTACATACACGCAAGGAGGGAAATTATTTTGATCAAAAGCACAATAATAATGTGCTGTTGCGCAACAGACTTTTTGGGGGCGGGGGGAGAACAAACAAAGACCAAAGTTTGCCAGCTCCAGAAACAAAGCGGAGTTATTCCCTATTACAGGGACCAAGGAGTCATTCACACTGTAATGTTTGTTAAAAATAGTTCTGTACAACATTAAGGTGTTACTTCTAATCTGGATAGTTCTACTTAACTGTGTCCCTTCTTTTTCATAGCACTTTTCATATCCATTTTTCCCTATTCTATTCCTTTTCTTCCTTGGTCCCCCAAAAGGATCAGAAACCCAGGACTGGCAAAGATGGCAATCCCTGCTAAATGACCCTCATGCAGAACTGTTGCTCCACTCCCTTTCCAATTCACCCAGATCAGCACTTTCACCGGCAACAGAAATTAATACAGTCACGGAACACAACTAAGGGCACAACACACCGTTTCCCATTCCCCACGACATTTTTTTTTTCCCCAACGTTCAATCTGTACCTGCTTATCCCTTTCAGCATGCTATTCTCTATCTGATCCCAACACAATGCCCAGAAGCGGTAGTCAGTCACACAACGCTACAAAATTCAAAGCAGCTGCCGTCGCCGCTCGACACCCTATAACGCTGGGCCATCTATAGTCTTCTGGGAAGGCCAGACACAGCAGGGGAAAAAACTGACAAAACAAACTCCTTCCTTTCCTCAGCCAAATACTGAAGAGGGCCAGAAAATGACTCAGTAACCGTGCCAACGAGGAACAAGCCTGCATATGCGCAAAAGGTGTAAAACATGGATTAGTGCCTCTGTAGTACAAAAGAAAATGAGCAGAAAGTACTGAAGGCTGTCTTGGCTCATACAAGAAAAAACGGAGCCGGGACACAGTCAAACAAGCAACATGGACAAACATTTAACCATTTCCTGGCACCCAAAAAAGCACTGGGTCGAGAAGGACAAAGCAATACTGCACATGTGCAGTATCACCACAGCACTAGTAACCAAGGACTACTTCTTCTGGTGGAGCAATAAAAACACACAAGAAAAAAATTTAAATCCAAAAAGAACTTTTTATTTACTATTTTTCTGTGCACAAAAAAAAAAAGGACATTGTATAATCGCAATATCCCACTCCAGGGTGTGGGTTATAGTGGGATTTACCCAATTTTGGTGCGTTTTGCTCACACGGCCGCTGGCAAATGATCAAACAACACACCGTAGTGGGTAATCTATAATCCACACCCTGGAGTGATATATCGCTTAAATATTAATTATAAAGGGTTCTCTCAGCCCTGGACATGTACAGTTTGTACTATGAAATTCTGTACTTGGAATTTTTTGTAACGATTTGTACTTTGCAATTTTCTAAGCTGATTTAACTCACTTTATTTATTGGTTAGTACCTTTCTGAAATTGTATTGTGTCATTATGCACTGTGTTATTTAAGTGAGGTGGTGGGCTGGTGACTCCATCCCCCTGATGAAGAGGGACTGTCCCCTCGAAGTGCCGGGGAAACCTTGTGGATGAATTAAACACCTTTTGCAATAGTTCTCACGTGTATTGCTGCCTTCTCGTTGCTTGTACCTGTAATTTGCCCTTTTTGGCAGCTGATCCATGAGGGTATACCTCCCTGACAGCGACACCATTACAGCGAACAACATAGATGCCGGCGACATCAACAGTGCGCTGTAATGAGTGCGCCAAACTGAACATTGTCTCCTGGTCCTGCACCCCGAATCAACTCTGAGTTGACTATATTAATGTTTATGCAGAGGGGTTAAAAGGGTAAAGCCCCATGGGGAAATCGAGAGGTGAAGCCCGCCCGATAGAAACAAGGACCAGGTTTCCTTACGGATTTATGGCCACCGCAACTTGCAGTCAACATAAATTCCGTCGCTGTGATGCCGGTCGATGAAACTGTTGTCGAACTGGCATCGTACAGCCATCCATGATAAAGATCGTACAGCACGTAGTGCTTGTGTGGCTTCTAGAAAATGCGTACATCCTGGCATAAGGTTGCAATCACTACAGCACTTGGTAGAGACTCGCAGCACAGAGGACAAGTCAAAGAGCAAGACGTGAATTGAACAGTGTTGACCCTACAAAAGAAAGTGCAGATACTGTCAGGGGTTACGCCAAATTCTGATGTGCCGATATGCATTCTGCATGTCCAGTGTGCAAAGCCAATCCTCCTGTGAGAGCTGAGGGAGGAGGGACTAAAGAGATTCCATGTAAAACATTTTGCACGCAATGTACATGTTCAGGTCTCTGGGGTTCAAGACGGGATGTAGATTACCCATCTTCTTTGGGACTAGAGAATATCTTGAATAGAAATCTGCCTGTTCTGCCAGGTGTGCAGACTGAACTGCTATCCTGTCCAAGGGAGTACGTATGCTGTTAGACACGGCTGATTACTGCTTTGGAGGGTAATGACAAGGGCTGGGAGGAAAAACTGAAGAGGGCGCTATTAATTCCAATACATAATCATTCCAAATAATATCGAGGACTCACCACCACTGAGGAAGGCGGGGGGGCATCGCCCACAATGGAACCATTACGGGGGCTTAAAATGGGCGCCTGAAACTTGGCGGCAGAGGATGAAAAACTGTATAAAGAACAACAGGGGCAGCAGGATGCTGATGCAGTGCAAGGTTGGCCCACTGGCAGGGACCGCAGTCACAAAGGGAACCACTGCTGACAGTGCGAACAACAGGAGTGATGAAGCTGTTGACAGAGTAATTGCTGAAAACGGGGACAGAAAACTTTGTTGAAATAACTCAGGAGACTGAAGCCAAAATGGCAGAGTCGATGAAGAAAGCAACAATGAGACAGCTGCCCATTGACAATGTAATGGGAATGGGCTGCACATCAATAACAGAGGGACAGCCAGAGCCTGGGCCTGATTTTGGTATCTGAATGGCGGTTGAACTGGCAACAGAAACTAACAAAGCTGTCCAAGACTTACCGTCACATGGATGCAACAGTGGAACTGGACCAGGAAGGAGATGTTGAAAGTTTGTGGTGATGCTCCAGATGGGACTTTTAGTGTTTTTTTTACTTCTCCTTCAACAAATGTCGTTGTTCCTGTGAAGGTGCCACGAGGAGACCGGGGCGCAGTGGCAGATCTGGTGAAGCAAGTCACAGTGTCTGGGAAGAAGATACTGTCTGCTTTGCATTCTCTATCTTCTATAGGAAATGTTCTAAAATCTTTCAGCAGTGTTTCCTCATGGTCTGGCTAAAGCCTTGACAAATGGCACAGTTCTTCACGTCATGCAAAAGGCCCAAGCAGTAAACGCAGTGTCTGAGTGTTGTTTCAAAATATCTACATGCCGCACTGACAGAGGAGAAACAGAGGAAGCTTCTTGGGAGTAGCCGATGACAAAATGCAATAAAGTGAGTATACAAAATTGTAACTACGGGGGGCCAACCAACAGACTAATGGGTAGCTCTGTGCGCTCCCAGGCTGGTGACCTGGGTTTGGATGCGAGCCTGGAATGCCGGCTGGGTGCCCCTAGGGCTGGGAAGGTACTGCTGCATCGAAGCACTCACGGCCAGGAAGAAGGGCGTCGGGATCTGCTGCACTAGTGACCCCCTACGGTGGGTCAGGCAAGGAAGTATGTGAAAATGGAGAGCCCCACTGGGGAAAACAAAGAATACATTGCTTGCCCTCAGGCTCCACACCACCGACTGGGCTCTGGCTCATCTGGTGGATGGGGAGGATGGAATTATTTCCCCTGCCCCCCCCCAGGGCAATCCATGGGGGCCTTAGAGCCAGTTAGGTCCAGGGATAGTGGACATCAAATGACAAACTGCACAAAAAAAATCAAGTACAGAGCAAAAAACTGCAGTTAAAGGTTGACCATTTATTAAAGAGGACAGGAAATCATTTCTAAGTGGTAGCTGTTTATAAAGTTCTTATTCTTACAAATGATATGTATTCCCCAAATGATCCATATTTACCTGTGCTTAAATAAAAAGGTATACGAAAAACCATGTTTTGCATTTTTTTTTTTCATGGGCAGCATTCTGTTATAGTTCTCTCCACAGAAACAGTAATTTGGAGTTTTAACTATGTTACAGTTTGTGCAAAGAACTCTAAGCATAGTTCTGATACGTCAACAGCTCATAATTAGCATTCCGTACACAAACCATGACATAGTAAAAACTCCAAATTACTGGTTCCATAAAGAGAACTGTAAAAAAATGCTGCCCATAAAAACAAAACAATGTAAAATACAGTTTTTGGTACCACTTTTTATTCAGGGACAGTTAAGTATGGATAATTTAGGGGAATGATTATAATTTCTGAGAATAAGAACTTTATAAACAGCTGCCAATTAGCACAAATGTCCTGTCCCTTTTAAGTGCTGGCAACAAACAAGCAAACACTAAAGCCGCTTTTGGTGCTGCAAACTCCTCTGAGCTCCGGGCTTCCTGCTGGTGGTTCAGATAGTGGGCAACAGGCTGGATGAGCAGTGGGCAGATACGGGCTGTCAGACTAAGGGGGCATTAAATCATGAAAAAAAAAAAAAGGGAAAATTCTAACTTCAATCTACTGAAACTGCCAAAGGCACTGTCCACAATCTGACAAGAGGCCGATGGCACGAGAAACAACCAAGATGATATTGAATTGCCACATTCTATAGGCAGCACCAATATACGTCAACATGGGTGTGCCCAACTAGACAAGTTTGCAAGTGTTACCAATGCCTTACAGCTCCAAAGGAGTGGGTCTATGGAGGCAAATGTCCTGCAAGCTCTAACCAAAACAACGTTAAAAATGGATGACAGGGTGGTGTGACAGCGCAACTCTGCTCCAAAGAACTTTAATACTGTTTATTGCTCTACAATGTTTGGCCAGGAAAGGCCCACTGAGCCAGTTCTCATTGCCACATGCAGCCAGGGAGAGAAATAACCACAGGGAGGTTAAGCAAGTTGCTCAGGGTCACACAGTATGCAAGTGGTAATCGTAAAAAAGAAATGTGCTAGCTGTGTTAGTCCAGTCAACAATGTAGAGAAAAAAAACAAACATGTTGTGGGGGATACCTTTTATTAGACTAACAAAATTATTTCTGAGGCTACCTTTCGAGAGATAAAACTCTTCTTTGGGTCAGAATCTGACCCGAAGAAGAGTTTTATCTTTCGAAAGCTAATCTCAGAAATAATTTTGTTAGTCTAATAAAAGGTATCCCCCCCAACATGTTCGTTTTTTCTCTACAAGTGGGGACTGTGGGATTCAAACTTGCGTCTGCCAGTTCTCCAGGTGCACTGCTATATTCTCTAAGCACTAGGCAGCACTAAGCTTGCTGTCTACCAACCGTACTGTGGTTTGTAAAATAGCAAAGAGGAGAAGAAACAACCGGAATGGTCAATAAACAAGTCAAGTTGTGCAATTATGCCACGGGGTGGGAGCTCTACCCAAACAAAAAAATACCACCCCCCCTCTTAATTTATCTATCAACTTTTACTAAAATATTAACTGCAATAAGACACTTCAGGGATGTGCAATTATGGCCAATAATCCCACTTACTGGGTCCATTTAAAGGCACTCTGGTGTGTCTTGTCCTTAACAACACACCCAAGGGACGAGATTAATGCCTTAGCCCGTAATTACATGATTACACACTCTGCCATGTCTTATTCCTTACATCTGCAGCCAGTAACGTAGAGGTACATTCCTTCCAACCACGGGACATCCTAAAATGGATACACAAGATTCTGTTTCATTACTGGAGGAATGCAGTCATACGACAATACATTCATTACACACACAACTGTATAAAAGGACACTGAAAAGATCAAGAGGGTTCATATCACAGGGTCACCAAACTCATAAGTGGCTCAGGAGGCAGGAGCTGTAAGGAGAGATTTGACACATTTTAAATGATTTAGCCTAAAAAAGAGAAGTCTGAGAGTGGAGATGATCACAGGCTTCTTTTTTTCATATTTATTTTAAATTTTTTGGTTGCCGGGAAAGGCACACTGAGCAGAGGCTCATTTTCCGGTGCGACATGGGGGATGGGGGGAGACAAATACAAGAAATGTACAAAGCTCATAAATTACAGATTCTGTAAGCATAATGTGTAAACAAGTAAGTAGCTTCAGTAGACACAACAGTTAGCAATCCAACGAATTACAGTAGTAGTGCCCAGTGAAACATGGGAGGCAAGAAATGAGCAGAGGGGAGTAGCGGAGGGCTAGACATGAAGGAGAAGAAGGGCTTAGAAGTGGAAGGAGAAATCAGAGAGAAGGAGATGGAGGAAGAGGAAGGACACAGGAATATCGGGGTGGGAGATGAGGAAGGCCTACAAAAACAAGAGAGCTGGGTAGAAAGTTTTGAGTTGGTGTTTAAAGGAGGAGAAGGAGGAAAAACCAAAGGGAGGAGGGAAGCTGGTTCCAGAGAGGGGAGGTGATAAGAAAAAGCTGCTTGACCAGCACGAGTGCACTTGGGGGAGGGAGAAGGTGTGCGAGTCCCTGGAGTGATGTGGGTAGTCAGATGCACTGAGAGGGTGGGGCGGGGGGAATAGATAAATTGGAGTAGGCTGAACAAATATTTGATAAACGTATGATGCGCTATGTAGCTGACGGGCATGGGGAGAGGGAGCATGGAGAGCAAAGAGTACAGCAAGCAGTGGTGGGTAAGGGGAGGTAGATTTGAGGCGAACTGGCAGAAGGCATTGCACAGGGTGTGCAACCTGACAAGAGAGGAGGAGGGGGCAGAATCATAGACCACATCTGCGTAGTCAAAAATGGGAAGAATCAATCTGGTAACTAGCTTGTGATGTATTGGGAGGGGAAGGCAGCCCTTGTGGTGGTATAAGGCTCCTAACTTGGGATGAAGCTTTAAGTGTAGGGCATCAATGTTGTAGGAGAAATCCAGCTTGGGGTCCAACCAGACATCAAGGTATTTGAAGGCAGAGACAGTTTCCAGGTGGACGCCATCGAGGGTGTGGAAAGTGAGGGTGACTGGATTTTAGCTATCTTCTGGGAGGATCCAAAGGTCATCAAAACTGTCTTTTTGGTGTTCAGTGTGAGTTGATTTTATTTTATTTAAACCAGTGTAAAACGTAAGGAAATCCTGCTGGAGTGGGGCTTCAATTGCACTACGTGAGGGACCTGACAGGTAAAAAAATTGTGTCTGTGTACACACGTACACTGGAGTAGACACAGGCAGTGGGAAGGTCATTAATGAAGACAGGAAATAGGATAGGCCTCAGGATAGAGCCTTATGGCACGCCAACTTGGATTGTAAGGGGAGGAGACAGGGAGCTACCAATTTTCATTAAGTGCTTGCAATCAAAGAGATGAGATTTAACCCATCGCACAGCAGCAGCGGAAAGACCAGCAAAGGTGACAGGGTGAAGGTCCCCCAATTGTTTTACCAGGATTAACACACTAAGCTGAAAGCTTGTTTACAGGTGTGACCTGGGAGCACAGGGAAGTTAAGTGACTTGCTCAAGGTCACACAGTATGCAAGTGGGGGCTGTGGGATTCAAACCCAGGTCTCCAGATTTGCAGCTCAGAGCCTTAAACCACTGAGGAAGTATACACAGATATTGAGCTGGTGAATGCAAGCAGAACCTGAAATGGAGGGGACAGAAAAAGGGGAACATCAGAAAGCCTAACTTCACACAGAGGGTAGTTAACTTGAGGACTAGCCAATCCAGTGAGACTGTGGTAGAAATTAGCACAGTTCAGGCTTTTTAAAATGGACTAGATGGATTCCTATGGGATGACGGCATAACATATTACACAGCAGAAGTAAGGTAACATCCATAGCTTTGATGTGCGCGTCCATACTTCAAACTAGGTATGTTCACTGCCACATGGCAGGAGAGGCAGACAAGATGGACTCTAGGTCCTTTCTATCATTACAATACTATGATTCTGCAATACATATGTCATAATCCAGATTCACTTTCTTTCAAGATTAAAAAAAAAAAAAATTTCATTATTTTAATGTTTTGGTTTCTGTTCTGTGCTTTTAAATATAGTATCCCATTTTGTATGCAAAAATAACCACTTTCAGGGTGTGTGCTGTGCTAAATTAATGGACTTTTCAACTGCTAAATGCACTTGGCTGAACCCTGTTCTTCCAAATGTACCCACGGCATACATTACTTAAGCAAAACACATGCCCTATCATAGGTTACTGCGTATACATCTGGTCTTCTTTAAGCAAACTTTCAAACGTCTGTTCCTTTTGTTTTTGTGCTTGTCATAGGAAAAATTTAATTCTATTCTGTTTTGAGGCAACACTGAGAATGAGGAGTAAAATACTGTATCTTACCACCCAAATATTGGATCGTGCTTGTAGCTCTGCATTTACTCTGAACCCTCCAAAATCAGAGTCCACCTCAAGGCCACTTGACTTTGCCAATTCAACATTTGGTTCCAGACCCACAGCGGCAACTATATGATCTGTTTGAACCTATTGAGAAAAAGACAAGGTAACGTAGGATTTTTTTCCCCTCAAAACTAAATGCCCTATTTATTTTTTGTCTAATATTAAGAAAAATGTACCACTCCTCCGTCCTTCAGTTTGATTGAAAGTTTGTCATCTTGGAACTGCACAGACTTCACAACTGAGTTAGGCATCACATTAACATTCTCTGGAAAAAAATTGAAAGTAACAACACATTACTGCAAAATGTTCTATCAACATTTATCCAAGGCTAATTATTATAATCCACTGGTTTATCTAAACAGATCTGCATGTCTTACAGGTATGTTAAATGTACTTATGGTCCTACACTCCTTGAGATATGTTAGTTTATTTAAATATTCCTGTACACCTTGAAACATTAAACAGGCCTGAACACAGAGATATTAGTTTACTTACTTAATTTACTTATGGATCACGCTACTTGCACGATCTTCTGCATCCCTACTGCCCTTCCCACCCTCTCCGCTCCACCGACAAGAAATTGCTCGAGATTCCCAGGGTGCGACTGAGCACATCCGGGGCTCGAGCTTTTGCAGCCCCTACCCTGTGGAATTCTCTACCTTGTCACGTGAGAGTGTGCCTGACTGTCCAGAGTTTTAAATCAGCCCTTAAAGTCCTTCTTTTCAGCCTGGCATTTCCTGAAGAGTTTAGCCGATTAATATAAAAGTTTAATATGAAGAACCATTAAGAACCCTAAAGTACCGATAATGTTAATGGACTGTTTAATAATTTATGTTTTAGTTTAGTGTACGTTTGTGTGATTGATGTCCAAGTACCTTGATTGCTGGAAAGGCGCTTTTTATAAATAAACTTGCTTTACTTTGCTTAAATAGACGTGTACACCTTGAGACAGGTTAATTTACTTAACTACACCTGCCCACCTTGAGGCAGGTTAGTTTACTTAAATAGACCATATGCCTTGAGACAGGTTAGCTGACTTAAAGCAGCAGTGCAATGAAACTGGGCAAACAAATTTGATCCTAACTGTTTCTCTGTAAAAGATTCGACACCTTCCAGTTTTATTTGGTGGTAAAATGCTTTGGCTCCACTAAAATCTGAATATTTGGGTTTTTTTTTTCCTCACAAAAAGAGACGGCCACTACATCTGGCTTAGAAATACCATTGTATACTTGGTAAGGGTTAGTCAGGAAAACAAACTCATGGTGCATAGCACAGGATGGTATCTGGAAAAGTAGATCTGACAGGTATGCTAATATTTTTATTGACTGTAGCTGAAATTAGCTTTTTGGAAAAAGCATGTTTCATTGCACTGCTATTTTAAATAGACCTGTATGCCTTGAAACATGTTAATTTACTTAAATAGACACGTTACATATTGAGATATCTTAGTCTAGTTAGACCGGTACACCTTGAGAGATATTATGTCACCTAAAGGGAACAGTCAGCACAATGGACATGCACACACTTGTGGGGCTGGTCCCAATGTGCACTCTGTCTGCAAAAACCTTTTGGTTTACTTATTGTTTACTGTAGTATACTAGACTGTTCCAGACTAATTTTGCATAGCTGCAGGTTGATGGCCTCTGTTACAAAAAAAAAATCCCAGAATCCCCTGCAGCTGACATCAGAGCAGACGGTAGCATTGGGAGATTCAATATCCTGCAGTGTATCTTAGAGTTTTTATAATCGCCAATCTGATGTTTTTCCATCAACGCGAATGCGCATGCAGAGAGTCACGGCTTCAGTTTAAACTGCAGAATTAAAGAGATTAGATCGTATGTTTTCGAGCAAGAATACCATTTCATGTATCGGCATATTATACATTTGTTTGGTATTGCGCAATAAATTACAAACTTGCCACATACAAGTCTACCCGTGGCTTGGTGCGGAATCATTAACTGGGATGTGAGACAGCAGCAGCCGGTGCTTTTCAAGGTGGTCTGGACTGCTCGGGTTTTATGTTTGACACTAAAATATGTTAAAATATCAATAAATGGCAGTATAGTGAGAATGAGCTGGCATGTACTTATTTTGTACTCACTATAATGCCAGCAGGACAGCAGACACTGTACAGTTTTAAAATTAGGGGAAAAGCTGACAGTGTCCCTCTAAATAGACCTGTACGCCTTGAGACCTATTAGTAAAGACTTGCACACCTTGAGGGTTTTTTTTTTTTTCTACTTAACCAGACCTGTGCACCCAATGAACCTGGTAGTTTTTTACTTAACCAGACCTGTGCACCCAGTGAACCTGGTAGTTTTTTTACTTTATAAATTTATTGCTCAAAAATAAAACACCACAACATATACAAAAACCACATGGCAGTCTGCTTACACAGATGTGCACACCTTGTGAACCTGTCAGTTTACTTTAAAAGATGTACACACCTTGAAAACATTTTGGCCCAGATATTCAAAAGGGTTGCGTCCCGGCGCAATATTCAAACTGGGATTGTGCCTGGCACAAATCGATCGCGGGCGTCAGTAATATCTGGCGCGGGTGGGAGAGCGTGCCCATTCATACTCCGCACATCCCGATATTCAGCCTGAGATGTGCAGAGTCCATGCATGCGCAATCCCTACTAGCGCTGCACACAGGTGATCCAAAAAAAGAAAGGAAAAATGGCTAGCCACCCACAGATGAGCTGCCGTAATGCAGGCCGCAACACGGCAGCTGCCACCTGTGAGTGGCCATCAGAGCTCCAGCTGCACCTCCATGGCAGCACCCCCCCCCCCATGTCTGATCACGGGCATCTGTTGAAATAAATAACGTCCTATATCCCTGGTGGTCCAGTGGACCGCTGTCAGCCTGATTGCGGGCTTAAGTATAGAAATACACACGTCCTATATCCCTGGTGGTCCAGTGGACCGCTGTCAGCCCAATCGCAGACTTAAGTAAAGAAATACTCGTGTCCTATATCCCTGGTGGTCCAGTGGACCGCTGTCAGCCCAATCGCGGGCTGAGGTACAAGAAATTCCACGTCCTATATCTCTGGTGGTCCAGTGGACCACTGTCAGCCCGATCGCAGGCTTAGGTATAAAGATTTCCACGTCCTATATCCCTGGTGGTCCACTGGACCGCTCGCAGCCTGATCGCGGGCATTTGTGCTAAATAAATTAAGTCCAATATCCCTGGTGGTCCAGCGGTACCCCCCTCCCCACCCGCTCTCTGAGCCCCACCGCCCCGCTCCCCCCCCGGTCAGCGGCGGGCAGCAGCACCCCACCCGCCTGCTGCCCGCCGACTGACACCGTAGGGAGGGCTGTACGCCAACTGGTCCACAGCGTGAGCCAATGGGTGCGCAGCCCGTAGCGTACTACACAGTCCAGATATTTATTTTTTTTTAGTTGTTTAACCAGGTATAGCACACTAAGCTGAAAGCTTTTTTACAGGAGTGACCTGGGAGCACAAGGAGGTTAAGTGACTTGCTCAGGGTCACACAGTATGCAAATGGAAGCTGTGGGATTCAAACCCAGGTCTGGTCTGCTGGATGTCACCAGATTTGCAGCTCAGAGCCTTAGACCACTGCGCTATACTGCCCGTGTGATGTGTAGTATGGTACAGGCTGCACGCACATTGGCTCACGCTGTGGACCACTAGGCGTACAGCCCTACCTACGGTGTCAGTCAGCGGAGGAGTGGGTGGGTGCTGCCGCCTGCGATGACTGGGAGAGCAGGGTGGTGGGGCTCAGTGGGCGGGTGGGTACCGCTGGACCACCAGGGATATTGGACTTTTTTTTTTTTTTTTTTTATATAAACATAAATGCCCACGATCGGTCCATTGGACCACCAGGGATATAGGACGTGCTTTATTATATACCTAAGCCCGTGATCGGGCGTGTAGTGGTCCACTGGAGCACCAGGGACATGGGACGTTATTTAACTCTACATATGCCCGCGATCAGGCAGAGGGGCGCATTGCCACGCTGTGCAGGGGGAGTAGGTCCCCGACGGCTGCTGCCTGGCCCATTGCGCCTTACGCCACATTATGGCTCCATTGCATGTGTACTTTGAATATGCGAGTTGTTGCGCAAGATAGCGCAAGGGAACTTGGCGCTAGCGCATCCCCCTGCTCCATTCTGGCCACTTGCGCTGGCGCAGTGCCACTACACCATGCGCACTGCGGGTGGCCAGAGTGCAATATTCAACGATGCTGTGCCATGGCGCAGCTCCGTTGAATATCATCCAGTCAATGCCCCTGCGCAGCTAAGTTGCGCTGCGCCCAGGCTCGCACCACAGCCTGGCGCATTCTGAATATCCGGGCCTTTGGAGAAAGTGGTGGAGCTTCAGCTTGAGGAGCATCTCGTGGCCCATGATCTATACGAGCCACTCCAGTCTGGGTTTTGTGCGAGGCATAGCACAGAAACTGCGCTGGTTCAGGTGCATAATGACCTCCTTAAGGCCAGAGATCAAGGGGAAGAGACAATTCTTGTACTCCTCGATCTCTCTTCAGCATTTGACACGGTGGACCATCGAGTGTTACTTGACTGCCTAAGGGAATTCTGTGGACTTGCCAGCACTCTCATCTGCTGGTTTGAGTCTTTTCTATCTAACAGGAAGCAGAGGGTAGTGATGGGGAATTTCTCCTCTTCCCCTGGCCACTTGTCATGTGGGGTTTCCCAGGGTTCGGTCTTGTCACCGATACTGTTTGCCATGTATATGCTGCCCCTGGAAGAGCTCATTTGGAAGTATGGTCTGGATTGTCATTGTTATGCCGATGATACCAGCTGTATTTTTCCTTTGCCCCTGGAACATCTCGCACAGTGGAAGTGCTTAATAGCTGCCTTGCTGAAAGCAATGACTGGATAACCTCCAGCTGGTTGCGACTGAACCCTGATAAGACGGAGGTACTGGTGGTGGAGTTGAACAGAGGGTGTGATAGGTTGGCCTCTGGTGCAGAGACAGGGCTTTTTCTTGGCTCTGTACCACTGAAGGCCTCTAGGGTGCGGGATCTGAGAGTTATTCTGGACAATGGATTGACACTTGAGTTTCAGGTGTCTTCCACTGTCCGTACTAGGTTTTATCATCTGAGGAATATCGCCAGGATAAAGCCCCTAGTTCTGCTGCAGGACCTCCCCACCTTGGTACATGCCTTCGTGATGTCCAGGCTGGACTACTGTAATGCACTCTATCTCGGGGTCTCTGGGGGTACCCTGCGCTAGTACAGAAAGCAGCGGCGAGGCCGCTGACAGGATAGTCTAAGTACTATCATAACACTCCAGTGCTGCGTCAACTGCACTGGCTACCAGTTAGATGGAGGGTCCTCTTTAAGTTGGGTTTACTCACCTTTAAGGCCCTACATGGCCTGGACCCTGGTTACCTGTAGGACCTTCTCATTCCTGCTGTCTCGGCCCACTCCTCCGCTCCTCCTCCTCTAGGGGCCTTCTTGCAGTTCCCAGGACGAGGTTAAAAACAGCAGACGACAGAGCATTTAGTCTCACCACTCCCGTCCTGTAGAATTCACTTACTCCAGCTGTTAAGGAGGCCCCTTCTGTGGAGGTATTTAAAGCCCGCCTCAAGGCCTTCTTGTACAATCAGGCCTTCCCAGAATGTGCTTTATAGTCCTTGCTTTTTTAGAACCTATGTCTAGGTTAGCCCTGGCTCTTTAGGTTATTTGCTGTTACTGCTTAAGCTAATGTTTATATAAATTTTGTTTTTTGTTGATGTTGTGTGTTGTGTTTGAGATATTATGTATTTTGTTTTAGAATGTATAGTATTTATCTTTAAATGTTCGGTGCCCAGAGCCTCCGGGATGGACGTCTCTTAAATAAAATATGCTTTGCCTTATCATAAAACATGCTGACAAAGGAGGTGCAGTACTTCTGATGAATAAAAACGTATATGTTAAAGAAGTTTACAGACAACTGAAGGATGCACAATTTTATATTAAACTAAAAGAAGACCCAAGCATTGATTTTAAATATGGTATTAAAGAACTTATGACATGTGCTTTTCAGAAAGGTGACATTGATAAACATACAAGATTACTTAACAGTTTTGAATCTCACAAGAGCCACATAGAATTTGACGGCAGATAAGGACCACTTGGCCCACCTAGTCTGCCCATTTCCTTACCTAACGGATAAGCTGAAGATCCTAGTTAACCAACAGCCTACTTCCTCCTACCCCCCATTAGAACTGCTTATGTCTGTCCCATGCATTCTTGAATTCCCCCACTGTTTTTGACTCTACGACCTCCTCAGGAAGGCTGTTCCATGTATCCACAACCCTCTCTGTGAAGAAATACTTCCTCACATTACCTCTGAGCCACCCCCCAATCTTCAAATTGTGCCCCTTTGTTTTTGTACATCTTTTTCCGAAAGATGCTACCTTCTTGGACTTTGCTGATTCCCTTGAGGTATTTGAAAGTTTCTATCATGGCCCCCCCCCTCCTTTCCTTGAGGTTATACATCTTTGGTTCCTTTAGTCTTTCTTCATATGTCTTCTGATGCAGACCCTGCATCACTTTGGTTGCCCTCATCTGGACAGCCTCCACCCTGTCTATGTCATTGCGGAGATGGGGTCTCCAGAACTGTACACAGTACTCCAGATGTGGTCTTACCAACTGTCTATACAGAGGGCCAACAACTTCCTGTTTTCTACTGGTGATTCCTCTCCCTATGCATCCCAGTGTCCCCCCAGCCCTCCTTACTGACTTTTCACATTGCTGGCCCACCTTTAGGTTGTCTGACATGACTACCCCAGGTCCCTTTCCATTTTTGTTGTTGTCAGTATCTCACCCCCCAATTGTGTACTCTTCCCCTGGGTTTTTGTTTCCCAGGTGCATTACTTTGCACTTCTTTGCATTGAATCTAGGCTGCCATACATCTGACCATTCCTCCAACCTTGCCAATTCCCTTTTCATCCTTTACACCCCACCCTGTGTATCAACCCTGTTGTAGACCTTTGTGTCATCTGCAAAGAGACATACTTTCCCTTCCACTCTGTATATGCTCCCTAAAGTACATAAAACATTGGACAATCCGTCGGGGCATCCCATTGTTAGTAGTATTGGTTCTTTGACGGAACCACTATCTAGGTACTGTGACTTTTATAAAACCACTTGTTTTTTGTTTCCCATCATACATTAAGGATACAAAAGAAGTTCTGAATGTCACTGAGAATTTGACAGTACCTAATGATACATTATTAGTGACTTTAGATATTGAATCACTGTATACCAATGTCCCTCATGTAGGGGCTTTGGATGTGATTATTTTTTTTGAATCTAGTCACCAACGATGTACCTGCACTTGGACCATCTCCACCGACAGTTTCTAATTAAATTACTGGAATGCGTTTTAAAATGTAACATATTTATGTTTAATCAAGAAATGTACCTCCAGATCAAAGGAACCGCGATGGGGGCCACATGTGCACCTTCCATAGCCAATTTATATGGTAGCAAGTGGGAAAAATAATGTATTTTTTGTAACGAGACAAATGTATTCAATAAGAATTTGGTGTTATGGAAACGTTACATTGATATTTTTATTTTGTGGCAGGGAGACAAATAGTCTCAAAGCTTTTGTAAATTACTTACATAACACAAACCCACATCTTAGGTTTACCACCACAAATTCCAATTAATCTATTACTTTTTTAGACTTGGAGATTAAGAAGACTGATTTGGGCACTTTAACAACCAATATATATCGCAAAGAAGTAGACAGCAATACTATTTTGCTTGCGAATAGTTGCCACCTGCCGCATGTAGCCAATAATATTCCAATTGGTTAATTTTTAAGAATGAAGCGGACTTGTACTGACTTGGAGGATTTTGAAAGGGGAGCAGAAATTGTAACTGAGAGACTGGTACAGAGAGGTTATGGTAAAACAAGTATATATCGAGCTCATTTAAGAGCTACAAATACTAAGAGAGAAACACTTCTTTGAAACCAAACTAAAGCAACAGATACAGAATGTTGATTTAATTATGTCACTGAATACTTAGCACAAGCAAGGGAATTCAAAGGTATTATTAAAAAACACTGGCACGTGCTGGGAGTAGAACCAGGATTAAAAGAAGTAACACAGAAACCAGTTAGAATGTGCTATAAAAAAGCGCCCACACTTAGGGATTTATTGATACATAGCCATTTTAAAACTAAGCAACCAGAACTGTGTCTGAATAAAATGAAGGGAAATTTTTAAATGTAAGAAATTCATATATTGTGATTTTATCATTCAAGATAAATATTTCTCTAGTATAAATAATAAAAGTTTTTGAAATGAGACCATGCATTACAAACAACACTGAGGGTTTGTTGCCGAAATTAGTATCTACAGCAATGGCCCATTCCTGTGTTGCTGTAGATATTAATTTAAGCATCAAGACCCCCGCGAAAGTAATAAAATAAGCATTTTAAGCCCCCTTCCCCTGCTGCTCCATAGACAGCAATGGTGTTTGCAACGTCACAAAACTGGGTGGACTACCCGGGTAAAGTTGCGCCTGCTCAATCGGGAACTGGCTGACACTTCCGTATTCGCCGAAAAGTTTCGGCAGTATTTTAAAACAGACAGCAGCCCAGGACTCCCGCTGCAGCTTACAAAGGTATGTGGGACAGGAGCGGGCTGCAGGAATCAATTTGCAGATCACCTTTAAAAAGATGTGCACACCTTGTAAACATGATAAGTTTATTTAGATGTACACTCCTGGTAGCCTAGTTAAATTTACTTGCAGTCCTACAGACTTTAAAAAGCTCCTGATCATATCTGTCTTGTGCCTGGATTGTGACACGGAGACAGGCTTTACTACTGTAGCTGGTATCAGTCTTTACAGATGGTACATTCTTTGTTCTAACTGCAGTTGTCATGCCACTCATAACCTTGGTGGTTTTCCCATGGTTTGCCAACCGCTGCCAGGCTAAACTGCAAATGACGTCATATGTTGGCACACTGAGCCGCTGGCGAGAATCTGAGGCATTCTCCCACGGTTACATGACAGTTTTTCCATATCAGTAGTTCAGTACTGCTTTGTTAGTAAGTGACAGTGGCTGTGTTTCTGTAATCAGGAATCATAAAAATAAATAATAAAAGTATATTACCCAGAACGTAGTAGAAACGTTTTTTTGTTGAGCCGCGGTCTGCCCCTGCAACAGTGTGTTACATTTATGGGAGGGTTCTCCTGCACTGCAATAGTTTCTATCAGCACCCTTAAATCATGGTAGTAACACAATACAATTCAACTATAAGTTGTTGTATTACAAATTTACGCAGGTTCCATAAACGCTCTATTTTACACAGTGTGCTTTTGGTGTCTGTTAAGAAGTAGGCTTTTGTTTACCTTACTTGAAAAAGTCCTCTTAAATGGCAAAGTTCCCCTTAGGGGACATGTTTTCCTTTCTTTGTGGCTAGTTTGCCTAATCCTTTATGCACATTATGTATATTACTCAAATCGGGACTTGCGCTAAGAACTAGAAAAGTACTTGATGAGATTGCAAAACTTAGGAACCTTTTTCTGCCTACAACCAAGTGTAAAAGGCTGCTGCTTCAAACAAACAATATACTGTTTTTTTTTTTTTTTTTTTTAATTAACGATTCCCAATCACAGAAACACGTCCACTGACAATTGCTAACAAAGCAGTACTTTATTTATTTATTCTAGGATTACAAGTACCTTTGAGCCAAGGCTCTTTTACAATGGTTCCATGTCAAAGGAGGTACAATACAGAGTAGACAAGACATTCAGTTACATAGACAGGTAAACAGCATAACACCAAGTACAAATATCTGGTCATGTACATTCTGGCTAACGAGCGATAGAGCACAGAGCAGCAGTAGTAACAGAACAGAGCAATGGGGGGGAAACTAATGGAGGGGGCAGCCAGAGGCACTGTCATAATACAGATAGAAGTGCTGGTGTCAAAAAAAAGAGAGAGAAGAAAGAAAGAAAGAAGAAGGGGGTCAGGGAGTAGCGGAAGTGCAAGGAGGGGACTAGAGAGGCAGCTAAGGGGGGGGGGGCGTGGGCTAAGCAGGCAGTAGGGAGTGGGGGGTAGCCAGTACTGAACTACTGATACGGGAAAAACTGTTGAGTAACTGGGGAGGAATGCCTCAGATTGTCCCCAGCGGCTCAGTGTACCCAACATATGATGTCACTTGCAGTTTATCCTGGCAGCGGTTGGCAAACCGCAGGAAAACTACCAAAATTATGAGTGGCATAACATGCAGTCAGAACAAAGAATGCACCATCTGTAAAGACTAAGATACCAGCTACAGTAGTAAAGCCTGTCTCAAAGTGTCACAATCGACACACAAGATAAATATGGTAAGGAGCTCTTTAAGCATAAATATGGTAAGGAGCTCTTTAAGCATGTTAATTTACTTCAACAAATGTGTACATCTTGTAAATAAATTAGGTTTACTTAAAGAACCTCCACACCCTGTAAACATGACAGTTGACCCAAACGCTTCAATAAACCAGGGAGTGAAATAACAGCCTGGTAATGGCTACTGGATGTCCGTGCCATGATCCTATCTGGTCACATTCTTGCATATTTACCTAGGACAGCCCAGCTAAGATGCAGTATCTCATTTTCAGTAGGGTCCTGTTTCTACTCATTTCACAGCTAGAGGGACTGAACCAGTGTCATAAGAACTCGGTAACGCAACATCCCCACACAAATTCAAGTTTAAGCCATACAAATCACTGTGCAGATACCTTCAGTGTCTCGATTATTAATTCCCCCGGGCCCCTTTCCTCTGATATGCTCTCCACTACCGTCCCATTCATTCTATACTCGTTCTTTGGTTCTCAGCATCTATACGTATTACCTTGCAATTTTCTGCATTAGATTTCAGGTGATAAACCCACGACCACCTCTCCAGATCTTTCTTGATGACCCTTATCCTTTCTTCAGTGCCTACTCTTCAAGAGGCCATGGTGTCCTCTGCAAAGAGGCATATCTTTACCTCACCCCCTCTTCTATATCACAACTAAATAGGTTAAAGAGAATGGTCCTAGAACCGATCCCTGAGGCACCCCAGTCACTTTCCTTTCCCCTGAGGGCTTTTCATTTATGTCCACCCTATGGGTCCTCCCTCTCAAGTCAATTTTCCACCAACCTCATAATCTCGTCCCCATCCCAAGGTTGCCTAACTTCTTTGTCAGTCTCCCATATGGGACAGGATGACCTGAAATCATCCAAGCAGACCACTAAAGCAGTAGGTAAGGCTAGAGGGATGTTGGGGTGTATTAATAGGGGTATCAAGTCAGAAGAGGGAGGTAATAATCCCTCTTTGCAAGACATTGGTTAGGCCCCATCTGGAGTACTGCGTGCAGTACTGGAGGCCACACCTTCACAAGGACATTAACCAAATTGAGGCAGTCCAGAGAAGGGCAACCAAAATGGAACAGGGACTGCATCAGTAAACACATGAGGACAGATTAACGGAGCTCCACATATATACCCTAGAGCAAAGGAGGGAGAGAGGTGATATGTTCGAAACATTCAAACACCTTAAGAGCATTAACAAGGTGAAAGAATCCAACATGTTTCAATATAAGAAAAATAGCAGGACAACAGGACACAGCATGAGATTATAGGGAGGCCGATTAAGGGGTAATGTGAGGAAGTTTTTTTTCACAGAAAGGGTGGTGGATGCATGGAACGGCCTACCTCAGGAAGTGGTGGATATGAATACAGTGCAGGGCTCAAACATGCATGGGATAAGCATAAGGGAGCAATACAGATGAGTATGAATAGATAGGCCATTGACAGAGCAAAGGCCGATGGCACATTCATAAGGCAGAAAAATAAATGGGCAGACTGGGTGGGCCTTGTGGTCCTTATCTGCTGTCAACCAATATGTTTCTTTGAAGGCTTTGCTGATGTCAAGGTACAAGATATCAAGTACCCGACCCGTATCTGTGGCCTTTCTCACTCAATCGAAGAATTCAATCACTTGGCACAACTTCCCACTGGTAAATCCGTGCTGTCTGGAATCCTGCAGGCCAACGGAATTAGAAATTAAGTGCCTTCACCTCGCCATCTTCTAGCACCTACCTTCTTCAACCCCCAGCTAAGATTACTAGAATAAAAATGATATGTAGATATCCCTTCCCCATCAACGCCACATCATTGTAAAACATATCACTCACATCCCCCCCAACCCATGCCTGCCCTGAGTCAACAATCACAGAGAACCTCTCAGCCTATGGCAATCAATCTTCCTCCACCTCAGCCCCACATTTAAAGTGATTTTCCAAGTTTATTAAATTGATATATGACTTACTTGGTACGGTGGCCTGGGTTGGCAAAAGTCTGTCTCCGTCAATTTTATAATTTTTTGTTCAGGCTTTCTAGAAGTAGAAGGGATTGTATTTTGGCCCCACGGAGGTAGCCAGACGATCCCTTCCACTTTCCAGTCGATCAATTCACTCTCACGCTCAGGCACGTAATGACGTGTGCTCAGGGAGAATATGGGGGCATGCTCCATTGAAGTCTATGGGACGCAGATTTGAGAATGACTAATTACAATAATGGCCATTTGCAGATTAATCAATGACACAGGTCCACTAACAAGGCCCTTGTTAGTCAACTGGTGTCCTTGATTAATCTGCAAATCGGCCATTACTAATTAAAATCATTATAAATCCTTGCTCCCAGAACTTCAATGAAACACCAGCTACCTCTGCGTGGCCAAAATACAATCCCTTCTACTTCCAGAAAGCCTGAACAAAAAATTATAAAATTGATGGAGACAGACTTTGTAGACCTAGGCTAACCCACAACATAAAATCTTTCAATATTACTTTGAAGAGTGTCTCTCACTCCAACGCTGAACATTTTTTGTTGTTGTTGCATGTCAGTCAGTGGCAGTATCCTTTAAATTTGGAGCAGGGGGAGGAAAGAGACTGGGTGCCAAGAGGAAGGGGTTCGCTGTGACTGCTGACTCAGGGGGAACAGGCACACGGTGGGAGGAGGTGGACGGTATGTTTTTCATGAGGTGGGATGGGGTGAAGGGATATTTACATATCTTTTGTTATAGTAAACTTTGCTGGAACTGTGTGTGTCTGTCTGTGGCAGGTGGGTGTTACAGGGTGGCCGGTGGGGGGACTTCATTTCCAAAGGTTGGGTAGTGGAAGGAGGGATCCGCCTGTCAAAATATAAAATAAACAGAACTTCGCTGCACGATTCTGGAGAGACATCTGGAAACTGTGCCCCACTGCGCAAAGCATAACGTTCCTAACTACGTTGATGAAGTGAAAATTCACTGTACCTCTGGTCCTATGTAGTCTGTTTGGGACATATTCAAATGCTGTTTATACAGGAATCTTAGGCAGACTACCAAGAGTTGTTCTGTCCATATGCTCATGGCTGCTCTCTCCGCTCTTCCGAAGTGGGTCTTTAGTCTAGATCTGGAGACCACCAAAAGTTGTCTGGGACAGGGTGTTTGCGACTGCAGTGCCTAGTCTGCGGAATATGTTGCCCCGTCATGTAAAACAGACCCTCCCCGGAATGTTTTTGCAGGAGCTTAAATATCACCTATTCAGCCTAGCCTTCCCTGATTAACTCCCTTTGTTCCAATTTCCTGGAGTTAGTCTTAGTTTTGCTGTGGGTATATTTTTATTAATTTTATGACTTTGGTTTAGACTTGCTGTTAGGTGCATAGGTTTGCATGTAAGGCTGCTGTAAATTGGCTTTCTCTGAGGTTCCCCGAGCCTGTGGGATAGGGAAACAAATAAGAATAATACAGCTACTACTAAGATGTACTCTAAATCCTTGAAAGAAATTTGAAAAAAATAAAATGCAACCTGTAGGCAATCATAACAGCTCAGACGTTTTATTTATGAAAGTACATAGTAAAGTGTATAACTGCTTTTACAGCTGATCTGTGTAAATGTTTTAGTTTACCCATGAGGTTTTTGATAAACTGATCTACACACCCCGTATACTTTTAATCTAATGATTTTGTAAAATAAAATTGATAGGCTTTGTAATCACACAGATGACTTACCTTTCCGAACCTTCTCTGTGGTCCAGTTGCTAAGGTACTCAGGTAGAACTCTGCCCATGTTACCGGTCTCTGGAAATATCTGGATTACTTCTAATCCTGTATCCCTTGCTGTAAAAGATTACTTTGTTAACACTGAAGAATTAGTTATTCATTAATTTTCTTGACAAAAGTTATCTTCATATCAGTATTGTAATTCTAAGGCTACACCGACTTAAACATGCCAAAAGGTAATGTGTTGTTTTAAAAGGAGATTGCGGGCTTAGACATTTGGTTCGACCTGGGCTGCAGGGCAAGCAATCTGTCAGCTTTTTGTCACTCACTTTACGTCCATGTAGCATTTTTAGCCAATCAGAAGCACCCTTTTGTTAAGAGAGCGAGGCAGCCCTCATTCTGTGAAGTGCGTCTCTCGCGCCAAATGTATGGTTGCCATTTAGATCAGAGCACTGAAGTGGACAACTCCACTACTGTTAAAGAAACACAGACAAGTTCGGCAGAAAAAGACCAATAGTCCAAACTGTCTGTCAGATTGTCCATTTTCTCTCGTCCTCTTGTGACATGCCCACCCTGAAAAAAATAAATATATTGGTACTAAACTGCGCTGTTTACCATCACAAATATGTGACAACACCATTCTAATACATCCGCCAGTAACTAGCTATCATGTACATTTAACAGGTAGTCTCAATGGAAGAGATTCTTAAAAACAGCAAGTGGCGGCCATCTTTAATGATATGAATCACTGAACACGAAATGAGCTATAAAGGTCTTTTATAAAATACTCTGACAATTAATCTAAGGATGTCCAAAATATATCACAACTAAAAAAAAAAACTATACGATAAAATTTTTTGCTGACGAACAAATACTGCTGCTTTAAAGACTCCTGAGATAAACAGTGCAACAATAATGAATCGAACTATGAACCAAATATATTATTGCTAAAAAAAAAAAACAAAACAAAAAAAACAACTGTGTGGAACCATTTTGCAGACGAACAAATACTGCTGCTCTAAGTCTGCTTTACCTTTTTTTCTTTGTTAAGATTTGAAAGAGTTAAAGGAGCAATCTTGTAATTCTGGCCATTTCTGGGGTTTTATCAGTAATATGTTTTAGACACCTGACTGTCCCCAGTCAGGGGGCACTGTCTTTTGCTTGCTTGTTCACCTTAGTCATGAGAAAAGTGATACTGAACAATGGGAGTTAAAAACAGCAAGAATACTGATGAAAACCTAGAGCTATGCCAGCATTCCCTTTTAAATTTGTAATAAAATGCTAAGGCAGACTCAAAAATGTGGGTAGAGGACTCCTTACAAGACAGGAGAAAAAGGGCAATCTAAAATAAAAGAAAAAGTGTGGGCACCAAATTTTCATCGAAACGTGCACTATTGCTTTAAAATGATAAAGGAATGAACGCAAAATTAGGGTACAAGATGTCTGACAACAGGCAAGAAGAAGGAACTCTAAAGAGTAATAAAATGTGCATGGGTACACAATCTCAGGAATAACATGGCTTGTGTTTCAAACAAAATCACAATCCAAACTTTTGGTATAATTCTGTACTCTAAGTAGTTGATTATTTAGCACAGCAATTGGTTAGTTACTGAAAATGGTAATCAAACTGGTCAAGACCATTAATTTGGCACTTCAGCTCACAAAAAACAAAACAAAAAAAAAAACTTACTCTTTTTATACCCACCTCTCCTTCCTAATGCACAGGCCAGTTCACTTCCAAGGAATCCCCCACCAATGATTGTAATAGATTTCTTTTCTCTAGAGATCCTCTCCAAGGACTTAAAATCTTCAATCTGAAAATACATTTTTTTTGTAAACTCTGTACTTCTGTAGTCCATACAGGCAAAGACCTGCACAAAGCTCATCGCCAGTGCCTTCTGCCTAAGGAACTCTTCCCAAAAGCTGCATGATCATGCCAGGCCAATGCTCCCCTAGTCTTCTGCCACACCCCCCCCAAGCTTGCCCATACTATGCCTATAAGCTCCATGGCACAGCATTTCTACCAGCTAGAAGCAAACTGCCCACAGAGACGGAAGGAGTCCCCAACAGGACAGCCATGAGCTGGAGGGAGCTATGTTGAACAGGGGAGCGAGTAAGTGGCACCAGCAAAACAGGATTGCCTGATTTTTGCCATTTTCTACCTTCCCACCCCTATCACAGGGATATCCTGTGGCAACAAGTCAGATGCACCATATAGGTGTCCCTCCACAGACTGCAGTCCCCTGCCCAGCACTACTAGCTGTGGTCTCTCTGGCGGCACCAGTGCAGTGGTTAGAGGAATCCTCCCCTCCTCAGAAGACAGCATCCTTTGGGACGCTCAAGCCTCCCCCTGCCAATGAAACGACATTCCAGGACGGGGACACAAACAACCCAGCATGTTCCTACAACTGACAGCGCACCCAGCTGGTAACTGATAGTGCAATACTGATTCAGCAGATTTTGTGCTGTGTCAGTTTTAAACCACCAAAAACAGGCGCTCCAGGAAGCCGTCCACATAGAGTGGTGCTCACATAAAACCTACTGTAGTAAACAAAGCAAAAACATGAAGCACCCACTCTGAACAGCACATAGAGTAAGTAAGAATCGCACTGTATGCTAAAATACACTATTTCATCATGTTATACAAAAAAAAAAAAACACCTTTTTTATTTAACACAGTGTATAAAAAATAACATGGTACAAAGCAATGCAAAGTGCGTGTGAAGGTATGTGACAAGGCAAATAATACAAAAATAGCTAAACAAACATATTTCATGCACGAAATTAGGCACTTTATATTGGCACCAATATCCGTTTATTTAATGGGATTAATTGGTTGCACTATAAAATAAGGAGTAAAGTATTAGCTCCTTAACCTCTGAAGAAGCTCCGCCCAGACGTAGCAAAATGTAAGATTTGCTCACCCTTTTGGGTGATGCTGTAGCATTGGGAACTGCCATCCCTCCATGCTCTGTTTCTGTGTATAGCTATTTAGCTATTTTTCTGCTATTATTCGTCTTGCCATATACCCTCACTCATACTTTGCACTTCGTACCATGTTATTTTTTTTTTTTATTCACTGTGTTAAATAAAAAAGGTGCTTTTTTGTGTAACATGATGATGAAATAGTCTTTATTTTAGTATACCGTGTGTTTATTACTCTATGTGCTATTCAGAGTGGGTGCTTCATGTTTTCAGCGATGTCACAGTTTTGTAACTGTGTCAGTGCCCCCAATATTACTTAATTAATTAAATTATTTATTTACGTAGGTAGTTTTTGTTGACCAGGAAATGAGGACTAGACAATTCTGCCTATTTGTCAGCCTCGTCCCAGGTGAGGGGGAAATACAGATCGAAACCGACCGACATTTAACCAGATTAAGCTGTTGGTGGTATTTACATGACATAGGATGACAATTATCCAGCAGTACCGAATAACCCAGTGACAACACAGAATAGTACGTAAAATACATTTTGTAGCCTTTACTTTCGCATCTCTGTGTGGAATATAAACACCATAAGGAACTCGGCAGAGGTGAGGGCTGGGGAGAGTGTGTGTACTACTACTGTTCTGCGAGCCCACGCTGCTGAAGCCCAAGGACGTACCCAGAATTCTGCCATGGGTGATTTGCATGCTAGTTGTGTGTACACGTATAACAAAGCACATAATATGCATGCTAGGTAATCCATTTGTTCATGCCATACAGATTGGTAAAAAATATTATCTGGGCATTACAGTATTTTCACTGCACCTAAAATAATGAGCGAGATGTCATATCCAGTATTGGTGGGAAACACCATCAGCAGTCTTAGATAGCTGGGCCTAGTGGTTTGACCGTAGAGCTGTGAACCTGAAGACCTGGTTGTTATCCTCAGTAAGTCACTTAATCTCCCTGTGCTCAGCCTCTCTCCATTGTGCTCCAGTATAGGTCTGTGCCGTTTCAGCCTCCCTGTGCACCTGAAATGGCAGTAGCATTCTCCCCTACTTCTCTTAGGATTGTACTGCCCTTCGGGATACAGTTTGCATGAAATGCACTATACACAGTAACAGCACATTCCTTTCCTTTCACTGGTGTCACGGTTCAGCCATTACAAGTGGGTGTTACAGTACAGGCCGGGATTTAAACACTACATACGAAGGTGGGTGAAAGGGAATGGAAAAAGGGGTGAAGATAAGTGAAGATGGATGCTAAAATACCAACAAAATGCTTCTCCTCTCAAGGTAGGGCACACAAATATTGGCATAGGTTCACCTTACAGGTCTCTCTTTGTTTTTTAATGTAATAATTTTGGATAGCCCTTATGGGATGGGATATTTCATTTACAGTGGGATCCATGCTTTGACTCAATTTTAAAGCAGCAAAGGCTGAAACATGAGAAGGTCAAGTTATCTACCTGCAGTCACACTGCGCCTAAGCCTGCATCTGGACCAGTGTGTTCAAGCTCACAGTTCTTTGCCACAACCTCGTTGTTGCTGCCCTAAAAACAACTAGGTTATCCGCTGGCTCTGCAGTCCCTTGTGTAATATTATCACAATACTTCCCAAAAATGAAAACAAGAGACCAGCTCAGTGGGGGGAGTACACTCTTTTGGTGTTATCTACGGTTACCTTCCTAAACAGTGTTGTCCTCTGTCGCACTTCTTCTCCCGCTCTTTCAATGGCTGGAAGATTTCTTGGGATGCCACCTTGGGAAAAAAATAAAAATAAACAGTCACTAAATAATGCTTTCAGGGTCGGACCTATCCTACTTTGGTGCATGCAGTTATGTGACATCACATCTGGACTACAGCAATGCTCTATACTTGGGTTGTCCTAGAGAACTGGTGCACAGCCTGCAGCTTGTGTAGAATGCTTCTGCTGGGCTGGTAACATCTACAAGCCTTAAAAAACATGACACACTTGAGTTTCACAGGCTGCAGTGGCTGCGTATCACATGGCATAAAGGCACATCACATTTAAGGTGTGCTAATTAACTGATAAACTGATAACCAGTAGGAAAAAAAAAAAAAATTATTAGGTCAGTGACTGAATCGGAACAACAGATGTCCAAACTGGACACGAAGGCCCAGAAATTCAAAAGGGTTGCGCCCTGGCGCGATATCAAGGAAAATCACAGCACAAACCCGGCTGGCGCTGGAGCGCCCATGCATACCCTACAGCCTCAATATTCAGCCCGGGATGTGCAGAGCCATGCATGCGTAACTCCCTACCTGCGCCAGCACAAAGTTGATAAAAAAAAAAACGAACAACTTGGCCACCCCACAGGCGAGCTGCCGCATTGCAAGGTGCAACACGGCAGCTGCCACCTGTGGGTGGCCACCCGTGCTCCGGCTGCACCTGGTGGCAGCCCCCCATGCCCGATCGCGGGCATTTAAAAAAAAAAAATAAAAATAAATAAGAATTCCGTCCAATATCCCTGGTGGTCCAGTGGACCACTGTGTGCCCGATCGCGGGCATTTGTAACAAAAACTAAACATATCTCCAAACTCCCTGGTGGTCCACTGGACCGCTATCTGCCTGATCGCGGGCATCTGTATAAACAAATAGGTCCAATATCCCTGGTGGTCCAGTAGACCGCTATCTGCCCAATCACGGGCATCTGTATAAATAAATAAATACAATATCCGTGGTGGTCTAGGGGTACCCCCTCCCGCCCACTGAGCTCCACCGCCCCACTCCCCACGGTCAGCAGCACCCCACCCGCCTTCCGCCCGACACCGTCGGTAGGGCTGCATGCCCACTGGGTTCACAGCGTGAGCCAATGGGCGGCAGCCCATACCGACTACACATTCCATATGTGAATGAATCATCACATATCTGGAATGTGGGGAGTATGGTTGCACGCCCATTGGCTCACGCAGTGAACCAATGGGCGGCAGCCCCACCGACTATGTAGGGCAGGGCGCAGGCGGGTGGGTGCTGCCGCCAGCCGGCTGACTGGGAAGGGGGAGCGGGGAGGTGGGGGTACCCCTAGACCACCAGGGATATTGGATTTATTTATTTATACAGATGCCTGCGATCGGGCAGATAGTGGTCCACTGGACCACCAGGGATACTGGACTTATTTATCTATTATTACAAATGCCCGCGATCGGGCACAGAGCAGTCCACTGGACCACCAGGGAGTCTGGACCGTACTACAGTTTACTTCAGCCCGCGATCGGGCTGTGGAGCACACTGCTGGCTGCGGGGGGGGTGGGGTCGTCCCCGAGGCTGCTGCCTGCAGGCGCCAGGCTATGGTTGGGGATAGGCGCACCTGCATGCAATTGGGGACATAATGACATGCAAATGGCCCCATTTGCACCTTGCATACATTATGGCCCAATTTGCATGTCAAGTTTTGAATATCGCGGTTGCTGTGCATAGCGCAATGGAACTTGCGCTAGCGCATCCCCATGCTCCACTCTGGCCACTTGCACTGGCGCAGTCCCACTGCGCCATGCACATTGGGGGTGGCCAGGGTGCGATATTCAACGCTGCTGAGCCATGGCGCAGCTCCGTTGAATATCGCCCAGTCCACACCCCTGCGCAGCCAAATTGAGCTGCGCCCAAGCTTGCACCACAGCCTGATGCAGTTTGAATATCTGGGCCTCAATACTTTTTACTTATGACACCAAAGGATTCTGCAGAGTAGAATCCGTGGCGTCAAGCATGTATTGCGGCTGAAAAAAATCCGGCAGTTGAGTCAGCACTTGGACTGATTCAAACTACTGGAACATTCCAGGGCAGACAACATGTGCAAGCTATCTGCCTGACGTGGTATTCAGATGAAAACAAACACTGACAGATCAACTACCAGGAAGACAGAGAGGTTTACAATCTTGCTGGCTCAAATAAAATCCCTCGGATATATGCTACCATGATGCAAATAAGGAAAAATGGATGCGCATGAGCGGTTGACTTGAGTAGATGTTTCTCCGTGTACTCCTACACCTCGCTCTGCTTAATTTGTTCCTTTGTTGCTCAAAAGTTGCAAAAACGGACAGTAAAAAGAGAAACAAAGGTCTCAAGGCAATATGGATGAGTACCTGATGGCAGTGACGGGTAAACCAGCATGAAGCACTTAGCCTCAGCCAATGTAAACTGCTCGGGATCAGAGTGCAGGCAGGAATGCTGACCGAGCAGCCTTGGAGGAAGTAATGATGACAGCCGGTCACTCAGCTGCAGACTGAGTGCGAGTGCCGGAAGCATGTTCACCCACGTTGGAAGCAGTAGCAAATAAGCTGAATGTGTTAGCCAGCAAATACAAACAGCAACAAACCTGCACAGCTTAAGTAGAAGTGTGGGTCTCGGCGATGAAGGAGCAAATTACTTCACTACCCAAGAAAGTGGCAGACTTGGAAAAACAAGTTGTGGTCCTCTGAGAGAACCCCAACTTGCAAGAAAACTTTCAGCTCAGGAACAACCTGCGGATTTGGAGCTTGCTGGAGGGAACAAATCTGGAAAAATGGCTCCTGACAGCACTAGATCTGCAGTGCAAAAGGGACACAACAAAGTAGAACACATATGGCGCTTCCTCCCAAACCACAGGAGGATGCCACACTAAGTGATTATAAAACTGCATTATTATCCTGACAAACAGTGAATCCGTGCAACCTGAAGGAAGCTTGGCACATGGAAAATGGGCAAGCACTCCCTTTATAATTTCTAAGATCTTTCAAAGCTAGTTCAGAACAAAAGAATGCTGCTTACACCCCTACTAGACAAACAATGCCAGTAGAAAGTGGAATTCCTGTTCCAATCTGGGAAGTGCCAAAAGCAAGACAGTTTTGTGTGGATACAGGGCTTTTAAAAAAGAAACCGTGGGACCAAAGGCTTTTCTATTGCCTTTCATAATGGACAATTGTGCAGTGAAACACTAAGCACCCTTTTTCTTTTCTCCCTTCTCCAAACACATTTTTCTTTGTGCGAGTGTCGTCAGATAAGCCTGCTTCCCACCTCAGATGGATTTCCAGATGTACAGGGTGGAAGGCATCCTGTTAGTGTTGGGTCGAGCAGTTGGGACTTACTGAATAGCAGCCTGTGGCGTATGCGCCGCACATCACTCTTCCCCATGGAGTTTCAGGATTGAATGCTGATCTGGACTACTGACAAAATGGAAGGGATAAGCACCAAGTTTGGATGCTGTGGCCATGCTGTGATCTGCCCAGAACGTAGACTGATTTGGGTTTGATGACAGGGGCTGCCTTTCCACAAGACAGACAGGCCTGTCAGGTGTAACACAACTTACTTTGAAGTGGCACTGACAAAAACTTAAACTGCAGATAACTGCACTTTTTTTTTTTTTTTTAATTTAGTTTTTGTTAACCGGGTAGGAGCACTAGCCAAAAATTGACTATTTTCAGGCATGACCCAGGAGAATACATACAGAATTGGGAAACAAATACACTGCATTATTACAGGTAAGTTAGATATAGGTCAGGTCAAAAGTGCTAGAGATAATACATATAGCCAGGCAGCGCAACATAAGGTAAAACTTAGTACACAGATATAGCAAGAGCGCTGAGCTCGGGGTCAAATAAAGTAACAATTTAGTCTGAGGATCCACAGCTTTGCGAAAGTGCTATAGTGCAGTAAGTAGAGAAAAAGAGTTCGAAGGGAAAAAAGTAAAGAGAAAGAGTTTGGAGGGGGAACAGGGATAATGCAGGTGGACAAGGTGAGATTTAAGCAGTAGCTATCTAGCCAAGATGTGCAGAATGGAAGGCAAGAGTTTGCCAGCAGGGATGGGGAGGGAAGCAGCGTGGGAGAGAGGGAGGAGGAGTAGAGTGGTGGACTGTGTTATATGAGGAGGTAGAAAGTAGCGTTAAGTGGGATCAAAGCATGTGCAGTGGTCCAGGGATAGATGGTGACGTAGTTCCTTTTTAAAGATTGGATGGGAGTTAGCCTGCCGCAGAGCTAGAGGGAGGGAGTTCCAGGTGGCAGGGGCAGCGCAATGAAATGCTCCAGATCCTTTTGAAGTGAGACACCTAGATACAGTGAGTAGAGACTTGTTTGCCGAGCGGAGTCCATAGGCAGGTATCTGTGGTACAAGTAGTGCAGCAAGGGAGGAGGGGGTTTGATTTCAGATTAGAGAGTCTATGAGGGAGACTAAGGAGTATAGTCGGTATGCAGATGGGGAGAGCCAGCCTAGGCTGCTGTACAGTCGGCAGTGGTGCTGAAGGCGATGGGAAGAGGAGGCATATCGACATATATTATTATATTCGATGTCCCATTTATGAAGAGCAGTTTTATGGGTATTTGCAAAGGTGGAGACACCATATGTCAGAGCAGGAAGCAGGATACCTGTGGCAATGGACAACTTGGCAGCTGGTGTTAACATGTGACTAGTCTTGTAGGCAGTTCCTAGTTTGGTATTCATTGCTTTGAAAGTGGACTGGATGTGCAAGCTGAAATCAAGGGACTGATCAAGGACTCCCAGGTATTTGAAGGATGCAACACACTCAATGTGAGACCCACCTCAGTCACACACCAAGAGGGGCTGCTTACAAGCCCCGAGTTTGGGGGCATTGCCAAATATCATGGCTTGGGTCTTCTTTGTGTTGAGTATGAGCTTATTGTTATTCAGCCATGTCTGCACAGTCTTGAAGTCTGAGGAGAGGGATGTGTTTATGATGCTGACTGTCTGCGCTGGAGAAGAGGACAAGATCATCAGTGTAGAGTATGGCTCAGCAGGAGAGTAGGGCATCATCTATGTTATTTATGTATAGCGAAAAGAGAAGGGGTCCCAGGATGGAGCCCTGGGGTACTCCAATGTTAGTGTTGGTCTCATCAAAGAGAGCGGAGTTGAATTTAACAACTTGTGTTCTATTAGACAGATAGTTGTTAAACCAGGTAACCACTCTGGATGAGAAGTTAAGTCTATGCAGAGTGGAGAGAAGCAGGGGATGATCATCAAGATCAAAAGCCTTGGTAAGGTCTATGAATACTGCTCCTGTGAGAAAACCTCCATCCATATTGCAGAGCGTATCAGTGGTGAATTTAAGAAGAGCAGTTGAGGTGCTGTGTCCTTTTTTGAAGCCGTGCTGAGTGTCCGAGAGAAGGTTGTTCTTTGTGAGATAGTTGATGGTGTGGGTTGCAACAAGCTTCTCCAGTAGTTTTGCTTAACACACAGAGGATGGCTATAGGTCTGTAGTTGCCGATATCCTTCGGGTCTCCTTTTTTTAAAGAAAGGTGTAACTCTAGCAAATTTCCATAGGTCTGGGACGGTACTAAGAGAGAGAGAGAGACAGACAGAGTGAAAGTTTTAGCCAGTGGTGAGGCAATCAAAGGTGCTGCTTGTTTCAGGCATCATGGTTCTAGTGAATCTGAGCCAGGGCTAGTATTGTTGGATATAGTTTGTAAAAGTCTTAGGACCTCAGACCTACATATTGCCTTAAAATAGACAGGAAGGGTAGTAGTTAGTTGGCAGTAGGCAGCGTCGGATGTGGATGTCTCGGGGTGTGCAGGAAGGCTGAGAGGCTGAGGGAGGTGAAATGAAGGATGAAGCGTATTGAGACAGGTCCGAGAACATACTGTTAAAAGCGTTGGCTATGGTGTTCGAGTCGTTGCAGTGCACACCATTTAAGATCATATCCCCTGGGGTCGATGACTGCGCAGCCCCAAGAAAGGTCTTGAAGTGGGTCCAGAATTTTCTAGGGTTGCCAGCACAGCTTGTGAGCAGTTCCCTACAGTATATACTCTTTGCTGTTCTAACATTTTTTTTTTGCAGGCGTTCCAAGGGGCCCTGTAGGTATTGTAGTCCTCTGGTAGCCCTGATAGTTAGTACTTCTTCCAGTACTTGTCCCATGTGCGCAGGTTAGTCAGCAGGTCCTTGTGTAGCCATCTGGTTTGCTTACCCCTAACCCTTTGGGTAACTTTAGGGGCATGTTTATTCTGGATGGTCATGAATTCATCATGGAAAATACCTAGGGCTATTCCAACATCACAGGAGTGACAGATGCCGGACCAGTTTATGCAGGATACATCAGGGAGAAAGGCATCTACGTCCAGGTTAGCAAAGTTGGTAATGGTAATGTAGCATGGAGGGGGGGAGGGAGCAGTCTCCGGGTTCCATATACAAAAGGTAGGGAATGATCTGTAATAGCATCTGCCAAAGTGCCTGCTGTTTGTACATGAATGAGGCGATTAACCAGAACCCAGTCCATGAGGGTGGAGGTAGTTTGAGAAGGGGTGGTTCTAGTGGGTTTAGTTAAGATCTGGTGCAGGTTATGGCTTTGTGTTAGAGACAGCAGTGTGTTGTGAGCTGTTCCCAACCAGTTTAGGTTTAGATTGCCTAATATTATGACCTTGTTTTGCTTGGCGTTCATGGCGGTTAGGTTGAGTAAGTCCTGGAGTCCAGTGGTACCCCCAGTAGGGGAATTGTAAGCACAGATAATGTGGAGTTTTTTTGCACCAAGGGCAATGGTTGTGTATAGGGACTCACAGATGGAGGGAAGAGGCTGAGGCTGGGCCAACCATAACATCAAGGTGATCTTTGTAGAAAAAAGCAAATCATGCAGTAGTTGGCCAGGGAGCACATGGAGTCTGGGATGTCGGGCTTAAGCCATGTTTCGGATAAGTAGAGTAGGTCTGCATTGTATACTTTCATCCACGCCTCGAGATCAGCAAAGTTCCGGGTGATGCTCCTGACATTCATGTGGGCAGTAAGAAGCCCTTTTCCTAAGATAGCTGATATGTCAGCAGATGAGTAGTGGGCAGAGGCAGCAGATGAGTAGTGGGCAGAGGGGCCCGGGTTCAGTTCTACATCCCCTGATAATAGGACAACGAGGTACAGTAGAAAACAAAGTTTGATAGTGTGGAAGGGAAAGTGACCTACTCGAGCCATTGTGCATTTTCTGAGCATAGAAACATAGATTTTGACGGCAGATAAGGACCGCTTGGCCCACCCAGTCTGCCCATTTCCCTACCTAATGGATAAGCTGCAGATCCTAGTTAACCAGCAGCCTACTTCTTCCTACCCCAACCCCCTAGAATTGCCTTATGACTGTCCCATGCATGCTTGAATTCCACCACTGTTTTTGACTCCACAACCTCCTCCGGAAGGCCGTTCCATGCATCCACAACCCTCTCTGTGAAAAATACTTCCTTAAATCACCTCAGGCCGCCCCCTCTATCTTCAAATTTGCCCCCTTGTTCTTGCACCTCTTTTTGAGAAGATGCTCCCTCTTGGACTTTGTTGATTCCTTGAGGTACTTGAGCGTTTCTATCATGTCCCCCTCTCCCTCCTTTCCTCGAGGCTATACATATTAAGCTCCTTAAGTCTCTCTTCATATGTCTTCCGGTGCAGACCCTGCACCATTTTAGTTGCCCTCCTCTGGACAGCTTCCATCCTGTCTATGTCTTTGTGGAGATTGGGTCTCCAGAACTGCACGCAGTACTCCAGATGGGGTCTCACCAGCTGTCTGTACAGAGGGATAATACTTCCTGTTTTCTACTGGTGATGCCTCTCCCTATGCATCCCCCAGCCCTCCTTGCTGCCCTCTCACATTGCTTGCCCACCTTTAGGTCATCTGATATGACTACCCCAGGTCCCTTTCCATTTTTGTTGTTGTTAGTATCTCACCCCCCATTGTGTACTCTTCCCCTGGGTTTTTGTTTCCCAGGTGCATTACTTGCACTTCTTAGCATTGAATCTAAGCTGCCATACATTTGACCATTCCTCTAACCTTGCCAAGTCCCTTCTCATCCTTTCCCCCCACCTTGTGCATCAACTCTGTTGCAGATCTTTGTGTCATCTGCAAAGACAATTTTTTTTTTTTTTTATTTAGTTGTTTAACCAGGTATAGCACACTAAGCTGAAAACTTTTTACAGGAGCGACCTGGGAGCACAAGGAGGTTAAGTGACTTGCTCAGGGTCACACAGTATGCAAGTAGAAGCTGTGGGATTCAAACCCAGGTCTGGTCTGCTGGATGTCACAGATTTGCAGCTCAGAGCCTTAGACCACTGCGCTATACTGCCTCCACTCGCTATACTTTTTCCTTCCAGTTCCTCTGCAATGTAGCTATAAAGACATTGAAGAGGACCGGTCCCAATACTGAACCCTGAGGTACCCCACTAGTAACCCCACTTTCTTCAGAGTGGACTCCCATTTACTATTACTCTCGAGTCCTATTCTCCAGCCAATTCTTACCCAGGCTGTCATCTTGGGACCCACTCCCAGGCTGGCTAACTTGTATATTAATCTTTTGTGTGGGACTGTGTCAAATGCCTTGCTAAAGTCTAGGTAGGCCATGTCACAGCCCCTCCTGATCTACTACTTTGGTCACCCAGTCAAAGAAATCTATCAGATTTGTCTGGCATGACCTTCCTGCTGTGAATCCATGCTGCCTTGGGTCCTGTGCCCTCTGGCCTCTAGATACTCAACAATTCTTTCCTTCAAAAGTGATTCCATCATTTTCCCTACCACTGAGGTTAAACTAACAGGTCTGTAGTTTCCTGCTTCTGCCTTGCTCCCACTTTTGTGAAGGGAATCACATCTGCCCTCCTCCAGTCCTCGGGTATCACCCCATCCTCCCATGATTTGTTAAAGAGGGTAGTCAGTGGTGTCACTAGTTCTACCTTAGTTCTTTAGAATTCTGGGATGAATCCCATCAGGCCCCATTGCTTTGTCCACCTTCAGTTTTAAGAGTTCTTCAGAACCCTTTCTTCTGTAAATGGGTCGGTATCAACTTCTGTATCCAGAGTGTTTCTACTGTTTGATTTAGGTACCTTCCCTCTTCCTTTGTAAATACTGAGCAAAAAATATTTGTTTAGTACCTCTGCCTTTTCACAGTCACCTCTGCCCACCCTCCTCCCTTTATTAAGCCTCACTAACCTCCTTGGTCTTCCTTCGCCCCCTGATGTACCTATAAAAGGTTTTATCCACCTTCTTAACTGAGTTGGCTATCTTTTCCTCGGTTTGGGCCTTTGCTGTTCTGACTGCCTTCCCAGCTTCCTTTTGCTTTAACTGATACAGTTCTCTGTCCTGCTCCTTCTGTGATTCCTTGTACTTCCTGAATGCTTTCTTTTTCTCTTGAACCTTCACTGCCACTTCCTTTGAGAACCATAGTGGTTTCTTACATCATTTCGTTTTGTTTATTTGCTTCACACAAAGGCTTGTTACCTCCGTGATGGCAGTTTTTATTATTCCCCATTGTTCTTCCCCCTCCTTCCTGCCCATTTGCTAGTGCATTCCTTAGGCACTCACCCATTTTGGCAAAGTCAGCCCTCCTAAAGTCCAGTACTTTTGCCTTTGTATGGCTTGACTCTATTGCTGTGTTTATTGTGAACCATACTGTTCGATGGTCGCTAGTTCCCAGATGGCTACCCACTTCTACATCTGTGATCCTCTCTTCATCTCCATTTGAGAGAACCAGGTCTAAGATTGTTCCTCTGAGTGGGCTCCAATACTAGTTGTCTAAGGCATGCCCCTGTAGGGCATCTAGAATAACCCCATCTTAAGTGGCTGCTGCAACTGCACTCCAGTTAACATCTGGCATATTCAGATCACCCATCAGCAATATCTCCCTTTTTGTGCCATTCTAAGTATTCTTCTATCATTTCCTTGTCCATTTCCTCCCTGAGAAGGAGGTCTGTATACAACCCCTGTGCGGATTGTGGTGCCATTGCCGGTCTCCAAATTTACCCACAGTGCTTCTTCTCCTCCCTGTTTTGCCTTTTGTTCTGTTGCTTTGATTCCTTCCCTTATGTAAAGAGCTACTCCTCCTCCTCTTTTACCCTCCCTGTCCCTCCTGTAGCTAGTGTATCCTGGTATGTTTACGTCCCAGTCATGGTTTTGTGTGTACCATGTTTCTGTGACTGCCACGATATCCAGATGTTCCTCCTCCATCAAGGCCACTAATTCAGGAAGCTTGTTACTCAGACTACGGGCATTGGTACTCATTGCTCTCCATTTTTTGATGGCTTTACCTTCTTTTGCAGCATCCCCCATTGACCTTTCTACCTCGGTCTTTTTCTCATTTAGTACCCTGTTTTGTAGGGAGAGGCTGGGATTTTCCTGCTGCTTATCAGTGCCTCCCCCCTTGACTAGTTTAAAAGCTTGCCAATGAAGCATTTAAACTGATTGCTCAAAAGACTTGTTCCCTTCCTGGACAGATGCAGACCATCCTGCCAGTATAGGCTGGTGTCCCTCCAGGTGGAACCCCAGTCCCCAATGAAGCCAAACCCCTGTGCTCCACACCATTTTTTCAACCATTCATTAAACTGCATGGTGCAAAGTACCTCGCCTCACTCATGCCACTGACAGGCAGCACCTCAGAAGGATATTGTGTGTGCTACTTGTCTTGGCCCCTCCCAATTCTACAAAGTCCTTCTGCACTGCTCTAATCTCATGATGAGCCAAGTCATTTGTCCCTAGGTGGACAATGACCTCCAGCTCAGACTCCCGTGCAGCTGTTCTCGTGATCCTGAGGATGCTCTTCCTGTCTCTCCAAGCCATGGCACCAGGCAGGCACCTTACTTCAGTTTTTCCTGCTCCCCCCAGTTCTATCCCCCTAATAATTGAGTCCCCCACCAGGAGCTGCTTCCTTTCCTTGTGGTGTCCTCTGCCTCGTTCCTGTGGGCCTCCCTTGTGACAGTTGTCCTCAGCTTCCTTAGTCTCCTCTGCGGGTGCATCCATAGGGGAGCTATGCTCCCCCAGAATGGTGTATGGATTGTGGAGTAGAACAACTGACTGGGTGTGCCTCTGTTCCGCCATCCTCACCCTCCCTGAGCCCACTGTGGTCCAACTGCTGTGCTTTCTTCGCAACCTCTGAGGTAGTGGTGGTGGTTCTGGTGCTCCCTGGATGGGGGAGGTTCCCTTCCTACCATCCAGTGTGGCCTGGGGGAAGGTTCCCTTACTACTGTCTAGTGTGGCCTGAAGACAGGCAAAACTGTGCCCTCACAAAACAATCCGTTAAAAGCTCTAACCCACTGCTGCGATGAGTGCCTTCCTGTCAGCAAGATGCCCTACACAACAATTTGACAGAGAAAATACCCCTGCTAATCAAACAGAGAAAAATCCACACATCCAAGTCAGACACAGGTAAACCTCCCCAGCCCCAAAACAGGCCTGGTGGTTTGTGCTCTGAAAGCAGTCAGCCCCAAAATAAGACAGCTGTGCTTTAAATTCTTCCTGCACTGAAAATTTTAAAATTGTAACAAACAAACGTAAACCTAGATCCACCTCCCTCAGCTGCTTGAAAGACTGTCTTTTCCTGTTTCACACTGCAGGTTTTGCTATGACAACTCCTTAACCACAGTAACTTATTTAAAAATAGTTTAACTATCACAAACTCCTACGCACCAGTAAATTATTTAAAAATAGTTTCTGTCCCAAAATCCTAGTAGTCAATCCAGCTACCGAAAGGGACAACCAAAATACAGTATTCAAACACTTGTGAAGTTACTTCCAAGATAAGCAGAGTTTGCAAGCTCCTTTTTCAACTCCTCAGTCACCTGTAATTTATTTAAAAATAGTTTAACTGTCAGAAAATCCTACTAGACAATCTAGCTACCTCGAAGGGTCTACCCAAATGCAGTATTTAAATCCTTCTGGAGTTACTCACAAGATTAACAGAGTTTGCAAGCCCCTTCTTGGTTAAACACTAGTAGGTGCATCCCTTCAGAGCAATAAGGTTCTTGTGAGCACGCACAAATTGGATTTCAGCAATTAAGTTGGAGAAACCAAAGTTGTCAGGTTGAGAGGTATAGTCTCCATGATCGTTATTGATTGGAATAGTGAGAGATCACATTTAAGCACAGTAATAATAAGAGTAACAAGATTTGTCCTGCCAGGCTGTGTGTGGCCAAGGTAATCCAGGTTAGAGGCAAGTTAGTGCTACTATGATTTAGCCATCGGAGCATGGTGGCAAAAAGACAGCTAGGAGCGCTCATTTCTGCCAATGTTTAAATGGCATGTAAAGGACTGAAATACAGTGTCAAAGGTTGAGCGAGTACAGCTGTTGACAACGGGAATGTGCTATAAAAAGAAATGAAGCCTAGTGGCTGATCTGTGTAACGAACCTATGGAAATTTAGACAGTCATATGACCAGCCGGGTATTATATAAGGTCTTACAAGTGGCGGCTTGTGCTATGTTCCTGACCCTGCCACGAACAGAGGTTCAGAGGGTCCGAATGGTGCTTTTGTGTGTGTGTGTGTGGGGGGGGGAAAGAGACCCGTGCGGGCTTCCAGCGGCAGGTAGCAGGACTGCGGGCGGGTTCCTTGGACCTGTTCTCAGCTCCTCTCTGGTTGAGATCTGAAGCCCAGGTGGGCACAGTAGGCCTGGAAGGGAGAGGGATTAAGCAGAAGCAGTCAGGGACAAGGTGGTCTGAGTAGACAAAAGAACATGGTGTGCAGGCCGGCCCATCTGTGCAGCGGTTGGATTTCTGCTTGTGACGCCGTGACCTGGGTTCTGGAACGGACCTGGGCCATTGGGGTTGGATTGAACATCCCACGGACTGGCCTCTCTGGGAGGGTGGGATGTCGCCGGTGACTGGGGACTCCTGGCGGAGGCCAGGGTTCCGCAGCAGACAGCGCCAACAAGGAACAAGGGGGGACAGATGCTGATGTCACTGCACATTCCTGCCCCCAAAAACAGGGAAAACCTGCCCGCCTGCCGCCTCTATGAAGCCCGCCCCTGGCTGCACTCGTCTCCCCCAGGCTGACTTCTGCCCTATTCTGTCGTTCGTGTCACCTTAGGGCTGGGTGCCACGATCCCGCCCTGGGGGCAATCCAGGGGGTCCAGAGAGAGAAGCTAATGTGGGGGAGCCGCAGCCATGAGGGTCTGTGACCAGGCTGATGCCTGGCAGTAGGCAGGGTCCAGAAAATATAAATAGGGGAAAAAAAAAAGGCCAGGGTGTGCAGCTAGTAATTAGAGTGAGGGTGCTTAGGATGGGAGGGTGGTGGATCAGGGACAGAGAAAGCAGGCAGGATGGGCGAAAAACAAACTAAGAAATGGCACTTTTCAGGGGGAGAAAGAAAAACAAGCGAAACTTAAATGCTCTATGCAGAAAGTATCATGTTGAAGCCTATACAGGGACGCACTCAGTGTTCTCCCACTTTGAGACTGGAATATTGGAGCAGGCAACCACACTCTGATTTGTATATTACACGAGCTGTGAAGATTTTTTTTGGGGATTAACATAGTGATGAACACAGACATTGAGAGGGACATGTGTGTACCAGTTGGGAGGGAGTTGTTAAGATGGCTTAATAAAAGGTGTGCATCATTAGGATTGGAGGGGGGTGTAGATGTTTGATTATGCCCTGGAGTACTGCACAGAAATGCAAAGGGGTGTGGCAAGGGGGTAAGTCCCTGACAAATATTTCTGTCTACATGCCGGAGGAAGCAGCAGTTCAGCATTCAGGACTGCCGCATTAAAGATATGCACAGAGTTACTGCACTGTCCGGTACTGCATAATATGCAGTGTTTGTTGATGTGTTGGTTATCACTGTTTCCATTGTTTGTTTTTGTGTGTGTTTATACTAAATGGGCAGGATATTTGAAACCCTTACATTGCCACAAGCCCCGGTGCACCTACGATATGGCGCATGGGGACTGTGGTGATGTAATGGGATTTTCTATCCCGTGCTGCAATTGCCTCAAGTTAGACCAAATTTTTCTGATCTAACTTCCGGCAATCCTGAGGATGTTTTTATGGAGCTTGCGCCAGATAATTGGCACAAGCTGCTGTAATTAAGTAACTGTCGCAACTGCACCAGTTGTAAGGTGCTGGGCGCTGCAACAAAGGGTTCGACAATCGAACAACCTAAATACCATGGCGCAGGGCTGGACGCAAGCCCTGTGCCATGCTTCGAAAATCCTGACCAATGTCTGGACTGTCTTGCATGAAGGATGGTGGGTGAGAGAGAGAGCAACTATAAAGTGTTGGACACTGTTGACCTTGGAATACCTGAGTCTAGGTTTGGTGGGGGTTTGTCCCCTCTCCCCAGGTTACTTAAGAGAATACATGCATTATAATATGAATAACTATACAGTGTTCTGTAACATCCAGGAGCTTTCCAACCCTACAAAGAGAAAAATGTGTTAACAGAACTGAAGGGAACCAATGTGGGGATCAGAACTGAAGCAAGTCTATGTGGGGCTTGCTATATTACAGGAGGCCCATCTCGCGGACAAGAAGCATGGCAGCTGGACCTGGAATGGATGGGGCAGTGTCGCATGGTGTAATAAAATGGATATAAAAGGGAGGTGGTTACCCTGACGCATATAAGCCCGGGGTTTAGTGAGCAAAGATTTGTGAGGGATTTGGGGGGGGCCCTTATATTTTCACCCACAGGAAACTAAATGGCAAGCCCGTCACTGTGGGGAACAGGTATGCCCCCCACACAGCATGACCCAGTATTTTTTGGTGGGATGTTAGCCTTGCTCCAGCAGGAACAATTTCAATGTGATACTTGCAGAGGGCCTCAAATATACTTTAAACTTGGCTTTAGATAGTTCACATGGTGGTGGTTGACAAGAACAGGGGATTACCTGGTGAGGCATGGGACTGACTGAGCTAGACTTTGTGGATTCCTGGAGGGAAGCCAACCCAGGGTCCAAAGAATACACATTCTTTTCTAACCCTTATAAAAGACAGTCTAGGCTAGACTACATTTTCATGCCCAGAGCACTATATTAAAAGATCGCACACACCGAGATAATGGCCATAACGGTATCAGACTATGTGACAGTGCTGGTCACTGTAGCTTTAGGTAATAAGGATCAAGAGCAGAAGTAATGGAGGCTCCCAGCATATATGCTGGCACATGGCAAGTTTTGTGAGTTTTTGTACGAACGATGGAAAATATACACAGAGGCTAACAAGGGATCTGTATGCTCTAAAACAGTAGTTTGGGAGGCTGGAAAGGTATACAGGAGAGGTATGGTTATTTCCTACATGACCAATAAAACTGAAAAGAAAAAGGAGAAAGTCCGAACACTGGAAGCAGAAGAAAAAGGACCTAGAGAAAAAAAATCATGCAATGGTCAGTCAGGTCACCTTCACACAACTAAGAATAGCCAAGGAAGCAATTAACACAGTGCTGACAAACGGGACAAACACGGCTCTGTTTTTTGCCAAACAGCGGATTTATGAGTGGGGTAATAAAACCAAGCCCCTTGCAAACCAGACTGGCTACAGGTAGGAGGCCAATGAACTTAATCACAGCCACCAAGGATAGGTAAGGTAGAGTACATACCCAGGAGTCAACAATAAGGGCTCAATTCATGGATTATTACAGGAAACTGTATATGGGCAAATGCTCACAAAAGGCCCATGAGGCAGATGGCAGCTTCCAAATCCCACAGAAGAACAGATGATTACGGGCCCCTATTACTTAAAAGCAGAACTAATGGCAGCAACCACATCTGTAAAGAAAGGAAAGCAGCGGGCCGGACAGCCTAGTGGTAGAATACTACAAAACCATTGGGGGGCATTCTTAAAGGCCTTCAACTAACGAACAATGAGGCACTGGAGGAGGGTGCCCTCCTGAAGACATGGTATCAGGCCACAAATACAGTTATTCCTAAGCCAGGGAAGGATCTGCAGAACCTGCAGAGGCCCCATCTCCCTATTAAACTGTGACACCAAAATCATAGCCAAAGTGTTAGCGGGGAAGTCGGAGGTACTGCTACTGTGACTTGTGCAGCCTGGCTAGACTAACACTGTGCAGGGAAGATACTCTTAATCTGCAAAGTCTCCAGAATATAGTTCACTGGGTTCTCGGCACCTCAGGGAAGCATTCACGCTTTCCCTGGATACCAAGAAGGCATTCAATAGAGCTGAATGGCAGTATCTGTACAGAGTTGTGGAAAAGACTGAGCTGAGGAAGGGATTTCTCAAATATGTGCAGTTGATGTATAAAGCCCCCAAGGCCAAAATCTTAAAGTGAAGGGACTATCTGAGGAATCTGACCTAACCTGTGAGACATGACAGGGATGTCCTCTCTCACCCTGCTTTTTGCATTGATGATACAGCCTTGGCAGAGTATGCCAGACAATTACCAGAGATTTCAGGGGTGCAGGAGGGACGGGTTCAGCCACATAAAATCTCACTGAATACGGATCCTTGAGTACCGTCACAGAGGCCATAACTAAATTCTCACGGTTCTCAGGTTATAAAATCAATCTAGATAAATCCACGTTAATGCAGGTGGGGGGAGGACAAAGATGTATTTGGTTCCCTTTTTAAAAGGGTCACCAATACCACTAAACACCTAGGAAGTAAAGTGGGACCCATCCTGGTCAACCTGTATAGGCTGAACTATGAGCCTGTAGTTAGAACTATACAAGAAGACATGGTAAGGTGGACAGCACTGCCAATTTCATGGATGGGGCAGATAAATTTGATTAAAATGAGCATCCTCCCAAGATTATTATATTCCCTCCAGATATTATCGATGGGTCTAACTACAAATGACATCCAATAGTTTGAGATCAAGTATTCAAATTTTTTATGGCAAGGGAGACGGCTTAGTGCAGCATTACTTAGGCTAAAGGGTCTTACAAACTGTGGAAGCTTTCGATTGCCAGACCTAGCTCCACTTCTTTGGGCAACATTAGCTGAGTGTTCAGAGAATGGCTCATGCGAGCTAAGGGAGCAAGATGGATGACCCTAGAACAACAGGATGGCAGACTACTGCCTGCCAGCTACCTCAATAAGGGAAATGTGGCAAAGTAAAGGGCCATCAGAGAGGTGAACCCCTTGGTGGTATACACTTTGGAGGCATTTGGGGCTGCTGCAAAGAAAGGTGGTGGAGCACAAGACAAGACATTGTTAGTCCTTGTGTATGATAATCCAGAGTTCCACCCGGGACTGGGAGACAGTGGGTTCTGGAAATGGAGGGGAAGGTAATGCCTGGGAGAGCTATCTGGGGTCCAAGGACCTTGAAGCATGGGCGAGATGGTGGTGAAGTTTGGACTTCAAGGGCAACACATGTTCCAGTACCCATGGGTCATGCCACACTTGCAGAGCACAGACCTGGTGGAACCTCTTGGGTCAAAAGTTAGTGGGTTGGAGGCAGAGATACTGGAATACACCTTAGGGTATCATGGCCAGAATATGACCACTGCTCAGAGATACAATCTCGGATTAGGTGGGAGGGGTCTGGAAGCTATGGGAGAGGGGTCTTGGCATCCATATTAATGATCAGGACTGTGCAACAGCATATGTGATCTACATGAGGCTACTATGGTGTAATAAATTTAAAGAACCCAATATAAATTCATACATCATCTCTACATGCCACCCGATATGGTGGGCAAGTTCAATCTCAGGGATTTCCCCATATGTGTGGGATGTGGCAAAGAATGGGACACTTGTATGTACTATTTTTGGAGCTTTGAGACTCTGCAGCCCTTGTGGTCTGCGGTGGGATCTCATATTGGGCAATGCATAGATATGAGGTGCAGAACAACCTTCTATGCTGCTTGGATTCAAACATGAGGGTGAGGAGGGCTGGGATCCATATCCTAGAGCAATCGGGGTCAAGTTGGTGATTGCGTGAAAGTGCATACAAAAATATATGGGTCTCTCATCAGCAATCGACAGACATGCGGCATGATCTCTTAGAACCCTGCCACCAGAGAGAATAACCTATGAGCTAAAAGACTGAGCTGACAGGTTTGAACAAACATGGGGCCTTCCCTGAACTCACTGCCCCTGATGGAGGAAGTGCTGGTCAAAATGAGTAGTTCTATGTAGGCATAAGGTTACAAATAACTTTGGCACCACAGTTGGTGTGATCAAATTTTTGAGGGCGGCATTCCCAAACCCGCGAGCAGGCTTGCCAAGCTCCAGCAACGCTCCCTCATGCTCGGGCCGCCCTTTCTCAGAGTGGATGCTCTATCCTACCCCCAGGATCCATTCCCAAACCTGGGTAGTCAGCGTCGCAGACTGCGGCCATGCCTCTGGGCCAGCTACACATTTTTATTAATCACCCGAAATCCCAAGCCTACAATACTGAATGTGTAAAAAAAAAAAAAAATTATTTGTAAGGAACTGATTAGTGTTTACCAGTCAAACTGACAAGTTAACTGTACGTGTTTTGTGTTTGTTTACATAGAACTGACAACAGAGTGGAATATATCAGAGTTAGTATCAGTTGGTCAGCAAAATGGATGCAATTAATTTCTGATGATGGACTCTTATGAACTGTCAACTGTATGGCTGTGTTTACTGTGATAAAACGCAATAAACATTAAAAAAAAGAAAAAAATGTTTGAATTTCAAGGCAGATGTACAAGAGTAGAATGTTAAGCTTTTGGTTTCATATCCTGCAAAATGTTGCATAATAGTAGGTGTAAAGCAATTCTTGTTCGACAATACAGATTAAGTTGCAGATTTTGTCCAACAGCAGAGGTCAAGAACAAGTAATGGCCAAAGACTGGGACGGTAGCGCAGCACAATCCAACAACTAGCAAAAAATGAAGTCAATTATTTAAATTTGTATTTTCTGCTTCCTCACTCCAATCTCGTCTTAAACTGAATCTTCTGGCACCTCCCTTTGGCTCCCACCTTCCTCATCTCCACCAGTATCCACAAGGCCTCAGTTTACCCTCCAGCTGGGTGCCGGCTAGGGTAGGGAGATGTACCCCTGATCATACCCAGCATCAGGCAGTGGGGACCAGCCCAGCCATACTGGAATCCCAAGAAGTTGGCACTGGGGACACTTCTCCTTTGTTCTGGTATGCGCATTCCCTCTGTATGATGTCAGCATGCAAGAGGGACCAATGCGCATATGCATGCACTGTGTGCTTAGCCTCAGCCCCCCGGTGGACATCTTCCTCCTTCCACTCGATGCTCTCAGCTACACTGCCACCTGTGGTCACTCAGGTGGTAGTACAGCAGCAATGATGACAACCTTCCCTCCCTGGAGGGAAAAATCCTCTGGAATGCTCAGTCTTCCTCCCAGGCCAGCCCAAAATGACCCAGTCTTGTTCCCAAACGCGGGACACCGATATCGGAAGTGGCAGCCCTACTGTTACTCCAACATGCAGGCACAAAGTTACCGTCTTAAATAATTAAGACACCTTGGTGGAATTTAATATAGGGCCACAGACAGGTATTAAACCACTGGGCAAGTGCATAAGGTCCTTTGAACCGTGAGTTGAAATTTTTGAAAGTAGTTCACTTTGGGAGGGAAGGGATAGAAAACTGAGCCAGACAGACAGCCAACCTACGATCAGATGATTTCTTCCCCTTTACGGTCTACCAGCCCCGCCTCCGCACTCAGACGTTTTGTGACATCTACCAAGGGAGAGCACGGGCACACGTCCTATTGAAGTCTACGGGTACTTTATCAAAACTTTTTTATACATTTTAAAGCAACCTTTGATATAAATGAAAGCCACCACTTAAATGAAAGGGACCCTATTAGTTAAAAGGTGGCTTTAACAGTTTTTAAAAAGTCCCTCAACGACTTTCATGCGGCATTCCCCTGTATGCTCCCTCATGAGATGTCACAAAATCTCTGCATGTGGGGGCTGGTCCAGCAGACTGGAAAGTGTAAAGGACTGGCTGTCTGTTTGGCTCAATTTACTAGGTCTTCCCTCCCGAAGCAGACTACTTCAACAATTTTTAATTTATGGCTCAAAGGACTTTCACCACTGTAAGGTAATGGGCCCTAGTATTAAAAAAGCCCTAGCAATAATCATAGACATTTCCTTTAAATTTCCACAGAGATGTTTTTGTTGAATAGATTTGTTTTTGGAGCAAGAACAGTACTTAATAATAATTACCCATTTTTCATGCTTTTCCCTTTTGAGATTGTTTCTATGTAAATCTATAATGAAAGATTAAACAATGGTATTTACTATGTAGTGGGTTATATATACTGCAAAAACAAACAAAAAAAAAAAAAAAAAAACACAGAATAAACTAGTCTGACTACCACCGATCCCTACAAGATAAAAAAAATACATACTATTTATTTATTTAAAAAAAAAAGTGTGGTTAACACCACTAGAGTGCATAAAATAGACACTGTTTTGTGGGTTAAAATCCTATTTCATCAAGGCCTCCTTTACAACTCTACCTTATAATGTCAACACCCAGTTTCAGTGGAAATGCACGGTTTCTGTCTTCAAGAACGTTGTGTCAAGTGATCAGCTACTGTGCAGCTGCCTCACTCATTTTTTTGCCAATCGTAAAATCATGCCAACGTTGTCTATGTTGCAGCTCCTGTTTTTTGCAGAGACTCTGTGTAGTACATCTATTTGTTTGATTTTAAATCTGGCATCATCTTTTTGTAATATTTTCTAGCTTCTTTCCAGCTTCTTGACCCCAAGTTTTTCCCCCCATACATTTTTATGCCCGTATTTTGCCCATACCCATTCTCAGCTGCGCACACGTGGAGGCATGCATGTGCTGCAGCTCGAGACACCCTCCCGTGACTTACCCTTCCCTCCCACCTACGCTAGCCACCGGACCTCCACCCTGGCAGTGGAACCACAGGGAAGTAATGACCAATGTGAGGACAGCTGCCCTACGGCTGCACAATCCTGCTCTACCCCGGTGTCAGCCCCCGACAACCCGAGTCCTGTTGTACCGGGTTGCTAACATGACGAAAGGTAAGGCAACCAGTGCCTCAGCCTCTGTGCCACCGGGCCAACGACCCCATGCTTTAACTTGCTCTCCTGCTCTAACTTCCTCAGCAATCAAAAAACAGCAGTTAATAACTGTGACGAGAAACAATGACAGTATTGCACCCATCACTGTCAGACACAAATGACTACTATATTGTATCGGTCATAACAGACATATTATCCGGTATTTTAAATTATCATATACAATTAAGTCATAAAAGTTTCAGGTCAGCAACTATATCTAAATTTGATGGAAGAGGTGGACACCTGTGGAGCAACGTCTTTTAGGGCCTATATATTAGAGTCGCTCTTCTCTTGATATTTGAGATTACAGGTTATGCAAGCATTGGGGGTGCAGGTAACCAGACCCAAACCCCTCAATGACACGTTTACATTTTGGCGGATTCGCCCAAAACTGGCTAAGGCCAATTCCTCAAGTATCCTCCCAAAGTAAATGACATACAATACCCGTTAGTTATGTATGAAACACATTGGATGACTGGATCACTTTAGATTTAGAACACTTTTGATCAATTTATGAATGTTTTAAGTGTAAATAATCCATCCTGGGTGTATGTCAGTGCTGCAATAACCTGACTTCCTGCATGGTTGAAGGTCCTCAGCTATGCCTCGGGCGTCACAACCCAACCAGATTGGTCTTTTTTTGCAATACTGCCACATATCCAACCATGGACTATTCCTTACATAATGTATTTTGTGTTTGTCAGTTTTAATTTAGGTTATATGATTGTAATGACTCTTGCAGTTGAACAAATATTACTACTGCTACTACTACTATAACGGGCATCAGTCACAGACAGCAGCACTGAAATTTGTGCGGCTAAGTTTGGGTCCATAAGAGGAGACCTCAGTGCATAGGGTGGGTGAATCTAAATTTGTTATTTCACCTCAGGAATCTGGTATTTTATAAACCCAACTAAGTAGTGCCAAGTATAAAATGTTGTAAGGTGGCCTGGCAAAGCAATATCTGAGTCAGAACAACATGACAAAAAGGTATTCTATCTTGGAACCTGGAACGCAAAACAGAACAACACAGAATTAATGCTGGGCACGGACAAGGTTTGCAAGCTGTAAGAAAGCTCATGCTCTGTATGCCCAAGGGACTAGGAAGCCTGCTAAATGCCCTTTAGAAGTACCACATGGAATGGACAAATGCTGCAACGCACACTGGAATTTGCACCACAACATACCTGAAGCAATCAAACATTTTTCGTACGAGATCTGTGAGTTATCATCCAGAGTTACTTTGTTTTCTCGAACATCCAGGTCCACCACCTTTAAAACAGGACATATAGTTAGATAAGCGACTGAAGCATAAACTTAACCCTTAGGCTCTGAACAGAATTAGAACATACAGGAAGGAATTCTGGACTGATGCATCAGTCTGCAGCACAGCGAGGGTTAACGGAACAACACTTTGTATCACAAAATACACTCCTTACAGTTCAGTAAACAGGGGGCTTAAACACTGTAGTTTTTAAGCCCAGTGGCCAAACACTACCCGCCCCCTCCCCCATTAAAGGCAATGGGAAATTATTTTTTAGTAAGTTTGCTGCTCTCCCATTTTCCTTTCTATGCCACTTTTATATTCTGATATTCTTTGGCCAATTTCTGATAAAGAAATAAATAACCCAGCTTTTGCATGCCCTCAGATCTACATGGAGTTCCACTCTCCTCACCAGCTACTGCTCATTCTTTTCATATTCCTAAGACATTTCAGGACACCATTCCATGCTATTTAGCTGACTGGCCAGGAACGGAGTTAGTAATGCCACGGTGTGTTCAGGTAGTATGAACAGAGAGAACAGCAACTGCTGAGCAGAAAGGGATTCAGAGCAGTCACAAAGGCAAAAAAGATCACTGGACAGATACTAAGAGGAAAACAGAAGACCATCTAGAAGTGTGAAAAAACATTTCCTATCACCTTTTAATACAGTTGTGATGGTGGTCTTATGGTCACCTGTCCCATTAGGACTAGGACGGAGACTACCACCACTCATTTCACTAAGGCCACTGAACAGCCCTCAGCTGATCATGGTTTTTGACCACTACTGATCAATCCTGGATTCAACCCAGTGATCTAGAGATGAAAGACTCCTTAACCCACCATGCCATTCAATCCTCCACCTTTTTTGAGCACATTTTAAACAAATAATTCACTACTGAAGCTCTTGCTAAGATTCCTACAACAACACAGCAAAGGGCTTTCTTTGCGTCTTTTCAGTAACCTGTTCCAATGCAACAGAAATTCCATGTTTTTTTTTTTTTCAGAGAAAAAAAAATTACAACTGCTTTTGATTACAAAGCTACAAAAACTAACCGCAATTAAGATCCTATGTATCAAAGGGGAAACATTTCCAGTTCACACTCGTTTACCTAGTTCTCTTTGTTACAGTTGTTCTGCACAGTTCATAGGTCGTGCAATTTTACACCACTCCCCCCCATCCAGCTGCTACCAAAAGTTGTACCTTGTATTTTTTGTTTGTTTGTCCCCCTTCCCGTTTGCATTCCCCCCCCCAGTGCACTAGCGGCCCCCTTCATGCTGGCCACCCCAGCCCCATCACTCCAACATCCCCTAGGACATATGGTCTTGCAGAGGCAGTGTGGCCTGGGTCCTCAGGTGGTGGGTCTATGAGTTGTCAGTCATCCTGCCGCCAGTGCACCTGTTAATTCCATGTGTTTTCCCTCCTGTCACAAAACAGCAGGCATGCAGTGATGACAATGGCAGTGTGATGCATCTGTGTTCAGGTGCACACGCAGGACGTTCCACCAGCTCCCTCCTTTCATGCCACCCATGCTGCATTACCACAAGCCCTTCATCTGGTGGCAGTCTAAGGTCAGGCTGACATCCTTCCAGTGGTTGAGGAAGGGGGACAGATTATTTTCCTGGGAGGTGGAGCTGGGCACCAGACCTGCTAGCTTGTCGAGGGGGCAGAGTTTTTTCTATTCCCTAACAGGTCAGGCTAAATACATCATTGGGGAGGGATTTTTAATTCACTGACAGGCCAGGTTGGGCACAGAACCCAAGTTGTTGGGGAGTGTTAACAGTTTGTTTTTACTTCCCTGATGGGCCACATTGGGCACTGGACCTGTCAGACAGTCTGGGGGCTGGCCTCATCTTGCACTGTATGTGTCAGTTTTTTTGAGGGGGACATATTTTTTTTTTTTATTACCATTCAAATATTCCCGGCTTGCCCCATTTCTCCTTAGAAGGAGTGTATCTACAGCTCCACTGAGAGAGTCTGTTAATTCTGCAACTAGTGTCACAATTCCAAAAAACAAGAATGAGACTCCATCTCTGTACCTATATTCTTTATTTCAAGTAACAGGTCTTTGTGCTATGTTTTGCCCTAAAATGGCTTAATCATGCATGATCCTTCATCTGTAATTCGTGGATACTCTGTTCAGAATCAGGTTCTGCCGGCCTGGTGGTGCAGAGGGTTTAGGCGCTGGACGCCAAACCTCGTGCCATGCTGGCAAACCCGGGTTTGGAAACTGACTCAGGCCACCAGGGGTCAGCGGGGGTCGGACTGCGTGCCCGACAGCTTGCTCTCCTTCTCCGGGAAGGGGTAGGAAGCTTGCCCTACCGTTATACCGCCACCACCTGTGTAACCTCGGATAGTGCTGGCATGGATGGGGAAGCAGCAGGGAGGGTTGACGTCGGCAGAGGACAGGAGCGGATGCATGTCTCTGCGGGCATCTGCCTCATTGGTCCTTACTGTACGTTGACGGACGGACAACAGAACAAGGAAATTCCTCTGCGCCCGCTCCAGGCGACGAATCCACTGCACCATGACCACAACAGGAACTGGGGGAAGATTCCACTGTGCGTGCTCCAGGAAGGAGATTCGGGGGAGACTGGGGTCCTCCCCTGTCCTGCCCGAGGGTTACCGGGGGTTCTAGAGGTAAGAATGGAGCAACATACCCTAGGAACAGACCAACTGATCCTCAAATGTGGTGTGTAGTGCTCGGGGGTGTTGAGAGAAGGAACGGACGCAGAACAGAGAGAGGGGATAAAAAGAAAGTTAAAAAAAAGAATCAGGTTCTAAGGTTTTTGAACTATTTAGGGGCTTCTCAGTTGCTCTGCCTGGCTCTCAGTGTCACCTTCAGCTGCACATCTGAGTAAAGTTACTGTATGCCCTGAGGAAGGGGAAGTAATCCTCACAACACTGGCATCGCTTCAGTATCTGTCACCAGACTGGGTACAATCAAATATATAAAAAAACCAAAAAACATATTGGGTGAGCGAATCTCATTTCTCAAGACACTGACAGGCATTGCTTAGGCTTTAATCTGGGGCCGATGCCTCTCACTTTGTTTCTCATTCCAGACACTAAGTACACTGGAACCTTGTGTACTCCGATGGTTTACGGGCTTCTCAGCTGCTCTGCCTGGCTCTTGTCGTCCTCGCATGTTCTTGATGTGATGTCATCCCACTGGACGACGTCACAGCAACAGAGTGTGGGGAGGACACTGAGAGCCAGGCAGAGCAAGTGAGAAGCCTATAACAGTTCAAAAACCTCAGATTTTAAATTAATCTGAACAGAATATCTATGAATTACAGATGGAGTATCATACATTATTAAGCCATTTTTTGATGAACCATAGCACAAAAGCCTGTTACGTGAAACAAACAATATGGTGTACTGAGATAGTCTCATTCTTTTTTTTTTTTTTTTTTTTATTAGGAATTTTGACATTTTTTATTTCCTGACAGACTGCGTTGCATACTAGACACGTCAGGTAGTTGAGTAAGGGGACAGATATAGAGATATATATTTTTTTTTTGGTGCTAATATTCTCTGATGGGCTGGGCTGGTCCGCAGACCCAACAGGTAGCTGAGAGAGGGGGCAGACAGGGCACCAGAAATTACTTTCTTGCCTACATTCCCTGTAGTTACCAGCATGGAAGTCATGTGCCTTGTAAAACATGGAGTGACACAGAAACACACTGGGACACAGTGCGCATGGAAGTTATTATATAAAATCAAATTTAATTATATTCTACGGTCCCAACGCTACAAGAATCTAACTCCTATGCTGGCAGGCCGGGTTGGGCACTGGACCCCTCTGATGGTTGGTGGAAGGAGCCAGATTTTCTGTTATTCCCTGTTGGGCCAAGTTCGGCATCAGAAATTTTATTCTGTTCTACATTCCCTGTGCTACCATTATGTGACTCCTGTGTCTTGTAAAAACTTTAGAATACAGTGAGTCTGAAAGTCATGATTTAAAACTAAACCATACTGCATACTACTGTCCATGCACTGCCAAAATCTAACTCCTGTGCTTTGTGAAGCACCAGACTTATCAGGCAGTTGGGGGAGGAAAACAGATTCGATTTACTCCCTAATGGGCTGGGCATCAGATCATTTTGCAATGGCAATTTTCAATGTAATAGTAGTGTAAGCATGCATGCATAAAATAGGCTGGAAATAACATATTCTTGTAAATAAGCACAGTGAAACGATTAAGACTGTTTTTATGTTGGCCAAGTGTTGTTCCGCAAATTGCATCGTCCTGGCCCCTTGTTGCTCCACTGATCCCCCTCCCCCCTTTTTTGTTTTCCCAGCCCCTGGTCAAGCTACACGGATTCACTAGGAACACAACTGTTTGTTCATAATTTTGACAGGCTGGAAGACAGAACTACAGGTTATTCACTTGTAACCCTAGTTCTAGGAGTGGTATACTATTCACATCCACACTATGGCAGTTCCACTGGAATAGGCCGATTCTTAGGACGTCTTCATGCTACGCGTCTCCCACCATCCAGTTGGTACATCCTCCGGTTCCACCCTGTGATGTCCGATCTTTGCAGGATGGAAGCACGGATCCATGTATCACTTGCCAGGGGAGGCCAGAGTGGGCTGTGTGAATGTGAACCATACACTACTTCTAGCACAACAGTTACAAGTGAGTAACCTATATTTCTAAGGGCATGAATACAGCTCACTAGCCAGACTGTGGCAGACTCCTCGCAGTTCTCTAGAAGGAGGTGGAACAAGGCATACACCCATATTTGGCGAACAGAGACTGGTGAACTGAGGCCCCAAATGCAGCATCCCGACATGACATGATGCTGTAATGGGAAATGAAGGTGTGTGTTTTCCTCCAGGTAGCAGCCCTGCAGATCTTCTGTATATGACGTCCCTGGAGGCAGTCACCGAGGCAGCAGTATGTCTGATAGAAGGAGCCCAAAGCCCTCCGAGAGGCTCCCTATCAGCCAGCCTATAATAGAGGTGGATGCAGAATGTTATCAACTTGCCAACTGTCCACTTTCAGCATATACTGTATTACAAACAGCTGGCGAACCTCACCCTGAACTCCAGCAGTGCACTCCTTATAATAAGTGAGTGCTCACCGCAGGTCCAGAGTGCGGAGTCTGGGGTAGGCCTCAGAAGAAGGATTACTGAAGCATACCAGAAGATTTATCAACTGGTTAAGATGAAACTCTCATAACACATTCTGGAGGAACTTTGGGTGGGAGCAAAGTATAGCCTCGTCCTTGTGGAAGACCAGATATGAAGACTCCAACCTGGAACTCACTAATATTTCTGAATGATGTGATAGCCACCAAGAAGGCCATTGTCCACAACAAGCATGACATCTCACACCTGTGCACAGGCTCAAATGGCTTGCCCATGAGCACAGCAGGCACCAGATACAAGTCCTAAAGTGGCAATGGCTCACGCATTGAAGGGACAAAAGGTCAAGGCCTTTAAAAAAGTGCCTGACCACCATCCCTAGGGCCACAGTCTACATACCATCTGCACTGGGTAAGCATGGATGGCTGCCAGATGTACCTTAAGGATCATATCCAGCAGTCCAGACAGAGAGGGATCAGAGGTACTCTGGGATGTTTGCCACAGGGCTGGCAAAGGGGATCAAGTTTCTTGCTCGGGCAGCAAATTGAGAACCTCTTCCACTTAAGATGAATAGTATCTGCAAGTCGACTCCTTTGGGGAAGCCTCCACAATGTGAAACACACCTGAGAGTCCAAAGGCCTGGCACTCTAGCTGCTCGGGAACTGGGCCAAGAGGTGCAGGTACTGATGGTCTGGGTGCAGGACTCTGCCCTGTTGTCTCATCAGCAGGTCCGGACAGAGGCAATCACCATGGACACCTGCTGCTGAGGCTGAGGAGATCCCGGGATCAGAACTATCTAGGCCAGTCTGGAGCCATCAAGATTATCTGTGCCTTCTCCTTCCTGGCCTGGACCTCCACTTTGTAGGTCAAGCGGAAGGGAAGCATATATGAGACCTGGGGTCCAGGGCCTGGTGAAGGCTTCCCCTAACAATGTCCCAGACAGTGGGGGGCAGGCACAAAATAGCCTCAGCTTTCTGTTCTCCTAGGATACGAACAGGTCCTCCAGAAGTGGACCAATCGGGAGAACAGGTGGATTACCACCGCCTGATGCAATGACCACTCGTGACATATCTCTCAGCCAGCTGAGAGGGTCTGCCAGCTGACCATGAACTCCTGCAACATGAATTGCCAGGAGATCTGCACCAGGTTGCGCATAACTGTTGAAGTGCCGAGGGCCTCCACAAGCAAGGGAAGGGAGTAAAGTTCCGCCCTGTCCGTTCACGTAAAACATGGTCGTGGTATTGTCTGTCTGAATCTCCGTGACCCAACTCCTGATCAGAGAAGCGAATTCCATGAGAGACACTGCACTGAATGGAGCACCAGCAAGTTAATGTGCTGAAGAGACTCCCTGGATGACAAGAATCCATGGGCTCTGTGGTCTCCCAGGTGTGCTCCCCACCTCACCAGAGACATGTCCGCTGTGAGAGTGATGGTCGGTTCTGGACAGATAAACAGGATTCCGTCATTCTGATGTTGAGGGACCAGCCACTCCTGGATGGCATCCCACAGAGGCTGGGTCACAAGGACTGGCTGTTCAGATGACCTAGGTGCTGAAACCACTGGCAGCCCAGCTCCCACTGTAGGTGGCAACCACCAGCATGCCCAGTGGACCACGCTGGAGATGGATGCCATGTACCCCAGCAGCCTGAGAAAATCCTAGCCAGGGTGCAAGTGCCCAACCTGAAATGTTCAGGCAAGGAGGTAAGGTCCCGAGCCCAGTCTGCAGGGTGATGGACTTTGGCCTGCAGGAAGACTAGTTATGCCCTGATGATTCTGATCACCTATGAAGAGATCAGTTTGGATTTGTCTAGGTTGACCAACAGGCCCAAGTCTCTGTTCTACAGCCTCCCTGGGCGGCCCGGCTATCAGACAGAGTTTGTGCACCGAAGCTAGGGAGGTCAGGTGGGTCTGTGTGGATGAACATCATATACCACTACTAGAAAGTTTGTTAAGCAAGAACTTACCGTAACAGATCTTCAAGGTACAGTCTCTTGCAGTAGGTTATTACTCTTGGGAGTCCGCTAGGTGGCGCTGTCACACGGTAGCTTCTTCCAGCAGTCTCCTATAGGGCCGCCCCATACATCACTTCCTCTGGCTGTGTATAAAAGGGGGCGGTCCCTAGGCACACACTGTTCCCTGCCAGTTGCAGTACGCAAAAAGGCAGAGAACTGAGGAAAACTGACGGACCAAGGGAAAAAAACCATCCCAGCATCTTGAGATCCAAGGACCCTGAGGAAAAAAGGCAGGGGGACGGAGGGCAGGATTGTACCTACAGCAAAAGACCGTACCTCTACTGTTACAGTGAGTTCTTACGTAATAAACTATCTTCTATGGACAGGTCTCTTGCAGTAGGTTATTACTTTTCGGAGAGTACCAAGCAGTTATAAAAAAGGGAGGATTAGCAGAGCAGAAAGTCAGGATATAAACCACGGCTCCCAGCAATGCCAAGATGATACAGCCGTGAAAATGGAAAAAGAAGTGGCAAACACACCAGGCAGAAGCCATGGAGGAGCCGCAGACACATCCAAGGGACAGCTGTGTGATCTTGGACAAAGGACGGCTTCACAAAAAGCCATAGTCAGGTCAACTCAAGCCACACCTGGAAGGGCTGAGAAGCCAGGGGTGGCAAGGACAGTATTACTCCACGAAGGAAGAGCAGGACTAGGGCCACGCCAATGATTCAACCGGCTGAGCCGGGGTCAAGAGGCCATGGCGAGGAGAAATCCAGTAGAGCTCCGAAGGTGTGGAAAGTGTGGGAGGTAGTGGAGTGCAGCGGGGCAAGATGCCCCAGAAATCTCACAGCAAGGGGACATTGAAGGGCTCCAGGAGGGAGAGTAGCAGAGGTCCCCAAGAAATCTGCAAGGAGTGAAATGTCCAGTAACGGAAGCAAGCCTCCAAAAACGGGTGGAAAATCCCCCAGGCACCTCCGAAGCCTGCAGGAGGAAGTCAGGGGAAAGACCCATGGAGCGGCTAAGGCACCGGCCCGGGCCCAGGAGGGGGACGGGCAGGGTGGAGGAGCTAAAGGGCAGATCCTGAGCCCACCATGGTGCTGGGACCCCCCACGGGCCTGGGAGTGCACAGCCTGCCCACAGGAGTGGAGGATAGGGTCCGTGGCGAGCACGGTAGAGGTCCTGCACCAACCAGAGAGTATGCCCAGAGGCCTGGAGGGAATCCAGAGTGGCCTGGGCACCAGGACCAAACAACCGGTCCCCACAGAATAGGGTACTGCAGGGTTTTAAATAACTGATTAGCAGTTTTTTTCTTGGGGCAATGCTAACTGTACAGAAAATACAGGTTACTCACCTGTAACAGGAGTTCTAGGAATGGTATATGTTGTTCATCCACACTATCTGGCAGGTTCCTTGCCACTTTAAATCTTGCCGGAAGGTCTTCAAGCTGGCTCCTCCCACCCACCGGGTGGTAAAACTCGGCTCCACCCATGGCGCCAGATCTAGCCGCTGGAAGCCAGGTTGTGCTGTCCGAAGCCGGGAGGTCGGGTGGAGTCATGTGGATGAACAACATATCCATTCTAGAACTCCTGTTACAGGTGAGTAACAAAAGTTACCTACCTGTAACAGGAGTTCTAGAATGGCATATGTTGTTCATCCACACTTATTGGCAGGTTCCTTGCCGCTTTAAATCTTGCCGGAAGGTCTTCAAGCTAGCTCCTCCACCCACCTGGGTGGTAAAACTCGGCTCCGCCCCATGGCGCCAAGATCTGGCCAGCTGGAAGCTCAGGTTAGGCCGGCCGGGAGGAGTCGGAGAATAGGGATGAACAACATACCATTCTAGAACTCCTGTTACAGGTGAGCAACCTGTATTTCTAGGGACATGGATATGTTGTTCATCCACACTTATTAGCAGACCCTAGCAGTTCTCCGGGAGGAGGGAGGCAAGGCGCACACCCCCTACTTAGGGAATAAAGACTGGAGAACCGAGGCCCCAAAACCAGCATCCCGGCGTGACTCAAGGTTGATGTGGTAATGGGTAATAAAGGTGTGTGCTGACTTCCAGGTAGCAGCCCTGCAGATTTCTTGGATAGGGACATCCCTGGAAGCAGCCACCGATGCAGCAGTATGACGGGTAGAATGAGCTCTTATCCCTCTGGGAGGCTCCATGCCCGCCAACTTATAGCAGCGATCTATGCAGGAGGTGACCCACCTGCCTATCGTCCGCTTGGCTGCAGGTCTGCCAGATGCGGCTTCAGCGTAGGTGACAAACAGCTGGCGAACCTCTCCCCGAATTTCAGCCGTGCGCTCCTTATAATAAGCGAGTGCCCTTCTAGGGTCCAGAGTATGGAGCCTATATTCGGCCTCCGAGGTGTGATTGGGGTAGAACACCGGCAGAGTCAACACCTGGTTAAGGTGAAACTCCGACACCACCTTCGGAAGGAATTTCGGTTGGGGGCGCAGGACAACCTTGTCCCTGTGGAAGACCAGGTAAGGAGACTCGATGCAAAGCGCCTGGAGCTCTCCCATCCTTCTGGCTGACGTGATAGCCACCAAGAAGGCGGTCTTCCACGACAGGTGAGAGAGATCACACCTGTGCATTGGTTCAAATGGCTTGCCCATGAGCTTTGCCAGTACCAGCAGTAAATCCCACGGAGGTGGAGGTTCTGGCACCGGAGGGGAAATGTGATCAAGGCCTTTGAAAAAGCACTCGACCACCTTTTCCTGCGCCACCGACTGCTCCCCGGCCCGCGCCCGGTAAGCAGAGATGGCTGCCAGGTGCACCTTTAGGGTCGTCGACCTAAGCCCTTGACTAGAAAGGGACCATAAATAGTCCAAAATGCTTGCCACAGAACAGGAGGAAGGGTCCAAGCCCTTGCCCTGACACCAAATGGAGAATCTCTTCCATTTGAAGGCGTAGCATTTTCTGGTCGACTCCTTACGGGACGCCTCAACAACACTGAGGACCTCGTCGGAAAGACCCAAGGCCTGGAACTCTAGCCGCTCAGGAACCAGGCCGTCAGGTGCAGGGATTGAAGGTCCGGATGGAACACCTTCCCTGACTGACTGAGAGCAGGTCCGGGCGAGCTGGAAGCTGCCGGGAGCCTGGAGCTGAGGCTGAGGAGATCTGGGTACCAGAACTGGCGGGGGCCAGTCTGGGGCTATCAGGATCACCTACGCCTTGTCCCTCCTTGCTTTGGGAAGCACCTTGTGAATCAAGGAAATGGGGAAAGTAGAAGAGGCCGGGGTCCACAGCCTCAGAAGGCATCCCCTGCATCGAGCCCTGCTGAGGCGGGCGGGCATGAAACAGCCCAGGCCGGCTCTCCCTGGAGGCAAACAGGTCCACCTGGGGTGTGCCCCAGTGGAAGAACAGATCTTGTACTACCTCCGGCAGGAGAGACCACTCATGAGATGCAGCCCCTATCTGGCTCAGGGCATCGGCCAGGGTGTTGGAGGCTCCTGCCACATGAATGGCTAGGAGATCCGCCTCCAGGCTGCGCACGAGTGACCAATGCGGAGAGCTTCCTTGCATAGAAACATGGAGCGCGTCCCGCCCTGGCGGTTCAGGTAGTACATGGTCGTGGTATTGTCCGTTTGGACTCGGACCACTTGACCCCGGAGAAATGGAGCAAAGGCGGTGAGAGCTAGGCGGACCGCTCGGAGCTCCAGCAGGTTGATGTGGCATCGGGACTCCCGCTGGGACCAGAGGCCATGCACTCTGTGTTCCCCAGATGGGCACCCCAACCCATCAGAGAGGCATCGGTTGATAGAGACGAAGGCTCGGAGCGACAAACGGATGCCCTCCTGCAGATGGAATGGAGCGGTCCACCACTGGAGGCGTTCCACATCTCCTGGGTCATTATCACTAGCTGGTCCAAAGGATCGCAGCGTTGTGACCACTGGCTGGCCAGTCCCCACTGAAGGGGGCGCATGTGCCAGCCGCCCAACGGACCACGCTGGTACAGGCCGCCATGAGACCCAGAAGGCGCAGGAAGTCCCGGGCAGGGCGCGATTGCCCAACCAGAAATGATTGGGCAAAGGAGGTAAGAACCTCGGCCCTGTCCGCCGGGAGCCGTGCTCTGGCTCGAAGAGAGTCGAGCTCTGCCCCGATGAACAGGATCACCTACTTCGGCTCGAGTTCTGACTTGGCCTCGTTGATGAGAAGGCCAACTTGAGAGCAAACCTGGAGGGCCAGATCTCTGGACCGCTCCACCTCTCGCTGGAGGAGGCTGCTATCAGCCAATCGTCCAGGTAAGGGTACACCTGACCCCTGGCCGAGAGGAATGCTGTCACCACTGCCATGCATTTGGTGAAGAACCTGGGAGCTGGAGATAAGCCAAAGGGCATGGCTCGGAACTCAAAGAGGGATCCCTCCGCTCGAAAGCGGAGGAACCTCCGATGTGACGGACGGATAGGGACGTGAAAGAACGCGTCCTGTAGGTCCAGAGAGCAGAACCACACGCTGTGTTCCAGAGATGGCATTATCTGCGCCAGAGTGACCATCCTGAAGGTTCGAGACCTTAGGAACCTGTTCAGGTCGTGAAGGGGCGCCAGCCCCCCTCTGCGGAACCAGGAAATACCTGGACACGAACCCGGGTCTGAAGAGGGTCCTCCACCTCATGATCACCTCCTTTGGAGGAGGAGGCGATGTCGGCTCGGCGAGCACGCCAGTGAGCCTGCGGACCCCGAGGCCCCTGAGTGCGACAGCTCTGAAGGGCGGGCCTGCTGGAATTCCAGAGGTAGGCCTTTTCCCACCACCTCCAGTACCCACCTGTCCGTGGTAACAGCGGACCAGGCAGAAAGGAAGTGTCTGAGCCCTCCCCACGGAGGCCAGCAGTGGTGAAGGCAGGGATGGGGGCAACACCCTCAGCCAGTCACTCAGAGCAGGCTTGGAGGAGGGACGACCAAGGGACCTCCCGGGCCTTCTACCTCCCTGCTTCCTGTTGGAGGAAGCCGGCGAGCTTGGGTTTGGGATACCAAGGTGCAGCCTACTGGCCCTAAGCGTTGCTGGGCAGGGCGCTAGGTGGGGGAGAAGAATGAAGGGCTTAGGCTGTGGCTGGCGCCGTCCTTCTGAGCAGAAGAGACCCAGTCCAAGGTAGCATTGGACTTCTTGATCCTCTGCAGGTGACCTTCCACCCCAGGGCCAAGAGGTCGGTCCCAAAAGGGAACATCTGCCAACTTGTGCTGGGTATCCGAGGTAAAGGTGGATATCCTCAGCCAAGCCCGATGGACGCATGGCCACTGCGGCCGCTACAGACCTGGCACATGAGTCCCGATGTCTGCGCAGTCTGGAGCTGTTGTTTAGCCACTGCCCTGCCCTGGTCCGCACCTGCCTGACCGTAGTCTGCAGATTCTGGGAAGATGAGGGACAACCTCATCCAGGGAGCCCAACAGGGCGTGAGAAAATGTGCCATGAGGACGGCCGAACTGGGCTGACAAAGGCCGAGAGAGGCGCATGCACAGACTTTTCGCCCGGCATAATCCAATTTCTTGGATTCCTTGTCGGAGGTTTCTACATCCTAGCGTTCCTGTGGCAGACATGTTGGTAACAACCCCTCGGCTGAGGGTGTTCAAAAAAACGGACAGGGAACCGGTAGGGACGCATACTTCCTAGCCAGCCTGGCCGAGCGCAGGGCAGGAAGAAGGGCAGCTGCCAAAGTTCCAGGCCGGACCCACTATAACCCGGCCACGGAAGGCCTCCGTAGGAGAACCCTCAGTCCAGAATCTCCGTGAGAATACCTGGCCCGTTTAGAAACAGGTTCGAGCTTCATCCCAGTGGACTCCGAGATGAGTCGAAGCAACCCTAAGAAGGACGAAGGGCTATCGTCCATTGACTGCCCTCCCGAGGACTCCAAGTCCATGCGCTTGGAGAAGAGGGAGGAACCATCATCGGACTCAGAAGAGTCCTCAAAGAGCTGCCTCGGGCCTGAGCCACCCTCCACCTGCCGAGGTTTATCGAGAGTGAGGGTGACAGACAGCCTATGGGGCAAACCCAAGGCCGACCGAGAATTTTTGGTCGGAGCCCCAACTAATGGCTGTGGAGGCGGAGGTTCCACCAGAATCGGTGGGGCAGCTGGATTGGCCAGAAACAACCGGCCTGAGAACAGGCTCCTCAACAACGAGGGGTTGTTTGGCTGCTCGGTGACAACCATTAATGGCCGGGAAGGCGACACAGGCGACTTATTCCCGGTCAAAAAGCTAATTGCCACATAAGTTCCTCGAACCTCCGGCGCAACTTGCGCAAAGCCTCCCTAAATCCGAGGAAAGGCGGCGGTTGCACGTGATGCCGAGGAACCGCCTATGGCGGGTGGGATTAGTTGGACTGCGAGGATGTCGAGACAGAGACCGAGAGTCTCGACTAGGCCGAGGAAGCGCGGAAGGAGTGTCGAAATTGGCACTCCTTCCGGCTCGGACGATCCCACCGGGTCTGGAACCAGAGGCACAGACGCAGCCGACGGGATCATCAACTCCCCCCGGGGAACCGGGAGAGGGGATTCTCAGCTTCTCCAGCAGACAACCCGTCTAACAGGTCGAGAAAAATCTCGACCGCGTCGACGGAGTCTCGATCAACTGGCCTGATGGGGACACCGTGAAGCCAGTGGCCGAGCTAGAGGTCTGACGAAGTCGACGATCGACCGATGAGGAGGGGATCTTTCCCGCTCCCAAGAGCGTCGACGGAGACTTACTTTTACTCTTTTGGACCTGGAAAGGTGCACGAAGAAGTTGGACCCTCAACCTTGGTCGGAAAGGTCAGACAAAGCTCCTTAAAGAAGCGGTCACGGCACCGAGAGAGTGGGACAAATGCACTGGCCGAGGTGAAGCCCGCACCGCCTCCTCTTGAGGCGATCATCTGCTTGAGCTGATCCGCTGACCGCCGCCTTGGACACCGCCTCCCTGATTTCACGGTGGATTCTTTTCTAGGCGCCCCAGTTATGTCAGAGGCATACGGTCTTCAAGGGCGTGGGCCGAAAAGGAAGAAGCACGAAGTCGCGAGCCTGCGGGTCGTGCTCAGGCCAAGCAGTAGATGCCGTGGAGTGCGGATCCATCCCCAGACATCTTCTGCCAGAAAGACTTCCCCGAAACCGGGAGTCGATTGTCCATCGCAGCTGCGGGGAGAAGAAGACCAAGTCTTTTAGCAAAACCTTTTGATTTGAACTTTGAAGAATTAAGAACCAGTCTTAAGCGCGGCACGTTAAGGAGGGAACCTGAGCTTCCAAGCGGTAAGGAGATCTCTGGCGTCATGGGGGGCCGGAGTTTTACCACCGGGTGGGTGGGAGGAGCTAGCTTGAAGACCTTCCGCAAGATTTAAAGCGGCAGGAACCTGCCAATAAGTGTGGATGAACAACATATCCATGTCCCTAGAACCTGTATTTCTGGGACATGGATATGAGCCATCCACTATCTAACACGAACTCTAGCAGTTCTCTGGGAGGAGGCGAGGCAAGGCGCACACCCCTATTTAGGAAATAAAGACTGGAGAACCAGGGCCCCAGCCAGCATCCCGGCGTGACCCAAGGTCGATGTGGTAGGGGTAAACGGTATGTGCCGACTTCTAGGTAGGAGCCCCGCAGATATCCTGGGTAGGGACATCCCCGGAAGCAGCCACCGATGCAGCAGAAGGGTGGGTTAAATGAGCACTTATCCCTCTGGGAGGCTCCATGCCCGCCCACCTATAGTGGAGATCTATGCAGGAGGTGACCCACCCGCTCATCGTCCGCTTGGCTGCAGGTCTGCCAGGTGCGGCTTTAGCGTAGATGACAAACAGCTGGCGAACCTCCCCGAACTTCAGCCCTCACGCCTCCCGAGGAAGGCGGGCGCTCAATTAGGGTCCAAATGGAGCCTATATCGGCCTCCGAGGTGTGAATGGATTGAACCCGGCAGAGACAATACCCGGTTAGGGTAGCAGCTCCGACACCATCTCGGAAGGAACTTGGTGGGGGCGCAGGACAACCTTGTCCCTGTGGAAGACCAGATAGGGAGACTCGAAGGAGCCCAGAGCTCTCCCATCCTTCTGGTTGGCGTGGTAGCCCCCTGAGAAGGTGTTCTTCCACAACAGGTGGGAGAATCGCACCTGTGCATAGGTTCGAATGGCTTGCCCATGAGCTAAGCCCATACCAGCATAAGATCACGGAGGTGGAGATTCTCTACCGAGGAGCGTGATCAAGGCCTTGGAAAAGTGCCAGACCACCTTTCCTGTGCCACCGACTACCTTCGGCCCGTGCCCAGGAGGACAGGGCGGCTGCCAGGAGCTTGCAAGATGGAAGTGGGCCAAGCCCTTGCTAAAGAAGAAGAACGGACCACAGGTAGTCGGAATGCTCGCCAAGGAACAGGAGAGAGGACCAGGCCCTATCCTAACACCAAATGGAGAACTCTTCCATTTGAAGGCGTAGCATATCTGGTCGACTCCTGGCGGGACACCTCAACAACGTCGAGGACCTCGCCGGAAGACCCAAGGCCTGGCCACTAGCCGCACAGGAACCAGGCCGCCAGGTGCAGGGATTGAAGGTCTGGATGGAATACCTTCCCCTGACAACAGAGATCAGGACCAGGCGGACTGGAAGCCGCCTCGGGAGCCTGGGGCTGAGACTGAGGACAGCTGGATACCAGAGCTGGCAGAACCAGTCTGGGGCTACCAGAATCACCTGCGCCTAGTCCTCCTCGCCTTGCCTGTGGGTCAAGGAAATGGGGAAGGCGTAGAGGCCGGGGTCCAGCGGCCTCAAAGGCATCCCTACAGCGAGCTCTGCTGAGGCGGGCATGAGACAGTCTCGGCCGCATTCTCCTGGAGGGAAAAAGTCCGCCGAGGCGTGACCTAGTGGGAGAAAGATCTTGTGCACCTCTGGCAGGAAGACCACTCGTGAGCGCGCCCTTATCCGGCTTAGGGCATCAGCCAGGGTGCTGGAGGCTCCTGCCATCGAGAATGGCTAGGAAAACCGCCTCCAGGCTCTGCATGCAGACCAAATACGGAGAACACTCCTCACGCCAATGGCAAGGCGCGTCCGGCCCTGGCCGGTGAGAGTAAGCACATGGTGGTGGTACTGTCCGCCTGGACCTAAACCACTTGACCCGCACAGGCGGAGAGAAAAAGGTGCAAGCTAAGCGGACGCATGAAGCTCCAGCAGGTTGAAATGGCATCGGGACTCGCGGGGGACCAGAGGCCAGTGCACTCTGTGCTCCCTTGATGGGCACCCCAGCTCATCAGAGATGCATCGTTACTTGAAGACCAAATGGACTCTCGGGGTGGATCGAACAGGATGCCCTCCTGCAGATGAGCTGGAGCGGTCTGCCATAGGAGAGCATTACATCCCTGGGTTACTGTCACGGGCTGGTCAAAGGATGGCAGCGGTGTGTGACCGCTGGCTGGCCAGCCCAAGGGGGCGCATGAACCGTGAGGTCAATCGAGACCACGCTGGTGCAGGCAGCCACGAGGCCAGGAGGTGCAGGAAGTCCCGGGCAGGGCGAGTGCCCAATCAGACATAATTAGGTAAGGAGGAAGAACCTCGGCCCTGTCTGCGGGGCGAGGCTCTGGCTCGAGAGTCGAGCTCTGTCCGATGAAAGGATCACCACGCTTTGACCACGGTTCCAACTTGGCTCCGTTAGAGGAGACTGGTCTGAGAGCAACCTAGAGGGCCAGAACTCTGGACTCCCACCTCCACTCTGGAGGTTGCAGTCAACCCGCCATCAGGTAGGAGTACACGGACCCTTGGGCGCCATGGGGAATGCTGCTGAGGAAGGGCCGAAGGGTATGTCCTGGAACTCCTAAGAGATCCCCGCTCTTCAAGTGGAGGAGTCTCCCAAGAAACAGATGGATCGAAGTGTGAAGAATATGTCCTGGAGGTCCAGTAAACAGAGCCACACACCTTGTTCCAAGGATGGGATATCTGAGTCAGAGTGACCATCCCGAAGGTCCGAGACCTTAAGAAGCTGTTCAGGTCGTGCGGGTCAAGGATGGGGTGCAAGCCCCCCGTCTGTTTGGGGACCAGGAAAAACCTAGACACAAACCCCGGGTCTGGAGGAGGATCCGCCACCTTCCTGAACACCTCTTTTTTTGAGGGGCAGGGAGCAAAATCGGCTCGGGGGCAGGCAAGCGAGGCTGTGGACCCGTGGCCCCAAGGCGCGGCTCGAATGGGTGGGGCCTGCTCGAAATCAGAGGCAGACCCTTCCTAGCACCTCCGACACCCAGCAGTCTGTGGTGATAGCGGACCGAAGCGGAGGAAGAAGTGAGCCTGTCTCCAGAGGGACCGGGTAAGGGAGTGACGCGAGGCCGGGCGGCCCTCAGCCTGTCACTGAGCAGGCTTGGAGGAGGGACTGGCCGAGGCTCCTGAGCCTTTACCTCCTTGCTTCCCCTTAGAGGCCGCTGGCTTCAGGGTCAGGATGCCAAGCGGAGCCTGTCGGCCCTCATGCTGCTGTTGATGGGCGGTCGTGCACTTGAGGGCGAAGGGGCTTCATAAAGGTTGCTGCGCCCTTGTCCCTCTGGGTGGGGGTGACCGAGGTCAGAGTGGCATTGGACTTCTCTGTCCCTGGGTGTCCCTCCACTCCAGGGCCGAAGAGGTCAGTCCCCAAGAGGGCGTCCGCCAACTGTGCTGGGTATCCGTCCAGAAGGTGGATATCCTCAGCCACACCCTCTAGCATGGCTGCAGCCGCTACTGACCTGGCACAGGAATCCACCCTATGTCAGAAACAGTCTGGCTGCTGCTTGCCACTGCCCTACCCTGGTCCCGCACCCGCCCGGACCGTGGTCACTGGAGTCGGCCAGGAGATGAGGAGCACCTCATCCAGGGGCCCAGAGGTGGGAGAAATGTGCCATCAGTGCGGCTGGCCGGCCTGTCCGGAGGCCTAGGGAGGACGGGCGTGACGCCGCCCGACATAGTCCATCCTTTTGGACTCTGTCGAGGAGACCTATCCACATCCCGGCGTTCACAGAGCTGGAAGACATCATCGTGTAACTAACCCCTCAAGCGGAGGGTGCTCAAAAACTGGGCAAAGAACCGATGGGGACAGAATACATCCTGGCCGAGGTGGAGGACAGGAGTAGGCTGCCAAAGCTCCAAGGCTGGGCGATGCCTCAGCCACAGGAAAGGCCTCGAGACCCCTTGGTCTGAGATCTCCGTCAGGATAAGAGCCCGTTTGGACATGGGTTCGAGCTGCATCCGGTGAACTCGAGATGAGCCTAAGCAGACCCAAAAAGGGCGATGAACTTGTAGTCCACCAGACCCGGTCGAGGGGACTCCGGGCCCTCCAATATGAGGCGGAGGTCGCCGGACTCGAAGAAGCTGCCTCAGGCCTGAGCCACTCTTCACCCGCTGAGGGCGGGCGGGAGTGAAGGTGACCAACAACCTGCGGGACAGGTCGTGACCCGACTGAGGTTCCACCATAATCGGTTGGTCGAACAACCGGCCCAGAAGTGGGCACCTCGACTGCAGCAAGCGGTTGCGGCGATTCCGGCGGCAGCTGCTTGACAGACGGGGAATGAATTGGAGTAGATTGATTCCCGAACAGCAACTGCTGCCACATGAACTCTCGTAACGTGGCGCCATCTGCGCCATAGCCTTCTCTCCCTCATCCGAGGAGGAGCGGTGTTACCACTTAGCTCGGTGCCCCAACCCGAGACCGCGAAGTCGGCGGGCGGCTTGACCGAGAAGAGGGACCGGGCCGAGACCCAGATCCTCGCGAAGCCGAGGGTGGGTCCGGAAGGAGAGGACACCCGTCTCTTCCTTAACTTGGACAGAATGACCGAGGACTGCCACCTGAAGGCGCAGGCAGAACCACGGCCTCCACCGCGGAAACCGGCGAAGGGTTGACGGCTCTTGCAGTCGACCGCCCGGGTGATGGATCGAGAGAAAACTCGACAACGTCGACGGGAGTCTTGGCCGGCTGGCCTGACGGGGACACCGAGAAGCCAACGGCCTGAGCTGCAACCTCGACCGAAGTCGAAGGTCGGCAGACAGGGGAAGGGGACCTCTCCCGCTCCCACAAAAGCCGATGATGGGACTTACCCTGCGACTCCCTTGACCTGGGCCGAGAGACAGGTCCCGATGGCCCCTCTCCCTTCGTGTAAAGGGACTGGCGAAGCTCCTTGAGCGAAGCCGAATGGGAAGGAACTCAAGAGAGCAGGATAAAATCTGCGACGAGGAGGAGGGGATGCAGCCTTGCCGCCGCCTCCTCAAGGAGGAGAGAGATCGAGCTGCTCAGCCGGGGCAACTGGCGGACCCGGCCCGGCAGACTCAAAGATTTTACAGTAGCGGAAAAATCCCTCCCGGGTGCCCAAGCCCCAAATGGGCGCCGCGATCCTCCAGGACGTTGGTCGAAAGGCACAGCACAATTAGCAAACTTGCGGATCATGGTCAGAAGTCAAGGCAGTAAAGCATGTGGGTCTGGATCAGTCCTGGAGATATTAAGCCGACTAAGCCCGAAGCTGGAAATGAATTGTCCATCGCAGCCACTAGGGAAAGACCCAAAGTTTTAGAAAACTTCAAAACTAAATTCGGACGAACCAATAATCAGGAACCAGTCGAAAAACGCAGAGCGCTAAGGAGGGAACCTGAGCCTTGCCGGTAAGGAAGATCTGGCGCCATGGGCGGAGCCGAGTTTTACCACCCGAGTGGGTGGGAGGAGCCAGCTTGAAGACCTTCCGGCAAGATTTAAAGCGGCAAGGAACCTGCCAGATAGTGTGGATGAACAACATATCCATGTCCCTAGAAATATTTATATAGGTTTTCTAGACGTGTTATGTTGGTTAAACACAGTGAAGCAAGTGCTATGTATTTTCACAATGTTTTAGCACTTTAATGAGCAAAACGCTAATCAATTTTTGGAGTTAAATAAATCCCTGGTATTGGCTACAGACAATTGGATGCTGGGAGCCAAACTCAACACCCGGAGCCAGGCATGGTGGCGCAAAGTGATGCCAGTGGTGGACAGGAGGGCAACTGCGTCAACTGCATCACAGCTCACACGGAGTAGGTGACAGGCAACAGAGGACAAGGCGGTCACAGGCTGAGCCACCCGGGCCGAATCCTGGGAGGGTGGCAAGGAGGACAGTGCATCAACAGCAGAGGCACCCAGCGTGCGGAGGTATCGGGCCATATGGCCCAGATAGTTAAGGATGCACAGCAGCAGCAGCAGAGTACTGGAGGCGTAGACCTTCTTGCCAAGGTGAATGAGGCGCTGGGATTCCTGATCAGGCGGCACCATACTAGTGTGGCGGGCCGAGTGGTCCGGTTGTGAGCTGTTGTAATGATCACCAAGTCAGCTGTATAGGCGGCGGACAGGAATGGGTGGCCCGGTAAAGCCAGTCAGGCCCACGGGGGGTGGGCGGAACAGAAGCAGGATGGTGTCAGGCCTGAGACATGGCGTTGACAGATGCAGGAATCAAGGGAGGGACAACCATGTCCGGCTTCTCTGGCATGCCAAGGTAGTCTGCCAGGGCCTTGCGAAGGAAATCAGGGACCCCCACGAGGAAGCGGAATATGTCCCTAATCTGCAACAGCAGATCCCTGAAGGAAGCGTCCATGGAGGTGGAGGTATCCGGAGAGGAAAGTGGGACATACTCCATGAGAGAGGAAACAGAGAAGGGAGAACCTGGGTCCCTGCAGTCCAAGAAGCCGGCATCCAAGCCAGGCACCCTGAAGGGATCCTCCACACCAGAGTCCCTATAGTATAAGTCCAGATAAATGGGACGGGGTGGGGGCCAGATGGAAACCACCGGATCCGGGTGAAGGTGCTGAGGCGGAGACTAGGGGGATTGATGTGGCGGAGGATCCAGGGGCGAGTCCGAGGCTGGCCATAACCCATGGGCTGGAGGACCTCCAGAATGATATGGGCAATGCCCGGCACCTGGGAAGGGGGGAGGTCCACAGACTGAGGGCGCCCAAGAGCAGCGCTTGGAGGAGGGCGGGGCACCCCAGGTGCAGCTGACCCCGGCATCCAGGGGGTGGCATCCCAACCCCTGTGGGGTGGCATGGGGGGCGGGGCAAAGAAATCAGAGTGAGATCCCGGAACCCAGGCCATGGGCATCGAAGACGGGATGCCCGGAGGGAAAACAGAGGGTGACAGAGGGGGAACCCCATCCAACCCAGCAGCAAGGTGCCCATGCTAAGGGGGGGAATCAGAAGTTCACCCCCGGACCTGGAATACCCTCGTCAATGGGGAAGCCACTCCCTGCGGCGAGGCGAAAGCCAGGAGGTGCGATGCGATGGGGAAGCAGCCCGCTGGACGAGGGGAAAAAAATCACAACCTCCCATCAACAGGGGAAGCAGCCCCATTAATAAGGAATGCAAATCCATGTGTCCAGTCGATGGGGGAAGACGTCCAGTTGACAAGCTCCGTCAATGGGAGAAGGCTTCCCGTCGACGAGGAACACTCTGTCGACAGGGGAAGCTTTCCTGTCAATGAGGAACGCTCCATCGACGGGGGAAGAGCTCCCGTCGATGAGAGAATAGAAACAGAACACTTGGTCAATGGGGAGGCCTCCCATCGATGGAGAAAGGTAGAAACATGTCCCATCCAGCGAAGCTGCCCTGTTAAAAAGGAATGCACAATGTGACGGGGGTGCTCGTCGACAATGAGGGAAGCAACGAATGCTCTGTCAATGGGGTGGGGGGAGCTGCCCCGTCGATGATGGAGGAGCCACCATCAATGGAGCAGATTGGAGGGGCTGAGAGGAGTGTGAGTCCTGCTCCCTCCAATACCGGGAACGAGAGCCTTAGTCCAGGGCACCCTCAACACGGGTCCCCAAGGCCTGTCCTGGAAAGCCTGCCTTGTCAGCCATAGACGGAGTCCCCGACCCAGCAAGAGAGCCTGGGCCAAGGAGCAGCGGTGTTACTGTGAGTGAACACAGGTCCGCTGAAACAAGGAGAGCTTGGGGTACTGCGAGTGGTTCACAGGCCCAGCCCAGTTAAAGTAGAAGAGCTGGGGCCTGGGAGTATGCTACAGGCCCGGCACAGAAAAGAAAAATCGAGTTCAAATTCATGTCGAAGACTGCAACACAGAAGACTGAGCTAGTTGCCGTGTGGGCTGAAGCCGGCGGGAAAATGAACAGTGTGTGCCTGGAGCCGCCCCCTTTTATACACAGCCAGAGAAAGTGATGTATTTTGGGGGCCCTATAGAAGTCTGCTGGAAGAAGCTACTGTCGACAGCTCCACCTAGCGGACTCCCAAGACTAATAACCTACTGCAAAGACCTGTCTGTAGAAGATCTATTGTTATAAATGAGTAACCTGCTTTTCTAGGGATGTGGATATGATGTTCTATCCATGCTGTCTGGCAGACTTCTAAGTTCTCCGGGGGCAAAGTGCACACCCCTACTGAAACAGAGACTGGAGAACTGAGGCCCCAAACCAGCAACCTGGCGTGACTCAGGGTCAATGTGGTAATGAGAAATGAAGGTGTGTGCTGACTTCCAGACAGCAGCCCTGCAGATTTCCTGGATAGGGACGCCCCTACAAGCAGCCACCGACACAGTGGTATGGCAGGTGGAATGAGCCCTTAGCCCTCCAGGAGGCTTCCTATCCACCAACCTATGGCAGCGATCAATGCAGGATGTGATCCACCTGCCAATCATCCGCTTGGTTGCGGGTCTGCCAGGTGCAGCTTCAGCATAGGTGACAAACAGCTGGCAAACCTCTCCCCGAACTACAGCTGTGTGCTTTTTATAATAAGCAAGCACCGGAGGAGCTCAGCAAATGAAGGATCCTCCGGAGGAGATATGAGGTACTCTTTTGGCTGGGGCTCAATAAGGGAACGGAAGCCTGAGCTGGCGGAAGAATCGGAATCCAACTCTGAATCTGAGGATACAGGTCTGCTGGGGGAAGAGGCCTTGTCAGAAATGTCCTCCATTGCCCTGTTGTCAGGTAGTGTCCTGTGGTGGTGGTGGTGGCGGCCTGGCAGAATCCCTGTTTGACGACCAGGGGTCAACAGGGGAGAGGCTCCTAGGTACTGCCCTAGGGATTGGCATGGGGACCGTGACCAGCTACAGATGACCAAGCTCCTGGAGAAGCTGCGATCTGGCGTCCTACCATGAAGGAATGGTCCCTTGAGGGTCAGCCTGCGACCTATCTGGAACCTGAGACGGAGGAGGGGGCGGCAGAGGCTGGAAACCTGGGTACCCCAAGGGAGGGTATGAGGGGTAGCTAGGGGGCTGACAGCCAAAGGGGCAGCCTTGTGGGTTGTACCCTTGATACAAGTGACCCAGCGGCTGGTACCTGGGTGTATAAGCAGGCATCTGGTAACCCGTCGACAGGCACCCTGGCACCGGGTAACAAGGGTATTGTGGCGGAGGGTAGCCGGGGACCACACCTGGAAGACCAGCAGGCAGACGGACAGATGGTCTTGAGGGAGGCGGGGATGAGGGACCACTAGGTGCGGATGGGTCCATCGGCGGGACCTGAGATGGGCCCGGCAGAGGCTCAGGCGTTGGAGCGTGAGGAGTAGGCAGGGTGCCCAAAGGGCCATTGGACAGAAAGGGCATCGACCGGTGAGGAGCTCCTCGGAATGGGGTCACAAATGGGGTCAGACACTAGAAGTTCAGGTGTTGGGGGCACAAAGGAACCCAATGCCTGGTCCAAAGTGTACGAGAGGGATCTAGGAGAAGTGACCCCCATCGACAGGCCCGCTGGAGTAGTGGGCGACCCAGCAGTAAACAGATCAGACGTAGGGGAAGATACCCCCAGAATAACAGCACTCGCCTCCTGTTGAGAATCAAGGGAGAGCGAGGGGTCGGGTCAGAGGAAGAGAGGATTCCCGAGAGGAAGAACCCTCAAGGGAAGAATGTGGGCCTGGCAGCTGGCTCTACCCATTATCAGAAAGTTCAAAAGAGTCAGACAGGAGAGTCTCGGCCATGCAGTTGTCAGGCGAGATGGCAACCGACTGATCGGCCGTGATCAAGTGGGCGTTTGAAGAACCGACAACCGACGAACTGGAGTCTGGCTTCTCGATCGGGGCCAAGCACTCTTCAGAGGAACCAGAGGGTGACTTACCGGCCGGAGAGCTCACCACAGGCCCAGGGGAAGAACCCTCCTGCGAGGAGTGCCCCTTCTGCTCACTGACCACGGTAGGAGGGGGAGCCAGCGACTGATCCACTGGAGCAGACGCAGACCAGGCAGGAGGGGTACTTACTGAAGTAGAAGCCCCACTGGAGGCCGCCTCATCAGTCTGGTGATGCTGGACAAAAGGGGACTGATCCTGGTGCTTCTCCTTCTCCTCCTTGTACTCGGTGGTGGGGGAGGAGATAATGTTCCTGCAGCTCTTTTTCCATCGAAACCAGGTGTTTTTAAGCAGGTGGGCTTCGAAGGCTTTCTGGCCTCTGACTCATGTGGCTCTGTTGAAGGACCGTCAGACCTCACAGTCTTGGAACCCGATGCTTGGGGCCTAGGCAGAGGACGTAGCGGAAGTATTCATCCCCATGCGGAATCTGGGCGCCGCACTTCTTCAGATGATGCAATGGATAAGACATGCAATAAAACAAGTACTACTATACAAAATAAATAAGAAAATACTCATGCAAAAATGGTGGTCGACTGGTAGCAGAGTCCACCGCGATGTCACACTTGCACAGGTCGACAGTGGGAAAGAACTAAATGGTGGGCATGGGGACTGCTCCCTTTATAGTGTTATGACAACATCCTGTCATGTGATGCCGGGGGGGGGGGGCTCTCAAAGTAAGATCTTCAGATAGGAATACTGGAAAACCTTGCACTTGTGGAAGACCATATAAGCAGATTCCACCAAAAGTGCCTGGAGCTCACTAATCCTTCTGACTGACATGATCACCAAGAATGCAGTCTTCTACAACAGGTGTGAGATCTCACACCTGTACACTGGCTCAAACTGCTCGCCCATGAGCACTGCCAACATCAGCAGTAAGTCCCATGGAGGTGGAGGTTCGTGCACTGGAAGGGACAAGTAGTCCAGGCTTTTGCAAAGCACCCAACCACCTTCTCCTGGGACGCTGTCAGCATAAAGCCCGTGCCCAGTATACAGACAGCTGCCAAATGCACCTTAAGGGTCACTGGCTGTGGGCACGACAAAGAGGGACCATAGGTATTAGAGGATACTCACCATGGAACAGATAAGGGGATCAAGCTCCTTGCTCTGGCACCAGATAGAGTACCTCTTCCACTTGAATGCATAGCATTTAAATCTACCCTTTATGGGATGCTTCCTCAATGTGGAGGACGTCTTTCGAAATGTCCAGAGCCTGGAACTGTAGCTGTTCAGGAACCAAGCTGAGAGGTGCAGGGATTGAAGGTCTGTGTGCAGGACCTACCCCTGTTGTCTGGTCAGCAGGTTTGGGCAAATGGCAAGCTCCACGCAGGCCTGCTGCTGAGGAGAGCATGGTACCAGAGCTGTCTGGGTCACTCTAGGGCTATCAGGATAATCCATGCCTTGTCCTTCTGGGCCTTGCCCACAATGCTGTGGACCAAGGGGAAGGGAGGAAGGTATACAGGAGGCCTATGGTCCGGGGCCTTGCAAAGGCGTTCTCCAATAATGTCTTGGACTGGTGGGAGAGCACAAAACTGCCTCAGCGTTTTGATTTCCCAGGAGGCAAAGAGGTCCACCAGAGGGGTGCCCCACTGGGAGTACAGGTGTTCTATCAAATCTTGATTCAGGGACCACTCGTGCGATGTCTCTCTGACCTGGATGAGAGCATATGCCAGCTTACTGTTTACTCCCGCAAGATGGACCACCAGGAGATTGCTACCCAGGCTGTGCACGAGGGTCCAGGTGCAGACAGCCTCTCAACACAATGGAAGGGAGTGTGCTCTGCCCAGCCTGTTTAGGTAGAACATGGTCATGCAGTTGTCTGTCTGGGCCTGCAAGACCTGACCACGGATCAATGGAGCAAATTCCGTCAGGCCCTGATGCAATGCACAGCGCTCCAGTAGGTTGATGTGGTGATGGGACTCCCAAGGCTGACTACAGCCCATGGGCTGTGCAGTCTCCCAGATGTGCTCCCCACCCTGTCAATGATGCATCTGTTGTGAGCGTAACAGACTGTCTTGGTGGACAAACAGGATTCCATTCTCTAAATGTCGCAGGTCCAGCCACCACTGGATAACACCCCACATCAGCTGGGACACTGAGATTGACTGGTACAAGTGACCTAGGCACTGGGACCACTGACTGTCCAGCTTCCACTGCAGGTGGAGGATGCCAAGTACTCCAGCAGACAAAGAAAGTCCTGGGCAGGGCAACAAAGACCAACCTGGGGGGCGCCAGAGAGTCAGCTTCCAGGCAGCACATTTTTTTCCAGCTGCTCTGCACATCATGTTCCCTTTCAACCACCAAACTAAAAGTTTTTTTTTTAGAAAAACTCTAATAAAAGTAATCTCGGGGTATTTAGAACATCGTGGGCTTTCAGAGGATACCAAACTTGCGATGGGTTGCACGAAGCAAATGCAACCCCAATCCTCTGCTGTTCAGAGGCCTACAATATTGCAGCAACAAGCGACCGAGGGATCGGATACAGCGCAGTCTGCAAGGTCATCATTAACCAAAGAACCTTCATGGCAGACCATACTAGAGCCGGTAAGGGCAATGGACTCTAAAATAGAAAAAACTTCGGCCAAATTGGAGAACCATAATGCTGCCCTTGCCTCGTTAACATCTACAGTGCAGGATGCAGATAAACGATCCTTGGCTGTTCAGCTACACTAGTAAAAGAAAACCATCAACAGCGGAGTAGATTGGAGGGAGTGGAGAATGCTATGAGGGATGGAAATGTTAGTATTAATCGGAATGCCAGAGGGTGCTGAGGGGGTGAACCTATTGGTCTTTCTCAAGACTTGGATGGCAGAAAACTTGAGTATCCTTAAAGAGTTCGAGTGGTCAGACCTCAGGCAGGCTTACAGAATTACACAGAGGGTGTGGACTGCAGACTCATCTCAATCCAGGACAGTCGTCTTGCGGACCATTGGTCCTGAAGTACGAGACATTATCAATGCTGCTCGTGTGGCCTACTCCCTGGAGTTACAAGGCTATGACATCAAGTGCTCTCCGGGTCTTTCCTTCCAGACCCGCTCCAGACAAACAATTCGACGCAGTCAGGCAAAAACTGCTGTCACTGGGGATCATACATTCTTTTCTTCTTCCAGCACGGCTCCAAATAACGTATGGTGGCAAAAGTTGGCAATTTACCGACCCCAAGGACGCTGGTCAATGGACAGAGAAAGCGGAGGCTGAATTTTTAAATAAATCAGCAAGGGTTCCCAGCGCCGAAAGCTCCGACTCAGAGGGATGAGTACCTGAGGTCTTATAAAAATTTTATAGTGACTCATTGTAGTTCTTGAACATCTTTTGCTGTGTTCGCTTGTTTGCTGGTTATATAATGGGGGGTTGCTTTTTAGAGTGCATAGGTCTATTGACTGAAAGAATAATGTTTCCAAAATTATTTAGGATGTAAAGGACCTGAGTGTATAATTCTTCACTTACAACTGCACCTCCCCTAAAGTTATTTTAGTGTTGTTCTAATTTAAACTCAGCCTGAAGATGTGGGTCTTCTTAAGCCTAATGCTAGAGGTTTCCATATAGAAATGAACGTTGAGACATTTTGGGATGCTGATGGAGGAAGGGAGTGGGAGGGAAGTAACTGGTTTTAACACAGAATTCCTATTTACTTTATAGGTCTCAGGGTTATAACACTACTGGTTAGTGTGGTACATATTTTTTGGACATTCTACCTATGGTATGGTCAACAATCCAGGCCACTGAAGCGGCTGGCTTAATGGACATTTGTTTGGGACTTTTCGTTAATTCTTATACCAAATAATGTTGCTTCTTCTCCCTGTTCCTAATGTACCAGAATGTAAGAGCTACCTATCTGTGTTATTACAGCAATGGAAATTGTTCTTCTCGTGTTTCCTCTTGCATGAGGATCTTGAATTTATTGTTCAATCCAAAACAAACAGAAATTTAAAAAAAAAAAAAAAAGCCCAACCTGAAATGATCAGGCAAAGGTGATGAGATCAGAAACCTGGTCCGCAGGAAGGCAGGCCTCGGCCCATTGGGAGTCCAGTTCTGCCCCAATTAACTTGTTCACCTGCGAGGGTACCAGTCTGAACTTGGCAGGGTTGACTGGAAGGCCCAAATCTCAACAGGTCTGGAGGGCCTAATCTTATGACCACTCTACTGCCTCTCTGGATGATGTGGCTTTCAGACCATCATCCAGGTAGAGATATACCCTGAAGGCCACACTACTGCCATGCATTTGATGAAGACCTGGGATGCAAGTCAGAGGCTGAAGACTGTCACCTAGAACTGGTAGAGGATCCCCTGTGCACAGAAGCAAAGGTACTGCCAATGGGACGGACAAACTGGGATACGGACGAACACATCCTAGAGGTTCAAGAAGTACAGCCACATGCCATGCTCCGGAGGTTAAATGATCTGGTTCCGCATGACCATCCTGAAGTTGTGCTTCCATATGAACTGGTTCAGATCGTGTAGCTCTAGTATGGGACAACAGACCCTATTCATTTTGAGACCAGAAAGTACCTGGATACAGTCAGCGCTTCTGGAACATGGTCTATCATCCCATGCTCTAAGAGTGGAGCAATATCAGCTCTGAGCACGGCTAATATGTCCTGCAACACCCTGGATTCTTGAGAAGTTCCATGCTGGTATGGCTGGAGAGATTCAAAATCCAAAGCAACCCTCTCTGCTCACCAATTCTAGCACACACTTGTCCAAGGTAATGGCAGACCAATGTGGCAACAGTAGCACAGCTGATACCGACCAGGAGCTAGGGTTGAGGGATGACACCCCACAACCCATCACTGTACAGCCTTGGAGGGGGGGCTCTGACTGCACAGACCATGAAAGCACCACCACCTCTGCCCCTAGCCACCCAACTTGGGCTTCAGATGCCAGTGCTGAGCTTGCTGAGGCTGCTGCTGCTGAGACTGTTGTGGCTGAAAGGGCCAATACTGGAATGCCTACTTTTTAGGCTTTTGGGCCTTCTGGGGCAAAGCCACACAATCAAGAGTGGCAATGGGCTTCTTAATATGTGTGTGAGATACCCTTCCAACCCAGGGCCAAAGAGGTCAGTGCCCAAGAAGGGGACATCAGCCAGCTTGTGCAGAGTATGTGCCGTAAAGGTGCAAAACTGCAGCCAGGCTATACAACGCATAGCAATAGCCATTGCCATGGCACGGGTACAAAGTCACCTATATCCAGAGTCATCTGGGCCTAGTGTTTAGCCAGAGACTGATCCTGGTCCCTGTCCAAATTCACTGTAAACTCTCTGCTGGCAGTAAGATGGGGAAGCTCTTACAACACTCCCAGCAGGGAGTGGCTGAAGCTGGCCATCATGACAGCATAGTTTGCCTAACCAAGACCTAGTGACACAGCAGCGTAGATCATTTTTACTTCGTGGTCAATCTTTCTGGACTGTTTGTTTGGAGGCTTGTCCATGTCGCTTTGGCCACCTGATTTGTGAAAGGCAGAGTCCAACACTAAGCCCTCAACAGAAGGGCAGTCACAGAACTCAGAAAGTGAGCCCATAGGGATACTTACGGACAATACAAGTGGAGGGTGACGAGCGGGATGCTGGCAATGCTCCAGGGCCAGTAACAAGATGGGTTCAGCCATGGGAAAGGCAACTCCCAGGGAATTGTCCTTGTCCAGTATGTCAGTAAAGGGGTATTTAACCCACTTCTAAACTGGCTCCAAAGGCACATTCATGACTTTGATGTAAGTTGAAGCAAATCCCCAAAGGACACTGGCCAGCGATCGGTAGTCAACTCTTCAGCCCATTCTGGCTCGAAATTGAGTTCTGACTGCTGCCACAAATGACTCACCTTCAGAGTCGGAAAATTCCCCAAACAGGGTCTGCATCGGAGGCAGCTCCACATGAAGGGGTGAAGAAGCAGGTACAGGGAACTGCTGTGAAGTGTGAACCAGTGTGGGAACAGCCAGCATAGGACAGGGGACCGAAGGTCAAGGGGGCAGTGCCTTACCCTTTCCAGCAATGATCTACCGTTACCAGAGGGACTCTTCATAGTGTTGACTCGTTTTTCCTTCAATGCTTCTCCTTATCCGAGGATGTCAAGAAGCACTGACAGCAACAACTTCTGGTCAAGCGGGATCGAGCGTGCAAGCGGTACGTTAACCTCAATCATGGACCTGAGGATCGATGTTGACCAGTATCCTCTGGAGGGTCATGGTAAACCTCCTGTGTCAACATGTGGAACATAGCAGACTTGGGAGCAATAACCACTGAGTCCTTTTCGATCTTTTCCAACAGTTGGTTGACAGGCTCGAGAAATCTCATGACTGCCTACTCACCAGAGTGGAGGTTGAAAAGTCCAAAGGAGATACCGTGGAGCTCTTGGCCTTACCCTCAATCCAAGTCGAATGGTCAAGAGAGCCAAAGGAGGGGATGAGAGTGATCTTTCCCAGTTCCATGACCTGCGATGACGGTGCTTGCGCTTCTTACTGTGGTGAGAAGGGCTCCCCCAAAGGTCTGAAGGGCTAGACACATTTCTCTAAACTCAGAGGATGATCCTCAGCCAGAAGAAGCATCGAGACTGACGAAGGACTCACCCCAGCTGCTGCTGCTGCCTCCTCTTCCATGACCACCAACTGTACAGTTGACCTGGAAGCCTTGGGGCTTTTTGACGTATTTTGGGTGACCGAGGGCCAATCCAGTCTTCCAGTCCTTGATGGATGAGGGCAACATGGCCCTGCACAAAGGGCATCCCTCCACATTATGCTGCCCACCAAGGGAATACAAATACATATTGGGTGGATCTGTGGCTGACATTTTCTGCAAGTACAAGGTGCTGATCTCAAACCCAAGTTTCTTGCTCTTCATCAGGATCACAAAGTGGAACCAGAAAATGAATGGAGTAGTTTGATAGTTAGAATGGACTTGAAAAGTCAAAGAATCGCCATAAAGCACTTGAATCACTAGAATTCCTTCAATGCTGCACAGCTGCAAAGGATGAGGCCTGTCAATTCCAGCGGAAAGAAAAAATCTGACGTCATGGGGTGGATCCGGAGGATATAACACCTGAGTGGTGGGAGGTGCTTAGCTTGAAGACATCTGATGACTCACCTGTCTCCAGGAAGACTGTTAGAGCGTGGATAGTAAATTGTCAATGCCCTTAGAATTCCTAGTTCCTACCAGTATAAAATGGTGTCACATCACTGCCATTCTTTGTCCTTTTGCATTGCAATAATTAAATATAACATGAAAACTCTCAGGTTTATATAGGCAATTTTATTTTGTTTATTTATTTATTTATCTGTCTATTTATTTATTTATTTATTTTTAGAGAAAAAATAAAGGTTAGCTTTCCATTCACAAAGTTGTGCAGGCACTTTATTAGTACTTCCTCTCTGAGCTCATTCATTGTTATTCTTGCCCTTACAGTGTGTGTGTGTGTGTGTGTGTGTGTGTGTGTGTGGGGGGGTGCTGGGCTAAACAACCTGCAGACTTCTTCAGTGTATAACCTAGGTCCAGCTGCATGTGCGCGATAGTTTTCCCCACTTACCCAACAGGTTCTCATTCACTCTCCTTGCAGCAAATAGAAAGTTATCAAAGAAAGCATTACAGACAGCTGCAACAGCACATCACTCACTCATTCAGTCATGTCTCAGTCCCCAGAAGCATTTCAATGGGACAGCTAAAAAAAACGCTTCCTGACTTTGATCCCAGTAGGAATTGGTCTGCTATGCAGACCAACCCTAAAATACTTCAGCTACAAGAAGTGATAGCTTACTACTTCTGAAAGTTACTATCAATTCTAGATAGTATACTAGCTCTTTAAATTGTGTTAAAAACCACCTGATTTTTTTTTGGGGGCGCTAGAGAGCCATCTTCTAGGCTGGACTTACCACTTTGATGATCTCCACCTCAAGGTTTTAATTTTAAATAAAAAATATTCAAAGACTTTCAAAAATCGAAATATTTTGTTGGAACTGTACAGAGGACGTTAAGCTGAATCGACTGATCTAATTTTTAACAATGGTGTGGCAAAAAGCACAGCACCATGGACAACTGAAAGATCAGGCCCAGCCCAGCACCAGTAAGGCCCCGGGATCCTCGGAGAGTAGTGGTGGTGGATCCAAAGATGCAATGGAGCCGCTCTGGAAGGCCATGATCGAATCCATGAAGGCCATGTATTCAAAAATAGAAAAGACGCTCCAAATGCTAGCAGCTCATGAGGGAGCAATTCAAAAAATAGTCGGGACTATGGCAGACACCGAAAAAAGATCAGTTTCAACCAACCGTGGCTACCTTAACCAAAGAAAATGGACAACTACATAGTAGAATGGAGGCCACAGAAAACACAGTGCGATCTGGTAATATCCATGTGGTCGGAGTCCAAGAAGGGGTTGAAGGATCCACTATTAATCTATTGTTACACATGGTCACTCGGCTGCAGGAAAAATTGGATGCATCGGAGGGGTTTCTCATGGTCAGTACTTACAAAGGCATATCAAGTGAATCCTCTAATCCGGTCAACAGCACCAAATATACCCCCCGCACCATCCTGATCAAATCCTTTGGCTCAGAGATACAGGACACGATCATCCAGGCAGCAAGAGACGTATACACACTGGAGATTCAAGGCTCCGATGTGAAAATATTCCTCGACTTGTCCTTCCAAATGAAAGCCAGAAGGAAGGCATTTGATGTGGTAAGACAGTGGCTGCGAGTGTTGGGCATCATACACTCATTCCTGTTACCAGCACATCTTCGAGTGGTGTACGGGGGGTAAGACCTGGCAGTTCAGCAGCCGCCAAGATGCTGGCCAGTAGGTTGAAAAAATAGAGCAGGAGTTTACGGGGCACAGAAAATGGGCTGATCAAGCGGATTCCTCATCTGGAGCAGAGGACTGACTAATTTCACCGCTTGCTTGTGGGAGCAGGTTTGGGCTTATATGCTGCTAATCTTGTACTTCCCTTTATCATGTCTCTTATGCAGAACTTGTCTAGATAATTGATCGTTGGGATAATCAAGGTTTGACTGAATGAAGTAACATTGTTTGGGACCAGGTCGCTAGTCCGGATGAATGAATAATCTGTGTTTGGATAATCGAGGTTTGACTTATTATATTTACTGTTCTCCATATAATTGTTTATTAGAGCAGCTACGTTGCCAGAGATGTACCTGATACCTGTATCAGATAATTGATTGTATAATGTCTTTTTACACAGAAAATCAATGAAAATAAAGTTTAAAAGAAAAAACACCAGATTCTTCAGGTCTGTTGTAACTGGGGGGTGGGGTGCTGTAAGCTCTCTGCAAATAAATAATTTTTTTCCAGGAAAAATATCTATTGAGCAAAAAAAAAAAAAAAAATACCCAAGGGGGGATAAACACCACGATAAACTGGTGTTTTGTAATGTTCACCCAGGCTCTCTGCTTGTTAAACCTTCTGCAGATAGTTCTTTGAGTACTTAAAGGGAAAACTGTTAAGCACCTTCTTTAACACAAAAGCAGGCCAAAACCCTAGACTCAGAGTCAGGATAAAGACCTGTCAAGGCAGTTTGGAATCTAAACAGAATCTGGCTTTAATAAAATACATGCCTTTAGCATCTGCATGTCACACAGTACCGATTTAATTTTTGTTGACTGGGAAAGGAGGGCTAGACATGCCGTCTATTTTTAACCTCGTCCTAGGGGGTGAGGGATAGAGATGCAAACCAACTGAAACTGAACTAGATTTAGCTGCTGGTGGTTATTTTAGTGAATGGAGGAAATTTGGCCAGGACATCATGGAAATTCTCCTACCCATCTCAAGACATGCCGTGGGGATCATTAACATCCACCTGAACAATCATCAGAGAAGGCAAACAGGACCTTGGTTTAACATTTCATTCAAAGGACAGCACACCCCAACAGTATAGCATCCCCCCCACCAACCAAGTACTGCACTCGGGTGCCAGTGTTTATGGTTATGAGCCCTATCCCAGTGTGGGACTAGAACCCATGGCCTTCTGACACAGAGGTGGATGTGTTACCAACTGAGCTACACTGACAAAGATGGATTTGGTGGGGGGGGCAGAGACTATCAATCCTAGGACATACTACCTACATCTGCTGAAGTGGAATCTCACAAAAAAATGGTATGAACCACTCCTGGGAATGACCAAGAAAACTGAAGGTCCAGTATAACTTTGGGTGCAGAAGCTAGAAATATCTCCTTTCTTTATGAAACAGTTGGCTTCAAGAGGTGTCAGAGCTGTATGACCTTTGTTCAACTGCATCTAAAGAATATCCTTTTCAGCTGCTGTCTGATCTGTTGAAAAATTCAATCTGTGGAAGAGTCACAATTTTGTCTAAGACCTGTGTGGTGGGAAATGTGACTGACAAGCATGTGGTCTGGAGAAATGAACAGAAACCAAACACTGGTTTGTGACAGCCCTGGATTCAGTACAATTTGGCGTCAGATATCAGTAGCAATGCGATGATATGCATCTTGCCAGTTCCAAACTCACCTTTTTGCCAGTGAGAATGGCCACTCCACCGTGTTCTACGACAGGCAGATCCTTTGGAAATACGTAGAAAGATGGAGGCTGGAAATATATGCTAAAAAATAAGAAAGGAACAATTAACTGATATCCCCCAGAAAACACTTTTGCTTGGTTCACTGGCCCAGGACATATAGATCAACGAACGCATGGGTAGGGGTTGTGTATAAGGTGGTATTTTTACATACCTGAGTTTTGTGCTGACCTCATAAATCACGAGAGAGCAAAGCTCCTGTCGTTTGCATGGTCATCACAAATTGAGAGAGTATAAACATGAGATGACATGGCCCCATAAATTTTATTTTGTAAAATGACTATTTTTTCTAGGTTTAAAATAAATTTAAAAGTATTAAAATAAAAAATTCTATCAGATTTATCTTTCTTTTTCTCTCTGTTTCCAAGTTGTCACGGGGTTATTCCCAACTGCTGAGTACTTCTATCATCTTACTAGGGAAACTGACACGATCACGAAGCTGCGATATCATCCCGGAAACCTCACTGCATCAACATACTACTGACTACTTCAAGAATGCATGGGACACGCATAAGGCAGTCCTAGTGGGGGGTAGGAGGAAGTAAGCTGTTGGTTAACTAGGATCTGCAGCTTATCTGTTAGGTAGGAAAATGGGCAGACTAGGTGGGCCAAGCGGTCCTTATCTGCCATCAAATTCTATGTTTCTATGACATCGGCCCACATTTGTACTTAGCCAACAGATTACGTACAAATAGTTTAACATAAAACAAGGTTTCATCCCAACTCATGGAGGATGAAGCATCAGTCACAACCTCTGACTGTAGTGCTTCAAATAATATTTTTGTTCAACAAACACACGTGCTCACTTTAGATGTGTATTCTTATCTGGAAGAAATTTCACATGCTGTCAAGTCTGCAAAAGTACAGTAACTGAACTCAACAGCATAGAAGAAACATTGTGTATGAACATTACCATGGCTACTTAAATATTGTGCTGATAATTTAGCCCCTCTTCTAACTTATATATTTAAAGAGATTCACCAAGTTAACTAAATGCAGATGTGCACCACATATTTTGGTGTCTTACCTGCACGAAATGCTGCCTATGTGTATTTGCCCCAAATATTTCCGACAGTTTAGAAGAAAAATCACTTATAAATTAACATCTACTGGATCACTGGTACTTCCCGGTCTTGTAGCTCTGCACCCGCGCTCAGCCACTGTATGATGTGAATCCAGGGAAAGCGCGGGGACAAGCTCCATTATAGTCTATGGGAGGCAACTTTATCAACATTTTTAAGACATCACAGTGACCATTTGGTGATTAATCAAAGGTACCGGGCAACTAACTGCTTTCTAAGCAGTTAGACTAATGACTTTCACTGCCATGCAGATGATACCCAACTCTATCTGTCTTTTTCATCCAGGACGCCTGGTGTGGTCGATGTGTTTAATCTGTGCCTGACTGAGACCCAATAATGAATTTCATCGAGTTGGCTGAGATTAAATCCTGATAAAAAGAACAGTCACGTACTTGCTGGAACAGTGCATCTTTGAGAGAATCTCATCAGGCCACACCTATGGAACTTATAGCCACCAGGTACTAGGACCACATGGGAACTTTTGCAAGCAATCCAGCAGGGGCCGCCCATGACGACGTCAGACGTCAGCTACTACCTAAAGGTGGGTGGGGCCCCTTACCATCTCAGTTCCGTGCTGGAGATCATGCTCGGAGGACATCCTTGTAGGGAACTAGTAGAGATACTAGGGCTCTGCCAGCCAGGTGAGGCAGAGCACAACAGGTAGATCCTCATGGAGAAGGAGACACCACTCACCAGAGTCTCAGGATCCTGAAGGTGGGATGGCATGGCCTGATGAAAGATTCTCTTGAAGATCTACTGTTGTAGTGAATACGTAACTGTTCTGTCTTCTTCGAGGATCTCTCTTTCATCAGGCCACACCTATGGAATGAGTATCAAGCAGTACTGATCATAAACAGTCTGGGTGGCTTGAGACTATAGGCCGAAGAAAGCAGGCCCTGAAGCACAGCTAGGCCAAACCCAGCCCTTTTGCAAAAGACAATACCCAGACTGTAGTGTTTACTGAAGGTCTGGACAGTACTCAAGGGGCGGCTGCACAGATTTCTGTAGCTGGCACATTTTTGAAAAATGCAACAGACGTGGCTATGCCTCTTGTGGTATGATGACGAACACCAGAAAATTGTTCACCATACTTCCTACAGCAAAAAGTAATACAGCTTGCTAAACATTTGGATAGGCACCATTTAGAAACTGGAGTGCCCTCTTTCCCACAGGTGAATTAAACAAAATGCTGTGAGGCTTCCTGCAGTCCTTTGTGCAGCGTATATAGTACCGGAGTATTCTATGTACATCACGTGTATGCAGCAATGCTTTCCTTGGGCTGGCATGCTCAGGATAACAAACTGGCAGGTGGATGGTTTGATTTAAAGTAAACTCAGACACCACCTTTGGTAAAAACTTAGAATTAGCATGCAAAGACATCCAGTCTTTGTGGAAAATCAAATAAGGAGGCTCACACGTTAGAGCCTGTAGCTCTGAAATCATTCGAGCAGAAGTAATGGCAACCAAAAACAACACTTTCCAAGAAAAAAAGCGCAAGCCACAAGTTGCGGCTGGCTTGAAAGGAGCCAAAGTAAGCTTTTCCAAAACAAAATTCGCGGGTCCCAAGCAAGGATTGGATTGCGAATGTGAGGCTTTAAGTGCTGAATGCCTCTCAAAAACGTACAGGCCACCTCCAACTGTGCAACCCACAATGGGCACATGGAAAGCTGAAATGGCAGCCAAGTGCACTTTGATAGAGGAATACTGCAGGCTTGCATCTGGCAAAGACAGCAGATACTCTATAACCTAGCCGGGGGACACTGAAAAGGAGCACGGAAATCCTAGCCCCCCCAAAAAAAAAAATCAGGATAGTAAGGTAAACACCAAGATAGAGAAGTCGATAGGGAGAAGGGCGGGGTAAATGGAGGTAAAGGCAGTAAGGACAGGAATGGGGCTAAAAGGGGTAAAGCCATCAAAAAATGGAGGGCAATGAGTACAAACGCCTGTAGTCTGGGTAACAAGATCCCTAACTACTGGCCTTGATAGAAGAGGGACACCTGGATATTGTGGCAGTCACAGAAACATGGTACACAGAGAACCATGAATGGGATGTCAACATACCAGGGTACACAATCTGCAGGAGGGACAGGGAGGGTGGAGGAGGAGGAGCTCTCTGCGTAAGGGAAGGCATCAAAGCAACGGAACTAAAGGGTAGACAGGGAGGACAGGAGGCACTCTGGGTCACCCTAGAGACCGGAAATGGCACCACAATCTGCACTGGGGTTGTATACAGACCTCCATCTCAGGGGGAGGAAATGGACAAGGAAATGATAGAAGGCATCCTTAGGATGGCAGAAAAAGGGGAGATAGTGTTGATGGGGTACCTGAATGTGTCACATGTTAACTGGAGTACTTTGTTGCAGCCACATCCAAGAGCAGGGTCATTCTCTATGCCCTACAGGGGGAATGCCTCAGACAGCTAGTGTTGGAACCCACTCAGGAGGGAGCAATCTTAGACCTGGTACGGAGAGAGGATCAAAGATCTAGAAGTGGGTAGCCATCTGGGAACAGGTGACCACCAAACAGTGTGGTTCATGATAAACACAGCCGCAGAGTCAAGCCATACAAAAGTGAGAGTACTGGACTTTAGGACAGCTGACTGTGTCAAAATGGGAGAGTGTCTCAGAAAAGCACTAGCAAACAGGCAAGGAGGAGAGGTGGAGGAACAATGGGGAAACATCAAAACTGCCATCACAGAGGCAACAAGCCTTTGGGTGAAGCAAATAAACAAATTAAAATGAAAGGAAAAAAACACTATGGTTCTCAAAAGAAGTGGCAGGGAAGGTTAGGCAGAAAAAGACAGCATTCAGGAAGTATAAGGAAACAGAAGGAGCAGGACAGAGAATGGTACCAGTTAAAGCAGAAGGAACTGGGGAAGGCAGTCAGACTAGCAAAGGCCCAAACTGAGGAAAAGATAGCCAACTCGGTTAAGAAGGGGGATAAAACCTTTTACAGGTACATTAGGGAGTGAAGAAAGACAAAGGGAGGGATAGTGAGGCTCAATAAAGGGAGGATGGGTGGGCAGAGAGCGACAGTAAAAAAAAAAAGCAGGGATACTGAACGAATACTTCTGCTCAGTATTCACAAAAGAGGAGGAAGGGGAGGTAACTAATCCAATCAATAGAAGCACTCTGGATAGGGGGATCGTTACCAGTCCTTTCACAGAAGAAAGGGTTCTAAAAGAACTCCTAAAACTGAAGGTGGACAAAGCAATGGGGCCTGACGGGATTCACCCCAGAATTCTAAAAGAACTAAGGGGAGAACTAGTGACACCATTGACTACCCTTTTTAGCAAATCATGGGAGGATGGTGTGGTACCTAAGAACCTAAACATCCCAGATGTAGACTAGGAAATCCTGGATGCAGCATCGTCAAGGAGCAGGGAGATACTAGCTGTATTTCACGGGGTATTCCTTCAACAGCTAGTCAGGGAGTCGACAATGGGCAACAATCTGCTGGATGTGGTCCTGACAAATGGGGAGAGTATGGAGGAGGTGCAGGTGGGAGAAGACTTGGGAAACAGCGACCACAGCACAGTAATGTTCAGGGTCAGGGTCAGGGTCAGGGCAGGGAGGGAGACAAGTAAAACCAGTACTACAGTCATGGACTTCAGACGCACAGACTTTGACAAGATGAGGACAGTAAGGGAGACAATGTAGGATACAGAGGCAGTGGAGGAGTTATGGCAAACTATCAAGGGAGTGGTGCTGAAAGCTCCGGAAATGTGCATAAAAAAGGTTAGGAAGAGCAAAAGGAGAGGAGACTGCTTTGGTTTACAAAAGTGGTTGCAGGGGCCGTCAGGGAAGGGAGGGCGGCTTTCAGAAAATTTAAGAGGACACTCAGCGAGGAAGATGAGGAAGAGTATAGGGAAAAGAGGAGTATGGCAGGGAAGATGATCAGAAGGGCAAAAGCAGATACTGAGGAGAAAATAGCAAAAAGTCCAAATGGGGTGGTATAAAACCTTTTTCAGATATGTGAGGGAGAGGAGAGGAGAGGGAGAAATTAAACTGGAAAGGAACTTTAAAAAAGTAGAGTTATTAAATAAGTACTATAGCTCGGTATTCATGGAGGAGAATGGTAAGGGACCTGCGCAAAAGTCGAATGGGAAGGAGGGCAAATGGGTGGATCTGAGCCCATTCACTATGTATAGGGTTAGGGCAGAGCTAGATAGATTGTGGGTGGACAAGGCAATGGGGCCTGATGGGTTACACCCCAGGGTGATCAGGGAATTGAAGGAAGAGTTGGCCATACACTTGACAAGGCTCTTCAACTTGTCCCTGGATACGGAGAGAGTGCCGGAGGACTGGAAGAGGGCAGACATAGTGTCTTTACACAAGGGAGGTAGTAAGGAGGTGAAGGGGAACTACTGACCTGTCAGCCTCACGTCAGTGGTGGGGAAGGTAATGGAGGCATTAATCAAGGAGAGGATGGTGAATTACCTGGAGGAGAGTGTCTTGCAGGACAGCAGACAGCATGGCTTCACGGAAGGGGAAGTCTTGTCATACAAACCTAATTCAGTTCTTTGATTGGGTGACTCATGTTACTGACTGGAGGGGGCGGGGAAGGCAGTGGATGTGGCCTATCTGGACTTCAGTAAGGCCTTTGACACCGTCCCCCCATAGGGGGCTAGTGAGTAAGATGGAAAGCCTGGGGTTGGGTTGGAAAATAACAAGCTGGGTGGAGGCCTGGCTGTCAGGAAGAACTCAGAAGGTGGTGCTAAACGGGGTGCACTCAGAGACAGTGAGGGTGAAAAGTGGAGTGCCACAGGGGTCAGTTTTGGGTCTGCTTCTCTTCAATATCTACATCAGTGATATTGTTGAGAGTTTGAGGGGGAGGGTATGCCTATTTGCTGATGATACAAAAATATGTTATATGGTGGACACTCCAGACGTGGCGGAGGACATGAAGGAGAACTTAAAGATGCTTGAAAAATGGTCAGAGATGTGGCAGATGAAATTTATTGCCAAGAAGTGCACTGTGATGCACTTGGGGAGTAGGAACAGAAGAGCAGGGTACACCCTAGGTGGGGAGGAAATTAAAAGAACAGAACAGGAGAGAGATCTGGGGATCATAGTCTCCTCGAACCTTAAGGTAGGAATCCAATGCAGCAGGGCGGCAGGAAAGGCCAATGGAATGTTGGCATGCATAGGCAGGGGCATTACTAGCAGAAAGAGGGAGGTAATAATGCCCCTTTACAAAGCCATGGTGAGGCCGCACCTGGAGTATGGGGTTCAGTTCTGGAGGCCACATCTCCACAAGGCTATAGATGCATTGGAGAGGGTTCAGAGAAGGGCAACCAAGATGGTGCAGGGTATGCAGGGAAAGTCATACAAGCAGAGGTGTAAGGAGCTGGATCTGTACACACTGGAGACAAGGGGAGAAATGACAAACTTTTAAATATGTAAAGGGGCTCAATAAAATGGGAGAAGAAGGTTTACTTAAGAGGAAGGAGTGGGTCAAAACTAGAGGACACAGCCTCAGACTGCAAGGAAAAAGATACAGGGGCAATGTGAGAGGGCATTTCTTCACGAAGAGGGTGGTGGGGCCCTGGAAGAGACTACCAGACAGAGTGGTAGGGGCCAAATCGGTGGAAGAATTCAAGAGGGCATGGGATAAGCATAAGGGGCTGAGCATCAGGGGGAGGGCGGGGCAGACTAGATGGGCCGGTATGGTCCTTTTCTGTTGTCAAGCTTCTATGATTCTATGACTGGAGGAGGGAAGATGCGATTCCCCTTCACAAAAGTGGGAGCAAAGCAGAGGCAGGAAGCTACAGACCCGTTAGCTTGACCTCAGTGGTAGGGAAAATGATGGAATCACTTCTGAAAGAAAGAATTGTTGAGTACCTAGAGGCCAGCGGGGCATAGGACCCAAGGCAGCATGGATTCACAGCGGGAAGGTTATGTCAGATGACTCTAATAGATTTCTCTGACTGGGTGACCAAAGTAGTAGACTAGGGAGAGACTGTGGACACGGTCTGCCTAGACTTTAGCAAGGTATCTGACACAGTCCCACACAAATGATTAATAAACAAACTGGCCAACCATGGAGTGGGTCCCAGGGTGATAACCTGGGTAAAAAATTGGCTGGACAACAGGACACAGAGGGCAATAGTAAACTGAGTCCACTCCGAAGAAAGGGGGTTACTAGTGGGGTACCGCAGGGTTCAGTACTGGGTACGGTCCTTTTTAATGTCGTTATAAGTGACATTGCGGAGGGACTGGAAGGAAAAGTATGCCTCTTTGCAGATGACACAAAGATCTGCAACAGGGTTGATACATGGCGGGGTGGAAAGGATGAGAAGGGACTTGGCAAGGTTGGAGGAATGGTCAAAAGTATGGCAGCTTAGATTCAATGCAAAGAAATGCACCTGGGAAACAAAAACCCAGGGGAACAGTACATAATTTGGGGGGGGTACTGACAACAACAAAAATGGAAAGGGACCTGGGGGCAGTCATATCAGATGACCTAAAGGTAAGCAAGCAATGTGAGAAGGCAGTAAGGATGGCTGGGATGTATAGGGAGAGGCATCACCAGGAGAAAACAGGAAGTTGTTGTCCCTCTGTACAGACAGTTGAGTCCCCATCTGGAGTACTGCATGCAGTTCTTGAGACACCATCTCCACAAGGAGACAGGATGGAGGCAGTCCAGAGGAGGGCAACTAAAATTGTGCAGGGTCTGCAACAGAAGCCATACAAAGACAGACTAAATGAGCTTAATATGTATACCCTTGAGGAAAGGAGGAAGAGGGGGGACATGACAGAAACGTTCAAGTATCTCAAGGGAATCAACAAAGTCCAAGAGAGTAGCATCTTTCAGAAAAAGAGATGTGCAAGAACAAAGGGACACAATTTGAAGAGGGGGAGACAGCTCAGGGCAATGTGAGGAAGTATTTTTCACAGAGAAGGTGGTGGATGCATGGACGGCCTTCCTGAGGAGGTTGTGGGTTAAAAAAAAACAGTGGGGGAATTCAAGAATGCATGGGACAGACATAAGGCAATTCTGGTGGGGGTGGTAAGAAGAAGTAGGCTGTTGGTTAAACAGGATCTGCAGCATATCCAACAGATAGGGAAATGGGCAGACTAGGTGGGCCAAGCGGTCCTTATCTGCCATCAATTCTATGTTTCTATGTGTAACCTGATTTACTGGACAAGTAAATGGATCTAAGTGATGAGAAGCAGCCCACAAAGCAAACCACTTCAAGTTCATGGAATAAGTGACCCTGGTGGAAGGCTTTGTGGCAGCCCCAAGACATCAGTCACCTTTTGGGAAACCCCAAACCTAACAATGGCAATGTTTTCAGGAGACATGCATGAATATGAAGCGATCTAAGGGCTGGATGGACCAGGGTTCCCTGTTCCTGTCACACAACGCCCTGGCATAAGGGCAGGGGTACTGGTGGTTCCACTGCCAGCTGCTGCGGCAGAGGGAACCAAATCTGGCGAGGACATAGGGGAGCAATGAGGATCAGACTTAACCCCTCCATCTGGAGCTTGAGTAGCTCCATCTGAATGAGAGGGAAGGGAGAAAAGGAGAACAGGAACCTCTCCTTCCACGAGAGGGACAATGCATTTCGCCAGAAAACTCCATGCCCTGGAGCAAGCAAGCAGAAAAGGGCCAGTTTTGCATTGTCTGGGGATGCAAAAAGGTCCAACTCTGGACGACCCCATCTGTCAAACTGATCTTCTACCACTGAGATCAACAGTTCCCATTCGTGCATTCTGAACTGTGATCCGATTTAGTCTGTCTGCCAAGACGTTTTGGGAGTCTGGAACATGTACTGCTGACAGTCCTAGACCATGTTCCAGAGCCCAATACCAGACACTCATTGCTTCCCTGCACAGGGGGGTAACAGTGAATTCCCCCTTGCTTGCTGATGTAATGGACGACACTAACATAGTCCATGTGCACTAAGAGAGGACCCCTGGAATGGGTGAAGCTGGAAGGTCAGTAGACCATACAGGACAACTCAGATTTCTAGAACATTTATGTGCAAGTTTCTCTCCACTGTGGGCCATGTACCTTGCGTCTGATGGGGCCCTAAATGTGTCCCCATTCCCATCTCTGAGGCATCTGTAGTTAAAGTCTGGTGAGGGGAGTGGGCAAGGAAGGGAACCCTTTTAACAGGTTGCTGGGTTCCATCCTACACTTCAGCACTTTGCGTACAGGAGAGGTTACTAGAACCCTCTGTTCTAGATTATTTGTGAGCCGGTTCCACTGGACTTTTACGGTCCACCGAGGGATCCTGATGTGCAGTCTGGTCAGAGGTACTGTAACAATTACTGCTGCCATCAGATCCAGGAGCCGAAGGAATGTTCTGGCTGTAACATACCAGTTGTTGTGGACCATTTGGGCCTGTGCAGTCAGGCGTTCAGCCCTGTCCAGAGGCAGGAAGGCTGAGCCTTGGGCTGTGTCCAAAAGTGCAGTTATGGACTGCAGGCACCGACATGGTGTCAAGACAGACTTGGGTACATTGACAGTAATCCCTAGGGCATCGAACATCTGCCTTGTTTGAGCTAGTAGGTGCAGGAGCTGCTCCTTGGAGAGGGCTTTCAGTAGCCAGTCGTTCAGGTAAGTAAACATAGAGACCTTCCCTACGAAGAGCTGCTGCCCCAATGCCAAGCATTTGGTAAAGACCTATGGCACAGAAGACAAGCCAAAAAGCAATACTCTGAACTGCTAGTGTTCCCCTCTGAAACAGGAACCTAAAATATTTTCTGTGAGGTTTGCACATTTTGATATGAAGGAAGGCCTCCTTCATGTCGAGGAAACAGATCCAGTCCCCTACTTGCAGTTGTGGGAGTAGGCCCTGCAGGGTGACCATCTGGGATTTTTGTACTCTATAAAAAAGTTCAGGTCCCCGAGACCTAGAATAGGCCGCAGGTCTCCTGACCATTTTGGGACTAGAAAATACAGAGAGTAGAACCCTGTGTTTCTCTGTTACAAGGGCACACGTTCCACAGCCCTCACCTGAAGTAAGGTGTGGACTTCCTCCAGAAGCAGAGGAATGTGTTCTGGAGGACAGTGTGTTGGCACTGGTGGGTGATCTGGCGGTAGTTCTACAAGTTTCACAGCATGGCCTTATGCTATGATTTCCAGGACCCAGGCACCTAAGGTCACCTCCTCCCACTGATTTAGGTGGAGGGAGAGATGACCCCCAACAACCACCCCTTGAGATAATGGTGGTTAGAAGGTGTAGAAAGTCAGGCAGAGCAGATTGTGGTGGCACCTGCTGTGCCACCACTTCAAGGGCCTTTTGAAAGGGCACCTGGAGTGGTTCTTGGGGTGGGCAAGGCTCCTGCTCCCTTGCCCTTACGTTGCTGTCTGGTAGTAAGACGGGGTCTAATACCAGCCGAATAAAAAGCTATTCTTTGTCTACCCACTGGTTGGGTATGATAAAGGGGGTGTACTGACTTCAGGGTCCCGCCTGGGGGTTAAAGGGAATATCCTGGACATCTGATCCAAATAACTTGTGTCCTCTAAATGTGGCACTGAGAATGGACCATTGTACATCATTTGTAAATCCTTCTCCCTCAGCCAGGAGTACCTCCTTAGGCATAGTCCTGAGGCAGCAGCACTGGCTGAAGCTTCATATATATTTTAGGCCATACACAGTAGATATTTTCCTACATCAGGCCCAGCTGTGAGAGTTTGAGAAGCTCCTGTTTGGGTGTGCCTTCTGGCAAGGTTTAAGCAGCTGCTTTGGCTACTCTCCAGAGTGTATTCTGCTACTTAACCATGTGGGCCTGATCATTTGCAATTCTGAGGCCCAGGGAGGCTGAGGCAAAAGCTTTTACCCAGCACATCCAACCTCCTGGACTCTATCAGGAAAAAGTCAGCTAAGGAATTTTGGTGCCCTTGATCTATCATGGGTAGCACTGACTACTACAGAGACTGCCTCAGACTGACCAGCAAAAAGAAGGGTTTCCCCTGAGGGAGCCACATACATCTAATCTACCTTTCTTGCTATGGCAGGAATTACATTTGGCCTATGCCAGGCAGCAAAGGTGGCATTCTCCAGGGCAGGGAGGAGGAGTGGTATCACTACAGGGGGAGCATCAGGTAACTCCAAAGAAATCAGAGTGTTTTTTTTCATGGTGGTATCCTGTTCCTCCAAATCAAACCCCATGACAGCCTGAGGCTGTAACTGATGCATCATGGTAATAAAAGATGGGTCTTCTGGAGGGGCCCGTGGTGTGTAAACCAGAGTCCTCACTGCAAGTAGAAACAGTGAAACTACTTCTTTTATAGGACTCTCCATGTAGTCTTCAGCCTCCTCCTCTTCATCCCACATCATGAGATCAGGATTATATTAGAATTTGTTGCTGAGGGAGCGCACTGGCAAGGCCATCAGCGCTCGTGGAGGCGGCTTAGATGCAGCCCTAGGATGAGTCATTGTGTGAGTCTGAACTACAGGCCCAGCTGATGAACCTCCTCGTACAGGAGGAGGAGGAGGTAACAGGCGCCTAAGCATGGCTGTGAAAGACGACAGCACCACTGAGTTGGTGCATGTGTGGTCGACTGGTACGCCAGTGGAAGTCAATGGAGGAGGCAAATCCCTCGACATCGATGGTGATGCGCCAGTCTTACTAGGCCTGGTGGCACCTACGGCTTGCCCTGACCTGGAAGTTAGGTCAATGGTTGGAGTGGTGGCGCAGCCAGAGTGGTCAACAGTGCTGTAGAGATCATACCTGGGTGAAGGGATGACACGGAGCACACCAGGGAGGTTTTCTCCTTCTTTCGGTGCTTATGCTTATGGGTCCTGGATAATCTCTCCTGGGATTTTGATGACCTGGACCAGGGGGACTGGGCCAGCGATGCGGCAGAACTCTTTTGATGGAGCTCCTTCTCCATGTGGGCTACCTGCTGTTTTAAAAAGCTACTTCTCCAAACTGCCTTTTCCATATTGCCAGTTGGCTGTGCTGAACCCTTTGCAAAATCGGGCAGGCTTGCACACTGGGGTCCACGTCAAGGTAACACATGCAGATGTTGTGCGAATCGCCATTGTAAATCTTTTCACTGCATTCACCAGTGTAAATCTTTTCCCCGCATTCACAGTAACCAAATCGTTTTTTGGCAGTTCTTTCGACAACATACACGCAGTCGAAAATCACTTACAAAAGTGATTACTTAACTATAGTAGAAATAAAGAAAGCTGTGGCTACTGCAACAGCTTTTCCATACACGATCCAACGTGTATGGTCAACAGTGGGAAAAAAGCGGAGGAGAGAAGGGGCCTCCCACGGTTATGCTGTAGCTGATGTTTGACGTTGTCGTAAGCAGCCCCGGTGGACTGTTTCCAAATGTTTTCATGTGGTCCTAGTGCCTGGCAGTTGTAAGTTCCGTAGGTGTGGCCTGATGAAAGAAATATCCTAGAAGATCTGAAATACTGGTAGTTGAGCCAGGTCATATGGGGAGAGTAGCAGCTGGAGAGAGAGAGATAGAGAGAGACAGGGCTTCGGCTTTGCTCTTCCGGTCTGGTGGCTGCTAAGGTGAGAAATCTGGGAGTCATTCTGAATGAGGGGCTGACTTTTGAGGCACAGGTGTCGGCAGTTGTCTGGAATGGTTTCTAACATCTAAGGAACATCTTCTGGATTAAATCCCTCAACCCCACCTGATGACCGGGCCATACTAGTGCATGCTTTTGTGATCTCGAGGACCGATTGTAATGCTCTGTACCCTGGGGTCAGTGAAGGTATGCTATGGAGCCTACAGCTAGTGCAGAACGCAGCCATTAGGTTGCTGACTGGCCTTTCAAGGTCTAGTCATGTCTCACCAGTGCTGCATGAACGGCACTGGCTGCTGGTTAAGTGGTGTATCTCCTTTAAAGTCAGTTATAAACTTATAAGGCCTACATGGGCTGGGTCCAAGTCACCTGTCTGATCTCCTACATGCCTTCATGCCCTCTCCTCTCCACTGTGGAGGGCCTCTTGTTATCCCCAGGGCCAGGCTGAGAACCTCGGGAACCGGGCTTTTGAGGTGACAGACTTGGTCCTACAGAACTCTTCCAAATGCCCTGAGGGAGGGCCCCCCCCTTCAGTGGAGGCCTTTCATGACCTAACTTTCTGCATAAGCTCATGGGGAATGAGTTTTTCCAGACCCCCATGTTAATTCATCCCTGTACCGATTCTTACTTTATAGCAGATATTTGTTTATTGGAATCTGCTGTCTAGGATATTCAGTTGCTGTACGGTATTATATTGTTTGTTTTTGTGCTACTGTTTTTCCATTTGTATTGGCACCCTGAGGCTCAGAGGAAGGGCACCACAAAGAAATTAAATCTACTACTACAACTATCAAGGCTCAAGGGATGAGCTGGGAAACTACAGACCGGTCAGCCTGACATCCATAGTGAAGAAACTATTGGAAAGTATACTGAAAGAAAGGCTGGTGAAGTTCTTGGAGGTAAGTGGACTTCAGGATGTCAGGCAACACGGCTTTGCCAAGGGGAGATCTTGTCAGATTAACCTGATTTAATTTTTTGATTGGGTGGCAAGATCTTTGGACGGTGGTAGGCTGGTTGATGTTTTATATCTAGACTTCAGTAAGGCATTTGACTCAGTGCCACATACGAACACATGAAGAAGCCAGCAGAAGAAGCCATTTGGTCTATCAAATCTGCTCGTGTTGCAGGGTCCACAGCTTAAGTTAATGTCCATGCCATCTCTCCCCACTCCTCCCATTCTCCCTAACCGATCCTTACCTCCCCCCTATGCCTATCCCCTCCTTTCTTAAAGCTGCCCACTGTCTTCAACGAGATGACCTCTTCCAGCAGCACATTCCAAGTTTCCACCATCCTCTCTGTGAAGTGCTTCTTGACCTCCTCCTAAACCTCCCACCCTCCACGGTAGACTGCCGGGCAAGCTGAGTGACTTGGGGGTGGGGAAAGGTTGGGGAGGTGGACTGGGAACTAGCTAAGGGACAGACAACAGCGGGTGCTGGTAGGGGGGAAACTATCGACACCCAGAAGGGTCAATAGCGGGTCCCTCAGGGTTCGGTTCCGGGTCCATTGTTTTTTAATGCTTTTATTTCAGACATTGCGGTGGGAGTTAGGAGTAATATGAACCCGACTGCTGACGACTCCAAGCTAGGTGCGGAGGTGGACAGTGAGGAGGGAAGGAGGACAGTACAGGAAGAACTAGAAAGACTATAACAGTGGTCAGTGCACATGGCAGCTGGGGTGCAGTGTACTTCACTTGGGAGCTATGAATCCAAAGTAGAGCTACAAATTGGGGGGTGTACGGTTAACTGTCACTGAGGCAGAAAAAGATCTGGGAGTAGTGATCACGGTAAAATGATTCACTCAGGACAATGCAGGAAATCAGCGGCTAAGGCAAACAGAATGCTGGGGTGCACTGCCAGGAGGATCACTCTGAGTAGGCAGGAGGTAATTCTGCCACTGTACAAATCCTTGGTGAGGCCGCACTTGGGAGTACTGTATGCAGTTCTGGAGCTCTTACTTAAAGAAGGACATTATGGTCCTGCAGAGGGTCCAAAGGAGAGTGTCTAAGATGAACCTCAGAATGGGAGATAAGCCCTATATGGAGAAACTTAGGGAGCTAAACATGTACTCCTCGGAAGACAGAAGGGACAGAGAGAGACATGATAGAGACCTTTAAATACTTGAAAGATATTAATAGGGTAAACAGAGGGGGTGTTCAGACTGAAGGGGGAAGGGACCACGAGGGGTCATAGTATTAAACTGGTTGGTGGAAAGTACAGAAGTGACCCAAGAAAGCATTACTTCATGGAAAGGGTGGTGATGCCTTGGAATGCGCTACCTAAGGAGTTGGTATCAAAAGAATCAGTGTGAGGCTTTAAGAAGTGATGGGACAGATACATGGGCAGGGTACAGGTAGGGAGGGTAGAGTCCACGGGAACTCAGAATGGAAATCAGGGGAGGGATGGAAGGGAGAGGGGAGGGGGTGCAGCAGTCGTTATCAAGATGTGAGCTGCATGAGAGACTTCCAGTTCCAGTATGTCTGGGTGAGCAAGCAGAGGGAGAGGCTCCTGCCTACATCAAAAATAAGAGTGCTGAACCCTCCTCTACAGCTTGAATCTTGCAAACTGAAAAGATATAGTTGGGGTTTGCACTCCATCAACTAGTGATGGCAAAAAATAGCCGCAATCGGTTCCGGCCCATCGCCGATTTGACCGACGTAGAAGACTGCATGTCAGACAAGGGCGACCTGCAGCTTGGGCCTGCTCAGAGTTCGGGGAAGAAATCCACAGCTTCATCTCATCCAAAGGGCCCAAATAAGCCTCCAGCGCCCAACAATGAAGCTATACTTCAGGCAATTACGGAATTCCGTGGCGAGGTCCGAGAGTCTCTAAAAGACATTCGAACTGAACTGGGAGTACTGCAAGGTCAAGTGGCAGAAGCGGACCTCCAGATATCCTGGAATACTACTAGGCTGGATGAGCTTGAGGAGGCAGTTAAAATTCTCGCGGCTGAGCAGCTAGCCATCTCCCTACGTCAAGAGGTTGCAGAGAACCGTGGCAGGAGGAGGAGGAATATTCGTATCTTCGGTCTCCCCGAAGATGAAGAGAGGAATGACCCCAGAGCCTTCGCCGATTACCTACTGCGCTTGGTACTCAACTTAGAGCCTGATTTTCAAATCGATGTGGAGAGGGCTCATTGAGCCCTAGGCCCTAAACCCTCAGGCCCTGGGGCAAGGCCACGCTCTTTTGTCATTCGAATGTTGAGCTACCAAAACAAGGAAACCCTTCTACAAAAGGCATGGCAGAAGGGCAAAGTAATGTGGGGCCAACAGTGTTTGCTTTTTGATAATGATTATGCCCCTTGTACCCAGAAACAACACCAGGATTATAGCTTGCTGTTTCCTGCACTTCAGTTCCAAAAGATTAGATTTCGTACCCCCTATCCAGCTAAGCTCACAGTATTCCTCTCCATGGGCCTGCTGATTTATACCTTGGCTTCTGAGGCGACAGCAGATCTTTTGGCTAGAGGCATCATCTCCGATAAGACTGCTGAAGTGGTGAAAACATGACAGAACCAGATGGAGAAGACAGAACGATCTAGACACTCACATGCATCATCGTTGCCACTTGATGAAATCCTGAAGAAATTGCAGCAGTATAGGAATCCTACTTTACAAACGTGAACTGCCCTCCTGGATTGGTAGATATAACAAAACCCCCCATTTAGGGGCTCGATTCTCCTATGTTGGAAATGGGGATGGTTGGGTGGGGGGTGGGGTTGGAGTGGGATGCTGCCACGGTTGAAACATAGAATGTAACGGCAGAAAAGGCCCACCAGGCCCACCCAGTCTGCTCAGTTTGACTAGCTGACAGCTAGGTCTTTTGTTACTATCTAACGCCCCCCCCTCCCCAGATCCAAGAGACACTTGTGTCTATCTCACGCTCCCTTGAAGCTTCCTTGAGGGAGAGGAAGTGCTCCTAATACAGTCCAGGCATTTAAAAACCTTTTTATATATATGATTTCGCACTAGAATGCCCTTTGGACTTTTTCTCTGTTCTCAGATGGCGGGGTTGATCCCAGGCTGGAGTACAGACATGGAAGCTCCCTTCCCCCCTTTTCCAGCACCTTCACTGGTGGCGTCCCCTCCCCTCTGCCACCTCTCCTCCTCCCCGTTTAACAGCTGAAAACTATGACTGGGCTGCTATCCGTTGGAGGGAGAGATTGGACATGATGTCCATACTTCAATTACAAGAGGTGCATATAGAACAGTAATTACTGGACTTTCCTGAGAGACAGGAAATATGGGGTGTTCATTTTGGACATTTTAATCTGCCATGCTTACATCATTCCACGGTTTTCGACAGAAAGGCGAGCTGGGCTTGGTTCCCCAGCAACTGAATGCGGGGGGGGGAGATAACCTACAGACAGGATTATAATAAAGGTCTGATTGCTATTGTTAAGCCTTCTCTCCACAACAAATGTGAATATTGCCAGCCTTCTATTAAGGGGATAGGCATATTGCCTCTCCTGGGGTATGTCTGGATGTAGAACCCAGTTATACTGGTTCCATTTCAGAGAGGTATTTACGCCGCTCCATCAAGGGTCTTCTCCGCTAAACTCGGGGACAGTAAACCCAGAATGTGCTACTGAGGCCCCGCATCTCTCCCCTGTCCCCTTTTCATCAGGTAGGGGGAGGATGTCCCAGGAGGAGCTCAGAATTAGCACCTCCCACTTGGGAGTCATTCTGTATATAGTTTTTGTTATGGTTACTCAGGCTCCTTGTAGTGAGGGTCCACAAGTTATAACTGTGGGTAGTTTACCCAAGAGTGTTCAAACTTTTACTTTGGTAGGGTGGGAAGGGTTTCGGAACTTCCTTTGGGTTTCAAGAAGCTCAACAACAGCTATTATGGGTTTATGGTTGCTATCTGTACTTACTTTTAGGCCCATATATTTTACAAACTAAAATAACATTTACTATTACTTTTGGAACCCTTATAGGTAATCTAGACTCTTGGATAATCAAATATGTTTTATTGGTTACAGTTATAAAATCAGTCTGCAGATATCTCTTTTCTCACAGCTGGACTGCAGCCTTTGGGGGAGTGTGGTCTGGACTGAAGTTTCTTGTACCACCCGGGGGGGGGGGGAAATCCTGGTTATAACTTCAGAAATTTTGTATGATGCCACTTAATCTGGTTAAGTTTTTATCACATAATGTCAATGGTCTCCATGACCGCATTAAAAGGGCCCGCCTCATGCAACATCTTAAGAGGCAGGGGGCGGACCTTAATTTTCTCCAGGAAACTCACCTCTCGGATGCAGAGAACCTCAAGTTAGCCTGGGGAGGCAGATACAAGCTGATTTCTTCTTTGCACCCGAGGGGTAGAAAGAGAAGTACGGCTATTTTGATTCCCTACACTACTCCCCTAGAAATTTTACACTTATTGATGCTCAAGGGAGGTATGTGATTATTAAGGGCCTTCTGTACAGTTAGAGGGTCACTCTGGTCAGTGTCTACTTTCCCCCAGAGACACAATTCCCTAATTTCTGGGGATTTATTACAACTTAGATCTTCTCCAGGGTCAACTGATCCTTGGGGGAGACCTTACTCTAACCCTGCTGCCCCATGTGGACTGTTCCAATCCACAGAGACATCGGAACTCATCCACTGCTAAACAGTTTAGAAATACCATGAACCACTTGGGGCTGATAGACGTGCGGAGGTGCCTATTTCCTTCTTCCCCTGGCTACACTTACTATTCTCCCAGATTTAAGTCTTATTCTAGATTGGATTATTTTATTACTACATGTGAAAATTTGACATCGGTCCAAGATGTATCAATACGCCCGAAGGTCCTCTCAGACCACCATCCCTTAATGTTGAAGGTGAATATGGGTAGGGAAAAGAAACAACCCTCTGGAGATTGAACTCCTTGACCACAGCTGATAAGGGATTTCAAGACGAAATCAGATCTAGACTCCCTCTTTCCTTTTCGGAAAATGCCTCGCTGGATATTCCTGAAGCTATCCAATGGGATGCGATGAAGGCAACTATCAGAGGGGAAATAATAGCCTATTCCACCAAAAAATATAAAGAAAGAGAGGCTGAATACCGTGGACTCTCTGAGCGGCTTCTGAACTATCAGATGCTGTTTAGAGAGGGTGATACAGAGGTGCAAAGGCTGATCAAAGATACAAAGGCCGCATTGCAAAACATTATAGATAATAAGGCCCAACAGGCTATTTTATCTTCGACGAACAGTCCATGAGAGCGGGCTAAGAGGGACCAGGAAGTTGGCTCAGAGGCTCAGGTCACACAGATGCACTGCCACTATTTTGAAACTTAAAAATTTAACTACAGGGAAGATTCATCACTCAGATGAACATATCCTCCAGGCATTTTCAACCTACTATGCCAAATTATATTCCGTGGAGGAACCTTTAAACCCCACTGACCCCTCACAATTTCTAAAATCAAGCTACTCTCCCAAAATTGTCACTCTCCCAAATCAATGATTTAAAAGCCCCCATCTCCCAGGCTGAGATAATTATGTGGGTTTGAATCCCACAGCTTCCACTTGCATACTGTGTGACCTTGAGCAAGTCACTTAACCTCCTTGTGCTCCCAGGTCGCTCCTGTAAAAAAGCTATCAGCTTAGTGTGCTATACCTGGTTAAACAACTAAATAATAAAAAAACAAAAATTACAACAATTAAAAATCTTAATATGGGTCGTTGACCGGGACCAGATGGTTACACATCAGAATGGTATAAGATGTTTATTAAGGAAATTACCCCCAAAATTCATGCTTTATTTACTGAAGTCTTTCAGGGTGGTGCCCCTCCTCCATCCCGGGACTTCGCAACAATTGCCCCAATACCCAAGCCCCAGAAGGACCTCTCGGATCCTAGATCTTATCGATCCATCTTCATATTAAACGTGGACTATAAAATCTACACGGCCATTTTGGCCTCCAGATTGGAATCTATTATTCCACAAATTATACACCCTGACCAGTCTGGATTTATCAAAACAGAGTACTATGGATAATATTAGCAGAACAGTAGTTCTCAAGAATATGTCTGTACCAGGAAAATCCCATCTGTATTTATTAGCCTTGACGCCAAGAAGGCTTCTGACAGTGTTTCATGGCCCTTTTTGTGGGACACCCTAGCGGCATTTCACTTCCCCATCTCATTTATCAAGTTTAATTAATCTTTATAGGTCTCCAAGGGCTTATATACGAGCCAATGGGGCTCTATCCTCTTCGTTCCATTTGAGTAGGGGTATGCGGCAGGGTTGCCCCCTGTCTCATCTCTTTGCAATATACCTTGAGCCCCTGGCCTCTGTCTTGAGATCTTCATCCCAGATAGAGGGCATACCCATAGGTCAACAGGAATACAAAATTAATATGTTTGCTGATGATATATTACTAACATTATTGTCCCCTAATACTTCAATTCCTTCAGTCTGGAAAGTTTTGACCTGGTTTGAGAAAATAGCTGGATTCAAACTAAATCTGTCTAAAACGGAAATTTTGACATTAAAATTTTAAACCTTCTCAGCAACTTAAGAAGGCCTTTCCTTTTAAATGGCATTCCATTAAAATTTAATACCTGGGCCTTCATATACCCAAGGACCCAGCTGTCATGGAAATGATAAATTATGAACCCATCTCATTACAAATTCAGTCAGATCTGGATAGGTGGACTTCTGATATATTTTCTATCAGCTAACTGAAATTATTCGTATAAATATTCTTCCTCATCTCCTGTACTTGATAAAAAATGTCCCCTTCTTCCCCTCGACTTTTTACCTTAAATCATGGAATACAATGATAGCAGGTTTTATATGGGGTAAGGGACACCCAAGAATAAGGTTATCCATCCTTAAGTTATCATTGGCCCAGGGAGGTTTTAATTTGCCAGACTTTAACTTATACACAAGGGCAGCATTTCTAAGAATTTTGATACTGTGGCTGGCGAGATCTTATGTCTCACCTTAGAAAACTATTGAATTTCACTTAAATGATCTACTTGATATTAATAGAATATTATTTTCCTCTGACGAGAGATCGGTGTCAACCTTGGCCCTCACAAAGGTTGCCTCTCTGGTTTTTAGACTGTGGAGGTGTATGAGAAGGTCCCAACCAATTCATACCACTTATGAGTACTGTGAATTAACTTCCCAGGATGAAACTTTTGCCCCTATTCATATGGATAACGCCTTTTCCACTTGGAGACAGATGGGATTATCACATGTCTTCCAGTTTCTTTCTCCCCAAAGGATTCTTCCCTTTGAAAAACTACAATCTCAATATACCCTTCGGGACTCAGATTTATTTAGATACTTCCAAGTCCGCAACCATATACTGCGAAACGGAGGCCTTCAGGTTAAAATGCCCTCTCCTCTTCCTGATTTATTAAGAGTATTTATTGAAGCTATCAGAGGAAATTTGGGGACTCACATTATAGGACAACTTTACAGGGTGTTAAGGAGTGAGCAGCTAGAATCCATGGCTTCAATCTTACAAGAATGGAATAGAGATTCTTCTCTAGAGGTTTCTCTTGAGGCTTGGCTGGGATCGGTACTACAAGCTATAAAGATTACATCATCTCCTCGTTGGGAGATGCTGGAGAGAGTGCGGGTGTCCTAGGGCCTCATTGGGTCATGTGTTTTGGCTGTGCCCTTTGTTGATGCCCTTTTGGCTTTCTCTTCAGATGGAACTTTCTGGGATATTCAATGAGTCGGTGGTGTTAACGGCTGAACAAATTATACTAGGGATCTTTCCGGACCACACCCCTCTCTAACACCCCCCCCCCCCAATTACCTGTTAGGTGAGAAACTCTGGTATGACAACCCACAATAAGGGGAGAATTATGGGCAGAAGGTGGGGTCCACCGTTGATTGGTGAAGAACCCACCGCTGCCATTTCAACAGGTAAGATGGACCCTTATTTTGTATTTTAATATTGTAACTTTCAGAACAGCATATGTCAGACATGATAATTCTCCATTCTTGGACCGTAGGAATCCGAGTTGACATCCACCTACGAGTTACAGCTTTTTTAGCTGCCAAAAGGCAATTACACAATGGCAAGAAAATGTCCTGGATTCTGATTGGTCAGTCTGGGGCTGGACCCATGCTGTTATCCCAGCACAACATCACGGGTCTAGTCTCAGCCTCACTGTGAACCAATGTAGATGGCATTATGGAGCTTGCATCTCTTTTTTTGCATCTCCTCTTAAGAAACAAAAATATTTGTTCACACTAATAAAAACATTCTTTAAAATATTTTTTTTTATTTTATATATAACAACGAGCCATTGTATAATAGCAATAATGCCCTCCAGGGTGTGTGTCGTTTGGGATAATGTCACGCCTCAGGTATTGGACGCACTCCGCCTGCAGCCTCGTGCCCAACCACCTGAGGTGTGACGTTATCCCAGCACGACACACACCCTGTTGGGCATTATTGCTTAATTGACAACATGCAGCAATACAGGAAAAAAATGAAACAGAACCACCCATCCCAGCAATAAAAGGGCAGCTAAAAACCCTAGCACTCGTAATCACTAAAATTACTGTCTACAAAACTACTTTGTCCATACCTGCTTCTTATTGCAACTGAAACAGTGCCATACAGCAATACACAACAAATACAGACATAAAGCAATTCAAACAATGATTCTGGAAAGAAGTCTTAAGACACAACAAATTACTTGCCAGCCCACACAAAAGATTAAAAAGGGAGCAGCTGTAGTTTAAGAAACCTCTGCAGGTAATGGTCATAGTCGGCTCACTTATTACAGCCAGGCCCACCTCTGTAAGCCAATTTTTTTTGTTTTGTTTTTGTTTTTCTATGTGTGAATTTAGTGCTTGTGAAAGATGTTGGATTGACAGCACTGGAACTTGAAGGTCTCTATTTATCCATATAACAGGTACAGCATGGGCGACCACAGTGCAAGCTTCCCCACACTGCCCTGTCAATGTGTCTCAACCATGCCATGGAGGGACCACCAAATAGGTGAGAGGATAGATCAGACTCCATGCCCATTCTGTCCTTGGTCTTTCATGTGAGACTGCCAACAAGGGTGCCAATTGTGCTGGTCATTTTGTGATGTGGACACCTGCCCACTGGGAAATGGATTGAGACCACCACAACTCTCTTCACATAGGCCACTGAACAGCTCTCAGTGATAATGGATTTCGACCACTACCGACCTGTAGTGGATCTGAACCCCTGACCTAGAGGTGAAAGACTCCTTAACCCATTACCAATCCACAGACCCATCCAGTTCCGCCTCTGTAAACCAATTTAACAAATCTCCTTCAAGATCTAAAGGACATGTGGTAATGTGGCATGCCAGATGCCGCATTCCCAGGACTGAGGAGTGGCAGGGTGGTATGTCCTGTGGGGCATAAAACACCAGGGAATATCAGCTCTTTTCTGGTATGGGTGCTCAGGGGCAGGAGTTCCACTGGACACCAGGGAAGTCCTGGGAATGCTGCATCTGGTAAGTGGAGGGCAGGGGGTTCCAGTGGACACTAGAGACCTCCTACTACGTATGGCAGTGGATGACTGGTGGGTGGGGGAGGGGTGCCACTGGACACCAGGGAAGATTTATGTTATACAACGGCGCGCGACTGGAGGATGAGAGGTACAACTAGAAACCAGGGAATGCTTTTGTTATACAGATGCGAGTGACTGGAGGGTGGGGGTGCAACTAGACACCAGAGAATGCTTTTCTAATATAGTGGCAGGTGATTGGAGGGTAGGGGAATACTACTGGACACCAGGGCAGTCATTGCCTCAATGGGCCGGGGTGGATGGCTGTAGTCCCTTTGCCCACCACCAGGGCCTTGCACCCCATTAAGTCGGGGTTTGCAAAGGCAATAACCTGTGCCCATGCAGGTGACATTTACTGCCTGTGCAAACTTTTCAATATCCCGATGCACCCATATGCAAGGGAGGACCCCCTCATTTATACAGACACAGTGGTAACATGGCGATTGGGTGCTTACAAGTTTTCCCTGCACTGTTGGGGTGTCTGAATACAGATCCCACCCACAAATCGAGCACAGGCACTTCAGCTGACTGACTCTTTGGAGTCCTAGACAGGTTTCTCTATGTGGAATATCTTGTTCAGACAGTTTAAGGGGTGTAACTCTTACTGCCACTGTCAATAAAACTAGATGTTCCTTCTCCCAGGACACCAGCTTGCTGGGAACCAGGAGCTGAGTAACTAGCACTGGTGTGCTACAGTGTAGGACACTTTGCATTTCTTATGGAAGGAAAAATTAGTTTGCAGAGTCATGGTGTCAGCAATCAGATAAGGAGATTACCTGAAACTTCGGTAGCTATCTTACATCTGGCCACTGTTCTTGTGATAAAGCCACAGTGTCTAATAACTATGCAAAAAGGGAATCATTCGAATTATTTGCTTCCCTACAGTTAGCTCACATCTAAGAACCCTGTGTCTACATTTCTGTGCACTCTGCGTCTTGCATCAAGAATGCTGCTCAAGTAGCATTTTGCAGCAAATTTTCTCCGCATGTGTGGCAATTTCACAATATGGTTACAAAGAAAAATGTATACACTCGAGTTTTAATTCTCATAATGAAAATTTAATGAGGAGCATTTATGGTGTCCATCACAGTTAAAGTCCATGAAATGCTCTATTACGAGTTATTAGATGTGCCTTTAGCTGGCAGCAGTCCAGAGATATCAATAATTAAGTCTGCCCATACTGATACTACACTGGCACCATTTTTGGAACGTTGTGACATCACTGGCAATTAAGCTGTGGCTACCCACACTCTAAACAAGCACAGACTAATCATTAGTGACATTACAAGGTTCTAAAAATGGTGACAATGCAATATCAATATGGAACAGACTTAATCATCAATATCTCTGGACTTCTGCCAGCTACAGAGGAGCCCGATATCTCATTTAACAGATCTCTGCATGGACTATTCAATCTATTCAATTGATATTGGATGTAGAAGATTTTCTATCCAATAGTATTTGCTGTGATGGGTGCACCAGCACTCCCCTAACAAGCATCTGTAGTTCTTTTCCCTTCATGCCCCATCAGCATTGTGACCTTGTTAACTGTGACATCACAACTATCCAAGAGGAGTCGCCTGAAAAAGGGTTCTGTGTTGGCCTGAAAGCTTGTGCACTGAAAATTTATTGTTGCCTCTGCCGGCAGGAAGGGATTCAGAGCATTGGGGGGGCGGCTAAGGTGGTTGCCGCTTGCCTAGTGGCGTCCTAGGCAGTGTGGACGACCACGCACTGCAGGATGTCCCCACTCAGGATGCACGTTGCGGCATGCCTACAATGGGTGGGCGGGGCCAGAACACGGAAAATACCTCTTGACTTGGCAGATGTCGGCCGCTGGTCCCATGACGCCACGGTAGCCCGGGATACTCGAGCTGTGTCTATGGGCACTTCTCCCCCGGAGTGGGGGACCCTCTCGAAAGGTCATGTCGGGTTACCAGCAATGACAGGGGCAGCAGAAGGTGGCTGGGGGTGTCCTAGGTGGTCCAAAGGAGTGACCTATCCGGAGGAGGGCCGGCACATTTAAAAAAAAAAAAAAAAGGGGGAACATTCCTTATTGCCCAATAAAAGGTATCACAATCACCTACTCTGTTCACAAGAAAAGTCACTCACCCTCTGTCATATTGGTCACCAGTGATGTCACAATGAGCGAGGCAACACTGTTGATAAGGTCTGAAGTGGAATGGACCTACAGTGCCTTCAGAAAGTATTCGCCCCCCCTTGGATTTTGTCACATTTTGTGATGTTGCAAACTCAAATTAAAATACATTTATATGGGATTTTTTTTGTCACGTATCTACACAAATTACTCTATAATTTCAAAGTGGAATGAAACTTCTGGAATTTTTTGTACATGTAATTTAAAATAAAAACCTGAAATGTCTTGATTTGATAAGTATTCACCCCCTTTGCTATGACACTCCAAATTGAGCTCAGGTGCATCCAATTTCCTTGTGAGATCACTCTAAAACTTGAATGGAGTCCACCTGTGGTCAGTTCAAATGGCTGACATGATTTCAGAGGAAATACACCTGTCTATATAAGGTCCTACTGTAGACAGTGCATGTCAGAGCAGAAACTCTACCATGAAGACCAAGGAGCTGTCTGTAGAACTCTGATAGAATTGTGAGGAGGCATAGCTCTGGGGAGGGGTATAAAAACATTTCTAGGGTGTTGAAAGTTCCCAGGAGCACAGTCAAGTCCATCATTAGGAATGGAAAGATTACGGAACCACCCAGACTCTTCCTAGAGCAGGCCGTCCTCCCAAACTGAGCAACCGGCCAAGAAGGACCTTGGTCAGGGAAGTGACCAAGAACCCAATGACCACCCTGACAGAACTACAGAGTTCCATGGCTGAGATGGGAGAACCTGTCCAGAGGACAACAATCTCTGCAGCACTTCACAGATGTAGCCTCTATGAGAGAGTGGCTAGATGGAAGCCACTCCTGAGAAAAGACCACATAATAGCATGCCTGGAGTTTGCAAGAAGGCACGTGGCAGACTCTGAGACCATGTGGCAAAAGATTCTCTGGTCTGATGAAACAAAAATTGAACTCTTTGGCCTGAATGCAAAGCGCTATGCCTGGCGCAAACCGAACACAGCTCATCACCCATGTAACACCATCCCTACCATGAAGCATGGTGGTGGCAGCATCATGTTATGGGGATGCTTTTCAGCGGCAGGGACTGGGGCACGTGTCAGGATAGAGGGGAACAATGAATGGAGCCAAATACAGGCACATCCTCGAGGAGAACCTGCATCAGTCTGCAACAGACCTTGGACTGGGGCGAAGATTTACGTTCCAACAGGACAACGACCCCAAGCATACAGCCAAAGCAACACTGGAGTGGCTTCAGAACAAGAAGGTGAATGTCCTTGAGTGGCCCAGCCAAAGCCCAGACCTGAATCCCATTGAGAATCTGTGGAAAGACTTAAAGATTGCGGTTCACCGACGCTCTCCCCATCCAATTTGACAGAGCTTGAGCAAATCTGCAAGGAAGAATGGGCGAAAATCCCCAAATCCAGATGTGCAAAGCTGATACAGACATACCCAAGAAGACTCAAAGCTGTAATTGCTGCCAAAGGTGCTTCTACAAAGTATTGACTCGGAGTGAATACTTAAGTAAACAAGATATTTCAGTTAATGTTTCATAAATTTTTGTTACACAATATAAATACTTTTGCCCCTTTAAATTGTTGAGTATGCTGTGTGAATCAAGGGGGGAAAAAATAATTTCAATGCATTAAAAATTCTGGTAGTAACACAACAAAATGTGACAATATCCAAGGTGGGTGAATACTTTCTGAAGGCACTGTAGATACTGCATGACAACTTCCAGGTAAAGTGCTGCTCTTCACATCACACCAAATACTATCAGGCAGAAAATCTTCTAACGAGCAACTACAAAAAAAAAAAAAAATACTTCATAAATCTAAAAAGAAAAATACTTCATAAATCGAAAGTAGCAACTGACTACTTTTAAAGAGCAGCTGACAAGTTTACATTATCCAGGCAGGCACCTCATACCATGTAGTTGCCCGTTTTAATGGCCATTTCAGCCAGAATTTTTCTGTACATAGGATAAAAAGTATTTTAACTCGTAAAGCTCGGTTTGTAACTTCCTGATACGAACAGATCGGCCGCTGAGCACTGCAGCCCCACCCCTAAAAATACCCAAATGACGACGCGAAGTAGGGAACAGGAATGCAGGCAGTCTACAGAGCTAGTAATGCAATCAGGGGAAGGGTGACTGCCTAAATGTACTGAGGTTATCTTTGCAGGCACGTATACATGTATGGGGTGAATACATATTACATAATAAGACTGCCTTGGTGGCTGCTTGGCCCATATCAGAAAGTTACAAGCCAGGCTTTACGAGTTAAAATACTTTTTATCCTGTGGATCACAAAATTCAGCTTATGGCTAAAATAGCTCCTAGGGCAGACAACTACATAGTATGATTTGCCTGCCTGAAGCTTGCCAGCAGCTCTTTAAGAACTACTCATCATATTTCCGTCCACTATGTTAGGTGCTACTAACTTTTTTTTTTTTTTTTTTTTTTTTTTTAAGAGTTTGGGTAAATTAAATGAATGATGAGGCAGCACACACCTTCGTTCTTTTCCATTCCATTGCTTAAACCGTAATGTTTCTATCACACTGGGATCATCTGAAAACCAGAGTTCTTTCGAGAGAGGGGGTCGCATGTATGGCAGCTCATTTTCGTCTGAGATAATCAGTACCTTCAAAACAGAAACAAACATATTACAAGTTACAGTCAGCTTCTGCACTTTTTTTTCTCAGCATGGTAACCTGTATTGTTTTTATTCACAACAGCTGGCTGGTGTGATAGGTGCTGCACATCTTCACTGAAGTGCAGCGACACACGCTGTGGTCTTCAGTTGTTGCACTGTATGTATTTAAACCAGGTAAAGGAAGACAGCGGTCAACAATCTTGTTTCAAGCTGTGAACTACAGGGATGGAAGTAGTGTAGAGAATTCACACACAAAACAGAACAAAGGCAGATTGCAGTACAGAGAGAAAGACAGCCAGAGAATCAAAATTTCAATTACACAGTTAAGCAAACCACACATTATTAGTTTATTATACATATTATTTGTGTGTGTGCGCGCGTGTGTATATACAGTGCCACGGTAGTGCCACTATAGTTAGGGTGAAAGGTAACTTCTATGTTAAACCCGCATTTTTGAACCTTAACTCTAACTGTTCAATGGATTTGTATTCAGTTTGGCATGCATAATCTCTAGGGGCAGGTCTCCTGATGAGCCAAATTTCATACAAATCAGTTATGTGGTTTCGAAGACATGGACTGTTGGGAAAAGAAAAAAAAAAGTCTGTTTTTCTGTCATGTTTTTGTCCACCTGATCTCAGAAACAGCTTTAGTCTGTAGTCTGAAATTTTCAGGATAGAAGGCCTTTGGCTCACAGATGTGCCTTTTGAAGATCTGGTGGAAAAATATTAATCAGTTTCTAAGTTATAAGATGTCGAATGTCCCATTATTTCATATAGGAAAAAACAGATGCCAGGCACAAAGTAGGATTGGATCCTCATTCGAAGTAGGATTATGATGCAGAATCCTGCATCGAACTGCCATGTTATGATGCAGATCCTACATTGAAGTTCCATTTCGATGCAGCATTGTGCATCTTAATATGGCACTTCGATGCAGGATTCTGCATCATAATCCAACTTTGAATGAGGATCCAATCCTACTTCATGCCTGACATCTATTTTTTCCCATATGAAATAATGGGACATTCAACATCTCATAACTTTGAAACTGATTAATATTTTTCCACCAAATCTTCAAAAGGCACATCTGTGACCCAAAGGCTTTCTACTCTGAAAATGTCCACCAATAAGGTTACACTGGGATACTATTATTTTACAGAACGGGACGGCAATGTGGGGGAAGGGGGAGAGACACTAGCACCAGCGATATCTAAACGTCTGAGACCGGGCAGTTTGGGGTGGGGGGCGGTGCACTAACCTGCCTTGCAATCCATGCAAATGACCCCTTAGTGCTTTGTGTGTCCAATGGGCTCATTAGCATGGGTCCCTTTGAATACTGCAAATTGTGCTCCGGCACTATACATTCTGTTAGCGTACTTAGGTAGCTGTGTTGGGGCAACACGGCCCTATATTCAGTCGAATAGTGCCGGTGTGCTATTCGACTGACTATAGCATCTTCAGGCACCTGGGCAAGCACAAGGCACAGCGCAAATTTATGTGCTCTGGTTTGCACATATTTTAATGTTTGGCCCCTGATGTCACAACTAGCTGCTCGAGACATCAACATTTTCCTCAGCAACACACTGCGATATCACAGAGGATTAGAATTTCAGGTGGGGAGGAGCAACAGTAGAAGTGGAATTCTAAGGGGCAAAACTTTGGTTTCCAAACACACATCCTTATCAAAAAAGAATTAAGCAATAAGGCATGAGCAGGGGTTAGATTAACAGGCTGCTAATCAGCTCCTATGGGTGTAATGTGGCACGAGGCACAGCTGAGTGCCATACTGCCCTTAGAGGGGATTAACTGACTGTTCTCTAACTTGTGGAAGTGCCTTATTGCCATTATAAAACGTATCCCAAAAGCACTGTTAGAAGACTACCTTTCGAATGTTTTCTCTTTGAGAGTGAGAGTTTAATAAAATAGTTCATCCCCCAACTGCTTAGGAATGCCGACTCAGAATCAGAATACACAATTCCAGTAATTCAGCAGTGCAAGAGGTTGGAAAGTCAACAGCAAGTATTCATGTACCAGTATAACAGAGATTCATATAATACACTTTGAGCCTGTTTTTCTGGTGTTTAAAACCTTGTTCTTCACAGCGGTTTCGGAATTTAGAACATGTTGTTCTTAACATTTTGGAATGTAAAGAACAAGGTTGCTCACTAAACCAATCACAGCAGCGCTCACAAGTTCCATTATGAAAGCATGAGCTGAGCTGTCACAGACCAGACAGCATCACATGCCAACTCAAAATAGTCAGTTTGAACCTCAGTAAACCATATTTCCCTACTGAAAACCAAGCACAAATTGCATCATCAAAAATAATATAACCCCCTTCATTGAGAACTTGCCGGACTCTCAATGCCTCATTAGTTTCAGGGTTTTAAATAATTGATTAGCAGTTTTTTCCTGGGACAATGCTAACTGTACAGAAAGTATTTATATAGGTTTTCTAGAAGTGTTAGATTTGTTAAACACAATGAGGCAAGTGCTATGCATTTTTACAATGTTTTAGCACTTTTATGAGCAAAACGCTAATCAATTTTTAGAGTTAAATAAAACCCTGTGCTTGGTGAAATCAGGAAGGCACTCGAGCTTTGCTCACATGTCCTGATGTCACCGAACTAATTCTGCATTGAGAATCTGCTTGTTCTCAATGAAGGGGGTCAATTACTGTATATGTAAGGGTCTTGGAATGCTGATAATCAGATTGCAGCATTTCTGAGACCATTTTAATAATGAAGATGAATGCAACAAAAAATCTGAAACATACACAGAATTGTAGCAATAATGTTTTTCTCAAAAAGTAAAAATCAGACAGGCCTGCTGGCAGAGTGGAAAGATTCAATGCTGCGATGCTGGCGACCAGAGTTCAGGAATGGACTTGGGCATTGGACGGCCGGCTGAGGAAAGAAGGCTTGAGCGTCCACTGACAGCTCGCATTCTCTCGGGGGGAGGGTGGAGCAGAGGACCAGTGCCTACTGACTTCTGGTGGAGGCCGAGAGTAAAGCAGTGCGCAGAGTTCCACTGTCCAAGAAGTGTGACAGACACTGGCATCACCTTGCATCCTGCACATCATGCTCCTGCAGAAGGAAAATGGAAAAATGGTGCCCTGGCTGATCAGGTGACAGCCTCTCGGATCCTCGCCACCGAGCTCCCGGACCTCCATCAGCCGCCTCAGCAGCACCCAGGATCATTGGCAAAACCATTAAGGTCCATTCCCTACGAAGGTAAGGGACCCTCCCGATGAAGGGATACATCGGGTAACCTGGGATGGGTGCGACATGGGGCGGTGGGGCCAGGAGCAACCGGGGCGAGAAGGTCCATAACAGCAGACCATCGAGAAGAGCTCTTGCAGCAGGTAATAACCATTAGGACTATGTCACCAGGCACTAGGACCCCACAGAAAAATTCTAGCTAGCAGTCCAAGGCACGGGACTGTCCCCTCCCCCCGACGGCCCCACCCCCTGATGTCTGCCCCACCCCCGGCATCACCAATGGTATAATGGGGTGGTCCCCTGGCACCACCTCAGTTTGCCCGGAGACGCAGCTAGCATTAAGGATGGGGAACCGAGGAGTTTCTAACATTCCCCAGAGAGAAGAAAATTTATATAAACCATGGGGGAAGGTGGAAGGGAAAGCATACCTGCTGCAAGAACTCTTCTCGAAGATCTGTTACGGCAAGTTCTTACGTAACTGTACTATCTCACTTCGAGACAGAGATCTTGCAGCACGTAATAACCATTAGGACTGAGTCCCAAACAGTACAAGGATACAATCCAGGTCAGATGGGCAGTCGTTCTAGAAAAAAAAAAAAAAACAACATCAGTGCTGTTAAGAGAGCAGTCCCTGAAGGACGGAAAGGCCAAAGCCAGCCCTTCTGGAAGCAATTTCCAAACCGTACTGTTTAATGAAACTATGGACAGAACTCCACGTGGCAACTGCACAGACATCAACTGCCAAGACATTTCATAGGGATGCAAATGAAGTGGCAACACCCCTAGTGGAGTGACCTTTAACCGGTTCTGGTAAAGGTTTATCGTACTTTTGGTAGCAGAAAACTATACAATTGATCAACCACTTGGACAATGTCTGCTTAGTCACTGGCGCCCCTAACAATCTCTGGGCGAAAGATGCAAACAACTGGTCTGATTTACTAGAAGACAGAGTACGGTCTACGTAAAAACAAAGAATTCTGTGAACATCCAGAGTATGCAACAAGCCTTCCCCTTTATTCAAGTACTCTGGGTAATAAATCGGGAGATGAATGTCCTGGTTAAGAGTGAGCTCTGACACTACCTTCAGGAGAGACTTAGGATTAGTACACAGGGATACTCTGTTCCTGTGAAAAATCAAATAAGGCTCTTTACACACCAGAGCCTGATGCTAGAAAATCCTCCGAGCTGAAGTAATGGCAACGAAAAACAACGCTCTCTAAGACAGAAAGTGTAGCTCGCAACTTGCAGCTGGCTCAAAAGGGGGCAAAGTAAGTTTTTCTAATATGAATAAGAGAGCCCATGGGAGAACAGGGTCCCGCATGGGTAGTCTGATGTGCGTTATACCACGCAAAAAGTTGTGGGACAGGTCCATTTGCACTAGGGTCCTGCCATCCACTGGTACATAAGCTGGCAGTGCAGAAAGGTGTACCTTTATGGATGAATAGCTGAGTCCCACATCAGACAGGGAAAGGAGATACTCCAGGACCGAATTCATTGGACAGGTGAATGGATTCAAGTGACGGGACAAAGCCCATAGGGAGAAGTGCTTCCACTTCATGGCGTATGTGGCCCTGGTTGAGGGTTTCCTCGCGGCCACTAGGGCCTCTGCCTGCCACACTTGTGGATACCCCATACCTGTCCCTGACTAAGTCTGCAGGAGCCAAGCACGCAGGTAGAGAGATTGGGGATTCGGGTGTACCAAAGTACCTCTCTCCTGAGAGAGCAAGGAAGGAGACAGGGTAGTGGAATTGGAGGTTGCGTTGCCAATTACTGGAGCAATGGGAACCAAGTCTGTCGAGGCCAAAATGGCACTATGAGAATCATGACGGCTTGTTCAGCTTGTAGCTTGAGCAGTACTCTCTGAAGCAGTGGGAAGGCATAAAGGAACCTCCCTGTCCAAGAAAGGGACAATGCGTCTCGCCAAAAAATACCAGGCCCTGGATCCAGCGAACAGAAATTGGGCAGTTTGGCGTTGAGTGGGGATGCAAAGAGGTCCAGTTCTGGAAGTCCCCATCTTCCGAAAATGTCATCTACTATGTCCTGTAGTAGCTCCCACTCGTGAGCCTGAGATTGACAGCGGCTGAGGCTGTCAGCTAGGGTGTTTTGTACTTCTGGAACATGAACAGCTATGAGTTCCTGGTTGTGCTCCACTACCCAGTACCAGACTCTCATGGCGTCTCTGCAAAGGGGATAAGAGTATGTGCCCCCTTGCTTGCTGATGTAGAAGACCACCGGCATGTTGTCTGTCTGGATCAGTAGGCGGCCTGGAAGAAGGACCATCTGGAACGCCTGTAAGGCATACAGAATGGCTCATCTCCAACATACTGATGTGGAGGTTGCGTTCCAAAGGAGTCCACATCCCTCGTCTGATGGTCCTTGAAATGTGCACCCCACCCTGGTCCCGAGGCATCTGTTGTCAGGATCTGCCGAGGACTGGGATTTTGGAAGGGAGCCCCGGACTCTTGCTGGGAGGGGGTGAGTCACCACTCCAAAGTCTGATGCACTGCCTTGGAGATCTGGACTGGCTGCTCGAGATCATCCAAACGCTGGTCCCACTGTACATTGAGGTTCCACTGGAGAACCCTCATCTGTAGACAAACTAAGGGTACTGTCACAATGGCAGCTTCGCTATGGCCTAGCAGTTGTAGGACCATTCTGGCTGGAGTCTGGTTTGTGGAAATGACCCTCAGAGCCAGCACTCAGTCAGTCTGCCCTGTCTGAGGAGAGAAAGCCTCTCCCCTGCACGGTGTCCAAGATGGCACCTATGTATTGTAATCTCTGACTGGGCCAGGTGGATGACTTGGGAAGATTCAAGGTAACCCCCAGGTCTCGGAACAGTTGGAAGGTACTTTCCAGTGTGTGACACAGCTGTTCCCTTGTGGGAGCTCTCAGGAGCCAGTCTGGTAGGGGTAGATATAATGCCCCTGCCTCCTGAGAGCTGCTGCCACCACCACCAGGCACTTGGTGAACACTCGAGGTGCCGAGGAAAGACGAAACGGCAGCGCTTGGAACTAGTAGTGCTGTCCTTGGAAGGTAAAGCAAAGGTATTTTCTGTGGGATAGCAGGATTTTGATGTGCATACATGCATCCTGTACGTTCAGGGAGCAGAGCCAGTCCCCTCAGCAAAGCATAGGCAGCAATCCCGGCAGTGTCACCATCCAGAACCTTTTGTATTCGATGAAACAGTTCAGCTGACTGAGATCCAGGACAGGATGATGGTCCCATCTTTTTTGGGACTAGGAAAAAGTGGGAGTAATATTCCCTTCCTTTCTGACTTCGAGGCACTGCCTGGATCACCTTCTTGCTCAGGAGGGCTTGGATTTCTGCCCGGATAAGACATGCAAGGGATGGGGAGCAATGGGTGGGGATTGGTGGGTTGTCTGGAGGAATTTGAGGGAACTCCTGTGCATAACTCCTTTCTATAATCTGGAGAACCCACTGATCTGCGGTGATATTGGACCAACCTCTGAGGTAAAGGAAGAATCACCCTCCTACTGCCTCCTCCTCCTGCTGTAGCTCCACTGGAGGGGTCATGCAGAGGTTGTTGGAGTGGGCAAGGGAGCTCTGGCGTTTCTGGCATTCTTAGGTCTCTGTCCCCATGAAGATGGGGGTGCCTCTTCTCTTGTAACCCCTTCTTTGCTGCGGTCGTCTACTCTGCTGGCCTTGATGCCTGGATGGGGTTGGCTCAGACTTATACATTTTGTGGACCTCAGAACCCCCCCCCCTCAAGTCCTGCAAGCCAATGATCATCTTTTCAGCTTCCTGGTTGAAAAGAACTGGTTCTTGGAAAGGGGCTTCCAGGATGACATCCTGCAAATTCTGGCAAAAGCCCGAGACCCTCAAATGGGGTAGCGCCGAAGGCATATCCCTGTTGCAGACACTGCCACTAGAGCAGCTGCTGAGTCGTATGAGCACCTGAGGATGTGCTTACCAACATCAGCACTGGACTGGAGAACTGCTATGAGCTATGTCTCATTAGCGGAGTCAGGTTGTGACCGAGCTAGGTCCATGGCTTTATTCCAGAGAGAGAGTTCTCATATATCACCATGTGTGTCAGAAAATGTAATGACCGTACAAGTGGCCGAAGAGTACACCTTACAGCCAAGATGGTCCAGTTTCTTGAACTCCTTATCCGATGGTTGGGAGCTTATATGCTTCGGCTGTTGAGTCCTCTCATGAGTGGCTGTAAGGATCATTAAATCCACTTTGGTTGCTTGCTCAAATGTGGTTCCCCCACAGGGGTCCTATATGAGCGGTCAGCTTTCTTAGGAACTGCCAAGGTCGTAGAAGGGTGTTTCCAGGCTACTTTCATAACCTCCTGAAAGGGCTCCACCAATTGTGGGATGCTGAGAGATTTTGGGCCACTGGCCCCTAAGAATTTCACTAGGCAGTGTCTCACTTTTCAGTCTCCCATTGGTTAAGGAACTGAATGTGTCTCATCACATCTAGGAGGACGGGGGTGTCTGGAGGAGACCTTGGGGAATCCCTCCGTGGGTCCGGGAATGGAAGAGACAAATCATCTTCAGTCAGTGTCGGTGGCTCAGCAGGTTGCACACTTGCCTCTGAGGCTGGAAGATCAGAAGACTGAGTTCTATCCCCACACCAAGCACTTGGGTTAAATCCTAATACTGACACTGTAGTGCAGCATGAGGGGGGTGCTGCACTCCTCAGATGCCGACTTCCGGATGAGACGTTAAAACCAAGGTCCCATCTGCCTGTTCTGGTGCATATTAAAGATCCCATGGCATTTCTCAAAAAGAGTAGGTTTTTTTTTTTTTATTTCAGAAAATAAATCAAATTTTATACATCACTTAACACTGCTTACGACATTTTGCTCAAAAAAAAAAAAGACTTCAATAATACATAAAAAGGAAAAAAAATCAAATTAAATACATAATAATCATGATAAAATAAAGTACAGGATATTGCTACCTCACTGCCCAACATTCTGAAACCATATACAAAATGCTTCCACCAACCCCTAGCTTTAACAATATTCTTTTTGCATTCCTCATCAAACAGCATTGTTAAATTCTGTTTAATCTGTAGTAAGACCTGCTAGTGGGGTAAATTCTTGCTGTTGAAAAAGAAGGGCACATCTTGCAATATGCAAGGCTGTACCAATGTCCCATGACTTTAATGTTAGTAACCACAATTCTGTTGCAAAGGGGCATTCCAAATAAAAATGAGTTTGGGATTCTACTACCCCAAGCATGCAGACCTAGGACACATACGTTCTTCCACTACTTTATGTTCGTAGTTACCTCCGACTCCCAGTCGATCATGACAGGATAACCATACCACATCCCATACTTTTTGTGGTAACCTTTTATCTGTAAGCTGGAAGAAAACAGTGGAAATGTTGGAATCATAGTTGATAAGAACTCTGGAATCTCATAGAAGTTGCTACTTAAAATAAAGGCATAAAAGGACTTCCTAGAATTACTTTGTAGTGACTGAGGGGTCACATGCCATAATTTCAATTTCACACTCGCTGCATGTAAATATGGCAGAAGTTGAAATCTCTTCAAATTCCAAGGTAGAGCATAAGGGGGGATAACCATTCTTGAAAAGCTTGTGCTAGAATAAAACTCAAGTACTCATATCCTTTCTGAATGGGCTGTGACAAAAGTGGAAGAAAATTAAGGTTAAAAAAAAATTAGAAAAATAGTAAAGGCTTATCCATCTGTACTCCACCTAGACTGTAGTCACGATAGGCATGTCCTCTTTTGATGGGGTTGAGTCTGATACCCCAGAGGCCCTGGAATAAGATATTCCTTAATTTAGTCTCCACAGGGGGCCGCTGCTGAGCACCCACCATGGTGGCAGCTTGATTCCGAATTCCTGTTCGGACGCTGTTTAAAAGTAAAAATTTCAACTATCTCGGGCAGAGTTGGAATCTCAGAAATATTATATATTGTTTCTGAAAGGCTGAGGACCTCACAATGGGTCCTAAAATGGATCACAAACATTCAGCACAGAACTTAGACGCCTTTCTTTCCTCACCGAATACATAGAGAGGAACAGGGTCAGCGCCGTCTTCCTCAGCGGAGCCAAGGACGAATGAAGTCCCAAACCCTCAGATAATGGAGATCTTATAAAAAATACAGGCGACCGGGGAGGAAACTAACCGCAGATTTGCTGCTGTAGAAGCCCGATTCAACAAACTGGATGGCAAGGTGCAAGCCAATGAAACCAATATCAAGGATCTTAAAATAGAGAGAAAATCAATGCAGCAGAAACACAATATTTGTGCAAGACCTTACCTTTTTGAGAGCAAAAATTGAGACACTGGAAAACGCACAGAGACAACCAAATGTGCAAATAGTTGGCTTCCCCCTAGATTTGCATCTACCACCGCAATTGTGCCTGCTGTAAACAGAATGATTTTTTTAGACCTATCCTTACTACCTGCAGATTCGGGGATTACGCTGCGCAGGGCCTTTGCCATTCCCATGCGGAAACGATCAAGGGGCTCCGGGAATGCGTGACCATTGACTGCCATAGTGACTCTGTCTAGCGCTGATGGCATCCATTATTATGAGCCGCAAGACAGAGAGAAGACATGACATGGGATAGTAGCAAGATCGCCTTCTTCCCGGACATCTCATCACAATCACAGACAACGAAGAAGGTGCTACAGCTCACAAACAAATCGCTCTGGAAAACAGAATTGAGGCCCAGCTTTCGTTTCCTGCGAAGCTCCAGATCAGATATGCTGGTAAGACCCACGTTTTGACAGACCCTGAAGCAACAGCAGCCCTGGCCACTAAACTGAGGCTCAAAAGACATCAGATCAGCAGAAGAAGGCCTCCAAATCTGATTCAGAATCGGACACTAATGACTGAGCTCGGTGAAGTTCTAAAAGGAATTTATCTCTCTCCCCCCTGCACGGATAACCACTGAAGAAATTTAACTTTCTCTTTACATAGCTGACATTAAAAGGGACTACAATTGACACTATTGTCTATACTGTCTGGCATGCCATGTTGGTAGCTTTAAGTTTCAAGACATATACACATATATACGTAAATATGGGATACATTACCCCACTCAATTTGTGAACTAATTGTTTCTGTTCTAATAAATATCCTGTCTCCCTATCAGTCAACAGGTTTGACAACAGCAATAGGGGTGCAAGGCAACTTGATTGAGCCACGGCTATCTTTCTTAAAACCCCGTTTAGTTCTCCCATTAGGGTTCCCCAGCCCTCCACCTATATTTTGGAATCCTATGGGGGACGGAAATAATGGTAAGTAGCTGATTTGTTACAGAACAGGTGAGAGTGTTATATTCTACATTATTATCCAGCCATAGAGTTACCTCCTTCATAATTATATAGTTGAACAGCCACTTCTGAAGGTCAAATATTCTATTATTACAGATCTCCTTGATATGTATAGTAACCTGTACTTTGAAGTGCTGTACAACAAAGCCATTTTACTGTGATTACAGTATGTTATACGGTATATACTGTATTACATATAATTAAATAAAAAGTTAAGAAAAAATCTAGTCTTCATAGTAAGGGGTACATGGAAGATATAAGCGATGTGTAAAAATAAGGGAACAATTAAAGTCTATAACAGGGAGACACTTTTCTTTTTAGCAATGGTCTTATTTTTCCACATGAGATCATCTGTTCTGCTCCTCCAAGTGCTCGAGAGCAGTTCAGAGCTGCATCTTCAGAGCTTCCAAATTGGTTACCCAGGATTTTAATAGACTGAGGTGTTGTCTGTATATTTGCAAAACTTTCCAGGTCCTCTACTAGTGGCTGAGAAAGGAGAACCAAGGCCTGACTCTTATAATAATTCAGCTTAGATCCTGATGCATTTTCAAATTCCATTATTTCTTGTTTAAAAAGGCTTTCATTTATTTAGCTCTGGTATCGTGCAGATGGAGAGGTTGTCAGCATACGCACTCATTTTTAAAAGTAATAATTTTATTTATAAGTCGGCTTTCAATTACCAAGGTGCCGTACATAAATAAATCAGAACAGTAAAAGAAAAAAATCATTAAAACATACAATTAAAACAAAACAGTCACAACGGTCAGTTATGGAGCAAAGGAACCATCAGGGAGGGGAACAGATGGAATTCCAGGGTTTCTAGAGAGTCTCCTAACCAAAGGGTCCATCTGAAATACAAAACACAAACAATAGGGGGCTGCGTGGGCAACTCTGTCGAAACCCTTTTTTTCCCCAAAAAGGGCAAACGCTGGATTCCATTAACATAAGGGAATAATCATGGCTGACTTGTACTGTAGAGAAATCCACCTTATGAAAAGATCTGGGATATGGTATACCTGCAAAACGTTAAATAGGTAGTTATGATCCACACGATCGAAAGCCTTTTCTTGGTCTAAGGCCAAAATCAGTTGTTTTATTTTAGGATCTGAAACAGAAGTCATCAAGCCCCTTAGATATATTAGATTTGTAAACAATGATTTGCCCTCTATTGCACAGGATTGTGCATCACTAATAACCAACTTAGCTACCTCGGAGAGGTGAGCTAACAATATTAAAGCTAGGTTTTTGTAGTGCACATTAATTAGACTAATTGATTTCCAAGTAGTGAGATCCCTTTTATCACCTTTTTTATACAATAAAAATTACCAATGCTTGAGACATAACTTCAGGAAAGGTTTCTGAAGAGAAGATGTAAGAAAATACATCAGCCAAAACTGGATCAAAATAATTTCCCGGGGTCCTTGACCAGACTTCCCCCATTCACCAAAAATACCATCAACAGCTTAAAATCTGGTTCAATTTCAGCTGGCATCTATCTCCATCCCCCTCCCATGGGACGAGGCTGAAAATAGGCAAAAAAATTGTCTAGTCCTCCTTCCCGGTCAACAAAAACTAAATAAATAAATAAATATTCTGATGAATCATAAGAGAAGGAGCCTCCAGTAGATTCCTCTGACGAAGTATACCTGTGTCCTCTAGAGCTACTCTGGTGTCTAGAGGAGGATCTGGACGATGGATGGCAACTGTGCTGCTGTCATTCAGGAGATCCGGGTTCATCTTCTGCTGGAGTCGGGTGGGCTGGCGTCCGGGGTGGTGAAGGCAATCTGCGTGGAGTCGGTTGCCTAGGCGAGCCAAAATAGGGTTTCCCGCAGGGGAGGGATTCGGCTCCGGTGGTCTAGGCAAAAAAATAATCGCCCTTGATGGTGTTGCACCAGCTGTTGAAGAGCCCCAACCTCAACCAAAGGGACCACAGGGCCTGGCAAACGTGGTTTCTTATGGTACTTGTGTTCCTAATGTCTCTTGGCGTCGTCAGACTCTGTCGTCCTGTCTGACGACCCGGAGACCACGTCCTTGCACATGGCAGGCTCTGGCCTGCCGCCCAATGAAGAACAGGTCAATCTTGCTGGCCAAGACCCTAATGCAAGCCTGTGGGGTAGGATAGCCAGGGACATGGGGGCCTGGGAATGCTGTAGCCAGAAGACTCCCTCCGTACATCTGGGTGGTGGTGGGGGGGGTCCTCAACAGTAACCACAGGAGAGCCAGGGAAACCCGAGGGCTGAATCTGACCTTACGCAGCAGACAGAACTTTTGGAAGCCTTGTGCAGAGACCTGGGACGGGATTCTGACCTGGACCTGTCCTTGTCACAATGATGGTGCTTCCCACTCGATTTCTTCTCTCTGAGGGAGGCATCCTTGGTGGAGGAGCAAGACGAGCTGTGCCTAGAGTGAGTCTTCTGCATGGCTGCCACTTGTTGTTCAAGGAGGTATGCTTTCAAAGTCTTTGGGTGGCAGATGCGAGTCCTCCCACTGAAGCTTAGGTAATACGAGCAGTCGTCCAGCTTACGGTCGGGGCCTAGACAAAACAGGCAGGCCGAATGGCTGTCTTTTGCCGGGATCTGCTTGCCGCAAGCGCACTTTGATTTCTGCCATCCTGTAGTAGAAGATGGCTGGGTAGACATACGCCATGAATTTGGTATTTCGACGAAAAAAAAAAGTTAACTGCGTGAAGCACGAAAATGGCGATCGAATGGAAGCAGGAGGCATCTGTACAGCTGATATGCAGGGGTAGATGGTGGGAAAGAACAGGTTACTCACCTGTAACAGTAGTTCTAGGAGTGGTATATGTTGTTCATCCACACTGTCTGGCATTGTCCCTTTCCCCTTTAAATCTTGCCGGAATTCTTCAAGCTGGCTCCTCCCACCCACCCGTGTGGTAAATACCTTGGCTCCGCCCCACGACGCCAGATCTAGCCTGCTGGAAGCCAGGTTGTGTGCCTAAAGCCGGGAGGTCGGGTAGTGGTAGGATGAACAATATATACCACTCCTAGAACTCCTGTTACAGGTGAGTAACCTGTTCTTCTAGGAACGTGGATATGTTGTTCATCCACACTGTCTGGCAGACTCCAAGCAGTTCTCCGGGAGGAGGGAGGCAAGGCGCACACCCCCTACTTAGGGAATAGAGATTGGAGAACTGAGGCCCCAAAACCAGCATCCCGACGTGACTCTAGGTCAATGTGGTAATGGGTAATAAAGGTGCTTGCTGACTTCCAGGTAGCGGCCCGACAGATTTCCTGGATAGGGATGTCCCTGGAAGCAGCCACCGAAGCAGCAGTATGACGGGTAGAATGAGCCCTTAGCCCTTTGGGAGGCTCCTTACCCGCCAATTCATAGCACAGACCTATGCATGATGTGATCCATCTCGCAATAGTCCGCTTGGCTGCAGGTCTGCCAGAAGCGGCTTCAGCGTAGGTGACAAACAGCTGGCGAACCTCTCCCCGAATTTCCGCCGTCCTCTCCTTATAATAGGAGAGAGCACGTCTGAGGTCCAGAGTATGGAGCCTATACTCTGCGTCCGAGGTGTAATTAGGGTAATATACTGGCAGGGTCAACACCTGGTTAAGGTGAAACTCTGACACCACCTTCGGAAGGAATTTCGGGTGGGGGCGCAGGACAACTTTGTCCCTGTGAAAGACCAGATAGGGGGAGTCCACTGAAAGCGCCTGGAGCTCCCCCGTCCTTCTGGCTGACGTGAAAGCCACCAAGAAGGCCGTCTTCCACGACAAGTGCGAAAGTGCAGACTTGTGCATGGGTTCGAATGGCTTGCCCATGAGCTTTGCCAAAACCAGCAAAAGATCCCACGGAGGTGGAGGTTCACGCACCGGAGGGGATATGTGGTCCAGGCCTTTGAAAAAGCGCCCGACCACCTTTTCCTGAGCCAACGTCGGCTGACCGACCCGCGCCCGGTAAGCCGATATGGCTGCTAGGTGCACCCTAAGGGTCGATGACCGAAGACCCCCTTTGGAGAGGGACCAAAGGTAGTCTAGAATGTTAGCCACCGAGCAGGATAAGGGGTCCAGACCTTTATCCTGACACCAAATGGAAAATCTCTTCCATTTGAAGGCATAACATTTCCTGGTCGATTCTTTTCAAGATGCCTCCACCACGGTGTAGACATCCTCAGAAAGACCCAAAGCCTGGAACTCTAGCCGCTCAGGAACCAGGCTGTGAGGTGCAGGGATTGAAGGTCCGATGAAGGACCTTCCCCTGGTTCAGAGAAATCAGGTCCGGGCGTACTGAGCCGCCTCCGGGGTCCTGCAGCTGAGGCTGAGGAGATCTGGATACAGAACTGGCGTAGCCAATCTGGGGCTACCAGGATCACCTTGCCTTGTCCTTCCTCACCTTGAGTAACACCTTGTGGATCAAGGAAATGGAGGAAAGGCGTAAAGAGGCCTGGGGTCCACGGCCTCGAGAAGGCATCTCCTGCAGCGAGCCCCTGCTGGGGGCGGGCATGGAACAGCCTCAGCTTGGTGTTCTCCTGAGGCAAACAGGTCCACCAACGGTTCGCCCTCAACGAGAGAACAGGTAGTAGGCTACCTCTGGATGGAGAGACCACTGGGATGTCTGGCCTAAGCGGTTGAGAGCATCCGCCAGTTGGTTCGCGACTCCTGCCACATGGATGGCTAGGAGATCCGCCTCCAGCCGGCTGACGAAGGTCCAGATCCGGAGCGCCTCCTTGCATAGCAGACGGGAGTGCGTGCCGCCCTGTTTGTTGAGGCAGTACATGGTCATGGTATTGTCAGTCTGGACTTTAACCACTTGACCCCGGAGCTGAGGAGCGAAAGCTGACAGAGCCAGTCTGACTGCCCTGAGCTCCAACAGGTTGATGTGGCATCGGGACTCCTCTGGGGTCCAGAGCCCATGAGCTCTGTGGTCCCCCATGTGGGCTCCCCAGCCCATGAGAGAGGCATCGGTCGTAAGGACGACCGTCGGCTCAGGGCGGACAAACGGGATCCCTTCCTGCAGATGACTCGGATGTCCACCATTGGAGAGCGTCCCACATCCTCTGGGTGACCGTGACCAGTTGGTCGAAAAGACTCTGACGCTGAGACCACTGGGCAGCGAGCTCCCACTGGAGGGGGCGCATGTGCAGTCTGGCCCAGCGGACCACCGACGTGCACGCCGCCATGTAGCCCAGGAGGCGCAGGAAGTCCCGGGCAGGGCGTGAGTGCCCAACCAGAAATGATTGGGCAAAGGAGGAGAGAACCTCCGCCCTGTCCGCCGGGAGCCGAGCTCTGGCTTGACGAGAGTCGAGCTCTGCCCCGATGAAGCCCATCACCTGAGAAGGTACAAGTTCCGATTTGGCCTCGTTGATCAGAAGGCCCAAGTGTGAGCAGGTTTGGAGGGTCAGGTCCCTGGACCTCTCCTCCTCCTGAAGGGAGGATCCTACCAGAAGCCAATCGTCCAGGTAGGGGTAAATACGAACCCCCTGACGCCGAAGATGGGCTGCCACCACTGCAATGCATTTGATGAAAACCCTTGGGGCCGATGACAGGCGAATGGCATGGCTCTGAACTTTCCGTACAGGGTCCTTGACCCTGAAGCGGAGGAACCGCTGATGAGACGGACGGATAGGGACGTGGAAAAAAGCGTCCTGAAGATCCAGTGTGCAGAACCACATGTTTCGCTCCAGGGATGGTATGATCTGATTTAGAGTTACCATCCGAAAGGTGCGAGACCTGAGATACCGATTCAGGTCGTGCAGATCTAGAATGGGGCGCCAACCCCCCGTCCGTTTGGGCACCAGGAAATACCTGGAGACGAAGCCTGGGTCTGAAGGAGGATCCGTCACTCGGGCCACCACCTCTTTGAGGAGGAGTAGCGCAATGTCGTCTCGGAGGACAGACTGGGCGACTGAGATCCGCCTCCTCTGTGGGGCACAGGCTCGCTGGGAGGGTACTGCTCAATTCTAAGGGCAGACTCCTGCCCGACCACTTCTAGGACCCATCTGTCCGTGGAGATACCGGACCAGGCGGAAACGAAGTGGCGGAGTCGGCCCCCCACGGGAGGACCCAGAGCTGAAGTGACGGGTACGGGGGAGGACACCCCAGGCCAGTCACTGGGCAGGCTTAGAGGAGAAGGGGGCACCTGGACCAGCGCCTCGGTCTCCTTTGCGGGGCTGCTGGGGACCTTGCTTGGGCCTACAGCGCCAAGCCTGAGCCTGCTGCTGTTGTCGACCCCCCTGGAAGGGTGGTTGTCTGACCGCAGGGGAAGAATGATAAAAAGGCTTCTTCCTGCGCTTCTGCTGGTTCTTACTTGAAGAACCCTTAGCGGATGCAGCATCTAAGGTGGCATTAGCTTGCTCGATACGCTGCAGGTGAACTGCCACTCCTGGCCCGAAGAGGTCGGTGCCAAGGAAGGGCACATCAGCTAGCTTGTGCTGAGTATCCACGGGAAAGGAGGATAACCTCAGCCAAGCCCTGTGGCAGTGGATACCGCTGCAAGCCAGTGAACGGGCACAGGAATCACCCACGCCCAGAGCAGTCTGGAGTTGTTGTTTAGCAACAGCTCCGCTGGTCCCTGACCTGCTTGACCGTGGTCTGCATGTCAGCTGGGAGGTGGGGGAGAACTTCGTCCAGCGACCCCAAGAGGGCGTGAGAGAAGTGTGCCATAATCACCGCTGAGCTTGCCTGACGAAGGCCCAAAGATGATGCAGCATAGACCTTCCGGGCCGAGTGGTCCATAAGTTTGGATTCTTTGTCTGGAGGGCGGTCAGTATCGGCTGAGCTGCCCGTCCGCCTGAATACTGAGGCAGTCACAAGGCTTTCCGCCGGGTGCCTCAGTAAACCCCGCCAAAGACCCTGTGGGCACCGCTGTACTTATGCGCGGGCAGATGGGCTGGGCAGGAGGCTGGATCGCCAGAGTTCCAAGGTCGGACTAATAATGGCTTCGCGACTGAAATGCCTCCGTAGGGGTATCCTCTTAAGAATATCCGTAGGGATATTCCGCCTTTTCTGGATAGGCTGTAGGGCCGTCCCCGCCGATTCGAAATGAGCCGAGGATGCCCTGGAAGGAGGAAGGCCCTTCTTCCAAGCCTGACGCCGAAAGCTCATCGAGAGAATGAAGGCCAGTGTTATCGGGAATCGAGGAGTCCCGATATAAAGGCTGCTCACCTAAGTCCCCTCGACACGCCTAGGGCGATCAGGGTGACCGTAGACTGACAGTCTGTGGGAAGACCAAGACTGTCAGGCCTCCTGAGGGAACCCCCGAGGGGCAGCTTAGGTGGAGGTTCCACCAAAATTGGTGGGGAACCTGAAACCGGGTTGTAGCGGAAAACGATCGGAGCCCCGAAGAGACCGGCACTGGAGCAATCGGTGTCTGAGGCGGCGGAAGCCAAGAGATGGCCGGACCACTGAGGGGCCGGCTTCTGACCTGCTAGCAGGAATTGCTGCCACATGAGATCCTGCATGGCGTCGACAAATTTTTCGTCGAAGCCTCTCCTCGTCCGAGGAGGAAGGGGAACGGTTGGCGGCGCCTCTTGTGGGAGTGCTTGTGTCCTTTTTTGGGTCGATCGACCGAAGAGGACTTGCTCCCTGATCGAGACCGACGGTGTCGGCTTTGTCGATCGGGAGAGACTGGGCTTGGTGAAAACCGAGGCTCCGGTTCTTGTCCCTCGATCGGGAGGCCCGCGGGGCGGGTCTCCTCGTCGGGGAAGGAGAGAATCGGCGTTCTCTCCAAAGAATCATCGACAGGAGTCGGTGATAACGGCTCGATCGGGTCGAGAATAATCTCGGCCGGATCAGCCGACTCCTCGGCTTCTACGCCCGGTACAGACGGAAGGTCTGAAAACCCAGCGGCCGAGGAGGCAATTTCGACCGAAGTCGAGACATCGGACCGCTCCTGATCCCAGGAGCGTCTTCTTCGACTCGAAGAAGATTTAGGATCCTTTTTCTTAGAACGGGATGAGTGCGAGCCCGAGGGGGCCTCACCCTTGGTAGGGAGAGACTGGCACAAATCCTAAAGGAACCTGAAAGGAGGAGACCAGGTTGGCGGCGAAGAAACCTCGACTAGCCGAGGCTTGGGGGGCTTCTTCTCGAAGGCCGCCATGCGCTGAAGCTGTTCGGAGCGCCTGCAGTCACGAAACCGCCACCTGGCCTCCTTGGATTTTACCGGTGGGTTGCGGAGCTCTGGTCTACCCAGCTTCAGGCGCGCCTGACGATCTTCCAGGATGTTGGGGTGGAAGGAAGCGCAAATGGAGCACTGCGAGGTATCGTGAATAGAACCGAGGCAGTAAACGCACGAGAGGTGGGGATCGGTGCGCGACATTTTCTGTCCGCAAGGACACCGGCGAAACTCGGGGGACGACTTGTCATCCATGTCCGAATCAGAGTCGTAAACTCTAACGAGTTTCAGAGCGAGAAGATGCAGTGAAAACCGTCCAAAAGCGAATCCAGGGCCTCAACACTACAGAAAGCACGAGGGAACCTGAATCTTCCAGCGGAAAGGAAGATCTGGCGTCATGGGGCGGAGCCGAGGTATTTACCACCCGGGTGGGTGGGAGGAGCCAGCTTGAAGACTTCCGGCAAGATTTAAAGGGGAAAGGGACAATGCCAGACAGTGTGGATGAACAACATATCCACGCTCCTAGAAAAAACACTGCAGTTGGTACCAGGGGACCGCCCCTTTATACCACTGGTGATGTTGGGGGCAGGGCCGACATCAAGGAGGCGGTCCCCTGCCTTGGACTGCTAACTAGAATTTTTCCATGGGGTCCTGGCGCCTTGTGGCATAGTCCTAATGGTTATTACCTGCTGCAAGAGCTCTTCTCGAAGCGAGATCTTTACTTCCATATAAGGCATCAGGAACAGAAAGAGGATTTTTTTTAAGTGCCCAATTTTTGAGGAGATAATTTGGGTCCATAAAGCAGATCAACCAATACCTTTCACTTGCCAGACTGCAGGCCTTTCTCACCATTCTCAAACGTCTTGTGATGTCTCCGTGGGAAAGGTGCTGAAGCACGCTCCAAAGCTACAGGCACATTTTCAGATATAGTAGAGGTAGAGGCCAATTTGCTAACACTTAAAGTCACCACTCAACCGACAAGGGTCTTGGTAGAAAGCATAATACAGAAATTAGGTTCTGAGAAGTATAATGAACTTGACTAATGAGTCAACCTCATCAGGAATGGTCCCTCTCCACTGATATCTTCATATAAGATGCTTTGCACCATTTTAAGACAGATCTCGTTGGGAGTTTCAGAAGAGGACAGCGTTTGTTTACATTTTTAATTATGAAGAAACTTGATGAAACTCTGAGTTTTAAGGGACATATGCACATAGCTCAACAGAATATTACATGGCCCGGACATTCATTCATTCATTCATTCATTCTTAAACAAAGACTGCCATTTTCATAGGATTACACTGGGTATTCCTTTAATCAGTTTAAGATACCTTAGTTTCACCATACAAATATACTTTTTTTGTTCTCTGCAAACCCTTTCTGCAAAACATGTTTTTTTTATTGTATTCTGCCATCAGTAAACAAAGGCAATCCTATAACCATACTTCTTTATTAGTTGCATGTTAGTTTTGATACAATGTGCCTACCCTCGCACCAGGGTCCCGAGCTCGGATTGATCTAGCTGCAGCAAAAGACGCAGTACCTCCACCAATCAGCAAATAAGGAGCGTGGGAAGGGATATCAGGACGATCACTGACAGGGGCAGCTTCTTGGGCTGGAGAAACAAAATACAGAGAAACAAGAATCATCACCATCTCAGTTGTGAACAATCATCCAATGTTTAAGCTGGAATTCGAAGACTTTATTGCATTTTGGCTACTTGCGACCTGAAACATAGAAACATAGACTGACGTCAGAAAAGGACCGTTTGGTCCACCTAGTCTGCCCATTTCCCCTACCTACTGGATAAGCTGCAGATCCTAGTTAACCAAGAGCCTACTTCTTCCTACCCCCCACAAGAATTGCCTTATGCCTGTCCCATGCATTCTTGAATTCTCCCGCAGTTTTAGACCCCACAACCTCCTCAGGAAGGCTGTTCCATGCATCCACCACCCTCTCTGTGAAAAAAAACTTCCTCACATTGCCCCTGAGCCCCCCCCAATCTTCAAATTGTGTCCCCTTGTTCTTGCACATCTCTTTTTCTGAAAGATGCTACCCTCTTGGACTTTGATTCCACTGAGGTACTTAAAATTTTCTATCATGTCCCCCCTTTCCTCAAGGGTATACATAATAAGCTTCTCTAGACTCTCCTCGTATGGCTTCTCTTGCAGACCCTGCACCATTTTAGTTGCCCTCCTCTGGACCGCCTCCATCCTGTCTATGTCCTTGCGGAGATGTGGTCTCCAGAACTGGACGCAGAACTCCAGATGGGGTCTCACCAACTGTCTGTACAGAGGGATAACAACTTTCTGTTTTCTGCTGGTGATGCCTCTCCGTATACATCCCAGTATCCCCCAGCCCTCCCTCGGCCTCCTCACATTGCTTGCCAACCTTAAGGTCATCTGATATGAGTTACCCCAGGTCCCTTTCCATTTTTGTTACTACCCCACAACTGTGTACTCTTCTCCTGGGTTTTGTTTCCCAGGTGCATTATACTGCACTTCTTTGCATTGAGTCCAAGCTGCCATACTTCCGACTATTCCGCCAACCTTGCCAAGTCCCTTCTCATCCTTTCCATGCCTCCTTGTGTATCAACCCTGTTGCAGATATTTGTGTCATCTGCAAAGAGGCATACTTTTCCTTCCAGTCCCTCTGCAATGTCACTTAAAAGAGACATTAAAAAGGACTGGACCCAGTGCTGAACCCTGCGGTACCCCATTAGTAACCCCCCTTTCTTCAGTGGACTCCGTTTACTATTACCTTCTGTGTCCTGCTGTCCAGCCAATGTTTTACCCAGGTTGCCACACTGGGACCCACTCCCAGGCTAGCTAATTTGTTTATTAATCTTTTGTGTGGGACTGTGTCAAATGCCTTGCTAAAGTCTAGGTAGGCCGTGTCCACAGCCCCTCCCTGGTCTACTACTTTGGTCACCCAGTCAAAAAAATCGACTAGATTCGTCTGACATGACCTTCCTGCTGTGAACCCATGCTGCCTTGGGTCCTGTGCCCCACTGGCCTCTAGGTACTCAACAATTCTTCCTTCAGAAGTGTTTCCATCACTTGCCCTACCACAGAGGTCAAACTGACAGGTCTGTAGTTTCCTGCCTCTGTCTTGCTCCCACTTTTGTGAAGGGGACTCACATCCGCCTTCCTCCAGTCCTCAGGTACCACATCATCCTCCCATGATTTGTTAAAAAGGGTAGTCAGTGGTGTCACCAGTTCTCCCCTTAATTCTTTTTAGAATTCTGGGGTGAATCCCGTCAGGCCTCACTGCTTTGTCCACCTTCAGTTTAAGGAGTCCTTTCAGAACCCTTTCTTCTGTGAAAGGACTGGGATCGACCCCCATCCAGAGTGCTTCTGTTAACTGGATTAGGTACCTCCCCCTCCTCCTCTTTTGTGAATACTGAGCAGAAGTATTCATTCAGTATCCCTCCTTTTTCACTGTCCCTCTCTGCCCACCCACCGTCCATTCTATTCAGCCTCACTATCCCTCCCTTTGCCTTTCTACGCTCCCTGATGTACCTATAAAAGGTTTTATCCCCTCTCTTAAACGAGTTGGCTATCTTTCCTTTGCTATTCTGACTGCCTTCCCAGCTTCCTTCTAACTGGTACAGTTCTGTCCTGCTTCTTCTGTGTTTCCTTATACTTCCTAAATACTATCTTTTTCTCTCTAACCATCCCCACCACTTCTTTTGAGAACCATAGCGGCTTTTTCTTTCATTTTGATTTGCTTCACACAAAGGTTTGTTGCCTCTGTGATGGCAGTTTTGATTTTTCCCCATTGTTGCTCCACCCCTCCTCCTGGCTAGTGCTTTTCTAAGGTACTCTCCCATCTTGCCAAAGTCAGCCCTCCTGAAGTCCAGTAACCTCACTTTTGTATGGCTTGAGACTGCAGCTGAGTTTATCGTGAACCACACTGTTTGGCAGTCACTTGTTCCCAGATGGCTACTCACTTCTAGATCAGAGATCCTCTCACAGTCCCCATTTGAGAGTACGAGGTCTAAGACTGCTCCCTCCTGAGTGGGTTCCAGCACTAGCTGTCTGAGGCATGCCCGCTGTAGGGCATCGAGAATGACACTGCTCTTGGATGTGGCTGCAGCAAAGGTGCTCCAGTTAACATCTGGCATATTCAGGTCCCCCATCAACAGTATCTCCCCTTTCTCTGCCATCCTAAGGATGCGGATGCCTTCTATCATATCCTTTTCCATTCCCTCCCCGAGATGGGGGTCTGTATACAACCCCTGTGCGGATTGTGGTGCCATTTCCAGTCTCTAAGGTGACCCACAGTACCTCCTCTCCTCCCAGTTTACTCTTTGGTTCCATTGCTTTTATCCCTTCCCTTACATAGAGAACTACCCCCTCTTCTCCCCTCGTCTCTCCTGTAGGTTGTGTACCCTGTTATGTTAACATCCCAGTCATGGTTCTCTGTGTACAATGTTTCTGTGACTGCCACGATATCCAGGCATCCCTCTTCCATCAAGGCCACCAGTTCAGGGAGCTTGTTGCCCAGACTACGGGCATTGGTACTCATTACCCTCCATTTCTTGTAGATCTTACCCCTTTTTGCCCCATCCTGTCCTACAGCCTTTTGTTTCTCCATTTACCCCTGCACTTCTCCCTATCGACGTGTCTATCTTGGTGTTTACCTCACTTACTACCCTGTTTTTTTTTTTTTTGGGGCACCAGGATTTCCCTGCTCCTTTCCAGTACCTCCCCCCCCTTGGCTAGTTTAAATGCTTGCCAATGAAGCATTTAAACCTATCACCTAGGATCCTGGTTCCCCTCCTGGACAGATGCAGACCATCATGCCAGTATAGGTCTGCATCACTCCAGGTGGACCCCCAGTCCCCAATGTAGCCAAATCCCTTGGCTCTGCACCAGTTTTTCAACCACTCATTGAATCCCTTGGTGTGGGGCACCCTAGCCTCATCCATGCCACAGACAGGCAGCACCTCCGAGAAGGTTACCATGCGTGCTACTCGTCTAAGACCCCCTCCCAAACTCCATAAACTCTTTCTGCACTGCTCTGATCCCTTTCTCAGCCAGGTCATTTGTCCCTAGGTGGACACTGACATCCAGCTCCCTCCCCCGTGCAGCTGCTCCCACAATCCTGAGGATTCGCTCATTGTCCCTCCAAGCCATGCCGTCAGGCAGGCACATTACCTTCCTCCCCCAGTTCTACTCTCCTAACAAGGGAGTCCCCCACCAGGAGTTGTTTCCTTCCCCTGTGGGGTCCCATGCCACCCTACTGTGGGTCTCCTTTGTGGAGGTTCCCAGCATCCTCCTTGGTCTCCACTGCGGGTGCCTCCATAGAGGAACCACACTTTGCCAGAACGGCATATGAATAGTGGAGAGATACAACTGGAGGGATGCACCTCTGTTCCACCACCCTCACCCTCCCTGAGCCCACTATGGTCCAACCGCTCCTCTTTCTTGGCAACCTCTGAGGCAACGGCAGTGGCCCTGGTGGTCCCTGGGTGGGGGAGGAGGTCCCCCAAATCCTGGCCAACTCAGCCTGGAGATGAGCAGCCTCCTCACTCAACCCAGAGAGGTGCCTGCAGATGGGACAACACTGCATCCTCCAGAAATCTCAATCCCACCTAGCATCAGGAAGCTGAACACTTGAACTATGCTCAAAAGAGTCTCAAACAGTACTTGCACAATATTGCTGGATGTAAACATTTTGGAACATCTACACTGACTAATGTATTGTGCTGATATAGTTTTTAACATTTTCTATGTATGCCGCTCGCAATCCAGGTCATGCCTGTAAAAGGGTCATGTAAACCAGCATATCTACCTGGTGATTAAAATCAAATTAAAAAAAACAAAAAAAAACTATATTTTCCTTAACACATTATTTTATAGTCAAATAAAGAAGGCTTAGCAAAATGTTATTTGGCAGCTTGAATACTGATCGTGTATCAGAGAGGGAGGTAAGGTTTTATATATACGGAAAGCACATTTCATAGGTAAGCCCTTCTCCCACAGCTCAAAACTATGAAACAAGCAGGCAGGGGAACAGGGGTGGGGGAAATTACTGAGGACAGAGGGGAGCAGTGACCACATAAGGGCTCACTCTGATAGATTATGCAGAAACAGCGGCAGACTGGACAAACCAACTGGCCTTTCTGCCACCAACTTCTTTGTTTCTGTATTTTTTTTTTTTTTTTAAACAAAGGTTACATACTCGTAGTTCCCAGTGTCTTAGTCCCCACTGAACCTACAGAGTGGCAGCCCACTCCAAAAAGTCAGTCATTCATTTGTTACATAGAAACAGTACTTTATGGGCAGGTGGGACTTTAGGTCCATCATGACTGCCCCCCACCCCCACAAGCAGGAATGAAGTAAGTACAGTATGCTGTGCAAATACATACCAATTTACAGGGATTCCCTGCCACTCTACTACCAAGGGTACCTTGCAATTCCCTCAATAAGCAGACAGCTGTCCTGATTTGCCTTAAAAAGTCCCTGGTGCCGTTGTGACAACTTTGAAAAACATGGAACATTTAAACACAATTCAGGTTATATAGATCAAGTAGCCAAGGCCACCAATACAAAACTAAGTCTACTGCACAAGCATAAACATTGCATGACAAAAGAGACCCTAAGGGTAGCAGTAAACAGTGCTGTTTTATCAATAACGGACTATGGCTTCATTGTTTATGGTGCAGCAACAGCCTCCTCCCTAAAACGGATCGCAGTCAGTCTAAATGAAGCCTGTAGGCTGGTCATAGGTTCCCACAGACACATACACCCCTATATTTTAATTTATTTAAAACATTTGGCAACTGGGAAAGGCACGCTGAGCCAAGACTCGATTATAGGTGCAACCTGGGGGGGAAGGAGCAGTGGAAATACAAACAATAAATGCAGATAATTAGTTAACAGAACAATAGCAGCTAATTACAATCAATATAATACAGCAATGAGAGCAAAAACAGCACATGTGATAAATATCTGGAAGTGAACAATACAATAGTAAGTGCTCTACATAATGAATCTTTAATAAGTACTAGGGAGGGTTATAGGAAGGTAAAGTCAGTAGAGGTAGTGGGTTTAGCTCAGTTGTGGCAGCGGTATAAGGGTGGAGGAAGGAGACGTAGCTGTTGCTTGCACCTACAGTGAGAGGGTGAGTTTCTGACTGTAGAGTAAGGTTTGTTCCACAAGTAGGGAAGCCGATAGAAGAAAGCAGCTTTGCCCATTGCGGAAGAGAGTCGGGGCAGAGTAAAGGATCTTTCATTTCTGTGCCCGAGTTCATAGGGGGATAGGGAGTTTGAGGATAGACAGTCCTCAAGATAGGAGGGGAGCAAGTTAAACCAATTCCTAGATATAAGGTTGAGGGCATGTATTTAGCGCCTGTGAGATAAAGGGCTTAGTCTGAAGAAGGAGTAAAGATCGCAGTGATGAGTACGTAGGGGCAGTTCATAGCGAAGCAGCAAAATGAGTTTAAAAGTGTATCCAGCCTGCCAAGGGAGGTTACAGGGGCAGAGCTGCGAACCACGTCCGCATAATCTAGTATGGGGAGGATAATTTTAGAGACAGTTTCACATCTGGCAGGTAACAGGAGAGAATCCCAGTTCCAGTATAGCATGTCAAGTTTGGGGTGCAGCTTGGAGGTGATAGGTTCAATGTAAGCTGAAAAAGACAGATAGGGGTCCAGCCAAACACCCAGGTACTTGTATCAGGTGACTTGGTCAAGTGGGGAGCCGTCGAGAGAAAGAGAGAGAGGTGACGGGGGGAGAGAGAAGTAGTATGGCTAAGTTTCTGAGCAGAGCCAAAAATCATGGAAACAGTTTTGGTGGTGCTTAATTTCAGTTGGTTTTGGCTGAACCAGTGCTGAATGTTGTTGAAGTCGCTTTGTAGGGTGGCTTGGACTTCAAGCAAGTTGGGACCAGAGGTAAAAGAGGATGGTGTCATCTGCATACATGTGTACTGATGAACTGGTGCAGGAGAAGGGAAGGTCGTTAATGAGGAGGGAAAAGAGGATGGGACCAAGAACAAAGCCTTGAGGGACGCCAGCCAGGATGGGGGGGGAAAGAAAAAATTACTCACCTTAGTAATGTTGTTTCTTCTAATGGAGTCTTGCTATATTATGACAATTGCAGTTTGTCCCACCATTAGAACTGCCCCGGAGGTGAAATAGTTAAATTCCATGCCAGGCATGGAATTTGGAGCGCGAGCTCGGTTAGAGAAGCTCTGTCTGTGTAATTTCAAACTGAAACTGTCAGATCTTTACGAGCAAAACTCACTAAGGTTCTGTGTGGAAGCTGTAACCTACACTAGCCAACTGGCTACGTAAATATTAACACATATTCCTGGTCCCAACACAAAGACTCAAGTCAGGAGCCAGAAAATAAGATAAGATAAGAAAAGGTAAACAAAACACAACACTCCCAAAACCCCCAAGAAAAAAAAGGTGGAAAAACATAAAATGGGCATAAACAAGTGCCCACACTGGACAGCCCACCCATACCCAAGTAGAAGTCTGAGAGGGCAGGCTGGGGAGGTTATATAGCAAGACTCTATTAGAAGAAACAACATTACTAAGGTGAGTAATTTTTCTTCAAACAACATGAAGTCTTGCTATATTATGTACAATTGCAGACTACACAGCAGTACCTCCATGGAGGAGGGACAGAACCTACTTAGGGAATAGGCTCTGAAGCACGGCTGTGCCAAACCGAGCACCCCTCTTGGCCTGGACTCCAGGGAGTAATGCTTGGTGAAAGTGTGTACTGTTTTCCAAGTAGCTGCTTGACATATCTCTACGATAGGGATGTCTCTGGCAGCAGCTAGAGACGCAGCTGTACCTCTGGTAGAGTGAGCCCTCAGGCCTGAAGGGGGAACTTTCCCCAGTTTTTGATAACAAAATTGGATACAAGAGACAATCCACCTGGCAATGGATCTCTTAGTGGTAGGTTTCCCTTTCCCAACCTCACCATAAGTGAGAAAAAGTTGGAGGGATTCGAACCTGTGACCCTTGGTACGCTCTATATTAGTAACTTAGGGCCCTCTTAACATCTAAACTGTGCAACCTCCTCTCACCAGAGTAGGAATGGTCAGTGAAGAACACTGGAAGGGAGATAGATTGATTTAAGATGGAAATCTGAAACTACCTTAGGCAAAAACTTCCTGTTAGTCCTAAGGACTACCTTATCCCTGTGGAAGGAAATAAAGTCAGTCTCTACTGACAAAGCTTGTAACTCACTTATGCGCCTGGCAGAAGTGATAGCTACTAGGAAAACAGTTTTCCAAGTCAAGTACTTAAGCTCTGCAGAAGACAGAGGTTCAAAGGGGGGTTGCATCAACTGAGCAATGCAAACATTAAGATCCCAGGCAGGGGCCGGGTCCCTGAAAGGTGGATTAGTATGAAGTAATCCTTTAAAAAACTTGGAAAATACAGGGTGAGCGGAAAGAGAAGAGGGCTTTCCTGCTGAAATAAAGGCAGAGACAGCTGCCAAATGTACTTTCAGGGTAGCTGGTCTCAGGCCCAAAGAATTAAGATGGACCATATATAGTCCAAAACAAAGCGCAAGTCAGCAGATTCCGGGGAAATGTGTTTCCCAGAACACCAGATGGAAAACCTTTTCCATTTAGAGTTATAAGTAGCCCTAGTGGAGGGCTTCCTAGAAGCCTTCAGGATTTCAAGAACACCTGGAGAAAGGTGTAGGTCAGCAAATTCTAACTCCTCAAGAGCCAGGCCTTGAGGTTGAGGGATTTGAGATTCGGATACCAAACTCTCCCCTGGGCACAGGTTAACAGGTTGTGATTCCTGGGGAGACACAGGGAAGATGGACTGCTAAAGACAGAAGGAGTGGGTACCAGGCTGCCTGGCCTAATCTGGAGCAATCAGAATCATCCTGCAAGGCTGGGATCTGATTTTGACTAGCACCTTGAATAGGAGGGAAGGGGAAAGGCGTATAGAAACTTCCCTTCCCAATCTAGGAAGAAAGGCATCCAGGGACTGAGCCCATCACTGAGGCCTGCAACAAAACAGTGGAAGTTGGTGATTGTCTGGGGCTGCGTAAAGATCTATCTGAGGGGTGCCCCATCTGGTAAAAACTATCCTCAGTACTTGAGGATCCAGAGACCATTCGTGATGGCCCTGGGAAATCCTGCTGAGAGCATCTGCCAGGACATTGTCCTTTCCTGGGAGGTGAACTGCTGAGGAAGTGTTCAGGGAATAAGCCAGAGACCACAACTTCATTGCCTCGTGCACAAGGTCAAGACCGAAAGTGCCCCCCTTGTTTGTTGATGTACCACATTGTAGTGGTGTTGTCTGTTCTGACTTGTACCACTTTGTTTCAACAGATGCAGAAAACACCTGAAGTGCTAGAAAACAGCTCTGAGTTCCAGCAAATTGATGTGGAGCAGAGATTCTTGAGGGACCACACTCCTGGGTGGAGAGGTCGCCCATGAGCTCCCCCAACCCAGAAGGGATGCATCTGTAGTAAGGGTCAAGGAGTGAGATAGGGATGAAGGGACCCTAGTCTCAAATTGCTCTGATCCTGCCACCACTGAAGGGCCTGGATCAGGGTTGGGTCACTGGGATCAACTTTGAAAGGGATCTTTCCTTTGGGACCAGAAGGCTATCAAATGAAACTGAATGTCCCTCATCTGAAACCTTGCTCCTTGCACTACAGCTGTGGAAGCAGCCATGTGTCCTAGTAGCTGTAAGAAGTGCCTTGCTGGTCGAGACCTGCAGGGTGAAGGAGGAGGCCAGGGCCACTGGGTTCCTTACCCTTTCTAGGGGCAGGAAGGCTCTGGCCTGCTTTGTGTCAAATTCTGCACCTATAAAGGTGAGTACCTGGACAGGTTCCAGAACTGACTTTGGAAGGTTGAGAAGAAAACCCAGAGAGGTGAGCAGCTGCTGGGTAACTTGCAGGTGTGATGTGACCTGGTCTGGAGACTGACCTACAATGAGCCAGTCGTCTAGGTAGGGAAAGATGGCAATCTTTTGCCTTCTTAGACAAGCAACTGCTACTGCTAGACATTTTGTGAATACCCTTGGGGCAGAGGTAAGGCCGAAGGGCATTGCTCTGAACTGGTAATGGCCTGAGGGCAGTTCGAATCTGAGGTACTTTCGTGGGAGCTTCTGATGAGAACATGGAAATAGGCATCCTTGAGGTCCAGGGAAGCTAGCCAGTCCCCTGGCCTTAGAGAAGGTAAAATCATTGCCAGAGTCACCATTTGAATTTTGGTTTCAAAAGGTGCTTGTTTAGATATCTTAGGTCCAAGATGGGCGCCATATCTCCTGTCTTTTTTGGGGGTAAGGAAGTACCTGGAGTACAGACCCTTGCCCTGGTGTAGGGGAGAAACCCTTTCTACAGCTCTGAGAGCCAGGAGGGTTGAGACTTCTGTTTCTAAGGCAAAGGTCTCTAGAGGGTTTGCAGGTGGGAAAGATCTGATTCTCATCTTTGGAAATGTTTTGAAGCTGAGAACCAGACCCCGGCTTACTACTTCCAGGACCCACTTGTCTGATGTAAGAGACTCCCAGTTCTGAACGAAGTAAGCCAAGCTGCCCCCTACAGGTAATGGAGAATCGGCCCTGGGCATCCCATCAGGGTGCCTGTTGGCAGGGGCTTTAGGCTGAGGGGTGGGAGCAGGCCTGCTTGCACCCCGTCTGCCTCTCCCTCTGAGCATAAGCAGAGGAGGCCTGGGTTTGCTAAAAAGGCCTGGGAAAAGGCCTACCTCTACCCCTGGGGGTCTGCCTCTGAGGAGTGGCTTGCCGCTCCTTGGCCTGAGCACTCTTATAGGTTGTCCTATATTCATCCATTTTCTTCATATAATTCTCTGTTTGCTCCCCAAACAGAGAATTTCCTACCACAGGAAAATCCATATCCTTAGTCTGGGTATCCCAGACAAACTAGTACACCTGAGCCAAGCCAACCCACGAAAAGCCACAGATGTAGCCATGACTCTAGAGGATACATCATTAAAATCCACAGCAGCATGGAACTGCACCTTGGATGCCTCAATACCATCAGCAGCCACCTGTTCCAGCTCCTTAGCAAGCTGGCCAGAGGCCTGTTTGGCCAAAGCCATGCGTAGTGTCCCATCTAGATTTCTGGTATCTTGCCACATAAGCCATGTAATTTGCTTGCCTGAGTCCCAAGGACGCTGCCATGTATTGTTTTTAGCCATGGCATCAATCTTCCTGGAATCTTTGTCAGAGGATGTGTAGCCAAGGAATATTAGCTTTATCACAGGCTGCAGCCTGAACTACTCCAACATGACTGCATTGCTGACAGGAATTCTGTATCAGGACCTGACAAAGTGTACCTCCTGTCCATCTTCTTGTACACAGGAGGCACAGAATTAGGAGCTTTTAAAATTTTTATTGTTTGTTTCCTAAATGACTTATGTAAGGGGATAGACAATCTCCTAGACTCTGGGATATCCATCATTTCTACAAAATCAGGTTCCTCTTGCTCATCCACAGCTTCCTCCAATGGGAGCTGGAGGGTTTCAGCAACCTTTTTATAAAACGTAAAGTGAGAAGGGGACTCAGAAAGCGTAGGGGGAGATTCTAAAGGTCTGTCTGGGGAGATGTCCGGTTCAATGGGCACACCCAGACTCAAAGTCACATTCATACTGTTCATAATCATCCTCCTCCCTGGTTCGTAGAAACTCTTCTAAATCATATTCTTGAACCGGTGAACCAGCCGAACCGACCTTTTACCAGACAGTGGCGGTTCGGACGGAACCGGACAAAGTGACTGGACAATTTGTAGCTCTTGCTATCTCTGCAGCAGTTGGAGAAGGAATTTTAGACCCACACCTGCTGATTTCCTAGTTTTCTTTGCTGGAACTGGTCCTCAGAGTCAGCTTTACGCTTGCCCGAGGAAGTCTCGCGCCTGGTCAGAGCTATTCCTCCGTTCGCTGGCACCGAACCGGCTGGCCATCCGGTCAGCGGACCTTTGGCCTCTCGTTCCCTGAGCCTGCCAACTCTCTTATCCAGGGTGGCTGCAGGAAATTCTTACAAATCTGGCAGTCTGAATTGAGGTGGTCAAACCTCAGACAATATATACGTGGTGTGTAGCGTCTTGGCAAAGGCTTCCCACAGACACCACAGTGTTGAAACCGCGGCCCGGCTTTTCTTTTGGGTTTCTCAGACATAATGCCAGCTAACCAAAAACTTGCTTCTTTTAACGGCAGTGCCGTGCAAGAAACCCTTATCGGTTCTTAACCGTGTCACGGGTCGTGGAAAACACCGTAATGAATCTATGAACCGATAAGAACTGGGAACTCGCGACTCTAAAAGCTTTTAAATGCTTGATTTTTAAAGTTTTAAACAACCTGATCAGTTCAAACCGAACCGATAAACATTTACAAGTTCCACACAGAAATAAACCTGTCTATTACTTACAATACCACAGAAAGAGCTTGAACCGATCGGGTTTATGTTAAAATAATAATACTCATGTTGAATTTAACAGAGAAAACACTGTTTAAACCAAAAAATGAACCGAGCAGTAGGAGAAATCTCCGGAGCGACTGTTCAGTGAGGCGGAGTAAAGAATATACAGGTTACTCACCTGTAACAGGAGTTCTAGGAATGGTATATGTTGTTCATCCACACTTATTGGCAGGTTCCTTGCCGCTTTAAATCTTGCCGGAAGGTCTTCAAGCTGGCTCTCCCACCCACCCGGTGGTAAAACTCCTCGGTTCACCATGACGCCAGATCTGGCCCGGCTGGAAGCTCAGGTTGTGCGTCAAGCCGGGAGTTCGTAGAAATGTAGGGATGAACAACATATACCATTCCTAGAACTCCTGTTACAGGTGAGCAACCTGTATTTCAGGACATGGATATGTTGTTCATCCACACTTATTGGCAGACCTCTAGCAGTTCTCCAGGAGGAGGAGGCAAGCGCACACCTCAATATCTTACTTGGGAAATAAGGACTGGAGAACCGAGGCCCCAAAACCGGCATCCCGGCGTGACTCAAGGTTGATGTGGTAATGGTAATAAAGGTGTGTGCTGACTTCCAGGTAGCAGCCTGCAGATTTCTGGATAGGGACGCCCCTGGAAGCAGCCACCGATGCAGCAGTATGACGGGCAGAATGAGCTCTTTATCCTCTGGGAGGCTCCATGCCCGCCAACTTATAGCAGCGATCTATGCAGGAGGTGACCCACCTGCCTATCGTCCACTTGGCTGCAGGTCTGCCAGATGCGGCTTCAGCGTAGGTGACAAACAGCTGGCTAACCTCTCCTCGACTCTTCAGCCGCGCGCCTTATAATAAGCGAGCGCCTTCTAGGGTCCAGAGTATGGAGCCCATATTCGCCTCCGAGGTGTGACTGGGGTAGAACACCGCAGAGTCAGCACCTGGTTAAGGTGAAACTCCACACCACCTTCGAAGGAATTTCGGTGAAGAGACAACCTTGTCCTTGTGGAAAGACCAGGAAAGGAGACTCGATGCAAAGCGCCTGAGTCTCTCCTATCCTTCTGGCTGACGGATAGCCACCAAGAAGGCAGTCTTCCACCACAGGTGAGAGTTCACCTTGCATTGGTTCAAATGGCTTGCCCATGAGCTTTGCCAGTACCAGCAGTAGATCCCACGGAGGTGGAGGTTTCGCATCGGAGGGAAATGTGATCAAGGCCTCTGAAAAAGTGCCCACCACTGCTTCTTGCGCCATCGACTGCTTCCTCGCCCGCCTGTAAGCAGAGATGGCTGCTAGCTGCACCCTTTAGGGTCGTCGACCCAAGCTCCTTGACTAGAAAGGACCATAAATATCCAAAATGCTTGTCACAGAACAGGAGGAAGGGTCCAGGCCCTTGCTCCTGACACCAAATGGAGAATCTCTTCCATTTGAAGGCGAGCATTTTCTGGTCGATCTCACGGGACGCCTCAACAATATTGAGGACCTCGCCGGAAAGACCCAAGGCCTGGAACTCTAGTCATTAGGAACCAGGTCAGTCGGTGCAGGGATTGAAGGTCCGGATGGAACACCTTCCTGACTGACTGAAAGCAGGTCCAGGCGAGCTGGAAGCTGCCTTGGGAGCCTGGAGCTGAGGCTGAGGAGATCTGAGACCTGTAACTGGCGGGCCAGTCTGGGGCTATTAGATCACCTGCGCCTTGTCCCTCCTTGCTTTGAGAAGCACCTTGTGAATCAAGGGAAATGGGGAAAGGCGAAGAGGCCTGGGTCCACAGCCTCGAGAAGGCATCCCTGCAGCCAGCCCTGCTGAGGGGGGCGGCATGAAACAGCCTCAGCTTCAGCCTCCCTGGAGGCAAACAGGTCCACCTGAGGTGTGCCCCAGTGGAGAACAGATCTTGTACTACCTCCGCAGGAGAGACCACTTGGAGATGCAGCCCCTATCCGGCTCAGGGCATCGGCCAGGGTGTTGGAGGCCCTGCCACATGAATGGCTAGGAGATCCGCCCAGGCTGGCACGAGTGACCAGATGCGGAGAGCTTCTTGCATAGAAGCATGGAGCGTGGCCCCGCCTGGGCGGTTCAGGTAGTACATAGTCGTGGTATTGTCCGCCTGACTCAGACCACTTGACCCCGGAGAAACGGAGCAAAGGCGGTGAGAGCTTAGCGGACCACCGGAGCTCCAGCAGGTTGATGTGGCATGGGACTCCCGCTGGGACCAGAGGCCATGCACTCGGTGTTCTCAGATGGGCACCCCAACCCATCAGAGAGGCGCTGTCTGATAGAGACCGCCGGCTCGGGCGGACAAACGGGATGCCCTCCTGCAGATGAAATGGAACGGTCCACCACTGAGAGCTGCCCCACATCTCCTGGGTCACTATCACAGCTGGTCCAAAGGATCGAGCGCAGGACCACTGGCTGGCCAGTCCCACTGAAGGGGCGATGTGCCAGAGGGCCCAACGGACCACGCTGGTACAGGCCGCCATGAAACCCAGAAGGCGAGGGAAGTCCCGGCAGGGCGGGATTGCCCAACCAGAAATGATTGGGCAAAGGAGGTAAGAACCTCGGCCCTGTCCGCCGGGAGCCGTGCTCTGGCTCGAAGAGAGTCGAGCTCTGCCCTGATGAACAGGATAGTACAGTTACGTAAGAACCTACCGTAATAGTAGATCTTCGAGAACAGCTCTGCAGCGGTTACACCATTAGGACCGAGTCCCGGCGCCAGGACCCCACGGAAAAATTTAGCTTAGCTAACTAGCGGGACCGCCTGGTCGGCCGGGTCCTGGCCTTCACGCCAGGCGTGTGGTACAAAAGGGGCGGTCCCGCCAGATTCCCAGTTCTCCCGCTGGGACTCTTGCGCAGGCTGACATCAAAATGGGAGACCTAGGATCAGCCAGAAGACAGATAGATAACAATTCCTGCTCAGAAAGACTGAGCCATGCTTCTCCAAGGGGAAGGTGGGTGGAAGGTATTTGCTGCAAGAGCTGTTCTCGAAGATCTACTGTTACGGTAAGTTCTTACGTAACTGTACTATCTTACTGAGACACTGTCTCTTGCAGCAGGTTACACCATTAGGACTGATTCTAGCAGTAACGCTGTCAGAAAACCGGGAGAGGAAAATAGCGATAAAAACCAGGTCCTGAACCCAGGACAGGAGACCCTGAAGCACGGCCAAACCAAAAACCAGCCCTTGCCGAGAGGCGATGTCCAGGCTATAATGCCTGATAAAGGTATGCACAGAAATCCAAGTATTGCAGCACATAGCAGAAGTGGAAACATTTTGAGCGCCAGCAAGGAGTAGCCACCTCTAGTGGAATGACCCCGGACTGTACCCGGGAGGGGCTTTGTTTGATACCATAACAGTGAGAAATACACTGGACAAGCCAGCGAGAAAGGGACTGTTTGGATACTGATTGGCCCATCATTCTCTCTGAGAAGGAAATGAAAAGCTGCTCAAACTCACGAAGGACTGAGTTCTGTTGAGGTAAAACCTCAGGCTGCGTGTGAACATCCAGGGTATGGAGCAGAGCCTCCTCTATTAGAGTAGTTCGGAAGTAGACCGGAAGGTCGGATATCCTGGTTCAGATGCGTGAAGAAACCACCTTAGGCAAGAATTAGGTTCACCCTCAGGATACTCTGTCCCGATGGAAATTAAAGGCTCTTGCACATGAGAGCGTAGTTCAGAAATTCTTCTTGCCATGTAACAGCACTAAACAACGCTTTCCACGACAGAAAAACGTAGTTCTCAATCCGCTGCAGGTTCAAAGGGGGAAGCGTGAGCTGTTCAAGGACAAAAGCAACTGGGCTGGAGGCACAGGTCTCAATAGGAGGCCTAAGGTGCAACACTCCCTAAGAAATTTCGAGAGGCGCCCACCTGAGCCACTGTCATTTACTTCCCCACCGGAGGTGGTAGTTTCAAATGGCACAGAGGTGCACTTTAATAGAGGAGCAGGCTAGACCAATGAAGAGAGGAGCCTTCTATTCTAATATTACTCCCACAGGACAACCTAGGGGAAAGGTCGCGCTCGCGACCATAATATTAAAAACGCGCCATTTCATGGCGTGACGCCGCGGCGTTGTCGTTCTGGCTGCAGAAAGGACTTCTGCAACTTCTTGCGAGACCGTGATCAAAATGGCTGTCTCTAGGAGCCAAGCATGCAGGTTCAAGGAACGTAGGTCCGGGTGACAAGTGAACCTTCTCCGAGACAGTAAGTGGAGCTGAGCGGCAACGGATCGGGGTTCCTGAGATAGTTGAATCAACAAAGGGAACCAAATCTGTCTGGGGCAAAATGGGGCCACTAGGATCATTATCGTGCTCCCCACGTAGTTTGAGAAGAACTCTGGATCAACGGGAAAGGAGGGAAAGCGAGAGGAATCTGTTGGCCCAGGAGAGGGATCAACGGCCTCGCCAGAAAAACACCAGGCCCTGGATCTAGCGAGCAAAAATTGGGCAGTTTTATGCTGGATAGGGAGGCGTCAATGTCTAGATCTGAGTTCCCCATCGAAGAAACAGATCCTCTGCTACCTTTGAAGGAGTTCCCATTCGGACTTCTGGCCTGGAGAACGACTTGGTCGCCTGCAACCGGTTGTCCACCCGGGAACGTGTACAGTGACTGATTCGCCATTGCGTCTGATTGCTCAATCCCACACTCTCATGGCCTCCCTGCAAAGGGGTAAGAGTGTGCTCTCCTTGTTTGTTGAGGTAATATCACCGCTGTTGTCTGTCCGGTAGAAGAGTACATGCGGGATAACTGACTGAAAGGGCCTGCAGGGCATAGAGGACCGCCTCATTTCCAGCACGCTGATGTGAAGGTGAGCTCCATCTGGGTCCACGACTTGGGACTTTACCGCTCAGGTGTGGCCCCCACCCAAGACCGAAGCGCCTGTGGTGAGGGTGACCGATGGCGAATGAAGGACGCCTGATGAGCGACCCTGGGGCTAGCCACCACTGCCAGTCTTGAATCACTGAATTGTGGAGTCTGACCGGATGCTGCAAGTGGTCTTGCCTTTGGTCCCATTGCACTTTGGAGCATCCACTGAGTAATGCGATGTGGAGTCTTGCGAAGGGACAGTAGGAATGGCCGCAGCCATGTGTCCGAGCAAGCAAAGGACCCACCTGGCAGGTACAACCTTGCTTAATGATAGGTCCCTTGCGAGGGATCTGATGCGCCCGCTCTGTCGGCCGGAAGAAAGGCTCTTCCCGAACAGTGTCCAGAACTGCTCCTATGAACTGCAGTTTCATGACGGTACCAGGAGAGACTTCTCAGTTTATGAGGATGCCCAGGATCGGAACAGATCCTGGGTTTTGATTGCAGAAGCAACGCCTCTGGAGGCGCCATGAGAAGCCAGTCGTCCAGGTATCGGGAACACGAGTGGCCCTGTCTCCTCAGAGACGCTGCACGACTGCCATGCACTTGGTAAAGACCTCGTGGGAAGACAGTCCGAAAGGAAGGGCCTCGAACTGAAGGTGGTGGTCGAGAAACTCTGCCGCAGGAACCTCCTGTGCGCCTGAGCTATAGGGATGTGCAGGTGGCATCCTGCATGTCTAGAGACGCTAAAAAGGCGCCCTGTTTGAGCATGGGGATAAGACCCGAAGGGTCACCATGGAATCTTCTGTAAGTGACCGGACATTGAGGTCGCTGAGGTCCAAGATTGGACGGAGGTCCCTGTTTTCTTGGGAACCAGGAAGAAGTGGGAATAGTATCCTAGTCCTCTCTGGTTCTCTGGGACGTACTCTATCGCCTCCCCTTCGAGTAGCGCCGAGTACTTCTTGCCAGATCAAGGCTTTGGTGCTGACCCTGATACACTGGAGAGCAAAGGAGGCCCAGGGGGTGGCTTTCCTGCGACCTATAAAGTGGCCTAGACTGACCAACTGAAGAACCCACCTGTCGGTGGTAATGGCCTGCCATCCCGGCAGGAAGTTCGCAATTGCACCCCCACTATAAACCCGCTGATCCTGAGGGCGGGGCCGAAAGGAGTCAGGCTGAGGCGGCAGATGGACCCTGGCTGGGCCTTGCCTAGGAGAACGCTGGCCTCGGCTGGAGGGTGTTTGCCCTGGCTCACGAAACCAGAGCCCTCTGAGGTGCAGCGGAGTGGGTCTGTTGCTTTCTGCGTCTGCCAAGACGAAACGGCTTTGGTTCCTACTAAAGGAACCAAGCTTAGGTCGGTACATGGCCTGAACCGACCTTACCGCCTTCCGGCCTCTTGGAGTTTGGTGAGGATCTTTTCTGTAGGATTACCAAACAATACTTCTCAAAAGGCGCCCAAGATGGTCTTTGACGTCTGGGGTAAAACCGAGACGCGCAACCAAGAGTGTCTCCGGAGGCAATGCCTGAAGCTGCTGCTGGCGATGAGTCCGCGGAGTCATACGCCGGTTTTAGCACTTGGGTCCCCACGTCTGAACTCGTCACGGAGGAGCTGAAGCATCTCCTCCTTCTGCTCACCTCGGCATCTTTTCAGCCGCTTCCAGACCCTGATCCCACAAAGCGTTCTCTGGAACTGAACCATATGGGTTAAATAGTTCAGGGATCTGATGGCGCGAGGTAGCGGAAGCATACGTGCGCCTACCCAATGCGTCCAGTTGTTTGACTCTGGGTCCGTGGCAGGGTGCTCAAATGTTGTGGCCTCTGGGACCGGGTCATGAGGCTGATGACCAGAGAATCGGCCTGAGGATGCTGCGCTGCTACTGGGGTCAGTCCTAGGAGCCTTGTCCAGGCTATCAGCTTTCTTCGGTCTCGCCGGGAGCGAGTGGACGCTCCACGCAGCCTTGGTGACGTCCCACGAAGTGTCAACCAAGGGTGGTACCACCACAGGCTTGGGGTCCTTTTGCCAAGATATTTGGCCAGTCTTACTTTTCGGGTCTAAGTCTCAGCATCCCATCCCATGTTCTCTTGTATGTCTCATAATATCAAGGAACGAGGGATCATCCGAGGAGATCTAGGCATCTCACGTGGGTCCGGAGAAGGGATGGAGAGTGGAGATGGGGATCTAGAGGTGGAGTAGTCTGATCCGTGTCCTCCGTTGAAGGCGACGTCGGCGCCTCCTGGATCTCTTGGGGCTGGGTGATCCAGAAGAGGATTTGACGGAGGTCTCAGTTTATCAGGTCTCCCTGGGAGGGCTCTAGGCTCCCGGAGGGGAACACGGCCTGCCGACCGGCGGCGAGGGGGGCAGGAACCGGAGGAGGAGGAGGAGGAGGAGGAGGAGGGGGGACCATGTCTTTTTAATGGTATCCCACCAGTAGGTGAACAGATCTTTCACCTCCACTAGAGAGAGGCCCGACGACGCCCGGTGCCGTGGGCGGTCGCCGGGTCCCGCGCCGGCTCCACAGGGGCTCTGGTAATGGCGAGGGTTCCCTGGGAGTACCCACGGACCGGGCCGCCCGCCTGGTCCTCGGGCTGCTCTAGGTCCCACTCCGATAGAGGCTCCTGACCGATGTCGGTCGGAGGCAACAGGGCCTTCTTCTTTCAGGAGGGCGGGCGCGGTCCCTACCGTCCGCTGGGATAATGGCGGGCGCGGTCGCCGGGCCGACGGCGGCTCCAGGGAAGAAGGGCGACGCGCTGACGGCTGTCGAGCCGCGCCTGGGCTACAGGCCTTTTAAAGGCGTGAGCTCCAACGCCTCGCGTGGAGGCACCGATGAAGACCTGACGCCGGGTACCGAGGAGCGGGAACCCGACTTGCAGTGGTGATGGTGTCGCTCTCGGACTTCGCCAAGGCCCTGGAAGGGAGGAAGGCTCTGGATTTCTCCTGAGATGAAGGTTTCTGATTGCAGCCGGGAAGATTTCAACCGAGCTACGGACTCAACCCCCGAAGGGGACCTGAAGGGCCTTTCCCTCTCTTCTCCGCGTGCTTGTGGACCCTGGAGCTTTCCCCCTTGGAGGACATGGTCTTCAGTTGTTCCTCCAGGAGAAACGCCTGCAAAGCCTTCTGACGCCGGATCCGGGTACGGCTATTGAACCCTTGGCAAGAAGGACAGGCCCGGGTATCGTGGTCTGGGCCTAGGCACCGGACGCAGGCCGTGTGGGGGTCCTTGAACGGGATCTGCTTTCCACAAGCGCACTTCGAAGGATGGCCCGAAGTTGGTGATGACATCAAGATCTTGCTTGAAGAGGATTCTGAAGATTTTCGAAAATTCTATCGAAAAAAGAACTATTCACGCCGCGCGCTAGACTGGTAAACTCAAGGGTCAGGTAGCTAAGTCGACGCGGCGGAAAGAACTGGGGAATCTGGCGGACCGCCTTTGTACCACACCTGACGCCGGAGGCGGACCACGCTGTGATGCGGTCCCGCTTGTAGTTAGCTAGCTAGAATTTTTCCAGGTCCTGGCGCCTGCTTCCGGGTCCTAATGGTGTAACCTGCTGCAAGAGCTGTGTCTCAAGTAAGATCACCTGCTCAGCTCGAGTTCCGACTTGGCCTCGTTGATGAGAAGGCCAACTCGAGAGCAAACCTGGAGGGCCAGATCTCTGGACCGCTCCACCTCCTGCCTGGAGGAGGCTGCTATCAGCCAATCGTCCAGGTAAGGGTACACCGGACCCTATGGCGCCAAGAGGAATGCTGTCACCACTGCCATGCATTTGGTGAAGACCCTGGGAGCTGGAGATAAGTCAAGGGCATGGCTCGAACTGAAGAGGATCCCTCCGCCAAAGCGGAGGAATCTCCAGTGTGACGGACGGATAGGGACGGAAAGAACGCGGTCCTGTAGGTCCAGAGAGCAGAACCACACGCGTGTTCCAGAGATGGTATTATCTGCGCCAGAGTGACCATCCTGAAGGTTCAGACCTTAGGAACTTGTTCAGGTCGTGTAGGTCGAGAATGGGCGCCAGCCCCGTCCGCTTCGAACCAGGAAATACCTGGACACGAACCCCGGGTCTGAAAGGGGGTCCTCCACCTCCGTGATCACCTCCTTTTGGAGGAGGAGAGCGATGTCGGCTCGGCGAGCCGCCAGTGAGGCTGAGGACTCCGAGGCCCCCCGAGGTGCGACGGCTCTGAAGGGCGGGGCCTGCTCGAATTCCAGAGGTAGGCCTTTTCCCACCACCTTCAGTACCCACCTGTCCGTGGTAACAGCGGACCAGGCGGAAAGTGTCTGAGCCGTCCCCCCACGGAGGGAACCAGGGGTGAGGTGACAGGGATGGGGGCGACACCCCTCAGCCCGTCACTGGGCAGGCTTGGAGGAGGGACCGGCCGAGGGACCTCCTGGGCCTTTACCTCCCTGCTTCCTGTTGGAGGAAGCCAACGCTTGGGCTTGGGATACCACGTGAGCCTGCTGGCCCTGACGTTGTTGGGCCGTGCCGTTGCTGCTCTGAAGGACAAAAGGGCTTAGGCTGTGGCTTGATGGCCTTTGTCCTTCTGAGCGAAGAGACAGAGTCCAAGGTAGTATTGACTTCTCGATCCTCTGCAGGTGACCTTCCACCCCAGGGCCGAAGAGGTCAGTCCCCAAAAAGGGAACATCCGCCAACTTGTGCTGGGTATCAGAGGTAAAGGTGGATATCCTCAGCCAAGCCCGCCGACGCATGGCCACTGCGGCCGCCACAGACCTGGCACATGAGTCCCCGATGTCTAACGCAGTCTGGAGCTGCTGTTTAGCCACTGCCCTGCCCTGGTCCCGCACCTGCCTGACCGTAGTCTGCAGATCTGTGGGAAGATGAGGGACAACCTCATCCAGGGAGCCCAACAGGGCGTGAGAAAAATGTGCCATGAGGATGGCCGAACTGGCCTGACGAAGGCCGAGAGAGGACACAGCATAGACTTTTCGCCCGGCATAATCCAATTTCTTGGATTCCTTGTCGGGAGGTTTGTCCACATCCCTGGCATTCCTGGCACGCCGGAAAACGCTGTCGGTAACCAACCCCTCGGCCGAGGGGTGTTCCGAAAAACCAGACAGGGAACCGAGGACCGTGATACTTCCTGGCCAACCTGGCCAAGGCGCAGGGCAGGAAGCAGGACGCCAAAGTTCCAAGGCGGACCTACTCATGGCTTCGCCACCGGAAGGCCTCCGAGGAGAATCCCCGGTCCAGAATCTCCGTGAGGGATACCTGGCCCGCTGAAACGGGCCCGAGCTCATCCCGTGGACCTCGAGATGAGTAGAAGTAATCCTAAAAGGACGAAGGATATCGGCCATTGACTGCCCTCCCGAGGACTCCCAAGTCCATGCGCTTGGAGAAGAGGGAGAACCATCATCGGACTCAGAAGAGTCCTCAAAGAGCTGCTCGCCCTGAGCCACCTCCACCTGCCGAGGTTTATCGGGAGTGAGGGTGACAGACAGCCTATGGGTAAAACCCAAAGCCACCGAGAATTTTTGGTCGGAGCCCCAACTAATGGCTGTGGAGGCGGAGGTTCCACCAGAATCGGTGGGGCAGTTGATATTGGTCAACAACCGCCTGAGAACAGGCTCCTCGACTACAACGAGGGTTGTTTCGCTGCTCCGTGACAGCCACTTAATGGCCGGGAAGACGGACTGGGTGGCTTATTCCCGGTCAAAAGAGCTGTTGCCATAAGTTCTCGTACCTCCGGCGCAACTATACCGAAGCCTCGCCTCGAGGAAGAGGAAGAGCGGCGGCGCCATGCACGTGCCGAGACCAAGACCGCCTATGGCGGCGGGATCGTTGACCGCGAGGATGTCCGAGACCGAGACCGAGAGTCTTGACTAGGCAGAGGAAGGCGAGGAGAAGTGTCGGAATTGGACACTCCCCTCGGCTCGGACGATCCCAGCGAAGGCTCCGGAACCGGAGGCACAGACGAGCCGACGGGATCCTCAACTCCCACCGGGGAACTGGGGAGGGATTCTCAGCTTCTCAGCCGACAACCCGCCTAACGGGTCAAGAAAATTTCGACTGCGCGACAGGAGTCTCGGCCAACTGGCCTGATGGGGACACTGTGAAGCCAGTGGCCGGGCTGAGGGGTCGACCGAGTTGACTGTCGACAAGGGAGGGAAGCTCCCGCCCCAAGAGCGCCGACGAGAGACTTATTTTGCTCTTTGGACCTGGAAAAGGTCCAAAGAAGTTGGACCTCACCTTGGTCGAGAGGGTCAGACAAAGCCCTTAAACGAAGCCGTAGCACGAGGCACCGAGGGAGAGCGACAAATGCCGCAGCCGAGGTAGAAGCGGCTCCGCCGCCTCTTCGAGGGTGATCATCTGCTCTAGCTGATCCGCTGGAGCTCGCCGCCGTGACACCGCCAATCGGGCCTCTTTAGATTTCACCGTGGAATTCTTTTCTCGGGGCGCCCCAGTTGTAATCGGGCAGCACGGTCTTCAAGGACGTAGGCCGAAAAGGAAGAGCACAAGTCGCAGGCCTGCGGGTCGTGCTCAAGGCCCAGGCAGTAGACGCACGTGGAGTGCGGATCCGTCCTAGACATCTTCTGCCCGCAAGGGCACCTCCGAAAACCGGGAGTCGATTTGTCCATCGCAGCCGCGAGGAGAAGAAGACCGAAGTCTTTTAGCAAAAAACTTTTTAATTTCGAACTTTTCGAAGAATTAGAACCAGTCTTAATCGCAACGCGTTAAGGAGGGAACCTGAGCTTCCACGCGGTAAGGAAGATCTGGCGTCATGGGGCGGAGCCGAGAGTTTTACCACCCGGGTGGGTGGGAGGAGCCAGCTTGAAGACCTTCCGGCAAGATTTAAAGCGGCAAGGAACCTGCCAATAAGTGTGGATGAACAACATATCCATGTCCCTAGAACTGACAGTTTCAGTTTGAAATTACACAGACAGAGCTTCTCTAACCGAGCACGCGCTCCAAGTTCCATGCCTGGCATGGAATTTAACTATTTCACCTCCGGGGCAGTTCTAATGGTGGGACAAACTGCAATTGTCATAACATAGCAAGACTTCATGTTGTTTGAATGTGGTATCAGCGATTCTAACAGATTGAAATCTGGTGGCAAGATAAGACTGAAACCACCCTACACTGATGGGAGTGGGTCCTGCTGCCTCAAGCTTCTGTAGGAGAAGAGGGTGGGATACAGAGTCAAATGCCTTGGCAAAATCCACAAATACTGCTGCTGTAAGGAAGCCTTGGTCGGAGGCAGTTTGGATATGGTTGGTGACGGGCAGGAGGGAGGAAATCGTGGAATAGTGTTTCCTGAAGCTGGACTGGTGGGGTGAGAGTATGTTTGTTGCAAGGTAGTCAGCTAGTTGGGTGTGGGCCAAGGATTCTTGTAGTTTGGCTAAGGCTAGGAGAAGTGAGATGAACCTATAACTGCCTGGCAAGGAGGGGTCACCACCTCTGTGAAGGGGGAATTATGCAGGCCAGTTTCCAAGTTAGCGGGACTGTTCCTGTGAAAAATGACAGGTTAAGGAGATGTGTAAGGGGCTTGGCGATCGCAGGAGCAGAGATCTGCAGGAGCTTGGGGTGAATCCCGTCCGGGCTGGTCTTTGCAGAGTTAAGTGAGTGGAGGGCTTTGCGAACCTCTAGTTCAGTAAGGGGGGTGAACTTGAAGTCACTGCTAAGGGGAAGTGGTGGTGGGACTGTAGTGTGCAGCTATGTGGTACGGGCACAGGAAGTGAAAAACTGGCTGAGGATTTCAGAGGTGTGGGTTGGGTCAGTGACTGGTTGGCTGTGAAATTTAAAGGCAGGGGTGCAGGGCTGGGCTGGTGGGTCAAGGAGTGTGTGCACAACTTTCTAGAACTGAGGGGGCTTAGCATGTGAGAGTTGCAACCTAAAGTAGTCGGCCTTTGCTTTTCTTATGGTCTTGGTGCAGGCATTACGGAGGGCGTTAAAAGCTTGCTTGCTCTGAGAGTTGGGGCTGGATTTAAAGTATGACCAAGCCTTGTCTCTTTCCTTGCATTTGGCGAAGAGGGGTGTGGTGGAACCATGGGTGGTGCGGTGGAGCCATGGGTGGTGCTGCTTCTTGACCCTGGACTTTTTCAGAGGGGTATAGACATCCCAGATATTTGTAAAGGTGTGCAGGAATCTAGAGAGGGCCATGTCAACATCAGGGGCTGAGCAGACAGGTTGCCAATTGGCTTGGTATAGACTGGTTGGGGGGCATCAGTGTCCAACGTGTTTAGAGGGTGAGTGCTGATGTACTTTGGGGCAGATTTGGGCAGTTGGGTTTTCCTGATACAGTAAGTAATACAGTGGTTGCTTAGTGCGTTAGAGAGGGCACCGAAGGAGGTTATTCTCCGAGGATGTGAGGTGAGGATCCAGTCTAATAAAGAATGGTTTTGGGAGTGGGGGTTGTAGTGGGTGGGTTCACTGATCAATTGGGTGAGATTAAGGCACTCTATTTTGGAGGTGTGTGCTTTTGAGGAGGGGGGCTGGCCAGTCCAAGTTGAAATCACCTACAAGGGCCAGTTCCCTTCTGGATGTTGGCTCGGGCAGGGTTGTAAGAGTGCTGATGAGGGAGTCTCGGGATAGGTGGGAAAGGGCCTGGAGCACACCTAGGAAAAGAGGGAGTGAGGTAGGAAGGGAAAGTTGAACCATAAGCAGTTCGTGGGAGCTGAGGCAAGCTTCTTTGTTAATTACTGAGCTCACGAGCAGCTGTTTTGGTTAGATAGCTACACCACCAGCTCTTTTACCATGGTCCTGCCTGTGCAGAGTGTAGTTTGGGAGAGTGAGGGAGGAGTCGGGGGTTTTAGCAGAGAGCTAGGTTTCTGTTAGGCATAGTATATCCAAAGCTTGCTCAGCTATCCAGCAAGTTGGTAGGTCAATCTTGGACAGGAGACATCTGATGTTGATAAGGGCGATTGATAAGCCTTTGTGTGAGCCGAGAGGGGTGGGTCCGGCTATGGGGCCAGGGCTGCGTTAGACATCCCCCTGAAAAGAGGAGGAGGAGGGTGAGGAGAAGGAATGAATAGGTTACAGGAAGCCTATATCTCCGAGTGCGAAACGCGATGTTGGGAGTAGGTCGGGCGGCCCTGATTAGGGAAGCAAAAGTTAACATCTACGGTGGTAAGATGCTAGGAGAAATGTGGGGAGAGGGGGACAGATGGGCATATGACGCGGAGAGATGGAGTAGCTGGCAGTGTTGTGTAAGTTACTTTTTCTATTACTTTCTATTATGTTTGGAAACTTGTTCCAGGAAGATCTGTGCAGTCACAAGCAAGGATGGAGAGGTTCTAGAAAATGTAATACACCTTACAATTATAGTTACTTATTTCTTTTTATACAAAAATAATAAATAAGTATCACATATTAATTCTTTGAAAGTAATAGATTAGTTACTAATTACTTTCAAATAAATGTAATCAGTTACAGTTATGTATTTCTTTTGTATAAAAAAAAACGTAAGTAATTATAACTGTAAGGTGTATTACTTTTTCCAGTACTTCTCCATCCTTGCTAGTGACTGCACAGAGCTTTCTGGAACAAGTTGCCAAAAGTAATAGAAAAAGTAACTTACCCAACACTGGTTGCTGGCAAGTCTAGCGGGGAAGGTGCAGGGTATTATGAGGTAGGCAGTTGTAGAGACAGTGGGGCTAGGGTGAGTGCAGGAAGGGAAGGAGAGAGTGGGGAGGAAAGTAAGGAGAAGAGGGGAGAGAGTATGGGTGTACATAGTCAGGTCTGGTAAATGAATTTAAGGGTTGTGAGACAGGGGTTACTGGGGCTTTATTCCAGAGATTTCAAGTGGGCTTGCAGATAATTGGGTTAGAGAGATCAAGATCACTTTTGTAACTGCCTTTGCAAAAAAAAAAAAAAACAACAACAACGGAGCTAGGGAGAGAGCTGTGAACAGATTCTCAAGTTTAGGGGGTGGGGTGGCCAGCAACAGTCCCCACGATTCTGTCCTGTGACAGGGTAGAAGGTATAACAGATGCAGAAGTATAAGGGATAATAAAGCTGCAGGAATAGCACAGAGGTAGGACAGCCACCGTTAGTGTGGAAGGTTTGGAGTTCAAAGCTGCCTTGAGTCAGATGGAAAACAAGTAATGAAAGTAGGAAGAAAAGAAAAAAAGCTAGAACTAGGGGGCAGAGGAACAAAACAGGGTAGTTAGAGAGACAAGAGTAGCTAGGGAATTAGGAGCAATTAGTACTCACTAGTGACTCCTAGTGGCCAAAGAGTATAACTTGCCAAAGGGAATATGGGCACTTCGAAAACTCAAGGCAGACCACAAGACCCAATATTTTATTTAGTTTTTGTTTACCGCGTAAGGTGCACTAGCCATGGAAATTACTATTTTCAGGCACGACCTGGGAGGTTACAACAAAGATTATACAATATCTAAAACAATGCAACAGAGATTATACAATACAGAGAGAAATACAAAATGAGGTAGAATAAACAATTTCATACAATAAATGTAGGGACATCCCAGGGTGGGTGGGGCAGTCGACAGGCTAACACAGTTCACACTGCAAGCTCCCCCAAGGAGGTGTGTGCTGTTCAGGCAAGGCAAATATCTGCTTTTCAGGGCTCTGCTGCATACTCCAGTGTGAAGCCAGGCAGAACAGAAGTTGCTTTCACAGAGTCTAGGGAGAAATACCAGTCATGCCAAAAAGTCAACCATGGGATCAACACCTGCTGGGGTCCAGAACTTACTATGTTCAAACGGCTAACCCCCGGCTCACTAGAGGTTGAAACAAGAAGCAATTCAAGGTTCCTTTTTGTCGTACGTCACAAGGTTAGTGATCCTTCATGTACCGGGCCCCTAACTGGCTCAATTCCCTCCGAGAGGATATTCTGGCTGAAACAAAGCTCAGCCCATTCAAAAGAAACTTGCGCTCATACCTTTCAGGACTAAGTAGCTGCGACTGCACAACCTAGATAGGTCATGGTGAGAAAAATGTCTGACATTGCAAACACTTTGCCTTTCTGTCAACCCCCCTTTCACCTCCGCTATATACCTTCATCCCCCTCTCCCCCCACCCCATTTCCTTCCCCTCCTGACACCATTTCCCACTCCACGCCAATACTCATCAAAGCCTCTTTTGGCGATCCACGCCCTATCTCTCCCCTCTGGCACTTCTCCATGCACTATGCATCCCATCCCTTCCCCTCAGTTTATTCCCGGACTCATATGTTGCTGCCTCCTGCCTGAATATTCATGTACAAATGCCATACTCAATCACACACTTTTGACGGGACATCTCTGTAAATGAGATTTTAGCACAAAGGTTGCTGTAATCCTACAATCTAATAAGTATATTTAATATTTTTTTTCTGCAATTCTCACCCTTATTTCTTTTTTACTATGATGATTTGCATGTAAAGAGGATCGCTGCCCTATCTGATCTGGCTGCTTGCCTACAGCTGACATGACAGTTCTGTTCATGACATCACAATTTGTTACCGTGGAGATGATGACTTCATAATCTTGTTAATGGCATCAAGTGTAGGCAAGCAGAAAGAGCAGCTAAAATCTAAGGGACACTAATCCTCTTTCATACAACAGTTTTCAGTAATAAATAAAAGAATATATATGAAATATAAGCTGAATTGTGTCTAAATCTCACATTTTGTTCATGTTTTCTCAGTGGTGACAGGGACTCTTGAAAGACCTGTACTGCCTCCATGTCCACCAACTCCCCATGTAGGCTGTCCTATGGGTTCAACATGCTCCAGGGGAAAAAATGACTCTTAACGGTACCTTTGAACTTATCACCCCAGAGCTTCAGGATGTGTCTCCACATCCCGCTGCAGAAGACCAGGTCAAACATCTTCAACCACTTGATTGTGCAGATGCTCCTGAGCATGTGGAAGATTGGGACTGTGTCCCCTCTGAGCCTCCTGTTCTCTAGGGTGAACATGTTAAAGGCCTCTACTCAAACTTTTCTCCTTGTACCATTACTCATCTTGGAGACCCTGTGATGCACCCGCTCAACTTTTCTCAATCTCTTTTTTTGTACTGAGGAGACCAAAACCATACGCAGTACTCCAGCGGGGACTGACCAGAGCCTTGTAAAGTCACAGGATTACTTCCCCTCCTCTGCTGATCACCCCATCCCTGATTAGGCAGATCACCTCCCAGAACTTGAAGTCTAGGTCCTGTGAACCTCGCACAGTTCCCTGTACAAAAATGGACAATGGGACAGATGTCCTTTACCTACCTCTCCCCTCCACTATGGAACCCCCCAACTATTAAAGAATGTCGGTCTCCTTGTTCCTTTAAATTATCTCTCCAGGTGTATCTCCACATGCTGGCCAACTGTATGTGCTGACATGCTTATACTGTTTTTGCACACTGGACTTTGTGTTGACCAGGTCTTCACCAACATAATCATGTACTTAAATGTCCCTCTCTATTTCTTGTGGGACTGCTCCAACTGTGCAATACGTCTAGTGATAACCTTCAGGAGCTGTACAACTGTTGTAAGGTCTAATCTTCTATTTTATCTTCTGCATAAATGTTTCACACATCTTGATTTAGCACTGTCTCTACTGATGTGCGATTCCTGTATGTACCACTCTATGTAACTTATTCCAAGTCACCCCTGAAATTGGGACTTGTTGGTTCCAGTGGGCCTAGCTGGTTACCAAAAAAACAACAAATGAATAAAATGGTCGAAGGGCAAAATTTAGGATGAAAACATGGCAGCCAACAGAAGGACAGTACCAGCACTATTGGGCCTCGTTTCCATCGCCCACTCCCACGCCACTTCACTGTGTCAGAGGGAAGGGACACTTTCTACCAGCTCAGCCATGGGGGGGTATAACCCATGATAAGACCCTGAAGTGTAGGTGAGTGTACAACAGGGTGGGACGGCAGCTGTAGGAGCCTGAATGGAGGAGTATAAGCACCTCTTTTTAAGCAAACTTTATTTAAAGCAGTTGCCCAAAGACCCAGTGCCAGGGACCCAGGTTTAGGAGTGAACACAGGACACTGACAATCAGGTGGCTGGCTGGAAAGAGCACTGCTCAGCCTGGAGAAGGTTGGGGTGCATTCGCCACCACTGTAACCCCTGGCAGTGTACATGCCCCAGATGGAAGCTCTTCCATTGGGGCATGTTGGGCCTGCAGGTTCAGTACACTGCCACAAGAACAGGGAGAGTCAGTGATCATTAAAGGGCAGAAAAACTCTGTCTAGATGACAGCTGCCAGCGCAGGTGGGTCCTGCATGGTGTTGACTCTGCTAGGACTGCGATTGTCGGGGCAAGGAGGTCACTGAAACACATACCGCAGAATAGGATGAACAATGGTGGACAAAAAAAAAAGGGAATTTAATTGTAACCATAATTCTACTAATATTCAGATTACATCCACACATAGGCAGTTTTCCTCTGAGCATGCTCAGTCATGAAGCTGGACTCCTCCTAGTACTCCATCATATGGTCCTCCAGCTCCATGCCCCCCTCTCCCACTGCACTCAGATTTGCACACTAGAACAGGCATCCATGACAACCTTGCCAGGGGAGGTTGAGTTGGTTGTGTGGATGTGAACTGAAAAGTTCCAGGGTTGGGATGACCGGCAAAGGCTGAACCACTGGAGGGCCACCAGAAGCTTACATAAAATGAGCTTCCCTCTGTCTTGGTACACACTAACACACTCCTGTATGCAGACAATTTGGTAGCAGTTCTGCAACTACTGCTGAGCTCAAGACTGCTCTAAATAAGGATTTTCTCATAGTAAATTCCTGGTTACTTTAGAAATGTCTTATTAAATTGTTAAAAAGACAAAATGTATGATCTGCTGATCTTCACGGCACTCAAACTGAGCAGGTGGCGTCCTGCTGGACACCAATTTTACTTTTTCTGTCCTCTTTAGTTCTGCTGTAAACAAATCAGCCAAAAATTAGGTATACTCTATTATCTCAAAAACTGTTTGACTCTAGTTGAGCCATCGCTAAGGGTGTACTTTTACCCACTTTAGATTATAATTCATTTGTTTTTTTCAAGTGCCTCTGCATCTGGACTTGAGCAGCCTTTAACAACATTTGTCACTTTATACTTAATGTGCACTACAAAACTCACCACTGTACGTTGCATGAAGCAGAATTTGTGGTCCCTCAGAATCAGACAAACTATACCATCTATGTTGTCCTGTCTAGTAGACTGGTCTCCTAGATTGCATCTGGATTCTCCACTAAATTCTCTTGTGCTCCACAAGGCATGTCCTGGATAGCTTAGATCAACTGACAAGTCAGTCGTATTTGTCTAGTCTGTGTCGACAGTCACGGGTCAGTGTGCTTTTTCAATACATGCTACCAATGCTGGAACAACCTTACTGTTTCAATTTGCCTAGTTCAGAGCCATTCAATTTTTCTAAATCCTTTTAAAAAATGATTTGCTTCAATGTTCAGTATGGAAATGTTTTTAGTTAACAGTTATCTACCCTTGGGGCACCCCTGATCATCTCATTCCTCCATCCATGCTGGAGGGGTTAGTTCCCCCTTGGATTGCCCCATGGCCGGGCAATGGGAGGGAGGGCTGCCCCCCCCCCGGAGTAATCAAATCCAGAAGGCCCACCAGCTGTAACGGAAAGGAAGGTCAGGTTGCCCTGGCAGGCATCATGAAATCCCTGGTCTGCTCACTTCTCCCTGCTTTTTCCTCCCAGAGCTATGGCTGCAAGGATGACATTCATGTGGGGCTCACATACATTCCAGAACCACAGCTCCTTCCACCCTCCCAAACTTATGTCTTGCCTCCTCCTCCTGTGCATTGGCACTACCACCAAGCCTCCACCTAGTGGCAGCCAAGAGCCAGGAAGGCCTGCCACACCAGCCCAAGAGAGGCGAGCTGCCAGACTGCTGCTCAATCCTCTCTCGTTCCCCCCCCCCCCACAGGCTCCCAGCAACTCGAGCTCTTCCCAAACTCAGGTCATCAGTGTGGGAAAAGGTAGGCGCATATAGCGCTTAAGTCGTCTATGCCACAGAGCAAACTCATGTTCTGGCTTTCTGACAAAGGGGCAGAGCACAGCAAAGTATCAGCGCCAAAATAGTTTGTACCACTGATGCAGACATATATAGGATAAAGTATGGGATGGTGCGTGTAAGAGAAGTTTACACACAGATGAGGTGTTGGATGCTATATATTAACGCATCTAACATGAGGGTGTGTGTAAACTGCGCGAGTTTACACACACCACTCCATATATTTTATTTTATATAATTGCCGTTTTTTCACCACAGCAGTTATATGAAATAGAGGTACCGAAAAGCGGCTGCACTCAGGTTTGTTTCGTGAATGTGACACTTTAAAAAAAAAAAAAAAAAAAAAAAAAAAAATTGGATTTTTACCCCTGGTGCTGGAAATTGGCTCATTAAAAAAACAAAACAAAACAAACAAAAAAAAAAACTTGCCTCCGAGTTCCAGTGGCAGTTGACTTTACAGGCAGAAGGCAAGCGGTCGGGAAGCAAGGAACTGCAGTGCACGCATGCGCAGAGTGAGGGAAACTGTGTGCATGCTAGCTGTAATAAACTATCCTTTATTACGGCAAATTATGGCACGGTTTCCCTATGGGAAAAGGGGAAGCCAGTTATCAGAATATATTTATGCACTATGCAAGCACACAACTTGCAGCTCTATGCTTTTGTTTTTGGAAAGGTGGTTTTGTCTAGCTGTATGTTTGCTTCTTGTTTTTTTCATTGTAGACATACCAACTGTAGCTGTACCTTTGTAATACAGCTCGGGTGGCTCTTGAAAAAGGACCTTTGAGGCAATGTGCTTACCTGGTTAATAAATGAGATAAAGAAGGAGACCAATTCCTTCCAGTGGAAGAAAAGATCTCAGTGCAGTGGGATGCAGAGTCGAAGGGCCACACGGCTGGGTAACAGGAGTCAAGCTTAAAGACTGTTTCAGTGACTGAGCATGCTCATAGGAAGATTGCATAATTGTGCACAAGGAACTGAATCTAGATAGCTATAAAGCTTGATTCGAATAAAAAAAAAAAAAAAAAAATTATTAGGAGTTCAAGTCCCTGCATGCCAGTCGGCCAAGAGGAAAGGCAAAACACAAAAAAGGGACCGGGCAAAGTAGATGTCAGCTGCATTCTCTGTCTTAGGGCACAGAGCATGGCTTGCCACTCCAAGCAGTAGACCAAGGCAGACAGGACAAGTGCATCCACATTTCCTCCATGGGGAATGTTGTGGAGCATTGGCAGTTTTTAGTGTGGATGGGCGAGACAGGTGGGGAAATGGGTGTTTACCCATCAGCAGCAAATGACCGTGTCCCACCAAAGGCTTCCAAGGACCAGAAAAATAAAGAGGCCGTGAACAGATGACTGCTGTATAGGGAAGCCCTGACATGAGTAAGTAGAACCGAACCCTGAAAAGTCTGGAGTAGTTTGTAAATCACAACATGCATCCTTACTCTGGTACATTTGCACATGCCTGTTGCGAGCCCCCTTGGCCGGAGGAGCCTGCCTGAGGTTAGGGTTTCTTCACAGGCTGGCCTGAAATCTCGTCCAGGAGATGAAACGGGACACTGTAGCTCAAATGTGCCACTGCCATATGAGGTGGCAGATGTACTATGGCAGGGAAGTCGGGATCAGGTCTCGATTCTGTGTCTGCTCAGTGGCGGTACAGTGTACCACCAGGTGCAGCCACTGAGCCAGGCATTAACACTACATTTTACAATCTCAAGCTATCACCACTCTACTAAACTTTTTTCAAAATAATTTTCAGCTAAAGAATAGCTTTGGTTTAATTGGTCAAAGTACCACATTTACTCAAATTTTTTAGGACTATTCCATACCTATAATCTCTCAGAGTAACTAGGAAGCCTGTTAAAGGACATATTAATGAAAAGCCTCAAACTCTTGTTTAAAAACCTACCCAGGTTCCATCTCTCTAATCCACGACTGATAAATTCTCTCTAATCCAGGACATACAAATCATAAGCATATTATGATGTTTCATAAATCTTTTATCTAGGTATGAAATTCAAAAAATGTCTTGTCTGCCTCTTGGCACAGTAACTGGGATGTACACATGCCTTATGTCTAAAAGACATGGCCAACAGAAAGCGTGCCTTATGTGCACAAATGAAGGGCAGGACCAGCTCTTAGAAGTGAATATGGCTGCTCCCGACACGGGGCATCCGGAGTTGTATCCTGAGTAGAGGATCTCAGTTGGGGTGGCACTTCCCTTCCTAAGCCCCTCCCTTGATATTTAATGGGGTTATAGAATCTGTCAAACCATGTTAAAACAAGCATGGACATCCTTCCACCTACCTGGCTACTCTGCTGAACATTGGTCTTGTGAAACCCACCATCTGACAATGGGAAACTCCATCATCCGGAACAAGCCATACAAGTCTTGCCGTACAAACTCGGTAGACCACTCCTTCAACAGAAACTATAAAAAAAATTTGCAAACCCTTCCCCCACTGCAGACTGTGACAGGGAGCTCTTGCCACTCTTGAGGACCAACCTTTTCTTAAATCTGTTGCAACAGTTCTTCTATTTCTTAGCCTAATCTAGCCTTTACAATTTCCAGTTCGTAAGGTTGGCCACCTATGGGCACCCCTTCCCCTCCTCTTTCTTGACTATGTTATGGTGTCCTCTTTAATTTTCCTTTTCCCTCTCAGGTCCTCGTACAGGGAGGTTATTGTGGTGACCTCCAAGTGTATGTAAAACAGGTAGTGTTTATTGTTGTTGGATTTAGTATGTAATAGCACTATATCATAAAATACATACATATATATATATATATATATATATATATATACATATATACATATATATACACATATATATATATATATCAAGTTTATGAAACCTGTAAATGTTGAAAATATCATGGCACTAGGTGTTTTTGATAATGGTAAAAAAGTACTAGATGACTATTACAGAAATGAAGTTAGTTGTGCTGTTTAAAATACATGTAAATTGCTGTAAACTGAACAAGTCTAAACGTCATGGTGATTTGCTTATATCCCATGATGCTTTGCATTATGGATGTGTGTATAATGTTGTATTTCTTTGAAACTTGATTTGTTGGCAATGCCCTTTGGGGCAACCTTTCTTTCAGTGATTCTGCATTGAGGTTCTTTGTCTATAACTTTTTTTTTTTTGTTTTTTTTTTCTTCTTTTTGGGCCCCCACTACCCAAGCAAACAGGGCCCACATAGCGGTGGAGGTTGCATCTTACCTGGTAAGTTAAAATCAGAGATCAGTGTCAGTAGGTGCTGGCTAAGTGCAGAGAAAGGACATTCACAGTCTGTTGCTGTGAACTGATGTACAGAAGAAGGAATATGGCATTGCAGAAGCTTATTTATTGTATTTTGAATAAACTTATAAAGTGGATAGGCTAAACCAGCCAATCAGGGACCAAGCTCACCATGTATGGAATATGTTCCATGCATGGGAAAAAAAAAGAACGGCAGTAAAAAGACTAAAATAATTATGCCTTAGAACACTGGCATTTTAAAATGCCGCCATTGTTGTTTCTTTGCTAATATTAAGCAACAGGAAAGGAGAGGGTGAATGGACATTTCTGACCCGAAAATAGCTGACTTAATGATCAGGAACTCTGGACAGCTACAGTAGCTACTTATTTAGTTCCCCCTTCACAAAAAAAAGGCAGAGTAAGGAAAGACACTACGAGGGGAACAAAAACTAACTCGTCTTGTCCACTTTTTCGTGCCACTGCCAGTCTCAGTCCTAGAGCATACCATGCCAGTCTCGGTCCTAGAGCATACTGCGCCCGCTCTGTGATAGTTCCTGCTGCTCTGCTCCTTCTGGCAAAGCAGCAGGCATGAGTGGAAGAGTTAAAAACAGCTGTCTGAATCTGAATTGAAGAGGTCTGCCTCAAAACAAACAAAAGAAGCGCTCGCTTTCATTGCTTAGCAAAGAAAAAAATATAAACAATTCTCCCTCGCTCTCCTTCAATTCCGATTTAATCGCAGTAAAAATTAAAAACGGTTCTTCCTCACTCTCCTTTCCCCTCTGTCACAGTACAGAAAAAACACCACACAAATACAGAAAGGGGATAGTGATCCTGAATCAGGCTGTCAGGAAGCTTTACTACTGATGGCAGTACAGGACGAAGTTCAACAGTACCTCATGATGATGTCATTAGTGGGCGGAAGGACTATTTTATCATAAATTTACATAAGCAGCTGTTTTTCTGCATACAAGCAGTATTTCTTCTGACTCTTTAAAGGAAAAAAAAAATGTAGCCCATTTTATAAGCGCAATAAGACACTCCAGGCGTGTGCATGGAACATATTTTACCGCACGCCAGGGGCTAAAGGCACTCTGCCAAGGCCTCATGCTTTATTACGCCCCTGGCCATGCGGTAAAATATGTTCCATGCACACCCTGTTGTGTCTTATTGCTTACATCACACAGCGATTGTGTGCTGAACCTGAAGTTTGCTGTCTGGTCCATCCGTTATCCCACAACCCCCCAAACCAAGGTACATGTGAATAATATGCACAACATCATGGATAAAAACATCTGAAATGTGACAGTAAAGATACAGCAGATTATATCAAGTAATGGTGGCATACAACATTTCTCTCACAAAACGTTTATTTTTCTATGTGTCCTACTGCATACTGTGCAACAGAAATACAGGTTACTCACCTGTAACGGGAGTTCTAGGAATGGTATATGTTGTTCATCCACACTTTCTGGCAGGTATCCTTGCCGCTTTAATTCTTGCCGGAAGGTCTTCAAGCTGGCTCCTCCCACCCACCCGGGTGGTAAAACTCTCGGCTCCACCCCATGACGCCAGATCTGGCCCGCTGGAAGCTCAGGTTGTGCGTCGAAGCCGGGGAGGTCGGGTGGGTCGTATGGATGAACAACATATACCACTCCTAGAACTCCTGTTACAGGTGAGTAACCTGTATTTCTAGGGACATGGATATGTTGTTCATCCACACTTTCTGGCAGACTCCTAGCAGTTCTCTGGGAGGAGGGAGGCAAGGCGCACACCCCCGATACTTACTTGGGGAAGAGAGACTGGAGAACCGAGGCCCCAAAACCAGCATCCCGGCGTGACTCGAGGTCGATGTGGTAGTGGGTAATAAACGTATGTGCCGACTTCCAGGTAGCAGCCCTGCAGATATCCTGGATAGGGACGTCCCTGGAAGCAGCTACCGATGCAGCGGTATGGCGGGTAGAATGAGCTCTTATCCCTCTGGGAGGCTCCATGCCCGCCAACCTGTAGCAGAGCTCTATGCAGGAGGTGATCCACCTGCCTATCGTCCGCTTTGCTGCAGGTCTGCCAGGTGCGGCTTCAGTGTAGGTGACAAACAACTGGTGAACCTCTCCCGAACTTGGCTGTCCGCCTCCTTATATGTAAGCTTAGCTACTGCCTAGGGTCCAAGTATGGAGCCTATACTCTGCCTCCGAGGTGTGATTGGGGTAGAACACCGGCAGAGTCAACACCTGGTTAAGGTGAAACTCTGACACCACCTTCGGAAGGAATTTTGGGTGGGGGCGCAGTACAACCTTGTCCCTGTGGAAGACCAGATAAGGAGACTCTATGGAAAGCCTGGAGCTCTCCCATCCTTCTGGCTGACGTGATAGCCACCAAGAAGGCGGTCTTCCACGACAGGTGTGAAAGATCACACCTGTGCATTGGTTCGAATGGAAGCCCATCAGAGCTTGGGCCACCAGCAGTAGATCCCACGGAGGTGGAGGTTTCGCATCGAGGAAATGTGGTCAAGGCCTTTGGAAGGCCGCCCACCACCTTCTCCTGTGCCACCGACTGCTTGCTGGCCCGCGCCCGGTAACCAGAGATGGCTGCCAGGTGCACCTTAAGGGTCGTTGACCGAAGCCCTTGCTGACAAATGGACCACAGGTAGTCCAGAATGCTTGCCAAGGGACAGTCGGAAGGGTCCAAGCCCTTCCCCTGACACCAAATGGAAAACCTCTTCCATTTGAAGGCATAGCATTTCCTGGTCGACTCCTTACGGGACGCCTCAACGACGTTGAGGACCTCGTCGGAAAGACCCAAAGCCTGGAACTCTAGCCGCTCAGGAACCAGGCCGTTAGGTGCAGGGATTGAAGGTCCGATGGAATACCTTCCCTGACTGACTGAGATCAGGTCCGGGCGGGCTGGAAGCCACCTCGGAGCCTGGAGCTGAGGCTGAGGAGCTCTGGATACCAGAACTGGCGGGGCCAGTCTGGGGCTACTAGATCACCTGCGCCTTGTCCTCCTCGCTGAAAAGCACCTGTGGATCAAGGGAAATGGGGAAAGGGCGAGAAGAGGCCCGGGTCCACGGCTCGAAAGGCATCCTGAAGCGGGGCTGGGCATGGAACAGACACAGCTCGCATTCTCCTGGGGCAACAGGTCCACCTGAGGCGTGCCCCAGTGGGAGAAGAGATCTTGTACTACCTCCGGTAGGAGAGACCACTCGTGAGACGCAGCCTCTATCCAGCTTAGGGCATCGGCCAGGGTGTTGGAGGCTCCTGCCACGTGAATGGCTAGGAGATCCACCTCCAGGCTGCGCACTAGGGACCAAATGCGGAGAGCTTCCTTGCATAACAGCATGGAGCGCATCCCGCCCTGGCGGTTCAGATAGTACATGGTCGTGGTGTTGTCCGTCTGGACCTGAACCACTTGACCCCGTAGAAATGGAGCGAAGGCGGTGAGAGCTAGATGGACCGCTCGGAGCTCCAGCAGGTTGATGTGGCATCGGGACTCCCGAGGGGACCAGAGGCCGTGTGCTTGGTGTTCCCCCACATGGGCACCCCAACCCATCAGAGATGCATCAGTCGAGAGAGAGAGACCGTTGGCTCGGGGCGGACGAACGGGATACCCTCCTGCAGATGTGCTGGAACGATCCACCACTGGAGAGCGTTCCACATCTCCTGGGTCACTGTCACGGGCCGGTCCAACGGATTGCGGCGTTGTGACCATTGGCTGGGCAGTCCCCATTGAAGGGGACGCATGTACCAACGGGCCCAACGGACCATGCTGGTGCAGGCCGCCATAAGGCCCTGGAGGCGCAGGAAGTTCCGGGCAGGGCACAACTGCCCAACCAGAAATGACTGGGCAAAGGAGGAAAGAACCTCGGGCCTGTCCGCCGGGAGTCGTGCTCTGGCTCGTAGAGAGTCGAGCTCTGCCCCGATGAACAGAATCACCTGCTTTGGCACAAGTTCCGACTTTGGCCTCGTTGATGAGGAGGCCAACCCGAGAGCAAACCTGGAGGGCCAGATCTCTGGACCGCCCAACTCCAGTCTGGAGGGGCTGCATCAGCCAATCATCCAGGTAAGGGTACACGGACCCTCGGCGCCGCAGAGGAATGCTGTCACCACTGCCATGCATTTGGTGAAGACCCTGGGAGCTAGGGAGAGGCCGAAGGGCATGGCCCGAACTCAGAGGATCCCTCCGCCTGAAGCGGAGTAATTCTGATGGACGGACGGATTGGGACGTGAAAGAACGGGCCCTGGAGGTCCAGGGAGCAGAAGCACGCCTGCTCCAAGGATGGGATTATCTGAGCCAGAGTGACCATCCTGAAGGTCTGAGACCTTAGGAACTTGTTCAGGTTGTGCAGGTCGAGAATGGGCGCCAGCCCCGTCTGCTTTGGGACCAGGAAGTACCTGGATACAAACCCGGGTCTGGAGGAGGATCTGCCACCTTCCTGATTACCTCTTTTCGAGGAGCAGGGCAATATCGCGCCCGGGCGGGCCGACAGCTAGGTTGTGATTCCCGTGGCCCCCGAGGGGAACCCAGGGGGGAGTGACGAGGTTGGGAGCAGCACCCCTCAACCCGTCACTGGGCAGGCTTGGAGGAAGAACTGGCCGAGGGACCTCCCGGGCCTTTACCTCCTTGCTTCCTGTTGGAGGAAGCTGCCGGCTTGGGTTTGGGACACCAAGCGCGAGCCTGCTGGCCCTGTTGCTGGTGCTGCTGGGCCGGTCGAGAAGCAGGGGCCGAAGGACGAAAGGACTTCTGCTGCTGACGGCGGCCTCTGTCCCTCTGGGCGGAGGTGACCGAGTCCAGAGTGGCATTGGACTTCTCGATCCGCTGGAGGTGTCCCTCCACTCCAGGGCCAAAGAGGTCAGTCCTCAAGAAGGGGACGTCCGCCAACTTGTGCTGGGTATCCGCCGTGAAGGTGGATATCCTCAGCCACGCCCTGGACGCATGGCCGCGGCAGCTACTGACCTGGCACAGGAATCACCTATGTCCAGAGCAGTCTGGTGCTGCTGCTTCGCCACCGCCCTACCCTGGTCCCGCACCTGGCGGACCGTGGTCTGCAGGTCAGACGGGAGATGAAGAACAACCTCATCCAGGGAGCCCATGAGGGCGTGGGAGAAGTGTGCCATCAGCACGGCCGAGCTGGCCTGTCAGAGGCCGAGGGAGGATGCAGCGTACACCTTGCGCCTGGCAAAGTCCAGCTTTTTGGACTCTTTGTCGGGGGCTTGTCCACATCCCGAGCATTACCGGAACGCCAGAAAACTCTGTCGGTGACTAACCCCTCGGCAGAGGGGTGTTCCGAGAAACCGGGCAAAGAGCCGGTAGGGGCCGCATACTTCCTGGCCATCCTGGCCGAGGGCTCATGGCAGGAAGCAGGCCGCTGCCAAAGCTCCAAGGCTGGGCCGACAATGGCCTCAGCCACCGGAAAGGCTTCCGTGGGAGAATCCCCTTGGTCTAGAATCTCCGTCAGGGGATACTTGGCCCATCTGGACACGGGCTCGAGCTGCATCCCAGTGGACTCCGAGATGAGCCGAGCAGACCCAAGAAGGACGACATGGGCTGTCGCCCACTGACTGGCCCCGGAGGGCTCCAGATCGCACTGCCTGGAGAACAGGGAGGAATCGCCGGATTCCAAGAGAGTTCAAGAGCGTTCGCCCTGAGCCACCTCCACCTGCCGAGGACGGCTGGGAGTGAGGGTGACCAACAACCTGTGGGCAGGGCCATGACCCAACCGAGAATTCTTGGTCGGTGCCCCCGACTTCGGTTGTGGAGGCGGAGGTTCCACCACAATCGGTGGACCAGCTGGTTTCGGCTTAGCAACCGGCCCTGGAGCGGGCAACTTGACAAACGAGTGGTTGCTTCGGGCGTTCAGGTGACAGCCACTTGATGGCCGGGGTCTTGGCCGGGGTAGGCTTAGGCCTGGACAACAGCAACTGCTACCACATAAGATCCTCGTAGCGCCGGCGCAACTTGCGCCGCAGCCTCTCCTCACCCAAGGAGGAGGACGAGGAAGAACTGCGTCGCCGCTTACTTCGGTAACGAGACCGAGACCGCCGATGTCGGCGGGAACGGCTGGACCGAGAAGAGGTCCAGACCGAGACCCTTGGGGGACCGAGGGTAGGTCTGGGAGGGGCGGGGACACCCGCTGGGTCGGGAACTTTAACTGGGACTGGCGGTCCCGGCGAGCAGGCAGATCTCGGTATCCACCGGGGAACCGTGGAAGTAGGGGTTGTCGGCCGTCAGTCGGCAGCGCCCGCCTAACAGATCGAGAAAAATCTCGACTGCCGACGGGAGTCTCGCAGACTGGCCTGACGGAGGCACCGCGGAAGCCAGCGCCTCAGCCGCAACCACGACCGGGTTGACGGTTGGCTGCCGGGAAGGGACCTCTCCCGCTCCACGAATGCCGGCGGTGGGACTTGCCTTCAACTCCTTTTCTTGGGCGAGGAAGAATGTCCGAGGCCCCTCTCCTTCGTGGAAGGGATTGGCAAAGCTCCTTGAACGAAGCAGTGTCACGAGGAACTCAAAGAGCGGGATAAATGTCATGTCGAGGAGGATCACGCGCCTGGCCGCCTCCTCCTCGAGGGCCATCAACTGCTCGAGCTGTTCAGCTGAGCCGGTCACGCGACACCGCCCAAACGAGCCTCTTTAGATTTTACCGGCGAAACGCTTCTCAGGGCGCCCGAGCTTCAAACGGGCAGTGCGATCATCCAGAACGTTGATCGAGAAAGAGTGGCACAACCGCAAGCCTGCGGGTCATGATCCAGGCCTAAGCAGTAGACGCACGTGGAGTGCGGATCTGTCCTGGACATTTTCTGCCCGCAAGGGCACCTCTGAAAGCTGGGAACAGATTTGTCCATCGCAGCCACGAGGGAAGAAGAAGACCGAAGTTTAGAAAGCTTCAAAACCAATTTCGGACGAACCGAAGAGTTAGGATCCAGTCTAAAACACAGAGCGCTAAGGAGGGAACCTGAGCTTCCAAGCGGTAAGGAAGATCTGGTGTCATGGGGCGGAGCCGAGAGTTTTACCACCCGGGTGGGTGGGAGGAGCCAGCTTGAAGACCTTCCGGCAAGAATTAAAGCGGCAAGGATACCTGCCAGAAAGTGTGGATGAACAACATATCCATGTCCCTAGAACTACTGTATGTTTAATTATCTTGTTTTTCTGTACAGAAACAGACGCTGTAGTGCTGCTCCCAGGATAAGGCAGAGTATCACAGTTTCAGCCAGTGATATCTAGCAGAATATTGCAGGAACCCACGTAATCCAATGATAATAACTATAGCTGGTCATGCAGGAAACCATGGCATATCATTACAGAGTGTTTCATCATGGTGGGCGGCACCGTATATAAAACGTTTACCATCTTACCAGATTCTGCTCTGCTTCACTACTGGAAACCACTGTGAATTAATCTTGGACGTGATGCATCTGATTCTTATGAACACATTTTTTAATATTTGCCACTTGCATTGGCCCGGTGGCGCTGAGGAGCTGGACACCTTACCTTGTGCTACGCCGGCGACCTGTGTTCGAGAACGAGCATGGGTTGACAGGAGAGAAGAAGGATCGAGCGTCTGAGGGACTGCTCTCCTTCTCTGGGGGGGGCGCCTACCAGTAGTCTGTGCTCGACCGTCCCCTAGCGCGACTGGGGGACAGCACACCGACGTTCCAGAAAAAGGGGAGGAGCAGAGGCAGACGCTTGGAGGAGCGGGTGCAGATTCTCCATTGGGAGTCACTGCACACCTCCTCTCCTAAGGGGAGGATATGGAGGAGAAAGTGTGTGTCCTGGGCGCGGCAGGATGAAGCCGATCCTCGCAGGTCACGCTCCCGCAAACAAGCAGTAACCTCCACACCAGATCCATTTGGTGGTTGAGGAACCCCACTGCCCTGCCACAGGGAAGCTGTGGAGGAAGCGGAAGGTAAGCTGCGAGCGGGGCGGGGGAGACAGGGCTGGGGGATCAAGCATGAAGGAAAGCCGCCTGGGACAGAGGAGAAGGATAAAAGAAATTAACAGCAAACAATATTTGCCGGTTAGGGACAATTAAAACAACAATCTAAAATTCTCAGTTTCTTATACTGTGTTAGACACGTGTCTGTAACGGAGAACTGCCTTGCTCTCTCAACAGCACCGAGTGCAAGACACAACATCTGCAGGCAAAATGTACTTTCGTTTTTGATCTTTTCTGCTGCTACCCACCAACAACGGTGTCATTATAAAGTAATTTTACACAACAAAAAATGAACAGTGAAAACTTTTTTTTATAATATATACATACCTCTGATATGTGATACCATTACAAGCCACTCAACCTTCGCTCTCGAGGTTTATAGGGCACCCCATTCCGTGGATGTGTAAAACAAAACATTACAGATGCTGCCCACTCATCCTTACATTATACACAAGGTTTGCTTATTATCCATATTTATTAAGGTCGTGAGGGGATGTAATATTTTTTGGCAGTCCAGTATGTTTTCTCACCTTCCAGTAGCGAGAAACTGTAGAGTTAGAAAGTGAGGGTGGTGTACGAATGAGTTAATAACAGATCATTAAAACAAAGACACCACCAGAACTTGTTTGTATGCAGTCCCTGACACATTATTTTTTTTTTTTTTTTAACTTTTCGGTATGGATTACGCACAGAGAGAGAGCTCAGCTGAAAACACTATTAATTACAGCTAATAATGACAGTTTATTATTGCACTCAGGACATGTCTTGCAGATTTCCATGGTTCTGCAATTTAGTAGCCTTCATATGGGCTAAGGGGCAGAATGTTCTTCCGAGACGGTTTCTGGCTTCCTGTTTTGAGCCCTGGTACCCAACTTCCTTATGCTGGCCACTTCCAGAACTCCTCCCCCATATCTTGCCTAATAACTGTAGCATCTGCTGCCTTCTCTCCACTATGTCTGTGTTTATCCCTCTCTGCAATAGATAAGCACACACCTCAGTTATAACTGATAACACATGTATTTACAACAAACACATCAAATGCTATTTACCTGAAAAACAGAAGCACAAAGCAAGGGCAGTTCAGCGGGAAATAAGAGCCAGCAACTTCTGAAGGATCCATGTGAACCCCAAGAACCATTAAACATGCCATGGTAGCACAAGCCTCGTTCTTTAGTTCTTACCCCCCTCACCTGTCTCAGATGTGCTTTCTGCTGCTGCTTCTGAACCTGCAACGGTATCTTCCTGTGTTGACCTTTCTGAAAGCAGAAACATTTTGAGATGGCTGTCTGGTTCACGCTAACACATTCAGATTGTTTTTTTCAGCTCTGAACAATTTTCATTAAAGCACAGGTCTTCACCATTCAGTACATCACAGATGTGACAGGGACTTTTGGAACCCCCCCACCTCTACTGACTATGGTAGAGGTCCACTGCGATACTGTAAACCAGCACTGTGACCAAAACAGAAAGTACCCTCCCTCCTCAATAATACGAGCCTGAAAGCTGTCCTTTGTTCCCGAAAGAAAAAAAAAAAAAAAAATTTGAGGTGCTATGTATTCTGAATGCTCCTGCTTTGGATCACAGTTTGCAGTGGTAAAACGGGAAATGTGTAGGTGGGGAGCTCTCACATCTAGAATTTAGGTCAAGTAACCATCATCTCTGGGTGGTGGAAGTCTCCTAGAAACTAGATGAGATCGCCTTCTCTTTCCCCCCAGACTATGGAATTCTATTCTGGCTCAGGTTCAAGGATGTCAAGCAATCCTAGCTTTCAATAACTACTTCTGCCGGATGTCTGCAGTGAGACCACAGGGAACTTTGCAGGTGGGACATAAGAATAAGGTATAAGGTCACATATAATCTGCTTACTGTGACAACCAGCTTCAGAGCAGGAAACTACAGCTTGAGGTCACAGCACGAGTAAGGGGAAATAGACTCCCAGGAAAAGGCAGCAACTGATAGGAGGGGTAAAAAAGGGAAAGCAGATGACATCCTATCTAGGGTAGGGTAATAAAACAATTTTAGGGAAGCAAAAGGGCGAGGTAGAAGTACAACAGGGGTAGGAAGGTGGTAGAAGGGCACAGCTGAGCCTGTACAGACTTCTAGGCTAAGAAAGGAAAGATCATGAGAGTGGTGCACTGTGATGGCTGTGGGTCCGGTCTTTCTTTTGCTTCCCCATATATACTCACTCCTCTGGGTTGTGGGGACAGGCTGCTGGACTCCAAACCAAACTGGCAATGGTACAGAGGATCTTCTGCACATCTAGAGGCCACCAAGTCTGCCACCGCTTCCCCAGAGAATGCGTAGGCAGAGAGAGAGAGAGCAGATGGACCTTGGTGGGCTCAAGGAGGGTGGCTGTAGAGGGGGAACACGCTCCTCAGCCTATGAAATTGCATAAGTCCTTTGCTGTACTGGCAGGACAGGGCAGCTGAGAGGAGGCATCAACTGCAGTGGGAAGGGAGGGAGGGAGGCAGTGGGGTTCCTCAGAAGGGGAGGCCCCAAGGAGGAAGGAAGAGGCCCCAAGCCAAGCAGGAAGTAGCTGGTGGTGGGGGACTTATTAGGGGGGATGGAGTGGGAGGAGGAAGTGATAGGGAGATGGTGTGCATAAGTGGGGCTTTAGCGTGGAGAAAATATCCAGAGGATCGCTAGGACAGCAGGAGAGGGAAGGGAGCCAGACGTCACTGTCCATCTAGGGACAAATGACTTGGCAATGGACAGGGTAGGAGTAGTGCAGAGTAACTACTGAGTGCTGAGAGGGGCCTCAGGCAGGTGTCATGCACAGTGGCTTTTGCCAAGGCAACACCTGTGTATGGCTGGGGAGAGGCAAGGGTACTCTGCACCAGGGCATTTAACAACTGGTTGGAGGCATGGTGCATGGAGGAGGGTTTCGGTTACAATGGGGACTGGGGGCCAGCCTTTGAGAATATGGAAGTCCATCTACATCTTTCCAGGAAGGGGACCACAATACCTGGTGGGAGGTTTAAATGCAACTTGCATGAGCATTTAATACTAGTCGGGGGAGAGCAGTAAAGGCAAGGAAGGCAGCAACAGCCCCCCTCTCCCCAGATGCTGGAGCGTCAGGGAGGGAGGACCTGAGGGAGTACACTCTTCGTGCAGGGGCACAAGAAGGCAAGGTAAACAAGGGTAAAGGATTGAAGGAGACAGGGAATGGTGAAGGTAAAAAGGGAAGAGGTGGGTCGGGAAGCTTCAGAGAACAACACAAACAAGAAGTGGGGCACAAGGGAAGGGAGTAAGGTATGGAGAGCCATGTGTGCCAATGCACAGAGTTTTCTCCCTGCTGTCACTCTTATGTATTGGGACAATGTCAGCTTTCTCCAGTCCTCCGGAACCATGCCAGCTTCCAGTGAGCTGTAGAATAAGGCTTTCAACAGGGCAGCTAGCACCTCCCCAAGTTCTTTTAGTACCCTTGTGCGTAGCCCATCTGGTCCCATACCCTTGTCCAGCTTCGGAAGTGGGGCTTACCAAGGGTGGCAGTGAAGCAGTGGCACATGCTGCCCCCCAGGACAACTCTCTATGGATGCTGAATACTCCTTCTGCAGCCACTCCCCGAGTGACCCTGGTCAGTTAGCTACTGAAATTAGGTCGCCAGCTTGGCAGAAGGCAAAGTATCCAGCACCTCAGCCCTCAATACCACCATCTGGACTTCTGTCAGTGGGTTTTTTTTTTTTCCTTCCTGGAACATTTTTGCTCTCCCTGCTGGCACTGGTGGCAGATATACCTGCCTATCTGGCTGCTCTGGTTTGGGACCATCAAGGGGCTCAGCGTTGGGGGATTTCCCCCTTAGTTCCTCCTGTCCCCCTCCCTCCGTGGACCCCAGCACAAAGGACTAACATCTAGGCTGGCAATGTGCTAATGCACGTCTCAGTCAAGCGCCTAACTGCATCCTCCCCCTCCCTATACTGCTATCCTTGCACTGCTGTCCGTGCATCCACAGGTGGCATTGTCAGAGCAGCGTGACAATGCTACCTCCCCTGGAGAAGGAGAGTGTCCCCGGGACGCTCAACCGCGCCCCCCGATGACCCAAGCTCATTCCTGAACCCAGGTCACTGGTGTCGTAAGTGACAGTACTACTGCTGCACCACCGGGCTGGCTCTGTCAGTAGTTTTAACACCACTAATTTGTTTTCAGTACTGATGGGACATTGACTTTGGGATGTTACAGAGTGGGGGGGGGTCTTTTTATTACAGTCTCAGTTTAGAAACAATTTCCTTTGCAGTTAATATGGCAGAGGTAACCCTCTCTAGTGGTTTGTTCAACAAATGTTCTGTAATCTAGTTATCCACTGTTTGTATTAAGTTGTTGGTACTGTGCTCTTACAACAGATTGTGCCACATAGCTAGGGTGTCTGATTGGTGTAGTGCCTCTTTTTGCCTGCACAAATGACATTCTCAGATGGGCCAGCGCTGTGGCCACCTTACTTAAATGTCAGTGGTAGCCCTGGCCATTCATGGTGGTGCCTTGCCCTCTGACATTCTGTTAAGTAGGCTATGGGTTGTTTGAGGGGCCCTTCTTTCTTTGTGCGAGGCTCAGACCCCAGTTCGTTTGAGAAACAAAATCTGGTGTAGGGCAGCATGATGCAGTGCATCAGCTGACTTATTATATCAGATGTCTTCTTCTCCACTAGGTTTCTCGTCTTTGTAAGTCCAACCAACCCTCCAACTGAGCTGGTCCCTTCCCCCAGCCCTGTCACCCTTGGGGCTTACCTAGCTCCACTGTTGTCCTACCACAGGACCTAGCTGGAGTTGCCCATCTGGTGCTGGATCTTCAAGGGATGAGGCCAACACCGGGCTGCGGTTAGAGAAGCTATCCTCCATTTTCTCCCTTTGGGGCCCACGTTCATGCTGACAAGATGTGCAGGCTCCACCTCTGCAGACACACCCCTGATGTCCAGGCATGGGGTCTCTCTCCCTCGCTGTCTGACGTCACTGCCACCTAGATTTCTCTAGGTGGCAGACGAACCACGGACATGCACTCCTCCCTCCCCTAGGAAGGACAGCTGTGCTATGTACAAACAATCCTCCCTCCACTGGCAAGCCCCCTTGTGATCTGGGTCCATTCCCAAACCTAGGCCGCCAGTGCAGCTGGCTACGAGGCAGCCAGAACTTCAGCCTGCCAAGACATTGGGCCAGCTTATTAAATCAGATTTATGTTAAATCCATGCTCTACGGGTGATCTGGGAGCATTACCACACTGAGCAACTGTTTGCCTACCATGGATAGCAGAGCTGGCTGGCTCCGAATGTAGTGGCTGAATTAATTTTCCTATAAAACTGATGTTTTGCATTGGCTGCAATACAGTACCTTAGACAGTGAAATTATGTGTGGTTAGGCTTACCTAGTACCTGCTCTGCTCTGAGGTACCAACTAAGAATTGTGCACCATCTAGTTAGCATTAATTAATTGTTATAAGGGTTTTGCTAAGTCTCCAATTTGTCTTTTTTGTACTTTTGTATGCTGCATAAATGCAAAAATCAATAAATAAAAAGTTTTAACAGCAGTGTATTGTGCAGGAGTGGAATGGGCCATAAAATCTGATGCCCCACAGTCTGCTTCTCCCACTTCTTCTGTCACTCCTAACGTAGAAGAAGCTGACTGCCTATCTACACTATGCTGTTTTTGCTTTACCGCAAGGATCCATCTTTTTCTGGCTTCCTTGTATCCAGTTTGGGCATCTGACTCTTGTTGCCATCTTGGAGCCCCAGGCTGAACAACCTGTTCCCCTCCTCCCCTGGCTCCCCAATCTGGCCCAGTCATTGGCTGGGACTGTTGTATGCAAGTATATGTTGGAAAATAGATACAGTTTTACCATCACCCTGAAGTGGCGTAAGACATGAAACACCAGGTAATGCAGAGGTGGATAATTAAATCAGAAGGCTGGAACTTTACAAGGGCATGGAGTCTTCTTTCTGTGCTTTCCGTTTACTGATAGTTACCACTGTGAAGCTCGCTTCTCCGAATTGTCTGGCTGGTTGGTATTCCATGAAGCAGCTCCTGGACAGGGCCAGCCAGGGCACATGTCTCAGTAAAAATTTGCTGTGCTCAAGCTGTATCCCAGCAGCAATATATAGCCAACAAAACAGGATAAGAATTGCCCTGCATGCCCAGACACAAGCCCTCTGTACCCTGCATGTGCCTTAGTCATCCTTGATTCCTGGAGCTGCCAGTGACCGTGGGCATCCTGGATTCATCTCTGTATTGGGTTTGTAAGCCCATTTTACGTTAAAAAAAAAAAAAAAATGTAAACTGCAACTATTAAAAACAAGGCTGTCAGGACACCTCGGGGTTCAGATGACATTACAGTATAAAATGCTCTCCTCTTGTGCTTCTGTGATGTCACCCAAATCCCCCAGTGTTAGAGGTTCATTATTCTGTCTTTACCAATTCCTGCAAGCTCTTTAAAAAGTAGCTCTTCACAGTTCTGACTGCGAAAATGTATTTTTACAAACCTGTAGGGGGTAGAAGTGTCCGACTCCTTTCTTCTCTGGATCTTGAAGCGATTTCTGCTATTCTTTCACTGTACCTGTTCCTGTCTTCTCTCAAAGTGCTATATACCTATTGAGTAGACATTGTAAAAAAAGAATCAGCACAAGACAGCCTTATAACCAATAAATACAGGTTACTCACCTGTAACAGGAGTTCTAGGAATGGTATACAGTATGTTGTTCATCCACACTGTCTGGCAGGTTCCTTGGTGCTTTAAATCTTGCTGGAAGGTCTTCAAGCTGGCTCCTCCGACCCATCCGGGTGGTAAAACTCTCGGCTCCGCCCCATGATGCCAGATCTAGCCCGCTGGAAGCCAGGTTGTGTGTCGAAGCCGGGTGGGTCATGTGGCTGAACAACATATACCATTCCAAGAACTTCTGTTACAGGTGAGTAAATACAGGTTACTCACCTGTAACAGGAGTTCTAGGAACGGTATATGTTGTTCATCCACACTTATTGGCAGGTTCCTTGCCGCTTTAAATCTTGCCGGAAGGTCTTCAAGCTGGCTCCTCCCACCCACCCGGGTGGTAAAACTCTCGGCTCCGCCCCATGACGCCAGATCTGGCCCGCTGGAAGCTCAGGTTGTGCGTCGAAGCCGGGGAGGTCGGGTGGGTCGTGTGGATGAACAACATATACCATTCCTAGAACTCCTGTTACAGGTGAGTAACCTGTATTTCTAGGGACATGGATATGTTGTTCATCCACACTTATTGGCAGACTCCTAGCAGTTCTCCGGGAGGAGGGAGGCAAGGCGCACACCCCCGATACTTACTTAGGGAATAAAGACTGAAGAACCGAGGCCTCAAAACCAGCATCCCGGCGTGACTCAAGGTCGATGTGGTAATGGGTAATAAAGGTGTGTGCTGACTTCCAGGTAGCAGCCCTGCAGATTTCCTGGATAGGGACATCCCTGGAAGCAGCCACCGATGCAGCAGTATGGCGGTAGAATGAGCTCTTATCCCTCTGGGAGGCTCCATGCCCGCCAACTTATAGCAGCGATCTATGCAGGAGGTGACCCACCTGCCTATCGTCCGCTTGGCTGCAGGTCTGCCAGATGCGGCTTCAGCGTAGGTGACAAACAGCTGGCGAACCTCTCCCCGAATTTCAGCCGTGTGCTCCTTATAATAAGCGAGCGCCCTTCTGGGGTCCAGAGTATGGAGCCTATATTCGGCCTCCGAGGTGTGATTGGGGTAGAACACCGGCAGAGTCAGCACCTGGTTAAGGTGAAACTCCGACACCACCTTCGGAAGGAATTTCGGGTGGGGGCGCAGGACAACCTTGTCCCTGTGGAAGACCAGGTAAGGAGACTCGATGCAAAGCGCCTGGAGCTCTCCCATCCTTCTGGCTGACGTGATAGCCACCAAGAAGGCGGTCTTCCACGACAGGTGAGAGAGATCACACCTGTGCATTGGTTCGAATGGCTTGCCCATGAGCTTTGCCAGTACCAGCAGTAAATCCCACGGAGGTGGAGGTTCTCGCACCGGAGGGGGAAATGTGATCAAGGCCATTGAAAAAGTGCACGACCACCTTTCTCCTGCGCCACTGCTTCCCCGCCCGCGGCCGGTAAGCAGAGATGGCTGCCAGGTGCACCTTTAGGGTCGTCGACCTAAGCCCTTGACTAGAAAGGGACCATAAATAGTCCAAAATGCTTGCCACAGAACAGGAGGAAGGGTCCAATCTCTTGCCCTGACACCAAATGGAGAATCTCTTCCATTTGAAGGCGTAGCATTTTCTGGTCGACTCCTTACGGGACGCCTCAACAACATTGAGGACCTCGTCGGAAAGACCCAAGGCCTGGAACTCTAGCCGCTCAGGAACCAGGCCGTCTGGTGCAGGGATTGAAGGTCCAGATGGAACACTTTCCCCTGATTGACTGAGAGCAGGTCCGGGCGAGCTGGAAGCTGCCTCGGGAGCCTGGAGCTGAGGCTGAGGAGATCTGGGTACCAGAACTGGCGGGGCCAGTCTGAGGCTATCAGGATCACCTGCGCCTTGTCCCTCCTTGCTTTGAGAAGCACCTTGTGAATCAAGGGAAATGGGGGAAAGGCGTAGAAGAGGCCCGGGATCCACAGCCTCGAGAAGGCATCCCCCTGCAGCGAGCCCTGCTGAGGGGGGCGGGCATGAAACAGCCTCAGCTTCGCGTTCTCCCTGGAGGCAAACAGGTCCACCTGAGGTGTGCCCCAGTGGGAGAACAGATCTTGTACTACCTCCGGCAGGAGAGACCACTCGTGAGATGCAGCCCCTATCTGGCTCGGGGCATTGGCCAGGGTGTTGGGAGGCTCCTGCCACATGAATGGCTAGGAGATCCGCCTCCATGCTGCGCACGAGTGACCAAATGCGGAGAGCTTCCTTGCATAGAAGCATGGAGCGCGTCCCGCCCTGGCGGTTCAGGCAGTACATGGTCGTGGTATCGTCAGTCTGGACTCGGACCACTTGACTCTGGAGAAACGGAGCAAAGGCGGTGAGAGCTAGGCGGACCGCTCGGAGCTCCAGCAGGTTGATGTGGCATCGGGACTCCCGCGGGGACCAGAGGCCGTGCACTCGGTGTTCCCCAGATGGGCACCCAACCCATCAGAGGCGAATCGGTCGATAGAGAGACCGTCGGCTCGGGGCGGACAAACGGGATGCCCTCCTGCAGATGGAATGGAACGGTCCACCACTGGAGAGCGTTCCACATCTCCTGGGTCATTATCACTAGCTGGTCCAAAGGATCGCAGCGTTATGACCACTGGCTGGCCAGTCCCACTGAAGGGGGCGCATGTGCCAGCGCACCCAACGGACCACGCTGGTACAGGCCGCCATGAGACCCAGAAGGCGCAGGAAGTCCCGGCAGGGGCGATTGCCCAACCAGAAATGATTGGGCAAAGGAGGTAAGAACCTCGGCCCTGTCCGCCGAGCCGTGGCTCTGCTCAAGAGAGTCGAGCTCTGCCCCGATGAACAGGATCACCTGCTTGCTCGAGTTCCAACTTGGCCTCGTTGATGAGAAGGCCAACTTGAGAGCAAACCTGGAGGGCCAGATCTCTGGACCGCTCCACCTCCCGGCCTGAGGAGGCTGCTATCAGCCAATCGTCCAGGTAAGGGTACACCCGACCCTCGACGCCAAGAGGAATGCTGTCACCACTGCCATGCATTTGGTGAAGACCCTGGGAGCTGGAGATAAGTCAAGGGCATGGCTCGGAACTCGAAGAGGGATCCCTCCGCTCAAAAGCGGAGGAACCTCCGATGTGACAGATGGATAGGGACGTGAAAGAACACGTCCTGTGGGTCCAGAGAGCAGAACCACACGCCGTGTTCCAGAGATGGTATTATCTGCGCCAGAGTGACCATCCTGAAGGTTCGAGACCGTAGGAACTTGTTCAGGTTGTGTAGGTCGAGAATGGGGCGCTAGCCCCCCGTCCGTTTCGGAACCAGGAAATACCCGGACACGAACCCCGGGTCTGAAGGGGGGTCCTCCACCTCCGTGATCACCTCCTTTTGGAGGAGGAGAGCCATGTGGCCTGGGCGAGCCGCCAGTGAGGCTGAGGACCCGAGGTGCGACGGTTCTGAAGGGCGGGCCTGCTCGAATTTCAGAGGTAGGCCTTTTCCCACCACCTCCAGTACCCACCTGTCTGTGGTAACAGTGGACCAGGCGGAAAGGAAGTGTCTGAGCCGTCCCCCCATGGGGGGAGCCAGGGGTGAGGTGACAGGGATGGGGGCGACACCCCTCAGCCCGTCACTGAGCAGGCTTGGAGGAGGGACCGGCCGAGGGACCTCCCGGCCTTTTCTCCCTGCTTCCTGTTGGAAGAAGCCAACGGCTTGGGTTTGGGATACCAAGGTCGAGCCTGCTGGCCCCGACGTTGCTGGGCTGGGCGCGCCGCGGGCGCAGAAGGACGAAAGGGCTTAGGCTGTGGCTTACGGCCTTTGTCCTTCTGAGCGGAAGAGACAGAGTCCAAGGTAGCACTGGACTTCTCGATCCTCTGCAGGTGACCTTCCACCCCAGGGCCGAAGAGGTCAGTCCCCAAAAAGGGAACATCCGCCAACTTGTGCTGGGTATCCGAGGTAAAGGTGGATATCCTCAGCCAAGCCCGACAACGCATGGCCACTGCGGCCGCCACAGACCTGGCACATGAGTCCCCGATGTCTAACGCAGTCTGGAGCTGCTGTTTAGCCACTGCCCTGCCCTGGTCCCGCACCTGCCTGACCGTAGTCTGCAGATCTGTGGGAAGATGAGGGACAACCTCATCCAGGGAGCTCAACAGGGCGTGAGAAAAATGTGCCATGAGGACGGCCGAACTGGCCTGAGCTAAGGCGCGAGGACGAAAGCATAGACTTTTCGGCCCCTCGATAATCCAATCTCTTGATTCCTTTGTCGGAGCTTTGTCCACATCCTCATGCCCGCACGCCGGAAACGCTTGTCGGTAACCAACCCCTCGGCCGAGGTGTTCCAAAACCGGACAGGGAACCGGACCGATACTTTCCTGGCCAACCTGGTCAAGGCGCAGGGCAGGAAGCAGGACGCTGCCAAAGTTCCAAGGCCGGACCCACTATGGCTTCGCCACCGAAAGGCCTCCGGAGAATCCTCGGTCCAGAATCTCCGTGAGGGGATACCTGCCTGCTTAGGAACGTGTTCGAGCTTCATCCCGTGGACTCCAGATGAGTCAAGGCAACCCTAAGAAGGACGGGGCTATCGACCATTGACTGCCCTCCCGAGGACTCCAAGTCCATGCGCTTGGAGAAGAGGGAGGAACATCGCCGGACTCAGAAGAGTCCTCAAAGAGCTGCCTCGGCTGAGCCACCTCCACCTGCCGAGGTTTATCGGGAGTGAGGGTGAGACAGCCCATGGGGCAAACCCGAGGTCGATCGAGAATTTTTGATCGGAGCCCCAACTAATGGCTGTGAAGGCGGAGGTTCCACCAGAATCGGTGGGCAGCTGAATTGGCCAAACAACCGCCTGAGAACAGGCTCTCGAAACAACGAGGGTTGTTTCGCTGCCCGGTGACAGCCACTTAATGGCCGGGAAGACGACTGGTCGGGCTTTATTCCCGTCAAAAGGAGCTGTTGCCACATAGTTCTTCGCATCTGGACGCAATCCTCTGCGCCGAAGCCTCCCCTCGGCCCCGAGGAAGAGCGCGGGCGCCACTTGCCGGAAAGCCGACCGCCATGGCGGGCGGGATCGGGTTGGACCGCGAGGATGTCCGAGACCAAGACCGAGAGTCTCGACTCAGGCAGAGGAAGGCAGGAGAAGTGTCGGAATCAGCACCTCGCTCGGACGATCCCAGCGAAGGCCCGGAACTGGAGGCACAGACGAGCAGACGGATCCTCAACTCTCACCGGGGAACCGGGAGAGGGATTCTCGCTTCTCAGTTGACAACCTGGCTCAACGGGTCGAGAAAATCTCGACCGCTGCCGACGGGAGTCTCGGTCAACTGGCCTGACAGGGACACCGTGAAGCCAGTGGCCGAAGCTGAGGGGTCGACCAAGTCGACTGTCGACAAGGGAGGGGATCTTCCCGCTCCAAGAGCGCCGACGGAGACTCTTTTTTGCTCTTTTGGGCCTGGAAAAAGGTCCCGAAGAAGTTGGACCCTCACCCTTGGTCGAGAGGGTCAAACAAAGCTCCTTAAAAGAAGCAGAGTACGAGGCACCGAGAGAGAGCGGGACAAATGCCGCAGCCGAGGTAGAAGCGGCCCGCGCCGCCTCCTCTTCGAGGGTGATCATCTGCTCGAGCTGATCCGCCGAGCCCGCCGCCACAGACACTGCCAATCGGGCCTCTTTAGATTTCACCGTGGAATTCTTTTTCGGGCGCCCAGTTGTAATCGGGCAGCACGGTCTTCAAGGACGAGGCCGAAAAGGAAGAGCACAAATCGCAGGCTCACGGGTCGTGCCGCGCCCAGGCAGTGACGCACGTGAGTGCGGATCCGCCCTAGACATCTTCTGCCCGCAAGGGCACCTCCGAAACCGGAGTCGATTTGTCCATCACAGCCGCGAGGAGAAGAAGACCAAGTCTTTTAGCAAAAACTTTTGATTTCGAATCAAGAATTAGGAACCAGTCTTAAACGCAGCACGTTAAGGAGGGAACCTGAGCTCAAGCGGTAAGGAAGATCTGGGCGCATGGGACGGAGCCGAGTTTTACCACCCGGTGGGTGGAGGAGCCAGCTTGAAGACCTTCCGGCAAGATTTAAAGCGGCAAGGAACCTGCCAATAAGTGTGGATGAACAACATATCCATGTCCCTAGAACCTGTATTTCTAGGGACATGGACATGCTGTTCATCCACACTGTCTGGCAGACTCCTAGCAGTTCTCTGGGAGGAGGGAGGCAAGGCGCACACCCCCTACTTAGGAAATAAAGACTGGAGAACCGAGGCCCCAAAACCAGCATCCCGGTGTGACTCAAGGTCGATGTGGTAGTGGGTGATGAAGGTGTGTGCTGACTTCCAGGTAGCAGCCCTGCAGATTTCCTGGATAGGGACGCCCCTGAAGCAGCCACCGATGCAGAGGTATGGCGGGTAGAATGAGCTCTATCCCTCTGGGAGGCTCCATGCTCGCCAACCTATAGCAGAGATCTATGCAGGAGGTGACCCACCTGCCTATCATCCGCTTGGCTGAAGGTCTGCCAGGTGCGGCTTCAGCACAGGTGACAAACAGCTGGCGAACCTCTCCCCGAACTTCAGCCGTCCGCTCCTTATAGTAAGCGAGCGCTCTTCTAGGGTCCAAAGTATGGAACCTATATTCGGCCTCCGAGGTGTGACTGGGGTAGAACACTGGCAGAGTCAACACCTGGTTAAGGTGAAACTCCAACACTACCTTCGGAAGGAATTTCGGGGGGGGGCGCAGGACAACCTTGTCCCTGTGGAAGACCAGATAAGGAGACTCTATGGAAAGCACCTGGAGCTCTCCCACCCTTCTGGCTGACGTGATAGCCACCAAGAAGGCGGTCTTCCACGACAGGTGAGAGATGTCACACCTGTGCATTGGTTCGAATGGCTTGCCCATGAGCTTAGTCAATAGCAGCAGTAGATCCCACGGAGGTGGAGGTTCTCGCACCGAAGGGGAAATGTGATCAAGGCCTTTGAAAAAGCGCCCGACCACCTTCTCCTGCGCCACCGACTGCTTCCCGGCCCGCGCCCGGTAAGCAGAGATGGCTGCCAGGTGCACCTTAAGGGTCGTCGACCGAAGCCCTTGCTGAGAAAGGGACCACAGGTAGTCCAGAATGCTTGCCAAGGAACAGGAGGAAGGGTCCAGGCCCTTGCCCTGACACCAAATGGAGAATCTCTTCCATTTGAAGGCATAGCATTTTCTGGTCGACTCCTTATGGGACGCCTCAACAATGTTGAGGACCTCGTTGGAAAGACCCAAGGCCTGGAACTCTAGCCGCTCAGGAACCAGGTCGTTAGGTGCAGGGATTAAAGGTCCGGATGGAATACCTTCCCCTGATTGACTGAGATCAGGTCCGGGCGGGCTGGAAGCCGCCTCGGGAGCCTGGAGCTGAGACTGAGGAGATCTGGATACCAGAACTGTCGGGGCCAGCCTGGGGCTACCAGAATAACCTGCACCTTGTCCCTCCTCGCCTTGAGAAGCACCCTGTGGATCAAGGGAAATGGGAGAAAGGCATAGAAGAGGCCCGGGTCAACGGCCTCGAGACGGCATCCCCCTGCAGCGAGCCCTGCTGAGTGGGGCGGGCATGAAACAGTCTCAGCTTCGCATTCTTCCTGAAGGCAAACAGGTCCACCTGAGGCATGCCCCAGTGGGAGAACAGATCTTGTACTACCTCCGGCAGGAGAGACCACTCATGGGACGCAGCCCCTATCCGGCTTAGGGCATCGGCCAGAGTGTGTTGGAGGCTCCTGCCACATAGATGGCAAGGAGATCTGCCTCCAGGCTGCGCAAGAGTGACCAAATGCGGAGGGCTTCCCTGCACAGAGGCATGGAGCGCGTCCCGCCCTGGCGGTTTAGGTAGTACATGGTCGTGGTATTGTCCGTCTGGACCTGAACCACTTGACCCCGTAGAAACGGAGCGAAGGCAGTGAGGGCTAGACAAACCGCTCGAAGCTCCAGCAGGTTGATGTGGCATTGGGACTCCCGAGGGTACCAGAGGCCGTGCGCTCTGTGCTCCCCCAGATGGGCACCCCAACCCATCAGAGAGGCATTGGTCGATAGAGAGACTGTCGGCTCGGGCGGACGTGAGGATGCCCTCCCGCAGATGTGCTGGAATGGTCCACCACTGGAGAGTGTTCCACATCCCCGGGTCACTGTCACTAGCTGATCCAGAGGATCAAGTGCTGTGACCATTGGCAGGCCAGCCCCCATTGAAGGGGACGATGTACCAACGGGCCCAATGGACCACACTGGTGCAGGCCGCCATGAGGCCCAGGAAGTCCCGGGCAGGGCGCAATTGCCCAACCTGAAATGACTGGGCAAAGGAGGAAAGAACCTCGCCCTGTCCCCGGGAGCCGTGCTCTGGCCTCAGAGGAGAGTTGAGCCTGCCCATGAATTGCATCACTTGCTTTGGCACGCCAAGCCTCGACTCTGGCCTGCTGGATGACGAGGCCAACCTGAGTGCCAACCTGAGGGCCAGATCTCTGACCGGCCCACCTCCATTCTGTGAGGAGGCTGCAATCAGCCAGTCATTCAGGTAGGGTACACCCAGACCCTTCTCGGAACAAGAGGGAATGCTGTCACCACTGCCATGCATTTGGTGAAGACCCTGGGAGCTAGGGAAAGGTCAAGGGCATGGCCTGAACTCAGAGAGGGATCCCTCTGCCCTGAAGTGGAGGAATCTCTGTGGGACGGACGGATTGGGACGTGAAAGAACGCGTCCTGGAGGTCCAGAGAACAGAACCACATGCCTCGTTCCAAGGATGGGATCATCCGAGCCACAGTGACCATCCTGAAGGTCCGAGACCTTAGGAACCTGTTCAGGTCGTGCAGGTCTAGAATGGGGCACCAGCCCCCCCATCCGTTTTGGGACCAGGAAGTACCTGGACACAAACCCAGGGTCTGGTGGAGGATCCGCCACCTTCCTGTTCACCTTTTTTTCGAGGAGCAGGGCGATGTCAGCTCGGCGAGTCAACAGAGAGAGGTGAGGAGCCCCAAGGGCGACGGCTTGAAGGCAGGCCTGCTCAACTCCAGGGGCAGGTCCTTTCCTACCACCTCCACCACCCAGCGGTCCGTGATGATAGCGACCAGGCGGAAAGGAAGTGGCAGAGCTTCCCTCCTCGGGGAACCCGGGGGGGGGAGTGACGAGGCTGGTGGGTGGGGGGGGGAGACACCCCTCAACCCGTCACTGGGCAGGCTTAGAGGAGGGACCGGCTGAGGGATCTCCTGGGCCTTTTCCTCCCTGCTTCCTATTAGAGGAAGCCGCAGGCTTGGCTTTGGGGTGCCCAGCACGGCCGCTGGCCCTGGTGTTGGTGCGCTGTTGGGCCGGACAGCCGCAGGGGCGCAGAAGGCGTGAAAGGACTTATGTTGTTGTTGCGACGGCCTTGTCCTTCTGGGCTGAAGTGGACAGAGTCCAGAGTGGCATTGACATTTTCGATCCGCCTGAGGTACCACCACCCAGGGTCGAGAGGTTGGTCCCCAGGAAGGGACATCTGCACAGTTTATGCTGGGTATCCGCCGGAAGGTGATATCCTCAGCCGGTTTCCGCGTGCATGGCCACTCGCGGCTGCAACTGATCTGGCACAGGAGTCTCCAATGTCCAGAGCCGTTTGGAGCTGCTGTTTTGCCACCGCCCTTCCCTGGTCCCGCACCTGCCTGACCGTGGTCTGCAAGTCGGCCGGGAGATGAGGGATCACCTCATCCAGGGAGCCCATGAGGGCGTGGGAGAAGTGTGCCATCAGCACGGCCGAGCTGGCCTGGTGGAGGCCAAGGGAGGACGCAGCATACACCTTGCGCCCGGCATAGTCCAGCTTTTTGGACTACTTGTTGGGGAGCTTATCCACATCCCTAGCATTCCCGGAATGCCGGAAAACGCTATCGGTGACCAACCCCTCGGCGGAGGGGTGTTCTGAAAAACCGGACAAAGAGCCAGTAGGGACCACATACTTCCTGGCCATCCTGGCCGAAGGCGGCAGGACAGGAAGCAGGCGGCTGCCAGAGCTCCAAGGCTGGGCCAACAACGGCTTCAGCCACCGGAAAGGCCTCTGTGGGCGAATCCCCTTGGTCCAGTATCTCCATTAGGGGACACTTGACCCGCTTGGATACAGGCTCGAGCTGCATCCCGGTAGGCTCCGAGATGAGCCAAAGCAGACCCATGAAGGATGATGGGCTTTCGTCCATCGACTGGCCCACGGAGGACTCCAGGTCAATGGGCCTGGAGAACAGGGAGGAGTCGTCGTCAGACTCAGAGGAGTCCGCGAAGAACTGCCTGGGCCCTGAGCCACCCTCCAACTGCCGAGGACGGTCGGGAGTGAGGGTGACCGACAACCTGTGGGGCAGGCCCTGACCCGAGAGTCCTTGGTCGGCGCCCCCGATTTCGGTTGTGGAGGCGGAGGTTCCACCACAATCGGTGGGGCAGCTGGTTTTGGCCGAACAACTGGCCCAGGCTTGGGCACCTCGACTACAGTGAGGGGTTGTTTCGGCCACTCAGGCGACAGCCACTTGATGACCGGGGAAGGCGTCGGCTTGTTCCTGGACAGAAGTAACTGCTGCCACATCAGGTCCTCGTAGCGTCAATGCAATGTGCGCCGAAGCCTCTCCTCTTCCGAGGAGGAAGACGAGGACTAGCGGTGGCGCCGCTTACTTCGGTGCAGAGACAGAGACCACTGATATCGGTGGGATCGGCTGGACCGAGAGGATGTCAGAGATCCTCGGTGTTTCCGAGGACGGGTCTGGGAAGGGGCGGGGGACACCCGCTCTTCCCTCGGCTCGGAAGCCTTGACTGGGGACTCCGGCACCGGAGGCACAGGTAAGTCCTCAGTCTCCACCAGGGGAGCCAGTGAAGAAGGGCTGTTGGCTTCACCAGTCAACAGCCCGTCCGACGGGTCGAGAAAAATCTTGACCGCGTCGATGGGTGTCTCGGCAGGCTGACCTGATGGGGACACCGTGAAGCCAGCGGCTTTAGCAGCAACCTCGACCTAAGTAGAGTGTCAACTGTCCGGGAAAGGGGACCTCTCCCACTCCCATGAATGCCGACGGCAGGACTTACCTTTCGAGTCCTTCTTTTTGGACCAAGAAGAATGTCCCGATGGCCCCTCTCCCTTCATGGAAAGGGATTGGCAAAGCTCCTTAAAAGAAGCTGGAATAGAGGTACCCAGGAGAGAGCGGATAAATGCCGCGACCGAGGAAGAGGATGATGCAGCCTGTGCCGCCCTCCTCGAGGGCGATCATCTGCTCGAGTTGCTCAGCCGAGCCAGCTGCGCATGATAACTGCCCAGCGGGCCTCCTTGACTTCACCAGAGGGTAGCGCTTCTCGGGCGCCCAAGCTGTAACCAAGCGGCGCTGTCTTCCAGGACGCTTGCCTAAAATGACGGCATAACCTGCAGGTCCATGGGTCATAGCTCCAGGGGCCGAGGCAGTAGACGCACGACAGTGCAGATCCGTCTCTGGACATTTTCTGCCCACATGGGCACCGCCGGAATCCAGGAGTCGATTGTCCACTGCGAGTCATGAGGGAGTAATTTTGACTAAAGTCTTCCAAGCGGTAAGGAAGATTCAAGGCCATGGGTGGATGGAGAGTTTTACCACCCGGGTGGGTGGGAGAAGCCAGCTTGAAGACCTTCCGGCAAGATTTAAAGCGGCAAGGAACCTGCCAGACAGTGTGGATGAACAACATATCCACATCCCTAGAATTATGTATTTTATAAGTAAAACCATCCCAGAATAATCCATTTAAAGAACACCTGAACAAAACAAATGCCTCTTTTTTTGATTAAACTAAAAATAAAACTTGTAGGGCTCAAGAGCCATGGCAGAAGAAAAGATTCTTGCCATGCTAGTGTCGCAGACATTAGGTTTAATACCGTGCCATCTAACTTTAAAAAATGTAAACAAGCCAACCTCCCAACTGAATTGCCCATTCCACATTCTGCTTAAAATGTCTTCGACATCGAGACGTGACGACATCATGGCTGTGATGTCAAGACACGGTGATGTCAAGACACGATGATGTGAATGGAGCAAGAGCGCACCAGCAGCAGCATTTTTGTACCCCATATAGTCCAGAGACTCTAAACCCAGCCTCACAAGAATATTAAGATAATATGATGTGGGCAGCGGAATACCAAAACCCCAAATTTGGTATTGGTATTCCATCTCGATATCCGGTATTCTGCCCATTCAAAAGAACTGTGCTACAAATTAAACTTCAGAGCAGCTACACTGAGAAGTGGTATTCCAGTCAGACTACTAGCATGATGAAAATGGTATCCCGCTTTGAAAGCTGACATGCAAAACAGGCTGGAATACTAGTGATTTCTAGTCCTGAGCCTGTTTCCCCCTTCCAAACCTTTTGTGATAAAATCTACAATTAATTTGTATAGTTAGCTCTCAATCCATTGAGGTTATCGAGCCTAGATGTCATGACCATTTTAGGTAGAATCAGGAGTGGGCAATTCAAATGAACGTTTGCTCTGTAAACAGGTCTGTAACCTGTGCTTGTAGGAGCCTGGCATTACTTACATATGCAGCAGCTCCTAATGCTGAAAAGCCCACTACAAGAACAAGAGCGGTATCCCCTGAGCCTTTAGGTATACCGGAGCTGGCCATCGATCTGCTCATCTGCTGTCTTGGGAGCATATTCCATCGCTGCAACAAGATGCCTAAAGAACAAAAATGATTAGATTAAATCACACATAGCCGATGACGTAAGGGGAATCACAACATTCAGAATGGACTGCTGGCCAACTGTTTTTAGTGCTTTCATGATACAGGAATGGCTGCTAATCATGTGTCTACGGTTCTGTCATGGTACTGGCCAGGCTGCTAGTCATGTGTCTACGGTGCTGATAAGGTACAGCACCAGCGGCTGTAGGTCTACAGTTCTGGCACGGTACTGGGCAGGCTGCTAATCGTGTCTACGGTGCGGTTATGGTACAGCACTGGCGGCTGTAGGTCTACAGTTCTGGCATGGTACTGAGCAAGCTGCTGGCCATGTATCTTCGGTGGTGTCACTGCACAAGGCTGGCTGCTGGTATGGCAACTGTGCTGCCACTGTACAAAAGAAGCCATTGGGCACATGGAGGCTACTGGGACTGCAAGAGATAGCAATGTCTGGTATAAAAATCCTTTCTTCATCAAAGATCACAACAGCTGGTGACAGATGACAGCTGTCCAAGTCTGGGCAGCTTTATAAAGGAGTGCCCCAAGGGTCAATATTAGGCACTTTACTTTTCTTAGTATACATAAACAATTTGCCAAACAACAACAGAAAACGTTTGGCTATTAGGTTACATGCAGATGGAACTATTTTACTGGCAACAGCTAAATCAGAAATGTGGATCTAAGCTAAACTCCAAACCAACAGCTTGCAAAACTGGTTTAAACAATGCAAACTAGTGTCAAACACAAAAAAAGTCTCAGATAATGGCCTTCCACCACCACTCTGTAAAACAGATGATCGATCACGGAACCATCATGCAATGCTCCCGACCAAGCACACTGCTTCCTTCAGCTGTGAGTGAGGTACTCGTGTTTCCATAACAGTGTCTCACACAATGGCCCGCTGTAATGCTGTAATGGGCTTCTTGCTGACCGTTCGTGCGCCAGCTTTCGGAATATTTTTTTTTTCTCCAACAAAAGATAGCAATTTATAATAATTTTATTGGTCCATTTAGAGGGCCTCTGTAGAGAGGTTGTGGGATAACAGATGGACCAGACACAAACTTCAGGTTCAACACAATCTCTGTGTGATGTTTATTCAAAATGCGGCAGATAACCTTAAGCAATGGCATATTCCTTCTTCAGTAAATCAGTTTGCAGCAACAGACTATGTATGTCCTTTGTTTGCACTTAGGCAGCACCTACTGACTCTGATCTCACTTAGCAGTGAGATTCAGCCTCCACCACTATGCAGGCTTTGTTTGCTTGGGAAGTGTTGGCTGGAAAGAAGAAGGAAAAAAAAATAAAAAAAGGCAAATACCAAGTACCTCAGTGCAGAAGCCCTGAAAAATGGGTTACCCCAAAAGGCATTGACAATAAGTCAAGTTTCAAAGAAACACATCATCACATATACTTCCCTAATGCACATCATTGGATATATGTAAATCACCATGATGTTTCAAGACTTGTTCAGTTTACAGCAATTTACATGCATATTAAATAGCATAACACTTTTTAAAATAGTCACCTAGTACTTGTTGCCTTAATCACAAACACCTAGTGCCATGGTATTTTCAACATTTATAGGTTTTATACACATAAGGTACATACATCAAGGTATTTTGTGACATGGTAGTACTATCATGTACTAAATCCAACAAACGATAAACACAACCTGTTGTTTTACATATGCTCGGAAGTCACCACAATAACCTCTCTGTACAAGGACCTGAGAGGGAAAAGGAAAATTAAAGAGGACACTATAGCATAGTCAAGAAAGGGAAGAGGGTGCCCATAGGTGGCCAACCTGTTGGACTAGAAACTGTAATGGATAGATTAGACTAAGAAACAGAAGAACTGTTGCAACAGATTTAAGAAAAGGTCAGTCCTCAATAGTGGCAGGAGCTCCCTGTCATAGCCTCTTATAGATCTAAGAGAGTCACCTTCTGTATCCTTAGGACAACAGAACTGCTCACCTTCGGTTCGCGCACTCCTCTCATCCTAAGAACCCGCGAGGTCACATTTTTAAATTCATGAGAGGCCCTCCAAACAGTCCCATAAACTTATAAAGAGGACTGTGATCATGATGTGACAGGGAGCTTCTGCCACTCTTGAGGACCAACCTTTTCTTAAATCTGTTGCAACAGTTCTTCTATTTCTTAGTCTTATCTATCCTTTATAATTTCTAGTCCATAAGGTTGGCCACCTATGGGCACCCCCTCCCCTTTCTTAACTATGCCTTCAGTGTCCTCTTTAAATTTCCCTTTCCCTCTCAGGTCCTCATACAGGGAGGTTATTGTAGTGACCTCTGAGCTTATGAAAAACAGGCTGTGTTTATCGTTGTTGGATTTAGTATACAATGGCACTATGTCAAAATACTTTAATGTATACACCTTACGTGTATAAAACCTGTAAATGTTGAAAATGCCATGGCACCAAGTGTTTTTGATAAAGGTAAAAAATACTAGGTAACTGTATTATAAAAAATTAAGTTAGTTGTGCTATTTAAAACATGTAAATTGCTGTAAACCAAATAAGCCTAAATGGTCATGGTGATTTGCATATATCCCATGATGCTTTGCATTTTAGGAGTATGTGTGATGTGTTTCTTTGAAACTTGGCTTATTGTCAGTGCCCTTTGGGGTAACCCTTGTTTCAGTGCTTCTGCACTGAGGGTCTTTGCCTTTAGCTTTTATTTGAGCCCCCACCACCCAAGCAAACAAGGCCTGCATGGGCAGGCAGAATATGAACTGTTAAGTTCCATCAGAGATCAGTGAGTCAGTAGGTGCTGGCTAAGCACAGAGGAAAGACTTGCATAGTCTGTTGCTGCAAACTGATGTACTGAAGAAGGGATATGCCATTGCTGAAGGTTACCCTCTGCATTTTGAATAAACATCACACAGAGACTGTGTGCTGAACTTAAAGTTCGGTGTCTGGTCCATCTGTTATCCCACAACACCTCCACACAGAATATGATATCTTTATATCGTCCAACAAAATGGTGGATAACTTAATGAAGTTTTGGGTCACGTTTAAGTACTATCTAGCAAAAAAATGTGAATAGCTGAATTGGAGCTCTCTATCAAATTGCATTTTCGATCCCAAAACATGCAAACCGCCTTAACAATCACTTGAGATACTGAATACACAAATGAATGAATCGCTGCAGATAACCTGCGAAGATGCAGCAAGATAGACACAGAAGAGAGAGTTACGGAACTGAGGAGAGACCTTCCTAGACTGGAGAAATGGTCAGGGTCTTGCTGAAATTCAATGTGAATAAAGACAAAGTCATGCATTTTGGAAATAATAACCCCTAAACTGAGTACTGGATAGGTGGTGTCAGACAAATCCACACAACAGAGGAAAGGGACTTCAGAATTATTATTAGTGACAATCTTAAGCCATCAGCCCAATGCCACAGAGCATATGCAAAGGCCAACCGGATGCTAGGCTGTATCAGAAAGGCATCACCAGCAGAAGCAAAAGGTGATTCTGCCACTGTACAAATCAATGGTAAGACCACAACCAGAGGCACAGTTTTGGAGTGTCTATCACAAAAAAAGACCTAGATTGCTTGGAGACAGTGCAGAGAACAGCCACCAAAATGGTACAGGGTATGTAGAGAAGGTCGCTGGCAAGGCAGCAGTGCAGCCTAAACATGTACTTGCTTGAGTTCGGAAGAGAAAGGGGCAATACAGTAGAAATGTTCAAATATCTCAAGGGTATTAAAGTGGACTGGCAGGCACTGATTGTTCAAGTGTAGCAAGGGATCATGTACCAAGGGCCACGAGAAAAGACTGATCAAGGGTAGATTTGGGAGGAATATAGAGTAGTGCTTTTTAAACAGAGAGAGTGATGCTACTTGCTAAGGGCAAAGACAATCCTAGATTTTAGGGTGAGGTGGGACAGGTACAAGGGACTACAAATTGTGGGAGCTTGTCAGTGGGTGAAAGGAACAAGACAGCAGAACAGATCAGATCAAACTCACAATACGGGGCTTAGTCTAAGGCCAAACAGTGATAGGCTGGAGAGAACTATGGTCATCTTAGAGCTCCTCAATGTACTCATGGTCTTTTTCTGAATGTTTAAGGTTTCTATTGTGTAACATACAAAAGATTGGCAACATTTTAACTTCTTTGTCCATTTGATAGGCAGCATTGCCTTGAACAGAAACATTCTGTAGACCGTGTTGACAGAAGATGACCCACAGATACAACAGTCTGCCCTTGTCCCTGTCTATCTCCATGCTAGTCCTAATTCCAGTCTAAATTTAGTGTTCTGATAACCCTAGTGCCTTAACATTACCCCCTTTCCCCAGGTATCCCTTCAACCCTCCTGTGGGTCCCACAAGTCCCTTTTATCTGTCCCACTCATGTTTAAACCCTCTCACAGACTTGGCTTCATCCATATCTCTGGGCAGTTTATTCCATTTGTCCACTACCCACTCCGAGAAAAAACTTCCTCACGTACCCAGTGAATCGCCCCTCCCACAAGTCTCTACCTATGTCTTCTAGTCACTGTCCCTCACTCCTGGTGAACGAGTCCTGACAATCTACCCAGTTAATTCCTCACGACAGCTTATATATCACAATAAAATCCCTCCTTTCCCTTCTAGCCTCCACTGTATACATATTAAGGTCTGCTAACCTTTCCTTACATGACCTCCTCTGCATCAGCTCTGTGGCCCTCCTTTCTATGGCCTCAATGCAATCCTCGTCTCTCCTGAGGTGGGACTCCAGAACTGCGTGCAGTAATTCTGGTGTGACCTTACCAAGGACCTACACAGGGGCAGTATCTCCACCTTTCTCCTATTAAATCCACTTCCCATACAAATCAGTATCTAGTTACCTTCCTATACGCTTTCTTGCACTGAGCAATGGACTAAAATTGGTCACTAAATGATGACCCCTAGGTCCCTTTCCTCAGTTATCTGCACCACCCTTACTCGCCACATTCAGTAGTGCTTTTTAGTGTTCCTTATACCAATGTGCATCACTTTGCACTTTTTTGAGTTGAACTTAAGTTTCCAGAATCTGGACCACTTCTCCATTTTTTTCCAGGTCTCTCTTCATTGCTTCAATTCCCTCCTCAGTACTCATTCTGCTGCAGATCTTAGTGTCATCAGCAAAGTGACGAACCTTGTTCTGGATTCTCTGTCATGTCACACAAATGCAGACAGTGAAGAACACCGGTCCCGGAACTGAACCCTGTGGTACAACGCTCATGACTCCCCTGGGCTTCAGGTAAACACCACGGATGATCACTCTCTCTCTGTCCTGCCTCCCAGCCAGTTTCCAATCCACCAGTTTGTTCCCTATTCCCAAGTCGCACAGCTTTTTTATTAGCCTTTTGTGTGAAACTGAATGGAGAAAGGCCTTGCTAAACTCAAAGTACAACACATCCATTGCTTGGCCCCTGTCCACCGCCTTTGTAACCCAATCAAAGAAACCAATCATGTTAGTTTGGCAAGACTGCCCTGCTATAAACGTGTGCTGCTTCCTGTCCTACAACCCATTTGCCTCCAAGCAATTCCACTATCTGTTCCTTAATAATGGTTTCCAGTAGCTTACCTACAATTGAGATTACAATGACCAGTCTGTAAATTCCTGGGTCATACATGTCCCCCGCTCTTGTGAAGAAGCACCATTTTAGTTACCCTTCAGTATGCTACAACCACCACTGTCTTCAGGGAACAGTTAAACAGATTTGCAAACAGCACTGCAGGTTTCTGCTCAACCTTGGTGAAACCCAGTGGGAGATCTTTGGCTTCTCAGAAGGAACTAGAAGTGGACAGGAACAGATGAGTTTCAGTACTGTAGCTGCTTCTTCTTGTTTTTACAGGGTTTCTTATGGATTTTACTTGGTAGAAGATTATTTTTTTTCTTTGTTACTACTTCTAAGGGGCTAGCAAGGTATTGTTTTTGGTGCTGTTGGAAGTTTGAAAACTGGTTTGGTGGCTGTAAATGGGCTCATTTGTTGGATGTTTCACTGTGTAACAGGCTGCGCTGGTGGAGGCCTATTTTTTCTGATTTAAAACCTATTTGGTGGGATTTGCTTGAGGCTGTTTCTTTGGTTACAGGGCCTGGAGGGGCAGACACAGGGCTGATACACTCTCAAGAGAGTCGGGTGTAGGCCCAATCCCACCCTCCCTCCCAGAGCTCTGCTTATTTATAGGGGAACACCTGCACTGCAATTGAGGAAAGGCTGCAGGTGCAGCTCATGTAGTTCTAGCCACTGGGGTTGGATTTAAAGGCTTGGAGAGAGGAGTTTAGGGAGTTGTTCACTTTCTATAAGTTTACTGTGTTGTACTGCACCTAGTAACAGGGTTACCGGTTTACTCTGGGACTGTATCTAGGATTAGTGGGTGACCTGATTAGTCAGTAGGGGTGTATCTTGGACTAGTGGGGAACGGTGGCTCACCCAAGGAAACCTACTTGAAGGGGGATGGGACCACACGTCATTAGGGCCGGCATCTTTGGGAGGGTGGTGGGGTGCACAGGGTGTGGGGCATCCATGATACAGGACTGGGCTTGGAATTTCAGTGGTTGCCCAGTGTGCTACCAGCTGGCACAGCTTAGGGAGGAGGTTGCGGGGATTAGGAGACAGCAGGTGGAAGTGGGGAGGTATGGTTGGGGAAGAGGGCAGGGGATCTCCCACGGGGTTTCACCAAGCACTAGGGGCGGGGGCATAGGAAAAGGAGTGCAGGAAAATACTCTGGGGTCACACAGGGACCCTGGCAGAGGGGGCCCAAAAGGAGGACACTACCAAGGAAGCAGGCAGGTAGCTGGGGACCCTCACAAAAGGGGGCCAGAGGGACAACATTCTCAGGGAAGTAAGCAGATGGCTGGGGCTGGACAGAAGGAAGCAAGATGGGGAGGTGGATTGGACCTTACGCTCAGTAACCACTTCAATTCTCTTCTTCTGCCTGAGGATGAGGAGGGTGATGTAGCCATGACGGGGTGGTTAGAGATGGAAAGGGAGTAGGGGGCAGGAGGCGGGGGCCGGATAGCAGGAGGAACAGGGGGAACCCTGAATGCAGGAAATGGGGAGCAGTGGTTCCAGAGCAGGAGGGGCAGGGGAAGAGGGAGGAAAGCGCAAGGAGAAGGACCAGTTGGGAGGAAGGGCAAGAGAAGGACCAGTACAAGAAGATACAGTAAGGAGCAGAGGGTTTGGACAGGGGAGCACGACAAGCAAGGAGGGACTGAACAGAGACAGGAAGGAAGGGAGGCGAGCAGGCTAGTTTAGTGGATGGGAAAGGACCAGTCACAGTGCAGGGGAGTTAGCGAGGCACAAATGATACTGGAGGAGGAGAGGCATAGGATCGGAGAGGAGGTGGCCAGGGTAAATGAGGCGGCATGTGGCACCAAGATAGGGGAGGAACAAGGAGCCGGCTGGGAGAAGGGGCCGGTAGAAAGGATGATGGACATGGGGGGGGGGGAATGGAGGAAAAGGAGCAGTCAGAGTGCTCCTGTTGGGGGATTCTATGATCAGGGGTATCAAATGGGATAGGAAGGGGGAAGCCTGGCCAGTTAGAACAAAATGCTTCCCTGGACTAACGGTGCACAGGGCCAAGCATGAGGTACATCAGCTGGCAAAGGATTGTGGGAGTTCCCCAGACATACTGGTCCACCTGGGTACAAATGACATTGAGGCAAATAGCGAGCTAGAGATACAGACAAGGTTCAGGGAGCTTGCCAGGGTCTGTCATGACACAGGGTGCACAATTTCCTTCTCGGAAATCCTGCTGGTGCCAAGGGCTAGCGGGGAACACAAAAGGAAGATTAGGGAGATAAACCAGTGGCTCAGGGAGTGGTGTGAGGCCAGAGGGTATGGGTTGATGGGGGATTGGGGGGGGAGACCTGGGAGAATAAGGAGCTGTATGCTAGAGATAGGCTTCATCTCAATTGGGAGGGGAGGGGAATCCTTACGTTGAAAATAGAGAGGTTCATTAGTGAAAAGTGGGGTTTAAACTTGTGAAGGGGGGAGGGATGGGAGAAAAGGCTGTTGAGGGGGGTCCGATAGAGGAGGGACTCTGTTCTGTCTCCACCCCACTGGGGAGCTGGAGGAGTGCGGGAAAAGGCCGACTGGTAAAATGCAGACCAGGGGAAAACGGAATCCCATGGGAACACGAGCAGGGGGGAAACGGAAGTATAGGAAAAGGGTGGAAGGTAGTCCTGCTAAATGCCAGGCACTTGGGCAATAAAATGCCTGAGCTCCAGGCAATGATAACTGAGGGAGCGGTGGATGTGGCAACGGTCACTGAGACCTGGGCCACTGCAGGACACGACTGGGACCTGAACCTGGAGGGTTACACTATGTTCAGGAGGACGGGGGAGGAAGGGAGGAGGGTAGCAACAATAGTCAAAATTGCATTGGCATGGGGAAGAGGGGCGGATGGAACCGTGGAAGCGATTTGGGTCACCTTGATAATGGGGGCAAGAGAGTAAAAACAGGGAGTGGTATAGACCCCCTCACTGTGGAGGAGCTGGAGAAGAGTCCGTGGCAGATGTTGGGAGACACTGCAGATTGGGCAGGGGAAGGGTGGTGGTGTTGGGGAACAAACATGCGAGGAACAGACTGGGAGACTATGACATCCTTGGTGGCCAGGGAACAGAGGTTGTTGGATGTCTTTCAAGATGCGTTCCTAACTCAGCAGGTGGGGGAACCGACCAGGGAGGCGCGGGTGCTGCATGTGGTCCTGGCAGACACTGACCAGATTGGTGGCCTGAGGTAAGGGACCCGTTGACGGGAGTGACCATGCCATGGTCAGCTGGTTCTGCCTGGACCTAGGAGGGCTAGAAGGCTGCACAAAGACAGAGGTAATCTAACTCGGGATTTAAGGAAAGAAGGATCCTAGGAGCATTTGGATGTGATTGGGTCAGACTTGGACACTGACAGTAGGTGGGAATAATCAGAAGAGGGGCAGGATGGTACCAGCACCTGTGCCAGAGTAAGACAAGTGCGGTAGGGCCAAAACCCTGCTGGTGGACCAAGGAGGTCCAGGAGGTGGTGCAGGAAAGAAGGCAGCCTATAGGCAATCAAGTGCTCAGGAGTGAAAGGGATGGGGGAGTGCAGACAGATGGCTAGAAGGGCCACTAGGGTGGTGAGGCGGCCAAGGCAAGGAAGGAGCAGAACCTGGCCAGGAAATTAGGAGAGGGAACAAGGGTTCTTTAGATACACTGGGGAAAATGAAGGGTGAAGGGGCAGATTAGCAGATTAAAACAGGGGAGAGATTGCACAAGACCGGGGAGCAGGCTGAGGTACTAAATGAGTACTTCACCTCAGTTTTCACCAAAGAAAGGTGCATCCAACATGGGAGGAGACAGTGATACTGAGGAGGGGGACCCATACCGATCGGCAGGTCTGGGGAGAGGGGAGCATCACTGGCAGGAGGGGAAGGCTAAGCAGGGAGAAAGGTAGCGGAGGTGGAAATCACAGCAGAGTGCGTGAGGGAAGCCCTCAGGTCCCTTAAGATGGAGAAAAGCACTGGGCGGATAAATTACATACCAGGTGCTGAAGGAACTTGCAGATGTCCTCAAGCGGGAAAACCCCTTGGCAGCTTTCACCATCTCTGAGGACAGGGTGGGTGCCCCAGGACTGGAAGGTGGCACATATAGTGCCTATCCACAAGGAGGAATCAAGGGAGGTGGTAGGGAACTACAGGCCTGTCAGCCTGACATCGGTGGTGGGCAAGGTGATGGAGGCATTGTCAAGGAGAGGCTGGGGGGACCTGGAAAGTCAGGGTGCCTGGACGATGAGCAGCATGGATTCGTCACAGGGAAATCGTGTCAGACAAACCTTGTGGAGTTCTATGACTGGGGGACGAGTGCCTTGGACCTAGGTAGACCAGTGGACGTCCTCTTTTTAGACTTCAGCAAGGCATTTGACTCTGTTCCTCATGAGGGCCTGTTGGATAAGCTGGGAGAAATGGGGGTGGGGAACCACATGATCAGATGGACAGACAATTGACTCCAGGACTGGACCCAGAGGGTCGTAGTTGGCGGGATAGTATCATCCTCAAGGAGGGTCATTAGTGGGGTTCCACACGGATCAGTCCTTGGGCCCCTCCTGTGCAACGTCTACGTCTCCGACGCAAGGACAGGTATCAAGAGTGAGATGAGTCTCTTTGCAGAGGACTCAAAACTGGGCTCGGTGGCGAACTGGGAGGAGGGGAGGGTGGCCCTATAGGGTGACCTGGTGGCTCTGGAAAGATGGTCTAGAAAGTAGAAGCTGAGGTTCAATGCAAGGAAATGCAAGGTACTGCACCTGGGGCCAGGAAACCGGCCAAGCGCACACCTGGGAATGCTACAAGTCTCGATGGCTGAGAGGGACCTGGGGGTGGTGGTGGTGGATGTCAAGATGAACAACTCGGAGACTTGTAGGAGGGCAGCAGCTAAGGCCAACAGGATGCTGGGATGCATCGCTAGGGATCACCTCCAGAAGGAGGAAGTGATACTCCCTCTGTATAACTGCTTGGTGAGGCCACACCTCGAGTACTGCATGCAGTTTGGAGGCACACTTAAAGAAGGACATTAAACTCCTGGAGAGGGTCCAGAGGAGGCAACCAAAATGATTTGGGGCTTGGGGGACAGGACCTATGGGAAGGGGCTCAAAGAGCTAAATAATATGTACACATTGGAAGAGAGAGGAGGACCGGGAGGACATGATAGAGGTCTTCAGGTACATGAAGGGGTAAATAGGAGAAGAGCAGTCAGGGTGCTTCGAAGGAAGAAGGAGGGGGCAACTAGAGGGCATGGGTGGAAGCTGGAGAGGGGAAGATTCAGGGGAGAAAGGAAGAGGTGCTACTTCACTAAGAGGGTGGTGGAGCCATGTTATTCGCTGCCCAGGGGGCTGGTGGAGGCAGAGACGGTAGAGGGGTTCAAGAGGGGGTGGGACAGGTACAGGGGAAGGGTTCTGGAGGCAAAATGCAGTGTAGTAAGAATATCCGAAACTGGGAAGGAAGAAGCCAGAGAAGGAGATGGGGGACGGCAAGGTCAGCTCCCAGGGTGGGGGCTGACCAAACCAGCAGACACGAAAGACCGTTAGGCCTATTCTGTTGGCATTTTAGTATGCTAGTATTCAGGGTGCAAGCTGTCAGGATCAGGTGCTTTGTTCACCTTCAGGGTTTTGAGGACCCTGAGCAACCCTGTCTTACAAGGCTTCCTAACTCTATTCCTCTCATCTCCCTTTCTCTGGTCTGTACCCTGCACTCTAATAATAGCCCCCCCCAATGGTGAATACTAAACATAAATAATCGTTTAGTATATCAGCATTCCCCCCCATCATGTCTCTTCCTTCTTTAATCTGATAATACCATCTTTAGTTTTCCTTTCCCCCTCAATGCATCTCAAAGTTTTCTCCCCTTCCATGACCCCTTGTTATTCTCAGCTCTGTTCATTTTTATTATTATTATTATTATTAATAATAACCATTTATCTGATTTTGGTTTTTAAATCACCCTCCCAGTTGGCCTCACTCTGCTCTACCTGGTATTTTTGGACTGCTACCCTTTTTGCCCTTATTGCATCTGCCACCCTGTGGAAAAACAGATTGGCTGTATGTGCCTTTTGTTCTTTCTGCCCGGTTTCATGCATAATACCATCACGCTTCCATTACACCCCTTTATTATATCCCATCTGTTTCTGACCCTTTTGCTCCTACCAGCTTATCTTTCAGCATTTCCCCCATCTCGCTGAAGTTCACCCTTCTAAAGTCCAGGGTCACAGTTTCTGAGGTGGAGTACTGTGCTCCTGCAGTTATACTGAACACTATATTGGGTCACTGGTACCCAGTGATTCCAATACCTTTTTTAGTTTTTTCTCTAGACTTTTTCACCCAATGCTGTTCCCACACCTCTACTTCTCTATCTCAGCATCTAACAGAACCATCTCAAGGGTAGTCCCTCTCTAGTTGGTTCCCTGATCCATTACAAAGCTGCCTTGCACATCAGCCAGCATTCTTACATGGCTGGCTGCCATGATTTTCCAGACCATATTCAGCATATTTATATCACCCACCAGCACCACCTCCCACTGGGATGATGCCTTCCTGACCTACCCCGTTATTCACTGTCCCTTCCCACCTTCTGGTTCAGCAGTCTGTACACCACTCCAGCCCTGATCTTTTTACCACTTCTGTTGCAAGTTGCACACAAATAGCTCCTATTCCGTGCCTCCCTCCCCCACCCCCAGCATCCTCTGTGGCTTCTAGGTTCTCTCTTCTAAACAAAGTGTTGGCAATATCATCACAAAATATTTCACGAGTGAGGTATGTTTTTCCAGGTTTAACTGTGCTTAGAGTGAAATGCACATATGGCTTAACAACTGTGCAGTATAGTGCATTTGCGTAACTGTATAGCGCTCTTAAACGGGAAATAAGCACTGTTTGGAATCGTCAGTGATAATATCAAGACTTGAAATTATGTTTAGTAGTCCTTGGCCAGCAGGGTTAGTGACTGGGAAAATCCACTCGCCCCCATAAACTGGTCTACTGCCCCAACTGCTGTGTAGCTGTTCCCCCTCCCACTGGAATACCCTCTCGGTAACTCTCCAAGGCTGTTCCTCCCTTGGAGGTTTTAAAAAAGGGCTCAAGACTTTGCTCTTTGAGCACAGTCTTTGTACTTGCAATCCTTGAATTGTTCTGAGTTGCCTGTAACTTGTTGGATGACGACAATTAGACGATCACCTAACCATCGATAATTGCAATCTTTGGCATCCAACCACTGGAGTGGACTGATCCTTTTTTTATTATGCTATAAAGGGCATCTGCGATTAGCTGTTATATACTAAATACTGAATGTGTTTTGTATTCCCCAATTTTTCTTTCTCCTTAGAATAATTTCAATTTTTTTTTTAATTTTTACTCAATGATTGAGACGTGCGGGTAACTTGATTATGGTGCATGTAACTTGCTGGTCACATGGACAGTGGTGCAAGTACTTAAAAGTTAACTTCTATCCCAAGCTGGAGTGCTAATGCTAAGAGAAGGCTCTGAAGTGGAGGCTGCGACTAGCATCTCTGTGGGCAACAAGGACAAGAGGGCTAGGTGGAGGCGGCCTCTTTGCCGGTATAAGGAATTTCAGGGGTAAATACGAGGAATACGAGGGAGTGTGAGAAGTGGAAGGATGCAGATTATGTACAGGGCAATAGCCTAAGGAATGAAGTGCCACGAGTGCCACAGTTGCCAGGCCAAGATAGGTCTGGAAGACTGGACTCTGGGAGATCAAGGGGAATAATAAAACCTGTTTTTAAACACACGGGGAACAAAAGGAGATTCAGGAAAAATGTGGGGCCCTTAATCATTGCATAGGGAAGGGAGGCAGGGGGAACAGCACAGGCACTGACTGGCTTCTTTGCCTCCGTATTCAGTCAAGAAGTCAGGGGCGATGGCCAGCTGAGACTGGAATTAATGGGACAGGTGCAGGACAGACATGAGGCACTGCTGATTACACCAGAACTAGTAGATAAGACTCTAGACAGTGTGAATTTGAGAAAATGCAATAGCCCCATAGTTCAGATGGTGTTCACCTGGTGTGAATGATGGGAGGGAAAATCACATGGTCCAGATGGTGTCTACTCATGAGTAATATTATGAGTTTTGGCATGACCACTTGCTAATATACAGCATCTTCCAGTACTCCTTAAAGACAAGGATAGTGCCAGAACTAGAAAACAACCCATGTCATCACCCCCATTTAAGAAAAAAGTGAGGCTGGACCCAGGTAACCGCAGTCTGACCTGTGAGTTTTACCTTGGTACCTGGCAAAATGCTTGTGTCGATCATAAAATATATGGTGGTTCAACATACAGAACAGACTAGTCTGTTATCTAGCATAACATTGCTGCACAAAAGAAAGATTCTGCAAACCAATTTGGCTGCCTTTTTGAGGCCAGGAAATGGAAGAGAGACTGAGTTGTGGATGAAGTATATCAAAGATTTAGCAAAACCTTTGACACTGTACCATTTGGTGAATTCAAAGAAAGTAGCATTATAGGGTTGCCTTATGGCCCAGCCGATAGCATGCTGCGCTTCTGTGCAGGCACCTTAGTTCAGAAACTTGCCTGTGGAGCCGGCTGGGTGGCCCGGGGCTGGGGACACCACTGTGACGGTGGCGCGCCCAACTTCAGGAAGGATGGTTCAGTGTTCCGTCAGATGGTCGCCACCTAGCAGCAAACCAAGAAAATTTCCCTTGTAAGGATGGGTGTGCCTTGTGCGTCAAGGCCCAGTTCAGGGCTACACTCTATGTATATGAAGGGAGAGGGGAGACATGACAGAGACCTATAAATACCTTATGAAAATGAAAAAGGTGCAGGAAGGGGGACTACTTTTCAGAGGAAAAAAAATGTACAATAAGGAGACATGCAATGAAACTGGGAAATTTAGGAATGATGTGAGGAAGTACTTCTTTACTGAAAGATTGCGTGGATGCCTGGAAAAATCTCCCAGAGGAGGCAGTGGGGTGGAAAGAGTGGTGGGCTTCAAGCATGCATGGGATAGGCACAAGGGAACCTTAGCTGGGAAGCATGGGGAGGAGAGGAAACTGGAGATCAAGTAGGATTTACAGTGACAGTATGGGCAGGAAAAAAGGGCAGACTAGGTGAGTCAAGCAGTCCTTATCAACCGTCAAATTCTATGTTTCTATGTATTGAGAGGTGGCAGGCAGAAAACCAGGGTAAACTGGTGCCAACAGAATGACGCCACTAGTTCCGGCAGGCAGTGTGCCACAGACAGGGCTCTGAGGACAGATGCTTCTGGTGAGAGTCTGGGAGGGGGTGACCCTTCCCCTTCTGGCCCTGCCACCAGGAGAAATCCATGGGGGAACCTGAAGGTCTGGGCGACCGGAGGCAGAAGGAGGTCAGGCACAGAGAGGAGCATAAAAACCCATATGGGGAAAAGAAAGCAGCACAATAAGGGATCGACAAAGAGTAGAGAAGTGGCTAGAAAGTCGAACAAATAGTAGATAGCAGATAGTGATGGTGGCTAGAGACCATTAAGAGTGAAAGGATGTTCTGAGACGAGTACCCCAGGGGTCACTTTTGGGTCCTCTGCTCTTTAACATACTGATTAATGACCTGAAGGAGGAGTTATCAGCAGTCTCAGGGTTTTATTGAACTCTAAAAATTGATTAGCGTTTTTCTCCTAAAAGTTCTAAAACATTGTGAAACTGCATAGCACTTGCCTCACTGTGTTCAACACACATAATACTTCTAGAAAATCTATATAAATGCTTTCTGTACAGTCAGTATTGTCCCAAGAAAAAAAACTGCTAATCAATTATTTAAAACCCTGAGTCTTGTGAAGTTTGCAGACAACACTAAATTGGCAAGGGGGTGGGACCTCCATACATTACTGAATTTGAGAAATGGAGGCTTATGTGTGGTATGGAATCTGAACTGCTCATAAAGTCTGTGTGGGGTGCAACAGTGAACAGCATAACCTAGAAAAAGGATCTAGGGGCAATTATGGACAGTAAAACTATATCAGGCAGGCAATGTGGTGTTGCAGTCAAAAGAGCCAACACAATGATGGTATTTATTAGCAGGAGGCCAAGGAGCAGATCATGGAGGTATCCTTCCCACGTACACGGTCTTGGTTAGAGCACAACTGGGTCAGGGTTCACGCTTAATATTAATTTACTGGGCAGAAGCATAATGCAAACAGTCGCGGGTCAGTGTTATTTCCCCTTGGCTTGCCACTGGGGCTAGTGTAAAAAAAAATTAAACGCCCCCCCCAATCCATCCCAGCCCCACAACCCTCCCTGCCCTTGTACCCTTAGTCACTAACTCATCAAAAGTATGCAAATAAAATCCTTAGAAAAGCATACTGCTTGTAGTATCTTAATCTCACCACTGGACTCAAATACAGGCGACCTCTCTCTCACAAAGCACCACTGGGAGAGACTGCCAGCATTAAAGAACTGTGCTAAAACTGTTAAGATACTATAGGCAGCATGCTTCATTAAAGGAAAGCTATCATAATCCTAGGCTCCCCACCCCCTCCAAAGCCTTACCCCCCCCCCCCCGATTAGGGGGTTTGCACAGAAAACACCTTTTATGTTTGCTTGCCGTGCTTGCGTGCAAGTCAACATCTGCGGTAGTGCAGCTTTGAAACACAGCCGCTGTTGGTGAATGCAGGGCACGCGCATCAGTAGATCGCCCCTCATTCCCAATCAGTAGCTTTCCCACCATACATGCTAATGTAAGCGAGCACATCTAAGGAAAGGTCCGCTGCAATCCGAGCAAAGCTCGTCAGATGCAGCGGACCCTTCGTGCTCACCACATTAGCAGCATAACAATGACACGTAACCTCAAGTGCCCAATCCCCAACCCAGACTTACTGTGGCCTGGAATTTGCAGACGGAGAGCCCACTCCCGTCGACAGCGCCCCATTTCCTATATGCCAAGGGGTTACCCAATCCTTGGTTTCTTGCCCCCCGCTTTCATTGCATGCCGACAGGAAGCCCACTCCCGTCAGCATAAATCAGCCCCCTGCATTTCTTATATGTCGGGATGCCCAATCCCCTCAGCTCTTGCCTCCCCTCCTCCCAGCTGTCACTGTGTGCCGACAGGGGTGCCTAATCCCCACCTGCATAAATTCACCCCCAAGCCCCATAAGTCTGCTGGCGAGGCGCCCAATCCCGTCAGCTGCAACCCCCCAACCCCAAAAACAGTTAGGTAGCGCACTGGGAGCCCCACCCCAACGTGCCAGGATTCCCTGGGAAAAAAAAAAAAAAAAAACTGTCCCGCGATGTTGGTTTTCTTTTCTTCCCTGTAACAAAAAAGGTCCCTAGTAGTCTCCTGCCCCCACCTGATGCGCACCCTGCCTCCCCACCCCCTCACCCCCATACTTACCTCTGGAGTCCGGTGCGATGATCTTGGCTGGACCTGGAACCGTCTGCACTCTTCAAGCCGACCGCAAACTGAGGAAATGCGGTAAGCTGTATAATGGAATGAACAGGGTTTTCAACTTTGCTGCATATCTCGGGCATTTGTTGGAATTTTGGCACCAAATTTTAACATGGGGTTTTGGGGCCCCTCCTCATGAATTCTATCACTGTCATGGGCGTTGTCGACCTCGAAGGTGATTTACGAGTCACTGTCGCGAAATCACTTTTCGGGACCCAGTAACAAAATGACAGTGCCAATATTCATGGTGGCCTCTCTTAAACCCTATGTTCCAAATTGATGAAGCATCCAACAAATACCCTGTTCCTCGTCGTTGTACAGTTTGCAACGCAGAACTCATAACCGTAATTCACAATATTTTAATGCCAGATTTTCAGCATTGTCATTTTTGTACACCTCCTTGTGAACAGTACAGCTGCCATTTCCACATCCTGCCGAAATGTGTTTCCACACTTCCGAGCTCAATAGATGCAGTCGCTGTGGAAATCAGTGTTGGCCAGATTATGAAAATGACAGTGACACAGTTCATAAGCAGAGGTCCTAAAATGCCTATGTTGAAAATTTGGTGATGATATTCCATAAAATGACTCTCTTTGTGAGCGTCTTGGCAGATTACTGCGCTTACGCTACGTCCGTCGTGCATTCTGATATTTTCACTCTGGATTTTCACCATTGCCATTTTTCCACACCTCTTGATGAACAGTACAGCTGTCATTTCACGTACCCTGCCCAAAATGTGTTTTCACACTTCCGGCGCAGAATAGCATGGTCGCCGTGCGAAATCACTTCTTGGGACACTTTGAGGAAATAACAGTGACACTGTACATAAGCAGAGGTGCTAAAATGCCTATGTTGAAAATTTGGTGCAGAACGCCCATAAAATGGCAGTGTTGCAAGCGTGCGTTGCATATTTCCCCACGCACACTTGTAACTTCGCAAATTTGCTATATTTACATGCCACATTTTCAACACTGGCATTTTTTTTATGCCTCCTTATGAACTGTACCGCTGTCATTTTTCACATCCTGCCCAAAATGTTTTCCCGCACTGTGCTACCAAGCACCCAAAGGGACACCCCAATGCTTGTCAGTCTCTGCAGGGTGGGGGTGGGTTGGCATCAATTCAATACCTCACTGCCATGCCTATTATGCATCTCTCTAACTCCTGCACTACCAATACCAATGCCAGCAAGACAACATTCAGCATTGACAAATACTTGTTTCAAGTGTTTTAACTTACTGTATTTTATTTTTAAAAAGTCCAGGATTCTAAAGAATGGCCACGCTGCACAGTTCCATTTCAGAGTCAAATTGCAGTGCCTTTGCTCCAAGTTCAATAAGTGTACTGAAGTGAGCAGTGCTGCACTCTGACTGAAATGGAACTGTCAGCGCACCATTCTGCAGAATCCTGACGATTAAAAATAAAATACAGTAAGTTAAAACACCTGAAAAGAGGTGTTTTCTTTGCAAACCCCCTAATCGGGGGTAAGGAGCCCAGGATTATGATAGCTTTCCTTTGAAGATTTTGTTCACATAATTTACAACTTTCGGCAAGTTGCTAAGGAGACATAGGGAGGGTGGTGGAGCGGAGATGGGGTGCCGGATTTTCTTTACCTCAGTGAGAGTGAGATGGTGGCCAGATGGAAAGGTGAGTGGAGGGTTTATTTCAATCGCTGTCAGGGATTAGTGTGGGGTTGGGGTGCTCTGTGGGTGGAAAATGCCACTGGACACCAGGGAGAATGTATGGAGAAGGGGAGAGGGTGGAAGTGGCACGGGACACCATGGAGAACTCATGGGAAAGAGGAGAGGGAGTACCACTGAAAAACGGAGAGTAATTGGAAAAAGAGGTGGGGAAGAGTCCTCCCTCCCCCAGTAATCCCCATTCTAGCTTGGGCCAGTGTAAATCTTGGGGGGGGCAGTATAAACTGATACCACTTTCCTGGATGGGCCAGTGCAAAAAAAAAAAAAGTCAAGCGTGACCTCGGAGTATAGCGGCCAGTTCTGGTTACTACATTACAGAGAGACATACTGAAAAAATCAAGAGGGCCCAGAACAAGACCACTAAAATAATTAACTGCTTACGATCTTCAAGAAGAGATTGAACATACTCAAAATATTTAGCAGCGGGGGAGGCTGAAATGGGCAGGATCATGGTGTTTCTTTCTAAATAGTAAGGCCCGATACACACTAGGGATTTTAAACTGTTTTATCTCTGTTAAAAACAGTTTAAAACATTTAAGTGCAGAACGCAATGTGACAATCTGTATTCTAAAACCATGCTCTATTCCTGCTTGGAGGTAGGCTGCAGCATAGTTTTAGACCAAAACAAGGTTGCCTCAACCTGTGTTAAAGGCACAGTACGGTCACAATCCATGCCATAAAAAAAATGGATTAAGGAGGCCAGCCCAGTGGCGCTGAGGGTTGAGGTGTTGGACACCACAATGGTGACCAGAGTTCAGGAACGAGCCTGGGCCACGGGTCGTGGGGAGGGAGAAGATCAAGCATCCGGAGGACTGCTCTCTTCTCTTGGTGAGAGGGAGGGTCCCATGTCATCCACGCTCACTGATTGCCCTCTGGTAGTGACTGGAGCAGTATGGTCCTAAGTCTTGGCGCCCGACATGAATTACGTTGGTTTTGGGGGAGATGGGAGAAACAGGAAGGAAAAGGCCTGGCAGGGCTCCATGATGGGCCGCTGTGCCGACACCGGCTTCTGGATTGGGCCTCCGGGCCGGAAGGGGGCACCTTCTCCATGGCCCCGCCACGTGTGGCAAGCTGTGGGGGATCTCCAGGGTCGGCGAGTACAGTGTGACAGGAACCTGAGAGAGTGTCCCTCCTCCAGAGGGCCAAAGCTCCTGCCAGGGCCCAGGGGAGTATAAACAACTAAATAATAATAATCATAAAAAAAAAAAAAAGTTAAGTCACCTACACACAACTCAAAATCCGTTTTTCAGTTGTTCCTGACAACAAAAAGTGCACATGCTCCTGAATGGACAATGAGTTACTGATGCCAATTCTGATACTTCCCCCAAAATTTACGTCCATGGCTGATCGCGAGCAAGCATTAAATGCAATGCTTTAGGTTGGTGACGTAATCATAACTGAGAACCTGCTCAAGCTAGTATATCAATCAATCAACCCACACTATTTATAAAGCGCCTTTCGAAATCAAGATGCTGTACAGACATAAGCCACGGTATATAAAAGCAACAACGATATACTAAAATGCCAGCAGAATAGGCCCAACTGTCTTTTGTGTCTGCTCGTTTGGTCAGCCCCCACCCTGAAAGCCGACCTTGCTGCCGCACTTGCCCTCTCTGGCTTCTCCCTTCCCAATCTCGGATATTCTCACTGCACAAGACTTTGCTTCCAGAACCCTTCCCCTGTACCTGTCCCACCCCCTCTTGAACCCCTCCACCATCTCTGCCTCCACCAGCCCCTTGGGCAGCGCATTCAATGGCTCCACCATTCTCTCAGTGAAGTATCACCTCCTCCTTCCTCCCCTGAATCTTCTCCCCCCCCAGCTTCCACCCATGCCCTCTAGTTGCCCCCCTCCTTCCTTTGGAGCACCCTGACTGCTCCTCCCCTATTTACCCCTTCATGTACCTGAAGACCTCTGTCATGCCTCTGGTCCCTTCTCTTCCAATGTGTACATATTAGCTCTTCGAGCCTTCTCCCCATAGGTCCTGTCCCCAAGCCCCAGATCATTTTGGTTGCTCTCCTCTGGACCCTCTCCAGGAGTTTGATGTCCCTCTTTAAGTGTGGCCTCCAAAACTGCACGCAGTTCTCGAGGTGCGGCCTCACCAAGCAGTTATACAGAGGGATGCATCCCAGCATCCTGTTGGCCTTTGATACCTACTGGGTCTCCATTTTTGATCCAATTCAATATTTATACTACCTGTTTTTACACTCCTCCATAGTTCTCCATGGCAGCTGCCCTCTGCCCTCCTACAAGTTTTAGAGTTGTTCATCTTGACATCCACCACCACCCCCAGGTCCCTCTCAGCCATTGAGACTTGTAGCATCCCCCCCCCCCCCGGGTGTACACTTGGCCTGGGTTTCTGGTTCCCAGGTGCAGTACCTTGGCATTTCCCTGCACTGAACCTCAGCTTCCACTTTCTAGACCACCCTTCCAGATCCTCCACGTCCCCCTGTAGGGCCACCCCCCTCCTCCCCATCCACCACCGCCCCCAGTTTTGAGTCACCCGGAAAGAGACTCATCTCACTCCTGATACCCTTCCTTATGTCAGAGACGTAGGCGTTGAACAGGATGGGCCCAAGGACCGATCCCTGAGGGACCCCACTAATGACCCTCTTTGGGGGATGAGACTATCCCACCTACCACAACCCTCTGGATCCAGTCCTGGAGCCAATTTCCTATCCATCTGATGATCTGGTTCCCCACCCCCATTTCTCTCAGCTTATCCAACAGGCCCCCATGAGAAACAGAGTCAAATGCCTTGCTGAAGTCAAGAAAGAGGACGTCCACCGGTCTACCCAGGTTCAAGGCACTTGTCACCCAGTCATAGAACTCCACAAGGTTTGTCTGACATGATTTCCCTGTGAAAAATCCATGCTGTCTATCGTCCAGGCACCCCGACTTTTCCAGTTCCCCCCCCCCAGCCTCTCCTTGATACAAGTTTTTAAAATCATTCTGGATAAGCCTGAGAAAATAAATACGTTTTTAACATAGTTTTAAAACTACTGACGGTCAGGCATTCTTTTAACAGACGAGGCAGAGTTCCAGAGGGTTGGTGCTGCAAATGAAAAAGCGCGAGCCCCAGAAGTTTTCAAATGGACCCTGGGAACCTCTAGCAATCCCTCATCGGTGGATCGGAGAGCACAACTGGGCGAGTAGGGAGTCAAGAGATCTTGCAGGTAGTCGGGTCCCTGTGCGTGTAGGGCCTTAAAGGTAAGCAAGCCTACCTTATAGGTGATCCACCACTGAACTGGCAGCCAGTACAGCTCGCGCAACACAGGCGTAATATGACTGGTCCTAGAGTTGCCAGTCATCAGCCTGGCCACAGTGTTCTGCACTAGCTGCAAACGTCGGATATCAACCCCAGATAGCCCTAGGTAGAGGGCACTGCAGTAGTCAAGACGGTTAAAAATGAAGGTGTGGACCAATACTGGAAGGTCACACGGAGGAACCAGGTGTTTCACCCTGGCAACATTCCTCAGATGGTAAAATGAGGATTTAACTACAGCCGACACCTGAGATTTCAGGGTCAGACTGTCGTCAAAAATAACGCCCAAGTTACGCACCTGGTCTGAGGTAGTGAGCTGGACACCATCTAGACATAGGCCTGACATGTGCCCAGCCCCAACCCCCGCTGACCCGGGTCCATAACCAACACTTCGGTCTTATCCAGATTCAGTCTCAGCCAGCTCTACTTCATCCAGTATTTGATCTCGGAGAGGCAACTATTTAACACAGAGACCGCATCAACCTGTTCGGGCACAAAGGACAATATACAGCTGAATACCATCTGCACAGCAGTGAAAACTCAAGCCGTAACACCTGATGATATCTCCCAATGGCAGCATATACACAACAAACATGGGTGCCAATATGGAGCCCTGCGGCACCCCACAAGATGGGGAGGGCATCAGAGGAATAAATTCCAGTGACCACCCTCTGAGACCTGCCTAAGAGAAAAGATCGAAACCATTTGCGGACTGTACCCGACAGTTTACAAAGGAACTGCAAGGTCTCCAAAAACACCCCATGGTCCAAAATGTCAAAGGCTGCCGAGAGATCAAGAAGGACCAAAATGGTACGAGCCTTTCCATCTCTCACCATTAAGAGGTAATTAAATACCCGAACAAGGGCAGTCTCCGTGTTATGTCTCTTCCAAAAACCAGACTGGAGAACTTCACAGACATTGTGAGTTACAAGGTGATCATCCAGATGCAATGTAACCACCTTCTCAATAACCTTCCCCACAAAAGGAAGGTTAGAGACAGGTCAGTAGTCAGCTGGATAGTCGGTATCCAAGGAGGGTTTTTTAAGGAGTGGTCGAATGACAGCCTCCTTTAAGGGGTCTGGAAAGACTCCCCTTACCAAGGATCTCCATACAGTTTCAGCTAGGATTGGGCAGATAGCATCTACATAACCCACTAACAGGCAAGTAGGGCCCAGATCCAAACTGCAACAGGTTGGGCGAAAAGTCTGGATGATCTTCAAAATGTCCATGAATTCTGGTCGGCTGAAATCAGTCCAGACAGACTGGGTGCTCACCACCTCCCATCGACCTCCGCAACTCCTCATGAAGGGAGCCAGGCCAATTCCGGCCCCAATGCAGGCAACCGTATCTGCGAAGAACCAAGCTAGTTTATTGTACTTATTTTGTGAAAATGCTCTTCCGGACTGAAGACAGATCGGATTGCACAATCTGTCAACAGTTAAAAACAGTTCAGCCGCTCAATTTTGCACAGCAGAAATCTCCCTGGACAGGTACTCTGCCTTCTTACGTGAGATTTCTGATTGATAGCCCACATAGTGTTCCATCAATCTAAGCCTGTCAGCATCAATGCCAGACTTCCACCATGCTCTTTCCAGCCTTCGACCAACCCAACTCAGCTTCTTCAAGGACCCATCACACCAAGGGGTCCTTGGTCGAAGAATGAGTGGTCGAACACGAACAGGAGCAATCAAATCCAGGGCATCTCCCACTGCCTTATTATAGGCTAGTACTAGATCCCCTGGACTTGCGTTTTCACTCAGCAATCCCAATAGGTCAAGAACCGCCGACAGATCCTCTGGGGTAACTCCCCTTAAAGGGCGGTACCGGACCATCTCCGAAGGGGTAGGTCTACTTGGGGGGCCCCAAAATTGAACCCTATGGTATGATGGTCAGACCAACTGACTGGTTCCACCCCCAAGTCAGAGATCTCCATCCCCAGAAGGAACAGCAGATCCAATGAGTGACCTCCTATAAGGGCAGAGGAGGTAACAACCTGTGTAAGGCCCAGCACTGTCATAAGCTGGAAGAGATATTGACCACACTGCAAGAGTTCATCGCTGACTCAGGCATTAAAGTCCCCCAGAATAATCCCTCTGGGAGACTCCAATATCATGTCGACGATGAAGTCTGCAATCTCCTACAGGAATAAGCCCCCATCACCTGGTGGACGTTAAATGAGGAGTATCCTGCAACCTACACCCTCTCCCATGATACACTCAAAAGGATCTGGTGATTCCTACTGGAACCTCCACAAGGCTCAGTTTGGTCTTAAAAAAGATGGCTACACCCCCACCCCTACGATCCAACTCGGGCGGTGAATCACCAAGAACCCAGCTGGAACTGCAGAAGCCAAAACTGGGCCTAAATTTTCATCCAGCCAGGTCTCGGTGATGCATGCCAGATCCACCATTTCGACAAGATCAGCTATAATGGCTGTCTTGTTTTTGATGGACCTGGCATTACTCCACACTGCCTGGGCTGGATAAGACGCTGAGGAAGACCTCGGCTCCTGACCAGCATTAACTGCTGGACCCCTGGGTATGGGAACAAGACAGGTGAACAGAGGGGAAGGGGAGGGGAATACCAGGTGGTGAACCAGAGGAGTAGGAGGAGGGGTGGAGAGGGGCCGATAGGAAAAGGAGGGATAGTGTGGGGGAGGTGGGGAAGAGATGCGAGGTGAGGGCAGCGACTGGGGGAAGGGGGGGGGATCATTTTAACAGTTTACACTAGTGTTCAAAGGGGTGGTATGAAAAGAGCCCAGGGATCTCTGCTTTGGCAAGAGCTAGATACTGTTAGGGTTTATGAAAACATTTATAGACAGATTTCTGCCATGAATGGTAGTGATCTGAAATATAAAAATGCTACAAATTAGTATCATGCACTAGCTGTCCTTCAGAAAATTTTGTGCTCACTAATGTAGTTACAGTTTTCTGAACTGATAGGACCATATTTTCCAGATTTTAATCATCTGTCCCCGATTCTCAAGCTTCATCTGTCCCCGATTTGTGATGCAGGATGATGAGAGACACACCCTGATGTCAGTTTTTATTTATTAGCTTTTTGACTTCAGCAACAACTGAGATAAACACAGCTGTGTAGGAAAACTATACACAGAATCACCTAAGGCTAAGAACAGTGCACCAGACAAAGCTCCGCCCAGAGGCAGAAGGTGAATACATTTCTATACAGGACAGAACCCCAAAAGCAGTGAATTAGTCATCAGGCAATAGAGACCTTCACGTTCCTGAAAGGAATGAAAAACTTAAGGCTGACTGCAAGGAAATATTCAATAGGACTGGTGAATCAAAACCATGGGGACATGAGTGGGAGGGGGGAATCAGGAGGGACATGAGAACATTTTGTTTTACAGAGAGTGTGGTCGACCTGTGAAACCAACAGAAGTAATCAGTGCAAGAACCATCAATGGTTTCAAACACCGCTACGATAGAATAAAAGGCTTAATAGTTCAGAAGGACAGCAGCAGGGCGGGGGCGAGATGAGGGCTTAAATTCCAAATAGGCAATAGATCCTGGGGTAGCATAGGGTATAACAAGGCAGATGAATGGACCAATGATCTTTTTCTGCCAATATTTTCTATGTTATTCTTTTCCCCAAAAAATTAATCCCAACTCCTATGTATTGGACTGGATCTCCACAGGGACAGAGCTGCGTTTGCTTAAAAGCCAAGGTTTACAATCTTTATTCTTTTCTAAGGTTCCTCCCAGATCAATTAAAAATGTCATTCTAGGTCAGCTCTGTGGTGCCGAGCAGTGGGGAACACTGGCAACCCAGTAGCAAAGGTCAGCAGGGAGGGTTCTTTCAGGTCCGCAGCCCTAGTCTCTGGAATGGACTTCACTGGTAATCCAAGCATGTACTGAGCTTGGGTCATTTAAAAGTAAACTTAAGGCCCATTTCTTTCAACTAGCTTTTAATACCCTTTTATCATTTTTTGTTTGTATCCTTTGTTCAGAACCTTGACATTTTTAAAGGTGCTATAGTAAATTGTACATATTATTAATACTGTGTGACATAGTTGCTCTTGTCCGGGGCAGCTCCTGGTGGCGGCTCGGTGCACTGGCTGTAGTGAGCAAATATGCACTGGCGACTCCACCTCCCAGGACGTCAGTGTGGTATGGGCTGCAGTGGAAGAAGAGAGAAAAAAGGCTAGCAATAGGAAGCTGCAATTTGAGTCACCTGCTTTTACAGTGTCTAAGCCACACCCCCAATTAAACCCTCTCTCCTCCTACTGGTCTAGCAAAGTAAGTTGATACAGTACTCTTCCGAGCACAGAACACACACTGACTTTCCCTTTTTTTTTTTTTTTTTTAACCCTAAATAAAACCCCTTCTACTTCTAATAAAATATCTGTCTTGCTTTATATCAACAGACACGGACTCCTGCTGAGATACAAGTGTTAAATTAATAAGAAAATGTAGCTTCTTTCACTTTAGAGAGGCAAGTCCAGCAGGCAACAGGGGATAATTTTGAGTCCTGCCAGAGGCCCAAACGAGCAAACAACTGCAATTCTGAAATAAGGCTTACTTAACTTGGTGGAGGTTTCTGCCCCTCTCACATTAGACATAAGATTATCTTAATGCTTTGGGATACATTAATATTACTAGCAATCTTATTCAGCCTTAACTTTGGCTGAATAATGGCACTCTTTAAGTAAATCATATACCAGTCACGCACGTTTTCTGCCCCAACTAAGTTTTACAAAATTGCTAACAGCTGTCATCTACAGATATTTTTTCTACTGTTAGATCAAACAGTCATGGCACATTCTGCCATTATCACAAGCCTTCTGGACTTTTAGGAAACTTTTGAAGACTAGATGCAAATGGCCACTAAAAGAATTAAAGTATTGTACTGATCTTACTCTTAGCCAAAATGATAGCCGGGGAGACTCTGGAAGTCCAAGATTGGTGGTCTCATACCTTAGCTACAGGCACAGCATAGCAGACACAGGCTGACATATTTGAGGCCGGACTTATGAATATGTGGACATGCGTGATACGTCTACATCCGGTAGCACACACTTGGATGCAACGAGTGCCATTTTGAAAACTACTGCCACCGACTTACAAGAATCAGAAGCAGTTTCTGGCAGCATGTGTCCAACTAATACAGCTGCCAATTTTCCCAAAGTGTGTTCTGATCACATAAAACAACAAATAAGGTGTAAACATGCTTAATTTCCAAACCGGCTGAATCCACCAATGGACACAGTGCACTCTGCTGCCAGCTCCTTACACCCACCTGCATCCATGGACAAGGAGCTGACCTAGGCAGCCCCTTTAAAAATTGTCTGTGGACACAGCAGGAATTTTTTTGGTTCTTAAACCCCGCTCCCGTCTTCTCTTTAAAAATATTCTCCATGTATAAAAATATTCAATTGCCAAAATCTGTTGTTAACTCACTGCTCCTTATAATATAATTAAGCAATAAGGCACGACAGGGTGTGGTATATCATGGGATATCGTCACTCCACGGATGGCTGGGCACAAGGCCGCAGGCCGGTCGTCCAACCACCAGTGAGGTTTAATAATATCCATTTATACCACACATCCTGAGTGACTTACTGCTATTATCAACCAAGTTTCAAGCTTTTTTTTTAATAAAAGAAACAGGTTTTAAAACTTTTATGAATGAGTTTTTGGGTGGTGTGGGAGTACATTTTGAAAAAATAGTTCTCAGACAGTAGAGAGCAAGGAGGCTGGTGGCACTGGAACTTTTTTGAAGCCGTGATGTAGCCCGATATCATCACGGCTTCAAAGAGCTCTGGGCCAATCAGATTCCTCTATTTATGATCCTCCGTTCATAATTATTGTTATACTTGTATATTATACTGGTTTGCTGTCAAATGAAACTTATTCTTCTTTGTATGTTACTTGATAGACTTGGACACCAATAGGGCTCAAGCTCAAAGGTCCTCCAAACACAATAAACAAACAAGCAGAAATTCATCCAGAGCTGAGTCTAAGCTTTCAGTTTACAGTGCTGCTGAAACCTCTTGGAAAACAGAACAGCACAATCAAGCATGTATCTGATTTACCTTCTACAGATTTCAGTCCTCGCTCCCTCCCATTTATTAGTGAGAACACCTGCATAAAACAGGATCTTGATCCTTTTAGGGTTCATCTTCCCCATCTACAGCTTACTGCCTACTTGATATCAGAATCCTCTGTTGTGATGTCACAGTCAGTTACTATGGGGATAACTGTGACGTCACAACCACAGTATACAGACATCAGATAGGAGCTGATGAACTATCAAGAAACAAACATCCTGTGTTCCTGCAAAATGACATTAGCAATAAAGAAATATAGAACAAATGGGAAATATAAGCTGAATTGTATCCCAATATTAAGCTTTTCAAAGTTCTCCTGGAGGTGTGGTGGTTCATTAAGACACTCCATAAACTACCGTATATTACATTTCAAACTGAAACCTGCAAAATTGATCTCCCCCAATACCGGTATTAAATGCAAGAAACCCTGCGAAGATCAATATATTTTATGCAATTTTGGAATGCTATAATATCAAAACTAACCTTGATCAGCTCTGAGGGACTGTTTCACAGCTCCAAGCTTTTTAGTGGGGAGCATTTTCTTGGATTTGGAGGTGGGGGGAGGATATGCCATCTCAATTACTGCTTTAGTGGCTACACAAATTATTTTAAAACTTCGGTGGAACCCTAGACCACCTGCCTTACCTTAGTGACAAAGTTCTTTACTGGAGACCCACAGCCTACAAAAAGTGTCCCATAGTCTCAGATATCACAAGCAGACTTTTCAACGGACATGGAGTATGTTCAATACTTTAATGCAACATAGAAACAAAAAATTTATCAGCAGAAAAGTACTGCTTGGCCCACCCAGATGGTCCCTGCTTAATCTGCCTCTGCAGACCCTAAACTGGTCTCAAGCAACTCTCTCTCCTCTCTGCATATTCACTGACATTTCACTATGTCTATCCCATGAATGCTTGAAGCCCCCTATTGTTTTAGCCTCCACCACTTCCACATATATCTATCTATCCTGGTTAAGTTGCCCACTGCCACTTCCTCCAGGAAGGGACAGGAGCAGAATGTTAGGCCTCCCGTGAGCTACGTTCTTGCTTGCCACTCGCCATGTCGCCAGTGGTGAATATTTTTTGCATATGGCTAAGATTTATACAACCGCCTCAACCACAGAGACAAATATTTTCTGTTTCATGCAGTACTTGTATAAATTTGCAAACATTTACAGCGCAAATGATAACACTAAATTACTGCAGTGGCAGAACAGCTGGAGGGGTGCAGTAGTGGTCAGGGGAAGGTAATGTGCCAGCCCAAACCAGTGAGTGGCTGGCTGCTGGAGCAGGCTAGGAAGAGATGAGACAACAGAAGAACTGGCCTTGAGTGACAGTTGGTTTTAGTGGAACCAGCGCTGGGCGTTGTCAACGTCCTGATGAAGCAATATTTCATCTCAAGGCCTGAGGCCCCGGAAGCAAAGAGTACGGTGTCATTCCCGTATATGTGGATGTGCAAAGAGACATGGACGGGGGAGGTAATTTTAAAAAAGGCAGAAAAGAGGACTGGGCAAAGAATGGAGTCCGTGGGGACACCAGACCCAATTGGTAGGGGGGAGGTCATGAGGATAAGGCGTCACCAATTGGGACTGAATGGTAACAGAAAGGTAGTAGTGGAACTGCCAGCCTGCCAGGTCAGACAGTCCTGCCCTCTTAACTGTTCCAGCAGAAGGAGATTGGTTACTGGGTTGAAGGCCTTAGCCAATCGATAACAGTCGCTGTTGTCATTTGGCCCTGATCCATACTTTCCAGTATGGTGTCAGTAACCCGAAGGAGGAAGAAGAAAGCAGAGTGATGCTTAAGGAAACCAAACTGAATCGGTGAGAGGAAGGCAGATAAGGGGTCAAGGAATGAAGAGAGATGAGAAAGGACAAGTTTCTGCACCTTAGCCAGGGAATGGAGGAGGGATATAAAATGGCAATTCCTAGGGGATGAAGAGTCTCCCACTTTGTGAAGAGGGAGGACATAGAAACATAGACTTTGATGGCAGATAAGGACCACTTGGCCCACCCAGTCTGCCCATTTCCCTACCTACTGGATAAGCTGCAGATTCTAGTTAACCAACAGCCTACTTCCTGCAACCCCCACTATAATTGCCTTGTGTCTGTCCCATGCATGTTTGAATACCCCACTGTTTTAGACCCAACGACCTCCTCAGGAAGGCTGTACCATGTATCCACCACTCTCTCCATGAAAAAAAAAATTTCCTCACATTACCCCTGAGCCGTCCCCCCTCTATCTTCAGATTGTGCCCCCTTGTTCTTACAAATCTCTTTTTCTGAAAGATGCTACCCTCCTGGACTTTGTTGATTCCCTTGAGGTACTTGAACGTTTCTATCATGTCCCCCCCGCCCCTCCTTTCATCAAGAGTATACATATTAAGCTCTCTCAGTCTCTCTTCACATGGTTTCTGCTGCAGACCCTGCACCATTTTAGTTGCCCTCCTCTGGACTGCTTCCATCCTGTCTATGTCCTTGCGTAGATGAGGTCTCCAAAACTGCACACAGTACTCCAGATGGGGTCTCATCAACTGTCTGTACAGAGGGATAACCACTACCTTTTTTCGACTTGCGATGCCCCTTCCTATGCATCCCAGTATCCCCCTGGCTCTCCTTACTGACTTTTACAACATGAAGTCTTGCTGTATTCTGACAATTGCAGACTACCAAGCAGTACCTCCAAGGAGGAGGGACAGAACCTACTTTGGGAATAGGCTCTGAAGTACTGCTGTGCCAAACCGAGCATCACTCCTAACCTGGATATCCAGAGAGTAATGTTTGGTAAAGGTATGGACTGTTTTCCAGGTGACTGCTTGACAAATTTCTAAGAGAGGGATATCCCTGGCAGCAGGCAGGGAAGCAGCTGTACCTCTTGTGGAATGAGCCCTCAGGCCTGAGGGTGGAGTTTTTCATAGCAGAATTGTATACAAGACACAATCCACCTGGCAATAGATCTTTTGGTGGCAGGTTTGCCCTTTCCCACTTTTCCATAAGTGAGGAACAACTGGAGGGAGTCAAACCTGTGACCCTTGGTATGCTCTATGTAGTAACTAAGGGCTCTTTTGACATCTAAACTGTGCAGCCTCCTCTCTCCTGAGGAAGAATGATCGGTGAAGAAAACAGGGAGACACACAGGCTGGTTTAAATGGAAGTGTGAAACCACTTTGGGCAAGAACCTTCTATTGGTTCTAAGGACCACTTTATCCCTGTGAAATGAGATAAAATCAGGTTCCACTGACAGGGCTTGCAATTCACTGATACGCCTAGCAGAGGTAATGGCTACCAGGAACACAGTTTTCCAAGTCAAGTACTTAAGCTCTGCTGAAGACACAGGCTCAAAGGGGGGTTGCATAAGTTGAGCAATGCAAACATTCAAATCCCAGGCAGGGGCAGGGTCTCTAAAAGTAGGATTGGTGTGAAGCAATCCTTTAAAAATTTACAGAACACAGGATGGGAAGATAGTGAGGAAGACTTCCCCACTGACAAAAAAGCAGAAAACAGCTGACAAGTGTACTTTGAGAGTAGCTGGTCTGAGGCCTAGGCCATTAAGATGGACCACATAACCCAGAACTGTAGGCAATCCAGCAGTGTCTGGAGAAACATGCTTCTCAGAACACCAAATGCTAAATCTTTTCCATTTGGAGTTGTAAGTCTTTCTGGTGGAGGGCTTTCGAGAAGCCTTGAGGATACCCAGAACCCCTTGGAAAAGATGCAGATCTGCAAACTCTAACTTTTCAACAGCCATGCTTTGAGATAGAGAGACTGAAGATTGGGGTACCAAATCCTTCCCTGAGAGGATATTAACAGGTTGTAATTTCTGGGAAGAGACAGGGGAAGATGGACTGCTATGGACAGCAACAGTGGGTACCAGGGCTGTCTGGCCCAATCTGGAGCAATCAGAATCACCTTGCAAGATTAAGACCTTATTTTTACCAAAACTTTGAACAGGAGTGGGGAGGGGGGGAAAGGCATACAGAAACTTCCCTTCCCAATTCAGGATCAGGGCGTCCAGAGGGACTGAGCCCAAGACTGGAGGTCTGCAACAAAAGAGAGGGAGTTGGTGACTGTCTGGGGCTGCAAAGAGATCCATCTCTGGAGTGCCCCACCTTGAAAAAAATCACTTTCAACACCTGAGGGTCCAAGGACCATTCGTGATGGCCCTGAGAAATCCTGCTCAGTGCATCTGCTAGCACATTGTCCTAGCCTGGAAGCTGAACTGCTACAAGAGAGATTTGCAGGGAATAAGCCAGCGACCACAACTTCATGGCTTCTGTGCACAAGGCTGTGGACAGAGTGCCTCCCTGCTTGTTGATTTATCACATGGTGGTGGTGGTGTTGTCTGTTCTGACTTGAACCACCTTGTTCTGTATTGACTGTGAGAAAGCTTTTAGAACCAGAAAGACTGCTCTGAGCTCTAGAAGACTGATGTGGAGAAGGGATTCTTGGGGGGACCGCAGCCCCTGGGCAGTAAGGGACCCCAGATAGGCTTCATAGCCCAGGACAGAAGCATCCGTGGTAAGGACCACTGAACAAGGCTGAGTAACAAAAGAAACACCTTGTCTTAAATTGTCCTGATCCTGCCACCACTGGAGGGCTTGGATCAAGGTCAGAGTCATTGGGATCAGTTTGGTAAGGGGAATCCTTCCTCTGAGACCAGAAAACTCTCAGGTCTTTAGCCTACTTCCATCAGGGTGGAACAAATCAGGTAGCTAGGCAGCCAATGGCTACTAAAACATTTGGTTTGGCTATCTGATTTTGAAGGTTACTGGTCAACTGACTGCCTGCCCCCAGTTATTTTTGAGCCCTTAAAAAGTATGACCACAAAAAAAGATACTGATTTGGCTATCAATTTTTGAAAGCTAGTGACCATATTGACCACCAGCTCACAGACTGATTTGTTCTGCCCTGGTTTCCATAGCTAAGGAACAGTTCATAGCTGAAAGGAGCAGTTGAGGAGTGAGACAATAAGAGCAGCAATAATAAGGACAGACAGTTGAACTGGGACATTTTTCCATGGGGGATAATAATCATCAGAGAGGACACGATCACGGCCTTCAAAAATCTGACCAAATGCAGCCCTTTGGAAAGCATGACAAAGGACGAGGCAACCCATCCCCACTACTGCAATGAAAAAAGGAAGACTGAAGGGAAATGACAGGAAGAACTATGTCATCAAACATATGGTGGCCACTTTAAAGGTCGTTTTAGTTGATACTTCAATGACATTCAAACTGAGACTCAACAAGCACTTTGAAAAGGGGTAATGAACTACGCCCTCCAAGCTAGTGGCAGGGCTCTCACAGACATGGGGCACTGCGTCCTTGATGCACCAGCAGCTCACTGGGACCCTCGTCTATCAGTGAGAAATCATGTGAGACACTGCTGGTTTCTCAGGAGGCACACTCTGTGTCTTCTGCCCACCTGCCCTTTAGCAGGATGCACCACAGCTGTACCAAAGAAACACTGCTGGAACTCAAGAATTTGGCACTGGGTGGTACATAGGGACTCAGTGGACCAATGGCCTTTCCTGCCAAAAGATGTATAACTATATGGACAGTAAGCGCCATATAAGGGGAATAAGGGTCTCATTTACGCACCATTGTTTTAGAAACACGCTTAAATTATGTTTTGATGAGATCTGATATTCTTAACACATAGTAGTGCCCCATGCCCCCCCAAACCAGTACTTTGTAATACTGCTAGTGCTTAAAAAGGCCCATCACAGTAGATGGCCTGCAGCAACCATGGGTCGCTCAGCTCGTGCCCGGGATCCTTATCAAGCCAGACCATTTGCTCAGCTCCAGATTAATAACTCACGGTTTGTCCAGCACTACATAACGACGTGCAACAACAACATGATGATGCCTACAACTGGGGAACTTGGCACAAAACAGGTCAGGATTTGCAAATGTTGTTCCTATCGATGACTATGAAAGTGACTCGTTTGTAAAACTGTAGCAAGCTACATAGCACAATGTTGCAAGGAACACCGGTTTCATGTTTTTATTTTACCCGGGCTAACTCAAAATGGGAGGCAAAACAAACTAGTGGTTTGATCACTAATGAAGCATAAAACCTCGGAGTAGAATCCCACCCCAGCCAGTGGCTCACCCTGTAACCTTGAGCAAGTTAAGTGACCCTCTCCTGTTCAGTTCGGAAACGAGAGACCCGCACTGAAAACGAGATGTTGCCTCTCAGTTGGGATAACCTAGGTGGAAATGTTGAGGGTACTTCTGTTTTCAGTGGCGTCCTGCACTTCTGCCTGTATCCAAAGTTACAAATGGGAGACCATATGACGTTCCGAAAAGGACAATAACGGTCACGGAGCTGGCAGCGGGACTCGAACTTGTGACTGACAGCTCCAAGCACACCCCCACTGCACCACGCTGCTTTCCATGTCCATCCAGCTGGTGCGTGGCCTCCCGCCACCCGGTTATCTGACCGTTACTGCCTGCCAAGTTGTGTCCCCCTTACCTGTCGGCGAAAGCCGCCTCCTGCTCACCGAACTCGTCGCCCGCGCCACTGGCGCCACGCTCCGCCACACCGCCAGGCACTTCAGCATCTCGGACTCGGCCGCTCCGGGATTCCCTTAGCACCGTCCCACACGCTCAAGGAAAACCCGCCCCTCCGCCGCGTCGTCACGACTCGTCATTATGTCTGTGGCCAACTGTAATCCCAGCGCTCCGAAACAGCCCTGCCCATTTGCAGGTTCAACACGTCAGTCATAATGCGGTAACTTAGCAACGTCACCACCGCCACCCCCGTTAGCTCCAGGAAACGTCAATCAAGAAGCCAAAGGTCGCTGGCGTCACGCACGTACCCTTCGCCCTTTAGGTGTCTGTACGTGCTCGCCATGTGGGAGTCGTGTCTGCGGTGTAAACATCTAGGATGGAGCTTGTGGCTGGGTAACCTCTTGTCACCTAAACGTGGGACTGTCAGGGAGCAGCATACAAACATTTTGACCAAATATGAACTCAGCTGGCCACTGGTACCAATGTGCCAGGGGCGGTGTGCAACTAGGTTGGGGGGGTAGGCAAATTATTTTCACTGAAATGCCAGGGGGTCTAGGCGGCCCCCAGAAAATTTTACAGTTTCTGAAGTGTTTTGGTGTCTTTTGTTGTTAATCTGTCAGTGTTTACTTCAAATAAATAACGTCAAGAATTTATTTTTAAATTTAATTGGACTCATTATTTTAAATGATGCTGTGCAGTACATTCCTTTTTGTACCCAGCATGAGCACATGGGCCCAGATATTCAAAAGGTTTGCTGCGCCATGCGCAACCCACTGATACGCCCCAGCATGATATTCAAATGGAGAAATTGCGCGGCCCAAATCCCGACTCGACCGGAGGGCATCAGTAATGTATGCAGGGGCGTGCCCATGCATACTCTGCAGCCCGATATTCAGCCCGGGATGTGCGGAGCCATGCATGCGCAACCCCTACCTGCGCCAGCACAAAGTTGATCCCCCCAAAAAAGGAACAATGGATGGTCACCCACAGGTGAGCTGCTGTATTGCAGGGCGCAACACAGCAGCTGCCACCTGTGGGTGGCCACCCGAGCTCCGGCTGCACCTCTGTGGTGGGGCCCCCCCATGCCCATTGCGGGCATCAGTAGAAATGGAGAACGCTAATATCCCTGGTGGTCCAGTGGACTTACCCGCCCGATCACGGGCTTCAGTAAAATAAAATAACCCTAATATCCCTGGTGGTCCAGTAGACCGCTGTCTGCGATTGATGGGGTTCTGTGAATTAAAAGATCCCTATTATTTCGTGGTCTAGTGATTTCATTGCCGATTGCTGGCTTAGTGAAGAACTTCATCATTCTTGGTGGTTCAGTGACCCTTCCTCAGCCACTGACACCGCTTCGCCCTCGTTATGGTAGATTTTCACCGCCACCCTCGCTACATCACTGTGTGGGGTTGTACGCCTATTGAAGAGTATGGAGCCAATGGGCGGCAGCCCATACTATATTATACATTCAGATATATGAATGGGATCCATTCACATATCTGAACGCAGTAGTACGGTATGGGCTGCACGCCCATTGGCTCACGCTAGTGACCATTGAGCGCATAGCCCTACCGACGTGTCAGTCGAGCGGGCGGCAGGCGGGTGGGTGCTGCCACCCACCGCTGAACGGGGAGGCGGTGGGGATCAGTGGGCGGTAGGGAGGGGGTCCACTGACCAGCAGGGATGGTAGGTTTCTTCTTATTCTACTTCAGCCCGCGATCGGTCAGTCAGGTCCACTGGACCACCAGGGCTATTGTGGATCTTTTTTAATTCACAGAAGCCCGCGATCGGGTGGGCAGGTCCACTGGACCACTAGGGATATCGGGGATCTTATTTTATGCTACTGAAGCCCGCGATCGGGCAGGCAGCGTTCCACTGGACCACCAGGGATGAAATGATTAATCTTCTGTTTACTTAGCCCACGATTGGGCGGTCCACTGGACCACCAGGGATACAATGATTATTCTTCTTTGTACTGCAGCCAGCAATCGTGCTGTGGGGCACATTGCCGCGCTGCAGGGGGCATCGGTCCCTGACGGCTGCTGCCTAGTAGGGTGCCAGGCACAAGTTGTAGGGGATTAGCGCACCTGCATGCAAATAGGGCCATAATGACATGCATATTGCCCCATGTGCACCTTGCATACATTATGGCCCCATTTGCATGTCAACTTTTGAATATCGCGGGTGCTGCGCCTTGCGCACTGGAACTTGCGCTAGCGCATCCACATGCTCCACTTGCCGCTGGGCGCAGTGCCACTGCTCCATGCGATCAGCGGGTGACCAGGGTGCAATATTCACCGGCTGCTGAGCCATGGCGCAGCTCTGCTGAATATCGCGCCCGTCAACGCCCCCTGGGCGCAGCTGCTGCGCTGGCGCCTGTGGCTTCGCCTAGCCAGCCTAGCACAGTTTTAATATCTGGGCCATGCTGTTTTACATAATCCCTCCTCCCTCCCACAGCAGTTGACTCACATTACCCTTGTACCAGATGAGCCAGCAATGCCAGGTTGAGTGTTTTTTATAGTAGGTGTGCACAAGATGAGCTGGCGAGCTTCAACAGCGTCTCTTGAGCCAATGCATTTTTTAACATGTACTCCCTTCGTGCCACTGCCCCTCTTTTAATTTCGAGATACCTAAATTCTGAGACCAGATCACATACCAGATTGGGTGTGAGTGATCAATGGGCTTGACCAACAGAATGGAAAGGGTGGAGAGCGCAAGGCCAGTGAAAAGACAAGAAAATGGACAATGCCATTAAATAAATCACAAGTTTCCTAACTCCATCAGTGTTTAAACAAAAAAATTCCTACCAGATACCACGCACCACGGCCAGAGGGCAGGAGGAGCTTTTAACATTTAATGGGCATATATTAGCAGTCACAGTTAAAAAGTTGCAAACTCTCCATCTCAGATTTTTTTTTTTTTGAAGGATACCACAGTGGAAACCGTAAACTCATAAGATACATGTACAATGGTGGCAGAAAACTCTGGACTATACTCATGTCAAAACTGGGTTGTCAGTGTCTATCCTAGACTCTTGGTCACCCTACCGATGCCCACCACAGTCCTCAGGCAGGAAGGAGGCAGTATAGCACAGTGGTTTAAGGCCCTGAGCTGCAAACCGTGGAGACCTGTGCTCCCTTCCTTGTGCTCCCAGGTCGCACTTGTAAATAAGCTTCAGTTTAGTGTGTCTCTCCTGGTTAAAAAAAAAAAATATTTACAGGCTGCTGCCACACAGGAAGAAACATTACATCAGTTGGAGTCGAACACAGTGTGCCTCTAGAGAAAGATAGTGCTTCAAAACCAGCAATCATGTCAGATTTCTGTTTTCCTTAATCATGAAAAAGGCAGCCCCTGTCACTCCAGAACAGCGCTGATACATATCTGTTAGCAAACACACTTGCTAATCAACTGCCGACACCACCACCAGTAATCACTATATTTTAGCCCTTCGGTAGTGGGTCAGATGGAGTTGTTTGCTGCAGTAACCGCACCAAAACATCCAAACCAAACAGGTTATAGTTCACAAACATTATAGAATCATCAAGCCACACAAATGAGCTTCTCTTATAGCTAAACATGCTCTGAGCATGAAACACAGGCCTGGATATTCAGACTGCGCCGGGCAGTGGCACAAGTCTGGGCGCAGCGCAACAGGGCTGCGCCAGGGCATGGACCAGGCGATATTCAACGGTGCTGTGCCATGGCCCAGCACTGTTGAATATGGCACAGAGGGCGCACACTGTGCATGGCACAGTGGCACTGTGCCAGTGCAAGACACAGAAACGGAGCAGGGGGATGCGCCAGCGGAAGTGCAGTTGCGCTAGGCGCATCTCCCGCGTTATTCAACCTGGGGCATGCAAATGAGGACATAATGCATGCAAGGTGCAAATGGGGCCATTTGCATGTCATTATGGCTCCATTTGCATGCTCTGTGTTGATCCCCGGTGAATTGTGCCTGGCGCCCCTGCCAAGCTACAGCCATTGGGGATCGACACCCTGTTGTGCCAGTGCATCCCCCCCCCGGTCCTGTACGCCCGATCGCAGGCTGTATTAATCATAAAGGATCCCTGGTAGTCCAGTGGTAGCCCCTTCCCTTCGCCTGATTGTGGGCTGTAGTAATCATAAAGGATCCTTGATGGTCCAGTGGTAACCCCCCCTTCACCCAGTCGTGGACTGTAGTAATCATAAAGGATCCCTGGTGGTCCAGTGGTAACCTCCCCCTTCACCCAATAGCGGGCTATAGTACTAATGAAGGATCCCTGGTGGTCCAGTGGTATTCCTCCCCTTCCCCCAATCGCAGGCTGCTGTGCAAAAAAAGAATTACCTGGTGGTCCAGTGGTACCCCCCTCCTCACCACCCACAGAGGTCCCCCGCCACCCAGCACCCCCCCGTCATCGGCCATTCACATATTGCGTGGACCAATAGCCTTACAGAACGTACTGTATGCTGTCATTCGCTGGGTGGCATACGAACGGGGTGCTGCTGTCCGCCGATGACGGGGTGCTGGGTGGCGGGGGACCTCTGGGTTGGGAGAGGGTACCACTGGACCACCAGGTAACTCTTTCTTTGCACAGTAGCCCATGATCAGGCGAAGGGGAGGTTACCACTGGACCACCAGGGATCCTTCATTATTACTACAGCCCACATTGGGCGTGTGGGGTGGGGTCCACTGACCACCAGGGGGGTTTGTGTGCCTGGCAACGGTGTTCTGGTGGGCGGGTGGCTACCCACGGCTGGCGGCTGCTAGTGTTGCGCTCGCAGTAGTTCAGCAGCCCGCATGTGGGTGGCTGGGACTTGTTCCTGCTTTTCGGGCACAACTTTGAGCCCCTGTATGGTGCAGTGCAGGGTTACGCCGAAGATGCGCTGCACATCCCGGCTGAATATCGGATGTGCCGTGATATGCATGGGCAGCCCCCGCATCTGCGCCGCTGATACCATTGCGCCCACCACATCAGGACTTGTAACCGCGCCTTGGCAGCCGCTTGAATATCTCACGGGCGATCATGCACCCCTTTGAATATCCCAGCCACTGTGTGGAAGGGGTAAGGGCTTAAAATAATAAAAGTAAGTCCCAAGGCCACATGAAGCCATTGTCTACACACACTCGCAAATAAATAAAAAAATGATATTAGCAAACAAATCAAAACCACTCTTATTTAATAGGCAGCAGATGGGTGACTGAGGTCACTTGCCAAATCCACCTATTTTCCACAATAGTATTGTTTGCAGTACAGATCAGACTGTTATGGAAAATGGCTGGATTTGACAGTTTAACTCGGTGATAGATTAGGATTTGGCACTCCAGTTACCCACAAAGAAAAAAAATAAAATTAGCCAGCAAAAAGCTAATCTGAACCACTCTGAATTAATAGGCAGCAGTGGCAGTACAAACCATACTATTGTGGAAAATGGCAGGATTTAAGCAATATACCATGACATGGTGTTGGTATGTGGTGGGATTTACCATGCTTGGTGTGGTTTGGTCACGAGGCACACACCCTGGAGTGGTGTATTGCGATTATACAGTGGTCCCCATTTATTTATTTATTTATTTTTAACACAGAAAAAGAATACGTTTTTCCCCATTTTTATTGTATTTATTGCTGCACTAGAAAAAAACAGTCCTCGGTTGCTAGATTTGGGTGGTACTGCGCATGTGCAGTTCTACTTTGTCATTCCTTCACAGCTCCTATTCTGAGTCACAGACACAGTATTTTTTTTGTTTCTTTTGACGAGAGCTTGTGGGGCGTTTCTTTTTCGTCTTCCCCTCATGCAGAGCGTGGCACTTGTGATTGTCACTATAACTTTGTGCAGCGCAGTGCAAGCCGTGTTGTTGTCGACAGTGTGCTTCCTGGTTTTCTATAGGTTTGCCAGTTCCAGCTTTACTGTTTGGGAGCAAACAATGGTGTCTGTTAGCGTCTCTTAGAGAACCAGAAACAGACCCGAGCGAGAAATGTTTGGAGAGACTGAGGTGAGGCGGGTGCTCCATGGGAGTTGTGAGACAGCATACATTAGAAATAAGGTGCTTTTTTTTTTGTTATGTTTACAGGGTTACGGCAAGAGGGAGCGATAACTGCCGGTACTGTGGAGTACTGCATCGTGACGTTCCTTGCCATCTTTGTGAGTTCTAGCTTTGCAGTGCTCGGAGTGATTTGAGAGACAGTTGCTGATGTGGCTGAGAGGGAGCTGGCAACTTTTTCCATTGGTACATTGGAGGATTTACAAAGGCGAAAAGGTGCCAGACAGCCAATCAGAACGCAGGATTTGAATTTATTTCCAAGCCCATTGTATAATTGGCAGTTTACTATAGTCACTCTGGATTTAGACCTTCGATTATCCACACATAAAACTAGGCCGCAAACACAAATTGGAACCACACCACTCTTAATTAATAGGCAACAGATGCAGAACAGATTGTACTTTTGTGTAAAAAGGCAGGATTTGACCATAAATTTATTACCTCAGTTACTCAAGATCTGGCACTTCTATTACCTGATAACCAACTCAGTTTGATTACCAGTATGCCGTGTTCCCGCTCTAGCTAGTGGCTGCTGTGTGCTGATATTTCGTTGACTTGAATGAAGAATTCGTTCATTGGTTCCCCAGTATTACTTGCAGATTGGACCTGTTGCCATAGTAATACTGGGAGAAGCAATAAACAGATTCTATATGTAAACTTACAAGGTAACCTGGAGGGCAGATAAACTGCATGTACGGTATTACCATCATGATATCAGTATATGATCGGTGTTCATAAGCAGCTGATGGTGCTGCACAACTCAAATTTCAGTTTCTGTGCTGTATATATTGACTTGAGAGTAATATACACAGGCCATGTATACATTAATAAATTATATTAATTAAAAAAAAAAACATATTGTCAAAGAAGTTGAGGGCCGAAATACATAGGTGGCCCACCCAGGAATAAGAGAGTGTGGGGGGGGGGTTGTGACTGGTCCACCCGCCCCCCCCCCGGTTTAGCTGCCCCTGTGCCCTACAGATGAGTATGAAATATAGGCCATTGACAAAGTAAACTATGGCACATTCATAAGATAGAAACAAGCATTTGTCAATGCCGAATGTTGTCTTGCTGGAATTGGCATTGGCAGTGCAGGAGTTAGAGAGATGCATAATAGCAATGGCAGTGAAGTATTGAACTGATGCCAACCAACCCCCACCCTGCAGAAACTGACGAGCATTGGGGTGTCCCTTTGGGTGTTGGCCAAAGTGCTCATGCCATTTCATCTCTCCTTATCCTGCAGACACCGACAAGTGGCGCGGTGTGCATTGGGGTCTCCGGGCTTTACGCTCACCCCATTCCATAAGGAAATACACTGAGATGGGTACAGTATAGGACAATGGGGTGAACTTTGGAGCCAGAGCGTCCAAGGCACATCGTGATGATTGTCACTGGCTGCAGGGTGGGGGTGGAATGGCATGAGCATTATGTCCGACAATCCCAAGTCACACCCCTGACACCTGTCAGTATCTACATATGGGCGTTCGGCACCAAATTTTCAACATAGGCATTTTAGCACCTCTGCTCATGTACAGCATCACTGTTATTTCCTCAAAGTGTCCCAAGAAGTGATTTCGCACAACGAGCACGCTATTCTGCACCGGAAGTGCGAAAACACATTTTGGGCAGGATATGTGAAGTGACAGCTGTACTGTTCATCAAGCTGTGGGGAAAAATGGCAATGGTGAAAATCCAGAGTGAAAATATCACAAATGCACGACGGTACGAGCGTGCGTGCAATGTGCCAACACACGCTCATAACACAGTCATTTTATAGAGTATCATCACCAAATTTTCAACATAGGCATTTTAGGACCTCTGCTCGTGAACTGTGTCACTGTCATTTTCATAATCTGGCCCAAACACTGATTTCCCACAGCGACTGCGCTATTGTGCTACGGAAGTGCGGAAACACATTTCGGCAGGATGTGGAAAATGACAGCTGTACTGTTCTACTAGAGGTGTACAAAATGACAATGCTGAAAATCCGTGTTAAAATATTGTGAATGCGCAGTTACGAGGTCATGTGAGCAACCGCGCTAACGACGTTTAGAACAGGCATTTGTTGATTTTTTTCCACCAAATTTGGAACATAGGGTTTTGAGAGGCCACCTCTTGAACGCTGGCGCAAGGTCATTTTGTTAATGGTCCCGAAGGTGATTTTGTGCAGTGACTGCGAAATCACCTTTCGAGGCCGATTAATGCCATGACAGTGATAGAATTCATGAGGAGGGGCCTCAAAAACCCCATGTTGAAAATTTAGCGCCAAAATTCCAACAAATGCTTGAGATATGCAGCAAAGTTGAAAAAACCCTATTCATTCCATTATACAGCTTACCGGCATTTCCTCAGTTCGCCGTCAGCTTTGAAGAGTGTAGACGTGTTCCCGGTCCAGCGAAGATCGTCGTGCTGGACTCCAGAGGTAAGTATGGGGTGTGTGGGGTGGAAAGGCAGGTGCGAGGGTGGGGGGCAGGAGACCACGAGGGACCTTTTTGTTACAGGGGAAAAAGTGCATCATGGGACAGTTTTTATTTTCAGGGATGTGGCACACTGGGGTGGGCTCCAGCATGCCACCTAACTGTTTTATGGGGGTGCTGCAGCCGATGGAGGATTGGGCACCCTCATCAGCAGAAAATTGCGGGGGTGAATTTATGCCGCAGGGGATTGGGCACCCCGACGGCACACAATGAAAGGCGGGGGAGAGCAAGAGCCGAGGGATTGGACACCCCTCAGCATATAAGAAATGCGGGGTTGATTGATTTATGCCGACGGGGAGTGGCCTCGCCGGGCACACAAAAAGCAGGGGGGTGCAAGAACTGGGGGACTGGGCACCCCCATGGCATATAGGAAATGGGGCTGCTTGTTTGGCCACAGTAAGCCGCTGGGGGATTGGGCACCCCCGAAGTCGGTCATTGGGCGGGCAGCCGCCCGCCATGGTCATGTGGTGAGCACAGAGGAAGGGTCCGCTGCGTCTGACGAGCTTTGCTTGCATTGCAGCGGACTTTTCCTTAGATGTGCTCGCCACGTTAGCATGCATGGGGCATGCAGGCTGATTGGGGAATGAGGGATGCGCCTATTGATGCGTGCCCTGCATTTGACCAACAGCAGCCGCGCCTCCAGAGCTGCACCACTGCAAGATGTCGACTTGAGCGCAAGCGCGGCAAGCCAACATAAAAATGGGCAGACTGGATGGGCCTTGCGGTCCTTATCTGCTGTCAACTTCTGTGTTTTTATATAAGACGAATGACTCAGCAAAAATAGAAAGGGCTCACTATGACACGTCCCGAGAATAAGATACATTTGAAGATTTATGGTTACTTTTCTTAGGAAGGTTAAAAGGGAGATAATGAAATCTGTAATCAGGCTATGCTGTTTTGTTGTATACCTAGTTTGTTAGACGTACCCCCTGGACCACACATGTAAGGTTGGGCTGTGATGATTTTGCAGATCACAGAAGCTGGAGGTTGAATATAGAAGAATACATTGGAAGAAACAAGATTACTAAGGTGAGTAATTTTTTCTTCTACGTAACAGCACCTACCTATGCTTGGGCCTTCAGATTTTGAAGTCTTGGTTACTCCCCTGATGTACACAGTGTGGTGGAAGGAGGAAGAATGTGGGCGTACTGATCAACTAGCCCTCATTAGGAGGGAGTCCCTTAATATTTCTCTCCTCAAAAAGGCCTTCTGTTGTAGGGAGAAAGTGCTAAATCAGTATGACTGGTTGCTAGCCTTGCTTGCAGTGCAGAAAGCAGCTAACTAAAAGAAGCTACATTTTCTTATTAATTTAACACTTATATCTTAGCAGGAGTCAGTGTCTGTTGAGTTTAAGCAAACAGATACTTTATTAGAAGTAGAAGGGGCCTTATTTAGGGTTTAAAAAAAAAAAGAAAGAAAAGAAAGAAAGTCAGTGTGTGTTCTGTGCTGGGAAGGGTTCTGTGTCAGTTTACTTTGCTAAACCAGTAGGAGGAAAGAGAGCTTAATTGGGGGTGTGGCTTAGACACTATAAAAGCAGGTGACTCAAATTACAACTTCCTGTTGCTAGCCTTTTTTCTTACTAATTGCCCTCCATCCCACCCACCCTAAACCAGTTCTACTTTTATAGCCACTGGATTTGACTGTCAACAGGAACTTCCTGTTTGGCAGCAGGAAGGAAGGGAAGGATCATAGAGAAACATTGGTTTTATCAACCCTAAAGGAAAAAAGTAGCTCACTCTCCCCCTCAGCTGCTGGTGGTCTGACACTGAGCAAGGAAGAAGGAGGCTACTGAAGAATATAGGAAGTTACTGTCCCAGAACAGGAAGGGTGAGAGTTGTAAGTAGAGGAGAGAGTAAGCATACAGAGAAACAGGAGAGGGGACACAAAATAAGACATGATAGGAATGGTGCAGTGCAATGGCTGTGGGGAGGCAGTGTTCTGGGAGACATTCTGGAGGCTGCGATGCTGCCCTATTTGCAGGCACCTCTCTGGTCTGAGGGAGGAGGTTGCCCGTCTCCAGGCTGACCTGGCTAGGATTCGGAAACTCCTCCCCCAGGGACCACCAGGGCCAATGCCACTACCTCAGAGGTTGCCAAGAAAGAGGAGAGGCTGACCAGGGTGGTGAACAGAGTTGCATCCTCTCTAGCTGTACCTCTCCACAATTCATTCGCTCTTCTGGTGGATAGTGGTTCCTCTATGAGGCACCTGCAGTGGAGACCAAGGAGGATGCTGGGAACCTTCGAGAGACCCACAGGAGGGTGGTGTGGAGACCCACAGGGAAGGAAGCAAATCCCTGATGGGGATTCAAATCATTAGGGCTTAGGAAATGGTAGGAGGAAGGGAGAGGGAGGTAAGGTGCCTGCCTGGTGCCATGGCTTGGAGGGACAGGAAGCGAATCCTCAGGATCATGGGAGTAGCTGCACGAGGGAGGGAGCTGGATGTTATTGTCCACCTAGGGACAAATGACCTGGCTAGGAATGGGATCAGAGCAGTGCAAGAGGAGTTTGTAGAGTTGGGGAGGGGCCTTAGACAAGTAGCGCATACAGTAATCTTCTCAGAGGTGCCGCCTGTCTATGGCAAGGGTGATGCTAGGGTACTCCTCACCAGGGAATTCAATGAATGGTTGAAAAACTGGTGTGGAGCTCAGGGTTTTGGCTTCATTGGGGACTGGGGAGCCACCTGGAGGGATGCAGACCTATACTAGCGCGATGGTCTGCATCTGTCCGGGGGGAACCAGGATCCTAGGTGAGAGATTTAAATGCTTCATTGGCAAGCATTTAAACTAGCCAAGGGGGGAGGCACTGAAAAGGAGCAGGGAAATCCCAGCCTCCCCCACAAACAACAGTAATTAGTGAGGTAAACACCAAGGCAGAGAAGTCATTAGGGAGCAGGCCAGAAGTAAATGTAAAAAAAGGCAAAGGCAGTAAGGACAGGAATGGGGCTAAAAGGGGTAAGGCCATCAAAGAGTGGAGGGTGATGAGTACCAATGCCCGTAGTCTGTGTAACAAGCTCCCTGAACTAGTGGCCTTGATGGAAGAGGGTTGCCTGGATATTGTGGCAGTCACAGAAACATGGTACACAGAGAACCATGACTGGGATGTCAACATACCAGGTTACACAATCTACAGGAGGGACAGGGAGGATAAAAGAGGAGGAGGAGTAGCTCTCTATGTAAAGGAAGGGATCAAAGCAACAGAACTAAAGAGTAAACGGAGCATATGAGACACTCTGGGTCACCCTGGAGACAGGAAATGGCACCACAATCCGCATGGGGGTTGTATACAGACCCCCATCTCAGGGGGAGGGAATGGACAAGGAAATGATAGAAGGCTTCCTTAGAATGGCAGAAAAAGGGGAGATATTGTTGATGGGGGACCTGAATATGCCAGATGTTAACTGGAGCACCTTTGCTGCAGGCACATCCAAGAGCAGGGTCATTCTTGATGCCCTACAGGGGGCATGCCTCAGACAGCTAGTACTGGAACTCACTCGGAAGGGAGCAATCTTAGACCTGGTACTCTCAAATGGGGACGGAGAAAGAATCTCAGATTTAGAAGTGGGTAGCCATCTGGGAACAAGTGACCACCAAACAGTGTGGTTCACGATAAACACAGCCATACAATCAAGCCATACAAAAGCAAGAGTATTGGACTTTAGGAGGGCTGACTTTGGGAAAATGAGAGAGTGCCTCAGAAAAGCACTAGCAAACAGGCAAGAAGGAGGTGGAGGAACAATGGAGAGTAATCAAAACAGCCATCACAGAGGCAACAAGCCTTCGTGTAAAGCAAATCAACAAAACACAACAAAGGAAAAAACCGCTATGGTTCTCAAAAGAGGTGGTAGGGAAGGTTAAGGAGAAAAGGATAGCATTCAGGAAATATAAGAAAACACAGAAGGAGAAGGCCAGAGAACTTTATCAGTTAAAGCAGAAAGAGGCTGGGAAGGCAGTCAGAATAGCAAAGGCCCAAACCGAGGAAAGGATAGCCAACTCTGTTAAGAAGGGGGATAAGACCTTTTATAGGTACATTAGGGAGCGAAGAAAGACTAAAGGAGGGATCCTGAGGCTTAATAAAGGGGAGGGAATGTGGGTAGAGGGTGACAATGAAAAAGCAGGGACACTGAATGAATATTTCTGCTCAGTATTCACAAAGGAAGAGGAGGGGGAGGTACCTAAACCAAACAAGAGAAACACTCTGAAGACTAGGGTCGATACCAGTCCATTTACAGAAGAAAGGGTTCTGAAAGAACTAATAAAATTGAAGGTGGACAAAGCAATGGGGCCTGATTGGATTCACCCAAGAATTCTAAAAGAACTAAGGGTAGAACTAATGACACCGCTGACTACTCTCTTTAACAAATCATGGGAGGATGGGGTGGTACCTGAGGACTGGAGGAGGGCGGATGTGATTCCTCTTCACAAAAGTGGGAGCAGGACAGAGGCAGGAAACTACAGACCAGTTAGTTTGACCTCAGTGGTAGGTAAAATGATGGAATCACTTCTGAAGGAAAGAATTGTTGAGTAACTAGAGGCCAGTGGGGCAGAGGACCCAAGGCAGCATGGATTCACGATGGGAAGGTCGTGTCAGATGAATCTAATAGATTTGTTTGACTGTGTGACCAAAGTAGTAGACCATGGAGGGGCTGTGGACATGGCTTACCTAGATTTTAGCAAGGCATTTGATACAGTCCCACACAAAAGATTAACACACAAGTTAGCCAGGCTTGGAGTGGGTCCCAAGGTGGTAGCCTGGATAAAAAATTGGCTAGACAGCAGGACGCAAAGGGTAGTAGTAAATGGAGTCCACAGTGAAGAAAGGAGGGCTACTAGCGGGTACCGCAGGGTTCAGTACTGGGACCAGTCTTTTTAATGTCTTTATAAGTGACATTGCAGAGGAACTGGAAGGAAAAGTATGTCTCTTTGCAGATGACACAAAGATCTGCAACAGGGTTGATACACCAGATGGAGTGGAAAGGATGAGAAGGGACTTGGCAAGGTTGGAGGAATGGTCAAATGTATGGCAGCTCAGATTCAATGCAAAGAAGTGCAAGGTAATGCTCCTGGGAAACAAAAACCCAGGGCAAGAGTACACAGTGGGGGGTGAGATACTGATAACAGTAAAAATGGAAAGGGACCTGGGGGTAATTATATCAGATGATCTAAAGGTGGGCAAGCAATGTGAGAAGGCAGTAAGGAAGGCTGGGGGATATTGGGATGCATAGGGAGAGGCATCAATAGTAGAAAACAGGAAGTTGTTATCCCTCTGTACAGACAGTTGGTGAGACCCCATCTGGAGTACTGTGTGCAGTTCTGGAGACTCCATCTCCGCAAAGACATAGACAGAGTGGAGGCTGTCCAGAGGAGGGCAACCAAAATGGTGCAGGGTCTGCACCAGAAGACATACGAAGAAAGAATAAAGGAGCTTAATATGTATACCCTTGAGGAAAGGAGGGAGAGAGGAGACATGATAGAAACTTTCAAGTACCTCAAGGGAATCAACAAAGTCCAAGAGGGTAGCATCTTTCAGAAAAAGAGATGTGCAAGAACAAGGGGGCACAATTTGAAGATAGAGGGGGGACGGCTCAGAGGTAATGTGAGGAAGTATTTTTTCACAGAGAGGGTTGGGGATGCATGGAACAGCCTCCCTGAGGAGGTCGTGGAGTCAAGAACAGTGGGGGAATTCAAGAATGCATGGGACAGACATAAGGCAGTCCTAGTGGGGGGTAGGAGGAAGTAAGCTGTTGATTAATTAGGATCTGCAGCTTATCTGTTAGGTAGGAAAATGGGCAGACTAGGTGGGCCAAGCGGTCCTTATCTGCCGTCAAATTCTATGTTTCTATGACTATGAAACTTTGCGCAAATAAAAATGCATTGCTTTTGTTTCCCCAGTGTTCTGAACTAGTATCTCAGTATTTGGTAAGGGCCAGTGAGCATGTCCCATATTTTGAATGTTTTTAGTTTATATTTGCTAGAAGAATACTGTAGCAGTGAGTGCTCCGCCTGAAGTAGGCGGGTGTCCTGTCAAGAGACTGTGGCCGCTGCTGTCATTGTTTTTCTTTTTTCAGTTTAAAATTTTTTTTTTTTAATTCAAGTTTATTGAAAGTTTATACACAGGTCATCGTTACATTTTACATTACACAAGGTTTATTTTACAAGAAATCCACCTTTTCCAGGTTGGATCTCCACTTTACATTCCATTCTGAGAGAAGCATTTATATTATAGACCAGTGTTAGTACAGTTTTCCATTTGTTTCATCTTAGGGTATTTTACAATTTAGTAAGCTCTTTTGTATCTCTTCACCCTTTTGTACCCCTCTTCCCTTCCTCCTGGTCCTCTCACCATGTGAGCATCTTTCCACATCTTCCATTGGGTCCATTTTTGGATAAAGGACTGTGTTTGGGAGTTATTTCGTCGTGTTAGCTCTTCCATCTCCTTTACTATCTCCTTCCAATGCTGGATGGTGGGAGGCTCAGGGCACAGCCATTTTCTAGTAATTGCTTTATGTGCGGCTGTTATAAGTATGTTCCAGAGGTAGACTTTATCTTTTCCCTTAATCTCTCTAGGCGGTAGTTCCAGGACCATATGTCTCGGTGCAGCGTCCTCTGATATCATCAAGATTTCCCCCATCGCCTGTTTAATTTGGTTCCAGAAGTGGGTCAGGCTTGAACAGTGCCAAAACACATGGAGATGAGAAGCCTTTAGTTCCTGGCATCCTCTCCAACATGCTTGGGAATGATTTCCATCCCATGTTCTTCATCACTGGAGTGATGAAGAAGCGTGTTCTGACCTTCCACTTGAACTCCCTCCATTGTGGAGAGTATGTAGTTTTACTTGCTTGTAAAAATTTTGTTTCCCACTCTCTGTCCGTCAACTCTTCCCCGATCTTACCTTCCTATCTTTTTTTGAGAAGCTCCAAGTGGCTGACCCCCTTCTCTAAGTGCTCCATATAGGGCTGAAACATGACCCTTGACTCTTTAATGTGTGAGAATCTCAGTCATGACACTCATCAGGTTTCTCGGGGCAGAACCCTGAGCCTCCTGGGCCCTTAGCATTTGAATGTAAGTTCTAGTTTGTAAAAATCTATAATGGTCAGATAGGTTGTCTCAGGTTAAATTTTTCTTTAAGTTGGGTGAATGTCGGTATGTTATCCCCGTTCATGAATTGTTTAAGAGTAGTTAAGCCTAGCCTTTCCCACTTCCTGAAGGTGAGGTCCTGAAGTGATGGGGCAAACTCCAGGTCCCAGGCAAACCATCTTAATGGCAGTAGTTCGGTACCAAGTTTATATTTAGCCCACAGTCTCCTGGTCACCCATAGTGTATTTGTAGCTGTCATCAGGGATATGTTATTATCCTGTTGTATCACTTTGGGGGTTGTAACCCTGGCACCCAGTGGGGCTCCCCCGTACTTATTATCTCCATATTTTTCCAATGGGCTAAATAATTTTGGGCTGACCAAAGGAGGGCATTCCTAAGGTGAACTGCAAGGTAATAATCCTCTAGGTTTGGTAGTGCCCTTCCTCCGTGTGTTTTGTTAATGAGCATAAGTGCTTTTTTTTTTACTTCTGAGCCTTTTGTTTTCCCACACAAATGTCATGATAGTTTTCTGCCATATTTGTAGTTGGTTGTGATGAATTTTGATGGAAAGGCACTGAAAGAGGCATAAATACCTGGGCAGTATATTCATTATAACTGTTTGAATCTTGTCATATAAGGGTAAGTTGAGGAGTTCCCTTCCCTCCATATCCTTTTTAATTTGACTCACTAAGGGGTCAAAGTTATTTGTAAATAGTGTTGGAATATTTTTGGTGATGATAGTACCAAGATATTTTAATTTCAGGGAATTCCACTTCAAGGGGACTAATTGGGTAATTTGCGGGGATGAGTTATAATAAAACTTTAGTACTTCTGTTTTTTGTTTATTAAGGGCATATCCCGAGTACCGGCCAAACTCATCTAGGAGATTCCACAGGTTAGGGAGAGACTGTTCTGGTTTGGATATGTAAAGTAACACGTCGTCCACATAAAGAGAGACCTTATGCTCCATCTCCCTGACCCTTACCCCCCTGGATCCCCCATCCTCTCTGATGGCTTGGGCCAGGGGCTCTGTGTAGATAGCAAAGAGGAGTGGTGAGAGTGGACACCCTTGTCGGGTGCCCCTCCCAAGCCTGAACCTCTGAGAAACTCCCCCGTTCACCCTTACATATGCCTGTGGGGATGTATATAGTGTTTTAATGGTCTCTATGAATGTCTGGGGAAAGTCCAGCCACTCCAGGACTGTGAGTAGAAGCTCCAAGTGACCTGGTCGAATGCCTTTTCAGCGTCAAGGCTCATCATACATCAGGATGTGTGTTGTCTATTAATTATGTCTATTTTGTTAATAGATCGTCCAGCCCCTTCAGGGGATTGACTGCCCTCTATGAAACCTGTTTGACCCAAGTGTATTAGGTTTGGTAATATGGGGTTTAGACGAGCTGCTATTATGGCTGTAAGGATCTTATAATCTACATTTAATAATGAGATAGGTCTGTATGAGCTACGTTCTTTGGGGTCCTTCCCCTCTTTATGTATAACCGTGATCGTGGTGTAGTGCCACGATGGGGGACTGCCTCTCCTTCTAGCCAGACTGGGTTGAAAACATTCTGTAGTAGGGATGTTGTTTCTGCTCAGAATCCTTTATAGAATTCTCTACCAAAGCCATCTGGGCCCGGACATTTTCCCACCTTCATGATCTTTATGATGGATCCTATTTCTGCCCCTGAGATTGGTGTCATGAGGGTTTGTTGTTGCTCCAGAGTAAGCCTAGGGAGCTTCAGTTGCCTGTGGAATTGACTAGCTTCTTCTGGGTTTGTGACTTCTTGTGGGTGATATAGAGCCTTGTAGTAGGTAACAAAGGATTCAGCTATCGCTTCCCACTTATGGGACATGTTTCCAGGGTAGGATGTCTAATAGCTGTGATATTAGCTCTGGCTGCCCTTTGAGCCTGCAGGCCAGTAGCTTGGTTGCCCTAGACTCCCCTCATAAAAATATTGTTTTAAGTATTGGAGGGCTTTGTCTGCCTCAGTTTTGTCAATGTTCTGTATTTTACTTTTAATTTTCTTTAACTCTGATTCTCTATCCTTACTCCATGCCTGTTTTTGTGTCCCTTCTGTCGTTCTAAGTTGGTCATGGAGGCTATCTAGCTGTTTTCTTCTTTTCCTCTTTTTATATGTGGCTGTTGATATTATTTACCCCCCTTACTGTTGTTTTTATTGTATCCCATAGTATCTGGGCTGTGGTCCCTGGCTTATCATTTATTTCTATTGTTTGTTTTATGACCTTCTTGATTTCTTCCAGAACTTCTTTGTCCCTGAGCAGACTAGTATTTAGTCTCCGCTGTGTTGGCTTCCTCGGGTGCTCTAATTCCACCTCTGCCACCACCGGCTGGTGGTCCAACAGTGTGGCTGTGCCCACCTGCATTGAGCTAAATTGGGATATATCCCTGCAGTAGGTAAAAAACATGTCCAACCTTGAAAACATTTTGTGTCTAGCAGAATAATATGTGAAGTCGTTGGCTGTCGGATATTTAGCCCTCCATACATCTGTCATTCCCATATCCTTCAGAGCTTTGTCAAATCTCTTGGCCACTCTACCCTCTGGTGTGGGTATACCCGATATGGAGTCTAATTTCCTCTTAAAAATTACATTCCAGTCCCCCCGCAATAACAACCCTTTGGCTTTCTCAGCTGTAATCTTAAGGAGGTCTACATAAAAGTCGATTGGGGAGCTCGGGGGGGTATAAACATTGATCAGTGTAACCTGGACATCTTGTATCATTCCTGCAACCAGAACATAATGAGCTCCGGGGTCCGAAACACAACCTCAGTTCCCTCAAAGGGTATGGTGGCCAATAGTAAAATTGCTACCGCCCTCTTTCCGCCTTTCTCTAGAGAAGCATGGTACAGTGTAGGATACCCTTTAGTTTTTCATTTTAGCACCTCAGTAGGGTTCAAGTGGGTCTCCTGTATAAAACTAATATTACATCTCTGGTCTCTAACAGATTTTTGTAGCTGCGTCCTCTTAATTGGATGGTTAATCCCATTAATGTTATAGGATAATATTTTGGTATTAACTTGGGCCATGGTAGTTTCTATAATTGCTTCCTCTTGATCTAGCCAACTTCTGTAGCTTGTACTAGAGTCTCTCCCCCCGAGGTCCTCCTCCCGCCTCCAGACAAGGTTTTAGAGTCCAGCCACAGAAATCTGTCTCTCCAATATGAATCTAGCTCCTTGTACACCAGAATACCACAATGAGTCCTGGGCTTCCGGTTCTGAAACATCACTATTACCTTAAACAGAAACTCAAATGTAAACTGGTTTACATTAGAAACTTCTTCCCATGTTTCCCCAGTAGGTGGGGGTATAACTATACTTAAACTCTAACCTTTTCCCAAATTTTTGAGAAAAACAGTATAAACAAACTGCATGACTTGAGTAGAACAAAGTTAGGGTCCTCATTCCCTCGAGTCTCTTTCAAGACTCTCGGGTTATTTCAGGTCCCAGCTGGACAGGGCATTTAAGCCCCCACTTGGAGTACTCCAGTGTAAAGCTTAGTAGATGTTGAGTTCTGTTTAGGACCCCGATTGTACTGACTAGTTACATCAGTGTTTCCTAGGTCAGCCCCGATCTGTGTCAGTGGGCTGGCCTGTGCCATACTAATGATGCTGTGCCCACAATGATGGTATTGGGCTTGCCCATACAAGGGGAGGTCTTTAGGGTATTTCTCTCTTCCCCTGGGCATGGCTAACATCAGCAGCGTGGTACACAGACATCCTGTTGGAAAAACATCTCCTCCCGCCCCATTATTGTTTCCTTCAGGGAAGGAGGGGGGACTCCCAGAAATAAGGGGGTCGTACCCCTCCTCTCCCTTATATAAAGAAGGGCATCTGCATTTATTATTATATTGTTTAGTCCCCCATTTGATAAGGTTAAAAGTATTGAGCCTACTCCCTTCATCCACACTTCTCTTCCTCTCCCTTCTCCTCATTGTTGTTCCCTTGTGCCTCTATGCATTTTGCTGACTTTACATCGGACCTGGCACCATTTCTTTTCGGGTATTACAGTACTCTGACTTTACATAGATACATAGACAGTGTCGGCAGATAAGGGCCTATGGCCCACCCAGTCTGCCCATTTGAGCTTGTAAGTTCAGTTTGTTTTCCTAGAAGTCTGTTGCCCCTTACCCCTGACCTCCAGAATCCCTTTATGTCTATCCCATGCATTCTTAAATCCGTGATTGTTTCAGCCCCACCACTTCCTCTGGCAGGGTGTTCCACTTGTCCACCACCGTTCTGTGAAGAAATTCTTTCTCATGTTTCCTCTGAATCGTCCTCCTTCCAACTTCATCCCATGCCTCTAGTCCTGGAACATCTTTTTCGCTTAAAAATAGTGTTTTCCTGCACCCTGTTCCTCCCTGTAAGATACTTGTATGTCTCTATCATATCCCCTCTCTCTCTTCTCCTCCAGGGAGTACATGTTCAGTTCCTTCAACCTGTCTTCATAGGACTTGTGATGCAATCCATGCACCATCTTTGTTGCCCTCCTCTGAACCTTCTCTACCCTGTCTATGTCCTTACGTAGGTATGGTCTCCAGAACTGTACACTGTACTCCAGGTGGGGCCTCACTAGTGTCTTGTATAGCGGAATTATGACCTCCCTTTCCTGCTGGTGATGCCCTGCCTATACATTCCAGCATCCTATTTGCTTTACCTGCTGCCTTGTCACACTGTTTCCCTACCTTGAGGTCATCAGAGATGATAACCCCAAGATCCCTTTCCTGCTTGGTGCATGCTATATCCTCACCCCCAACTGATATATTGTGCCAGGGTTTTTGTGCCCCATATGCATTATCTTGCACTTCTTTGCATTGAATTTCAACTGCCAAACCCCTGACCATTCTTCAAGTTTCTGCAGGTCACTTCTCCTTCTGTCTACACCCTCTGGTGTGTCTACTCTGTTACAGAGCTTTGTGTCATCAGCGAACAGTGAAATTCTGCCTCTAGGTCCTGCCATGTCACTGATGAAGATGTTGAATAGGACCGGTCCCAGCACTGATCCCTGTGGTACCCCACTGGTCACTCTTCCCTCTGTGGAGTGACAGCCATTTACCACCACCCTCTGTGTCCTGCCACCCAGCCAGTTACATACCCACCACACTACTGTCCTGCCCACACCCATATTCCCCAGTTTGTGTAATAGTCTTCTATGTGGCACAGTGTCAAAGGCCTTGCTGAAGTCCAGATAGGCCATGTCCACTGCCTCCCTGATCCACCTCCCTAGTCACCCAGTCAAAAATTCAACGAGGCTGGTCTTGACATGACCTCCCCTGGTGAAACCATGCTGCCTTGGGTCCTGTAGTCCATTGACAACCAGATGTTCCACCAATCTCTCCTTCAGTAGTGCTTCCATGATCTTCCCACTACCGAGGTGAGGCTGACTGGTCTGTAGTTGCCTGCTTCCTCTTTGTTCCCACTTTTGTATAAGAGGACTACATCTGCTGTCCTCCAGTCTTTAGTACCTCCTGTTTCCAGTGATCGGCTAAACAGGATAGCCAGAGGTTCAGCCACCACTCTCTTAGTTCTTTAAGGACCCTGGGGTGCACCCCATCTGGCCCCATTGCTTTATCAACTCTTACTACTTCCAGTTCCTTCAGGACCCTTTCTGTGTAAAGGGACTTGTGTCCATTTCACCACCATTCTCACCCCTTGTACTCTCTTCAGACCCATTACCCTCCTCTTCCTCAGTAAAGACTGAGCAGAAATACCTGTTCAATATGTCAGCTTTACTGTTGTCATCCTCCACGTCCCCATCCTCCCCTTCAGTCCCACTATCCCTCCCTTGTCTTTCTTTTTCCTTATGTACCTGTAAAAGGTTTTGTTCCTCTACCCACTGATTTTGCAATGTGTTCTTCTGTCTGAGCTTTGGCTTCCCTTACTGACCTCCCTGCCTCCTTTGCTTCTCCTGGTACTTCTCCCTATCCCCTTCTGCCTGTGTCTTTTGTATTGCCTGAATGCAATCTTTTTGGCTTTCACTTTCTTTGCTACCTCTTTGGAAAACCATAAGGTCTCCTCTTCCTTTTCCTCTTGCTAACCTGCTTAATACATAATTCTGTTGTTCTTGTAATCCCCATTTTAAATACTGCCCACTGTTCCTCAACCCCTGATTCCTGTCCCATTCCCTTAATGCCTCTTTCAAGTATCTCCCATTTTCCCAAGTCTGCCCCCTAAAATCCAGGATACGTGTTTTTGTGTGGTTTGGTTCTGCTCTTTCTGTGATTTCAAACCACAATGACTGGTGGTCACTGTTTCCCAGGTGCTCCCCCACTGTTACCCCCATCACACTGTTCCTGTTTGTGAGCACAAGGTCCAGTATTGCCTTCTGCCGAGTTGGTTCCATGACCAGTTGCTTGAGGAAGGCACCCTGAAGGGAGTCCAGGATAAATCTGCTCCTAGTTGATGCTGCTGCTGGGATGCTCCAGTACCACGTCTGGAATATTGAAGTCTTCAACCAGTACTACCTCACTTTGTCTGCCATCCTTTGGATGGCTAGCATCAGCTCCTATCTGTTTCTTCCTCCTGGGCTGGTGGTCTATAGACCACACCTGTGCGGATGGCTGTCCCCATTTTCCTTTCCAGTTTAACCCACAGTATCTCTCCCCATTTTGTTCCTCCTGGATCTCTGTGGCCCTTATGTCATTTTCACATAGAGTGCCACCTCCTCCCTTCCTGCCTGCTCTGTCTCTTCTGAATATGTACGACCAGGTATGGCCATCTCCCAGTCGTGGTTATCACTACACCAGGTTTCAGTGATGGCCACAATGTCCAGGTCTGACTGCACCATGACAGCCTCCAGATCTTCATCTTGTTGCTAAGGCTCCTGGCATTTGCACATGGCTTTCATGATTTGACCTCCTAGACTGTTTCACTGTTCTACTCCAGCCCTTCCTTGGTTGTCATTTATCCCGGTTCTCCTTGCTATCTGCCCTTCTGCTGAATTTTGCCCTTTCTGCTTATCCACCTCTTGGGCACTAATCTCCATCTTTGCACACTGCTTTGCAGAGGTAGCCACCTCTGGTTCACTGGTTCCACTGCTAGCTGTGGGGGAGCGAAAAGTAGGTACCTCCTTGCTGGCCTGCCACCCCTTTGCTAGTTTAAATGCTTGTCAATGTAGCATTTAAACTTATCATTGAGTGCTTGATTCCCTCCAGGATGGATGCAGGCCGCCAGGCTTGAACAAACCTCCATCCCTCCAGGTGGGTCCCCAGTCACCAATGAATCCAAACCCTTCCTCACAGCACCAGTTCTTCAACCATGAGTTAAAGTTCTTGGTGCATGCACTCCTATGCTCTTCCTGCCTCTCACAGGTAGTACTCTGAGAAAGTGACAGAAGTAGCTACTTGTTGAGCCCCTCCTCAGTTTCCTAAACTCTTCCTGAACTTCCTTTGGCTCCTCATTTGCCAGGTCATTAGTACCTAGGTGGATAATGACATCCAGCTCTCACCTCCTGCCTTGCCTTCCCAGTGATCCCCAGGATCTTCCTTCCATCTCTCCATGCCGTGGCACCTGGTAGGTACTTCACCTCCCTGTCCTCCCCCTCCTGTGTTCTAGCTGGATCCCTCTTATGATGGAGTCCCCCACAGGATTCGCTTCCTCCTCCTCCTCTGGGGTCCACTGCTTTTCCCGCTGAGGTCACCTCCTTGGCTAACCTCCACATCCTTTCCTTCCACTTCTCGGGTGCCTCTATTTGGTTGTCCCTCGTTTGCCAGTGTGGCATATGAGTTCTTGAGTGGAATAGGATCTGGGATGTGCCTCTGCCTGACCACTCTAACCCTCCCTGAGCCCACTGTCATCCAAGTGCTCTTCGCTCGGCATCCTTTGAGGCAGTTGCATTGGACTGGGTGGTCCCGGATAGGGGTGATGGTACTCCTGACCCAGTTTACTCCTCGCCTGAGTCTGGCTACCTCATCCCGCAGTCCAGAGATGCATGCAGATAGGGCAGCACCTCAGTGTCCAGAAGGTCTGCCTGAATATGGCTGCCCCACAGCCACTGCATTGCACCACCCCACATTATACTGCAATTCCACTACTTATCTGCTACTGAAGCTCTCCTAGTTCCCTTTTTATTAATTTACTGTCCTAAAAATCCTGCCACTGAACCTCAGATAATTTTCTTTAAAAAAAAAAAGAAACCAAGAAACCAATAAATAAATAAATGAGTCAAAACACTTGTCCTGCTGAGGGTGGGCTTCTTCCCCCTTATGCCCCTCCTACTTCACACCCCTTACTATACCCTGTGTTTAGCTCCTGTCAATCAGATTTAACAGGGCATATAATTAAGAGTTGGGAGGAGGGAGAGGGGGGGCGAAAATTTGCAGCAATTAAAGACAGCACAGAATTACACCACCACCATGTTTTAAATTTTCAACAGCCCAAAAACAATTATAAGTAAAGACAACAAAGAAAGTATAGTGTCACTAAAAGCCCACAATCTAAGTTTAAAAGAAAAATAGCAATTACCAGTTACTCTAAAGCACTGAATTGAATATGTTTCCTTCCTTCCCCTTCTGGCTTCTTCTGAGAAAATAAAACTCTACTTGCTACTTCAACTCTGACTAAGCCCCACCTCCAGTTATCACGTAGCTGAGGTCAGAGGCCAGACAATTAACACCCTTCACCCAACTACAGGGCAGTCAGACAAGCCAAAATAAAATTTGCAGCAATTAAAGACAGCACAGAATTACACCACCACTATGTTTTAAATCTTCAACAGCCCAAAAACAATTATAAGTAAAGACAACAAAGAAAGTATAGTGTCACTAAAAGCCCACAATCTAAGTTTAAAAGAAAAATAGCAATTACCAGTTACTCTAAAGCACTGAATTGAATATGTTTCCTTCCTTCCCCTTCTGGCTTCTTCTTTAGCATCTCTGTAGACAATTGCTATACATCTGTTTCCCATAACAGTTATAATTGCTTTTCTGTTTAAGGTTTATAAACTATTACAGCATTGCGTGAGGCAAAATCAGCTTTGTTTCACATTTTCTGTTCTTTGGTCACCCCCAAATCACATCCGATTAACAATCTGGTTTATGTCATATGGCTGTCAACAATAAACCTGAGCCCCTCAAAGTCTCAAGGCAGTTCAAGGTATTTTTTCGAGTTCAGTTGGAGGTTGTGTTCAGGCAGTCACTCAGAAATCCACAAGTCAGATTCGGACAAGGCCCTCCAGGGTGATCGTCTTCCCAGCCCCCACAGTGCCAGTGGCCTGCTCTCTCTGTCAGTAGGCCCTCAATAACAGATCTTGTTTTTAAAACCGACCTACACAGTTCCCATAGAAGGGGGAAAGAGGAGGGTACCCCATCTTACAAAATTTTTGCCTTACTTGTTGATTCATTGACCCGGATCCCTTGTGTCACAGTCCATCTCTTTCCTGGAATCTTCTCTGGGCTGGCTGTCCCTCTAAGTAATCCCATCTATGAGAACCGGAGATCCGTATTTCTTCAGGGTGGTGCAGATGTTCGCACTCAGTGTGGCAGCTTGTGCTGATCATGCGTGCTGCTGCTTAGGGGCTCCTTTTCGCGCTACCGCCCAAGCTGACTGCAACAGCTCCTTCTCGAGGCGCTCTTTGACGAGGTGTGGGACCATAATACCTATGCCCTCCAGAAAACACGCCGCTGCTACTAGTTCTTCATAGATTTTGATGCCCCGGCCTGTTTCCACCTTTAGACAAGCCAGGAAGAGCATTTGGGCTTTCACATTCTTAGCTCTCAGTTGTTTCAAAATGGGCCATATGGCACGTCTGCTCTCCTGCACTGTAGTCGTGTAATCATTATCGATGGTAATACGATGTTCCTTAAAGATAATAGCTTGCATTCTACAGGCTCTTCGGAGGATCTCCTCCTTCATGTGTAGGATGTTAGTTTATCGATGATAGACCTGGGGCGAGCCCCTGGGTTGTTGGGCCGCTGCACTAGTGAGCGATGGGCCCTGTCCATAGAGACATTAAAATCTGGCGAGAGTTTTAATGATTCTTTGAGGACTGTCTGCAAGTAGGAGATCATGTCCTGTGTTCCCAGTTCTTTGCCCTCCAGTACACCATACACGCGGATATTCTAGTGCCTGCTCCTGCCCTCTAGGTCATCCAGCTTGCTCGTTAACTCTCTTTTTCTTGTGAGGAGGAATAGCAGGAGTCTGTCATGCCTGTCAGCCTGAACCATGACACTCGTCAATCCCAGCTCCAACTGATCGGCTCTGTGCTCTATCTTGTTCAGATCTGCCTTTTATTCTTTTAGCGTAGAGTCTATTTTAGATACAGTTTTAGCCGTCTGGAGTATCGATGCCACCAGTTGCGTGCAGTCTTCTTCAGTCATGGTTGGGAGTACCTTTTGGGCCTCGTCTTCTCCAGAGTCGATTTTTCCAGCTGTAACATTTGCTGCAGCTTTTGTACTGGAGTGTGAACGTTCCTGGTGAGTAGGACCTTTGATATAGTGGATTTTGCGGGCGATTGCATTGTAAACAACCGATGGATGCCTTTAGATTGTATTTGGGGCTAGTGAGAGAGGAGAGTTAAGCAGTCATCTCACTACTGACGTCAACGGAAGTCCTAATTTTTATTTTAATATTACAAATAAATACGTGTGAAGGGGTGGGGAAGGACTGTCTTTACCTTCCCCGACCTCCGTATTCAGGGGCAAAGTCTTTTGATTTAAAAGTGAAAGTGCCACCTGCAGGAGTTTTGATCTAGCGGCTCCTGTGGCGGCACATCAAAGGCACAGTTGTCAGTGGTTTGAAAAGCTGAATGGCAGTTTAAAGCTGTTGGGGTAGCTCGAGCTGGGGAGGCAGCATGAGGACTGGGCAGCAGCTCTCAGTGCTGATTGGTTAAGCAGTCAAGCCAGTGACCCAGTGACTTGCATAACCATTAGCACTGCTTCCTTAGCCATCCAGTCAGGGGGTCCCCCAGGATAGCCACATCCCCTGAAGTGAGCATAAAAGGATGCTGCCAGGGGTGCTAAAAGTCAGGAGGGGGAGTCTAGAGGAGGAGCCCCAGAAGGGGAGCCCCTGGAGAAGAGCTCCTGGGGAAGGAGCTCGCTGGAGAAGAGCTCCTGAAGAAGGAGCTCGCTGATGCTTGCCCAGTGTGTGTGTGGGGGGGTATCCAAGTGTAATGACTTGGTTAAATTGAGGTCTCCCCTAGAATCAGTTGACCCTGGAGAAGGTCCATCATCCTGCCTAGGAACTGCTTAAAGACCAGTGAAGCTGAATTAGGTGGGGAATAGACATTTTGCAGTGTAACCTCTGCATTAAAGAGTCGACCTTGAATAATGATGTACCATCTCTGAGAGTCACAAAATTCATAGTGTAAAGTAAAAGAGGTAGTTGAGGGAATTAATATTGTGATCACCCCTCATGCTTCCTCTTACCATAGGAAGAGAATACACTGCATATCTATCCCCATGCTAGTTTCTGGTGTTCTTTGGCAGTCAGGTGGATTTCCTGAAGGAAAATGACATCAGCTGGGCAAGCATGGAGCGACTGAATAAATTTGGTTCGCCTAATCCTCCCTCCCATGATCCGTCTCCACTTGTATTACCTTGCAAACTTCCTGCCCTTGTCCTCCCTTCCAGTGGGCGCACCTGTCTCTAATTAGAATTAGGTGTCAATCAGCACTGTCCATATCCTGCCTATCCAATCTACTCCTTTACCAGGCTTTCACTGCCTCTCATTTGCAGCCTGCTGTATCCAGTTGCCACACTGATTGCCCTATCATTAGTACTGACATTTTACTGTGTTACAATTACCTGGGCCAGCTCTGCCTCATTGCTATCCACTGCTGATCTCATGCCAGCCAATGGTTCACCCCTTCATTTAGCAATAGTTGTTTCCTGTTTCACCACCTTCCGCATAATACCTATCTGCTGGCCCTAACATTTATCACCAGTCTACCACCTATAAACTTTGGCTGCTACCTACTTCTCCTAGTCTTAGCCTCCCACCTCTTAAACACCCGACCTCTCTGCCCCCCCCCAGCAGTATGAGACCCCTTGTGGCTACCCAGCTGATGTCCAGCATCCTGCTAGGCATTAGTTTGGTCACTGAGAGCTGTGCCCATATTCTAGCAAAGAAGCAAGGTACTCTGTTGTATTTCCACCCCATATCTAGTCTAGTGACTCTTCCACTCCCCTCCGGGTGTTGGATGTTCCATTCCCACCCCTCTGTCTCCCACTGGCCTTCATATCCACAAGAGACCGCCATCTCCTTCTTATCTTCCCAAACCCTCCATTGACCATCCACTTTAATCTCTGCTGTCCCAAGCTCCCTTTTCTCACTATGCTCTCACTGATTGCTGGAGACGTGGAGAGTAATCCTGGCCAAGGAAATTCCTCCGTCTCATATAACAGCACTACCTGGGTGCACAAACATGGCCTAAACATTCTCCATCTTAACCTTTGCAGAGCCACAGACTGATATATCAGTGCAGATTTCCTATATGTTTCAATTCTATTGGGAGCGTAACAGTTAATATTTGCAGTCTTATACCCAGACTTGCCGAGTTGGAGGCTTGGGTTTCTGTATAATCCTGATATCCTCGGCATCTCAGAGACCTGGCTAAAACCCACTATCCCCAACCCTAGCTGTAACCTGCTTGGCTGCACCTTCATTAAGCATGACCGCGGCGGAGCTCGAAGAGGAGGAGGGTTACTTCTCGACTTCAAAAACTCCCTTAGCGCCACCCTATCCTTACAGTTCACAGCCATCTCTCCTAGCATGTGGCTCATCACTGAACTGTCTATCGGGGCCTCTGAGAAAACTGTATATTGACTGCTGCTACACCCCCCCCCCAAAGTAGCAGCTTTCACACCTACTTAACAACCTCGGGACTCTCTCCCCTCCTAGGGAAATCAGTTTACTGGGTGACTTCAACCTCAATTGGCAAGGTAGCTCCTGAACTGAATGCAGTGACCTTATTGAACAGTAAAACTTTACCTGACTCATCACTACCCCTACCCGCCATAACAACTGGTACCTTAATCACTCCACCCTTGACTGGATACTGACAAACAGAGAAGACAGTATCACCCATGCTGGTATCCTGTCTGACTCCATTAGTAACCACTCACCAACTTATTGTATCTGGTCCTCTAAAATGTCTTGCCCACCACCCAAATATCTGATTTTCTGGGACTACTCGAAGTACGATCCTATCTGGTTACATGCTGATCAGGACTACAGACTGGTCAGTCCTCCACAATATGAAGGATGTCACCTCAGCCTTTGGCTTCCTGATCTCCACCCTCACTGCAGTCCAAGATAAACACTTCCCATTAACCACCAGAAGGGTGCGTGGCAGAGACACTCGCTGGCTCTCTAAGGACCTTGTAAGGCTGATGAAGGAAAGGGATGCCAAATGGGCAACCTGCAAAGCCTCTCCCTTCCCAGTGCCCTGGCATGAACACAGACGCCTATGCAACCTCTGTAAATGAAGTATCAGTTTATTTATTTATTTAGTTTTTGTTGCCCGGGTAAGTGCACTAGACAAATTCTGCCTATTTTCAGGCACGACCCGGGGGAGGGGGTTACAGATGAATGCCAACTGACCTTGAACCAGATTATTTTTTTTTTATACTTCCTTTATTAGGCAATGAGTTAATACTTAGGTTTTTAGTTATAACATTCAGTATCATCATCTTTTACATTTAGATTTTACAGTTTATAGCTATTTATAATTATAACTACTAACTTATTCATGTTTTTTGATACTTATTAAAGTTAATCAGAAACTTAAGACATACAAAAAAACGGTATAAAAATAACATACAAACAGTTGAAAACAGGAACAGGTTTCAGGTTGAAAACAGACATAAATTAAATAGGTACAATTGGTTAAGTCTGTTGTTGTATGGAGTTATTCAGGATGTACATTCCTTAATTCATTATCTACTTGTGAAGAGATTAGATCCTGGGGACTAATACACAGGGGTTAATAGTGTATTGCTGTCTGTGGGTGCTTTCTTTTCTTATTGGCATCTCCTCCATTTTCATTACTGAATCTGTTCTTGATTTTACTCCCATCTGGTCCAGTATGTAATATAAGTTTCTATTTTGTTATTTAGAGGATATGACATTTACTCATTGTGTTGTATGTTACGAATTAGTGCTTTCCATTCCCCTATAGTAGGAGGGATGTTCTGAAGCCATTTTTTGGTAATGGACTTATAGGTGGCACCTAGTAGAATAGCCCATAGATATAAAATGGCTTTATCTTTCATTCCTTCAGGTGGTATACCTAACACTAGGTTTATCCCTGTGATTGGATGTTGACAGCCCAGTATACTAGTTATATGGCATGAAATTGTGGACCAAAAGGTGTTTATTTTCGGGCAGTCATAAAAAATGTGCTTGTGTGAAGCCCTGCTTTCCCCACATTGTCGCCAGCAACTTTCTGATGTCCCTGGGCTTTTCTGAGCTAGTGTTGTGGGTACCAAAAAAAATCTTGCCCTAACCTTCCATATAAACTCCCTCCACAGAAGGGGAGGAAATGGCAGACCAAGTATTTTTCCATATTTTAGGCCAATCTTTGAGACTAATTACTTGACTAAATTCTTTTTCCCAGTTTGTTTGACTGGGTCCATGGAATGTTTGTTTAGCAGGATCAGGAATTTATAAATTATTGAAATGGCTTTTTCACCTAATGATGAAGACCAAATTTGAGAAAATGGAGTTTGATCTTCCCGTATTTGAAACTCCCTCTCCCTTAATCTGAGTTGTTTTATTACATAGTCCCTCATTTGGTAGAAATACAGCCTGTCTTTCTCGTTCCATGCAAATCTCTCCTGACCTTCCTCAAAAGTTATAACTGCATTTCCTTTAATGATTTGCCATGGGGCTACCATACCCTTCTTTGCTTGGGAATTGTACCAAGGTTTTAGTAGGGTGAGTCAAAATGCGTATTCACTAAAAAACATTGGTATTTCCAAAAATGGTTTAGTATTTGTTTATTTTTGGTTCCTCTCCTCCAGCCTTCCAATATTGGAGAAGTAGCTTTCGATGTGGTTTGTAGGGTTCGTTTAAATAGAGGGGGGGGAGAATAGAACTGCTGGTAGGGGGGGGGACTTTTCCCTGGACATATCTATTTGTTTCCAAGCTGATTGATATGTTTGGGTTTCCCAGAGTAGCGTCAAATGCAACTGGGCAGCAGCCCAGTAATCAGCAAGGGAAGGGAAGGATATTCCCCCCATTATTTGAGGAAGCGAAAGTTTTTTAAGGTGAAGTCGAGGTTTCCTATGATTCCATTGAAAGGCAATAAATGATTTCTGCCATGAGAGTATTTCTTTAGGGTGGATGATACAGGGCACACATTGAAAAAGGTATAAGAGGTGGGGCAGTGCATTCATCTTAAGGGACATGGTACGGGTATAAAAAGAAGTTGGAAGAAGGTCCCATCTTCTCTTATCACCTTGTAGTGTTTCAATTAGGGGAATGTAGTTTTGTTTGTACAATTGGGATAGGTCTTTGGGGATCTGTATTCCCAAATGCTTAAGGGAAGAACCATCCCATTTAATGGGATATCTAGAGTGGAGCAAGGGTGACCGTTAATACTTTACAAGTAGGGCTTCAGTCTTATTGATATTAAGGGTGTATTTAGACATGCGTGAAAAATCTTGAATTTTCTGAAGAACAGCTGGCATTGAGGATTCTGGGTTGGTTAGATATAGTGAAAGGTTATCTGCGAACAACGCTAATTTGTGCTCTTTTGTTGAGATTTTAATGCCTTGAACTTCAGGGGAATATCTTAAGTATTGTGCTAGTGGTTCGATATAATATGCAAATAAGAGTGGGGATAGGGGTCAACCTTGTCTAGTTCCCCTATAAAGGGAGAAACGTTGTGATATGTGTCCATTAGCTCGGATATATCCGGTGGGGCTCTTATAAAATTTAAATAGGGTTTCTATAAACTGGTCCGGGAAACCAAAGCGGGCAAGGACGTCCCTCAAAAACCTCCATGATAATATGTCGAGTGCTTTTTCTGCGTCTAATCCTAGGAGGAGTGTAGGTATGTTTTGGGATTGAGTGTGTTCCAATTGGTATATAGTTCGTCTTGCATTGCCTTGGGCCTGACGACCAGGAATAAACCCACATTGGTCCATATGGATTTTACTAGGGGTGAATTGTATGAGCCTTCTAGCCATGATAGAGGTTAAAATTTTGTAGTCTGTATTTGATATGGATATGGGTCTATAAGATGCACGTGGGTGAGGTCCTTGCCCGCTTCGTATAACTGAAATTATGACTTCATTCACGGGGGAGACAATTCCTTCTTTGAAGTAATATGAGCAAACACTCTACCAAGTTGGGGGGGGGGGAGTTAAGGCTTTGGAGAGCGATTTGTAGAATTCCCCCGGGAGTCCATCAGACCCCAGGCATTTCCCTGTTTTTAAGTTGCCTATTACTGTTTCAGTCTCCTTTATTGTTATTGGGGTAATCAGCTGGAGTCTTTGCTGTGCGGATAAAGATGGGAGATTTAGGGATTTGAGGAAATTTTGTATTTCCTGTTCTGAGGAGGTATCTTTAGCTTTATAGAGCAATGAGTAATAGTTAAAGAATGCATCTGCTATTCCTTTGGTAGTATTTTGTACTGTGCCCGTTTGTGGATGTCTAATTTTTATTGTATTAGATTTTATTTTTTGTACCCTCAGTTGTCGTGCTATTAATCTAAGCGAGTGGGGGCCACCGTCGTAGTATTTATGTCTTAAGAACATTAGTTTCTGTTCTATAGAGTAATCTAATATTTTATTACGCTCGTTCTTTAAGTGAATCAGCTCTATACTTCTGAACTTGATCACTTTAATGCTTTGTAGATCTTCCAGCTCTTTTATTTTCCTTTCTAAGTATATTCGCTGTGCGTCTCTTAGTTTCTTCTTATTTGCTGAAATACTAATCAATTTTCCCCTAACAATTATACTGATACTGACAATTATAACTGATAGTGTCCCAGAGAATAGACACTGTAGTGTCTGTAGTATCATTCTCCTGTAGTGCCTGGGCAGTTGTGTCTTCTATAGATTTTAGGACTTGTTTATCCCTTAGTAGGGAAAGATTTAACCTCCAAAAAGTTGTTTTTCTGTTTGCCTGCGGGCAAAATTGACAGAAAATCGGGGCGTGGTCTGACAGTGCAAAATCTCCAGACCAGATCTTTATTATTTCTCTCATTTGAGAAACCCAACCGTTCTAATTTTCTGTGCTCAGACAAAGAGAGATGCGTCTCCTGCAATAAAACAATGTTTGCCCCTGCCCTTTTCATATTCTGAATGATTTTGCTCCTTTTAATGGGGTTTGTAATTCCATGCTCATTATATGTGCAAATGGTATATGGCAGTGCGCTAGTCATAATTATTCCCCAGTTGCTTTCCTGTTATCCATCCCCTTGGCTTGATTTCTAAAACACTGCGGCCTCCTCCAATGCCATTTTCTGTCCAAGTTAGTACATCTGAATCTCCATCTGTCTGCTTCATATACCCAAATACAAGATAACATTTTACATAGGCCAAGATGGCTTTAACATGAATTATATCAACTAAATTAACCTTAACTGGTTGCTTCCAAGGTGGGGGCTAATACCCCAAATTAGCCCTTTTATTCTGTCTCTGTTAAGAGAAGAATGAGAAGGATTGCTAGAGCTTCCGTTGCCGGAAGACCTCATTCTGAGCTACAGGTGTTATTGTGCTCCTATAATGCGTATGCTAGAGATAAAAAGCTGTACTTTAGGTGAAAAAATAGATACAAAAGGTATCTAGGTCACGGGCTGCACAAGGTCTATCTATCTTCCTATCCAGTCCACTGACCTATGAAACAAATTATAACCATGTTCACTTTAATAACAGAGTGCAGTGGAGTTGCTGGTTAAACTTTAAGAATGTTAGTTCCAAGCTTGACCAACTTCAGTGGTACATGAAGGACATCCCCCCCCCCGAATCCTACCTCCCCATCTCGCTATATATCTTTCTTCTCATTTCAGAGAATAACTACTGATTACTATCTGGGTTAACTTTCTTTTCTAAGATGTTCTTGTGACTTGCGTCCTATAGGTGGAGGTGTACACTTGGCAGGGGGTACTAGTGCTCAGAGCTGTGATTTGATATCGAGATTTGACAATGCAGGTAGTTACTGGAGGAGTGCTTTCAAATACAGCTTATTGTAGGTAATAACCTCTACAGTTAATTTTAGGAATTAATCCTTTGCTCTCCTACTGCATTTACCGCTTGATTCCCTCTTTCCTATGCCTTTAATTAGATTCCCCTCCTCTTTTGCTTTGCATGGGTCTCTTAGTGAGGAGTTGGGAACTCAGGGGACCATTGCTATCCTTTATACCAGGAAAGATATTCATTTATACTCAGGGCATTGTATTTCTTTTACCCGTCCCCCAACCATGATTTAATTCACAGACGGGTTTCTCCCTCACTTAAATGTCGTGAGCGGTCATCTTGTTTAGCTCAGTAATCTAACCCCACTAAGTTTTACCTTGTCTCTACCTGAAGGATAAATAACAAGTCGAACACATAATTAAGTGAAGAGTAAGGGAAGGGAAAACCCAGAGATGCATTTGTTCTCAATTTAGATCGAAATGTCTTTTGACCAAGTAATGCAGACTTTACAGCTTATTAGGGGCCAACTTGTGTCAGTGATTCGAGCTGGCCAGGTCATAATTCTAGTTGTAATATTAGCTTTGGTTTCTCTGGATCCATTCATGTCATATCACCGTTTCTCCTCCCCCTACTCCCCTCCCTCCCACTTGGGCTCGTGATGTGAATACAAGGAGTGACACTTATCTTTTGCTAGTCCTCTGGTTTAGGAAGAGAGTTCAAGGGGGAATTTCGCCTTGGTTTTCGGCGATTGCTGAGTTTGTCTGGAGTATTTGCAACAGTTCAAGCCGGTTTGTCTGCCTTGTCTCCCTGCTTGTTTAGCATGCTCTGCAGTCTATGTAGCGCTTCTCCGTGTTGCAATATTTTGGTTCCCATCGTCTTCCTGTTCTGGTTGCGCTGCCATATTGGACCGCCCCTCCCATTATTTTGGGTCTGGTTTTCTAATATCTGTATTTTCCTTTCCTTCAGAGCTTCTGTTGCTTCTTCTACCGTAGAGTACATTTTCATCCCATCCTCCCAAAAAATCCGGTGTACAGCCGGGTAAGAAGTGTGGAAACGGATCGCTTTCAAATCTTGTACGAGACAGTTGTTCTGATTCTCCGTCTGTATCGTACCCAGCCGCGTGGGAGCTCGCCAGGGAGAGAGAGAGACCTGCTGGGGGGATCCTCCTGAAATTGAGTGCCATCCATGTTCTTTTCTTTCCCTCTGGTTCGATTTCTGCCTCTGTAGCTTTCCAGTTGCTTTCCTCCTGAGCTTCTCGACATTATTAGTTGAATTATATAGGATTTAGGAGGTTAGATCAGTAGACTGGATAGGGAGCCTCAAGCGCTAAGCTCCTAGCAGTTCCGTGACGTCACCGGAAGTCCAACCTTGAACCAGATTAAGTGCCAGTAAGGCGTTTACTTTTGCAGTCTGCAGGCCCACAGCCTTGGCACCCCTAGGCTTTTCTGGTCCGCTGTCCACTCCCTGCTCACTCCTGGGACCAAGCAGCTTCCCCTGCAACTCTCCACACCGTCTGGATGACTAACCGACGTGTCAGAAGTTGCCAGTTCCCTCAATGCCAAATTTAACAACCTAACTGACTACCTCGCCACACTCTCCTCTGATAACCTCAGTCTTCCCCACCTTAGCCAGTTCTCCATGGACTCAAACATACCACCATTTTATTTTAAAATCATCTCCCCCCCGTGACACATGCAAACTCTTTCTGGGCCTCCCAAACAGGGGAAGCGCTGGCAGTGATGGCCTCTACCCCCATGTCCTCCAAATTGTGGCTAACACTATTGCCAAACCCCTTGCTACAGTCTTCAGTCTCTCTCTCACCACAGCCACAGTACCTCCTCTATGGAAACAAGCTAGGGTTCTCCCAGTCTTTATATCTGGAGACCCTTGCAACATGGACAACTAACACCCTATATCTATCCTTTCTCACCTTAGCAAATTGCTGGAAGAAATTGATCACTCCCAGATCGCTGACCATGTGACCAAATACAACCTCCTCTGCCCTCAACAGCATGGCTTCAGGGAGGGCCATAGAACTACCACGGCCCCGGCTTGTTTCTTTGACCATGTTCTCTGCAACATGGATGATGAAAAGCTCACCAGGGCAGTCTCTATGGACTTCTTCCAAAGCATTTGACTTGGACAACCACAGCATCCTTCTTGGCAAACTCAGTAGTCTCAGTTGGTCCCCTGACACCTGTGCCAGGTTCCGCGACTACCTTTCTAGTCGCTCCTAAACAGTCTGTACCGGTGGTATTACCTCTACCAGCATGCCTGTCTCCACTGGAGTCCCCCCAGGGATCAATCATAGAGCCCATTCTATTCTCCATTTAGGTAAACTCCCTCCTGAAGAACAGTCTTTCCTACTGCTCTTTACTGTTTGCTGACAACTTCATTCTGTACCATAGTGATACGTCTCTGGCTAACCTATCCACTACACTCACCTCCAGTTACTGCAGTGTCAACAACTGGTTCACTGCCAACAGATTGCTAGTTAACACCAAGAAAACCAAGGCCATGCTTTTTGGCACCACGCCCAGACTAACCAAGCTAGCCCATGACCTTAACACCCTTAGTGTCCTATCTCCTGAAGGCCCCTTAGAGACAGTTAATTCCTTTAAATACCTTGGCATCACTCTTTACCCTGCCTAGACCTTCTCTGACCATACTGAGCTTATGACCCGACGCATAAATCAGAAACTGGGGATTGATTACCGATTAGCTAACTACCTAACCCTGGAAGCCCGACTCATCATTCCCCAGTGCAACCTCCTCCCCTTCTGAACTAAGGATTTCCTGTTTTTTCTCAAACTATGTCCACTAGCCAAGTTAGATTAAACCCTACCTGCAACAATATCTGTAAATTCGCCCTCCTGGCACCCTACAACACCCACCACTGCACCCTTTACCAGGCCTTTGGATGACTCCACCCACCCCCATGGCAGACATGACTACCTCCTGGATTGTACCGTAGATAAGGCCATCAGAGAACATGATGTTTCCCCTCTCTCCTCCTTGCTTCGACCCAAATCGCATTGGGGCACTCTCCACTGCTCCTCTAGTCGCTCACTGGAATGTCCACAGGTCTCCACCTGTATGGGGCAAAAAGCTATCTCTTCTCCTGCCCCTACCTTGTGGAACAGCTTGCCATCCCCATTGAGGGACCTGGACTCCAACATGCAATTCTGCTCCCTCTTCAAGAAGCACTTTATGACCACTCTTATCTGCTCAGGCTCCCCAGGGTGAGTATCATGTACTGGGGTTCTCCATTCTTCCTCTCTCCCTCATTAGGCCTGTCTCACCTAACTTGGAACATCTTGTGGCTATGTGCTGTTAGTCCACTGCCTTGTCATGGATGTCATGCCTTGTCCTGTTGTATGTTCACGTCACTGGTCCACATTTAATTTCATTTCATTTCAGTTTTTATTTTATACTGGAAGGTCTGTGAGCACAAGTGCCCGTTTTCGCAGATGTCCAGTTTCAAAATACACAAACATTAAAATACAAATATATACAGATTATAAGACAAATAACTGTACAGACACTTAAATAAATATAATCTAAAACGTTTACAGACAGAATCTGCAGATAACTTTTGTTCAGGTAATCCTTTAAAACTAACAACTCTACAACAATTAATGATATAACTAGGTAATTGATTATATAGCCTAGTAGTTTTAAACTGTAGAGAATTTTGTGCAAAATTTGTTCTAAATAAAGGTAGTTTAAACTGATTTTTAAAACTAGATCTAGTGAGGGTAAAAGACATATTGTTGGGAAACAAACTTGCAACACTGTTTGGAACAAAACCTAACTGAATTTTATGTAAAAATGTCAGTGCTCGAAGATTAAACAAAGCCCCCCTCCCCCCAGGGCAGCTCGTCTTCTCTGGTGGGAGGGTGGGGAAGCACCTCCGGTCTGCTGGCCCCTGGCGGAAGCCAGGAGCACAGCATGGCTGCCTGAGCTGAAATAGCTGGGACTGGTGGACGTCAGCATACGCCTAGATGTCAGTGGCATGCCACTCCCGGGGAGAAAACCCAGGAAACTGCCCTGGCTGACCGGATGACGGTACCTCTGGTCTCCTGCTGCCACTGAGCCTCAATAGCTGGTCCTGCCTCAGTGGCACCCTGGACCAACTTGAATAGTGTGCTGGATCCTGCCACTAGTGCCTTCCCTCTTAGAGGAGGTGGACCTGTCCGTCGAAAGGGATACGCTGGATTACCCTGGAGGAGCCATAATGTGAGGTAAGAGGCCAGTGAGAGGACGGGGGGAGCAGACAGTGAAGACCTTGACAGGGACCCGAAGGAGTGGCTGACTAGGGGCAAGGATGAGGGATAAACAAATCGTATAAAAAAAAAAGCCTCAAGGGGTAAACATCCAGATTTCTCATATAAAGTACAGTGGTGTACCATCCTGGGTAAACAGGTAATAAAGCAATAAAATACTATGGTAAGTAACTTTCAATTTATTCAACATTTTCTCAGAGGAGAATGAATAGACAGCAGAGCCATACATCAATAAAGAAAACACAAAGCTGTTAGCCAATAAAGTCCTTGCTTCTGGAGTGAGATATTTTTAAATACTGCATAAAATACCCAAACGTTGGTGCAGTTTGCTAATTAAAGAAACAGTGTGCAAATCATAAGTTAAGTGCTGATCTAAGACTATTCCCAAATACTTAAAACTGTGAACCCTTTCAAGTAAGTTGCCAAAATTATAAAATAATTTGAAATCCCAGTTGCTTTGATTCCTGATACCAGAAAAAATCATGAATTTAGTTTTTACCGAATTAAGCACAAATTTATGAAAATTAAACCACGAATGTAAGGCCTCATCAGAACCAGAACAAAATAGTATGGCATCATCTGCATGTAAAATAGTTTCTGTATTTAGACAAATTTCCAGTAATGAATTTATAAACATGGAGAACAACAGGGGTACTAAAATGGACCCTTGTGGAACCCCATAGTTTAATAAATTTTCCTGAGAAAGGGACCCATTAATTAACATCTTCTGTGTTCTACTGCAGAAATAATGAGCAAGATATCCAATCACCTCCTCCGAGAAATTGATTTTACTCATTAGTTTTTCCAGTACCCCATGATCAACTAACTCAAATGCCTTGGTGAGGTCCACAAAAGCCGCTGCCACGAGACTGCCTGCATCGAGGGCAGCTCGGGCTTGGCTGATGAACCTCACCAATGCAGTCTCCATATTATGATCCTCTCTGAATCCATGTGGGGAGGGAGTCCAAAGGTCATGTTTACCAAGGTGCTCATTAATTTGATCGTACACAGTTTTTTCCAAAACCTTTGACAAAGGAGCTAAAAGTGATATTGGACAATAGTTATTAAGATCCATCCTGACGCCAGCTTTAAAGAGCAGCTATCGCACTCTATATCGAATTCCCCCCCCTAAGAAGCACAAGGAACCCTTACCTGCCCCCAAATCAAATCTTTTAAGTAATTTTCTCTATTTAGTGCTCCGATTTAGGAAGGGAAGGGATCGTATTTTTGCTCCATGGAGCTCCGCCACGCCAATCCCTTCCACTTCCTTGTACCTCTGCACCGTGCACTCTGCCCCCAATCCGCCCCTGCACTGCTATGTTTTGTGACATCAGTGTATGAGGAGCGTGGGGGAGAGCTTCCATTGCAGTGAATGGGGCTATGTTTAAAAGTTTAAATTTCATAGTTTAGATGGCAAGTCGGAATAAGTCATGGCTACCGCTTAACTAACAAGACCTTGACAAAAGGGAATAATTAAACAATTTTGTAAGGGGAAAAACCTTGGCTCTACCATCCTTTTTAAAAATTCAAAAAATCTAGGTTATCTAGGCCAATATGAGGCCGAGGATCCATTTTATGTAAGTAATGAAAAGCATCATCAGATGTTAAAGCCTGAAAATAAAATTTAGGAACTCTGCTCTCAGAATTTTGTATTACTGTATCGGATCCATTACAAGAACCCCTATTCAAATTACAGTCCAGTTGACTGAATGATCTAAATGTGTCCAAGCAGGAAAAATGTGAATTAAACAACTGAGCTACTTGTAAAGATTCACTAACTAAACAACCATTAGACTCAATAGATATTGATTCCACCTTATTCCCCCTACCCATTAATGCATTCAGAGTGTTCCATGTTGGTTTAGAATTACCTTGATCAGAACTCAATTTATTTTTTAAATAATTTACCTTCACTTTCCAAACTTCTGCCTTACCCCATTGCGCATCAATTTATAAGCCTGAAGATCACCACTTCTTTTATTTTTCTGTACTTAGCCCATAATTTATTCCCATGTCTAAACATCTTAAAGTAGCAGTGCAACAAAAATGGGTTAAAATCTGACCCCGACTTTTTTTTCTTCTTAATCAATGCCAGATGTCTTCCAGTTTATTGTGGTGGAAACATTTTCAGTTTTTATTATCATTTAAGAATTTTATTAAAGTTTTAAAATAATTACTTCTCAAGAAAAAAAGATGGTCGTCTCATTTTTGCATAGAAATAATATTGAGGACCCGAGGAGGGTTAGAGTCCAGACAAAAATTCAGATGTACACTACACAGTGCAGGAAGCATTTAGAAAACCCAAATAAACAGTTCTATCAGTATTTTTCATAACTATAGCAGAAAATTAGCTTTTTGGAATAACGTATTTCCTTGCACTGCTGCTTTAAGGAAATGGGAAGTTATCCATTATTTTGTTTCACCCCTAATTCTAACCCTCCTAATCGGTAATAACTCATCACAAATTGCCACAAATTGAGAACAAAAAGAATTTAAGGCCTGGTCAGTATTACCAAATGACATCTAGAAATGACCAATCACTAGTTTCAATGTTAGTTTCAAAAGCCTGGACATCTAAATCCCTAATCCTAAAATAATTAAGCATTCTGGATTTTTTCTTATACAATTTAGCTGACCAGTGACAAAAGATTGCACTGTGGTCACTGAGGCATTCTGGCAACCTCCAACAGTGACAACTTGTGAGGAATCAGTAGTTATTATCACATCACAAATTGACTCATAATTTGTACGATAATTAACTCAAGTAGTCTCAGTGATCATTTGAAAAAGTCCCAGGTCCATAATTAAATTTCTAGCATTTATAGCTTGGGTAGAATCCCAGTGAAGTTTAAAATCTGCTACAGCCAGCCTGTCTCTCTTCATTAGCAAGTACCCCCATTTAGGGAAAAAGCACTCCAGACCAATTGCTCAGTTTGTAATTTGTATTTATTCACTGTATTTCATCCCCCCCAACACACATTTTTCTCTGGCCATGTACCAACTTTGTATAACCTTTATGTTTATTTATTGCCTAGTGTTCTGTATTGTGCTGCAAACAAGGGTAGGGCTTACGGGCGACTGGATGGGCCTAGCGGTGCTTATCTGCCGACAGTGTCTGAGTTTCTATGTATGTTTCTATTTATTGTTCTGTATTTTACATGAAACTTGTACTGCGTGACATTTCTACTGTGTCCTCCTGCGCCATCTCCATGGTTCGGGTCATGCCTGAGAATGGTCCTTGGATCAGTGCACCTACCAGGTCAATAAGTTAATAAATAAAATTTAAGCCATTAATATTTTATGAAAATAGTGTTACGGGGTCACAGCCATAGTGACTGTAAAAGAGGGTAGTCATCTATAAAAACAGGGGTGCCTCCACTCCCCCAGAACTGGCACAGCCCACACCCAGAGCTCCCTGATAGCTGCCCAGCATCACAGACTCCCATCCTGAAGGACAAAACATGTCAGAGAGCCCATAGGGCCAGAGTCAGCCACCAGCAGGGCTTCCACCAAGGCCTACCATGCAGATATAAATGACATGCGCCCAGCAGTAAACAATTTAGAAAAACCAGTAACCCAGTAACAGTCTTTGCATTTTTAGGATATTAAAGCGGGAACCAAAAAAACTATGTATGAACACAGGCCATAGCCTCCAATGGGGGGCATGTCTTCTAGCCATTGCCTATGTATAACAAAATGTAACAAGTAAATTAGGTTTAACCCACCAACTGCGGGTCAGTTTCAGATTGGGGTGAACTTGAGCATAAACATGAACAAAACTAAAGATCAAAAGGCCAACTGGGCCAACTTGTGTCTGTGGGTGGTTTCAGGGACTGCGGTGAACTCCCGCTGGATACCTGTGGTGAGGTGGTGGGAGGTTAAAACTGTGAACTTCCAAAGCAGGGATTAACAAAATCCCCCCTTATGGCAAATTCCCATGGGATTTACCTGGGAGAAGTCCTAACACTGAGAAGTGTAGGGCTACTGCTGGGTCATATAGACCTCTGAAATAGGGGGCGGGGATGGGAGGTTAAGGACCCAAATAAAAAAAAAATCATGAGCTAGAGGAGGGTGAGCTAGAGGTTGAAAAAGGCATTATCTGGGTGTTTGACCGCCATGTCCTTAGGGCTCTGTCCTGACCATATAGATGTTATATCATTAAAGGGAGTCAGCTTGGGAGGGTAGGTGAGGCTGGACATCCATCTTTTTTTTTTTTTCCCCAAATTATTAAACCAGGTGAGATACACTAAGCTGAAAGCTTGTTTGCAGGTGCAACCTGGGAGCACAAGGAAGTTAAGTGACTTGCTCAGGGTCACACAATATGGGGACTGTGGGATTCAAACCCAGGTCTCCAGATTTGCAGCTCAGAGCCTTAAACCACTGCGCCATACTGCCATCTCTGTTGAGCGTGGTTGTCATTAAAGGGTGGGTCACCTTAACACTCCCCAGGTGTATGGTGTGTGTGTGTGGGGGGGCTGTGTGATCTAATCCCAAAACACTGTTGTTCACCCATCAAGTACTAGGGGAAGAGAGGGGACCAGTTAAAGGCAATGGGGGTGGAGGCTTTATAAGCATACACCAGCTCTGTAAAAAAGGAACTGCTTGCTAATCCTCATTCCCATCCATTAAACTAAGTTAGGTAGAGCAGGACGTCTGAGCCTGAATAAAGTTTCTGAGTAAAATCCACACAGCCTGAGTCTTTTGAAAAATGTCACTGCAAAATATCCCAAAGTTTGTCTGCATTTGTGGCCCATCTGGTAAGAGGTGGTGTCATCTTAGGAGCGGGATAGTCCAGTGTCTGTGCCCCGTGGGGGTGCAGGTAGGGTAAGACCCCTTAACTAAATGTGGTCGGGAGTAAGGCCCCCTGCTTTCCAGGCACCCGTTCCCCCTTGCCTTGGTTCGGCACTCCAAATGGGGTAAGCTATAAAGGCGATCCAACTGGCTATGACTTGCAGGTTGTAATGCCTTCAGATGGGGAGCAAATCCATGTAAGGGAGCATAGTAGGTTAAGTAGAGGACCCCCTGCCACATGCTGTAGTCGCTGCCTGATTATAATGGGGATTTACCCTGCTCTGACTGTGTTGGTAAGGGATGCAGTAATTTTTCTTAGAGGCCTTGGGGATGTGAGGGTCGTGATCTGCCACCCAGCTGCTACAGCAGCTGTCATGGAGATCCGCTTCTCAGCAGGTATGGGAATTTAACAAGAAGTTTCAAGTCTGATGGCAGTGAGCAGAGGAGAACCCCCCCCCTCCCGTGAGCGTCAGCCCGTAGGAAATCCAGTATTCCCCCCCCCCTGCAACAACAATAAACATAAGTAGAAGGATATTACTGTCCAGTTCAGGACTGGCCCCCTGCCATGGTTTTCAGCTGGGCAGTGATGCTGTGGAGGGTTTGCTGAGCATGTTGTTTTTTCATTTGAACAGAGTCCATTCCTGTCTGTGTCTGCTGGAGTTTCTGGGACTCTGTTCAGGGAGGACATTTTATCAAATCCCTCACAGACTCCTGTGTTGTTATGTAGAGCATCTCCGGATATTGAACTTGCACGTTTGAGGGATATGGTGTTTGGAATTGTAGTTTGATGGCTCTTAAGGTCTGCAACACTGGGATAAATTCTTGTCTTTGCACCGTGAGACTTGCATAGTCATTGTCAATGTTAACCTTTGTGGTACCATCCATAGTACACTGCTGTTTGCTGCCAGGCTTTTCGGAGCATCATTTTTTTGTGTATGGTACATGTTCAAATATGTAAGGATTGATCTTGGCCGGACCAGGGTTTAGGGCCCAGCATTCTGTATAATCTCTCGAGCTCTAGGTTATATATAGTCTGCAGGTACGGAGAGGGTGGTGTGGAGCCAGGAGTCTAAAAACTTGTTCATATCTGTCCTTTCCAAGTTCTCAGGCATGCCATATATTCTGATGTTTTTATAGCATGCCCTGTTTTCTGCATCTTCCTGCCAGTCTGTAAGAGCTGCCTGTGTCACGACCATCTTTCCCCTCAGGCCCTTCACTGGAGCAGGCAGCAGCAGCACAGCAGAGCCCTGAGCAGAAGGCTGTGCAAACACAGTCCTTGCACTTCACTGGAGCAGGCAGCAACAGCAGCGCAGCAGAGCCCTGAGCAGAAGGCTGTGCAAGCACAGTCCTTGCACTTCACTGGAGCAGGCAGCAACAGCAGCGCAGCAGAGCACTGAGCAGAATGCTCTGCAAGCACAGTCCTTTCGCCCCAGGCCCCTCACTGGAGCAGCAACAGCAGCACAGCAGAGCCCTGAACAGAAGGCTGTGCAAACACAGTCCTTGAACTTCACTGGAGCAGGCAGCAACAGCAGCACAGCAGAGCCCTGAGCAGAAGGCTGTGCAAGCACAGTCCTTGCACTTCACTGGAGCAGGCAGCAACAGCAGCGCAGCAGAGCCCTGAGCAGAATGCTCTGCAAGCACAGTCCTTTCCCCTCAGACCCCTCACTGGAGCAGGAGCAGCAGCACAGCAGAGCCCTGAGCAGAAGGCTGTGCAAGCACAGTCCTTGCCCTTCACTGGAGCAGGCAGCAACAGCAGCGCAGCAGAGCCCTAAGCAGAAGGCTCTGCAAGTGCAGTCCTTTCCCCCCAGGCCTCTTACTGGAGCAGGCAGCAGCACAGCAGAGCCCTGAGCAGAAGGTTCTGCAAGTACAGTCCTTTCGCCCCAGGCCCCTCACTGGAGCAGGCAGCAGCACAGCAGAACCCTGAACAGAAGGCTCTGCAAGCACAGTCCTTTCCCCCCAGGCCCCTCACTGGAACAAACAGCAGTGGCATAGCAGAGCCATGAGCATAAGGTATTTGCCTGAACAATACACTCCTCGGGGTAGCTTGCAGTGTGAACTGTGCTTAAAATAAGGATTTAAGAGATTGAATTTGCTCTCTGTCCAGTGCAGCTGTGGAACTCTCTGTAATTGTTACTTTAATTAATTTGAATTTGCCAGAGTACTACTAATAGTTTCTTTGCTTGCATGTACTGCCTGTGTAATTTACTGGATTTTACAAAGCGCTTTAAGACTGTTTAATGTGCCGGGTGAAGCAGTCTACCTGTTATTTAATTTGATTGTAATCCTGTGTGGAGCCCCATTTCAAACATGTTCTTTGTTCTGTCTCTGGGTACCATGATATGTTACACTGAATCCAGTTCCTTTGTGAAAACCTTCTGAATCACTTCCTTTTGTATTTCTCCCCAGGCCCCTCACTGGAGCAGGCAGCAGCAGCACGGCAGAGCCCTGAGCAGAAGGTATTTGCCTGAACAGCACACTCCTCCTTGGGGGTTTTGCAGTGTGAACTATGTTTGCCCGTCAACACTACGCGTCGACTGTCCCACCCACCCAGGTCCGTCCCTACATTTATTGGGGCTTGTGGTCATGTGACCTGATGTCGACTGCCCCACCCAGGGCTGTCCCTACATTTATTGGGACTTGGGGTCACGTGACACTGTCATGTGACCAGGCTTGAGTTTTCTAAGTGCCCATATTCCCCTTAGCAAGTTATACTCTTTGGCCACTAGGAGTCAGTAGTGAGTACTAATTGCTACCTAATTCCCTAGCTATTCTGTCTCTCCAACTACTCCACTTGCTCCTCTGCCGCTAGTGTTATCCTCCTATTTCCTTCTTTCACTACTTGTTTTCCACCTGACTCAAGGCAACTTTCAACCCCCAACCTTCTACACTAAAGGCAGCTGCCCTACCACTGCGCTATTCCTGCAGCGCTACTATCCCTTATACTTCTGCATCTATTTTGCCTTCTGCCGTGTTGCAGGACAGAAGAGTGGAGGTTGAGGCCGGCCTCCAACCCCGTAAACTTGAGAATCTGTTGTGTTTTTTTGTTTTAAAAAAAAGAAAAAATAGTAAAGACAGTTACAAAAGTGATCTTGATCTCTCTACCCCAATTCTCAGCAAGCCCACTTGAAATCTGTGGTCTAAAGCCCTAGTAACCCCTCTCTTCCAACCTCTAACCTCATTTCCCTGACCTGACTATGTACGCCCATACCCTCTCCTCTCTTCTCCTTCTCATCATTTTCCTTCCCACTCTCTCCTTCTCTTCCTGCACTCACCATAGCCCCACTGTCTCTACCACTGCCTACCTTGTAATCCCCTGCACCTTCCCTACTAGGCTTTCTATCTCCTCCCTCTCTCTGTGTCATATGCCTGTCTGTCCCCCTCTCCCCACATCTCTCCCAGCATCTTACCACCACATATGTTAACCTTTGCTTCCCTAATCAGGGCCACCAGACCTGCTCCCAACATCGCGTTTCACACTCGAAGATATAGGCTCACTGCAACCTATTCATTCCTTCTCCTCACCCATCTCCTCCTCCTCCTCTTGGGGGACGTCGAATGCAACCCTGGCCCCATAGCTGTACCCACTCCTTTCGGCTCACACAAAGACCTGTCAATAGCCCATATCAATATCAGAAGTCTCCTGCCCAAGATTGACTTACTAACTTGCTGAATGAATGTGATTAATCTGTCCACATATGAACTAAATGAATGTGAAATAAGTGTGTTGAACAAGGGTTTGTCTTTCGTTCCAACTGTGGATTTAAATTTCTTTGATGTTACCATAGATCTGTAGAGGCTTTGTAGGGTTTTAAGCTTAAGATGCTATTTTTGGAAACCAGTGAATACAGCAGGAATGCAGAAAATAGGAATGGTTGCTGGTGATGGGGGTTCAGATGAAATAAGTGTTATACCTACACAGGAAGTGCTTTTGGCCTTGTTAGATTTTTCGAAGTGGGGAGGAAGGGGAAGAAAACATGGGGGATGGGAGTTTGGAAGAAAAAGAGTGTGTTATGAAAAGGAGAAACCTAGTACTTTTTGCCCACCCCAACCCCATGCAGTAATGATTTTTCCAAAGGCTATGTGAACGGGACATAGAAGTCCTGAGAAAGGAAGATTATGTGCCTAGATTTAATAATTTAACCTCAAAATAAAAGGAGGCTTTGTCTGTTTTAAAGAATAATAAAAGTATTATAATAAAACCAGCGGACAGAGGGGGAAGTATGGTGGTGCAAGATGTCAATGATTATGAGAAGGAGGTAGAAAGGCAGTTATCTAACATACAGCATTATAAGCAAGTTAAGAAAGAGGCTGCTACTAATTTTAAACAGGAAGTGGATATTTTTCTTACATGGGCGGAAAAAGAAGGTATGATAAATGAAAGGGAGAAAAATTATATGACTGTGTCTAGCCCTTTATCTTCATATTTCTATAGCTTGCCAAAGGTTCACCAGTCCCTGTTAAATCCTCCTGGGCGCCCCATCATATCTAGCATGGGATCAGTAACTGAGCCGCAGGCCAGATTGATAGACGACAATATTGGGAGAATAGTAAAAACTTTGCCCTCATTTGTTAAAGATACTGGACATGCGTTAAGAATATTGGGGGAATACAAATGGGAGCCAGGGAATGTGCTAGTAACACTAGATCTAGAATCCCTCTATACGAATATACCTCATGAAGGGGGATTAAGGGCAATGCACTATTACCTGAATACAAGAGGGCCAGAGGCGAAGCCTGATACTGGCTTCTTGGTGGATCTAACTAGAATGGTGTTAAAGGATAATTTTTTTCTTTTTTTGGTGACAGGTGTTACCATCAAATTAAGGGAACAGCAATGGGGGTGAGTTTTGCCCCAATTATGCAAATCTGTATCTGGGTTTTGGGGAGCAGGGCACTATATAGGATGCAGGACTAGATGAATTCAGAGACAAGATTGCTTTATGGGTATGGTATATTGATGATATACTCATGATATGAAGAGGTACAAATAGTGAATTAGTTAGGTTCATGGGATATCTCCATGACACTAATATTAATCTGAGATTCACTCATACTGTTAGTAGGGAAGAAGTATCATGTCTGGACATTATTATAAAGGTTACAGAAGGGGATAGGGTGATAACTTCTTTGTTTAGAAAACAGACTGATAAAAACACCTTGTTGCTGGTGAGTAGTTGCCACCTGGGACACACCAAGGAAAATATTCCTAAAAGCCAGATGCTGAGGGTGAAAAGAAATTGTAGTGAAGTGGAAGATCAGAATAGAGAATTGGCATACAAGATGAAAGACTAAAAGTTAGGGGATATTCACAACATACCATTAAGGAGGCTAGGGAGGAATGTGAATCAAGAAGTAGAGCAAGTCTGTTGTCAGAAAACATAAAAACTAAAAGAAATGGAGATTGCGATATGATTAATTTTGTCACCACTTATAATGTTAGGTCCAATCAGATTAGGGTTATTATTTATCAGCATTGGCATGTCCTAGGGATGGACAATAGATTAAAAGCAATGGTAACAGTCAAACCGAGGATGGCATATAGGAGAGCAAGAAATCTAGGAGATGTCTTGGTATCGTCAGTAAAACAAGAAGTGGAGAAGCCCAGAAATTGGCTACCCCCCCCCCACCAAGGGGGTGCAGAAAATGTGAGAGGTGTAAGTTTTGTTCAAGCATATATGAGTGTAGTATGTTTCGAAGTCCCCATGGCAATAGGATGTATGATATAAAGGGGTTTATTTTATTTATTTATTTATTTCGGATAATCAGTTTTACAACCTTTGAGTCAGAGACTCGTTTACAAAGGTACCTCGTCGCAGGGACGGTGGACAAACAATCATGTGAAGTTTAGACAATGGTAACAATACAAGTGAGATACAGGCGTAAATAAGCAAACACAAGTTGTTTTAACTATACAAGGCATAATCATACTCTGCAATAGAGACCAGTGCTTAGTAGTCTGTGAGATCCCAGGGTACTCTGGGGGGTACTATTTGGGACAGAATACAGCTCAGATTATTGGCAGTTACAGCTCCGATTATCAACAGTGTATTTTCGAAGGGCTATTTTGAACTGGCCAATTCTGAGAATGTCTGTGATGTTCACAGGGAGAGAGTTATACCAGACAGGTGCTCTATGGTGAAAGGATCTTTGGCAGAGTGAGGTCCTGGCTCTAGGTGCTAGGAAGGTGGCTTTAGTTGAATTACGGGTGAGTACCGGCCGGGTGGCCTGTTGCAGGGATGTAGTCACCCCTGGAGGGCAGGGTCTTTTTTGCCAGCAGGCAGATGTGGTATTTCAGCCGTTCCTCAAAGGTGAGGATGTTCGAGGCAGAGTATAGTAGACATGTGTGGGTTCTGCTGTGGGCACCGGTCAGGAGCCTGCAGGCTTTGTTAATTGAGGTCTGGACTTTAGTAAGGGCGGTAGGGTCTGCAGCTGCATAGGTCGGGAGTCCATAGTCTGCCAGAGACAACATGGACGAGGTGATGGCCAGTTTTAAGGCAAATTCAGGGAGGCAGTCTTTGTGGTGATAGAGGAGACCAATCCTGGAGTTCATGGCCGACGATAGAGCTTTTAAATGTGTGTGGAAGGTAAAGCCTGAGTCGAAAGTGATGCCCAGGTACTTGCAGGTTGCTACCTGTTCAAGGGGGTGGAATGTGCTAGGGGTGCTGCGAAGGGGAGAGTCACTGGAGTTGTTTTGTCGGTGTGCAAAAAGCATCGATTTCGTTTTTTTCAGGTTTAGGACTAGCCGATGGCTGATGAACCATTTTTCTGCTTGGCTGAAGGTGCGTTGCAGGGTGCTTTGGAGCAAGAGTGGGTCTGAATGTGATGCGATGATGACAGCGTCATCAGCGTAAAGAAGTATTTTATCAGTGCAGGATGCTAGGGAGGGTGTTTAGGAAGAGACTGAAAAGGGTAGGCCCAAGGATGGAGCCTTGAGGCACCCCAGAGCGTACTGGTAGGTTTGTAGACAAGGTCCCATTCAGCTGGACCCTTTGGGATCTGTTCTGTAGGTAGCTTGAGAACCAGTTCAGAGGGCCAGGTGAGAAACCCAGTTGGCTAAGGGAGTTTAGCAGTAGAGGGAGACACACAGTGTCAAAGGCCTTAGATAGGTCGATGAATACTGCACCTGCAAGTTTCCCAGCATCAAGCGCAGTGTGGATTTGGTGGGAGAATTCCAAGAGGGCTGTGGAGGTGCTGTGACCCGGGTAGAAACCATGTTGCTCAGGGCATAGTGTGTCATATTTAGATAGGTAGTCCATGAGCTGTGTGGATACTATTTCTCCAGGGCTTTTGAAGGGGGGAGGGGGATGGAGATGGGCCTGTAGTTATTTGGTAGTGTTCGGTCTCCGGACTTATGGATAGGGGTGATTTCAGCCTGTTTCCATGCATCTGGGAATTGACCAAGGCATAGGGATCAGTTGAGGACATCCGTGAGGGGGATTAGCATGACATCCAGCGTGAGGCGGAGTATCCTGGAATCAAGGGGGTCTCCACTCGGGTTGTGGGAGGTGAGGGCTTTTAAGAGGAAAGGTTTGGCGTCACAGGGTGAGATTGTCCTGAAGTGGAATAGGGGCCGGGAGGTAGTGGTGTGGATGGATGGGGGGATGGGGTCAAAGAATTGGGCAGGAAGAACCGCACTTAGGTTATAAATTGTTATACAACAAATGTTGTTTACTCTCCCTTTTGCACATGTGGTAGCTATTACGTAGGAAAGACTAAGAGAAAGTGGAAAGAATGAGTAGGTGAGCAGTTAAATGCTATTAAGAATGGTAACATGCAGTATGCTTGGGCCCAGCATTTAAGAAATTTGAACAACTTGCAGGGTCATGAAGTTAAATTTATAGGAATTGAAAAGGTTAGATTGGGCCCAAGAGGAGGTAATATTGAAAATCTCCTAAGTCAAAGAGAGAACTACTGGATATACTGTATATGATGGGAGCATATGAAGTCAAAGGTCTAAATGACCATATTGGGTTAAACCCTTTCTAGAGAAAAGGGGTTTGCGATAGGAACTTTTAGAGGCTCCCTCACTCTATGAGTGAGATTGCGATACTGGTTCTTTCCATTTTTCTCTGAAAATGTTCTATATACATGGCCCTGTCAAAAGGTGACCATAATAGAATAAAATAAAGGCAAAAAAGTTATAGTATCCTTTATTTCCTTCCCCTTCACTCCTTTGAATATTTTCTATGTGTGGCCCTGTTAAAAGGTGGCCATAATAAAATAAAATAATGCCAAAAAGTAGTATTCTCCCTTCATGTCCCTTTTTTCCCATCCCCTTTCCTTTCCCCCTCCCTTTTTCCTTCCCCTTTCCTTTCTCTTCCTTCCCTTCCCCCTTCTTTCCCTCCTCCTTTCCTTCCCCTCCTTTACCTTCCTTCCTTCCTTCCATCCTTCCCTTTCCCTCCCCTCCTCCACATTCCGCCCCTCCTCTTTTCTTCTTCCCCTTTCCTTCCCTCTCCTTATCCCTTCCTATCTTTTGGCATATTCTTGCCTATCAATTGCTGAGAATTATGAGAATAATATGCAAATAATAGAAACATAGATATATAGGAGTCTGCTACTGGATCTTTTAACAGACTTCTAGTTTTTATTAATCACATGTTTGGGTTTGTTTTATATAATTGCGGATAAAATAATAAAAATTAAGATATTTAATTGTAGAATTTTTATGTATAATGAAAATCTGATATTTGATAATAGACAAAACGTGTGGTTTTTCCCTCTCATTTAGATTTAACTATTAGATGTGCATAAAATGTTGTGGTGTTTAAATGGAGCACTTGCACCTTAAGTAAAGTCATATGGTTGGTAATGGGTGCTATTTAAGTCACTTTACATCTGTTGGTAGTTACCTTTGACAAAGTCCGTGTTCGGGTGAAACGTGCGTGAGGAGTTTTTCTGTGTCTTTTTGTACTCTATATCTTTGTACTCGCACGTATTCGCTGCTATTTTGAGAAAGTAAAATAAGTTATCCACCATTTTTGTGCGTGGAGTTTTTATTCTGTGTGCCTGTGGTGTGCTGAGACTGTTTCGTTGCATAACTTGCTGGATAGCTGAGCAAGCTCCGGATATACCATGCCTAACAGAAACCTGGCTCTCTGTTAAAACCCCTGACTCCTCCCTCACTCTCCCAAACTACACTCTACATAGGTAGGACCATGGTAAAAAAGCTGGTGGGATAGCTATCTACACAAAACAGCTGCTCGTGAGCTCAGTAACTCACAAAGACGCTCGTCTCGGCTCCAGGGAACTCCTTATGGTTCAGCTCTCCCTTCCGGACTCATTCCCACTCTTCCTAGCTGTGCTCTACACCTCTCCCCATCTATCCTGTGACTCCTTCATCACCACCCTTACCACCATGCCCGACCTAGCATCCAGAGGGGAACTGGTCATTGTAGGTGATTTCAACTTGGACTGGCTAGCCCCCTCCTCAAAAGCTCACACCTCCAAAATCGAGTCCCTTAATCTCACCCAGTTGATCAATGAACCCAGCCGCTACATCCCCAACTCCCAACACCATTCTTTATTAGACTGAATCCTTACCTCCCACCCTCACAGAATAACCTCCTCTGGTGTCCTGTCTGATGCACTAAGTGACCACTGTATTACTTACTGCATCAGGAAAACTCAACTGCCCAAATCTGCCCCCAGTACGTCAACACTCGCTCTGTAAACAAGTTGGACACTGACGCCCTCCTTACCAGACTATACAAAGCCGACTGGCAACCTGCCTACTCAGCCCCTGATGTTGACATGGCCCTCTCTAGATTCCTACATACTTTACAAACATCTGGGACCTCCATGCCCCTCTGAAAAAGTCCAGGGTCAAGAAGCGGCACCACCCCTGGATCACCGCACCCATCCTCGCCAAATGCAAGTGGAGAGACAAGTCTTGGTTGTACTTTAAATCCAACCCCAACCCTCAGAGCAGGCAAGCTTTTAACACCCCAAGTAATGCCTGCACCAAGACCATAAGAAAAGCAAAGGCAGACAACTTTAGGTTGCACAGTTCTGGAAAGTTGTGCACACACTACTTGACCCACCAGCCCAGACCTGCACTCCCACCTTCAAACTTCACGGCCAACCAGTCACTGACCCAAACTGTGCCTCTGAAATCTTGAACCAGTTTTTCACTTCCTGTGCCGTACCACTGGGCTCCCCCCTCCTTCCCCAGTTCCACCACCACCTCCCCTTAGCAAAGACTTTAAGTTCACCCCCCTTACTGTACGTGAGGTACGGAAAGCCCTATGCTTGCTTAACCCTGCAAAAACCAGCCCAGATGGGATTCACCCCAGGCTCCTGCAGATCTCAGCTCCTGTGATTGCCAAGCCCCTTACACATCTCCTTAACCTCTCGTTTTCCACAGGAACAGTTCCGCAGTCCTGGAAATTGGCCTGCGTAATTCCACTTCTCAAAGGCGGTGACCCCTCCTTGTTAGGCAGTTATAGGCCCATCTCATTCCTTCCAACCCTAGCCAAACTACAAGAATCCTTGGCCCACACCCAATTAGCTGACTGTCTTGCAACAAACAACATCCTTTCACCCCATCAGTCTGGCTTCGGGAAACATCATTCCACAATTTCCTCCCTCCTGCGCGTCACCAACCATATCCAAACTGCCTCCAACCAAGGCTTCCTTGCAGCATCTGTATTTGTTGGTTTAGCAAAGGCATTTGATTCTGTATCCCACCCTTTTCTCCTGCAGAAGCTTGAGGCAGCTGGACTTGCACCCATCACTGTAAGGTGGTTTCAGTCTTATCTATCCCCCAGATTTCAATCTGTTAGAATCGCTGATACAACATCCCCCCCTCTCTCCCTATCATGGCCGGCGTCCCTCAAGGCTTTGTTCTCAGTCCCATCCTCTTTTCCATCTTCATTAATTACCTTCTCTCCTCCTGTAGCAGTTCATCAATACACATGTATGCAGATGACACCATCCTCTTTACCTCTGGCCCCAACTTGCTTGAAGTCCAGGCTACCCTACAAAGGGACTTCCACAACATTCAGCACTGGTTCAGCCAAAACTAACTGAAATTAAACACCACCAAAACTGTTTCCATGATTTTCGGCTCTACCCAGAAACTTAGCTGTACTACCCCCCTCGATGGCTCCCCACCTGACCAAGTCACCAGATACAAGTACCTGGGTGTTGGGGCCGGCTCGTCGGCGCAGCGGTTGGATTTCGCTTGCGGCGCCGGCCGACGGGTTCGAGGCGGACCCGCGGTGGGCGGGAGGGCGGCTGGAGAGAGAAGGATCGAGCGTCCGTTGGACTGCTCTCCTTCTCCGGGGGGAGGGATGGGGTAGCATCCGGGGCGATGGGGACTCCTAGCGGAGGCCAGGAGCACCCACGCTGCCGTGCTCAAAGACTGTAGGAGGCGGGGCGGACGCTGGGCGTCATTGCACGACCCCGCCTCCCGGAAAAGAGGAAAATGGACGGCTGCCGGCCGCCCTCCATGAAGCCCGCCGCGGCTTTGATTAGCCCCCCCAGGCCAGTCCTCCGACCAATTACGGTCTCTGCGGGATGTCTGCGCTCTCCATCCCAGGCCCCGTGAGGGTAAGCCACGGGGTATCGGAGGACCCGAGGCCGATGTGGGAGTGGAAGCCGTCGGCCCGTGACCGGGCTGAACATTGGGTGGCCGGCAGCTAGGAGGCGGAAAAAATGCAAATTTAAAAAAAAAAAAAGTACCTGGGTGTTGGGCTGGACCTCCACCTCTCTTTTTCAGCTCACATTGAATCTATCACCTCCAACTGTGCTCCCAAACTCGGCATGCTATACCGGAACAGGGACTTTCTCCTGTTACCTGCCAGACATGAAATTGTCTCTAAAATGATCCTCCCCGTACTAGATTATGCGGACGTGGTTTACAGCTCTGCCCCTGTAACCACCCTTGCCAGGCTGGATACCCTTCTAAATTCATTTTGTCACTTCTCTACAAACTCCCCCCCACACGCCCACCACTGCAGTCTTTACTCCCTCCCTCCTTGGACTAATCCCCCTATCTCACATTTACTATATACATGCCCTCAACCTTACATCTACGTACTGGTTTAACCTGCTCCTCTCCTGTCTTGAGGGCTGTCTATCCTCAGACTCCCTATCCCCTTATGAACTTAGGCACAGAAATGAAAGATCCTTCACCCTGGCCCGATGCTCTTCCACAGTGGGCAAAGCTGCTTTCTCCTGTCGGCTTCCTTACTTGTGAAACAAACTTAACCCTGCTATCGGAAATTCACTCTCTCACTCTAGGTGCAAGCAACAGCTACATCTCCTTCCTCCACCTTTATGTTGCTGCCACAACTTCTACTGACTTTACCTTCCTACAGTTCCTCCCCAGCACTTATTAAAGATTCATTATGTAAAACGCTTACTCTTGTATGGGTCACCTCTAGAGATTCATCACGTCATGTTTTTGCTCTCACTGCTGTATTAGATTGATTGTAATTAGCTGCTGTTGTTCTGTTGACTAATTCTGTTAATTTATTGTCTGTATTTTCACTGCTCCCCCCCTTCCGGGTCGCATCTGGAATCGAGTCTCAGCTCAATGTGCCTTTCTCGGTTACCAAATGTTTAAATAAAGAAATAAGATCTGAAGCAGTGCTGTTCCTAATACTTCAAGGTGACAGTCCTACACTTCTGTTTGCCATTTTGTCTTGTGGACCCTGGCTTCCAATTCTGCTACCTCCACTTGGATCATTGAGATAGTGGAGTTCTGTTCCTGAAACTTACCTCTGAATGCCAGTAGTTCAGCGAGGACTGCATCCAGCTTTTTATCTTTCCCCTTGTGTTTGTGTCTGGCAGCTTCAGCAGAGGAGTGGTGTGCCCTGCCTGAGGTGTCTGATTGTGTGGAGTTGGAGAGGTCAGTGATAGGTAAGACACTAAACTTGTTTCTGGAAGGCTTCATCTGCACTTCTGATGCTCCTCCTCAGAGAAGTCCAGCACGGTTTGGAGATCATCTGTGGTTTTATGTTTGTTTTTTTTTATGATCGGGAGCAGGAGCTCGTGGGTCAACCAGCCATCATCGTGATGACATCAGCAGAAGCCCCACTTATTAGTATTATTGAAAGGATTATATTGCTAGATATCTTATTTTCCACACCTTGTTTAATACCTTTTTACATGGATTATATTGTTAGATATCTTATTTTCTATGCCTTGTTTTTAAATGATTTTATAAAAATGTCTTGCGTACTACATCAAATAGTGCCAGCAGAGTGGGGTTGAAGAAGCCGTGCAGTGCCACATATCAGTTTCACAGAAACATAGACTCTGACGGCAGATAAGGACTGCTTGGCCCACCCAGTCTGCCCATTTCCCTATCTATTGGATAAGCTGCAGATCCTAGTTAACCGACAGCCTACTTCTTCCTACCCCCCCACCAGAATTGAGTTATGTCTGTCCCATGCATCCTTGAATTCCCCCACTGTTTTTGACCCCAAGACCTCCTCAGGAAGGCCGTTCCATGTGTCCAACACCCTCTCTTAAAAAAATACTTCCTCATGTCACCCTTGAGCTGTCCCCCATCTTCAAATTGTGCCCCTTGTTCTTGCACATCTCTTTTTCTGAAAGATGCTACCTCCTGACTTTGTTGATTCCTTGAGGTACTTGAAAGTTTCTGTCATGTACCCCTCTTCCTCCTTTCCCGAGGGTATACATATTAAGCTCCTTTAGTCTCTCTTCGTATGGCTTCTGGTGCAGACCCTGCACCATTTTAGTTGCCGTCCTCTGGACCGCCTCCATCCTGTCTGTGTCCTTGCAGAGATGGAGTCTCCAGAACTGCACGCAGTACTCCATATGGGGTCTCACCAACTGTCTGTACAGAGGGATAACAACTTCCTGTTTTCTACTAGTGATGTTTCTTCCTACGCATCCCGGTATCCCCCCAGCCCTCCTTACTGCCTTCTCACATTGCTTTCTTACCGTTAGGTCATGTGATATGACTACTCCCAGGTCCCTTTCCATTTTTGTTGTTGTTAGTACCCCCACAATTGCGTACTCTTCCCCTGAGTTTTTGTTTCCCAGGTGCATTGCTTTGCACTTCTTTGCATTGAATCTAAGCTGCCATACTTTTGACCATTCCTCCAACCTTGCAAGTCCCTTCTCATCCTTTCCACCCTCCTTGTGTATCAACCCTGTTGTAGATCTTCGTGTCATCTCCAAAGAGGCATACTTTTCCTTCCAGTCCCTCCGCAATGTCACTTATAAAGATATTATAATTAAAAAGGACCAGTCCCAGTACTGAACCCTGTGGTACCCTGCTAGTAACCCCCCTTTCTTCGGAGTGGGCTCCATTTACTATTACCCACTGTGTCCCGTTGTCCAGCTAATTTTTTATCCAGGCTACCACCCTGGGACCCACTCCCAGGCTGGCTAATTTGTTTATTACCACAAGAAGGCAGGTACCCCTCACAGGTCTGGTGGGACCCGAGACGGATCGGGGCAGGCAGAGGCTTCCATGGCCTTGGAGCAGAAATTAGCCCCGACAACTCATGCCTGACCCTGCGGGAAAAGAAAAGGGTCCCCTAAGCTGGGCAAAGGGGGACAGTCTGGATAGGTGAAGCCACGTCATCCACCTAATGCAGACTGCAGTTCCCACCAGTCTGGAAGCTACCTCATTAGCATCATAAGATGCCCTCACTTCATACCTCGCTAGCCCGAGGCCCTGGGCAGAAAGACATATGACTTGCCTGGCTGCCTGCCAGTCTGACACTATTGCTAGGAGTTGCCCCAATGTCATCAACAGATGCCTGCCATCAGTTGACTGATGGCCCTGTGATACTATTTTGACTTTTCTTCCCTTTGATTTTGGCCCCAATGAGTTTTTTTTTTTACATTAGCTTAATTTTTTTTTTTTCCACAGTGGTTGAAAATAGCAAGTCACGTATAAAATGGAAGGGGGGGCTGGAAGGGGGAGAGAGTGGTAGGTCAGCTGCCAAATAAGAGTGGAGAGAGTGTGAAATGTGCAGCGTCGCTGTGCCTGTGAGCAGGTAATAGGTTCAAGGATTTGTGGGTTTTTTTGTGGGTCTTTTTGTGTGTTTTTTTGACTGATGATTGGATGTGAGAGTTTGGGTTGCAGATAGTTGCTGGTCTCAATTTGTGGTCTGTATCGACTTCTTGGTCAAACTTATGGTTGGGAATGGCAGTTCTCTGAATGGGCTGAGTGCATGCAGTCGTTTTGGCAGAAAGTAAAGGTTAGAAATGTCGATTTTATTTTTTTGTATTATATTTTTATTATTTTCAAGTTTTACCAAGGTACAGATAGAGTATACAGTACAAGAGAATTACGAAGTTCATGCACGTCACCACAATTATAGGGATATACAAGCCTCATACAGGAAGGGGAAAGGGTAAGATGTTACAAAGTTCGTTAGACTAGTTACTCAAATTCTGATAATTGGCATTACCAGCCCCAAAAAGATCTCATTCATGGCCAAGGTCACTATCACCCTAACATTAGTTCTCCATTCCCTGGCATAGCAAACCTATACCTCATCCCTCCTACATAAAATTATGAATATGTGCATTGACAAAAAAGAAAGTGCCATTTTATTACACTATAACCTTATAAGTCATTCAGTGTATTAGAGAAGAGTAGTAAATACATTTTGCTAGTGTCAACAAGACAAGATAGCTCACAGAGCAACTTTACCTGCTAATCCTATCATTTAAGACTACTAAAGGCATGCTGCCTAAAAACTATTACCTATTGATGGCATATTCTGCAGCTTTGTTGTGTGGGGCTCTCCCAGTGCTGAATTGTGGCCCCGTGTGCCTACAGGCTTCAGTCAGGTTCTCACCCCCTCCCTTAGTATCAGAGCCTCCACAGGGGTTAAGGATCTCAAAAACTTAACACATTCAATAAGGAATCATTCCTCTCTCCCATTAAGGGCATATGTGAGTTTGTCCGTAGCCAACGTTGTCAGCAGCAGGTTTTCCCACAGTGTCATAGTGAAGGCTGCACAGGATACCCAGGTGTTAAGCATGACCTGTCTGGCTACTACTAGCGTTATTCTAGCCCATCTGGGGTACAGTCCTCTTTCCTCCCATTCTGTCCCAAACAGAAGGGACAAAGGTGATAGTTCAGTCTTCTTCCCCCAGATAGCTGCGATGTCCATTGCTACATCCTTCCAGTATGTTCTGAGGACTGAACATTCCAAAAAATAATGGAAGTAAGTGTCCCTGGCTACTAGGCATCAGCCACACATTGGGGGCACACTGGGGTAGAATTTGTAGAATTGTATATTTTAAATACGGAAGCTTGGTGTGATCGGTACCAGTAGAATAAGTGCGATCATGCACTTCTTCACAGTAAAACCATCTAAGGTGACTCGCTGGCACACAGAGATCAGTCAGCTCAGTCTATCAGTCATGACATGAGCGGGCTGGCCGCGGGGGACACTGTCACATGTACTTAGTAAACATGGCAGGCGGAGGGTCGCCAAATCAACCAGATAAAAAATGAAATTACGAAAGGGTATGTAAATGATAAATTTCCCTTTCACTGCATTTGTCTTAATTAGGGCCTAAAGGTCTTTCCGCATTACTGCAGGGGAGGTAAGGATTCCCCTTTAAGGCCTTAAAAATGTCTTTTGTAAGTTTAACTTTAAACCCTCTTAAAATTTATAACAGTCTGAATTTTTTTGTACTTAATGTGTAAATGATTTACATCTATTCCATTTTCTTGAGAACATTCTGTAATATAAATTGTATTCAGTCATTACTGTTTCTCTCTGAATAAATATAAACATTAAAAAAAAAACTTACACTAGAAAGTATACTTTTTTCTCCATCTCAGCAAGAGGGCACTCTTGTACAACAAATGTTCATATTTTTTTTTTTTGTAGTTGATCATTTTTATTAAAAGTTTTCAAATTTACAAGCGTGAGACATACACAAACCAAAAATGTACAGAAGCAGCACGTGTAACAGGAATTTATAGCAAGAGAAAAGAAAAAAGAAAAGAAAAGAAATAACAGTCTAGACAATCCCATGAATAAATCTTGGTCATCTTTCTTTATAGATATATATATATATATATTTATTAATTTTATTTATGGAGTACTAGGATTACAAATATCTTTTAACCAGAGGTTGTTTTACAAAGGTTCCGCATCAGAATAAAACTGTGGAAACAGTAAAATACTGACAATACAAACAATACAGGTAGAGATTTAACATAACATTTCTCAAACAGTGGTTTCATCTAGTTAAAGGGCAACAAGATTACAGTATGTAAAAAACAAGAACAAAATGGAGTAGAGACTTAAAATGGGGGTACATTGGAAAGGTGAAGTAAGAGATAGGTAAGGGGTAGGGATGTAACTATGACACAGGCAAGGTTGTGATAGGCACTGGGAACATAGTCAGTTAGACAGAAGGAAGTAGAGAGTTGGGTAGAAAAGGAAGGCAGGAGGAAAGGAGGGCAGTCAAAAATGATGACATTGTCGCTAAGTGCCAAAAAAGTGCAAAGGGGATTGGTGAAAGGGGAGGCAGGAAGGGGAGAAGGTACTGAGGAAGGGGCATTGACTATGGGGGGGTGGAGGCAGGAGGCATGAACGCAGGGGAGTGAGGGTTGCAGAGGGAGAGAAGGGTGGGAGGGAGAGGTGGTAAGAATGGTGTTAAGCAGTGGGAAGGATAGTAGTGGGGTGCTAGTGGTGTGAGGTTCTGCCAGAAGAGGAGGGGGGGTGAATGAGGGTCCCGGAAGTGTTAGATCCTGCCAGTAAGGAAGGAAGGAAAGTAGTGTGGTGCCAGAGGTGTGTAGTTCTGTCAGAAAAGGAGGGGGGTGGGCAGCTCATCAGATAAAGTGCAGTTCTTGAGCCATGGCCCAAGGAAGCAAAAAGTCCCTTATGGGGGTGCAGGTGGGTGTGGTGGAAATTAAGGTTGGAGTTCTCTGAGTTTTTTGTGAGACTGGACAATAACACCAAGAACAGGTGAAAAAGGGACCCCACATTATATAAAAGTTTTCGCTGGAGCCCCAAGCTATGTGGGACAGGCACTTAACGCTTCCTCATAAAGGCCCTCCACTGTGCTATTGAGGGGAATCACCACTTATCTCCATTTCTGGAGATATAAGCATTTGTCCTCTACTGATGCAGCTGTTAGACGTCATAGATGAGTGCCTGGGATAGGGCAGGTTTCTGGTGGCATGCCCAGCAACCATGAGGGCTGGTAGGTACAGGGTTTTGCAGTACCTAGGCATGGGAGGATGTAACCCTGGTCTAGAATCTCCGGATGGGTGTGCATGCCCACAGTATGTGTGCCAAGTTGCCCCCATATGCTACCTCTCCAGCATTTATCAGTGGGGTTCACGCTCATCCCGTGTAGGACAGCCACGGCGCAGTACCAGATGTGCAGAATTTTGTTTCGTATAAGCATCACCCTTCTGTCTGCACGTGCCCCATGGGCTAATTTCCAGAACTGTGCCCATTGCTCAGTAGTTATTGGGGTATTCAGTTGAACTTCCCATTGACTCTAGCCTTCTGTGATTAGTCAGGGAGTTTCCCCTGTATTCATTTATAGATAGCCCCTGCTTTCCCTCTTCTGAGTCATAGCCATCCTGGCAGGGGGTTGAGTGATTATGGAGAGGAATGTGAGCTAGCATCCCTCAAGAATTACATGGTGGCACTTCTCACCTGGAGGAATCTCCAGAAATCACTATGGGGCTGCTGGTATTTGTCTCTGATCACTTGAAAAGAGTCAAGCTGATTACCACCTGGCACAAGGAGGTCTTGAGCTTCCATATCCGTTTCTTGCCAAGTTGGCCAAGACAGGTATAACCCCCTTGTTCCCAGGGGTTACAAGAATCCCATTAGAACCAGTGTCAGGCAGGGAAAAGGCAGCTAGTGAAATGCCAGTTAAATGGGGTTCACACTGTCATACTCTGTGTTTCAGTCTCAGCTGAGCTGAGGATGATGTAATCTTAGAACTCTCGCAGCGGCATAAGCCACAGTCTTTGCCAGCTCTAGGGAGATAGCTTTAGAATGTTCAGTTAGAGAGTGGAGTCGATCCTGAGTAGGAGACCCAGGAGGAGGCTGCAGCTTGCTGTTGAACTCCTCATATAGCTCTAACAGTGAATTACCTCTTTGTTTTGGGTAGTTTGTTCTCACCCTAGAAGAAGAACATAGAAGACAGTGACTGAAGTGGTGAAGACCTTGCCAAGTGGGTTTTCCTGTGCCCCATCCCAGGAGGGATGGGGCCGATCTTCAGGGTTCAGGGGCAATCCCCTCAATCTAGTCTGTTTGGTGAAGCTGCCTTTGTACAACTTCAGAACTGAGAGTACTACTTTTGTGTAACCCCAGGAGGGGCACCTGCAATACCTATGGTGAATTTCTCTGACAAAGGGACCCTGTTACCTAGACTGTTTCTGTTTTAAAAGTGTCTACCTGTGTTTGGAGTCTAGAGAAAAACTGCCCAAGTACAGAACTTTTAACTTTCTGGCACCTTGAAGGTGTGTCATGTAGTATGTTAAGTGTGAAAAACATTTCAAGATAGCCTCTACAAGTTTATGTGAGGGTATTATTAACCAGAGGAATGGCTGAGTATAAACTTGGAAGGAAAAGGTGGGAGACCCCCCCACCCCCAATCTGGAGTAACCAGTTTACCTCTCTTGGTTCAGTTTGGGCACCAGTTCCATTTTCAGTCAGTGCATTTGGCCAGTGCCTGATGGAAATAGTTATCCAGATGTGGGTTTTGGATTCTCTGTTCTCAGTTCACCTCAGTATAGTGGGTGCTGGAAGATTTTGAGCTTGTATGTGCTCTTTTGTGGTCTTGTGTACCACTAGTATTACTCATGAAATATGGGAAAGTGTCCAGGTACTGGCCATGTGTGCTTAGTCGAGGGGAAATGTACCAGTAACTGGCCGAGTGTGCCAACCTGCATTTCAGAACTTGAGATCTCGCTGTTTGTGTTCATAATGCCTATGCTAAATGGGATTTCAGGAATTATGTACCTCAGTAATCTACATTACCAGTATGAGTAACCCTGTGGGGGTCCATCTTCGCTTTGTGAATATTCCTACTGTGTTACATGAATAAAAAACACACTCTAGAATCCCAGCCTGATTTGGACAGTACGTTATTGCTTCCTTTGTGTCTGGATTTACTTGGGTGCCCCTGACCAGAAGTGCAAATCTAGTGCAATTGTGAGCAGCCGTTTTCTCCTAGGGACCCCGGTTGCTGGCCATGGTAAATGGTCCCACCAGGTGTGTGCTAGGTAGTTGCCACACTTGGTTGCCGGTTTGTAATAGCAGGCTCAGAAATAGAAGTGTGTACATTATGTAAACCCTCATCCCTCTTTTTGCCCCTAGACGCTATACGGTGAGAAGAGCAGCCCTGCTAGTTAAACAAGGGGGGGCTGTTGGGGGAGGGGATGTTACAAAAATGGGGGCTCATCTGGGATGTGTTTTTGAATTTGGGAGAAAACAAGATATGGTTGCTCAGGTTGTGGCTAGCATTTTGCCTGTCTGACAGTTGGTAGCCCAAAAGTGGAAGCTTTGCACATAAGGAGTTTGCACAGAATAGTGCCATCTGTATGCGATGCTCACGGCTCAACAGCTTCACAAAAAGCAGTCGTAGTCCACAACGTTAGGACACACTAAAAAGGGCTTTATTTAATACAATTGCCCTGTTATTCAAAAGCACATGAAACAAAAAGATTAGCACCCCTAAACAAACTGAACATCAACGTTTCATGCCTCCCTGGTGCTTTTTCAGGATATCATAATAGCCATAAACATAGGTTTAAATAGCTCACCATCAAGATGATATACATTTCATTAATTGATCTGATTAAAGGTACAGAAGCTTTTTTTTTTTTAAATGTTTACCATATTACAAAACTACTCAAAATATAATTAAACATATAAATACACTCCAATATATATAATCCTAGTGATATACCAAAAAACGAGATAGCCCAAATGGCTATCACAATTTGTGACATCATTATTAAACCATGTTATTACTATTATTAGATGAACTCATTGCTCCAATGTATGTATTTATACTATTTTCTATATTATTTCTAATTCTACCATGTTATTTCATACTTTTACTTTACTAGCCATAATGGCTACCAAAATCCAAAAGTATGTATATTTAAATTTTATATCAATAAATCACATGGCGAGAGTATGGAGCATTGAGCTCTAACTCTTATCTATAATGAAAGCCCATAAATATATATTGGTAGCCCAAATGGCTACCACCACAAAAATTGTTAAATACTATTTTTAAAAGTGGTTTTTATGCAGTATAAACTTGACTTCCCAGCCAAATGCCCTTTGGGGTAACCATTGCCTCAGTGCGCACAGAGGTTCTTTGTCTTTTAAATAGTTTTTTGTTTTAATGGGTTCACCACAACATAACCCAGACAGACCGTCTTAGGGTAGCTGGTTCATTCCACTGGGGTGTCAAACAGATGAGGCATACTGATAAATCCTGGTAGGACGAAACACGTGTCTATGTCATCTGTTAGCACCCTTTGCAAACTGTGTGAGAGGCCTTTTGGCACCATGCAATTCTGCTTAAAGTTGAACCAGCATAATATTCTGTGGTGATTTGCATATGCAGCCCATGATGCTTTGCATTGTGTGGGCATGTGTGATTTTGTATTTCCTTGAAACTTGGCTTCCCAGCCAAATGCCCTTTGGGGTAACCATTGCCTCAGTGTTTGCGGACAGAGGTTCTTTGTCTTTTATACAGTATATTCTATAATATTATGAATCTAGACTATATCATTTAAAGCATACTTTCTCTACACTTTTAACGTCACTTTTTTAATTATGGTGGTAATTAAAATGTGTCATGTAAACTTGGAGGTAAAGCTGCTTTCAGTTTATATTGCCAAAAAGATTCTCTACATAACAGTTTATTCTCTATATCTCCTCCTCTCAAACCTATTTGAACATGTTCCAAACCTCGAAAGAAAAAAGCATGTTGTTCTTTATCTATTTTTGAAAGGTGGAAAGCCAAAGCATTCTCTGATTTCTTTGTTCTTATGCATGACATGTGTTCCAAAATTCCGTTCTTAAATTTCCGTCCTGTCATGCCTACATAGAAACTTTGGCAGGTACGTGTTGCTAGATAAATAGCCGCTTCAGTGTTACATGATATGAAACTGTTTACTGTATGCTCATCATTATTATTTGGAATTCGAAAAAATGCCCCCACCTGGATATAGTTGCATGCTATGCATTTTCCACATTTGTAATTACCCCGAGGCATAATGGGTCCTTTCTCGACAGCAGTATTTCTTGTTCTGTGTACCAATATATCTGAAAGGTTGCTAGCTCTTCTGAAAGTAAACTTTGGGCCTTGTTCCATGAATGATAGTAGTTTTGGTTCTGCTTGCAAAATATGCCAGTGTGTCCTCACAATTCTCTGTATTTCAGCAGACTGAGCACAGAAAGCAGTAATAAAATAAGGCGCATTATTGTCTTGTTTATTACCACACTTCTTTTTAATTTGTAGCAAATCTTTCCTTTCAATTAAATCACCTTTTTTTATTGCTTCCTGTAAAATGGGCCATTTATACCCTCTTTCTCTAAATTTCTCAGTCAGCTCTTTCTTGCTATATTCATATTCTGCTTCTGTGCTACAGTTCCTTTTCATGCGAATGTACTGCCCTACTGGAATGTTTTTAACTACATGTGTTGGATGACAACTAGTATAATGTGAAATACTTATTTCTATCTGTTTCTTTCCTAAATACTTGAGTGGATAAGCCCCCTTCTTGATTCTTAAAAATAATGAAATCTAAAAATGAAACTTCTGGGGACATGGATATGTTGTTCATCCACACTTATTGGCAGGTTCCTTGCCACTTTAAGTCTTGCCGGAAGGTCTTCAAGCTGGCTTCTCCCACCCGCCCGGGTGGTAAAACTCTTGGCTCCGCCCCATGACGCCAGATCTTCTTTACCGCTTGGAAGCTCAGGTTCCCTCCTTAGCGCTCTGCGTTTTTGGCTGGTTCCTGATTTTTTTCGGTCTCTCCGAATTTAGTTGGAAGTTTTCTAAACCTTCGGTCTTCTTCCCTTGCTGCTGCAATGGATAGTTCATTTTCCGGCTCGCGGAGGCGTCCGGTTAATTCCTCCAGGAAAGACCCGCACTCCACATGCGTTTACCTCCTCGACTTGGACCATGATCCGCAAGTTTGCGATTTTTGCTGTGCCCTCGACCAGCGCCTTGAGGATCGTGCGCCTGCTTGGGGCCTCGGTGCGACCTGAAACTTTTCCACGCCCAGAAAATCCTTGAGACTCGCCGGCAGTGTCCAAGGCCGGCCGTCTCGGCTGAGCAGCTCGATCTCCTTTCCTCCATGGAAGGGGTGGCGACCAAGTCTGTTCCCCTCCTCCTCGGTCGCGGCGCTTATCCCGCTCTCCTTGAGTTCTCCTCATTCAGCTTCGTTCAAGGAGCTTCGCCAGTCCCTTTCCTCGAAGGGAGAGGGACCTTCGGGACCTGCCTCTCGGCCCAGGTCAAAGGAGTCACAGGCTAAGTCCCATCGTCGGTGCTGGCGGGAGCGGGAGAGTTCCCCTTCCCCTGGCGGCCGACTTTCGACTTCGGTCGAGGGTGCGGCTCAGGCCGCTGGCTTCATGTTGTCCCTGTCAGGTCAGCCAGCCAGGACTCCCGTCGACGTTGTCGAGTCTCTCGACCTGTCATCTGGGCTGTCTTCTGCAAGAGCCGCCATCCCTTTGCCGGTTCCCCCGGCGGAGGCCGAGGTTCTGCCTGTACCTTCGGGGCGACAGGCCTCGGTCTTTTCGTCCGAGCTGAGGGAAGAGTGGGCATTCCCCGCTCCTTCTCAGGCCCACCCTCGGTTCCCCCCAAGGATTTGGGTCTCGTTCTCGGTCCTCTTCTCGGTCAAGCCGCTCCCGCTGACTTCGGCGATTTCGGTCGGGGCACCGAGTTAAGTGGCATTACCGTTCTTCCTCGTCTTCCTCCTCGGATGAGGAGTGGCTTTGATGCAGATGGCGTCGACGTTACGAGGAGTTCATGTGGCAGCAGTTGTTATTGTCTGGGAATCAATTGACCCCAATTCATTCCCCCTGCCAGCAAGCAGCTGCCGCCCGATCGGCCGACACAACCACTCGCTGCAGTCGAGGTGCCCACTCCGGGCCGGTTGTTCGCCTGAACCTTGCTGCCCCACCGTCTTCGGTGGAACCTCGGTCGGGTCACGACCTGTCCCGCAGGTTGTCTGTTCCCCTCACTCCCGCCCACCCTCAGCGGGCGAAGAGTGACTCAGGCCTGAGGCAGCTCTTTGCAGACCCTTCGGAGTCCAACATCGACTCCTCCATGTTCCCCAGTCGGGAGGACCCGGGGTCCTCTCCGGATCGTTCTGTGGACGACAGCCCATTGTCCTTTATGGGACTGCTTCAGCTCATCTCGGAGTTCACCGGGATGCAGCTTGAACCCGTGTCCAAATGGGTCTCTTATCCCCTGATGGAGCTTTTAGACCGAGGGGGTTCACCCTCGGAGGCCTTCCCGGTGGCCGAGGCCATTGTCGGCCCGGCCTTGGAGCTCTGGCGGCGGCCTACTTCCTGTCCTGCGCCCTTGGCCAGGATGGTCAGGAAGTACTCTGTCCCTGTCGGTTCTTTGTCCGGTTTCTCTGAGCACCCCTCGGCTGAGGGGTTAGTTACCGATAATGTTTTCCAGTGTTCTGGGAACGCTCGGGATGTGGATAGGCCCCCCGACAAAGAGTCCAAAAGGATGGACTATGTCAGGCGCAAGGTTTATGCTGCGTCCTCCCTAGGCCTTCGACAGGCCAGCTCAGCTGTACTGATGGCACATTTTTCCCACGCCCTTTTGGGCTCCCTGGATGAGGTGCTCCCTCATCTCTCGGCCGACCTGCGGACCACGGTCCCGCGGGTGCGGGACCAGGGTAGGGCGGTGGCGAAGTAGCAGCTTCAGACTGCTCTGGACTTAGGTGATTCCTGTGCCAGGTCGGTGGCAGCTGCAGTGGCCATGCACCGCAGGGCATGGCTGAGGTTATCCTCTTTCTCAACGGAAACCCAGCACAAGTTGGCGGACATCCCCTTCTTGGGGACTGACCTCTTCAGCCCTGGGTGGAGGGACACCTCCAGGGGACCGAGAAGTCCGATGCCACTCCGGACTTGGTCACCCCGGCCCGGAGGGACAAGGGCCGCTGGCAGCCTTTGCGTAAGCCCCTTTGCCCCTCGACACCTGCGGCTCGACCGGCCCATCAACTCCAGCATGAGGGCCAGCAAGCTTGCGCTGGGCGTCCTGACCCAGACCAGCGGCTTCCTATAAAGGGAAGCAGGGAGGTAAAGGCCCAGGAGCTCCCTCGGCCAGTCCCTCCTCCAAGCCTGCTCAGTGACGGGCTGAGGGACGCTGTCCCCGGCCCCATCACCCCTACCCGGGTTCCCCCGCGGGGAGACGGCTCCGCCCCTCCTCCACCTGGTCTGCTTTCCCGGACCTCTGGGTGTCGGAGGTGCTAGGGGAACGTCCTGCCTCGGGATTGCGAGCAGGCCCCACCCTTTCGAGCCGTTGCCTCTCGGAGGTCATGGGGTCCGCAGCCCCGTTGTCGGCCCGCCGAGCCGACTTGCCTGGCCCCTCGAGATAGAGGTGATTAGGAAGGTGGCGGATCCTCCTCCAGACCCTGGGTTCGTGTCCAGGTATTCCTGGCCCCTAATGGATGGGGGGGGCTTGCGCCCCATTCTTGAGCAGCACGATGGGATGGTCTCTCTGTCTCAGATATCCCATCCTCAGTACGAGGCGTGTGGCTCTTTTCCTGGACCTCCAGGACGTACGTACACTTTGTTCCGTCTGTTTCTTGGGAGACTCCTCCTTTTCTTAAGCGGAGGATCTCTTTATGATTTCCAGGCCAGGCTCTTCGGTCTCTGCTCAGCAGCATTCCTGGAGCACTGAGGGGTCCGGGCGTGACCCCACCTGGATGGCGGCCTGACTGCAACCCCTCCAGGGTGGAGGGGGATGGTCCAGTGTTCTGGCCCTCTAGGTTGCTCTCAGACTGGTCTTCTTTTTATTGGAGCCACGTTGGAACTCGTGTCTAAGCAGGTGATCCTTTCTTCGGGACGAGGCTCGACTCTTGAGTCCGAGCTCAGCTCCTGGCGGACAGGGCTGAGGTTCTTCCTCCCTTACCTAGTCAGGTCTGACTGGGCAATTGCGCCCTGCATGGGACTTCCTGCACCTCCTGGGCCTTGCGGCAGCCTGCACCAGCGTGGTCTGTTTGGATCCTCCGGTTCATGCATCCCCCTGATGGGGGCTGGCCAGCCAGCGGTCACAGCGCTGTGTTCCTTTGGACCAGTCCATAACAACAGCCCAGGGGTTAGGGAACGCTCTCCTTTGGACCGTTCCAGCTCATTTGCAGGAGAACATCCCGTTCATCTGCCCCGAGTCGACGGTCTTCTCCACCGATGCATCTCGGATGCGTGGGGGTGCCCATCAGGGGAATACAGAGTGCACCGCCTCTGGTCCTCTCGAGAGTCCCGATGTCTTCCTACCTGCTGGAGCTCCAGGCGGTCTGCTTAGCTTGCACCGCTCGCTCCATCTGTGCGGGGTCTAGTGGTTTAGGTCCAGGCGGACAATACCACGACCATGTGCTACCTATCCCGCCAGGATCGAATGAGCCCCTTGCCTCTGCGTAAGGAGGTTCTCCGCTTTGGGTCTTTCGCGCAGCCAGGAGGTGGTTTTCTAGCCATTTCAATGGCAGGAGCCTCCATCAACCTGGCCGATGCCCTAAGCCAGATAAGGGCTGCGCCTCACGAGTGGTTTCCCTGCCAGAGGTAGCACAAGATCTTCTCTCCCTCTAGGTCACACTTCGGGTGGACCTTGGTTTTTCCCTCCAGGGAGAATTCGAGGCCGAGATTGTCTCATGCCCGCCCCCTCAGCACGGTTCGCTGTAGGGGATGCCTTTGAGGCCGTGGACCCCGGGCCTCTTCTACGCCTCTCCCCATTTCCCTTGACCCTCAGGCAAGGCGAGGAGGTACTAGGCGCAGGTGATTCTGGTAGCCCCAGACTAGTTTTGCCAGCTCTGGTATCCAGCTCTCCTCAGTCTCAGCCCCAGGCTCCCGAGGCGGCTTCCAGCCCGCCCGGTCCTGATCTCTGTTGTTAGGGGAAGGTACTCCATCCGGACCTTCAATCCCTGCACCTGACAGCCTGGTCCCTGTGTGGCTAGTGGCCAGGCCTTGGGTCTTCCGGCAAGGTCCTCGACGTTTTTGAGGCGTCCTACCAGGAGTCAACCAGATATGCTCGCCTTCAAATGGAAGAGTTCTCCATTTGGTGTTGGGATAGGGCCTGGTCCCCTCTCCTGTTCCTCGGCGAGCATTCCGGACTATCTGCGGTCCGTTCTTTCTTGAACGAGGGCTTCGGTCGACAACCCTCAAGGTGCTCCTATTAGCCACTCCTGTCTTCCGGGCACGGGCGGAAGGGTAGTCGGCGGTGCAGGAAAGGTGGTCTGGCGCTTTCCAAAGCCTTGATCACACCTCCCCTCTGGGGAGAGTATCCCCATTTCTGTGGGATCTTAGGCTGGTATGGGCTTAGCTCACGGGCAAGCCGGTCGAACCTTTGCAGAGGTGTGAGTTCCCCCACCTGTTGTGGAAGAACACCTTCTTGGGGCTACCATGCCAACCAGAAGGACGGGAGAGTTCCAGGCGCTCCTTTGAATCTCCCTATCTGGTCTTCCACAGGGACAAGGTTGTCCTGCCCCACCCGAAGTTCCTTCTGTAGGTGGTGGTGGAGTCTTTTTCCCTAGCCGGGTATTGTCTCTGCCGGGGTTCAACCCCATTCACACCTCGGAGGCCGTATATAGGATCCATTGGGACCCTATTTAACGCTCGCCTTCCCAGGGAGCGTAGGGCTGAAGTTCGGGAGAGGTTCACCAGCTGTTTGTCATCTTTGCTGAAGCTGCACCTGGCAGACCTGCAGTCAAGCAGACGACGAGTGGGTGGGTCACCTCCTGCATAGATCTCCGCTATAGGTGGGTGGGCATGGAGCCTCCCAGAGGGATAAGTGCTCATTTAACCCGCCCTTCCGCTGCATCGGTGGCTGCTTCCGAGGATACCCCTGTCCAGGGTATCCGTAGGGCTCCTACCCGGAAGCAGGCATATACCGTTCCCCTTCCACATCGACCTTGTGTCACGCCGGATGTTGGTCGGGCCTGTCTCCAGTCTTTATACCTAAGTAGGGGTGTGCTTGCCTCCCTCCTCCCGGAGAACTGCTAGGAGTCTGCCAATAAGTGTGGATGAACAACATATCCGTGTCCCTAGAAATACAGGTTACTCACCTGTAACAGGAGTTCTAGGAATGGTATATGTTGTTCATCCACACAACTCCAGCCTCCCCAGCTTCGACGACAACTGGCTTCCAGCGGCTAGATCTGGCGTCATGGGGCGGAGCCGAGAGTTTTACCACCTGGGTGGGTGGGAGGAGCCAGCTTGAAGACCTTCCGGCAAGATTTAAAGCAGCAAGGAACCTGCCAATAAGTGTGGATGAACAACATATACCATTCCTGGAACTCCTGTTACAGGTGAGTAACCTGTATTTCTGTTGGCTAGCTACCATACTGAACTTTAAATGACTATTGGTACTTTCTAAATATTGAACAAATGCTTGCAACTCCAAATATGATCCTGTCCATATCATAATTATGTCATCAATAAAACATCTATAAAAGTTTATCTGATCAAAAAATAAATTAGCTTCTCTATCATGAACAAAACATTTTTCCCATTGTGCCAAATAAATATTGGCATAATTAGGGGCCATTGCAGCTCCCATCGCTTGTTCCTTGAATTTGATGGTATAATTCATTTTCATAAAGAAAAATGTTTTTGTTAAAACAATTTTCAATAATTCATTCACAAATAGAGCAAATGAATTACTATAATTCACACAACTACTTAAAGCATCAAAAGATGCTTGTAATCCTCCTTCGTGTGGTATGTTTGTGTATAGTGCTTGTATGTCTAGGGTTACCAGAAACCATTCAGATCCCACCTCCATTTCACTCACTAAATTTAATACATGGGTAGTATCTGTAAGATAAGTGCGTGTATTCATTGCCAATGTTTTACCTTGTGCTTCAACAAATTGTGCCAAAGGTTCGGTCAAGGAAGCAATGCTAGACACTATTGGTCTGATTGGTGGATTTACTCTGTCTTTATGAATTTTTGGCAGTCCATACGTACAGGCCTTTACTGGATGTTGTACTATAAGAAACTCCCCAGTTTTTTGTGATATTAATCCATCTAACACCCATGATGTACCACCACTGCAATTTGTTTATTATATTCATCAGTAGGATCATTTTTTAACAAACAGTAAAAATTTTTATCACTTAAATGAGCCTTCATGGTATCATGGTACTTAACTTTGTCCATCACCACCACGGCCCCTCCCTTATCTGCAGGCCGGATGGTGATGGTTGCATCCGATTGTAGCTGTTTTATGACCTCCTTTTCTGCCACAAAACAATTAAAAGATATAGGTTTTGGCAATGTTTCATGCAACTTGGAAATGTCTTGTTCACATCTCTTTAAAAATACACCCACTGTAGGATTCATTACTGGAATAAAGATAGATGTTTTTTTCCATTAAAATGTGTTTGTATTTCTTTATTTGTTTCCTCTACATATTCTGTTGATAATTCCTTGTCTTGATCAGACAAAAATAAAACTTTTAAATTCAGTTTTCTGGCAAAACAGTTCAAATCTACTATCGTGTTGAACTCATTATTATAAGTTGTCGGTATAAATTACATTGCTTTATTTAATATAGAGTTCTCCGCAACAGATAACTGATAGGACGAGATATTGATAACCAAAGAATTATAGTTATCATCCATCTCTAACACTGATAGGGAGGAGAAGAGCACGAGAGAAGAGAGAGAGAGAGAGAGAGAGGCTCATTTGCATAGCATCGAGTGATTGGTGAGACTGCATTCAGTCCCGTCCCCTAGCTAGCTTCAGAGTGCTGCCCAGTGTTCGAGAGGGAGTGAGCGAGTGGTGTGTGAGCTGGTAGCAGGAGAATTGTTGCGGTGACTGTAAACATTCCATTTCTTTAAAAACAGACTGTTTTCTGTGCTAAATCGGGCTCAACCTATAATCCAATCGACTGGGAAGAAAGTGTGGTGTTTCGTAGGGACAATCGGGATCGCCAGCCATATTCAACCCAGAGGCCTTCCAGGATCGGTTTTAGGCTGAGATTTTCCATCGGAGCAAGCCAGCTACTGAGTCAGTGAGTATAATTCAGCAAAACTGAGCTCAAACTGTGTTGTGATTTTTCAAAAGCCAGCTGGATCTATGTGTAAACACTGTGACTGTTTTGCAAAGAAGGACTGTAAAGTAAAAATCAAAGCCAAGCAAGAATTCAGAGCAATAGACTGTGAGCATGTATTATTGATTCAGCAACAGTATAATTTTCTGAGCAATTTGAGAGACTGTGCATTGTATGAGAGGCTGCAACAAGCAGGCAATCCTGTTCCTAGAAATACTGTGGCTTTAGTGACTTTAAGCAAGTAAAATTGATTGAAAGCTAATGTAAAGTCCATAAATCATATAGATGTGCTGAGAGAGAAAAAGCAGTACAGTCAGTACAGTTTTAGCAAAATTTATCAGTATGCAGGAAATCGGATGCGCAGTGGCTTGAGTCAGATATAGATTGTTGATGCGCCAGGAGTGCTGCCGCCGCCATTACGGGTTGGAACAGTAATGTAAACACAGCAGCAGGGAGCCATTTTGTGAGACTGTTCCAAGTATAGTGAACTCAGTAATAACAGTGAACTTTTGTGTGTTTATTTACAGTCATGGCTTCAGGACCATCCCGCTACCCGGATCATGCCTGAGCTATGATAGCTGAAGAGGTTACCAAACTTAAAGAAATTGAGCAATGTTTCCATGGTAGAAGTTTGCCTCCTCATGTTGGGATTCCCGGATACCCTGTGAGAGTATGCATAATGTGCCTCAAGGCTGGAAGGGACGTATTCACGATTTCCTCACTGTTCAGGGTGTTTAGAGAAGCAAGGTCTGTCCAAGACACCTAAAATTTGTTTGGCTGCACTTGGACAAAGCTTCAAGATCCAACATGTAGCAGCACACAGCATTGTGGTGAACCTGTTAGGGGAGGCCCAGCAGAGTGTGGCACAAAGGAAGAGGGTGTAGATTTACTGCCAGAGCAGATTCCTCATTATGTCTCCACGCCTGTGCCACAGATGGACAGTCCGGAGGGAGAGTCAGTGGACCCATGGAGGGAGAGAGGGTCCTAGTCCTAGCCTCATTGGAGAGGATGAGGTTCGAGAAACTTTAGAATAGGAGGTATCTACCTCTGCACCCAGGAAGAGTGGACTGTCTCAGGAGTAAGGATGACTGCTCACTCTTGGGCCCAAATCCTAAGTGAGGAAGAGGAGGAGGAGGAAGAAATGTATTTCTCTATTGAGGGTCTCGGTATGCAGCCTCAATCTCTTGCCTTGGAGGAACCAGAAGAAGAAGTTAGTGCCTTCACAGCCCTGCCCTCAGAAGTGGTCAGGGACAAGTTCTATGTTTCTTTGAGTATGTGACACTTGCAGAACCAGGACTGGCTGCCCCCAAGCCAGGCTGCGGGTCATAGACTGATGAAGAATAGTAAGGAGGAAAGACTGGTTTGTAGGAAGGCAACAAAATCTATGGAATGTCCTTTCCTACCTTTCCTCAGAGAGTCTGGGAGGAGATTGGTAAAAACAAGAGAGCCTGGCTAGTGGAAGAGGCAACTAAAGAATTGCATCCATGTGCAACTCATTATGTCAAAGATAAAGTTATCAGAGACAAACTCAAGTTTTGGAAGTTGGGCAGGACATAGTTCATAGACACTGTATGATATGTGGACGATAAAGGGAACAAGACTTTCCATAACATAAATTATGAGCGCCCAGACGGGATCATAATTCTTGCACTTGACCCATTGTGGTATTATCCTCAATGTTACCATCATCCTGTGAATATGCCCATGCCTACCCAGAGGGAAGCAGAGCAGTGGTAGTAAGTGTCTGCTATCCAGCCGTTGCCGTACCCATGCTGTTCCACCAGACTCGTGTTCCAGGATCCAAGGAGTGTCCAGTTTCATCAGCCTTGCAGTGTGCCTTTCCAGTTTCATCGCCTGCTCTTCCAGATAGCCTAGATGACATCCACCCAGCTGTTTTCCTGATTCATCGCCTGGGATTTCGGATGACATTAACCCAGCTGTTATTTTCCTTTTCCAAGGTTCCATCTCCTAGATGACATCAACCCAGCAGTATCCAGACATTCGTCCTGTTTTCTGGAAGATTTCCACCCAGCTGTATCTGAAAAGTGCTGCCAGAGAGCGTCTTCAGCTGGAGAACCAGGTGTTGTCCATTTTTCGTTCTTCAAGGGACTGTTAAGTCCAGACTTTTCTTACCTTATAGACATTGCAATACACATCCTACACCTGGCAGACTACAGACTGTTGGACTGCCCAAAAAGATTCTTCCCTTTGGGATTTCAGTACTTCAGGAACTGTGCTTTACCGGGCTCTGGCCTTGGAGAGACTCTTTGATGGACCTTGCCCTCGGGCATAACTGTTTGTCACTAGTGTGGACATTTAGAACCTTACATCCCCAAAAGATGTATTGTACATAAAGTTGATATTTTCTACTGTTTGCTACATTTCTACTTTTCTAAAAAATACTTTTTTGATTCTCCAGTGTTTTGATGGTATGGGTTATTGTTGTTATACTGTGTGTTTTGCAGATGTGGGGTGTGTTTTGTCTTTTCTATTTTGGGTGGATCCTGGTGAAGAAAGAAGAGAAGTCAAGAAGAGGATTGGAGGGACTCATCAGAGTTCCTTTGTGCTTTAAAGTGTTTTTTAAAGTATAGTAGTTGTTAACATGTGTTAACCTTTTCCTTCCACAGGCGTATTTGTGGGGGAGTGTGGAAGTGTAAGCTCTGAGTTTTTTGTTTGCAGTTGTCGTGGGAGGGGTTATTCCACAGTGGGCAGTATGCGGGTATGGCGTTGGGGACTTTGACCATGGTGCAAAGAGTTTTCCAGGCTGGTAATGCACCCAAGACTGTGAAAGGAACTTTGGTTTTCCCTGAGTATTTTGTGTCACATGGGGCTATACCCCCTATTACAGCCATCACCATCCATATCCACTGAGGGGCTGGAGAGGAAGGGGCAGAGAACCAGTGAAGGATTTGGACTCTGAAGCAAGCCATGTGATAGCCTAGAAACAAAGGTAATCCCCAGCCCCCATCTTCCAGTGCGTGCCTAACTTCATCCTGCTGTATCTGGGGGTGGGTGTGCTCTCCCATAAATAGTCTTCTAGCAAGCTATGTACTTTGGAGAACCAGCTGTGGGGCATTTGGACTGGGATTTGGCAAGGACAGTGCAGTAGTTTTGGAGTTGTGACCATTTTGAACTCTGCTATTTTGGCTGCCAGTGATAGGTTTAGATGTTGCCATCTGTCCAGCTCAGTTTTTATTTTGGCCAGTAGTGGGGAAAGTTTGTTTTTTATGTTAGATCTTGCTATTGAATTTGTAACATAAAACTTAGTCAAAGAGAAAAAAAGAACAATTCATAAAGAGACATAGCATAAAAATCACACAGGAGTGTGATGTGCATATTTTATGGAACACATACAAACAAGGGTGAGAAAGAATAAGTGCCTCAGCTGGGACTTGAACCCAGGCCGCCCGGAATACCATTCAATTCATAAAGATACATACTATAGCATAATATTAAGCAGAGATTAGAGATGGTAACCTGGGTATAACACTGGCTGGACAACAAGACACAGAAGGTAATAGCAAACTGAGTCCACTCGGAAGAAAGGGGGGTTACTAATGGGGTACCTCAGGGTTCAGTACTGGGTCCAGTCCTTTTTAATGTCTTTATAAGTGACATTGCAGATGAACTGGAAGGGAAAGTATGCCTCTTTGCAGATGACACAAAGATCTGCAACAGGGTTGATACACAGGAGGGCATGGAAAGGATGAGAAGGGACTTGGCAGGGTTGGAGGAATGGTCAAAAGTATAACAGCTTGGATTCAGTGCAAAGAAGTACAATATAATGCACCTGGGAAACAAAAACCCAGGGGAAGAGTACACAATGGGGGGAGGTAGTAACAACAACAAAAATGGAAAGGGACATGGGGGTAATCGTATCAGATGACCTTAAGGTTCGCAAGCAATGTGAGAAGGCAGTAGGGAGGGTTGGGGGGATACTGGGATGTATAGGGAGAGGCATCACCAGCAGAAAACAGGAAGTTGTTATCCTTCTGTACAGACAGTTGTTGAGACCCCATATGGAGTACTGCATCCAGTTCTGGAGACCCCATCTCCGCAAGAACATAGACAGGATGGAGGCAGTCCAGAGGAGGGCAACTAAAATGGTGCAGGGTCTGCAAGAGAAGCCATATGGGGAGAGACTAAAGGAGCTTAATATGTATACCCTTGAGGAAAGGGGGGGAGGGGACATGATAGAAACTTTTAAGTGTAACCCCTTGTTACCCGGGGTTACTAGAATCCCAGTAAGACCTAGTGGTAGGCAGGGAAGGCAGCTTGTGAAACTCCAGTTAAATGAGATTTACACTGTCTCACTCTGTTCTCAGTCTCAACTGACACTGAGGGGTGACATCACCAGTAGAACTTTCGCAGCTGCATAAGCCACATTGGAATCTGCAGCAGAGGGAGTTAGATAGAATGTTGGGAGTTTTCAAAGTAGTCAGTCTCCAGTTTGCCTTCAAGTAAGAAGGAGCAGTTCCAGTTTTGCCTTCAAGTAGGAAGGAGTCAGTGTCAAGTGGTGGAGACCGCTGTTCGGGTCTCAGTGCCCCTCCCTCCGGGTTGGGGGGATGTGAAGATCCCCATGCAGATTCCAGGGGCAATCCCCTTAATTCTGCCAGGAGAAAGAAAAAGCTGCCTATTTCAGTTCAGCCTGTGTTTGGAAAGTTGGAAGATTTGTGATTCGCCTGTGGGGCACCTGCAACTAAAGGGTGAGTGTTTGCTCTAAAATGAGAGGGCAAAAAATGTGTTTCTTCAACCTGGGATATGTGAGGAAATCTAGGAATTGAGCTACAATTTGGGAAACCTATAGGACTAGGTCAAACAAATGGAGTAGTGTCAAATGCTAGAGTGCTGTGTGAATTCAAGTAATATTGTAGAGGGGATGCGACAGTTCATCTACCATTTAATCTACATTCAAAAGTTTCAGTTTTCCAGAGAAATGGCCGGGTATGGGCTGTGGGAGCTGGAGGTGGGCAAACCCCCCCTCTTTTGTAACCAGGTCCACCTCTACGGATTTCTGCTGTGGTTGCTACTTTGCCTCATACACTTGGCCAGTGATGAGGGAATTACCCAGACGTGGGGTTGCAAATGGGAAGATCTCTCTAGGAGTCGCAGACTCTAAGTGGTGTGGGGAGCCACAACAAGTGTAAAGAAAATTGCTCTTTGTGAGATGGGAGTCATAAGAAGTAAAGAGGAAATATCCGTAGGAGTCGCAGACTCTAAGTGGTGTGGGGAGCCACAACAAGATAATTGGTTCATTCTTCAAATGGACCGCGGATCAAGTGGCCGGCAGGGGAGCCGGGCCAGTCGGGCTGTGTACCCAAAGCACGTGCAAGTCCGGCCTGTGTGCCTGGTGGGTCCAGAGTCTGAAAACAGTATAATTGGTTCATTCTTCCAGTGGACCGCGTTGTAGTCTCTAATCTGCATTACCAGTAAATGTAGCCCCATGGGGGTCCGTCTATGCTTTGTTGTGTTCAGCTAGTTGTGAATAAAAGCCACACTGCAAAATCTCATTCCTGGTTCTGGACATTACAGTTATTGCTTCCTGTGTTCGGATTTACTTGGGTGCCCCTGTGCAGAGTAGCCAAGCCTAGGTCCCCTTGTGCCAAGTAACCTCATCCTCCCCGAACCCAGGTCCCCACCAGGTATTGCTGTCAGCTTCAACAGCATGCCACCTGTCGCTTTGGCAAAAAGGCAGGGGTGAGGGATTACATACACCTCAGTGGAATCAACAAAGTCCAAGAGGGTAGCATCTTTCAGAAAAGAGATGTGCAAGAACACGGGGACACAGTTTGGAGATAGAGGGGGGATGGCTCAGGGGCAATGTGAAGAAGTATTTTTTCACAGAGAGAGTGATGGATGCATGGAACCACCTTCCTGAGGAGGTTGTGGGGTCTAAAACTGTGGGAGAATTCAAGAATGCATGGGACAGATATAAGGCAATTCTTGTGGGGGGGTAAGAAGAAATAGGCTATTGGTTAACTAGGATCTGCAGCTTATCCAGTAGGTAGGGAAATGGGCAGACTAGGTGGGCCAAGCAGTCCTTATCTGCCATCAAAGTCTATGCTTCTATTAAATGTTTTTGGTGCAGTGTACTGCACCTAAAACATCTAATTGTCATCTTGATTGTTCTAGTTGCAGGATATGCAATACAGTACCAGAGAAAAGAAGTGTATCCAGAAACCCCAGGTCCAACCATGCAAGCCTGTAGCTCAGTGGTTAGAGTGCTGGGATGATACTCGGTGGACCTTGGGTTCTCAGTAGATCACATTATTTCTTTCTCACTACAGTTTGTGAAAATATTAAGCAGTTCGTGAGTCATGATTGCATTCTCCTTTGTAAGGGAATAATAAACAAAATGAAAGAAAAAAAGGGAAAAGGCCACATAATAAATCACTTACGTTTATAGAATAATACATGTGGTGTGTTTTACGAGAATTTTACACACACCTGAGGTGTTCGATGCTACATAAACCCCAAGAGCGAAGCTCCAGCACCAAGGGTGTGAGTACAGTTCGAGTTTTACACACCACTTCATTTTTTATTTTACATAACTGCTGGATCTGTGTTTCTTCCAAAGAGCATACACAAAAATCAAAGGAGGGGTAAAAACAGTTCTTCAGGGACATCAGGCTCTGTTTGTGTGTATTGCCCTGGCCTGAGGCTTAGATTGCCCCTGAATTTTCCAGGTTGTACTGTACTCCGCAGAATACATTGAGTATGCCTGCTGACACCCATGGGCCTGACACAGGCAGAGGGCCTTATAGCCCCTGGAAGGTCCATTATATCCCATAACGCCCACCCTGGAGGGTATTATTGTGCTTAGTAAATGGGCACTGTAGAAAAAAAAAAAAATTAAAAATTAGTTTAAAATACATTTTGTAATAATGTTGTAGTAAAGCAGTTCCTCCACCAGTATGGATTTTTGTTCTATTGGGGACTCCGTAGTTGGGGGGGGGGGTCTCTGCTGGTGTGCAGTTTGTGACAGGAGGTGCCAGTGTAACGCTGTGAGAGGTGGAATGGGCGGGGAGCGTGGTTCAAGCTCCCGTTTGCTGTTGGACAGTCACCACCAAAAGGAAAGACTTGTGGCTGTGTGACTTTTTTAAATTTAATTATTCATGTGAATGAGAAGGCATGACTCCGAAGACGTGGTCGGGATACTGGGTGACCCACTCTGCGAGATCGTAGTACTCTGAAAGAGCCGGTGGTGTGATGGTGGCAGGAGGGCCGGCTGCACTGTGCAGAAACCACAAAGCAAGATGCAGTTGAGCTGAGACGTATCAATCAAGGTAGGAAAAACTAAAAGTAAGCCTGCATAAAGCAGGTACTATGCGAGTTTTGTGTGTGGTATTTTTAAAAAGAGCAGGCAGAGCTTTAGTAACAGAACAAGAGGGTCACTAAGTGGGAGGAAAAATAATTGCAGCTGCTCGGTTTCAAAATTCGGGATACCCGATAATATCCTAAGTAATGGGGCACCTGAATTGGCACTTGTTTTTTACAGGGTGTTGTTAAAAAATAAAATTATGAGTGCAAGGGTGTTTCAGCCATTCAGGATTCAACTTTTTAAAAGCCCATTTTCTAACATAACATAACACAACACAATACAACTGTTATTTTTATCAGTACGCATGTTAAGCTATGGTTTTAATCATTTTGTTAAATTGAACTGCAGAAATTGTGTTATACATTAAGGGTCACATTTTTGAAGAAGATGTGCGCCGCATCCCTAGATGCGTCTGCGCATCCCTGAATTGTGAGGGCAGACGGGAGCGTGGTAGTATTCAGAACCCCCCAGTCCGCCCCACAGATCTGACTGCGCTGTCGTGCAGATATTACGATGCAGGAATGCAAATGAGGGGTCCCTCATGCATATTCCCTGCATTGCAATATTCAACCCCCCAAGCATAACTATGGTTGGCTGTGCCGGTGCATAGTTACGTGTACCAGACCCTACTTTAACTCTTCATGGGGAAGGTTGATGCCCCACGCATAGTCAAGGGCCAGGTACATAGCCTGTCATATCCTGAACACAGTACTGAATACACAACCCCCTCCCACATCTATGTCACTGTAGTATAGTGTCCCCCACAGCCCGGATCCCCATTGAAATAAAAGAAAATGTCACTGATCCCATATTTTCCATAGTGTACTGCCTCCCTTCCCCAGCCCTGATCCCCACTGAAATAAATTAAAATGTAATCGGCCCCATATTTTCCATAGTGTAGTGTCCCCCCTCCCAGGCCTGATCCCTGTCGAAATAAATTAAAATGTCACAATCCCATATTTTCCATATTGTAGTGTCCCCTCTCCTGAGCCCCGATTCCCATTGAACCCGTTGTAATAAAAGAAATTGTCACCATACCCTCTATTTCCATTGTGTAGTGTCCCCCCCCCTGCCAACCCCAATCCCTTTCATACTGCAAAACATCCCTGAGACCCCATTTCCATAGTGTAGGGACCCCCACCTGGTAGGCATTAACCCACCACCCTGCACCCCCCATCCCATCTTATGCTGGCGACTGGCACAGCCCTCCACACCCTGCCACTGCCAGCCCCTGACTGATCAATACCTGCTCGCATACAGTAAATAGTGAAAGCCCACTGGTTGACAGTGTCGACCAGTGGTATAGTAGTGGATACTGTAAGCTATCATTCTGTGACAGCTCAGTTGGCAGGCAGCCGTGGAGGTATGCGGGTGGGTTGTGCTGCCCTCTGGCCATATGGCCATACTGAGATGGGGAACAGGGTGGGGTCTGGGTTCCTCAGTGAGTGGGGGGGGTCCACTAGACTACCAGGGACATTCGAGATTTACTTTTTTATATATGGACGTGGTTCGGGCTGGAAAGGGGGCACCACTGTACTACCAGGGAAGTTCGGATTTCATTTATTATATGGACGTGGTACGGGGAAGGAAGGGGGGGTACCACTGGACAACCAGTGGAAGTTCGGATTTCATTTATTATATGGACAGGGTACGGGGAAAGGAGGGGGGGGTACCACTGGACTATCAGGGAAGTTCAGATTTCATTTATTATACGGACGGGGTATGGGGAAGGGAGGGGTCTAATGGACTACCAGGGAGAATGAAAGGATGTTATTTTGTATATTCAGGGATGGGAGGGAGCCACCAGACTACCAGGGATTTTACATTCCATAGAGTGTATGGCACTGGACTCGGGGTGGGGTTGCAGGGTGCCTGGTGCATCCTACCGGGTGCATCCCTGCACAGCACATGCAGATGGGGCCATCATGACATGCAAATGACCCCATTTGCGCCTTGCATGCCTAGTGGATTCATTTGCATGTTGCTATCTGAATATCTGGAATTTGCACTTGGCCCATCCCCATTCAAGGTATTCAGACCACGCAGGGGGATGCACCGGTGCATCTTTGGCAGCCCTCATGTTTTGCTATATTCAGATGGGATGTGTGATTTCATATCTGGTTTAACTATAGCAATTTTGCGCTCCAATGCAACTTAGTTGCACCTTTCCCAGGCGCAGTTTTGAATATCCTGGCCGATATGTACAGTGTGTTATGTTTACATAAGTTTTCTTTACAAACTGTCCCTCCCCCCTGACCTTGCTCACTTTCCCTGACCTCCCAGTGTCATGCCTTTTGACATTTGGTTATGCCTTAGATTAACACCCATATGAGGTTTTAAAGCAGTTTATTCTATTTTCTTAACACATTTTGGTGTTTTCTCTTCCCACAAGCTATAACATTTGAGAAGCTCTCCATCGTGCTGGATAAAGACATCTCATAATGGAAGGATAATTTAACATGTTTTTCATTTTTGGTGGTGGATTCACTGAATGAGTTTATTAATTCAAATGTTATTTTATTGTTTTTTTGCACATTTTCACTATATGTAATAAAATGATGGTGCACTTTAAATTTTTGAAAAATCAGTCCACACGTTGGATTGTTTTGTTTTTTCATGTGACCTGTTGTGAGGATACATAATGATGTTGTGTTAGGCTGGTAAGTAGCTCCTGTAGAGGGTGAAACTTAAGCAAGCACTCGGAATCTGCTTGTTCTGATTTTGCTGCTGAAGATGGAACTGGAATGAAGAAGGACATCTTTTTTCATCCACTTTATGCTTCCAAGTGTGTTCTTTTTCAGGTCGTGAGTGCGCTACCTCTGCTTTACTAGAGGCATTGAGTGCCTTTGAAAAGAGTTCTGAAAGTTTTGACAGTTTGTCTGAGGGGAGTCTGAGAGAAACCTCTGAATAGGTCCCACATGCTATTTCTGTCTGACTAAAAAGTTTGACCAAAACAGATTGAGACCCCTGGAAAAGGGGATTGATGCAGCTAGAGTGCCAAGCCTGGGCTGTAACACCGAATTAGATCAGGGTTGCCTTGAAAGCTGCTCTGCATCTGGGAAGGTGATGAGACACTGCCATCTGCTGCTGTTAGGATTTTATCCTGACGGGATCAAATCACCTGAGGTCCCAAGTGACTGCTCAGCTGTAGGGGTGGGTAAAGGCAGGTCCCCTTGTAGGGTGAAGAGGATCATCAGCATTCAGAGTATCACGCCCTGCACCCCTCACCATCGGAAATGCATTGGGTCTGCTGCACCTGTAACCAGTATAAAGAACAGAGCTCTCGTCATTCAAAGTCATCATGGTCCAGACCCTTCACCACTAAGAGTACACTGGGTCTGCTGTACCTGTACCCAGTCCACAGAAAAGACCATCTAACTGTCATCTGCCTAAACAGGGGAAACATCCCCACGAAAACAGCACCAGGTTGTCACCTAAAGACCATGAGTACTGGGTTTACCCACAGAATGTATCCTTCCTATTGTTTAGCTAGCTAGCTAAATACTTTCTGGGCATTCCTGCATGACCTTGGAATCAAGTCCGCAGCTACAGATTATAGCCAGGAGCAACTATTTCTTTGCTGTTCAGTTGTGTGATCTGCCAGTCAGCAGCTACAGCCAGCAAACAAATTTACATGGTACCGTCTGCACCGAGGTCCAAGCATGACAGGCCTGGAACTCTGTGTCTGAGTGCACACTCAAACTGTAATTGTGAGCTGTCAGAGGGACTGAGGGGTTAACTGGTGCATCATTGGGAGAGGTGCTGAGACTTCCTCACACTTGGGGGGGTCAATGCACACTGCTGTCCTTGTTTAGTGTTACCTTTGCTTCCCTTGTCCCTTACATGGTCCCCCTCCCCCAAAAAAACCAGTAGTTATCGATCTGCAACTCCTGACGTATTTTGCCGTTATAGCCTTGCTGTTTATTTGCATGCTTAAAGTTATAAGTGGGGAGGGGATTGCATTATTGTGTTCCCTGTCATAGAGGGTGGGGTTGTATCGATTTCAAGTGGAGAAACACCCTGGCAGTGCTGTGTCATAAGGATCCCCATAAGTGGAGGCACCATGCCACTTTTCAAACCAATTTCTAACCATGAACCAAGGTGCCATTCACCCGAAGTCGCCCAAAGGCATAACACATTGCCCTTTACCATCTCCAGGCTTTATCAGCATGCCTTGTGGATGGGGTGTGGTTACAAATTTGGAGGCACTGCTAGGATTGCTGAAACATTTCTGCAACACCTAACCCTGGGGCAGGAACAGAGTTTGGTACCTTACAATTTATTTTTTTCTTTTCAATTCTGTTTTATCTCCTGGTACTCTTGGGGCATCTCTTGGGCAAACCCACCGGCCACAGCACCTAACTCCCCACCTGGTACTGTCTGCACCGAGGTCCAAACTCCCTGAACTAATACCCCACTCCAGTTCCTGACCACAACTGACCCCCCCGATCTGTACCCCTCCCTGGGATGGGGCTAAACATCCACTTACCAGGTCCTCATCTGGAATTTAGACAACCAGGCCTGGAGCTGGGCAGGGCAGGGGGAAATTGTCCAGGAAAATCCGGTGCTGGGTGGGCCTAAGTCACTTGGACCGCCATTGCTTCTGCTGAGAGCCAGGGGCTTTCTATGTTTTGATTCCCGCCCCTTGGCTCGGACATGCAGTGCATCAAGCACTGGCACACATGCACCTGTGCGCACCTACAGAATTGCCGCTGTAGCCAGTCCCCTTGGTTGCTGGATCCCGAGCTGCTGTGCCCCCCAGCCACCACCAAGAGCCACCAGTGCATGGGTTCAGGGTCCCTTCTCCCTCCCAGGACAGGAGAGCAGTCCTCTGGACACTCAATTCTGTCCTCCATTGCTGACTCCTGGTGGCCTGAGTTCGCTCGTTGCCGGCATAGTGCGAGGTGTGGCATCCAGCGCCTCAACCCTCACTGCCACCTGACTGGCTCAACCCACTTTGTGACCTCATGATGGATCACAAGTCATTGCTAGACTGGTGCAAAGGTGAGGACCTTGATCTGACATAAGCCATTTTGGTGCCCAAGATCCCTGAAGGAACTCCTAGAGACTGTCTCAAAAGTGTCATATCCAGCATAACAAATTTGGGAAAAGTGACTGTTCGTGGGAGAGTTTACAGTTCAGATCAACAGACATTATGTGTTCTGATGGAGTACCAAAAGGATATTGATCCCTCAAGGGTGCCCAATCAGCTTTTTGATGATGGGGACCCCACCCCATGGTTCATAACAACCAATGCAAGCCTGCCCCCCCCCCCGAGGGCCCTAAAGAGCAAAGCAAATTTGAACAGAAGTTGCAGTCCTTTTTGGCATTTGAGGGAAAAACTGTTCAAGATGTGAGAGTATTCTTCATGGGAGAAGAACCAACAGGCAATACCACCTGGTGGACTCCAGGTTGGGGGCCAGGACTTGACCCCTGTTTGGACATGCCTTATGAACAGTACAGGAGACTGTGTATTTTCTTTGGAGTCAGCCCAACTCCTCCTGGGGATGATGACTATGAAAGTTGGATGAACCAGGCCACACAGATGGATAAAGTGTGATGAGAAATGCAAAAGAATTGTGGAGAGCCTGGAAAGTATGGCTTTGGACATCATACATTCCCTACATGCCAGCCAGCTGAACTGCACCACCGTTGAACACCTTGCCATGCTTAAGAGTTCTTTGGAGCAGTTGAGTGGAAGGAGGACAACATTTCCAACTGGGAGCCACCACACAAAAAGAGGGAGAAAAGTTGTCACATTACATGACCCAGTGGAGACTGTGATTTGAAGAATTGTAGAAATCACAGGCGTTACCCCTGCACAGACTGCATAAATGAGACTGGACAAGATTTTGTGAGGAGCTGTGTATTTCCACTAGACACAGATCTCTCTCAGGCTGAAAGAATGTAGAGCAGAGCCTCTGAACTTCTGGCAACTAGTGAATAAAATAAGGTAAGAAGAAGTGCAAGAAGACATTGCCAGTTCACTATGGGTACCCAGAGGGAAAGCCATACCTCTGTAGCTGCAGGTTGACAGCCGCCAAGAGTAGGTGACACCCCAGACATGGGTACTCAGCTGAAGGAACTCACACAGTGCATGAAGGCCTTACAGATGGTGCCAGCACCTCGTCCACAATCCAACTCCCTGTCACCTGGTCGTGGACGCAAACTGAATCCTTCGTCTGACCAAAGGGTAAAGCCTTGACCTTCAACATGGCCCAGAGAGGAACTGTTCTGCTTTGTTTACTCTGGAGAAGATGGACATTTCATGCAAGGATGCCCAGGCCTGAGAACCTGCAGCTTGTAGATCAGAAATGGAAAAGATGGCAACAGGCACAGGGAAATGACAGTGAAGCCCAGTAAGAGAATGACCTGGGACTCCGAGTGAACAGCTCTGTAAGAGAGACAAATCTCACTACCTCTATTCAACACAGATTACCACCTGGGTTGCTGGGTCACCCTGACCATACAGATATCCATCAAGGGATACTCATGTGAAACCGTATTGGACAGTGGCTCGCAGGTCATCATATCTACCGATCCCCTTACCAGATATACCTGGAACATCTGCCCTTGAAACCTCTAGAAGGACTTTCCATCTGGGGTTGAAGCAGGGCCAGCTACCCCTACAATGGCTACATCTCTGTCAAATTGAATTCCCAGAGACTTTTGCTGGAGTCCCTCAAAGGACTGATACCTTGGCTTTCATTTGTCGTATTGCTCAGATATTGGACAAGACACTGTTGCTAACTGCAACCAGTGCCAGTATGTGTGGACACCCGGCCCACTTGTGCCTGCAGAACGCAGGGGAGGAAAATAACCAGTTGTTGTCAATTTATGCAAATGTGTGTACTTCTTACTGAGAGAAGGTAGCCAAAACCTACAACAACTCTAAGAGGATTGTGGTGGGAATCATAAAGAAAGAAGGAAAAGAGCCTTTGATTGGGCTCACTGGGGCTGAGGGTCTATTAAAAGGAGCCATGGACTGCCATGAATCCTTGTCATACCATATCATCATTGTAGAGTCCCTGGGAAGAGGTTTGCAGAGTGGTCAGGTGGTTCAACGAGGAGAACTACCTAGTACCAAAATAATTATCAAGAGGAGCAACATAAAGTTAAAGAATGAAACAAAGATTTGACAGAGCATTCTTGTACATTACTAGCCAGCCTTTACACTGCTGTGGTGGTAGTGGCACCATTATATCAGCAGAGAAACCTGGATGAAGAAGTCTTCCATTTTGATTAGTTTCTCATTCCCCTCAACTGGAAGAAATGACTGCAGTGAGAATTGGCTAATGGGTCAGACGTTTTGTCATGCCATGAATGCGACACGGGGTGTGTCAAAGATGAAGAACACGGTCTACAACTAGAAAAGGGTCGAGGAGACTGGAACCTGCTGACACTGAAGATATCAGATAACACCTACAAGAATTGTCGGTGATAGCGATAATGAAGGAGTCTCAGAGCCCCTGTGCTACATCTCCAGTACTGGCCTGAAAGAAGACTGGTGTTATAAGAATGTGCATTGACTATTGCATCCTTAATCAGAGGACTGTGGCCAACCAGTACACCATGCCTCCAGTGCAAGATGCCCTGGACAGACTCACAGGGCATACATGATTCTCTGTACTGGACTTGTGCAGTGTATACAATCGATTACTGATGGCTGAAGACTGCCTTTATCGCTACTCTTGGTTTTTATCAATTTGAGCATATGCCACAAGAGATATCTTATGCCTCAGCAACTTTCCAGCACCAAATGGAGAAGATGGTAGGGGGATATGAATCTCCTAGAGGTTTTAGTCTCCCTGAATGACCTCACAGTGTAAGACACTGGAAGAAAATGAAACCTGACTTCTAATGGTGCTAGTCTGGCTGAAGGAACCTGGTCTGAAGCTTTCCCTGGACAAGTGACAGTTGTGTCACACTGATGTCAGATATATTGGGCACATTGGATCGAAGCAAGGATTCTGCACTGATCCAGCAAAAGTGGAAGCCCTCACAACTTGGCTGAGACAAAACAATTTAGAAATGCTTCAGTCTTTCCTGGGGTTCTGCGAGTACTTTAGGAGATTCTTGGAGGACTGTTCATTGGTGGTGAGACTATTGAACAACTTGACTCAAAGGTATCCTGTTACCTGAAAGACTAAAGGTTCAGGGACCAAACCAAAACCACCATCAGAATACTACAGGACCAATGAACCTTTTGGGAACAAATGGACTGCGGACTGGGAAAATGCTTTTTAAGAGATCATTCGATGCCTGATGGGGGCCCCGGTATTGGCTTTTGTTGACTATACCAAGCTGTATACCCTTCACATTGATACCAGCATGGAAGAACTGGGTGCTGTACTTTACCAAGAGCATGAAAATGGTATGAGACCAGTTGGCTATGCCAGTTGCAGTCTAAGTCCATCTAATAAGAACTATCCAGTCCATAAGTTGGAGTTCCTTGCGCTGAAATGGGCAGTGGCTGATCAAATCCATGAATATCTTTATGGAGCCAGGCTTATTGTATTGACAGACAATAACCTGCTGACCTTTGTGCTAATGACTGCTGAGCTTGATGCCTCTGGATATAGATGGATCTTCACTCTATCATCTTACAACTTCTGCTTGCAATACTGTCCGGTACAGAACAACATTAACCCGTATGCCCTGTCCAGATGACCATCACATCATACTCCACCCACAGAGTGGCCATGGACCTATGTATCCGAATGTGGAGTGAAAACAATCTTCCAGCTAATGGTACCTGATGACTGGCCTGCTCCCACCAACCCCAACATGGCCATGGACTTGTATGGAGTGCATCCTGATGCTGTACCAGAAATGTACTCCTGCTTCACCGCACTGCATAATACTTCTTTGCCTCACCTCAGGCCTGCAGATGTAAGACATGCACAGTGGCCATATCCCAGTCTGCGGGACATCATTCTAGCCAAAGAGAAGGGCTTAGCTTCCACGCATGTAAAATAAACGCTTTCAGATGTGCAGCTTACTAACATACTAAAATGCCAGCAGGATAGGCCTAACAGTCTTTCGTGTCTGCTCATTTGGTCAGCCCCCACCCTGGGAGCTGACCTTGCTGCCCCCTCTCCCTCTATGGCTTCTCCCTTCCCAGTCCCGGATAGTCTCGCTGCACTGGATTTTGCTTACAGAACCCTTCCCCTATACCTGTCCCACCCCCTCTTGAACCCCTCCACTGTCTCTGCCTCCACCAGCCCCCTGGACAGCGCATTCCATGGCTCCACCCTCTCAGTGAAGTAGCACCTCCTCCTTTCTCTCCTGAATCTCCCCCTCCTCCAGCTTCCACCCATGCCCTCTAGTTGCCCCCCCCCTTGGAGCACCCTGACTGCTCCTCCCCTGTTTACTCCCTTCATGTACCTGAAGACCTCTGTCATGTCTCCCCATTCCTTCTTTCTTCCAATGTGTGCATATTTTGCTCTTCGAGCCTCTCTCCATAGGTCCTATCCCCCAAGCCCCAAATCATTTTGGTTGCCCTCCTCTGGACCCTCTCCAGGAGTTCAATGTCCTTCTTTAAATGTGGCCTCCAAAACTGTACGCAGTACTTGAGGTGCAGCCTCACCAAGCAGTTATACAGTGGGAGTATCACTTCCCTCCTTCTGGAGGTGATCCCCCTAGTGATGCATCCAAGCATCCTGTTGCCCTTTGCCGCTGCCCTCCTACAAGTCTCTGAGTTGTTCATCTTGACATCCACCACCACCCTTCGGTCCCTCTGAGCCATCGAGACTTTTAGCATTTTCCCCCCAGGGTGTACACTTGGCCCAGGTTTCTGTCTCCCAGGTGTAGTACCTTGCATTTCCCTGCATTGAACCTCAACTTCCACTTTCTAGACCACCTTTCCAGAGCCTCCAGGTCCCCCTGTAGGGCCACCCTCCCCATCCACCACCACCCCCAGTTTTGAGTCATCCGCAAAGAGACTCCTCTCACTCCTGATACCCTTCCTTATGTCAGAGACGTAGGCGTTGAACAGGAGGAGCCTAAGGACCGATCCCTCAGGGACCCCACTAATTACCCTCCTTAGGGATAAGAATATCCCACCAACCATGACCCTCTGGGTTTGGTCCTGGAGTCAATTTGTACCTTCTCTTGAGGGCGTGGGACAAACTTTCACTATTCCTGAGGGAGTGGGACAACCTTTCACTAAAGAATGGGCTTCTGAATCGAATCCCAAAAATGCAAATGCCTTTCCCTAAAAAGCAACTTGTTGTTTCTAGCAAGTATAAAAAAATGGTTTTGCGATCACTTCGTGATAACATGGGGAAACCTGGGGATTGATAAAACTTTGGGCCTCATCCAAGACCGATTCTACTGGCCACACATGGCTATTGAAGTAGAAAAACAATGTAAATGTTGCAAACAGTGCATCATAGAAACATAGAACATAAAATTTGACTGCAGGTAAGGACCACTTCTCCCACACAGTCTGCCCATTTTTCCCTACCTACCTACAGTATCACCGCAGACCCTAATCGATTGCTGGCTCTTTGTCCCTCCCCCCTTCCTTTCCATTAAGATACCCTAATGCCTGTCCCATGCAGTCTTGAACCCTCCTCACTGTCTTCACACCCACTACCTCTGATGGAAGGCTGTTCCAGGAATCCTCCACTTTTTCTGTGAAGAGTTACTTCCTCACATCTCTCCTGAATCTACCCCACTCCAGTTTCATAGCATGCCTCTTTGTTCTCGAGCTCCGTTTTTTTCTGAAAAATACTTCCCTCCTGTACCTTACTTATCCCTGTGATGTATTTAAAGGCCTCTATCATATCTCCTTCTCCTTCCTCTCTTCCATAGTGTACATATTGAGGTCCTTTAGTCTCTCCTTGTAGGGCTTTTGATGCAGACCGTGCATCATTTTAGTTGCCCCACTCTGGACCACCTCCACTCTGTCTATGTCCTTCTGGAGATGTGGTCTCCAGAACTGGACACAGTACTTAAGATGTGGTCCTACTAGTGATTTATACAGTGGTAGTACCACTTCCCTCTTTCTGATGGTGATACCCCTACCTATTCACCCCAGCATCACACTAGCCCTCTCAACTGCCTTGTCGCACTGTCTGGCTACCTTTATGTCATCTGATATGATAATCCCTAGGTCTCTTTCCTGTTTGGTTGTCATCAGTACCATTCCACCCATTTTGTACTCCCCCTCCCTGGGTTTCTGTGCCCCAAGTGCATTATTTCGCATTTTATCACATTGAAATCTAGTTGCCATACCACTCGACCACTCCTCAAGCTTTCTCAGGTCTCTGCTGATGCTTTCAACACCCCTCACCACACCCCAGAGTATCTACTCTGTTTCAGATTTTGGTGTTGTCTGCAAAGAGGCAGACTTTCCCTTCCAGATCTTCTGTAATGTCACTTATAAAGACATTAAAAAGGATTCATCACTCGTAAGACTCTTACCTAAGAGGGTGGCTTCACTTGTAAACATCACCTGTACTGGACCAGTGGACCTGGTCTACATGGACTTTCTTTCCTTTGAACCTGACCAGAAGGGGAGCCGTAATATTCTGGTGATGACTGACTACAACACTCGCTATGCACAGGTATTCCTCACAAAAGTCCAGAAGGCAAACACAGCGGCTGAAGTTTCGTACAAAAAATACTTTCTGTATTATGGCTTTCCCAGCTGCCTTCACTCTGACCAAGAGAGAGTCTTTGAGAATTGTCTCATCAAAGAACACTCCTTAATATGCTTGGGACACTGAATCCAAACCATACTGGAGCCAGCAGGTTCCTTTCTTTGTCCATGTCTACAACTGTACCAAAAATGTTGCCACAGGATTTTCACCTTGTTTCCTAATGCTCAGAAGGGAAGCCAGACTCTCAGTAGACTTATTTTTTCAGGATATCAATTGATGGCACCTTGCCAGAGACATACCTGGACTACACCAAGAGGTTACGTGCTCAACTGAAAGAGGCATATAAGGTGGCACAAGAAGCAGGTTGGATGTTCAATCTATCCAACAAGACCAGATGTAACAAAGGAGTCTGAGAGCAAACTCTCCAGCCAGGGGATTGTGTACTTATCCAGAACTTAGGGATCCCAGGCAAACATAAAACTGAGGACCAGTGGAAACTGGATCCTTATATAATTGTGGAACAGCTTCCAAACCTGCCAGTTTTATCACCTGAGAATGGAAAGAGGAAATTTTGTGGTCAGAACTTTGCATCAAAACCACCTTTTGCCAGTTGGTCAGCTGTTGCCTGAATGAGTCTAACCAGTACCTGTCTCACCACCAAGGAGACCTGTCACCAGGAATGAGACCTGGCAAAGAGGAACCATATGCCTGTACCTGAATTGTCTGTTGCTCTCCTGGTGACTCAGTCTGATGTGATTTACAGTAACTCTGAGGATAAGGAACTTCACAGTTGTCTAGTATCATGTGAATGTATGTCTGCACCATTCCCCATGGAATTTCACCCTTCAGCACCAGGGTGATATAATGCAAGTCATTTCAGACCACCGAATCTGACAACAGCACCCTTTGTTTTGACTGAATTTAGGCTCACAGTCATGGACTTTGTTCACATCACAGAGGATGTTGGTATCCCAGTAATAAAACCACCTCAGAACATTGAAAGACTTGAACCAGTTCTGGTTGAGAATGCAGAACCCATCGATGATCCTGATCAAAACATTGCAGAGGAATTTATGGCACACTGCCATTCTGGAAGATAAATCCAATACCCGGTTAAACTCACAATCTCCCTGGTGTCCCCTCTGACCTCCCTGTAAATGGGATATATAAAAAGGTCACTCTGCTGCAAAGCTCATCATTGCTGCCCTCAAGCTTTTTTTTGAGAAGAGTAATTGTCTACCATAGTGGGAAAATTCTGTTTTGTGAAGTACAATGTTGATATTCAGACAGGTTGCAGGTCTACTAGCTAGAAATGTTTAGATAGGAGTCAGGTGCCATAGCCTGCATTGTGTTGTGTTTGCAATGTTATATATTTCTTAGGCCTTGATTAGAATGCCAAGAATTTTAGTTGGGGGGAGAATGTAACCCTTCTTCCAAGGTCGGGAGCTTACCTGAAGCCCCTGCCTGCAGCCTGCATCAGCCTCCCACATTCAGCATCCTCTTCATGGCTGAAGAGCTACTTGTATCTTCCACTCCCCAGCTAGTTTCTGAACTGCCATTGGGCCGGAGAGCACGCACTAATTACTGGTACCTCAAGCAACCATCACTGTGGAAGGCAAGTCGCTAGATTCCATGTCATAGATAACATAGATAACATTTAAGCAAGTTGAGAACTTACTTTTTTCCCTGGATACCAAAAAGAGTGCAGGTGCAGACAATATCGAACCATACTTCCTCGAGCTTGGCTATCCCTACTTGACCGCCCCCATTACACACTTATTCAACTTATCACTAAAGCAAGGAGAACTTCCTTTGCTATGGAGAACTGTCCATATCCTACCTTTATTCAAGTCAGGAGATCCATGCGATCTGAATAATTACTGGCCTATATCTGTACTTTCAAACAACATGAAGTCTTGCTGTATTCTGACAAGTGCAGTTAGCCCCAGCCTTTAAACTGCCCTGGAGAACAATGGGTTAACTTTTCTATGCAGGGCATAGAATGTTAATCTCGAGCTCGGTTGATAGCTCTGCCTGTTGTATTTTGAACTGCAACCGTCAGATTCTTTACTCCTCCTCACTGAACAGTCGCTCTGGAGATTTCTCCTGCAGCTCGGTTCGAAGTTGGTTGAAGTGTCGGTTTTCGGTCATTTTTCTATCAAAATTTTGTTTCCACGTAGTCGGTTCAAGTCTCTGTCTGTGGTACCATGAGTACTAGATAGGTTTTGTTCTGTTTTCTGTGTGGAACTTGTTAAAAGTGTGGATCGGTTCGGCTGAACCGATTGTTCAGGTAAATTTTGTATTTTACTTTAGTGTGTGGTTACCGGTCCGTATCGGTTCTAAAAAAAATGGGTTTTAGTACTTTTTTTCCCCAAGACCCATGACACGGTCAGGAACCGATAGGGGAGTCTTGCCTGGCGGTTGCCGAAAAAAGGGTAAGTTTGGTTAGGTTGGCCATGTCTGAGAAACCCAAGAAAAAAACCGGGCCCACTGGGTTTCAGCACTGCAGTGTGTGTTGGGAGGTCTTTGCTAAGGCCAGTCCCCACACCACCTGTGTTTATTGTCTGGGGTTTGACCACCTCAATTCAGACTGCCAAATTTTCCCAAATCTACCCTTGAAAAGAGATTAGGTAGACTGAGGGAAAGGAAGGCAGAGAAGTCCACTGACCCGGATGGCCAGCCCGGTTCGGTTCCAACCGCACCAGAAAGAGTGCCCTCTGACCAGGGCGATACGTCTTTAGGCAAAAGGACAGCCGAATCCGAGGAATCGGTTCTGACAAAAAGAAAACGCAAAGACAAATCAACCGGTTCGGATCCAGAATCTCACACTCCGACCACCGGAGAAATAGCCATAGCGATTCATATTGTGGAATCGCTTCGCCCGGTTCCGACTGATCCGGCACATTTTGGCAAGGGCTCAGTTCGGTTGGTTCCCCTGGTTCATGATTATACCCTGGAAGAATTTTATGAACCGGAGTTTGAGGAGGAGAGAGAGTTGGAAGATGAATATGGTGATGTTGAAAGTCTGGATGTGCCTATTGACCTGGACATCTTCCCAGACAGACCTTCAGGTGTTTCTCCTCCTAGGCTTTCTGAGTCCCCTTCGCACTTCATGTTTTACAGAAAGGTGGCTGATACCCTCCAGCTTCCTGTGGAGGAGGCAGTAGAGGATCAGGAGGAGCCTGACTATGTAGAGATGATGGACATCCCAGAGTCCAGGAGACTGTCTATTCCTCTCCACAAATCTTTTGGGAAACAGACACAAAAAATTCTTAAGGCTCCCAATTCCATACCTCCTGTGGATAGAAGAATGGACAAGAGGTATACTCTTTCAGGCTCAGATACGGAGTTCCTTTATCAGCAATGCAGCCATGTTGGGGTTGTACAGGCTGCTGCCTGTGATAAGGCAAACATTCCCTTGGCATCACACCCCCCAGACAAGGACTCCAGGAAGATTGATGCCATGGCAAAGAAGCAGTACATGGCATCTTCCTTGGGACTCAGGCAGGCGAATTATATGGCCTATACGGCCAGGTACCAGAAGTCCAGGTGGGACGCTGTACTGGCACTGGCTAAACAGGCTTCCCCCCAGTTTGCCAAGAAGGTGGCTGCAGATGGGATTGAGGCATCAAAAGTTCAGTTTCATGCTGCTGTGGACTCCAGTGATGTTTCGCCAAGAGTCATGGCTACATCTGTGGCTCTTCGGAGAATGGCTTGGCTCAGATGTACTAACCTCTCACAGGATACCCAGGCTAAAGCCATGGATTTTCCTGTTGTAGGTAATTCTCTGTTTGGGGACCAGACAGAGAATTACATGAGGAAGATGGACGAATACAGGACCACTTACAGGAGTGCTCAGGCCAAAGGGAGGCAGGCAACTCCTCAAAGGCAGCAGTCTAGGGGCAGGGGCAGGCCTTTGCAAAGGCCTTTTTACCAAGCACAGGCCTCTTCTTCCTTTTCACAGAGGGGGTTCTTCAGAGGGAGAGGCAGAAGGGGGATGAGCAGGCCTGCATCCACCCCTCAGCCTAAAGCCCCTGCCAAGCAGACACCCTGATGGGTCTGCCCGGGTCGACTCTCCTATCCCAGTAGGGGGCAGGCTGGCTTACTTTGTCCAGGACTGGATGTCTATTACATCACAAGTGGGTCCTGGAAGTAGTAAGTCAGGGACTGGTTCTCGACTTCAAAAAATTTCTAAAGATGAGAGCCAGATCTTTTCCACCTGCAAGTCTTTCAGAAACCCTTGCACTACAGGCAGAGGTTTCTTCTCTCCTAGCTTTAAGGGTTATAGAGAGAGTACCTACCCTACACTGGGGCAAAGGACTGTACTCCAGGTACTTCCTGACCCCCAAAAAGACAGGAGAGTGGAGACCCATCCTGGACTTAAGATATCTGAACAAACATCTTTTAAAGCCAAAGTTCAAGATGATAACTCTATGAATTATCCTTCCCTCTCTAAGGCCAGGGGACTGGCTAGCCTCCCTGGACCTCAAAGATGCCTGCTTTCACATTCCCATCACGTGCTCCCACAGAAAGTACCTCAGGTTTGAGTTGCCCTCGGGCCACTGTCAGTTCAGAGCAATGCCCTTTGGCCTAACCTCAGCCCCAAGGGTATTCACAAAGTGCCTGGCAGTAGTTGTTGCCTTCCTAAGAAGACAAAAGATTTCCATTTTTCCATACTTGGACGACTGGCTCATAGTGGGCCAGTCCCCAGACCAAGTCAAGTCAGACCTGCAAGTGACCCAGCAAGTGCTCACTTCTTTGGGATTTCTTCTCAACCTACCAAAGCCAGTTCTTGAACCAGTGCAGCTCCTCACCTTCATAGGGGCAGAGCTGGGCACGGTAAAAGCAAGAGCCTTCCTTCCCCTGGAAAGGGCAAGGGCTCTCATGAAGCTGGCTTCTTCATTCAGCCTTCAGGTGTCTTGACTAGCAAGGCATTTACTTCAGCTCTTGGGCCACATGGCAGCTTCTACAGCAGTGGTCCAAGGTGCAAGATTCCAGACGAGGGACATTCAGTTCCACTTAGGAGCTTTTTGGTCCCAAGGAAAGTATTCCCTTACCAAACTAATCCTAGTGACTCGAACTCTGATCCAAGCCCTACAATGGTGGCAGTATCAGGACAATTTGAGGCAAGGGGTTCCATTTGCCACTCAGTCTCATTCAGTGGTCCTTACCACAGATGCTTCCCTGCTGGGCTGGGGAGCCCATTTGGGGGACCTCACCACCCAGGGACTGTGGTCACCTCAGGAATCTCTTCTACACATCAATCTCTTGGAACTCAGGGCAGTGTTTCTGGCACTGCAAGTTTTTTCCAAATCAGTACAGAACAAGGTGGTCCAGGTCAGAACAGACAACACCACCACCATGTGGTACATCAACAAGCAAGGAGGCACTCAGTCTACGGCCTTGCACACAGAAGCAATGAAGTTGTGGTCCCTGGCTTATTCCCCCTGCAAACCTCTCTGATAGCAGTTTAAAGGCTGGGGCTAACTGCACTTGTCAGGATACAGCAAGACTCCACTAGAAGAAACATAATTACTAAGGTGAGTAATTTTTTCTTCCGCTTTGTCAAAACTACTTGAAAAAATTGTTAATGCCCAAATCAGAGAACATTTGGATACGCATGACTTACTAAACCCAAACATAGCATGGTATCTGCACTTGCGAAAGTAACCACAGATTGGCAAATTGCACAGGATACTAAGAAACATGTGTTTGCCCTTTTCCTTGCTCTTAGCAAGGTCTTCAATACTGTGGACCACAATATCTTGCTTACAGCTCTAAGCAGCATCGGACTTGACAGCCCTGCAGTCAAATGGTTCTCCAACTACCTCACCAACAGGTTACAACAAATCAAAGCTACAGGTAATCTGTCATCACAAAAAAACCTCCTACGAGGTGTTCCCCAAGGCTCCATAATAGGCCCAATCCTATTTGCTATTTACATTAATAACCTGAACACTGTTCTACGTTCAGCTAATATTCATTTATTTGCAGATGATACTGTACTGTATACCATAAACTCATCCTTGGATATGGCACATGAGAACTTACAGCAAGACTTCATTACTCTCCAACATAATATCATTAAGCACAAGCTCCTTCTCAATGCCAAAAAGACTAAAGCCATGGTCCTTTCACCAAAAGCTGGCCTTGGACCAACACACTGCCCTGATTCTAATGCTTCTAGATTGAACCCCTCAAAATAGTCGAAACCTTTAAATACCTAGGATTCTGGTTGGACAAGAAGCTTAACTTTCTATGCCATCTGAATGAAATTTCGAAGAAATTAAGACAGTGGTTAGGCTTATTCTATCATATTAAACATTTGCTTACCTTAGATGCTAGAAAGAGGCTAGTACACTCTACATTCTTACCCATACAGGATTATGCTGACTTTATCTACACACATTGTCCCTTGATGCTCAACAAACTTGACACCCTCTACCACCGGGCCCCTAAGATTTATCCTCAACCTACCCTTACATACCCACCATTGCCTACTATACCAGGAATCGGGTGGCCTTCACTCTCAAGTAGGAAGAAAAGAAATGCTCTTCTCTGGCTTAATAGAGCACTTTCTAATAATCTGCCTACATGCATCTCAAGCTTATTTGTACGAGTTAAGGGTTCTTATGGACTGAGACATTTCTCTATACTCTGCTTTCAGATTCCTAGAGTAAAAACAACCTATGGTTTGGCCGCAATCAACTTTACACTCCCATCTATATGGAACTCCATGCAAAGCGCACTAAAATTGTCCTTACTTCCACACCTATCCATATTCAAAGAGATGCTAACCGCATTTTTGAAGGAAACCTGCAACTGCTTCAGACAAAGATGAATCACTAGCATCTGACCCTTTTTCACTAGTTCCACAATTAGAACCTCTCTTAAGGCCCATCCCTATAGGGGACAACCAGGACCCATAGCCTACTCTCTTTTATCCTGGTCCTCCTCATCCCTTCTCCTTTTTTCCCTTTACCACACCTTTCCCCTGCCTTCCCTTCCTCTGCTTACCACCAACAGAATGAGGTAGTCTAGGACTGATGACTCTCTTCTCCTTCCTGTAATATTATTGTTTATGAACTGCATTTCCTTGTAACTTTGGCAGGTCAGTAGATGCTGGCCTTTTGTGCCTCACCTGTACAACAGCTCTTGCATTATTGAGCTTCCATATCTGTGCCCATGTACTTATTGTATTGTGTGTATTGTGTTGTTATATGTCCAGGACCACTTTGAAAATTAGCTTGCTCAATGGTGTTTATACCCTGTTAAATAAAGTGATTGATTGATTCCTTACTTCTCCCATGAACAACTCCAGCATTGGGGCGGGAGAGCATCTCTTGAACAGCTAGATATTCTCTTGGCACTGATTGTGCCTCAAAACAAATGTGTCCATCGAGCTGCCTGAAATCACATGCTCCCCCCATCTACAGTGACTGAAATAGGGCAGGGCGCACAAAGCAAAATGATAGAACTTTTCTCTGGTGCTGTAGAACACCAACATAAAGTGTCCAGTGAGCCACCAACAATCTTGCCATCCCAGCCACACCAGACTGTGCAACTGGGACTGGGAGGCAACAGAATAAATAAACAACAGCTTCCCCAACCTAGAGAAGCCACAAGAGGGTTGGGGGGGCAGGAGGAACACCACATGGCTCTGGGACAGACAGCCCCACGAGACTTTGCAGCACCATAGCTGCTGAGAGATACAGAGACAGCTCCTCTACAGAGCACTGCAGACACCTGAGCTTCCAATGGAACCCTTGTCCTCCACAACTGCTTCCTGACCCCGGCAATCACCAAAGGGAACCAGGAAAACCTAATGATGTAGCCTGTATAGGAATGGCCATTTTGGGAGAGGTTTGCAAGCAGCACAGAGAGAGACCCGATTGGTAGCTGCAGTAGTGCAATCAGAGGAGGACCTAGAGTCTTTTTTTATTCACTAATGAAGTGTTCAGTACCTTTGAAAAGAGTTCTAGAAGTTTTGACAGTTTGTCTGTGGGGAGTCTGAGAGAATCCTCTGAGGAGAGCATTGTGAATAGCTCCCACTTGCTGTTCCTGCCTGACAGAGAAGTTTGACCAAAACAGACTTTTTTTTTTTAGTTTACCAGGAATAGCACACTAAGCTGAAAGCTTTTTTACAGGTGCAACCTGGGAGCACAGGGAAGTTAAGTGATTTGCTCGGGGTCACACAGTATGCAGGTGGAAGCTGTGGGATTCAAACCCAGGGCTGGTCTGCTGGATGTTACCAGATTTGGAGCTCAGAGCCTTAAACCACTGCGCTATACAGCCCCCTAATACTTTTGTAGTACATAAGGTGTCACGCATATTGGTGGCATATTTAGATGTGCCTGAAAATTATTTTTGATTAGCTCCGTTGCTCCAAGCACTATTGGGACAATTTGTGTGTCCTTATTCCATATCGGTTTAGTTTCTGTTTGCATATCTTAATATTTCATAATTTTGTGTCTCTCTGTATGCAGGACACTGTAGTCACTAGGGGTGGCTATTTCAATCAGCAATGCTACCTTTGTTCTTTTTTCTTGTATTACGATATCTGGTTTTCTTGCTTTCTGCCTTCTTCCTGTGTGGATCTTCCGATGCATAGCAAAATATGATTTCTGCCTGAAACTCTTCCCACACTTCTCTCTAGGGCAGTGCCTCCAATGTTCAGGGTTTTCTAACACCACAACAAGAATGGGCTCCATTCTTAAGCCAGGGTATGTTAAAAAAAAAAACAGGACTCTAATAATCTTTAGTATTTGCTGAAAGTGCTCTTAATACGTGCAGTGTTCCTCAGATGTTTTCTACCCCATGTGGAATGTCTAATGCCTTGCAAGATTTGATTTCTGGCTGAAAGTATTCCAGTACTAATTGCATTTATTTTTATTTATTTATTTAAGAATCAGTTTACAACCTTTGAGCCAGAGGCTCGTTTACAAAAGTACTTCGTCACATAAAGACATACATTGCGTTTCAGTTACATAGCAAATTAGGCTCGTTTACAAAGGTACTTCGTCACATAAAGACATACATTGTGTTTCAGTTACATAGCAAAGATTTGCCAAAAATCAGTAGGCATTCACCAGAGGTGCCACGCCACATTGTGGTCAGACAGATACAATTGGGTACAGGGTACATGTAATCGAATAGCAGGTATTAAACAAGTTGGTATCAGTGAGCAATTCTGGTAGATAAACATTGAAACAGTGGCACTGGCCAGGTTAAACCTAGGCATGGTGGGCATGGAAGTGGTGTAGGGGATGGTTGGTGAGAGCTGCCCGGGGCATTGTCAGGAGAGAAATAAAAGAGGTGGAGGCTATGTTCAGAGACAGGAGCAGTTACGAAATGCTGAAGATGTGGTTCAAGTGCGGTTTTGAATGTGGAGATGGTGATGGCATTGGTGATGGTGTCAGGGAGAGAGTTAAACCAGGTTGGGGCTCTATAGCTGAAGGACCTCTGGCCGCGCTGGTTCTTGTTCTGGGGACCTTTAGAGTGGTCTTGTAGGAAGACCGTGTTGCAATGGTGGGAGGGCTCTGGTGGATGGATGCTGTTACCCCAGTGGGGAGAGCCCGAGTAGGGTTTTTGGTGAGGAGACAGGTCTGTATCGGAGCCTCATCCAGGGTAAGCAGGTTAGCATCGACATATAGCTGACAGGTGTGTGTGAGTCTGGGGGCACCGTAATTAATCTGCACGCTTTATTCAGGGTTAGTGAATTTTGTTTAGTGCAGTGGTGTCGGCAGCATCAGATACTGGTAGACTATAGTCTACAAGGGACAGAATGGATGATGTAACCGCCAGCCGGAGAGAATTTGGGGGAAGGCAGCTTTTATGGCTGGAATAGGATGCCAAGCCGTGTGTTGGTGGCGGATGTTAGGGTGTCGATGTGGGTGTGAAATGTGAGGGCTGAATCGAAGGTAACCCCAAGGTATTTGTAGGAGCAGACTTGTTCCAGTGGTTGGTTGGTGCTTGGAAGGATATAGAGTGGGTGGTTGCTGGCTTTGTTTTGGGGTGTGAAAAGAGCATAGTTTTGGTTTTCTTAAGATTGATGATGAGTCTGTGCTCCTTAAACCAAGCCTCGCACTGTTGAGAGACTGCTGTAGGAGTCCTGAGGAGATGGGATTATGGTGGGTGGCAAACAGGACAGCGTCGTCTGCATACAGCAGAATTTTGCCAGAGCATGCACTGGGCAGGGTGTTCAGATACAGTGAGAAGAGAAGGGGACCCCAGAGAGAATGGGACGGGTATCGGAGAGTGTGCTATTAATCTTGACACACTGGGATCGAGTGTCAAGATAGCTAGCACACCATGCCAGGGGGCCAGCCGAGACCAGTGAGGCAGAGTGCATTCAGCAGCAGTGGATGGGAGACAGTGTCGAAAGCCTTGGAGAGGTCTATGAACACTGCACCAGCTAGGAGCTGGTATCCAAGGAGGAGTGTAGGAAGTTGGAGAATTCATAGGGCAGTGCTGGTACTCAGACCCGGATGAAGCTAGTGTTGCTCTGGGCATAAGATGTTATGCTTAGCCAGATAATCAGTGATTTGAATGGCCACCACTTTCTCCAGGGCTTTAGAGAGGAGGGAGGATGGAGATTGGCCGGTGGTTGTTGGCCGACGACCTGTCGCCTCCTTTATGAATAGGTGTGATAATGGCTGTTTTCCAAGCTGTGGGGAATTGTCCCAGGCAGAGTGACTGGTTAATTAGGCTTGTGAGAGGTGCAAGGACTTCATCTAGCACCAGCCTGAGGATGCTAGGGTCCAGTGAGTCACTGCCGGATTGTTGCCATTGAGAGCTTTGGTTAGATGGGTCTGGCTTCCGGATGGAAATCTTCGGCAGGAGGAGGCTGGGGTGCTGGAGGACAGGGGAGTTTGGCTGGGGAGGGTCAAAGAAATTACTAGGGAGGACTGAGCTAAGGTCAGTGAAAGTAGTGTTGAACCAGTTAGCTATGGTGGCAGGCTCGGTGGAGGTTGTGCCATTTCTAGTGAGCTGGGATGGGGTGGGGAGCAAGCTTTACCATTGAGTTGCTTAATATTATCCCAGAAGGTCCGGGCTGAGCCCCAGGAGGAGGTAAGGAGGCCTGGTAATGGTCTGCCTTGGCTTTCCTGATGGCCCATGAGCATTTATTTCGGGCTGCATTGTATGCTTGCCTATCAGACAGACGACCTGTTTCAGTGGCAAGGTGCCAGAGGTTATCCCGGTTTCTAAGTAATTGTAGGAGGCCGGGCTAACCCAGGGTGCGCTCTGTTTTTGGACCGGTTTTAGTTAAGGGTGCAAAGAGATCACAGGCCATGTTGAAGTTGTGAGTGAAAAAGGCGAGGGCAGTATCAATGTTGGTTGCCTGCTGAATGGGGGACCAGTCTATCTGGGTGAGGAGTTCCTTAAGTTTCTTCAGCCCACCAGGGCGGAGGCGCCTGCGGAGGGTGGTCTGGGCTTTGGGTTTGGGATTGGGGGTTACCCAGTGGAATAGGATAGGGGAGTGGTCACTCAGGGAGTCTGGGAGGACCTGGATGTTTTGGATTTTATGGGGTCGGTTAGTTATAATAACATCCAGCAGGGTGCTGGTAACACTCTTAGGGTTAAGTCTCGTGGGCTGGGTGACGAGTTGTGTCAGATCTTGGGCGGCAAATGAGTCTCTGGTGGTGGATGAGGAGGTGCTGAGCCAATTTACGTTAAGGTCTCCCACTAGGAGTTGTTCTGCCTTATGGTGGAGGGTGTGGCCAGGTAGTCCGTTAAAGATATTAGGCTGGGTGCTGGTTCTTTGGGGAACATAGGCTGTGGTGAGATAGAGAGGGCTCCTAGAGGGGTCTGGGGTGAGTCTGAGCGTAAGGGCCTGGGCCCCATTTGTGAGGGCAGGGTGGGGGAGTGCGTGTCCAGGTATTGTGTCCCTGGTGTAGATTGCACAGCCACCTCGCTTGTTTACACTCGTCCTCCGGTATAAGGTATAGCCTGGGAGGGAGACAAGTGAGTCTGGAGTTGATTTGGACAGCCAGGTTTCAACCAGGGCTATGATGTCTGGTTGGTGAGCCAAGGCCCAGCACTGTAGGGCATCAAATTTCTTCAGCAGGCTGCATATGTTCATGGAGGCTACTCGAAGACCAGTGGGCTGAGTGGGTGGATGGGAGGGGCAGGGCCTGGGTTGGGGTGTATGTTCCTGTTAGGAGTAGAAGGAGGAGAAGTGCTCTGGTCAGAGGGAGGCTGATGGAAGTTTCACTGGAGCGATATAATAAGGAATGGGGTTTGGTTGCACAAGGGGTGGGTAGGTAGCACAGGCAGAGAATGCCTGAGTGATCAGAAGTGCAAGGGGCTGTGGGGAGGGCAGGTGATGTCTGGAAGGGGTGAGGTGGAGAGGAGCAAATGGGATTGTGGAGGAGGAGGGAGGGTAGGAGCAGTGGTAAAGGAGGAGGGAGGACAGGAGGGTAGGTAGGAACACTGGAGTAGTGAGGCTGAGGGTTCATAGGGACAGTAGGGTATGTGGAAGGCAAAGGGAGGAGGAGGAGAAGAGATAGACTGGTGAGCAGGGGATGCATGTGCATAGTTGGGAAGGTTGGTGGAGCTGAAGTGAGGAAAGAATGGGGGGACTAGGATGAAAGAGGGGAGATAGTAGTGAGAGATCACCTCAGAGTCTAGTTGCTGCTGTGGTGTGGTGGCAGTGCATGTGCCTGAAGTGCACAGAGTACTGGGTTCAAGCCCTGATCAGGGCAATAGGAGGAGCCAGACCAGTGGCTGCAGCAGCAGGAGCTGGGCTCAGGTTTGTAGAAGCACCCAAACAACACTTTAGTTGTGTCACAGGGTTAGTGTGTTCTTTATAGTAATGAAATCCTGCAGTAAAATATGCAGGTGTTCTAGGTGAGTGGTGGAGCTGTGGACTTTGGAAACAAGGGTGCAGGGTTCAAAGGCAGCAGGAAGAAGAGGTAAACTTATATTTTGGCAGATTGGGTAGCTAAGTGATTAAGAGGCTTAGAAAGTAGTAATAAAGTAGGAAGGCACTGTGGTGCAGAGGCAGAGCAGCAGACTCTGACCACAAGGGTACTGGGTTTGAACACAGCTCGGGTAGAGAGGGCCAATTTTTTAAATCTGGGCAGGAGGGAATGAGGTATGGTTAAGAGCATAGAAATACAGGAAGTTGTTGGTCTGGTTCATTGGCTGAGATGATAGTCAGTAGAATGTAGAGAGAAGGGTACCAGGTTTGATACTAGCAGTTGCTTAGAGATAGGATGAGTGCAGAAAGTAGGTAGTCGAAGGAATCCAAGGGAACTGCAGTGACCTCTAGTGGGACAGCTGTGCAGCAGTAGCTAGGAGGGATATAGAGAGCAGAGAGGAGCTAGAGTGGAAAGTGCAGTGACCCCTAGTGGTTGGTGCCTATAACCTGCAAATGGGAAAGTGGGCACTTAGTAAAAAGGAGGGTGGGTCACGTGACCTACCAGCAGCAATATATGGAGCGCCGACCCTGGGTGGGAGGGTGGGTGGGAAGTGCCTCACAACAGTCAGGCTGTAGTGCATTTAAAATGTTTCTTCCCTGCGTGGATCTATTGGTGATTGGAAAGAGGTTTTTCAATTGTGAAACCCTTAGCATGGCTTGTACCTGCTGTGGCCTTTTCTACTGAATGAAAGACTTGAGACCCTCTGGAAAAGGGGATTGATGCAGCAGGAGTGCCAAACCAGTGCTCTAGCACCTAATTAGATCAGGGTTGCCTTGAAAGCTGCTTTGCATCTGGGAAAGTGGTGAGCCACTGCGTTCTGCTGCTGTTAGGATTTTATCCTGACGGGCTTAAACCAGCTGGGGTTCTGAGGGATGGCCCACCTGTCAGGATAGGTGAAGACAAGTCCCCTTGTGGTGTGAAGAGGATCATTGTTGTCTGGAGCATCACAGGCCACACCCTTTGTCACTGGACATGCGTTGGGTCCACTGCACCTGTAACCAGCTTGCAGAACAAAGCTCCCATAATCGAGAGTCATCAAGGCCCACACCCTTTGCCACCGGCAGCACATTGGGTCCACCATGCCTGTATCGAACCTACAGAAAAGACCATCTAGTCATCATCTGCCTAAACAGGGGAGACATCCCCAAGGAAACAGCACCAGCCCGCCATCTGAAGGTTGTGAATACTGGCTTTACCCACAGAACGTATCCTTCCTATTGTTTAGCTAGCTAACAGCCAACAACTGAATTTACAGGGTACCGCACCGAGGTTCAAGCATCACAGGCCTGCACCTCAGCATCTTTGTACAAACTAGAACTGTAGTCGGAAGCTCCCAGAAGGACTGTGGGTTATAAAGTGGTTTCAAGCACTTCGCGCTATGCCAGCGACCTGAGTTCGGGAATACACTCGGGGGGGGGGGCGAGGGAAAATCGAGCATCCCAGTGGATGCTCTCCTTCTTCTGGGGAGGGATACCAGAGGCATCCTAAGCACCTGACGAGAGCCAGTGGAAGCACGGGCTCCCGAGGGCTTGGCGGCTCCATTCTGTAGAGTCGGGAAGGGGGGACACTGTTAGGTGCTTGGCAGGAGGCATGCACCAGCATGTCACCTGTCTGCACATACATCCTTGTGCCGGCGTTTGATGGGGAAAAAAATAAGGGGAAAAACTAGTACAAATACCTTGGCCCCACGAGCCGAATGAAACCTGGGCAGGGGTCAATCTTAACATTGTTTTACTAGCCCAAACCCTAGTGCAAATTGACCAGGGCTAGTGCAGCTAACTCTCTACTTGACTGTCTTGACTAGTGCAGGTTTTCATGGTTGTTAATGAAGTTATGAATGTCTCTACTTTAGCAGGTTCTAGTCCTCATGCTAATCTCTCTCAACGTTCCAGATGGCCTGGTGTGATTAACAGCGCATTAAGAGATGCCATTATCTTTCAGTTCAAGAGGGGGAATCCCACAAAAGACTCAATATGAGTCATTATCACTCCACTGTTGACTTTCAGCTAATGTAAAGGGTATAGTCAAGGGTAGAAGCTGTTAAGTCACTAGCTTCCAGTTTTCTGAATGTGTCTGTCTAACAATTTGTCCCATATTATTAAGACCAGTGCCTCTCATTTCCCTACATTTTGAGTGTCTGTATCCAACGTTTCAGTGACAAAATGCGAGGAGGTATATAGGATCGGCCCTGCAGGTGGTGAGTTTTATCCCAGCCTCACCATAACATCCCTCTCCCCTCCAAATCTCTTAACTCTGTTCTTTCCCTGGACACCACTGCAGCTCAGACTCTGAAATGACCATCCACAGATCCATAGCTGCCATTACTGTCAAGTGTAGGGGGTCCTCAGCTCTTCTAAATGGACCATGCCAGCCATCACCATCAATACAGTCCCACCCTTATCCCACCCAGCATGTCCTTTCATCCTAAAAACAAAGCTTTGGATCATGTATGGTACAAAAATAAACCTTAATAAAATACATAATATGAAAGCATAAAATAAGCATTCCTGGAGTACATGCAATGAATTACCTACTCAAATTGTGTCATGATGACAGCCATGCCTGTATCCACTGATTCCTGTAACTTCCTCAAGTTGTAATAATTTATGTATACAAATGTTCTCTTTTTTGCTCTTTCTGTATCTAACTAGTATTGTTATCCCAGGTCGCCCCTGAAAAAGGGACCTTCGGGACCCAGTGGGCCTACCCGGTCACCAAAATTTAATAAATAAACAAACATAGATCATCCTATATAGAAACCGAGGTAGTATAGCACTATGCTTCTGTACTGTTTCCCCTGGGCTGATGAAAGGACAGTGTTAAAGAAAAATATGTTACTGTTGGGGTAGAGCATATTAAAATCAATGATTTTAAAAATAAAAATATCATAATTTTCTATTTCTCACGCCCCTTAGGTTTGTGTAGCCCCCACTCCAAAGAAATCTTAGATGTGTTCCTGGCTCACTTGAGACTGTACAAAAACTTCCAGAAGTGCAGATCTCCTGATGATTATAGGGGTGGGGACTGAAAGTGTCATTCTCTGCCTGACACTGTTCATTGCCCTGTGGGTGGTGGTGACAGTGTGGTGAGGTGCAGGATGATGTCAGTTATTGTGTGTGCAGAGCTAGGACTGCTTGATTGAACATTTGCTGTTGTGATGTCCTCTGGTTTGCTGGTGGGGGGGGGGGCAGAAAGAGAAAGAGAGGAAGCCATGGTACAAAACGATGGTGGGGGTGGCTCACTGTATGTGATAGCATGTCAGTCTTTTTTTTTCTGCTGAGGAGCTGGAAGCAATGTGGGAGCATGATAACTGTGTAATAATCAGAGTATTCTTTTCCTTGCATTGTTGTCTGTAAAAGTGATCAAAATTTACCATTATAATTGAGGGATAGTGCAATTTTGAATCAACTTGCCCTGCTGGCTAGTACAAGAAAAGGTTAAGGTTGACGCCTGAACCTGGGGCAGGGTTTCCTTGGGGATTGCCCTGGCAGACAGATTAGGAGGAGCTACGAGACCTCTGAAAGTTGTGGGAGCCGGGTAAGTTAAAAAAAAAAAAAGGTGGTTTCAAATCCGTTTTAAAATAGAACACTAAATATATAGAAAAACAGTGTGGTTCCCTTCACCTGAGAACTGTGTTGTGCTACTATCTTCTCCTGTTCCTGGGAACCGATTGGGAACTGGAGAAACTTCAAAAATGCACCCAACTTTAATGGACTTAGAATAACTATGCCTAACTAATGCAGAGTTATCAAATACTGGCTAATTTAACAATATAAAATAACAAATGTCTCGAGATCAGAGATACTAGAGCTGACTTCAGGGTGACAGCTCTCTTCAGGTGGAGATACAGATCCACCATTATGGTGCTTGAGTGGAGCACGTCCACAGTACAGAATTTCAACCCTTATTCTTAATTCTGTCACTTGCATAAGGTTTCATCTCCAGGGCATCACTCTCTGCTGGGAAGATGATGCTTGTGTAACGCATCAGTGAGAGATTCCTGAGGTTAGAACAAGTTGTTGAAACCACTGGTAAAACAGGCTTAAACACTAAGCCTTGCTATGCATTGTTGTCCATACGTTTTTTTCTTTTACGTGTAGTATTCTCTATACCTCAAGGGTAAACAGCTTACATAACACTTCATCTGTTTAGATTCCAGAGACTTTTGCCTGACCATAATGGGAGTTATTTAAGTTTTCAGTACACCAAGCTGCCACCAGCCTTTGTACAGCTTCACCAGTTTACTGTACCATAGCCTCAGAGGAGGACATCCCTGGTACTCTTATGAGATCACTTCTAGACTATCTTCTACCCCCCAGATGAGTTTGTCCTGGAGATCAGAGTTCAAATCTGCTTCCTAGTCACAGATACAGGAGGCACAGAGCTCAGTGTTACCAGCTCCTATGCTGCAGAAGGGTGTACAATACTACATGAGAGCTGGGTGGGTGAAAGCTTGAGACAGGATCTGAAGGAGATACTCAGGAGTTCTTCGCCATCCATCACCATGCCTGTGGACACCCTGGAGCACAAGAATGGGGCACCATGTTTCAACAGCAGTGCATGCGACTCTACATCACCATCCTCTCCTGGGTGTTGCAGTGGCTGCCTCCGGCATCTCCGCCACCTCATCCCCATCAACTTCAGGGATGAAGTAAAGCAGCTGTCGGTGTTGGCAGGGCCTGTGGTAAGGAGGGACACTTCATTTTATTAATTAGAACTTTTTGTGCAATATTGTGTATAATTTGTTTTGCAGTATTACAGTTGCAATATAAATATATATATATATATATATATATATATGTTTATCTATATATATATATATATATATACACACACACACACACACATACACATACACACACACACATATGGTGGTGCCCTATAGTTAGAGCTGCATGGCCACTTCTGTGTTAAATCCAAAATTTTGCACTTCTATCTGGTACCACTTATCACTGGATCTGGCATGTTTTGTTCTGGTCGGTGGTGCGGTTGCAGAGTGCCAAAAAAATTTGAAATTTACCATTTTTGTGCAAATTCTTTGCTCAGGCATATGTCTGAAATGGTTTGGGGGTTTGGTCTGAAATTGTTAGGATATATGGGATCTGGGTCACTGATGTGCTTTTTAAAGGTTTGGTGAAAAAATATTAATCCATTCAAAAGTTATTTAAGTTTAAAGTTTGCCATTATAGCCTATGGGGAAAAAATATAAGTCACCTCAAAAGCACTTTTGCTTCGTGAAGCACTTTTACTGCTGCAAATGGGTTTGCACTTCACTTTCTTGCCATTTTGTTTCGATTAGCGACAGATAAAAAACGTAATTCAAAAAATACTGCCCCTTTGTAAACAACCACAATTGTGTTTACCTAATCGGGGCACAAGGAACACAATCATGGTGTTCGATTTTAAAAATAATGGCCAGAAATATGTTTATTTTATTTGGGCGTTGTAAGTCTCATCACCAAGGAGGGTCATTAGTGGGGTCCCACAGGGATCAGTCCTTGGGCCTCTCCTGTTCAACGCCTACATCTCTGACATAAGGACAGGTATCAGGAGTGAGATGAGTCTCTTTGTGATGACTCAAAACTGGGCGGTGGTGGATGGGGAGGAGGGAGGGTGGCCCTACAGGGGACCTGGAGGCTCTGGAAAGATGGTCTAGAAAGTGGAAGCTGAGGTTCAATGCAGGGAAATGCAAGTTACTGCACCTGGGGGCCAGAAACCTGGGCCAAGTGTACACCCTGGGAGGGGAATGCTACAAGTCTCAATGGCTGAGAGGGACCTGGGGGTGGTGGTGGATGTCAAGATGAACAACTTGGAGACTTGTAGGAGGGCAGCAGCCAAGGCCAACAGGATGCTGGGAGGCATCGCTAGGGGGATCACCTCCAGAAGGAGGGAAGTGATACTCCCTCTGTATAACTGCTTGGTGAGGCCACACCTCGAGTACTGCATGCAGTTTTGGAGGCTGCACTTAAAGAGGGACATTAAACTCCTGGAGAGGGTCCAGAGGAGGGCAGCCAAAATTATTTGGGGCTTGGGGGACAGGACCTATGGGGAGATGCTCGAAGAGCTAAATATGTACACATTGGAAGAGAGAAGGGACCGAGGGGACATGATAGAGATCTTCAGGTACATGAAGGGGGTAAACAGGGGAGGAGCAGTCAGGGTGCTTTGAAGGAAGGAGGAGGGGCAACTAGAGGGCATGGGTGGAAGCTGGAGGGGGGAAGATTCAGGGGAGAAAGGAGGAGGTGCTACTTCACTGAGATGGTGGTGGAGCCATGGAATGTGCTGCCCAGGGGGCTGGTGGAGGCAGAGACGGTGGAGGGGTTCAAGAGGGGGTGGGACAGGTACAGGGGAAGGGTTCTGGAGGCAAAATGCAGTGCACCAAGAATATCCGAAACTGGGAAGGGAGAAGCCAGAGAAGGTGAGGGGGGCAGCAAGGTCAGCTCCCAGGGTGGGGGCTGACCAAACAAGAAAGATTGTTATGCCTATTCTGCTGGCATTTTAGTATGTTAGTAAGTGTCACAAATTTGTGGCACTACTTTTGTGAAAGTGGCGCAAATTGTGGCAGTTTCGCAAATGTGGTGCCGTAAATTTTGCAAAAGTGCCACAAATTTGCAACACTACTTTAATACAAAAGAACATTTGGCCCCTGTGAAAGGCTAAACCCTTTTCTGGCCATTATTTTCAAAAGCAACACATTCTATTCATAGCCCCTGTTGGGTAAACACTAAATAAAGGATATTTATCCTTTAAATGCCTCCAAGGGCCGAGGCATGTTTATGTTTTTAGAAAGATGTTTTTTTTTTTTTGCTGACATCGTATCCAATAAAGTAGAACCCGTCTCGCTCCATCCCTCTGTGAGCTGTTCCACCCTACACCCTCCATTGCCGGTGCTCCCATCTCCAGTGAAACAGAAGCCCTCCCGCTCCCTCCCTCTGTGTGCTGTGCCACCCTCTGTCCCTGGTCCCCCATATAAAATAAATCAGACCCCCTCCCGCTCCCTCCCTCTGTGTGCTGTCCCAACCTCCACCTCTGTTCTGTGTCAGCTCAGGGGGCTCATCCGTAGGCAGGTCATTGATGTTGGTCCACAGCACATGAACCTGTCTTCCTACATCAAGGAAGGAACCTGTGGCATGGTCTGGTGAGTAGGGGCTTCCAGCAGGCTGGGTGCAGTGGAGAAAAGAGCAGCAGCTCCGTGACTGCAGCAAACCTCAATGGATGGCCCCCCATATAAAATAAAACAGACCTCCTTTCCTCTCCCTCCCTCTGTGTGCTGTCCCATACTCCACCCTCTGTTCCCAGTCCCCCATATAAAACATACCCCCTCCCTCTGTGTGCTGTCACACCATCCACCTTACATTCCCGGTGCCCCATATAAAATAAAACAGACCCCCTCACTCCCTCTATGTGTTGTCCCACCATCCACCCTCCATTCTATGTCAGCTCAGAGGATCGTCCACAGGCAGGTCATTGGCGGTGGCCCACAGCACACAAACCTGTCCTCCTTCATCAGGGAAGGAGCCTGTGGCATGGTGTGGTGAGTAGGGGCTTCCAGCGGGCTGGGTGCAGTGGAGAAAAGAGCAGCAGCTCCGTGACTGCAGCAAATCTCGATGGATCCTGCAGTTGGGAAAAGGGTGTGTCAGCTGTAAGGTGCATGGCTATTTACCATCATTTCTGTCAAAGCAATTTAGTGTAGCTAGAAAACACCTATTCATAATTTTTTATGTGGTGAAGGGTTTGTATTTTTTTCTGTGTGGAGACAAATAGTGCATTCTGTGGTGGCCAAAGAAAGAAGAGTGCTTTTAATATTCTTTATTTTTTATTGTTTTTTATATAGTTATATATATGACAGCAGGAGTTCATCTATACAGTATTGCTCTTTTGTCTTACAATACATGGTATGTTCTTCGGGATGGCAATTCATGTTTCTACAATATCATTCTGTTATATATCAAATGACACTAGATCAAAATTCATATCCTACAAACATTGGTTACTTTCAGATAGCTCTATCAGGGAACAAATGCTTCATCCAGAGGTGAGATATAGAAAACCCATGGCCTCCATTGAAGCTGAAACTGTGACATCCTTCCAGCTCTAGAAGCTACTATTCTCTCTAGATAATATATCTCAGTCATCAATGAATGGCAATGAGAGAGGGTGGGTACTTTAGCTGTTTGCCATAACGAGTTATAACCTTTTTAGCTGCTGCCAGGTCCAAGTATATCTTACTTCTACTTGGTGGAACTTTTCTGTCTTCCCTAATATAAAGTAGAATCATCTGACTGGATAATTGAATTTCTGGTCCCACAATATTCTGTATGCTCTTTTCCATATCTAACTAGTATTGGGTAACTTTCGGACAGGCACAAAAAATATGTGTTATATTTGCCATTTTTTCTCCACACTCCAACAAAGGCCATGCCTCATAGATACAAATTTAGCAATTTTGTCAGGGATATAAAAATATCTACTACAACATTTCCATATATATTCTGACCAGTATGATGACTGTGATACTCTCATCGAGTGAGGAATAGGTTCCAACCATTTCTCATAAGTTATCTGAGTCCCTAATTCTTTATTCCATCTCACCAATATATACTCAGTGGATTCCTTCCAAAAGTCTCTTATTGCTTAATATTTTTGTCTAATTAAATGAATTTGTTCCCTGCATTCTGTAGCGTCCCTTAAAAGGGACATCAACATAGGTATGAGAGAGGGCAGAGTATTTAATGCTAATTCTTTCTGTATAAATGTCCAAATCTGTAAATATCTATAATGTTGTGTATGGGGGAATTGATATTTTGCCTGTAGTGTGGCAAAAGGCAGTACTCCATTTACATCCAGATATTGATATAACAAAAGCAAACTTTTTTCTGCCATTCTTGATGGACCCGAACAGCACCCATATCCAAAGATATGCTTTCTGTACTGATTAGTTTAAAATAACCAAAAACTTCAGTTAATGTGGTAGACGCCCTTAGATCATACCAAGCCTTTAACGTATAACGGGTTCCAAATGTGAAGTTTTGTAACGGTGGATAAGAATTTGGGGGGGGGGGCAGATATAATAGGGATCATGTTTACAAGATCATTTAGTATAAATTCAATACATTTCCATGGTTTCTCTACCTGAGGGTTCAGCCATGTCATCACTATTTTGCATGTTACTGCCTTATGGTAATCTCTAAGGTTTGGAAGATTACAACCCCCCCCTTTGCCACTGGTAACTGTAACAGAGACCATCTGACCCTTGGCTGCTGCCCAGCCCATACAAACCTCGAAAAAATTCTAGCCCAGGATGCGAAGTAGAATTGTGGTGGAATAATCGGTAAAGTCTGGAAATAATATAATATCTTAGGAAACAAGGTCATCCGAATAGCTTGTATTCGAGCTGAAAAAGATAATACCTGGCATGTCCAATTCCCAACTAAATTCTCTGGGCTGGATATTCAAGAGGGTTGCGCCATGCACAATAGGGTTGCGCCTGCGCAAGTCCGAAATTGCGCCATTCTGCAATATTCAGCAGGAGGCAGTTGCGCCCCCCAAGTCATGCTGAGCAACAGCGCAATACTAATGAAGGCATGCTGAACCGGAGGGGGAGGAACCATGCATAAACTGCACAGCCCGATATTCAGCCGGCTGTGCAGAGTTGTGCAGGCGCAACCCCCTACCTGCGCCTGCACAACATTGAGCCAAAAAAAAAAAGGATCAGTCGGGGCTACCCACAGGTGAGCTGCCGCATTGCCAGGGTGCAACACAGCAGCAGCCACCTGTGGGTAGCCTCCACTTCCCTATGCCCCAGCAGCCCAATTGCGGGCATAACTCCCCTGACTGGCCCGATCGCTGGCATAACAGTATTAAACCCCCGACTGGCCGATCGCGGACATAACAGTATTAACCCCCACTGGCCCAATTGTGGGCATAACAGTAATGAACCCCCGACTGGCCCGATCGCGGGCATAACAGTATTAAACCCCCGACTGGCCTGATCGCGGGCATAGCAGTATTAACCCCCAAAAACCAATATCCTGGTGGTCCAGTGGACCGTGAAGCCCGATCGCGGGCATAAGGTCAACCCCAAAGTCCAATTTCCCTGGTGATCGGTGGCCCCACCACCCGCAGGCCACCACCGCTCCCCCCGTCAGCGGTAGGTGGCAGCACCTACCTGCCGCCCGCCGACTGACAGCTCAATAGGGCTGCATGCCCATTGGTTCAAACAAGAGCCAATGGGCGTGCACGGCTCCAGCTACAAGGCGGTCCGGATTTGTGAGATGAATTCATTCACATATCTGGACACCTTATGTATGAACTGCGCCCATTGGCTCTTGCTCTGAACACCGGGCGAGCCCTCATCGAGTCGGTCAGTCGGCGGGCAGCGAGCGCAGGCGTGCAGTGCTGCCACCCGCCAGCTGACGGGAGCGGGTGGTGGGGCTCCATGGGTGGGTGGGTGGGGGCCACTAGATCACCAGGGAAATTGGACTTTGGGGTTTGACCTGATGCCCGCGATCGGGCTTCACGGTCCACTGGACCACCAGGGATATTGGTTTTTGGGGTTGACCTTATGCCCACAATCGAGCCAGTCGGGTTAATACTGTTATGCCCACGATCGGCCAGTCGGGGGCGACATCGTTATGCCCGCGATCGGGCCAGTTGGGGAGGTTAATACCGTTATGCCCACGATCGGGCCCGCCGGGGAGATTTACCATGCCCGCGATCGGTTGCAGGGGCGCTGTCCTCGGCGGCTGCTGCTCGGCAGGGCGCCAGTACAAGTTGTCGGGGATCGGCGCACCTGCATGCTAATGGCATGCAAGGGGGCTATAAGTGCAGATGCAATGGCCCCCTCGCCTTGCATAACTTATCGCCCATTTGCATGTCATCTTTTAAATATCGGAAATTGCATGGCACAATGGAACTTGTGCACATCTTAAATCTTCACTCTGGCCACTTGCGGTGGCGCCAAGTTCCACCTGCACCATGCACAGTGGCTGGCGGGAAAGCGATATTCAAAGGAGTTGCTCAATTGCGCAACTCCGTTGAATATCGCCCCGGCCACACCCCTGCGCAACTTTTTTCAGCAGCGCAAGGGCTTGTGCCACAGAATGGCGCAGTTTGAATATCCAGCCCTCTATCTCTATCGATAGGGGCTCTAAATTAAACAGTTCCAAATGTTCCAGTTTCTGGGGAATATTTACACCCAAATATTTAATCTTATTTCTCCATTTCAGAGGAATCTGGCTCTTCAGAAACTGCGAGGGGGTGGAATTTAAAGATAATAACTCTGTTTTTTGTATATTTATTTTGTATCTGGCTATTTCTGAAAACTTATCTATCACTTGTAGGGTAGCAGGAATGGACTTTTCAGGTTCTAGGAGTGTTAGTAATACGTCATCTGCATATAATGATGTGGTAAAATCCCTCCCTCCCTCCTAAAGGGACCCCCTGAATATTAGGATGTTGCCTTATGGCTTCGGCCAAAGGCTCAATGTATATGGCAAACAGTAAGGGGGGAAGTGGGCAGCCCTGCCTAGTTCCCCTTCCCAGCTGTAACATTGACGATAACTGTCCTTTCACTTTAACATATGCCTTCGGAGAGGCATACATTCTCTGTATCATGCTAGAGAATTCCCCAGGGAATCCAAACTTGCATGAAGTTTCCCATAAAAAAGGCCAACTGACTCGATCAAAAGCCTTGTCTGCGTCAAGGCTGAGCAACACTGCCTGTATCTGTCTCTGATTTAAGTGGTCCAACAAATGGATTGTTCTGTGTATATTATCTGTAGTTTCTCTGGCGCAAATGAACTCAGATTGATCTGAATTAATCAAATATGGTAACATTTCCTCTAGTCTATTTGCCCATATGGACATAAATAACTTGTAGTCCATGTTTAATACTGGCAGCTGGTGCAGAATGCGGCAGCCAGGCTGTTGACTGGAGTCTCTAGATCCAGTCATATAACGCCTGTGCTCCACGGACTGCACTGGCTGCCAGTGTTTTGGCGAATCACCTTCAAGGTCGGTTTGCTGACCTATAAAGCCCTACATGATTTGGGACCTGCCTACCTGAAAGAGCTCCTGTGCCCCTATAGTCCTCTCGCCCCTCCGATCAGCTGGCGAGGTTGCTAGAGATTCCCAGAGTGCGTTTGAGAAAACATCTGGTGCTAGATCATTTGGTTTTATGGCACCTACCCTGTGTAACTCTCACCGCTGTCAGGTGCTAGACTGCCCGGCCGTCCTTAGTTTTAAAAGGGAGTTGAAGACCCACCTTTTTAATATAGCTTTTAAGGATTTCTGCTGATTTGATTTACTATATTTATTGTCATATTTATCTGTACAGGCGCTTTGATTTAAGAAAAGCGCCTTTTAAAAATAAAGTTGAAATTGAAAATTGAAAAATTGATATTGGCCTATATGAGGTAGTTAAATATTCTGGTTTGCCTACTTTTAAGATAGGTGATATATTAGTGTAATCCCATGATGGGGAAGGGGAACCCTCCTGTTGAATTTCTAAAAAGATGTTTAGTAGTAAAGGAGTCAGTTGATTACTAAAAGTCTTGTACCACTCGGACGGAAATCCATCTGGGCCAGGGTTTTTTAATGATTTACTTTCTTTTATGGCACGTCTGACTTCCTCTGATCTGATAGGGGCTTTTAATCTGGTTTCCATTTCGTTAGTTAGCTTTCTTAATGCAAGGGGTTAAAAAAATTCCTAAACTTTGTTAAATTCTGGACCTTGTGGTTTCTCATATAGCTGCCTATAATATTTCTGGAACAGTTGCAGTATCTGCTGTGAGTTAAGAGCTCTTGTTTTTCTCTCCGGATCCACTAAATGTGTTATGATTGTGGCTGTCCTATGTCCCCTAAGCCTCCGGGCTAAATTTCTCGCCCCTTTTAGCCCTCCCTCATACCTATATGTTTTCAAGTAAAATAGCACCTGTTGTGTTTTTTCATCTAAAAGTTTCTGGAGCTCAGCCTTTGTCTGATTAATCTGGGGTTGGGCCTCTGTGGTAATAGGAATAAACTTTGTTTGCATTTCCCTTAGTTTCTCATGTAGTTTACCATATCGTGTTTCCCAATATCTCTTCTTGTATGCTGAATATACAGTTATCTCCCCCCTGATCACAACCTTCACAGTATCCCAAACTATTGTGTTGGTTGTCTCCTGGGATGTATTCTCTGCAATAACCTGAGCTATTTTTGAGTTAAAACTGTCCCTAAAAGCTTTATCCTTAAGAAAAGATGTATTCAAGCGCCACCCAGTGGATTTCCTTGGTATTTTAAAATCTAGCCTCAAAAATAGGGGAGAATGATCAGAAAAAATCTAGGTGATATAGTTAAATCCTGTAAGCAGTCCAAATGTTCTTTTGAAATGAAAAAGTAGTCCTGTCTTGAGTAAGAGTTGTGTCTAGGGGAGAAGAAACGTATATCCCCCAGAAAGAGGATAAAAATGTCTCCATACATCGATTAGACCCAATGCTCCAAGTTGAGAGATAAATAATTTTTGAGCTGATGTTAGCCTATATTTGGAAGGTGCAGAGGAGTCCAACCGAGGTGTCAAAGTTAAATTGATATCTCTCCCTATAATAAGACATCCATGCATAGTGTCTAGGAGCTTTGCAAAACATCTTTTAAAAAGACAAACAGATGTAAGGTGGAAAATACACGTTCAGTAATGTGACCTTTGTCCCATAAAGGTACCTTTTAAGATTACATACCTTCCCTTTGAATCTACGCACTGTGTTTCTAAATGAAAAGGAGAGGTCCTAGGTATTAAAATGGCTACTCCTCGTCGTTTCCCTTTAGGAAAGGACGACGCATATACCAAAAACCTGCCCCCCCCAGTTCAATTTTGCATGCTCGCTGTCTGTTAAATGTGTTTCCTGGAGATAATAAAAATCACTGGAGTGTTTCTTAGTATATTGGAACAGTCTGGACCTTTTAATGGGGTTGTTAAGCCCATTTATATTAACCGAGAGTGCTTTTACTCTCTGAGTAGCCATCGTATTCCCTTATGGAAACATATTGTCTCCTGTTGTCCCTGTCTTAATAATCTAATTCCTGGGGGATCACCATACTGATGTTTCCCCCCTAGAGCCATCCTTAAGAATACTTTTTTGGAAACATTTTATGCCTTTCCCATCTAAATTATTCTTAAACATTTCCTGCTGCGATCTTATCAAACCTTTTGAAATGTGAAACAAATTATCAGTATATGTCTGACCTTTGTCTTGAAAACTATGTACATACACTGTATTCCAAATAAAATTGACTTCCAAGGTAGGGGAGTTTAAAAAAATACTCCCTAAGTGTGCCTCCTGATAGTGTGGGGTCAGCAGAGGATATCTGGTAGCACCAAATGCCCATGTCTCCTGGGGATATCCTTCTCCCCAAATGAAAAATAAAGAGAAATATGCAGACAAGCTAAATAGAAATCCTAATGTTAACTCAAAATACCCTGCCTGTCTGTCTTTGGTTTGAAATGGGCTTCTCTGTAATGTCTGGAGATGCTCCCCACAATGTAAATTGTTTATTTTATAATTAAATAAATTCTGTAGTATACAACTAGGGCAACTTTTCTCAGACCCTTATATCAGTTTATCCCTAAAACAAATCAAGCAGAGCACTATAATCTGCTCTTTAAAGTTATATCCGTTGTCCTCATTCAAAGCAATCATCAGGGCCAGATCAAACAGCTAAACCAAATGTTTTACATGTTTCTTTGTTATAGCAAAATTTTTCTGCAGGTAAAATTATTATGCGTTCCTTTTCTCTGTCCAACACTGTGTGAGAGGGTTGTCGTCTTAGAAAGATCCCAATTCAGACAACTGAATTCCCAGTCCCTCTCATCAGTCATAAGCTTTCAGGGACCTGTAACCAGAGGACCATCGAGAAATCACAAGCCAAGCTTCAGCTTCTGTCAGTCAGGTTCTTCCCCTTGCTGATCGGCAAAAAGTTGCCAAACTATTAGAAATGTTCCCCCTCTTTGTTACTTGTCTGCCATTTTGTGTTCTGCCCAGATTCACCGTATGCCAGCGTGGTGGGTCAGTTTTTTGTAATCCTAGTCTGGATTTTATTTTTATTTGAATTCCCGCTTTAAGGAGCTCCTCTCTGGCCTCCTCCATAGTATGAAATTCCTTCCTTCCCGATGAAAGTTGCACCACAATTCTAGCTGAGTACGGTGTTGTGAATCTAATGGCTGTTTCCTTCAAAGCTGGTAAAATGTCCGCATATGCTCTGTGATTACGCATAGTTTGTGGAGCGTAGTCGTTATCAATATAGAAATGAGTTTGCCCATAAAAGACCTTGCCCTTTCGCCATGCTGCTATTAATACTGTCTCCTTGACTGCTTGCTTTCCAATTGCCTTAATAGAGGTACTGAACAATGTCTCACAGATTGCCTCTAGATCAAAGGACATGTCCTTGGAAAACTTTGTCTTGTGCTATCTAAATATCTAAATGTCTCAAATATTATGTTCAAGTTCATGGTTCAGTTCTGTGCCCACTATTTTGCACTGTTTATTGTTTTTTTTAGATATAGATTTCATAAAAGGGATCACACTTTAGGGATTAAATATGTGCAAACGTATTTCTGGAAGACAGCAACTGTCAAGGTTTGCATGTGATTTACCTGCTACAACCCTTCTACTAATACATGGCTAAGTGTTAAGTTTAGCCATATAATGTCTGTTTCCTCATACCCTTGGTGTATAGATTGTGGGCTGCCTGTAACTGCTTGCTGACATGTTTTGCTGTATCCTGCACTCATATGTCTGTCAAGTGCTCTTACGTTATTGCACTGTTTGACAGTGAGATAAAGAAAATAAATTACACAGAAGGGACTTGTGAATGGCCACTTGACCAACACAGCCTGAAGGGATATGTCCAGATCCCTACTGAAGAGTACAGGCAGTGAGCAACTGGGGTGATAGCAGAGGAGGGTTCAGAGATATGGCGGTACAAATAAAGGTATTGTGCAGTATAAATAAATGTGGTGCTAAGGTGGATGACACTGCAGCTTTCTTAATTGTTTCCAGCCCTGTCATGATCCCAGCATTCTGGGTCTCCTGACCCATTCCTGTCTGCGGGGGGGGGGGGCAAGATAGTATGTGAGGAAATAGGCAGTGAATATACTGTATATCTGGTGGGGGGCAGTATTGCCCGCTCCAGTAGGTGTGGGATCCAGTGATTATGGATGGGGTGAAGGAGGGTTAAAAATTGTGAAGGGGCCTATAGTACTATTCATATTAAATTATGACATCAACAAACTGCTTTAGCATTTCTCGGTGAGCTTCATAAGAGTAACTAGCATAAAGCTCAATAAATGTTGACTTTGAGTTGTAGCATATTTGTAAATTGCATTGTGACAAAACAGCAGATTTAGGAGACAGCCAGTGTTCCTCCATGGCTCCTGTGGTTGGGAAAAGGGGGTAACTGGAAGTTTAGGGGCCGGAGGTCCTTGTGCTTCCAAGCTACATACATATACACATCTATGGAGGGATGGACCCTGCGCTCCCACCATAAAATAAGGATACTATTATACTATCTCAAAAAGTAAGGAAATAAATTGCAAAAAACTTTGTTAATGCTCCAGTTAGGGTCAAAGCAACAAAAGTCGGGAAATTTGGTGTTAGGGGTTCCAACTCTACCACCCCCCATTCTCCACACACCAACAGGTGTCGGTGTATGCTTTGGCGTCATCGGGCCTAACTCTCACCCCATTTTCCTGTACTGTACCATCTGAGCTTCCTTACACATGGAATGGGATTAGAGTTAGGCCCGATGACCCCAAAGCACACCCCCGATGCCTGTTGGTGTGTGCAGGGTGGGGGTGGGATGTTAAGGTTGGATACCCTAACATTGTGTTTCCCTAATTGTGTTGCTTTTTCCTCAACCCTAACTGATGCATTAACAGAGATTTTGCAATGAATATATATATATATATATATATCATAATTGGTACGCCTTCCGCACAGCAACATTTCTAGAGCGACATACATTAATGCAGACAACATCGACATGTCACTGTGGAAGTCTGCCTGTGACCTGCAACAGCTTCCCCCATCCTGCATCCTGTCCACAAACCAACTGCGACTCGGAGTTGGGAATCTGATAGTATGGGGAGTGCGGGGGGCAGAACCCCCTGTGTGTGGGTTCTTCGGGGGGCTTGGCCCCCAAAGAAAAAAACACTGTCCAACATGCGTGGCTCCCTGCCACCTGCAAATCGCGGTTGACGTGCAGCCTGATGCTGTGATGCTGGTCAACGAAATAATTGTTGAATCGGCATCATAGATCCTCATAATTAACCACCCAGTCTATCATTCTCTTAAGTTATTAAGTTCCATGCATAAGCTTTCATTTTCCATGCATAAGCTTTCATTTTCCTTGGAGATAAGCGACCCCCCATTTTCCAAATCAGACTGATTTGGGAGAGGTGAAAATTATAAAACACAAGAGTGAAAGCAGAGAGAAGGCAGGAAATTACAGGCCTGTAAGCCTGACCTTAGTAGTGGGGAAACTAATGGAGTCCTTACTTAAAGGAGAGGATTGTGAAGTTTCTGGAAGATAGCGGGGCACAGGATCCAAGGCAGCATGGATTCTCATCGAGAACATACGAAGAAGCAGAAGAAGGCCATTTGGTCTATCAAGTCTGCTCGTATTGCAGGGTCCACAGCTTGACCTAATGTCCCTGCCCCCCCCTCCCCTCTACTCCCATCCTCTCTACCTATCTTCCTTACCTTCCCCTATGCCTATGCCAGCCTCTCTTAAAGCTGCCCACTGTCTTCAATGAGATGACCTCTTCCATCCGTGCATTCCAAGTGTCCACCACCCTCTCTCTCTAGAAGTGCTTCCTGACTTCCCTCCTAAATCTCCTACCTTCCAGCTTAAGACTGTTCCTGAGAAGGTCCTGTCAGATGAATCTTATAGATTTCTTTGCCTGGGTAACCAGGGTGGTAGATCAGGGAGGGGCAGTGGATGTAGCCTACCTGGATTTCAGCAAGGCCTTTCATACTGTCCTGCACAGGAGATTGCTAAATAAATTAGGGAGCCTGGGAGTAGGTCCTGTGGTGGTAAAGTGGGTTGGGAAATGGCTAAGGGACAGGACTCAGAGAGCGGTGGTAAAGGGAATGAACTCTGAGGAGAGGGAGGGTCTCCAGCAGGTTGCCACAGGGATTGGTGATGGTGCCTGTCTGATTCAATGTCTTCATTAGGGACATTGCAGACTGTCTGGAGGGATAGGTGTGCCTCTTCACAGATGACACCAAGATATGCAACAGAGTGGACACACTGGAGGGGGTGGAAAGAATAAGAAAGGACCTAAGCCTATTAGATGAATGGTCGGATGGCTGGCAGTTAAGATTCAGTGCTAAAAAGTGCAATATCATGCACCTGGGTCTCAGGAATCCAAGGGAGGAGTACAGGATGGTTGGGGAAATTCTGGCCACCACAAGTCAGGAGAGAAACCTGGGGGGTCATCATATCTGACTACCTCAAGATGACCAAACAGTGTGAAAAGGCAGTGGGGAGAGCAAACAGAATTTTGGGGTGCATAGGGAAGGGTATAACAAGCAGGAGGAAAGAGGTGATGCCACTGTACAGATAATTGGTAAGGCCTCAGCTGGAGTACTGTATCCAGTTCTAGAGACCACATCTCTGGAAGGACACTGACAAACTAGAAGCAGTCCAGAGAAGGGCAACGAAGGTGGTACATGGACTGCAGCAGAAGCCCTACAAGGAAAGACTTAAGGACCTTAATATATATTCACTGGAGGAAAGAAGGGAGAGGGGAGATATGATAGATAGAGACTTTCAGGTACCTTAGGGGAATAAACAGGGTACAGGTAGAAAACCTGTTTCAGAGAAAACTCTGCACAAGAGCAAGGGGCATGATATGAGGCTGAAGGGTGAAAGGCTCAGGGGTAATGTTAGGAAGTACTTTTTCACTGAAAGGGTGGTGGAGCCATGGAACAGCTTTCCAGCAGAAGTAGTGGGTGTGAAAACAATATGGGGGTTCAAGAGTGCATGTTATAGACATAAGGGTACCCTGGAGATGTGCAGAGCAGGAGAGCCACAGATCAAATAGGATCTGGGGCTGCAGCAGTACGGAAATGGGCAGACTAGGTGAGCCGTATGGTCCTTATCTGCCGACAGATTCTGTGTTTCTATGTACAATGGCTGGGCAAATGTTTGTCTAGATTCAGAAACAGTCACATCCCAACATAGTTTTTGTGAGCAGAGGTTGAATGGTTATCTGACATGCTATATCATGACATTCTGGACTTTCAAGACTATGGTTATAGGGAATGAGTTTGGACTTTTGTTGCCAGCCCAGTGACAAAGGGGGTGGGGGTCCAGAGATAAGCTTTGGAGAGATCAGATGTTATTGTTAAACTTATTGATAATCTTGCATACATTTACTTTTTGACTATAACTACTTGAACAACACTGCCAACGATTTTCCTGGGCCCCCTACTACCTCCCTTCCCCCCATCTCCATTTCCTCCCCCCAGGACACATCTAGAAATTAGCTGTTACCAGCTCAGTATGTCTTTCTTGGCAAAACTTTTAAAATAAATAGATCAGTAAGTTACCCCAACAGGGTTCCTTGAGTTGTCTCTTACTGTCACGATAAAGAACCTCAGTGTGCAAGCACTAAGGCAATGGGCATTGGCCGGGAGGCCAAGTTTCAAAGAAATACAAAATCATACATGCCCCCATAACACAAAGCATCATGGGCTGCATATGCAAATCACTACAGAATATTATGCTGGTTCAACTTTAAGCAGTCATGATGTCATGATGTTGCCCCTCTGAGCTGTTGGGCAAAACTGATGAGCTGTTTTCCCAATGAGTTTTCAAGCAAAATGTCAAAACGGCACAAAAACTGCTACTCTTTGCAACAAGAAATATTGTAGATTTTGAGTAAAAATGAAAACAGCAATGTTGCCTAAAAAACAGTATTTATTTATTTTTGTTAATCTGCAGTTGTTAACACTTTAATATACTATACCTTGTCATGTGTTCATGCTTAACATAATGCAGTCCTGGGTTATTGCAGCTCTTAGCCATGTACTGCAACCACCACACCCTAATGGTACCAGAGCTGCCACTTACCCCACAGTTATGGGTCTTGAACCCCAGTACACTGTTCAATACTCAGTTTCTTCTACTATTTTTGCCCATGTTCCCCCATCCCCACCCTAATGATTACAGCCTCCAAGGGTGCACCCTTTCTCTAGCCAGGAGTGTGAGTAAGCTGCTGCCTTCACAGCCAACTCCAGTGGCACTCCTGGATCAGTCCACTGCAGGTGAGTGACTGCTGGGCAACCCCAGCCCAACCTCCTACCAAAAACTGAACCACTCACCTCCACTACACACCCAGCACCAATTTGACCTCCATGAGGGAGTCTGTCAACCCCCAATCTTGGTAGTTTATCTGAGAAGTGTGCTTAGAAGCATTTGGCTGTTCTTAACTGACCTCATAGTGCCTCTGTTTATGAAGTCATAGTGCTTACCATGACAACAGGCTATGATGTCACAAATAGCATTTGTGAGATCAGTTGGAGACAGCCAAAATCTTTTTAAAAGCCAGAGTAAAATCACTAGTGCAATACTGGAGATATTTAGAAGATTAATAACAGGAGAAAGTAAGCAAAAAAAAATAAATCTACAAAATACTAAAGTTAAACATGGCTGTTGTAATTATCATAGTTCTTAGCCTTTTACTTGCTTGTGAAACAAAAAGTTGAATCTATGTTGCTCAAGGAACATCAGACACAAATGCACTAATAACAGTGCTCTGATCTTTTATACCTATATTTGATAATGTGCTCCAGGCATTGGGTGATAAAAGTAGCATATCATAGTGGTTAAGAACACTGAGCTGTAAACCTGTGGAGCTGGTTGTGAACCCTACAGTCACCATTTGCATACTGTATGAGCGTGAGCAAGTTACTTAACTTCCCTGTGTTCCCAGTATCAATTAATCAAAATCATTATTTAACCAGGCGGGCACCGTTGAGCAAGCTCATTTTCAAAGTGGACCTGGGACAAACAATAAGTAATCCAATTTAGGTGAGATCAACATCCGATTTCAAGTATGTGTACAACAATTACAATTTAGGTGAGACCAACATACAATGTCAATTATGTGTACAACAGTTAGGCAAAGGCAGTGTAAATGCAAGTAAATGGTACAAAAGATTGTAAAACATTAATTATAGATAGATAATTCATGCATCGTATACAAAGTGCAGAACATGGGGGAAACAGTAGGTACAGAGTATACTCAGGCAATCAAAAACAGATAAACGGACAAAAATAGAGGTTAAAAGTCACGAGTAAGTGGATATAAAGTGTAGATGTGGGCAGGGGAGTGAAGGAGGAAGGCATGGGGATGGCAATGAGTGGAGTCAACAACAGAGAGTGACCTAAAGTCATGACGGGGCAGGGGCAAGGTCAGAGAATAGCGTAGGAAGCTCTGAAGGGAAAGGAGTACCTAGATCAGGAGGAACAGACACAGGATTCTTTAAAATGGAATGTATATAAGGTTTTAAAAGCTGCCAGACTAATAGGTTAATTGATTTTTAGATTCTTTTGTATCTTGTTCCACAAAAGGGGCCATGCGTAACTAATAGATGCCCGGCCAAACTGAGATTTGGCCTTGGACACTTTCAGCGAAATACACTTCTTAGGGCATACTTACTTAACGAGCAGAGAGGTAAGCAGTCCGAGATGTAATCAGGCAGTTTATTTAGGATGCTTCTGTAGATCCAGATCGCAGCATTTCTCTGGTGTCTAAAGCTAAGAGATGACCAACCTACCACTGAGTACAAGGAGCAATGATGGGTGGAATAGGGAAGGCCCGTTATAAACCATAGAGCTCTATGGTAGAGTGTATCAAGTTTGGAAAGAACACCTGCAAGACCCTGGCTGTAGAAGAAATCAGCATAATCTAATAATGAGAGAAAGGTAGTTTGGACTAGCCTCAATTTTGCATCCCTGGTGAGGAGATTTTTTATCCTACAGAAAAGGCCAAGTCTCATTCTAAGTTTCTTTATCAGCTCTTCTATGTGAACAACGAAAGAGAGTCTAGAGTCCAACCAAACCCCCAAATATTGAAATTTTGATATGTGCTCCAACTGTTCACCCAGTATTGTAGTAATTGGGGGGAGTAGCCCCGTCGCGGCCGGGTTTGCTAGGCCAGGAAAGGGTGACAAGAACATCGCTTTTGTCTTCTTGGCATTTAGAAGCAGCTTCTGCTTTAGGAGCTCAGTCTGTAGCCAATTGAAATCGTCCTGTAGCTCTGAACATGACATTTGGGGGGAAGATCCGCTAGAGTAAAGTATTGTATCATCTGCAAATAGGTGAATGTGGGCCTTTTTGATGGTAGCATCGATTCTGTTGATGTAAAGTGCGAAGAGCAGGGGACTAAAATGGAACCTTGGGGAACGCCTCTCTGAAGGGATTTCAAAGGAGAGACTTCACCATCTGCTTTTACTTGCCGTGAACGGTCAACAATGTAGTTGCCGAACCATCTGAGAGAAAGAGCATCCAGTCTAATGGTTTGAAGGGATGTGAGGAGCAGACTACAATCAACGGTATCGAAGGCCTTAATGAGGTCCAGGGAAACTGCACAGACGAAGTTCTTATTATCCAACTCACTCTGCCAATCATTAGTGACTTTGGCCAAAGCGGGAGTAGTGCTGTGTTATGCTCTGAACCCTGATTGTAATGGGTTGAGAAGTTTTGACGATTCCAGATGGTTCCTGAGCTGGGTGTTCACAATTTTTTTCAATAACTTAGGACAGGGAGAAGGGAAATAGGCCTATAGTTATTGAGGTCACAGGGGTCACCTGACTTAAAGGGATGACGTGCCATTTTCCAGATGGGAGGAAGGTCGCCTTGTGACAGAGATAGGTTAAACAGATCTGTAATAGGCACAGCTAGGACCCTATAGCCCATCTTCAGAAAAAATGGGTCGATGGGATCGGCACCTGCGCTTTTTCTGACATCCAATTTTAACAGGAGATCTTCCACCTCTTTCGGAGATGTGGGTTGAAGCGAGAAGGTCTGACTGGAGAAGGAGGTGCCTTGTTTATCAACCCCAAGTTGCGCTCGAAGATTACTGGTGGGGGGGGGAGAATTGAAAGCGCGACCTGCTGTAGCAAAATGATTGTTGAAGGCATCAAGGATTGATGGTTTATCAGTAAATGTGGTAATACCCATCGAGATTTTGGTAGGCAAGAAAGTCCCGGCCAAATGGCCTTCTATACACTTAATTACCCTCCCGAATTTGGAAGGACAGTTGGCCGAGAGATCAAGTTGTTAGTGAAAGAAATTAGCCTTTGCTTCTCTAACCATCTTAGTGCAAAGGTTTCTCACTCTCCTGAAGGAAATTCAATAGTTTGTTAGTTTAGTTTTTCGGGCAGTTTTCCAAAGCATGTCCCTATTCCGCAGGATGCACCTGGAAACAAGCCTCGGCGTAGTGCGTCTCTCCTGGCCAAAAATGGTAAAATAAAAAAAAACAATTGAGAGGTATGAACCCAACCCCAAGAAATCATGGAAGAATATAGGACACTTAAAGGCATGACAAGGCAGCTTTGTAGAACATCACTTTGTGAGGGCTCAGGGTGCTTACAACAGCAGAAACAAATATTCAATTTGCTGGCAGATAAGGTCAGAACTGCTTGGCCCACCTAGTCTGTCCATTTTTCCCTGCCTATAGTAACACTGCAGATCGTACTTGCTCTCCGTCCCATTCACCCCCCCTTCCCATTCCCTCAGATTCCATTATGCCTATTCCATGCATTCTTGAACCCTGCCACTGTGTTTACCCTACCACCTCCACTGGAAAACTGTTCTGGAAATACCTTATTCTTTCTGTGAAAAAGTAATTCCTCACATCTCCTGAATCTACCCCCCAGTTCTTATCATGCCCCACTTGTCCGTATGCACCGTTTTCTCTCAGAAATACTTCCTTCCTGTGTCTTATTTACCCCCATGAGGTATTTAAAGGTCTCTGTCATATCCCTCCTCCTTTTTTCCAGCATGTACATATTTAGGTAATTTAATCTCTCCTCTAAAGACTTCTAATGCAGACCCTGTACCACTTTAGTTGGCCTCCTCTGGAGTGCTTCCACTCTGTCTGTGTCCTTTATGAGGTGTGATTTCCAGAACTGGACACAATACTCTAGATGGGGTCTTACCAGTGATCTATACAGAGGCACCACCACCTCTCTCTTTCTGCTGGTGATACCCCTCCCTATGCATCCCACTTGCCCTCCCAACTGCCCTGTTGTACTGCATGGCCAACTTTAGGTCACCCAATATGATCACTGCCAGTTCTCTTTCCTGCTTAGTGGTCATTAGTACCACCCCCTACCCATTTTGTACTCAGTCTTTGGGTTTCTGTGCCCCAAGTGCATTATTTTGCACTTTTTCTCAATGAAACCCAGCTGCCATACCCTTGACCACACCTCGAGTTTTCTGAGGTCACTGCTCATCCTTTCCACCCCCTCAAGTGTCCACTGTATTGCTGAGTTTGGTGCCATCCACATAGAAGCAGACCTTCCTTTCTAGCTCCTCTGCAGTGTTACTTAGAAGGACACTAAAGAGGACCTATCCCAGCACTGATACCTGAGGCACCCTGCTGGTCACCCTCCCTTTCTCTGAGTGATCTTTGTTTACCACCACCTTCTGCCATGTATCACTTAACCAGTTTTTACCCAGTTTACCACCTTTGGACTCTCTCCTAAACTACCCAGCTTGCTTACTAGTCCTATGTGGATCTGTACAAGCTTTTTAGTTATACAAGTGGGTGTTTCCAGTCAACACACAGGTGGTAAAAATTACCTTATCAGAACCGCGTAATGTACTTCACGTTCTTGCTCAGTTCTTTCATTGTTGGCACAATGCATCCATGTTCTGCTATAGAACTCTGTGGTTGAGAGGGACATAAACTACATTGTACAGTTCTAAAATGGCACTTAAAGAGCTAGTGGAGCCAAAACAGGCAGACAGAAAAATAATACAAATTTTAGGTAGTAGTCAGCTGTAACTTTTTATTTCTGAAGTATTTTTCGTTTTCCTTTTGCTCATCAGAAAGTAGTCTATGTAATAATATTGTGCTGGATGTGTGGAACAACTCTCAGCCTGGCAGCTAATATATCTAACTTTACTGTCCTACACTACATCATCAGCATTATGATCTCACTGACAGTGACATCACAGGTGAATGACCTGGCAGTCACTCACTTGCTGTTCCTAAGGTGCAGTGATGTCACAGTCAGTGAGGTCACAGTGCTGATGATGTAGTGTGGGGCAGTAGAACATGATATGTCAGCTGCCAGGCTAAGAACTGTTCCACACATCACACCTACTAACATCAGGTAAACAATCTTCTAATTAAACAAAAGGAAAAGAAAAAGTACCTTAGATATAAAAGGTAATGGTTGTCTGCTTTTAAAATATAATATTAGTTTTTGCAGTGCACTGGGGCTGATTTCTCAAAGAAGGCTTAGATCAGCACAAGCTGTGCCAAACAGAAGCTTGCACTGAAGCCCGGTGTGCCACGGACCCTGCACCAAATTCTGGTACAGGAGGGTCCTGGCACCTAAGTCCCCACACTTGCTGTAATCTCTTCCGTGTGACAAACACAAGGCCATTGGAGGGGTTTACCACAGGCTCTGTGCGGCAAAGACTAGCGGTCCCCCCATCCCCAATCCCCTGATCAAATAAGCAAGTCCTATCCCCGGTGGTCTAGTGCCCCCGCTTCCCAATCCCGATGTCACCCATGATATACATATACATAAAATCCCTCTTTCCTGGTGGTCTAGTGGACCCCCACTCAGGCAGGTAGTGTCCACCACTCCGCTCCCCCTCTCATCCTAAATCCTGAGCCGGCAACTGGCAGAGCCCCCCCTCTCACCACCATGGCCAGCTGTCAACTGACTTGCTAGTGAGAGCGTACTGTATAATACAGTATGTGCTCATTAACTAACAGCTGCACCAGCTGTCAATCAGTGAGCGTGTACAGTATGATACAGAACGTGCTCAGTGACAGGTCAGTTGGCAGCTGGCCATGGTTGTGAGAGGGGGGCTGTGTAGGTTGCCAGTTTGGAGTTAAGGATGGGGGAATCAGGGTGGTGGGCACTACTCAAGTTGGGGAGGTGGAAGTCCACTGGACCACCAGGAAGGGGGGTTATGTACATGTATATCAATGGTGACATCGGAATTGGGGTAGGGGCTCACTAGACCAATAGGCAAGGGGTAATTGTACATGTATATTACGGGCGAAATTGGGGATCTTTGTAGTTTTCCTCTGTACCCTTTATAATGTGCGTATATTTTCTTTGTTTGATAGATTCCATAACTGTCCACAGTACTCCAGATGTGAACAAACCAGTGACCTATACAATGGCATGACCACCTCTCTCTCCCTACATATTAAGTACTTTCATATACAATCTATACTTCTGTCCTCTGCCATTTCTGGGAGGCCAGCCACTCAAATATTTTTTTTCTCAAGTTTGGGTTTCCATTGTTTCCAGCCTATGATGGAGGAGATAATTCTCTTTTACAGGACAGGCTGTAACATCCGCCGACTTGAGAATGGACACCTAAGATCGTTGGATCAATTGATTGATGAAGTCCACATGAATTTCCATGGCTGTCACCTCAAGGATACAATTTATCAAATTTATGCTCCAAGTCCTAAACGGTCTTTACAAGGTGATGCAGTAAGCTGCATCCTTGTAGGCTGCTCAGCAGCGCACGCGTGAAGGGACTGTTTTGAGCTTGTTGAACTCTTTGTCGTCTGTACAGTTATTTTGGGGAGTGGGTGTCATATATTCCACAATTGTTTTTGTGGCAATAATCTCCCCCTTTTTTTAGCCAAATCTATGATTTTTAGGTTAATATCTTGATATCTACTGTCATTGTTTTTGTTTATAATATCTCTTTATTGAGCTTTTTGAAATAAAGACAGCATTAACACAACAACAGTACAGCTGCATGGCATACATCAAGATGGGTTAGCAATGGCACACATGGTATAAAGTAAATCCCAATTACCACAGACCTTTGATCAAATAGGCCGAGTTTATCTAGACCAGCCTTGTCCATGGAATTATTCATATTATACAATACCCAGTGATGCCACCTCACTTCAGATTTCAGTGGAAGGCATAAAGGTGCTCTGTAATTTTTTCCATTCCATACAGCTCATTTATCAAGGTTTGCCATGACTGTACATTAGGTATAATTTAAGATAACCGATTCTTTGTAGTTGCCTTTTTGGCAGTAATGAGGCAAGTATTCAGCAACATATGGGTCTCTGTACTACAGAACCCCCTAGGGTAGTCTGAAAAAATGCTTCCTGTTTCATAAGATTAGTCGTGGACCAAAGACCTCCTGTAATTCTATGCCCTGTTGTGTCCATAAATGCCATTAAGAGAGGACTCAGCCCAAAAATATGGGCTTGATTGGCTCTCACCATGCCACACCGCCTCAAGCAATCTGCCCCTCACCGAGGAATGTATCTGAACTATTGATCAGGAGTCCTGAAAAAAAAACAGGCTAAAATTTTCAGTGAAAACTCCTTTTATATATGAAATGAGGCAATCCAGAGAATGTTTGTCACATACCTGTCCCGTTGTTTAGCAGAAATATGTATTCCCAAGTCTTGTTCTCACTTATGTTGAGTAGTATCTAAGTTGTGGGTACTAAAATGAAATAAAGCTTGATACTGATGGGAAATGAGAGTCCTTTACCCTTCCGATTAATAACTGAAACATATGGATTTCAACTTCCAGAGCCCATGCCAGCAATTTGGGTCTAACAAAATCCCTGATTTGTAAATACCTAAAATGGTCTTGAGGGTGCATTCCTTATTTATCTTGCAAAGCCTCAATGGTTGAAAGTCCCTGTCTTAGATAAACTGGTATGGTCCGTGTAGACCCAGTCACTCCAAAGTGTCAAAACCTATGATCAAGCTGAGCTGGCAACAAGGATCTTAAATAGGGGAGGGAGAGTATAAGGAAACTTGTTTACTGCATATCTTTCTGGTGCAATTGCCTATACCAATTCTATAAGGTGTTATGTGTATTGGAGTTGGGATTGTTGAGGAAGAGTGAATAGTATGGCCACTAGGAGTAAAAGGTCTTCCTTTCTCAGTTCTAAGAACTTCCAATATGCCACATATACTGGGGATGACTGGTATGGGACAGTTCAAAGCTGAGCAGCAAGATCAGAAAGTCCTGGAAAGAAAGACAACACCAGAAATGACAATGGCAACAAACGACTGAGGGACATAAAGGGGTGAACTTAGAAAATTATGAAACCAAACTGTGGGTATTAATTGTGACACTGTTGCTGAACAAAATAACAATGTTTCCCTACAAGGGTATTTTAAACAGACAGGCAGTAATACAAGGACAGGGTAAACTGATGTTCAAAAAACATAATGAATTACTGTATATAGTATGCGTTCATTCTAAAAAGCAAGAGCAAACAGAACCGCTGGTAGTAATGGAGAATTACTGAGCTGTTAGCAGATAGCACATGATGGTTCCATGGCAGGCTACTCAGGAAGGGCCTGTATCCTGGCCAGATTTCTGCACAGATTTTTCTGGCCTTGGATCTATGAGGTGAGGAAATTGTTACCTACTGCAGTTCATGCCCTGAATATTAGAAAGTAGCCCTGGTGACTAAGACAAGGTGTCCCTACACAGGATAGATATGCCTCATGAGAGGACTGCAGTGGATGTGGTAGGCCGTTAGGGGAAAAGCTAAAAGGGTGATCAGTTCAGACTTGTAGTATGAAACTATGCTGCTCAATACCCAAAGATCATTGCATTGTGTACCATCACAGCCCCAAAAGTGCTAGTAGAACCTGCCCAAATTTTTAGTTGGGTAGGCATACCCAAGGAAATTATTACTGACCAAGGTAGTAATTTTGGTACAGCAGTTCTCAAGGAGCTGCATCAGCTTCTGGGTATTTCCACCATAAGAACCTCCCTTTATCATCCTTAGACAGAAGGTCTTGTTGAGCATTTTAATCAAAACTTAAAATGCATGTTAAAGCAGTCTGTGAAAGGAGCAGAGAAAGACTGGGATCAGTTTTTGCCATACCTCCGTTTTGCTTACCAAGAAGTACCATAAGCTTCTACTGGTGTTTTACGTGTTGAAATGCTGTATGGGTGACAGCCTAAAGGATCACTAGATATAATTACAGAGCAGCTCTGTACTTCTGCACACACTTTCATAACCATAATGTTTCAACTCTAACAGTTTACTAGAGAATACACTTTTTGTTTTAAGTTTTCCTTTTCAGGGTTTATAACACATCTTGGTAGCCTGTCTAAAAAGTATTTAGCTTCCCTCTACAGAGCTCATAGTGCCCTTGTTTATTACTTAATAGTGCTCACTATGACAACAGACTGTTACATCACAAACTACAACTGTGAGGTCAGTAGGGAACTTTCATTCCTTAAGTATTTATTAGACCTATAACAAGGAAAAAACTATAGAACAGTAATGTTAAAGAAAATTGTTGTAAATATAACAGTTTTAGTTTTTTTTTTTTTGCATTATTTGTTTGTACTCCTCCCTTCGTCTCGACCAGCCTCTCCTTCGGGCCACTAGGGACACACTCACCTCCCTGAGAACCCCCGTCACCAGCTCCCACCTCACAGTGCAATCACTCTGCAGGATACCGTGACATATCCCTTTGTCAGACGGGTCCTCTGCTTCCAGAGACAATGTGCCTTGTGGCTTACCTTTCTTGGCCCTGGGTGCTGCTGAGGTCAGTCCCGGCTATCTGGGGGCTCTGTGGCAGTAAGGGTCCAGGCAGCCATCATCCGGTCACTCGAGATGCCATTTTCCCTGGTTTTCTTAGCCCATCTATGGTGCCTGCTTCTGTAGTGCTCCCAGTCTCCACTGGGGGCAGCTACAGAGTGAGTTAAGCTTCCCAGCCCTCCCCAGGAGAGGAGAGCAGTACTCCGGATGCTCAATCCTCTCCTTCCCCTGCCAACCCCCAGTGACCCGAGTCTGTTTCTGAACCCAGGTTGCCAGCGTGGCACAAGGTGTGGCGTCCAGCTGCATAACAGTTTTAAACATTTTACTTTAGTAAAGACTTGCTGTTTAAGAAAATATGGGCGACAACACCACTCAGAAAGAATCCATTACATCTTACTTATGTCTTCTCAGAACAAAATTGGCAAAATGTATACAGATTGCCCACAGTAATCAGGAAGAAGCCCCCAAACATCAAAAGGTGTCTTATGACCATGGTTTAAGACAAAGGGTTTGTCAACCAGCCAGTTGATAAGGTTCTGTAAGGTTCTATTACTGTTACCTAGTAGGGGTGTGCAAATGCCTTATTTCAAATATTCACCGAGTATTTGTATTCAAGGGTTCCAATTATTTGTTATTCATGCTTCATTATTGGCCACTGAAACAGGGTGTGAGAGAGGGTGTGAGTGAATCATCCAGGAGAACATGGGGTGGGATGCTGAGGAGCTTGACCCCGACAACGCCTTGCCCGCTACCTTCGGCAAAAAGATCCGAAGCCTGTGGTAGTACCGCCCTTGGTGGATACCTTCGCGGACGTCACCAAGGCTGCATGGAAACATCCGCATTCCACTCCCGCAGTGCGGAAGAGGGCTGACCGCCTATACAAGGTCCCTAGGGAGGGCCAGTATTTGGCAAACCACCCTCTGGCTGATTCCTTGGTCATCACTGCTTCACATGACTGGTCCCAGAGACCACAGCATATGAGCACTCCGACACCAGACCAAGAATCCAAGCAATTGGATTCCCTGGGGAGGTGCACATATGCGGCTGCTACTTGCGCCATCAGGTCACTGAACTATCTTACCCATATGGTTCGGTTCCAGAATGCCCTGTGGGAACAGGGTCAGGACCTGGTTGAAAAGCTTCCCGATGGCGACCAGAAAGCGGAGCTCTTAAACCACCTCGGCACTGGGTCAGATGTGGGGACCCAAGTGCTCAGAGCCGCATATGATTCTGCGGACTCTTCGGCCAGAGCTGCAGCCTCAGGCGTTTGTCTCCGGAGACTCTCTTGGCTCCGTGTCTCTGGATTTACCCCGAATGTTCAGAAAAACATTCTAGACGTCCCATATAATGGCGAGGTGCTGTTTGGTGAAGCCTCTGAGAGGGTTATCACCGAACTCCAAGACGCAGGGAAGGCAGTCAGATCTGTTCAGGCTATGTACAAATCTAGGCCTAGTTCCTTTCTTAGGAACCAGAGCCGTATTCGAGGCTGGCTACAAAGGCAACAGCAACGTTCTGGCCAGCAACAGAGGGGCACTTTCTCACGCAAGGCCCAGGCCAAGTCGTCCCCAGGCAGAGGCCAACTTTACTTAGTCGGCCCAGCCTACAGGGACAAACGCTGCCACAGCATGACTCCTTCCCGGTCCCCGCCCCTCCTCAGGATCAACAGGCAAAGAAGGAGGGAATGCAGCCATGCGCCACCTTTCAGGGTGGCAATCACCACCGACAGGTGGATTCTACAGTTGGTCAAAAATGGCCATTATATAGAGTTTGTAGGCAGCCCACCTACAAGACCTCCTTTCCTTTCCCATTATTCGGGTCAGCATGCCGTGCTCATACAGCAGGAAGTGCTTGCGCTTCTGGAAAAGGAAGCCTTAGAGCACGTACCAGGGAACCAGAGAGGACTAGGGTACTATTCTCATTTCTTTCTGGTTCCAAAGAAAACGGGGGACCTCCGTCCAATACTGGACCTCAATGATCTCAGTCTTTTGGTCGCTTACAAGCACTTCCGCATGGTGACCCTCCCAGGCCTGATTCCCATGCTGAAGCAGGGTGCATTTCTCGCATCCCTGGACATGCAGGATGCCTATCTGCATATTCCTATCACTCAGACGTCACAGTTTTCTGGAGACTTCCTGCCCAATCAGAGGACACTTTGGAAGCTCACTGAAGATGGGTTATGTGACCCAGCACTTGCAAAAGCTACAGGGAAGAGGCAGATATCTGAGCTGCTGTGAAAAAGCAGTCTACTTCCATCCACTTGTTAAAATTAGACAAAAAACAGAAATCTTGACTTTTTTTCTTTTCTAAATCCCAAGCTAGAGAGGGTATTTTTATGTAGTCTTGCACACGCGCAAGCAGCATTTTGTGGCAGTAGGAGATTAGTAGAAGAAATGCAGAGGTGTGTCAGTTTGGGCGAATGCAGGGCACGCTACAGAAGGTGCGTCCCTCATTCACCAATTAGTGAGAATGCTAGTGGTGACTCAAGTGTTTTGCAGTGTCACCAACTTGAAATGATTTTGCCGCTGCAATCAGAGCCAAGATCATCATACAGCAGCACAGATGACATGTCTCCACTACGTGCCTTGCCTGGTATAACATTTCAATAAACATGGCGGTAGCTCCGCCGTCTGCCTCTTGCAGTCCCTAGAAAGCCAACTTCAGGGGTGCCCAATCCCCCTATTGGCATGTGTAAATCCCCCCCAAGATTGTGTGGCACACTGGGAACCCACCACAGTGTGCCTACCTGTGTTCGGAAGCCAACCATGTTCATTTTCCTGCCCTTGCCCACCCCCATTGTGAGCCACACTGGGTGCCCACCCCAGTGTTGCAAACATCATGCCCTCAAAGTCATGGGGCACACTGGGAGTCCACCCCCAGTGTCCCCAACATTGTTTCATGCACCTGTAAAGAAAGAAAATGGTATATGCTGTTTTTTTCAACCTAAAAGAAAAAGGTCCCTCACTGTCGACGGCCCCCCTCCCCAAACCCACACCCACCCTCTGCGCACACCACCTCCCCACAGCCCCTCCTCCCATATGTACCTCCGAAGGTCCCGCACCATGATCTTCAGTGGAGCGGGAACACGTTTGCACTCTTCAAAGCTAACCGCGAACTGAAGAAATGCTGGTAAGCTGTATAATGGCATAAATGAGGGAGGTTTCAACTTAGGTAGATATCTCAACCAGTTTTTTGACTTTTGACAAATTTTCCACATTTAGTTCTTGGGACCCCACCTAATGAAATCAGTCACTGTCATTTCGTTATTCAGCCCTGAAAGGAGATTTTGCTGTCACTGAGCGGAATCACCTTTCGGGACTGATTAACAAAATGACAGTGCCACTGTTCATGAAGTGGGCTCCCAAAAAGCCTATGTTGCAAATTTGGTGAAAAAATTCCAATAAAATGGCTGTTACGAGCATGTGTTATGCAGTTTCCACGCACACTCTTAACCTCGAGAAATTTTTAATATTTTCACTCCAGATTTTCAACATGACCATTTGTTCACACCTTCTTATGAACAGTACAGCTGTCATTTTTCACATCCTGCCCAAAATGTATTTCCGCATATCTGGCGCTCAACGGCGGGGTTGCTGTGGGAAATCAATGTTTGGAACAGATTAAGAAAATCACAGTGTCACTGTTCATGAGCAGAGGTCACAAAATGCCTAGGTTGAAAATCTGGTAAAAAAAATGACTGTGTTACAAGCGTGTGTTTAGCAGTTTCCATGCACACTTGAAACTTTGAGACTTTTTAATATTTTTACTCCAGATTTTCAACATTGCCATTTTTTCACACCTCCTTGTGAACAGTACTGCTGTCATTTTTCATATCCTGCTCGAAATGTGTTTTCATGCATCTGGCGCACAATGTCGCGGTCGCTGTGGGAAATCAACGTTCAGGACAGATTAAGAAACTCACATTGACACTATTCATGAGCGGAAGTCCCAAAATGCCTATGTTGAAAATCTGGTTAAAAAAATCTCCCAAATAATTGCGTTACGGGCATCTGTTGCCCAGTTTCTGCGCACGCTCGTGACTTCAATTTTACATATTTTCACTCCAGATTTTCAACATTACCTTTTTCTCATCTCCTAATGAACAGTACAGCTGTCATTTTTCACATCCTGCCCGAAATGTGTTTTCCCACCTGTGACGCCAAATGGCATGGTCGCTGTGCAAAATCACCTTTTGGCTAACAAATGGATAGTGCCATTGTTCACGAGGTGGGGTCACAAAAAGCCCATGTTGAAAATTTGGAGTGAAAATGACCAACAAATGCTTGGGGCATTAGGGTTTCCAACTGTAATGCTCCACCCTGTAGAGACTGACAGGCGTCAGAGGTGTGACTTGGAATTTTTGGCTGTAATGCTCACACCATTCCACCCCCAGCCTGCAGCCACTGACAGGCATCAAGGTGTGCCTTGGGCTCTTCAGCCCAAAGTTCATCCCATTTTTCTATAGTGTACCCATCTCAGTGTATTTCCTTATGGAATGGGGTGAGCGTAAGGCCCGAATACCCCAAGGCACACCACAGCACTTGGTGTCTGCAGGACAGGGTTAGGTGAAACGGCATGAGCGTTATGGCTGATGACCCAAAGGCACACCCCAGTGCCTGTCAGTCTCTGCAGGGTGGGGGTTGGGCTTGCGTCAGTTCAGTACTTCACTGCCATTCTTATTATGCATCTAGCTTCTGCACTACCAGTACCAATACCAGCAAGACAACATTCGGCATTGACAAATGCTTGTTTTTTAACTCTTTTGTGTGATCATTTTCAGTGTTTCTCAGCAGAAGTGCTGGAGTGTTTTTTCCCTAAAGGTGAATAAAACTAGTACTGTACTTGGCCTGTTTCTACTGTGCAAGCAATCAGTTGCAGTCTGGATGATCGGGATGTTTCCAGGGGTGTTACTGTTGTCATCATTTTCCTGTCCCTTTATTACTTGCAATGATTTATTGTAAAAGAGCAATTTACTTCCATCCACTTGTTTAAATTAGACAAAAAGCAGAAATCTTGGCAATCTTTGTTCCTTTTCTAAATCCAGAGAGGGTGATTGTTCTCACACTTTTGTGTGATCATTTTCAGTTTCTCAGGAGCACTGCTAGGAAAGTGTTTTTTTCCCCCTAAAAGTGAAAAGAAAAAGTCAAAATAGTCCAGGCCTGCTTCTGCTCTGTAAGCAAGAATCAGTCACAGCCTGATGCAAATCCTCCTTATTTTGGCATAATGATAAAGAAGATCTCATTATGTGTAGTAGCGTAGTGAGAGGTTACCCAGTCAGCAACTGCAAACTGCACAAAGCCAAAAAATACATAACAGTTCTAATATCAAGTTTTACATTGTTTTCCCATTAAAACCGCACATATTAACCCAAATGTTTTTCCGAGAGGGCTTGTTTAGGGGAGTGTTTTTACTGTTATCATTTTGCTATCTTTATCCCTTTCTTATTTGCAATTATTTAGCACACAGATAAAGAAAGCTGCCTGCTTTTATGGCTTTTTTTACATCATTTTGTTTTCAAGGCGGGTTCAAGAGCAAGGCTTCACAGAACATTTTTAATAAAGTGTCATGCTGGTCTCCTTCCAGGGATCTCCAATCCACTAGGAGACCAGTATGGCATGGTCAGAGTGTTTTGGTTGTGTGGTCGTCCCGATGGGCCAGGTTCAGGAACAAAGCTGGATGGGTACTGTATGGGGGAATGGGCCTGAATGAAAAAAACTCCTTGCTGTCTCAGTGACAGCTCATAGAGCCAGAACAGGGTATATCTAATTCCCCGTCCGATTACAAGGAGGTGCATATCCCTGCCTGGTTTGATGGTACCTGTACATCCCCATCTGATTACAGGGTATATCCCTGGTGAACTGTATCATGGAGGGAAAAAATAAAAGATTAAAAAAAGTGTTTTGGTTTCTTAAAATGAAAAGAAAGAGGCAGCCACATAGCACTACAGTACTGTCAGTACTGCTAACTACTCTGACAGAGTTTCCAAATGAACCTTGGTCACTCAGGGGCCATCCAGGGAAGAGAGGACAGAGCATCCCATGGATGGCTATCCTCTCAGGAAGTGGGGGCACAGACAGTGCCCTCCTGTGGGACTGCCACAGCACCTAGGATAAGCTAGGAGCTGCAAAGTGGATGTGTGGCAAAAAAGATGAAAGGATTTTAGAAGCAGGCAGCCTTTTTTATTTGTGAAATAAATAACTGCAAGCAAGAATGGGATAGCAAAACAATGAAAGCAGTAAAAATTGACCCCTAAAATAAGCTGTATAGGTGAAATGTTGGGGCTCTGTGGGAAGCAAGAAGGTTTTGGGACTGCTGCTTTTGTAGGCTTTGTGCAAACATCGAGTGGTGAGTGGAGCATTGTGCAGTGCACCCAGTTTCACAACCTCATTGTTTTCAAGTCATAACCTGAGAAGCAAGCCACCACTGGGGTTTGATTTACCTTGGGGCTATTATAGCTGTGTTTTTGTTCAGCGTCCTTGCTGATTCTAACATACATGATAATGACATGTATTAAAACAACAAGAAGAAAGTTATATCTGGTTCAGAAAAAGTTAATGTATTTATATTATAAATATATTGTAATGTAGGTGCGTTCATCAAACACTGTATGAAGGAAGCATGGGGGAATATGCAGGCTAACTTTATGGAGAAAACAGCAAAAGCAGACTTAAGAGACTATTTCTATTTCATGGGGGTAACTCATATTTGTACTCGAGTCATGGCAAGTAAACGTAATGAAAACAAGCTGTTGGATGTGTCCAGGGTCTAGTGTTGAATGTAAGGCTCAACAATATTACCAGCTGTGCTAAACATCCTCTAGAATGGCTCACTTGGGGGGCAACTTTTTATTTTATTTATTTATTTACTTTGTTCACCAGGTAAGTACACTGAGCAATAATAGCCCTTTTTTAGGAATGGCACAGAGCTGCGATAATAGCAGCTAAAGATGATACAAATAATTATACAATAGCAAGAAAAAATCATGGACTCTGATTGGTCAGTGTATGCCTGAGACAGTGATGTTATCAATCAATCAATCAAAATCTTTATTTATTCAGGCGAACATCATTGAGCATAGCTCATTTACAAGATGGACCTGAGTGGTCATAACAAAAAAGGTTACAGAGTGTATACAAAAACATGATATTGAAATAGCACAAATACAAACATTTATGAGTGAGATAGATGTACAATTATTTACATATATACAAGGCATTATTACACAACAACATCACTGTATGGATGAGGATATACTTGAGCTCATCTTTTTTTAAGAAAAAAAGATATGCTGCCACACTAAAAATCTACTAAACACATTTTTTTAAATGTTTTTTATTTTGTATAACAACAAGCCATTGTATAATAGCAATAAGGCCTCGTGCTTCAACCCACGTGACATTATTACATGATAACACACACCTTGTCATGCCTTATTGCTTAAATAACATATATAACACAACACACAAAATAGCAAAACATCACATAATGATACAACATATAAATTAGCAGATTTGAACAGCAGATTTAAGAAGTTAAATACATTTACAATGTAACTGTTCTAACAAATACGACTTTAAATGGGATTTAAAAACTATGTGACTTTCTGCATTATGACATGTGAATGACAACTGATGTGTCTCACAGCCAGTTGCATCAAGTGAGTGGTTGAATGCATCTTCTGTGCCCAGTAATCTAACTGGTTAACCTGCAGTGACTTAAGTGACCCTGTAAAATAGCCATTAAACATATTTTCTGCAGAAAAAGTCTGTGACTATGTTCTTTTCTGTTGCTCTCGATATAAGGATGTGCTGAGCAGTGCCCACGCACTCCCATAAATGCTGCTGCTGTCAGTACCAGATATTTTTCCCCCTCTCCACCAGTGGAAACAGACCTGCCAGATGGCATTCCCTCTATCGTGACCTTTGCCTGCCGCCGGTGTGTGCATCACTCCCTGCATACAACTAGTCTGCTCATCGCACAGCTCTGTTCAAAAATGATTTACTCTATTGCTATTAATAGCCATGTGAAGGATCTTACATTTGAACTGGAGATCCAGCATGCTTGCAAAAATGGGACTATCCAGCATTTTCACAAACACTGCATCCAGTTCAGCTTGCAGGTGCTCAGTGAGCAGAGGCACCCCATCTGGAATCTCCCTATATTCCGCTACATGTATCTCCATGGATGTTTTCAGTATATGCACTGCAGGTATCACCTGACTCAGAGTGGTAGTGGATGTACTTAGATCACAGGTGCTCCTCTCAAATGGCCCAAGTACTCCCATCATGGCGTCAGTCAGTGACCACTCACTGTAACCTAGGACTCCCACAATATTACATTCCATTGACATGTCATGAAGTGCGTGTTCTGTTCTAGAAGTCTAGACAGCATCAAGTATGATGAATTCCGTCTGGTAATCACATTCTGTATCAAGCAGTGTTGAGACAGACCAAGGCGTTGTTGCACATTGCACTTCTCTTAGTTGGGTAGTTATCTTTACAGAGTGATGAAAGCAAGCACAGATGGAGTGTGCAGTGGAGACAGTCTTACTAGATTCAGAACTGTGATGTAGCACAGATGTGACCACTAGATTCAAGCTGTGGGCAAAGCAACAAATGCTGATAAAATTCCCATCAGTAACTGCTTTCACCATATTTGTCCCATTATCAGTGATGAAAAAACACAACATGTAGACTGGTATTAACTGTCCATGACTGCAGCATTTCTTGAATGAATGCCAGTGATGTGTGGCCTATCTCTATTAGCCCAGTATTTAGAAGAGAAGACCCGGAGTGACTGCCAGACTGTGGAGGGATGAAGGGAGAGACAATGACATAGGGAGAAAAGGAGGAATTCACAACAGGACACATAGGGCCCTATTCACAAAAGGGGCTTGGTGCGGTGCAAGCTGCGGTGGGAAATCATCTTGCCCCTGTGCCAGGGACCCTGTGCCCTGTTCACCAACTGGCAGGGTCCTGGTGGCTAAGACCCACGGCTTGTGCAACTGGGGCCATGTGCCAAACAGATGGTGCACCACACTAGTCCCTGATGGGCTAGTGGCCCCCCTTCCTGATGTGCCCCGTCACTACCTGACACATTGGTATTGGTGGCATTGTGGCATCCCACATGGTCCCCGATGTTGCCTGGACAATAAAAAATTCACCCATCCCCCCTGCCCGATTCCTGATGCTGTGATAATATGAATTAATGCAGCCATCTCCCATCACCGAGTCCTGATGTTGCCTTATAACTGTATAAGTCTCCTGTCCTGCACTGTCAATGAGCCTACTGTCATGTGGATTTTAGTAGGCTCATTGACAGTGCAGTCAATGGCCAGCCGTGGAGGTGTGTGGTGGGCTGTGCAGGTCACTGGCCCAGAATATTAATATTAGTGTTGGCACAATCGGGGTAGGGGAGAGGAGGCATGGGACTGTATTGCAGTTGCTACCAACAACAGGGGATTGGGCAGTGGGTACAGGTGATGTCTTACTTATTATGGCACCATCAGGACTTGGAGGTGGAATGGCAGCATTATTACGTAGTATGACAACATCAGGGATTGGGAATGGCTACATTAATATTTCTTATGGCAATATTGTGGTCTAAGTACCCTTAGATCATCCTTAGCTGGTCTAAGGGTACTTAGAAATTCTCCATCTGGGACAGTTCTATGAATCCTGATTAGGGGGATGTGGCAGCCTGCATCAGTCACATGCCCCCTTGAGTCCTGTCGCAGCCCATTTGTGGGTGCACAGGTGGCACAAGCCCTGTTTGGGGCAGGCAGCCTGTGGCTTTCACAGGCTGCCTTTGTGAATAGGTCGGGGGGCTATTTTGGATGCAGGGTTCCATTTGCACCATATTCATTTGGCCGCCTCAGGCACCTTGCGTCAAGCTAAGTGCTTTGTGAATTGGGCCCATAGGCATTTGCACACACCAGTGTGCAGTCAAGGAGAGCTAGGCATGCATGGAGTTTGTATTGCTCCAGCTGTCTTAGATGCAGTGGAAAACTCCATCCACAGCCTCTGAAAGTAGTATAGCAATCGCTATTCTCACATCCTCATATATCTTGTCATCAAAGTGTGTGTGAAAATGTGGAACATGATGGGAGCTGGCACCATGGCTGCAAGTGCTGCAGAAGTCTCCAAAAGTCAGTGTCTTCCACAAGTGAAAAGGGTTGCAGATCTAATGTCATAATTTCATCTGTGAGCTGTGTGATGTGCTGAACTATTGGGTGGGATGACTGATACTTAGTTCTGGAACAGAACTGTTCCACAATTGGCATTCACTGTGGGCAGGGGGATGTTCCATGCCTGATTCACTGTGGGCAGGGGGATGTTCCATGCCTGTCAGACCATGTGCAATTAGCAGGGGACTGGAACCTGGTGGGTGTGCTGGGGGTGCATAGAGTACCCCTTGGTGTTGAGGGGGAAGGAGTGATAGCAGCAGGTTCAGCAGCATTTTTTTAGAGGAAGAAGAGTCTGTATCATTGCCAGTGCCACCAGCACCACTGCCAGCATCATCATCACCAGGAGATGGGTCTGATGGAACTACATGCACAGACTCTGATGCTTTAAGCACTTAGGGATGCTTTGCCTTTAGGAACTTCATTAAGGTGGTGGTTGTAAAATGTGCCAGAGATTCCCCCTGCTGGTAGTCATAATGCACAGTGTGTGTACTACCTTTCTATTGTCTTCTTTTAGGAACATGAAATACAGCTATACCATGCTTTTACTGCTCCTGACACCACTCATGTGACTAGTGTCACTAGTACCACCACCACCACCGCTCTTTTGGCCCCACTAGCCTTTTTTGTTTGGACACACATGTGTGGGTTTTCTCCTAGCACCGCTGGTGCCACTGCATCTGCTCCACTTGGCCATTCAGGTGGGAATAGAGCCTGCTGAACAAAGTGCTGAAGGGTAGCTTGCTGAGTTTTTTTTTTTTGGTGGGGGAGCCATGTTCTTCTTTCTTCTTCCACTGCAACTTTGAGAGGTTGAGGTTTTCTGACCACCCGACTTTCTTGCTTTACAGCTCTCATGGTACTCCCTGTATCTCATAATCATAGCTGTTTAGGTTCTCCTCTTCAGAGGATGTATCTGTGGACTGTTCATCTCCTGGTGTTAAGTACTCAGACCCATATGAGTGTGCCTCCTTATCTGCCATGATAAGTTCTACAGTACCACAGATACATCCTCTGAAGAAAGGGGGGTTACTAGTGGAGTACCTCAGGGCTCAGTACTGGGCTCAGTCCTCTTTAACGTCTTTATAGGTGACATTGCAGAGGGTCTGGAAGGAAAGGTATGCCTCTTTGCGGATGACACAAAGATCTGTAACAGAGTTGATACACGGGGGGGGGTAGAAAGGATGAGAAGGGACTTGGCAAGGTTGGAGGAATGGTCAGACATATGGCAACTTAGATTCAATGCAAAGAAGTGCAAAGTAATGCACCTGGGAAATAAAAATCCAGGAGAAGAGTACACAATAGCAGGGGAGGTACTAATGACAACAATCATGGAAAGGGATCTGAGTGTAGACATATCAGATGACCTAAATGTGGGTAAGCAATGTGAGAAGTCAGTAAGGAGAGCCAGGGGGATACTGGGATGCATAGGGAGGTGCATCACAAGTAGAAAAAGGGAAGTGGTTATCCCTCTATACAGACAGTTGGTGAGACCCCATCTGGAGTACTGCGTGCAGTTTGGAGACCTCATCTACGTAAGGACATATAGACAGGATGGAAGCAGTCAGGAGGGCAACTAAAATGGTGCAGGGTCTACATCAGAAACCATATGAAAGAGACTGAGAGGCTTAATATGTACTGTATACCCTTGATGAAAGGAGGGACAGGGGACATGATAGAAACTTTAAGTACCTCAAGGGAATCAACAAAGTCCAGGAGGGTAGCATCTTTCAGAAAAGAGATGTGTAAGAACAAGGGGCACAATTTAAAGTTAGAGGGCGACTCGGGTAATGTGAGGAAATTCTTTTTCACCTAGAGAGTGGTGGACGCATGGAACCGCCTTCCTGGAGAGGTTGTGGTGTCTAAAACAGTGGGGGAATTCAAACATGCATGGGACAGACATAAGGCAATTATAGTAGGGGGTTGCTGGAAGTAGGCTGTTGGTTAACTAGAATCTGCAGCTTATCCAATAGGTAGGGAAATGGGCAGACTGGGTGGGCCAAGTGGTCCTTATCTGCCATCAAAGTCTATGTTTCTATGACAGGCTGAGAAACAAGAAGTTCCACAGTAGGGGCAGGCACACCACTTGCAATAGGTAAGGCAACTGGGGCCACAGTGGTGGTAGTGGCAGGTGTCACTGTAGCAGTACTGGTGGTCACTATGGTTACAGTGGCAGGTGTGGTCTCAGACACAGTGGCAGGAGTGGTCTGGGTCACAGTGGCAGAAGTGGTCGGGGTCACAGTGGCAGACATGGTCTCAGTCACAGTGGAAGGAGTGGTCTGAGTCACAGCAACAGGAGTGGTCTCACTTATAGTGGCAAAAATGGCTGGCAGGGCCACTGTTGCGGCAGAAGTTGAGATTCTAGTAGTCGCAGTGAATAGGTGGTTGTTCAGAGTGTGGTTGTTATTAAGGATGATAGCCTGGTGGTTCTGGTGGCAGTGGCAAGGGATGAAGAGGACACATACATGTTGGTAGTATCAGTGGCAGTTAATGACAGTGCCCTCCTAACAGCACTACTAGTAGTAAGAATGGTACTTTTACATTTTTCATTGGTGTCACGCAGCAGATGTTATATTGGTGCTACAGACTGCAGGCTTTGATGGAGTAAAAATAATTTTGTGCGGCGAATGTGCCCTGAGCATCGCTCTGCAGTACTCTCACCCTCTCCTGCTGCTTGCTGCACTACACCTGCTGCAGCTTTGCTTGGGCTGCCAGACCAACTACATTTTCTGGTACTATGTCCTCTGTTAACTATACTTGTATTCCTCACAGGATGATATATTAAATGTAATTATTATGAGATGTAGTCAGTCAATTCACTGCAGCAATGCTGAGCTGACAAGTCTTACTCACTTATAGTCAAGCTTGACCAACAAATTCTTAGAAAATAAATTATTTTTAAAATTTCTTCTTGGGCAAAAGCCACAAACTTAGAAAAATGTCTTGAGTACACAGCCATGCACACACACACAGAACAAAAAGGCAGCTAACTAAAGCAGTGAGAGTTAGCCGACTAGTCCCACCCTACCAGCCACGGTGCACTCACAGTTGTACAAGTGGCTTTGGAAGGACCTGAGCCCAGTTTCCTCACAGGAGCTTTGTTATATTAAATTGAAGTTCTGTTGTTATGAAATAGAGTGACTTATTCCCTGCAGCAATGTTGCACTGATAAATCTCACTTACTAGCCTTACCAGGATTCTCAGGAAAAAAATATTGTTAAATTTCTTCTTGAGTGCCATCTCAGTGGTGCAGAAGGCTGAGGCAGCTTGGTGCCTTACCGCTCTCATGCTGGCAATCTGGGTTCAGTGATAAGCTAGGGTTGCTGAGGATTAGCGGGGGGAGATGAATGATCAAGCAGCTCCCTGACAGCACTCCTTTCCCGGATGGGGGAGGTGGAGTTTCCCAGCTCTTGGCTGCCACTGGGTGGAGGTCCAGTGGTAGCACCAACATTCATAGACTGGCTGTATGCAGGGGGAATGGAATGGTGTTGGCAGTTCCAGAGTGCTTGCATACCTCCACACACATGCGGTTCCGTGTGTTCTGTGGCTTTGTGTTGAAAATTCAGTGACATGGACAGGGAAACTAGGCTAGTGAAGCTCTGCCTGAGGCACTGTGGTCCACCCTACCACTCCAGTAGGATAGAGGAGAAGGAGGAAATAGCGGCAGAAGGTAAGTGGCCAACCAACAGTGCATGGGGACAGGGCTGAAAGCCCCCAGTTCTTTCCAGAAATACAAACATCTCCATGGCAAAAAAATATTTCCTCTTGGGCACAGAGCCACAAACCTAGAACAGTGTCTTGAGTGCACAACCATGCACAGACACAGAACAAAAATGCAGCTAACTGAAGTGGTGAGAGTCAGCTGACTAGTCCCATCCTACCAACTACGGTGCACTTGCTGTTGCATAAGTGACCATGGAGGGACCCATGCCCAGGTTCCTCACATGAGATGTCTGATATTAAATTTAAATTCTATTATTATGAAATACAGTGACTTGCTCACTTTAGCAGTGCTGAGCTGGCAAGCCTTATTCACTAGCCTGACTAGTATTCTCAGAAAAAAAATCTTTACAAGTTCTTGGGCACAAAGCCACAAACTTAGAAAAAAGCTTGAGAGCACAGCTGTGTACACACATAGAACAAAATTACAGCTAACTGAAGTGGTGGTAGCCAGCTGGCCAGTCCCACCCTACCAGCTATGTTGCACTCGCAGTTGTACAAGTGACCATGGAGAGACCCGAGCCTAGGTTTCTCACAGGAAGATGTCTGACATTAAAATTGAAACTATATTATTATGAAATATGGCATTGAAGGTACTGCAACAGTGCTGAGCAGACAAGTCTCTCTCACTGTAGTCATGCCTGACTAGTAAATTCTCAGGAAAAAAACAACTCTTCTTAAATTTTTTCATGGGCACAAAGTCACAAACTTAGAAAAAGGTCTTGAGTGCACAGTCACACACACACACACACACACAACAACAAAGCAACTATAGTGGAGCCTGCCTATAATGGACATCTCCGTGTATACCCACTGTGTCCATTATAAGCGAGTGTCTGGGATATCCAAATTCCATTTTTCATTCCATTTTCTGTTTTTCAGCCTGTGTCTTGGTTGCAATTCTACCCCCAAGCTTGTGATCACATCACTTTGTAGGCTCACAGGTACAGATATAATTATGTAATTAAGTTTGAGCACCCGCCTGCCTGCCACATACCTGCCTGCCAGCCACACGCTGGCTCACCTGCCTTGGTACATCAGATCATGAGCACTACTGTACCTCACTCTGTGTCTTTACTTGCTGCTTTTATTTTTCATTCCCGGGGCTATGCTGGAAGAGAGGAGAGATCGCAACTATTGCAATACTGCAACAGAAACCGGACTCTAAGCATGTAAGCTGCTAATGCAGGGAGCAGTAAGGAGGAGGGAGCAGGTTATAAGCTAACAAGCAGGCAAGACTTTCAGGCTCAGGCCATTCATGGCATCAGATGCACTCATACACTTTCATTTTGTTTTAGGAAGAAGCATCAGCATCAAGCTGTGAAACTTACAAACAGAGACTGACATGCTGACAAAATGCTCAGTAAGTGCTGTTACATAGGTTTAATTCACCAGATCATGGTGATTTGCAAGGGTGTAAGCAGGAATTTTAAATCTGTACTCAAGAGTTGACAGAATGACTGCCCCCCTATAAAAACAAACCAAAATATGCGCAGCCCCTCTGCACAGACATTGCTCCACCCCATTTCAGTCAACAATATGTAGTAAGGTCATAACATTTAGAAACATAGAATTTGATGGCAGATAAGGACTGCTTGGCCCACGTAGTCTGTCCATTTTCCTACCTAACAGATAAACTGCAGATCTTAGTTAACCAACAGCTTACTTCCTCCTACCCCCACTAGGACTGCCTTATGTCTGTTGCATGCATTCTTGAATTCCCCCACGGTACTTGACTCCACGACCTCCTCAGGGAGGCTGTTCCATGCATCCACAACCCTCTCTGTGAAAAAATACTTCCTCACATTACCTCTGAGCCATCCCCCCTCTATCTTCAAATTGTGACCCCTTGTTCTTGCACATCTCTTTTTCTGAAAGATGCTATCCTCTTGGACTTTATTGATTCCCATGAGGTAGTTGAAAGTTTCTATCATGCCCCCCCCTTCTTTCCTCAAGGGTATACATATTAAGCTCCTTTAGTCTTTCTTTATATGTCTTCTGGTGCATATAAACTTTTATTTTATCTAACACACACATTACCAATCAGACAGAAGTTGGCTGGCATTTAGTTACAATGTTTAAGATACATTAAATGCCTCTTTACAACATCAAGGTAACCAGCCTAACAAATGTCCATTCACAACAGCACTCATGCATACATACTCAGTCAGGTCACTCGTACAGTCATGGCCTCTAGGTTTATCACGCACACATCTTCCAGAGATCATTCACAAACTCACAATAAAGCATCAGAGGAGGGGAAAAACAGTTTTTCAGTTACATTAGACTAGTTCTTCAGGTACATCAGATTCTCTTTGTGTTGTCTGTGCTGGCCTGTGGCTCATGTTGCCCCTGGATTTTCCAGATTTTACTGCACTCAGCAAAGTACACTAAGCATGCCTCCATACACACATGGTGATTTGAATCTTACCTTGTTTCAACACACTACAGCCTACAGCTTCATCCCTTGACCTAACTTGAAATCTAGAGAACCTCGAAGCACTGAGGCTAGTTCCACTTCTACTGGGAGCTGGATTTCTACATTTTTTCACATTTTGTTGTACAATACTGTGACTTGCTGTGATTTGTAAGTACTGAACACTGTTGCACAGTAAAACCTTTATTACTTTCGCTTAATTTTGTGTCTGGAGTACTGATTTCAGCTTCATCCCTTGACCTGACTTCAGATCTGAAATTTCAGAAATGTTGAACGGCTGTTTAGGTGACCAGCCTGGTACAGCTTTAAAACAAAGGGAGGTCAGTTAACATAGGCATCAGTGCATTAAGCACCACATTGAGCACTGACAGCAGGTATAAAGCATCTGCTATATACGGCAAATACAGTATACTGTAGTTCAATATATCCAGCTGTTTTCTAATGGGAATCAGTGGGAATATGAAGGAAGCATACTAAGAAAAAGATATGGAGCAGAAAAGCAAAACTGCCCATAGTAGCTACTACAGCTTTACGTCATAGATCAAATTCTTATTTGAAAGTAAGACGTCATCAGGTCTCTTTTTGAGTATATTTTTATTGCTTATGATAACAGGTAGTGGTAAAGAATTCCAGGGATTAACAATTTGCTGAGAAAAAAAGTGTGCCCTTTTTTTGAGCTGGTTCTTCTCCTTGTTAGTTAGCGTGGATGCCCTCTAGTGGCAATTGCCACTTGCTTGAAGTCCAGCCCACAATGGAAAGTGAGGCATTGATCATTAATAATGCCCTATGTGAGTAGAAGGTTACTCCTTAATCTACTGTGGTTTAGAGACATTAGCTTGTATATGATAATCTTGCTACGTAAGAAAGAGACTTGTCTGGGCAAATCGATTTTGTTACTTTTCTCTGATATCTTTCTTACCTATTAATTTCTTTACGAGTATAGGGACTCCATAATTGAGATGCATAATCGCAATGTGGCCTTATATAGGCTCGATAGTGCAGCAACAATACATTTGGGTCTTTAGATTTTATATTGTGTTTAATAGCCCTCCAGATTTTATTGACCTTGCTGAGAATATTTGAAATATGAAAACTGAATTTAAAATCTGAATCGATCGTGACACCAAGGTCTTTTTCATAAGATTTGTTATTCAGAATTTCATTGTATAGGAGGTATTGGCTTCTACAGTTGCGCTTACTGAAGTGAAGCACACAACATTTAAAATGTTAAAATGCAGACCCATCTATTGGACCAGGCACCCAAAGAATCAAGATCTTTCTGAGAGGTTTCAGTTTCCTCAGAGCTAATGCATGAACTGCTGATTTTGTAGTCATCTGCATACTTAATTAGTTTACAGTTTAGATTGTAAGACAAATCTGAAATGAAAATTTAAAATCTCTGTTGTCAGGACTGAACCCTGAGGAACACCACTGTTCATTGGAAGCCAGGATAATACATGTCCATCCATGACAACTCTGAGTTCTGTTATTTAACCAACTTGAAATCCAACGTATAATAAACAAATTGATTCCATGCAGTTGTAGCTTTTGAATTAGGGCCTGAAGTGGCACTGAATCAAAGCCCTTTTTGAAATCGAGGCATATAACATCGCATGGAATATTGTTGTCCAGACTGAGACTTATATTATTGTAAAAGCTAATTAAGTTTGTGGTACACACTCACCCTTTCACAAATCCATGCTGTGTAAGATCAATGTTTGTAAGCTGTGGAGCGATCATGTCCTTAATAATTCTCTGTAGTATTTTACAAAAGATTGGAGTAAGGCTAATGGGGTAGTAATTATCTGGATTTCCTTTACTACCTTTTTTAAAAAGGGGGGTTACATTTGCCCTTTTCTAATCTGATGGAATACTTCCAATGCTAAGGCTGATTTCAAAAATAATCTGTGAGGGAAGAGAGATGTGCTATTTTATTAAAAGAATTATCTCCTGAGATACTGTCTGGACCTGGGGATGCACCATATTTAACCATATTAAGTTTTTCCATTATATCTTCGACTGACACTGTAATATGTGTTAATATGTCTCCCTAGAGCCACTCGTTGCTGAAAATAGGTGGTTCACATGCCTTCAGCTAAGTGGGAACAGCAAAGTGAAACTAAGCTGTTGTGGCTCAAGCTGAAGGCAAATGAAAGCACTTGTTTTCAACAAAGAGTGGCAATGAGGGGCTTATTAATATATTATTGATTGAGAGCAATCAATAATATATAAACATTTAAAAAAAACTCCCCCGAATCTGCCCGTTTCCAGGGCATGTGGACATGAGATGCTGTTCACAGAATAAGAGCGTCTTGCGCAGAGGAAAGGATCACTCCAATTGGTCGGAAGTGCTCCCTCGATCTATAATTTTACCATTACATTCAATTACAGGAGAGTCTAATCCTGAAGAGTTGTTATATACTTAACAGAAATGAATGTTAAGTAAATAGGTCATATCTCTGGGAGAAGAAACAGTAGCGTCACCAACAGACAGGAGTCTGACTTTACATTTCTGTTTTTTCAATTAGTTTATATAACTAAATAAAATCTTTTGGTTGCCTTTTTGGGCTTGAGATGTAATACATTTTTCTGTTTTATATTTTTAAATTCAGCCCATGTTCTTGTACATGTATTACTCAGGTACTTTTTAAATAATTTCGTTTTTTTCTTGATAAGTTTGACAAGATTACCAGATAACCACCTGGGGTTTGAATAAAAGTTCCTTTTCTTTATTTTGGGTATAAACTTATGAGCAGTGTCCAAAATAATGTTTTTAAAAGAGTCCCAGACATGATCAAGAGTGAAACCTCACAGCAAGGAGGACCAATTGATATGCAAAAGGTATTCATTTAAGGCCAATCGATTTGTTTTATTGTAAGTGAAAACTTCAGTCAGTTTAATCAACTTCATCATGTTGTGTGGAGTGCAAATTTAATTGTGCAGTGGTCACTATTACCTATGGGTGCAGAGACTTTACAGTGTTGAATATTCAATGATTCACTGCCTTATACAATATCCAGGATATTGCTTCCCCTTGTTCCAGAAGGTACATGTAGCTTTTAGTTTCCATGTTTTGTCCAACATAGCCAAGTACCCAGCTTGAAGGTGTCCAGCCTAAGTGGGCTGCACTATATCTGAAGTGGGAGTCAGACAGTTAGTCTCACCCTGACAGCTATGGTGCACTCGCAGTTGTAGAAGTGGCTGTGGAGGGATCTGAGCCCAGGTTCCTCAATGAAAATTGTGTGATATTAAAATTATATTATTATAAAATATAGTCACTCAAGTCACTGCAGCAATGTTAAGCTGACAAGTCTCACTCACCATAGTCAAACCTGACTTGTAAATTCTGAGAAAAAAACATTATTATAAAATTTCTTCTTAGGCACAAAGCCACAGACTTACAAGTATCTCTTGAGTCCACTGTTGTGCACACACACAGAACAAAAAAAAAAAAACAGTTAACTGAAGTGGTTCTCGTGGTTTAAGTGGGCTGCAGTGTAACTGAAGCAGTAGGAATTAGCTGGCTAGTCCCACCCTAACTGCTATGATGCATTAACAGTTGCACAAGTGGCCTCTGATTGGACAGGAGGTCTTGGGAGTTCTTGTATTCCTGACAAATAGCTCCAAATTGCACCAGTTATTTGTTTTTCTTCCCAAGTAATGAATAGCCTATTATTCGTTGTATTTGAGAAATATTATTCTTTACTCACATATCCCATTGCCTACTGCAGACAATAAACTGCTAATGAAGTGGCAAGGGCTTTATAAATTGGAGAGATGTACAGGTATAGTCAACTATGAGGCTGCGACCAGATAAAAAAACCTTTCAAGATATACTGTGCTAAGCTTCTGAAAAGATGGGTTGAAAGGATACCAAAGGTTGCTTTGTTGGTATTACCAGAAACTGTGAGTGATAAATATCGATACTGCTTATGACAGATAGGAATGAACTGCAGCAGTATGATTCTTTTAAATTGTATTGCTTAGTTGTTGAACTTGTATTGATGGCAGATCTCAGCCCTCTTTGTTGGATCAACCAAATGCTGGATAAGAACCTGAGATACACTAGATTGTACCAGGCAGAAAAGGAATTCATATTCAGGGTGGTCCACAGAGCAGGGACACAGCATGTAAACGCAGATTGCCTGTGAAGATATAGTTCAGAGGCTGAGAATTCAGAAGGCTAATTAAAACTATCTGTGCCTTAAGGACATTCCCTGATGCTTAAGCAACCTCATGTCAGATTCAAAATGTTTTGCCCAGTACATGATGGTGACTCCACAACATAAAGGCTGGCCCAGTGGTGTGGAGGGCTGAGGTGCTGGGTGCCTCACCTCCTGGCATGCTGTCGACCTGGGTTTGGAAATAGACATGAGTTGTTTGGGGATTAGCCTGGGTAGAGAGGATTGAGTGTCTGTGGGACAGCTGTCCTCCCTTGGTGAGGAGGGACCATTGTGGCTCACTGCTTGTCTGCCTCCTGACAGTGTTTATGTTGCATCGCATGTGTCCACACTCAGGGGGACAGGATGCTGGGGTCATCTCTACAAAGGCAGAGTTTGTACATTGTGCTCATTGCACATCTAGGGGCAGAACATTTGTGACCTTACCCCCCCAAAGGTAGGATGAAGACTGACCTCTTGCAAACTCCACACCAGTGACCAGGCACTCCTCAAAGGTCCTCTGGCAGAGGACGATAAGGGAAGGTAGGTCCTGGAGAAACCAGGTGATGGGGCTGGGAAGGTCAGTCAGAGTGGGACTGTTAGCAGAATTGGAGTATAAAATCCTGGAAAACAAAATATGCACAACAAAAAAAAAAAACTCTGGTCAGAGCCAATATGGCTGTGGAGAGCTTTCGGGATTCTTTTACTCATTATTTCTAATGACTTTGCACAATGCAGATCTGTTGAGAGGCAGTTTCAATGTGATCTTCCTTTTACACATTTTTTCAAGGTGTATTCCTAGAATATGCCTGCTGATTGCTATATATTTAGCCTGGATAGTTCACAGATGACATGGCATCTTATTTTCAGTGGGGTCTACATCTGCACAATATCATGCTGCATTGTGTAAAATCAGAACACACTGAAAACAATATTTTACATCTTGGCTACCCTGAATAAATACATTATAAAAATGCTAACATCATGACCCCACTGAAAACAAGATATTGCATCTAATCTGGAACATCCTGACTAAATACAGTGTATAAATGTGTAAAATGAAGATCCCTAGGACAATGAGATGTAGTATCTCCCCTGCGCTATCCAGGATACAAAATATAGGATAAGAAATATTTAAAGGAAATGTACTGTAAACTGAACTTCACTGTGTTCATTGACATAAACAAAAAGTTTCATTATTGTTTTATAACATACTAGATTGCAGTATTTATTTTGAATGTTGTGGCCATAAGGATGGTGTGTGCGTGTATTTGCTGTAGCTCAATATTATTTTCCCAAAAAGCATAGTGAAAAATGCCTGCTGATTGCGATATGTTTTGCCTGGATAGTTTGCAGAAGATCTGCCATATGTCTGAGTAGTTCTTATCAGATAGTGTCTTAAGAGGTTAAAAAATAGTGTAAATCATTCGTTGCTGGGAAAGGGTGACATTTATGAGGTATGAATCTTTCTTGAAAGACAATACCTGCCCAACTGAAGCTAATAGCAAAAAAAATGTTTAAATGCAAAGTATTTAAATGTGCAAGTTGTTGCATTTCAAAGGGAGTAAACAAATCTCCAGTTTAATAGGCAACCGGTATTTAACAGTCTGTTTCAGTTTCCTAATGGCCGTCAGAAAAACAGCTTGGAGTTCTGTCTCCATTATTCTAAACAGAAAGAAGGGAGTATTTTATTTCACGTGGCATAGTGATTTGTATATGTGGAAGGATACATGGAAAACTCCAAAAATACATTCCACGGTATTCCATTTTTTCAGCTACAGACAGCCATAAAAATGGGTTGCCATGCTTTTTTAAGTTACATGGCAAGACGTAATCCCTCTTTATGGAAAAAGTCCACAAGGGGTCAGATTGTTTTATGTATTTAAAACATTGATGTTTTAGGTGTCAACATGAGGGTGAAACAATCACATTTGGCATGATGCTTGCTTTATTTTCTTCCACAAATGCAAAAATAAAGAGTAAATTACCAATATTATGACACCATCTTGAACAAACATTCCCAAAAATAGGGGAAATATGTCCATGTTATTATCATAAAACATTTTTAATGGATGTAGAATATGGCTATGAATATATCAAAAGAAAGAAATGTAGGGGTCGCCGTGCTTCTTTTGATTTTGCCTGCTTTCAGAGTTGTAGTTTCAGAGGTGGTCAGCTCAGGACAAAAATAATGGAAAAATCGCAATAAAAATAAAAGTGGCAAGAAAGCTATTCAAACAATTCAAAAGTACATGGAGGATGGCAATGCTTTTAATAACAAATAAAGAGAGCAACAAAAGACAGACAGACATGTACTGTAGGTAAAGTGCCTTGAATGACGCCAATGGCTTCAACTGTGGGAGCTAATTTCCTCACTGCCATCCTGTATATATTCATAGCTGGACATGACATGCTGCCATATATTTAAGAATATACTTGTGCCTATGAACAGCCTTGGACATTTTTCAAATGCATCAGAAAAAAATAGGAATTTGAAACACTTGGCAATGTCTTTAACAGAATTGTTGCTGAAAAGGTGTTTCATGAAAGAGATATTCCTCATTCCAAGAAAATTACATTTTATTAGAAGCCTATAGGAGAGGCAAATGAGGTCAAGGAAACCTGTTTATATAGGAACATAGAAGAAACAGGTTCCTTCTTAAGATGGAGAGATGGGACAGGATCAGAACCTGGTTCCATTTTTTAGTGCAAAATACAGTTTCAAAAAACTAGGAGTTTATTAAAAGAATAAATAACCATAAAGGCAGGAAGGGGTTATTGTTTGCCAGCTTCAGCTATGACTGGTTTTCTTACTTGTTAAGTTTATCTCAAGACACTCAGGAAGGATAGCTAAGTGTGCTGTTCAGAAAACAAAAGGGGTGGAAAGTATACAATATGTTATACTGAATCAGAAACAGTAACTGAATTACTGGTTTTGTACTTTCCTAAACAATAGTCTAAACTGTGGAAACCCATGCCTCACCCTTACAGAATCGCTGATGCAAATACCTTCAAATAATCTCTGTTGTGCTGTTCAAGATATCTTGAATTTCTTGTTTTAGGTTGGTCTTACTGAGAGCCGTCATAAGGTCTCCCTATGCAAGCGCCTGCTGTGTGGTAGCCAGCTGCAACATGTTGCATGGAGAACAATTTCTTCTTCTTCCGTCTTTAATACCTGTCTTTAAAGCTAATATATTTTCCATGAAGTACAGCTTTCAGGGTATCCTCCAGGATACCTTGAGAGATATCATCAGAGGTATTTTCTCCCAGGATCTGTGGAAGTTTGTCTTGAATCAGAGAAGTAAATTCTGGGACAGTACCACCTTTGTAATGAAATACTGGCTAGGCTCTCTCCCCTCCAATCTCACCTCTCAAATTTCCCTTCCCCCTCCTTCTCTCTGCACCCTGCAGAACTCTTGCTTTTGTTCCCTACCACTCGCTGCTAGGACACCCTCAGCTGGCCATGCTGCCTTCTCCTATCACTCCCCCAACCTTTGGAATTCTCTTCCCCTTTCCATCCCCTCTGCCCCTCCCTCTACTCACTCTCCTCACTTCTCCTCAAAATCACTTCTCACTTGATCCTCCCTGTGATAAACTCTCCCTCCTTCTGGCTGTAACTGCTTTTTAGAGAGTAGTCTGTTTCTTTGTTTTTCAGCTGCAACTAACATGGGTTTCCCAGAATTTCAGTTTGCCTTGCACAAGGCTAGGAAGGTTAACACAGTTCACTGTTTTAAAATCTGGTAGAATACTTTTTTGGCTAACAGACACCAGACAGAGATTCCTCTTGGCCAGTGAAAATAATGCAGCTACCTTAGCAATTAAGACACAGTCACAACTGTTATGTAAATAACCTTTTATTTTAAAAGTCAGGTTGCAACTACAGAACATATAAACAGTACAGAACAGAAAATGCAGTTTTCCAGGGAAAATAAATAAATGGTTTGAATAATAGATAAAAGAAAGAAAAATTATACAGGCAAAGGTATTCTGACCCTTATCTTGCTTTCCACTATGCTCAGAGAGAACCGATGCCTAAATTGTCTCTTCCCCATGCTCCTTGGAATGCAGGCTCTGATCTTACTGTGGATGTTTCCCCAGGCAAAAGCACTTTTTGTACTTAATCCACTGAATTTATAGCCTAAACTGAAACTCTGTTATTAGGTTATTTTTTTGGATTCACCAAACATTTAGCATGTATGTGTTTAACTGCCCCAATCAGCTTAAAAACCTATAGATGTCCAATTAGATCAATTCTGCAACCACCTTGTATTTAAACACACCAATCCTTTTAAAATCTGTGTGTGTGTGTGTGTGTGTGTGTGTGAAAATGTTCATCCCCTTTAGTCACTCTCTGAGATTTATTACCCTTGTCCAGAGGCACAGCCTGCTAGTGGCCTTTCCAGGTCCAGTCATGTGACCCTGGTCCTGCGAGCCCTACACTGGCTGCCTAGTAGGTGGAGGGTCCTCTTCAAGGTGGGCTTGCTCATCTATAAGGCTCAGTATGGACTGGGCCTTGGCTATCTGGCTAAACTCCTGAAACTGACCACTTCTATCCACTCCCTCTGTTCCTAGACCAGGGGCCACATGGATGTTCCTAGGGTCCAGCTAAAAGTCTTGGGTGACCAAGCATTCAGTGTCACTGGGCTGACCTTTTGGATCTCCTTACCATCTGCTGTCTGGGAGGCTCCGACAGCCAAACAGTTTCAGTGGGGGGGGGGGTTAAGGCTCACCTACTATGCCTGGCCTTTCCCAATGAGATCATATGATCCACCCCAGCCACTGGTTGTTGTATTTGGAACTGCTGACCTGTTTATACAAAATTTGATTTCGTTTATAAGACTGTTTTAGAAATGTTACTGTATTTGTGATTTTGCATTTCTTTGAACTGTTGTTTTAAGGTGTGGCACCCAGAGCCTCCGGGATTGGGTGCCATAGAAATAAAATTGCCTTGCCTAGTGATGTAGAATCCCAGTGTTTTTCCCCTTGTTGTTAGCATACCAAGCAAAACCTCTGGTGAGACAGAAGACCAGAGAAATAGCTTCAGTAAACCCAAACAACTAATCCCATGTCTGTCACATCTCCTCCAATCCTATTTCTGTCACACACACACCCCCAAGTGATGAAGGTGTGTCCCTTTGGGTCACCCCAAGAGACACGGCCATTGTTGCAGAGACTGAGAAGTACACAAATTATCCAGTCATGCTGTTAGACCTGCCTAGACAGCCAATCTGCATTGGTATTCTGTTTATCGCTGTGGTGCTGGATGGTTATGTTATAGGCCTGCAGTACCAAGCTCCAGCGCAGTAGTTTCACATTTTGCCTGCTTGATCTATGAAGCCAGATCAGGGGATTATGATCTGTGTCCATAGTAAATTCTCACCCATTCAGATAAGGCTGCAGCTTTTGAAGGGCCAACACTGTCCTCTAGCACTCCTTCTCAATCATGGCATAAGCCTCCACCATGGGCAGTAGCTTCTTGCTCAGATACACTACAGGGTGCTCCTTCCCCTGTAGTGCAACCTGGCTCAGCAGGACACCCAGCCCATTTTCTGAGACATCCACATGGACAGTAAACTTTAGACTGTAATTGGGGCTAGCTAACACAGCTGGCCCACTTAAGGACCTCTTCAGCTCCTGAAAAGCAGACTCACAGTCCTCTGCCCACTGGAACTTCTCCGGCTGTCTCCTTTTGTTAGGTCTGTCAGGGACTTGGCCATATCACTGCAGTGAGGGACAAACCTCCTTTAGTACCCAGCTGTCCCTGGAAATGCCCTTACCAGTTTCTTTGTGGTAGGAGTGGGACAGGCCAGGATGGCATTGATCTTGGCAGACTCTGGAAAGATGTGTCTGCTGCCCACCTGGTGCCTGAGGTTGGACCATGCCATACATGTTTGATATTTTTCCACCTTGGCCGTCAGCCCTGCAATCTTCAGCCTGCAGAACACCTCCCACATGTGCTTTATGTGCTTCTCCTAGGTCTGGCTGTAAATGGCTATGTCATCCATACAAGCCAGTGCAAAATCACTTGCCCCACACAGAATACAATCCACAAGCCACTGCAAGGTTGCAGGTGCATTCTTCATACCAATTGGCATTACTGTGAACTGATATAAACCAAATGGGGTGATGAAAGCTGATCTTTCTATGGCTGCAGGGATCAGAGGTACCTGCCTATACCCTTTTGTTCAGTCTATTGTGGTCAGGTACTTGTTTCCCCCCAGTTGCTCGAGGATCTCATCTGTTATGGGCATGGGGTAGGTGTCTGGCTCCATGCAATTTAAAGTCAACACAAAACCATGTGGTACCATCTTTTTTAGGTATCAGGATCACGGGCCATGCCCAGGGACTACTGGACTCCTGAATCACTCCAAGTTCCAGCATCTTGTCAAGCTCCTCTTTCATGGTCTGCTTAACCTGATCTGGTACACTGTAGGGGGACTGATTTAGGGGCACCTGGGTCCCAGTATCTACGTGGTGCTTGGTCAGTGTTGCGTACCCCAGTTTCCTGTGAGCATGTATCTGAATTCTCTCAACACACCTCAGATCTCTTGTGCCTGGGGTGGCGTCAGCTGAACTGTTAGGGCGAGTTTGTCCACAGAGGATCCTACTCAGGCCTCCCCGAAGAGGTCTACCAGGGGATCAGCCTCAGTACCCTAATCTGGGTTGCTGCACACTGTGAGGACCACTTCCTCCCTGTCATAGCAGGTCTTCATCATGTTAACATTCCATTTCATTTATTCTTTGTTAACCAGGTAAGAACACTGGACCAATGGTCCCTTTTCAGGTCCAACCTGGACGTAAAACAAGCAAGTATACAAACATCATACAAACAACAAAAACAATTCACAAATTACAATTACAAACCGATCTCTGTAATAAATATTGTTTTAACTTAGATTTAAAAGTTAGAACAGAGGGGGCGAGCCTGACATTAATTGGAAGTGGATTCCAATTATTAGGAGCTGCAACTGAAAAAGCTCTAGAACTTGACTTAAGTCAATACTTCGGAACCATATATAGGGGACCATCAGCTGACCTCAGGCAAGGGAGCAATTCACTTCTAATAACAGGACTGGAAAGATGAAAAGTAGAACCAAAATGAAAACACTTGAACATCAAACAGCCTACAAAGTACTCTATTTGTCAGCTGGTGGAGAACCATCCCAGCAGTGAGTACAGACTACAATGGTGTGTTCTATTAGGTGCTCCAAGAACAAATCTACAAATATTATTATACGCAACAGATAAAGCATGCATTTCTTTATCCCCAATATTATAATAAATACTGGATGAGTAGTCAAAATGGGGAAGAAGAGACCCAGTGGCAATCACTAATCTAGTATCCTGTGAAAAATAAGATTTAAATTTATAAAGCAACCCTATTCTCTGATTTACTTTTTTACTATTGTTTGAACCTGTAGTGAAAAAGTCAAACAAGGATCCAGAAATACTTCTAAATATCTAAATTTTGACACTTGTTCCAACAAACAACCCTGGGAGTCCGATATCTCTAATTTCAGAGTATCCTCCAACATAGGTGGTGTACCAAAAAGCATAACTTTAGTTTCGGCAGTATTCAAAACCATAGCATTGGAAGTCAGCGAAAAATAAATGTCGCCTAACTCCCTTTCTGAGTAACTGGAGAGTTCAGACACTAAATTTGACTGAGAATAAATTATAAGGTTGCCAGCATTTAATAATGAATCACTAAATATGCAGACCTTAGGTAATTGAATAATAAAGATTGAAAATAACAAGGGGCCCAAAATGGACCCCTGAGGCACCCCACAACAAATTAGCAGCACAACAGAGGCTACTGAGCCTACTTGAAGAAATTGACATCTGTTACTTAAGTAGTTACCAAACCAAAAAACATCATCTTCAGAATACACAAGGTCTTGCAGTTTAGTGCAAGGAAGATTATGATCAGTCAAATCAAAAGCCTTGGTTAGGTCCACAAACACGGCCCCCGTCATCCTACCTTTCTCAAACCCATGCAGGACGGTGTCCATGAACCCAACCAAGGCAGTCCCTGTTTCATGATGCTTCCAGAATTGTGAGCACTACTGTACCTCACTCTGTGTCTTTATGTGCTGCTTTTATTTTCCATTCCTGGGGCTATGCTGGAAGGGAGGAGAGATCGCAACTATTGCAATACTGCAAAAGAAGCCAGACTCGGAGCATGTAAACTGCTAATGCAGGGAGCAGTAAGGAGGAGGGAGCAGGATATAAGCTAACAAGCAGGCAAGACTTTCAGGCTCAGGCCATTCATGGCATCAGATGCACTCATACACTGTCATTTTGTTTTAGGAAGAAGCATCAGCATCAAGCTCTGAAACTTACAAAAAGAGGCTGACATGCTGACAAAATGCTCAGTAAGATCTGTTACATAGGTTTAATTCACCAGATCATGGTGATTTGCAAGGGTGTAAGCAGGAATTTTAAATCTGTACTCAAGAGTTGACAGAATGATTGCCCTTCCCCCATAAAAACAAACCAAAAATATGTCCAGCCACTCCGCACAGACATTGCTCCACCCCATTTCCATCAACAGTAAGTAGTAAGGTCACATTTTATGTTATCTAACACACACACTACCAGTCAGACAGAAGTTGGCTGGCATTTAGTTACAATGTTTAAGATACATTAAATACCTCTTTACCACATCAAGGTAACCAGCCTAACAAACGTCCATTCACAACGGCACTCATGCATTCATACTCAGTCGGGTCACTCGTACAGTCGTGGCCTTTAGGTTTAGCACCTACACATCTTCCAAAGATCATTTACAAACTCACAATAAAGCATCTGAGGAGGGGAAAAACAGTTCTTCAATTACATTATGCTAGTTCATCAGGTACATCAAATTCTGTTTGTGTTTTCTGCGCTGGCCTGTAGCTCATGTTGCCCCTGGATTATTGCACTCAGCAAAGTACACTAAGCATGCCTACATACACACATGGTGATTTGAATTTTATCTTGTTTCAACATACTACAGCTTCATCCCTTGACCTAACTTGAAATCTAGAGAACAGCGAAGTGCTGAGACTAGTCCCACTTCTATTGGGAGCTGGATTTCTACATTATTTCACATTTTGTTGTACAATGCTGTGACTTGCTGTGAGTTTGTAAGTACTGAACACTGCTGCACAGAAAAGTCTGTATGACTCTCACTGAATTTTGTGTGTGGAGTGCTGATTTCAGTTTCATCCCTTGACCTGACTTGAAATCTGAAATTGCAGAAATGATGAATGGTTGTTTAAGTGACCAGCCTGGTACAGCTTCAAAATAAAGGGAGGTCAATTAACATAGGCATCAGTGCATTAAGTACCGCATTGAGCACTGACAGCAGGCATAAAGCATCTGCTATATACGGCACATACAGTATACTGTAGTTCAATATATCCAGCTGTTTTATAATAGGAATCAGTGAGAATACGAAGGAAACATACTAAGGAAAAATATGGAACAGAAAGGCAAAACTGCCCATAGTAGCTACTACAGTTTTACGTCATAGATCAAATCCTTATTTGAAAGTAAGACGTCATCAAGTCAGTTTTTGAATTTATTTTTATTGCTTATGATAACAGGTAGTGGTAAAGAATTCCAGGGATGAACAATTTGCTGAGAAAAAAAGTGTGCCCTCTTTTTTGAGCTGGTTCTTGTCCTTGTTAGTTAGCGTGGATGCCCTCTAGTGGCAATTGCCACTTGCTTGAAGTCCAGCCCACAGTCGAAAGTGAGGGATTGATCTTTAATAATGCCCTATGTGAGTAGAAGGTCACCCCTTAATCTACGGAGGTTTAGAGACATTATCTTGTATTTGATAATCTTGCTTCGTAAGAAAGAGACTTGTCTGGCAAATCGATTTTGTTACTTTTCTCTGATATCTTTCTAACCTATTAATTTCTTTAAGAGTATAGGGACTCCATAATTGAGATGCATAATCGCAGTGTGGCCTTGTATAGGCTCGCTATAGCAGCAACAATACATTTGGGTCTTTAGATTTTATATTGTGTTTAATAGCCCTCCAGATTTTATTGACCTTGCTGAGAATATTTGAAATATGAAAACTGAATTTAAAGTCTGAATCGATCGTGACACCAAGGTCCTTTTCATAAGATTTATTATACAGAATTTCATTATTTAGATGGTATTGGTTTCTACGGTTGCGCTTACCGAAGTGAAGCACACAAAATTTAGAAATATTAAAATGCAGATCTCATCTATTGGACCAGACACCCAGGGAATGAAGATCTTCCTGCAAGGTTTCAATTTCCTCCATGTTGCTGCATGAACTGCTGATTTTGCAGTCATCTGCATATTTAATTAGTTTACAGTTTAGATTGTTAAAACAAATCTGAAATGAAAATTAAAAAAAAAAAATTGGTGCTAAGACTGAACCCTGAGGAACACCACTGTTCACTGGAAGCCAGGATGATACATGTCCATCCATGACAATTCTTTGAGTTCTATTATTTAACCAACTTGAAATTCAATGTACTGTATAATAAATTGATTCCTTTCAGTTGTAGCTTTTGAATTAGGGCCCAATGTGGCACTGAATCGAAGGCCTTTTTGAAATCGAGGAATATAACATTGCATGGAATATTGTTGTCCAGACTGAGACTTATATTATTGTAAAAGCTAATTGAGTTTGTGGTACACATTTCCTCTTTCACATATCCATGCTGTGTAAGATCAATGTTTGTAAGCTGTGGAGCGATCATGACCTTAATAATTCTCTCTAGTATTTTACAAAAGATTGGAGTAAGGCTAATGAGGTGGTAATTATCTTGATTTCCTTTACTACCTTTTTTAAAAAGGGGGGTTACATTTGCTCTTTTCCAATCTGATGGAATACTTCCAGTGTTAAGGCTGATTTCAAAAATAATCTGTGAGGGTAGAGAGAGGTGCTATTTCATTAAATTAATTATATCTCCTGAGATACCGTCTGGACCTGGAGATGCACCACGTTTAACCATGTTAGGTTTTGCCATGATATCTTCAGCTGACACTGTAATATTTGTTAATATGTCACCCTGGAGCTACTCGTTGCTGAAAATGAGTGGTTTCACATGCCTTCAGCTAAGTGAGAACAGCAAAGTGAAACTGAGCTGTTGTGGCTCAAGCTGAAGGCAAATGAAACCACTCATTTTCAGTGAAGAGTGGTGATGGGAGACGTATTACTATATTATTGCTTGAGAGCAATCAATAATATATACTGTATATATTTAAAAAAACTCCCCCAAATCTGCCCGTTTCCAGGGCATCTGCACGTAAGACGCTCTTCACAGAATAAGAGCAACCCACGCACGGAGGAAAGGATCACTCCGATCGGTCGGGAGTGCTCCCTCGAGCTATAATTTTACCATTACATTCAATTACAGGACAGTATAAAGAGTTGTTATATACTTTACAGAAATGAGTGTTAAGTAAATAGGCCATATCTCTGGGAGAAGAAACAGTAGAGTCACCATCAGACAAGAGTCTGACTTTACATTTCTGTTTTTTCAATGAGTTTATATAACTAAATAAAATCTTTTGGTTGGCTTTTTGGGCTTGAGATGCAATACATTTTTCTGCTTTATATTTTGCTGTCCTAATTTGAGTTTTGCATTTCTTCTGAATCTTTTTAAATTCAGCCCATTTTCATGTACCTGTATTACTCAGGTACTTTTTAAATAATTTGTTTTTCTTCTTGATAAGTTTGACAAGATTACCAGATAACCACATGGAGTTTGGATAAAAGTTCCTTTTCTTTATTTTGGATATAAACTCATGAGCAGTGTCCAAAATAATGTTTTTAAAAGAGTCCCAGACATGATCAATGGTAGGACCCCAGAGCAAGGAGGACCAATCGATATGTGAAAGGTATTCATTTAAGACTGATCAATTTGTTTTACTGTAAGCAAAAACTTCAGTCAGTTTAATCGACTTCATCCATGTTGTATGGAGTGCAAATTTAATTGTACAGTGGTCACTATTACCTATGGGTGCAGAGACTTTACAGTATTGAATATTCAATGATTCACTGCCTAATACAATATCCAGGATATTGTTTCCCCTTGTTGCAGAAGGTACATGTAGCTTTTAGTTTCCATGTTTTGTCCAACATAGCCAAGTACCCAGCTTGAAGGTGTCCAGCCTAAATGGGCTGCAGTGTATCTGAAGTTGTGGGAGTCAGCCAGTAAGTCTCACACTGCCAGCTATGGTGCACTTGCAGTTGTACAAGTGGCTGTGGAGGGACCTGAGCCCAGGTTCCTCGGTGAAAGATGCGTGATATTAAAATTATATTATTATAAAATATAGTCGCTCCGAGTCACGTGATGCAGGTTCCGGAGTAGCTGCCTGATCGAACTGCTCCAGCCTCCTACTTCATTATAAGCCTTCATTAAATTAATCACAGAGGAGCTACACCAAGAACTGACTCGGACTAGCCTAGCTAAAGGTTTCTAGAATGTCCTTTACAGAAATTGGTGACAGATGGAGGCAGAGATGAGAAGAACTCCACCAAAACATACCCCGTCTGTGTCTCCAGCGAAGGCCTTGCCGAAAAAAGCCAAGACTGCTATACTCACAGGAGGCCCAGAAAGTGAAACTAATAATCCAGAGAAGGAGCCCCTGACACTGGCACAATTTCTGGCAGAATTCAAACCCTTTCGTACAGAACTTTGTTCGGTAATGGAAGAACTGAAAGCTGTTACTCTGGCATTAGAGGATCTATCTTGTTGCACGGGGGACACTGAAATCAAGGTCACTTCACTGGAGAAACGAGTGGCTAAACAAGAACCGGAGATAGTGCACTTAACAAAAAATCAACAAAATGGAGCTGAAAATCGAGGACCTGGAGGGATGGAGCAGAAGGAGCAACATGATAGTAATCAGTCTCCCCGAGAAAGAAGAGGGACCTGACACAATCTTGTTCATCCAGAAATTCCTACATAAGATTGCAGGCCCCATGCCCTTCGGAGAAAATTATACAATCGAGCGGGCTCACCGGGCACTACAGGCAATGCCTCCACCAGGATCCCCACCGCGCACTTTGATTTTCCGCTTTCTGAACTTTCAGGAGAGACAGTTCGTTCTTTCCAAAGTTAAAGAGCTCAAAGAAGTGAGGTGGGAGGGAACCCTGTTAAGAATTACACAAGACCTCCCGCTATCTGTGTGCCAAAGAAGAGCTGAATATCACCAGATTGTAACCAAATTGATAGCCTCAAGTATTCGTTTCAGAATGGAGTATCTAGCGAGATTACAGGTGGCACTGTCTGGCCAGTGGTCCAGTTTTGAGGACGCCCAGTCAGCAACAAAGGAGTTGCAGGAAGCCCTCCCAGATCTGTTCAAACAGAAGTGAATGCGGCGAGTAACATCCATCCAGCGTTTTAAACTGGAAAGAAACACAAACAACTACACTGAGAAGTGTTAATAAGAAGAGTGAAATAAAATTAGTGATTTCCCAACATACGCAGAGTCATGGGATCACAGAAAAGGTCCTAAATTTGTTTATTTGGTAACTGGCTCAGCATAATCATTATCTCTGCGTTATGCTGCCATCCTAAATGAGTTTTACCTTGCTCTTGCAGCACGGGTCCCATCTTCTGCCTTTGGAGACCTAATAGGAAAGCTGCATTTGGAACTTGATGGGACCCTATAGAAATCCGGAGACCCGAGGACTGGCTTGGAAGGACAAGACCCCAACACACCATATTAGACTGTAAACAGGTCTTAATATCTAAAGAAAAAGCAGAGGAGTATATTCCTCACCTCTTTTCAATCAGCAGTTCTGGATGGGGGCTATAGCCACCGTTAAGGCTCCTGATCCTGTGAATGACCTCAGCGTTTCTGTGCTGGTGTCCGGAAACAGTACTCCTGACTGGATCTCGTTTTCCATGGAGATAGTGGTGAGTGACCCAACTTGTCATTCGGGTACCCTGGAGGGGCGCCTTGGAGGAGTTTCCTGGGGACCCCAGCGGTATCGGTTCATCGTTTGGAGCCAGAGGGGGGTTGGTACCCCCCACGGAGCCTTTCTGTTGAGAGCATTTTAGTTACTTTTTCAAACCGGTTAGAGAATGCGCTGCACTTCAACCACAAGAGGGAGCTCCCGCATCACTTTTCCTTTCTGCGATTCTGACAGTGGGGGCCGGAGTACAGGCTGGACTAGCTCCCTCACTATCTTTCCTTTTTCTTTGTAAATAGTATCCCCAGATAATGGTTCGGGGAATAACTGTGATCAGAGGAAGCAGTGACTGGAAAGACACAAAAGTAGGCTAGAGAATATTTTCTCTCGATCTCCCTCATATTTTTGAAATGGGGGGTACAAATATTTTGGAATGTTTATTATAAGCATGTCTCATTGATTGCGCATTGTAACCGGTTACTAAGGGGGTTTGTTTATATGTTTATTTAAAAACACTCGTTGAATGAGAAGAGGCTCTGCTATATGGGGGCTTAAAGGGACAGAAATGGAGTTTAAGAAATTTATATCTGTACCAACGCAGTAACGAAGATACGGACTCCTTGAGACCCACAATCAACCGGGGTGGTGAATCATTTAATACGAGGTTTTGACGTTTCACAGTTCATGGTTAAGATTCCCCTTAGGGGAAATTATTTGGGGAAGCTGAGTTGACTTTCTCCTGTTTTTGATTCTTAGACTCAGGTTCCTGGGGTAAGAGGAGTAAGTGTATGGTAATATGAAAGGCTTTTACCTGTTGGGAAGCCAGTTACATATTGGTCAGAGGAAGGGGGAGGCTGGAGGGAGATCAGGAGGAATGGAACTTGGGAATTCATGGGCCGTAAGGTGGTTTTGTTGGGGGGATGATTCTATCGGAAACACGTATGGTCCAAGGTTGCAGATGTATGTGGGGATAAGGGATTTAAGAGGGGTACATCCGGAGTCAGAGGGGGGAATAGAGATGAAGGAAGGGGGTTAAGTAAAAGCGTGCCAAAGGGAAACTGCACGGACAGATCTGTTCATCAGGTGGTGCTAGGGGCAAAAGGGAGAGGTACGATGAAGACTAGCATACGATGGTACTATATGGAGTACTTGGACAATGGGTAGTACACACGAATTTATCACGTGGAATATCAAAGGGGCCAGGAAGAAAATAAAGAGATATAAGGTACTGAGACACTTGCAGCTGCAAAGGGGCCAGATAATATGTTTGCAAGAAACACATTTACTGGAAAGGGAATCTAATGTACTTAGGCATCAGTTTGTTGGCCAGGTATATACTGCGGGAGATAGTACAGCTAGTAGGGGGATAGCTATTTTAATTACTAGGAATATTCCTTTTGTGTGTGAGAAAAAACTGGCAGATCCTGGGGTTGCTACATAATCGTAATAGGTCTCTTAAACCAAACAAGGATAGTGTTAGGCAGTGTGTATGGCCCAAACGGAGACTCATCCGCCTTTTTTACGGAACTATTAAGTGTTCTGTCCCCTATTCTTCACCTTCCTATATTGCTGGGTGGAGATTGGAATTTACCATTCAATCCAGAAATGGATAAAGAAGGCAAGCGGGGTAGGGGCCTCTCTCCGGCCCAGAGAGCTATCAGAGACCTGTCAGATAATCTGGGCTTGTGCGACCCATGGAGGGTGTTATACCCTTCCAGTAAGGAGTACACATTCCTATCGGACGTCCACAAATCCAGGTCTCGCATTGATTACTTTTTGATGAGCCAGTGTATGCTCCCTGGTCTGACATACAATAAAATTATTCCAGGGATTATCTCGGATCACTCTATGGTCAGCTGCACCCAGTATTCCTAGGCAGACTATCTGGAAATTAAATGATCAACTTCTCCGTTCCTCGGAGATTAGAGACGGTATAATCCAGAGAATCGCACAATATGAGAAAGAAAACTGCAATTCGACAGGTAGAGGAGATATAGAATGGAGTGCACTGAAATGTGTATTAAGGGGTGAACTTATTCAAATTGCAGCAGCCAGGAAGAAACAGAGAGAGAGTAGGGCCAGACAGTTGCTGACCCAGATCAGAGAAATAGAAAACACCCTCTCAAAGAACACACTGGCTGAGAATAGGGAAAAGCTAGTTAGACTGCAGCATCAATACGATGAGATTCTGAGAGATAAAGTGGAATATGCCATCAGTAAAACGAAAGCCTTATATTTAGATCAAGGTGAGAAAACAGGACATCTTCTCGCTATGCGTCTAAAAGCAACAGAAACATCCAGAATTATCCAAAGTATTACCTCCCTGACAGACGGGTCCATTAAAACCACCCCTCATGAAATAGTTAAGGAATTCGAAGAATATTACAAGGACTTATATAGCCCTATGTCCTCCCGACCTGGTAGTGAGGAGGTAAGGGCATATCTTTCCTCTTGTAATTTGCCTCTGATATCAGAGGATCAGAAGGAAATGCTCTTCTCCCCCATATCAGAGACTGAAATCTTAAAGGCAATCCAGATGCTCTCAACAGATAAAGCTCCAGGACCGGACAGTTTCTCACCGAATTTTTACAAATGCTTTGCGAGCCAGTTAAGCCCAGGGTTAAAAAGATTATTCCGTAGTATACTCACTTCTGATATAGTCGACAATCACCTCTTTGAATCCCTGATAGTGCTTATCCCCAAAGAAGGCAGAGAGCCAGATAAGGTCCCAAATTATAGGCCTATATCATTAATCAACTATGATGTTAAAATTTTAGCAGAAATTTTAGTGGTCCGTTTAGCTAAGGTCATGCCTAGGTTAATCCATCAAGATCAGGTGGGGTTTATGAATGGTAGAATGGCCTCAGACCATCTCCGTAAGCTATCTCACATCTTCTCAGCATCCAAGGACAGTAAATTTCCATGTGGATTGATGTCTGTTGATGCTGAGAAAGCATTTGACAGAGTAGACTGGAGGTTTTTGTCCTTGACTATGGAGAAATTTGGCATTCGACTCTCCTTCGTTAAAAGTGTGTTTGCTTTATACAGATCCCCGTCCACGAAAATATATTATAATGGGGTATTTTCAGCAGGGTTCCCTCTGTACTCGGGCACCAAACAGGGATGCCCTTTATCGCCCCTTTTGTTTAACTTATACTTAGAACCCCTCCTATGTAAAATCAGACAAGACACTAGGGTTATGGGGATAAAAATTGGGTCACAGGAGTTTAAGATTTCTGCATACGCGGATGATATTTTACTCCACATCACCCATCCTCGAACCTCAGTACCGGCAGTGCTCGGAATCATTGTGGACTATAGCAAGTTATCTAACTATAAAATAAACATAGGGAAAACCCAGATATTCCCACCTAACATGAAAGTTTATAGGTCAGATGTAGCGGACACGGGTATGCAGTGGGCCCCACACACATTGAAGTACCTAGGAATTGTTCTGGCAAGAACGGATTCTAAATTAATGAGACTCAACCTGGACACTCTTAAGAATAATATAAAACAAGACCTTGACAGATGGGGTGGACTTCCGCTTTCTCTCTAGGGAAGGATTAATATAATCAAGATGAATATTTTACCTAGGATTTACTATCCCCTAAATATGCTCAATGTGTGGTTACCTTTAAAATGGCACAAAGCAATACATTCAGTTATTTTAGATTTTATTTGGAGAGGGAAATCTCCCTGCAGAGCTTATCACAAGCTAGCCTCCCCCAGGGAGAAAGCGGGGTTAAGACTACCACATTTTTGATTATATTACTGGGCAAGTAATGTATGTAAATATTTACGATGGCTTGTGCCTTCCACAGAATTTAAGTCTTTGCCCTATGTACCCTCTTGGGTCAAGTTGGAAACGGAACTGATAAGGGAAGTGGGCATAGACCCAAAGCTCTTCTCTATTCCTCTCCAAGAACTCTGCCCCTAAACTTGTAGCCACCCCAATAAGAGATTCCTCAAGATCCATACCAGTTATGCTTTCCTGCATTATCCCCGAGCACAGACAGACATCAGCTAATATGTCACAACCCCAATCTGAAGATCGGTGGGAGAATGATAAGCAAATCCTGGCTTCCCCAATTGAAAGGTTTAAAGATTGAGGATATTGTGCAGGGGGACAGGTGTCTTTCAGTTGCAGAGATATTAGTTAAATATAGTGCAGGCCCTAACCAGACTTTCAAAGTATATCAGCTCAAACACTTACTGGAGCAATGTGAGCATGAACTAAGAGACGGGTATATAACGGGGAATGGTTTGAATCCCTGGCCCAGTTGGCTTGGGAACCTCACGCGGTTTCCAAAGTCTATAAAGCATTGTTTGATCAGGTATACGTAGACATTGACAACAAACCCAGATTCTGGCTAGGTTGATTCAGGGACCAAGAGAGGAATTGGGATGTAATCTGGCGCCATACGTACCAATATGTCACCCAGGATAGATTATGGGTCATGCAGTATCACTTTTTAAATAATCTGTTTTGGACCCCTTCTAAATTATATAAAATTGGACGCAGACCAGATCAGTCATGCTGCCGATGTCATCAGGCAGTTGGGGATCTATATCATATTTTCTGGGAATGCCCACTGATGAAAGTGCTGTGGGACCAAATTAAACATAAAGCAGATCCATTACTGGGCATTGAAAACTATTTTACCCCAGAAATCTGTCTGATAGGTGATTATACTGGTATCACAGTTAAAGGCCAAAGATACTACATGGCCTTGATTTCATCTTCAGTCAAGAAAATAGTACTAAAGCACTGGTTGGACGACATCCCAATTAACTACGTGGAATGGCTACAAGAACTACTATTTAACTTAAATATGGAAAAATTTGGGGCCATGAGAAGGGATAGTCTCTCAAAATTTGAACAGGTATGGAGCCCCTTTGAAACACTTTACTTACTTCAGTCTTAGCCGACTACTGCAAAGTAAACTGACTCTGGCATGAACACCGATGAACAGATCTAACTTAAATATTACAGCAGAGGGAGGGAGGGAGGGCAGGCGGAATGAGAGGGCAGGTAGAGTGACTATAACGGGGGAGGGGGAGAATAACAAAAAATGTTTTCCTTTTCTGGTTCTCTCACATTGTAAGAAGCATCATTATGTCACATGTTTCCTGTAGACATATATTGCTCTCACTGATGTGCTAATAACAAAATTTAATAAACTTGAATTAAAAAAAAAATAAATAAAATATAGTCACTCAAGTCGTTGCAGCAATGTTAAGCTGACAAATCTCACTCACCATAATCAAACCTGACTAGTGAATTCTTAGAAAAAAACATTATTTAAAAATGTCTTCTTAGGCACAACGCCACAGACTTGCAAATATGTGTTGAGTCCACAGTCGTGCACACACACAGAACAAAAAATCAGTTAACTGAAGTGGTTTCCATGGTTTAAGTGGGCTGCAGTGTATCTGAAGCAGTGGGAGTCAGCTGGCTAGTTCCACCCTACCTGCTATGGTGCACTCGCAGTTGCACAAGTGGCCTCTGATTGGACAGGAGGTCTTGGGAGTTCTTGAATTCCTGCCAAATAGCTCCAAATTGCACCGATTATTTGTTTTTCTTCCCAAGCAATGAATAGCCTATTATTCATTGTATTTGGGAAATATTATTCTTTACTCACATATCCCATTGCCTACTACAGAAAATAAACTGCTAATGAAGTGGCAAGGGCTTTATAAAGTGACGAGATGTACAGGTATAGTCAACTATGAAGCTGCGGCCAGATAAAAAACCTTTCAAGATCTACTATGCTAATCTCCTGAAAAGATAGGTTGCAAAGACACCAAAGGTTGCTTTGTTGGTATTACCAGAAACTGTGAATGATAATATTGATACTGCTTACGACAGACAGGAATGAACTGCAGCAGCATGATTCTTTTAAATTTTATTGCTTAGTTGCTGAACTTGTATTGATGGCAGATCTCAGCCCTCTTTGTTGGATCAACCAAATGCCAGATAAGAACCTGAGAATCACTAGATTGTACCAGGCAGAAAAGGAATTCTCAGAGCAGGAACACAGCATGTAGACGCAGATTGCCGGTGAAGATATAGTTCAGAGGCTGAGAATTCAGAAGGCTGATTAAAAACTGTCTGTGTCTTAAGGACATTCCTTGATGCTTAAGCAACCTCATGTCAGATTCAAAATGGTTTGCCCTGTACATGATGGTGACTCCACAACATAAAGGCTGGCCCAGTGGTGTGGAGGGCTGAGGTGCTGGGTGCCTCACCTCCTGGCATGCCGTCAACCTGGGTTTGGAAATAGACATGAATTGTTTGGGAACTAGCCAGGGTAGAGAGGATTGAGTATCTCTAGGACATCTGTCCTCCCTTGGTGAGGAGGGACCATTGTGGCTCACTGCTTGTCTGCCACCTGACGGTGTTCGTGTTGCATCGCATGTGTCCACACTCAGGGGGACGGGATGCTGGGATCATCTCTACAAAGGCAGAATTTGCACATTGTGTTTATTGCACATCCATGGGCCCAGGGGTGGAACATTTGTGACCTCACACCAACCCCGACAGTAGGATGAAGACTGACCTCTCACAAACTCCACACCAATGACCAGGCACCCCTCACAGGTCCTCTGTGGGTCAAATGGACAATGAGGACAGTAGTGATTACAGCAAACTTAAAGCTGCACTTTTTTAAAAAAAGTTTGATTTAACTGCTGAATCATATAGAGCTAAATTTCATAAGCTCAGGAGAAGCCCTGACATGAGCTACGAGGAGCTAGCCATGAAACAACGTCAGTTATTAAAACGGTGGGAAGGAATTGAAGCAAACTCTGTAGATAAAATTGAAAATGCTATTCTGTTAGAACAGTTTTTTGGGGCATGCCCAGCAGAGCTGAAAACCTGGCTGGAGGACCGAGAGCCCAAAATGGTGCAAGAGGCTGCTGAACTCTCGGACCACTATGCCAAGAGCAGACCTGCTCTGAGAGTGAATGGGGTAGGTGTGGCAGTGCAGAAAAGGAAAAGCACACCTTCAGGGCAGCTAAAACCCTCACTGCCTCCACTGAAACTGGTTAGCCCCAGGTTTCAGAGAAAAGATTTTGCTGAAAAGAGAAATGAATGTTGGATCTATAGAGAAACTGGGCATATTGCCAGATAGTGTCCCACAAGGGCAAGCAATACGTAGAAGGGGGCTAGGAAAGAAGTGGGTTTTTTGTGTGTCCCTGGAGGCATGCCTGTGAACATGAGGGAACACATGCACCCAGTCACGGTGAATGGTGTAGAGACACAAGGGTTGAGGGACACAGGGACATCCCTGACATTGGTAAAAGGGGATCTGGTTGAGCCTGGTCAACTTATACCCAATAAATATGTAATTGTACAAGACTTTACTGGTGAGGAGAAAACATTGCCCCTCGCTAGTGTTCTCCTAGACTGGGGTGAAACAGGAGGAACTGTGCAACAGGTGGCTGAAGTCAAAATGTTAGCAGTGGACGTCATCCTTGGCAACAATCTCAAACAGGAAATGGTGTGTGCAGTTACCTGTAGCCAAGCAGCAAGGGAAAATTGTAGTTCTCTGAACCCCACAGAAGCCATTGTGGAAATCACTGGGAGGCTGATTCCCCATCCTGTGCCTCCTGATATGGAGCTTAATGAAAAGGGGGTAGATAGTTCCCCAGTAGCAGTTAACCACACAGCTACGAAGGGTTACTCCGAAGAGGGAGGTATGACCCATTGTCAGAGGGTTATGGATGACAGTGATTCTGAGTGCCCTAACGCTAGTGCTAGGGACCCTAGTTTAGAGACTGAAGGGGACCTGTCTCATGTCTTGGGAATGTGTAAAGAGTTTGCAGCTGCTCAGAAAAATGACCTTAGTCTAGAGAGCTGAGAGCTTGGGCAGACTCTGACAGTGTACAAGGAGATGATTGTAAACATAAAGTTTATTGGGAAAATGGACTGATGTATACTCAGGCTGTGCAGACAGAGGGAGGGGTGATAGGCAGGCAGCTTGTCGTTCCCCAGGGGTATCGTGAGCAGTTGCTCAAGATTGCACATGATATTCCCTTGTCTGGTCATCTGGGAATCACACGCACTACGCAGCGGTTGGTCCAGAATTTCTATTGGCCCAACTTCATCCAGCAGGTGAAGGAGTACTGCAGGTCTTGTCACTGGTGCCAAGAAATAGGGAAGGCAGGTAAGAAAACCCAAGCCACCCTAATTCCGTTGTCCATAGTGGAGGAGTCATTCCAGAGGGTGGGAATGGATATTGTGGGGCCTTTAAATGCCCCCAGCTCCTCTGGGAAGAGGTTCATCCTGACTGTGGTGGATTATGCCACCCAGTACCCCAAGGCAGTCACTCTATCCTCACTGAGGACAGACAAAGTGGCAGATGCCTTACTTGGGATTTTCTCCTGTGTTGGGTTTCCACAGGAAGTTATCACCGATCGAGGGGGTTCATTCATGTCGGACCTGATGAAATGTTTGTGGGAGAAGTGTAGGGTGGTGCAAAGATGCACAACACTGTATCACCCACAAGCCAATGGGCTTGTGGAAAGATTTAATGGTACCCTGAAGTCAATGCTTTGAGCGTTTGCTGAACAGCATTGGAGGGACAGGGATAAATACCTTCCCCACCTGTTGTTTGCATACAGGGAGGTGCCTCAAGAGTCGACAGGATTTTCCCCCTTTGAGCTCTTATATGGACACCGGCTACGTGGGCCCCTAGACTTTATCCTGGAGGACTAGGAAGGCAAGCATGCCACCCAGGGAACTCCCATAGTGGATAACATCCTTAGGTTTAGGGAAAGGCTGAAGTAGCTTATGGGGACAGCCAAGAGCAATCTGGCAGATACCCAACAGAAACAAAAAGAGTGGTGTGACTGCAGAACCACAGCCCGCTCATACACGGTGGGTCAGGAAGTCATAGTCCTTATTCCGGTCCGGAAAGACAAGCTGCAGGCTGAGTGGTCAGGACCGTACGAAGTAGTTAGGAGGTAAATGACGTGAACTATATCATAGAGGTACCTGACAGAAGACAGACAGAAAGAATTTACTATGTCAACATGATGAAGCCATATGCTAATAGGGCTGACATGGTGTTTGCAGTATGTAGTCCTGGGAAGGGGACGGACAAAGGAGACCCCCTTTTGGACTTGCTGGAAGAAAGCAAGTGGGAGTCCTCTGTGGAGGCAGTTAAATTGTCTCCCCAGCTGGCCCCGGACAAGTTCCAGGAAGTAAGGAAGGTTCTAGCAGACTTTGCCCCACTGTTTAGCGCCAAGCCTGGACTAACCTCCTTAGCAACACACGATGTGGAGACAGGGACACAGACGCCCATACAGCACACAGCATATCAGGTGTCAGAGGCTGCTCAAAAGGACATTAGGAGGGAAGTGGGGGAAATGCTGGATTTAGGGGTAATCCAGAGATCCCACAGCCCCTGGGCCTCACCTGTAGTCCTTGTGCCCAAGCCAGATGACTCAACTCATTTCTGTGTGGACTGTCATGGACTGAATGCAGTCACGAAGTCAGAAGCCCACCCGATGCCCTGGACGGTTGAACTCCTGGACAAGTTGGGAGGGGCGACCTACCTTATGACTATTGACCTGACCAAGGGGTAAAAAAGGAACTGGAAGGGGACAGGATCAGTTGTGTTCCAGGACAGTAGCTGCTTCTTGTTGTTTTCACAGGGTTCTTGTGGATTTTACTTGGTAGAAGGTTATTTCTTTTTTTTCTTACTTCTAAGGGGCTAGCAGGGTATTGTTTTGAGGGCTGTTGGAAGTTTGAAAACTGGTTTGGCGGCTGTAAGTGGGCTCATTTGTTGGATGTTTCACTGTGTAACAGGCTGCGCTGGTGGAGGCCTATTTCTTCTGATTTAAAACCTATTTGGTGGGATTTGCTTGGGCCTGGTTATTTGGCTGCTGGGCTTGGAGGGGAGACACAGGGCTGATACACTCTCTCTCGAGTCAGGTGTCTGCCCAAGACCCACCCTCCCCCACCTCTCTCTCCCCAGAGTTCTGCTAATTTATAGGGGAACACCTGCCCTGCAATTGGAGGAAAAGGCTGCAGGTGCAGCTCATGTAGTTCTAGCCACTGGGGGTTGGATTTAAAGGCTGGGAGAGAGGAGCTTAGGAGTTGTTCATTTCCCTTATAAGTTTACTGTGTTGTACTGCACCTAGTAACAGGGTTACCGGTGTACTGTGGGACTGTATCTAAGATTAGTGGGTGGCCTGATTAGGCAGTAGGGGTGTATCTTGGACTAGGGGGGAACATGGTGGCTCACCCAAGGAAACCTACTTGGAGGGGGATGGGACCACACGTCATTAGGGCCGGCATCTTTGGGAGTGTGGTGGGGTGCACAGGGTGTGGAGCAGCCATGATACTGGACTGGGCTTGGAAGTTCGGTGGTTGCCCAGTGTGCTACCAGCTGGCACAGCTAGGGAGGAGGTTGCGGGGATTAGGAGACAGCTGGGGAGGGGAGGTATGGTTGGGGAAGGGGCAGGGGATCTCCACGGGTTGCACCAAGCACTGGGGTGGGGGTATAGGGAAAGGAGTGCAGGAGAATACTAGGGTCAGATAGGGCCCTGGCAGAGGGGTCCAAAAGGACACTACCAAGGAAGCAGGCAGGTAACTGGGGACCCTCACAAAGGAGGGACAGAGGGACAGCATTCTCAGGGAAGTAGGCAGATGGCCAGGGCTGGACAGAAGGAAGCAAGGCGGGGAGGTGGATCAGACCTTACACTCAGTAACCACTTCAGTTCTCTTCTTCTGCTCGAGGATGAGGGGGATGATGTAGCCACGACAGGGGTAGTTAGAGATGGAAAGGGAGTGGGGGCAGGAGGCAGGGGCTGGATAGCAGGAAGAACGGGGGGGACCTGGAATGCAGAAAAATGGGGGGAGCAGTGAATCAGAGCAGGAGGGGCAGGGGAAGAGGGAGGTAAGCACAAGGAGAAGGACCAGTTGAGAGGAAAGGTAAAGGAGAAGGACCAGAAGTACAACGAGGATTCAGTAAAGGGAGCTGAGGGTTTAAGCAAGGGGAGCACGACAAGCAAGGAGGGACTAAATGGAGACAGGAAGGAAGGGAGGACAAGCCAGGCTAGTTTAGCAGATGGGGGAGAAGGACCAGTCGAGAGCAGTGAGGGGGGAGTTAGCAAGGTACAGAAGGATACTCAGGAGGAGGAGAGGCATAGGATTGTAGGGAAGGGGGTGGCCAGGGTAAATAAGGAGGGGTGACATGTGGCACCCAGATAGGGGGAGGAACAAGGAGCCGGCTGGGTGGAGGGGCCGGTAGAAAGGATGAGGGACATGGAAGGGGGGAATGGAGGAAAAGGAGCAGTCAGAGTGCTCCTGTTGGGGGATTCTACGATCAGGGGTATCAAATGGGATAGGGAGGGAGAAGCCAGGCCAGTTAGAACAAAATGCTTCCCTGGACTAACAGTGCACAGGGCTAAGCACGAGGTATATCAGCTGGCAAAAGATTGTGGGGGTTCCCCGGACATACTGGTCCACCTGGGTACAAATGACGTTGAGGGAAATAGCGAGCTAGAGATACAGGCAAGATTCAGGGAGCTTGCCAGGGTCTGTCTTGACATAAGATGCACAGTTTCCTTCTCAGAAATCCTGCCGGTGCCAAGGGCTAGTGGGGAACACAAAAGAAAGATTAGGGAGATAAACCAGTGGCTCAGGGAGTGGTGTGAGGCCAGAGGGTATGGGTTGATGGGGGATTGGAGGGAGAACTGGGAGGATAAGGAGCTGTATGCTAGAGATAGACTCCATCTCAATTTGGAGGGGAGGGGAATCCTTAAGTTGAAAAAGAGGGGTTCATTGGTGAAAAGTGGGGTTTAAACTTGTGAAGGGGGAGGGATGGGAGAAAAGGCTGTCAAGGGGGTGCCGATAAAGGAGGGACTCTGTCTCCACCCCCCTGGGGAGCTGGAGGATTGCAGGGAATGGCCGACTGGTAAAGTGCAGACCAGGGGAAAACAGAATCCCCATGGGAACACGAGCAGGGGAAATGGAAGTATAGGGAAAGGGTGGAAGGTAGTCCTGCTAAATGCCAGGAGCTTGGGCAATAAAATGCCTGAGCTCCAGGCAATGCTAACTGAGGGAGCAGTGGATGTGGCAGTGGTCACTGAGACCTGGGCCACTGCAGGACACGACTGGGACCTGAACCTGGAGGGTTACACTATGTTCAGGAAGGACAGGGAGGAGGGAAGGGGAGGAGGGGTAGCAATGATAGTCAAAAACTGCATTGGCATAGGGGGAGTAGAGGAGGCAGAGGGAACCATGGAGGTGATTTGGGTCACCTTGATAACAAGGGGGGGCCAAAAGAGTAAAAATAGGAGTGGTGTATAGACCCCCTACCCTGGCAGAGGAGCTGGAGGAGAGTCTGGTGGCAGATGTTGGGAGACACTGCAGACTGGGCAGAGGAACGGTGGTGGTGTTGGGGGACTTAAACATACAAGGAACAGACTGGGAGACTATGACATCCTCTGTCACCAGGGAACAGAGGTTGTTGGATGTTGTTCAAGACGCGTTCCTAACTCAGCAGGTGGGGGAACCGACCAGGGAGGCGCAGGTACTGGATGTGGTCCTGGCAGACAGTGACCAGATTGGGGGCCTGGAGGTAAGGGACCAATTAGCGGGGAGTGACCATGCCACGGTCTGGTTCTGCCTGGACCTAGGAGGGGTAGAAAGCTGCACAAAGATGGAGGTAACTGACTTCAGGGAGACGGATTTTAAAGAAATGGGAAGGATCCTTAAGGAGCATTTGGATGTGATTGGGTCAGACATGGACGCTGATAGTAGGTGGGAAATCATCAGGAGAGGGATGCAGGATGCTACCAGCACCTGTGCAAGAGTAAGATGAAAATGCGGTAGGGCCCAAAAACCCTGCTGGTGGACCAAGGAGGTCCAGGAGGTGGTGCGGGGCAAGAAGGCAGCCTATAGGCAATTCAAGTGCTCAAGGAGTGAAAGGGATCGAGGGGAGTATGAGCTGATGGCTAGAAGGGCCACTAGGGTGGTGAGGGCGGCTAAGGCAAGGAAGGAGCAGAACCTGGCCAGGGAAATTAGGAGAGGGAACAAGGGGTTCTTTAGATACATTGTGGAAAAACAAAGGGTGAAGGGGCAGATTAGCAGGATTAAAACAGGGGAGAGATGGGCACAAGACCCGGGGGAGCAGGCTGAGGTACTAATGAGTACTTCACCTCAGTTTTCACCAAAGAAAATGGGGGTGCTGCATCATACATGGGAGGAGACAGAGATACTGAGGAGGGGGACCCTTACCGATCGGCGGGTCTGGGGAGAGGGAGGCATCACTGGCAGGAGGGGAGGGCTAAGCAGGAGAAGAGGTAGCGGAAGTGGAAATCACAGCAGAGAGAGTGAGGGAAGCCCTCAGGTCCCTTAAGACGGAGAAAGCACCGGGGCTGGATAAATTACATCCTAGAGTGCTGAAGGAACTTGCGGATGTCCTGGCGAAACTCCTGGCGGAGCTTTTCACCATCTCTCTGAGGATGGGGTGGGTGCCCCAGGACTGGAAGGTGGCACATATAGTACCTATCCACAAGGGGGGATCAAGGGAGGTGGCAGAGAACTACAGACCTGTCAGCCTGACATCGGTGGTGGGCAAGGTGATGGAGGGCATTGTCAAGGAGAGGCTGGGGGGACCTGGAAAAGTCAGGGTGCCTGGACGATAGACAGCATGGATTCGTCCCGGGGAAATCGTGTCAGACAAACCTTGTGTAGTTCTATGACTGGGTGACGAGTGCCTTCGACCTGGGTAGACCAGTGGACGTCCTTTTTCTAGACTTCAGCAAGGCATTTGACTCTGTTCCTCATGTGGGCCTGTTGGATAAGCTGGGAGAAATGGGGGTGGGGAACCAGATGATCAGATGGATAGGCAATTGGCTCCAGGACCAGACTCAGAGGGTCGTAGTTGGCGGGATAGTCTCATCCCCAAGGAGGGTCATTAGTGGGGTCCCACAGGGATCAGTCCTTGTGCCCCTCCTGTTCAACACCTACGTCTCTGACATAAGGACAGGAATCAGGAGTGAGATGAGCCTCTTTGCAGATGACTCAAAACTGGGGGCGGTGGTGGATGGGGAGGAGGGGAGGGTGACCCTACAGAGGGACCTGGAGGCTCTGGAAAGATGGTCTAGAAAGTGGAAGCTGAGGTTCAATGCAGGGAAATGCAAGGTACTCCACCTGGGGGCCAGAAACCAGGGCCAAGTGTATACCCTGGGGGAATGCTACAAGTCTCAATGGCTGAGAGGGACCTGGGGGTGGTGGTGGATGTCAAGATGAACAACTCGGAGACTTGTAGGAAGGCAGCAGCCAAGGCCAACAGGATGCTGGGATGCATTGCTAGGGGGATCACCTCCAGAAGGAGGGAAGTGATACTCCCTCTGTATAACTGCTTGGTGAGGCTGCACCTTGAGTACTGCGTGCAGTTTTGGAGGCCACACTTAAAGAGGGACATTAAACTCCTGGAGAGGGTCCAGAGGAGGGCAACCAAAATGATTTGGGGCTTGGGGGACAGGACCTATGAGGAGAGGCTCGAAGAGCTAAATATGTACACATTGGAAGAGAGAAGGGACCGGGGGGACATGATAAAGGTCTTCAGGTACATGAAGAGGGTAAATAGGGGAGGAACAGTCAGGGTGCTTCGAAGGAAGGAGGAGGGGCCACTAGAGGGCATGGGTGGAAGCTGGAGGGGGGAAGATTCAGGGGAGAAAGGAGGAGGTGCTACTTCACTGAGAGGGTGGTGGAGCCATGGAATGTGCTGCCTAGGGGGCTGGTGGAGGCAGAGTTGGTGGAGGGGTTCAAGAGGGGGTGGGACAGGTACAGGGGAAGGGTTCTGGAAGCAAAACCCAATGCAGCAAGAATATCCGGAACTGGGAAGGGAGAAGCCAGAGAAGGCGAGGGGGGCAGCAAGGTCAGCACCCAGGTTGGGGGCTGACCAAATGAGCAGACACGAAAGACCGTTAGGCCTATTCTGCTGGCATTTTAGTATTAGTATGTTAGTATTGGCAGGTAGAGTTAACAGACAGAGCTAGGGAGAGTTTGGCCTTCATCACTCTGATAGGCTTATTTGAATTTAACATGATGCCTTCCGGAATGAAGAATGCCCTGGCCACTTTCCAAAGTTTGGTGAACCAGGTGTTAAATGGTGCTGAGGAGTACGCTGTGGCATACCTGGATAACATTGCCATCTTTAGTGCCAGCTGGGAGGAACACCTGTCCCACCTTAGGGGAGTGCTGAGCAGGATACAGTAGGCCGGGCTCACTGTCAAAGCTGAGAAGTGCCAGGAGGCCATGGCTGAAGTGGCATACCTTGGGCATGTTGTAGGCCAGGGACAGCTCCATCCTAACCAAGTAAAAATAGAGGTGATCAAGGCATGGCCCAGACCAGAAATACAGAAGCAGGTCAGGAGTTTCCTCAGGACAGCATGGTACTATAGGAAATTAATACCCAGTTATAGTGCCCTGGCTGCTCCTCTATCTGACCTGGTAAGGAAAAGGATGCCTAAGAAAATTACCCAGGAACCAGCCTGTGAAAAAGCCTTTACCAGACTGAAGGAGGCACTGTGCAGTGCTCCTGTATTGACAACTCCTGACTATAGCAGACCCATTTTAGTTCAGACTGATGCCTCAGATGTGGGTATAGGGGCAGTACTGAGACATCTAACCAAGGAAAAGATAACCCTGTAGTATACCTGAGTAAAAAGTTACTTCCAAGGGAGCAGGCATACTCTACTGTGGAAAAAAGTGTCTTGCCATAGTGTGGGCACTAAAGAAATTAGAGCCATACTTATATGGGCAGCATGTTGTGGTACAAACTGACCACAACCCCCTGGTTTGGCTGACGCAAATGGGAAAAACTAATGGTAGACTGTTAAGATGGAGTCCTGCCTTACAAGGGTATGACATGACAATCTTACGTAGGGCTGGAGCAACCAATCAGAACAGCGATGGCCTTTCGCGTTTGTATGAGGAGTGAACTGATTTGAGAAGCTCATCCCATGCAGTGGATAGAGCCCCCAAATTCAGTCTAGGTGGGGAGTAGTGTGACGCTTGGCCAGCTGGTTATGATTGCTCTATGATATTTGTAATATAGAATGTGGTATGTGACCTGTCTCATAGGAGACATCCTGTGCCCCTGGGATGACACCCCCCCCCACCAGGTTTCATTAAAATAACAGGATATATGAAACTAACAGGAGATTTCAGTACGGAAATTAACTTCCTTGAGGAGTTGCATTTTATGGCCGTGTTTATGGCCTTCTACCTTTGAAGCTGGGAAACTAAAATATACATTTTGTGACTTCAGATAAGCTGATCCCTCTAAAGCCTTATTGCATTTAGGTGTGAAAATTCATAAACACCCTTAGATATGCCATGGGAAGAAAAAATGCTCGAGATCAAAGAGTGAATGTTAATTAAGGAGTCATATTGGGAAATTATTTTTTGCTGATGACACCTTATTTTAACATACCTCCTGATAGGACATCCTGTTTTGTATATTTTTTTAATTCTGAAAGGAGGCACTAGATTACTTCATCAAAGGGTTGGTAGCACAGTGTTTTAAACTGTATTCTGTGTTTCCACTTAGACACATTTTCTTTGTGGACTCTGAGAAACAAGAACTAACTATAAGCACTGTAAGAAGGTAATACATTAGATAGGAAAGTCTAATTGTATTGTGGTAGGAGTTTATGTTTGTACTTTTCCTTGTTTTCTTTTAAGTGATTGTATGCTTTGTGGTATAGTGTTCTGTGTTTACGTTTTACATATTTTTATCCATTTTTAAGTAAACCTCTTATTTTAAAGAGACTGTCTGGTGTGCCTTCGAAGTTCTTTCTTTTGCATGTGAAGTACAGACAGTTAAGACTGACTGAACTGTTCAAAGCTTGTTGGTGTACTAAACTGGGAAAAGGTAAGAATATACCTAATGTCTTTTATAGAGTTTTAAATGGTTCATTCTGGATACCTGGTTAAGCGCCCTTAGGTGAAAGATATCTGGCATTCCCCGAAGAACAAAATTATCTGAGCCTGTACATTTGGGTATGCTACCATAAGGTTCACAGTTTGAATCCCCCCCCCCCCAGAACTTGAGACCAAAGGTGATTCAGCCCCACAGACAGACAGGAGGGTTACTCTGTTCTGTTACCTGTTCACAATACTGCGCTTGGAGGTTGGCACTATGGGAGCAGAGGGCCTGACTTGCTGAGTACATTTGTGACAGGTAGGTCCTGGAGAAACTGGTGTGATGGGGCTGGGAAGGTCGATCAGAGTGGGACTGTTAGCAAAATTGGAAGCTAAAATCCTGTAAAACAAAAAAATCCACAATAAAAAACTAGCTCTGGTCAGAGCCAATATGGCTGTGGAGAGCTTTTGGGATGCTTTTACCTATTATTTCTAATGAATTTGCACAATGCAGATCTGCTGAGAGGCAGTTTCAATGTGGTCTTCCTTTTACACATTTTTACAATGTGTTTTCCTAGAATATGCTTGCTGATTACTATATATTTAGCCTGGATAGTTCACAGAAGACATGGCATCTTATTTTCAGTGAGGCTCTATACCTACACAATATCATGCTGCTTTGCATAAAATCAGAACACACTGAAAACAATGTTTTACATCATGGCTACCCTGAATAAATACATTATAAAAATGCTAACATCGTGACCCCACTGAAAACAAGATATTGCATCTAATCTGGGACATCCTGACTAAATACAGTGCATAAATGTGTAAAATGAAGATCCCTATGACAATGAGATGTAGCATCTCCCATGCGCTATCCAGGATACAAAATATAGGATAAGAAATATTTAAAGGAAATGTACTATAAACTGAACTTCACTGCATTCACTGACATAAACAAAAAGTTTCTTTATTGTTTTATAACATATTAGATTGCAGTATTTATTTTGAATGTTGTTGCCATGAGGATGGTGTGTGTGTGTGTGTGTTTGCTGTAGCTCAATATTTTCCCCCCAAAAAAGCATAGTAAAGAATGCCTGCTTATTGCGATATGTTTTGCCTGGATAATTCACAGAAGATCTGCCATATGTGTGAGTGGTTCTTATCAGATAGTGTCTTAAGAGGTTAAAAAATAGTGTAAATCATTTGTTGCTGGGAAAGGGTAACATTTATGAGGTATGAATCTTTCTTGAAAGACAATACCTGCTCAACTGAAGCTAGTAGCAAGAAAACGTTTAAATGTGAAGTATTTAAATGTGCAAGTTGTTGCATTTCAAAGGGGGTAAATAAAACTCCAGTTTAATAGGCAACCAGTATTTAACAAGCTGTTTCAGTTTCCTAATGGCCATCTGATAAACAGCTTGGAGTTCTGTTTCCATTATTCTAAACAGAAAGAATGAAGTATTTTATTTCACGTGGCATAGTGATTTGTAGATGTGGAAGGACACATTGAGAACTCCAAAAATACATTGCATGGTATTCCATTTTTCCAGCTACAGACAGCCATAAAAATGGGTTGCCATGCTTTTTTAAGTTACATGCAAGACTTAATCCCTCTTTATGGAAAAAGTCCATAAGGGGTCATATTGTTTTATGTACTTAAAACATTGGTGTTTTAGGTGTCAACATGAGGGTGAATGAAAAAGTGAAACAATCATATTTGTCATGACGAGTGCTTCATTTTTTTCCACAAATACAAAAATAAAGAGTAAATTACTAATATTATGACACCCTCTTGAACAAACATTCCCAAAAATAAGGGAAATATGTCCATGTTATTTTCATAAAACATTTTTAATGGATGTAGAACATGGCTGTGAATATATCAAAAGAAATGTAGGGGTCGCTGTGCTTCTTTTGACTATGTCTGCTTTCAAAGTTGTAGTTTCAGAGGTGGTTGGCTCAGGACAAAAATAATGGAAAAATCCCAATAAAAATAAAAGTGGCAAGAAAGCTATTCAAACAATTCAAAAGTAAATGGATGATGACAAGGATTTTAATATCAAATAAAGAGAGCAACAAAAGACAGACAGGTACTGTAGGTAAAGTGCCTTGAATGATGCCAATGGCTTCAACTGTGGGAGTTAATTTCCTCACTGCCATCCTGTATATATTCATAGCTGGACATGACATGCTGCCATATATTTAAGAATATACTTGTGCCTATGAACAGCCTTGGACATTTTTCAAATGCATCAGAAAAATAGGAATTTGAAACACTTGGCAATGTCTTTAACAATTGTTGCTGAAAAGGTGTTTCATGAAAGAGATATTCCTTATTCCAAGAAGAGTATATTTTATTAGAAGCTGATAGGAGAGGCAAATGAGGTCAAGGAAACCTGTTTATATAGCAAAATCGAAGAAACTGGTTCCTTCTTAAGGGGGAGAGATGGGACAGGATTGGAACCCTGTTCCATTTTTTAGTGCAGAACACAGTTTCAGAAAACTAGGAGTTTGTTAAAAGAAAAAATAACTATAAAGGTAGGAAGGGGTTATTGTTTTCCAGCCTCAGCTATAGCTGGTTTTCTTACTTGTTAAGTTTATCTCAGGGCATGCAGGAAGGATAGCTAAGTGTGCTGTTCAGATAACAAAAGGGGTGGAAAGTATGCAGTATGTTATACTGAATCAGAAACAGTAACTGAATTACTGGTTTTGTGCTTTCCTAAACAATAGTGTAAACTGTGGAAGCTCATGCCTCACCCTTATAGAATCACTGACGCAAATACTGTCAAGTAATCTCTGTTGTGCTGTTCAAGATATGTTGAATTTCTTGTTTTAGGTTGGTCTTACTGAGAGCCATCATAAGGTCTCCCTATACATGAGCCTGCTGTGTGGTAGTTTGCTGCAACATGTTACAGGGAGGACAATTTCTTCTCCTTCTGTCTTTAATACCTGGCTTCAAAGCCAATACATTTTCCATGAAGTACAGCTTTCAGGGTATCCCACAGGATGCCTTGTGAGATATCACCAGAGGTGTTTTCTGCCAGGATCTTTGGAAGTTTGTCTCGAATCAGAGAAGTAAATTCTGGGACAGTACCACCTTTGTAATGAAATACTGGCTAGCCTCTCTCCCCTCCAATCTCACCTCTCTCATTTCCCCTCCCGCTCCTTCTTTCTGCACCCTGTAGAACTCTTGCTTTCGTACCCTGCCGCTCCCTACTAGGACATCCTCAGCTGGCCATACTGCCTGCTCCTACCACTCCCCCAACCTTTGGAATTCTCTTCCCCTTTCCATCCCCTCTGCCCCCTCTCTGCACTCACTCTCCTAATTTCTCCTCAAAATCACTTCTCACTCCTGCAGCTGCACTTGATCCTCCCTGTGACAAACTCTTCCTCCTTCTGGCTGTAACAGCTTTTTAGAGAGTAGTCTGTTTCTTTGTTTTTCAGCTGTCACCAACCTGGGTTTCCCAGGATTTCAGTTTGCCTTGCACAAGGCTAGGAAGGTTAACACAGTCGCTGTTTTAAAATCTGGTAGAATACTTTTCGGTTAACAGACCCCAGACAGAGATTCCTCTTGGCCAGTGAAAATAATACAGCTACCTTAACAATGAAGACACAGTCATGACTGCTGTGTAAATAACCTTTTACTTTAAAAGTCAGGTTGCAACTACAGGTCATATAAACAGAACAGAAGAGAAAATGCACTTTTCCAGGGAAAATAAATGGTTTGAATAATAGATAAAAGAAAGAAAAATGCTACAAGCAAAGGTAGTCTGACCTTTATCTTGCTTTCCACTACACTCAGAGAGAACTGATGCCTATACTTTCTCTCCCCCATGCTCCTTGGAATGCAGGTTACAATCTTACTGTGGTTGTTTCCCCAGGCAAAAGCACATCTTATACTTAACCCACTGAATTTATAGCCTAAGCTGAAACTCTGTTATTAGATAATTTTTTGAATTTACCATTTAGCATGTATGTGTTTAACTGCCCCAATCAGCTTAAAAATCTATAGATGTCCAATTAGATCAATTCTGCAACCACTTTGTATTTAAACACACCAATCCTTTTAAAATCTGTGTGTGTGTGTGTGTGTGTGTGTGTGTGTGTGAGAAAATGTTCGTCCCCTTTGGTCACTCTCTGAGATTTATTACCCTTGTCCGGAGGAACAGACTGCTAGCGGCCTTCCCGGGTCCAGTCATGTGACCCTGGTCCTGCGAGCTCTACACTGGCTGCCTATCAGGTGGAGGGTCCTCTTGCAGGAGGGTTTACTCACCTATAAGGCCTGGTATGGGCTGTGCCCTGGCTATTTGGCTAAACTCCTGAAACCGACCACTTCTGTCCGCTCCCTCCATTCCTAGACCAGTGGTCTCCTTGATGTTCCTAGGGTCCAGCTAAAGGCCTTGGGTGACCGAGCATTCAGTGTCACCAGGCTGAGCTTTTGGAACTCCTTACCATCTGCTGTCCGGGAGATCCCTACAGCCAAACAGTTTAAGTGTGGGGTTAAGGCTTACCTACTATGCCTAGCCTTTCCCGATGAGATCATGTGATCCACCCTGGCCAATGGTTGTTGTATTTGGAACTGCTGACCTGTTTATACAAAATTTTATTTAGTTTTTAAGACTGTTTTAGAAATGTTTCTGTATTTGTGATTTTGTATTTCTTTGAACTGTTGTTTTACTGTATGACACTCAGAGCCTCCGGGATTGGGCACAATAAAAATAAAATTGCCTTGCCTAGCCTAGTGATGTAGCGTCCCAGTGTTTTCCTCCCTTGTTGTTAGCATGCCAAGCAAAACCTCTGGTGAGACTTAGAAGGCCAGAAAAATAGCTTCAGTAAACCCAAACAACTAATCCCATTTCTGTCACATCTCCCCCAATCCCATTTCTGTCACCCCCCCCAAATGATGATGGTATGTCCCTTTGGGTTACTCCAAGAGACATGGCCATTGTTGCAGAGACTGAGAAGTGCACAAAGTATACAGCCATGCTGTTAGACCTGCCTAGGCAGTCCATCTGCATTGGCATTCTGTTTATCGCTGTGGTGCTGCATAGTTATGTTATAGGCCTGCAGTACCAAGCTCCAGTGCAGTAATTTCCCATTTTGCCAGCTTGATCTATGAAGCCAGATCAGGGAATTATGATATGTGGCCACAGTAAATTCTCACCCATTCAGGTAAGGCTGCAGCTTCTGAAGGGCCCACACTATCCTCTAGCACTCCTTCTCAATCGTGGCATAAGCCTCTTCCGTGGGCAGTAGCCACTGGCTCAGATACACTACAGGGTGCTCCTTCCCCTGCAGTGTAACCTGGCTCAGCATGACACCCAGCCCATGGTCTGAGATATCCACATGGACAGTAAACTTTAGACTGTAATTGGGGCTAGCTAACACAGCTGGCCCACTTAAGGACCTCTTCAGCTCCTGAAAAGTAGACTCACAGTCCTCTGCCCACTGGACCTTCTCCGGCTGTCTCCTTTTTGTTAGGTCTGTCAGGGGCTTGGCCATATCACTGCAGTGAGGGACAAACCTCCTTTAGTACCCAGCTGTCCCCAGAAATGCCCTTACCTGTTTCTCTGTGTTAGGAGTGGGACAGGCCAGGATGGCATTGACCTTGGCAGGCTCTGGACAGATGTGTCTGCTGCCCACCTGGTGTCTGAGATTGGACCATGCCATACCCATTTAATATTTTTCCACCTTGGCTGTCAGCCCTGCAATCTTCAGCCTGCAGAAGACCTCCCACATGTGCTTTATGTGCTTCTCCTAGGTGTGGCTGTAAATGGCTATGTCATCCGTATAAGCCAGTGCAAAATCACTTGCCCCAGACAGAATATAATCCACAAGCCACTGAAAGGTTGCAGGTGCATTCTTCATACCAATTGCCATTACTTTGAACTGATATAAACCAAATGGGGTGATGAAAGCTGATCTTTCTCTGGCTGCAGGGGTCAGCGATACCTGCCAATACCCTTTTGTTCAGTCTATTGTGGTCAGGTACTTGGTTCCCCCCAGTTGCTCGAGGGTCTCACCTGTTCTGGACATGGGGTAGGTGGCTGACTCCATGCAATTTAAAGTCAACACAAAACCATGTGGTACCATCTTTTTTAGGTATCAGGACCATGGGCCATGCCCAGGGGCTACTGAACTCCTGGATCACTCCAAGTTCCAGCATCTTATCAAGCTCCTCTTTCATGGTCTGCTTAACCTGCTCTGGTACACTGTAGGGGGACTGTTTTAGGGGCACCTGGGTCCCAGTATCTCCATAATACTTGGCCAATGTGGTGTACCCCAGTTTCCTGTGAACATGTCTCTGAATTCAATCAAGACACCTTGGATCTTCTGCACCTGGGGTAGCATCAGCTGAACTGGGAAGGCAAGTTTGTCCACGGAGGATCCTACTCAGGCTTCCCCGAGGAGGTCCATCGGGCTCAGCCTCAGCACCCTCATCTGGGGTGCTGCACACTGTGAGGACCACTTCCTCCCTGTCATAGCAGGGCTTCTTCATGTTAACATTTCATTTCATTTATTCTTTGTTAACCAGGTAAGAATACTGGACCAATGGTCCCTTTTCAGGTCTGACCCAGACATAAAACTAGCAAGTATACAAACATCATACAAACAACAAAAACAATTCACAAATTACAATTACAAACTAATCTTTGTAATAAATATTGTTTTAACTTAGATTTAAAAGTTAGAACAGATGGGGTGAGCCTGACATTAATTGGAAGTGCATTCCAATTATTAGGAGCTGCAATTGAAAAAGCTCTAGAACTTGATTTAAGTCTATACTTCAGGGCCATATATAGGGCACCATCAGCTGACCTCAGGCAAGGGAGCAATTCTCTTCTAATAACAAGACTGGAAAGAGGAAAAGTAGAACCAAAATAAAAACACTTGAACATCAAACAGCCTACAAAGTAGTCTATTCAGCAGCTAGTGGAGAACCATCCCAGCAGTGAGTAGAGACTACAATGGTGTGTTCTATTAGGTGCTCCAAGAACAAATCTATAAATTTTACTATACAGAATAGATAAAGCATGCATTTCTTTAGCCCCAATATTATAATACTGGATGAGTAGTCAAAATGGGGAAGAAGAGACCCAGTGGCAATCACTAATCTAGTCTCCCGTGAAAAATAAGATTTAATTGTATAGAGCAACCCTATTCTCTGATTCACTTTTTTTACTGTTGTTTGAACATGTAGTGAAAAATTCAAACAAGGATCCAGAAATACTCCTAAATATCTAAATTGTGACACTTGTTCCAATAAACAACCCTGGGAGTCAGATATCTCCAATTTCAGAGTATCCTCCAACACAGGTGGTGTACCAAAAAGCATAACTTTTTTTTTGGCAGAATTCAAAAGCATAGCATTGGAAGTCAGCGAAAAACAAACGTCACCAAAATCCCTTTCTGAGTAACTGGAGAGTTCAGACACCAAATCTGACTGAGCAAAAATTATAAGGTTGTCAGCATATACAGTAATAATGAATCACTAAATGTGCAGACCTTAGGTAATTGATTAATAAAGATTGAAAATAACAAGGGGCCCGAAATGGACCCCTGAGGCATCCCACAACAAATTGGCAGCACATCAGAGGCTACTGAGCCTACTTGAACAAACTGACATCTGTTACTTAAGTAGTTACCAAACCAAAAAACATCATCTTCAGAAAACCCAAGGTCTTGCAATTTAGTGCAAGTAAGATTATGATCAATCAAATCAAAAGCCTTTGTTAGGTCCATGAACACCGCCCCCGTCATCCTACCTTTCTCAAACCCATGCAGGAAGGTGTCCGTGAACCCAACCAAGGCAGTCCCTATTTCATGATGCTTTTGGAATCTATGTTGCTGCCCAGTCAGCAAATCATGGGTCTCCAGGTAAACATCAGTCAGCCTTTTCACCAATTTTTCAAGTAATTTACTAAGAGGATTTAAAATTGATATTGATCTGTAATCATCCAAGGAAACAGCATTACTTTTTTTTGGTATTGGGACTACCCTAGCTTTCATCCATGTAGGGGGAATACACCTGAGGCCAACAACAGATTGAATATATTACATATGGGTTCAACAGTAAAAGGGATAGCCAGCTTTACAAAGTGACTGTCAAGCCCTTCCCACAATCACTACCTTTATCAGGAATAGATTGCAGAAGCTGAGCAACCTCACTTGAAGTTACTTCCATAAATCAAAACCTAGATCTATCTACCAGGGAATCATCCAATGATGGTTTAATATAACCATACTGAGAAGAAGGAGGAGATCTGAATTTAGACAAATCGGAAAACTTACAATTTAACAATTTCAGACAGATCACCAATTTCTATATTATCAACAATAATTTTCTGAACATCTGCTTTAGGTTTAGGACACAGTAGTGAATTTACATTATGCCAGAACATCTTAGGATTAGCCCAACTAACTTGAAAGTGTTCTCTAAAATAATCTTTTTTTGCTTTTCTTACAGTACAAGAAACTAAATTCTGAAATCTTTGGTAAAGTTTCATTGAAGCCCTACAGGGGGATTGTTTAAATTGTGTCCAAGCTAAATCTCTCTCCTCAATCAATTTCTTAATACTGGAATAAAACCACCTAGTAGGAGAACCTCTGCAGCGTATAGTCCGCAGGGGAAAAAAGATATCTTGAATAGGGAGTAGTTGATTACAGAAAAAATCAAATGCCACATCCACATCCGGAACACATTCAAGAAATAACCCATCGATAGATCCCAAAGAAGAATATAATAAGGGATAGTTAATCCTTTTGAATGATCTAACCTGGACCAAACAAGAAGGAGGTTTTAAATGCCGAAAATTCAATACATAAAAAGTAGCTATATGATCACTGGTGGAATCAGCCAGGACACCGGAGGTCACCACTTTACCCACTCTGTTGGTTAACACCCAATCTAACAAGGAATGGTTCAATGAAATGGTATTCAGTCGAGCTGGCTCCTTAATACGCTGAGTCAAACCATAAGAAAGAAGAAATTACTCAAACCCCACAGTGTCCCTGGCTATCCAATTCAAATTCATGTCCCCAACAATAACAGGATCACTCTGCTTAGTATAGGGGACACAAATATCTAAGATATTTTTCAGCCCTTCTTGACCACAATGAGGGGGATTATATAAACAGCCCACAATGAGTTTTTTCCTTCCCTCCAAAAACAAATTGCAACAACAGCCAGTTGGTTTCACAACTCATTTTGCCCCTTGACCTTAAGAGGTTAACTTGTAAATGCTCCCTAAAATAAACCAATACTTCTCCACCTCTTTTCTTACCTTTCTGATCGGCCCTAATTACCTTATATCCCTTACTATGACATACACTATCAGACACCCCTGATTTCAGCCACGTTTCAGACAAAGCAACAACATCAGGCTGGTAAGTAATAATAAGCAGTTCGACTTCTGCAGTCTTAGGGATCAAACTACGAACATGCAAATGAATAATTTTAAAACCATGACAGGTATTAAAAGAAGTAGTGGGGAGAGAGACTTGGGAGGAACAAGTAGGGCTGAAAAAACAAGACCTTGGGTTTAACTCAACATTGCCTGCTACTAACAGCAAATGGGTGGTTTGGACAATATACAGTGGCCCAAATTTTGACAAAGTACAATTCCATGATGCAAGCAACCTTGCTATCCCCTATACCCACATAGTCTGATGGACATAGAACTATTCAACAGTAATTGCCAGGATTCAATAACAACATGATCAACAACTAAGCTGTTTGAAATTTGAAAATTACTTGACTCATATTTAACATTACTACCATTACCAACCCCAAATAACTTAATGTTATCCACACATATCAACCCACCCTCAAGAATACATACCCAAATGTGCAGAAGCTTTCCGTTCCACATATTGGCAATTCTTACCCCAGCCACCACTTTGTAATTAAACCTTAGCACCTCCTCTCCCACACTCCCCAGCCTCCCTCTGACTCCCTTAGACTCCCCTGCACTTAACACACTTGCCACACTGCCGCCGCATTTGGCGGGTAGAGACTTTAAACACCTCCACCCCACTGAATGGGCTGCCACCACCAATCAGGGGGGAGGGGGCACAGCCAGCAGTAAGTGAATGGAGCTAGATGAAATCTAGCAACAGGGCAAATCAGGGTGACACACTTTCCTCCTGCCAGGTACCTATGTCATGTAATTAAAATTACTCACTTTTTGAACAATGGAGAATGGCCCCTCCCATGATGCCTGCAGTTTATTCTGTTGGAAGGAATGAGTGCTATCACTTGCTGTCCTGCCTCGTATTCTCAGGCTCGGGCCCCCGTGGTCATACCAGACTTTTTGCTGCTGTTGTGCAGTGGCTAAGTGTTCCTGAGCAAGCCCCATGAGTTCCTTAAGCTGGGTCCTGAAGTTCAGGATATACTCCACAATAGACCCCCCCTGGGAAGCATGATCACCCTCCCATTCATCCCTCGCTAAATCTAGGGGCCCCCCTCACCCTATGGCCAAACAGGACTTTGAAGGGTGAGAACACTGTGGTTTCCTGTGGGACTTCCCGGTATGCAAAAAGAGATATGGCAAATATTTGTCCCAGTCCCTCTTGTGCTGGTCAGTGAATGTCCTTAACATGTCTTAAGAGACAAATTAAAATCACTCCACCAGACCATTTGTCTGGGGTGGTATGGGGAGGTTCTGAGCTGCTTTACCCACACTTCTCCCACCAACTACTCATTAACCCAGACTCAGAAAAAGAGATGTATGTGCAAGAACAAGGGGGCACAATTTAAAGATAGAGGGGGAGGGCTCATGGGCAACGTGAGGAAGTATGTTTTCATGGACAGGGTGGTGGAATCATGGAACAGCCTTTCTGAGTGGGTCGTGGAGTCAAAAACAGTGGGGGAATTCAAGAATGCATGGGATAGACATAGGGCAATTCTAGTGGGGGGTAGGAGGAAGTAGGCTGTTGGTTAAGTAGAATCTGCAGCTTATCCAATAGGTAGGGAAATGGGAAGACTAGGTGGGCCAAGCTGTCCTTCTCTGCCATCAAAGTCTACATTTCTATGTCTGACAGTATCTCCTGTGGAAATCCCACCCAGCTAAATATCCCCAACAGTGCGTCAGCCACCTTTTCCGCCTCAGTGGAAGATAAGGGCACTGCCTCTGGGTATCTTGTGGCATAATCAACTAAGACCAGGATATACCACTTGCCAGTGCTATTTGGGGTGCTAAGTGGCCCCACTATGTCCATGACTACCCTCTTTAAGGGTTCATCAATAATGGCCAGGGGCACCAAAACTGCCTTTGCCTTGTCCCCCACTTTCTGGCACTGTGGACTAGTCCAACAGTAATTTGCCACATCCTTGCCAATACCAGGCAAGAAGAAATTGTTGGTCAGCCACTTTTTCATGCACCTCACACCCAAGTGGCCTGAAAACAGGATATAATGGGCCAGAGCCAAGAGCTGCTGGCAATCAATTAATCAATCAATCAAAATCTTTATTTATCCAGGCAGGCACCATTGAGCAAGGCTCATTTGCAAGGTGGACCTGGTCATGAATACATCAAAGTACAGTACAGAAGCAGGCATACAAAAAGCAATAATCTACAAGGAAGCCCATAAACCCTAGGAACTACTAGCTGCTGGAGTACCTCTCCATTTAGCCCTCACTCAGTGTATACTCCATGTACATCAGCCCATTTTCCTGCAGACCGACTCTTTACCTCCCTGAGAGCCCTCAGCCCAGTCAGCTACTTCCCTCAGTTTCTGCAGGGTAGGATCAGCCAACTACACAGTGTCCAGCTCCTCTCATCTGACACATCCCATCTCCCCATCAGAAGGAAGTCTGGTGACCTTCTCTGTTTATGACTGGGGCTCAGGGCTGCTAATCCTAGCCAGCCCTTCACCTGTACTAGCCACCTCCTCAGCTGCTAAGGGAGGGGCTGGCAATGGTTGGGTCACTCCCATTTCACCTGTAGAAGCTTGCTCTTTTGCCTGGCTTGGGGTAGTAACACACACCAGAGATTTCCTGTGGTCAAAATCATTTGCCATGATTACACTCATAGGGAGATCAGGTACAACTCCCACCTCCTTTTCTCTGTAGTCACCCTCCCAGCTCAGGAAGACCTGGGCCATCGGTATTTGGACCACTGGACTTGCGACTCCCTGAATTGTTGAGTAGTGCCCTGGCAAAATCTGCTCTGCCTCAATTAAATCCTGCCTCACCAGGGAGATGGAAACACCTGTATCCCTCAAACCCTGTGTTACTGCCCCATTAACTACAACAGGGTGCATATGCTCAGAGGAGGCAAGTGGTACTACAGTCTGCATGCAGCCCACCAACTGTTGCATGCTATTTTGTTCACCACCTCCTCCAGTATTTTTCCCTTCAACCATTTTCTGAGGGCACTTATACCTCAGATGTACCATTTGATTGCGAATATGGCATTTCCTGGCCCTCCCAGCTCATGGTTCCCTTTTGAACCAGTGGGTTCTACTGTAGGCTCAGGTGCAGGCTGGTTTACCTTAGGCTGCCCCTATGGAACCCCTTAGAATCATATGCTGCCCCATGAGACTAATGCTGCGTTTATGGTCTGCTAGCCATGTACAGATCAACGCTTGCTGCTGCCTCCTTCGAAGGGACTGCATGTCCTGTTGAGCAGCCATACATGCAGGTCCTCTGGTGCAATTTTAAGAAATTGTTCCCTCACAAACAAATCTTTGATTAGCTCCACTGTGTCTGCTTTTGCCCCATCCACCTAATGGTCAAGATAAGTGCACAGTTGAAAATGCATTCAACATAACTGTCTTCTGGGCTTTTCCTTAACTCCCTACATTTCTTTCTGTAAGCCTCAGGAGTTAATTCAAAACATTGGGGTCCTACTGTGTGCCATAATTGCTCCCACAGCAGCTGACTCTTCCTAGATTAAGCAAATATCCCTGGTTTCTCAATGCTATTTACACCTGGATTATTGTAATACAACCCAATCAGTCTCTTGTGATGTCCTTACAGTAACTTTGTACTTTGCCAATTGTATATCCTTGTTATCTGTCAGTGTACTATATGTATTGGTCATGCTACTTATTTTCTTTGTTCCTGTTTTAATTTGAGTATGTCTATAAATCTTGATATGGTACCCTTGAAAAAGAGCATTGTGCTCAAAGGTTATCTCCAAAGAATGAAATAAATAAAATTTTAATAACAGCATTTTAACCTTATCAACATTAATATAGTCTTCATCAATCATTCTGCCCAATGCCTGCAAAGCTCATCCCATAAAAAGGGCATGAGATGAATCATCCTTGAGCCTTGTCCAACTGGAACTAAGTGCACACCCTCTCAAATGACTTTAAAAATAGATCAAGATCATCTCCCTTCTTATACTGAGGAAGCAATTTAGAATTAATTTTGGCTTAATGGGGTTGACTCCATCCACCATTACATACGTTTTGCAGACACAGTGTCAGAATCTCCTTCTCATGCTGTTGTTCTTTCTCTCTTTCCTCCAGTCTTTTTGTTTCCATTTCCTTCTCTGCCTCCAGTCTTTTTGTTTCCATTTCCTTCTCTGCCTCCAGTCTTTTTGTTTCCATTTCCTTCTCTGCCTCCAGTCTTTTTGTTTCTGCCTCCAGCTTTTTCACCTCCCATTCCAGTTCTTGCTGATGCAGCTGAAGTTTCAGGATCTCGAGCCAATTTGGAGAGTCTACTCCCCCAGCTCCTGGCTCACCCTCAGGGACCTTCTACTTTCGGTCATGTGTCACCAGGGCAGCTATGAGGGCTTTTTCAGACCCTCAGACCCCCTTTTCTTGGCACTTGTCACAAAGATGTTGCACAGTAAGCAAGTCATACTCTGTGGAACTCATCCTCCCTATTTTACACTAAGTTGTGTTGCTAGAAACAAACAAACAAAAAAAAAATTGTAAAAATGTACTTTTGTATATCCTGCTTCACGACTATTAAGGTAAAATTTTCTACTGGCAAGCTTTGTCTCTCAGTGTGATAGAAGATTCACTGTAATCTCACTAAGCTGCCTCCCTTTACAAACTCTCCCTTCAGGCTGTAACTACTCTTTAGAGAGTCATGTGTTTCTTTGTTTTTCAGCTGCCACCAACCTAGATTTCCTAGGATTTCAGTATTCCTTACACAAGGCTAGGAAGGTTAACACAGTTCACTGTTTTAAAATCTGGTAGAATGCTTTTCGGCTGACGGATGCCAGACAGAGATTCCTCTTGGTCAGTGAAAAAAATACAGCTACCTCAGCAATTAAGACACAGTCATGACTACTATGTAAATGACCATGTACTGTAAAAGTCAGGTTGCAACTGTGACAACCCACCTCTCCCTCTGGGCTGAAACAGCTTTTAGAGAGGTGTGTGTCCTCGGGTATTCGCTGCCACCAGCCGGACTTTCCTTCCGGCACCTCTTTCAAGTGTACAAACTTGAATAATCACACGTGCAATTGCACAAGTTAAAGTCTGGTAGTGTCTCTTTCAGGTGGCGGATGCTACACAGAGTTTACCCTAGCCAGTGGAAAACCAAATCTTACCTTAGAAAAATGACATCAGAGACACAACTGTTGAGCAAATAAATAGCTTTTACTTAACAGAAAGTGCAATGAGCATTTACAGGAAATGTATTTACAACACAAGAGAATAACACTTATACAGGAAAAGTAAACAAATGTTTTTAAACAACAGATGGCAAAGAAGAAGGCTATTACTGAAATATACTATCACTAAACTTACCCTTCCCTCGTCACATTACAAGAGACACTGGACTCTGTTCTAACTGCCAGCTCCCACGGACATACCAGGTAGGCTCCAAGCTTATGTTTCCCCTCATAGCTTCCAAAGGCAACCGAGAGTTCTCTGTCTTACAGAAGCTTATATAGTCTATGGAGACTAGGTCATTCCTATTCTCCCTAAATGCACCAACCAACTAACATGTATGTATTTAATTGTCCCAATCAGAGTGAACACCTATTGGTGACCAATTATATTCCTTTTCACCTTAAGTTTATATTTGAATGATCCAATCCATTCAAACTGCCCTGTGTCCGTGTCTGCAAGGTCTGGGTGTGTCTGGAGATTTCCACTCGAGATTTATGACCCAGCTCTTATCTAGCAGCTAGGAATTCCACAAGCTGGTTGCTGCTGGAGGATTTCAGCCTCAGTGTATTTTTTCCACACTGCTTAAAAAAATAAGGCATCTACAGAATCCAAACCATTAACTCTTTCCTTCCCATTTCTGTCACAGCAACTACAGGACATATAAACAGTACAGAACAGAAAATGCATTTTTCCAGGGAAAATAAATAAATGGTTTGAATAATCTATAACAGAAAGAAAAATGCTACAGGCTAAGGTATTTTGACACGTATCTTGCTTTGCACTATGCTCAGAGGGAACTGATGCCTAAACTATCTCTCCCCCATGCTCCTTGGAATGCAGGCTCCGATCTTACTGTGGATGTTTCCCCCTGACAAAAGCACTTCTTGTACTTAACCCACTGAATTTATAACCTAAGCTGAAACTCTGTGATTAGGTCATTCTTTGAATTCACCAAACAATTAACATGTATGTGTTTAATTATAAAAGTGGGCGTACTTGGTTACCAAAATGCATAAATAAATAAATAACTGCCCTAATCAGCTTAAAAACTATACATGTCCAATTAGATAAATTTTGCAGTCCGTTTATATTTAAATGCACCAATCTTTTTAAAATGTGTGTGTGTGTGTGTGTGTGTGTATGTGTTTGTGTATGACTGTCCATCCCCTTTGGTCACTCTCTGAAATTAATTACCCTTGTCCAGAGGCACAGCCTGCTAGTGACGCGGAAGCCCAATGGTTTACCCCTTGTTGTTAGCATACCAAACAAAACCTCTGGTGAGACTCAGAAGACCAGAAACAAAATAGTTTCAGTAAACCCAAACAACTAATCCCATTTCTGTCACACACCCCTCTGTACCTCTCTTCCCATCCTTCCACTCCCTCCTTCCCCTCTCCTTGTCTCCCCACCACAAACTCCCTGCTCTTACCTCTACTCATGTCCCCCCACTTCCCCCCTCTCCTATTGCACTCTTCCTCATTTTTCCTGATACTTTGACTACGACTTGCCTACTTTTATTGCACTCTGCACTTAATTAGTTCCTTTTCTTGCTAGCCTTGTGGATGTATTTCTGCAAACACCATGTCATTGTACACAAATGCTTAAACAGACAATCTATTATAGCTGTCTGTGATGCATAGCTAATTGTACATATGTGTTCTTTTTTTATCAATACAATTTTATTAAATTTTAAATAAAACAACATCAAAAACATTTTACTAGTAGATAGTGTTTTAACAGAAATAACCAAATACGTTACTTTCATCACTCTATGAATTATTGAAAGATAGTCAAGGCAATGAGTAAGTTCATTTTTAGAGATGTCATATCAATCATGTCTCGACTAAATATGACTAGGTTTAGACATTCCCAGAGTACTGAACAACATTCCCCCTATACATGAGTGGAAGGCAATAGCCAGTCTTAAAAGAAAATAGAAAAAGAAAAAGGAAAAGAAAGAAGGAAGAGAAAGAAAAAAAGAGTGAGAGAGAAGACAAAGACTAAAGAATAAGGTCAACAAATAGAAAAAACTCCTAGTTAAAGAACAATCACAGGAAGGTCAATGTATACCTTGCACATTCTGAACTCACTAAATGACCCCTTGAACAGGTTAACACTTTCAAATACCTTGGCATCACCATAGACACAGGTCTCACTTTCCATGACCATATCCAATTACTAAGCACCGCCATCAACGTATGTATTGGTCTCCTTCACCGCTATAAGTACTGCCTGCCTCCTGAATCTCTCTGCCTAGCCATCTCTACATCTATTCTGTCCATAATTGACTATGGTATCATCATCTATGGTGCGACTGACACCACCCACCTACACAAGATTAGACTGGCCCTCAATAAGGCCTGCAGACTTGCTACAGGCTGTCCTAGACTCACTCATACATGCACTCTCTACGCCTCAGCGAACTGGCTCAAATTCGATGGGAGGCTGAAGTACCAGGCCTGCCTCTTCACAAAGAAAATCACCTCAGGATTACTCCCTCCAGCTCTCACCCCACTACTTCAGGCCCCACTGTCCAGTCACCTCACACGGCAGTCAGCAACTACCCACTTTAGGGTACCTTGCTGCAAAACCATCTCTGGTCAAAGAACATTTCAATATCTGGTCCCAACCTGGCTCAACTCACTCCCAAACTCCCTTCTCACTGAACCCAAACTTGGTTGGTTCAAGTACCAACTAAGGGACCTTATTACCCAAGGATCAGTATGTGATTGCCCCTAAACCTGACCCTCCATTTTTCTACCACCTCCCATCTCCCATGTCTATGGGCCTAACTCTGGCCTGCCACCCCTGAGTGTGCCTATACCATGACAATGGACATCTCTGTCCAGCCTTGGCCAATGAATAATATGTGGACATGGCTAGTGCCATCGCAGTGAAATGCAATGCATATACCTGCAACCTTTATTCCCAGCTGCTATTTTTTGTGTTTTTTGTATTTTCTGTAATCATCTGCAACCATTCTGTAACCACTGTGTTTAACTACTATGTTACTTGTTACTCTGTACACTGTTGTCTCTTCTTATGTATGATGTGGAACCTCTGTAAAAGAGTCTTTGACTCAAAGGTGTTATCCGATATTTATCAAAAAATAAATAAATATGAGTTGTACGAAACATAAAGGTATTGGGAAGCTTCTAGCAAGTGAAGAATGTATATAATGTACCCCATTTAGATTCAAGTATGTGTCCCTGGTCTAACATCAAATGAGTCAGCCTTTCATAGTGCCTCTAAACATTTGTTCTTCCACTCTTTTAAGGAAGGGGGTTATCATCCAGCCAGCTATGAAGAATGGCATTTTCTGACAGAAGTAGAAATAAGATATATATATATTTTTTTTTTTAGTTGTTTAACCAAGAGTAGCACACTAAGCTGAAAGCTTTTTTACAGGTGCATCCTGGGAGCACGGGGAAGTTAAGTGACTTGCTCAGGGTCACACAGTATGTAAGTGGAAGCTGTGGGATTCAAACCCAGGTCTGGTCTGCTGGATATCACCAGATTTGCAGCTCAGTGCCTTAAACCACTGCACTATACTACCTCCCCGATATGGTATACCTCTGCTGTTTGGGCCAAATCAGTTGTCCATCAACATAATCAAAGAGACAGGTTTCCAAAGTGAATTTATTTCTGAGCCAAGGGATGTCCTCAAAGAGCCGAGCAATGCTTTCCCATAAAGTCTGTATGTCTACACAATGCCAGAACACATGAGATACATCAGCATTCTCTATTTTACAATGATTACATATTGACGTGGGATGAGTACCCATTTTAAATAGATGTTAAGGGATAGATTGTGTAATGATCTGACCTGGACTAACTTCATGTTGACAGATTTGAATGTTTTCAAAGAGCTGGTCCAAATACTAGTCCAGTTCCAGTTCTCTGTTTCTTTCCCCAAGGTGTGTGACCACCATCTAATGTTTTCACAATCTATTCCCCTAACACATTCTATTAGTAATGTATTGAAATTAGATATAGAGGGGTGTAGTTGGGAACAAGCGAGGAAAGCCATTGTATTCTCATTTGTACTAGCCCTTCATAAATAATTCTTATAGAAAGTTAATACACCTGTCGACAAAGACTCAAATTTGTCAAGTCATGAATAGGTATGTTATATTCCTGCACTATCTCGTTAAATGACTTCAAATGGTTATTAGCAATCATATCTTTAATGTTACAGATACCTTTAACACGCCAGTTCTGGAAGCAAATTGGTTTGTTATTCAGTAAAATATTGGGATTCCCTCATAAGGGTTGCATAGTAGAATTCGTTATTATATCCCTGTGTAAGAGTTTCTTGCCAGTCAGATACCCATCTTTTACCATCTGATAAAGTCTTGTTCTGCATAGCTTTCAGGGCTTTAGCAAATATTAGAAAATGGGACAAACACTATCAGCTCTCTGATTGGCTGAGAGCTATAACAGGGAGGTACATTAAGTTACGATAGACGCCTGCTTCAAAAGACATGCCAATTTGAGATGCCCCATTACTGAAAAATATCTTTGGGCACCCCAAGTTGGCATCTGTCGAGCCGCCATTTTTTGCCCTCGCTAACTGACAGAGATGTATTGCTCCACCGTCCCCCACCTGCCGTGCCAGTCTAGAGGTTCAAAAGTATTAAAAAAAAATTCTTACTTGAATCCTCTGTCCCTCGCTGTCCCCTGCAATGTTTTTTGTCTCGCTGTAACTCCCATGGTTTTCACCCTCGGTTGCTCATTTTCTGAGTCTCCACTTCCTGGTTATGGGATGCAGGGTCATGCAAGGTTACGTGACAAACACGAACAGCCTTCCAACCTGCGCTACCGATGAGGGGGAACTTACAGGAAAGAAAATTGCCATTCTTCAAAGTAAGCACAAAAACCCATGGCAACCAACAAAATTATTAAAGTTTACAATGAACTCCATCTCTTGATGTGGTACTGGAAGGGGGAGAGGATAACTAGAAGGGAATGGCTGGGGGGGTTGCAACAGCAGATGGAACAGCACAAAATTTGAGGGACTATTTCATCAAAAATGTGTATTTTTTTACTCTTTGTGTTTATTTACAAACTAATTTCTTCTTTTTTCTTACTACTTAATTAAAATTTACAATGATGCCTGTTTTCTAAGTGCAATAATGCCCTCCAGGGTGGGTGGGCGGTATGGTCAATACCGGACTGTCCAAGGGCTATAAGGCCCTCCGCCTGTGGTGTTGGGCCTCATTACGCCCCTGGCCGGTCCGGTATTGCCCAATACCGCCCACCCTGTTAGGCATTATTGCTTGCATAGTACATGGTTACCCTTTGTTATGTATAAAAATCAGCCTGCTCAAAATCCTTGAGCACATTCTAAACCGTTATGTGCATTCTAAAGTGTTGTTATGCGCATTCCGAATAGCTGTTATGCACAGTTCAAAGGTCATACAATTTTACATTTCTCATTTATTCTACACCTAGCTATTTACTAACCACCCAGTGCCTAAAGTCATACCTTTTACCTTTCAAAAGTCTGGAAATTTGATTTTGATATGTGAGTAGAACAAAGAAGTGGCAAATATTTTTGTTTTCACTTCAGTGGGGGTCTGTCACTCTAATGTGAAAAACCATATACTATAAAAAATAAAATATGGTCAACCACACACAACCCGGCATGTGCTTCCATCTCAACCCCTTGATGGAAACACAGCCTTGTTGTGTATGGTTGCCCATACATTATTCTCTATATAGAGAAGCCACATTTAGATCTTGTGCCCCAATTAAATCCCTTTCAATATAAAGTAATTCAGTTATCGTTTTGCCACTTTGAGAAGTGGTGTACCATTTGACAGACTGGGCCAATCTGCATGCCAAATAGTAGAAATGAAAATCAGGGAACTTAAGACCACCATTGCTCTTAAGTCTTGTTAGCTTATTATGAATCATTCTACTATTTGTATAACTCCACAAAAACTTGCTGATATTAGTTTGAGGTTCTGAAATACACTTTTTGGTATGAAGAAGGGAAGCAGTTGGAAATAATACAGTGCTTTGGGTAGAATGTTCATTTTAACTGCTTTCATCCTACCCCAAAAAACTACTGGAAGACAATTCCATTTTGCTAAAGAGTTAGATATGCTAAGCTTGAGATTTCTTAAGTTATCAGAAAAAGGTTTCTCTCTCATCCTATATAACTTAATACCCAAGTAATCTATTTTTTCTTTATCTAATCTTATACCTGTACTAGTTATTTCTTCCTTTTTATGTTTGCTTGCGTGCATGCGCAAGAAACATGATGTGACAGCTTAGTAGAGAAGCGGGTTGTGGAGGCGCGGCACTGTTATAGCCAAGGGAGGCACTGCATTAGGGGGCTTGGCAATGGTGGACCAATGGAGGCACAATGTGCCGATGACACTGGTCTCCAAAAGTGCACCAAGTTGTAACGTTTTCGCTGCAGCAATCAGGGGCCACCTCATCATTGCAGCATCAGTTATTGTGCTGCAATGAGGGAGCGACCCGTCATTGCAGGCCGGAACGTTAGCTAGCCTAATACTGTTTGTGAACATGGCGGGTGGCTTGCCGCCATGTTCATGAACAATATTATGCTGCTCCCATGCCGAGGGGGTGCCCATTCCCCCTCGGCAGCAAGTGTCCCCCCAGACGGTCTTTGTTTGCCGACGGGGTCCCCAATCCCTGCCGACTTCAATGCACTAATCTCCACCCGCTGTTGTTGTCTGCCGACGGGGGAGCCCCCTCCCTGTCGGCATGAAGAAACCCCCCCAACTCACTTTTGTTGCCTGCCGACAGGGTCCCCAATCCCCGTCGGCATGATGTCCCCTCCCGTTTCTTGTGTGCGATGGGGTGCCCAATCCCCAGCAGCATTATATCCCAGTTCTTGTTGTTCTGACAGGGGTGCCCAATTCCCTGTCGGCTACAGCTCCCCCTCAAAAGACTCCATTGGCATGCTGGGAGCCCACCCCAGCGTGCCAAATCCCCCTGTGAACTGGAAAACCATCCCGTGTAATCTGATTTTTTTCCCCCTGTGAACAGAAAATGGTCCCTTGCTGTCTCCGAGGCCCCCCACAACCCGCACCCACCACTGTGCCTGCCTCCCCACACCCCCCTCACCCCATACTTACCTCTGGAGTCTGGCGCGGCGATCTTGGTGGACGGGGAACACGTCTGCACTCTTCAAAGCTGACTGTGAACTGAGGAAATGCTGGCAAGCTGTATAATGGAATAAATAGGGTTTTTTTGAACTTTGATACATATCTCAGGCATGTTGTGGAATTTTGGCACCAAATTTTCAACATGGGCCTCATGAATTCTGTCACTGTCATTGCGTTAATCGAGCCCGAAGGGTGATTTTGCAGTCACTACGTGAAATCATCTTTTGGGACTGATTAACATAATGACAGTGCCAGTGTTCATAAGGTGGGCTCTCAAAAAGCCTATGTTGCAAATTTGGTGAAAAAATTCCTAAAAATGTCTGTTTTACAAGGGTGCATTGCACAGTTCCTACGCATGCTCGTAAGTTCACGAATTCTGAACATTTGCATTCCAGATTTTCAACATTGCCATTTTACCACACCTCCTTATGAGCAGTACAGCTGTCATGTTTCATATGTCGCCCAAAATGTGTTTCTGCGTATGTAGCGCACAATGGCGCATTCAGTGTACGAAATCAATGTTTGGGACAGATTAAGAAAATCACAGTGGTACTGTTCATGAGCAGAGGTCTTAAAATGGCTATGTTGAAAATTTGGAGAAAAAATTCCTAAAAATGACTGTTTTACAAGCGTGCATTGTGCAGTTCCTACGCACGCTTGTAAGTGCGCAAATTTTTAATATTTACACTCCAGATGTTCAACAATGCCATTTTAACACCTCCTTATGAGCAGTACAGCTTTAATTTTGCACATCTCACCCAAAATGTGTTTCCGGGCATGTAGCGCACAATGGCGCAGTAAGTGTGCGAAATCAATGTTTAGGATAGATTACAAAAATCACAGTGACACTGTTCATTAGCAGTGGTCCTAAAATGTCTATGTTGAAAATTTGGTGAGAAAAGTCCATAAAATGACTGTGTTACGAGCGTGCGTTGCGCAGTTTCTACTCACGCTCATACCTTCGCACATTTGCAATATTTTCACTCCAGATTGTCAACACTGCCATTTGTTCACACCTCCTTATGAACAGTACAGCTGTCATTTTTCACATCCCGGCCCAAATGTGTTTTTGCAGTTGCGGTGCAGACTAACACGGTCATTGTGGGAAATCCATGTTTGGGACACATTAGGAAAATCACACTGACACTGTTCATTAGCAGAGGTCCTACAATGGCTATGTTGAAAATTTGGTGACAAAAGTCCATAAAATGACTGTGGTATGAGCATGCATTGTGCAGTTCCACGGACGCTCTTAACTTCGCACATTTGCAATATTTTCACACCATATTTTCAACATTGCCATTTTTCCACACCTCTTTATGAACAGTACAGCTGTCATTTTCCACATCCTGGCCAAAATGTGTTTTTGCACTTCCAGAACAGAATTATGCGGTCGCTGTGGGAAATTACTGTTTGGGACATGTTACAAAAATCACAGTGACACTGTTCATTAGCAGAGGTCCTAAACTGCCTATGTTGAACATTTGGTGATGAAAGTCCATAAAATGACTGTGTTATGAGCATGCGTTGTGCAGTTTCCATGCATGCTTATACCTTTGCACATTTGTAATATTTTCACTCTAGATTTTCAACATTGCAATTTTTCCACACCTCCTTATGAACAGTACAGCTGTCATTTTTCACATCCTGGTCGAAATGTGTATTTGCAGTTCCGGCGTACACTACCATGGTTGTTGTGGGAAATCAGTGTTCAGGACACAGTAACAAAATGCCAGTGATGCTGTTCATGAGCACAGGTTGTTAAATGCATGTGGTGAAAATCTGGGGATGAAACTCCATAAAATGACTGTGTTACGCACATGCATTGCGTAGTTTCCACGTATGCTTGGAAATGCAAGCATTTTTAATATTCCCACTACACATTTTCAGCATTGCCATCCCTTCATGCCTCCCTATGGAGGGTACAGCTGTCATTCTTCACATCTTGTCCGATCTGTGTTTTCATACCTGTGGTACAGAATGGCACTGTCACTGTTGGAAGTCAGTTTTCGGGACACATTGACAAAATCACACTGCCACTGTTCATGAGAAGAGGTCCCAAATGCTTTCATGAGGTGGGGTCACAAAAAGGCAATGTTCAAAATTTGTACTGTGAATATCAACACACGCCCGAGGCATTACGGTTTCTAACCATAACGTCCTACTCTGGACAGACAGACAGGCATCGGGGTGTGCCTTTGGATTGCCAACTGTACTGCTCATGCCATCCCACCCCCACCCCCCAGCCACTGACAGGCAGCAAGGTGTACCTTGGACTCTTCGTCCCAAGACTTCACCCCATTCTGCTATGCTGCACCCATTTCAACGTATGTCCTTTTGGAATGGGGTGACTGTGAAGACAAACACCCTAAGGCACAGCTCAACACGTGTCGGTGTCTGAAGAACAGGATGAGGTGACATGGCTTGACCGTCATGGGTGTCGACACAAAATCTTACCCCACATCCTGTCCATCTCTACAGGATGGAGGTGCAGTTCATGTGAAGTTCAGTATTTCACTGTCATTCCTATTCTGCATCTGTCTAACTCCTGCATTTCTAATGCTAATACCAGTAAGCAAACATTCGGCATTGACAAATGCTTGTTACAGTGTCTGTTTAAAGGAAGAAAAGTAGACTTTTCTTTGTTCAGCTTATAACTGGACATTTTTCTGAAGTCATTTAATATTTCAAGTATTTTATGGATTTTCTTTCAGGGGGATCTTGTAATAAGATGAGGATATCACCTGCATAAAGGGAAATCAGGTATTTTTTACTTTGGACAGGGATGCCCAAAATATTCTTGTCATGTGATATCTTCCTGAACAGTGACTCTATTGTGAGATTAAAGAGTAGATGGGATAGCCTGGCCCAGTGGTGCTGAGGGTTGAGGTGCTGGATGCCACACCTCACTCCACGCCGGTGACCCAAGTTCGGGAACTAGCCTGGGCCATTGGGGGTCGGCAGGGGAGGACTGGGATCAAGCGTCCATTGACTGCTCTCCCAGTTCTGAGGAAGGGGTGGGACACACACCACACTCTGGCAGTCCTTGGGGATGCCCAGCAGTATTGTGGATGCGTGGGTGTCGGGAAGGGGGGAGCACGGCGGACATCTGCACGTTAAGTGCATGGACATCATTGCATGTCCATGCTCCCATTGGGGAGAAAATGGAAAAAGGCTGGGCGTGACCAAGCAGCTTGATGGCCGCACCCTGCCGTGCGGGGAGAACTGTCATGGAATCATGCTGGGGAGTTGGTGCCGGTCCAGCTGGTAGGAATGGGGGAGCCCTCCAGTGGATCTGCCAAGGCTGTGCTGGCTCCCCCATCATGTGAGTGAGCCTGCTGCTCTCCCCGCAGGCAGGGCTGGTGGCTGGATGCCCCCGCCGGTAAGGTGTGCAGCAGTGGAGGAAAAAGAGCTGCGATAAAAAAGAAAAAGAGTAGATGGGATAAGGGGTAGCCTTGTCTTGTCCCTCTTTGGAGCGGAAAATTAGAAAAAAACAACCCATTGATAATGACAGAAGCAGGCAAGTTTTGATACAGGAGTCTTATCCATTTAGAGAACTCTTCCAGGAAGCCATATGAGTCTAGTATGATAAAAATATGGGGCCACAAAACTCTATCAAAGGCCTTCTCCACATCCAATGAGAAAAGGCCAGATGCAATCTTAGTCTGTTGGCTGTTCCCATGATATGGAATATTTTCCTTGTATTATCTGCTGCCACTCTTCCCTTCAGGAAACCCATCTGCCGATTGTCAACTAAAAATGGATAACCTGTTCCAATTTGTTTGCAAGAACCTTTGCCAGTATCTTAACATCTGTATTAATGAGCAATATAGGTCTATAGTTCTTGCAGTCATCATGTTCTTTACTAGGCTTAGGAATAAGTGTAATTTAGCTCATCATCATATCATGCGGTAATGATTCTTTTAGCCAAGCTTCCTCATATAGTTTAGTTAGGATTGGAGCAGTTTCATCCCTTAACTTATGATAACAATTTGATAAATAACCATCTGGACCTGGGGCCTTGTTTTTCTTAAGTGCTGTAACTGCAGAAGTGATTTTGAGTTCCTCTATTTGCCTACCTAATAAGTTTCTATGACTTTCTGGAACCTTGGGCAAGTGAATACCCATGCAAAACTTAGCTAAGGCCTCTGATGGTAAGCTTGCAGTACTGCTATATAGGTCTTGATAAAATTCTCTTAAATTCCTGGTTTATCCCTTTCTGGTCGATTATTAATACATCTTTCTCCAAGTCCTTAATTTGACAAATCCCCACTATTTTGCTACAATCTTATGGTCAGTATTTTGGTAGCTCTAGGACCTGAGTCAATATAGTTAAGTCTTGATCACCTAATTGCAAACTCTGCTTCTCCTCTAATAAGTTCAAAGTATTCTATTTTCAGTTTAGACCAATGAGCTTAACTATCATTAGATGTATCAGATATCAGTTCTTTTTCAACATATCTTATTTTGTTCAGAAGCATTTCTTGTTTGTTTGTTTTTTCTAATAGCTGAGGAGGTCCTAACAAGATATCCTGTCAGACTGCATTTAAGACACTCCCAGGTATTTATCCATGAGGTATCAACCAGATCATTACACTCCAAATAAGTTGAAATTTCTTTCTTGACCTTTTCAAGCAACCTATCATCCTTCATCAGGAAATTATTAAGCTTCCAACGTCTTGAGATTACGGCATGATTTTTTTCCATGAAGGAAATTAGGACTTGTGAATGATCAGAAATAACTTATTCAAGGATACAAGTGGATGAAATTAATTCAGTCATGGCCTTAGGATCATAAATTTGATCTATCTTGGAACCAGAGTGACAGTAAATTGACCAAAAGGTATATGTCTTATCTTTGGGATGAAAGACCCTCCAGGCATCAATTAGGCCTAATGTAATGATCATATTAGGAGGCAGTATAGTGCAGTGGTTTAAGGGTCTGAGCTGCAAAGTTGGTGACCTCCAGCAGACCAGACCTGGGTTTGAGTCCCACAGTTTCCTCTTGAATATTGTGTGACCCTGAGCAAGTCGCTTAACTTCCCTGTGCTCCCAGGTCACACCTGTAAAAAAGCTTTCAGCTTAGTGTGCTACTCCTGGGTAAACAACTAAAAAATATATATATAAATTCTGTAAATCCCTATCATATTTATTGATGCTATTAGTGTCTCCAGCTAAGATAATTGTGCTGCCCATGAAAGCACTAAGCTCAGAGCAAAGAACATTAAATAACTCATGCATAAGACCCATTGGTCCATACACATTAGCAAGAGTAATTTCTTTGTCACCCATTTTTCCATTAACAACAATAAAATATCCCAGCGGATCAGCTACAATGGTGCTCATTTGAAAATTAAGACCGTTTTAAGAGGTATCAGTACACCTGCTTTTTTGGAATTAATTCCTGCTCCATACATCTGCCCTGCCAACTCCCTCCTTATCAAATTAATAGAGTCACCATATAGGTGCAATTCTTGTATGAAAACTATAGAAGGGTCAAGGTTTTTGAGATGTCTTGAATGGAATATCTTTTCAACTTATGATTAAGGCCTTTAACATTCAATGTAATTAAATAAAACATTTTACTAGTTGTAATTGACAAATTTTAGGATTCTTGCAAGATTTCTGTATTTAAACCATAGAGATTTGATCACCAAAAGTAGAGATAATCTCCCGTAAAGACAACACATTTTTTTTAGTATGGCATGTAGAAAGAGCTGGCTCAAGATGCTGACAAAAAGGTGTATAGAGAAAAGGAAAAAGAGATAGAAAAGAAAAGTATCAACAGTGTTAAACTCAAAGATTTCTAAAGATAGAGCCCCTACCCCAACCCACTCCTATGCCGGTTCCAGAATGTAGCCACAGGAAATAGCTATCAGCAGAGAACCCCAAACCCCCTGCCCACCCATCACATAACTTTACTAGCTTGCATATTGCTGTAAAAACAAGAATAAAGTATAATTGGACAAGCAGTTAACATCAGGTTTTAAGCCTAAATGGATATACTTGTAAGTAACCAAACTGGAGATATTATTTTAGAACATTGCACTAAACCATATTCTTAAAGTGAAAAGCAATAGTATCTACGATCCAAAATCCCCTAGCATATGACACCCATTGTAATTTAAAAGACTTCAAAGGGTTATGGTTTATGTAAGAGGAACCTACGCAACTGCATGCCAAAGAGTGATATATTACTGGTCCCACTTTGGGAGCCTGTACTAAAGTGCATTTTAGCCACTTATGAGGTTAACGTTCCACAGTAACCTCCCACAATATCTCTACACGTTTTACTTAATGTATGATAAGTAGAATCACCCTAATGGGCTCTTGGATAACTAAGAAGCACTTCAGTAATCCATTAACTACCCACCAGTCTAAACTGCTTCAGTGGATTTAACTTCTGTTAGCATTTCTTATCAGAGGTTAGCAAGCGTCAGGGGCCGTATTAACAGCCTTCAATAAAGAAAAAGTAAATCATATGTACTGTGTGTCCTAGGTCATGTACATAACACTTGTAATTAGCCCTCTGTACTCTCTGTAGCATTAGGTAGTAGAGTAACTCTATTACTGAAACTCAGTTCCCTTCCCTTCTGCTCTATTGCAATGTATGTAGTTGAAGATCAACAGCATATAATAACCAAACTTGTAATGCTATTAAGTCATAGGCTTGGCTATTAAGTATTTAGAGACAGAAACTTCTAAAAATAAAAGTGAGTATTCACAAGAAGGTAAAATAAATTTCTAAGGAGGTTCACATCACGTTATTGGTTCCTGGTAAGCACTATAAATATAGCAATAAATCTCAGTTGTAAAACCCTTTTGTATTAAAAGACCATGCACCTTTAAGACATTTCTGCAGAAGCACTTGCTGTAGTTACTGCCAGTGCTGGTCCATCGCTGATGATTTGAGTGTAAATAAAAGGCGATCATCCTCAGAACACTACAAAAGCGTAAATGAAATAACATTAGGGCAAGTGTTTATATTAACCTTAGTTGTAGTAAGATATGCCCTTAAGGCTGACCAATTCCAGCACTGTGAATTGAACTTAATGTCATGCAAAAGTTCCCATCAATGAAGCTAAGAAAAGCAGAGAGTACTGGCAAATAGTATTGTAACTAAAGGAATTGTACTCCCAAAAGCCACCACGGCATGTATTACGTGCTCTCCAACTGATCCAAGTCAATCAAGGGTGTGACACTTAGGAAGCTGGAGACCAGTGTTCCAGTAATTTTGAAGTAGCAACTGCCAAACAGTCATCAATAAAGCAAAACGGTGAATTCTGAAAAATTCTGAAAACATCAGAGAGGCAGTAAGTCATGCAGAGGGAACTTACTTGTATTCAAGGAGCTGCACAAGTATTGTAGTACTTCAGGAAAGCAACCAAATGTAACAAGCACAGAACTACTAAGCAAAACGTTTAGAAAATCTTCTCTTTTTTAAATAAAACCATTAGGTATATGTTCCCTGTAGGGCATAGAAACCAAAGCAACTGGGTTAGAACAACCACCATAACAAGCACCCACACTAGAATATGCAATTAAATGCTGTAGGACGGGGGTAACACTAGTTGCAAACAGTGAGCTGGACCTCCCACATAAACTACCTGCATTACCATATCATCAGTAGGCACGGAGAGAAGCGGAAGCCCAACTCAGTCTTTCTTCTTCTTCACTACACCTCATTCTGTAGAATATCCATTCCATAGTTGCAAGAGAAATATATCATGACCACCAAACCTACCTTTAAAATTAGCAGTTGTGAATAGCAAGCAGCAGAACATGCTCTATAGTTAAAAAGATGCTTTTCATGAGTCTCAGATTAGGCACCACCTCATCTGATGTTGTCGAGCCTCCGCTCCCCACCGTCAGGTTTACAGCAACCCAATAGAGCAAGTGCTTAAATTCAGTGTGACCAGATTGCTTGCTGTTACTAAAAATGGAGCCAGCATGTTGTCTTCTTTCTTTTCCTGCTCATGTGAAAGTTGGTTGAGAAAAGCAGCCTGGAGGGAAACAAGTCGGACCCCAATATCCCCAAATCCCTCAACAACACAGGAGCATAACTGTAAGTCTCAGCAAGGGCAAGGGAATTTCACACTGACAACTGCAAAAGGGGAGTGTAACAAATAAAAAATAAATCAATGTCGGTGCTTGAAACCCAGCCAGCGTTCCCCACCACTTTACAAAATACCATTCCATTTTAACATCCGTTAGAGATTATTGCGAGTATCTAAAAGTTAAAGTCAGTAAATAGGGAAGAAAACTCTCTCTTTAAGCTAACTTTTGCTGCTTCATAGCCATTACAGTCTTTGGGGCCATCTGCAGACCAGACTTTGAACAACGTAGGATAGAGCAGGATGTATTTTAGGTTTGCCTCTCTGAGCTTCTTATTTATCGGGTAAAAAGCATCCCACTTTTGAATAACCTCAGGGGGCAAGTCATTGAAAACTTTTATTTTACATCCTTCATACACTCTTCATAGTCGAGTTAGAAGGGAGAACCCAAAGGGTACAGGTTAATGGGATGCAATCAACGGAAGGCAGGGTCACCATCAGGGTGTCCCAGGGCTCAGTGTTGGGACCTCTGCTCTTCAATGTTTTTATAGCAGACATCACTGACGGACTGGAAGGGAAGGTGTGTCTGTTCGCAGACGACACCAAGATATGTAACAGGGTGGACACCTCAGAAGGAGTGAGCAAGATGGAAGTTGACCTCAAGAAACTAGAAAAATGGTCTGGAGAGTGGCAGCTGAGATTTAATACCAAAAAATGCAAGGTCATGCACATAGGAAAGAAAAACCCAATAAAGGAGTATTACATAGGAGGTGAAAGACTAGCAACCTCAAACCAGGAACGAAATCTGGGAATCATAATCTCAGATGACTTGAAGGTTAGTAAGCAGTGTGAGAAAGAAACGTTGAAGGCCAACAGAATGCTGGACTGCATTAGGATGGGAATCACGAGCAGGAGCAGAGAGGTGATACTACCACTGTATAGATCACTGGTCAGGCCTCACCTGGAATACGGAGTCCAGTTCTGGAGGCCTCAACTCAGGAAGGACATTGACCAATTGGAAACAGTACAGAGAAAGGCAACAAAAATGATTCAGGGTCTGCAGTACATGTCCTACGAGGAAAGACTTAGGGACCTAAATATGTACTCCCTGGAGCAGAAAAGAGAGAGGGCAAGGGGACATGATTGAAACATTTAAGTACATAAAAGGCACTAATAAGGTACAGGCACAGGAACTTTTTCACTTCAAGAAGGGCTCCAGGACCAGGGGACATGACCTCAGGCTGCAAGGAGGGAGGTTCTCCACCAACACCAAGAAGTTTTTCTTCACAGAAAGAGTCATGGATGCCTGGAAAAGCCTACTCCAAGAGGTTGTGGGGTCAACACTGTGGGGGATTCAAGAATGTATGGGATAGATACAAGGGAGCCCTGACTACAAAGGGCAACTAAAGTGTCAAAATAGGTCCAAAACAAATGGGCAGACTAGATGGACCTAGCAGTCTCCTTCTGCCATCAACTTCTATGTTTCTATGATTATTTGTTTGCCTCGGAGCATCTTTTGTACATGGACTTTATGCTGAAAATAAAGAAACTTAAATATAATGGACCTGGGCCTTGCATTAGGACCTGGGTCTGGTTTTAGGGATCTATGTGCTCTTTCCAGGACATACCGAGCATAGTCAGGAGGTGGACCAGCAATGGCAATCAGCAATTTATTGATGAAGACAAGCAGATCACTACCTTCCAGCCCTTCCTTCACCCCAAATATTCTTAGATTGTTCCTACAACTTCTGCTCTCCAAGTCCTCTACCTTAGCTTCTACATTAGTAATGTGCTTGGCCATATATATATATATATATATATATATATATATATATATATATGGTACAGTAGTGCTACCATAGTTAGGGTGAGCCATTTCTATATTAAACCAAAATTTTGCACCTTAATAACTTTGCAACCATTTAATGGATTTGCCTGAAATTTGGAATCGCGATCAAGAACCATAGGCCTTGGGATCTACCAAGTTTCGTACTGCTTCGGATGTCTGTGCTGCGGAGTTGATGAAAATGATCTGTCTTGTGACATTTATGCTTTTTCGAAATTCTACGGTCGCGCCTACAGGTCGTACGGTTTGCGTGAACGGTCCGAAATCTTCAAGGAGCATGCGGCTGGGGTCCCTGATGTACCTTTCGAATATTTCATGAAAAAATATTAAACGGTTCAAAAGTTATTCAAAAAACAGTTTCCCATTATAAGTCAATGGGAAAAGTTAACAAAAAGTTCGATAGTGTCGCAAATGCACTTTTTAGTGTCGCAAATGGCCCAGTTAGTGTCACAAATCCGCCATCTTGTTTTCAGTTGGTGATCAGAAAAATGGTTGGCATTTAAAATTGAGACCCTCTAGCAATCTAATTCTTTTGTATTCACCTAGTCGGGCCCTGAGGATGCTAGCCATGTCTTTATTTGGGGTAAAACACCCCAGAAATATGTTTTCAAATTTCTGGAAAAGTAGTGTCATAAAGTAGTGTCGAACTAGCGAAAGTGTCACATTTTTTTTGAAAATACTAGCCAAATCCGACACCTTTAGCGACCACTGCTCAAAAATAGTAATTCTTTGGCACTCCACTGCAAAAGAGCGGTTGGGAGTTTTAGGCTGAAATTTGGAGGAAGCATGAAGACATCTCACAGATGTGCCTTTCAGTGTTGTTTTGAAAAATATTACATTACGGAAAAGTTGCGACACTCCAAATTTGACGGTTTTTCCCATAGGATAACATTGCGGCGCCCAACGCATTGCAGAAATCCTTTGGCACCCTGCTGCAAAATAACGGTTTGGTCTTTTTTCCTGAAATTTGGATGGAAGACAGCCAACAGCCCACAGATGTGCCTTTCAGTGGTTTGGTGAAAAAACATTACAGGGAGGCAAAGTTATGGTGCTCTGAACTTTTCATTTTTTCCCATAGGATAACATTACGGCGTTAGCCGCGCCTTTCAGGGCCCGTATCTCGGAAACGGTGCGAGATACGAACTTTTCGTTGGAAAATTTCTTAGCACCCAATGGGGCTAAGATTCAAATTAGCCAGGACAGTTGTAAATAATATGACTTTTAAATTTTTTTTCTACGTCGTACGGTTCCTGAGATATAATGTATTTAGTATTCCAAGATCTCATTTTCTGCGCCGATACTCATTATTTTGCATACATTATTTGTACTCACTGTCTTTCTCAATGCAGGTTTTGGGGAAAACCAGCCTGTGCGCTTACATTACTGTTACTGTTGCCCTTTCCGCTTGCGGTTCCGTACCCGTTTCACTTACCGTTGACGTCTGCGCCACCATGTGCGTTATCCTTTGCGTTTTCATTTGCGCTTGCGTTTCTGTTATTTTTTGCCATTTCTGTCTACAGTACTGTTTATCTTTCTGTTTCACCATGCCCATTGACATTTCTGTTTGCAGGCACCATGTTACTATGTGACAACACATCACGTGGCAGACCATTCCCGTCTACGCCACCATGTGCGTTACCCTTTCTGTTCTCATTCGTGCTTGTGTTACCATGTGCGCCACTGTTAGCATTTCTGTTTGCGTTGCTGTCCCTGTTAGTATGCCACAAGACATCATGCGGTGGGAGCGCGGGGCCCAGAGGGCACCGTGCTCCCGCTGCTTCATTACATTCACTATTTCTTGTTATCATTCTCAAAAAGAAGGGAAATTAGAGGCAAAAAACTCAATTTAATGGATTAGTTAGGGTTGTTCCTAGCGACAAAAGTGAGAATTAAGCTGTTGGGTTGAAAACCCTGCACCCACCACCCCCAAACCGGCATTGGGGTGTGATTGGGATCATGGGTCCTAACTCTCACCCCATTCTCCTATACTTCTGCTGCTTTACACATGTCATGGGGTGAGAGTTAGGGCTGATGATCCCAATGCACACCCCAATGCCACCACGTGCGTCATCCTTTGCGTTTTCATTTGCGCTTGCGTTTCTGTTACTTTTTTGCCATTTGTGTGTACCGTACTGTTTCTCTTTCTGTTTCACTTTGCGTCACCATGCACATTGACATTTCCATTTACAGGCACCATGTTACTATGTGACAAGACATCACGTGGCACACTGTTCCCGTCTATGCCACCGTGTGCGTTACCCTTTCTGTTCTCATTCGCACTTGTGTTACCTTGTGTGCCACTGTTAGCATTTCTGTTTGCATTGCTGCTCCTGTTACTATGCCACAAGACATCATGTGGCGGGAGCGGGGGCCTCCCGCCACCGCATTACATTCACTATTTCTCAATATCATTCTCAAAAAGAAGGGAAATTAGAGGCAAAAAACTCCGTTTAATGCATTAGTTAGGGTTGTTTCACAGCGACAAAAGTGAGGAAATTCGCTGTTAGGGTTGAAAACCCTAACTCCGAATTCACCCCCCCCAGCACCACACACACACAGACACACACACACATTCAAGTATGGGGGAGGACCAAGTCAACACAACCAATGACAGACATCCAGCAGCAGGTGACAGAAATAACAAACAATTGTCTAAATGTACTACGAGACATCCCACCCACCTGACCAGGTACTGCATGCTCAGTGGAGATCAACAGCAAAAACTGAGGCCATGTACACAAGCGTACACATCTCTGATTGCAGCTGCACAAACGTACCACACTTAGTAGTTGCATGCCTACCTACGATGCCCCACACCACACCACACCACAACTGGTACTGTGCTGTTATTCAATATAAATGCTGAAGGTGCATGATGACAGTTGTAGAAAGGTTTTAACATTACTGAGTATACATTAATTAAGAGAAGCACATAAATTAACTACAAGACACTAGCATGCTCAAGATAAAAGTAGTGATACATTTAGTAGGTGATTTACATAGTAGTACATTTACTGCAATGGTTTACTCAACATAGAGAGGCTGATGTAAACGTATGGAAAAGCATTGCCTGTTCAACGCTGAAATTGGTACTGCCAGTATCACATGCATTCTTACTGATGAAGGTGTACTGCTGATGTACATACATAGACCTTCAGTGTGTTTCAATGTTAAAGATGCAGTAAGTATTCTTTGTAAGAAAGATTGTAATTGCATGGATCAGGCCAAGCAACTTCTAAATATCATAGCACTACTGAGCCAACAATGATGTACCTGTATCGGACATGTATATAGGATAGATTTCCTGTAGGCACTTACTGAGTATGTTGTACCTGATAAAGACAATCTCATTGCATCTGTGATGACTAACTTATTCAAATAGTAATACATTTGCTATTGTTGCAATGAGTGATCTATGCCACTTATGGACACAGTGTGATTTTTTTAACAGTTGTTTCATACTCAGGCTGTATGCCTACTGTTTGGGTTTGCCACACTTCTGTCACTGATGCTATCAAAGTGATAACTATGTTAATTCTGCTACAACAGGAATCAAGTAGGTATGGTGTAGATATAAACAGAATGTCTTTTAGTATTGATTTAACTCATAATGGGGTAAGTGTACTATAACAGCAGGGGTTATCCTCTATCACTGAGTCTGTCAGTTATAATCACACTAGGGTTTCGATGACTGTAATGATCAAGTTACACTGTTCATCTTCATGAGTTCATATTCACAGCCATTCTCCAGTAACTAGACAGTGTATGGTGTAACTGGGTGGGACACTGTGTTGCAAAGCTGCTGCAGTGCCTAGCAGAGGGAGAGTATCTACTCATAAAGACAATTAAACAATAAGGCATGACCAACAGTTATGTTAAATGGTCTGTTAATCACCCTGTAGGGGTTTAATGTTGAATGAGGCATATCCGAAAGTGCCACATGTCGCTAGACAGTGATAAACTGACCATTAACATAATACCTGGGAGTGGCTTATTGCTATCATAATAAAACTGTTTTTAAACAACATTAAACCATGTTCATCATATGGTTAGGCTCTACATGTATGTTAATAAAAACTAAACATAAGGCTGTTACAATGTTTACAGTCAATTAGAAAGCTGCATTTCTCAAACCCTTGTTATAATCAGAGATATTATACCTGTACAACTCCTTGGTTTTGCTGAACTCTGTTGCTCAGGTGGCCCACCACAAGTGGTGTGGTCTGGTGTGGGGCATCGGTAGGTAAGGCCATGCAACTACTAAGTGTGGTACGTTGTGTGCAGCTGCAATCAGGGATGTGTACGTTTGGTGTACATGGCCTCAGTTTTGCTGTTGATCTCCACTGAGCATGCAGTACCTGGTCAGGTGGATGGGGATGTCTCATAGTACATTTAGACAATTGTTTGTTATTTCTGTCACCTGCTGCTGGATGTCTGTCATTGGTTGTGTTGACTTGGTCCTCCCCCATACTTGAATGTGTGTGTGTGTCTGTGTGTGTGTGGTGCTGGGGGGGGTGAATTCGGAGTTAGGGTTTTCAACCCTAACAGCGAATTTCCTCACTTTTGTCGCTGTGGAACAACCCTAACTAATGCATTAAACGGAGTTTTTTGCCTCTATATATATATATATATATATATATATATATAGACATACACCTTCTCTGATGTTTTTTCAACCATGTCCTCTATACTACTACCGCTTCCCAAAGCTTTGGAACTCACTGCCACCTACTATCAGACTTTCCTCTTCCCCATCTTTAATTTCCTTAGCCCTTCACAATTTCTGTTCTCCTAACTGCACTTGTTCTTAGCCCCCCTTCAACACTCCCCATCCTGGGGCATTATTCTTTAGCCCTACTTTACTTCTATTCACCTAACTGTACTTGTTCTTAGCCCCCTTTCACAACCCTCCCAACCCTTGTACACTACCCCCTACTCCTCTATTCATGACTTACCTCCTGTCTCCTAACTGAACCCTTCCTCTGATTACATCTTCACATGCTACCTCCTATTATGCCCCATACTACAACCTACTGTGCCATTTTGGCACTCTGCTACCATCCACAACCTACTGTGCTATTTTGACATGCTACAACAGTCCTTCTCCCCCACAACCCCCTCTTCCCCCTACTGATGCTCTCCCCTTTTTCCATTCCTAATTTACCTCTATTTTCTCCAGCCTCCCTATTCCTTATGTAACCCCTCACCCCTGCCTTTTGGAAAAAATGACAGGTGGCATGCTGTTGAAGCTGACAGCAGTACCTGGTGGGGACTGGGTTTGGGGAGGATTAGGTTGCTCGGCATAGGGGGCCTAGGTTTGGCTACTCTGCACAGGGGCACCCAAGTAAATCTGAACACAGGAAGCAATAACTGTAATGTCCAGAACCAGGAATGGGATTCTGCAGTGTGGCTTTTATTCACATCCAAGCTGAACAAACAAAGCATAGATGGACCCCCATGGGGCTACATTCCTGGTAATGCAGATTAGAGACAACAGAACACTTCTTCACTATTTCCAGCTCTCAGGCTCTGAACCCACCAGGCACACAGCCCGGACTTGCACGCAGCTTTGGGTACACAGCCCGACTTGTACACTACTTGGGTTTTCCCCCCAGGCCCGGCTCCTCCGCCAGCCACTTGATCCACAGTCCATTCTGGGAAATAAACCAGTTTTCCTGTTGTGGCTCCCCAAACCACCTTAGAGCCTTCGACTCCTAGAGGGAATTTTCCTTCCAATCCCACATCTAGGTACTTCCCTCATCACTGGCCAAGTGCATGAGGCAAAGTAGAAATCCACAGAGCAAATCCGTAGAGGTGGACCTGGTCACTAAAGATAGGGGGTCTCCCACCTCCAGCTCCCACAATCCATACCCGGCCATTTCTCTGGAAACTAAACAACTCTTTTCTGAAAGCTTGGCAATGTAGATTACTGTGTAGACGTATGTCACATCTCCTCTACATGTCTTGACTTCCCATAAGTGCTGGACTTGAACATACTTTTACTTTTGGCTAAGCCCATTACTCTAGGCCTCCCACTAACTCATTAGTCCAATCCCCACTATCACACAAGTCCCAGGGTGAAAAATATAGGCCCTTTAGAAAGAGCAGAAACTCACCCTCCGGTTGCAGGTGCCCCACAGGTGATTCACAAATCTTCTTGTTTCCCAAAAACTCTTGAACAAATAGGCAGCTTCTCCACTAGCAGAAAAAAACCAGGGGGTTGCCCCTGGAATATGCAGGACAACCTTTCCTGCTCCATCCCCTGAGGGATGGGGCACTGAGACCCGAATCAGCGGCCTCCACCACTTCAAAAACTATCTTCTGTGTCTCTCTTTTGGTGGAAACACACACCTTTTTTCTGAATGTAGCCCTATGTCAGGGCTGAGACTCCAAGAGCCTAACCAGAGCTGCTGTGCTGCTTTCTCAGCAAGCTCCAAACTCCAACTGACCTACAGAATGCTGTTCAAACCTCCCAACATTCTACTCCAACTCCCTGCTGCAGATTCCATTGTGGCTCATGCAGCTGTGACAGTTCTATGCTGATATCCCTCAGTCTCAGCTGAGACTGAGAACAGAGTGAGACAGTGTGAACCCCATTTAACTGGAGTTTCACAAGCTGCCTTCCCTGCCTACCACTAGGTCTTACTGGGATTCTAGTAACCCCGGGTAACAAGGGGGTTACACTCACCCTTGACCAGGAAAATGACTGTCCGCAGTCATTGTTTACCCAGCTTTAGGCCATCCCACCCTATGTGCTACCTGTGGAGGGGGTGATCAGGCCCCCTCCTACCATGTGCAAGCACAGGCAGGCAACACTAAGGGCTTAGAGGCCTTTAGCTGACATATCAGCCTCTACACTACCCACTTACTATGGACACCTAGTGGCTCTGGTAGAACTGTCCAGAGCATAGCCCTAATAGCTCAGCACTGCAACCCCTACTGCAGGTCAGGGCCACAGCCTGTCTAGCCCCCCTAGCCCTCTAGGGAAAACCTGTCTGCCTCTAACTTAATACCCCAAAAGCAAAAACAACCCGGGGACCTCCCCGACCTTGGGCAACCTGAAACCACACACCAAAAATAATACCACATTATTATATCACTTTACTGCCTCCTCCCTACCCCCACAACCACACCTGTGGAAGGAAAGGGTTAATACAGTAACAACATCAATAACAACACCACAGTACTTTAAATTACTACACACTAAAGTACTAGTGAGGAACTCCGATGAGCCCCTCCTCCTCTTCTTGTCTTCTCTTCTATCTTCTCCAGGAACACCTGCAAGAAAAAGAAAGACAACACACACTCCTAATCTGCATATACAGTCTACCTAAACCCCTACCATCAAAACACTGAAGAATCCCAAAAATATTTTTTTTTTAGAAAAAGGTAGAAAACAGTATATACATTAGAAAACAATGACATTATTTACAATACACATTTGGGGGGATGGAGTGCCCTAAAAGTCCCAACTAGTGACCACAATGCCCGAAGGCTAGTCCATTAAAGAGTCTCTCCTGGGCTGGAGCCCTGTGGAGCACAGTTCTAACAGGCCAAAGTCCCGAAGGGGAGAATCTTTGAGGACAGTTCACACATGTTGGAGTCTGCTAGTGTAGGGTGTATACTGCAATGTCATAAAGATAGGAAAGTTCCGACTTACCAGCCCCTTGTAGAATGGAAAATTCTGAACCAAACTGCACCTCTGACGAAGACTCTCCCTGGCAGCATTTCTTCCGATACAACTGGGCGGACATCTTCCAGGAACCACAGGAGGGCACATCTGAGAACTGCTGGGCTGATGTCATCTCTGGAGATGGAACCTTAGAACAGGAACAAAAGGAAAACAGCTGGTCCGACGTCATCCGATTACCAGGCGATGGCTCAGGATACAGCTGGGCTGGTGTCCTCTCTGGACCTGAAGTCATCTGATGGGCCAGTCGATGGATTCTGGAAAGGCCAGTACACTGTAGAACTGATGAATGTGGGGCATCTGAGTCCTGGATGTCCATACTGGTGAATCAATAAAGGCACTTCACAGTCTGGTGTGGCAGTATTGACTACCACTGCTCGGCTTTGCATTTAGTGCGCACGGGTACATTTGCTGGGAGGTCCTTGCACTGAGGCCAATAGTACCGGGGGTCAGGAGCTTGAATTATTACCCCGTCTGGGTGCACATAATTCACCCTGTGGGAGATTTCATGTCCCTCTCCATCCACTATTCGCACTCTGTCCATAAACAATGTCCTGCCTCTCTTCCACTGGGTATACTTCTCATGAAACAGTCTGTTCTTCACATGCTTGTTTGCCCCAGGATGCACACCTTTCATTGCTTCAGCACAGATCCAGGATTTCCTGCTGTTCTCAATATCCTCCCAGACTTTCCGAGGAAAAATAGGAAAGGTCATACCATAGATCTCATTTGCCTTTCTACGAACCAGTCTCTCCTCTTTACTAGCTTTGGTCAACCTGAGACCGCTGGCCTGGCTTGGGGGTGGCCAGTCATGGTTCTGCCAGCTACGCATCCTTAATGAAATTAAAAGCGGATCCCTGACTTCTTCTTCTTGTATAGCCAGGGCAGTGGCATCACCACTCTCTTCCATGCATTCCTCCAAGGCAAGATCTTGAGGCTGTGTACTCGTTCCTTTTTCACAAGGCCACATAGGTTCCCCCTCATCTTCCTCTTCACTGAGGATCTGAGCCCAGGAGTGAGCAGTCGTCCTCACTCCTGAGACTATCCACTCATCACTAGGCATGGAGGTCGACACCTCCCACTCAAAGGCCTCCCGCATCTCATCTTCTCCTAAGAGACTTGGGCTAGGCCCCCCCCCTCCAGGGGTCTACTGATGCTTTATCCAAACTTTCCTTCTGGGATCCAGCATCTGAAACTTCAACTTCTGGTTCCGTCTCTAACTCTGCATCATCTAGCTTTGTGCCACACTCACCCAATGGGCCTTCTTCCACAGGCTCTGCCTGGTGCTGTGTGCTGCCAACTGCAGATTCCTGAACCTTTGTCCATGTGGGAGCCAAACGAATTTGAGGCGCTTTATACAAGCCATATTTTTCTAGGCATCCAGTGCAGTAAGGAATCATGAAGATGTCCCTTCCAGCTCTCAAGCATATTTGACACGCGTGCACTGAAAAACCAGGAATCGCCACATGAGGAGGCAGTTGTCCTCCATAGCACCACTTTTCAATATCCCTCAGTCTATTCACTGCTGCTGTTACTGCAACCCGAGCATGATCCGGATAGCGAGCTGGTCCTGAGGCCATAACTGCAGAAAAACAAACAAAAGCTCACTGTAACTGAAAGTCCCACTTTGCTGAACACTTTCTTTACTTTTTAAAATGGCTCCTCTGCTGCTGTGTTTACTTTACTACCCCACCCTGTAATGGCGGCGGCAGCACTCCTGTGCATCAACATTCAGAAACTCAGGCAAGCCATCATGACATCCTGACGACACACACTACTGATAACTTTTGCTTAAACTGCACAAACTTGCACTGTTCTTGTTCTAAACACATTTACATGATTTTTCATGGACTTTTCACTTGCTGGAAACATTTCTTTGACTCACAGTCCCTTAAAGCTTCAGGTTTTTAAGCACAGGATTGCCTGTAAAACTAGTGCTGCACATTTGGCTACAACTCACAGTCTCTCTCTCTGGCTTTAAACTTTAAACTGATGCTGAACTCAATATTATGCACACAGTCAATGGCTTAACAGACTTGCACTTGCTGGCAGGACTTGACACAGTCGTTACTTGCAAAGCGACTACACTGCTGCACACATATTTTGCTGGCATTAGGCAGAAAATCACTGTTTGAGCAATTTCACTGTTAGTACTTACTGTTATCAGTAGCTGTTAGCTGCGATGGGGAAAAACGGCCTGCAGCCAGTTCTTGGAGGCCTCAGAACAGAAATGGGTGTGCAGTCCTGCCGATCGTCTTCTCGACCACCACACTTGCAATTCAGATGATCGATTAGCGGGTTGAGCCTGATTTTGAAAATGCAAGTCTATTTTTGAACGTTTTCAGTGCTTTTAAAACTCCGCAACGCTCCTCCACTAGCCAGTGCACGCACTCCACTCACACTCCCTCTCAAATGCTGGGGCAGTCACTGTAGAGCTGGCTGAGGGGTGGGACTGATTGCAGCCTCACCAATCACACGACGCCATGCAAATGAGCCTCTTCTTCCTCGCGAGTGCTCTTCTCCTCATGGAAATCTTCGAGCAGGCAAATTTAAACTGCAGAATGCTTTTTTTTTTTCTCAACTGACTCAACGGCGGGAGCCCGTTTCAGCCATTTAACATAGCCATTTACACTGCAAGTCTCTCAGTTCATTCAGAAAGCATTTCCAACATCCAGGGCACAATTTTCCTATTGCTACCCCTAATCTTCCACACTTTTCTTTACCACAGTTCATTTTAAAAGCATTTCCAATGTCCAGGGCACAATTTTCCAGTTGCTACCCCTAGTCTTCCACACTTTTCTTTACCACAGTTCATTTTAAAAGCAGGCAAAAATGCTGTAAACAATTTGATGCAGGACAAGGGCACACTCTTTTAGCTTTACTGCTCCTTAGTAAACAGTTGGCATTTTAAACAGCAGCATAAGATCCACAGCACACAGCGACACACTAGTTAGCTTGCTTCAGCTTTTTGGGCTACCCACTGCCAGAAAGCCAAAACGTTAGCCCCTTGCCCAAGCACCTTCCTTCCCAGAATTAAATCCAAAGCAGTGCCTCCATTTTTGTAACCCCTCACCCCTGCCTTTTTGCAAAAATGACTGGTGGCATGCTGTTGAAGCTGACAGCAGTACCTGGTGGGGACTGGGTTCAGGGAGGATTAGGTTACTTGGCACAGGGGGCCTAGGTTTGGCTACTCTGCGCAGGGACAACCAAGTAAATCCAAACACAGGAAGTAATAACTGTAATGTCCAGAACCAGGAATGGGATTCTGCAGTGTGGCTTTTATTCACATCCAAGCTGAACAAACAAAGCATAGATGGACCCCCACAGGGCTGCATTCCTGGTAATGCAGATTAGAAACAACAGAACACTTCTTCACTATTTCCAGCCCTCAGGCTCTGAACCCACCAGGCACACAGCCCGGACTTGCATGCAGCTTTGGGTACACAGCCCGACTTGTATGCTACTTGGGTTTTCCCCACTGGCCCGGCTCCCCCGCCGGCCACTTGATCCGCGGTCCATTTTGGGAAATGAGCCAGTTTTCCTATTGTGGCTCCCCAAACCACCTTAGAGCCCTTCAACTCCTAGAGGAATTTTCCTTCCAATCCCACGTCAGTACTTCCTTCATCACTGGCCAAGTGCATGAGGCAAAGTAGAACTACATAGCAATCCAGAGGTGGACCTGGTCACTAAAGATGGGGTCTCCACCTCCAGCTCCCACAATCCATACCTGGCCATTTCTCTGGAAACTAAACAACTCTTTTCTGAAAGCTTGGCAATGTAGATTACTGGGTAGATGTATGTCACATCTCCTCTACATGTCTTGACTTCCCATAAGTGCTGGACTTGAACATACTATTACTTTGGCTGCCTCATTACTCTAGGCCTCCTACTACTTCAGTAGTCCAATCCCCACTATCACACAAGTCCCAGGGTGAAAAACTTAGGCCCTTTAGAAAGAGCAGAAACTCACCCTCCGGTTGCAGGTGCCCCACAGGCGACTCACAAATCTTCTTGTTTCCCAAAAACTCTTGAACAAATAGGCAGCTTCTCCACTGGCAGAAAAAAAACAGGGGGTTGCCCCTGGAATATGCAGGACAACCTTTCCTGCCCCATCCCCTGAGGGATGGGGCACCGAGACCTGAATCAGTGGCCTCCACCACTTCAAAAACCTATATTCTGTGTCTCTCTTTTGGTGGAAACACACACCTTTTTTCTGAATGTAGCCCTATGTCAGGGCTGAGGCTTCAAGAGCCTAACCAGAGCTGCTGTGCTGCTTTCTCAGCAAGCTCCAAACTCCAACTGACCTACAGAATACTGTTCAAACCTCCCAACATTCTACTCCAACTCCCTGCTGCAGATTCCATTGTGGCTCATGCAGCTGCGACAGTTCTATGGTGATGTCATCCCTCAGGTTCAGCTGAGACTGAGAACAGAGTGAGACAGTGTGAACCCCATTTAACTGGAGTTTCACAAGCTGCCTTCCCTGCCTACCACTAGGTCTTACTGGGATTCTAGTAACCCCGGGTAACAAGGGGGTTACACTTATCCCTCTTCTCCCCTCCCCACCGGTCACCCACCACACTCCACTTCTCCTCCCTGCCCCCCCTTCTCTCCCCCCCCTCCTTTTCTGCCTGGTTTTGTCCCCCTTGCAGGGTTCTCTGTCATCCTGAAGGGGTATAGATCTTGGCTCCCTCTCTTCTACTCCTCTTTCTTTCCCCCCACTTTCTAATCCTGACCCCCTTGCAGGGTTCTCAGCAACCTGAACGGGTATAGATCTTGGCTGTCCCTCTGTCTCCCTATTCCGTCCCCCACCCTCTACCCCTCTCCCGTCCACTTCCCCACTTGTCTTATAACTGCCCTCCCTTGGATATGCAATAGCACTTCAAATCTTGTGCTCAGCCTACTACTTCTAGCACTTCAAATGTGTTATCCATCATCTAACCTTTACCCGGTATCCAGTGATGATAGCGATAATAAATGAAGAACTGTAAAAACAGCGACTCATTTATAGTGATATCATCATCAGCTACCTTGCAAAGGTAGCGATGGCATAGCAAGGAAAGCGACCAGAAGGGAAGAGATATGGAGGTGGAGGGGAGGGATAGGAAGGAGGGTTGAGATAGGACAGAGATCCTGCTGCAGCCGAGCCAGCCCTGCGGTGTGGTGGTGAGGGTGGCTGGCTATGGTGCAGTAGGCAATGGGTTTGGGACGGACCGGAAGGGGGAATATTTTGCCACTGCTTGCAGCTGACTTTTTTTTCCCCCTGCCGAGTTTTGCGCCCTCCTTGATATGCACCCCCCCTCTAGTTGAGAAAATAAAAGTAGGGGGGTGCAGGAGACGAAGACCTCCATGGGGGAGGGCGCACTTCACCCACGTGAAAACACTAAGAATTACCAGAAGTGGGGTTGCCGAGAATTGTATATCGCCAGAATGCTTTTCGGTGATATACACACGCTATAACAGCAATCGCTGTATATGATCACTGTTATGACAAGAAACCCCTTTACCCTACTGGATCACCTGCTGTTGGGGTGTTGCAATGTATGCTATAGCCGAATATGGTTTTGTTTACCCTGGCCGGTTGGTCTGGGTCATTGTGTAATTGTACTACACCATTTTGTTTTAGTAATTGTACTTGTATTGCTATGTGTTTGCTTGTTCTCCTAAGTCTTGCCCCGGACGCTTCGAAAATGGAGCTGTTTACAGCTCATATTGTTGTCTTTCCTGGTGAAACATTTTCCAGATAAATAAACTACTGATTTGTTCCTCAGCATCAACATCAGTAATTGGAATTCTGTGTTCTTCACTTTCTTTTCTAAGTTGCTTTATGCTTTCAGAGGTTTCTAACACAGTAATCTTAATAGTGGCCATTTCGGTCATCATGAGATCAAAGTGGGCGACAGTTAATGGCTCAGATGTACAATTAGCAGTCTCCAAACTGTCATCACTCTCCGTACCCATGTCAGTTAAGGTTCTCTTAGAGGGATTTTTACTACATTTTTTCTCAGGAAAATAAATGTTGTTGGGTGATTGAACTGACTGATAATCCATAGAGTCGTTTTTCATGTTCATATTATTTTAAAAAGTCAGTAGCACTGCTGCCTCTGTGTTATTCAGTACTGCAATGACTGTAATCTCATTCAGATTTATTGAAGCTGGTAGTTAATGGAGACTTGACAAGCAAGCAAGCTTTATGCCACTTCTTTAAGTAAGTCACAGAATTTAGAGAAACTAGCTCTGTTCTTTTTAGAAAGGTGTTTGTATTTCTGTGAGAGAAAATTTGTCTGACCTGTTTCGGTTTGAAGATGTGGATTACAGAGGGCGCTATAGCCTTTCACTGATTCTGTTAAGCCCCAGAAATGCTCAGTGGGTATGTCTTCGTACAGAGATCAGGAAGTAGACCGTAGTTGAAACACTATAGATCTAGGAATGATTTAAGACAGCTTTCATATAAAAGGTTTTTTAAAACTGCAAATAAAACTATAGTTGGTGATGGGTGGGCAAGGGTGCAGCAGAGCTCACCGTGATGTGACCTTCCCACTTGCTAGCATTCGATCAAATCCCGCTCATATGTGTTCTAATTAACTATCTATTGTAGATGCTTTTGATGCTAAGTTTTGTTTCTTCCTGATGTGTAAATGCTTCTGTAGCCCCACTACCACCAATTTGAGGCTTACCTTAAGTGTCTCATAGGGCTCCAGCAGTGCCCACTGCCAGGCAGATGTCTGTCAGGAATGATAAATCCATGGTTATTTGGTGATCCTGTTGATCTGCATGAGAGTGCCATGATGTGCCTCCACGCCTGTCCCTTAAAGTGACACAGCCAGTGTGCTATGAATGTCTGGGCTAGGGGTCCAAGTATTTCATACGAACATACGAACATACAAAATCTGCCAGCAGATAAAGGCCTAGAGGTCTATCAAGTCTGCTCGAATATGCAGCTAGCACCCCTTATTCTGCAGCTGCCCCTCCCTTCCACCCTTCCCCTTCATTAACCTTCCCCCTTGTCCTGTCCCATCCTCGTTTGAAGCAGTCCACTGTTCTACTGCATACCACTTCTGCAGGTAATGCATTCCACCCAGCCACCACCCTCTCTGTAAAAAAGTGTCTCCTCATCTCCCTCCTGAACCTTCCTCGCTCCAGTCTCATATCATGGCCCCTGGTGGCCCTCCCCTCCCTTACTTTGAACAGCCCCTCTGTACCGGTCTTGTTTATTCCTTTCATGTCCATTTCAGAGCCTGAGACCGGCTGGGCATCACTCAATTTGCTTCACTCAGCTGTTGCTGTTAGAGTAGAGGGAGCCCTAAATGGTACTGTAAATATTTACTTCCAAGTTGTTGTTGTATTTATATTAGAGAACTTGATTTAACCTGCCTTCTTGCAACTTATGCATCCAAATGGCAGCAACCATGTTCGATCCAGGATTTCCAGGAATTAGACCAATTGGGACACAGGGGACCTCAAGGGGTCCTTAGCGCAAGTGCCTTGTGGGAGAAACTGTGAACTCTAGTGTTGGACACCTAAACGGACCAGTAAAATTCAAAGACTGTGGCAGACAGCTTGCTTGTCCAATCAGAGCACAGGAAAAAATGGACTAGTTCGTGCTTACTTTTTTAATCGAGGCAGTGCAGCTTGAGCTCTCAATCTGAAGGGAACTGCATGTGTGTGTTACTGGATCCTGAGGGAAGGGGCCTGCCTTGTTCCCCTGCACGTGAACTGCCTAAAAGCAGCAACTGAGGGGAACTTGGGCAGTAGTTTGACTGTTCACAGCATATTTGGGGTTTGTTCAGCAAATTGGCTGAATATAACAAATCTGAAGGAAGAAAACCAAAGAGTTTAATGCCTAACCATACAAGAAGAGAAAGCCCTCTTTCTGGTCCCTCCTGCTATCACTTGAAGCCCTTATCAAACTATTATTCTTCTTGCTGGTCTGCGCTGGCAATGTTGAAATTAATCCAGGACCCCCAGAAGGCTTTACCTCCCCATCAGACCTAGCCTCCATTAAAGGTTTAAGCTTCCTTCACATCAATACATGCAGCCTCCTAAAAAAGATCTCATTAATCCAGGCCTGGGTTGCCCACACCTTGCCAGACTTTCTGGTAATTTCTGAGACATGGCTTAAACCTGCTACACATGACAGGGAAATAAATCTACCCAACTACCAGCTATTCAGATCGGACCGCCTGACAAGGGGCGGTGGAGTGGCTATCTATGTTAAATCAAATATTTCTGCATCTTGCCTTAGTGTAATATCACTGCCCAAAGAATTCGAATGTTTATCCCTTAATATAGTCTCTCCCAATATGACAGCTTTTCAATTGGTTGGCTGCTACAGGCCCCCACTGCGGCCTTCAACTCCTAACCCATTTGGGAAATATAATTAAACTAGGCCCCAAAGACACCATCATTTTAGGTGACCTGAACTTAAACTGGCTCTCCAATGCATCTGCACCCTAGTATCTTTTGTGACACATAGGGTTCACTCAATTAATAGATGAACCGACAAGAATTAACTCAAAAAACAAAAGTAACAGCACCCTACTTGACATTATGTTGGTAAACAAACCGCACCTGTTTTCACATGCTGGAGTGCTAGTCAGTGATATAAGTGATCACTGTCTTATAGCAGGGATAAGATCATCAATCAAGCCAACCAACCCTGCAAAATTCCTCACAAGAAGGTCTAAAAAAAACCTTAACATCAAAGGATATCTCCATGATTTATATTACTCTGTACGCTGGCAAGAATTCTACCACACAGCTTCTGTGGAAGCAGCACTGAAGGTGTTAAATGACATTATCATAGGTGCCCTCAATACTCATGCACCTTTCACTAGCGTTAGAATAAAAAGCAAATCCTGCTGCTGGTTTTCTACCGATCTTAAATCTGCATTGCTTGCTAGAGATAAACTCTGGAAAAGGGCAAGAAAGACCAAGGATCCGTTTGACTGGCTGCAGTTCAGAAAAGCCAGAAACAGCTGCACAAAAAGTGAGAGAAGCCAAGGCTGCCTTCTATACAGCTGAGCTTGATGCCTCCTACCTTAACCCAGCCAGATTCTGGGGCACCATCAAGGGGATCTAGGCAGGATTCTAGCACTTCCTTGCCATCACAAGTGCACCTTAACAATGCTGTTATCACTGACAAGCGTGAAATTTTAGATGCATTCAATAATCATTTCACTACGGCTGGCCTAGCCTTTGACTCCTCCCCAGCAAATCTATTACGGTCACAACTTAAATTCCAGTCTATCGATGGACAGAAGGCTGCTTCTTCATTCTCCTTCAAGCCAATTTTATTAAAACAAGTGGAAGACCTACTGCTGCATCTAGACACCAAGAAAAGTGCAGGTGCAGACTCTCTGGACCCCTACTTTCTAAAAATTGCTCTACATGCCATTGCAGTTCCCCTAACTCATCTTTTTAATCTGTCCTTATCCATTGGTTCTGTTCCTTCATTGTGGAAGACAGCACAAGTGTTTCCCCTCCTCAAATCAGGGGACCCCATGGATCTCAACAATTATAGACCTATATCCATCCTACCGTGCTGTCTAAAATGTTAGAAAAACTAGTGAGTATCCAACTAAGAGACTACCTCAATGCTAATAATCTCCTTAACCCTGTTCAATCTGGGTTTAGGACCGACACAGTACCATTTCTGCATTAGCAAAAGTAACAAATGATTGGCAAACTGAGTTAGACAAAAAAAAACAGCATCTGTGCTGTATTTCTAGACCTAAGCAAAGCCTTTGATACAGTGGATCATGAGCTGCTAATTTCCTCACTGCACTCCTTAGGCCTGGATTCAACCTCTCTTGGGTGGTTCAGATGTTACCTCACTGATAGAATACAGCAGGTGAAAAATAAAGGTGTCCTATCCTCCTCAAAACCACTTCTAAGGGGAGTACCGCAAGGATCCATCCTGGGTCCTATCCTTTTTGCTATCTACATCAACAACATTGATTCTAACCTCACTGTTGCCAATGTTCACCTTTTTTGCTGATGATACTGTCTTGTATGTCAGTAATCCCTCACCGTCAAAGGCCTGTGAGTTATTACAATCAGAATTCTCCCTGCTGCAACACCAACTACTTGAAAAGAAACTACTATTAAATGCCAAGAAGACAAAGGCTATGTTCTTTTCCACCAATATATTTTCTACCACTCTCTCACCAAACACTTTTCCCCAATTATCCACCATCCTTGGAGAAAACCTTGATTATGTGGATAAATTCAAATATTTAGGGGTATGGATTGATAACAGACTTGATTACACTCATCATGTTGAGGAGCTCCTAAAAAAAACTCAGACAGAGGCTCGGCCTGTTCTTCAGAATCAAACATTATCTAACCAGAGAGTCAAAACAGAGACTAATACAGGCCTCATTTCTTTCTCTCATCGATTATGCAGATTTCCTATATGGCCACTGTACTATGTCCTATTTAAGTAAACTGGATACCTTGTACCACAGAGCTCTAAGATTCATCACAGATCTTCCTTTCAACACTCATCACTGCTCTCTCTATACTGCTGTTGGCTGGACATCCCTACACCTTACGAGGAAGAAAAATGCTGCTTTATGGATTTACAAAGCTCTGTCAAACAAACTTCCACCTTATATTTCTGATTGCTTTACTCTGGCTACACCTAGATCATATGCCCTAAGAAGCAATAGCCTTATCACCTTGAAGATACCTAAAGTCTGTACCCGGCATGGGAGATCTGCAATCAGCTACTTTTTAGCATCTACCTGGAATTCTCTGCAGAAGACCCTAAAGTTGAACACCTTCATACCTATAGCATCCTTTAAAAGCTCTTCACAAGTCTCTTTCCTGAGATATGCAACTGCTTTCACTAAGCCTAGTCCCTTCTTACCCTTTACCCCCCTTTCTTTTTTCTTTCTACCTCCTTTTATATGCTTTTTCTAAACTTAGCTACAATATCCCCTACAATCCATTGCCATTTCCTTTTTTATCCCCCCATCTCTATTTGCTTAAGTAACTATCCAATTACAACACACCTGACCAGTTTCACAATCCCAATACCTTACAGTCACTTGAGTCAAACTGTCTGACTTATTTTGTTTTGTGGTCCAAAACCATTAGCTACCTTGCTTGTATATATGTTTTTTGGTTTTTTTTTATTATTGTACCTGTTTATTTATATTAAAGTCTTTGTCTTTTTCTCTGTATTTGTTTATGTATGCCACTATACTTTATTTTGATCTTGACCTATCAGGTCCATCTTGTAAATGAGCTTCGCTCAATGATGTCCGCCTGAATAAATAAAGATTTTGATTGATTGATTGATTGATTGATATAAATGTGCTGAAGCTTGCTGAGACACCAGAAACCAAGATACAGGGACACCAGATCATCTTAGAGGAGCCTGTCCAGTTTAAAGATCAAGTGACTACCAGCTGAAGGTGTTTCGCCAGCAGGCACTTGAACTGTTCCAGTCATTAGTCTGGTACTTCAGGGCCTGTGCCAGTCTGGTCCAGGCCGTTTGTTTCCAGTGCCTCTTCCAGCTCTGTGGTGAAGGACCCACTTTGGGGATTCAGCACCAGCGCAGATCAGCATCGCAGGTTGCGGCCACCTACCGGGAAAGGCCGTGAAGTGGAAGTGAGTCATGATGGCCCCATTCCCCGAGTCCAGAGGCTTCAAGCAACCAGTCTCTATCTCACCAGACCTTCATCCAGCTGCTGGCACCCTGGGTAATTTCAAGGTAGCTCCCTGCAATAAATGTGCTAAATCATTTCATGGTTCCATCTGATCAAAGGATTTTCAGTAGATTGGGTCAACTGGCCCTGGATACAAATGACCTGCTTTGCATTGCTAAAGTTAATTGCTTTTTTCCATCCAGGGCTCCAACAACAGCTGCAACGCTGGCCACCCCAGGCAACATTTCTGGCCAACCAGCATTACAATCTGGGTACCAGTGTTGTCAGGCTGTTTAACTGAGGGACTATAATTCATGCATGCAAAGTAACCTGAATCAGCTCAGTAAAGTAATCATTCTTCTAGATTCACACCCTACCCTTGTTCACATTCCCTTAAAAAAAACAGATTTACTGTTTTTTCTATCAAAGTTGCTTGTGAGCATCTTCTATCTGGTATAGAGTTGTTAAGACTTGGTAAAATATTGAATGTGCATGCCTGCGTTGCTGAAACTGTCTTTACAGGGGAATCCCAGGTGCTTACCAGAGGACCAGACCTAGATTGAATCTGGAAACAAGCTTTGGCTTAATGTGCTATTCCTGGTTAAACAATGTTCCCTTTCCCCTAGTGGTAAGTGCAAGTGGTGTGAGCATATTATTAATGTCCATTGCTAATTGTGTGTTCACTGCTGAAAAGGGTTGTATCCGTTGTGAATGTACTTGGTCACTAGGTAGGCTGGTGGGTGGTTATAGCTTCCAAAAGGGCTATACCAGGTTGGATAGACACTCCCACATACTTTACTCTGGGTGGAGGCACCAAATTATTGTGTTTAGTGAGGGTAGGAGAACCCTGGTAATTGTTAATTTAGAACCCAGGCCCCTCAACCTGGTTTTAGAAGGATAGGCAGGAGTAGTAGCCCTTGGAATAGCACCACCTAGGGGTTACATTATGGAGGCACCGCTGGGATTAGTACCCCCTAGTGTTCAAAACTGCAAATTACAATTCTTGTCTAAACTGGTACAAAATTGAAAATTGAGCCATTTCCTAGGGCCAAGCTTGAGATTCTGCCTCACAAAATGGCTGTACACCACTTAATGGGGTGACATGAGCAGAAAGAGTTGATCCCCACCATGCCATAATGTTACTGGATATCCCCCAGGCACTTCTAAAGCTGACATAGCGGAGACAGTGAGTAAAGTTGAGGGTTTGGGCCCTGTTACTGTACATTGGCAGAATGCTGATTTATTTACCCAAACCATAGTGTCTTTAGTAGAATGCATTGCCCAATCTGACATGGAAAGAGCACCCCTTTCATTATCCCTGAGGGATTCCAGGTAGGGTTGGAGAGTAATTATCATGCATAGTGGAGCATCCTCCCCTGGGTTGTCATCCAAATTGGAGGGTTGAAAGAGAAGCTGGGGGAGTTGTTAGCAGCGAAGGGATAGACCTTTGAGGATTTAAAACGGGCATTAGAGAGCCCTGGGGGGCCAATCCCGAAAATTCTTCCCTGGCTACTTCTCCTTTGCCTGTACCATCCCCAACATAGAAACATAGACTTTGACGGCAGATAAGGACCGCTTGGCCCATCTAGTCTGCCCATTTCCCTACCTACAGGATAGGCCGCAGATCCTAGTTAACCAACAGCCTATTTCTTCCTACCCCCCACAAGAATTGCCTTATGTCTGCCCCATGCATTCTTGAATTCTCCCACAGTTTTAGACCCCACAACCTCCTCAGGAAGGCTGTTCCATGCATCCACTACCCTCTCTGTGAAATAATACTTCCTCACATTGCCCCTGAACCGCCCCCTTCTATCTTTAAATTGTGTCCCCTTGTTCTTGCACGTCTCTTTTTCTGAAAGATGCTACCCTCTTGGACTTTGTTGATTCCACTGAGGTACTTAAAAGTTTCTATCGTGTCCCCCCTCTCCCTTCTTTCCTCAAGGGTATACATATTAAGCTCCTTTAGTCTCTCCTCATACGGCTTCTCTTGCAGACCCTGCCCACAGGCAGTGTTTTCTATGGTAATGCCCTCCGTGAACTTAGACTCTTACCGCAGGTTCAGGCTATTTTCAGGCACTGTTCCCACCCCTGTGGGGGAAGACGATTTAGAGATCTGGATTGAATATGCATCTCCGTTAGTGCAAGAGTGGCAATACTCAGAGGGTGAAAAGCGAAAAAGGCTTATGGAGAATTTAAGGGGCCCTGCACTTGAAGCCATCCGATTTCTTAGATCCACAAACCCGGATGCCTCTGCCAATGAATACCTGTCTGCATTAGAAGGAGTGTTTAGTAGTACTGAGTTAGGGGAGGATTTGAAGTGGAAGTTCAAATCCACCAAGCAATGGAAAAATTAATGCTTGTTGGAATATGTGACGTAACTAGAGAGCCCTTCAAACAGCACACCACAAGGGTGGTATACCAGCTAGTGAACTGAACCGGGTGAGACTAGAACATATTCTCACATCTGCTCACTATTCTAGCATGCTTATGCTAAGGTTAAAATTTCAGGATTGTAACGACAATCCCCCTGCATATTTCTGGTTAATGAAGTAAATACATGAAGCAGAGACTGAAGATGATTGTTGGTACCTGTATGCTCGCGTTGCCAGGACTGCTCCTGCCACTGAGAAATCTAATGAAAGAGATCCCACCCTTGATTCTCAACAAATTAGTGACTTATTAAAAGAACTGAAAGAACTGTGAGCTAGTACCCAAAACACTGCTGAAATAGTGAAAAGCCATGTCACCTGCACATCCAGTGCTGAGGCCCCCCGTGAGGCTCAACCTATTGTAAAAGGGGCCTGTGCTCAGGTTACTGAAAACAGATCAGGCAGTGATGTAATGGAAGAAATGAGGGAGTTGTGAGCCATGATGAGGGATCTTATTCAGTTATCCCATCAATCAGTACCTTAAAGAAAGTATGGTGGAACTGAATTTGAGTCTAAACCTAAAGAAGAGTACCAGTCTGCACCCTCTGACAACCGCAAACCCAGAGAAGACCTTGCTCAGCCTTCTGAGCCCAGAATACAAGTATTCTGTTCCCGGTGTGGAGAAGATGGGCACACTAAAAGATCTTGCTGTGCTCCTGAGGATCTGCACAGAGTGGCTGCCAAACTGCCTGACCTGTGTTCAGCAAAGTAACATAAAGCCACAGAATGGGCCACCCCACAAGTCTTTTTCATCTAAGGCAGTGTACAGAGACCTGCCAAGACTGCCCCTCCAGACTGGTCGGAGATGGTAGACCCTTCTATGGAGACCACGGTGCATATTGATGATATCCCGACCCATGCTGTACTAGACAGCAGATCTCAGATCATTATAATATTTAAAGATTGGTATGACCAGCACTTGTCTGACTGCCCTCTACAACCCCTAGATGGACTGCACATATGGAGTTTAAGTGATAAATCCTACCTTTACCTTGGTTTGTTACAAGACTGGCTATCTTTTCCTTCCACCATGGCTGGCGAGGATGAGTCCATGGAGACCCTGTCCTTGGTCTGCCTGCCAACTAGCTTATATGATGGAATCCCTTTATTGATCAGCACTAATGCACATGTTTAGCCGATTAGTCCAGATGTGCCGAGAGAGACAAGCTCAGAAAACCAGATGAGCTTTGCACATTCCTGCAATGGTGCAGGAAGCGTATGAGCTGCAAATGCAGGCCAAAGAGACTGACAAGGCTGAGCCCATGGGGTACGTCTTGAAGAAAGATCCAGCACCCTTAATTTGCCACCCAATATGCAGAGCAGTGTCAGTGGTGAAGTGTGGATGCAGAAGGATGTAACAAACAGGATTCTGATGCTAGACGCCACAGAAGAGGTAAAGCTGCCTGATGGACTCCTAGTTAAACCGTGTGCTACCAGTCAGAGCCAATGCCTATGCGAAGAGAGTAGCAGTGTAACTTTGCAATGTAACCAACAGAGACATTGAAGTCACTCAAGGTTGGACCCTGGATAGGGTATATTGTGCATATACCACTGTGTTACCATGCAAGTGCTGTACAGACGAGGATGGTGAAGTAACTCCAGACCTGTTCGATTTTGGAGACTCTTCCATTCCTAAGGAGTGGAAAGATAAAGTCAGCCATAAGCTAGCATAGTGAAGTAAAGTATTCTCATTAAAGGAATGGGATGTCAGATGCATCACAGATACATCACACCATGATGAGTGGCCATTTCATGAAAGGTCATACAAATTGGCACCTGCGGACACTGATGATGTTCAATGCCATCTCCAAGAGACGTTAGTAGCTGGAACCATCCAGGAATCCTGCAGCCCTAATGCATCCCCAATTGTGATGGTTCAAAAGAAAAATGGCTTGGTAAGATTGTGCGTAGATTACAGAACACTTAACAGAAGGACCATTCTGGATCAGTATCTGATGCCTCACATCCAAGATGCCCTTGATTGTCTTAATGGGAACTAGTGGTTCTCAGTGTTAGATCTCAGAAGTTGGTACTGCCAAATCCCGATGGCACCAGAAGATCGAGAAAAAACTGCCTTTATTTGTCCCTTGGTCTCTTATGAGTTCCTGTGCATGCCCCAAAGCATATCTAGAGTGCCGGACACCTTCCAGAGATTGAGGGAGTGAGCTGTAGGAGACATAAACCTCCTTGAATGCTTAGTTAATTTGGGCAATGTCATCGTATTTGGCAAAATGTTAGAGGAGCATGAGGCTCGTTAGTTCAAGATCTTGGACCAATTAGAAGAATTTGGATTAAAACTATTTATTGACAAGTGCCAGTTTTTTCAGCAATCTGTAAAGTACATGGGCCACATTGTATCTTCTGAAGGCATCCAGACAGATCCGAGCAAAGTCGAAGCCTTAACTACCTGGCCCAGGCCTAACAACCTTAAAGAACTTCAAAGATTCCTAGGTTATTTTTATTTATTTATTTATTGAAATGTTTCACCAGGAAAGGCACACTTAACAACACATTGCTCATCTCATGGTGCATCCTGGGGAAAAGGGTAGTGGAAATACATACATGAATGCAACAGCAAACATTATTACAACAATATTGATAGCGGTGAATAGCAAATAACAGAAAGAACATATTAAGTGCACCATATGAGTACAATTGTTTACAGAGGTCACAATGGACAGGTTAAGTGCATTACATTCGTACAACACCTTAAGTTCATGATGATGGTACCCTTTAGCCCGAAAGGAAGGAGTGGCTAGGGAGTAACAGCAGAGGTGGAAAGGTAGCAAAGCTGGGGGGGCAGATAAATAGAAATCAAGGTTATAAATATAATGATAGTTGTAGATTGATAGGAATCTGAAGTTATAGTTACATTGGTAGTTATAACACAAAGGAATGGGCAGGTAGGGTTCTCTGCAGGGAAAGAAATTAGTGGAGCTGGAAGGGAGCTGTAATTCAGAATAGTTACTGAATATATTGATAGAGGTTGGGAGCAGGCCAGGAATACCAGATAGGTTAATTGCAGGTACAATTCACAGAGAGGAAATTATGTAGGGCTGAAGTTATAGAGGAGAGGGAGGAGGAGTGGTGAATCTGGTGAGGAAGTGAATTCCACAGTTTTTGGAAGCGATACGAGAAAGCGGCCTGGCCTACAATGGTAGACCAGTGAGGGACAACCAAGGAACAGGAGTTGTAAGATCTAAGTGAGTGGGCAGAGTGAGGGAGGACTGATAGAGAGGAAGTGAGATAGGATAGGAGTGATTCAAACCAGAATTTAGAGACAAATTTAGCACAATGATGGGGGCATCTGTTTTCTAGTGAGGAAAATGCAAGGGAGTGGTAGAGCTGACAGTGGTGGGTGAAAGGAGGAGATTTCAGAGTGAAGTGACAGAAGGAGTTGAAGAGGGTATCCAGTCTGGCTAAGGAGGTCTTGGGAGCAGCACTGTAGACTACATCACAGTAGTCAAAAATAGGTAGGATGATCTTCTGGACAAGTTCGCACCTAGCCAGGAGAGGGAGGCAGTTCCAGTTCCTGTATAGAGCACCAGCTTAGGGTGCAGCTTTTTCAGGATGGTGTCCACATGACCAGAGAAGGTGAGATGTTAGTCAAGCCAAACACCCAGTCATCTGAATGAGGAAGTGTCCTCAAGGACTGTCTCATCAATGGTATGGAAGGAGGGAAAGGAGGGGAGCCTAGAGTGTCCCTGCCTAGTGCCGAAGGTCATGGAGACTGTCTTCTTGGCATTTAGAAAAAGTTGATGAGAGCAAAACCAGTACTGAACATTATTGAAGTCCTGCTTAAGTCTATTTGCAACATCAGTGGGGGGCTGTTCAGAGGTGTAGAGGACCATGTCATCTGCGTAGCTGATGTATAGACAGATGCTAGGTCATTAAGAAATATGGAGAAATGCATAGGGCCCAACACGGACCCTTGAGGGACAGCAGTGTTGATAGTGGGGGGGGATGTGGAGTTAGTGATTATGACTGACAGGGTCTGACCTACCAGGTAGGCTCTGAATTAGTTAGTGGCTGAGTCAGTCAGACCTGCTGAGGAAAGGGAGTTTAGTAGTAGGGTGTGGGAAACCATGTTGAAAGCCTTGGCTAGGTCAACAAAAATGGCAGACTTGATTTGACCACTGTCCATCCCTGAGAGGATGGAGTCAGTAAGCCTAATCGGGGGGGGGGCGCTGGAGGAGTGGTTTTTCTGAAAACCAGATTGGAAGGGAGTGTAAAAGTTGAAGTTAGAGAGATAACAAGAGAGTTGGGCAAGAACCAAGTGTTCTTTCAGTTTGGCACGGGTGGGAAGGAGGGATATGGGATGATAGTTCGAAGGTGAGGAAGGATCATCACCCTTAGGTAGGGGAAGAACAATGGCATGCTTCAAAACAGGTGGGATGACTTCCATTTTGAAGAGGTTAGACAGTGGGGAAGAGATAGCCATAACTGAGAAATATAGCAGCTTGAGATCCAAGCCATCAGGCAAACTGCCTTTGGATGGGTTTAAGGCATGCAAGGCATCTAAGGTGTCAGAAGGGGCAATTTTAGTGAAAGAGAAATGATTAGACTAGGACAGCATGATTGGTGAAATGGAGGGGGCATTTGGCCTAGTAGATGGTAATGAGGATAGGAGAGCAGAGGCATAAGAGATGAAGTATGAATTAAATTCAGTAGCAACACTGGGGTGATCAGTAATAAGGATGTTGTTTATATTGAGGAGGGAGAGAGGAGTGGGGGGGGGGAGAAGAGTGAGTGGATAACTTTCCAGAATTTAGAGGGATTGTTTATGTTGGATTGAAAGGTTGAGCTAAAGTAGTCTGCCTTAGCCAAACAAGTGGCTTTTGTGCACTTGTTACATAGAAACATAGAAGTTGATGGCAGATAAGGACCGCAAGGCCCATTTAGTCTGCCCATTTCTTTTTCTACCTTATAAATGTGCCTTTGGCCTTTGCTCTGTCAATGGCCTATCTATTCATACTCATCTGTATTGCTTCCTTATGCCTAACCCATGCCTGTTTGAAACCCTGCATTGTATTCATATCCACCACTTCCTGAGGTAGGCCGTTCCATGCACTCACCACCCTTACTGTGAAAAATAACTTCCTCATATTACCCCTTAATTGGCCTCCCTCTAATCTCATGCTGTGTCCTCTTGTCCTGCTATTTTTCTTATATTGAAACATGTTGGACTCTTTCACCTTGCTAATGCCCTTAAGGTGTTTGAATGTTTCGATCATATCACCTCTCTCTCCCTCCTTTGCTCTAGGGTATACATATTGAGCTCCATTAATTTGTCCTCATATGTTTTCTGATGCAGTCTCTGCACCATTTTGGTTGTCCTTCTCTGGACTGCCTCAGTTTGGCTAATATCCTTGTGAAGGTGTGGCCTCCAGTACTGCACTCAGTATTCCAGATGGGGCCTAACCAGTGTCTTGTAAAGAAGGATTATTACCTCCCTCTTCTGACTTGTGATACCCCTACTAATACACCCCAACATCCCCCTAGCCTTACCTACTGCTTTATTGGTCTCCTTGGATGATTTCAGGTCATCGGTGATGATGATGCCCACGTCTCTTTCTTCCCTTGTGACTGCCAGCAGCTCCCCTCCCAACCTATAAGTGGCTTCAGGGTTTCTCTTCCCTATGTGCATGACCTTGCATTTCTTTGTATTAAACCCCAGTTGCGACTCTTCTGACCATTTTGCTAGTTTATCCAGATCTCTTCTCATTCGGTCCACCCCATCCGGATCCTCTACTCTGTTGCAGATCTTGGTGTCGTCTGCAAACAGACAAACCTTACCCTCCAGTCCATCTGCAGTGTCACTGATGAAGATATTGAAGAGGACTGGCCCCAGGACTAGTCCCTGAGGTATCCCACTTGTGACTTGCATCTCTTCTGACTGTATACCATTTACCAGCACTCTCTGTTTACTGCTCGTCAACCAGTCTGCCACCATTTGACTAATTTCTGACCCACCCCAAGTCTACCCAGCTTATTAATCAATCTTCTGTGTGGAACAGTACTGAAAGCTTTGCTGAAGTCAAGGTAGGTGACATCAACTGCTCCCCCTTGGTCCACCACTCTGGTTACCCAGCCAAAGAAATCTATGCGATTAGTTTGACAGGACCTTCCTTTTGTAAACCCATGCTGTCTTGGATCCTGTGCTCCTATGGATTCTAGGTGTTGCACTATCGTTCCTTAAGGAGTGCCTCCATAATCTTGCCCACTACTGAGGTAAGACTGACTGGTCTGTAGTTCCCTGCCTCCTCCCTGCTACCACTCTCGTGGAGCGGTATCACATGAGCCCTTCTCCAGTTTTCTGGGACCTCTCCTGTGCTCAGAGACTCATTAAACAGTTCTGATTTTTTTTTAATTATAAACCTTTGTTTACCGGGTAGGCACAATGAGCCAAGACCCGTTTTCATGTACGACCCGGGACCATATATATATACCTACAGTCAAGATGTTTACAATAAAATTAACAAAACTAATAATAGCTCTGCTAGTTCCACCCTTAGCTCCTTTAGTACCCTGGGATGTATGTCATCAGGTCCCATTGCCTTGTTCACCCTGAGCTTATCAAGCTTTTGCAGGACCCTTTCTTTTGTGAAGGAACTAGTGCACACCTCCCTCCCTCCCCGCTGTGTCCACGGTGCTGAGCAGTGGGCCCTGCCCTACCTTTTCTTCAGTAAATACTAAGCAGAAGCATCTATTTAAGATAGATGCTTTTACATGGTCCTCCTCCTCACATGCCCCCTTATCTCCTTTGATCTTAGCAATACCCCCTCTGGACTTTCTCCTTTCACTAATGTATCTATAGAAAGTCTTGTCACCTTCTTTTACTGTTTGTGCTAGTGTTTCCTCGGTTTGGGCCTTTGCCTGCCTTACTGCCTTCCCTGCTTCCCTTAGGGAAGCTTGGTATGTCTCCCTATCTTCATCCTGCTGTATTCCCTTATATTTCCTGAAGGCCGGCCTTTTGGCTCTGACCTTTTCTGCTACTGTTTTTGAGAACCAAAGTGGTTTCCTTCTTCTTTTGCACTTGGTTTTCTCTCTACTCTTCTTTTGCACATCCTTTTCTCTCTTACAAAGAGAACGATATGCGTCATAGTCTTTAGGGAGCTTTGAAGTTTTATGTAGCTTCCAAGCTTGGTCCCGTGCTCTTTGGCAAGCTATGAGTCTGGTGAGATCCATGGAAGGTGACTCTCATGGAATCTGATGCATCAAAGTAGGGTATGCTGATTCCAAATGTTGAGAAATTTACCTTTAAAGTATTCTGCGGCTTTGTCTATTGAGTTCGCTGAGGCTATAGGGACCCAATTTGTATGATCGAGGTCATGGAGGAGGGGAGCGAGGTTACAAGATTTATGTGTGTGAGTCATTAAGGTTTTATGAGGGTTCCTTGATTCTGTGAATTTCCCAAACCAGGAAGGTCATGAGGTAGTCACTTAGAGCATCTGATAATACACCAGAGTTAATGACCCTATGTGGATGTGAGGTGAGGGCCCAGTCGATTAAGGAGTGGTTACTCATTTTATAGTTCATCCAAGTTGGATCAAGGGTGAGCTGGGATAAGCTATGGGCATCAGTTTCATTTTGTACTTCGTTCATGGTGGGGGATAACCAGTTTAAGTTGAAGTCACTCATAATATAAACTTCACCCGAGGAGGTGTGGGATACTATGGATCTGATGAGGTCTGTAACAACAGAGGAGTGGAGACCTGGGTGACAATAGGCACCTGCCACAAATACAGGGATAGAGAAAGGGAGGGATAGTTGTAAGATAAGCACGTCATATGCTTTCGGGACAGAGGCTGAAAGAATGGTGGTGAACTGGATAGATGAGGACGCATAGACAGCCACTCCTCCACCCCTCCCTGACTGGTCTTGTTGAGATATAGTAAGGCCTGGGATGGAGAGAGAAGTGTCACCTATTTTGTTGTTAAGCCAAGTTTCAGACAAGATGATAATATCAGGGCCAAGTAAAGAAACCAGAGGCTGGAGTAGATTGACTTTAGGGAGAAGGCTGTGTATATTTAGGTGGAGAATTTTTAGTCCATGGGGAAGTACAGTGAGACTTGATGGGGAAGTTCCTGGGGCAGTGGATGGGGGTGCGGAAGTGCTTGGAGGACAAGGTCCAGGGTTGGGATTTATGTCTCTGGAAGATAAGCGCAGGAGTGCAATGACAAGCTTTACACTCTTATACTAAGGTACAGAGCAGGCTCAACTGGAGATAAGGGGGGATGTAGAGAGAAGAAGGAGGCTGGAAGCATAGAATATGTAGTAGTGTGCAGTAAATAGGAATTGCTAAGAATGAGGCATTAGGGCAGGAGAGGTAGTGTTCCCAGGTCTGAAGAGAGGGAGACAGGGTAACAGCATAATTGAAGACAGGAGAGTGGAGTGGAATGTGGCAGAGAGGGGCCAGTAATAATGGGGAGGGGATGAGGTGTGGGGGAAAAGGGGGAGACAGAGGAAGGAGAGGATAGGGAGAAGTAGTCTAAGGCTATTATTGGTCTTTTGTTAAAGATTATACAAAGGTAATTTGCCTGCTGTTGAATATGACCCAAGGGTATCCACCTACCAATCAAAAGTAAAATAAACGGTGCTATGAAGGAGGGTGACAAAGTCTACTTCAAGCCTAGTGAACCATGTGGAGCCAGGTGGACCCCTGATTGCAACACAGCATTCTACAACATCATTCACCAGCTTACACATGGTCCAGTACTCACCTATGCAGATCCAACTAAACCATATGTGCTCCACACAGATGCCAGCCTCAGTGGACTTGGAGCTGTGCTTTATCAAGAGTATGAGGAAGGATTACACCCAGTGGCATTTGCTAGTAGGAGCTTGGTCCCATCTGAGAAAAACTATCATGTGCACAAACTTGAATTCCTTGCTTTGAAATGGGCAATAGTAGACCCGTTTCATGAATATTTATTTGGTGCCAAAATCTTGGTAAAAATTACAATAATTCCCTCACATATGCCCAAATCTCAGCCAAGTTAGATGCCACCAGGCATGGGTGGTTGTCAGCTCTCTCAACGTATGATTATTCAGTGGAGTACCATCCAGGCCTCAATCATATTGACGCCGATGCTCTAGCTAGAAGGCCCGCTTCAAATCCTGAGTAGGTGAGAATGCCAGGACAATCCGTAAAGGCCCTGTGCCAAAAGTTTGACCAGGATGAACACCCATCTGCTGCCACTGTGGACTGCCTAGTCGATTGTTTGAGGCCTCCAGATACTTGTGTTCCTGTAGCTTACTGCAACTTTGCAGCCTTAGATCTGAGCACCCTACCTCAACTCACTCCAGCAGACATTCAAAGGGAACAGTATCATGATGCTATGATCAAACCTGTGCTGAATGCTATGAACAAAGGAAAAGATGTTTCTAAACTACAGTCCAATGATCAGAGAATTGCTTTACTGTTCAGAGAGGGACCTCGACTTTTTTTCATTTAATATACTTTAGTAAAACATGAAAAATGTACTAACACATCATACAGGGCACATAATCATTGCACATTTACATGAAGTCAGGTGCTTAAAATACTGTGAAACTATTTTATCGAAAGGAAAATAAAAATCCTAAACTACCCACCTCCCCCACCCTCCACTGGAGCACTTAGAAAGTATGGTTAAGAAGGATATCTTTATAAGACATCCAGGAGATGACTATCCTTGATATTATATATTAATCTAAGAGTATCTTTTTGTCCCACTGAAGAGTTTGTTAAACATGATGGTTCTATGAAGTTTGTTGAATTGACAGGAGGGTATAGAGAGGTTCCCAGGTACTGTTAAATCTATGCGTTTTGTTAGACATAATTGCTATTGTTCTCTCTGCCTGGAGTGCGAACATAATTTCTTTGAACCATTCTATGTAGCTTGGGGTGGTTTGATCTTTTTAGTGTCTTAAAATCACTCTTTTGGCACAGGCCGATATCAATGCAAAGTGTGGTCACTAATTGCTAACTAGCTGGTCTGTATAGTCACCAGTGATGCATACTGCTGGATTAAATTTCTGGGATAGACCTAGCAGAGGGTCAAGTCTACTTTGGATGGCAGACCAGAAAGGGATTACAGTTTAGCATTGCCATAAGATATGCAAGAGAGTAACAGTTTCCAAGCCATATTTTGTGCAGGTATCTGCAGGTAGGCACCCCATTTTATGTAGTCTGGCAGGGGTATAATAAAGGTCATGGTTAATTTGAAATTGCATGAACCGATAACGCTCCCAGTGTGTCATACAATACAGGTGCTTCCATATCCGGGACCAGTTTCTTGGGAAGGAGGTGGGAGGGAGTACTTGACCCCACCAGTAGAATTGCAAATTTCCCCTGGTGTCAAAAAGGGATTGTAGGAACTGGTATGAATATGAGATTAAATGAGTTCTGGGAATGGAGTTCAGATTTGGAGAGAGGACCATATGGAGAGGTTTTGTCCAAGGGCCACTACCCAGTGTGGCCGACAGCATGTGAGTGATTTGGAAGAACTTAAACACTAGATGAGAAGCCCAGCCATACTTCTGGCTAGCTTCTTGGAAGGTCATTAATTTGTGTTGCGTTGTGAGTGCTTCTACTATATCGACTCCCATGTTAGGCCAAAACTTGTCTTTCGAGAGGATTTTGCCAGAGATCTGAAAATTGAGGTTCCCAAATATAGGTTGAGAGATGTCTTGATTCGATTGAATGTTTAATAGCCTAGTTAATTGAGATTGAGAAATTAGAGATTCTCCTAGAGGGGTGTCACGTAACTGACTGGGTAATTGTTTTTTTGAGAGGTAGGGTAGTGCCACTGTATCTAGACCAGTTAGAACACAGCGAACATTCAATTTCTGACCAAAGAGGAAGATATGAACTAGCTTGGGGAACCTGGGAGTGGTCGTACCAGTGCAATGACCTCACTAGGTGTATAGCTAGGTAATACAAGTAGAAGTTGGGGCTTGTAGACCATCTTCTCGCTTGTGTCTCATTAATTTAACATACGCCCGTCTGGCCTTTTTATCTTGCCAAAGGAAAGAGGCCAAAAGTTTATTAATTTGGGAGAACCAGCCTTGGGGCAGTGCCCCATTAAACATCTGAAGTGGATATAGGAGGCGGGACAATATGTTAATTTTAATGATGTTGAGTCTCCCCCATGGAGTTAGAGGTTATAGTTTCCTTCTATTTAAGTCTGTTTTAATAGTTGTTATCACCGAGTCTAATTCATTCTGTTTAAATTTCTGAAGGGATGTGCTGAGGCATATCACTAAATATTTCAGCTTATCTTCTACCCAGAGAAAGCCCAGGTGTTGCAAATCTGCTTTAAGTTTATACTTATTAAGTGGCATGATTTCCATTTTGTGCAGATTCAGCCTGTAGACGGAAAGCAGACTAAACTGCGATGTAAGCTGGTGGGTGGCAGGTATGGAAGTTGCTGGGGATGAGATGTGTAACAGTTTATCATCTGCATACACTGACAATTTGTATTCACTGGCACCAATTCGTATACCAGTGATATCAGGTGAGGTATTGAGTTTATGAATTATGGGCTCCAGGAACAGGTTGAACAGGTATGGGGAGAGTGGACATCCCTGTCTAGTGCCCTGATAGAGAGAGAAGGGTGCAGATAAGGATCCGTTTCATGAAACCCTTGCTGATGGGGAGGAATATAATACCTTCACTCAATGAATAAAGGTTTTGGGAATACCATATTTGGGTAGGATGGAGAAGAGATAGTCCCACGAAACTCTGTCGAATGCTTTCTCTGCGCCAAGGGAGACCAAAGCGGCAGCTTCTGGAGAGTCCCTGGATGCAGAGAAAAGGTAGGACAGCTTCCTAAAATGATCAGCCAAGAGCCTGCCTTTAACAAATCTGACTTGCTCTCTGCTAATAAGTGGATCACAGACCGGGTTTAACCTGTTTGCCAATATTTTGGCAAGGATTTTAATATCCACGTTGATAAGTGAGATTGGCCTGTAATTTGAGACTCTAAGAGGATCCCAGCCTGGCTTAAGGAGAACAATTATCATTGTGGAGGTTAATGAAGGGTCTGATAGTCCTTCATTGAAAAGATGCCTGAAGGTGTTCAGAAGAATAGGGGAAAGTTGGACTTTAAATTCTTTATAAAAGTTGGTCCAGAAGCCATCCGGACTAGGAGATTTATCCAGTGGCAGTGAGTTAATGGCTGTGTATACTTCATTGAGAGTTAAGGGGGCACTCAGTATTGTGGTCTGGGGTTCTGAAAGCTGTGGGAGAGGAATGTCCTGGAGGAATAGGTCCAGTTGCCTGGCGGAAAAGGGGTTTGGGGGGGCATATAACTCCTTGTAATACTGTCTAAATGTATTGACTGTGTCCCAAGGGGCAGTGCAAAGCTGTCCCTCTTCTGTTAGGATAGAAGGGATTATCCTGTCCATTTCCTGACCTCGCAACTGTAGGGCTAGCAATTTACCGGCTCTCTCTGGTCAAAATAAGAGATTTTGGAGTGGAGCAAAACCTGTTCGGCCTTTTCTCTGATGAGCTGGTTGTATTGAGCCCTAAAGGATTCTAGGTGCTCCCAATCTCTTGGGGGAGAAGTAGGAGAAATACAGTTTTCCTCGCATTGAATTTGTTCTAATAGAGTGGGGAGAGAAGCCGATATTAGCTTCTTGCACCTTGTGGCCCAGCAGATAATTTCTCCCCTAAGCCCGCATTTGAGGGCTCCCCATAAAACATCTAGTTTGGCCATAGAAGGAGAGTTGTATTCCATAAAGGAATTGATGAATGCACATAGATGTTACTGAAAGTCCCTAGATTTTAATAGCTGATTATTAAACCTCCATAACTTGTCCCTAACAAGAGAGGTGACTAAGTTAACTTGGGTGAAGACTGGGTGATGATCTGATATCACTTTGGATGGGTAAAAACATGACACTATTCCTGGAAGGAGATTAACTCCCATCAAGAAGAAATCTATTTTAGAGTGTGTATTATGTGGTAATGAATAAAAGGAATATTCTCTCCTTTCTGGGTTAAGGGTTCTCCAAGGATTGACTAAGCCTAGAGAATGCATAAAGTCTCTTAAGGCTGTCTGGCCTGGAGATGGGGTCTTCCTGGGATTGCCTGTTGTATCTAATTGGCTATTAAGAACCTGGTTCCAGTCTCCCCCAATATAATAAGTAATGAGGCCCTGGGTGAAAGACTCGTCATTAAGTCGGAGAAGAACAGGGGGTCATCACTGTTTGGCCCATGGATAGACCCTAATACAATTTCTAAGTGACCCAATATTGCTCGGATTAGAATACACCTGCCAAGCAGGTCAGCAATCTCTTGTATAAATCAGAATGGTAACCTACGGCCAAAAACAATGTCCACTCCCTTCTTCCTGGAGTCCATCTGTGAACCATAGGCTCACCCCACCCAGATCCTCCTTAACCGCAGAACCTGAGATGGGGGGGAGGTGGGTTTCCTGCAGGAAGGCTATGTCTATTGGGAGCTTTTGCAAATGCAGTAACATTTTCATTTGTTTAGTGGGAGATTGTGCCCCCTTGATGTTCCAAGAACAAAGGTTAAATGTGGCCATTGCTCTTGCTAACTCCCTGAGGTATGCATGCCATAGCAAATAGACGACCCATTATAGTGTAGACCAAAAAGAAGTAAAGGAATGAATAAAATTCATACCACATACTCCAGTAGAGCCTCCACCCTCCTACACTCCCCCAGCCAACACAGATACTACCCCATCCCACCCACCTCTCAAAACCAGTCCGTTACTTTTGTAACAACCACCCATCAGTAAGACCCCCTTCCCCACCTGGACCTCATGTGTATCACTGAATGTGCTCAACTCTATATAAGGTCCATAAACCAATTGCTGATGCATGGTCGCTTTCCCACTAGCTATCCTTCAGCCCCTGCCTCCCTCCCTCCTGCTCCCCTTTAGTCTAATCAACTAGAAAAAGCCTAAGCTTATTTCTTAACAACACCTGTATAATTCAGAACTTCATGACTTGGCAATTAAGTCTAAGTGTATGAATTTTATTTTCCCACCAAAATCATCAGGAGGGAAAATAAAAGGAAAACAAAACCAAGTAATCAACTAGAAAGTAGTTGCAGCTTTGTAGCTGAACCTTGATGACTGATCAAATTATGTACAAAGCATACAGTGGACAACTTATGAAGGACGAGTGCCGACAAAAACTTTCTGTTTGCCACCCTGGTATAGCCGAATCTGAATCTATGTCAGGTTGCAGCATGACAATGTCATTTAAATTAAGTCAAGAATATGTTTGGGACCATATTTGTCACTTTATATAGTGCCCAGTGAACTAAGGAGCACCAGGAGTTATGTTCCAGTAACATAGCCCTAGGCTTTCTGGTTGCTTCTATCCAGACGTCTTAAAAAAAAAAAAGAAATAGAACTATATAAAAAATAGTAATCACTTTGGAGGGACCAGACAGAAATTATAGCTGGTGAAAGATCAGATTGTATCCAAGGCACACTGTCTGCACACTAACAAGAGTAGAAATACTATCCTAGTCCTTTTATTCACAGCGCTGGTTAGGCTGACTGTAATTCTGTGTCAGGCCATGTCGCGGTTGATTTATGCTCGAATAGTGACATTCACAAGAGCTCGGGGCTATGTCGACTCCTCATGTAGTACCCAGTGAACATAATAAAATAAGCACAAGGAAATATGTTTTCATAACGCAGATCCAAGCTTTTAGGCAAATGTTCCCAGGTATCTTGTTAAAGAAAGAAAAATATCAAGCTTGGCGACCATCTTAGAGGGTTTAAGCAGATGGTAATATTTGTTCATATCCTAAGAAGGTGGTGCAAGGACAAAATAGACAAAAATCTCTGGCTGCCTGGATATCTAATATATCGATAGTGAAGGAGTCAGAAAAAAGCATTGTGGCAAAACAGTCGAGCCGAAAAACTTCCTTCCAAGACTGTGCAGCAGTGCAGAGGTGCACACGGTCACAAAGGGGATTGCCAGTTCACACAGCCAAGGAGACACGAACATGCACAGAGCTATGCAAGCCAAAAGAAAATGAATGGTAGAGTTCTTGGCGTATGGTTGAAATAATGGATTATGAGGCAAGGCAACGACTAGACCCTTGTACTGCAGCGGGTCATGGTTAGGTAAGCCCCCAAAAGGAATCCAGATTTGGTGTGTAAATAGTCGCAAATTATTAACTTTTCTACGTACATGATTTCCATAGCATCTTTAACTTCACCGAGCAATGCTTCCACATTTCCCAGCTGGGTTTATGGGGTAGATCAGCGGGGGCTGAATAAGTCAGGGAATAAACTCTGGAGATCTTTCGCAGCTGATTCTGCAGATTCAAATGATTTCCAGGTGCCGTCATGAAGGACCGATAACCGGGCAAAGTACAGCATCTGGAATTTTATGCCCGTTGTTAATTAATTTTGTAACTGAAGCATGGTAAGCTTCCCTTTTCTGGCGAACAGCAGTTGGCAAGTCTTGAGTAATTTGTAACGTGGCGCTTTCCCACTGGATGACCTGGAGTTCTTTTACTTTAGCAAGAATGTGTTGTCCGTCTGGGTAGTTGAGTAGCCATAGAATGAAGGGTCTAGGCTGGGCTGGTCTGGGCCTCAAAGACCGATGTGTTGCCTCCACAATATGCATAGCAGAGTATAAGGGAGGGCCTGCCACTTTAGCTAGTAATGTTTGGGCAAATAATATTGGTGTTGATCCTTCTGCATCCTCCGGAAGGCTGAAAATAACAAGATTATTGCGTTTGCTTCGGCCCTCAAATCTTCAAACTTCTATTCCATTTTAGATATTTTGTGTCATATCGAGGCGAGTTCTGGGTCGGTTCAGCTCTGCTAATTTTCCAGAGAAGTGGTGCGTGCTGAGATGTCTGTAAGTTTTTTGTTGGTCTCTTTCAGGTCTTCCTTTATAATTTTAATGTCCGAGGAAAGGTCCAGGAATATTGCCTTAATAGGCACAGGTTCAACCAAGAATTTCTCTTCTGAGAGAGGTGCTGGGGCGCTGACACTTTGACTGTCTTTCCCTGAGTTGGCATCTTGGTTTTTAGACTGCTTTAAACTTTTTCCCAGGGTCTGCGGTGATGTGTGGACTGGGAGGGCCTGTCGCATCTCAACCTCCATCAGAGCTAGTTTTTGTCTGCAGTTATGCCAAACCTGCTTAAAAAAGTTGTTAGTTCTTCATAGATGCACTGATGAAGCAGATGTTGTCTGGCTATCGCTAACTTCAGTCGAGTAAAATATATAATTATTGAGGTGAAGCAGGAGCGAGGGCACCACATGTACTTCTAGCAGAAAGGCATCACGTGATCCCCTCAGAGAGGGACCTAGACTTAAACTACAAGATAAACTACTCTACAGAGAAGTCACAGATGAACAAGGCAAAGTTACTAAAAAGCAACTGATGTTGCCTTCCAAGTTTAAATGTGTGGTCTTAAGAGCACTCCACAATCAAATGAAACATTTGGGCAGTGAGAGAACAGCTGACTTAGCTAGAGCCCATTTCTACTGGCCCAAACTACATGCGGATGTGGACCAGTATATCAAAACTTGCAGCAGATGTCTTCAAAGGAAGGCAGAGCCACAAAAAGCAGCACCTTTGGTTAACATCACCACTAGTACACATGTGGAGCTTGTATGTATTGACTTTTTAAGTCTGGAGTCGGATGCTAAAAACATTGGAAATATACTGGTTGTGACAGACCTCTTCACTTGTTATGCACAGGCCTATCCAATGAAGGATCAGAAAGCAATCACAGTAGCCAAGGTGCTTGTTGAAAAATTTTTCGTCCACTATGGTGCCCCACAGCGGATCCATTCTGACCAGAGAAGGGACTTTGCAAGTCATTTAATCAAGGAAATGCTATCCCTCTGGGTGTAAGAAGGTCAAGAACCACTCCCTACCACCCACAAGATGATCCACAACCTGAACAGTTTAAATGGAAATTGCTGGACATGCAATGTACCCTTCACCTGAAGGACAAGCCAAGGTGCAGCCAACAAACAAATGCCTTGGTACACACTTATAATTGCACCTGTAACAATGCAACAAGTTTTTCACTGCATAAACTGATGTTTGGTTGGGAAGCACACTTACCCATAGATATTTGCTTTGGAGTGTCCCCAGATGGAATTCAGGCTGACATCTATTTGCAATATGTTCACAAACTCAAAGCACAACTCAGTCACACCTACCAATTACAGTAGCTCACACTATGGGTGCCAAGAAAAACCTAGCAAATAAAGTAAAGCACGATAAAAGAGTCAAAGCCCAAGAGCTGCAACCTGGAGATCATGTCGTGATGAGGAATTTGGGCTTGCACAGAAAATACAAGCTAGCTGACCGTTAAAGTGACACTCCCTACATAGTCATAAGCAAGTTGGACAATCTCCCAGTCTGTAAAGTACGGCCAGAAGGAGATCCCGGATTTGTAAAGACCATGCATCAAAATCACCTTCTTCCAGTTGGGCAAATTATCATAGATACAGCATGCAAAATAATGCACCAGCTGGGCTTGTTACCAGATCTGCCTCTTGGAAAAAAAAATTAGACCAGCCTCCTGCCTTGAAGCAGCCCAAGCCTTCAACAAGTAATGCTAGCGTTAATGATTACGTAAATTTTGAGTCTGATGAGAGTGAATATGGGCCTGTGTATTACCCTTCTTTTGAGTTGGCTCAGCTGTTTTTTGTGATTCCTGCTTGCAATGTTGGAAATAATGCTGAAGATTCAGAACTGTCTGGCAATCTAGCCCTCTCCACTACCCCTGTGCCACCTGAAAGTGAGGTGCAAAGTGTGACTTCAGAAGTAGCTGACTCCTTATGTCTTGTGGAACTGTCTGAAATTGAAATAGCTAATCCTGACCAAGGAAGTGAGGACCCCACTGGTGAATCTTTATTTGAAGCTGAAATATCTGGACCTAGTGAACCTGACTGCATGTTAACCAGTATTGCTATTCCTGAGAGTGCCAGCAGTGTGCTAGATGACTCAGATTTTGTTGGTGTACCCCTTACAGATAATCTAGAGGCAGCAGAACAAGCAGATGCAAGTGCTACTACAAATACAAGTAATACTTCCAACTCTGAACAGACAAAAAGTGCAGAGGTACCCCTTCCTGAAAAAGCTGCTTTGTTGGTGGATGACGAGCTGAGTGTCATGAACCCAAATGCTGATGTTGAAAGGACTATGCCTGTGCCCCCTATGCCTAGAGAATCAGAAAGAGTCAAACCTGTAGTACATCTTATGTATGATTCCCCAGGAAAGCCTGTATTCTTCCCTATAAATATAGTCCATAAAGAGGTATACATTACGGCTAACTCCTTTCCAAAGATAAGATTCACTGCAGCTTCTAAGTTAGTGATAAAACCCTCCAACCAATATGCCTGGGGTAATTTTTACTGAGTTCCCAAAGTTAGCTGACAGGTTCAGGTTACCAGTTACTTGGGTCTAGGTATGAAAGAATTTCAAGGGAGAATATAATTAATAGCTATCTGAAACAGAATGAAAATGTATAAACAAATTGTTGAAATGGAAATGCAACTGTTTGGGTAATACTATTGCTTATAAGAAATGCTGTTTACAAGTAATGCATGCTTTATTATAAATATTGATGATAAAACTGTGCAGTAATGTACATAGTGATTTATGGTTGCAACCTGTATATAGTGAAAAATAGTATTCCACTAAGTAAAATTGTTGTTTGTGCATAGACTTGATGCGGACACCAAGTTTGCTAGGCAGGGGAGATTGTAGCCCCCCACCAATTTGGGGCATACCTTATGTGTCTCCTAGAGCTCCAGCAATGCCCACTGCCAGGCAGATATCCATCAAGGACAATAAATCCATGGTTATTTGGTGACCCTGTTGATCTGCATGAGTACCATGATGTGCCTCTGCGCCTGTCCCTTTAATTGGCACAGCCAGTGTGATGTGAATGCCTGGGCTAGGGGTCCGACTATTTCAACTCTCACAACTGGCCAGGCATCACTCCAATTTGCTCCACTCTGTTGTCACTGTTAGAGCAGAGGGAGCTCTAAATGGTACTGTAAATATTTACTTCCAAGTTGTTGTTGTATTTAAATTAGAGTACTTGATTTAATCTGCCTTTTTGCAGCTTATGCATCCAAATGGGAGCCACCATGTTTGGTCTGGGACTTCCAGAAATTAGACCAATTGAGACACATGGGATCTCAAGGGGTCCTTAGCTCAGGTGCCTTGTGGGAGAAACTGTGAACTCTAGTGTTGGGCACCTAAAGGGACCAGTAAAACTCAAAGACTGTGGTTTCATCCCCCACAGTACCCTTAAAAAATATAATCAACTCCAAGGGGGGACACACTTGGGGAGGCAGACAAAACTTGGATGCCAGCGGAGTTTGGGCGCGGAAACAACAAAGTACAAGCAGACATCAGGAATGTAAAAACATGGCAAGTGCGTGGGATTGGATTCGAACCCCTAACTCCTTCACCTGTGCTGCCTTCTCACCCAGTGGCTTTATCCTCTTAGCCACTGTGGCAGCACAATGACTCTTCCCGCAGTTGGACTCCTCAAGCCATCAGTGTGAGGGAAGAAGACATTGGCGTGAGTGGACGTAGCTACAGATGTAGCGCTGTAGTGTTCAGCGCTATATTTTACCTGTAGCTGTATTTGCTCATGTGCTTTTTTTTTGCGTGGTTATTACCATTCTCATATTGTTTAGCGGTATTGACCAGATAGGTTTAACTTTAGTGTTTTCTTATTTTTTTAACTCTTCTCTGTTATAGGTTTATTAACTATTTCTTGTAATGTAGCACTCATTTCACTGTACCTTTCAAAAGGACTCTTGATGGTACCCTACCTACTTCACAATTACAGTTTGTGACATTACAGTCTGTTGGCAAGTTGAACAGTGTGATGCCTTAAACTAAGGTACTGTACTATGAGGTCAGTAGCAAGTAGACAAATACTTTTTAGACAGGCTACCAGTATTGTGATGTAAACCCTGAATAGGAAAACCTAGATCTAAATAAATGTATTCTGTAGTGAACTGTAGAACTGAAACATGCTTCTGAAGGTGCTTGCTTAAATGGAAAAGTGCTCTGTAACTATTAAAACTCAAGAAAATCTAAAGAGTAATTCTGTTTTTTTTTATCACATTAAGTCCTGACCGTGCTAAATACAGAATCAAATTGTAAGTAAGGTACTGATGATGTAAAAGAATATTAAATGGGTTTTATCTTGTCTCCATGGGGAAAATTAGGGCATGCTACAGAGAAATGGATTTTTCAACCTGACAAGACAGCATTAAAAATGTTATATGGCCCACCAGCACAGCGTTTGGATTTCGCTTGCGCGCCAGCGACCGGGTTCAGGAATGGACTCGGGTGCTGGGAGGGCCGGCCGTGGAGAAAAGACTTGGCGCTAACAGGCTCGCCTCGGGGGAGGGCGGGACATGACCCGGTGTTGCTGACCAGCGGAGGTTGGGCATGCGGCAGGCACGGGGTCCCACTCACTAAGGAGGCATGGTGAACTTTGGCATCAGCCTTACATTGTGGCACACCACGCCTGGGAGCAAATGGGAAAATGAGCCTGTGAGGCTGACCAGATGATTTGCCGCTAGCTCCTGTAGCCGCGGTGAGACCCCAGGATAGTGCATGCACCATCCCCAGCAGCACCCTCGAACAGTTTAGCGCTGGTCGCCCCACCGGCGCCATCCATCTCGGAGGGGGGGACCGGCGCCATCCATCTCGAAGGGGGGGGACCCACCCGCTGATGGGTTATGTCCGGGGGTCACCTGGGGGGACTGCTATATGGGGGTGAGGAGGTGGCTGCTCCGAGGCAGTGTGGCTCAGAGGGCATAGGTGGTTTGAAGGAGAGGCCGGCCTGGAGCTGGGAGGGAGCATAAGAAAATAAAAAAAATGTTGTAAGTCTGTCTTACTATATAGTGTCACTGGAGGAGAGCCACATAGAAAATTATGATTATAGGCAAAAATGACCTCCTTTTTCATTTTCTTTCTCTTAGTTTTTTTCTCGGTTGATGGTGTATCTGATCAGCTTTGTAAGCTCCATATTCTGTGGTCAGCTGGGCAAAGTACAACTGGATTCTGTTTCACTCGCAATAGCGGTATGTAGTTTTACATTGCTTAACTTTTTTGGTTTCCCTGCTGGGCTACCTGAAAGAGAATGTGCCCTCCATAGTATTCCATCTTACTTTTTTATTTTCTGTTCTTTTATTCTTGGAATGAAATACCCTCACATATTTGAGCAAAAAAAATACTCTGAAATAATTTAAAAATGCCATTAGGGAAATATTGGTGCAACAACATGAATGCAACAAAAACATTAAGCTTAATCAGTTTATTGAATACTTGTTGAATCTGTTCTGTTTATTGTATACTGTATTATTGCATGTTTTTGTTATTCTAATGTAATCTGTTTGTAATGTTATGTGTTTTAATATTTCTTGTACAAGGACTTTTGTTGCAAGTAGAACTCGTCCCTAACGATATGGCTGTATAATAGTATTTTTTTTCAATTAGTTTTCTACCTCCTCTCTTCCTGATCATCTGCATTCCGGCCTGGTCTTTCCAGCTCCATCATACATCTTCTCTGGAAATTACCAAGTGTCCATCTGTCTTCTGCCAGAGGACCAGGGAGCCCAGTCACTGGTGTGAGGCCTGCAGGGAACCAGGCCTTCATCCTACTGGTTGGATTTTTTTCCTTCCATGTTCTTCCTGGGCTTGCTATGCGTACAATGAGGGGGGAGCTCTGCCTCTGTGGAGACACCCCCCCAGCATCCAGTGGGTGGGGCACCATCCCTAGCATCCTGCTGCCCTACCACCTAACAGGACACACTGACCCCTTTCCCCGAGGGAGGAGAACTGTCCTTGGGACACTGCATCCTCCTTCCCCAGCCAGTCCTTGAATGACTCATGTCCATTTCCAAACCCGGTTCGCTGGCCATGACTGGAGGTTAGGTGCTGACCACCTCATCCCTCCTTGCCACTGGGCTGGCTAAAAATAAAATGCTATCATATTTTTTTTCTCCATGCCACTGCTCAGCTGGCTTCCATTGCCAGCATCCTTGATCTTCTGTTCTTATAAAAAATTCTCAAATCGCCCTCTTTGATGGACAAATGTGGTATTGTTAAAACACAAAGAAAAATAGTACCTAGACTTCACAATCAACAACTAATGGTGTGTAAAGCAAAAACAAACAGGAGGCTTTATTTTTTCTTGGTAAGAACACCAAGGCTCTGGAACTAGCTACCACAAGAGCTAGTAGACTGTTATACATTTGAATCCTTTAAAAAGGGTGTAGATCATTGGCTCTCCAAAAACTACAGCAAAGTGTAATTTCCCACATATGTGGGGGACAATCAAGATAGGCTTCATAGCTTCCTTTTGTCCTCACTTACCTAGTAAACCTAGAAAATCCTCCCCAGTCCTGTCACCTGCCGTCTCTGGAGCTTACTATTCATAAGGACAGTGTACCACAGTTTAACACCTGGGACAGAGCCTCTCAGAGGTCCCTGTCCCAAGAGGAATTTTAGCTCAGGTGACTTGGCCAGTTGTCTGGTAGGCGTTGCAGGGCCAGTGGGGAAATACATTTTTATTTTAGTCTTTGGTAACCGGGTAAGGCTCACCAGGCACAAGTGCCTGTTTTCAGAGGTGACCAGGGAGCACTGAGGAGGTTAAGTGACTTGCTCAGAGTCACACAGTGTGAAAGTTGAGGTTGTGTGAATCAAATCCAGGACTGCTGGATGTACCAAGCTCATTCACAGCCTGTTACTCTCACCTCTAGGCTCTAGACATGCAGAGCCCCAAAATGGTTTCATTCCCTGCCCAGTGAGGCTGCAAACTCAGCCACCCTTAGCCCATTTAAACGGAAGCTCCGTGACTACCTTGTCATTTGTGCCTCCTATGACTGTTTCACATAATCTGATATCAGACTCCTCCCCTAAACACTGTGCTATCCTTCATATAACTTCCCCCTTTTCCCTCCCTTTCCCATCTCCACACCACACTCCTCCAGTCCTATACACTCCTCCATCTCCATACCTTTTCTATCTTCCCTCCTAACCCATCTACCCCAGCCACCCTGATAAACCCCTATTTCCCCCTGCAAATCTGACAAAAAACAACTTGGCTTAGCTTACTCTCCACCCTCCTACCCCAACTACCCTCTGCTAACTTGAAAACCCACTTTACCTCCCTGTGAACCTGACAAAAATCTACTTGGCTGAGCTCTCTTTCCCGCCATCCTACTCTGCCTCAGCCACGAATCTTGGCTTGAGGCATTCTTGCTTCTTGTTCCTGTCTCCCACATCTGTTAACAAGGCCTACTGGCTGCACCCCCCCCCCCCAGGGTTTTATCATTTGCTAATATCTATTTTCTCATCAATCTTGCACATGCTGTTTTATCTGCCACATTTTTGTACATACAGTAGTGTTGCCTTATTCAGTTACTTTGCCCTCCAATGCCTCCATGTTGTATTTTACTATCTCTTATTTATTGTTTCCTTGTACTGAATATTGCCTGTGCTTGTTCTGATGTGGAATCTATGTAAAAGAGCCACTGGCTCTAAGGTGTTAATCTGAAATTCAAATAAATAAAAATTAAATACTGCCAGCCCCAATGCCACCTTATGCTGCTCAGACTAGCAGCATTTTCCCCCTTTTCTTCCCACCTCCCTTGGCCACCTCATGGTCAGGGACTGAGTGGATGCTGAGCACAGGATGTACTTCACATCCCAGTCAAGGAGGCATCTGCCCTCCCATCATTGCTGCAGCCTGCATGACCACCTGTGGTCACCCAGGTGGCAGTAGCACAGTGGAGTGCACAGACCTCCTTCTCTGGAGAAGGATAGTGTCCTCTAGGATGCTTAACCATCCCCTACACCAGTCTGGGCTCATTCCTGAACTCATGTTGCTGACATTGAGAATGGTAGTGCTACCACTGTGCTGATCGGCCAGCTCTTTTCCAACATATTTTATTTCTGAGCTTTCTGAATTAACATTTCAAAATCAGCTGTTCCATGACATCATGACCCTGAAAACTTATTGTAACTACCCATATACATCATTGTTATAATCATGAGCAGTCTGGAGCCTTTGGTCTCTGTATCTCCCTCCCAACTACACATATACACTTAAAATCCTCAGACCCAGTGCAAAGCACTGTGTGTAGCAGTATGCAAATTCTTGTGTTGGACAAGGTGACAAGGCATCATCAATACCAAACATTTCCTAAAAGTGGGCTTTAATGTACGTTGTAATTTAGAATGAAAGCAGTGCTAAACTCGAACAAATACAATGGCCTGGTGCACAGCAGCCAGCTGTAGTCATGTGTGGCATAAATTCAGGGTGCAGTGAGGTACCCCTTGTTCCACCACCACCCAAAATTACCATACACATAGCCCAAACTAAAGCCACCAGGAAGAAGTCTCCCTCTGAGGCTTAGTCATAATTCAAATGATGGTCTCCAAATGTTTGTGGCTGAGTTTTTGACTGCGAACATGCAAACTGCAACTGCTATGGACTCCAGGGTATGATATTGCATCAGTCAAATAGTAAGCTGCTGTACAGAAAGTTCCTTCCTTCCTTCCTTCTTTCTTTCTTTCTTTCTCCTCCCTCTTTTTTTTGCCAGACTGGCCCCATTTGTCTAGCCACTATAGCCCCATCACCTTCCTTGACCAGGTACTTATCCCAGCCTCCAGCTCCCATGGCTCACCCCATGCGGTGGGTCTGTCAGTGCTCCCCCAAGTGCCAACAGAGCCCTGATCTACTGGAGCTGAGTGCCTAGCCAGCAGCGCAGGGCTTGCAGGAGGAGAGGATGGTCTTTATCATGCAGCTCAGGGGTTTTCCTCTCAGTTTTCTCCCTGTCTCCAGGGCATGTGTTCATGCTGTACATGTGTGCTGGTGTCAGGTGATGTCCTCCCCCCTTCTGTGCAGCAGTTTTGGCTGCATTGCCACCAGAGAATACCCAGGTGGTGGTAGCATTGGAGACCACACTGTCCTCCCTCTCTGAAGGAGGAGTGTCCCTTGGAATACTTGACCCTCCTCCCCTACCCAGCATGCAGCAACCCAGTCTTGTTCCCAATTGCAGGTTGCCAGCGTCATAAGTGGCATCCAAGCCACTGTATCAAGGGGCTGGCTCAGGAGGTTCTTTCTTTTTCATCATGGCAACTGCACTGTAATAAATGAACACACTTAAGGCCTTGTTGTCAGTGGCTTAACAGGTTGCACACATGTCTCTGAGGCTGGCAGATCCCATGCTTGTGAGTTCTAGCCACACACTAGGAACTTGGGGTAAAATCCCAGTACTGACACCACAGAGAAACATGAGGAGGATGCCGCACTCCTGAGGTGCCGTCTTTCAAATGAGATGCAAAACCAAGGCGAAGTCCCATCCGCCTGTATAGATGAATATTAAAGATCCCATGGCACTTCTCAAAAAGAGTAGGGGAATGTCCCCGGTGGCCTGGCCAGATTTCCCCCGTTCAATAAAAATACCAACAGCTTAACCTGATTCAATATGTCAACTTGCATATGTATCCCTCTGCCCTTGAGACGAGTCTTAAAGAGCACCTTTCCTGGCATTTTCACAAAAGTCCTTTTAGAACACGATAGAAACCCTTACCTCCTCTGGAGTTTATCCATACATAAAATATAATTTTGAAAGCCATGGTTTTTGGAAGGGAAGGGATCATATTTTGGCTCCATGGAGCTACATAGAAACATAGAAACATAGAAGTTGCCGGCAGAAGCAGACCACCAGGTCCATCTAGTCGGCTCATTGTCTCTTAGCCTAGCCTTCTAACTGCCCTTGGGTTTGAGGGCTCCCTTGTATCTGTCCCAAGCATTCTTGAAACCTACCACTGTGCTTGCCCCCACCACCTCTGCAGGCAGGCTGTTCCAGGCATCCACCTCTCTTTCTGTGAAGAAAAACTTCCTAGTGTTGGTGGAGAACTGCTCTTCTTGCAGCCTTAGATCATGTCCCCTAGTTCTGCTGCCCTTCTTTAATTGAAAGAGATCATCTATTTGCACCTGGTTTATGCCTTTTATGTATTTGAATGTTTCAATCATGTCACCCCTCTCTCTTCTCTGTTTCAGAGAATACATGTTCAGTTCTTACAGTCTATCCCCGTAGGACATCTCGTGCTGTCCCTGAATCATTTTTGTTGCCCTTCTCTGCATCGTCTCCACTCGGTCAATGTCCTTTTTGAGGTGGGGCATCCAGAACTGGACACTGTACTCAAGGCGAGGTCTAACCAGAGATCTGTACAGCGGCAGGATCACTTCCTTCTTCCTGCTTTTGATTCCCCTCCCAATGCATCCCAGTTTACCGCTGGCCTTTAATGTTGCCTTCTCGCACTGTTTACCTTCCTTCAAGTTGTCTGAGATAATGATTCCCAAATCACTCTCTTGGGTGGAAGCAGCTAGTCTTTCTCCTCCAAGGTAATATGCCTTATCTGGATTTATTTTTCCTATGTGCATGACTTTGCACTTTTTGGCATTGAATCTCAACTGATGTGCTCCAGACCATTCTTCCAGTTTCTTGAGGTCAGCTTCCATCTCTTCCACTCTGTACTAGGTGTCGACCCTGTTGCATATTTTGGTGTCATCTGCAAACAGTCACACCTTTCCCTGTAGTCTGTCAGCCATGTCCGATATGAAAATATTGAAGAGCAGGGACCCCAGTACTGAACCCTGGGGCACACCACTGGTTATTCTACCTTCTGATGACAGTGCTGCATTTACCTGCACTTTCTGGGTTCTGCCCGGTAACCAGTTTTTAACCCATCTAACTACTTCTGATCCAACTCCTGTGTGGCTGAGCCACCAATCCCTTCCACTTCCTTGTCTTGAGCGCTGTTCCCATGCTAGCATGTTTTGTAATGTAATTATATGGAGAGCGCGGGGACGTGCTCCATAGACTACTATAGGATATATTTAAATATCTCTTTTTTTTTTTAGGTCAGGGTTCCAATTTAGATAAATCATGGCCACTGCTCAACTAACAAGAACCTTGTTAGTAGAGCGGTGGCCTTGTTTTATTTGAATCAGAATCCTGAGCTATTGAAAAAATTTAAAGCAGCCCTATAATAGTATATGGAGCTCTGCCACCCGTCCGCCTCCTATTTACCCTGGCCACCCCTCCCTTCGATCCTATGCCTCTCCTCCTCCCGAGTATCCTTTTGTGCCCCGGCTATCCCCCATTACTGCTCATGACTGGTCCCCCCATCTGCTAAAGTAGCCTGGTTCGTCCTCCCTTCCTTTCCGTCTCCGTTCAGTTCCTCCCTGCCTGTCGTGCTCCCCTGGCCTAAACCCTCAGTTCCCTTTACTGTATCCTCCTTGTACTTCTGGTCCTTCTCCTTGCCCTTTCCTCCCAACTGGTCCTTCTCCTTGTGCTTTCCTCCCTCTACCCCCTCCTCCTCCAGCTCTGATCCCTGCTCCCCCCATTCTCCTGCATTCCAAGTTCTCCCCTGTTCTTCCTGCTATCCTGCCCCCTCCTCCTGCCCCCTACTCCCTTTCCATCTTTAACTGCCCCTGTCATGGCTACATCACCCCACTCATCCTCAAGCAGAAGAAGAGAACTGAAGCGGTTACTGAACTTAAGGTCTGATCCACCTCCCCACTTTGCTTCCTTCTGTCCAGCCCCAGCCATCTGCCTACTTCCCTGAGAATGTCCTCCCTTTGGCCCCCATCTGTGGGGGTCCCCAGATACCTGCCTGCCACCTTGGTAGTGTCCTCCTTTTGGGCCCCCCTCTGTCAGGGTCCCTATGTGACCCCAGAGCAGTCTCCTGCACTCCTTTCTCTATGCCCCCGCCCCTAGTGCTTGTTGCAACCCCGTGGGAGAGCCCTTGCCCTATTCCCCAACCATTTATTTTTATTTATTTATTTATTTAGTTTTTGTTGACTGGATAAGTGCACTAGACAAATCCTGCCTATTTTCAGGCACGACCCGGGGGAGAGGGATACAGATGAATGCCAACTAACCTTGAACCAGATTAAGCTGTTGGTGGTATTTTTAGTGAATGAGGGAAATTTGGCCAGGACACTGGGGAAATTCCCCTGCTCCATGAGGGGGCGCTGGAGGACCTGTTCAGTCTGCTGGTGTACCTTCAGGAGAACAGAGTTCCACTCCTGCAGGTCCAGCTTTGGAGTCTGATTTCATGCTACTGTCTGGGTGTTCTGCTGCACAGGCTGTGGATTGCGGTTTACCTGCTCATACTACTCCTACTTTGTCTGGATTTCTACCGGCTGATGAGTTGTGGCTGAAGTCGCTCCTCGCTGCTCATAGGAGTCAAGTCCTGGCAGTGATTGATACTGTTGCTCCTGCCACTTCTCCTTCTTTGGATTTGCATGCTACAGTGTCTGTTTTGGACCTCATTATGGACGATTCTGTTTTGCCTCCTGTTGCGGAACCTTTGGAGGATCCGTTGGTGCTCAATCGGCTGTCTGTTCCTGCTGCACCTATTCCGTTAGTGGTACACCACACTGAGTCAGCAAGCATGTTTCCTGCTTCTCGGGCTTCGGCTTCTGTAACTCCTCTGCCTGCAATGGAGAATGTTTCATTGCTTCTGCCTGTGAGTACTGAACCTTTTGCTTAGCCCCTGGCTAACCCACTCTCTCTGGAGTCTTCCACGCCATCACGAGAGTCCATCTCTCTTGCTCCTGCACCCTTGCTGAGTCCCCTGCCTAGCTCCTTGGTGGCTTCCCTGCAGAATGCAGGCTGGAAACTGGGTGATTCGGGACATTGGGTACCTGATCTTGCTCACAGCCCGATACCTGGGCATGGTGTACAAATAGCCCCTTTGGATACTGTTGCCCCTGTCTTGGCGGCTCCTTTGCCTCCTTCCCTTCCTGATGGCATGGACACTGATTTAAATGCTGCAGATGTTCAGCGTACTGTTTTTGATGTGGAGCAGCTTGAAAGCGTCTCACTGTTATCTGACTCATCATCGGCTGGGGAGGGCCCCAGTACTAGAGGGATTGCTTAGGGAGATCGTATGAACACAGACGTTCCAATACAGGACCCTCCTCCTGATCATGGGGCACAGGCGAAATCTACTTGGGAACGATTTTGTAAGAGGGATGCCTTTCGCAATTCCCCCTCCTCTCTTACAACGCAGAAATGCAGTCCGCCTGCAATATGTTGGTGGCCTGGATGTTGTCTCTGATCGACTTTATGTTGGTAAAACTCTCATTAAAGGCTTTCTGGGTTACTTCACAAGTGAGATTTTTGCTCTTATTCATGTACCGGGGACCTCGCTGTATGACATTAATTTTAAGACTCCACAGGGATTGGACCGTTTTTGGACAAAGTATGAGTTGCTCAGATATACTGCCTTATGGTTGCCCTTTCAAGCTATTCCCCTCACTAGACCGGCTATTAAATCTGTTACAGTTTTGTTCCGTAATGAGTCAGTGGCTGTGCATGATATCTCCCACTGGTTGAAACAGCATTGTGATGTATTGGGGTCACCTCAACCTATTTTGATTCAGAGCACTTTTGGACTGGTGGGTGGAAATTTAAAGTCCGTCTTTGGCATACTAATGTGGGCCTTGTCCGTTTGCCGAATAGCTTGTTTTTGGGTAGGGAACGGGGCCATTGTTTTTATGTGGGTCAGACGCGTATTTGCTTTAAATGTGGCTCCCCTTCCCATCTTAGTGCTGCCTGTGATAGGTTGAGGTGCTCTCTTTGCCTTTCCTTTGGTCATGCCAGTATGGACTGTATTGCTGACCTTAAGTGTAATTTGTGGGAGGAGGTGGGTCATGGCTTTTGGACCTGTCCTTGGGCTACTCATAACCGTGGAGATTGTTCTGATCAGGAATTACTCCTTATTGAGGCACAAAAGAAAGATATTGCTTCCTCAAAGCCTCCTCCATCCCCTACTACTGAGTTGTCTACCCCCCTTCTAGATCAGGAAATCACTGTTCCTGTACCACAGGCCATTGCTCAGCCTTTCTTGCCTTCTGGTGAGTCTTCTCTGCAGGCTGCACCTCAAGCCCGTGTACTGGTACCCCCGTCCTGGCAGTTGAGGAATCCTCCCTTCCCCGGTACAGACCGAAGATGCATTGGTTATGCCTCCTCCTCCTGAACCTTTTGTGCAGACGAAGAAGAGGGCTCAGAAGCAAACCAAGTCTAGGTCTAAATTGGCTAAAGCTTCCTCCCCTGGTGGGGTTATTTCCTTACATATTAAATCTGAAGTATTGTCGAGGCAATCTCAGTCTTTGCATTTGGGAGCTGATTCAGATGCTTCTTCCCAACCCATTGTATCTTCAGACTCTGAAAGTGACAAATCTAGGGATGTAGCCACCACTGGTAGGCCTTTGAGGCTTGGTATTCATCCTCATTGATGGGGAAGGTCACCTTATTTGTCTTTTTTTTTCTTTCTCCTCTCTGTTTCTTTTTTTTTGAAAGATGGCTTCTGCATTTCAACTTAAGGTTGCCACTTTAAATGTTAATAGTGCCCAAAATGCACAACAACGACTTCTTACTTTTCACTTTCTGCAAGCTTTACAGTGTGATATTTGCCTTATTCAGGATACCCGATTGAATGTCCTTTCTTTGGTTTCTGTGGCTAAGAAGCTGTGGCGTTGGGGACCCTCTTATTTTTCCTTTGGGTTGGATACCTGTGATGGTGTGGGAGTTTTATTTTGTGGTGATGGTTTTCATGTTACAAAGTTAGTTGAAATAGTTATGGGTCGTGCTTTATTATTGGATTTTATTAATTTCAATACTGAATAGTGGTTGATAGTGGTGTATGCACCGCTCACTAAAAAGGGGAGGGTGGAACTTTTCAACACAATTAAACCATATCTGTTCACCACTAGGTTCCTTCTTTGGGGTGGTGATTTTAATTGTGTTGTACATAAGGGATCGAGGTGCATTGACTGACAAAGATTTTTGTGACACCAATTGTCTTAATCATATTATTCTTGAGGTTGTCTTCAAGATGTTTATAGGGTTTGTCATCCACGGGTGGGTGTACTTTTAAAGTGCTCTATCCTCACGAATTGATTTTCTTTTTACTGCTTCTGCTGTGACTGTTGTTTCTGCTTGTACTATTCCGTCGGAGACTTTGGATCATGTAGTTGTATCTGTTGTCTTGGAAGTGGGCCTTCAGGCTAAGTTTGGTAGAGGTTATTGGAAACTGAATATCCTCTGTTTAACTGATGCGAGTTTTCGGACACAGGTGCATGGCTTATTAAAAGCATACATGTCTTTGACTGGCCTCACGGAGGATTTGCTGTATTGGTGGTTGGAAACTGCGTCTGAAATAACTTCTTTGGCTATCCGTTTTTCTAAATACGTCACTTTAGCTAATTACAAAAAATATCTGTCTTTGAGATCACAGTTGGGGACATTGTACTCTGTGATAAACACCCAACGGCTAAATTTAACATCACAAGTGCAGGCTGCGAAAAAGGAGATGACGGCCCTCCAATATTCAAGGGCCTCCTCTCTTTTGCATGAACATAAGGTTTGTTCTGTGGAGAAAACAGGTATGGGAGATGCTTTTGACTCTGGCCATAAGCGCGCCTTGGATTGCTTATTGAATGAAGTAATTTGCCCGGATGGTACAAAGTGCACTGTTTTTTTGAATATATTGAAGGCAGTTTCCTCACACTTTTTGCCTTTGTATTCGACACTTGACTTGGATATGGCTGGGGTTGACGATTTACTTTCTTCGCTGACTTTACCCACTTGCTCAGATGTGTTGTTACAAGCCTTGACTGCCCCAATCAGTACTGAAGAGGTCATGAGGGAACTATCATGACTGCATAATAATATGGCGCCTGGGATAGATGGTTTACTGTCTGAGTTTTATAAGTCTTGTATTCCCTTACTTAGTGAAATTCTTACAGTGGTCTTTAATTGGACTTTACAACAGCGCTCCATTGATTTTCATTTTTGCACTTCTATACAGATTTTATTGTATAAAAAAGGGTGTGGGGTAATCTCTCCAATTGGAGGCCATTGAGTCTTCTTAATACTGACTTAAAGGTGTTGATGAAGATTTTGAATTCCAGGTTGTTGACGGTGGCCCCTATATTGACCTCTTTACACCAATCCTGTTCTGTCCCGAATAGATCTATCTACTCCAACCTCCTCTAGCTTAGGGAATTGGCCGAACTTGGTAAAACTGGTGCTATCAAAGGGTTTCTTATGTCTTTTGATCAAGAAAGGGCATTTGATTGGGTTCCACATTCCTCTCTATTTCATGTTTTGAGGTCCTATGGTATTCCAGACCGTTTTGTCACTTAGCTTACACTGCTTTATGGCCATGCTTATACTGTTCCTTTGGCAAATGGATACCTTGGATCCTATATCCCTATTCAAAGGAGGGTGCAGAAGGGGTGCCCTTTGAGCCCCTTGCTTTATGTCTTTAGTTTGGATCCCCTATTGAGGATAATTGCCCAAGATGCTCAGATTACTGGTGTTGCCCCCCCCCCAGGGTTCCCTTTCTGCTAAAGTTTTGGCATATGCTGATGATGTCTGTGTGATAGTTTCTGATGTGCCCCCTGGTGTTAGGGTATTGCATCATTTTTCCATATATTCTGCTGTTGCTGGTACCTCCCTTAATAAATTTAAAAGTTTATTGTACCCCTTACATAATTTGGTCCCTAATTTTACGGATCTGCAAGGTATTCCTGTATTACTTGGACCGGTTCAGACTTTGGGTATTGTTTTTAGTAAGGGTGATAACGCACTTCTTAACTGGTCAGCCAGGATAGATCTGGCTAAGCCTAAGGTTGCGTTGTGGAAGTCCTGGCAACAGATTAAACGTAAGAAAGTTTCCATTGTTAAAACATTGCTCCTCCCCCAGTTTTTATACCTTAGTGTGGTATACCCTGTTCCCTCTGCCTTGGAAACTACTTTACTTGGGCTTTTTTTTCAGGTTATTTGGGGCAGTCATCTCATTAAAAGGGATGTCTTGTATTTGCCTATTGCACAAGGTGGGTCGAACTGTATAAATCCTATTACTTTTTATTATAGTTTTTTTTTTCACTGGAACTTGATTGATCTTCGTTGTCCTCAGTCTCTGTTATGGGTACTTTATGCAGATCTGTGGCTACCTAGATTGTTTGCTTGTTGGACACTGCCGGATAGGCAGGCATTGCACACTATTTCCTTCCCTGTTTATTTAAGGCCTGCCATTACAAAGCTTAATAAATGGAAGATACTTCCAGACCAGGTTTTTACTAGAAGTAGTAACCTTGGGTCACCTTGGAGACTGAAAAGGGCACCACAATCCGCACAGGGGTTGTGTACAGACCCCCATGTCAGGGGGAGGGAATGGATAAGGATATGATAGAAGGCATTCTTAGAATGGCAGAGAAAGGGGAGATACTGTTGATGGGAGACCTGAATATGCCAGATGTTAACTGAAGCACATTTGCTGCAGCCACATCCAAGAGCAGGGCCATTCTTGATGCCCTACAGGTGGCAGGCCTTAGACAGCTAGTTTCGGAACCCACTCGTGAGGGAGCAATCTTAGACCTCGTACTCTCAAATGGCGGCAATGAGAGGATCTCAGATCTAGAAGTGGGTTGCCATCTGGGGACAAGTGACCATCAAACAGTGTGGTTCATGTTAAACTCAGCTACAGAGTCAAGCCATACAAAAGTGAGGGTACTGGACTTTAGGAGGGCTAACTTTGAAGATGGGAGAGTGCCTCAGAAAAGCACTAGCAAACAGGCTAGAAGGAGGTGGAGCAACAATGGGAATCATCAAAACTGCCATCACAGAGGCAACAAGCCTTTGTGTGAAGCAAATAAACAAATCAAAATGAAAGAAAAAGCCACTATGGTTCTCAAAAGAGGTAGCTGTGAAAGTCAGGAAGAAAAAGATAGCATTCCAGAAGTATAAGGAAACACAGAAGGAGCAAGACAGGGAGCTGTACCAGTTAAGGCAGAAGGAAGCAGGAAGGGAAGTCAGAATAGCAAAGGCCCAAACTGAGGAAAAGATAGCCAACTCAGTTAAGAAGGGGGATAAAACCTTTTATAGGTACATCAGTGAGCGTAGAAAGAAAAAGGGAGGGATAGTGAGGCTGAATAGAATGAACGGTGGGTGGGCAGAGGGGGACAGTGAAAAGGCAGGGATACTGAACGAATATTTCTGCTCAGTATTCACAAAAGAGGAGGAGGAGGAAGTGCCTAATCCAATTAACAGAAGCACTCTTGATAGGGGGGTCGACCCCAGTCCTTTCACAGAAGAAAGGGTTCTGCAAGAACTCCTAAAACTGAAGGTGGACAAAGCAATGGGTCCTGATGGAATTCACCCCAGAATTCTAAAAGAATTAAGGAGGAACTAGTGAAACCACTGGCTACTCTTTTTAATAAATCATGGGAGGATGGTGTGGTACCCGAGGACTGGAGGAAGGTGGATGTGATTCCCCTTCACAAAAGTGGGACCAAGACAGAGGCAGGAAACTACAGACCTGTCAGTCTGACCTCTGTGGTAGGGAAAGTGATGGAGTCACTTCTGAATGAAAGAATAGTTGAGTAACTAGAGGCCAGTGGAGCACAGGACCCAAGGCAGCATGGTTCTGGCCCAGGAAGGTCATGTCAGGCAGATCTAATAGATTTCTTTACTGGATGACCAAAGTAGTAGACCAGGGAGGGGCTGTGGACATGGCCTACCTAGACTTTAGCAAGGCATTTGACACAGTCCCACACAAAAGATTAATAGTCAAATTAACCAGCCTGGGAGTGGGTCCCAGGGTGGTAGCCTGGGTAAAACATTGGCAGCACAACAGGACACAGAAGGTAATTGTAAATGGAGTCCACTCTGAAGAAAGAGGGGTTACTAGTGGGGTACCGCAGGGTTCAGTATTGGGTCCAGTCCTTTTTAATGTCTTCATCAGTGACATTGCAGAGGGACTGGAAGGAAAAGTATGCCTTTTTGCAGATGACACAAAGATCTGCAACAGGGTTGATACACAAGAAGGCGTGGAAAGGATGAAAAGGGACTTGGCAAGGTTGGAGGAATGGTCAGAAGTATGGCAGCTAGGATTCAATGCAAAGAAGTGCAAAATAATGCACCTGGGAAACAAGAACCCAGGGGAAGAATACACAATGGGTGGGGAGGTAGTAACAACAACAAAAAAGGAAAGGGACCTGGGGGTAATCATATCAGATGACCTTAAGGTTGTCAAGCAATGTGAGAAGGCAGTAGGGAGGGCTGGGGGTATACTGGGATGCACAGGGAGAGCCATCAGCAGCAGAAAACAGGAAGTTGTTATCCCTCTGTACAGACAGTTGGTGAGACCCCATCTGGAGTACTGTGTCCAGTTCTGGAGACCCCATCTCTGCAAGGACATAGACAGGATAGAGGTAGTCCAGAGGAAGGCAACTAAAATGGTGCAGGGTCTGCAAGAGAAGCCGTATGAGGAGAGACTAAAGGAGCTTAATATGTATACCCTTGAGGAAAGAAGGGAGAGGGGACATGATAGAAACTTAAGTACCTCAGTGGAATCAACAAAGTCCAAGAGGGTAGCATCTTTCAGAAAAAGAGACTTGCAAGAACAAGGGGACACAATTTAAAGATAGAAGGAGGGCGGTTCAGGGGCAATGTGAGTAAGTATTATTTCACAGAGAGGGTAGTGGATGCATGGAACAGCCTTCCTGAGGAGGTTGTGGGTCTAAAACTGTGGGAGAATTCAAGAATGCATGGGACAGACATAAGGCAATTCTTGTGGGGGGTAGGAAGAAATAGGCTGTTGGTTAACTAGGATCTGCGGCCTATCCTGTAGGTAGGGAAATGGGCAGACTAGATGGGCCAAGCAGTCCTTATCTGCCGTCAAAGTCTATGCTTCTATGTATCTTTATGGTGTTTTGAAAACTCAGGCACATTCTATTGTCCCTGTATTTCGGGATATTACGGATTGTTATTCTGAATATCTTCTTAAAGGACTGGTGGATAAATTGATACCGCCTCGATTGTGGGATGTATTGTGGCCTAGTAGTCATGGTCGGCTGAATGTTAAGGATAATTCTAAACATAAAATGGTCTCTGAATGGATGTGCCCTAGGGATACGTGTGAAGCTCAGGAGGAAACGATGACCCATTTTTTTCTCTCATGTCCTTATGCACAAGCCTTTTGGACCATCAGCCACCTCCTGCCACACAGCACTACATGGCCTGTCCAGGGGATCCTGCCCAAATAGGGCACCAGCATGTGGCTCAACTATGGCCACCAAGTTAGCGAGCTCAATAGCGCTCCACACCTGTGCTCTCCTATGAGGCATCCTTCAGTGTGTATCGCAATCAAAATGATGCTCTGCAGTGCACGTGCCCCATGTGTGGAGGCAGCGCGGTACTGTGCTGCCAGTCCCTATCATACTGTCACCGAACTGTGCAATAGGGGTGCACCCATGCGGATGCATGGCACCTAGGCGGCAAAGGTCGACCGCAGGGTTAAGGGTCTGTCTGCGCACGGAGCGCCACAGCGCTATTGGGATGCCCTGCGTGTAGCATGGTAGGGTGCTTGCGTGTGACGCTCTGCAGTGGCCTACCATGCTGTGGCTCCATGGCACCTACGGTGCACCAGGGCACCAGGGCACGAGTGCCACTCGGGCGAACAGTGCACTAGCGCCACAGGCACAGAGGTGGCCATGCCCTGCACTGCCTCCCACACACAGCACTTCAGCAATGCCGCATGCGTCAGCACCCCAGGCATGCACCATGCGGTGCCAATTGTGCACGTCACAGTGCTGCGCCATAGCCTGAGCACACTCACCAACATTGTGCAAGGTGCAACAGCGCAATATTCAGCCAGCATATGCAGATCAGCTCATCAGCCATTCCACGGTGCAACCACTGCATTAGCATCCACTTACAGTTGCCTCTCGCCTCATTTGCATGCGCTGCGCTATATAAATGTGACATGGGGCTGCAGAGGACATAGTTAGGTATTGCAGTCTATTGTGGTGGGTTACATGCTGTTGGGATGTGGGGACTGTGGTTTGTGAGGGCTGAATGGGACTGCACAGTCCAAGGTAACACCTGTCATTCCCACAGGCTGAATCATGATCGAATGTGAAGAAGAGGAGGAACAGGGACAGGGGAGAAGGAGGAGGTCCAACTTCACCCGGGCTGAATCAGATGCCCTGTTTGAGGCATATCTTGACAGGGAACCACTGCTCAGCGGACAGCAGGGAACGCCACAGGCTCATGCTGCGGCGTGGGGTGAAGTGGCGAATGCTGTGAACCAGCATGGCAGCCACCAGCGGTCCATGCAGGAGTGTAAGAAGAAGGTTGGCAAGGACAGGAGGAGGATCAAAGACAAGGTGGCTGCCATCAGGGCTGCATGTGCTGCCACCGGTGGGGGCCAGCTGGATGTGCCACGCCTGACGCCACAGGAGGAGCGGATGGCCAGCAACATGCAGCATTGTGCCATCGAGGGTGTTCCTGGTGGTGGCTTCCAGATGGGTGGCAGCCCATCACTGCATGGTAGGTCCTGTGCTGTCACTGTGTGGGTGGTGGAGGGAATGCCACAGGACAGGGCGGAGCCACTAACGCTAATGTGTTCCCTTACAAGCTCCTGAGCATCTACATGGGTCAGCGGTGGTGGGTGTGTCCACCGAGGGGGATGTCCTGGACACGGAGGATCGCCCATTCACCTCCACAGGTGTCCGAGGTGCTGGACTAGTGCAAACCTGCACATCTGTCTGGACTGATGAGGGTGGTGTGGGTGCGAACAAGTCCCTGCTTGTGACTCAGCGTGACAGCGGCCATGGTCTCCAGCGTGCTGGGGCATGGATTGGTGCTGGATCCAGCACCGATGATGATGGACCACACGTCCCGGACAGTGATACGTGTGGGACACAGGATGGTCACACAGCAGGCAACAGCACGGGCGTTGCCGTGGGTGGTTCCGCCGTGGAGGCCTGCATAACAACATAGTCCCAGCCTGTGCTTGTATGCCCCAGTGGGGCAGCACTGGTGTGCGTCCAGGGTGGTGGGGCTGTTGCGGTGGCTGCGGCGGCGCCGGTGAGCCCTGGCGATCAGCAGCCGGAGGGGCAGCGCCAGCAGTCGGCCAATGGCAATGGGGGGACAGTGTCGGGGGCAGTGGCAGCACATCACATGTGGACGTGCCCCGGCATGGCTCTGGTGTGCAGTGCCCATCATCAAGGGGTGCTGGCCAGTAGGGCCAGGAACACCACGAGGGACAGCATGCCGGACCGGCGGATGACCTCTTTGACGAGCACAGCCGTCTACTCCAGGCTTCAGTAGATCAGCAGATGAGGCTCATGACAGCGGTGGATGCACTCAGTGCAGTTCTGCATCAGGCAGAGGAGCGGCGCAGCAGGGACCACAGTCTGCTCCTAGCAGAAATGGCCCAGCAGTGGGCGGATGTGACCGCTGCCATTGACAGGTAGACCAATGCATTGACAGCTGTCATGGCCACATTGAGCACCCAGTTTGCTGCCCATCCGCCGCAGACACCGCGCAGTGTCATGTCCACCCCCTGCTATGTCTACACTGGGTTCACTGTGGGCATACCGAGCACGCCTGGTGCGGGCATGTTCAGTGGGCTGCAGACCCCTGTGCGAGCACGGTCGCATTCACGCAGCGTCACCCTTGGGGGACTGTCGGTGCCAGCCCATGAGGCCAATGGTCAGCCTGGCATGGTTGGCAGGTCTTGGTGGGGCCACCAACGCATCCGTGGTCGCCGTGGTACTGTGCCGCGTGACTGACTTGTCTCCCACCATGGCCACTGTCTGCTGCTGCCCTATGTGCAGTGTGGTGTGCATTGTGCAATGCATGGTTGGGGTACCCAGCCCTGCACACACACAGTCCTAGTGCACACCCTCCCGGCTGCTGGCCACTGTGCCATGTGCATGATGATGCCTGCGTTGCACTGTCTGCTAGTGTGCAATGGTGCCCAGCGTCTGAGGCATGCACAGTGACGGCCACTGGGCATGGTTGTGTGTGGACCTGTGTGGAGGTGGGGGTGGCAATTGGGGTTGGCATGCCGTCTACCCCTTGTGCATGTCTTGTGTGTGTGTGCGTGTGTGTGCACATGTCATGTTCGGTCCTGCCCATCCCTGACGCCATGTGTGGTGCCACACTCAGACCCATTCCCTTACTGCTGTCCACCCCTGGTGTTCTGCCCTGCCTGTCTGTGGGCTGTGCCCTTGCCATTGGTGGTTGCACATGGCCATGTGACCTACCTGTGTTGACCAAAGTAATGGTGTCCCGGTGCAGCTGTGACATCCGGATCAGGCAGGGGTCTCTTCGCCCAGGGCTTGGCTGCCCATCACCAGCTGGACTGGCGCCCTCATTGTCCCCACCGCTGTCCCTCTCTTCGACCTCTACGGCTATCCCACAGTCGGTGGCCATGTTGTGCAGGATACAGCAGGCCAGGAATAGCCCACAGGCCTTCGAGGGGCTGTATTGTAGGGCACCACCAGATATGTCCAGGCACCAGAACCGTGCCTTCAGCATCCTGAACACCCGCTCGATGACATTCCGTGTTGTGGCGTGTGCCTCATTGTACCGTAGCTGTGATGGGGTCATGGGGCGCCGGTATGGTGTGAGTAGCCAGGGACGTAGTGGGTAACCACTGTCACCTGTGTGTAGAGGGTGGACATTAGAATGGTAGTTTGCGTTGCTATGCCATGGGCCAACAAGGCCGGTACCCATGGCACCTCTGAATATGCACCCCCCCACGTCTGCTCATGTCGTCCTGCGTGATATACATACTCACCCACTAGATGGCCAGTGGGGATGTCCCCACTCTCAAACCTGAATATCGCACAATGGCGCATTTCTGTAGTTGCGCTGGCGCATCCCTGTTGCGCATGGCACAACCCTTCTGAAAATCCAGGCCATAGTCTACTAAATACACTAAAGAGACAAGCATTGTTTCAGTACCTGTATGAGGAAAAGATTTCTGCCAGTTTTTTGCAAGAAACTTGGATGTTTTCTGTAGAACAAATTTCAACTTTCAAAAGGGACTGGCTCTGGGGTCCGTCATATTGATAATTTGGAACGGATAGCACAGATGGGGTTGGCATTCTATTTCACGCCTTTGATTTTACCCTTTACAAACTAATAGATCTTATACCAGGACGACTTCTGATAATAGATGGAAAATGGAACAACATGCATTATAGATTCATTAACATTTAGCACAGACTAAGGCTGATAGGGTAGCCTGTCTAAAAGCAGTTCAGCCATTCTTAGTAACCTTGGCCAAGGTCCTTTGGGGGGTGATTTTAATTGTAGCTTAATTAATAAAGCACAATATAATAAAAAAATATATTGTGACTCACATACACTTGAGTCCATTATACAGACAGCTGGCCTGAATAATTATAATATATATTTAAAACATGGGCCTGATTTTACTTACTTTAGAGGTAAATTTCATACCACCATTGATTACATGCTAGTATCTCCGGAAGTACAAGTGGCCTCTTTTCAGATAAAGCCAGTGGAATTTTCTGATCATTTATTGTTATTATGCTCCCTAAAATTTTCAGGAGCAAGAATTTATAAACAAAACAGATGGAAATTGAATTCCTCCGTTCTTCTGAATCCTCGAGTTAGATCTATAGTTTTAAGCATACTTCAAGCCCGTCTTTCAGTGGCTATATTGTACACAAATTTAGAAGAATGGTGGATGGATACAAAATCTGATTTATGTTCCTGGTTTAAAAAATATGGGAATTCCTTAAGGAATGCTAAATTTTTTAAATATCTATCACTATGACAGCAGTTACAGTGCCTTATCACTTCCTCTAATACTTCCAAAGAGGATTATTCTGGTCAGATTAGCCGTATAAAAATGGAAATGAAAAAATGTCAATATGATAGGGCAAAGACTATCCATGCTATGCTCTCCAATGGCACAAAAATATCCCCTATAGGTGATCCTTTCGCTGCATGTAAAGAAATAAAAGACTCAATGACTATAGATTGTTTGTGGGATTCAAATGGGAATAAAGCTACTTCAATTGAAAGTATTAGAAACATTATTATTAATCACTATCAGACTCTAGAGCCCTGAGAACCTATTTTGCAATCAGAAATTGACACATTTTTGAAAGGGTTAAAGTTGCCCTCCTTTCCACAGGAGGCACTAGAACTACAAACCCCATTGTCGGTATCAGAAATAGAAAAGGTCTTTCAATACCTAAAGATTAATGTCTCACCAGGTTTAGATGGACTTCCAAATCAATTTTATAAAAGTTTTAGAACAGAATTAGCAGTCTGTTTAAGGCTGGTCTTTCAGTTTATGTTTGATACAAACCTAATGGAGAATTATTTTACGGAAGGTCTTCTTATTTACATATTTAAATCTGGTGACCGTCATAATATTAAAAATTAGAGGCCCATAACTCTACTAAACTCTGATTATAAAATATTTTCCACAATTTTAAACAATTGGTTATAAAGATATGCTAAAAAAGTGATTTCTCCCCTTCCAGTTTTGTGGCCTCCCTGATAGAAAGATACAATTGGCCATTATGAATGTAAGAGATGTGATTGAACATCTATCCTTGATAGGCAAGGAAGGATGCTTGGTAGTAGCAGATTTTGAAAAGGCCTTCGATAGGGTTCATCCTCCCTATCTCTTTTCAGTTTTAAAAAGATTTGGTATTTCCCCACGACTTCTTCAGGTAATTCAACTTCTCTATAGTTCTAACTTAGTTCACCCCTTCCTGAGGGGAGAAACAAGCAGCGGCTTTCAGTTACGCATAGGGGTAAGACAAGGCTGACCACTGAGCCCCCTTTTATATATCTTTTCCTTAGACCCCCTTTTACATTCCCTGACTTCCTCTCCCAAGTGGACTGGTATTAAGGGAGAGGATCCCTGTTGGCAGTTACATTTACAAGCATATGCAGATGATGTGTGTCTGTTTTTTTCAGAGTATGCACAAATTCAGGAGTTCCTTGTAGAATTCAATACATTTTTGATAGTGACAAATGCTAAATTAAATATTCATAAGACAGGAGATTTATTTATAGGGGCAGGGGTAACCTCAACAACTACTCAGGAAAAGATTCTTATTACAAGAGAACCCCTTAAAATTTTAGTTTTAACCTTTGGTTCACAAAATCTTCCTGTAGAAAATTGGAAGGCTGCAATTTTGAAAGCTAAAAATACGGTAAATAGATGGAAGCATTGGAAATTTTCCAAACAAAAGTGTATTCACATTATTAAACAATTTATCTTGCCATGTTTACAATAAGAAGCCATGATTTTTCCACTCCCAACTAACTTGGAGACAAGAATATATAGTAATTTTTTCCAAATGCTGTAGGGTAACAGGTTGAATCCGGTCAAGAGATGTTATACCTACTTGGATAAGACAAATGGGGATCTGGGTATGATTGACCCCATGATATTTCTTTATTCTTTGTTTTTCACTCAATCAGTTAAAAGAGGACTATTGAATACAGTGGGAGGTTGTGAGACTTGGGTAGGGATGAATTTGGGAAGGTATTTTGAGGCATGGCACAGCATGGCCCCTAAACTAAATCCCCACATGTGCATCCCCACTTATTCCCGTCCGGCTGTGCAGAAGCTATACCGGTGGCAAATAACCAAAGTTATGATACTTAACAATAATGCACATGGTCTATATAGAATTCTGCAAGACAATATGCACCCAAAGGTCCCCTGTTTCAAAAATTGCCCTAATTCGCAGAATATATTTATTTTAGCACAACTAAATAATCCTAGCTTGCCTCCTTATATGTGGGAAACACAATGGTTGATTATGTATGGGCGTTTAAATGTAAGGGTTAATGCAAAACATAAAGTTAAAGAGGAAAGGACCTGCCCATATCCAGATTGCATAAACAAAGAGGAAACAATAGAACATTTTTTTCTACATTGCTCATATACTAAACAATTATGGATTTTTTAGCAGGGAAATGGAATTTACAATGATTTTCTTCTTTAATATACAATATCTTAGTTTTAGGTATTTATCCCCCTAGTTTTGCAAGATATCATGAAAGTACTTTAGCTTTATTTTTTTAGTTGTATAAGGTTTTATATATGGTTCGCGAGATGTCAATGGGTGCTTTACCAAAGGTAAATTACATTTGATTGTTATAGTCAACTTGTATCCCAAGAACTGTTAAAAATCTATATGAAGGAAAAACAGTTATTTAATTCTGGGAAAGTTAAAAAATGGTGGAAGGATTTTCCTAGTTTTATTAAGTATAAATGAATTTGGGGAGATACTGTTCACCATAAAACCAAATCTGTACCTGGCATTCTTATTGAGATTTTCAATTTTGTTTTCTTTATGAGTTGATGGCTATATAAGGACATGTTTTGTCAATGATTTATGAGATTTCTGTTGTGTTGTTTTGATGTTTATTATTTCAATAAAAATTCCCCTACTCTTTTCGATAAGTGCCATGGGATCTTTAACATCCACCTGAACTACCACCAATCCAGGCAGATGGGACCTCGGTTTAACATCTCATCCGAAAGACGGCACCTTAGAAGTGCAGCACCCCTCTCATGCTGCACTACAGTGTCAGTACTGGGATATTAACCCAAGTGCCAGATGTGGGAACTGAACCCACAGCCCTCTGATCTCCCATCCCCAGAGACGAGTGTGCTACTTACTGAGCCACTGACACTCCCCATACATCTCCCTACCCACAGCTGTCTCCTAACCCCCCTCAACTGCCTCCCTAAGCCGTGTCAGTTGGTAGCACACTGGGAAGCCTCCGAACTTCCAAGCCCAGTCCAGTATCATGGCTGCCCCACACCCTGTGCACCCCACCACCCTCCCAAAGATGCCGGCCCTAATGATGTGTGGTCCCATGCCCCTCCAAATAGGTTTCCTTGGGTGATCCACCAGGTTCCCCACTAGTCCAAGATACACCCCTCCCCACTGATCGGGTCACCCACTAATCCTAGATACATTCCCACAGTAAACGGGTACCCCATTACTACGTGCAGTACTACACAGTAAACATATAAGGGAAGTGTACAACTTATAAGGGAAGTGTACAACTCCCTAAGCTACTCTCTCCCAGCCTTTAAACCCCACTCCCAGTGGCTAGAACTGCATGAGCTGCACCTGAAGCCTTATCCTCCAATTGCAGGGCAGGTGTTCCCCTATAAATGAGCCGAGCTCTGGGGAGGAGGGAGGGGGGGAGGGTGATTAGGGCCTACCCCGACTCTCACGAGAGTGTATGAGCCCTGGCAACACAACCCCAGCTCTCCTCAGTTTTAACTCAGGGAATAGAATTTACCTGAGCACCAGCTACCTTTCATGTAGAATGATCTTCTGTTATGTATACTGCACCTCCCTCCTCTGCAGGCTGACTCACACACTGCTAGCTCCATACAGTTGTAACTCAGAGAACAGAATTTACCTGAGCACCAGCTACCTTCCCCCACAGAATCTTCTGGTAATGTAGACAGCACATCCCCCCTACAGGCTGACTCACACACTGCTAGCCCCACACAGTTTTAACTCAGAGAACAGAATTTACCTGAGCACCAGCTACCTTCCGCACATAATATTCTGGTAATGTAGACTGCACCTCTCCCCTCTGCTGGCTGAATCACACACTGCTAGCTCCACACAGTTTTAACTCAGAGAACTCTTTCAGGCAGTCCGGGCCAAGCCCATGTAGGGCTTTGTAAGTCAGAAGACTGACTTTCTTTTTTTTTAGATTCTCTTTATCTCCCCCCGACCAGAAATCTCTTAGGCTTACCCACTGGCTTGACTGCTCCTCCGCCTGCTGTGCCTCCCATCATCTCAAGGATGTTACAACTCTCCAGGGATGTGGGCCCTACAGCCCTAGAGAGATTGAAGAGGCAGTGACAGGAGGCCAGTGTTGGGCATGTGGTGGTGGCACTGGAGGAAGCCATCACCTATCCAGCAGGAGAGGGCTTTTTTCCCTGTTGTTATGCCCTCCTCCCCCCATCCCATGTGTGGTGCACGTCCCCTGACTTCTCGGCACATGGCCACCCTGCCAATGTTGGGCCATGCTTTGTACATGCAACCCAGTGCTCTGTGGTGCCCCCAATCTCCAATAGGGGCCGCCGCAGCACCAGACTCCCCAACACCCTCCCCCCCAGGACAGGAAAGCAGCCCAGGGGTGCTCAATCCAATCCCTCCCCTGGTGACCCCCGGCACTTGAGCTCGCTCCTGAACTTGGGTCGCCGACATGGCACGAGGTGTTGTGTCCAGTGCCTCAACCCTCAGCACCACCAGGCCAGCCTGAAGACCGACTTTAAAGGTGATCTGCCACTGTACTGAGAGCCAGTGCAGTCCGCGCAGCACCGGTGAAATATGGCTGGACCGCTGCATTCTGCACCTGCTGCAGGTGGCAGATTTCAACCCCTGAAAGCCTAGATAAAGGGAGTTGCAATAGTCCAGATGCATGGACATAAAGGCATGGACCAGCATAGGAAGATCACCGAATGGAACAAGGTGCCTAATCCTGGAGATATTCTTCAGATGGTTAAATGAGGACTTGATGATGGCAGACACCTGTGAATGCAGAGTCAATCCCTCATCAAATATTGCCCCCAGGTTTTGCACCTGTTCAGAGGTTGGGAGTGAGACACCCCCAAGATAAAGTCTGGAGGGTGAACCAGCCCCCGGCCCCCCTATCTGGCATGCCGGATCCACTACCAACACTTCTGTCTTTTCCGAATTCAACTAGCCCCACACCTCTGTGTTAGCACTTGTAGTGCAAAGAAAACATATTTGCCTAAGTAGGTGCCTTAAAATGAAACTTTATCAGATGGATCCTGCCAGATGGACCCGGAGAAATCTATCAAACTACAGACTTATCTCTAATCTTTCTTTTGTGGGAAAGGTTATTGAGAAAGTGGTGGCAGCCCAACTGGAGAACCATTTAACCATCCATAATTTATATGATCCTCTCCAATTGGGCTTCCTTAAGAGGCATAGTACTGAGACTGCTCTGGTTCGGGTGCTCAGTGATCTCCTGATGTCGAGAGATCGGAGAAGCTGTTCCATCTTGGTTCTCCTTAATTTATCATCAGCTTTTGACAGTGTAGATCATGGGATTCTGCTTGAATGCCTGAGGTTCATCTGTGGACTGTCGGAGACAATACTCAGATGGTTTTCATCTTTCCTCGCTGGTAGAACTCAGACAGTTGTCTCGGGAATATTTTCTTCCAAGTCTTTCTTTCTGTCTTGCAACCCCGCAAGGGTTCAGTGCTGTCTCTCATGTTATTTGCAGTGTACATGCAGCCCCTCAGAGTCATTGTAAGATGGTATGGACTGAGGTTTCACTGCTATGCTGATGATACCCAGCTCTACCTGTCTTTCACCCCTGACCAGGCTAGTGCTATCTCAGTACTGAACAGGTGCCTCATGGAAATCTGAGATTGGATGAGTTCCAGTGGCTTAAAGTTGAATGCAGGAAAGACTGAAGTTCTGGTGGTGGACCCAGGTCGCTTGACGGAGGGGTTGAGGGCTGATCTCCCCTCTGGCTTGGTCCTGGGGGGGGCTCAGATCCTCACCTCTGAACGGATGCAGAACCTAGGAGTGGTGCTTGACAATGGGCTGACCCTTCCTCATCAGTAGCGGCAGTCATCAAGCTGGCCTTTTGCCATCTTAGGAACACTGCTAGGATCAAGCACCTCGTCCCATCTAGTGATCTGCCTATCTTGGTCCACGCCTTTGTGACTTCATGCCTTGACTACTGTAACTCCCTTTACTTAGGGCTTCCTGGGGTTGATATCTGCCGCTTGCAACTAGTGCAGAACGCTGCAGCACGTTTGTTGACTGGGGTATCTAGGAGATCCCATAATACCCCTGTGCTGCGCGATCTGCACTGGTTGCCTGTTCAGTGGCGGATCACCTTTAAAGTAGGTTTGTTAGCCTACAAAGCCCTACACGGACAGGGTCCTGACCACTTGAAAGAGCTCCTGATTCCTTACACCCCTCTGGAATTCTCTGTGTAACCCCCCTGCAAATGGGGGTTCCCAAAAGACTTCCAGGAGCTTGCTTGAATGCTCCAAGCCTGAATGGTGTTTGGTGTTTAAGCCATTTATCAGTGAGTGTTTTTAGAGCCTCTGGTACTGTCTCTTTAAGAGCTGTCTGCTTGCAGACATAATTAGTTTGTATGGGGGGGACTGTGTGCTTCTCTGCTTGAGTACCACTCGAGCTGCTGCCAATTCACTCCATTTTTGCAGTCACTAGGAGTGCAAAGGGAACCTATCTGAAAGATGTAACTGTTTGCCAGAAATCATTTAGAGTAATAATGAAAATACAGTTTGTCTAACCTGCTTTCTTTGCAGTCAGAACTGTGTTTGCCTAGTTCCCCATTCTAGTTTTGAACTGCTGAACTGGACCAATCAGTGTGGGTTAAGGTAGCTCTAAAATGGTGCCTTGGACGAATCAGAACTTGGACTCGTAATTTGAGCCAGCCACAAGAGGATTGTATGGGCAGTGACTCTGGGAGATGTAGTTTAGACTTCGGCGCCTTTTTGGACCAACAGGAGCAGTCTATTGTGAGTGACAGCCAATCCAACCAAGAACTGAGAGGAACTCAAAGGAAGTGCCCGGTTTTGTCTGCTGGAGTTTCAGTTGAGCTCTGGCAGTGAAGAGGGAAGGAGCCCTGTGCTTTTTTCGGTGTGCAGTTTTAGTCGGGAAACATGTGTAAGGCCCAGAGTTCCGGTCTGCAGCTTGTGTAACTGTTTGTTAGGACTGAATCCGTCCTGTGAAGAGAATCAAAGGATATCTGAAACCAGGCTCACCCTGTAGAAGACTGGAGAAATTGCTGAATTGCACTCGGTCTGTCAGGAACTGAATCTGCTGTGTGTTCTCCCGGGTATTGTGCAGTAATTGCGATCAGGATGAAGAAGCAGCCTGCCTGGTATAGTACTTTCTTTTACCATATAAATGTGTGAGGAGGCTTGTGTAGCTCAAGTGAATCCTGCTGCCATTAAAGGACTTTTGCCTGTTGCAGTTTGCCTATAAATGTGTGAGGAGTCCGTGAAGCTCAAGAGTAGCCCTGCTGATATTGAAGGACCCTATCTTGTTTGGAGGTCGTGAGTACTAATTCAGGGTCGCTCCCTGTTGAATTGCCACATTGAATCCAAATGGAATTACTGTACTGCTGACTGTTTAACTAATTTTTCTTTTCTCGGTGTGAAGGGCCCCTACCAGCTGCCACGGTTTGGACTAGCCACTAGGGCTTGGGTACCCAGGGACAGTAACTGGTAGGGATGAGGCCTGTGCACAGAGCCATAGGTAGATGAGTAAAGTGATAAGCTAATTAACCTGATTTCCCCTGTCCTTGTTACATCCCCTAAATAAATCAGAGCTGCTTGTTTCAGCAAAGTTATACTGCCTGAGGTATTTGTTCTATGTTAAAGTATTGTACTGTGATTGTTGCACTGTATCTTCTTATTTTACAGGGGTCCCAGTGCATGAACCAGCCCTGGGGTAAGTGTATACTGTGAAGGTAATTCTGATATACTGTGTGGGCCACTAGTGGGAAGAAAGGGGGGTTGCAGTGTCCCAGAGGGCTGTGACCAAGTTAGTTTAACTATTGCAAACCCTAACCTCTGGGTGGAGGCACCCGCCATCGGATCCAGGCCCCTCAACCTGTTAGTGGCAAATCAGGCAGGGGTAGTAGCCCCTGGGATAGCGCCATCTAGGGGTTACATCTGCTCTGTGAGTTACAGGACTGCAGGACAGTGGGATGCTTTAAGCAGGCATTAAAGACTTTTTTATGGGGTAAATCTTACTCCAAGTCTTTTTGATTTTATTGGTATTTACTGTATTTACTGGTTTTATTTGTTTGTTCAGTGCCTTGATATGTGAAAGGCGCTATATTAAATACAATTATTATTATTATCTCCCCCACTCAGGCCACATCCGAGAACTCCCCACAGCTAAGGACTGCATCATGGGTCAGCTGCTGCAATTTCAGTCAGGGCATATGCTTGTAGAAGCATTTAAAAGCTCCATTAGGCCTGTCTGATGACCCATGGTAATCTTGAGGCTATATTTAGGTCACGCAGCAAAACTCCAGGTTATTGGTTCCATGAAGAGATATGTATATAATATTATGCACAAAAAGTAAATAATGCAAAACACAGTTTTGTTTCACCTCAGCTGTTAGTCAGCTGAGTTACATATTGAAAGTTTGGATATACTGTATGATAGGAAATGGAGGAAAGGGTGATGATTGGGGGTTCCCCAGGGTTCAATACTGGGGCCCATACTCTTCAACATTTACAATGGGGACATTACGGAGGGTCTGCATGGGAAGGAGAGTCTGTTTGCAGACGACATGAAAGTATATAATAGGGTGGACACGACGGGGGGAGTGGAAATTATGAGATAGGATCTGGCAAGGTTGGAGGAGTGGTCAGAAAGATGGCAACTACAATTTAATGCAAAGAACTGCAGAATTATGCATATAGGGCATAGAAACCTGAAGGCGAAATACCGGCTTGGGGGGGAATTGGAGATAACAGAACAGGAAAGGGACCTGGGATCACTATTTCGGACAGCCTGAAGGTTTGGATTCAGTGTGACAAGGCAGTGGAGAAGGCACTCAGAAATGTTGGCATGCATAGGGAGGGGCTTCACAAGCAAGAGAAGGGAGATAATCATGCCACTGTACAAAACCATGGTCACACTGCACCTGGGATATGGGGTACAGTTCTGGAGGCCATACTTACAAGGGGACAAGGACAGGCTGGAGAGGGTCCAGAAAAGGGCTACCAGAATGGTGAGCAGGCTATAGGAGAAGACATAGAAGGAGAGACTGGGTAAGCTGGGCCTGTACACACTGGAGGAAAGGAGGGAGAAGGGGGACATGGTTGAAATATTCAAGTACTTGAAAGGCATAAATAGGGTGAGGGTTGACAATATCTTCAGATTAAGTGAGAACAAATCCACTAGGGGGCATACACAAAAACTCGAGGGCGGCAGATTTAAAGGTGACATCAGGGGTAAATTCTTTACGGAGAGGGTGGTGGTGTCATGGGACAGACTGCCTGAATGGGTGGTGGGGTTGATTCAGTGGGTACATTTAAAAAAGCCTGGGATAGATACATGAGCCTCACCAACAGGGGGCAGACAGAAAATGGAGGGTGGAGGTCTTGAGGGGCTTGGGCAGACTAGATGGACCATGGGGTCTTTTTCTGCCATCAAAAATGTCTATATCTATCTCACTTCTGAACAAAAGAGCATTACAGGCAGTTAGTTGCAAATGAGCACAAATGTCCTGTCCCTTTAAATTGATCCGCATCTGAAACCGATTGTAACCCCCTGCGAATAGGGGTTCCCAAAAGTCTTCCAGGAGCTTGCCTGAATGCTTCAAGTCTGTGCGGTGTTCGGCGTCTGAGCTGTTTAAATGTGGTTCCAAGTGAGTGCTATTTGAGCCTCCTCAAACTGTCTCTTTAAGAGCTGTCTGCTTGCAGACTTAATTAGTTTGTATGAGGGGACTGTGTATTTAATGCTCGAATCCTGCCTGAGCTGCGGAGAAATCACTCCGTTTCTGCAGTCGCTAAGAGCGCAGAGGCAGCCTAAATGAATGATGTAACTTTGCCTGAAACCAGTTAGAGTGTTAAGTAAAATGCAATTTGTCTAACCTGCCTTTCTCGTAGCTGGGACTCTGTGTGTGTTACCCCTCCATTTTGGACCTAAACTGCTGTGCTGGACCAACTGGGTTAAGGGTTCCCTAAAATAGAGCCTGTGGATGAATCAGAGCTTGGACTCTTAATTTTGAGCCAGCCACAAGGGGATTGCATGGACAGTGACTCTGGGAAATGTAGTTTTGACCTTGGCGCCTTTTTCTACCAACAGACGGAGTCTTATTGTGAGTGACAGCTGAGTCAGCCAACAGAATAGTGTGGAGCTAAAGGAAATGCCCTGCTCTGTGACTGGAAAGATCAGATCAGTTGTGGCAGTGAAGAGAGAAGGAGCTGTGTGCTTCTGCAGTGCATAGTTTCATGCGGGAAGCGCGTGTGAGGCCCTGAGCTTCGGTCTGCAGCCTTTGTGAGTGCCAGTTTGGACTGAATCCAAGTTGTGAGGAGAAAGAAGCACTAGAAGTGTGGAAACCAGGCCCACCCTGTAGAAGACTGGAGAAATTGCTGAATCGCGCTCAGTCTGTCAGAAACTGAAGCTGCTGTGTGTGCTCCCGCGTATTTTGCAGTAATTGCGATCGGGATCGAGGAGCAGCCTGCCTAGTATAGTACTTTCCTTTTACATATAAATGTGCGTAGTGCTTGTGGGGAATCACTATTTCAAATCCCCTGTACAGTGAATTGTGTGTTGAAGCTGGAAGTAAACCCCCAGCTTAATTCGGACTACATCCGTTTGCTATCAACTGCAGTGGGGTCCAGTCACAAAGACCTTGTCCTCATGCCCTGCTCTTCTGTCAATCCAGAGGGGCATTCTCCATCCAATCCTCAGCTTGGGTGTTGTGAGTACAAATCAGGTTATTCCCCTGCAGCTTGTTTTCAATCACAAGTGTGTCACCTAATTCTTGTTGTTTCACTGTTTCATGGACTGAGCCCTCCGGCTCCGGATTACAATTGGGTGTTGTGCATATATTTTCTTCTACAGGGCCCTATCCATCTGCACCTGCCGGCCAACCCCGGGCAACGGACCTGGCTAGCCCCCCCCCCACCTGGGTACCCAGAGTGTGACTTTTAGACCCTGTATGTGTGCACAGTACTGTGATTTAATGCCACTAATTAACCTGATTTCCCCCTCCCATGTTACTGTTCCCTAAATAAATCAGATTTGTTGTTGTTGGTAAACTTTAAACTGTCTGAAGTGTCAGTACCTTCATGCCAAGCACTGTATTGGTTTGTGCATGCTGCTTAACCTTATTTTTCAGGGGGTCCTCAGAGACGAACCTGCGAACCAGTCTCGAGGGTAAGTGGTACCTTATGAATGAATAGTGTGCACATGTGGGGTATTGGTACTGTAGCTCCTGTGCATCGTGTGGGCCATTAGAGGGATTAGAAGGAAGTCTCAGTGTCCCAGAGGGCTGTGACCAAACTAGACCAACAATTACAAACCCTGACCTCTGGGTGGAGGCACCCGCCATAGAACCTAGGCCCCTCAATCTGTCAGTAGTCAAGCAGGCAGGGGTAGTAGCCCTTGGGATAGTGCCTCCTGGGGGTTACACAGGTACTGCAGCACTGCTATATATAGCTCTTTGAAACAGCAAGTAAAACTAACCAAATGTGACTGTAATTTTGTTTTCCAGGTCATAAATGTGACTGGTATTTCTGTAGGGTGTGGATTATCCTCAGCATGTAACACTTTAATGTCTCAGGTAGGTAGTATATGATACCTCAGTTCTTTTTCTGTTATTAAGTCCCACCCCCAACTCTACCTGTCTTTCTCTATTGCCCCTTTACTTAGACTCCCACTCCAAGAACCCTAAGTCCTCCACTGTTTCCAGCACTGGAGTATCCTGTCTTTGGTAGGCCCCCCCCCATGACCTAAGGGGGCTAGGACTCGGAGGAAGTGCAGACTGATTGGGGATGTGTCAACTGGGGTAATCACAGTAGCACGTGATGAGGCTCTTGGTCTGGGAGTGTGGGAGGTGGGGGCATGCATGGGGGAAAATCACAACAGTTGGGGGCTTCAACGAAAACTCTTTAAACAGCCAACAGCTGGACTGTGCAGAATTGTTAAACAACTCAAGGCTCAACCCCAAGTCCTCCAATCATTCCCACCTTGATTGGATTCTTACGAACCAGGGGGACAGGATTCTTCAGGCAGGGGCTCTGTCTGATTCCATCAGTGACCATTCCCTGATATTTTGTACTTGATCCTGTCAGCGTCCCTGTCCCCCACCAAAGTTTTTGTCCTTTAGGGGTTTCTCCAAATGCAACATGGAAAAACTGCACTTGGACATCAGGGCTGTGAACTAGTTGGTCCTCCTCTCCCAAACAGAAGTGAACTCGGCTCTGGTGTTCCTTATTACCACTCTCTCCTCTATACAGGACAAACACTTCCTGACCACCACGCAAAGAGTGAGAGGCAGAAACTCCAGATGGCTAACAAAAGAGCTCCTAACAAAAATGAAACACAGGACTGCAGTGTGGGCTGCTCATAAATCCTCCCTATCCCCTGTCACCTGGAACAACTACCGAAGGCTCTGTAACCCCTGTAAGAAGGAATCCCAAACCCTAAAGGCTGTCTTCCTTAAAATTCAATAAGCTCACCCCCTGTGTGACCCTTGTAAGTTCTGGGCCACAGTAAATTCCCTAATTAAGCCAGGTACCAAGCAGAGTCCCATCAGTCTGTGCACTGAAGCTGGGACATTAACCAAGCCCCTTCAAGTTGCAGAGGTCCTGAACCATACTTCACCAACTTAGCTGAATACCTGGCTAAGCTCCCTCCTAAGGACTGTGCACCATCCCATGGTGATAGGAGTGTGGGGGAGCCTGGTATTCCTGCCTTCTACTTTAAAGAGCAGCAGATGCAGTAAGAACATAAGAATTTGCTGGCAGAAGGAGACCGTGTGGTCCATCTAGTCTGCCCAGGTTTTCTGCCACCCACTATCAACTTGTCTTGCTAAGGTGATTACACTGTCTATCCCATACCTGTTTGAATTCATTGACCATCTTGGCTGCCACTACCTCTGGTGGCAGGCTGTTCCAAGAGTCCACCACCCTCTCTGTGAAAAAGTACTTCCTAACAATTGTTTTGAATTTACCTCCCACCAGGTGCATGTTGTGTCCTCTTGTATGTGCAGTCCTGTTTTCCCAGAAGAGGTTCCTGGTTTGTACTGTGTTGCTTCCTTTAACAAATTAAAATGTCTCAATCATGTCTCCTCTTTTCCTCCTCTGCTTGAGGGAGAATAAGTTTAGCTGGCTGAGAATAGCTTTGTACGTTTTGTGGTGCAGACCCTGCACCATTTTGGTGGCACATCTCTGCATGGTTTCCAGATGGTATGTGTCCTTATTTAGGTGAGGTCTCCAGACCTGCACACAGTACTCCAAGTGAGGTCTCACCAGGGACCTATACAGCGGGAGGATTACTTCATGCTTCTTACTGGTAATACCCCTACCAATATATCTGAGGATGATGCTTGCCTTTAGTGCCGCTTTTTCGCTTTGCTTTCCTACCTTTAAATCATTTGAGATCATGACACAATGATCCCATCCCAGCTTTGTTTATTCTAGTAGCTGTCCCTCCAGGACATACTTCATGCATGGGTTCCTTCTACACAAGTGCATGACTTTACATTTTTTGTTGTTCAGGAGAACTTTAGCAAAACATAATATTTAGACACTGTCCAGCTTGTATTTGTCATTAGTTCTATATTTCTTCTGCCCATTTTTTTTTTACTGAGGTCATTAGCATGAAAACAGGTATTTGCTCCTGAAAAGTTGATCTATTCCTGCTGCTTTCTCCATACCTTCGCTCATAACATACTGCTTATGGCCTCACAGTTACTTCCATGGCAACAGATTGTGCTGTCATAACAGAGGATTTTGACTTGAAGTAGGGAGTAAGCCATAGAGGCAGATGAACCCTAAGGGATAAAGATCATGTATGCATGCAAATTTCCTCAGTAATAAATAATTGGGGGCAGAACTCTATAAAATATATACAGAATGTAAGCTGAATTGTACCTTATTATATTTTTCAAAGTTTTCTTTGAGGCATCAGTAGCACTTTAATACCACCTCTCCCAAACAGGTTCATCGTCTCTTCATGGCCTTCCCCAACTACAGTGGTGACAGTAGTAACAGCCTCTACCCCTGATTCCTCAGGCTAATAGTGGATCTCATTGTCAAGCCCCCAGCCACCCTATATTATCTGTCATGTACCTCCTTGTCTATCCCTTCACTATGGAAACAGAACAGAGGTGGCCCTATATTCAGATCCAATGACCCTAAGCTCCTGTAAAATTACCCGCCAGCGTCCATCCTCTTCAGTAAAATTCTGGAGAAAATTGTCTTCCAATAAATTTCTGACCATGTATCAAAGTACAATCTGCTTTTCCCTCACCAGCATGGCTTTAGAAAAGGCCACAGCACTACTACTGCACTGGCCTGTTTTCATGGACTTTGTCCTCAGAAGCCTGGATGAAGGGAAGCTAACTGGTGCCATCTTCATGGACCTGTTTAAAGCCTTTGACTTAGCTGATCTCCCTCCTTGAGAAGCTACACTCCTATAGTTTCTCAACAGCAACCACAGCCTGGTTTAGAAACTACCTTACTGGGAGAGCTTGAGTGGTCTGTACCGTAGGGGTACCTCTAACACCCTGAGGATGTATAGTGGAGTTCCCCAAGGGTCCACACTGGGGTCTGTCCTTTTCTCCCTCTTGTTAACTACCTCCTCAGGGATGATATGGGCTGCTGCATGTTAATGTATGCAAATGATCTTATTCTTTACCTGAGTGACAAGAGCTCAAAGGAACTATCCCTCTCCCTTGCCAGGAAGTTTGGCGCCACCCAAAAGGGGTTCACTACTAAAAGACTACTTGTTAACACCAAAAAATGAAGGCAATGCTTTTTGGGTCTAAACCAAGGGTTGCCAAAATGTCTAGTAGGGCAAAATACCCCCTCCACACTGAGCATTTGGGTTCCAGATAGGTCTTACCTTGAACAGGTAACTGCTTTCAAATACCTTGGGGTAACCCTTGACCTCTTCCTAACCTTCACAGATCACATCGGAGTAGTTGTCAAGAACATGAACCAGAAACTGGGAGTATGCTCTTGGGTGAAGAATTTTATGACCACAGAAGTGCGACTGACCATTGATCAAGGCACACTTCTATCCCTCCTGGGTTACTGCTCTCCTGTTTTTATCCAGACTTCCAATTGCAGCCTCACTAGACTCAAATCTACCTGTAACAACATCTGCAGGTTTGTTTCCCTGGCCCCATACAACACCCACCATTGCTCCCTATACATGACACTTGGGTGACTGCCCCTGCAGGCCCACTGAGACTACCTTAAGGTTACCCTTATTGACAAGTCCCTTTGAGATGGGGAAGACTTTCCTGTCAAGCCTGCTCAGTATTAAGACTGACATACAGGAACTTAGGTCCTTCTCTCAACGTATCCTTAAACATCCCCTGACATCCACCCAGATGGGTCAGAAAGCCTTCTCCTTTACTTTGGAATGGCTTACCATCCACACGTCACTCACTGGCCACTTGCTACCTCTTCTAAAAGATTTTAAAAATGTATTTTTAACCACCGTGGTTTACAAGTGCCCCATCTTACATGGGATGGGAGTAATTTTCTGTACCTGGCTCAAACCACTGATCATGTTTTGAAGCAATCACCTATTAGTGGATTCCCTGTGTATTTTTAATTGGAGCTACGCTACTGTTTATTAGCTGGAGTCATCCTCCCTACCTGTTTGTTTATTTGGACAACAGGCTTGTGTTTCAGTCCGGGGGCCCAATTGTTATTTGTCACTTATTGCATACACTGTATGGTTTGTTGTTTCTACCTGTATAAATTGTTATATTTTATGCTCAAACTGTACTACGTGTGCCACCTTGATTTGTATGTTGCTTCGACTGTACAGTATGTACCGTTTTCATGGCCCAGGTCATACCTGATAATGGTCCCCCAGAGCAGTGCACCTACCCAGTTATCAAACCAACCAACCAACCAATTAATACATTTTCTTTCATCCATCCTCTTTCCACATGAGTGTGTCGGCAACCTGAGGCGGAACATAGTGCCAGATGGCATGTGGTCACCCACCTCATCCAAGGCATTTCCATTATGCCACCACCAGAAGCTGTTCTCCAGTTTGGACACCACACAGTAAACAGCTCTTTCTGGGAGGAGAACATCCTTGTGGATGCTCTATTGGCCTCGCTGCCAGCGTCCGTGTCTGGCATCTCTGGCTCGAGGTGTGAAGCTGGGTTGCCAGAATGCTGAGCAGGTACCCATTGCATGGCACTGCAGATCTGGCCTGCTGTATACTTTCTAATCACTGCTTTTGTATGCCACAGCATGTCACACTTTAGCATTATTGTTCATGCATCGGCAGACATGTTGGAACATTTGAAACTGGGGCTTGGCATTATTATCCCTGTTGTGTTTAACTATGTGTATTGTATGTGTGTTATATTAATTTTTTGACTATCAGTGTACAGTGCTGTTAGATGCATACTTACACGTTATCAAATCAACTGATCCACTTATTTGAGGATTTGAATATTGGGCTTGTACCCCTGACCCTATGCCTTGCACCTGCTCCCTCAAACATCATGGGCAAGATTTTAAGTTCAGGTCCATCTGCTCATATGTTTAAAGTGGATGCCTGTTTGCACTGTTAGACCAACCATTAGATGAGCATGTAGGTTTTTTTTTTAATGTTTTTCTCTCCCGTATTCGACTGGGCCCCTATCACGTCTGACCCTACCAGACCCATCACCTTGGCATCTCATGAACCTACTGTCCCACTCCCTTCATCCACACTGCTTCACCCCCTACCAGGGTTGGCCCCGAATGCCATGAATGGATCTGCAGTCAAGAGGTGCATCACTTTGCCACATGCATTGCCAGTGGATGGTCAGAACCTTAACCCTGCCCAGCTAGTCATTTTCTCCTACTCATTTTCTCTCCAGGAGGAGGGAAAGTGCAGTGCCCCATAAGACAGCCCTGCATGCACTACCACTAGCAGGATGTCGACTGCCACTACTCCTTCTATTCCCTGCATTGCGGTCCCTTGCTGCCTTGCCCCAAGCCACCATTAGGGTCTAAGCTAAAACAAAGCATTGTGTCCCTCCCTCCCTCCCTGAAGGAGAGCAGTGTATCAGATGCTCAGTTCTCCTCCCCCTGCCAACCTTCTACCATCCAGATTTTGCTACAGAACTTGGATCGTTGGCATTGCAAACCCTAGTGCTACTGCCACGCTGTTGGGACAGCATGGGTGAGCAGTTCGGAAGCAAAATGAGGAACCTGCATAACAAATATAGTGCATGCTCCTTTTTGGTTTTTAAAGTAAAATATTTTATTACTTTAGAAAATGATGAAATGTGTTAATTACAAACAGAAAAAATACAGCAGAAACTTTGAAGTGCTATTTACTATCAGACCACACTAATATATGTAGTAGGCTGTTCTGTTGGCACAGAGGCAGCATTTCACCATTTGTTTTTTGATGCATGCATCATTTTTTATGCATGCTGCTGTAAATTGGGAAATTGGTCACAAAACTCAGGTCCCTGTGAAAATAGGGATCCTGCGTTTGGGCGAAATTGGGCCGGTTCAGACTTTGACTGAAAATGCATTAGCATCTGCCTCACTTGAAAATCCCCTGCATCTTTTGTTCAACTGTTTATTTATTTAGTTTATGTTAACTGGGAAAGGAGTGCTAGAAAATTACCTCTGTTTTCAGTCTCATTCCTCGGGGGAGGGACACAGATGTAAACAAACCAAAACTGAAATTAAGCTATTGGTAGTATTTTTAGTGTAGGAGGGAAATTTGGCCAGGACCCTGGGGAAATTCCTGAACAACCACTAGAACGGACAGACTAGACCTTGGTTTCATGTCTCACTTTTAGGACAGCACACTCCAACAGTACAGCATGCTCTTACTACTGTACACAGGTGCTAGAGTTTTATGGTATGAGCTCAATTCTGGTGTGAGACTAGAACCCACAACCTTCTGGCCTAGAAGCAAAAGGGCTACCAACTGAGCCATGCTGACACAGCTAAAACTGATGCATCTCTTCATGCATATCTCTTCAGGAGGTATCGACATTTATTATTCTTTCAGGATGGTATGTTTTCATTAAAGAGAAAGGAGAAGACACTTCAAGGGAATGTTCCATTTTTACCCCCCCCCCAAAAAAAAGTATATATTTTGACATGTTATGCAGTTAATTAGATCTTGCTGCCTAATCATAGTGCTTCTGGGTGGGGTTTGAAAAGTTGTGTGTTACTGAAGGACTAGCCTTCCTAGTTATTCTGGTCTAACAATTACTTTTGTGCAGCTGCCTTACGTGCCTGTGTTCTTTTTTTCTTCTAGACATACGGAAGCAAAAACCTGAAACGCATTGGGATAATTCTGCAAAGAGCTGTCTTCTTCCTGCTGCTGCTCTGTTTCCCTTGTTGGGCTCTTTTTATCAACACCGAACATATTTTATTAGCTGTCAGACAGGAGAAAGAAGTAGCCAGGTTGGATCTAATCATGTTACATTATAAAAGGGCTTGTGCAAAACCAAAAAATATGATTGGTTAAACATGGTCACATGACTGTGTCATAATTTTTTTTATTTTTTTTACATTGCCATATAGCAGACTCTTCTTAGTTTTGCCTTATAAGAACATTTTATGCTTGCAGGTATACAATCCAGAAAATGTGATAATGCTATAAATTATAAGTCTAATTAATTATTCATGAGGCCACCACCCACTCTGACTGGCTGCTGTGCCGGGCAACAATCTCCAGGGCCGGCATTAAGCACCCACCAACCCCGCAGCTGCTGGAGGCCCCCAAATGTTACAAGCACGGTGGCGGTTCTGGCGGTGGGCCCCAGCATAGCACAGTCAGCAGCAGCCACTCGTCAGCAAAAGTTGAGGGAGAACCCTGTTGTGTTCAAAAACACTTGCATCATCAGTTCACTTGCACTTAACTGCCTCCTTTTCCTACCATTTCTGTTTTTGCAGCCTAGGGGGAGTCTCACACAAGTTGACAATGCTGCAGCTGCGTTGTGTGCTGCCTGCAGAGTACCTGATTTCCCTACCCTTGCTTCCCTTTCCCTGAGTGAACCATCCATGCTGTGTCCTGTCCACGCCGATGCTGTGTTCAGCTGAACTAAACTTTGCTACCTGGCTGTTTTCCTACGTCCCCCTATTGTGCTGCACATGCTGACGTGGGAGGAGGTGTGGTGGAACCAATCACAGGGCTCCACTCCATCCGTTCCTGTTGTCACACCTCCTCCCACTGGGACCTGAACATTTCTGTTCCCCCTCAGGTCCATAGCTGCATAACAAAAATGGACCTCGAGCGCTCTTGGAATCACAGCCAACGGAGCCAAGGACCAGTTCCAGAGTGCCGGGGGAGAAATCAGAGGAGTGCAGCAGCTGCTAGCCTGATGAGCAGATTATCACCCATCTATCTATCCAGCTACATTGACCGTCCGGTCCATCCAGACCTGCCGCCACCACCGCCCGCTGATACAGGCACCCTGTACTGCTGCCACAGTGCTGCTAGAAAGAGCTGTAAATTACAGCCTGTAATTATTTTCTTTTTTAATAAAAAGCAAGCAAAGCAGCAGCAGTAGTTTGTTGGGCATTGCAGTGCCACTTTGCCAGTGCAGACTGCTACACTGCAGCCGTGCCGGTACAGAGACCCAGAGAGTGGAGAGGTGACTGACTGCGGTGAGAAAAGAGCTCCACAACAAGGATTCAGGGAGATCAGTACCTTGCCTTGCCTGCCTTCGCTTCCTTTTAGGTAGGTAATACAACAGCCAGCCCGGGCAGTGATGAATCTTGATTTGGAGAACAGTGGTGAAGCGCAGCATGGGGAGTAGACCCTGGAGTCAGTTGAAAAAACAATTTTGACTGACTTACCACACATTATGACTAATTTTTTCAACTAGTTTGAAATTTCTGACTTCAACCAACTGAAGAAAATCCAACCAATTTTTTTCAACTTTCACCATTGTTGAATTTTATTAAGTGGTAGTCTGTCATACTTTTTTAACTTTGTAACTTTTTTTAATTAAAATTTCAACTACAAAAGTTAATAAAATGTACGGAAAAATCCGCCCCCCCTTGAAATCAGTGGGGCGTACTCACACAGCCTCTGTCTTCTGACATCATAAAACGGGGCTACATGTGTCTACGTGGGGGCGTTTTGATGGGCTAAGGTCATGAAGCAGCTCTGTTTTTAGCATTTGGGATTTAGCAGCATCATAAATTCATAAATGGGCAGAAAGAAAAGGAATTATTTATGCCCCTCAACTCTGGGGCAGGTGAGGTATTGCATGTTGAAGGGAACAGCAACTAGGCAGCAGCAGCTGGAAGCTGCTCTTTATAATGCAAATACAAAGTGCAGTGAAGCAAATCCACACATAGTAGGGACTCACTAAATAGAGAATAAAGGATGGGGGAGTGTGTGTTATGAGAATTTAATGTACACCCAAGGTGTGGGATGCTACATAAACCCCGAGGGCGAAGCCCGAGGGGTTTATCAAAGCATCCCACACCGAGGGTGCTCATTAAATTCTCATAGGATACACACTTCCCCTTTTTATTTTATATAATTTGCTGGAGAGCAATTTTTTCCAACCCTAGTGCTGTGATCCCCCACACACACACACTTTCTCTCTCTCTCACACACACACACATACACTTTGTCTCCTCTGTCCTTCTCAAGAAATCCCCATGGCAGCTTTACTGTAGTTCTCTGGGGCACCAAATGCAGCAGCCTTTCTCCCCCCAGCTCCCACTCTAAATTCCCCAGCTGAGCCGTGCAGCAGTCCCCAGTCCCTCTCCCTCTTGCCCCACATCACCTTCCAGCTCACTGTACTCTCAGATTCAAAAAATATATTTTTTTAATTTAACAGCTAAAACCGCAATTGCGATTACGCTCGCGCTTACCTGTGTCAGCCACAGACTCATTCCCACCAATGGTGTGTGGTGCACAAAGCTAGTGAACTGCAGGATCAACCAGATACTTTAAAAAAATATAATGATACTATTTAAAGTAGGAGCAACAAAATAAATAAAAAGAACGATTAGGTGAAGATGTAACTGTGGCGGCTCCTCGCTAACTAAGATACGGAACCGCCATGTTTTCAGAACTGTTTAGCCCGCCCACACAGAAAATAGGAGCCAATGAGGGAGGGCTCCCTTTTGATAGACGGAGCGTGTGAATGCGGTAATAACCAACTGGTTATTACGGCAAATATCAACTTGGTGATCCAATTGAAAAAATTGATCACCAGTAATTATAGCACAATAACCAGTCAAAACAAAAAAAATATAGTAAGCCCCTGAAAGTAACAAGTTGAAGCAGAACAGTAAAACAGTATTCGGTAGAGAAAAATAAGTAGCAGTAATACTAGTTACTTAGAAAAAGAACTTTGAATCTAAAATACAGTGCAGGTAGCGCCTCATAAACACCCCACAGAAACTAGAAGGTACCCTTTTACAAACAGAGCTAACCATCAGTTAAGCAATAATGCATGGCAGGGCGTGGGTTATGCTGGGATAACCTCACGCCTGGGTGGTTGGGCACGAAGTCACAGGACGAGTGTGTCCAATGTCCCAGAAGTGAGGTTATCCCAGCACAACTCACACCCTGGAGTGCATTATTGCTATTATAAAATGGCTTGTTGTTCTACAAAATAAAAAAATAAAAAACTTTTTAAAAAATGTTTTTAGTAGATTCTTAGTGTGGAAATATAACTTTTGTTTCTGAAGAGAAGATGCAAACAAATAAGTGAACAATCAATACAGTGAGGCTGTGCTGGGATAACCTCACTGTGCCAGGGACACACTGACCAGTCAGAGTCCAGGAAATTTTCTTGCCATAGTATAATATATGTTAGTTTACTAGTAGTCATAGAATATGTGAGACTAAAAAACAATTTAAGGGAGGACCCCTGGAAATACCTCCTGTATGGTATACCAGAACTGAGATGTATCCATAGTTTAAATTTAAAGCTAAAAAAAACCTCATGCATATTAAAAAAAAAACTTTTTCTGACAGTTTCTGAACTTGTTTTAGCTTTCAGCATGTACACTACTGTGTTTTGTAAAATGTTATTCATCTTGCCATGAGGACTTTAATATTTAGTCTATCCAATTCCTACAGTGGCAAACAACAAATATTTTGTCCATTGAACCCCACCAACCATACTCCTCACTCCAGCCTCCTATTGATCTGGGAACTCACCAACTGACCACCTGTACCTGGCCCGCTCCTCGACCTTGTGGGCAGTCTGGCTTACTCACAATGCCACCACAGTCAGAAAGAGCCCAGTCAGGCCACCATTAGTAGATCGATGATGATCCATCACCTTGGCTTTTCAAGTCTGGCTCCCCGGGGGCCCCACAGCCCTCAAGCCCTCAACCAGCCTGACAAGCCAGCCAGGCACACAGCAGACACACAGACAGACTGAGTAGTCTGTGAGAGACCATCCTCCTCCTTCCTACTGCCCATTGCCCAGCCATGGCAGGCCTTACATACACATCCCATACAGTACTTTGCTCACTGTAGTAGCCTGTTGCCAGTTCGGTCAGGTGTTGGGTGGTGATTCGGTGGGCATTATCGGGTGGTTCCATGGCTCAGGCTGCCACTTCTGCTCTATTCAGTTGTAGTGCCAGTGTTTCTTTGACACTGTGTGCTCCTTCCTCCCAACCCTCACAGTCAGTCCCCAACCCAGACCCACGTCCCCATGCCGGTACTCCACACAGTGGAACCAATGCACCTACCACTCCTCCTCACTCACTCTGAAGACCTGACTGAGACTGAATGAGAGTCACCTGATGAGCCCAGCCGACGGGGTCACAGGCTAATCCCGACCATGACCAGACCACTGACTTGCTGCCTTCACATAATTGCTGCCTGGATGACTAGGACCTGCATAGCCACACACTACTCTCTCTCCGGGCACCTGACATGTCAGAACAGTGGGCAGAGTCAACTTATTTTTAAATTAAAGGCCAAACTGCCAAACTTCATCCCTACAGAAAATGCTGCTCACTCCATTGCCCACACACCAACACAGATGCCTCTTCTCCTGACAGTCTCCCCTCCTACCTAGGCACGCTCTACTCACAACCTCATGCAGCCAGTCACAGACATTTCAAGCTCCTGGCACCTCCTTCTATCTCTCCTAATTGGTGGATGCTTTGTGTCCAAGAACCAAGAGTGCATTTTAATGGCTGTAAGGCTCAGTGCTGGCGGTTGGGGACTGTTGGATATTCAGGGCCCCCCTGGCCCCTCCTCCCCCCAGGAAAGAAAAAAAGAGAAAACACACTGCAGTGCACCACAAAAACAAACCTGAATGGATCACAGAAACGTCAACTGCAGTGGATTTCAACTCCACTATTTTATGGCTGCAATCCAGTGCAATTGCAACTAACTGCAACTACATTGAATTACAACTGACTATTTCAACTGCCGATGACTGCTCCAAGGTCTAATGGGGAGGCTGTAGAATGGTACTTACTTTGTACCTAACTTAATTATTTTTTTGATGTTGTGTTGATCTTTAAGTGCTTCTGACAGTATTTGCTTTTATTTAGTGTTTTACTACCCCTTTACTAGGACAGGCAAGGCATTAAGGTGTCGGTCTCCTGTGGAAACCTGTAGGTTTCTGTAAGGCTCCTGCTGCAGAACACAAACGTGTAACTTAGGTGAGTTTGTAGAGTAGGGTGGCCTGTTCAAATGAACAGATGATTGGGTGGGGTGCCAGAGCAATGCAGCCTTGCTGGAGACACACATTAGGTGTCCTGTAGTGCAGAGGCTTGGCTAGTCTCGAGTCACTGACTGGACAGACTTCAGAGGTGAGTGGAAGGGTTGAATTTCCACATTAGGTGGGTTACCAAAGTGGAGTAACATTCTTGAAGCCCTGAGCCAGGCACCAGTAATATCTCTATACTCATATACAGCATTCCTGTGAGAGCATGGGAGTAGGGGATCGGGGAAGCAGGAATACTGTGTGCTTAAGTTGCTGTCTGATTGTTTATTGTTAAAATTCAAAGCTTCATTTTGGATAGATTGGTCAGTGGCACACTAGGCAAGGTAAGCGGTGGCACTAATGACAACTTACTGAGTTAACTTTTTTGATTTATTGAGTCAAATGTGTAAGCGCCTGGTTGGGAAAGCAAAGGAATATCTGTAATTGACTTTTTTAGTTTTACTGTATTTCAGGGCTCACTACTGTGCAGTATGAAATCTAGATTTAGTAGTTCTACTGTGCAGTGTTCTTTTTTCTGAGCTTCCTGTGTATCCTGCGAATGCGCCTTGCTGTAGACCGGCAGATGAAACATCCTTCAAAAGCCATGATTTTTTTTGGGGGTCCGATTTTGCTGGAAAAACAGAAACAACTGAGGTATGGGTCGGGAGCCATGAGACGAACATTCGTTACAATCAATTATTCATTATAACGAGGTTCGTTATAGCAAGGGGTTACTGTAATGTGATAGCCAGATAAGGTGGTGTCTGTCTTACTGTCTTGGAGGTCTGTCTGCCTGAAATTACAAAAAATGCTCCTACTGATCCAGCTCTTATTGTTCTGCCTCTGCTGCTCTCTGCTATGCTGCTGTCTCCTCTGTATGTGTGCCCTATCTGTATCCCAGCAGAGGCTAAATTAATTCTGGTGACATAGAACAATAAGAACTGGATCAGTAGGAGCATTTTTTTAATTTTATACATTTTATTAATAATAAATGAGTAGTTTGATTGTTGCTTGCTCTTCAAGTAATTCTGATTCACTGTCTGGGAAAATGACAGATTGTGTAAAAACTTGCTGGAGCATTCCCAGCAGTTAAGGAAGCAATTTTTATTCTAATATATAATATAACCAGAATATTTTTTTTCTGACTGATGGAGGTGGTCACTTTGCCGTAATGGTCAGGCATAATCATAATTCAGCTGGATGATGAGACTAAGAACCCCTCAACAACTTACAAGTAGTAAACATATTGAGTTATATGGAAAAAATTACAGACTTTAATGCAGCAGAGTGGGGTGGGAGCAGGGAGAGCTCTGGTTTCTTAACTATATGCTTTTGGTTGGTTGGTATGCATTGGCACATATTTTACTAAATTAAAATACTATGTAGAAAGATTACTGGGGAGGGGGGCCTGAACCTGTCTGTGGGGCCCCAATCGTAGAGTTTGCTGGAGGCCCCCAAAGTCCTAAAACTGGCCCTGATAATCTCTTAGAAATGAGGATACAGCTCAGAGTAGTGTGGCATGTGCCTGACTAATGTATGTCTTTTTTTTCCAAAAGCCATTTTAAAAAGTAACTGGATTAGATTTCTCATTGCAATATCAGCTCCACAATGAATGCTTACTGGGTGTTAATCCTCAGGAAATCCTAGCTTGTTCAGGCATTATTGCTTAAATGTGAGTAGTTAGCACTAGGAGCAACACACTTAAGTGTGGGGCCGGTCCCAATTTGCATTTCTTGTGCAATAACTTTTTTTTCTTTCTATTTACTGCAGTTTAACAGATTGTATTAGACTTATTCTGTTGACTTACGAGCTGACATTTTCTGTTACTGTAAATCTCAAAATCTCCTGCAGCTGACATCAGAGAAGGGCTACAGTAGTGGGAGATTCAACAGCCTGCAGTGCATGTTAGAGTTTTTATAAGCTCTGATCTTTTGTTTGCTAGTCCCACTGTCTTCCTGTGAGTTCAATCACAGAGGACTTAGCCCAGGGAGGACAGCAGGACTGGCAAACATGTAACTAAATCTCTAACACAGCTGGTAACCAAGAGGGCACCGGAGACGCCTGCCCTCCCAGCAAAGACAGCCTGGGTCGTGAGGGTCGCTGAGCATCGCGCCCAGCCGCAAGAAAAAGGAAGCTGTTAACCAAGAGGGCACCAGAGGCGTCTGCCCTCCCAGCAAGGACAGCCTGGGTGCGTGAGGATGGCTGAGCTGTCAGCGGACCCAACAACAAGGAAAAGGAAGCTGGTAACTTGAGAGACCAGAGAGCCACCATCCGGCAGCCTGGGTCTGAGGGTCACTGAGCATCGCGGACCCCAACCCACAAGGAAAAGGAAGGTGCAGCGACCATGCATGCTTGTGTGTTGAGCCTGCTGGATCGGTTATGGCGTGGTCTAGGCCCCGCCGGTGCTGGCATTTGGTTGTGCTTGGTGCCTTTTTTGATAAAGTAAACAGTCTACGCAGTCAAGTGCAGAGGCCTTTACGTTGGCCCAGACCTACAGATAGATTTTCAGCTACCTTTTTTGCACCCCCAAACTGTTCCCAAACCAATTACTGCTGTTACTTTAAGGGGACTTCTCCGAATGTACTTTATACAATCATTGATATTATTTGTTCTAACCAAGTACTATTGAAGCCAGTTTTCTTTCTGTTCCTTAAGAGCAGTCCTGTATATTACTGCATTTTTCCTCCTAACTACTTTAGAAACATAGCAAGTATAGCTAATGCTTAAACGTATTTTCCTATTCTGCTTTTACATGTGTATGCAGATATAACCACTGCAGGCTTAAATAGCTCCTGTGCAAGTGCCAGTCTATAATGCTACTGCACCCCCTCCATAACAACTGCCCTGTCTAGGAGCCCAGATACCAGCGGCCTGACTTTTGCTCAAGGCCCTGCTTATTTTATTTCCTGCCCTTCCCCACTTGCTATTAGCCCTCCCAGAATTCATTTTGCACAATTTGTCCCACTTGATGGTGCTCTCCTGCTGACTCTTTCTACTTACCTGTATCGCCACGCCTCCCCAACAGTCCCTATTTAACCCGTTCTTTCTTCTTTCTCCACAGCTGATAACCGAGAGGGCACTGGAGATGCATGTCCTCCCAGCAAGGACAGCCTGGGTTGAAGGGTCGCTGAGCATTGCGGACCCCCCCCCCAGCCGCAAGGAAAAAGGAAGGTACGCGACCGTGCACTGCTTGTGTGTTGAACTTACTGGATCGGTCGGCACATGGTCCAAGCCCATCTGGCACTTCGCGCCAGCTCCCCACTGCCCCCACCACCACCCTTGATCGGCTTGTAGCTTTATAGGTATAGTCACGTGATCGGGAAGGCGTTGCAAATAATCAGCCCACTTTTCCATTAGCAGGTTATCTACTATCTCCACTAGTGGCCGCTACAGACTGCCTGTCTGACTGCCACAGACTAGATATGACGCTCCTCGCCCTCTCTCTGTTCCTTCTTGCCTTTCCAATAGCCTCTCTCCCCCCGGCCTCTCGCCCTCTAAGGCAACCATTGCCACATCTCCACCACAATGACATAAATACTGAGCTATCGTGCTCTACCACACTCCCACAATTAGCTCCTACAAGCCCCCCCCAACTGGCTAATCGGAGTATCCATTCTCCCCCCCCTTCTCTAGCCCCTGGACTATCTGTGCTGTGTTGTCTCAAGGCTGACTTGTACAGGACAGTGCCTTGCTCTTTCAACTGCAACCCAAAACCAGGGCCACTCGGTATAAGTTCTTGCATCTTACAGCACTGCTCCTGTTACTAGCTGGGGATATAGAAACTAACCCCGGACCTATCCCTCCCAAAATACCAACTCCCCTGGCTCTACCAAAGGGCCTGAAAATACTGCACCTAAACATTTGTAGTATCCTTAACAAAACCCCAGAACTACAACTATCAGTCCTAACACTTCGCCCTGACATCCTTATACTTTCTGAGACATGGCTCAAACCCCACCACCCAGATTCCACTGTTGCCATTCCAGGATACTACCTAATTAGGCAAGACCATATGGGAAAAAAAGGGTGGCCTCGCCATGTTCATTTCTGCCAAGCACCAATTCACCCCGATCCACATCCCTACACCCTCGCCACAAATTGAGTCCCTGTCAAAATGGCACTCCCATACTCCACCCCGGTGTTTATAGCTGGATCCTACTGCACCCCTAACACCCTAATACCTAGTATACTAGACCACCTGGCCAAATTAAAATCCTCCGCTGCAACAGGTGAGCTCTATGTCGTAGGGGACTTCAATTACAACTGGCTTGCAACTGACTGTGCCAAGCTGCGCTCCAAAGTAAACGCCCTAAACCTCGCACAACAAATCTCCCAACCCACCAAGCTAAACCTAAAAATGCACAACCACTCCCTCCAGGACTGGGCACTGACCACACACCCCCATAGGTTGATAGGAGCAGGCCTACTCCCCAACTCCCTAAGTGATCACCACATGGTTTACTTAGTCAGAAAAGTGCATAAACCCCTCAAACCCCCCTCCTGGACCCTGCTAGCCAGTTTTTAAAGTCACTATCTCTAACACCACTCCTATCAGACCTGGCTATGGTAGACTGGTCCTTCATCCCTCAGGCCCCTACTATAGACGTTGTGCTAGACAGTTTCAAAAATAGCTTCCTGAGTGTCTGGGACCAACATGCACCACTAAGAAGAACTAGAGTTAGGGGTTCCCACCTACCCTGGATATCCGCTGATATCATCAGCCAATGCCGCTCCAGGGACCTGGCCTGGAAAAAGTACAAATCAACTAGCTCCTACCAAGCCCTACTAATTTATCGTGCCCTTCGTAACTCCTGCACTAAATCGATTCGTCTAGTCAAACAGAAATACTTCGCGTCAGCACTTAGTGCAAATCTTAACCACCCAACCCAATTCTGGAAAATCATCAAATCCCTCCTATCCACGCCTGTACAACCACCTACCCAAGCTCTATCAATCCTCGGCTCGGCCGTCACTGACCCATATGAAGTAGCCATGGCTTTCAACACCTTCTTCACCAACAGTGCAGCTTCCCTGGTACATAGCCTCCCCCCTTTCCCACCCAAGACAACTACCGCACCTAATTAGCAGAACACCTCCTCCCCCCCTTCTCCTTCTATCCTGTCTCCCCGGCCGAAGTCTACCAAGCACTGTGCAACCTAAACCCTAACAAGGGCAAATGCCCCTCTGGCATGGACTCCAGACTACTACAGCTATCAGCCCCCGCTATAGCCCCTCCTTTAGCCAACTTGCTCAACCTGTCCTTCTCGACGTCTACAATACCCACCACTTGGAAGCTGGCAACTGTCATCCCACTGCCAAGGGGGGCGACCTCTCCTCTCCAGGGAATTACTGCCCCATCTTCCTTCTCCCAACTCTGGCAAAAATACAAGAACAATTTGCCCTTGCTCAGTTCTCCCAATACTTAGTCGATTCCTCCTTTTTCACCCCATACCAATCAGGTTTCCAAAAATCACATTCCACCATCACCTCTCTACTAAGAGTAACAAATGATATCCTCTCAGGTATGAATAAAGGCCATATCATCTCGGCCATTTTCATTGATCTGGCCAAAGCCTTTGATACCGTCTCCCACACACTCCTTATAGACAAACTAAAGGCTGCCGGCCTCTCCAACCATGCCACTAACTGGTTTCAGGCTTACTTGAGTGGCAGACACCAAGGGTGAAAATTGGCCCCCACATATCTACCCCCCTCCCCATCGCGACAGGTGTCCCACAAGGATCAGTCTTGGGCCCAGTCCTCTTCTCAGTATTCCTAAATGAACTCCCGCTAGTCTGCTCCCACTCAACCATCCAAATGTATGCGGATGATACCGTGTTATACAACACTGGCCCCTCCGCGGCAACGGTACACGACCAACTTCACCAGGATTTCAATGCTGTACAACACTGGCTTAGATCAAACCAGCTATTCCTAAACGCAAAAAAAACAGTCTCACTAACTTTTGGCTCGCAACCGCGGCTCTCCCTGCTTGCCAGTCACCCTCCTTTCCTAACCCTGGACCTTTCTCCCTTAGAATCCTGCACCTCGTTCCGCTATCTATGCGTCTGGCTCGACCAATACCTAGACTTCTCAACTCATGTTGAATCCCTTCACAAAAAACTGCATCCTAAACTAGGGGCCCTCTATCGTAACAAAGGCTGCATGTCCACCCCGGTCAGGCGTGAACTCATACAAAAAATGATACTCGCAATATTTGACTACGGGGATGTAGTCTATGGCGCTCACCATCAACTCTGGCCAGCCTGGACACACTCTTTCATTCCTTCTGCCATTTCATACTGGAATGCCCAACACTGACACACCACTGCGACCTATACAGCGGCCCTTCCCTCACTCTCGGCCCGCAGACTAACCCACTGCTCTAGAGTTGCTGCTAAATACTGGTCCCATACCCTTCCTCCCTACCTGGATTCTACCTTAACATCTCAACCCCCATTGGCTTACTCGCTACGTCACTCGGATACCAGGCTTTTCCAAATCCCTCTTATGCGTACCTCTATGGGTCAGGCGGTGCTTAGATACCGTTTACCAAAACTCTGGAATGACCTCCCAGCAGATGTCCGCCACTCCTCTAATCATTGACACCTCAACACCCGCCTCCTTGAACATTTCCTTATGGTCTGCTCTTGCTCCCAGCCTACACAATAGTAGGCCCCAAGTCCTGTTGGTCTACTCTACCATGTTGATAACAATTTAAACACTGACACGTTGCGCACTGGGCTCGCACCCTTCTTTTGTCCCTCTCTAAATTCTGTAAACCTATAGTGGAGTTAAATTTTCAGTACTATGTAATGGTTATTTCACTGTGCTTGTTATAGATTTATATAGAAGTTGCATGTCTGCCCTACAGAGCATATGTGTATTGCTGTCCTTCACCTATGTCCCTTCCCCTGTTCTCCCCAGGTCGCATCTGGAAACGAGTGGTTCTCCGCTCAGTATGCCTACCTGGTTAAACTCTTAAATAAATAAATAAATAACATGAACTGCAGGCTATTGCATCTCCCACTGCTGCAGCCCTCCTCTGATGTCAGCTGCAGGGGATTCTGGGATTTGTAGTTACAGAAAATGGCAGCTTGCAAGTTAATAGAATATATCAGATACAATTTGGTATACTGCAGTGAACAGTAAGTAAAAAAATGTTTTTGCACACAAAGTGCAAATTGAGACCTGCCCCACACATGAGTGTGAGGTTCTTAGTGCTGAATGTTCCTGTTTAATGACTGTACTTTGTGGGTAGCTGAAAGCACATGACTGAGACCTTATGCCTCACAGCTCAGCCAGGGCATGTGTTAATTTAGCATTACCACACACCCTGTTTTGTGTTACTGCTTACAGTCAGTTTCTAAGTGGAACTTGGGAATCACAGAAGGCTTACAGAGAGCACAGTAACAGTTGGTGTATGCTCAGATTCAAAGCAAAGAAGTGCAAGGTAATGCATCTGGGAAACAAAAACCCAAGGGAAGAGTACACAATGGGGGGTGAGATAATAACAACAACAAAAATCGAAAGAGACCTAGCTGTAATTATATCGATGACCTAAAGGTGGGCAAGCAATGAGAGAAGGCAGTAAGGAGGGCTGGGGGGATACTGGGATGCATAGGGAGAGGCATCAACAGTAGAAAAGAGGAAGTTGTTATCCCTCTATACAGACAGTTGGTAAGATCCCATCTGGAGTACTGTGTGCAATTCTGGAGACCCCATCTCCGCAAAGACATAGACAGAGTGGAGGCTGTTCAAAGGAGGGCAACCAAAATGGTGCAGGGTTTGCACCAGAAGACATGCGAGGAGAGACTAAAGCAGCTTAACATGTATACTCTTGAGGAAAGGAGGGAAGAGGGAGACATTATAGAAACTTTTAAGTATCTCAAGGGAATTAACAAAGTACAAGAGGGTAGCATCTTTCAGAAGAAGAGATGTGCAAGAACAAGGGGGCACAATTTGAAGATAGAGGGGGACGGCTCAGAGGTAATGTTAGAAAGTATTTTTTCACAGAGAGGGTTGTGGATGCAGGAAACAGTCTTCCTGAGGAGGTTGTGGAGTCAAGAACAGTGGGAGAATTCAAGAATGCTTGGGAAGAACATAAGGCAATTCTAGTGGGGGGTAGGAGGAAGTAAGCTGTTGATTAACTAGAATCTGTAGCTTATTCTGTAGGTAGGGAAATGGGCAGACTAGGTGGGCCAAGCGGTTCTTATCTGCCATCAAATTCTATGTTTCTATGTTTCTATGCTGTAGACCACCTGACTAGAAAGAGAACCAGTACCTTCAACTTCAAGATGTGATCTCGAAAACAACACTCGAAGGAGTTACGCTTCTTTTGGAAGACAGTACCAACTACTCTGATGTGCAGTTGGCTGGGAGAAGGGAACAGCTTAATGCCAAGCACATTAGGCAATTTCTGAATCTTTTGGAGGACTGGTGCCTGATGCAGTGTAGTCAAACAGGAATGGATTTTGTATTTTGTATTTCATTTTTATTTTTATTGCTTTTTATGTTTGCTTGCGTGCATGCGCAAGAAGCATTTCGTCACAGCTTAGGAGAGAAGCGGGGTTTTGGAGGTGCAGCACTGTGGGGGCCAATGGCCCCAGTGCCTCTTGAGGCTTGGCCCACTTTCCCCAATGCAGTGGCATGCTGCTGCTGACACTAGTTCAGCCAGCATGCCACCACCTTGAAATGAATCCACCGCTGCAGTGAGGGAGTGACCCGTCTTTGCAGGGTGGTACCTTGCTGTCCCCAACCCAGTTCATTTGCTGATGGGACAGCCCACTCCTCGTTGGCATATTGTAACCCCCTCCCCCATTTATTGTGTGTCGAGGCTGTGCCCAATCTCCCTCGGCATCATGCATCCCCAACAGTCTTTCTTTGCCAACAGGGGGCCCAGTCCCGGTCAGCTTCAGTACCCCCCTTTCACAATTCAATTTGCCAATGGGGAAGCCCACTCCCCATCAGCATAATGTCCCCCCTAATTTGTTGTGTGCCAATGGGAGTGCCCAATCCCCATCGGCTATAGCCCCCAAAAACCATTTCAGGTGGCCTGCTGGGAGCCCACCCCAGCATGCCAAATGTCCCTGTAAAAAAAAAAGTCCTCTGATGTTTTTTTTCAAACCTGTAAAATGGAAACGGCCCTCGTTGAGTTCAGTGGCCCCTCTCCCAACCCGCGCCCACCCTCTGTGCACCCTGACTTCCCCACACCCCTCTCACCCCATACTTACCTCTGGAGCCCAGCGCGACGATCTTTGGTACACCAGGAACACGTCTGCACTCTTCAAAGCTAACCGCGAACTGAAGAACTGCCAGTAAGTTGTATAATGGCATAAATTTGTTTTTTTCAACTTTGGTGCATATCTCAGGCATTTTTGGGGATTTTGGCACCAAATTTTTAACATGGGGTTATTGGGACCGCTCCTCATGAATTCAAAAACTGTCATGGCGTTATTCAGTCCCGAAAGGTGATTTCGTGGTCACTGCGCGGAATCACCTTTCAGGACCAAGTAACGAAACAACAGTGCCAGTGTTCATGAGGTGGGCTCTCAAAAAGCCTATGTTGCAAATTTGGTGGAAAAAATCCAAAAAATGACAGTTTTACAAGCACATGTTGTGCAGTTTCCAGGCATGCTTGTACCTTCACAAATTTGTAATATTTTCACTCCAGATTTTCAACATTGCCATTTTTCCACACCTCCTTATGAATAGTGTAGCTGTAATTTTTCACGTCCTGACCGAAATGTGTTTTCACACTTCCAGCGCAGAATAGCACGGTCACTGTGGAAAATCAGTGTTTGGGACACATTAAGAAAATCATAGTGACACTGTTCGTGAGCAGAGGACCTAAAATGCATATGTTGAAAATTTGGTGACAAAAGTCCATAAAATGACTGTGTTACAAGCGGGTGTTGCGTGGTTTCCACATATGCTCGGAAGTGTGCAAATTTGTAATATTTTCACTCCAGGTTTTCAACATTGGCATTTTGCCACACCTCGTTATGAACAGTACAGCTGTCATTTTTCATATCCTGCCCAAAATATGCGTTTACAAATCTGGTGCACAATGGCTTGGTTGCTGTGGGAAATTAATGTTTCGGACAGATCAAGAAAATCATAATGACAGTGTTCATGAGCAGAGGTCACAACATCCTATGTTGAAAATTTGGTGAAATAATTCCACTAAATGACTGCGATACAAGCATGTGTTGTGCAGTTTCTACGTATGCTCGAAACTTCGAACATTTTTAATATTTTCACTACAGATTTTCAACATTGCCATCTCTTCACACCTCCCTATGGATGGTACAGCTGTCATTCTTCACATCCTGCTTGATCTCTGTTTTCACACATCTGGCGCAGCATGGCATGGTCACTGTGGGAATTCGAAGTTCAGGACACATTAACAAAATCACACTGCCATTGTTCATGAGAAGAGGTCCCAAATGCTTTCATGAGGTGGGGGTCACAAAAAGGCCATGTTAGCCAGCTCAGTGGAGCTGAGGGCTGAGGTGCTGGTCGCCTTACCTCGTGCTACGCTGGTTACCCATGTTCGGGAATGAGCACAGGCCGCTGGTGGCCAGCAGGGGAGGAGAGGGATTGAGCATCCATAGGACTGTTCTCCTTCCCCGGCATGGGGGGACACCAGCGGTTCAGTGCTCAACTGGCCCCTGGCGGAGGTTAAGGGGCTGGCACACCGAAACCTACAGAGTGGGGATAGACAAGGCAGACGTTTGGAGGAGCACGTATGGGAGCGTGTGCACTCACTCCTTTGGCATCATTGCACGCCTCATCTAGGGGAGCCAAATTACAGGAAGAAAGATGGGTACTGGCGTGACAGAGTGATGGTCAGTCTCCACAGGCACTGCCCCCGCGACGGGCAGTAACCCTTCCAGCACCAAATCCGGAGTTAAGCAGGTTGAGGGGTTCCTCGCTGCCCCACCATGGGGGGCAAGCCATGGGGCAACTGGAAGGGTAGGCTGCGAGCAGGGAACTGGGCTGGGGCAATATGACAGGATGCAGAGCCGCCAGGGATGAGGTGGATAAAGAAATTAACAGAAAAAAAAAGACTATGTTGAAAATTTGTAGTGCAAATACCAACACACGCCTGGGCCATTAGGGTTTCTAACCATAGTGTCACACCCTGTACAGATTGACAGGCATCAGAGGTATAACTTTGGATCACCGGCTGTAATGCTCAAGCCATCCCACCCCCACCCTGAAGCCAGTGATAGGCATCGAGGTGTGCCTTGCACTCTTCAGCTCCAGACTTCACCCCATTCTCCTGTACTGCACCCATTTCAGTGTATATCCTTATGAAATGGGGTGACTGTGGAAGCCGAACACCCCAAGGCATACCTCAGCACTTGTCAGTGTCTACAGAATAGGGTGAGGTGAAATGCCGTGAGCATTATGGGCAACTGTTTACCCCCTTCCCAGCGAAATTTCACCAGCGAGGTCCCCCACAGCAACTACAGTGTCTAGCCGTGGTGGGAGACCTGCTGGAACCCAGCGCTGCCTGTCGGGGGTCCTGCACCCCCCCAATCAGCACTGACTGGAGTTGAGAATCTTTAAGCGTGGGGGGTGTGGGGGTGCAGCCCCCCCACATGGGGGGGGGGGAAGTCCCCTGAAGAAAACAAAGAAATCAATAGCGAACCGGCAGCCAACTGCAGAATGAGGTCAACCTGTCGGGGATGCTGACAGGGCGTTCGACAGAATTTCTGTCAGACTCCTGTCATGGATCCATGGGCAACGACCCACAAGCACACCCAAAAGCCCGTCCATCTCTGCAGGGTGGAGGTAGGATTAGCGTGAGTTCAATACTTCACTGCCACTCCTATTCTGCGTCTGTCTAACTCCTGCATGTCCAATGCTAATATCAGCAAGCAAACATTTGGCATTGACAAATGCTTGTTTGCAGTGAAATTATGGTCAAAAAAAACATATTCCAATAAATGGCAAGTATTACAAATGTATAGTAAATGACTGCAGGAGTGAGGCGATTTGAAAGAGACACTAAAAATCTAGCTACACACAGTGGAGGATAGATGCAGTCAATGCCTTACACTGGTCTCAATAACAGTAAAACACTGGATACTTTTGCCAAGCCATATGGCTTCTTTTCATGTCTACACATAAATTAAACACTAATTAGGCCTTCCACGGAACCCATGTGTGGATGTAAAGTATTGCAACAAAACTAGAAAATGCAACCGATTCAGCCAGCCTGGTGGTATTGAGGGTTGAGGCACTGGACACCACACTTCGCGCCATGCTGGTGATCCGTGTTTGGGAACAGGCATGGGCCACTGGGGGTCGGCAGGGGAGGAGAAGGATTGAGCATCCAATGGATTGCTCTCCTTCTCCGGGGAAGGGAGTTTTCAGTGTCAGTACCCGTTCTCCCCCTGGCAGAAGCTGGGGGACAGGGTGCCATGCTGCAGTTCAGGAGGAGTTGGGGCAGATGCTTGGAGGGGAGCACACATGGATGCATATGTGCTCCCCCTCCTTTAGCATCATTGCACATCCCCCAGCTCAGGGAAGAAAATTTGGAGGAAATGGTGGCCGTGTGCAATGGTTAAGGGTACCTTGCAGGCACCACTCCCAGCTAGCCATGGCGCCAACCCATTGAAATTTGGCCTCCGGTTGGGGGAGCCCCATCGACCCCGCCAGGGAGGGTAAGCCCTGGAATTGGGTCGGTGCCAGCTGGTGGATGCCAGGGGATGGGGCTGGGGATGTCCTCCGGAGACATGCCAGCCACAAGGAGGAAAAAGAGAAAAAAATGCAACAGATTAAGTCCTAGGGAAGCAAAATATCTAATTACATGATAAATAAACAAAAAGGAAATAGTGCAATAGTACTTTACACCTTTAGTACTACTGTAACCATCCCCACCTGTGAGGTGTGCTAAGCCTGGAGATAGTAAAGAGCTAAGTCCGTTATGCCATCAGGCGAATGGTGCCTGGGTTTGTGGTTAGAAATGGGTTGGTAAGGAGGCATGGTGCCTCCACCTATGGGGATCCTTATGACAGAGAGCTCCCAGATGTTTCCCCACAGGAAATAAATACAACCCTCACTCTCTGTGACAGTGAACACAATAACACAGTACCCTTCCCTATTTATCACTCTATGCCAATAACCAGAAAGGCAGTAATGACAAAATACACCAGCAGTTGCAAATAAATAACCAGTGGGTTTATTCTGGTGTTGTAGAACAAGGTAGAGGACAAGGGAAGCAAAGGTAAAAATAAAGACAGCAGTTTGCATTTACCTCACCGTAAGGCATGTCTCAGCATCTTTACCCCTTCCCCCATTAACTCCACAGTCCCTCTAGGAGCTCCAAATTGCAGTTCAAGCATGTACACAGATGCTGAGGTGTAGGCCTATGATGTTTGGACTTTGGTGGAGTACCGTGTAAATTTGGTTGTTGGTTGCAGCTGCCGATTGGAAAATTACACAATTGGATGGACAGTAAAACAATTGCTCCTGGTTGTAAGCAGTAGCTGTGGGCTTGATTCTAAGATCAAGTAGGAAAGCCCAGAAAGTAGCTAGCTAAGCAATAGGAATGATAAGTTCTGTGGCTAAAACCCAGTACTCATGACCTTTAGATGACAGGTTGATTCTGTTTCCATGGGTACATCTCCCTTGCTTAGGCGGATGATGTCTGGATGGTCTTTTCTGTAGTCCGGATGCATGTATGTTATGCCAAGCATGGTTCTAGTGGCAAAGGGTGTGGGTCGTGATGAATTAAGATGATGGGAGCTCCATTCTATAAGCTGGTTATAGGTCTGGCAGACTCTACACACTTACAGTGGTAAGTGGTGTGGGCATACCTCTCAACCTGTAAACCTGTCAATGTGGAACACAGACCATGGCAATGTGTGACAAATGACCCAAATGTGGAACACCATATTTTTTGTAGCGCGCGAGTAGCGTGGCCATCTGATGGTGCACCAGTAAAGTTATTTTAACCATGTGTGGTGTAGTGTATTTTAGTAATAAAAACCTACTATACCAATGTGATGTCTGTACTTTATTTTAATGCTACACTCATAAATAACACAATACATACAAGATTAGATTAAGAAATACTTTATTTTGCACATATTAAAAGCAGGCAAACACAATACACCTGCTACACATCCACACTTTCTACATTTGTTCCACGCTACAGTTCCTACATCTCTATGCTACACAGCCTACATTTCTACGATATGCAGCCACCACTTTCTACATTGCTATTCTAAACAGTAAATAACACATTACTCAAACAACCTGAACAATGCAAAGCTTTTCGTTATTGCACCCACAGCCAAACTCCAACACAATGCAATAAAGACTATCAGTGTATGCAGAACAGCAGAAATAAAAAGTAAACAGCAAATACAAATAAAACACGAGAAACATTCATAACATTTGTGGCTGCACACCTGCCACTGCCAGTGTAACCTAACTTAAATTACTACAAGTATTAATGAGATTTCTTGTTGTATGCTGCAGTGGCTTTTTTGGCATCATCTAGCACTTGCTTTGGCTGCTTGACCTCATAGCAGTCCTTGTCTTCATTCATTTTGATGGCCAGCAGACAGTTCAGTGTCTTCAGACTTAGTGAATGACACAGCTCAGTTTTTACCTTCCTCACCATGCTGAAAGCCCTTTCTGCTTCAGCATTCGAATGTGGCAAGCAAAGTAAAGTCATCATTAATCTTTTGAAAAGTTGAAGTCTTTCACAGTCGCATAGTTCTTTCAGAACGTGAGCCCAATATTTAGAAATGCATGAATGTGGTCCATTGACTGGTCCTGTTAATTTACCTGTATCTTCAAGCTGATACACTGAAAACTCATCTAATAATTGTTCAGAGTCTTCCTCGGTTACGCAGACTCCGAGACGTTTGGCAACATCAACCACAAGTTGTGTGGATATGTCCAGCTTAATTGCTGGATTAAGAATGGAAGCAGCATTTTTTAATAGGTGATCCTGAATTAGGAACTTTTTCAGGATTTTTTCCAGCACAGCAGTATAAAACAACACAGTTTTCTTGTAAAAATTGTGTTCAGTTACTGTCCCCAAAATGTCATCCTCATTTTTGCTTATGTACTGCTTGACCTCCAGTCCAACCCTGAGGTCCGCATTAGCCAAGAAACTGTTCAAGTCTTTTAGTACAGACATGTCATTTTGCCTGATTAATTTTATAGCTGCGGCTGGTTTCAGTACTCTGCTTGCATACTGCTGCATCAGTTTGTGCACATCTCCATGCAGAGTCATAAGCTGGCTTTCTCTGCTTTGTAGCTGGGTGCTGAACTGCAGCAAAGGTTCTAGCGCAAATTTAAGAAACATAAAGACCATTCTGAGTTCATGGCTCTGCAGACGATCACAAATTAGGTTGATTTTGGATGATCTTGGTTCCAGGGTTAGAAAATATGACAGCAGAGCCGGCCACATATCCAAGGTTCGATTGATAACTTTTCCAAGACTCAGCCATCTAGTTGGGGCATGCTTAATTATTTTAAGTGGGTCAACATCTGTGAACAATGCAAATTCCTTTAGTTTCTGTTGTCTTTGTGAACTGGTTGAGAAGTGGCAGTACACATCAGAGAGTAATTCTTCCACAGGTGAACGTAGAGCTTTTACCCCAGCTTTGCTGCACAGATCAGCCAAGTGACAGAGGCATCCCATGTTAAGAATGTTTGGATTCACAGTCTTTAAATGTGACAGGACAGAACTGTTTTTCCCAATCATAGAGGCAGCGTTATCCAATGAAAAAGCTGCAATGTTTGACAGTGGGATTTCAAACTTATTCAGGCTTTCTACCAAGCAGTCAAACATCGCTTGCCCTGTCCCAGACACACTATCTGGCATATCTAAGAAACGGATTACATTTCTGCCAGCAGCTTCATCCAGGAAACCCACAAGAATTACTAACAATTTTCATCACCCATATCAGTGCTCTGGTCCATGTACACACAGAAGGGTACTTTCTGACACATTTCAGCTACATCATTTTGGTATCGTGGCCCAAGCACATCCCTTGCAATGCAGCTTGCTTTGGTTGGCCCACAGGTTATCTTCTTCAGAACTTCTGGGTCTTCTCCATATTTTTTCATGTACTTTAGAATATGCTCGTCTGCTGTAAAAGGAAGATTATGTTCTGCTATCAGGGACACAAAAGCCACCTCTGCCTCAATTACTTTCGTGCTCACCAGGTTTGGAGAGCCAAAGAAGTGTGACATATTCTTCCCAGTCACGTGCTTGGAATTTTGCGGTGCTTTCTGAATTAGCATGTCGCTGCACATCATGTCGCCCTCCATGGTGGATGGTGAAATCTGTGCCACAGGTCCTGCAGAATGCATGCTTCACACCACGTTTGCTTCCCACTAACCAGTCAAACATGCTCATCCAGGTGGCTTGGAAAATGTGTATCTTCTCTTCTTCTCCCGGAGACTTGTCACTGTCATGGTCCTCATGGTCCTCATCATTAACTTCGGCGGTTGTCTACACATGAAGTATTAATTTTGTATTTAGTGCTTGAACACATCAATTTTAGTGTTCCAGTGGGGCAGGATTCTATTCTACAAGAAGGTGGCAGAAGAAAAGAAATAATTTATCTGCCATCCTCTTGACGAACAGATCCAGGTTCCCTCTGAATACACATCTTCAATAAAAAAACAAATCCCTCAACAAAAGATGCTGAAGAACAGGAGATGGAGAAACACACTTGTGTACCCCAACTTGGCAAGACATGGCAGCAGGAGGGTTCAGCAATGAAGTACCGCAGATGGAGAAACACACTTGTGCGGCTCAACTTGGCAAGACATGGCAGGATGGTTCAGGCAATGAAGTACTGCAGATGGAGAAACACACTTGTATGGCCCAACTTGGCAAGACATGGCAGGATGGTTCAGGCAATGAAGTACCACAGATGGAGAAACACACTTGTGCGGCCCAACTTGGCAAGACATGGCAGGATGGTTCAGGCAATGAAGTACCGCAGATGGAGAAACACACTTGTGCGGCCCAACTTGGCAAGACATGGCAGGATGGTTCAGGCAATGAAGTACCGCAGATGGAGAAACACACTTGTGCAGCCCAACTTGGCAAGACATGGCAGGATGGTTCAGGCAATGAAGTACCGCAGATGGAGAAACACACTTGTGCGGCCCAACTTGGCAAGACATGGCAGCAGGAGGGTTCACCATTGTCTGGATACAGCAAGAGCCCCCATGCACCCAAATACCAGTGCAAACAATTCCATTACACAATCCATCCGACTGAGCATCACATAGCAAACAAACCACACCATCAAAAGCAGGCCATGCACCTTGTTTTTGGGTTGTTGGGGCTGCTTGCTGTGTCCAGTCAATGCTGCTGTTTTCTGAACATGACTGGTGGGTCACACTAACACTGCAGTCATATTTAAAAAATACATTGTCTGGACACAGCACACCCCCACTTAATTCCATTACACTTGGCAATTTTGGCATTAAAGGTAATCAGACATAATGTCATGTAGCAAGCAAGATATGCACTGCTAAACAGGATCGTGACATCATTTTTAGGTTGCGGGAAGGGGTCCCGCTCGCTGTGTGCATTCACTACTGATTGTTTATTACAACTACACTGTGTTTGTCACAATGACATAACTGTATTAATATACCAGCTAGGTGTCACAGCAAGCTGACCACCTCCCCCACACATAAAACAAGGTGTACTTACACACTAGGCTATAAAGTAACTATCAGAATACGAATACTTTGTGTCAGGCACCCCCAAACTGCCCACCAAATAAGTCAGTTAAAACACTGGTACAAAAACAATCCCAACTTCCAAATATCCCCAGGAACATACCTTTGGCACTGTTCAGCTGCTCCTCTTCTCGCCTTCTTTTACTGGCGATGAACGCCTGCATGGTGGTGTAGAGTCCTGGTCTCCTGGATGCTGTTAGTTGCTTTGGGTTTCTGGCTCACTCGGATGGTGGGTCCAGGTGGGGGTTCGTTTGAGTCAGAACAGATGATAGAAGCTCCAGCACAATGGCTCACAAACTGGTACACTCACTCCCTCAGTGAAGGTGGCAGACGTACCTGTTCAAAAAAAAAAAAAATCATTTAAGCAATTTATCCTTCCAGGGTGTGTGAGTATACTGGAGGATTTACCACGGCTGGTGTGATTGTTTTTAGCGAGTGGCGACAGGACAAATGGCAGCAGTTTGGATTAAAGTTAAAGTTAAAAAGCCACTGGACTGGCACGAGATAAGGTTGGCTGGCACTTTTCCGTGGGTAAGCTGGAGGATTTACCACGCTGGGAAAGGTACCAGCCAGAAGTTAGTGGTGGTCTGGCCCTGGTTCCTTCTGGCCAGTCAGGTTTTTCAGTGGTGGTGCTGCTGCTGCCTGCCAGTAAGTGAGTACCAGGCTGTTACCAGGAGGATGGGATGGTGGGACCGCCCCAGCGAGATCAAGGACCCAGTCTGAAAAGTTATCCTAACCAACCCAACAGCAGCAATGAAGTTGGCTGGCTAAGTGACGGACAATGCTGGTGGCTTTTCTCCTGGGGACCGACCGATTTTATAGACTTTTAGTCATTCAGTCTGAAGAATCAGAGAAGCTGTCCAGTCCCACCTGCTCTTTCAGACCTGCCTGTTGGACAGAGAATCCAACTTTGGCCACACAGAACATAGGAGCAGCAGCACAGCCAAGCCAACTTCCATGATTACAGCTCAGTTGGAAGTGGAACTTGGCAGGGTGCCGAGTGCTGCTCTCGCTGACTTCTCCCTGGATCTTGTCACCTCGCACCAGCTCCCTGCCCATCTCATTGTTAGCCAGCTCAGGTTGGAAGAAACTCCAGTTGCCATCAAGTCAGTTGGTTGCTGGCTGCAGGCTGGTGTGCTGACGCATTTCACCACATCTCTTCCCCCTTCCCTGCCCACCCAGCCACCCCCAAGCAACCCAAAAGGTACCAAAAAATATTTAAACTGAAATGTAGGACACTATCCATCCTAACGTGCACAGCAGCAAACATACAGATACCATCTCCGAGCACTGTGGGAAAGGGTGTTTTGTCTGTGCCACCATCTCTGCCAGCACCTTTCCCATATGGAACAGAACAATTTGGGGGGGTCCCTATGGCATGGAACAGTTACATACATACCAAGACAGTTGAGAGGTATGGTAGGAGCTGCTCATAACACCAAGGCCTCCTTAAGAAGAAGGAGGGAATTGAGACACCAGAAAACAGAGGAAGGGAGGTCCCTCGATCACTGCTTAGCAAAACTCTACAGCCAGTTAATACACAGGGTGCCATGGTCAAACAATGGAGCTAACGAATTGGCCACCACCACCAGGTTTTATCTGTCCTGCATGCATAATGTTCCATAAATTTCCCCCAAATTATTTTGTAACTTATTATCTAGACAATCTTTAATGAGTTCTGGGAGCATGTGGTGATTCTATAGCCAGCCGCACATCTGTATGTATTAGCAGGGGGTTCCACTAGTGACAAATGCCCCCACACCCCCAATTTTGTAATGTTGCTGCAAACACGGAGAGAAGCTAACCACCCCCACCCCTTCCCTGCCTCACTGGCAGCGTGCATGAGCGTGCATAAGCTTGTGACTCTGTGAGATGGACAGCAGCGTGGGAGCAGAGTGCAGACTAGGGATTCTCGGGATCAGTCAGCATCAGTGGTGCAACTCAACTATTATCACTCTGTGGGTGGGCGCACAGAGATCATCCAGCCAAGTTCTGCACCAGCAATACACAAATGCATCCCTCACACAAATGAGACCCACAACATGCAGAGGCTCAGATGGAGCCAGAGGTACAGTAGAGCAAACATCCTCATTACCAGGACTGTCCCTCATTCTGCCTGCCCCACCACCAAATTACTCTGCCCACACACTTCATTCTGTCCCACATGGAAAAGGTACAGCCCACACAGTGGCGTAAACTCAGTAAAGTACGGTAGATATGCATAATATTCCAAAAAATATACTTTACCTCTTTAGTCAGTCCCAGAGTTCAGAAAGGAAAGGGATGTGCAGTAGCAGTAGCTATTTGTAGAGTGGAGTGGAGGTCCAAGTGTTGACCCTCGTTTTGTGATGCCACAGTCCAGCAGTGCAGGGTGCAGAGGTACCGGGCAGGTATTTTTTTCCCTCTGGAGTCTGGCGTGGAAGGGAACCCTCACAGTCCTGCAAGTAACGTAGCCCCTGCACACTCCCCGATCCCTTCCTGACTCAAACCCCACCGACGATTCTTTCCGGTTAACAGTTCAGGGATGATCCGGTGTCTGGCAAGGTGACCATCAGCTGACTTACTTAACTTTAGTTTGAACCCCCTGATCGCTAGCCTGCGCAGATTCAGACCTTCCTTCCCAGTCTGTCGTCGGCCCCAAGCACCCTTTTCCCAGTTGGTCTGGCAGTCTGAGGCTGGTGGTGGTTGGCAGAGCAGCAGCACGATTCTTCCCTTCAGTCCCCGATGGTGGTGGTGGTTGTTGTTGTTCTTCCTGCTTCGGTGCTTTGCTTCCTGGCAGCTGATCGCGGCGGGCGGTGGCAATTGGTGTATGCTCTCTGTTGGGGTGGGGCGGGTCCTTCCTCTAGCAGCTGTCCTCAGCAAAATGCTCCGGAATCTATGGTTCCCTCCAGGCACCCAGTCTGTTTTATAGCCAGGCAGCGGACCTAAGTGGGGAACCGGAGATTGGGGAATACTCAGGTTTCAGGGCAGGGTGAGCCTGTCACTCAGTCTTGCTTCGGCTAATCAGCTGCCTAGCCTTTCGGTTTAGGCAACCCCCCCCGACGTCATCATTTATGTACCAGACTCAGGACAAAGACGTAGGATGTAGGATGAACTAGGGGACAAAGGGATCATCACTGCTTGGTGACACCGCGTGGGTTTTGGCGTCTGATGCGGAAAAAAAAATTTGGGTGTCCGATGCGTAAAAAAAATGAGGAATGCGGGCGGCCCAGTGCGGAGTGGACCACAAGGGTCAGAATCCGGAACGTCACGCCAAATCCGGTACAGTTGAGAGGTATGGGTGTGGGCTGTGATGCTCCAAACAATGATGATCTTCTTCACCCCACACAGGGAATTGCCTTCACCCACAGAAACAGGTGTGCAGTCATCTGGAACCTCAGCTGGTTCGATCCCTTGGCAGGATAAAATCCTCACAGCTGTAGAAGGCAGTGACTCACCACTTTCCCAAAAGAAGAGCAGCTTTCAAGGCAACCCCTGCTCTTATTCAGTGCTAGAGCCCAGGTTTGGCACTCTAGCCACATCAGTTCTCATTTCCAGAGTCTCTAGTCTGTTTGGAACAGACTTTTTAGTCAGGCAGAAATAGCAGGTGAGAGCTACTCAGAATGGTTGAGCGAAGAGAGGTGGTGGCATGCCAGCCACAGTGAGAAAGGCAGCAAACAAGCCAGCAGAACAAATGACAGTGTCCAGTTCATCCCCAGGTCCCGCAGCTGTAGTCAGCCCCAGGACCGGGGTGCATAAGTGGTGCAGTGGAAGGTGGCAGCAGTGCTCTGGAAAGAGCCAAAGCAAATCCCATTTTAGGAGGGGGATACATCCTCCCCTCACTGAAATCCTTGGTGTTCTTGTCAAGGTCTGAAAAGCAATAAAGCATTGCAACACATCTCAACAAAACACAATACAGCATAGGCTGTATAATACATGTGATTCATATCTAAACATTTCTAATACTTCTGCATTCTATCTGAATGATATTAGCAGTGTACTTCACAGAACACAGGGTAAACATTGATATTAACATTTTCCCACCATGATAAACAGTTACATCTTCCAAAAATGACTTGAGGGCAGCACAAGGGGGAAAGCAACAGTGAGCTTGGCAGCAAATTGACCTCTTTATGCACCATATTTACAGGGAGGTCAGATAGCTGGAGTTGACACCAGGGATATTGTAAGTGAATTTAACTGGGTGGTGACTTCTCTTCCAGAATGGCAAGATGCCACAAGTTCCTCTGCAGTTATTTCATCAAGGTCATCAATGGGGTTTACATCCTCTGCCAGAACAGGTTCAAGACTTTCAATGTCCTGAGGTGGTTCTATTACATCTCAACATCCTCTGTGATGGGAACAAAGTCCATTACTGTGGGCTCAAATTGAGACTGAATCAGAGTTCTATTTTAACATTGTTTTACTAGCCCAAAAACCCTAGTGCAAATTGGTCAGGGCTAGTGAAGCTAACCCTCTACTTGTCTGTCTTCAGTAGTGCAGGTTTTACATGGCTGTTAATGAAGTTAGAAGTGTCCCTACTTTAGCAGGCTCTAGTCCTTGTGCTCATCTCTCTCAGTGTTGCAGAAGACCTGGTGTGATTAACACCGCATTAAGAGCTGCAGATATCTAGCAGTTCAAGAAGGGGATCCCACAAAAGACTCAATGTGAGTAGTTATCACTCCACTGTTAGAACTTTCAGCTAGTGTCCAGGATGTGATCAAGCATAGAAGCTGTTACGCCACTAGCTTCCAGTTTTCTGAATGTGTCTCTGACAATTTGTCCCACATTATTAAGACCAGGGTCCCTCGTTTCCTCACATTTTGAGTGTCTGTAACCAACATTTCAGTGAAAAAAATGCTAAGAGGCAGCATACAGGATCTGCTCTGCAGGTGGTGGGTTTCATCCCAGCCTCGCCATAGTTGCTCCCTCTCCCCTCCAAATCTCTCAACTCTGTACTTTCCCTGGACACGAGTACAGACCATACTCTGAAATAACTATTCATAGACCCACAGCTGCCATTACTGGCAAGCGTAGGGTTCCTCAGCTCTTCTAAATGGACCATGCCATCCAACACCAGCCATACAGTGCCACCCATATCCTACTCAGCATGCCCTTTCATCCTAAAAACAAAGCATTGGAACATGTATGGTACAAAATACCTTAATAAAACACATAATTTGAAAGTTCAAAATAAGCATTCCTGGGGTGCATAGATCATCCTGTATAGAAATGGGTAGTGTAGTATCATGCCTGTGTACTGTTTACCCAGGCCTGATGAAAGGAGAATGTTAAAAAAAATATCTGTTACTGTTGGGACATAGCATGGTAAAATCAATACTTTAAAAAATAAAACTGTCGTAAAGTTTTCTGTTTCCCATGTCCCGTAGGTTTGTGTAGCTCCCTCCCTAAAGAAATTCTAGATGTGCTCCTGGCTCACTTGACATGGTATGAACACTTCCAGAAGTGCTGTGCTGCAGTTGATCGCAGGGTGGGGGCTGAGAGTGTCTTTCTCTGCCTAACTCTGTTCATTGCCCCATGGGTGGTGGTGAGGGTGTGGTGAGGTGTATGATGATGCCAGCTATTATACTGTATGTGCAGAACTAGGTCTACATGACTGAACATTTGCTGCTGTGTTATCCTCTGGTTTGAGGGGTGCAGAAAGAGAAAGAGAGGAGGCCATGGTACAACACAATGTGGGGCACACTGTGTGTGATGGCATTGCAGTTTTTTTTTCTGCTGGGGCTGGAAGCAATTTGGCAGCAGGATAAATATGCAATAACCTGAGTATTTTCTTGGCTTGCATTTTTTTCCTGCTTATGTAATTAAAATTTACCATTACAATTGTGGGCTAGTGCAACCATCTGTGGGCTAGTGCAATTTTGAATCAACTTGTCCTGCTGGCTAGTGCAAAGAAAAGTTACGGTTGACCTCTGGTCCAAACAAAGGGTCATGCTGTCAGATTTAGTGATCTGAAAGGACTCACATTACTTTTTCCAGATGCTAAAGGGTGAAATTCCATGGGGAATGGTGCAAACAGATATTGACATGGGATTGGACAACTGTAGCGTTCCTCATCCTCAGAGTTACTGTAGATCATACCAGACTGAGTCATCAGGGGAGCAATGGGCAATTTAGGTGAAAGCACACAGTTTCTTCTTGTCCAGGTATCATTCCTGGTGACAAGTCTCCTTGGTGGTGAGAGAGAGGTACTGGTTGACTGGTTCAGGCAACAGTTGACCAAATGGCAAATAGTGGTTTTGGTGCAAAGTTTTGACCTCAGCATTTCCTCTTTCCATTCTCAGATGATAAACTGGCAGGTTTGGAAGCTGTTCCACAATTACATAGGGATGTGGTTTCCATCAGTCTTCAACCTTATGTTTGCCAGGGATCCCAAAGCTCTGGATAAGTACTTGGTCCCCTGGCTGGAGAGCTTACTCTCAGATTCTTGTTGTATCTGGTATTTTTGGATATGTTGGGCTTCCCAGCTGCTTTTTCGGTCAACCTGTAAGCCTCTTGGTGTAGTCCAGCTATGTGTTTGGCAAGATGCCATCAGCTGATACCACAAAACACAAGTCTACTGGAAGTCTGGCTTCCCATCTGAACATTGGGAAGTAGGGTGAGAATCCTGTTGAGTCATTTCTGGTACAGCTTTTGGCTTGGACTAAGAAAGGTATTTGCTGACTCCAGTATAGCTTTTTTTTTGTAGGGTCCATTGTTCCCAGCATAGTAAGTAGTGTTCTGTTGAATTTCTCTGGCTGAGGGTCACCATGTGGATGACAGGCAGCAGTACAGGATTTCTTGATGCCCATAATGCTGGTAAGCTTTTTTGATAAGGCGACTGTCAAAGCCTCCCCTTTGTCAGAGTGAAGGCAGCTGGGAAAGCCATAATGCACAAAGTTCATTTCACACAAAACTTTAGCCATGGTGATTGCTTTCTGGTCTTTTGTGTGGAATGCTTGTGTATAGCGGGTGTTGTGGTTGCTCATCACCAGAATGTTACTGATCCCCTTCTGGTCAGGTTCAAGGGAAAGAAAGTCTATGCAGACCAGGTCCATTGGGCCAGTACTGGTGATGTTTACAAGTAGAGCCTTATTCTTGGGTACAGCCTTACAGATGATGCACCAGTTGCAGCGTTTACACTGTCCATTTCAATAGCCATGCATGGGCCAAAGTTTTATCAATCCTCAAGTATCACATGTCCTCATGAAACAAATGCAAAATCATTTTTCGATACTTGTCGGGAAGAACTAGTTGCTTTTTGAGGAAAGGCATTTGCATTTTTGTGATTCAGTATAGCAGAACATTTATCCCACTCCCTCAGGAGAAGCAGCACATCTGAAAGATCTGATTTTACATGAGTGGAAGCCAAGCCCTTCTCTTTGACTAGAATAATGTCCAGCAGACTGGGAAATGTCCATTGTGAGAGTCTTACGTCTGCAGGTTTGAGGTAAGGCAAAGAAGTATAATGCAGTGAGGTGAAGCTGGTGTACACCTCTGGTATAACATCAGGATGTACTCCAAGCAAGTCCGCGGCACTGTCGGGGTTGGCGGGAGAAAGCTGGTCATCAGGTACCATTAGCTGGCAAATTGCTTTTACTCTGTCTTCAGATACATAGGTTCATGGCCCCTCCATGAGTGGAGTATGATGTGGTCATCTGGACCGGGCATCTGCGGCTATGTTGTTTCATCCCAGATGATATTACAAGTAGAAGTTGGTAGATAAAGTAGAGATCCATCTATGCCCAGTGGTGTCAAGCTTGGCAGTTGTTAGCACATAGTAGTAAGTAGTAAAAACTTTTATTTTTCACAGAAAATGAATTGCATAGCTCAATTGAGACAAGCTCATTTCCAGTGAGATCCTTTGTACAAAAGTTGCATACGTTACACAATAGACAAAATACAAAAGTGCATAACATATAAACTTGGCATTGCTGTTAAACAACAATAAATAACCAATATTCACAAAGGCTATTCAAAGCATTTCAGATTAAATGAATAATTCCACAACCTATGTCCCTTCTATAATATAAGAACAACGCTTAACTCAGTTCCTGTAGTGTTCTTTATCTAGCCTCTTTAATATACCAGGATTTTAGTTCCCCTATTCTGACCTTTTTATTTGTCAGTCTAAGAACTTGTGGTAGAGAGTTCCATAACACAGGTCCCCTATAGAAACAAGCTCGGGTCAGAGCCGACACAGTTGCGCAGGGCTCTTACCTGTGCAAGTGGCGGCAGTGGCAGTACCGGTGCGGCGGGAGCAGTGAATGACTGTTGGAGTGGCGGCGGTTTCAGAGTGGATGGCACAGCTGTCAGTGCGGCGACCGTGTGCCATTCACAAAATGGTGGCAGTGACAAAATGGGGAAGGGGGTGTTCATCAATCGGGAAGTGGAAGGGGTTGGCTGGCCACCTTGTCTCAGGGCCAAACTACGATCACTTGGCGTATTGAAGCTTCCCGGTACTGTCTCTGTCAGCCTATTTAAAAGGTTGGCTGCAGCAAAAATAAAAGATACGTGCAGCTGCTTCTCAATCCTAGCTCACTGCTCTAACCCTAGCCCACTGCTTCCTCTTACTTACCTAGAAATTAGCTGCCTTGATACTCCAAAATAAGCACTTTGTACCTTTTTTCTGTACTTGTATTTTTCTCTGTCATTGTCATTTTTATGCAACATGTTAATGCTTGCCCATAATTCTGTACTTGAATTTGTACTGTTTTTTCGATTATGCAATCTGTAATTACCTGTCTGTGTCAAAGGACCTCCTTGTGAATGAGCTTGTTCAACGGAGTTTTCCTACAATAAACTTGAACTTGAACTTCATAATGACTTACAACACAACTTAACATTTGCACCAAATGGCTATAGCAGACCTAAGGTACAATGTCCCAAAAGTGGTACCTTAGGTCCTGAAGTGTAATACATCACTTTAACTCTTGCAGAGACAAATACAGACAAACTTCACTAAACTGCTGTATAGTAGTACTTTCAGTGAGAGCAGCATATAATGCTGCCAGAGCCATGCTGGCAGGGAGCCAGAAAGTAAAGGTTGCCTTCCTGCCTGTTTTTCTCATCAGCTGTAAACAAGAAAGAAAACTACAAGTAACCAAAAGTAACTGCCCTAGCCTGGGTTGCCTTCATGGTTTAAAATATTCCTGCACATATTTTTTTACCTTCTTCTTTCTCTGTTTTTGCAAGCCATTTGGAATAGCTGTCTGTTTCCATTACTGATAGAGGTATTATAAAACTTACATTCTCTCTCTCTCTCTCTCTCTCTCTCTCTCTCCTTCTCACTCGCTCTCTCTCTCTCTCTCTCTCTCTCCCCTCATGTGTCAGAACTTTTTCTTTTTAACCCCGCTTTTTTTAAATAACACAAAAATGTTCAACAGTCGTACTGCTAAATGTTAAAACTACATGTACCTTGTGTCATGATGCTGATATAAAGAGAGGAAATGGCTATTTTTTAATTTTTGTTGTAGGCCTCATGCTTACCTATTCTTTCAGGTGTGCCTCTCCATTTCCTTATCCCATGTTTCTAGGGACCAGCTGGCTACACCTCCCTTAGGTTTAGGCAGGATCTGGGATGGGGAAAACTACTGGTAGAAGGCGGGGTTAAGCTATAAAAAATTTCAAATTGTAGATATACTTACCCGAATTATGTGTTCCTGTTGTATATATTTGCTTTACCTTTAAAAAGGTCTGAAATTAATTTACAAATGGTTTTAACACTCTGAATTTAAATATTGTTGTTATTTAGTTCTGTCAAACAAATGATGCCACCACTGACAGACCTTAAGACAATCATGTGACACCTGGATGTATATAAAACTGACATCTCCTGGGTCTCATCAGTTTGTGGCAGAGCTGCGGCCAAGACAGAGCTCTGTGGTGGTGCTTGAACCAGGTACTAGGTGAACTCCAGGTGATGCTGACCATTGTATTACCTGCCTGAATACCTTGTAATGACTTTTTATGTTTGAATTCTGGTTTTGCTTTAGTTTTTTTTTATTTTGGCTTAGTAAAATATATTGGAACTTGAAGAACCTGACATTGACTTCAGAGTCTCCCCTTCCACTTTGTGACATCCGTGTCTGGGGTGTCACTCTGCTCTCAGTGGCTATAAACTTGCAGCTGCAGGGGTATGGCTTTCCCTTTGGGTGTCCATAGTGAATTGGCAATAGCTTCTTTCACTTCTTCTTCCCTTACTTCATCCAGTAGCTGTCAGAAGTGTGGGGGATCTGCTCTTTGTTTGTTCACCCTGAGAGATCAGTGTCAAGTGCAAATACACAGCTCCTCACAAAATCTGATCCAGACTTATCTGTGCAGTCTCTGCAGGGGGTAACTCTTCTGACTTTCACAGTTCTTCAAATAAGTCTCCACTCAGGTCATTAAATACATAGATACATAGATACTGTTGGCATATAAGGGCCTATGGCCCACCCAGCCTGCCCATTTGAGCTTGTAAGTTCCATTTACATTTTTCTAGAAATCTGTTGCCTCTTATCTCTGACCTCCAGGATTCCCTTATGTCTATCCCATGCATTCTTAAATCCCATAATTTTTTCAGCCCCCACCACTTCCTCTGGCAGGGTGTTCCACTTATCCACCACCTTTTCTGTGAAGAAATTCTTCCTCATGTTTCCTCTGAATCATCATCCCTCCAACTTCATCCCATGCCCTCTAGTCCTGGAACATATTTTTCACTGGAAAATAGTGTATTCCCGCACCCCATTCCTGCCTGTAAGGTACTTGTATGTCTCTATCATATCCCCTCTCTCCCTCCTCTCCTCCAGGGAGTACATATTTAAGTCCTTCAGCCTGTCCTCACAGGACTTGTGATGCAATCCCTGTACCATCTTTGTTGCCCTCCTCCGAACCTTCTCCACTCTATGTCCTTACGTAGGTAACGTCTCCAGAACTTTACACTGTACTCCAGATAGGGCTTCACTAGTATCTTGTATAATGGAATTATGACCTCCCTTTTCCAGCTGGTGATGCCCCTGCCTATGCATCCCAGCATCCTATTTGTTTTACCTGCTGCCTTGTTGCACTGTTTCCCTACCTTGAGGTCATCAGAGATGATAACCCCAAGGTCCCTTTCCTGCTTGATGCATGCTATATTCTCACCGCCAGCCGATATGTTGTTCCAGGGTTTTTGTGCCCCATATGCATTATCTTGCACTTCTTTGCATTGAATTTCAACTGCCAAACCCTAGACCATTCTTCAAACTTCTACAGGTCCCTCCTCATTATGTCTATACCCTCTGGCATGTCCACTTTGTTACAGAGCTTTGTGTCACCTGTGAACAGGAAAATTCTGCCTTCTAGGTCCTGTGCAGTGTCACTGATGAAGAGATTGAATAGGACCGGTCCCAGCACTGATCCCTTTGGTACCTCACTAGTCACTCTTCCCTCTGTGGAATGACAGCTATTTACCACCATCCTCTATGTCCTGCCACCCAGCCAATTACCCATCCACCAAACTACTGTCCTGCCCACTCCCATATCCCCTAGTTTGTTTAATAGCCACAGTGTCAAAGGCCTTGCTGAAGTCTAGATAGGCCATATCCACTGCCCTTCCCTGATCCACCTCCCTTGTCTCCCAGTTGAAAAATTCAATGAGGTTGGTCTGGCATGACCCCCATGAAACCATGCTGCCTTGGGTCCTGTAGTCCATTGGCAACCAGATATTCCACCAATCTCTACTTCAGTAACACTTCCATGATCTTCCCCGCTACCGAGGTAAGGCTGACTGGTTTGTAGTTCCTCACTTCCTCTTTGTTCCTATTTTTGTATAAGGGGACTACATCTGCTGTCCTCCAGTCTTTGGGTACCTCCCCTGTTTCCAGTGATTGGCTAAACAGGATTGCCAGAGGTTCAGCCACCACCTCTGTTAGTTCCTTTAGGACTCCGTGGTGCACACCATCTGGCCCTATTGCTTTATTGACTCTTATTCCTTCCAGTTCCTTTAGGACCGTTTCCAATGTAAAGGGACCTGTGTCCATTTCTGCACCATGCGCACCCCTTGTACTTCTTTCAGACCCATTACCCTCCTCTTCCTCAGTAAAGACTGAGCAGAAATAGCTGATCAGTATCTCAGCTTTTCTGTTGTCATCCTCGATATGGCCCCCATCCTCCCACTTCAGTCTCATTTTCCCTCCCTTTGCTCTTCTTTTTGTCACTTATATACCTGTAAAATGTTTTGTCCCATCTACCCACTGATTTTGTGATGCGCTCTTCTGTCTGAGCTTTGGCTTCCCTTACTGGCCTCCCTGCCTCCCTTTGCTTCACCTGGTACTTCTCCCTATCCCCTTCTGCCTGTGTCTTTTTGAATTGCCTGAATGCAATCTTTTTGGCTTTCACTTTCTCCACTACCTCCTTGGAAAATCATAGTGGCCTCCTCTTCCTTTTCCCCTTTCTAACCTGCTTAAAGGAGAAGACTCCTGTATATTTATGATTTGGATATGTCTGATATATTTTTGATACATTACATCAATTACTGTACATATGTCAATAAGAGATCAGTAATTTATTTTGTTGCAACACATTTCTAGAGTCTGAGGCTCTGACACAAGGTTGTAAAGTGTCAAGCAAGCCTCCATTTACATGCAAATGAGTCACTTGTAATACAACCCCTCCCATTCCTTGATGTCACAGCAGCAACAGTGCAGAAGAAAACATAAGGGTATCAATGCTGTCCATCCTGATTTTATTTTAAGTTTGCAATGGCTTAAGACAGTTCTGTCATGCAACTCCACATGGAGAGCCTTACTGTGTGTAGAGCAAATAATACATCTAATAGTATTTCATTCATAGGAAACAAAATCTGTTTCTTTGTGCTGCTCATTCCTCTCTGTGAGACAGTTGTAACATGTTGTGGACAGGAGTAGATTGACTAAATCAAGCAAGCAAGCAGTCAGTCAATCTTAATTTAACCAGGTGAACACCTTTGAGAAGATTCATTTACAAGGTGGGCCTGGATAGGTTCCCAAAGGATCGCACAAGACTGAATTTCTCCTTTGCACACATAATACACATCCCCTTTCAGCACCCTGAAAGTGGAGAGCTAGATCACTTACTTTAGTGTATTGTTTTACATTTCAAATGGTCCTTAAATCTGAGTTTCTGACTGGAAATACCAAGAGAAAGAATGCATATGACATGGGAGGAGAGAGCTAAGCAAACACAGACCACTACAAACCTACAACAGCTGAGGTGTAGCATCTGATTTGTGAGGGACATCCTACTGCAAATGCTGGCATTACAAATGGGGGGACTGCCACAGCTTTTCCTCAGTACCTTCAAAGTGAAATGCTGTAGCTGTCACATCACTGCTAATAAGTTTTAATGGGAATAGGGCACTTTTAAAGTCATGAACCTGAGTGGCCATCACATTTCCCAAGGAGGTTAGGGAACTTGTTAAGGGTTACAAAGTGAGGGACTCTAGTAGGATTTGAACCCTACTCTCCCAGTTTTGTGCCTGTGCTTTCACCACTAGATCACCCTTCTTCCATATGGTGCAGCTGATGCTTCCCTGGTAACCTATTCCTTGTTATAGCTGAACTCTTTATTGCCTTACATCAAAACAGAAAATGCTAACACAAATAGAAAATAATACAACAGCTGTATAATACCGCTCAAAACTCTTGTTGTACCCAGAGTCATTTATTGGGTAAACTGTTTTTGTTAACATAAACAGTAACACAACACATACAGGCACTTCCTTATATGAATACTGTATATACATATCAAATCAGTGCTGCATCACACTCACAAGGTCAGAGTCCCTATTAGAACTGCACTTCAAGATGTGCACAACACTTAAAAGGTTCCTCCATTACTCAAGTGGGGAAACAAACTTTGTGGGTTTGGTTTACTGGTGGAACCACATTTAGTGCAGCACCATTATCTGTTGCTCTGATGACATCATCCTCCAGCAACAGTGATGATAAAATGGAGGACAAACACATTGATAACTTCTGGGGGCTGTATATTTGTATTTACAAACTACATCTGGACAGCAATAGCACTGCTGGCAACTGGAGGAGGTGCACAACAGTTACACATAAGGAGTTAGGCAAATATTGCTGTGAACCTATGGGCGACTTCCCCTTTAATGCATAATTCTGTTGCTCTTGTAATCCCTGTTTTAAATATTGCCCACTGTACCTCCACCCCTGACTCCCTCCCCATTCCCATTAGTGCCTCTTTTCAAGCATGTCCCCATTTTCCCAATGTCTGCCTTCCTAAAATCCAGGATATGTGTTTTTATGCGGTTTGGTTCTGCTCCTTCTTTGATATCAAACCACAGTGACCGTTGGTCACTGTTCCCCAGGTGCTTCCCCTGAGCCAACTTTTCTCCCTCTTTTTGTGTGGTGACTCCCAGATGGTAAATTAGATCCTGCCTCTGCTTAACTGCTGCAGATGTACTCAAGCATGGCAACGTGGTCACTTGCAGTGCAGTCCATCTGGCTGGCATGTAGGGAACAGATGGATGTCCAAAGCCATACCTCTCAAACTCACCACAGTTCTTCTGCATATCTTGCATTCCGAACACTTCCACACTTTTTCCATCTGTTTGGCCTGGCTCATACACTTTCATAATCCTTCTCAGAAGGAGTGGGGGTGGCTCCAGAGAAATGACAGTTTCCTGTACTGTTCATAGAGTGTGACCAAATAGGGTGTCCAGCCCTGTCCCCCAACCTTGAGTCCACCAGGTGGTATTCCCTGCACTGGTTCTGCTTCCTTGATGACTGCTCTCACATCTTGAACAATCTTTCCCTCAGCTGCCAAAAAGGATTGCAACTTCTGTTTAAATTTGTGTTGCTCATTAGGTCCCTCCGAGGAGGTTCCAAGCTCATATGGGTGATTATGAACCATAGGGTGGGATCTTCATCAGCAGTAAGCTGGTTGGGCACCCTTGAGGGATCAACATCCTCTCGGCACTGTATCAGAAAACATAATAACTGTCGAGCGGAACTGTAAACTCTTTCAGGAATGGTCACTTTCCCAAACTTTTTATGGTGTCTATGATTGTGACACTTTTGAGACAGCCCCTAGGAGTTCCTTCAGGGATCCCGTGCACCAAAATGGCTTTTTTTGGATCAAGATCCTCACCCCTGCACCAGTCTAGCAATGAATTGCAATGAAAATTGAGGGATATATCAGGGATTGTCAAATTTTAAAATTACATTCTAGTCCAAGGACAACTGGCCTAGCCAATGTATCGAGTGGTAGTCCATGGTTGGAAGGCTATATTTCAAGGGAAATTAAAAAAAAAAACGTATGCAGCAACAAAGTACATGGTGTGGAGTTGCATTATTAATAAATACTCTGTAGATGTAGGCCATCAGAAAACAGGAAAAAAGACGTGTGTGTGTGTGTGTGTGTCTGTGTATGGTTTGGGAGGCAGGGTCCAGTAGTAGCAGGGACTTGGAGAAAGACAGTTCTATTGAGGGGAAAGAAAGTACAGAGCAAGAAACAAAATAAATAGCTAACAACTGCTTTAGGAAATAAAATAACACATTACATAAAGGAGAGGAGAGGAGAGGAGAGGAAAGAGGGACCACATGGTCAGTACTGAGAGGAGGAGGAAGAGAGGGTCAGGGTTGGGCTTTGTTCTTCTGAGTTCTCAATGTCCTTCTATTCTATCCAGTATTTCTCTTACTCTGACACTTTACTCAGACTTCAGCCTGTGTTAATTTATCAGAAAAATGTAAAAATACATTATTTTCCTGTTCTTTTTGGTCAGTGTGGGCAGTTGGCAGACCCAACCTTGTTGAGCATGGCTTCCACCCTCTTTGCCCCCCCAAGGCTCACCACCAGTCACCCTCACCCTCCCTCGCCTTCTGCATTTTTTTTTCATTCCATTAGTTTTTGGTGCCCGGAACTGCAGAGCTCAGGTCTCTCCTGAAATGGCAAGAGAAATGGTAACAGCTAACAGGCTGCAAAGCCAAAAAGAGTTGCTCTGTTCCATTGGTCTCACATGAGACAGACACAGCTACCCACATCCTTTCCCCTCGATGGACTGACAGAAGAGTGTGCCTTTGAATCCTTGAATGTTACTGTGACAACCTCCCAAGTCACTGCTACAGCCACTAGGTTCCTTTCCCCTGTGTACCTGATCTTACCTGCCGGTCATGCTTCTGCTCTTCCCTGCCACTCCAGTGGCTGGCTTCTGACTCTTTGGCTTCACTGACTCCTCTCTCTCTCTCTCCTGCACTCACTCTCCACCCTGCGGCAGCATGCCTGTTGTATCTTGTGGCTCCTCCTCACATGACTGCACTACCTGGTGCTCTGGTTAGTCACATGGTCATGGAGACATGGACAGTCGAACTTGGCAGCAGCCTACTGGACTCAAAGACAATAACATGCAAAAAAATATTTTTTCCCTTTCTTTTAAGCTACAGTAGTTGTCCACAGACTACTGGCGTCACAAAAATACTTATCCCTTACTCTGCATTGATAGCCTGGGACGTTGAGCTATTGGATTTGTCGAACCCTGGGTTATACCCAATTCTATTCCTTCCCCGTGGTGAAGTGTTGCAGAAATGTTCCAGAAATCTCAGTGGTGCCTCTAAATATACTATACAGCAGGTTATATTTGCGATCCACTAATTTTCACTATATTTGCTTTTTGAACTTTTCAGTGAAATTATATGGGTCATGAATATATCCTGCTGTTTCTGCTATTACATTGCTGTTATGGTAAGATCACAACTAGAAAAAAAGGGGAAGCAGATGCTCTAAGTGCATAGTAACCTTTATTTTATTTTTTTTTGTTAGTTGTTTAAACAGGACTAGCACACTAAGCTGAAAGCTTTTTTACAGGTGTGACCTGGGAGCACAGGGAAGTTAAATGACTTGCTCAGGGTCACACCGTCTGCAAGTGGAAGCAAGTGGGTATTTCATCAGGCTTTCTCAAAATGAAGAAGAAAAGTGAAAATATGGTGATCATATGACGAGGGACGGCTTTTCTTAGGAGCTGGCAAGGTACTAGTGGCTAATTCTTCTTTACGCAATAGGCATGGACATAAGTCCTATGTGATAAATCTATGCTACTATGAGATAAATTAAAAATGTTACATTTATACTCTTAGTAGACGCATCATCACAGATTTATATACATAGTAAATATGTCACAATCACTCCAGAACTCATTTAGAATGTTCAGCCTCAGGACCAGTACTAACTATATTCAAATGCAAATAACTTTAAAATGAAAAAATATAGCACAGTGATGTGAGCATGAAAGTTGTGCAGCACAAAATTATCTACAAAATGAGTGGTATTTCATTTATAGATACCTTATAGATTTTTTTATAATTAGCAAAAAAGAGCAGAAAATACAATTTTTTTGTTCACTTTTTTGACAAACACATGCAAAAAAAGATAAGCAATCAAAAGCAGATGTCCCTACACTGACAGAAAGCATCCCTATTGCATAAATGAAATATATAATGGTGAGCTGTCAGATAAATGATTTATCTACACTTGTGCTGTTTGACCTCGGATATCTCACTCGTGGCTTACGCCACTCGTGAGGTTACCCGAGTTCAAACAGCACTTGTGTAGATAAATCATTTATCTGACAGCTCACCATTGTATATCCCTTATGTAACAGAAGGAGCCTCCACTATATCTACACCTGCGCTAGCAGCCAAATCGCTACTATTGATTTCTGCAACATCATATGGATACTTCCTGTTTACTTTCTTGGAACATTGTATCCATTTTAAAATCGACATTTTGGCCATGTTTAGCAGACTTTAGCAGCCTGTCAGAGTCAGTGTTCTGCTTGCTCTGAGAGGTGAGAAACGTGAAACCTTTTACCATGCGTTTCTGAAGGGATTAGAGAGGATTAATGAAACTGGTTTTACAGTTGCCTGAAAGGTAATTGACAAGTGCTTGGCAGTGATGACTGCAGAGACTACCGACTGTCAGTGGTACTAATGTACCATATTTCAGTGTGTGATAGCCGCACAAATTCTATCAGCTACGAATGCCCTAGAATGCCATAGGCCCTTATGTGCCAACACTGTCTATGTATCTATGAATGTGTATAGCAGGCTGAATGCGCTAAATATGATGGCTGTGAATTTCAACCTGCTATACAGTATAACCACCACCTTCAATGTGTGCTGATTAAGCCTGGAGATGGTAAAGGGCAAAGTCTGTTATGCCTTCAGGTGAATGGCACCTGGGTTCATAGTTAGAAATGGACTTGGAAAGAGTCATGGGGCCTCCACCTATGGGGATCATTATGACAGAATACTGCCAAGGTGTTTCCCTGCAGGAAAGAAATACAAACCCCACCCTCTGTGACAGGAAACACAATAACACAATCCCCTCCCTACTTAGCACTGTAAGCATGCAAATATACAGCAAAGCAATAATGGCAAAATACGCCAGCAGTTGCAAATAAATAACCAATGGGTTTATTTTGGGGTTGGAGACAAGGTAGGAGACAAGGGAAGCAAAGGTAAAAAATAATCAAAGACAGCAGTTTGCATTCACCCCCACCGTAAGGTGTGTCTCATTACCTTGGCCCCTACTATCCCTCTGGGATCTCCCAATTATAGTTCAAGTTTGCACACAGTTGCAGAGGTGTGAGCCTGAGATGCTTGGACCTCTGTGCGGAACCTTGTAAATTCGGTTGTAAGCTGCAGCTGCTGACTGGCAAATTACAAAATTAGATGGACGGTAAAACAATAAGCTGTAGCTGTGAGCTTGATTCTAATGCTATGCAGGAATGCCCAGAGAGTATCTAACTAGCTAGCTGAACAACAGGAATGATAAGTTCTGTGGGTGAAACCCAGCGCTTATGACCTTTAGATGGCAGACTAGTGCTGTTTCCATGGGGATGTTGCCCTTGCTTAGACAGATGATGGCTGGATGTTATTTTCTGTAGGATAGATTCAAGTGTGGAGGACCCAATGTGCTCCCAGTGGCAAAGGGTGTGGGCTGTGATGACTCTGGATGATGGCAGCTCTGTTCTGTAAGCTGGTTACTGGTGCACCACACCCAGTGCACTTCCAGGTAGCCTGGGGTGACGGCTGTGATGCTTTGGACGATGATGGTCCTCTTCACACCACACAGGGACTTCCCTTCATCCACTCAGATGGGCAGTTAATCGGGACCTCAGCTGGTTCAGACCTTTGTCACGATAGAAACCTAACAGCAATAGAAGGCAGCGACTCACCACCTTCCTAGATGCAGAGCAGCTTTCAAGGCAACCCCTGCACTAATTCAGTGCTAGAGACCAGACTTGGCACCCTTGCTGAATCAGCCCACTTTTCAGGGGTCTGAAGTCTGTTTTGGACAAACCTTTTAGTCAGACAGGAACAGCAAGTGAGAGTTATTAACAAGCACTCTCGTCTAAGAGGTTTTTCTTCACACAAGTCTGCTGTATTTGTACATGTCTCTCCCTTGTGCAGAAATTCATTGCCTAAAATCAATTGTCTAAAAGTTTGCTGCAGAATGTGCCGATTCAAGAAGATCAGGTGCATTTGCAACACTTTTCCTGATTTTCGAACATACGAAAGTTGCCAGCAGCAAAAGGCCATCCTGGTCTATCTAGGCTGCTCAAGATTGCAGCTAGCTCCCTATTCAGCAGCTGCCCCAGCTCCTCCCTTTCCCTCCCTTTGCCCTGTCCCACCCTTTCTTGAAGCATTCCACAGTGTTACATACCACCACCTCAGCTGGTAGTGCGTTCCACTTTGCCACCACCCTCTCTGTAAAGAAATACCTCTTCACCTCCTCCTGAATATACCCCTCCTCCAATCTCATGTCATGGCCCCTAGTGTCTCTCCCCACCCTCCCTCTGAATAGACCCTCTGTGTCTGTTTTGATTATCCCCTTCATATATTTGAAGATCTCATTCATGTACCCCTGTCCCTCTTCTCCTCCAGTTTGTACATGTTTAACTGTCTTAGTCTGACCTCATGTGGCAATTCCCCCAGGCTCTGAATCATCTTCATTGCCCTAAGCTGCACCCCCTCCACCAGCCTAATGTCCTTTTGTAGGTACGGGTGCCAGTCCTGCACGCAGTATTCCAGGTGGGGTCTAACCAGCACTCTGTATAACGGTAGATTAACTTCCTTTCTTCTTGAGGTAATGCCCCTTGCAATGCACCCCAGCATTTTGTTGGCCATTGCTGCTGCCTTTCTGCATTGCATGGAATTGTTCATTGCTCCCGTGATGAGCACCCCCAGATCCTTCTCCTCTTCTGTTACCTTACAGCAGCTTATGCCAATCATTTGGCACAAGCCCTGTAAAACGGGTACCTGAGACTGCTGCAAGCTAGACCAAAACAAGCTGGTCTAACTTGCGGCAATCGGTGCACAAGATTGAAAATCCTGATTGCTGGCCATGGAATGCCATAAACCCCGTGTACCAGATGTTCGGCGCACCTGGGGCTTGAGGCATTCCTGACACATTTGTGAATTGACCCCAGTATGTACTGATCTAGTTGTTTTGCAGAGCTGAACTAGTCTGCAAATTTATGTTAGTTTCACAGAGACAGGATATACTAATTTAGGGCCCTATGCACGATTGGAGCGGAGTGGCTATGCGCGCGTATCTGGGGCATGTAGCTACTCTGCACCCTACACACCCCCCACACAGGATGCACTAAGGGGGGGTGATGTGCAGAACCAATGGACAGATCTTCCCGGGTATGCGGACCGCACCGCACCGGAGGCAGGCTGTGGGCATGCCAGCACTACATGCCATGCACAACGGTGTATAGTGCTGGCCATAGGTGTGCGGCAGGGGCACAGGGTACACCAGGGGGAAGCCTGCCATAAGCCCCTTATGCTCCCTGTGCAACCATCAGGACTCTGCCCGGATATAGTGGATAGCCCACCCACCTGCCCCTGCACACATTGGTGAGGGGCCCCTACCAGGCTCCCCTTCCCACACCACCCACACCCACACAGGGGCACTGGACAAAGGATGCTGCCCCACACACCCCAACAGCACCACTGGGCCACCACCATTGCTTTGGGAGGGATCAAGATGAGGGGTACAGCCCCCTGCACTGCCAATGGACCCCCCCATCCCTGCACACCACTGGTGCTGCATCAGAGGGCCGGTGGCTTTACCCTCCTCTTTCCACCACAGCTGCCAGCCATTGGTCATCCACATGGCATGCTGCTAACACATGCCCTGCCGCAGAAGGGATCTACTGAGCAACCCAGACTGGGGATCTGATTGGATGCCCGTCCAGATCTGTGGCCAACCCCAGCTGCCCCACAGAGTCTTGCATGCTGGGGGGCAGGAGCTGCAGACAAGTGGCGCACTGTGGTGAATACAGCGCAGGTGTGGCCCTATGTGGGTGGGATACACACCTCTGGTGCATACGTCCCACCCATTTGTGCATTGGTCTGTTAGTTGTTTTGCACTTTGTGCAGCTTTGAGAGCTGCTTGAAACTGAGCAACCTCCTTGCTGAGGGCTCCCTAACCCAGAAGGCAGTCTAGAGGGCGATTGAGCAAAGAGAGGTGGTGGCATGCTGACCATGGTGAGAAGGGCACTGAACATGTCTGTAGAGCAAATGACAGTATCCAGTCCAGGGTTCCACAGCTGCCGTTTGTACTGGAACCAAGCTGAATGAGCCATACAGGGAAGGCAGCAGCAGTGCTTCCGAAAGAGCCAAAGACAAGCCATGTTTTAGGAGGAGGTTACACTAGTCACCAACTAGGATCTAAGAACTCATAGAAGTCAGATTTACTAATCAGGGGATGAAGCAGTCAGGGAAGAAGTGCCTGTTTGCTCAAATACAAAATAAATTGTGCACCGTGGGCCCCTCTCCAGCTACCAAAGCACCCTCTGATCCCAGAAGGTGGAGCATTTATTGATTTCAAGATTTTCACCAGGAAAAGCATAGTAGGCTAAATAGCTCATTTCCAGATGTGTTCTGGGGGAAAGGGGATGAGGAAACTGCAGTAGTAAGTTACATCAGTAAAGTTACAATTATACTAACAATAATAAAAAGTATGTGGTAGACAACTAAGAGGAAGTACAGTGTTCAAGTAGTGCAAAAAATAGCATTTCAGTAGCAACAGTTCAGTAAAGTCAACTGGCAGCAAAATGAGGAAGGGAGGGGAAATTTTGAGTACAAAGGGAACAAATCCAAGTGGGTTAGTGGACTGATACGTCAGGGTAATAGATGAGGGAGTAATATGGAGGGAGGTGGAGTGGGACTAGCCTAGGATCAGTGGCAACTGCATGAGTGAATAGTGAAGTCATGGAGGAGGGACTTTAAAGATAGAAAAGAAGGAGCATTACAAATAGCAATGGGAAGGGTGCTCCAAAGATTGGGGAAGTGGAAGGAGAAAGCAGCTTGGCCAGCAGAGGATTTTACGGGGGGAGGGGAGCAGGTGTCAGAGCTGTGAAGGGGGTAGGAGGTGTAAAGAAGGAGAGAAGGGAGGAAAGATTGGGGGGGCACAATCAGAATTTGGAGACTAAGATGGCACAATGAATGAGGAGCTGGCATCATGGCAGGGCAAGGAGAGGGAGGAATACAGGAAATAGTGGTGGGTTCTGGGGAGGCAAGACAGGGCAAAGTGGCAGAAGGAGTGAAAGTGGAGTTCCACCTGCAGGCAAAAATCGTATGTAGATAGGGTAACTGCAGCAATACAATTTATTAACCTGGTTCTGACTGAGGACTTATTCGCGAAAGACCCCGTTTTGCCGAAACGCTGGGGTCTGGGTCAACAGCCCCGGCTGAGAAATAAATAACATTGTTGCAGTTTTTTCTTCTTGCTATGGTTCATTGCCTGCAGAGTGCCGTGTGTGTGGATTTCTTTGATTGTGGTGTTTGTAGCCTTTCACACAGCACCAGCCCATTTGCTTGAGTCGCAGCAGCTACTGTGGAAAAGTAGAGATCCAGCCTGGCAAGGGGAGACATGACAGCAATGCTATATACAATGTCCAAGATAGGAAGACTCATCTTCATAACAATCTCTCTATGGGCAGGAAGTGAGATACTTGCTCTGTTCTTCTAAAGTGCCCCAAGTTTATGGTGCAGCTTCTGGTGGATGGCATCCACGTGAGCAGAGAAGTCCAGATAACAATCCAACCACAGCCCGAGGTATGTAAAAGAGGAGACATCCTCAATCACACCATCAGGGGTCTGGAAGGAAGGAGGAGGGGAGACCTTAGCAAGTCTCTGCCTAGTGCCAAAGGTCATGGAGCTGCATTTTTGGGCACTGAGGGACAGCTGATTGGGCCAAAACCTGTACAGGATGTTGTTGAAATCCAGTTGGAGTTCAATTGTTAGGTCAGAGGTAGAGGAACCAGAGGCATAGAGAACTGTGTTGTCTGTGTTCATGTGAATGGATGCAGAGATGCAGGTGAAGGAGAAGTCACTTAGGAAGATGGAGAATAGGATATGGCCAAGGATGGATGACCATGGCCTGCTTCCACTGATCAGGGACTGAGACAAGGAATGATTTAAGAGTTTGGGAATGAGGATGGGCCGCTGGGGGTTGGCAGGGGAGGGAGAGGAGAGGATTGAGCATCCAGAGGACAGCTCTCCTCTTGCGGGGAGGGAGGACTGGCACTCCCGCCAAATGACTGCCCCCAGGTGGAGGCCTGATGGCAGTGTGGGACTGTGGGCACCATGGAAGGGAGTGTACTGGGGTACTTCCGCGGATACGCACATACCTCCACGTACGCACATCTTGCATGTGTGTCCCAGCAACGGGAAGTGGAAAAAATGGAGGAAAAACACCCCTAGCTGCAGGATGACGACTGACCCCTTGCAGGCTCTGCACATGGCGACCAGGCGAGCCCTGGGTACGTCCTGGTGACACTGTGGTGATGGGGGTGGGGGAGGTCAGTTAGAAGGGGACAACTGAGGGCAGAAGAGGAGCTAAACACCTGTATATAAAAAAAAGAATGATTTAAGAGGTGGGCGATGGGAAAGGAAGTAATGGGGGTAGAGAGACAAGCGTTTAGGGTCAAGGCTGTCAGGGCTCCCTCCTCTATGTGGGTTAAGAGATATGAGAGCCTTGAGGGTAGTGGATGGAGTGGTAGGTGGAGATAGGATGGTGGGGGAGGAGGGGAGGAGAGGTTGAGGCAAAGGGAGGGTGTGGGTGAGGCAGGTGGAGGGAAGGAGGGAGAGGACACAGGTGGTGAAAAAGTTAAAATATGAGGTAACTGCTAAGGGATCAGAGATGGGGGAGTACCCACTTTAAGGATGGGGGAGGGGTCTATGAGAGTGGGCGAACACGACACGAATGACCTTCCAGAACTTTGAGAGGTGGTTACGGTTGTTCTGGAGTGTAAGTGCAAAGTAATCAGCCTAGTATCTCTGGTACAGGTGTTATGAAGTGACTTGTATTTAGCAAGGTCAGTTGGAGAGCCGGTGAACTTGTGAATCCACCAAGCAAGGTCACATGCACAGTGATAGACCAGAATCTCTGCCATGATTCAAGGGAGGTGTGACCCACAGACCCAAGTTTTCCTTCGGGGGCATGATGATCCCAGGCTGACAAGAATTTGGAGTTAAAAAACTTGAGAGCAGAGTGTTAATGTTGCTTGCAGCTAGTGTGGGGGGCCAATTGGTTGAGGACAGATCTGTGAATTGGAAGGATCTAATCTGGATGAATTTAGGATCTACTATTGCCTTAAGGGTCATACGGAAGCACTTAAGTTACCCACAGTGCAAAGTCACTGTATTAATACATGGAAGCCCATTTATAAACTCCCCTTATAAAATGGGAAAAGAATTTGCTGCAACCTGATTGTCCGAGAGGGTTTAGAACTCAGTGCCTTACAAGGTGACATCCACTGGCTCAGGAACCCTTCCAGCAACCAGGATGCACAGACCAACTATCCATACCTGCCAGAATTGTTTTTTTTAAAGTTTGTGGCAGCCACGTTTGTATGATAAAATAACTTCACAGCCTGATTTGCTGTAACTTTTAAAGATACATTTTAACCCATTTTACAAATTCCTCATCCCTAGGTGTGACCTAACATTAACAGTGCAACAATCTGGGGAAAATTTTGACCTATACTTTTTTATGCTATTTTAGATTGCCACTTACCTCCTGACTAGTACTGTACCCTTCTTTCCACAATTTGAGTCTGCTGTAGTATTTTTTTAAATGTCGGAAATAATAAAAGGAGCACTCCTTTTAATATAGCTCGGACCAGGTTTTCATCATTATTTGCAGCTGTTTTAGAACAACTATTTGTTCTGTAAGGTCAGAGAGCACTGGCTGCTGCATAATAGTTAATTTTAGTCACAACAGAAGTAATATATAAACACCTGATGGACAAAAACAGCTGAAAATATTGATGAAGACCTGGTCCACACCGTATTAAAAGGAGTGCTCCTTTTATTATTTCAGACATAAAAAAAAGTACTAAAGCAGACTCAAATTGTGGAAAGAAGGGAATATTACAAGTCAGGAGGTAAGTGGCAATCTAAAATAGCCAAAAAAAAGTATAGGTCAAAATTTTCATCAGATTGTTGCACTGCTGCTTTAAAAAATACACTCGCAGGCTTTGTTCTCAAGGTCCGTAGAACATCATCTCATCCTCTCGATGTAAACATAGCCTTGTTGTGTATAGTTGCCCATACAGTAATCTATATGTTGTATATATCAAATATACAATAGCCTGGCTCGAAATAAGCAGTTTATCATCACTTGTGAGTGGACAGGACTTTTATAACTCACTTGATGCTCTCCCACTCATGAGTTATAGTCTTGTCCCCTCAAACAAGAAGATAAATTGTATATTTACGAAATTGCTCATCAGCTAACAAGTTTAAAAAATAAAAATAAAAATGAAAATGAAATATTTTGAGTCAGCCCACTGCATATCCCATATGTACACAAACTTTTATTATTTATTGTGCCACCTCAAATAACATCAGAAAGCATCATTTCATGGACTTCTTCCATGTTCTCAAGGTATGGTAGTCACCTATTCATTAGGGCCCTCATTTTCAAAGGAGATGCGCAGCGCATCCCAGAACAAAACAGACATGAGCAGTGCATCCCAAACAATGCGTCGATGTGCAATATTCAAAGAGTGAGAGCCGCGCTGCCCAAAGGAGATAGGACCATGGCCCAAAACAAATGTATGCGGCACATGTAGAGGAAGAGGTCCCATGAATGTGCTGCGTATGGGCATATTCAGAGGGAATGTGCCCCGCAAATGCCAGTAATGCTCGAGGATGCACACAGATAGGCAGAAAAGAGATTACCTAAATTGTCTGGCCACCCATAGGCAGGCTGCCATAGTGCAGACAGGTGCACAACAGCCTGCCAGCCTCAACAGTCCAGTGGTACCCCTGCCCAACCCCAAGCCCTGATCGTAAGAACTACAGTGCCTGCTCAGATTTTCCATAGTGTGATGTGCCCCCAGCCCTGATTGCTGATTGAACCAGAAACACACTCTGAACCCATTTTCCATAATGTAGTAGTACCCCCACCGGCCCCAATCTCCGTTCAAACTAAACTCATGCTCCCAACCCAGCCCCTTCCCGGATCATAATAAAACTGCCAATCCTTCCCGCCCCAGTCCCTGATGTATTGAATAGAATATAGAACCCCCCAGTATTTTCTATAGTGTAATGGCCATTCCCCCACCCCTAATTCTAATCAGGAATTGACCCCCTAACCTTGCTCCCCCACACAACTGAGCTGCGAATGGCTTAGCCCTCCACTCACCACTATGGCCAGCCACCGACTGAACTGTCAGTGCAGTGTACTATACATAGTATGTGCTCAACCAATGAGCGTGTACTATGTACAGTATACTAGGACTATCTCAGTGTGCTGTGAGCTGCCCCCTTATATATGTCCATCACATATCCAATTTCTGTAACTTAGTATTGTATGCTCCACTGCACACCTGATATTGGTACTGTTAAAAACTTTCAAATTTATACAATTCTGTATTTTCATTATCTTCATTGCTGTTATCTACATTAACCTTAACACAATTTCCTTTAATTATTGGACATGAGTTACACAGCTATAGCTGTGCATACATTCCAGAAAATACCAATTAACTTTGTTCTGGTAAGCTCACTGCATGAGGCTCAATTCCTTTTAATAAACAAAACGTTATTTAAGTTACAGTACAGTATCCACCAATATGTTTGGCTACTATTGCATTCCAATGTTGACAAGGTTAAGTCACTGTGTCTATCATTCTCCCTTCATCACAATCTATTAGAAGAACCATATCATCTCTAATCATGCCATATATATACATCACAAGTTATGAAGTGACCTGCTGTTTTGCTCATAACAAATGGTAAATCACTCTGTTCATTCAACTGAAGCTAGTGCTTCCTTAGTAGTCTACAGTACGTAATAATATTCCAATACACTTTTTTGTGGTAATACCTTTTATTGGTGTAACCCCCCCTACAAATGGGGGTTCCTAAAATGTCTTTCTGGCCTTGCCTAATGCCAGCTGCCAGGCTGGTGCCTGCGTTCTAACAGTTTAAAAGTGCTTGCATGCGATTACCCTTTTAGCCTCTGTGGCTGTCTCTTTAAGAGGTGTCATTTTCGTAGGTTATAATTAATCTGGGTGGGGGCCGAGTGGTTTCAGGCTCGAGTCCTGCCCGGGCTGCAGTACAGCTGCTTCATTCTGCCATTGCTAATTGCGCAGAGGGAGATTTAGTAGGAACTGTGATTGTTTGCTGATTATCTGCTTTAATAATAGTAATACTGTAACTAACCTACCTTCCTTTGCAGTATGGACTTTCTGCTAAGCATCACCATTTTTGTTCTGGACTGCCAGTTTGGACCAATCGGTACCTTTGGGGACCCTAAAATAGAGACTGTTCCCAGAGGTCTTGTGGAGTGAATTTCTGTAGGAATTGTTAGTTTTTACTATTTGGTGCCTGGAGGGGGAGCCCTTGCCATGACAGACAAATGGATCAACCAACCGAACCTTTTGGATCACTGGGAAAGTCCCAAGCTGCCTGCAGCAGTGTGTCAGTGGGGAGTTGGAGTTGAGAGAGTGAACAGTTCGAGTAATTCGAGCAGCTGCTCCTGCGTAGTAGCGTGGGGGAATCAGTGGGAAAGCTGTGTCTGGCCTGCCTGCTATCATCTTCTTGAGTGAAGAAGTCTGCAATACCATATCGGACTTTATCTGAAATTGCTGTGATTATGACTGGAATCCCGAATTGTGACGGAGTGAATTTAGCCTGGTGAGGACTGAAGAGTTACTTTTGAGCGATCGACCTGTCAGGACTTGAAATAACCACAGAGTATATGGTTTGTGCAGGGACACTGTTTAATTGCAACCAGACTGTCATCCAAACTGTGGTATTTACCTATCCTTACTATATTTGTGCTGAATGTGTAGTGTGGGTTGCAGTTTGGTTCCCCACATTGTTGAATGTGTCACATTAGCTGGAAGCTGCATCCAGCAACTTACTGGACTGTATCTGAATCATTCACCTGGTCTGGGCCTCACCATCTTGGCCCAGACTGCCACTCACACTGCAGAGATTCGTCCAATGAAAGACCCACTTGGGGATTTGGCTCCCTGCTCAACACCATTGAACAGGATCGACCACCACAGTGCATTGTGTGGGCCATGCTTCCCCTGGCAAACCAGCATACCATCCTGAGGTCTTTATCTCATCAATCCTGCATCCTGGTTTGGGTATCGTGAGTATACATCAGGGTAGCTCCCTGCAGCAAAGCTCAAATCAAAGTGTGTCATCTGATTTAATTGTTTAGGTTGATCATTACGAACTGAACCATCCGGCTCCAGAATACAAATTGTGGGTTAAAGTGCATGTTGTGTTTTTTCCTTCCTAAGGGCCCCAATGGCTGCAACACCGACCTACCCTGGGCAATGGTTCAGGCTAGCCTGCATAACAACTGGGTACCCAGAGTGTGTCTGACTGTGCTAGAGGGACTCTTAGGGCATGCCTGATTAACCTAACTAAATCAGAACTGAAATCGAACTCTAGATTACTGCCCCTCCGTTGCTCACATCCCCCAAATAAATCAGATCTAAATCTTTTTGCATTTAAACTGGCTATTGTGTACCTTTGTGGCGGGGATACTGTGTTGATATTGCCTTTCTCCATTGCAGGTCTTATTTTACAGGGGGTCGCCAGGGCCTTTGTAGCTGATCCAGCCCTGGTGGTAAGTGTGCCAAGTGTGGGTATAGCATTTCATTCTGGTGTTAATTGTGACTGTCTAATTGCTGACCAGTATAGGCCACTAGAGGGGTTAGAGGGGGTGTCAGTGTCCTGGAGGGCTGTACCCAGAGCAGCTACGCTACCCTTAAACCAACCCTCTGGGTGGAGGCACCCGTTCTCAGAACTCAGGCCCCTCAACCTCTGCCTAGTCACACAGGCAGGGGTAGTATCCCTTGGGATAGTGCCACCTAGGGGTTACATTAGATTAACTGAAGAATTTTCATTCCAGTTTTCTCACTGTGTATATAGAAACATAGACAAAGATGGGAGAAAGAGATTGATGGTTCATCCAATCTGCTAGTGGTTCCCTATCAAACCTCGGGACCTATTGTCCACAAAGGGTACTATCCTTCCCTATCCACCCCCCCATTCACCTCCCTGTTAGTGTAGCCCTAAGTAACCACTATACCCTTCATTGTGTCCCAACCATTTAGGCCCAGTGATATGGCCAATGGGCGTGAAAACTTGGTAGATAGATGCCCCCAACCTTGTAGCTGCGGTTGCACCCATGGCCCTGGTGGTGTATAGATCACCCCAAAACATAGTTTCTTGCTTGAGAATACCATGAGCTGCACACACAGTGATTTTGTCTCCCCATTACTACCCCTTATGTACCTATCTTCCACAACCTCAGTGCCATTCCTGACATAAGTGGGTAAACCTCCTCCTGTACCATTTTCTCTCTCTCCTGAACACTGAGTACCCATGGACTGTCAGGTCTCAATTGTTATTTGCCGAGGTGCAAGTTTCTGTGCTAGTCATGACCTCCATCTCAGTGTCTGACATCACTGCATGGAGCTCGCTGATTCTATTACCTAGACATGTCTTCTACAAGTACCCTGGTTACTAGCAACCTTGTACTGATTGTTAAACATTTCTATATAATCTGACTTGGAGAAATGCTAGGCAGCAGTGACCATCACATCATCAGATTCATTATCAGAAGCAGCAGGGAAAACCTGGGTGAAGGGTGCACAATATACCGTGCTCCTGATCAAAGCAGGTTTGGAAAAGATGGTGGACTTCACAGCACAGGTACATTGGGAAACTAAACTCATGGGCATCACCATTCAGCAACAATAGGACAGTCTTAAAAAAAAACTGGTTAAAAGAGAAATATAGCTTTAAAAAAGCAGCAACTGCTGCATAGATCGGGGCTTAAGTACCCCGCTCACCTGTGCTTGCAGAATGCAGAGGTACCGTTTTAAACCATAGATAACAAGCATTTGTCAATGCCAAATGTTGATTACGTTGGTCCATTGAGTTTGCTCACTGCCCCTCTGTCACTTGCTCGTTCTGTCTCTCCCAGTGCTGCAGGCTGCTATTTTGTACTGGGCTCCTGCCTGCATTGGCACCCTTTTTTGTCCACAGAGAAATCCGCAGCTGTCCTGACAGAGGTCCACTGAGGTGGCATACTCCCTTTGTGTCACTTGCTCATTCTGTTTCTCCTGGTGCTGCAGGCTGGCCTTTTGTACTGTGCTCCTGCCAGTGTTGGTGGCTTTTTCTGCCCACAAAGAAATCTGCAGTAGTCTGGTCACAGGTCCATTGAGGTTGCTCAGTCTCCCTCTGTCACTCGCTTGTTCCGTGTCTGCCAGCACTGCAGGCTGGCCTTTTGTACTGGGCTCCTGCCTGCGTTGCCGCCTTTTTCTGCCCACAAAGAAATCCACAGAAGTCACAATAGAGCTCCGTTGAGCTCGCTTACTCCCCCTCTCTCAGTTGCTCATTCCGTTTCTACCACTGCTGCAGGCTGCCCTTTTGTATTGGGCCCCTGGGTGCATTGCTGCCTTTTACAGCCCACAAAGAAATCTGCAGCAGTCCCAACAGAGCTTTGTTGAGCTCACTTACTCCCCCTTCCCTCAGTGGCTTGTTCTGTATCTCCCGCTGCTGCAGGCTGCACTTTTGTATTGGGCTCCTACCTGCATTGGTGGCCTTTTCTGCCCACAAATAAATCTGCAGCAGTCATGACACAGCTCCGTTGAGCTCGCTCACTCCACCTTTCTCAGTCACTTGTTCAGTTTCTGCTCATGCTGCTGGCTGGCCATTTGTACTGGGCTCCTGCCTGCATTGCTGCCTTTTTCTGCCCATGAAGAAATCTGCTGCAGTCATGATACAGCTCCATTGGGTCGCTCTCTCCCCTTGTCTGATGCGCTCATTCTATGTCTCCTGGTGCTGCAGGTTGCCCTTTTGTATGGGGCTCCTGCCTCTGTTGGTGCCTTTTTCTGCCCACAAAGAAACGTGCAGCAGTCCTGACAGAGCTCCGTTAAGTTTGCTCACTCCCCCTCTCTCACTTGCTCGTTCTGTTTCTGCCGGCGCTGCAGGCTGCCCTTTTGTACTGGGCTCCTGCCTGCATTTGCACCTTTTTCTGTCCAGAAAGAAATCCACAGCTGTCCCGACAGAGCTCCATTGAGGACGCTCACTCCCCCTGTGTCACTCGCTCGTTCTGTTTGTCCTGGCGCTGCAGGCTGTCCTTTTGTATGGGGCTCCTAACTCTGTTGGCACCTTTTTTTGGCTACAAAGAAATCTGCAGCAGCCCTGACACAGTTCCATTGAGCTCGCTCACTCCCCCTCTCTCACTCACTCATTCTGTTTCTGCCGGCGCTGCAGGCTGCCCTTTTGTACTGGACTCCTGCCTGCATTGCAGTCTTCATCTGCACACAAAGAAATCTGCAGCAGTCATGATAGAGCTCCATTGAGCTCGCTCACTCCCCTTCTCTCACTCGGTCGTTCTGTTTCTCCTACTGTTGCAGGCTGCCCTTTTGTACTGGGCCCCTGCGTGCATTGCTTCCTTTTCTGCCACAAAGAAATCTGCAGCAGTCCCGACACAGCTCCGTTGAGCTTGCTCACTCCCCCTCTCTCACTCGCACATTCTGTTTTTGCTGGCACTGCAGGCTGCCCTTTTGTACTGGGCTCTTGCTTGCATTGCCGCCTTCTTCTGCCCACAAAGAAATCTGCAGCAGTCATGACAGAGCTCTGTTGAGCTTGCTCACTCCCCTTCTCTCACTTGCTCATTCTGTTTCTCCCGCTGCTACAGGCTGGCCTTTTGTACCGGGTCCCTGTGTGCACTGCTGCCTTTTTCTGCCCACAAAGAAATCTGCAGCAGTCATGATAGAGCTCTGTTGAGTTCACTCGCTCCCCCCTCTCTCAGTCACTCGTTCTGTTTCTCCCACTGCTGCAGGCTGCCCTTTTGTACTGGGCCCCTGCATGCATTGCTGCCTTTTTTGACCCACAAAGAAATCCGCAGCAGTCCCAACAGAGCTCCATTGAGTTCATCACTCCCTCCTCCTCACTCGCTCATTCTCAGTCTCCCTGCTGCAGCCTGCCCTTTGTATTGGGCCTGCTTCCTGCTGCTGCAGCCTGCCCTTTTGTACTGCACACCTGCTTGCGTTGGGGGCTTTTTCTGCCCACAAAGAAATCTGCAGCAGTCCCGACACAGCTTCATTGAGCTCACTCACTCCCCCTCTCTCACTTGCTCATTCTGTTTCTCCCACTGCTGCAGGCTGGCCTTTTGTACTGGGCCCCTGTGTGCACTGCTGCCTTTTTCTGCCCACAAAGAAATCTGCAGCAGTCACCATAGAACTCCGTTGAGCTCGCTCGCTTCCCCTCTCTCTCAGTCGCTCGTTCTGTTTCTCCCACAGCTAAACTACCAACAGTCCCTATTTTCCCAGAACAGTCCCTATTTTAGGCATCGTGTCCCAGTGTGCCCACAAGTTTTGCAAAATGTCACTTTTGTCCCTTTTTTCGCTTACATGTCCCGGTTTTGTCTCTTTTTATCTGTTGACTGCTAATCCTCGAGTGACAGTTATTTTAGCACCACCTTGGTGCTGTTCGGGCTGGACAGCAGTTTGCAACTTCAACCCCTGTGCCTGTGTTGCACTGCAAGCATATCAGTGGGAGCACAGTAACACATGTTCCTTCCTGTTAGATTAGACTGGGTAGTAGTGCAAACAAGCACATGTGGACGTCTGCCTGCCAGTAGCTGAGAGGGACTCCAGACAGAGAAGAGACTGGCAGCAGGGAACTAAGGTACCCAAACCTGATCAGCTGTAGGGAAGTGTGTGAAAACAATCTGGTGTCGTGGTGGGAGTCACTGAAGTGAAGTTTGCACAGCAACTGAGGTGAATGTAAACAGGTTGGATGGGACTGTCAGGAGGAGCAATACATGCAGCTCGAATGCCTAAACACAATTTAATGCAGGTTTGCTTCTAGTGAACTTTCTGTACATCATGATTTGGAACTTGCTGCAGTAGAATGATGTATTGTTTTAATCTGAATGTTTGCTACTGGTGTTACTGTGGTCCAGCATGGCCATAACAAGCAGCAAAATGTAACTGACTGTACGCAGCGTTGTCTGCGGCATTGCCCATGGGAGTGACACAGTGGGGGAGGTCATGGTCAGGATGGACTGTCCCAGTTTTAGGTCTCGGAAAGTTGGTAGCTTTATCCACCGCTGCAGGCTGCCCTTTTGTACTGGGCCCCTGCATGCATTGCTGCCTTTTTCTACCCACAAAGAACTGCAGGAACCCAACAGAGCCTGCTGAGCTCAATCACCCTCCCTCACTTGCTTGTTCTAGGTTCCCACTGCAGGAGCCTGCCTTTGTACTGGGCTTGTCTCCGCTGCTGCAGCCTGCCCATTTGTACTGGGCTCCTGCTTGTGTTGGGGCTTTTCACCACAGAGAAATCTGCAGCAGTCCCGACATGGTTCGCTTGAGTTCACTCACCCCCTCTCTCACTCACTCGTGGGCCAGCTCTGGTGCCAGCAGGCATGCCCTTTTGTACTGGGTTCCTGCCTGCATTGAGACCTTTTTCTGCCCACAAAGAAATCCGCAGCTGTCCCGACAGAGCTCTGTTGTGGTCGCTCACTCCCCCTGTCTCATGCATTCATTCTGTTTCTCCTGGCACTGCAGGCTGCCCTCTTGTACTGGTCTCCTGCCTGTGTTGGCACCTTTTTCTGCCCACAAAGAAATCTGCAGCAGTCTGATAGAGCTCCGCTGAGCTCGCTCACTCACTCTCCCTCTCTCACTCGTTTGTTCTGTTTCTCCTGCTGTTGTAGGCTGCCTTTTTGTGCTGGGCCCCTGCATGCATTGCTGCCCTTTTCTTCCCACAGAGAAATCTGCGGCAGTCCCAACAGAACTCCAGTGAGCTCACTCACTCCCCCTCCCTCACTCACTCGTTCTGTGGCTCCCGCTGCAGCAGGCTGCCCTTTTGTACTGGGTTCCTGCCTGCATTGGTAGCTTTTTCTGCCCACAAAGTGATTTGCAGAAGTCCTGACACAGCTCCCTTGAGGTCATTCACTCCCTCCCCCTCTGTCATTCGCTCACTGCTTTCAGCCGCGCCTGCAGGCTGGCCTTTGTACTGGGCCCTGTCTGCATTGCTGCCTTTTTGCCCACAAAGAAATCCTCAGCAGTCACGATAGAGCTCTGTTGAGGTCGCTCACTCCCCCTCTCTCAGTTGCTTATTCCGTTTCTACCACCGCTGCAGGCTGCCCTTTTGTACTGGGCCCCTGGTGCATTGCTGCCTTTTTCTGCCCACTAAGAAATCTGCAGCAGTCCCAACAGAGCTTTGTTGAGCTCACTCACTCACCCTCCCTCAGTGTCTCATTCTGTGTCTCCTGCTGCTGCAGGCTGACCTTTGTACCGGGCTCCCTACCTGCCCATTGGCGGCTTTTCTGCCCACAAAATAAATCTCAGCAATCGCGACACAGCTCTGTTGAGCTCGCTCACTCCCCGTTTCTCAGTCACTCATTCTGTTTCTGCTCGTGCTGCTGGCTTTTGTACTGGGCTCCTGCCTGCATTGCTGCCTTTTTCTGCCCGTGAAGAAACCGCCGCAGTCATGATACCACTCCATTGAGGTCGCTCACTCCCCTTGTCTGACTCGCTCATTCTGTGTCTCCTGGTGTTGCAGCCTGCCCTTTTGTATGGGGCTCCGGCCTCTGTTGGTGCCTTTTTCTGCCCACAAAGAAATCTATAGCAGTCCTGACAGAGCTCTATTGAGCTCGCTCACTCATCCTGTCTCACTTGCTCATTCCGTTTCTGCCGGCGCTGCAGGCTGCCCTTTTGTACTGGGCTACTGCCTGCATTTGCACCTTTTTCTGCACAGAAAGAAATCCACAGCTGTCCTGACAGAGCTTAGTTGAGGTCGCTCACTCCCCCTGTGTCACTCTCTCATTCTGTTTGTCCTGGCACTGCAGGCTGTCCTTTTGTATGGGGCTCCTGCCTCTGTTGGTGCCTTTTTCTGGCTACAAAGAAATCTGCAGCAGCCCCGACACAGCTTCGCTGAGCTCGCTCACTCCCCCTCTCTCACTCGCTCGTTCTGTTTCTGCCAGCGTGCAGGCTGCCCTTTTGTACTGGACTCCTGCCTGCATTGCAGTCTTCATCTGCACACAAAGAAATCTGCAGCAGTCATGATAGAGCTCCATTGAGCTCGCTCACTCCCCTTCTCTCACTCCGTCATTCTGTTTCTCCCACTGTTTATTTATTTAGTTTTTGTTTACCGGGTAGGTGCACTAGCCATAGCAATGACTATTTTCAGGTACAACCCGGGAGGGTACAGAGCAAACAACAGAAAACAAATTTCAGTACATACAAATTACAGTACATAGTAGACAATAACATATCATATGAACAGTGTCAGCAGGCGTAAACAACAAAGTAGGGTAAATACATAACAGTGTGAAAATACAGCAAAAATACTGGTAGTTATACATTAAATCATAGCTACTTAAGAAAATAGGGGAGAAAAATACAATGATGGCTATAATCTATGAAATGGCCAATATCGGGTAGGTGTAGCAGAGAAAATATGAGGCAAGGAGGGTAGAGGGTGGGATAGGGTAGGCTAAGAGCAAGGTGAGAGGAATTTGTTGATTTAAGGGTAAGAGAAAGTAGGAGATGCGCAGAGCGTTAAGCGGGGCTAGCAGAAATGGTCTGGGTGGTGAAGGTTAGGAAGAGTTACATAAGCTAAGGCGGTTTGAAACAGGAGCACATGCTGGAAGTGGTGAGATGACTTTGTAGCTCCTTCTTGAATGTGGCATGGGAAGAAACTTGGCGTAATCTTAGAGGGAGGGAGTTCCAGTACTGGGGAGCATGATAGGCAAATGCACTCGCACCTCTGGAGGTGCTGTGTTTGGGGATATGGACAAGGGCATTTTCCATCGATCTTAAGCCATAGCAGGAAGTGTGGTTTCGGAAGAGAGTTGCCAGTGGCTTGGGTATCTGTGATCTGATAATGTTGTCAATGATGGTGCCATATGTATAGTACCCGTGATGCTTGTGGTGGGAACCACCTTAGATCAGAGTAAAGGAGGCAGTGATGTTTCAGCCAGTGAGAGGAGGACGCATAACGACAGACACTGTTGTAGGTAACATCCCATTTCTTAAGGTCTGATTTGCCGGCAGAGGTATATGTTGCAACAGCATAAGTGAGGGTTGGTAGGAGTATGCCTTGCGCTATAGCAAGCCTTGTTGAGGGGGTAAGGACATAGCTGGTTCGGTAAGCAATATCGAGTTTCATGTTGACCTGCTTACAGGTCTGTTGTATATGGATATCGAAGTCAAGTGTTATGCCTAGGTATTTAAATGAGTCAACCGCCCCAAATGATGTTCCATTAGAGGAGGAGACTCTGAATTTTGGGTTGGGAGTTTTTGAGCTTCATAATGGACCCAAATAGAATGGCTTGGGTCTTAGATTCGTTCAGGACACATTTGTGTCTCAACAGCCATTGTTGTATTAGTTGGAAATCTTGGGAGAGACTCTGGTTGATCTCTTCAACAGTTTTCGCATTCCTGTATAGGACAATGTCATCCGCATATAACAGGGATGAGGTCTGCAGAAGGTTAGAGATGCTACTGTTGATAAAGACGTTGAAAAGCAATGGTCCTAAAAGAGACCCTTGTGGCACACCAATGTTTATGGTTGTTTTATTTGAGAGGGTGGAATTAAATTTAACCATTTGTGATCTATCGGATAAGTAGCGGTCAAACCACTTGACTACACTGGGCGAAAAGCCTAGAGATGTGAGGGTAGGTAAGAGGATGGGGTGGTCAACTAGGTCAAATGCCTTAGTCATGTCGATAAAGATGGCTCCTGTGAGATGACCAGAGTTCATGGCTGCTAGGGCATCTGACGCAAATTTGAGGAGGGTGGTGATGGTACTGTGACACTTGCGGAAGCCATGCTGTGCAGATGTTAGAAGGTTATATTCATGGAGGAATTCAATAGTTTGGGTAGCTACAAGCTTCTCGAGGAGTTTGCTGAGAACTGACAAAATGGCTATGGGTCTGTAGTTTGCTGGATCCTTGCGGTCTCTTTTTTCAAAAACGGGTAATTCTAGCAATCTTCCAAATGTCAGGGACAAAACCCTGGCATAGGGAGAGGGTAAAAATCCTAGCTAGTGGAGCAGCAATATAAGGAGCAGCCAGTTTCAATAGTTTAGGTTCCAAATTGTCAGATCCTACTGCAGTGAAATCAGAGATGTTATTCAGTAATCTTAGTACTTCATGGTTAGAGATGCTTTTGAAGAAGAAATTTGGGCCAGTATAGCCAGGCTTGGTGCTTGAGTGAGGTAGGGTAGTGAAAGCGGAAGTGTATTTGGTTAGGTCTGAAAAATGAGAATTGAAAAAGTTAGCAGTGGTTAGGGGATTGATGCAATGCACCCCATTTAGCAACATGTCATTAGGGGTAGGGGCTGGATTCGAACCCAGGAGGAACTTTATATGGGACCAGAACTTTTTGGAGTCACCATAGGAGGTAGCTAGTAGATCTTTGCAGTAGTCGCTTTTGGCCTGCTTGATTTCCTTTTTACAGGAATTTTGCAGTGCCCTATAGGTATTTATGTCAGGTATTTGCCCAGAGCTTTTGGACTGGCATCAACTTTTGTCCCTCTGCCTGAGTTTAGAAAGCATGTCAGAGTTTCGCCAATGGGTATGCCTATTTTTTACCCGACGGGTAGTAAGGTGGCAGTGTTTATCCTGAAACGCAAGAAATTGGGCCAGGAAGTGATCTAGAGCTGCTGGAGCATTGTTGGTTGAGAAGAGGGGGGACCAGTCAATAGTACTGATGTCATGAAGAAAGGCCTGAGGGTTGAAGTTCGCCTAGTTGCGGAAGGTGATAAAACATGGCTTCGACGGGGATGGTCCGCTTTTGCCCCAGATACAGAAGGTAGGGAGTGGGTTGGTACTGGCATCCTTTGTACTGGGCCCCAGCGCATTAAGTTTCCTTTTCTACCCACAAAGAAATCCGCAGCAGTCACGCTAGAGCTCCGTTGAGGTCGCTCATTCCCCCTCTCTCAGTGGCTAATTCTGTTTCTCCTGCCCTTTTGTACTGGGCTCCTGCCTCTGTTGGCGCCTTTTTCTACCCACAAAGAAATCTGCAGCAGTCCCGACAGAGCTTCTTTGAGCTCGTTCATGCCTCCTCTCTCAGTTGCTCATCCCATTTCTGCCACCGCTCCAGGATGCCCATTTGTACTGGGCCCCTGCCTGTGTTGCCGCCTTCTTCTGCACACAAAGAAATCTGCAGCAGTCATGATAGAGCTCTGTTGAGCTCACTCACTCCCCCCCCCAGTCACTCGTTCTGTTTCTCCCACTGCTGCAGGCTGGCCTTTTGTACTGGGCCTCTTCATGCATTGCTGCCTTTTCCTGCCCACAAAGAAGTCTGCAGCAGTCCCGGCCAGTTCACAGCCGCCACTCTCTCTCACTCGCCATAGTGTTTTCTCCCCGGGCGCTGCAGGCTGCCCTTTTGTACTGGGCTCCTGCCTGTATTGGCACCTTTTTCTGCCCACAAAGAAATCTGCAGTTGTCCAGACAGAGCTCCGTTGAGGTTGTTCACTCCCCCTATCTTACGTGCTCATTGTGTATGTCCTGGCGCTGCAGGCTGCCCTTTTGTAATTGGTTCCTGCCTCTGTTGGCACCTTTTTCTGGCCACAAAGAAATCTGCAGCAGTCTCGACAGAGCTCTGTTGACCTTACTCACTCCCTCTCTCTCACTCGCTCATTCCGTTTCTGCCAATGCTGCAGCCTGCCCTTTTGTACTGCGCTCCTGCCCTTTTCTGCCAACAAAGAAATCCGCAGCAGTCACGATAGAGCTCCATTGAGCTCGCTCGCTCACTCCCCCTCTCTCTCAGTCACTCATTCTGTTTCTCCCACTGCTGCAGGCTGGCCTTTTGTACTGGGCCCCTGCGTGCATTGCTGCCTTTTCCTGCCCACAAAGAAATCCGCAGCAGTCCCAACAGAGCTCTGTTGACCTCACGCACTCCCGCTCTCTCACTTGCTCATTCAGTGTCTCCCAGTGCTGCAGGCTGCCCTTTTGTACTTGGCTCCTGCCTGCTTTGGTGCCTCTTCCTGCCCACAAAGAAATCTGCAGCAGTCCTGACAGAGCTCAGTTGAGCTCGGTCACTCACCCCCTCTCTCACTCACTCAATCCTAAATTGTCCCAAACAATGATTTTTGACAGCGACTGCGGTATTCTGTGCCAGAAGCGCGAAAACACATTTCGGCCAGGATGTGAAAAATGACAGCTGTACTTTTCATGAAGAGATGTGGGAAAATGCCACTGTTGAGAATGTGGCGTGAAAATATTATTAATTTGTGAAGTTACAAGGGTGCATGGAAACTGCACAACGCACGCTCGTAACAGTCATTTTATGGAGTTTCATCAGAAAATTTTCAACATTGCCATTTTAGGACCTGTGCTCATGAACAGTGTCAGTGTGATTTTCTTAATGTGTCACTGATTTCCCACAGCGACCGAGCTACTGTGCGCCGGAAGAGTGAAAATACATTTCGGCCAGGATGTGAAAAATGACAGCTGCACTGTTCATAAGGAGGTGTGTAAAAATGGCAATGTTGAAAATCTGGAGTGAAAATATTGCAAAGTTGTGAAAGTACGAGCGTGCGTGGAAACTGCGCAATGCACACTCACAACACAGTCATTTTATGGAGTATCAGCACCAGATTCTCAACATAGGTATTTTAGGACCTCTGCTCATGAACAGTGTCACTGTCATTTTCGTAATCTGTCCCGAACACCGATTTCCCACAGTGACCACGCTATTCTGTGCCGGAAGTGCGAAAGCACATTTTGGCCAAGCTGTGAAAAATGACAGCTGTACTGTTCACAAGGAGGTGTGGAAAAATGCCAGTGTTGAAAATCTGGCGTAAAAATATTGCAGATTCGTGAAGTTACGAGTGTGCGTAGCAACTGCGCAACGCACGCTAGTAAAACAGTCATTGTTTGGATTTTTTCCACCACATTTGTAACATAGACTTTTTGAGAGGCCACCTCATGAATACTGGCACTGTCATTTCATTAATCGGTCCCAAAAGGTGATTCCGCACAGTGACCGCGAAATCACCTTTCGGGACCGATTAACGTCATGACAGTGACAGAATTCATGAGGAGGGGTCCCAAAAACCCCATATTGAAAATTTGGTGCCAAAATTCCGAACAATGCCCGAGATATGCATCAAAGTTGAAAAAACCCTATTTATGCCAATATACAGCTTACCAGCATTTTCTCAGTTTGCAGTTGGCTTTGAAGAGTGCAGACGTGTTCCCGGTCCACCGAAGATTGTCACGCCGAGCTCCGGAGGTAAGTATGGGGTGAGTGGGGGTAGAGTTGTGCAGTGGGTGGGTCACGGGTTTTGGGGGAAGGAGATGACGATAGTCAGGTTTTTTTTGTTTCAGGGACAAAAAAATATAAAAACAATGGGGACCATTTTTGCCTTTGAGGGAAAGTGGCACGCTGGGTGAGCTCCCAGCATGCCAATGGACTCTTTGGGGAAGCTGCAGCTGACGGGGATTTGGCACCCGCTGGCACACAACTAAAGCGAGGGGGAGCACATCATGCAGATGGGGATTGGGCACCCTGTCGCACACACAAGAAATGGGAATATGCCGACGGGGACTGGGCACCCCATCGGCAAACACTCAACCAGGGAGGGGACATAAGCCGAGGGGGATTGGGCACCCCCCTCAGCACACAAGAAATTGGGGAAGGGAAGACATGCTGATGGGGACTGGGCTCCCCCTTAGCAACAGCCCTGCAATGAGGGGTCGCTTCCTCATTGCAGCGGATATTAGCAATGATGGTGGCCCCAGATTGCAGCGGCTAAACGTTAGAAAGTTGTGGCAGCTGGCTGAAATAGTGTCAGCTGCAGCATGCCGCGGCATTGGGAAAAGGCTGCCTTTGAAGGCTGTGGGAGACACAACAATGCCATGCCTCCAGCCTGCATTTGCAAGTTGCCGCATCATTCTGTGGAGTTCTACCAGAGGTAAGATCAGAACTGGACAGGGAAAGCCTGTGGATGTATTATTCTTAGAAACATAGAAACATAGAATTTGACGGCAGATAAGGACCGCTTGGCCCACCCAGTCTGCCCATTTCCCTGCCTACTGGATAAGCTGCAGATCCTAGTTAACCAGCAGCCTACTTCTTCCTACCCCCACCCCCTAGAATTGCCTTATGACTGTCCCATGCATGCTTGAATTCCACCACTGTTTTTGACTCCACGACCTCCTCCGGAAGGCCGTTCCATGCATCCACAACCCTCTCTGTGAAAAAATACTTCCTTAAATTACCTCTGAGCCGCCCCCCATCTTCAAATTGTGCCCCCTTGTTCTTGCACACCTCTTTTTTTGAAAGATGCTACCCTCTTGGACTTTGTTGATTCCCTTGAGGTACTTGAAAGTTTCTATCATGTCCCCCCTCTCCCTCCTTTCCTCGAGGCTATACATATAAGCTCCTTAAGTCTCTCTTCATATGTCTTCGGTGCAGACCCTGCACCATTTTAGTGCCCTCCTCTGGACAGCTTCCATCCTGTCTTGTCTTTGCAAGACTGGGTCTCCAGAACTGCACACAGTACTCCAGATGGGGTCTGACCAGCTGTCTGTACAGAGGGATAATAACTTCCTGTTTTCTACTGGTGATGCCTCTCCTATGCATCCAATATCCCCAGCCCTCCTTGCTGCCCTCTCACATTGCTTGCCCACCTTTAGGTCATCTGATATGACTACCCCAGGTCCCTTTCCATTTTTGTTGTTGTTAGTATCTCACCCCCCATTGTGTACTCTTCCCCTGGGTTTTTGTTTCCCAGGTGCATTACCTTGCACTTCTTAGCATTGAATCTAAGCTGCCATACATTTGACCATTCCTCTAACCTTGCCAAGTCCCTTTTCATCCTTTCCACCCCACCTTGTGCATCAACTCTGTTGCAGATCTTTGTGTCATCTGCAAAGAGACATACTTTTCCTTCCAGTCCCTCTGCAATGTACTATAAAGACATTGAAGAGGACCGTCCTAATACTGAACCCTGCGGTACCCCTACTGTAACCCCCTTTCTTCAGAGTGGACTCCATTTACTATTACTCTCTGTCCTATTCTCCAGCCAATTTTTACCCAGGCTGTCATCTTGGGACCCACTCCCAGGCTAGCTAACTTGTATATTAATCTTTTGTGTGGGACTGTGTCAAATGCCTTGCTAAAGTCTAGGTAGGCCATGTCCACAGCCCCTCCCTGATCTACTACTTTGGTCACCCAGTCAAAGAAATCTTTGTCTGGCATGACCTTCCTGCTGTGAATCCATGCTGCCTTGGGTCCTGTGCCCCTCTGGCCTCTAGATACTCGACAATTCTTTCCTTCAGAAGTGATTCATCATTTTCCCTACCACTGAGGTTAAACTAACAGGTCTGTAGTTTCCTGCTTCTGCCTTGCTCCCACTTTTGTGAAGGGAATCACATCTGCCCTCCTCCAGTCCTCGGGTACCACCCCATCCTCCCATGATTTGTTAAACAGGGTAGTCAGTGGTGTCACTAATTCTACCCTTAGTTCTTTAGAATTCTGGGATGAATCCCATCAGGCCCCATTCTTTGTCCACCTTCAGTTTTAAGAGTTCTTTCAGAACCCTTTCTTCTGTAAATGGGCTGGTATCAACTTCTGTATCCAGAGTGTTTCTACTGTTTGTTTAGGTACCTCCCCTCTTCCTTTGTAAATACTGAGCAAAAATATTTGTTTAGTATCTCTGCCTTTTCACAGTCACCCTCTGCCCACCTCCTCCCCTTTATTAAGCCTCACTATCCCTCCCTTGGTCTTCCTTCGCTCCTGATGTACCTATAAAAGTTTTATCCCCTTCTTAACTGAGTTGGCTATCTTTTCCTCGGTTTGGGCCTTTGCTGTTCTGACTGCCTTCCCAGCTTCCTTTTGCTTTAACTGATACAGTTCTCTGTCCTGCTTCTTCTGTGATTCCTTGTACTTCCTAAGCTTTCTTTCTCTTGAACCTTCACTGCCACTTCCTTTGAGAACCATAGTGGTTTCTTACATCATTTAGTTTTGTTTATTTGCTTCACACAAGGCTTGTTACCTCTGTGATGGCAGTTTTTATTATTCCCCATTGTTCTTCCACCCCTCCTTCCTGCCCATTTGCTAGTGCATTCCTTAGGCACTCACCCATTTTGGCAAAGTCAGCCCTCCTAAAGTCCAGTACCTTTGCCTTTGTATGGCTTGACTCTATTGCTGTGTTTATTGTGAACCATACTGTTCGATGGTCGCTAGTTCCCAGATGGCTACCCACTTCTACATCTGTGATCCTCTCTTCATCTCCATTTGAGAGAACCAGGTCTAAGATTGCTCCCTCTCGAGTGGGCTCCAATACTAGTTGTCTAAGGCATGCCCCTGTAGGGCATCTAGAATAACCCCACTCTTCGAAGTGGCTGCTGCAACTGCACTCCAGTTAACATCTGGCATATTCAGATCACCCATCAGCAATATCTCCCCTTTTCTGCCATACTAAGTATACTTTCTATCATTTCCTTGTCCATTTCCTCCCCCTGAGAAGGGGTCCATATACAACCCTGTGCAGATTGTGGTGCCATTGCCGGTCTCCAAATTTACCCACAGTGCTTCTTCTCCTCCCTGTTTTCCCTTTTGTTCTGTTGCTTTGATTCCTTCCCTTATGTAAAGAGCTACTCCTCCTCCTCCTCTTTTACCCTCTCTGTCCCTCCTGTAGATAGTGTATCCTGGTATGTTTACGTCCTAGTCATGGTTTTGTGTGAACCATGTTTCTGTGACTGCCACAATATCCAGATGTTCCTCCTCCTCCATCAAGGCCACTAATTCAGGAAGCTTGTTACTCAGACTATGGGCATTGGTACTCATTGCTTTCCATTTTTTGATGGCTTTACCTTCTGTTGCAGCATCCCCCACTAACCTTTCTACCTTGTTCTTTTTCTCATTTAGTACCCTGTTTTGTAGGGAGAGGCTGGGATTTTCCTGCTGCTTATCAGTGCCTCACCCCTTGACTAGTTTAAAAGCTTGCCAATGAAGCATTTAAACCGATTGCTCAAAGACTTGTTCCTTCCAGGACAGATGCAGACCATCCTGCCAGTATAGGCTGGTGTCCCTCCAGGTGGAACCCCAGTCCCCAATGAAGCCAAACCCCTGTGCTCCACACCATTTTTTCAACCATTCATTAAACTGCATGGTGCAAAGTACCCTTGCCTCACTCATGCCATTGACAGGCAGCACCTCTGAGAAGGATACTGTGTGTGCTACTTGTCTTAGGCCCCTCCCCAGTTCTACAAAGTCCTTCTGCACTGCTCTAATCTCATGTTGAGCCAAGTCATTTGTCCCTAGGTGGACAATGACATCCAGCTCAGACTCCTGTGCAGCTGTTCTCGTGATCCTGAGGATGCGCTTCCTGTCCCTCAAGCCATGGCACCAGGCAGGCACCTTACTTCAGTTTTCCCTGCTCCCCCCAGTTCTATCCCCCTAATAATTGAGTCCCCCACCAGGAGCTGCTTCCTTTCCTTGTGGTGTCCTCTGCCTCCTTCCTGTGGGTCTCCCTTGTGACAGGTGTCCTCAGCCTCCTTAATCTCCTCTGTGGGTGCATCCATAGGGGAGCTGTGCTCCCCAGAATGGTGTATGGATTGTAGAGTGGAACAACTGACTGGGTGTGCCTCTGTTCCACCATCCTCACCCTTCCTGAGCCCACTGTGGTCCAACTGCTGTGCTTTCTTTGCAACCTCTGAGGTAGTGGTGGTGGCTCTGGTGCTCTCTGGATGGGGGAGGTTCCCTTCCTACCATCCAGTCTGGCCTGGGGGAAGGTTCTCTTACTGCTGTCCAGTGTGGCCTGAAGATGGGCAAATTCCTCCCTCAGGGCAGTGAGTTGTCTGCAAATAGGGCAGCATCTCAGCCTCCAGAAAGACTCCCGGAAGACTGCTGCCCCACAGCCATTACATTGCACTACTCCCCATGATTATGTACTTTTTGTGTGTGACATGTGTGTGTTTGTGTGTGTGATTGGTTTGTTATATAGAAATATATATATTATACAATGTGTATGCTTATATTTTCAGTGCTGTGTGCTAGAGAGGATATGACATTGATATGCACCTTGCACTCTTGAGGAAATAATGTCAGAACCCAGGTATAAAGGAACTATTTCCAGGGTGGGTGGGGTGAGGGTGGGAAGGGTTGGGCCTAAACTGTGCCCTCACAAAACAATCAGCTAAGAGCTCTGACCCACCGCTGCGATGAGTGCCTTCCTGTCAGCAAGATACCATACACAACAATTTGACAGAGAAAATCCTGCTAATCAAAGAGAAAAATCCAGACATCCAAGTCAGACACAGGTAAACCTCCCCAGCCCCAAAACAGCCCGGTGGTTTGTGCTCTGAAATCAGTCAGCCCCAAAATAAGTCAGCTGTGCTTTAAACTCTTCCTGCACTGAAAATCTTAAGAATTGTAACAAGACTGTCTTTTCTTGATAATTCTAAGTTCCTTATTTCACCTTTCAGTTAGAAGTAGTCTCCACCTGCCTGCAGAATATCTGCTACAAACCAAAGAGAATTGTAAGGTTCACCTCCCTCTGTTGTGAGCACAACTCTCTTTCTTGCACATCCTATGTTCAGTATTGCAGCTTCCAGCAAGAGGTAGTTTGACTTGAAAAATATTAGCTGTTCTGATGAGTTTGCTATAAAACACTTGCTTATAATACTATTGTTCTCAGGTCTGTTAGCTTGGACTTCAGCAAGGCGTTTGACTCTATCCCCCACAATGGTCTGGTGGAGAAACTGACGGGGGTTGGAAGTAGGCCCTTTGACGGTCAGATGGATTGAAAACTGGCTAGCTGGATGCACCCAGAGAGTAGTGGTCAGTGGGGAGCTCTCAAACCCTAGAGAGGTCGGTAGTGGGCTACCGCGGGGCTCAGTCCTGGGTGTGATCCTGTTTAATGCATACATATCGGACATCAGGGAGGGTATAGGGTGTGAAATGAGTCTCTTCGCTGATGACTCCAAGATGGGAGCAGTAGTTGAGGGGGAAGAGGGGAGGTTGGCCCTGCAAGGGGACCTGGACACCCTGGAAAGCTGGGCTCATACATGGAAATTAAATTTCAATATCATGAAGTGCAAGGTGTTACATCTTGGGCAGGGAAACCCTAAACACAGGTACACCCTGGGAGGGGAGGCGCTGGAGGCCTCAACAGGGGAAAAAGACCTAGGGGTCATGGTGGATGCATGTATGAATAATTTTGAGCAGTGCAGGAGAGTGGCTAGCAAGACAAACAGGATGTTGGGATGCATCATAAGGGGGATCACCTCTAGGAGCAGGGAAGTGATTCTGCCGCTGTACAATAAACTGGTTAGACCACACCTTGAGTACTGTGTACAGTACTGGAGACCACACTTGAAGAGGGACATACAGCTCCTGGAGAGGGTACAGAGGAGGGCAACTAAGATGATACGAGGACTAGGGGATTTGACGTATGAGGACAGACTTGAGGAGCTCTGCCTGTTTTCATTGGAGGAGAGGAGAGATGGGGGGACATGATTGAGGTCCTCAAGTACCTCAAGGGAATAAATAGGGTAAACATGGAGGGGATCTTTAGACTAAAGCAGGGAGGTATCAACAGAGGGCATGGTTTGAAGTTGGAAGCGTGAGGGGGAAAAGAGGAGGAGGTTTTTCACTGAGAGGGTGGTGGACCCTTGGAATGCGCTGCCTGGTGAGTTGGTTCAGAGATCCACAGTGGAGGGCTTCAAGAGAGGGTGGGACAGACACAGAAAGCGGATATATCAGATGATGGCCTGGCCCAGGGGGGTGGGGATGGATGATAGAGGTTTCTGGAACACAAGGGGGGGAGGGCCTTGGCACCCAACTAGGGATCTGAGGTTCGAGCAGACTCGATAGACCGTAAGGCCTAATCTGCTGGCAATTAGTATGTTACTATGTTAACATGTTTCTTACGCTTGCGTGCAATCAACATAAAAATAGCGCTCCTCTCATATCATTCAGGCATATTTTACCACGCTTGTCTCCACCCCCTGCTCTGAGATTGCGTCCAACAGTAAAATAAGCCCTGTTGTATGCAGCACATACTGCTTCTTGTAAGACTGTAGTTCTCCTTTACAGCAAGACTGTATCACTCAGAGATGAAAGTACAACAGTAAAAGAAGCTGACCAATGTGAATAGTAATGAAGGCACTTGAAGCAATTAGAGAGAAAGAAGGAGGCACAGCGGAAGTGTAAATTCCATGAAACCAGTAAAAACAGAACTAAAGACAAACCCAAGGAAAGAAAACAGTGAATTAAAAGGAAAAAAATAATTGATTCTCTAAAGGGAAATCATGCTATGCAAAGTTCATTAGTTTTGAAAATGCCACAAAAGAACCAGATGTAGGAAAGCTGATGAAGAGATGTTTATCTGTACAGTTACTGTCTCTCTAATGGTTAGAAGAGTGCATTCTCGAGTTCTTTGGAAGAAAGAACTGTGTAGTGAGGCTGAGCAGTTCTGGCACACAAAGGACTTGAGAAGAAACATTTATTTGAATTTTGTATTTATTTGTTTTACCAAGAGAAGCTCCATTGAGCTGTACTCATTTTCAAGGAGGTCATGGCCAGGAGAATCAGCAGTGCAGAGGAACAAAGGTAGTTACACAGAAGGTTGCAGAATTCGGGGCAGTGATTACATGTAATATACAGTGGTGATATATAGTGTCTGAAACAGCATAATTATTATAAAATACATTAACTTTGAGAATTATATATACCCATAAGAGACACATTAAGTTTTCATGTAAATAGATTGTAAATAATGATGAAAACTTCTTTTTTTAAAGGAAATTATTTAAAACAAAAATGTTTACTTTGTTGACTATGGGACCAGTGCACAACATAGATAAATGCCTACGCACTGTGTATCTGAGGCCTATAGGCACACTGAAGTCTAGGAATGTAGGTATAATTACTATTAATTAATTTACCTCTGTGGCTGTTTTAAATGAAAGGTATTGAGTACATTGTACCTACTTATTTTCATGGTAAATTCTGAGATGAGAGATTTTCTTCTGACAAAGAGTACCATTAAAAGCTGTTTATTTCAACACACACAGTTAACATATTTCAGCATTTAAACAATATAAAACGTTTGTTAGGACATTCCATTCAGACCTTTGTCTTAGCTTGTGCACAGTAAATCTTTACACAGTTCTTACTACGTAGATATGAACATAGTGCTTTTTTTCTAGAGGCACTGCACGGTAATATTCTATTTAGAATTAACCTTTAGTATCCAGTACAATTCTTTGGTACTAATAACCTTTTGCTAGTATTTTACTGCAGTATTTTATCTATCTATTTCTGGAACCAGGATTTTCAAAAGACAGTACGTCAGTAAGTACCTTTAAACCAGTAAAGATATTTTTATATATGTACTTCACCAACTTTTCAAAAGAGTCTCTTGTCTCCCTTTTCAATCAATCAATCAATCAATCAATCAAGTCTTTATTTAACCAGGTGTTCATCGTTGAGCAGAAGCTCATTTGCAAGATGGACCTGGGTGGAGCAGGAACAATTGTATATACAGGTCAACACAGGTATTTACAAGGCAATACAGATAATACTCTTTACAGAGAGGAAGAAAAAGAAGTTCATATGTACATAGAATTATACAGATGTTTTACAGATTACATGGTATTTACATACATAGAAGTGTCTATAGGAAGATAAAGCAGGTTATCTAAGGTTACAGGAGGAAGTAATGGAAGAAAAAATAAAAATATACACCAGGTAGAGGTGAAGGTGGGGGAGGGAGGGAGGTAGGGGAGAAAGGCTAGGAGGGCACGGTGCACAGAAAGGAGTTGGTAAAATGGGATGTAGAGAAGGTGGATGGAGAAAAGGAGTATGTGTGAGCCCCCGGATTGAATGCTATAAAGTACGGGGCATGGTAGGATGTCACAACCCAGGGTAGTGAGCTCCTATCCGAGGTTGGGAAAGGAAGAATAAGAGGATGGATGGGCCTAGTGTTGATAAGACAGGGGGATAAGAGAGAGAGAGAGAGAGAGAACAATTAGGCTGGTAAGGAGCAAGCTGGGGGGGTCAATACTAAAAATTGGGTCTAGGTGTGGCTATATACCAGTGCAGACACCAGTACTGGGTCTGAGTGGGTGAAGCAGTTACATACTTCTCTGATTGTATGGAAATAAAGCGTCTTGAAGGCATTTATACCGATTAGAGTGCTTAATTTGAGGGTTTTTTGTAGATTGTTCCATAAGGTAGGTAGCACGAAGCTTATGGCTGTCCTGCCGAAGCGGGATTTTGCTTTGGGTACTTTAAGTGTAATAGCTGAGTAACTTCTTAACGCATATTTCCCAATTATACTCAGGGGAAGACAGCAGGAGATATAGTAAGGCAGCTTATTAGAGATGGCTCTATAGGTCGAGAGAGCGCCGTTTCTGTTGCGCCTGAACTTTAGTGATGTCCATCCCACTGCCGCATATAGGGTGCAGTGATGCGTGTCGAAGGGGAGTCCCGTTATAAACCTCAGTGCTCGATGGTAGAGTGTGTTCACTTTAGCCATGTAAGAGTTGGGGCATTGGCTGTAGAGGAAGTCAGCGTAATCAACCAATGATAGGAAAATGGATTGGACCAGTTGTTTCTTGGCATCTCTGGTGAGAAATTGGTTGATTCTAAAAAACAATCCAAGCCTTTGCCGAAGTCGTTTTAGCAAGTCCTTGATATGTTCAATGAAGGAGAGTCTTTGGTCTATCCAAACTCCCAGATACTTGAATTTTGTAACAAATTCTAGTTTTTCACCTAGAACTGTGGTAATTTGGGGAACTGTCCCACTGGACACAGGGTTAGCTGTATGGATAAAAGGGGAGAGGACCATCGCTTTAGTTTTTTTGGCATTAAGGAGTAGCTTTTTTTGGAGGAGTTGGCTTTGCAAAAGGTTGAATTCTGACTGTAGGTCATTGCAGGCAGCTTCAGGTGTTGGGCGACTCACGTAGAGAACTGTATCATCTGCAAACAGATGGATGTTGGCTTCTTTTATACAGTAGTCAATGTTATTAATGTAGACTGCAAAAAGTAAGGGCCCTAATATAGAACCTTGAGGTACCCCTCTTTGCAGAGTTTTTAAGGGGGACAGGCCTCCTTCGGCTTTAACTTGTTGAAGGCGCCCTGTAAGATAGTCAGTAAACCAACGCAGAGAGGAGGGGTCCACACCTATGGTTTGAAGGGAGGAGAGGAGCAGACTATGGTCGACGGTGTCAAAAGCCTTGCTTAGATCAAGAAAAACAGCACAAATAAAGTTTTTGCTCTCAAGATTACGCTGCCAGTCATTAGTAACTTTGGCAAGGGCTGAGATAGTGTTATGTTTAGCTCTGAATCCGGACTGCATAGGATTTAACAGTTCCCTAGACTCAAGGTGAGTCCTCAGCTGTGCATTTACAATTTTCTCTAGGAGCTTGGACAGGACCAGAAGGAGGAAAATTGGCCTGTAGTTATTGAGATCGCCAGGATCACCTGATTTGAACAGTGGTATGACATGTGCTGTCTTCCATATAGGTGGTAAGGTGCCCTGAGACAGGGATAAGTTAAAAAGGTGGGTGACGGGTATTGCTAGTATGTGGTAGGCAATTTTTAGGAAGTAAGGGTCAAGGGTGTCGGCCCCAGCACTTTTTCTAGTATCCAACTGAAGCAAGAGGTCCTCTACCTCTTTCAGTGGGGCAGGTTGAAGCGAGAAAGGCGGTGAAACTATCGGAGTTTCAGGCAGTTGGATGGCAGTCTGGGAGTGAAGTATGTTTGCAGGGGAGTTATGCCTGCAGTAGCAAAGTGGTTATTGAATGCGTCAAGTATATCCATCTTTTCGGTTATAGTCAAGTTGCCAGAGGTAATCTTGGTCGGGAGTGAATTTCCTGGGGAGTGGCCTAGCAGATCATTGATTGTGTTCCAGAGCTTGATTGGGCTTTTTGTGGCAGAGTCGAGTTCGGATTTGAAGAAGGTGGCCTTCGATTCTCTGATTGTTTTGGTACATAAATTTCGTAGTCTCCTGAACTGGTTCCAATCCTCTGCAGTGTTCAGTCTGTGCACTTTTTTCCAGAGCTTATCTCTTTCTAGAAGCAAGGACTTGATCTGAGGGGTGAACCATTTACAGGTTTTGGTCCTAGTTCTAACTTTAATCAGGGGAGCATACTTATTAAGGGCCCTTGATAGAATGTTGTGGAAGATATTGTAAGCTGACGTAATCATTTTGGCCAGGTAGAAATCTTGCCACTCAGGGGAGTACTTAAGCTCGTTTAGGTAGGCATGTTCATTGAAGTTGCGCCTGGATCTCTTCATAGAGAACTTGCTGATGGGTGCTGGGTTGTTGGTGGATCTTACTCCTGCAATAAAACAATGGTCGCTGGCGTCTGAGAAGAAGACATCAGCGTGGGAGAAGAGATGAGGTTTGCTCACCATTAGCACATCCAAAAGTGTACTTTTACTGGGGTTCTTCACGTTTGGGCGTGTTGGTTCAGTAATAAGTTGCATCAGCCCATGTTCATCACAGAAGGATGCAAGGGGGGCAGCTGTGTTAGAGAGCTAGTCAAAGTTGAGGTCTCCTAAAATAATAGTTTCTGGCAGCCCCTGTCCCAACTTGTCACTTAGATATGACACAAGCTGTAGGCCAGCAGATGGTGGTCTGTAGCATCCTATTACGCAGAGTGCAGTAGTCTGTATAATATGTCTTGGAGATTTTGGAGTATCTTAGATGGCTGTGTGAAGAAGATTTCTTCCTGGCTGTCTGAGTTCTTTTCTCCTTGAGGGTTGCAAAATAGAAAATGACAGTACAAGTTTTGATGTCTCTTACATTTATGGCAGACGCCAAAGGTCTATGTAGCTTCAGTAGAGTAATAGTTCTTTCAGAGTCAGTAGTAGTAGCAACGATGTGAGTTCTCTTCCAGCGCTGAAGTGTAGATTCAGAAGACAGTTAGTTGATGATCATGAATTGTTGGTCCGGGGAGATGTCTTATATAAGTCAAATGCTTCCTTTGGAAATGTCATATGATTTCCTTGTTCCCCCAAAAAGTATCATGAACTTTTGGGATGGTATAATCATATTTGGACAAAGGCTTATCCATTTGGAAGTCTACAGCCTACATGTGGAGATATTCATATTTATCAGACATTTGGTCAGTTGAACTGTCTGTTGTACTATACTTTTGACTGGGAGTCCATGAGATGACAATTAATAGACTTTTAACCACGAGACCTTCTGTTATATGTTCAAAATGAAGACTTATCTCATTATGGTTTTACGGTATGATAATCTGATAGCAGATGGTTCCCTGTTAAGAGGGGCCAGTTCCTTGTTGGAGGGTCCAGCTTTTTCAGACATGTGGTAACATCTTATGGGATGATTCAGTTACACAATAACTGCTAAGTTTTGATTTTAAAATATTTTTGGACTGTCAGCAAGTACATTGCACAATGTCAGAGTTGAATGAATCTGTTCCATATGCATTTTGAAATGTCCTTTTAATAAACTTAAAGCACATCGGTTCAAGGTAGAATGTTCATGCTTTGTGGGTGCTGTAGGTCCATATACTTGTGTCAAGCATTTGCAGGTCTGCTTGGTTAAAGACTTAAAAACCAATGTTTTTATGATTAGTTCTTTCAATATACCTTTATGGCATTTGAGATTAAGGTGGATATTCTTTATACACTTTGACAGGGTCTGGTGGCTTATGGCTGCTATTGGGCCTACAGGAATCACATATCAGGCGTCCTGCAGACCCCCATGGCATTCACTATAGGGGTGCACACTCCTCCCACGCCCGATCCCCTGTCCATCCGTGCTGCCCATGGACTCAGATGGTTCAGGGGAGTGTCAGGGGAGTGCCCACACTTCATGCCTTTCACTGTAATGTGGAGTGCTGGTTGAGAGGGGCACAGTCTACATGGAAAGGTACCCTTCCATAGCTGCTGAGCACCCCTCACATAACACACCGGCTGGCTCGGTGGGACCTAACCCCCGCCATTTGGGCCCTAGCCCTCCTGTCAGGCAAGGAGGGATGGGGTGGCCATTTTGGTACTCCCCCCTACTGTTGTAACTTACAGGACCAGCAGTGTCCCACAATCCCTTGCCTTGCATGGAGCAGAGAATCTACTCATTGGCCAAGTCAAGCATCTGATTACATGCCTACCTGTGTACTACAATCCGCCCCCACACACCAGCATGCCAGGGAGGTGGGCTGTGGACAGACGTGCTGTGGTGGCTGGCGATCGTGAATGCTGGCCACCATGTGCCTGTCCATGGTTGTGGAACTACACAGGCCGGGTATGCACCTACTGCATGTACCCAGACCCAAATGGTGAATCGGCACCTATAAAGGAAACCCCTGTGTATGAAATGGACTATATCAACTGAGCTTAGAACATCACAATTTTAGAACTGAATGTATGAGGTACTCTCTTATGGTTATAAGAGTACCTGGAATGTTTAGAAATAAACAATCCAGATTGGCTAATAAAGACGCTAGGATTTATAACATTATGTACTGTATTTGGACTTCAGCAAAGTGTTGAAGGTGTACCACAGAGACGGCTTGCTCATAAAATGGAGAACTCCTGGGTATAACTTGATTGGTATCAGCATAAACCCAGTACATAACATTCTAATGAAAGCTCAGATTTAAGCCATCCCGTTCTTAGGCATTTCCATCAAAATAGGATATTCTTCCCTCATGAGATCATGAGATCATTTGCTCCTGTGGCTAATTCCTTGACTGAGGTCATAATCCACTGCTTGTGATGTCACATTCTGCTGCTGTGGTAACACTTGTGATGTCACAAACAGGGAAAGTAGGGAACAAACATCAGCAGTGAAGAAAGGAGGGTTACTAGCGGGGTACCGCAGGGTTCAGTACTGGGACCAGTCCTTTTTAATGTCTTTATAAGTGACATTGCAGAGGAACTGGAAGGAAGAATATGTCTCTTTGCAGATGACACAAATATATGCAACAGGGTTGATACACAAGATGGAGTGGAAAGGAAGAGAAAGGGACTTGGCAAGGTTGGAGGAATGGTCAAATGTGGCAGCTCAGATTCAATGCAAAGAAGTGCAAGGTAATGCACATGGAAACAAAACCCAGGGAAGCGTACACACATGGGGGGTGAGATACTGACAACAGTAAAAATAGAAAGGGACCTGGGGTAATTATATCAGATGACCTAAAGGTGGGCAAGCAATGTGAGGAAGGCAGTAAGGAAGGCTGGGGGATACTGGGATGCATAGGAAGAGGCATCAATAGCAGAAAACAGGAAGTTGCTATCCCTCTGTACAGACAGTTGGTGAGACCCCATCTGGAGTACTGTGTGCAGTTCTGGAGACCCCATCTCCGCCAAAGACATAGACAGAGTGGAGGCTGTCCAAAGGAGTGCAACCAAAATGGTGCAGGGTCTGCACCAGAAGACATACTGAAGAAAGACTAAAGGAGCTTAATATGTATACTCTTGAGGAAAGAAGGAGAGAGGGACATGATAGAAACTTTCAAGTACCTCAAGGAATTAACAAAGTCCAAGAGGGTAGCATCTTCCAGAAAAGAGATGTGCAAGAACAAGGGGCATAATTTGAAGATAGGGGCTTACGGCTCAGGGTAATGTGAGGAAGTATTTTTTCACTGAGAGGGTTGTGGATGCATGAAACAGCCTCCCTGAGGAGGTCGTGGAGTCAAGAACAGTGGTGGACTTCAAGAATGCATGGGACAGGCATAAGGTAGTCCTAGGGGCGGGTAAGAGGAAGTAAGCTGTTGGTTAACTAGGATCTGCAGCTTATCTGTTAGGTAGGAAAATGGGCAGACTAGGTGGGCCAAGCGGTCCTTATCTGCCGTCAAATTCTATGTTTATATGTTTCTATGTTAGCAGCAAATGAATAAGGGACAAAAATCCTGTTTTTTTTTGCATAAATGCCTTCAGCCACCTAGTCTAGCTCTTCATTGTGTTAACATACAGTACAGCAGCTGGTCCGCTGATGCAGTGGTAGTGATACCACTTGTGCTGTGGACAACCAGTGTTCAGGAATGATCTCAGAGCACTGGAGGGTCAGATGGGGGATTAGAACAGAGCATCCAGCAGACTGCTGTCCTCCTCTGGGGAGTGAAGGTTACGGCACCTGGGAATAGCCTGACCACTAGCGATAGCCAGGAATTTGTGCACCAGGGACCATAGCCCCTGCAAGGATCAGTGGAATGGTGGGCATTGACATGCAGGCACAGAAGCATGCCTGACATCACCCCTATGCCACTGCACATCCACTCTGTTGGGGGAACCATATGGAAAAAACTTACATGAAGCCTGGCATCCTCTGCTGCCCCATAACCACTGCAGCAAGATAGCACCTCAGTTCCCCAGATTACCATCTTGGTGCTTCCTCCTCCCCTGGGAAAGCCTCACACGAAGGGGGTAAGCCACAGACTGTGCGAGGCTGAGGTAGGACACGGGGCAGCAGAGGCAGGATTGGGGATCCTTGGACAACACAGGCTGATAAGGGGTACATCCCCACTGGAACAAGGGTGAAGAATAACATTTAAAAGAAAATAGTGTTGCTATTTTCTCAAGAAACATGATAGTCTCTCCACAAGTAACACTGAGACATGGCATTTGTTCAAGGCCCCTGGAAACTATGTAACTTTGCAACTACTCTGGTCACAGGAGTCTCTATCTAGGACATCCTGATCTTCCCCTATTTGGAGACTGAAGACAGCTGGGATCTGCAAGGACATTGATACTAGGATGCTGGTTTCATTGCAGCAATTAATTGTTACATGCCTGTACAGTATGTATCATATTGTACCTAATATATTTTTACCCGATGGAATACCTTGTATTCTGTTGCCTTGAAAAATTAATAAAAAACATATTTAAAAAAAATAACCTCAGAAGGAATAGAATGGCTTGAAATAAAACTTCTGGTGGAATGTTGGGTATTGCAGTTCTGCTGATGATATCTGCAAATTTGTTTTTACTAGCAGTGCAAGTCCCTTAAACTGTGGACACAGAAGAAATATCATTGTCCCATTATTTCAGTATTAGCAATAAGTAATAAAAATTGGTTGATATACTAGCACAACAAACGCAAACCATTGCCATGAACTGCGAGCCCATTAAGGCATCAAATCAGTGTTTTGTTGTTATTTTGTTTGTTTTTAACCTTTCAATCCGAAATGATACTTTTCAGATTACAATGCTGATGCATTTCAGCCTCTCTTTAGTGACAATCTTTTTTGTCTTTCTTTGCAGTTTAGCACAGTTGTATGTGAATATTTTCATTCCTGCCTTACCGGTAAGCTCATTGAAAGAGTGGTGGTTTCTGTTCTTCAATTAGTCAGCCATACCTGACACTGTGGTTATAAGATCCACTGTATTATTTGCATTTGGAGATGTGTAAAGCTATTGAGCAGAAGACCATTTCCAATAGTATCTTGCATAATACTGGTTATTTTTCCATTAATTATATTTAGTCCATGGCACTAATTAGCCACAATTGCGTGAATAGTTTTGCTCTAAGCTATAAATGCCTGAGTCATGTCTATTAAAAATATGCAATTTCAGCTGACTGGTGCCATTTTGTTTTTGTGCAGTCACCACATTGAGCAAAAATAATGAAAACTAAAGCAGCAGTGCAAGAAAAAATGTTTTTTCTAAAAGCTTGTTTCTGCTACAATTACTAAAAATATTATATTTGTCAAATCGGCTCTACAATGCCAGTTCGACAACAATTTCGTCGACTAGCATCACAGCAACGGAATTTATGTCGAATGCAAGTTGCGGTTGACACAAATCCTGAAGGACCTCAGTCTGTTTTTCTATCAGGGGGCTTCGACTCCTGACCCCCTGTTCTAAATATAATCAACTCCGAGTCACAGTTGATTCGGGGAGGGGGTGCAGAACCAGGAAACAGTGTACCTGGGTCTCTGGCACACCAATACAGCGAACTGTTGATGTTGTCAGCATCGACTTGGTTCTCTGTATTGGTGTCGCTGTTGGGGAGGTATACCTATCAAATCTACTTGTCTAGGTGCCTCCTACACTGTGCACCATGGCTAGGCTATTCACAAGGGCTTAGTGGTTGCTAAACAAGTTAGTGACTCGCTAACACCACTTTGTGGGCTCAGTGCAGGAAGGGTCTGCAAAATGCCTTATTGGATGTCATGGTTAGAGAGTTACTAACCCATTATGACTGGCCCTAAAATATGTTGCTGTGACATTGCAAAGCAACTGTTAGTGCCTTGCATATAAGCGCATTGGCATGTTGACAAGTTTTGGGAAGTGATAAGTAGCTGTCAGTACCGTGCTAATTACTACCTCCCAAAACCTGTCCTTATGACCTCTGCCCCCTCCAGCCATGGCCCGTTTGCCCGAACACACCTGACTGCTATATTTCCACTACTGCAGGTGTCTAGAGGTCTTTCCTGCCCTTGAACACCCCCAACTGTAATTTTGTCAGTATCCATGGTGACTAGTGGTCTCTTCCCCACTGGAACACCCTTGACTGTAATACTCACAGTATTGGTGGTGTCCATTGATCCCTCCCACCCCTCAGCTTTGAATCCCTCTCAAACCCAGTAACCCCCCCCCAAGATCCATGTCCCTTCATGGCGACTGGCAAAGACCCTCTACTCACCTCCATGGGTGGCTACTGACTGACAGTTCCCGACAATTCCCAATCACGCACCTACTATAATCAGCTGTGATTACAGTAGGTGCATGATCAGGAACTGTCATTTAGCGGCCAACCATGGATGTAAGCGGAGGTCTGTGCTGGTCACTATGGAGGGACTTGGACGTGGGAGGATGCTGAGTTTGGGTGGGAGAATTCGAAGCTGATGGACCACTGGACACCAAGAATTCTGCAGGTATTACAGTCAGGGGTGTTCAGGGAGTGGGAGGGACCACTAGACTCTAAGGAGTATAGCAAAATAACAGGCAGGGGTGTTTGAGGGGGAGGGAACACTAGACACCAGGGATGGTGGAAATATGACAGTTAGGAATACTTTGGGGTGGGGCCAGGGGCCACTAGACACCAGAGATAGTGGAAATCTAACAGCTGGGAGTGATCTGGGGTGGGGGGAACCCCTGGATCCCCAGTGAGGAAGCCCTGACACATGCTGGGGAGGGGGGGTTCTAAGTCAAATGAGGTAGCCATTTTTTTTTCTTCAGAAAAAAAAATTATAAAATACAGTGGCACTAGACAAATTTACCACAAAAAACCTAGAATATGTCTAGAATATTTTCTAGTGAACAAAGGGTAGGTCAATTTTTTTTGCTCAATTTCATTGCACTGCTGCTTTAAATACGGTGAAAATACTTTTTACAGTAATGCAACAATAACAATTCAATTGTCCCTCTGCTCCTCTCTCAGCTTTATGCTGCTCCTCTTCTTCTTGTTCCCCTCCTTTCCTAGGAAAGTCTTATCCCTCATCTTACCCCATTGCTACTCCCCCTGTAGTGCATACCCCTCCTCCTCTATTGTGTAAGCTCGACCCCCCCTCCTTCTACCAACTTCTCTTTTCCTCTGAACTTCTTGTCTATCAGATATATTCCATATGTCCCTGTCTTCCCCTTCCCCTCCTGTTCTACCTGTACTTCCCTCCCTTCTACATGCTTTCCCTCCTCACCTCCCTCCTTTTCTTTTCCTTCACTCCCCTTCTCCAACCCTCCCCTCTTCCTGTCTCCCCCTCTCCTCCATTCTCCCTGTCTCCCTGTGCCCTCATTCCTCTCTTCATCCTGTCTCCATCTTGTATCTCTTAAATCTAGGTCCTCACCCACCCACCCTCCCTCTCTCACCTCACCCCTACTCTCCCTCACAAGAGCCACGGACACTGATCTGTCCCAGTTAAGCACCTCATCTCGCTGCTGCTATTGGTTGCAGGAGACACTGAACCCACTCCTGGCCCTGCTCACTCCTCTCCCACCTGCCTCCCCAAAGAATTGAGAGTGGCATATCTCAGTGTTGGAAGCTTCCTCCCGAAGGTGGACCTGCTACAACTGCTCATGGTTAACCTTCACTCTGGCATCCTACTTATTTCCAAATCTTGTCTTTCCTCCAAGATTCCTGACAATGCAGTCACTGATACTGTGGTCACCATACCTGGGTACTCCATTACCCACCAGGGTTGTGCCCATAGGGATGGTGGTGTTGCCATTTACCTATCTTCTGCCATCCATTTTGCCTCTATACTCTCTATCTCTTCTCCATCTGCCTATGAATGTTTACTCCTCAAACTCTACCTCCCATTCTCTATTCCCATCTTCATGACCAGTGTCTACTACTGCTGCCTAGGTCTCTCCCCCTCTTCTATCACTGACCTCCGCACTACTATCTCTACTCATGCCTCATCTGGTGAATTACTCATCCTTGGAGACTTCAATTTAAATTGGCTCTCCCCATCTCATTCCAAATTCTGCCTAAACATTAAGTTTCTTAATCTGTCCCAACTGATCACTGACCCTACTCACCTCAACCATAAATCTCTTACTAACATCCTGCTGCACTGGGTTCTTGTCTCCCACCTCCAATGGATTATTGGTGCCAGCACCCTTCCAGATGTCCTCAGTGACCACCATCTAGTCTATTGCATCTGCAGACTACACTACCCCAAGACCCCTCCCAAGCTTCTCCAGATCCAGTCCTTCTGCTCACTAGATTTATCCTCCCTCCCCACAGACTTATTTATTTTATTTATGTATTGAAATGTTTCACCAGGAAGGCACGCTGAGCAACAAGTTGCTCATCTCCTGGTGTGACCTGGGGTGAGGAGTCCCTCTGCTCTGCTTGGCAGCTACTGACTGGTCACCATCTCCTCTGCCAACTTCATTGATTCTGCCCTCAAATATTTTATGTTTAAATTCCAGTTTATCTGGGACAAGCATGCTCCTGTCAGAAAAGCCAGGGTCCATGGTTCCCACCTGCCCTGGGTCTCTGCAGAATTACTGGTCTGCCACCATGCTCAAGATCTTCCTTGGAAGGTCCACAAGTCTTCTGGCTTCCCAATTGATGTACTCACGTATCGTGCCCCTTGTAATGCCTGTACCAAAGCTATTAGGCTTGCCAAGGTGGAGTACTTTGTCTCCACTTTCCAGACCAACATTAACCATCCCTCAAAGTTCTGGAAGGTCATCCATGTCCTCTTCTCCTCCTCCCCCACCCCCACCCATTCCTTTGCCCTAGTCCTCAAAATATGTGATGTCACCATTTTTGACCCCCTCTTTGTTGTCTCTGAGTTCAACACTTTTTTTACCACCTATGCCTCCTCCCATCTCTCCTCAATTCCTCCCTCCTCTCCTCATCCCTCCTCCCCCTGCCTTCCCTCCCTGATTCCCCCTTTCTCCTTCTCTCCTATATCTTCTGCTGTCACTCTCAAGTCCTTCCTAGCCCTAAACCCTCTCAAGGGCAAGAGTCCTGACCACCTTGACCCCAAACTCCTCTGTCTCTCTTCCCATGCTATTGCTCTACCACCCTCCTCTCTTTTAAACCTCTCCTTCACCCTTGCATCTGTCCTTGATGCATGGAAAAATGCTACTGTCGTACCCCTTCCTAAAGGTGGTACCCTATCCTGTCCTGGGCAATTATCACCCTATCTCGCTGCTTCCCACCTGTGCTAAAGTCCAAGAGCACTTAGTTCTTTCTTAACTATCCTCTTTTCTTGATTCATCCTCTTCTTCACCCCTTTTCAGACTGGTTTCCATAAATTCCACTCCACTCCACTTCCTCCTCCCTCCTATGACTCACTGACTCCATTCTCCCTCTAGCATGGATCATGGCCCTACCACCTCCACTGTTTTTGTTGACTTAGCCAAAGCCTTCGACACCTTAGCCCCCACCTTCTCCTCTATGTAAGGGAAGAGATCAAAGTAATGGAACTTAAGAGCAAACAGGGAGTAGAGGAGGTACTGTAGGTCATCCTGGAGACAGGAAATGGCATCACAATCCACACGGGGGTTATATACAGACCCCCATCTCAGGGGGAGGCAATGGACAAGAAAATGATAGAAGGCATCCTTAGAATGGCAGAAAAAGGGGAGATATTTTTGATGAGGGACCTGAATATGCCAGATGTTAACTGGAGCACCTTTGCTGCAGCCACATCCAAGAGCAGAGTCGTTCTTGATACTCTACAGGTGGCATGCATTAGACAGCTAGTGTTGAAATCCACTCGAGAGGGAGCAATCTTAAACCTGGTACTCTCAAATGGGGATGGAGAAAGGATCTTGGATTTAGAAGTGGGTAGCCATCTGGGAACAAGCAACCACCAAACAGTGTGGTTAATGATAAATGCAGCCATAGAGTTAAGCCATACAAAAGCAAGAGTATTAGACTTTAGGAGGGCTGACTTTTGGAAAATGGGAGAGTGCCTCAGAAAAGCACTTGCAATTGGGAAAGAAGGAGGGGTGGAGAAACAATGGGGAAAAATCAAAACAGCCATCACAGAGGCAACAAGCCTTTGTTTGAAGCAAATCAACAAAACAAAATGGAGGAAAAAACACTATCATTCTCAAAAGAGGTGGTGGGGTAGGTTAAGGAGAAAAAGGTAGCATTCAGGAAGTATAAGGAAACACAGAAGGAGCAGGACAGAGAACTGCACCAGTTAAAGCAGAAGGAAGCAGGGAAGACAGTCAGAATAGCAAAGGCCCAAACCAAGGAAAAGATAGCCAACTCAGTTAAGAAGGGAGATAAAACATTTTATAGGTACATTAGAGAGTGAAGAAAGATGAAGGGAGGGATAGTGAGGCTTAATAAAGGGAAGGGAGGGTGGGCAGGGATGACAGTGAAAAAGCAGGGATACTGAATGAATACTTCTGCTCAGTATTCACAAAAGAAGAGGAGGGGGAGGTACCTAAAGCAAAGAATAGAAGCATTGTGGATATGGGGGTTATACCAGTTCATTCACAGAAGAAAGGGTCCTGAAAGAACTCCTAAAACTGAAGGTGGACAAAGCAATGGGGCCTGATGAGATTCACCTTAGAATTCTAAAAGAACCAAGGAGAGAACTAGTGACACCACTGACTACACTTTTTAACAAATCATGGGAGGATGGTGTGGTACCTGAGGACTAGAGGAGGGTGGATGTGATTCCCCTTCACAAACGTGGGAGCAAGACAGAGGCAGGAAACTACAGACCTGTTAGTTTGACCTCAGTGGTAGGGAAAATGATGGAATCACTTCTGAAGGATAGAACTGTTGAGTTCCTAGAGGCCAGTGGAACACAGGATCCAAGGCAGCATGGATTCACAGTAGGAAGGTCATGTCAGACGCATCTAATTGATTTATTTGACTGGCTGACAAAAGTAATAGACTAGGGAGAGGCCATGGACCAGTGGTGTAGCCAGACATTTCAGATTTGTACACCAACCTGCCACACTGCTACCCCCTTCCTCACTGTTGTTCATGCCTGCCACCTCACGACATGAGTCCAAGGTTCCTGGCTCCAATCAGATGATTCCCACACTAGACCTGCTGTCTGTCTGCACTACTAGTGTGGTGCTCACCGCCCACTGGTAAACGCCACTGACACCACCATGAGTCCAAGACCACAGCAGAAATTTCTTCTCTCTCTCCGTATGTAGGCAGATTTTCTTCACTTGCAACTCCCATGAAGTCTTCATTCTTTTAGCTGCCAGTCTGTTCTTCTGTCTGCTGCTCCTCAGTTCTTTTATTGCTTCTCTCACTCCCAGTACAATTGAACTAATAGTATGGCTTCTAACTTTGCTGGGGCATTTAAACTCGCTGCTCAAGACTTGCCACACCCCCTACCAGATGCCACAGTCAATCATTATGTAGGCAGACCATGCGGACCTAATTGAAACCTTCAGCTTCAATGTCCACAGTCCACTCTGCCACCCCCCCCCAAAACAAAGCTGAAAGAGAAAAGAAAAGGCCTGAGAAGCCAAACAAAGGAATTTAAATGCAGTGGATTAGAGAGGGTAGAGCAATGCTGGCCAGCTTGTTTGCTACCTCCTGATACGGAACTTGGTACACCATGGCTTACTTGGATTATCAGTAGCTACATCCTTGCTATGGACATGGTCTACCTGGACTTTAGCAAGGCATTTGACACAGTCCCACACAAAAGATTAATAAATAAGCTAGCCAGCCTTGGAGTGGGTCCCAGGGTTGTAACCTGGGTAAAACACTGGCTGGACAACAGGACACAGAGGGTAATAGTAAATGGAGTCCACTCTGAAGAAAGGGGGGTTACTAGTGGGGTACTCCAGGGTTCATTAATGGGACCAGTCCTCTTTAATGTCTTTAAAGGTGACATTGCAGTGGGACTGGAAGGGAAAGTATGCCTCTTTGCAGACAACACAATGATCTGCAACAGGGTTGATACACAAGAGGGGGTGGAAAGGATGAGAAGGGACTTGGCAAGGTTGGAGGAATGGTCAAAAGTATGGCAGCTTAGATTCAGTGCAAAGAAGTGCAAAGTAATGCACCTGGGAAAAGAAAACCCGGGGAAGAGTACACAATGTGTGGGGAGGTACTAACAACAACAACAATGGAAAGGGTAGTCATGACAGATGGCTTAAAGGTAGGCAAGCAATGTGAGAAGGCAGTAAGCAGGGCTGGGTGGATACTGGGATGCATAGGGAGGGGCATCACCAGTAGAAAACAGGAAGTTGTATCCCTCTTTACAGACAGTTGGTGAGACCCCATCTGGAATACTGCGTGCAGTTCTGGAGACCTCATCTCTGCAAGGACATAGACAGGATGGAGGCAGTCCAGAGGAGGGCAACTAAAATGGTTCAGGGTCTGCACCAGAAGCCATATGAAGAGAGAGAGAGACTAATGTTTCTATGTTTGACAAACTTACAGCAGTTGGACATTCTACAGTATATCTGCTACTAACTGGTTCTGCTCCAACCTTGGTGGTAGGACTCAATTGGTTAGACTCTATAATTCCTCATCCCCTCCACTCCCTATCATCACTGGTGTCCCCCAAGGCTCTGTCCTTGGCCCAATACTCTTTTCAGTTTTCCTGAATGACCTCTCTGCTGCATGCATCTCTGCATCCATCCACATGTACACAGAAGATACATACAGTTCTTTACACTTCTGATTCCTCCCCCCTGATCTGATAGTCAAGCTTCAGCAGGACTTCGACAATGTCCAGCACTGGTTCTGTTCAAATTAGCAGTCCCTCAATGACAAAAAAAATGGTCTCCATGACTTTTGGCACTAGGCAGAAGCTTTCAAAGCTTACTGAACTTCCCTCCTTCCACACCCTAGATGGGATTACAATCGATGATGTTCCCTCCTTTAGGTACCCCGGGGTATGGCTTGATTAACACCTTGACTTCTTTGGACATGTGGATGCCATCCACAAAAAACTGTGGTTGCACCCCCCTACGAGCTTGTAAAGCCATTATCCAGCAAATGATTCTCCCCATTTTTGACTGTAGAGATATTGCCTACAGTGCTGCTCCTAAGTCCACCCTTTCTAGACTGGATTTCCTCTTCCACTCCTGACACTTTGCTTTGCCCATTCCGCACTCACCATTGTTCCCTTTGTATCTCCCTCTCCATTCCTTCCCTTGAAGCAAGGCATCTCTCTCACTGTTCCTCCTTTATTGCTAAATTATGGCTGAACTCTCTCCCCTCTTCTCTCACCTTGCTTCTATCCCCCCTCCTTCCCACTATAACCTTTGCAACTCTGATTTCCTCTCCCTTGCACTTCCTAATAAGACATCCTGAGCTGGTCAGGCTGCTTTCTCCTATTGTTTCTCCAAACTATGGAATTTTCTCCCCCTCTCCATCAACTATGCCTCTTCCCTATACTCTCTCTCTCTCTCTCTCCTCTTTTCTCCTCAAGTTCTCTTCTCTCCCCTGCAACTGCCCCGACCCCCCCATACCTCTCTTCCTTTCTACTCCTTGCTTCTCTCTCTCACCTTGTCTTTTACCCTTTCTACTCTAACTCCTCACCCTCTATCCTGCTGCCAATCCCCTTTTCCCCAGCTCCAAATAGACTCTTCTAATATCTACTGGTTAGCTTAGCTTCCATGTTCCTGCATTTCTGCACTGTGAACCTAACTGCATCCTCCTGTTTAACTTCAATATGAATTCTATTAGACAGTTTATGCCAATGTAAATCATTTATTTTTATGCCTTGATGTTACTTGTTATGTATGTGATGGTTAGCATGTTTTTACCTGTTATGTATTCAGTTCTAATTGTTTATCTGTAACTCTCCTACCCCTTCCCCCAGGACGCATCTGGAAATGAATTGTTATCAGCTTAATATGTCTTTTCTGGTGAAATTTTTAAAATAAACAAATTGTTTCAAAATACTTAAACTAAATTCATATTGCAATAAATAAATCATTATGAGTGTTATGTTACGCTATACCTCCCAGTCCCTCATTATGCAAGAGTGGAATAGTGCTACTGTTCCAGTCAGTGAGGTGAAAACAAAATGTTGAATATTGTTAAAATATGGTATATACTGCTGAGATTGAAGTCCTTTGTGTCTTACACATGCTTTTCTTTTTTTATCCTGAAGGCAGCATTTATGTATCAGCTACTGTCAAGATATCTACAAAACCAGGTAAACTGTCATGAATGTGCATGTCTGCTGTTTGTTCTTGAGTTTACAGATCACAGGCTGGGTTTTACAAAACCACCTGTACAGGTTCCACTATCTGATGCATACTTCAGCCACAGTACACTCAGACTGTGCATCAACAAATTTTATTATCCTACCGTGAATTGTACTGCCCTGTTTCTCTGCTAAACATAGATTCGAAGCTATTTACAAAAATTTTAGCCACTAGAGTTAACAAATTTATACACGAGGTAATTCACCTTGACCAGAGTGGATTTATTCCAAACTATCACCTGTTTGATAATATTAGGCATCATTTAAATATACTGCACTATTATTTTATTTATTTATTTTATTTAGTTTTTGTTGACCGGGTAAGTGCACTAGACAAATTCTGCCTATTTTCAGGCACGACCTGGGGAGGGGGATACAGGTGAAAGCCAACTGACCTTGAACCAGATTAAGCTGTTGGTGGCATTTTTAGTGAATGGGGGAAAATTTGGCCAGGGTGCCAGGGAAATTCCCTTACACTTTTTGAGAAGTACCATGGGATCTTTAACATCCACCTGAACTACCACCAGAACAGGAAGATGGGACCACAGTTTAACATCTCATCTGAAAGATGGAACCTCAGGAGGGCAGCACCCCCTCACAAACCTCTCAACTGCTATGATTTTCACCCTCAGATTTGCCCTTGCTCTGCATAGGTTTACTGATGTTCTTAATAATGTTAGAGCTATTTCTGGACACACAAACTATTAAATCATTGAACTAAGCTGATAGAAACATTTCTTACCACTAACTATATGGGGCCCACTATTTGTAGACATATTATTGTTTAAAATAAGAAAGTGCTACACATTCTGGTCATTTGCTATGATTTTTGAAGGACAGTGCTATGATTTTCTTCATATGTTCGTATTTTCTTAAGACATGGACTCGCCATCTGAACTTAGATCTTCACAATTTTAGAACTGTTTGCATGAGAGACACTCTTACGGTTATTACAGATTGAGGGAACTTTCCCCAACAATCAGAGTATTCCTTTCCTCTGCATGGGATACACTTTTATTCTGTAAGATGTGTCTCACATGCAGCTGCCTTGGGAATGGGCATGTTTGGGTAGATTTAAAAAAAAAATGTTAATATATTAGTGCTCTATTTTGATCAATGATATATTAATACTGCCTCTGAGACCATTCTTACAGTTGTAAGAGTGGTCTCACATTCTAAGGTATCAGAACGCTTAGCTTCAGTTTATGGTTTTCATATCCTAAGAATGCATGTGATACAACTGTAAGAGTGGTCTTAGCAGTGGTATTAACACATATAAAAGTGTATGAAATATTTAGAAATAAACAATTGTTATTGCCTAAAAATTGTCATGATTTATAGTCTTCATTAAAGAGTTCATTTAAAAGCTATACCTTTTAAAAAGATCATTGCATAAACTGCATACATACTGGACTACAGTACACTGTGATAATATTTATTCAATGTGTGGTGAATATGTTTGGTGCTTGTGCAAACTTACTTTGGCTTTTCTCATTCCCACCTTCAGTAGAGGAGCTGGGCAGCAACACAGGAATGAAGACTCAGCACTAAGGGAGAGAAGGGTGCCAGAGGAGAAAGAGGAGGTGTGGAAGATGGAGGGTTTGAAAACAAGCTAAGTGTAGAGGTAAGGGAAGGCAGGTTTAAATAGGGCTGGTGAGAGGAGTTATTCCGCCACACTGAATCACTGGCAAAGCCCTCCCATCCAATGTGTGGTGAATATGTTTGGTGCTTGTGCTTTGGACTTTCTCATTCCCACCCTCAGTAGAGGAGCCAGGCAGCAATATAGGAATGAAGGCCCATAAAGGGAAGAGTGATAACCTCCTGCAACTCACAGACAGTGTGAACAGTAGCACACAGGAGAGGGAAATTACCCTGTGGAGGAAACCTCCGAGGAACCATGGCTACTGAACTGCCCTTCCTCTGGGCATACTACCAGGAGATAATCCTAAAAGCTTGTCTGATTTCTGTCTTGGATTTGGAATATAGGTTTCGAAATGAGAGGAAGTCCATATTCGGAGCCTTTTAATGATATGGGTGGGAACATCATTTTTGAGAGGCTGAAGAGGCTGCCCCAATCCAGAATGAATGATCTGAAAAGGAAAAAGGATTAAGTATCAATCTTTGAAGTACATTTCTCACGTGTTCCATGAACATTTTGATGGTCATAGGAGAATGATCGGTAGTAGCCAGGAGAGGATATGAGGGTTTAGATGAGACATGATACAGGACGAGTTGATTGAGTATCTGTACTGGGCACCAGTTGTTATGTGTTGGATAGTAGCGATATGAACTCCTTTATGTAGTCTGTCCGTTGTAGATTTTAGTAAGTGCAGGATATAGTTCTCTGCTTTTTTCCTTAGACTGGCAATTGTGAGAAATGAAGAAGAGGCTGATGGAACTGTAAACTCTCCTGGGTGAGAAAACTATAAAAGACTAAGCAAATAGCTGAGGATAACCTGATATTGGGGCCTATTTGCAAAGGTGCTGGGTGGGCTCATGTTAATGCTGTAGCTATGATCAAGTAGATCTTGAATAAGGGGGATGTCTTTGAAAAGTACCAAGCATGTTCAAATATTGCAGTCAAACTATAACTGAAAAAAACATCCATAACTTCTGCAATGAATATCTGGAGATGAATCCTTGTAAATACAGAACAACCACTCCAGTATTTTAGAAAATGGGACCACATTACAAGATCTGATTTGACTGCAGTTGTAATATGCTATGGGGATACAGCTTAGGGACGGAGGAAGCCATTTTCAGGAGATATGAAATAAATGATCGACCCTGAGGAATTAGTCACAAGGCAAAATTAAAATATGCCAATAGCAGTGCAGTTCATGTTTAGCGAAGGAAGAGCGACTGGAAAAGGATTAAATAAGAACTTGGGTCCTATGGGTTTTATCAAGTGGTATCCAGGCTAACTTGCAAACTGAATTGGTTAAAACAAAACAAATTTCTACTGAATACCAAAAAGACTTTTGCCATGCCATTTGGCTCAGCTCCCAGAATCAAGGCCAGTCCCTCTGCACTAAATATCCCATATCCAGATGGCTCCCCTTTGGATGTAATGGTCTCTTTCAAGTATCTCAGAGTAACCCTAAACCCTTCACTGGATTTTAATCTGTATCTGTCAACTACTGTACATGTAAATCAGTGAACACAAAGTTGAGGCTTGCCTATAAAATTAGGTATACTCTTACCACTGCTGCTAGATTGGCTATAGCCCAGGGGGTCCTTTGGCCGAGTCTAACTTATGGACTAGTGACATACTTGGATGTCAACAAAGGAGTCTTACAAAAATAGAACACGTGTTACAACAGCATCTGCCATTTTGTCCTATCTATACCCAGACTTACCCATCATTGCATAATCTACTAGAGTCTCGGCTGGCTCTCCCCAACATCATGCCATTGGTATACCACTGGTTGTACCATAGATAATATCATGAGAACTGGTACACGAGTGACACTGGCCAGCATGTTACGACAAGCCACAGAGGCCTATCCCTTGAGGTATGCGGCTAGATCTCTTCTAGACATACCAAAATATGCTAAGAAAATGGGTGATCATGCTTTTGCATCATCTGCTCCCAAGCTCTGGAGTGCCCTGCCAAGATTTGCAAGATACTCCCAGTCACACCAGGCTTTTAAAAAGGAACTTCATATCTTCCTCATTGGGCTCAGATAAGTGCACATGTAACTAATCTAAAATACACATGCTTATGTAACCTCCACACCACTGTTGGCAAGTTGGTACCCCCCATTAAAAGAACTAGTACCCACATATGGCATACCATTTACTTTTAGCAGAAATACTCATATTGGTCCCACCCCTAGCTTTAGAGTGTATACTAGGCTCATTATCTAAAAAAGAAAAGGGGATGGGGGTACAATTACCAAAATGAACCTTTGTAAATACAACCAGGTCCAGGGGAGAGGATGCTAGGTGTATGCTAGACCTAACTGCTGTGGGGGCCCCAATAACTCCACATAGAAAGCAATGATCAGAATGTCATAGAAACATAGAATTTGATGGCAGATAAGGACCGCTTGGCCCACCCAGTCTGCCCATTTCCCTACCTAATGGATAAGCTGCAGATCCTAGTTAACCAGCAGCCTACTTCTTTCTACCCCCATCTCCTAGAATTGCCTTATGGCTGTCCCATGCATGCTTGAATTCAGTCACTGTTTTTGACTCCACAACCTCCTCAGGGAGGCCATTCCATGCATCCACAACCCTCTCTGTGAAAAAATACTTCCTTACATTACCTCTGAGCCGTATATCCAATGCAGCAGCTGGGATTGTGCAGTGTGGCTTTATTCACAGATGTTACTAAAGCACAAGTGGACCCCCCAATGGTTGGTCACGGCAAAACAAGTACACTCTTTTTCCAGAAACTCTTTGCTGGTGTAACTCCCCTACAAATGGGGGTTCCTAAAAGCCTCCTAGGAACTTGCCTAAGTGTTCCCCCTGCCTGCTGGTGTTCGGCGTTTAAGCCGCTAGAATGGCACTGTGAGTGCTGGTAGATGCTCCACATACTGTCTCTTTAAGAGCTGTCTGCTTGCAGACATAATTAATGCTGATGGAGGGGGGACTGGTGTTTCCCTGCTCGAATCCCGCCTGAGCTGCGTTGTAATCGCTCCATTTTGTAGTCGCTGAAAGCTCAAAGGGAGCCCATCTGAAAGATGTAACTGTTTGCCTGTAATCATTTAAAGCGCTGGTGAAACTGCAGTTTGTCTAACCTGCCTTTATTACAGCTGGGACTCTGTGTGTTGCCCCTCCATTTTGGACTTGAACTGCTGTGCTGGGCCAATTGGGTTAAGGGAGCCCTAAAATGGAGACTGCTTGGGCCAACCAGAATTGGGACTCACACTGGAGCCGGATTACAAAGTGAATATATGGCTAGTGCTCATGGGAATTGTAGTTTGGACCTTGGCGTCTTTTTGCACCAACAGAGGGAGCTCTGGAGTGATTGACAGCCAAACTCTCCAACTGGACCTGTTGAAACCTAAGGGAAATGCCCTGAACTGAAGCTGGAGAGGCAGATCGTTAGTGGCACTGAAAGGAGTAGGAGCTCTGTATTTTTCTGCGGTGTACAGTTTGCTCGGGAAGCACTTGAGAGACATTGAAGTCGGCCTGCAGCCGTTGTGAGTGCCAGTTTGGACTGAATCCGAGTTGTGAGGAGAAAGAAACACCAGAAGTGTGGAAACCAGGCTCACCCTGTAGAAGACTAGAGAAATTGCTGAATCGCGCTCGGTCTGTCAGGAACTGAAGCTGCTGTGTGTGCTCCCAGGTATTTTGCAGTAAGTATGATCGGGATCGAGGAGCAGCCTGCCTGGTATAGTACTGTACTTTCCTTTTACATATGTATGTGAGTAGTGCTTGTGGGGAATCGCTATTTTCAATCCCCTGTACTGTGTGCTGTGTGTTGAAGCTGGAAGCAAACTCCAGCTTGTCTCGGACTAAATCTGTTTGCTATCAACTGCTGTGGGGTCCAGTCACAAGGACCTTGTCTCCATGCCCTGTTGTTTCTGACAATCCAGAAGAACATCCACCATCCAGTTCTCAGCTTGGGTATTGTGAGTACAAATCAGGGTATTCCCCTGCAGCCTGTTATCAATTAAAAGTGTATCATCTAATTATTGTTGTTTCACTTCTTCATGGACTGAGCCATCCGGCTCCGGATTACAAGTGGGTGTTATGCATATATTTTCTTCCTACAGGACCCCATCCATCTGCACCTGCCGGCCAACCCTGGGTAATGGACCTGGCTAGCCCTCCTCATCCTGGGTACCCAGAGAGTGACATTTTGGACCCTTGTATACAGATGTGCACAGTACTGTGATTTAATTCTGCTAATCAACCTGATTGCCCCCCTCCCGTGTTACTGTCCCCTAAATAAATCAGATTTGTTGTTGTTATACTATATACTGTCTGTGGTATTGGTACTTATGGAAACAGTATTGTATCTTGCTGTGTATGTTGTTTGACCTTATTTTACAGGGTGTCCTCAGAGACGTGCTGCAGAATCAGTCTCGAGGGTAAGTGGTAGTTTATGAGTGAACAGTGTGTATACGTGGGGTATTGGGGCTGTAACTCCTGTCTACTATGTGAGCTACTAGAGGGAATAAAAGGGGGTCTCAGTGTTCCAGAGGGCTGTGATCAAGCTAGCCTAACCACTACAAACCCTGACCTCTGGGTGGAGGCATCTGCCATATAACCTAAGCCCCTCAACCTGTCCATAGTCAAGCAGGCAGGGGTAGTAGCCCTTGGGATAGTGCCACCTGGGAGTTACACTAGGCAGTACACTTTTCCACAGAAACTTCTCTATCCATTTTTCCCAAAGTGCTTGTGGCCTGAACCACATACCTGAACTACTTTTAAACACATTTCCCAGACTGGATGCTCGTGGCCTGAACCACATTCTTGAGTCATTTCCAAAACACATTTCAAAGTGTAAACTCGTGACCAGAGCCTCATATTTAAGTTTCATCCTGGGCATTGGCCCCTACCCAGGGGTCCTTGGTACCCATCAATGAACCAGTTAGCCCTGCCTTGTAGACTCCAGATGGTGTTCCTCCCACCCACCCTTTTGCCCCAACTGACAGTCTCTGACATTTCTTCAGGGTTACACCAAAAGAAGCCTTCAATCCCACGAAGTTGCTAAAGACTCTGAACTCTAAACTTTAAATTTGACACCGAACTGTATGAGGGATCCTGACAGGTGTGATCTAGCCTTATCTTGGGCACACCCACCTCAGCCAACTCCCTAATGAGAACAGTTTCTGCATCTGTACTCAAATATCTGTTGCTCCTTTCTCAAAGCATGGAGAACAAACCAGAAAACACCCTTTTTCTTCATGGTAGATTTATTAGTATTTCTCACACAATGTCCATCTCAAAAGCAGATGTAAACACTCTAGGACCGTCAGGGGATTGCCCCTTGGATCCACTGAACTGGCAGTCCCTCTCACTCCCCCTGGAGTGAAATCAAGGATTCCTGCTGCAAAAGGTCTCCACCACTTCACTGGCAACTGTAGATTTAATCCAAACTAGGGTGAGAAACACATGTTCCCTGTGACAGAGCCCCAATTGGCAGGCACGGGGTCATAATGTCACAAGACATTATGCAGCATGGCAAAATCGTGCTGCCAATACAGCACAATTTCTGCCATGAGGCATAAGTCCCGGTCCCAGAAGCAGCGCCTGGGTTCCTGAATGCAGTGGCTCAGTCCATTGAGCCACAGCAGCTGCTTGGCACAACCCCATCCCAGCAGCGGTCTTATCCTCTGCCTGGGATTGTGTGAGTGGTGCAATACTGCATACAGCAGTAGACGCAGTATTACACCATTCACTCTTGAGTATAGCACTATCTCGGGTTAGCCATAATGTCGTATGCTATTAAGCGTGCAACATTATGACCTTGTAGGCAACTGGCAGACATCCTGCCACTCTGACTTTCCAACTCAGACTAACTGAACATTCTAAACTTCCCCTGAGCAGCTGACTCAAAAATGGTTATGCTGCTGTGAGTTCTAAATGACATAATCATCCTCACTCAGGCTAACTTGAGTAAACAATGATGTCAGTATGTACAGTTGAAAGCCTCTAATGAGCTCCCTACCAGCTGCCTTTGCTATCTGCCTAAGACTAGTACTAATGGGATTCTATTAACCCCAGGAACTGGGTGGTTACACTGGCTTTCACACAGCAGTACTCATGCACAGTTGTGGGCCACACTACAGGCTGGCAGCAGTGGCACACTTCTGGATCAGCACTCGTTTGCCTTCTGTCACTGGAACAGTCTCTTTCACCAAAGGTGTTGTTTGACACAACCAGTTAACACACAGTTCAGTCTCTATACTTTGTATGTTACAGAAACCTTAAAGTCACCTTTTGATAAATGGCTGTAGAAGCCCCAGGCAGGCTTCCCTTAGCTGGATCTGGCCAGCAGTGCAAGCCCTCCACACACTGTGAGAACTCACTAGTGACTGACTTGTTCTGAATCTGCCCTCAGCCTTTCTCTGGACAAAGGCAACTTCTGACTGGTACAGAGGGCTGTCAGTCACTTGAATTAGTATGCAGAATGTTCACTTGACACCCATGTCATCAGAAAGGTCACAGTCATTGACCCAAAATTCTCTTGGGGCCGAGATCCCTGAGCTCTGATTGGCTGTTGACAGGGTTGGAGGTGTCAAGATGGCATCCTCCACAACACTAGGTGTATTGGCTCCAATAAAAGTTAATGTTTTAGGGCTCAGGACCCTAGTTTACTTTAGCTGACCCCCTGATATAGTAGGCACACCTCTGCCTAGTTATTCGGTCAAGCACTTGGTGGGGTCAGGGTTCCCCCGCCCTGTCAGGAGCTCCATTGTATTTGCTCCCACCAGGCAGGGTGGTTCCTATAGTAGTGGTGGCTGTGAACCATGCCACTAACAGGCACCATGACTGCTAAACTCATGTTCCTCCTGGCTCCCCTCTGTGTGTGTCTCTGGGCCCCTGATGGCTTTGCGGACATCACTAGGGCCGGAACACGTGGAAGAAACATCTGTGAATGTTTGAGAAAACCATGCTTGGAACATATCTGAGAGCATCCAGGCATTTCAAATTCTTGCATATTCCAGGGGTCGTGATGCCATGTTATAGTGTTGGAAACACACGAGGCTGCAATATTTAGTGATGAAGAGAGGCTTGATCATGCAGACCCCTTTGGCATTACTACAAAACAAAAGGGTAATGAGATCTTCGCTGACTTGAAAACCCTTCCTAGCACTGCTTTCAGATCTGCTTGCCATTGTTACATCAAGGCAGCACCGCCAGAACAGACCAGTTTCATCAGTGTTATAGATCTGTTCTGACAGGTCAGCACCCCATCATGTAACACTTCATCTTCCAAAAATCAATCTTTGCCACTGAGTCCCACTAGTGGATATGTGCCGGAGGCGCTAGGAACTAGACCTTTTCAGAGGGCTAGTGCCGCAGTGGGCAGCCTGCATGTACTGTATAACATTGGGCATCAGCATATGCGGCCACTGGTTTACCTCGATGTCAGCCCCAAGTGCCTCAGTTCTTTTTTTCCTGCTGTCAAGTGTGCATCAGTGATGACGTTGCTCACCCTCTGGGTGTCAAAACTTCACCATCTATACAACAACAGTGTGTAATTCTTTAGTTCTAGTGTTTAACATTAGTTTGTTATTTATTTATTTATTTGAAAAGTTTCACCAGGACGTACATATCGAGCAGTAATAGTTAATTTCCAGATGTGCCGGGGCGGGGGAGGATACAAAGGAGGGTGCAAGAAACAATAATTTCAGGTATAACTATACAGAAACATATAACTTATGTTTAGAGCATATACAGTTGGCTTACAGAGTGAGAATCGTATACACACACAGAGCAGACTATACATTTCAGATATATAGTGCAAACAGGCTATTTTCATAAACAATCTATCTACAGTGAAACCAAATCAAATACATGCAAGCCAACCAATTTATTTACAATTTGTACATTCACAAGGGTATATGTATGGGTCAGCTAGAGAAGATGGTGGGATAGGAGGTAAGAAGGGTCAGTCAAAGGCCTTTGCCTCTTCGGGATGCTAAGAACCCTGCGAGGGGACTTGGAATTGGCATGAGGGAAGGAATTAGGAAGAAATATCATCCAAAGGCCTTTGCCCCTACTGGATGCTAAGGGGACAGAGAACTGGCAAAAAGGGAAGGGATTGGTCAAATTGGATGGGCTTTGTAGGAGGAGGGGAGTGGAACTTGAATCGGAGAAGGAGAAATTAGGTGCAGTTGCAGGAAGGGACGATCTGATGGAGTAGGAGGAGTGATAGAGATAGATTGTTATGTTTGTGTCAGTTTAGCCTTATTACATAAAAATAACTTCAGTTTTCTTCCAGCCCAACCATGCATATATGGTCAATGACCATGGAGGATAGTAGGGAGCCTGAAGAGGTATGCTTCTTTGGCAGCAGAGCCATGTCTGGTTCACTATGTCCTTTGCAGATTACAAAACCATCTTCAGGCCTGGCTTCCAAAGAGACAGAAGTGGACAGGTACAAGGTATCTCATAGGATCTTAGAAATACTTTTGGCTGCATGTAAACTTTCCATTAGGAAAGATATACATGGCCAAATAGAAAAGAGTGTCCATCTGGTATTCCAAAACTCACATGGACCTCTTCAGGTGTCCAGCTCATAAGGGTCTGGAATACCTACTGGACCTTTCTGATGCTGGCCTACAGTATTCCATAGTAAAGGTCCACATGTGTGCTATTTCAGCATACCAGGAGCCTCTCAGTACCCTCCCCCTGGCATAGCTGCCCCTGTTCTAGAGGTTCCTCAGGGGGATTTTACACATGAGGCCTCACATCAGGAAGTCAGTAGCTTTATGGGACATCAACCTTGTGTTGGACATGCTCAATTGCAAGCCCATTGAACCTATTGTGACTTGTGGCTTAAAGTTTACAACTTGGAAAGTAGTATTTCTAGTGGCTATCACCTCTGTACACAGAGTATCTGAAATCCATGCTTTGGTCATAGAGCCTCTATATACTGTTTTCCACAGAGATAAGGTAGTTCTCCTTACACCCCCAAGTTTCTACCTAAAATGGTGTCGGCATTCCATCTTCATCAGGCCTAGTCCTGCCTATCTACTTTGCCAACTTCTAGAATGAGGGAGAAAAAAATCTCCAACCACTGGATGTTAAGAGGCTCCTTAGGTTTTATCTGGACAGAACCAAGGACTTCAGACAATCTAAACAGCTCTTTGTCTCCTTTGATCCTAATTGAAAGAGACAGCCTGTTATAAAGTACATTTCTGCCTGGATTTCATTACCTTTGCCTCTGCTATGCCACAGCTCTTGTTAAATTGAAGGGCAGGTTGGCACATCCCTGGCAGAGATATGCTGCAACTTGGAGCCCAGTACATAATTTTACAAAGCAATATGCTCTGAATGTCCATGCCAGGCAGCATGTCACCTTTGGTAGGACAATCCTAAATGGATTACTACCCAGAGTGAGCCCTCAGCTCCGGCTGCCCTAGTCCAGAAAACTTTTCTTGAGCTTTATACTCTGATCCAATAGTGGGAATCAATGGTGAAGCTTAAGTCTTGGAAGATATTAAAATAACGTTCTTAGTGTAATTCTTTATCTTCTAAGAATATTTCACTACTGATTCACGTACCCATCCGCCATCCCCCAGACTTACTCCAGTATGGTTGTGTTGGTCTTCACTCCTTTGTGCTTGGTTTGGACTGTGAAGAAACTGTGTAACTGGAATTGGTGCCCTTCTTATACGGGTCACTAGGGCTAGCTTATGTCCCTCGGTTAAGTACATAGGTTCTTTTTGGGTTATGCTGCTCGACTCCTTGGTAAAAAGGATGCCAACGCAGTTGGGGGATGATGTTGAGGTAAACTAGTGGCTGCATGTGCTGATTTCCGATCTCATGCCTGCATGAATGCTGTCTACAGCAGCATCAGCTCTTTAAACTGTTCTGGCTCCCATTGGGTCCTAGCGCCTCTAGCACAGACCCACTAGTATGAATCAATAGTGAAGGTATTCTTAGAACATCAAGAGTAATGGTGTGAATGTCATTTAAAATTTTAGTTTGGGCTAAAACTTTACTGTGGCTTTATCTTTGCAGAAGCACTCTTCTCCTATGACACACGCTCTCTTAATGTCATGGCAGCATTATAATCACCACAGCTGTTGAGTCAAATTACCTCTTAGCATTCATGAATATCTTTAAACAAAACCATTGTCCCAGAAGCTGATCTAAACTGTGACTCTGTTCTTTCATTATGTTTCAGGGTATAATTCTGCCTCAGGTTTTATGTGGATTTGCAGCGAACCTCCTTAATGCACTAATAAACTACATCTTTATATTTGTGTTGCACATGGGAGTGGCGTAAGTAAAATATCAATTTCAGTTTCAAGATCAATTTCAGCTTCATTTACCCACCTCTGATTCCCTCTAAACTTTTCAGGACTTTCTGCAGCGCAGTAATAAAAGCTTGCACTTCCAAACTGACCAGCGCACAACATGGAATGATCAGCACCGGTATCTAGAATTATATGTCTAATAAATTATTCATGAGGGAAATGCACACTCTGATTGGCTGCTGTACTGGGCATTGATCCCTGCAAAGTGTCTAGCACAGCTGAGACTGGCATGTGTGCTTGTAAACATAATGAAAAAAAAACTATTTTCCCCATTACTACTGCAGTTAGACTTATGACTGCAATAATGATCTTGCAGTCTGTCATTTCTTGGGGATTAATGACCGGCTGGAGGGGCTGGCCCTTGGCTGCAGTCGGGCCACCATCCCCCTAGTCGGTAGTGACTCCCTAGGAAATTACTGTCAGCTTGGTTATTATTGCTCAAATAGTCGTCAGTCTGTCTGCTACTGACAGCAGACTCTCGGGACTACCATTAGATTTAGGAGTCAAAGGGGTATCTGAAGAATTTCAGCATCCCAGTTCAGATTTGTTTACCCCCAGTTCTGTTTCTATACTGTATGTCTCTTATTTTTCTGTCCCTCTGGTCTATAAAACCAAGGCATCCCAGTTTTTTTTTTTTTTTACTTACCCTCATTCTCTTTCTGTACTGTATGTCTCTTATTTTTCTGTCCCTCTGGTCTATAAAACCAAGCCATCCCAGTTCTTTTTTACTTACCCTCATTCTCTTTCTGTACTATATGTTGACTATTTTTCTGTCCCTCTGGTCTATAAAACCAAGAAAGTAAGAGTAAGCAAATATGAACCGGGATGCTGAAATGCTTCCTGTCACCTTTGACTTCCAAATCTGCTATCTAATGGTGCAACAGTTGGTTGGCACATTTATAACAGTGCAATAGAGGGGCTTATATTTTTGTCCCACTTGTCTGTAAAACCAGCTCTGTATGAGTCCCTCCCATTGCAACATTATAAATGTGCCAGCAAGTGACATCATCAGCTGCAGTCAGTCAATTACTCTTTTGTTTCCATAGAACTTTCTGCTCTTTTGTGGCCACCAATGTCACCTATCAGGCTCCCTTCGGCTCCCAACCCTGTCAGCCCCACTCCCCCCCATTGTCTTACCAGTAGGGATGCACAAGAAGCAGGATCCAAGGATGTCAGGAGCCGTCACACTTGGCCACAGAGAAACATAGGCTTTTTCTGTGTTTTCTCCCATCCTGACCCAGAGTTGTGGCTTACACAGTGGGTACATGCACGTGGAGGTGTGCGTACACTCCCAGAACCACATTCTCCCTCCACCTCCCGATGTAATGTTAGTCTTAGATCTCTGCTCTGACACCCAGCTTCCACCAGGCGACAGCCGAGAGTGAGGAAACTTGCCTCTCCAACCAGGGAGATGAGAGCAGCCCAGCATCCGCTACAATCATCTCCCAACCCTCTACTCCCACCACAAACACCCAGCAACCCGAGTTCACTCCCGAACCTAGTTAGCCGGTGCAGCGTGAGGTGTGGCATCCAGCGCCTCAACCCTCAGTGCCACCGGGCCATGCACAGGTACCACTACATGCATTGGCTGCTACTCTGAAAAAAGTGAAGCAGCTCCTCAACGAGCCAGGAACTTCAGCCATCAGGCAGGCAATTCTTGGGATTTTAGCCCTTTCTCTCCCCAGTTCTCTCTCCTCCCTTGGTGTGGGTGGAGCCTACTGCCAGTCTCAGACATATGCAACATCTGTGGAGGGAGCAAGCTTCCCTGGTCCACCACAGGAGTTGCTGTGCCATTGGGTGCTCCACACCTTCCCTCCCAGTCACAGCACACTGCTGAGTGGCAGTTGCTGCAGTATGGCCTGCCTCCTGATATGGTGACTCGAGTTTGCTCCCAGACCACAGACGCCTGCACTGCTGGGTCAAGAGGGCAGCCACAATGTAGCTCCTTCTGCATGTAGCGGTATCAGCCTCAGGAGCCACCCTAAGTCACTGACCAATTGTAACTGAGCACTTCACTGCTTTGAGCACCTATAATGGTACAATGGGGGGGGGGCTACAGACAGCTGGATTTGAAGACCAAGAAGAAAGACAACAAAAAAAAGAGAGGTGTGTACAGAAAAAGAAAAGGAGATGAGAAAATATGAATTTGGATGGTGCAATGTTTCCCTTCCCCTTCAAGTGCTAAACTGATGTTAAGTACCCACTGGGGCAAGTTGGTGCTGGATAGAGCTACTTTATCTTCACATTACCTATTGCCAGGGCTGAATTGTCACCTGCAACAGCTACTAAAGCCCATGTGCCAAATATGTTGTGAGTTCCACAGTTAAATAAGCTGGCAGGAGAAGACTGTGAGAATCCATCACAGCTGCCCTGATAATTGTTACTTGACCTATGTGACATCATTGATGAGCAGCTGGTAGCTAGTCAACGCAATCAATTTCACCTCCCCATCCCCTGTATGTATGGATGTATGACATTCCCCCAAAATTAGATGGAGTATAGAAAACTGATTTGTGGAAACGCCACACAATATAGCATCTCTGTTCTATTTTCAGGGGCTCTGCTGCTGCCAATACCATCTCTCAGTTCACTCAGTTTCTTCTGCTGCTTGCATACATCTGGTGGAAGAAGTTACATGTTGCAACCTGGGGAGGTAGTGTATGCCTTATTCTGTGTACCAAATTAGAACTTATCTACAAGATATGGCTTTTCAGTCTATCCATCTGTTGTCTGTCTCTCTAACACAGGGTCCCTAGTTCTCCGCAGCTTTTCAAATTCAAATGCATTAAAACAGGAAAACCTATAAGAAAAAGCTAATTTTTGTGGGTGTCCTAAGTCATACCAAAATATATGGTATTTGATACAATTCATTTTAATTCAGTCCTAATTTGTGGGGCTGGACCCCTGCACTTCTACAGCGGTACTTGCTCATGGTTGCCTCCTGAACTGTTCACTCCTGTAGCAGAATGCAGTTGTGCCATTTGCCAAAACATCACATGATGTCATCAGTGACATCAGATGCTGAACATGGAGGAGGGACTTTAGGATGAACAAGGAATGGGGTTGGGATGTAAGGAAAGACAGTATGTTTTAAAGATCTGGTTACATGGACCTGTTTTACTGATGGGACACTGTTTGCAAAGACACTGGAAAAAATCCACAGCTCTTACTCTGCATTATTGAAATATTTTATTTGGGAGGATTAGATCCAACTGTGGGATCTATGCATCGACAATTTCTTGTTGACGCAATGTTTCCCCAATGCCACTACATCAACCGCTGATTGCGGTCTGCATGAACCATCAGAGTGCTTCTTTTTTTGTGGAGGCTGCACCCCTCTATGCAGGGGTTATGCCCTGCACCCCCCCACTTATTATTCCTCAACTCTGAGATGGAGCTGATTTGGGGATAGGGTGCAGGACCTTGGGAAAGGGTCCCGGGGTCCTAGGTGGACTTTACAGCGGCATGGCGGTGTTGTCAGTATCGACCATGTCACTGTAAAGTTGTAACTACAGCACCGGTATACCAAACTGTGTATGTAGCAGAAGGAAGTGACAAGTTCTAGATTAGCTCAGCTGGTTTTATCTTCTACAGTGAAATACATCTGAGAAAGAAGGCTTGCTTAAGGGAATCAGGTTTTCAAGAATTGTGGGATGTTCATTGGATACAGTTGGAGCATGGCCCATAGAAAAGTTGGACTAAAACCTGTGACAGTGGAATGCCTTTTCAAGTCGTGGTGGTCAGGCATTTGTGTATTATGTACTTTTTCCTATTAACAATGTTCAGCATAAGCAGGGAATGTTTCCAATGAGCTGATTCTGTGAATATATTTGTATATGAATTTCTTCTTTTAGTAAAAAAATCCCCATACTCTCACAGTAAGTGTCATGGGATTTTCAACTTAACCGAGAGTCAGTATAGCCTAGAGGGTTACATAGATACATAGAAAGTGATGGCGGATAAGTGCCACTCCCCCACCCAGTCTGCCCAATTGTGTTTTTTTATTCTTCTTCTTATTATGCCCTGTACCCTATGCCCATGACTCCTTTGTGCCCGTCCCAGGTATTTTTGAATCCATTTTCTGTTTCTACCCCACCACCTCCTCCTCCTCTGGAAGGCTACTCCAGGTATCCATCAACCTTTCTGTGAAAAAGTATTTACTAACATCCCTCCTAAATTTACCCCCTTAAAGCTACGATTCTGAATACTCAGCAGACCTGGGTCTGAGATCCATAACTTCCACTTGCATAGTCTGTGGGGCCCCTGAGCAAGTCACTTAAACTCCCTGTGAATCTGGAATGCACTGAGAACTGAGCTTCAGCTTGGTGTGTCTTAGCCAGCCTGCATTACCTGCAATGTATTTGCAGCCCAAATGGGCACTTCTTATTCCCTGGAAGAGATTCAGGCAATGAGGCAGACTGTTAACATTAGTTTGCTTATTCAGCCACGAGAGGAGGCTACTGGAGATAGCATGACATTCCAACAAACTATTGACAGTGCTTTGGGAGAGCAAAGTAATGCTGCTGGACTGCCTGCTGAAAATACCTGGAAGAATACTAATGAGTTTAATGAATTGTTGAGAGACTTAATGACTATGATTGGAGACATACTGTAGATTAAATGTATGCTGCTAACTGTATTCTGCTTTCTTTGTAACATAAAAAACATAAGACATGGATATTTTAACTACAAACGAACTGTATTTTGCTTCTCTGTAGTGTGTATCTTAAAACAGTTAAGGTTTATAGCCAAGCTATTTTTTTTTCTGTGCTAATAAATTCAGAAGGTCAAGCTTAGACATCTATGAAATAGTACACCATGCTTAGCTGCCTGCCAACGTTAGGACCATGCGGGGACTGGGGGAGCGGGGTTGGGTGGGTGGTCCACTGGACCACCAGGAAGTCATGGCGACTTGGGTCAATGCTGCGATCGGGTCAGGGCCGGGAGGGGGGTTCTATTATTATATCTTTACTGCTGCAGTGTGCGGCATACTACCGGGGATTTGAGCAAGGGGGGTGGGTAGGTTCTGTGTTTACAACTGTACTGCTGCAATGAACAGCATACTACAGGGGATTCAGGCAGGGAGGGCGAGTTCTATGATTACAGCTGCATCACTGTGATGAGCGGCATATTACCAGGGATTTGGGCAGGTGGGGGTGGGTGGGTTCTTTGCCTACAACTGTACCGCCGCAATGAGCAGCATATTACCAGGGATTCAGGTGGGGGGACACTGTTCTGCTAGGATGCGCAGGCTGCCATGCCGCTGTCTGCAGTATGGCAGCCTGCCTGTGTGTGGCCACCCACTTAAGTCAACTTGTTGTAAACTTATCTTTTGGAGGCGCATCTCTGGACTTGCTCTGGGGATGTGCCGCCAAGTTGGGTTGTGAATGGGGCACCATTTGCATGGACATGCCCCCTGCACAACCCCTCCAGATGCGCCGCATAACATTATGGGTGGTGTGCGGTGCATCTATGATGTGTTGGTGCATCAGCGATGTGCCGGCAAATCATTCCCTTCCAGAATTGCGCCAGTGTGCAAGTCAGGGATGCACCGACGCATCTCGGATGCACTGGGTGCATCCCTTTTTGAATCCTGCCCACTGTATCAAAACTGTAATAATTTCTACTAACAGTTATTTTCAGTTAATGGGATCTCCCATAGGGATAAACCAATTAAAGCTGCAGCTTAATTTATCCAATATACAGATAGACACAACTGCCAAAGTCAAAAAATGAAAGAAATAACCTGAGCAAGTTATATACAAAAGGAAATTTAGTAAAGGAGAAGAAAAACTCTCCAGGTCATTCTTTACTGGAATAAAAGGAGACTCAGCTGTAAATTTCTAGAACAAAAAAGGAACAGAAGTTCGTTAATATTCACATATAAATATCCGTTTCTAATGAATAAAAAACTTCAATTTTCCTAAGCATCTGCCTGAGTGTAACCCCTGACCCCTGCCTTTTTGCAAAATGACAGGTGGCATGCTGTTGAAGCTGACAGCAGTACCTGGTGGGGACTGGGTTTGGGGATGATAAGGTTACTCGGCATAGGGGGCCTAGGTTTGGCTACTCTACACAGGGGCACCCAAGTAAATCCGAACACAGGAAGTAATAACTGTAATGTCCAGAACCGGGAATGGGATTCTACAGTGTGGCTTTTATTCACATCCAAGCTGAACAAACAAAGCATAGACAGACCCCCATGGGGCTACGTTCCTGGTAATGCAGATTAGAGACAACAGAACACTTCTTCATTATTTCCAGCCCTCAGGCTCTGAACCCACCAGGCACACAGCCCGGACTTGCATGCAGCTTTGGGTACACAGCCCGACTTGTACACTACTTGGGTTTTCCCCACTGGCCCGGCTCCCCCGCCAGCCACTTGATCCATGGTCCATTTTGGGAAATGAACCAGTTTTCCAATTGGTGGCTCCCCAAACCACCTTAGAGCCTTCGACTCCTAGAGGGAATTTTCCTTCCAATCCCATGTCTGGGTACTTCCCTCATCACTGGCCAAGTGCATGAGGCAAAGTAGAAATCCACAGAGCAAATCTGTGTAACCCCCCCTACAAATGAGGGTTCCTAAAAGCTTTCCCGGAGCTTGTTTAAATGCTCCATGCCTGGCTGGTGTTCAGCGTAAAGCCGCTTAAATGTTGTTGCCAGTGAGTGCTTTTAAAGCCTCCATGTACTGTCTTTTTAAGGGCTGTCTGTTTGCAGTCATAATCAGTTGAAATGGGGGGTTTGAGTGTTGTTATGCTCGAGTCCCGCCCGGGGCTCTGGAAATAGCTCCATTCTGCCATCGCTAAGTATGCAGAGGGAACTCTACTACAGGATGTAACTATTTGCTGGAAATAGCTTAGGGTGATAATGATAATGTAGTTGTTCTAACCTGCCTTCTTTGCAGCAAAGACTGTTCTGACTATCTCCTCCATTTTGGTCCCGAACTGTCGAATTGGACCAATCAGTACATCGGGACTCTAGTAGAGCCAGCTGACCAATGAGGACTTGCTTAGTAATCCTGGGAAGGGAAGTATGACCCAAGGTGCCTTTTTGCACCAATGAAGACAGGTCTTATAGCCTGGTGTTCTACAGCCCACCCATGGGAATGGGTGGTGCGCGAGTGAGAAGGTCGGCTCCAACTGCCAGAAGGGCAGAGACATAGTGGCTGAGAGTGGGGAAGGAGCCTCTTGCTCCTGCAGCGTTAAGTATTCACGTGGGAAGCGCGTGAAAGGCCTTAGGTGGCCATTAGCATAGTGGACAGCATCGGACTAAATCCACTGGGGAAAGCGGTCAGAGGAGGCTGTGAGTTGTACAGCTACCTACCAGGCTCACCCTGTAGAGGACTGAAGAATCTGCTGAATCGCGCTCGGTCTGTCAGGACAGTGAGGCTGCAGTGAGACGCCCGCATAGCTGTGAGTTCGGTCGGGCCCCGGAAGCAGCTGCCTGGTATGGTGACCCTCTGTTGTTTTTCCATATAAATGTGTGAGGAGGCCGTTGAATCTCAGGCTTAGCCCTGCAAGTGGTGAAAGAGTGGTTCTCTGTTGGAGGCTGTGAGTACTAAATCAGGGTAGTTCCCTGCTAAGGTTGCCAACCAAGACACAGTCGTTTTGTTGTGCTGCAGATTGTACCAATTGAGTTTTTGGCTCCATCTATCCTTCGTAGGAATTGAATGCTCCTTTGTGCCAGGGCCCCAACCAGCTGCATCGAGGAACCAGCCATTAGGGCTTGGGTACCCATAGACAGTAACTGATAGGTTTAGGCCTGTGCACAGAGCCTTAGGTAGTTCAATATATTTTATAGTGGTAAGTCAATCACCCTGATTTCCCCCGGTCCTTGTTACCTCCCCTCAAATAAATCCAATTGTTTGTTTTACAACTGTACCCTGGCTGGTTTGTGTCTTACTGGGGATATATGGCACAGTGAATATTTGATAACTGTACCTTACTTTCCAGGTGGTCCCCGGAGTGAGCCGAGTGGTTCGAGCCGGGGGGTAAGTGTTCAGGGGAACAGCCTTGCAATAAATCTGTGTGAGCCACTAGTGAGAAGAAGGGGGGGTTGCAGTAACCCAGAGGGCTGTGACCGAGTCAGCTTTGACCGTTTTAACCCCGACCTCTGGGTGGAGGCACCCATCAACGGATCTGGGCCCCTTTCCCTGTTGCAGCTGAGACAGGCAGGGGTGGTAGCCCTTAGGATAGCAACCCCTGGGGGTTACATCCGTAGAGGTGGACCAGGTCACTACAGATGGGGGTCTCCCACCTCCAGCTCCCACAATCCATATCCGGCCATTTCTCTGGAAACTAAACAACTTTTTTCTGAAAGCTTGGCAATGTAGATTACTGGGTAGACGTATGTCACATCTCCTCTACATGTCTTGACTTCCACTATGTGCTGGACTTGAACATACGTTTACTTTTGGCTAAGCCTATTACTCTAGGCCTCTCACTACTTCAGTAGTCCAATCCCCACTATCACACAAGTCCAGCGTGAAAACATGGGCCCTTTAGAAAGAGCAGAAACTCACCCTCCGGTTGCAGGTGCCCCACAGGCGAATCACGAAATCTTCTTGTTTCCCAAAACTCTTGGACCACATAAGGCAGCTTCTCCACTAGCAGAAAACCAGGGGGTTGCCTTTGGAATATGCAGGAAACCTTCCTGCCCCATCCCCTGAGGGATGGGGCACTGAGACTCGAATCAGCGGTCCCCACCACTTTAAAACTATCTTCTGTGTTTCTCTTTTAGGTGGAAACACACACCTTTTTACCTAAATGTAGCCCTATGTCAGGGCTGAGGCTCCACGAGCCTACACAGAGCTGCTGTGCTGCTCTCTCAGCAAGCTCCAAACTCCAACTGACCTACAGACTTCTGTTCAAACCTCCCAACATTCTACTCCAACTCCCTGCTGCAGATTCCATTGTGGCTCATGCAGCTGCTACAGTTCTATGGTGATGTCATCCCTCAGTCTCAGCTGAGACTGAGAACAGAGTGAGACAGTGTGAAATCCATTTAACTGGAGTTTCACAAGCTGCCTTCCCTGCCTACCACTAGGTCTTACTGGGATTCTAGTAACCCCGGGTAACAAGGGGGTTACATAAGCATATACAGTATATAAATAAATGGGTATGTGAAGAAGAACATTTCTTTTTCGGTAGAAGGGTCATGGAGGGGGGAGGAGGAAAAGAAGGAAAGACACAATAGATCTACTGTAATTATGATCTCTATCCGAATGCACTCATAATATTACATTGTGACATCATTTTTGATATTTCAAAAAAGACTTCAAGTCCCATCTCTCATTGAGGCTATTGTGTTTCACTGTGTCTGCCGTAAATACCCTACAGTTCCCTCTCTCCAAAAGGAGATGTTGCCTATCTCCACCTCTCGGTGGACTCTGAACCCATTCAAAACCCATAAATTTACAACAACTTGAGACTGAATTGTGCATCTGTAAAAATTGCGTCCCCACTGATGTGTCTGTGCGTTTATTGACTATTGAACAAATGTGTTCCTGCATACGTTCTTTTAAACTTCTTACTGTTTTATCAGTATAGTGCAGATTACAGCTGCACCACAGAACACAAACAATAAAAGAGGTGTTACATGTTATAAAATCATTAATCACAATTTGTCTATGACTGAGTATAATAATTTCGTTTCCTGTCTGCATATATTGATACACGTTACATTTTTTACATTTAAAAACACCCCTTGGTTTCATAGTGAGCCACATCCTTGTTGTGGTTTCTTTCTTGTCGAACATGTCTCTCTCCCACTGACCTCTCTCAATCACCAGGCACCCCAGCCTAATATACCCTAGGGCCTGTATAACGCCACCCCACTAGACAGGAGCTTAAACTTCTCCGACCCAAATATGGCAAAAGAGTGAGGAGAGGGTCACTATAGTAAGCCCTCCCTGGAGGGGGACTTGCATTTAATTTTTGGTGAGGGAATGACGGCTCTTCAGTTTTCATACTAATTGCCAGCAAATTAGGCCTTACGGTCAATCGAGTCTGCTCGAACCTCAGATCCCTAGTTGGGTGCTGAGGCCCTCCTGCCCCCCTTGTGTTCCAGAAACCCCTATCATCCATCCCCACCCCCCTGGGCCAGGCCATCATCTGGTACATCCGCTTTCTGTGTCTGTCCCACCCTCTCTTGAAGTCCTCCACTGTGGATCTCTGAACCAGCTCGCCAGGCAGCACATTCCAAGGGTCCACCACCCTCTCAGTGAAAAACCTCCTCCTCTTTTCCACCCTCACCCTTCCACCTTCCAACTTCAAACCATGCCCTCTGGTGATACCTCCCTGCTTTACTCTAAAGACCCCCTCCATGTTTACCCTATTCATTCCCTTGAGGCACTTGAAGACCTCAATCATGTCCCCCCTGTCTCTCCTCTCGTCCAATGAAAACTGGCAGAGCTCCTCAAGTCTGTCCTCATACGTCAAATCCCCTAGTCCTTGTATCATCTTAGTTGCCCTCCTCTGTACCCTCTCCAGGAGCTGTATGTCCCTCTTCAAGTGTGGTCTCCAGTACTGTACACAGTACTCAAGGTGTGGTCTAACCAGTCCATTGTACAGTGGCAGAATCGATTCCCTGCTCCTAGAGGTGATCCCCTTACGATGCATCCCAACATCCTGTTTGCCTTGCTAGCCGCTCTCTTGCACTGCTCAGAGTTATTCATACATGCATCCACCATGACCCCTAGGTCTTTTTCCCCTGTTGAGGCCTCCAGTGCCTCCCCTCCCAGGGTGTACCTGTGTTTAGGGTTTCCCCACCCAAGATGTAACACCTTGCACTTGGTGATATTGACATTTAATTTCCATGTGTGAGCCCAGCTTTCCAGGGTGTCCAGGTCCCCTTGCAGGGCCAACCTCCCCTCTTCCCCCTCAACTACCGCTCCCATCTTGGAGTCATCAGCGAAGAGACTCATTTCACACCCTATACCCTCCCTGATGTCCGATATGTATGCATTAACAGGATCGGAACCAGGACCGAGCCCTGTGGTACCCCAGTACTGACCTTTCTTGGGTTCGAGAGCTCCCCACCGACCACTACTCTCTGGGTGTGTCCAGCTAGCCAGTTTTCAATCCATCTGACCATCAAAGAGCCTACTCCCAACCCCGTCAGTTTCTCCACCAGACCATTGTGGGGGACAGAGTCAAATGCCTTGTTGAAGTCCAAGAATAATACATCCACAGGCTTTCCCCTGTTAAGTTCTAATGTTACCCATTTGTAGAACTCCACAAGATTGGTTTGACATGATCTACCTGGCACAAACCCATGTTGCCGACTAACCAGACCTTCCACCTCCTCCAAGTACACCCCCAATCATTCCTTTAGTGTACTCTCCATTAATTTTCCCACCACTGAGGTCAAACTGATGGGTCTATAGTTACCTGGTACTTCCCTCAACCCCCCTTTATGGATTGGCACCACATGTGCCTCTCGCCAATCCCTAGGTAGCCTCCCTGTCTCAAGCGACCTGTTGAAGAGCTCCGCCAGAGTGCAGCCAGTATGTCTGCCAATTCCATAGTACTCTTGGATAAATGCCATCCGGTCCAGGAGATTTATCTTTCTTTAGGGCCTTGAGGGCTAACCACACCCTTTCGGTGGAGATAGCATCATCTGTCCCCTCCACCTTACTGGCCTTTTTGTCCTTATCCTGATGTGACACCCCTGGGGTACCTCAACCTCCCTCTTGCTCCATTTCTGTTGCTCCCCTGATCCCACTCACTACTGCTTCTATCCCCATCATGCCTTGCGTTGTAGATATCCCATCCCCCTCCCTAGTGAACACAGCGGCAAAGTACTCATTTAATACCTCTGCCTGGTCCCTCGCCTCTTCCACCCACCCTCCTTCTGATCTCAATCTGCCGAGATGGCTCTTAGTTTTTCTTCACTCCCTAATGTACCGGAAGAACCCATTTTCCTCTCCATGTATCCCCTGTGCCAGCTGCTGGTCTTTACTGGACTTTGCCCCCCTCACCATCCAGGTGACTTTTCTAGATGCAAGATGGTACATTTCCTTTTCCCTATCCCCTCTTGTTGTTTTATATTTTTTGTAGGCCGCCTTCTTTTCTCTGACCGCTACCTGAACCTCACTGGACTACCAGCATGGTTTATGTGACCTTGCTCCCTTACATTTCACCTTAGCGCAGGTCCTGACTGCCTCATGAAGTCCCGGTTTTATGACCTCCCATCTCTTTTTCACATTTGTCATTGATGTAATACCCTTCAAGTGATGCTTGAGAATATTTCCCATGCCCACAAAGTCTGCCCCCCGAAGTCCACTGCCAGTGTCCTAGATCTCTCCCCCCAATGCTTATTTGAAACCAGACAGTATTGTGGTCGCTCCCAGTCAGGGGATCTTCTACAACCAGATCCCTTACCAGATCCCCATTTGCCAGAACCACGTCCAGGACATGTCCCTCCCTTGTGGGCTCCATCACATGCTGTGTTAAGAACACATCCTGGAAGCTGTCCAGCAGCCTCTGCTCCTTGGCCACCTTAGAGGACATGGTTCCCCAGTTTGTACCTGGCATACTAAGGTCCCCCATCAACACCACACCTTCCTCTTTTGGTCCACACTGGGCAATGATGTTGTCCAGCAAACCATCCTCCAGAACATCACCCATCCTGGGGGGCCTATATACTACACCCAGCTTGACCTTACCTCCTGCTGGGGTTTGTAAGGTGACCCATAAGGCCTCCATGTTTCCCTCTGCCTCTTCTACCCTAGCAATTTCTATGTCATCTCTAATGAACATAGCCACTCCACCACCTCTGCCCTCCTTTCTATCCTTCCTAAGCATAGTGTACCCCCGCACATTACGGTCCCAGTCATGGTTTTTGTTGGCCCACATTTCCATGACAGCCGCCACATCCACCCCCCATTAGCATGTTGGAAATGTGATGGAGTGAGGGAGGTGGAGAGAGAGTGCTGTCAGTGACAGCGTCAGTCAGCCCTCATAAGTGTTCCCTCTGATGCCCTTCCCCCAATAAAACAATGCTTTTCTGTGTAACTTGCTACATATTTTGTGCAGATGTGAGGTGCTTTTAACAAACTGTTAAAATGTTGGTGAGGGAATGATGAATTTCAATAACATGTGACAATCTGAAATGGGGATGTCAGGCAGGAATGACAACAGGAGCCTAACATTCATGGTCAGGGCGCCACAAAAGGTAGAAACCGGCAATACAGCATACACTGTAAATCAGACAACAGAGAAGCGATAGCAGTGCTAACTGAAAGCTCTCTCACTGCTGCACTGCAGTGCTATGAGAAACATGGACTCTGTTCAATACTTCCTATGACATCACCTGCCTTTCAGACTGATGGCTAATTCAAAATGGCGGCAAGAACGTAATGAAAGCAGACCTGTAGCATTTAGAAAAAAAAAACATTTATAGCTAGCCTTCATACAGCGTAAGGAAGCCAAATCAGCAGACTGAGAGGAATATCGTCAAGGTCTCTTTAAAAAAAAACAAAAAAAACACATTTCCACTTGGACAGCCACCAGAGATGGCAGAAGGGACTTTAATTTTTCTATTCTGTTTAACTATTTCACTGTATTTGTTTGTAAACCTTGCTGTGTTAGTATTTTACTCATTACCTTGTAATCTCTCAGGTTATGCCTCAAATTAGGCATTTTATTGTCTAGCATACCGAGCTGGTCAACAAAAACGAAATACATAAATAAATAAATAACTGTCTCATACAAAGGACATCCTCCTCCACTCACCTCCCATATGGGCTTGCAGGTTGCAGCAACTTGGGGGGAGGGGATGCAGCATGTGTTGGCTCCAAGCACAACTCAGCCAGGATCTGCTCTAGGAATAGTGTGTGCAGTGCCCTCCCCACCTAGAAAGAAGGTGTCTGTGCCTTCACCTCCCCATTAGCCTCCGCTCCAGTCACCCCAACCTCGAGGCATAAATCTAGGTTGCCAGTGTGTCAAGTGGGGATGTCACCGCTGTGTGCAAGTCACATAGTTTAATTATTACAAAACAAACTGATTTTTAAATAGTAGTTGTGGATGGGGAAGCTGCCTCTCTTTGATCAACCTTATATCTTGTTTTGGCACAGGATGGTCCACCGACTGCCTCCAGGAATGGGGGCTCTTTACTCGGTTGGCTGTTCCAAGCATGATTATGGGTTGTGTTGAATGGTGGACCTACGAAATTGGAGCGTTTTTGGCCGGTAAGTCGAAAACCGAGAAACAAATGTTTGTGTTTTATTCCTTTCTGGCATTCGTAAGTTACCATGCTTGGTTTCAGCAGGTGTTGTCAGTGAGGTGCAGCTGGGAGCCCAGTCCATCGTTTATGAATATTCCATAATAATGTACATGGTAAGTACTGTATCTGACTTGTAACATTAATTTGTAAGGAGTCCCTGACAGCAGGGCCCACTTATTGGTCCAGTGACAGCACAGTGCCTTGTCATGTCAGTAACCCTTGTTTAGGAGTGGACTGAGGTACTCTTGGGGCTGGGAGATGGTGTTGCAGATGGCAGGGGTGGGGATGGTCCCATGTCTGATACTGCAGTGCCTACTGTGGAAGGCCAGGGCATCTGCTCCCACCAGGGTTAGCCATGGCGTCCGAGGCCAACACCAAAAGCTGGCATTGGCATCATGTGGGCAACGGGGGTGGGATAGAATTACAAAAATGTGGAGAAAACCCCTTGGGACCCGGGACTGGTGCAAGGTGCTTACATCAAAAACAAATGATGCAAGGGGGACAATGCGCCAAACCCTGTGTCAGTCCCAATTTTTGAAGCCAACCTGCACCACAAAGGGTGACTCCTGCACCTGTCCAGCATCCACCAGAGCTGTATCTGATGCATGGCAGCACCACATCAGGGCCAAGACAGAGTTGATGCACCCCACCCCACAGTGGGATTTTTAAAGCCCTCTCCTGATGGATGTAGAACATGCCATGGTTAGACCAGCCAGAGCTAGTCTAAAAGCTGGTGCACTGCCACTGACCTTAACCCCTGGACTGCTCGTGAACCTGACTGGCACAGTACAACCCCAGCACACAGGGCACACAAGTGCATGGCTACCATATGAACCCTGTGGGATGCGCTGTCACATTAGTGTCCCAAGGTCGTGGGTCACAGGACAGCACAGTGTGTATTCCCAGCCAGTCGGGTCCCATGCCCAGCTGTCCCCATGATTGATGGCTCCCAAAAAACCATCCCAGCAGTGTACTGCCATTTTGTGAGTGACAGGATCGCATCAGGTGGAGTAATTTAGGTGGATCCTTAGATTGTCACACTGCCACATGCAGAACCCAGTGGTAACTGCACAGTGCAAGGGGGTGGGACTCCACAGCACTGCCCTGTACTATCTGCTATGACAGAATGGCCACTACCTCCTCACCAACCCAGCTGCCACTGCCCTCCACCCTGTCACACTTCCATCACCCACATCACTTTACCTACCAGCCCAGAACTGGTGTACCGCATGCAGTGCCTCTGTCAGGATGCCTTCTGTGGTCCCCTCACAACAGAGACAGTGCCATGGTATCATTTGTGTCACACAGGAGTGTGGAAGCAGAGTCCAGTCTGTACCACATCTGTTGGAGGACACCAGCACCTGGCCTCCATGGTCTCTGATGATCAACTGGGCACGCGGCCGATGGGTCAATGGCACCAGTTGCCATGGTGCAACATCCTCCCTTTGTTTGCGGCAATCCTGTCCCATGCACCTTTTATTTGGTGTGTAGGAGTGGTTGCGGTAAACTGGGGAAGTTTAGTGGCTGGACCCTACTTGTACGAAAATCAGGTGTAGCGTGTCTGGTGCCACAGCTTGCATTGGTCTAACAGCCCATTAGAAAACTGAGTCCAGCGCCATTAAGCTCGTTGGTATAAAAAAGGCCATGGTAAAAAGTAATTGTTTTCACCCCTTTTTCAAAGCCTTAACTGAGAGGTCCTCCTTAAGACTCTGAGGTAGCTGGTTTGACAACATGGCCGCTGGTACAGCAAATGCCTACTCTCCAGAGAGCTTTCCTCAGGATCTGTGGCCCCTCAGGAGCCCACCTAAGAGGATCAGAGCACTGGAAAATAGTACATCGCTTCCATAATAATCTGACATTTTCATTTTTTTGTGTTTCAGGTGCCCCTCGGATTTAGCGTTGCTGCTAATGTCAGAGTGGGACATTCTTTGGGAGCACGAAGGCCAGAAGAGGCAAAGAGCTCATCTGTTACTGCTCTGCTGTGTGCATGTAAGGTTGATTACTACTGCTCTAATGTGCCATCTAATACTGTCAATGTTCTCTTCTCCCCATCCAACCACCACACGATGAAGGGGCTTACAAGGGCAGAATCATGCAGGATATTTTTTCAGAACCATTTCAAGCAGCAATGCAGTGAAAAAGTATTGTTATTATAGTAACTGATACATTTTAAGGGGACAACAATTTACTGTTAAAGGTAACAGGGAGAGTTCAACAATTAAGGTGCTCAGCTGCTGCTTGGGGGACCTCACGTTCACTGAGAGGAACCAGAGATTCTAGCCAGTTCCAGCAGCAGCTGGCGAAGCAGTGCAAGATGTGTGCTCTCTACACTAGGGAGGGTCTTATGCCCCCCTGTGGAATGGCTGCCCCCTGGCATTCTAGGGAGATGGGAGTCATTCTGTGAGGACCCCCTAGTCTTGCTAGTGTCACCCATAGGGAGGAGCCTTGTGGTGGGAGGACATGGAGATAGTGACACCAGGTCCACTCTTTCACTTACCAGTATATGGGGGAACATAGTTGCAACTGCTGTGTAATGGTCTGGACCCCTCTGGATCAAGGCAGTTAGGAGACTTGAGGTGGGTGGGCAGCTGGACAGAACATGAAAAAGAGAATGAAGAAAGCAATAAAAATTATAACAGGGTGGTGATCTTAATGCACATGGGATCTGACTCCACCTCACCCTACCTCTGTATTTGTGTAACTCTTTTTTGGGAAGGCTTTAAGCCTGAGGTTCAATGGGCAGAGCAACAACATCACTCCCTCATCAGGCCTTAAAGGGCCACTCCTCCTGGATTGTTCCAGGATTCGTTTCTCGTTGCAGCCAGAGGTGCTGGCCTTTCTCCTTCCCCTCCTTCATTTCCCTGCTTAGCGCTGTTCTCGACCCTCCTGCTGCCTTCGCCTTCGGCAGTTGGTTCATGCTCCCATTTTGTTTTGTTTAGTGCTCTGGCCCACCTTTCGTTCACTGGCCATTGTCCTTTCCACCTCATTCCCTTTGCCTCCTTGCCCCAATTTTTTTTTTCTCTGCTGCTGCCTGCCGCTTCCTCGACTTGTGTCTCTAGTCTCTCCACCCCCCCATCCCATTTCTGTACCTTGGGGTTCTCCGTTGCTGCCTTTCCCCTGCAGTGCTCTTTCCCTTCTTCTCCTCCTCCACCTCTTCGGCTTCCTGGAGTAATTTGGGGCTCTGTCCTGTGCCACTCTTGCTGCACTTCAGTTCCTTTTTGACCCACTGCTTCATTGTCAACCTGCTGCTTCATTTTCCCTGGTGCTTCTGGGTGCACTCAGTTCCGGCTCCAGACGCGGGGCTGCATCCTTCTTCCATTTGTATTTTCCCTGCTGGTATCCTCCTCATCCCGTTCTGCACTTCTCTCTCTCCCTCGCTTCCCCTGCTTCTCGCAAGCTTCAGTTCCCCCTTGTCACTCCATTCTGTGCCGGCGCTTCTGCCTGCCGTGCTCAGCTTCAAATCGCAACCAACCAGGACTGGCATTTCACTGCACTCTCCTACCGGATCTCCCAATGCACCTTACCGCTCCATTCTGACAACAGCCTGAGGTGTACCTGTGTTGGGTAAGGATGCCACTCATCTTCTGTAATGTACCATTGCTCCTTTTCATTCTGCTGTGCTGTGAAGCTCTGCCTGTGGCTGCTATTCCTACAAGACCTGCCTGATTTCTGCATGGGTTGTTTCTTTCGCTTTCCTCCCTCAAATTCAGCCCTCCTTCCAATTATACCTCATTTCTGTCACAATACATGCTGTTCTTTTTTGTTCAGGTGTACCGTTGCTAGCACTTTCCCTCAGGTCCTCTCCCCACCCGGTCTCACCTAAGTTGTCATCTCCACTCCTTCTCTGTTTTGTCCCTAAGGCCATCTTTGCCGGTGCTGTAGAGCATGGCTTTCCTTTGCTTCTCCGTGTTTTCTTCCATCACTTCCTTTGTTTTTCATACTGTTCCTTCCCTCTCCTTGTCAGATCACCTCCTGTACTGGCATTCCTTTTTTATTTTCTCTTGGCTGTATTTTACTGTTTGTTATCCCCACCTGTGGCTGCAGGCTTCGCCCTGCCGTTCTCTCTTCTACCATCCATATGGTTCTACCCTCTCATCCTCCTCTCCTTCTTTTACCTCTGCTTTCTTTTGAGGGCTTCCATATCCTACCGTTCTGCTATTCCCTCCTGTACCACTATACCCTACTCATTTACATTGCCTAATATTCCCTCCTGCATATCACCCTGCCTACGCATCTCCTCCTCTGACCCTATTCCCTCGTTCTAGACAAACCTATTCAGATGTCCTCCTGGTACTGCCTACTTCACCGTCGGCTGCCGGCTTTGCCCAACCACTCTCATTCCTGCCTTCATGCAATTTTATCCATTCCTAATTTGGCTCTCACTGTACCCAGTTGGCATGCACTCCCATAGTTACCATTAACAGTAGCTTCCTCATGACATGAGCCTGGTTCTCCTTCACTTACTCCGACCTCAGGGTCTACTGATTCACATCGATTAATCGAGCATACCTCTCACTGGGTGTTATGCTACCTCATCAATCTGCTCTCCACTTGGAGACATGCCTTCCATGTCCATTGCTCTTTGGCTCGGGACTAGCCTGTAGCTGATGGTCTCACTCTGCACCCATGAAGTCCGCATCTAGAGCATGGGAAGCTCGGAGTGGGGTCCTTCTCCCTGGCCCATAGTGGGAATGTCTTCGCTCCAGGTGGACCTTCAGTCATCCCTCATCTTGGCAACACCTCTGGATATAGAATTTATGACTTCCAGCTGTGACAGGTGGGGCTCTCATCATCAGAGCCCCTTCGGCTGCCCAAGCGGGTTCATAGGCACCCTCTATGCTATTGTCCACCATGACCACCTCTGGTTCATATCGTCTGTTTCGTAGGCTTGCATAGGCCAGCAGAGTGCCTCAGCAGTCTTCTCTCCTCTCTTGCTTTTGAGTGTCTAGTTGCAGAGATATTGCTCGCAACCCTCAATAGCTGTCCATTTAGAAGGATGGAGTGAGAGCTTCCTCTAAATTGGAATAATTTCCTTCTCCCTCAATCTTGACTCTAAATTGCAGTAGTTGAGCTGTCACTAATCAAAATGTCCTTCAGCCTGGAGGGAAGGTGACCTGGGCCTTGGATCACCAGAGGTTTCCTCCTCAAATGGGGGTTTTTCCTCTCCTCCATGCCAATGGTCACAATATTAGTCAGGGTTAGTGCTTTCATAGTTAGGTTCTGTTGCTGGATGGAGTTGAATGGTGGCCTCAGCTGTTCCCTCTCTCCTTAGGCAGTCCGCCCTTCTGTGTCTTGTTACATTTCCTTTCGTTCATTGACCTAGCCTTCTATCCTTCTTGTCCTGTCCTTCCTATCTTTGTCTGTCACAAATTTCTTTCCGGTGACGATTTTATTTATTTATTTTTATTTATTTCAGTCTAGGATTACAATACCTTTGAGCTGAGGCTCTTTTACAAAGGTTCCACGTCAGCGTGTGCAACGGTCATCATTTTTAGTTACAAACATATAATCATTGACTTACAGACATGTAATAACCAGTACAAAGACTTGAGCTATGAGCAAGACAAGGGAAGGAGGTTGGGTGGGTAGGGAGGAGTGAAGGTAGGAGATCGGGGAAGGAGGTGTAGGGATAAGGGAGTCGAGAGGGTGGTTGGGATGGGGAACAGTGGAGATATGGGGAGGTGGCGAGGGCAGGAGAGAGTGCAGCCAGGGGGCCTTGTCGAGGGAATATGACAGGTAAGGTGCTAGGGGTGCAACGACTGATTGTAAATGCTGGGTGCTGGGGCATGTGCAGCTGGAACAGTGGAAATGTTAAAATGGGCAATTGCAGGATACAAGCAGTGAGACACGCAGCTTGGACTTGAAGAGGCTGAGTGTTGGAGCAGTCGCTATGTCACTGCCAAGAGAGTTGAGCCAGTTGGATGCCTGATAGGTGAATGATCTTTGTCCTTGGGTTGTGCGACATCGTGGGATATGTAGTAGATGGGAATTGGATCTCCTTGTAGTGACGTTCCTATGTCTAGGCTTAAGGAAGGCACAGACACCAGGTGGGATGACCCCATTATAATTTTCTTGACGTGATACAGGTTTGGTATTTTATGCATTTGTCCAGTTGAAGCCATCCAGATTGGGAATAAAGGTCACATGTGTGGGTACGGCGATGTGAGCCAGTGATGAGATGACAGGCCTTATTCAGGGAGGTCGTGATATTTTTGAGAGCAGTGGTAGTTGCAGACCCATATATGATAAAACCATAGTCTACGATGCTGATGATGGAGCTTTGGACGGCCACTGATAGTGCTTCTGGGGTTAGGTGTTTCCTGTGCCGGAATAATATGCCTAACCTCGCATTGGCAGACTTTGCAACATTGCTGATATGGACAGCGTATGAGAGGTGGGGATCAAGGGTGATGCGGTACTTGAATGATTGTGTTTGCTCTAGGATGGCTCCTTGTTCAGTTGCAATGGAGAGGTGGAGTTGTTTGTTTTGTTGTGGGGCTGCAGAAGACCATAGACTTGTTTTTTTCTGATTGAGAAGCAGTTTATGATTTAGGGACCAGGATTCGATGGAGGAGAAGGCCCGTTGAAGTTTATTTTGTAATTGGATTGGATCAGGGTCCGAGGTGAGGATCACAGCATCGTTGGCATAGAGAATTATTTGTTCTGGGCAGCTGTCTGGTAGTGAGTTTAAGAATAGGCTGAAGAGGAGGGGTCCCAGAATGGAGCCCTGGGGGACTCCCGAGTGGACCAGTCTAGGGTCCGAGAGTGTATCAGCGATTCTTACTGTTTGGGACCGTTCTTCAAGGTAGCTCTTAAACCAACCAATGGAGTCAGTTGACAGCCCAATGTTCTGAAGCTGGACAAGCAGGAGGTGGTGATTGATGGTGTCGAAGGCTTTAGTTAAGTCAATGTAGATTGAGCCTAGTAGTTCGCTGGAGTCAAGTGTGTTGTGGATTGCGCCGGTGAATTCAAATAGGGCTGTGGAGGTGCTGTGACCTTTGCGGAACCCGTGTTGTTGCTTACACAGGATGTTGTACATATCCAGGTATTCTGTGAGCTGATCCGAGACGATGCGTTCTAGTGCCTTGGAGAGTGGGGTAGTAGAGAGATAGGTCTGTAGTTATCATGGGCAGTTTTGTCACCACTTTTATGGATTGGGGTGACAGTGGCAGATTTCCATCTGTCCGGGAACTGGCTAAGGCTGAGGGAGAGGTTGAAAATTCTGGTCAGAGAACTAAGCACTTCATCAAGTGTGAGAGACAGGATTTTGAGATCGAGGGAGTCATTACTGAATCTTGATTTGCCAAGGGCTTTGGTAACATATTTGCGTACTTGGTGAGCCTTGACTGCTTTGAAGTAGAAGTGGGGAGCTGGTGGGGGTAGTGTTCATTGCGGACAGAGGGGCTTCACCATCTTTGAAGCAGTCCTGGGGTAGGACAGCGCTGAGGTCGGCAAAGGTTTTGTTAAAGGTATCCGCAATGGTTTTTGGGTTGAGGGTTGTGGTTCCGTTGATGTTGAGTATTGATGGGGGGGTGGTCCCCCCCACAATATCTTCTGATTTCTCGCCTCTTCGATGCTCGACAACCTTTTGGGTATTCTTTTTGGGTTTCTTCCTAAGCTACCTTTAGCCTAGGGAATTATTCCTATGGCACCTATGGGGGAAAACCCTCCTCTAGGGTTCCTTGCTTTGTACCCCTACAGGGTGGTATATCCCACGAACAAAGAGGCAAACAGCCACAATGTATCAAAATCACAGAAGCATACATCTCATCCAGTTGCACAAGTTCAATTGAATGGGAAGGCTTTAAGCCTGAGGTTCAATGGGTGGAGCAACAATGTCACTCCCCCATCAGGCCTTAAAAGGCCACTCCTCCTGGATTGTTCCTGGATTCATTTCTCGTTGCCCCACCATCCACCCCTCCTCCTTCTCCAGAGGCTTGCCTCTCTTCCCCGTGGGCTTCTTCCTAAACTACCTTTAGCCTAGGGAATTATTCCCATGGCACCTATGGGGAGGGAACCCTGCTCTAGGGTTCCTTGCTCGTACCCCTACAGGGTGGTATATCCCATGGATAGAGAGGCAAACAGCCACAATGTATCAAAGTCACACAAGCATATATCTCATCCAGTTGCTTAAGCACAATTGAAATCAAATTCAAAAATGCTTTGTTTCTGAAAACAAGCTTATGGGGGTGTATGCACAAAATGTATGATTGCCTACCCTTTCACCCCGTTAGGAAGTGACCCACCACCCTGCTCCCCCCAACTCGAACAGGGCCGGTGACTGGCACAGCCCTCCTCACACCACCACATCATACTATGTACTGTACACGCTCATTGACAGCTCAGTCGGCAGATGGACGTGGTGGTATGAAGAGGGCTGTGCCAGTCACTGGCTCTGGTCAGGCTGGGGCAGGTGGTGGGTCAGTACCTAATGGGGTTGGTGGCCACTGGACTACCAGGGACTGGGGACTTTGTATTTCTTATATGGATCGGGCTGGGGAGGTGGGAACCACTAGACTACCAGTGATACAGAGGATATATTTTATTTTTACACTGATCGGGATTCGGGAAGGGGGGACCACTGGACTACCAGGATGAATGGGGATTTTATCTTATTTGTACAGTGATCAGGTATCGGGGGGGACCACTAGACTACCAGGGATATGGGGGATTTATTTTATTACTATACGGATAGGGACTGGTTGGGGGGGGGGCCGTTGTACCACCAGGATTCCCTGCCCTTACTAATGTGCAGCTGGGTCTGAGTACTAGTTAGGGCAAGGTTTCAGAAGTGTAAATCTGCACCACAGCTGGGGCTGATTTGTGTTTCTGAAATGTTTCAGTATTGTGCTGTGCCACATATGCATGGGGGGGGGGCCCTCATTTGCATAGGCACAGCACAATATTCTGCACATTAGCACTGTCAGGGGTTTGCCACGCATCTGTGCTCTTTGAATATGGGCACACCCCTGACAGGGGAAGGGAAGGGAAGGAAGGGAACATTGCTTAACCAGGAGTAGCACACTAAGCCAAAGCTTGTTTCCAGATGCGACCTGGGAGCACAAAGAAGTTAAGTGACTTGCTCAGGATCACACAGTATGCACCTAGACGGCTGTGGGATTCAAACCCAGGTCTCCAGATCTGCAGCTCAGAGCCTTAACCCACTGTGCTATACTGCCTCCTGGCACATTTCCAGGTTTGGGCGGCACCCCCCCAGATGTGCCTCCCAAACCTTTTGAAAATGTGGCCCATTTTCCTTAAGTCAGGATCTTTTCTGTTATACTCCATCTTTGCATATTCCTTTGTTTACGACATCACAACCGCTTGCCGCAGAAATGATTCTGATGTAACAAGCAGAGTCAAAGGGGCCAAAAGTCCATTTTCATGCTAATGAATTCAGTAGTAAAGTTCTGAAATTCTGATTTTATGGAATGTTGTCAGAGTTGAATCCTGCTGATGCCAACAGTAACTTTCCACAGGAAACTGCCAAATCTCTTTAGGGTCAGTTAGGACCTTAGGTCCATCATGTCTGCCCACCCCCCACTTCATAAGACATATGCTGTGCAGACTTCTTTTCTTTGGTTAATGCCCACTTTGCTTGCTGCAGCAATGCCCTGCCTGTGTCTACAGTTCCTGCAGGGTGGCGACACTTCTCCCTTGCTCCTCTTTGTTTGCATCAACAATGCCATGAATGCGGTTCTAGCAGGGTGAGCTTATTCAGTGTTACTGAGACACTTGTACCTTGCACTGCTTTGTCCACAGCAATGCCTTGCCTGTGTCTACAGTTCTAGCAGGGTTAGTTGCTTCAGTGCCCCCCACCACATATGCTTTTGCAACATTTTAGTTTGCTTGTCCACAGCTGTACAATGATTATTTTAGAGCATCCCAGCTAAGAGCAATCAGGAAGTCACACAATCCTTTTTTGTTTTTTAGGCCCTCTCCTTATTTGCCTATCTAAAAATGTTGCAAAAATATGATCACGGAGTTACGTACAGCACCTATCTGTCCCCAGACCCATATAAAATGGTTCTCCCTGAACTCACATTGGCGATTCTTGTAAAACTGTTAAATCAACAAATACAGTGTAAACTTAATTAATCACATGAGGCCAGATTGGTGGTGGGTGTCATTTTGCCACTTGAATCTCCCAGTGCTGCTGGCTGGGGGCCAGGTGCTCAACTCCTAGGAAGACGGGGTGTGGGTCAGGAGGCATTCATAGCCCCCCACAGTTAGCTGACAAAGGAAGCATGTAACTTGGGCTGTTAAGGCAGCTGCACACTCACCCTGCTGGTCAGAAGAAGGGGCAGCCATGGTGACTCGGTCAACAGCATGGAAGGTAGGAGGGAACCAATGGACTTCCATGGTTACTTAATCAACAGAGTGGAGGACGGGGGAAACCAAAAGGTAGCCACGGCAACTCACTCAACAAGCGGGGGGACGAGGGAAGCAAGACCCAGCCAGGATGTCTCAATCAACAAGTTGGGGATGGGGAAAACCAAGGGGCAGTGATGGTGACTCAATCAACAGAGTGGGAACAGGGTAACCAAGGGGAGCCATGGCAACTCATCTAAGTGGGGATGGCAAAATGAAGGGGTCATGGCTACTCAATCAACAGGCTGGGGGACAGGGAGAACCAGGGGGAAGCCATGGCAACTCAGTTAACAGGGTGTGGGCAGAGGAAATCGAGGGCAGCCATGGTGACTCGATTAGCAGGGTGTGGGATGGGGGGGAACAAAACAGCAGGTGCTGGGACTCGATCAACAAGGTGGGGGACAAAGGGGAACAAAGGGGCAACCATGGCTACTCAATCAATAGGGTGGGGGGAACCAAGAGGCAACCATAGGGACTCGATCAACAGCGTTGGGGATAGGAGGAACCAAGGAGGAATGTTGAGAAAGCAAAGAATAAATTTAAGAAATTAATCGCATGTGTTTTTTGTTTTTTATTAGGGAGTCTTGCCATAATAATGATTGCGTTCTTTGGAGGATTAAAGGATTATGTGGCATACATGTTTACCACAGATAAGTTAGTAAACTCTTTAAATCAAATTTAAAATGGTTGCTAGGAAATGACTGATTTAGTCTAAATACTTTTATGATAAAATGTGTGGCCTCAGCTGATTAGAAACCTAACCTAGCCATCATTATCTCAACATATCTACCTGTTAGATGTAAATGGTGCCATTTACTTTTTATTTTTGTTCAGAGTAATGGCAGTAATTCCTACATTGTTGGGTCTAATAATCTCATAGTAACTGTGTGCTTCTGTGATGTGACCTGACATTGTTCTGGACACAGCTTCAGCTATAGTAATTATTTAACTGATAACATTCAGTGAGTCAGAGCATGTGAAGGAATAACCAGCTGATGTATGTGATTATACATAGGCTGCCCAAGCATTGAAGCAGCTGGCCATTTGTCTGGGGGCACTTCCCCCGGCTCAGGCTTAGGGAAAGGATACCTCCTTCCAGGAGTGGACAGTGGGCCCTGGGCACACCTCAGGGGGAGGTATCACCATACCCCATCTGTGGGGGATCTGGGCGGGAGGAGTTAGAAGGATAACTGGATTGGAGCCCAGTGTCTCTCTCCCTTTTTCTTCTTTGATCATTGTAATATCTAGACATCTAGGCCAGCATCCCAGTAAGTATATTTTGCAAGACCATGGCAACTCAGAAGAGTAACCCATCACCAAGAGTGTTGGCAGTGACTGAGGATAAGCTGAGAGCCCTGTATAAGAAAAATAGAGCGGCATGGCTGGAGGTATGCTTGGAAGGGTTGTCTACTCCAGCAGCAGCCAAGAAGAGGGTAGGAGGAGGAAAATCATTGCCACCAGAAAAGGTGCCTCGTGCCAAAGGAATGTCTCAGTCTGACGGGCCGCAGGTAAGGTCCAGTCAGGTAAGAGAGGTCTTGGGGGTGGTAAAAGTTGACGAGTCTGACAGTGAGTCAGAAGGGCTGGCAGAGGGAGGACTGTTGGAGGAAGATGGCAGTGACTTATCAACAACACCAGACTCTTCAGAAGATGAATGGACAGCTGGTAGGCAGTCAAACGTGGAGGCTAGCTTGTGGGCAGCGGAGGATGAGTGGCCGAAGCAGTTGGTCAGGGTGGTGGCTGATTTAGTGGCAGAAATCAAGAACAAGACTGTCCTGGGACCAGCAGAAAGGGATGGCATGGGGAAGGAGGGGCCATCACCAGATAAGTCGGCATCATCCCGCCACAGAATCCTTACGCAGGGCTTGATATACCAGTGGGAATCCATTTGACTGAGAAGGTGAGGCAGCAAATTAGGAACTGGGAGTATGTGGACATATTTTTCCTCCTAAATCGGCCCGTGGAGCCCAAGGATGGTAAGAAGGAGAAAGGTGAGGAACAGGAGTGCAAGAAGGTTAAGGTTCTGCAGACGTATGACAATTGGATGGTGGCATTCATAATTTATGCCATGGTACTCTTTCAAGTGGAGGAGAAGCAAGGAGTGGAGCTACTCAGTTATATGCATCTTATCTCCTTGATGCATAAGAAGCAAGCATTTGTCAATGCCGAATGTTTGCTGCTGGTATTGGCATTGGTACTGCAAGAGTTAGAGAGCTGCATAATAGGAATGGCAGTGAAGTATTGAACTAACACCAACCCCACCACCACCCCCCTGCAGAGACTGACAAGCATTGGGGTGTGCCTTTGGGTCATCAGCCATAACACTTACACCATTCCACCTCACCCCACCCTGCAGACACTGACAGGTGTCACGGTGTGCCTTGAGGTCTTCGGCCTTTACGCTCACCCCATCCATAAGCAAATAAGCTGAGATGGGTGCAGTACAGGAGAATGAGGTGAACGTTAGGGCCAAAGACCCCAAGGCACTGTTAGTGGCTGAAGAGTGGGGGTGGACTAGCATGAGCATCATGGTTGATGACCCCAAGCCATACACCCCAATGCCTGTCAGTCTATACAGGGTGGGGTGTTAGGATTGGAAACCATAATGCCCCAGGTGTTTGTTGGTATTTTCACTCCAGATTTTCAACATGGGCTTTTTGAGACCCCACCTCATGAACAGTGGCACTATCATTTTGTTAATCAATCCTAAAAGGTGATTTTGCTCAGCGAATGCCCCATTCGGCGCTACAGGTGTGAAAAGACATTTTAGGCAGGATGTGAAAAATTACATCTATACTGGGTCTGGCCTGTGGCAGGTCAGGAGGAGCGCATGAGGAAGGTAGTGGGGAAAAAGGGGACGAGACCAGTTCTCCCGAAGGTCTCATTGCCCCTGGTCAGCATGAGGATGGTGAACAGCAAGATCTGGACCCACATGCGGGGTCTCAGTCCAATCTCAACAGCAGATACTGCAAGGTGAGTGACACTGGATGAGGGGGCGACCACCAGAACCTTGGCCGTATGACCTACCCTGCAACGACTGGTGATACTTCGGTATGCACCATAAAGCATTCCCAGGTTAGTGGGCAGTGGGGGTGCCTGAGGTATGTGCATCCTCCTAGCACCACTTACTATAATATTAATATTAATAACAGTATTAATAAAAGATATTAATAACAGTATGATGATCAATATTAATATTTGCTATGTTAAATAAATACATGGCTGTGGCCATTTCCTCCAAGATCTAGGCCTTGGACACACCTCGGGGGAGTTATCACCATGCCCCTGTGAGGGGGGGGAGGTCTGGGAGGGGAGGAGTTAGAGGGATAACTGGATTAGAATTCAGTGTTTCTCCCTCTTTCTTCTCCGATTGCTGGAATGCCTACCTTCCCAGCCCTCAGGATGGGGAGCAAGGGGGCAGGTGAGAGAGGGCCCCTTTGACCCAATATGGGTTACCACAATAGGGGTTGGGGAGTGACTTTTCCCAGTTTTCTTCTACAGGGTTTTTTCAAGGTTTTTCACCTCCTCCAAAGGGATGTTATGAGTTAAGCACTAGGCAAAAAACAAAAACAAAAAAAAAAAACAGTTAAATGGATCATAAGAACAAATAGTAAAGGTAGATACAAAATAGCTAAAGACAAAATTAAATGGAGTACTTAGTAGCTAACATACTAACATACTAAAATGCCAGTAGAATAGGCCTAACAGTCTCTCTCTCTCTCGAGTCTGCTCGATTTTCAACACCCGCACTGAGGGCCAATTTTGGTGTCCCCCCCCCCGCCCCTTGGGTTATACCATCTCCAGTCCCAGATGTTCCACCTGTATTGGGCCTGGTCAGATTTATCCTCCCCATGTACCTGTCCCATCCCCTCTTAAAGCTGTCCACAGTCTCCACCTCTACCAGCTCCCTGGGCAGTGCATTCCATGGCTCCGCCACCCTTTGAGTGAAATAACATCTCCTCCTCCTCTCCCCTCTGAGCCTGCCCCCTTCCAGCTTACACCTGTGACCTCTTGTTGCCCCACCCTACTTCCTTTGCAGCACCATGACTGGGCCTCCTTTATTGATCCCTTTCATGTACTTAAATACCTCTATCATGTCCCCCCGTCCCTCCTCTCCTCCAAGGTGTAAAAAAATCTGTCTTCTCCCAGACTCAAACCCATGACCTTTTCCACCATAGGCAGCCATCCAACTCACTAAGCCACAGAAGCTGACTGTATTGTTTTATTGGAGCTTTCTATCACTGTTGTCTCTTCAGAAATCAAAAAAATCTACTAAAAACATTTTTTAATATTTTCTTAATTTTGTATAACATCAAGCCATTGTATAATTGCAATAAGGCACTCCAAGGTGTGTGTTATTATGTAATAACATCACTTCTGGGGTGGTGGAAGCACTCGGCTTTGCCTCGTGCTTCAACCCACCCTAGGAGTGTCGTTATTACATGATAACACACACCTTGTCGTGCCTTACTGCTTAAATAATTAAGCAACAAGGCAAGCCCAGGGTTATGTTAATGTTCTGTTAAAGAGCTGCTGACACCTCATAGAAAAGTTTGAAAAACATAATAATTAGATATCATTTAGCTTGCATTCCACAAATATTCTATATATTTCTCTTCCACATTATTTATTACTAAGAAAATGTGCATGAATACACAATCTTTATCCTTTAGAGTTCCCTTACAGTTCATCTGTCTCCATAGTTTACTCCCTACTTCAAGTCATAAATCCTCTGTTGTGACAGCACAATCTGTTAGCATGAAAGTAACTATGACGTCACAAGCAGAACATTATGATCTCAGGTAGGGAGAAAGCAACAGGAATAGCTAAACTCTTTAGGAAAAAAGATTTTGTTTTAATGCAAATGACCTCAGTAGTAAATAATATGGAGGAGGAATATTTAAATAACATGACATACAAGCTAAACTGTGACTAAATGTTATGTTTTGTTAAAGTTGTCCTGAAGGTGTCAGCTGCTCTTTAAACACTCCCTAGGGGTTTGCTGAGGGACAAGGTGTAGCTGAGTGCTACATGATCCTAGAGGGTAATTAATTAAACATTAATGTAGCCTCAGGTCAGATTCTGACTGATTTTTTCTTTAATCTGATTTTTTTCTAAAATGTTTTGATTTTCATTTTTATGGGTAACTGTGACTCTGTGGTGATTCAGTCTTGCTTTGAGTTCCTGTCCGGTTTCACCACTATAGCAGCCTTCCTCACATTTTCTGCATTGCATCATGTTTACTACGTTGCTAGAAGAGCAGGTATACGAGTTTTGGATTGTAAATATTTTTATTGTGACTGACACATGTCTCAGAAGAGATATGTGTACATAGTTTGCAGCAAGGTGCTTTGCATGGTTTTGTACCTTTGTCACCTAGCTGGAGCTCCGAAGGAAGTTTGCTTCGCACCAGTTTCTGCTTCAGGTTTGATTACCCATAAAAATGAAAATATGCCAGTAGGGGAACATTTTTCTAGACCAGATCACTCCACCAGTGATTTTACTGTCGGAGTGTTAAAAGGGAACTTCAAAAACAGCCAGGATCAGCAAATATTTGAAATAAAAATGATACAATATTTTGACACTAAAGAAAAAGGACTTAATAAAGATGTTGTTTTTTTAATACTCTACCAGTAATTATGCTTAAAACAGTGCTTTTGAGTTTCTTTTTACACTCTCACATCAGCACCCTCTAGCTATTTTAACAAGTAGCTTCCTAAGACAATGGTATGTATTTTCTTTATGCCTTGATTTTTTAGAAATGTTAATTAATGGTCCAGAGTCAGAGTAAAATTAGGCAGCCTTTTGATCTTGTTGAAACTGCCACCCGGGATCCTCCAAACTCTGGTTCGTTGCAGGGCCCAGAAATCTACAGAAACAGCCAAAAGCCATATACCCCTTCAGATGTGCCATGCCCTCCTGGGGCTCGCACCTCGCCGCCAGAGGAAAAGCTACAAGCCTGTCCTGGGAAGCAACCCACGATTCTGCTACTGCAAATTAGCAGACCCAGAGGCTTTCTTCCCCTGTTGAAACTGCCGCCCAGGATCCTCTGAACTCTGGTTCGTTGCAGGGCCCAGAAATCTACAGAAACAGCCAAAAGCCGTATACCCCCTCAGGTACGTTGGTATTTGGTGCCTTTGGACATTCTGAATTTTCAGCGCCAACACTCTGATTGGAGGATCTCAGCCTCACTGACTTCTTCCTGCTGGTCTCCATTTTACCTTGCTTCATTAGAGACGTTTATCAGTGTCTACTTTCTCATTTGCAAATTATACTACATAGCCTCTAGAGGGCTACAACAGCTGTCTTTTCTGTTAAAGAGGAAACACATTACATTTTCTACTTCCTCTTCTGCTCTAGTGGATCTGGGATACCTCTCTTTCTGACGACCATCCTTGGGGTTTTTCTGTCTGTTTCTCAGGCCGATCCATGCTCATTCACTAAGGCTGCAAGACTTGAACGCTTTCCCCCACTCCCATTCTGTACTGGTGGAGCAGGGCCAGAGACAGAAACGAAAGCTACAGACCAATCTTGCCACACTGGATTGCAGCCTTGAACCACCTCACTGGCTCAGCTGCAAAGAGTTGCTCCACAGGTACGTTCAATGCCAAAACTGCCTCTCAGCCAACAAAAGGATTTTAAACTTGTGACACCTGATCACCGATTGGTCTATGCTTCTAGTGGCTTTTACTGCCAGCTGTTGTGGTGTTTAGATCTACCATGGGAAATTACAGCTGGTTCTTCGGTGTGTCACTAGCTTTACTAGCACTCAGCTCAGTTCTTCAGAACCCTCATCCCTCCCTAAAGTGGAATGACCCTTGCGCTTCTCCCTGTCCTGCGTCCAACAGCTCCTTTCAAGTAGCCATTCTGGACTATTGGGCTTCTCAGCTGTCTCTGCTGGGGAGTGGGACATCTCCCAAGCTGCCTCTGCAGATTACTCCCTCATCCAGACTTGAGACTTCCTACTCATGGCAAATTTCTGCCAGGACACTAGTGGCTGAAACACTAGGCCAGTATAACACCAGGACAGGAGTATGTACAGGCCTACCCATCAACACCGCCTCCCCTATCACCCAATAAATAGTGTTTACAAATTACAGTTCGCTGCCTTAAAAAGAATCCTGCTTCTTTTGCTATTGTGCTCAGGCAATGCTGAACTCAACCCAGGACCATTAGACACCCTTGCTTCTCCATCAGATCTGGCAGGTATCAAAGGAAAGTCTTTTATGCATCTTAATGCCTGTGGTTTGCTGAAAAAGTTCACCCTTATCCAGGCTTGGGTGAGCCACACCCTACCTGATGTCCTAGTGATCACTGAGACCTGGCTTAGGCCAGCCACCCCAGACAATGAAATCAATGTCCCAAATTATTTACTCTTCCGAGCAGATAGGCAATCAAGAGAAGGTGGGGTGGCAATTTATGTAAGGGACAAATACTCAGCTGCATGCATAGAAGCATTATCCTCCTCCAAAGAATTCAAGTGCTTGACCCTAAAGATCGAACTTTCTCCTTCCAGTGCACTCTGTGTAGTAGGCTGCTACAGGCCCCCTTCTGCCGGGCCTCATCTCCTGTCTCACCTCAGTTCTGTACTGGGGCTCAGTTCCTTGGAAACCATTATTCTTGGCGACCTGAACTACGATTGGCTATCAAGTGCATCAGCTCCCTTGAAATACTTATGTGACACTCTAGGGCTGGTACAACTCATTGGTGAGCCTACTTGCCCAAATAAAAAGAACCTTAACAACAGCTCCCTCTTAGATGTAATTTTGGTTAGCAAGCCACACCTGTTCTCTCACGTCAGAACATTTTTCTCAGACATTAGCGATCATTGTATAATCACCACCATTAGATCCATGCACAACCCACAGTTTGTGGCAAAGTTCTCTCTTAAGAGGTGCAAACACAACTTTGAATTGTTTGCTTACGTCCACAACTTGAAACATTCACTGCGATGGCAGGAATTCTTCCTAGCCAAAACGGTTAACAGGGCATATACTATTTTTTACGATATTTTAAGTGAGGCTTTAAATAAGCATGCACCCTTGGTTAAGGTGTGGGTCAGGAACAGCACCTGCTGTTGGTTCTCACCTGAGCTCAAAGCTCACCTGTTAGAAAGGGATACTTTACGGAAAAAAGCTTGAAGAAGCAAGAACGACTCGGATTGATGTCTTTTTAAGAGAGCACGTAACAAGTGCACCAAGTTGATCAGAGCAGCCAAGGCCGCCTACTATCATTCGGAGCTAGCCTCTGCCTCAAGAAATCCTTCAAAGCTCTGGAAAACATTAAACAACATGTCTGGACATGCACCTGGTAATTCCATTCCAGCAAAAATTAAGTCCGGTGACAATGTTATCTCTAACTGATCGGAGATATTGGAAGCCCTCAATAACCATTTTGCAACAGCAGGGCTAGCATTTGATACTTCTTCTGCCAATGACCTCCGGACAGCTTAGGGCCCACCAACCCACGAGTCCCCCTCTACCAAGGAGGCCTTCTCCCTCCTGCCTGTCTCTCTAAAAGAGGTGGAAGACCTACTGCTGCAACTGGACACCAGGAAGGGAGCAGGCTCCGACTTTATAGAGCCATACTGTCTGAAATGTGCCTACCATGTGCTTGCGGTGCCACTCACCCACCTATTCAACATGTCACTCTCCCAAGGTAGTCTCCCCCCTCAATGGAATATAGCCCATGTCATCCCTCTATTAAAAGCAGGCGACCCTGCAATCTAAATAATTACAGACCGATCTCCCTCCTCCCCATCCTGTCTAAATTACTAGAAAAAATAGTGTGTGGCCAGCTAGGGGTATACTTAGAATCCAGAAGCCTATTAAACCCGGTTCAGTCTGGATTCAGAGCAAAGCACAGCACCATAGCAGCCCTAGCTAAGGTGACCAATGATTGGCTCCTAGACCTTGACAACAAGAAGCATGTCTGTGCCATTTTCTTGGATCTTAGTAAGGCATTCGACACAGTCGATCACAGCTTGCTTCTTTCCTCACTAAGCACCTTAGGCCAGGACCATAAATGTATGTGCTGGTTTGCAGACTACCTTGGAGAATGGAAACAGCAGGTTAAAGCTGAAGGTGATCTTTCTCCATTAAAACCTATGCTGAGGGGCATGCCCCAGGGCTCTATCCTTGGTCCCCTCCTCTTTGCAGTCTACATTAACAACATCAATAACCCCATCAAAAAAAGCCAACATCCATTTATTCGCGGACGACACTGTACTGTACTTGAGTCGTCACACACCGGAAGCAGCCTGTGAAGACCTCCAAGCTGAATTTAACCTTCTACAATACCAGCTCATAAACAAAAAGCTTTTGCTCAATGCGAAAAGGACAAAAGCCATGCTCTTCTCCCCCTCCTTGCATGTGGCAATTCCTGCTGGAGGGGGAGCTATTCCACAACTTACCACTGTTCTTGGAAAAACACTAGAGTATGTAGCTATATTCAAATATCTAGGAGTTTGGCTCAATCATAAACTTTCCTTCGCTGACCGTCTCGAAGAACTACAGAAGAAACTAAGGCAAAGATTAGGACTATTCTACAGAATTAACCACCTGCTCACAAGGGAGGCCAAGATTTTATTTTTTATTTTATTTATTTAGCTTTTGTTGACCGGGTAAGTGCACTAGACAAATCCTGCCTATTTTCAGGCACGACCCGGGGGAGGGGGATACAGATGAATTCCAACTGACCTTGAACCAGATTAAGCTGTTGGTGGTATTTTTAGTGAATGAGGGAAATTTGGCCAGGACACCGGGGAAATTCCCCTACTCTTTCGATAAGTGCCATGGGATCTTTAACATCCACCTAAACTACCACCAATCCAGGCAGATGGGACCTCGGTTTAACATCTCATCTGAAAGACGGCACCTCAGAAATGCAGCACCCCTCTCATGCTGCATTACAGTGTCAGTACTGGGATATTAACCCAAGTGCCAGATGTGGGAACTGAACCCACAGCTCTCTGATCTCCCGGCCTCAGAGGCGAGTGTGCTACCTACTGAGCCACTGACACTGCAACTTCAACTGGTTCAAGCTACCTTCCTATCTTTAATAGATTACGTGGACCTGCTCTACAGCCACTGTACTGCCTGTGCACTGGCTAAGTTGAACACCCTCTACCACAAAGCTATCAGGTTCATTACTGGCCTTCCACTTTCCACACACCACTGCTCCCTGTACTAATCGTTAGGCTGGACTTCCCTTCACTATAGAAGGAATAGAAACGCTGCCCTATGGGCCTTCAGAGCAGTGACCAACAAGCTCCCCTCATATGTCTCAGATTGTATTCCCCGGAGTGTGTTAGCCACCTACGCTCTAAGGAGCTATTCCCTAATTGCCCTCCAAGTTCCAAGGGTCAAAACTCATTTCGGCAAAGCTGCTCTAAGCTTCTCTTTACCCACATTGTGGAACGGTTTACAAAGGAACTTGAAGCTGAGCTGCCCTGTTAGCCTGACTATCTTCAAGGCACTCTATGACCGCTACATGAAAGCACCTTGCAAATGTTTTCTCACCGCTAGCCCACTAATTCCGCAACTCCCCCTTTCCATCCTGACGCTCGCAATGTTTCTACCCCTGGCTCTCACCCTTTCCCTATTAACTCTTCCTGCTGCACCCACCCTTCCCTGTCCGCTCCAGCTTGGCTAAAGTCCCACCCCATCCATAGTAGTGTCCCAATTATCTACCCCTCCTCCATCATTATCATAATAAACAAGTACATGACAGCCATCGTCACTTTCTGTGGTTTTAGCTCAGTTTTTCCCCCAGTCGTTGGTAATATTTCCCTCCTCTTCTTTACCTCTCTAATCTGCCACCCCATACACGGCCTCTTTTCCCTATATGTATAGTTGCCGGCTGCCTCACTCAAAGATCTCTGCTTATAACCCCTGTATGCCTATTATTGATTGTACATCTGCTGACTTCTTCAACTGTAAATTAATGCTGTTTTTTAATTTTTTTATTTATTTCAACCTTGTACTGTACTGTGTACACTGTATATACTTTTTCTTCCTTGTATATTATTGCTTTTTGTATACCTGCTTCTGTACTGTACTTTGATGTATTCATGACCAGGTCCACCTTGCAAATGAGCCTTGCTCAGTGGTGCCCGTCTGGATAAATAAAGATTTTGATTGATTGATTGATCTTACAAGTTGATTGCTCCAACAGACACACTCCAGTGAAAATTAGTCTTCCTTTTTGTAAGAGGTGCAAACTGACTGCAATGCTTTGATCTGTAACCTGCTAGTCTAGGCTTCGAATCCACATCCAACCTTTATATCTGTCACACTGCTCAGCTGTTTTCACCTTTGACCTGAGGAAGAGAGTTTCACCTCTCGATAGTTAGTCTTAAAAATAATTTTGTTAGTCCAATAAAAGGTATCACCTGTAACATATTTGTTGTATTTTTTTCCTCTACAAAAAAATATGTAACATTTCCAGACCAAGCCATAACTGGGTCACTGGCAGATCCGGACTGGGTCAAATAACAAAACCTAGTTCCTACTCTGCCATAATAAATTTTTTTCTTAAAATGTCATGTTACACTTAAAATAGTTAGTTATAAGGGATATACAATGGTGAGCTGCCAGATAAATGATTTATCTACACAAGTGCTGTTTCACCTCAGGTAACCTCAAGAGTGGCATAAGCCACGAGTGAGATGTCCGAGGTCAAACAGCATGAGTGTAGATAAATCATTTATCTGACAGCTCACCATTGTATATTTCATTTATGCAATAGGGATGCTTTCTGTTGTGGAGGGACATTTGCTTTTGATTGTTTATCTTTTTTTGCTTATGTTTGTCAAAAAAGTGAACAAAAAATTGCATTTTCTGCTATTTTTTGCTATTTATAAAAAAATCTATAAGGTATCTATAAATGAAATACCACTCATTTTGTAGACAATTTTGTGCTGCACAACTTTCTTGCTCACAGCATTATGCTATCTTTTTTCATTTTAAAGTTATTTGCATTTGAATATAGTTAGTACTGGTCCTGAGGCTGAACATTCTAAATGAGTTCCGGAGTGACTGTGACATATCTACTATGTGTATAAATCTGTGATGATGCGTCTACTATGTGTATAAATGTAAAATTTTGAATTTATCTCATAGTAGCTCAGATTTATCACATAGGATTTATGTCCACGCCTATTGCATAAATGTTTTTATTTCACCAATTTGTTCATTTTTAAGAAAAGTAAGTCTCCAGAATTCCTTACATTGTCCAGATCAGGTGAGAAATGGGTTGATTTTGACAGCACTCAGTTAGAACACAGTTGAGCCACAAATTACTCTGATTTCTAGAGTTGAGTTGAAGTGGGATGGTCTGGAAGAGGATGGGCGTTCTGATGTGCCACATATCGGGTCTGTCCATCCCTAGATAATTCCTGCCTTGCTTTGCTTGGGGCTCATCCCTTTTGCTGCAGTCAGTACTGACCCTGTGTACAGTATTATAAAGCATAGCTTGCACAGGTTCAGAAGAATTTGTCTTATTAGTAAAGGCAAATTCTGGCCAGAGCCAGTACGGCTGCAGCAGATGTTTTCAAGGAACATGACACTGTCTGCCATGTCCAAGATGGCCACCAGAGTTTTCTGCGCATGCGCGACAATGAGCAAATACACAATGAACTCCAGCGGCACGGTGGCACAGTCCTCCATCTCCAAGATGGCTGCTGGAGTTCAGTGTGCATGCACGAGTCAAAGCTTGGTCAAAGTTAAAAAAAGGAAGTTTAAGTAATCCTTTAAAAACAGCAGCAGCAGCAGGCCGGCCCAGTGGTGCTGAGGGTTGAGGCAATGGATGCCACACCTCGTGCTGTGCCGGCGACCCGGGTTCGGGAATGGACTCAGGTTGCTGGGGGCCAGCGGGGGGAAGGAGGATTGAGCATCCCGATGGATGCTCTCCTCCTTCTCCTGGGGTGGGTTACCGGGGGTGCCTCATGCACCCGACGCTCCTGGGGCCAGTGGAAGCATGGGCTTTCAGGGACAAGGGTGGCTCTTTGGAGTTGGGGAGGGGATGATGCTGTGGGCGCTTGGCAATAACATGCATCAGCACGTCATCTGCCTGGATGTATATCCTTCGTGCCGGTATCCTCAGGGATCAAAGGAAGAAAAAGGGGAAAAATGTATACACCCCTGGCCCCCTGAGCAAGATGAAACCAGGGAAGGGGTAGCCTTGAGGGAATGCCCAGGCGGACAGAGTAGGAGGGGGCACAAGGCCTCCTCTGAAAGCCATGGGAGCTGAGCAAGTGCAAAAAAAAACCAAAAAAAAAACAGCAGCACCCCTCACAAGATGCCAAATGTTTTCATGTCACACTGATGCTTTCTTAAGAAAGCGTCAGTGCAAAATGAAACATTTGGCCCGTCTTAACAGTGCTACTGTTTTAGAGGATTAATTACATTTCTTTTTACCTTTGATCATGCTTTGTGGTCCTTTCCACCATTTACCATAGTAGCCCCGCTCCTCCTGTATGTTTGTGAAAAGCTTCAAGTTTACACACACTACCCCTTATTTTATTTTATATAATTGCTGGGTCTTCCTTTTTGGCCACAGCAATTATATAAAATAAAAAAGACATTTGTGAGTGGCCACAGTCCGCTTAGGTTTGAGTACGCGGTCCTTTTATTTACTTATTTCAACTTTTTTTAAATTCAGTATTTCTTCTGGTTTTATGTGATAAGGGTGAGTTGTTTAAGTCATGTACCAATAACGGTGACTAAACAACTGCTTCAAATCACAAAGGTGAGTAAAAACAGACTGACTGCTGCAAACAGCGATGGTCAATACATTCAATTGACAACAACAATGAAACATTTTTTATGTGGGGGCGACTGTGCCCCCTGCTCCCCCCAACTTACATATTCTCAACTCTGGGGGGGGGAGCGGATTAAGAAAAAAAAAGAAAACTCAAGGACCCGAACCCGTCATTTAGCTCTACAGGCGGTGGCTCTAGCCACTACGCCATATGACCAGCTCAGCAGAGCTTGGCCACACTACCCCTCTTATCATTGTCAAGCGAGTGCAGCTCATGGATGTGGTCACTGTCACCTGTTCTTCACTGTATTGCACCACTAGCTCTTCCAATGAGCGGTTTTATTGAGTCACTCTTTCTTCCTGGAAATGTTTTTTATGTTATCATTTTTTGGTTTTGTTTGTGGCAGTGTCAACTTATCGCCAAGTCTGAGTGGTGGTTCCGTCTCCCGTGGAAAGATAAGGTGGCCAGTGGTCCAGGAGAAAGAGTTACGGGAGGTGCATGCACAGAGCGAGGAAAACCATGCACATGTTTGCCATAATAAACGCTCCTTTATTATGGCAAATAACATCACAGTTTTCCTAAGGCAAAAAGGAAGATCCAGTTATACATTTTTATTTCATATTCATGTTTTGTTGAGGTTGTATTTGATTTTACTTATTTACTTATTGTATTGTGGTGTCTATCTATATATCTGTCTGTCTGTCTATCTATCTATCTATCTATCTATCTATCTATCTATCTATCTATCTATCTATCTGTCTGTCTACCTACCCTCCCGCCCTCCCACCCACCCATCCATCCATCCATCTTGCACAATGTGTCTTCAAGCGTGAGGATAACTTAAGAGTGGCAGAGCCACGAGTGAGTTATGAAAGTTCAGCCCGCTCAGAAATGATGATAAATTGCTTATTTTAAGTTAGGCTGTTGTATATTTGATATATACAACAGTAGTTTTCAAGTTACAACTTTTTTTTTCTTAGTTTATACCCCTTGATCCTTCAGCCCTCACATTCAGGGGGAGCCCCAGCTATGTCACCCCGGCATCCACCATCTGGCGCCTATGCTCACCAGGGCTTACCCCACCTGGTGGGGTTGCAGGGGGGCCCTCCTCCACCGAGACTGGATCCAGTATTGTGCCATGGCTGGCCAGGTGTGGGGCCTGCGAGCTCCCCCGTCATCCACTGGGAGCTATTTTTTTCTTTTTTTTCTCTCTCCTCAGGGGCAGCAGATGCAATGATGCCTGTGACAGTGCTGCGCATGCTTCCATGCGTGACACCATCAGGCATCTACGCCATTCCTGTCCCTTGTGCTGTGGCATCAGTGCACCTACCCCCAGCCACTACTAGGGGCCAGGCAAGCACTGACTGCTGGAGTCCCCCCTCCCCAGAGAAGGAGAGTTGTCCTCTGGACGCTCAATCCTTCTCTTCCCTGCTGACCCCTGGCAGCCTGCACTCATTCTCGAGCATGGGTCGCTGGCGTGGAGCAAGATGTGGCAACCCAGCACCGCAACCCTCAGTGCCACTGGGCCGATCAAGTTATAACTTTTAAATCTGCTGTTTAAGAATTTTGCTATTTGATTTTAATAGCTGACTTCAGTGCTACACTAAACATTGTGATGTCATAAGCATTGTGGAAGCTGCTCTTTGATTGGCCCAGTATTCCGCTGTGATGACAGTAACCTTAAAGAGCAACTGATGCCTTAAGGGAAACTATGACAAACACAATATTTAGGTACAACTGAGCTTGTATTTCATATATATTCTATAGATTTCTTCTTTCTGTTATTTATTACTGAGGAAATGTGCATGAACACAGGGTCAATATCCCTTGCAGTTCATCTGTCTCTATTGCTTATTCTCTACCTGGGGCCAAATATTCAAAAAAGGTGCAAAATGGATTGAAACATTTACACTCTGTCTTGCAATAGTGCAGGTGGGCAAAAATGATATATATATATATATTTCAAATTCTGTTTTTTCCTCCAGCCAGAGGAACTCTCTCAGGCATCCTGTAGTACCCCCTGACTCTACCTCTGTGTCTGAGAGGCTTTCTGAAATCTGGCACCAGCCCGGCTATCCCCCTGGCTTTGTGCCCCCCGAGGTAGGGCCGCCATATCCACCCAGGGTGCTCTATCTGCAAATTCAGACCGGGCTGGGCTCGGCCCAGTTAAGGAGTGCCTCCGGCGGTGGAGTGTGGTCCTGGTGGATACAGGTGCCGTCACCTATCCACTTGGCTGGGTATTTTTGCTTTGTCCCCACCCCCTCCTCGTTACTCCTTCCCTCTCCCTGACGGAGTCTGGCGTGCAATGACACCAGGAGCAGCCTTGCAGTAACTCCATAACCCTCTATTTCTGGCCCTGAACATTGCGGTACCTCTGATCTCCACCAGAGGTCACCGTGATGCTGGGTGGAGAATCCCATGCCCCTCGAGGAAGGAGAGCTGTCCTCCGGACACTCAATCCTTCCTCCCCCCACCGACCCCTGGTGACCTAGGCTCGCTCCCGAACCCGGGTCACTGGCATGGTGTGAGGTGTGGCATCCAGCGCCTCAACCCTCAGCGCCACCAGGCCGGCTCCAAAAATGATATACTTAGAAGAATTTTACAGGGCGCTGTTCATCTGGATAAAGGTTTTGTTTTGTCCAGGGCTAAGCCACTAAGCCCCACCCAATAGCACCCTCAAAATAGGGCCCCAGTAGTGGCTAGTGCAGGGGCAAAATTTGCAATTTTCAAAAATCCCCATGCAAATGAGCCCATGGGGCATGCAAGGCATCAAGGAGCCATTTGTATGCCCACTATGAGCTAATTTGAATGGGGTTGGAGGCCCATCCTGTGAGCTGTCCCTGGTGCTAGCAGCTCCCCCCTCCCTCCGATCCCACTTCACCATAACATACTAAGTATTCCCTGGTGTCCAGTGGTCCCTCCCCCTTCCAGACACCTGTTCCAGTATAGTATTATCACTTCCTTGGTGTCTAGTAATCCCCCTCGCCGCTTGCTGCCTCATACTAAATATATACAGTATTATGTCATTGTGTCCAGTGGTCCCCACCCCCACCAATTTCCGATCACTGTCTAGTACTAAATATATATTATTACACTCGTGTTCAGTGGTCGCCCCCCGATCATCAGTCACTGCCCAATACTACATATAAATTATTTCATTGGTGTCCCCCCGCCGCACCCATGCTCTAACTGTACATTGTCTCCCTGGCATCCAGTGTAACCCTCAATCCCGATCCCTTGGCATAGTACATTCAAATATTCCATGGTGGTCTAGTGGACCCCCCCTCTCTCTCCCCTGTAAAATGCACTAACAAACGTACCCTGGCATTAAGTTGTCCCCTGCCCCCCACCCTGGCGGTGGTGCCCACCACCACGCCCCCATCCAAAACCTCCAGCTGGCGACTGGCACAACCCTCTTTTCACTGCCATGGCGGCTGTAGCTAGACTCTAAATGTGATACTGTATACAGTACATGCTCATTGACATTGATTGACAGCTCATAGTGAGCTGCATTTCAATGACTGCATACTGTATACAGTACGCACTCATTGAGAGCTCAATTGGCAGCCGGCCATGGTGGTGAGTAGAGGGCTGTGCTGGTCGCCAGCTTGGGGTTTGGGATGGGGGAGCGGGGTGGTGGGCACTGTGACAAACTCTCCCTTCTGGGTTGTAATAGCCTTTAGAGAGTTGTCTGAGTCTTTTCTTTCAGCTGTCACCAACCTGGCTTCCCCAGGATTTTAGGTCTCCCTGCGCAGAGCTGGGAGGTCACCACAGGTCAAATCTGGTAGAGTGCTTCTCAGCTGACAGAGGCTAACAGAGTTTTCTCTTTGCCAGTGAAAATAAGGCAGTTACCTCAGTAAGTAAGCCACAGTCACTGCTGCTATGTAAATAATTTTTTCTAGTACAAAAAAGGTCAGGATTTACAATAACAAGATACACAGTATATAGTACCAAAAGAGAAAATGTATTTTTACAGGAAAAATAAATAAATGGTCTTGAATAATAGATAACAGAAGGGAAAATTCTACAGGCTAAGTTATTCTGACACTTATCTTGCCTTCCAACTAAACTCTGAGAGATACTTAAAAAACCTAACCTATCTGTTGCCTCCCACACGAGCTTTTGCTGGAACTGTGGGCTCTCTGCCTGATATGGATGTTTCCCCAAAGCTAAAGCACTCTCATTGTAATTACCTCTGAATTTATGGCCTAAGGCTGAAATCCTGTGATTATATCAGTCTTTCAAATCCACCACACATTTTAAATTCTATAACAAGTTTGTATTCCTTTGCTCATTCAGAGTAAAACTTATAGGTGCCCAATCAGCAAAAATTCTGCAGCTAAGTTTCTTTCAAATGCTCCGATCCCTTTAAACTGTGCATGTGTGTGTGTGTGTGTATGTCTACCCACCTCCGGACACTCTCTGAGATTTATTATCCTGTCCAGAGGCATGGTCTGCTAGTGACGTAGAATGTATGACGGGCAGCCACCTCTGGTGAGACTCAGAAAATCAGTAAAATAGTTTCAGCAACATAAGCAATTCTCTAATCAGTTTCCATTCCTGTCATATTTCCATTCTTGTCTCATCCTCCCCCAATAATGAAGGTGTGTCCTTTGGGTCACCCCAAGAGACAGGGCTGTTCATGCAAAGACTGGGAAGTGTCTAAAGTATCCAGCCATGCTGTTAGATCTGCCTAGACAGTCCATCTGCATTGGCATTTTGTTTACTGCTGTGGTGCTGGATGGCAGTGTATTGGCCTGCAGTACCAAGCTCCAGCGCAGTAGTTTTCCATTTTGCCCACTTGATCAATGAAGCCAGGTCAGGGGATTATGATCTGTGACCACTGTGAATTCTCACCCATACAGGTAAGACTGCAGCTTCTGAAGGGCTCACACTATCCCCAAGCACTCCTTCTCAATCATGGCATATGCCTCCTACCTGGGCAACAGCCTTCTGCTCAGATACACTGCAGGGTGCTCCTCCCCACTGCAGTATAAACTGGCTCAGCACAGTGCCCAGCCCATGGTCTGAGGCTTCCACATGAACAATACACTTTAGACTGTAATTAGAGCTAAATAGCACAGCTGGCCCACTTAAGGCCTTCTTTAGCTTCTGAAAGGCAGACTCACAGCCCTCTGTCCAACTAATCTTCTCAGGCCTATTCTTTTTTGTTAGATCTGTCAAGGGCTTGGCCATATCACTGTAGTGAGGGACAAATCTCCTGTAGTACCCAGCTGTCCCAAGAAATGCTTCTACCAGTTAGGAGTGGGCCAGGCCAGGATGGTATCGACCTTGGCAGGCTCTGGATAGATGCGTCCACTGACCACTCCGTGCCCGAGGTAGGACACTTTTGCCATACCTATCTGGTATTTTCCCACTTTGGCTGTCAGCCCTGTGGCCTTCAGCCTGCATAACACCTCCCATGCATGACTGATGCTGTCCTCCCAAATCTGGCTGTAAATGGCTATGTCATCCATATTCACAAGTACAAAATCACCTGTCCCAGACAGAATGCAATCCACAAGCTGCTGAAAGGTTGCATGTGCATTCTTCATCCCAAAGGGCATTACTTTGAATTCATATAAGCCAAATGGGGTGACAAAAGCTGATCTGTCCCTGGCTGCAGGGGTCAGAGGTACCTGCCAGTGGCCTTTGTTAAGTCTATTGTGGTCAGATACTTGGCTCCCCCAGTTGCTCCAGGGTCTCGTCTGTTCTGGGCATGAGGTAGGCATCTGGCTCCGTGCAACTGTTGAGCTTCCAGTAGTCAACACAAAACCATGTGGTTCCATCTTTTTTAAGGATCAGGACCATGAGCAAGGCCCAGGGACTACTGGACTCCTGGATCACTCCAAGTTCCAGGATCTCGTTGAGCTCTTCTTTCATGCTCTGCTTAACCTGCTCTGGGACCCTGTAGGGAGACTGTCTCAGTGGCACCTGGGTCCCATTATCTATGGGGTGCTCAGCCAGTGTGGTGTACCCCAGTTTCCCTGTGAACATGTTCCCCAATTCTCTCTACACACCCCGGATCTCCTGCACCTGGGGTGGCGTCAGCTGATCCGAGAGCGTGAGGTTGTCCACAGAGGATCCTACTCAGGCCTCTCTGAGGAGGTCCACCAGGGGATCAGCCTCAGCTCCTTCTTTCTGGGCACTGCACACAGCAAGGACCAGTTCCTCTCTATCATAGTAGGGCTTCATCATGTTAAAATAATACACTTTCTGTTTGCACCTCCTGCCAGGTAACTCTATCATGAAATTAATATCACTCACCTTTTGGACAATGGAGAATGGCCCCTCCCATGCTGCCTGCAGTTTATTCTGTCAGACAGAAATGAGTACCATTACTTGGTGTCCCACCTCGTACTCTTGAACTCAGTCCCCGTGGTCATACCAGACTTTCTGTCGCTGTTGCACAGTGGCTAAGTACTCCTGAGCAAGTCCCATGAGCTCCTTAAGTCAGGTCCTGAAGTTCAGGATGTACACCACAACAGACTTTCCTTGGGAAGCATGGTCACCCTGCTGTTCATCCTAAACTAAATTTAGGGGCCCCCTCACCCTATGGTCAAAAAGGAGCTTGAAGGGTGAGAACCCTGTGGACTCCTGTGGGATTTCCCTGTATGCGAAAAAGAGATAAGGCAAGTATTTGTCCCATTCCCTCTTGTACTAGTCAATGAATGTCCTTAACATGGTCTTAAAGGACAAATTAAATCACTCCACCAGACCACTATTGGGGGGTGGTATGGGGAGGTTCTGAGTTGCTTCACCCCACACTTCTCTTACAAACTACTCATTGAGTCAGACATGAAATTAGCACCCTGGTCTGACAGTATCTTTTGGGGAAAGTCCACCAGGCTAAATACCCCCAACAGTGCATCAGCCATGTTTTCCACCTCAATGGATGATAAGGGCACCACCTCCGGGTATCTCATGGCATAATCGATGATCACCAAGATATACCGCTTGCCAGTGCTACTTCGGATGCTAAGTGGCCCCCTCTATGTCCACGGCTACCCTCTTAAAGGGTTCATCCACAATGGGCAGGGGTTTCAAAGCTGCCTTGGCCTTATCCCATCTTCCTCACCCTCTGGCACTGTGGACAAGTCCAACAGTAATTTGTCACATTCTTGCCAATACCAGGCCAGAAGAAATTGTTGGCCAGCCACTTTTTCGTGTGCCTCACCCTCAAGTGGCCTGAAAAAGGGATATTGTGTGCCAGGACCAAGAGCTGCTGGTGGTAAACCCTAGGGACTACCAGTTACTGGAGTACCTTTCCAGCCAGCACCCCCCGTAAACTCCCTGTACAATAGCCCATTTTCCCAGTAGACTGACTTTTTACTCCCCTGAGAGCCCTCAGCCCTGTCAGCTATTTCTCTCAGTTTCTGCAGGGTAGGAACAGCCAACTGCATGGTGCCCAGCTCCTCTTGTCTGACCCTTCCCAGCTCCCTTTCAGAAGGAAGTCCTAAGACCTTCTCTGTTTGTGACTGGGGCTTGGAGCTGCTACTCCTTTCTGGCCCTGCATCTGTACTAGCCACCTCCTCAGCTGTTGAAGAATGGGCTGGCAGTGGCAGAGTCACTCCCTTCTCACCCTCAAAAGCTTCACCTTTTGTCTGAATGTGGGTTGTAACACACCAGAGATTTCCTGTGGTCAAAATAATTTCCCATGATCACATTCATAGGGAAATCAGGTACGACTCCCACCTGCTTTTCCCCATGGCCACCCTCCCAGCTCAGGAAGACTCGAGCCATCTGTATTTGGACAGCTTTGCCGGTGACTCCCTGAATTGTGGAGTATTGCCCTGGTAGAATCTGCTCCACCTGGATTAGATACTGCCTCACCCAGCAGATGGAAATGCATGTGTCCCTCAATCCCTGTGTGACTGTGACATTAACTACAATAGGGTGCATATACTCAGAGAAGGTACATGGTACTGCAGTCTGCAAACAACCCACCTGCTGTATGGTACTATTTTGATCACCCCTCCTCCAGGCTTTTGCCCCTCAACCATTTTTTGAGGGCAGTCACATCTCAAATGCCCACTTTGTTAAAAATATAACATTTCTTGGCACATGGCTTTGGTTCCCTTTAGAACTGGAGGGTTCTGCTTTGGGCCAAGGTGCATGCTGGTTTACTTTAGGCTGCCCCCCCCCGGACCCCTTAGAACCACGTGCTGCCCCCCCCCATCGTGCTTTACGCTGTGTGTATGGTCTGTGACCATGTACAGGTCCAGCTTAATGCTGCCTCCTTCGAGGAACTACATGTCCTGTTGAGCAGCACTACGCACAGGTTCTAAGGTACAATTTTAAGTAATTGCTCCTTCATAAATGAATCTTTGATTAGCTCCACAGTGTCTGCTTTTGCCCCATCTGCCCAACGATCAAGACACGTGCACAGTTGAACATGCAGTTCTACATAACTGTCTTCTGGGCTTTTACTTAGCTCCCTAAATTTCGACCAGTCTGCTGGCACAATAGTTGGATTTCCGCTTGCGACGCCGATGACCCCGGTTCGGGAATGGGCCCAGGAGTCAGAATGCTGGCTGGGGGGAGAAGGATCGAGCATCCTGGGGACTGCTCTCCTTCTTCAGGGGAAGGGGGAAGAGTATCTAGTGCTTTCAGGACCTCTGACGGAGGCTGGAGGTGCTGTTGCGGTCGGCGCCATCACTTGGGGAGGCAGGGTGGATGCTGGACATCATTGCACATCTCCATCCCCAGAGATCCAGCAAAACTGTTGCCACCTCAGTGACACGCCACATCTCTGGCCCTGATCATCCACCAAACTCCTGCTGGTAGACCAAGTTCCAGGTTCGTCATTCCCGGCCCGACTCTGTGCCCTGCCCTGGGGGGGCAAGCCAGGGAGACAATGCTGGTAGGTGACCCCTGCCGGTATCCTTGTACCGGTGTTGTGAGGGATCATACTGGCAAGATGGACCCACCCAGGGGGGTAAGCTAGGGGGATCGCCATGCAGAGGTAAGTCCCAGGGGCGAGGTGGGGGCCTGGGAAAGTTGGGGCTGAGCACAGGGCAAGCCACAGAAAAAAGCATACTAAATAAAAGAAAAACTCCCTAAATTTTCTGTAAGCCTCAGGAGTTAATTTAAAATGTTTTAACAATCAAATGCCTGCAAAGCATGTCCCATAGGTACGGGCATGACGTGAGTCATCCATGGAGCCTTGTCCAATTGAAACTGTATGCACACCCTATCAAATAACTTTAAAAACAGATGGCATGCCTGACCGGTGATGCTGAGGGTTGAGGTGCTGGACGCCACTCTTCACACCACGCTGGCAACCCGGATTTGGGAATGGACTCGGGGCGCTGGAGGTCAGCGGGGGAAGGAGAGGATTGAGCATCTGGATAACTGTTCTCCTCTCCTTGGGTGGGTTGGGGAGCTTGTCTCGCTCTGTAGTGGCCCCTGGTGGAAACTGAGAGCACTACAGAGCAGAACTACAAAATTGGGGCCAAGAAAAGAGAGGAAAAATGGCATCTCGAGTGACCGGATGATGGCCACCTGGACCCTCACCACCATGGAGCCCCAGAACAGTCGGGATCGACCTCAGCAGCACCCAGGGTCAAACAGGTAAGCCATGAGGCACTTTCTCTCCAAAAGGAGAGAACCCCTCCGACAAAGTGATACGTCGGGTTATTCTGGGGACTGGCTGCACTATGAGGCGGGAGTTGGTGACGGGGTTCTTGGGGGAGGTGAGCTCAGTCCTTGGTGGCTCGAAGAAGAGTCTGCTTGAGACGCAGTGGGGGAGTAATAAAGAGATAATACAAAAACAAATATATAGATCAAGATCATCTCCCTCCTTATATTGAGGAAACAATTTAGAATTAATTTTGGCTTCATGGGTAGGGCTTCCCCCATCATTATGTATGTTTAGCTGGAGCATTGTCATCATCTCCTAATCGTGCTGTCATTCTTTCTCTCTGTCCTCCAGTCTTTTCCTCTCAAGTTCCAGTTCCTGCTGGTGAACCTTTGCCCTTTCGTCCAGTCTTTTTGTCTCGAGATCCTTCTCTGCCTCCAGTCTTTTCACCTTTGTCTCCAGTCTTTTTACCTCGAGGCCCAGTTCCTTTTCTTGCAGCTTCAGTTGCAGTTTCAGGATCTCGAGCTGATTTGGAGAGTCTACTACCCCAGCTCTTAGCTCATCCCCAGTGATCCTCTGCTTTTGGTCATGCTCCTTGAATGCTCCTATGAAGTCCTTTATGGTCCCGTCACCCCACTGGACCCCCTTTTCTTGGCACCTCTCCTGAAGCTGTGCCAAAGAAAGCCTATCATATTCCTGGGAGTGCATCCTCTCTACGTGCAATACACTAAGCTGTGCTGCTAGAAAATAAAAAAACAATTGTAAAAGTGTACTCTTTTGTATATCCTGTTTCACGACTGCTAAGGTAGAATTTTCTACTGGAAAACGTTGTCTCTCACTGTGCTAGAAAGTCCATTGCCCACAAATTCTGACTCTGAATTTGTGCAACTGATCCTATGACATGGCTCACCAATTTGTGACACTCTCCCTTCTGGGCTGTAATAGCCTTCAGAGACTTGTCTGAGTCTTTTCTTTCAGCTGCCACCAACCTGGCTTCCTCAGGATTTTAGCTCTCCCTTTGCAGAACTGGGAGGCACCACAGGTCAAATCTGGTAGAGTGCTTCTCGGCTGATGGATGCTAACAGAGATTTCCCTTTGCCAGTGAAAAAAAGGCAGTTACCCTATTAAGTATGCCACAGTCATTGCTGCTAGGTAAATAAACTCTTTTACTACAAAAAAGGTCAGGATTTACAATAACAAGATAGAGTACCAAAAGAGAAAATGTACTTTTACAAGAAAAATAAATAAATGGTCGTGAATAATAAATAACAGAAAGGAAAATGCTATGGGCTAAGTTATTCTGACACTTTTAACTGAACTCTGAGAGATACTTGAAACCTAACCTATCTGTTACCTCCCACATGAGCTTTAGCTTGAACTGCGGGCTCTCTGCTTGATATGGATGTTTTCCCAAGGCAAAGCACTCTTGTTGTAAGTAATTTATAGCCTATGGCTGAGATCCTGTGATTAGGTCATTCTTTCAAATCCACCACACATTTTAAATTCTGTAACACGTTTGTATTCCTTTGCCCAATCAGCTTAAAACTTAAAGGTGTCCAATCAGCTCAGTTCTGCAGCTAAGTTTCATTCAAATGCTCCAATCCCTTTAAAGTGTGTGTGTGTGTGTGTGTGTGTGTGTGTGTGTGTGGTCCACCCATGCAGGAGTGAGATCTAGCACCCTGTTCAGAGGCATGGCCTGCTAGTGATGTAGAATTCATGACAGGCAGATACCTCTGGAGAGACACAGAAGACCAGAAAAAATAGTTTCAGTAACATAAACAATTCTCTAATCCATTACCATTTCCTCCTTATTTCCATTTCTGTCACAGGCACTACCTGCCCTGGGTGGGGTTCAGGAGGACCACTGGATGTAAGGGTAAATTTTAGTACATTTCACAGGGGAATCGGGAGAGGAGGGGTCCATTAGACCACCATGGAATATTTGAATGTACTATGCCAGGGGATCGGGATGGGGGGTGTTACACTGGATGCCAGGGAGACCTTGTACAGATAGGGCATTGGTGCGGGTGGCGGAAGGGACCACTGGACACCGAATGAAATATTACATATGTAGTATCAGGTGGTGATCGTCAATCAACGGGTGGGGGGAACAGTGGACAGCATTGAAATAACATGTATTTAGTATTGGGCAGTGATTGGTGATCGGTGGTGGGAGCACTGGACACCAATGACATAGTACTACATATTTAGTATCAGGCAGCGAACGGCGAACAGCGGGGAGGACTACTGGACACCAGGTAATTCATAATACTTCACTGTAGTGGTTTATCGGGGGCAGGGACCACTGGCCACCAGGGAGTACTGTGTTGGTGTTGGGGGCTCTCTGATGTACTATCTCTGGGAACCGCTAGTGTTGTGCTGGATTAAGACCAGGGTTGGGATGGCAGTATTTTCTCTCAGCAAGGGGACTGGGCAAAGTGCCCTTGCGCGGAGCACCTACTCCAAATCTCAGACTGCACTGATATTCAGGTCCCCACTCCTCCCCATTTGCATGGTTTTGCTTTGCGCATGCCTCCTCTTTTGGCCCCAGTGCAAGCCTATTACGCCACCACAAAGGGTGCTTTTAAATATGGGACCTCGGCGCAAAACCCAATTTGTGAGGGAAAAATGGGTTTTGTGCTGGGGCAGTCTTTTGAATATTGGGCCTCTAAAGCCATAATCCTCTTTTGTGACATCACAGTCTGTTGCCATGGTAGTGTCTGTGATGTCATAAGCAGTGAGTTAGGACCTCGGTTAGGCACGAAGCAACAAAAACAGATGAACTCCTTAGAAACAACTATCCTGGTGTCATGCAAACTACCTCATTAAAAAATAATGGTCTGGGTAAATAAAGAAATTATGTTAAATATAAGCTGAACTGGATCTGAATATTACGTTTTTTTGTTGTTTTTTAGTTTTCCTATAGGTGTCAGCTGCTGTTTAAAACATCCATTGTGACAACAATAGCAACATATTTTTGTTAAAAATAATTTCTTCATACTTACTGTAATTTCCTTTTCTGTTAGCTCCAACATTATCAATGGTCATCTGTATCCACAGCCCTATCTGACTGTGATGCACCTGGATGTGCCTGTGTGGGTCCTCCCTGACCCAAGGGGCCTGGTTTGGGGTCGGAAGCATTGGAAGTGATGTCCTGCAAAACACTGGTGCTCAACAGCTCTTCCAAGAGCAATAATTGGGATTTTTGCAATTCTGCTTTGCCACTGTCAACTGAAATACCGGACCCCCCCCCCATACAGTACACGCTCATTGACATTGTTTGACAGCTCAGGGTGAGCTGTCAGTCAATGAATGTGTACTGTATATGGTACACACTCATTGACATTGATTGAAAGCTCAGAGTGAGCTGTCAGTCAATGAGCATGTACTGTATACAGTACGTGGTCATTGAGAGCTGTTGGTGGCCATCTGTAGAGGTGAGAGGAGGGCTGTACTGATTGCCGGCCAGGGTTCGGGTTGGGGGGGGCAGCAAGATAATGGGTCGATCCCTCACAGGGTGGGTGGGTGTCCACTAGACACCAAGAGAAAATTATACAGTGCCCTATATGGGCAGATCAGTGATGGGTGGGTGGGGAGACTGCTAGATCACCAGGGTAATTCTTCCCGTTGTGGCAGGAGGGATCGAGGATAGGGTGGGGGACCACACTAGCCTACCAGGGATTTTGATTATTCTCACTGGGATGGTGATTGATGAGCAGGGGTGGGGGAGGACCACTGGACCACCAGGGATATTTTTATTATTCTATAAGCATGGCACTTGGAGATTGGGAGGGGGACCATTGGACTACCAGGGATAGTTACCAGCATGTTCTAAATGCAGTGTGAGTATTACCAACATGTTCTAAATGTAATGTCAGTGTTACTAGCATGTTCTAAATGCAGTGTGAGTGCTACCAACATGTTCTAAATATAGTGTGAGTGTTACCAGCATGTTCTAAATGGAGTGTGAGTGTTACCAACATGTTCTAAATGTAGTGTGTGTTACCAGCATGTTCTAAATGCAGTGTGTGCTACCAACATGTTCTAAATGTAGTGTGTGTTACCAGCATGTTCTAAATGCAGTGTGAGTGCTACCAACATGTTCTAAATGTAGTGTGAGTGTTACCAGCATGTTCTAAATGCAGTTTGAGTGTTACCAACACATTCTAAATGTAGTGTTACCAGCATGTTCTAAATGCAGTGTGAGTGCTACCAACATGTTCTAAATGTAGTGTGAGTGTTACCCAGCATGTTCTAAATGCAGTGTGAGTGCTACCAAAATGTTCTAAATGTAGTGTGAGTGTTACCAGCATGTTCTAAATGCAGTGTGAGTTTTACCAACATGTTCTAAATGTAGTGTGTGTTACCAGCATGTTCGAAATGCAGTGTGAGTGCTACCAACATGTTCTAAATGCAGTGTGTTACCAGCATGTTCTAAATGCAGTGTGAATGTTACCAATATGTTCTAAATGCAGTGTTACCAGCATGTTCTAAATGCAGTGAGTGTTACCATGTTCTAAATGCAATACGTGTTTTGCCAACATGTTCTAAATGTAGTGTTACCAAGATGTTATAAATGCAGTGTGAGTGTTACCAAGATATTCTAAATGCAGTGTTACCAGCATATTCTAAATGCAGTGCCAGTGTCATCAACTTATTGTAAATGCAGTGAGTGTTACCCACATGTTCTAAATGCAGCAACAGTGTTACCTACATGTTCTAAATGTAGTAAGTGTTAGCATGTCCTAAATGCAGCAACAGTGTTACCAACATGTGCTAAACGCAGTGAGTGTTACCAGCCTGTTCTAAATGCAGTGGCAGTGTTACCAACAAGTTCTAAACGCAGTTCAAGTGTTACTTACATATTCCAATGACCCTGGCATTCTAAACACCGCTTTACTATTGCAGAAATGTTTCATTTAAACACTGACACAGGGTTTAAGACATTATATTTACTGTAACAGTACATCTGTACATTTGACATTGCCCTACTGAGAGTTGCTTTGAAGTAAGGCAACAAATTGGGAAGTCCCCAGGCCCTGACCACCCAAGTCCAGCATACCAGGTGTGTTCATGAGCCTAGATCGCTAGTACAAAGGTTTCTGGGGTTGCTGGGGCATACGGGAGGGAGCTGATTTTTCAACATTTACAGTGAGATTATTTCATAAGCACAGTAACAGCCTCCAAGGTGTTCAGTCATGCAGAAATATATGGACCTCTTGGGTGGTCAAAAGTATGAGGTGACACAAGATACCAAGGCATCCAGCCCACTGAATCAGCTGTAGGGTTACTGCATGCAACGCTGGTGGCCCGGGTTCGGGAATGGGCTAAGGTTGTTTGGGGCCAGCTTTTGGAGGAAGATGGGGCATCCCAGATGACACTTTCTTTCGGGAAGGGAGGGTCACTGTCTCCATTGTTACACTGCCACCTGGGTAAGCACAGCTGGTAGTGGAGCAGAAATACTAGAGAGGAAGGGGAGGCCACTGGCCAGAATTCTCACTGCCATGCTTCTCATGCATTTGGATTCCCTAGAGTGTCAACATCCTCGAGAGCCAGGAGCAATGAACAAGGGAAAAACCCTGATGTGAATCAGGATGATAAGGCACACTCATGCTCTGGCTGAATGGACTAGTTACCCTACCCCAGAGGTCCTCATATAGAAATGCCAACATCTTGACTGGTGTGGCCAGCCAGGAAAGCCACCTGAGGGAATAAGTCAGGGCTTGGAAAGGGGCAAGCCCAGGGGAAGGTTGGGTAGGGGGCTGGGTAGTAGCCCCAAGAATGGGGCAATGCCAGAAGTGGGCATAAACAATGAATTTAAAGGAACAACACCCTCAAGACAACATAGTTAACTTCGGGGAAGATAGGGGAGAGAGGTTGGAGGTGAGGGGCACAAAATCAGAGAAACGTGCAAGGGGACAGGGGCAGCTGCAGTTTAATAAAACAGCATGCTGCACACTGAAGTAAACTAGATAGACTGAAGGGCCTGTATCTGCTGGCAATTTCATATGTTCATATGTATAGATTTCCACACAACTGGACACCTCAATGGGTGCTCTGGCATATACTGCATGTACAAACATTTACATTGTATAAATTAAACGTGTTCTAATCTTTTTCAGTTTTCTTGCTCAAATGCTACAAAGAGTTAATTTATGAAGTCATGTTTGTTATTAGTACATATATTTTTGTAGGCATTAGAATTATTCTTTACAAACTGTGATTGTTTTGTGCTCTAACAGGGACATCATTGCACTAGTTGCAGAGCTTGCTCCGATTTTTGCTACTTTCCACCTATTTGATGCAACTTGTGTAAGTACTGTATGGATAATAATGGGGGTCTGATTATGATGATTGATAATTAAAAGTTTATTTTTATACAGGAACATGTACGTTAGACCGGTATGCTCTAATTACAAGTAAAGTCTCTGTTTATTTATTTATTTTTTGCACCCTCCCAGATCCTGGCCGGCCTCTCCTTCAGGCCACCTATGCTCTTCATTTGCCACCCTGCCCTGACATAACCATTGCCATCCCACATTTGCAGGCCCCCCCCCCCGGGTAACCCAGCGTAACCCTTCGCCAGATGGGCCCCCCTCCTCTGAGGGGGAAGGAGCCGGTGGGGGAGGACAGCACATTCCTAGTTGGCCCGGGTGCTGCTGGGGTGGTCATTAGGCTGCTCAGGGTCTTGTGGCAGTGGGAACTGGTGGCTCTCATCCGGTCGACCACAGAGCTCAATTTCTCATTTTTCTCCCGGGGTGCGGCATGCCATCAACATCAGGCATTTGCTGACGTTCACCTTGCCCCCTTCTTAGTGTGAGCCAATGCAATGCTGTACCTCTGGCCTCTGCCAGGAGTCAGCAAATGCCGGGTCAGCCCCTCCCCCTGAGAGAAGGCGACCAGTCATTGGATGCTCATGACCTCTCACCCCAGCCGGCCCTCCAGTGTTCTGGGTCCATTCCTGAACCTGGATCGCTGGTATCGCAAGTGGAAATCCAACCACTGTGCTGATGGGCCGGCTTAAAGGCTCTGTTTAAATACAAACGTATACAAAACCATTACATACAAACAGTATAATATAACTGCAAAAAGTCAGGCAAAAAGAGTATGAAATAAAGTCACATATTTTCTAAGCAAGGGCAGATATGAAAAATTTAATGTAAAATTTGTTTCTTAAAACTAGTCAGTGTGACATGTTCCTTATAGGATCAAGCTCTGTGTAACGGCCTTTCCCCTCACACCCATCCGGCTCTGGGTAGTGATCATCTTCCTTGCACACTTCAGGCTCTGGGTAAAGGCCTCTTTCCCTTACACAGATAGACTCTGGGTAGTGGCCATTTTCCTTGCACACTTCAGGCTCTGAGTAAAGGCCTCTTTCCATTACACATATTTGGATCTGGGTAATGGTCCCTTTATCTTACAGTGCTGGGCTCAGGATAACTGGGCCCTTTTGCTTACACCATCAAACTGTGACTAACTGGTCCACTCTGTTTATACTATCAGACTCTGGGTAACGTAGTCCTGTTCCTTACACCTGTTCCTTACACTATCAGGTTCTTGGGAACTGTGAAAAGGTAAGTCTGTCCTTTGCCCTCTCCCGTCACTTTCAGGACCAGAGGGGTTTTTGCCAGGGGCTCTGGTGGGAGTCAAACCAGGATTTGTCAAGGGATGCCTTTTTGGAGTTGGCCTTTAAGAATACTGTGCAGGAAAACCAGCAAACTTGCAGTCAGCCCTTAATTGGATAATTGGGAGCACATGCAGGCTGAGGAACCGATAAAAGAACATACCTCAGTGTGAAAGGGTTTTTATTATGGGCTGGAATCTACAGGGAGAGAGAGAGAGAGAGAAACCCCAGAGTACAGAGCTGAGGGGGAGTTCTGAAAAACTGTGGCTGAAGGTATGAGGGAAGTGATCCCAATAAGCCAGAGATGGGCAGAGTTGGGGAAGTCTGCCTGGATGCCTGCTTGAAAGTAGGGAGAGATAATGAAATTGAGAGAAATAACCAATTTAATATAGGGTGAACTGGGGCCCTAGAGTTAGTGACCAAAAGAGATCAGGGAGAGGTGGTTAATTCCTGCTGGACAGGGAAATTACTGATGAGAGATTTTTTTGGGAAAACTGAAATATAAACTGTTTTATTCTGAATTGTTCAAACAAGTGTAAAGTAAAGAGTTTAGGTGTTTGAACTTTGAAATCTGCCTGACCTATCATTTTGAATGTTCCCGAATAGCCTAGGTCACGCGGTTGCGCACTTCTGGTCACAGGAACAGACCCCTTTCCTTATCTTATTGGGCACTGGGTAGAAGGGCCCTTTTTGTTACACTATCTGACTCTAGGTAACAGCCCTTTTACATACACTATCAGGCTCACGTAACCATCCTTTTTCGTTTGATGTGCCCATGCACCAAACATTTTGCTACAGTGAAAGAGGATTTTGGAGGTCACAGCCAAATATTGCAGTTAAAATAGCATGGGCTTGGCAGTCTAAACCAATGACCACGCTGTATTGGTCACACCACTCGCAGCTTGCTGGGCGGAAACTTCGTGTATTTCAAAGTACTGAAGCCACTCCAATCAGAGAGGGCTTTGGTCCTTGGATTTGCATGAAGCCGGTCAGCAAGCAGCTGATCAGCTTTCAGTGTCAAGAACACTGGCACAATTGAGTGTTCCTTGTGGCTGGCTTTCTCCTCCTCCTTGCTCCAAGTCCGTTTCTCCCTTATGTACTTCCTACCTCCTGTCTCCTCCACCCCTTGCCTGCCTTGTTCATCCTTCCTTCCCCCATTCTGTGTTTGCCATCCTTTGATTTGCTGTGCATCCCTCTATCTCTCTCATGCCATTTTCCCCTGCTCCATTTGTCATTTTACTGCAGTTCACTCCTTGGCCCAGATATTCAAACTGCGCCAGGCTGTGGCGCAAGCCTGGGTGCAGCGCAACTTGACTGCACAGGGGCGTGGACTGGGTGATATTCAACGGAGCTGCACCATGGCTCAGCATCATTGAATACTGCACCCTGGCCACCCGCAGTGCGCATGGCACAGTGGCACTGCGCCAGCGCCAGTGGCCAGAGTGGAGCATGGGGATGCGCTAGCGCAAGTTCCATTGTGCAAGGCACAGCAACGCGATATTCAAAAGTAGACATGCAAATGGAGCCATAATGTATGCAAAGCGCATGGGGCCATTTGCATGTCATTATGGCCCCATTTGCATCTATGCCGATCTAACTTGCACCTGACGCCCTGCCAGGCAGCAGCCGTCAGGGACCGACGCCCCCTGCAGTGTGGCAATATGCCCCACAGCCCGATCGCGGGCTGCAGTAAAAAAGAAAAATCATAAATCCCTGGTAGTCCAGTGGACCGCTGCCCACCCAATCACGGGCTAAGTATATAAAAGAAAAGTCCAATATCCCTGGTGGTCCAGTGGACCGCTGCCCGCCCGATTGCGGGCTAAGTAAAATAAAGACAAATCTAATCTCTATCCCTGGTGGTCCAGTGGACCTGTCAGCCCGCCCGATCGCGGGCTAAGTAAATAAATATAAATCTAACCTCTATCCCTGGTGGTCCAGTGGACCTGTCAGCCTACCTGATCGCGGGCTAAGTAAAATAAAGACAAATCTAATCTCTATCCCTGGTGGTCCAGTGGACCTGTCAGACTGCACGATCGTGGGCTAAGTAAATAAATATAAATCTAACCTCTATCCCTGATGGTCCAGTGGACCTATCAGCCTGCCCGATCGCGGGCTAAGTAAAATAAAGACAAATCTAATCTCTATCCCTGGTGGTCCAGTGGACCTGTCAGATAGCCCGATCGCAGACTAAGTAAATAAATATAAATCTAACCTCTATCCCTGGTGGTCCAGTGGACCTGTCAGCCTGCCCGATCGCGGTTAAGTAAAATAAAGACAAATCTAATCTCTATCCCTGGTGGTCCAGTGGACCTGTCAGCCCGCCCGATCATGGGCTAAGTAAATAAATATAAATCTAACCTCTATCCCTGGTGGTCCAGTGGACTTGTCAGCCCGCCCGATCGTGGGCTAAGTAAATAAATATAAATCTAACCTCTATCACTGGTGGTGCAGTGAACCTGTCAGCCCGCCCGATCGCGGGCTAAGTAAGTAAATATAAATCTAACCTCTATCCCTGGTAGTCCAGTGGACCTGTCAGCCTGCCCGATTGCGGGCTAAGTAAAACAAAGACAAATCTAATCTCTATCACTGGTGGTCCAGTGGACCTGTCAGCCCGCCCGATCGTGGGCCAAGTAAATAAAGACAAATCTAACCTCTATCCCTGGTGGTCCAGTGGACCCTCTCCCCACCCACCCACAGATCCCCTGCGCCCCTTCCCCGTCAGGTGGCGGGTGGCCATTCACATATCTGGAATGTGTGAAATGCGATATGGGCTGCGTCATTGGCTCATGCTGTGGACCAGTAAGCGTACAGCCGTACAGATGGTGTCAGTCAGCGGGCGGCGGGGCGGCAGGAGGGTGGGGTGCCGCCTCCTGTCGCTGACCGGGAGCAGGGCGGTGGGGATCAGTGGGTGGGGTGGGGAGGGGGGTCCACTGGATCACCAGGGATAGAGGTTAGATTTGTCTTTATTTACTTGGTCTGCGATCGGGCGGGCTTACAGGTCCACTGGACCACCTGGGATAGAGATTAGATTTGTCTTTGTTTTCCTTAGCCCGCGATCGGGCAGGCTGACAGGTCCACTGGACCACCAGGGATATTGGATATGTCTTTATTTTACTTAGCCCATGATCGGCCGGGCAGCAGTCCACTGGACCACCAGGGATATTGGATTTTTCTTTCATATACTTAGCCCGCGATCGGGCATGGGGGGGGGCTGGGCACCACCACAGAGGTGCAGCCAGAGCTCGGGTGGCTGCTGTGTTGTGCCCTGCAATATGGTAGCTCACCTGTGGGTGGCCAGCCCTTGCTCCTTTTTTTTTGGGCGTAACTTTGTGCTGGCGCAGGTAGGGGTTGCGCATGCATGGCTCCGCACATCCTGGGCTGAATATCGGGCTGTGCAGAGTATGCATGGGCACACACCCCCCTACCTGTGCATGCATACATTACTGATGCACTCCAGTGCATCGGGATTTGTGTGGTGCACTTTCCCCTTTTGAATATCGTGCTGGGACGCAACCCTTTTGAATATCTGGGCCCTTGTCTCTAACCCCCCCCCCCGGTACTCCTGTTGGTCTGCTTTTTCGTATATTTCTAATGTAAACAGAGAGGGATGCCTACCCTTGCTACCGCTTCTGACACCTTCCCCCGGTTGTGCACCATCGCTCTGTAAAAAGTCTGACACTGGGGTGCCCAATTCCATTGTCGGAATGCAGTCGGTCCATCAATGTTTGTTTTATTTTGTTTGTTTGTTTTAAACCCTGTGAAAAGAAAACTGACCATCAATGTCTGTTGTGCTGTTACTTCACCCCACCCTCCCACTAGCACCCCCAAGCCCTTACTTACCCACCAGTGGTCCAGCGCTGTAATCCCCTCTGAACCATAGACACGTTGTCACTCTTCAAAGCTGGACCGCGAACTGAGGAAATTAGCTGTGCGGTTCTATGTATTTTAATGGGGTTTTAAACTTAGTAGCACAATTTGGCCACATTTTTATATTTTTGCCCCAAATTTTCAGCATACGTTTTTTGGGACCCCACCTCATGAACAATAGCAGTGAAGTTAGGCCAATCTGTCCCCCAAGGTGATTTTGTGGTCGCTGTGCAAAATCAACCTTCAGTCAGGAGTTAAACATTTTCTCCACCCTTGTTCATGAGGTGGGACCATAAGAAGGCTATGTTGAAAATCTGGCATAAAAATATTAAAAAAAACAACAAAGTTATGAGACCACATTGAAATCTGCAAACACAGACTCCTAACTTTGGTAATTTTCAATATTTTGACCCCATATTTGCAACATAGCCATTTCTTCACAGCACTTCGTGAATGTGACAGCTGTAATTTTTCAAATCCTGGCCAAAATGTATTTTTGTGCCTATGGCACAGAATGACATTTTGGTAGCGTGGGATAACATTTTATACCACGAGGGACAAATCTATTTATTATTTGGGCAGGTTAGGGTTAGGGAGGGGGGGACTGCTATCCCACCAGGGAGGGATTCATATTATAAAGCTGGCAGATCGGGGATGAGGGGTACTAGCCAGCAGGGAGTTTGTAACGCATGTACAGGGGTTAGTGATCTTGTTCATCTGTGTATGGCTATGACAGGAGTGCTCCTGTTTTGTAGCTGATACAGAGCACAGTGTTTTGCAAACACTGGGTGCTATGCATGAAGTGGGCGGGGGTAGGCAGAAAAATCACATACCCTGCCCGTGACCCTGCACCCTGTGGACAGGTGTGCCCATTCCAGCATTCACCAATGCCGGCCACCTGTCTGTGGCTCCTCCTCCCCGCACTTAGGACTCCGCAGGGCAGCCAGGGAAGGAGTCGATGTCCCAGGCAGGCATCTAATGGGATGCCCCTCTGGGCCCTCCAGTGGATCCCTTGTGTAGGGAGGTGCGGCTCCAGGGCTGTGCATGCCGTTTACAAGCACCCGGACCCATGCAGCACCATCCTGTCCCAGTGATGCTGCTCCTGCCTAGTGACGGACACTAGCCCTTGCAGCTCCCCTGCCGTCACCTGCTGCCCAGTGGTCAGGGGCTGCATGGAGAGCCCTGTCTTGGTCTCCCAGTGACAGGCAGCCTGTGCCCCCCCCGCCGTAACCTGCACCCCGCTCCACACCTACACAGCCAGCATGACGTAGGTTCGTGCATACCACATAGTGTTGGCACGCCCACAGCCCGCCCTTGGCCCGGTGTGGTCTGCGTACTCAGGAGCATTGGTCAAGCGTGCCCTCCCTTAGTGCATCCCACATGGGGGGCACGTAGGGAGCGGAGTGGCTGCACACCCCAGATACACACATGTAACAACTCCACACCAATAGTGCACAGGGTCTATTGTTATTATTACATTACATTTTACCAATTTGTGTAGGGATGTTATAGACAGCACAGTCCTGTTCTACAAATAAGACAGTGCATATGTTTTGGGGCATAACATTTTTTGCAATAAGAAAATCCATTTGTGTAGGTCAGTATTCATTTGTTTCATCACCCATCTGGCAATCGGTGGGGGGACCACTAGCACCAGTGAAATGTTAACTTTCTGATATGGCCGGCGATTGGTAGGGAGGGACCACTAAACAACAAAGAAAATGTATTCTATATATTGGGATGACAATTAGCAGGGAAGGGACCACTGGACACCAGGGAAAATGTATTCTATATAGCGGGACGTCGACCACTGGACACCAGGGAAAACGTACTCTGTATATCAGGATGACGATTAGCAGGGCGAGGGACCACTGGACACCAGGGAAAACGTACTCTGTATATCAGGATGACGATCAGCAGGGTGAGGGACCACTGGACACCAGGGAAACCGTACTCTGTATATCAGGATGACGATCAGCAGGGCGAGGGACCACTGGACACCAGGAAACGTACTCTGTATATCAGGACGACGATCAGCAGGGCGAGGGACCACTGGACACCAGTGAAAACGTACTCTGTATATCAGGACGACGATCAGCAGGGCGAGGGACCACTGGACACCAGTGAAAACGTACTCTGTATATCAGGACATGACGATCAGCAGGGCGAGGGACCACTGGACACCAGTGAAAACGTACTCTGTATATCAGGACGAGGATCAGCAGGGCGAGGGACCACTGGACACCAGTGAAAACGTACTCTGTATATCAGGACGAGGATCAGCAGGGCGAGGGACCACTGGACACCAGTGGAAACGTACTCTGTATATCAGGACGAGGATCAGCAGGGCGAGGGACCACTGGACACCAGGGGAAAACGTACTCTGTATATCAGGACGAGGATCAGCAGGGCGAGGGACCACTGGACACCAGGAGAAAACGTACTCTGTATATCAGGATGAGGATCAGCAGGGCGAGGGACCACTGGACACCAGGGGAAGACATACTCTGTATATCAGGATGACGATCAGCAGGGCAAGAGACCACTGCACACCAGGGAAAATGTACTCTATATATCAGGATGATGATCAGCAGGGCGAGAGACCACTGGACACCAGGGAAAACATATTCTATATATCAGGATGACGATCAGCAGGTCAAGAGACCATTGGACACCAGGGAAAACGTACTCTGTATATCAGAGTGACGATCAGCAGGGCGAGAGACCATTGGACACCAGGGAAAACGTACTCTGTATATCAGAGTGACGATCAGCAGGGCAAGAGACCATTGGACACCAGGGAAAATGTACTCTGTATATCAGGATGATGATCAGCAGGGCGAGAGACCACTGGACACCAGGGAAAACGTATTCTGTATATCAGGATGATGATCAGCAGGGTGAGGGACCACTGGACACCAGGGAAAACGTATTCTGTATATCAGGATGACGATCAGCAGGGCAAGGGACCAGTGGACACCAGGGAAAACATATTCTGTATATCAGGATGATGATCAGCAGGGCGAGGGACCACTGGACACTAGGGAAAACATATTCTGTATATCAGGATGACGATCAGCAGGGCGAGGGACCACTGGACACCAGGGAAAATGTGTTCTGTATATCAGGATGACGATCAGCAGGGTGAGGGACCACTGGACACCAGGGAAAATGTATTCTGTATATCAGGATGACGACGATCAGCAGGGCGTGGGACCACTGGACACCAGGGAAAATATATTCTGTATATCAGGATGACGATCAGCAGGGCGAGAGACCACTGGACACCAGGGAAAATGTATTCTGTATATCAAGATGACGATCAGCAGGGTGAGGGACCACTGGACACCAGGGAAAATGTATTCTGTATATCAGGATGACGACGATCAGCAGGGCGAGGGACCACTGGACACCAGGGAAAATGTATTTTGTATATCAGGATGACGATGATCAGCAGGACGAGGGACCACTGGACACCAGGGAAAACGTATTCTGTATATCAGGATGACGATCAGCAGGGCGGGAGACCACTGGACACCAGGGAAAATGTATTCTATATATCAGGATGACGATCAGCAAGGCAAGAGACCACTGGACACCAGGGGAAAACGTATTCTATATATCAGGATGACGATCAGCAGGCCGAGAGACCACTGGACACCAGGGAAAACATATTCTATATATCAGGATGACGACGATCAGCAGGGTGAGGGACCACTGGACACCAGGGAAAACGAATTCTATATATCAGGATGATGATCAGCAGGGTGAGGGACCACTAGACACCAGGGAAAACATACTGTATATATCAGGATGACGATCATCAGGGCGAGGGACCACTGGACACCAGTGAAAACATACTCTATATATCAGGATGATGATCAGCAGGGCAAGGGACCACCGGGCACCAGGGAAAATGTATTCTATATATCAGGAGGATGATCCGCAGGGCGAGGGACCACCAGACACCAGGGAAAAAGTATTCTTTATATCAGGATGACGATCAGCAGGGTGAGGGACTACTGGACACCAGGGAAAACGTATTCTGTATATCAGGATGACGATCAGCAGGGCGAGAGACCCCTGGACACCAGGGAAAACGTATTCTATATATCAAGATGGTGATCAGCAGGGTGGGGACCACAAGCATTTCAAATAGCTCTCCAGAACCAGGCAAGTGGAGGTGTCGTCATGCTAAATTGTCTAGCTACCCATGCAAATGAGCCCATAATGGGCATGCAAATAGCCCTTAGCACCTTGCATGCCTAATGAGCTCATTTGCATGGGTCTGTTTGAATAGCGGAAATTGAGCGCGGGCGCAAGTCATTATGACGCCCTTTGTGGGGATCCATGGATGCCCAGCGCTGAGTGGCTTAGCACTGAGTCATAATGGTCCTATATTCAGTCAAGTAGCATTGTAGCACTGTTCCACCGAATGTAGCATTTTTGGACACCTGGGCAATCACAAGGCACAGGGCAAATATTTGCACTCTGCTCTACCCACCTTTGAATATTGGGCCCCAGATGTTATGCGTGAAGTACAAGAAAAACAACATTATCTATTTTATACAGCAAATAAACAACTGTCATTGGTCAAGCTTCATGATGTACTGCAAGGCATTATGGGACAAATGGGAGTGAGGAGTGTAAACAGGTATGGAAATATGGAGTTGTAACTGCTGTTCCAACCGTGTTAAACAAGGCTCTGGGGAATATGGACATGCTACCATGGTAAGGCTGATAACAGTTTTAAAGATGTTTTAAGTTTTGAATCACCAGTGTGGGCAGGGCCTAAGGGACTGACAGAGGAAGACCAAGGAAGGAAAACTACAGATAAACAAACATTTGTCAATGCAGAACGTTGGCTGCTTGTTAAACAATCTGGCCTGGATATTCAAACTGTGCCAGGCTGTGGCGCAAGCCTGGGCGCAGCTCAACTTTGTTGCGCCGGGGTGTGGCCTAGGCGATATTCAACTGAGCTGCGCTATGGCGCAGCAGGTTTGAATATCACAACCTAGCCACCCCCACTGTGCATGGCGCAGTGGCACTGCTCAGTGCAAGTGGCCAGAGTGGAGCATGGAGATGCGCTAGTGCAAGTGCCATTGCACCATGCACAGCACCTGCACTATTCAAAAGAGGACATGCAAATGGGGCCATAATTTATGCAAGGCATACAGGGGCCATTTGCATCTCATTTCGGCCCCATTTGCATGCCATTAGCATGCAGGTGCGCTGATCCCCGACGACTTGCACCTGGAACCCTGCCAGGCAGCAGCCATTGGGGACCGATGCCCCCTGCAGCCCGGTCGTGGGCATTCATGTAAAACCCCACCACCCTCGTCCTATATCCCTGGTGGTCCAGTGGACCTCTATGTGCCCGATCGCGGGCATTTGTCCTGAAGAGTAAGGCCCCCCATCCTATATCCCTGGTGGTCCAGTGGACTGCACTCAGCCTGATCGTGGGCATCAGTAATAGAACCTCCCCCAAGTCCAATATCCCTGGGTTGCGCATGGTGCAACAGTGTTGCGCCATGCACAACCCACTGATGCGCCCCGGTGCGATATTCAAAAGGGAAAAGTGCGCTGCACAAATCCTGATGCACCGGAGCGCATCAGTAATGTATGCAGGCACAGGTGGGGGGGGGGTGTGCCCATGCATAACCTGCACAGCCCGATATTCAGCCCGGGATGTGCAGAGCCATGCATGTGCAACCCCTACCTGCACCAGCACAAAGTTGATCCCAAAAAGAAATGAACAACGGATGGCCACCCACAGGTGAGCTGCCGCATTGCAGGGCGCAACACGGCAGCTGCCACCTGTGGGTGGCCACCCGAGTGCCCACTGCACCTGGTGGTGCCCCCCCATGCCCGATCGCGGGCATTTGTTAAAAAAAGCAGAATGCTGTCCAATATCCATGGTGGTCCAGTGGACTGCTGTCTGCCCGATCGCAGACATTAGTTAAAAAAAGAATTTTGTCCAATATCCCTGGTGGTCCAGTGGACCGCTGTCTGCCCGATAGCGGGCATTAGTTAAAAAAAAGAATTCTGTCCAATATCCCTGGTGGTCCAGTGGACTGCTGACTGCCCAATCGTGGGCATTTGAATTAAAAAGTAGAACTATGTCCAATATCCCTGGTGGTCCAGTGGACCGCTGACTGCCAAATCGCGGGCATTTGTATTAAAAAATAGAACTATGTCCAATATCAATGGTGGTCCAGTGGACCGCTGTCTGCCCGATTGCAGGCATTAGTTAAAAAAAATAATTCTGTCCAATATCCCTGGTGGTCCAGTGGACCACTGTCTGCCCGATCGCGGGCATTTGTATTAAAAAATAGAACTATGTCCAATATCTCTGGTGGTCCAGTGGACTGCTGACTGCCCAATTGCGGGCATTTGTATTAAAAAATAGAACTATGTCTAATATCCCTGGTGGTCCAGTGGACCGCTGTCTGCCCGATCGCGGGCATTAGTTAAAAAAAAAATAATTCTGTCCAATATCCCTGGTGGTCCAGTGGACCGCTGTCTGCCCGATCGCGGGCATTTGTATTTAAAAACAGAACTATGTCCAATATCCCTGGTGGTCCAGTGGACCACTGACTGCCCGATCGCGGGCATTTGTATTAAAAAATAGAACTATGTTCAATATCCCTGGTGGTCCAGTGGACCGCTGTCTGCCCGATCGCGGGCATTTGTATTAAAAAATAGAACTATGTCCAATATTTCTGGTGGTCCAGTGGACCGCTGTCTGCCCGATTGCGGGCATTAGTTAAAAAAAAGAATTCTGTCCAGTATCCCTGGTGGTCCAGTGGACCGCTGACTGCCCAATCACAGGCATTTGTTAAAAATAAGAACTACGTCCAATATCCCTGGTGTAGTACGGTGAGGGCTGCATGCCCATTGGCTCACGCTTGTAGACCAATCGGAGCCGTGGCCGACGGTGTCAAGTCGGCGCAGGCGGCAGGCGGGTGGGTGCTGCCGCCTTCACGCTGACCGGGGAACGGGTGGTGGGACTCAGTGGGAGGGGGGTACCGCTTAGACCACCAGGGATATTGGTATTGTTAATTTTTTTTTATTACAAATGCCCGTGATCAGACAGTCAGTGGTCCACTGGACCACCAGGAATATTGGACATAGTTCCTATTTTTTATACAAATGCCTGCAATCGGGCTGTGGAGCACATTGCCGGCTGCAGGGGGCGTCAGTCCCCAACGGCTGCTGCCTGGCAGGGCACCAGGTGCAAGTCGTCAGGGATCGGCGCAGCTGCATGCAAATGGGGCCATAATGACATGCAAATGGCTCCATTTGCACCTTGCATACATTATGGCCCCATTTGCATGTCAAGTTTTGAATATCGCGGTTGCTGTGCATAACGCAATGGAATTTGCACTAGTGCATCCCCATGCTCCACTCTGGCCACTTGCGCTGGCGCAGTGCCACTGCGCCATGCACACTGTAGGTGGCCAGGGTGCGATATTCAACGCTGCTGAGCCATAGCGCAGCTCCGATGAATATCGCCCAGTCCACACCCCTGCACAGCCAAGTTGAGCTGCACCCAAGCTTGCACCACAGCCTGGCGCAGTTTGAATATCTGGGCCCAAATGTTCAGCATAGCCTTCCTATTAGCCCACCTAATGAGCGCGGTAGGTGAAAATGTTCAAATCCCCGATAAGACGTAATTTCTTGCCACAGGTACGAAAACATGTTTCGGCTAGGATTTGAATAAATGACACCTGTCATATTCATGAAGTTCTGTGAAGAAATGGCTGTGTTGAAAATTTGAGGTCAACATGTTGAAAATTACCAGTTACAAGGCTGTGTTGGTAAATTTCAATGTAGGCTCATAACTTTATTGTTTTATAATATTTTTGCCCCAAATTTTCAACATAGCCTTCTTATAACCCCACCTCAACAACAACTGCAGAGAAATTTTTCAATTCCTGCCTGGAACGTGATTTCGCACAGCGACTGCGAAATCACCCTTTGGGATGCGAAAACACATTTTGGCCAGGATCTGAAAAATGACAGCTGTCACATTCATGAGGTGCTGTGGGAAAAAAGGCTATGTTAAAATATGGGGTTAAAATATTGAAAATTACCAGAGGGATGAGCCTGCATTTGCAAATGTCAAGATATGCTCATAACATTGTTGATTTTTAATATTTTTGCCCCAAATTTTCAACATAGCTTTCTTATGACCCCACCTCATGAACAAAGGCAGAGAAAATTTTCAACTTGTGCCTGAAAGGTGATTTTGCACAGCGACTGCAAAATCAACTTTAGGAACAGATTTGCCACTGTAATTCTTAATGAGGTGGGGTCCCAAAAAAACAGGTTACTTACCTGTAACAGTAGTTCTACGAGTGGTATATGTCGTTCATCCACGCTCTTTGGCATGTCCCTTTCCCCTTTAAGGATCACCGGAAGTCTTCAAGCTGACTCCTCCTGTATATACCTTGGCTTCGCCCCATGACGCCAGATCTTAGCCCACTGGAGTCAGGTGTTGTGCGTCCGCAGCCGGGGAGGTCAGGTGGGTCTGTGTGGATGAATGACATATACCACTCCTAGAACTACTGTTACAGGTGAGTAACCTGTTTTTCTAGGATCATGGATATTTTGTTCATCCACACTCTTTGGAAGACTCCTAGCAGTCTCTGGGAGGAGGGAGGCAAAAGGCACACACCCCCTACTTAGGGAACAGAGATTGGAGAACTGAGGCCTCAAAACCAGCATCCCAGTGTGACTCAAGGTCGATGTGGTTGTGGGTGATGAAGGTGTTTGCTGACTTCCAGGTAGCAGCCCGACAGATTTCCTGGATAGGGATGTCCCTGGAAGCAGCCATCGATGCAGCAGTATGGCGGATAGAATGAGCTCTTATCCCTCTGGGAGGCTCCTTGCCCGCCAGCTCATAGCACAGACCTATGCATGATGTGATTCATCTTGCAATAGTCTGCTTCACTGCAGGTCTGCCAGAAGTGGCTTCAGCATAGGTGACAAACAGCTGACGAACCTATCTCCGAATTTCCACTGTCCTCTCCTTATAATAGGAGAGAGCACATCACAGGTCCAAAGTATGGAGCCTGTACTTGGCCTCCAAGGTGTAATTAGGGTAGTATACTAGCAGAGTCAACACCTGGTTAAGGTGAAACTCTGACACCACCTTCAGAAGGAATTTCAGGTGGGGGTGCAGAACAACATTGTCCCAGTGGAAGACCAGATAAGTGGAGTCTAACGAAAGCGCCTGGAGCTCCCCTGTCCTTCTGGCTGACGTGATAGCTATCAAGAAGGCCGTCTTCCACGACAAGTGTGACAAGTCACACTTGCGCATGGGTTCGAATGGCTTGCCTATGAGCTTTTCTAGTACCAACAGTAGATCCCACGAAAGTGGAGGTTCACGCAACGGAGAGGATATGTGATCCAGGCCTTGGAAAAAATGCCCAACCACTGTCTCCTGTGCCAACGTCGACTCACTGGCCCATGCCCAGTAAGCAGAGATGGCTGCCAGGTGCACCCTAAGGGTCAATTACCATAGACCCCTTCTGGAGAGAGACCAAAGATAGTCAAGAATGTTAGCCACAGGGCAGGACAGAGGGTTCAGGCCCTTGTCCTGACACCAAATGGAAAACCACTTCCATTTGAAGGCATAACATTTCCTGGTCAATTCCTTTCTAGGTGCCTCCACCACAGTGTAGACATCTTCGGAAAGACCCAAAGCCTGGAACTCTAGCCGCTCAGGTACCAGGCTGTGAGGCGCAAGGATTGAAGGTCCAGATGGAATACCTTCCCCTGATTGAGAGATATCAGGTCTGGGCGTGTACAAAGCCTCCCCGGGGACCTGCAGTGGAGGCTGAGGAGATACGGATACCGGAACTGGCGTGGCCAATATGGGACTACCAGGATCACCTTTGCCTTGTCCCTCCTCACCTTGAGAAGCACCTTGTGGATCAAGAGAAATGGAGGGAAGGCATAGAGGAGACCTGGGGTCCACGACCTCAAGAAGGCATCCCCCTGCAGCGAGCCCTGCTGAGGGGGGTGGCATGAAACAGCCTCAGCTTGATGTTTTCCCTGGAGGCAAACAGGTCCACCATCGGTTTGCCCCAGTGGGAGAACAGGTTGTAACCTACCTCTGGATGCAGAGACCACTCATGGGATGTCTGGCCTAAGCAGCTGAGAGCATCCGCCAGATGGTTTGAGGCTCCTGCCACATGAATGGCTAGGAGGTCTGCCTCCAATCAGCTCACGAGGGTCCAGATGCGGAGTGCTTCCTTGCACAGCAAATGAGAGTGCATGCCACCCTGTTTGTTGAGGTAGTACATGGTCGTGGTATTGTCCATCTGGACTTGAACCACTTGACCCTAGAGCTGAGGAGCGAAAGCTGACAATGCCAGTCTGACTGCTCTGAGGTCCAACAGGTTGATGTGGCATCGGGACTCCTTGGGAGTCCAAAGGCCATGGGCCCTTTCATCCCCCATGTGGGCTCCCCAGCCCATGAGAGAGGCATCGGTCATGAAGATGACCATCAGCTCAGGGCGGACAAATGGAATCCCTTCCTGCAACTGGTCTGGAGCAGTCCACCACTGGAGAGCATCCCATATCTTCTGGGTTACAGTGATCAGCTGGTCGAATTGATCATGGTGCTGAGTCCACTGGGCAGCCAGCTCCCACTGGAGGGGGCGCATGTGCCACTGGGACCAAAGGACCACCGAGGTGCATGCCAACATGTAACCCAGAAGGTGCAGAAAGTCCCAGGCAGGGCACAACTGCCCAACCAGAAATGATTGAGCAAAGGAGGAAAGAACCTCCGCCCTGTCCACCAGGAGTCGAGCTCTGGCTTGACAAGAGTCTAGCTCTGCCCCAGTAAAGCCCATCACCTGAGAAGGCACAAGTTCCGATTTGGCCTCGTTGATTAGGAGGCCGAGTTGGGAGCAGGTCTGGGGGGCCAGATCCCTGGCTCTCTCCACCTCCTGTAAGGAGTGACCTGCCAGAAGCCAGTCATCGAGGTAGGGGTAAATTCTGATCCCCCAGTGCCGTAGATGGGCCACCACCACTGCAATGCATTTGGTGAAGACCCATGGGGCTGATGACAGGCCAAACGGCATTGCTCAGAAATCGTATAGGGTCCCGTCAACCCTGAAGCGGAGGAACCGCTGATGCGATGCATGGATTGGGACATGAAAGAAAGCATCCTGAAGATCCAGTGAACAAAACCATATGTTTCACTCCAAGAATGGAATGATCTGGGACAGAGTGACCATCCGAAAGGTGCGAGACCTGAAATACTGATTCGGGTTGTGGAGCTCTAGAATGAGGTGCCAGTCCCCCGTCCGCTTGGGCACCAGGAAGTACCTGGAGGCAAAGCCTGGGTCTGCTGGAGGATCCGCCACAGGAGCTACAGCCTCCTTGAGGAGGAGCTGAGAAATATCATCTCGAAGAGCCGACTGGGTGTGAGCAGAAATCCATTCCTCCCAAGGGGTGCAGGCTTGGCTGGGAGGGTAATGCTCGAACTCTATAGGCAGTCCCTGACCGACCACTTTGAGAACCCACCTGTCCGAAGCAACAGCAGACCAGGCGTAAAGGAAGTGGTGGAGCCGGCCCACAATGGGAGGACCCAGAGCTGTCATGATGGGAGTAGAGGTGGCAGTCCCCACCTCGTCAGTGAGCAGACTTGGAGGAGGAGGAGGGGAAGGCTCCAGGACCTGAGCCTTGGCCTCCTTTACAGGCCTGTTGGGGTCCAGACTTGGGCCGAGGGTGCCAAGCTTGAGCCTGCTGCTGATGCTGGTGCTGCTCTCCCCTTGAAAGGAGGACTGCTGAGCAGCAGGGGAGGAATGCCGAAAGGGCTTCTTCTTCTGTTGATTCTTACCCAAAGAACCCTTGGCAGAAGTGGCATCCAAGGTGGTATTGGACTGCTTTATGTGCTGAAGGTGACCGGCCACTCCTGGGCCGAGCAAGTTGGTCCCAAGGAAAGGCACATCGGCTAACTTGTGCTGAGTATCCGCTGGGAAGGAGGAAAGCCTCAGCCAGGCCCTGCGGCGAGAGGCAACTGCGGTGGCCATCGAGCAGGCACATGAATCCCCAATGTCCAGGGCTATCTGGAGCTGCTGTTTGGCACCAGCTCGGCCCTATTCTCAGACCTGCTTGACCGTGGTCTGCATGTCTGTAGGGAGATGTGGGAGGACTTCGTCTAAAGACCCCAGAAGGGCATGAGAGAAGTTTGCCATGATGATGGCTGAACTTGCCTGATGAAGGCCCAAGGAAGAAGCCACAAACACCTTCCTTGCTGAATGGTCCAAACATTTGGACTCTTTGTCGGGAGGTTGGTCAGTATCAGCAGAACTGCCAGTATGCCTGAACACAGAGGCGGTCACCAGGCTCCCGGCCGAAGGGTGCTCTGTGAACAGCGAGGGACCCCATAAGCATGGCGTACTTGCAGGCCATGCAGACAGATGGGTCTGGACAAGAACAGGGCACTGCCATAGTTCAAGGGCCCAGCCAACAATGGCTTCAGCCACTAGAAAGGCCTCCATCGGGGTATCCCCTCTCTTCCGGATGTCCGTGAGAGGGTACTCCGCCTTTTTCTGGATGAGTTCCTGGGGCATCCCTGTGGACTCAGAGATGAGGCGAAGGATCTCTTGGAAGGTGGAAGGACCTTCCTCCATCCCTAAGCCAATGGATGACTCATCATCCCCAGGATGAGAGTGAAGCCCGGTGATGTCTGAGTCTGAGGAGTCGGGATACAGCGGCTTGCCACTCAAATCACCCTCAACGCACCGAGGGCAGTCAGGGGTGACTGTGACTGATAAATGCCAGGGGAGCCCAGTGTCCTGTCTGTCTTCTTTAGAAGGAGCCCCTCCCATGGGCTGCTTAGGCGGCGGTTCCACCACTATGGGTGGGGAAGCCAGTTTAGGCCGAAGAAGTGGGTTTGCCAACCCCGCGGGTGGGGGCACCAAAGATTTTGGCTCCAGGGTGATTGGCTTCGGCCTAGGAGGCGAAAGCCAAGTAATGGCGGGGGGAGCAGCCGGAGACAGCTTGTGCCTGAACACAATCAGCTGTTGCCACATGAGGTCCTCGTAGCACCGATGGAGCCTCTTGTCATCTGAGGAGGACGAGGATGAGGACGACCGATGGCATCTCCTCTTCTTAGAGTGCTTATGGCTCTTCCTCAGCCTGTCAGTCGAGGGAGTTCTAGACCTCGACCGAGATCGGGCGGGCCGACTCGGTCATTCCAGAGACACCGGGGGCACCGGTGACTTCCGGGGGTCCAGAACAGGGTCCCCGATGGGATCACCAGCAGGCTGAGTCTCCTCATCAGGGAAGACAAGGACCAGAGTCCTTTCCAAGGAGTCATTGACCAGAGCCGGCGACAGAGGGTCGACCTCATCGGCCGGATCCTCGGTCATGTGGCCCGATGGAAGATCCAAAAAGCCATCGGCCAAAGAAGAGAACTCGATTGAGGTTGAGACCACATGGTCCTGGGACTGAGACCTCTCTCGGTCCCAAGACCGTCTCCATTGAGACAAAGACTTGCTCGGTTCCTTCTCCCGCTTATGGGATCGGGAGGAGTGTGAGCCTGCAGGCGCCTCTCCCCGGGTGAGGAGAGACTGGCACAACTCCCAGAAGGAGGCCGTGAAGGTGGAGCCCAGGTTGAGTGGAACGAAGAGGCTCCAAGAGTCTGCTACATGAGCCACTTCTTCCTCGAACACCTGCATACCTTCAGTTGCTCGGTGCAACATGCAGCCACAGAAACTGCCCACCTAGCCTCCTTGGACTTCACCGGAGGGTTCCTTTTCTCTGGTCTTCCCAATTTCAAATGTGCCAGGTGGTCGTCCAGAACATTGGGATGGAAGGCCAAGCAAAAAGTGCAGGACAAGGTGTCATGGCCGACACATAGGCAGTAGACTCGCGTGAGGTGGGTATCGGTGCGTGACATCTTCTGGCCACAAGGACACCGGCGAAATCCGGGGGAAGATTTTTCTTCCATAATCGAAGATGCGAAGGCATGATTGCTAACTCGAACGAGTTTTAATTTCAGTAAAACCGAGGTTTTGAAAGCCAGGGCCTACAAAATGTGAGAGCATGAGAGAGGCAACCTGAATCTTCCAACGGAAAGGAAGATCTGGCGTCACGGGGCGGAGCCGAGGTATATGCCACCCGGGTGGGTGGAAGGAGCCAGCTTGAAGAAAGGGACATGCCAAAGAGTGTGGATGAACAACCTATCCATGATCCTAGAAAAGGCATATTGAAAATTTTAGGCAAAAATATTCAACAATGGCCAAGTCACGCCACTAAGTTCAAAACTCATTGAAATACATTGAACTGCATACCTGCTTTCCTCAGTTCGTGGTCCAGCTTTAAAGAATGAAGATGTCTCTGCACTCTGGACTCTGGAGATGATCACAGTGTCAGACTCCTGCTGGGTAAGTAAGGGCTTGGGGGTATGTGCGGTGGTGGGTGTTGGAGTGGGAGGGTCGGGTGGGGAGTAATGGTGAAACAGACAATGATGAATGTTTTCTCGTTTCACAGAGTTAAAAAAAAAAAAGCAAGCAACAAAACAATGATGGACAGTTTTCCGTATTTCAGGTGATGATACTGGGGGATTAGGCATCCCCAGTATCAGTGTTTCGTTTATGGACGGGATTGGGTGGTAGGTGCTGAAAGGGAGGGTCAGGTGGGGGGAAACAGTTACAAAATGCATGCAACAGACATCGAGGGACGGTTTTCTTTATTACAGGCAATCAGTAGAAATAAAATTAAAAAGAAAAAACTATGAGGGATGACATTGGGGGATCTGGCACCCCCAGTGTCAGTGTTATGTTTGTTGGGGGTGCTCAGAGGGAGGGTCGGGTAGGGGAGAGCAGTTACAGGGGCTCCAACTGTGTACGTTTTTGTTGTTTACTTTTATTCTTTGGTAATTGGGTAAGGCCCATTTACAGGGTGCTGTACTATTTAAAGTACCTTCCTTCAGATGGGATGCTAAACGAAGGTCCCTTTGGTGCACTTCTTGTGGTCATCCAGATAATAATTATTCTCCCTTAGTAGCACAGTAAATCAAGGTCAGAAGTAACTCTAGATCAATCAAGTATGTCCTTGGTTTGTGACATTATAATCATTTCCACACTCAATAGATTGGGATGTCACTAGCAGAAAATTATGACCTCGGAGGGAAAAGCACTGCGGGCAGATAAAGTTTGGGGGCAAAGATCCTTTTCTCAAGCAGGTTTCCTGTGTAACAAAGACTGAAGGGAGATAATCCAGAAAAGTTATGCAAGATAAGCTGAATCGTGTCTAAATATTGTGTTTTAAAATGTTTTCCAGAGTAGGAAGGTGGCATTATCTGACCACACTGCTCCCCTTGTCCACCTATTATTGACAGACCCTCCTCCAAGAAATGCCAGAATCCATCATGCCATTCAGGCAATATACAGGCCTCCATAGTGTCACCTACTCCTGGATCTTTAGTGCACCAGTCAAAAGGAGGCAGCAGAGAAGCATGATGCTCTGCCCTTCCTTACTCGCTGCCTGGAGAAGCGTGTCCTCTCGAATGCTCATTCCTTCTCCTGCTGTTTCACCTGGAGTCTACTTGTGTCAGATTAAGGACCAGGTCACTGAAATGACAAGTGGCTCCTGCTGCCATTGTGCTCCAGTCTGCTGTGTGCCTGCAATGTTTTTATAATATATTTTGAAATGGGTCTAAAGGAGGCTGGTTCCTGATTAGTCAAGAGGTACTTTCTCCTGGGCCATTATTCCAGCACAACAGACTGGGTAAAACTAGCCCCTCATAGTTAGGGCTCAGCACATTTGGAGTATTCATACGCTCTTGTTCACAAAATCACACATGGCCGCTAGTCCTAACAGGACCCTACTTTAACTGTGATAGCAGCGGCCCAGCTCCCGGTTCAATAGTTTAATTTCCCCTGCTTCCACTGGCCAGTGAGATGTATTTTAATGAGTTTTCTTCATTTTTTGGTACCATTTCCTACTCACTGCCACTGCTAAACAGCTCCATCTCCTGACCGCACAGAAATGAAACAGACCGCGATGGAATGTAAAATATCAACCACCTTTCTTAAAAGAAAAAAATGGTCATGCTTACTACTTATTACAGCACGTACCCACCGTTCTCTCCAATCTGATCAGCAGCCTAATGATTCTTGGCCAAGGTACTCAGCAGGGGTCCTGCGGCTTTGTCTGCACCTACATCCAATGCTAAGTTAGCGCTCCCATCTGAATGGCAGCTTCTGAATCCCTGATGCCCCCTGCTCTCTCATGACGCCCCGCTAGCATCTGAAGCCACTGCCTGCCCTTCTCTTGCCCTTGCTAAATTGCTGCTTATGTGCAGCTCGAGCACCACCTACTGGTAGGCTTAAATTGACACCTTTATCCCACTTAGAATATTTTTTTCATTATAACCCTGAACTGAAATACTTAAAAAAAAATGTATAAAATAATAATACCAAACATAAAAAAAAACACGGTTTACTAAAATAGATCCACTTCATAATCACAAGAAAGCACTCCAGGGGATGTGTTATGGTAGAGTAAGGGCCCTTGTCAGTTGTGGAAGCACTCTGCTTTGCCTCATACTTCAACCCCCCCCAAGGTGGGCCATTATCACACCATAACGCACCCTCTGTCGTGCCTTGTTGCATAAACAGTGGTCTTGTTTGCCTGTTCCCTTTTATTGCACTGTCAGTATCTGTGATTAGAAATGCATCATACATGCAACTTGCCAAAGTTGTCTTCTTGTAGTGGTTGAGTATGCACCATCACTACCCTGTATTTGTGACCTCATAATCTGTTGCCACAGAAATCATTGCACTGCCACAAACGCGCTTCCACTACATGGCCAAGCGTTCAGTCAGTGAGTTATGAGGCAGAAATCTTTGTTTATACCAAATATCTCCAATAATTAGCATTAATTGGGAAACAAAATGCAAAATCATTGCATCCAAGTCAAACTTTATTTTGGGCACATACACACTGTAACCAGTCCCCCTCCCCCCATCAGTCTGCAAGAATGGTCAAGGGTTTGGCAGCTGGTTTCAATGCAAAAAGTGCAAAATCATGCACTTGGGGCACAGAACCGGGGACTGTGTACCATTTGGGAGGGGAAGAACTAGCAACCATGAAACGGGAAAGGGACCTGTGGGCAATCATTTCTGATGACCTGAAGTAGCCAAGCAGTGTGATATGGCAGTGGGGAAGGCTAGCAGGATGCTCGGTGATTAGGGAGTGGTATCACCAGTTAGAAGAAGGAGGAAATATTGCCCCATTACAGACCACTGGTAAGACCCCACCTTGAGTACTGTGTCCAGTTCTGGAGGCCCCACTTCCAGAAGGACAGTGATAAGGTGGAGGTAGTACAAAAGAGGGCTACCAAAATGGTGCAGGGCCTGCATCAAAAGCCCTACAAGGGGAGACTCAAGGAACTGAATATGTAGTCTCTGGAGGAGAGGAGGGAAATAGGGGATATGATAAAAACATTCAAATATCTAACAAGTATTAATAAGGTACAGGAAGGTAGCATTTTCCATACAAAAAGAAGCTTGAGGACAAGGGGTCACGCTATGAAGTTGGGGGGGACTCAGTAGAAATGTGAGGAAATAATTCTTCATGGAGAGTATGGTGGATGCCTGGAACAACCTTCCACCGGAGGTGGCAGGTGCCAAAATGGTGACAGAATTCAAGCATGCATGTGTAACCCCTAGGTGGCGCTATCCCAAGGGCTACTACCCCTGCCTGCTTGGCTAGTAGCAGGTTAAGGGGCCTGAGTTCTGAAACTGGTGCCTCCACACGGAGGTCAGGGTTGGTAGTGGTCAATCTAACTGGGGCACAGCCCTCCAGGACACTGTAACCCCCTCTCTTTCCCCTCTAGTGGCCTGAACACTGTACAGTAATCACTTTCACAATACCCCTGGTACACCACTCAAGTACCCACACTATTTGTACTTACCACCAGGGCTGGTTCCTCTGGTTCGACCCTGGGAACCCCCTGTAAAACAAGATTATGCACAACATATAGCAACAGTACAGTACTTTGAGCACAAACTAGAACCACAGTTGGATTACATGCAGAAAAAGTTAGATCTGATTTATTCAGGGGACTTGAACAAGGGAGGGGCGAAATCAGGTTAATTAGCTTAAAGGTTATATCAATCAAGCAGTGATGCATGCGCTTTGAGTCCCCCCACACAGTCACACCTCTGGTACCCAAGTGGAGAAGAGATGAGCTAGCCAGGACCGTTGCCTGGGGTTGGCCGACATCGCAGCTGCTTGGGGCCCTGTGATGGAAAACGCAACATGCACAGTACACACTATTTGTAATCCGGAGCCAGAAGGCTCAGTTTGTAAAGGAAACGAAACAACAAGACAATCAGATGACACAGTCAGATTAAGCTGTTGTTGCAGGGAGCTACCCTGGTATTTACTCACGATACCCAAGACTGGACACAGGCTGGACGAAAATTGAGACTGCAGGTGGTTGATCTGTAATGCCAGGAGAAGCAGGGCCCACATGAGTCACCGAGGAATCGTTCCTGTTCAAGCATGGAGCAGGGGGCTGATCCCCAGGCAGGTCTCTCGTCGATGGCTTCTCTGTGCAGCGGGTAGTCTGACTGGGCCAGTCTGGCAAGGCCCAGACCTCATGGAGACAAATTCGGATGCAGTCCGTTTTGGGCTGGATACAGCTTCCAGCAAGCAGAACACAGTTCACACAGTAGGGAAATAACTCACGACCCACTAGCAGCTCACAGCACATTTACATGTAAGGGAATTCTACTGTACCAGGCAAAGAGCTCCCCGGTCACAGTCACAAATTCTCTGCACACACCAGGAGCTTAGGGGTAGCTGGAACTCCTGACAGATCAATCGCATTCAGCAAAATCTTTGGTCTTCTTCAGGTTGAGCCTGGTCCACTTCAGTAGCGTACTTTACTCACACAACTCGGAATCAGTCCGAAAACAATTCTCTTGCCTCTCTCAGGGCAGCAGGCAGACATGCAGGCCAAAATTCAGGCCCTTCCACAGGGACTGTCTCAAGCATCTTGCTTCTTCAGCTCCCAACTTAGATCTGCCTTAAACAGCAGGCAGCTTGGAGATGTCCCTCAGATCCAAAAGGTTCGGTTTGCTGATTCGGCTGTCAGTCAAAGCAAGAGCTCCCCCTTCAGTTGCAAAAAAGGCGCAAAAAGCCCAAAACTACAATTCCTACAGATTTTGACTTCAGACAGTTCCTGTAGTCCGGCTTTATTTTCAGTCCCACCAGAACTGATTGGTCCAATTCACAGTCCTGGGCCAAATAGTGGGGATAAACAAGACAGTCCTTGCTGCAAAGAAGGCAGGTTAGACAAACTACAATAGCATTAGCACTCTAAATGATTTTCAGCAAATAGTTACATCTTTCAACAGAGCTCCCTCTCAGATTGCTTATAACTGCAATCCAGACAACTCTGAAAGAGACAGAACACAGAGGCTATACAGACACTCTCTGGCAATACATTTAAACTGTTAAAACGCAGGACACCAGCCGGACAGTGAGCATTTAGGCAAGCTCATGGAAGACTTTTCGGGAACCCCCATTTGTAGAGGGGTTACACATGGGACAGATACAAGGGGACCTTGGTAGTAAGGCAAGGGGAGGAGACGACTGGCGATGGAGTAGGGTCTGTGGTGGCAGAGTAGACAGGGAAAACTGGGCAGACTAGGTGGGCCAAGAGGTCCTTATCTGCCGGCAACTTCTAGATTTCTATATTGGGGTCTCCTCAACCACACCTAATTCAAGAATTGCATCTGCAGCTGACATCAGTAATGCCCTGTGGTCAGCATTCAGTGACTGTGCAGATGCTGTGCCACCTGCATCCTCCATCTCTGAGAGTCTAGTGCCTCACATCCACAAGAAATCCTGTCCCTCACCTCTGCAACAAGCCTGGATTCTTACTTCTGCAAGGAGCTCAGCCCCTCACCTTTGTGACAAACCCAGTTGTTCACCTCTACAAGGAGCCTAGCGCCACACCTCCTCAAGGAGCAAGGAGTCTGGCTCTTCACCTCTGAATTAAGCCTGGACCCTCAGCTCTGTAAAGAGCTCAGCCGCTCACCTCTGCAAGGAACTCAGCCCCTCACTTCCTCAGGGAGTCCAGCCCCTCATGTCCACAATGGGCCTGGCTTGATGTAGAGGTGGGGGGATGGGCCCATTGGATTATACACTGGACATAAAAAAAATTTGTGTAATGATTGGTCAGCTAAGGACTCTACCTGTGGGTAAATCCTGCAATAACTCATATTAGAAAGGAACTAGAAGGGGACAGGATCAGTTGTGTTCCAGTACAGTAGCTGCTTCTTGTTGTTTCTACAGGGTTTCTTATGGATTTTACTTGGTAGAATGTTATTTCTTTCCTTTCTTACTTCTAAAGGGCTAGCAGGGTATTGTTTTTGGGGCTGTTGGAAGTTTGAAAACTGATTTGGTGGCTGTAAGTGGGCTCATTTGTTGGATGTTTCACCGTGTAACAGGCTGCGCTGGTGGAGGCCTATTTCTTCTGATTTAAAACCTATTTGGCGGGATTTGCTTGGGGCTGGTTATTTGAATTGGAGACCTATATCTGTTAATTTCAAGCCTATTTTGATGTGTTGTTAGTGAAGCTGATTGAATTGGAGACCTGTTTCCTTTGGTAGCAAACATATTTTGGGGGCTTTGAGTTGAATTTTGATTCCTTTTTGCTGACTTCACTAGCTGCAAAGGTTAATGCATAGTGGGGGAAGGGTGTTAATGGTCTGGTCAGGTCTCACTCAGCTAACTGACTGGAGGCAGAGCTGAATCAGGTTTGTGGTGTCAGTTGCTTGGCTTCTCAGAAGGAACTAGAAGGGGACAGGATCAGTTGTGTTCCAGTACAGTAGCTGCTTCTTGTTGTTTCTACAGGGTTTCTTGTGGATTTTACATGGTAAGTTATTTATTTTCTTTCTTACTTCTAAGGGGCTAGCAGGGTATTGTTTTTGGGGCTGTTGGAAGTTTGAAAACTGGTTTGGTGGCTGTAAGTGTGCTCATTTGTTGCATGTTTCACTGTGTAACGGGCTGCGCTGGTGGAGGCCTATTTCTTCTGATTTAAAACCTATTTGGTGGGATTTGCTTGGGGCTGTTCTTTGGTTGCAAGGCTTGGAGGGGCAGACACAGGGCTGACATACTCTCTCTTGAGAGTCGAGTGTAGGCCCTAATCCCATCCTCCCTCCCCAGAGCTCTGCTTATTTATAGGGGAACACCTGCCCTGCAATTGGAGGAAAAGGCTGTAGGTGCATCTCATGTAGTTCTAGCCACTGGGGGTTGGATTTAAAGGCTGGGAGAGAGGAGCTTAGGGGAGTTGTTCACTTCCCTTATAAGTTTACTGTGTTGTACTGCACCTAGTAACAGGGTTACCGGTTTACTGTGGGACTGTATTTAGGATTAGTGGTTGACCTAATTAGGCAGTAGGGGTGTATCTTGGACTAGTGGGGAACCTGGTGACTCACCCAAGGAAAACTACTTGGAGGGGGATGGGACCACATGTCATTAGAGCCGGCATCTTTGGGAGGGTGGTGGGGTGCACAGGGTGTGGGGCAGCCATGATACTGGACTGGGCTTGGAAGTTCGGTGGTTGCCCGGTGTGCTACCAGCTGGCACAGCTTAGGGAGGAGGTTACGGGGATTAGGAGACAGCTGGGGGAAGGGGGAGGTATGGTTGGGGAAGAGGACAAGGGCTCTCCTACGGGGTTGCACCAAGCATTAGGGGTGGGGGCATAGGGAAAGGAGTGCAGGAGAATACTCTGGGGTCACATAGGGACCCTGGCAGAGGGGGCCCAAAAGGAGGACACTACCAAGGAAGCAGGCAGGTAACTGGGGACCCTCACAAAGGGGGGGCCAGAGGGACAACATTCTCAGGAAAGTAAGCAGATGGCTGGGGCTGGACAGAAGGAAGCAAGGCGGGGAGGTGGATCAGACCTTATGCTCAGTAACCACTTCAATTCTCTTCTTCTGCTTGAGATGAGGGGGCTGATGTAGCCATGGCAGGGTGGTTAGAGATGGAAAGGGAGGGGGCAGGAGGGGCGGATAGCAGGAAGAACAGGGGGGAACCTGGAATGCAGGAAAATGGGGGGAGCAGTGGATCAAAGCAGAAGGGGCAGGGGGAAGAGGGAGGAAAGCACAAGGAGAAGGACCAGTTGTGAGGAAAGGGCAAGGAGAAGGACCAGAAGTACAAGGAGGATACAGTAAAGGGAGCTGAGGGTTCAGGCCAGGGGAGCACGACAAGCAAGGAGGGACTAAACGGAGACAGGAAGGAAGGGAGAACGAGCCATGCTAGTTTAGCGGATGGGGGAGATGGACCAGTTGCGAGCAGTGAAGTGGGAGTTAGCGAGGTACAGAAGGATACTCGGGAGGAGGAGAGTCATACGATCGGAGGGGAGGGGATGGCCAGGGTAAATAAGGAGGGGATGGCATGTGGCACCCAGATAGGGAGAGGAACAAGGAGCCGGCTGGGTGGAGGGGCCAGTAGAAAGGATGAGGGACATGGAAGGGGGGGAAATGGAGGAAAAGGAGTGGTCAGAGTGCTCCTGTTGGGGGATTCTATGATCAGGGGTATCAAATGGGATATGGAGGGAGAAGCCTGGCCAGTTAGAACAAAATGTTTCCCTGGACTAATGGTGCACAGGGCCACGCACGAGGTATATTAGCTGGCAAAGGATTGTGGGGGTTCCCCGGACATACTGGTCTACCTGGGTACAAATGACATTGAGGGAAATAGTGAGCTAGAGATGCAGGCAAGATTCAGGGAGCTTGCCAGAGTCTGTCATGACATAGGATGCACAGTTTCCTTCTCAGAAATCCTGCTGGTGCCAAGGGCTGGTGGGGAACACAAAAGGAAGATTAGGGAGATAAACCAGTGGCTCAGGGAGTGGTGTGAGGCCAGAGGGTATGGGTTGATGGGGGATTGGGGGAAGACCTTGGAGGATAAGGAGCTGTATGCTAGAGATTGGCTCCATCTCAATTTGGAGGGAAGGGGAATCCTTAAGTTGAAAATAGAGGGGTTCATTGGTGAAAAGTGGGGTTTAAACTTGTGAAAGGGGGAGGGATGGGAGAAAAGACTGTCGAGGGGGGTCAGATAAAGGAGGGACTCTGTCTCCACCCCTCTGGGGAGCTGGAAGAATGCGGGAAAAGGCCGACTGGTAAAGTGCAGACCAGGGGAAAATGGAATCCCCATGGGAACATGAGCAGGGGAAATGGAAGTATAGGGAAAGGGTGGAAGGTAGTCCTGCTAAATGCCAGGAGCTTGGGCAATAAAATGCCTGAGCTCCAGGCGATGCTAACTGAGGGAGCGGTGGATGTGACAGCAGTCACTGAGACCTGGGCCACCGCAGGACATGACCGGGACCTGAACCTGGAGGGTTACACTATGTTCAGGAAGGACAGGGGAGGGAGGAAGGGAGGAGAAGTAGCAATGATAGTCAAAACTGCATTGGCATAGGGGAGTAGTGGAGGCAGGAGGGAACCGTGGAGGCATTTGGGTCACCTTGATAACAAGGAGGCAAGAGAGTAAAAATAGGAGTGGTGTATAGACCTCTGCGCTGGCGGAGGAGCTGGAGGAGAGTCTGGTGGCAGATGTTGGAGACACTGCAGATTGGGCAGGGAAGAGTGGTGGTGTTGGGGACTTAAACATGCCAGGAACAGACTGGGAGACTATGACATCCTCGGTGGCCAGGGAACAGAGATTGTTGGATGTCTTTCAAGACGTGTTCCTAACTCAGCAGGTGGGGGAACCGACCAGGGAGGCGTGGGTACTGGATGTGGTCCTGGCAGACAGTGACTAGATTGGGGGCCTGGAGGTAAGGGGCCCGTTGGTGGGGAGTGACCATGCCACGGTCTGGTTCTGCCTGGACCTAGGAGGGGTAGAAGGCTGCACAAAGATGGAGGTAACTGACTTCAGGGGGGTGGATTTTAAGGAAATGGGAAGGATCCTTAAGGAGCATTTGGATGTGATTGGGTCAGACATGGATGCTGACAGTAGGTGGGAAATCATCAGAAGAGGGGTGCAGGATGCTACCAGCACCTGTGCAAGAGTAAGATGAAAATGCAGTAGGGCCCGAAAACCCTGCTGGTGGACCAGGGAGGTCCAGGAGGTGGTACAGGGAAAGAAGGCAGCCTATAGGTAATTCAAGTGCTCAAGGAGTGAAAAGGATTGAGGGGAGTACAGGCTGATGGCTAGAAGGGCCACTAGGGTGGTGAGGGTGGCTAAGGCAAGGAAGGAACAGAACCTGGCCAGGGAAATTAGGAGAGGAAACAAGGAGTTCTTTAGACACATTGGGGAAAAACGAAGGGTGAAGGGGCAGATTAGCAGGATTAAAACAGGGGAGAGATGAGCACAAGGCCCGGGGGAGCAGGCTGAGGTACTAAATGAGTACTTCACCTCAGTTTTCACCATGGAAAATAGGGGTGCTGCATCATACATGGCAGGAGACAGTGATACTGAGGAGGAGGGGAGGACCCTTACCAGTCGGCAGGTCTGGGGAGAGGGGGAGGCATCACTGGCAGGAGGGGGGAAGGCTAAGTAGGGAGAAGAGGTAGAGGAAGTGGAAATCACAGCAGAGAGAATGAGGGAAGCCCTCAGGTCCCTTAAGATGGAGAAAGCACCAGGGCCGGATAAATTACATCCCAGAGTGCTGCAGGAACTTGCGGATGTCCTGGCGAAACCTCTGGCAGAGCTTTTCACCATCTCTCTGAGGACAGGTGGGTGCCCCAGGACTGGAAGGTGACGCATATAGTGCCCATCCACAGGGGGATCAAGGTAGGGGGCAGGGAACTACAGGCCTGTCAGCCTGACATCGGTGGTGGGCAAGGTGATGGAGGGCATTGTCAAGGAGAGGCTGGGGGGGGGGCCTGGAAAAGTCAGGGTGCCTGGACGATAGACAGCATAGATTCGTCCCAGGGAAATCGTGTCACACAAACCTTGTGGAGTTCTATAACTGGGTGACGAATGCCTTGGACCTGGGTAGACCAGTGGACATCCTCTTTCTAGACTTCAGCAAGGCATTTGACTCTGTTCCTCATGAGGGCCTTTTGGATAAGCTGGGAGAAATGGGGGTGGGGAACCACATGATCAGATGGATAGGCAATTGGCTCCAGGACCGGACCCAGAGGGTCGTAGTTGGCGGGATAGTCTCATCCCCAAGGAGGGTCATTAGTGGGGTCCCACAGGATCAGTCCTTGGGCCCTTCCTGTTCAACGCCTCGTCCCTGACACATGAGAGCAGGTATCAGGAGTGAGATGAGTCTCTTTGCGGATGACTCAAAACTGGGGGTGGTGGTGGATGGGGAGGAGGGGAGGGTGGCCCTACAGGGGGACCTGGAGGCTCTGGAAAGATGGTCTAGAAAGTGGAAGCTGAGGTTCAATGCAGAGAAATGCAAGGAACTGCACCTGGGGGTCAGAAACCCGGGCCAAGTGTACACCCTGGAGGGGGAAATGCTACAAGTCTCGATGGCTGAGAGGGACCTGGAGGGGGTGGTGGTGGATGTCAAGATGAACAACTCGGAGACTTGTAGGAGGGCAGCAGCCAAGGCCAACAGGATGCTGGGATGCATCGCTAGAGGGATCACCTCCAGAAGGAGGGAACTGATACTCCCTCTGTATAACTGCTTGGTGAGGCCGCACCTCGAGTACTGCATGCAGTTTTGGAGGCCACACTTAAAGAGGGACATTAAACTCCTGGAGAGGGTCCAGAGGAGGGCAACCAAAATGATTTGGGGCTTGGGGACAGGACCTATGGGGAGGCTCTAAGAGCTAAATATGTACACATTGGAAGAGAAGGGACCGGGGGACATGATAGGGTCTTCAGGTACATGAATGGGGTAAATAGGGGAGGATCAGTCAGGGTGCTTGGAAGGAAGGAGGAGGGGGCAACTAGAGGGCATGGGTGGAAGCTGGAGTGGGGAAGATTCAGGGGAGAAAGGAGGAGGTGCTACTTCACTGAGAGGGTGGTGGAGCCATGGAATGCACTGCCCAGGGGGCTGATGGAGGCAGAGATGGTGGAGAGGTTCATGAGGGGGTGGGACAAGTACAGGGGAAGGGTTCTGGAAGCAAAATCCAATGCAGCGAGAATATCCGGAACTGGGAAGGGAGAAGCCAGAGAAGGCGAGGGGGGCAGCAAGGTAGACCATTAGGCCTATTCTGCTGACATTTTAGTATGTTGGTATTTGTGTTAAAAAAAGACATTTTCAAATTTGTTACACATGGGTCCATTGTATAATCACAATAAAGAACTCCAGGACATCGGTAATTGGGGTATTACTCACTTCCTGTATGTGTCTCATGATGTACCACATGAGGCATGAGTAACCCCCCCCCCCAGTCATCCACACCCTATCATGCCTTTTTGATTAATTCAGCTACTTATCCTGGGTTTTGCTGAAACCTTTGTTAGTATACCCTAGTAGATAATCATTTGGAGGAGAGGGGAAATGGGAGCGAGAAGGGTGTTGGACCCCAGGAGGGGAGGGGTTGTAAAGGGTTGATAGAGAACAAAGAGGCACAGGAGTCAAGATGGATGGTGGTGCCTTGAATGCAAGGAGTCTGGCAAACAAAACAGCAGATCTGCAGGCACTGATGGCATATGGAGAGGTGGGCATAGCGGCCATCACAGAGACATGGGCATCCCAATATCATGACTGGGATCTTGTGATCCCTGGGTACAGACTGTACCATGCGACAGGGTTAATCCCTGCCACTGAGACTTGGGACCTTTCTCTCTCTCTCTCTCTCTCTCTCTCTCTAACAAATTCTGGATGCAACCACTATCGTTTCCCTCCTAAAGGCTGTCCCTTTTATTCTGTAAGGAGGCAGGCCACCTCCTTACAAAAACCCTTCTACCCCCTTTCTTATCCCTTCTGTTTGTTTTCTCTTGTTTCCAAGGTCCCTAGTACTTTTTGTGCTCCCTAAGCTAAATGGAAGTAGTGGTGTGACAGATAAGCTGTTTAGAAATAAAACAATAAACACACCACACCAGCAGTTACCCCCTTTGTTACCTTTGTGCTCTAATAAAAGCTTCCTCAGCTGAATGTGGAGTGCTGGTAAACAAAAACAGCTGGTTTAGTTATTACAGAAAGCCAGCAGTCTGAAGAACAACCCCTTTCTGAGACAAAAAGGTCAGTTCCTTCTGACCTAGCTGGAGGGAAGTTCCAGAGAGTGAGTTGAGTGAGCTAAGGAAAGTCTTTGGATTTGCCATTGATTTGTTTGTTATTTTGTTTCTTTTGTTTGATGTAATTATTTTTTGTTATTGGTGCTAAGATGGTTTATGAAAATAATAAACATCCCACCAAGCAAACAGTGGGGTTGCACCTGAATTGCTGCTTCTGAGTGTGTGTTTTGTATCTACCTGAAGAACCCACCCAGATCCACCAGGAAGCTGCCCGCTGTCTGCCCAAAGGATCGGAGCTCCCTCCTGGAGCCGAAAGTCATGGTGGTGGTGCTTCTAGAGGTAATTTAAACAACCTCTACCAGCACCTGTGAAGGGGGTTAGCCCGTCGACACACTATGCATGTCGACTGCCCCACCCACAGTCATCCCTTTGTTTATAGTCCCTACCTGATGACATCACTTCCTGTGGCTTGAAATACTAAGTCCTCTTTTTTCCCTTTGCAGGTTATACCTGCAAGCCACTAGAGGGACCCTCTGTTACTGCTTCTAGCTCTTCTAGTTTCGAAAGCCTCCCCCCTGTTATCCTTGGACCCTCTTACTGCCTGTCTTCTTCCCTCCCAGCCCTCTCTACCTCCACACCTGATCCAATACTAGCCTATTCCTGGACCCCCTCCCTTCCACCCCTTAGCCCATCCTGGTTTAACCACCTATCCTGGATTTATCCAACAACCTATCCCTCTTCCTATCTTCCTGACCACAGAGGCTCTGTCCGCTCCCACACCTGATGCTGTACTAAATCCTGCCTGGGCCTCCTGCCATTACGGCTGTGCCTTTTCTCAAGTGGCCACTAGGAGTCACTATTAAGCACCCCTTTTTGGTCCCAAACCTACCCTGTGTCCTGGCCCCAGAACGTCGAGCACGGCTCTTACCTAGGTCCCGTGTCCAGCTGCCCTGAGTTGGTCTTGAACCTGGTACCCTGGCCACCAGAGTCCATGTCACTACCACTATTCCAAAGTGGCATCCACGCTTGCTGAGTGACGCAAAAACAACTTCAACCTACCACCCAGCTGCAACCACAAGCAATATGTTAGCCCTCTTATTACAATGCCTCCTTTCATCCTCACCCTGGCACCATTGTCTCTCCAACCTAATACCCCCGGCACAATGGCACCTGATCCTACTATTTTCTGGAGCTAGCCCTGCCACACCCTACTCTCATCGTCTGCCCCAATCATCAACACCCTCCCCCAAGTCCTCTCCCTACTACTACTTCCTCAGGCGCCCACTTGAGACTTATCCTCCTCACGTTCACAGCTTGGAAAACCCTGCCCACCCCGTGTGCCCAAAAGCACCCCCCCCCCACACGACATACATATCGAAAGCTCACCCTCTACCGTCCCCTGGCCAGGGCTGTGGTTATACTATTACTTCTGACAGGCAATATTCATCCGAACCCTGGCCCAGCTCCCTCAAACCCCCCTACAGGGTCACCAGGGCTCTGCATTGCGTCTATGAATATATGCAGCCTGATGAAAAAATTAGATTCCCTCCAATGTTGGATCACCTCACATAGGCCAGATGTCATCGCGGTGGTGGAAACCTGGCTATCAAAATCCACGCCAGACTCGTTTGTCACTATTCCTGGGTACTCCCTCTACAGGGAGGATCGTGTAGGTAGAAGAGGGGGGGGGGTTGTGCGATATACACCAGGGATTCTCTCACTGGACTGACACTCCCTGCCCCTGTTCTCGCCCATGGAGCGCAGGCCTAAACCCTCAAACTGACTCCCGACCCCTCCAGGGGTCCCCTCTATCTTACTGCTGCTTACATTCCCCCAAAAAATCAAACTGTGGCACTGGCTTCGCTAACTGATTATCTTTCAACCCTACCTCACACAGCTGACCAAGTCCTTGTAGGTGACCTGAATGTTAACTGACTCAGCTCATCCATCAACACCACCCGTGACTCTTTCGCAGCCATTGACATGTCCCAACTAGTCTCCCAACCCACCAGATTTAACACAAAGAAAGGTACCAGCACACTGCTAGATGTGGTCATCACAAACCGCCCTCTACAAATCCATGATACCCAGGTCCTTCCGGACTCTATTAGTGACCACTCTCCTATCATTTTCCACTGGGCCACCCCCACTCCCAAACCCACAGCTCATCCCACTCTTCGTCGCCGCCTCAGACCAGGTGGGCTAAAAGGCCTTAAGCTACATTTTGCCCAAATTAACTGGTCTCCCATACACCATGCCCCTGATGTTGACTCAGCCCTTACCTTCTTCCCAAACTTCAACAATGCCTGTAGCGTTTCGCTCCCATGACAGCAGTCCGGACCAAAGTTCGCAATGCCCCTGGATTACCCGTCCCTGCTGCAACTACTCAAACACAGGGATAACCTGTGGCACCTGGCCACTGAAACAGGCCATGCTGCGGACAGACAGGCCTACAATGCGCTAGAAACAAATGCACATGGGCCATCAGGAAAGCAAAGCCGATCACTATCAGGGCGGCTACCTCCTCCTGAGGAACGGCAGAAAGTTTTGGGACAACATTAACAACTAAATGGAGCACGCGCTCTCCTCCCCTCCCAGATCACCATCAAGGCTCTGTCTCCACTGACCCTGCCCACATAGCCAACTTCCTCAACACATCATTCACAGACCTTAGTTTGGTCCTCCACAGAGACTTCTTTGACCCTCCTTCCAACCCTACCCGCCCTGACTTTCAATATCTAGCTTCCACTTACCTTGGTGACTCCCAAGGCTAGGCCACCTACTTCAAGCTCTTAAGAGCAATAATATTGGCAGCGACTCTCTAGACCCCAGTATCCTCCGCCGGGTCCTGGATCAGGTCCTTGCCCCCCTAACTACCCTGCTCAACAAGTCCCTCTGCCTGGGTCAATTCCCCTCAGGCTGGAAAACAGCCTCAGTCTTGCCCATACACAAAGGAGGTGACAGGTCCTCAGCCGGGAACTACCGGCATATCTCCATCCTTCCACCCCTCTCCAAAGCCCTTGAAAAACTGGTGGCAACCCAAATCACAGATTACCTGACCAAATACAACATCCTCTGCCATGAACAGCACGGATTCCGTGCAGGTCACAGTACCAGCACTGCCCTTATTGAGTTCTCAAATTTTCTGCATTCCTCCCTTGACTCAGGCTCACTAGCAGGGGCAGTGTTTATGGACCTCTCAAAGGCATTCGACACTGTCTCCCACCCCCTATTGTTGGATGCCCTCTATCGCATCGGCTTTGCTGCCGGTCCAGTCTCCTGGTGCTCCAGCTACTTGTCGGACCGCTCTTAGCGTGTTAGAATTAAGGGGACCCTCTCCAATACATGTCCCATCCGATCTGGAGTCCCCAAGGGTTCCATCCTAGGCCCACTTCTCTTCTCACTATACCTCAATACCATGCCCAGAGCTTGCACGGGAAAAATCCTGCTGTACGCAGATGATGCCGTCATCTTTGCCACCACCGAAACCCCATCTCCCTTCAAGATACCTTGCAACTAGCCCTTCAATGATGCTGAAGCCTGGTTCAAAAGCACAGACTTGTAGTTAATCTAAAAAAACAAATCCATGCTCTTTGCCCATCCCCAAAACAAACTCAGTAATTTCCCTCCATTATCCTCCTGGCTCTAAACTTCCTGTGGCAAGTCCGCCTGTACAAGTACCTTAGGGTCTCCTTTGACTCTGCCCTCACTTTCCACGACCACATTGATACTCTAGCCTCAACTGCAAATACACAGCTAGGTATCCTAATCCTTCTAAGCACTGCCTCCCCGAGGCCCTCCGACTAGCAGTCACCTCCTCAATCTTGTCCCTGTGGACTATGGCCTGCCTGTCTGTGGTGCCGCAGATACGACCGCCCTCAATAAAATTCGACACACCTTGAACAAGGCCTGTAGGTTAATCACGGGAGCCACCAGATTAACCCATACCTGCCAGCTATATGACTTCGCTAAGCTGCTCAACCTGGACGAACGGCTCAGATACCAAACCTGCCTCCTAATGAAAAAAACACTCCTTGGACTATCCCCCTCCCAGTCTGACAGCCTCTATCCACCTAGCTCAACCCTTAGTCCAAACTCGTAGCTCCTCCAAGGCCACCCTGTCTATCCCAAGATCCAGGACCACACATGGTCAACGGTCCTTCTATTACAGAGACCCCACCTGGTACAATACTCTCCCCAGCTCCATCACCGATACCCGTTCAATCTCCAGTTTCAAAACCGCACTTCGAAGTCAGCTATTTAACATGCGTAGCTGTGCTTGTCCCCGGCCGTAGGTGTTCAAGCTCATTGTACCCGACAAAACTCTCTGAGTAGCTTCACAATCAACAATTGACAAAACTCCCAGAGTGGCTCGCCCCCCCCTACCTATCACCTACCCTGTCCCAAAGCCACCTGTTTTTACTAACCTAGCAGTCCCTGCTCAAGACTAATTTGTCTGCTTAACCAATGTTTGCTTACCTCTCAATCTTATCCGAATAACTGTTATAACCTGTCAATACCTAACCTGTTACACTGTTATTGTAAACAAAGTAATTACAGCATATATCTGCCTAACTGTTGCCTGCTATGATGTAAAAAAAAAAAAAAATGCTGTTACCTACAATGATGTAACGAAATGTTGTACTGTGTTTTGTCCTCTTTGTGACGAGGTACTTTTGAAACGAGTCATTGGCTCAAAGGTTGTAAACTGATGTATAAATAAATAAATAAACATACCGAAGGACGGGGGGGTGATCTTATTCAAGAGGAAGGAATAACATCCACCAGGGAGGAGGAGGAGGATGGTGGAATAGAAGCCTTATGAGTGACACTCCAGAACAATAAAGGGAATAGGCTTCAATTGGGTGTGGTATACAGACCACTCTCACAGGATTTGAAGATAGACGGGGAGATGGGGAATCTGATCAGGAAGTTAGGATGTAGAGGAAACCTTGTCATAACAGGTGACTTAAACCTGCCTGGGATAGACTGGAGTACCTCGGCTACCTCCTGTGCCAGAGAAAATGTCTTCCTGGAAGCTTTCCATGACTGTTTTCTGGTGAAGGGGGTCACACAGTTGACTAGGAATGGGGCCATACTAGACCTGGTGCTGTCAGATGGAGAGCATGTCCAAGATATAGTCGTTGAGGAACCCCTTGTAGGTAGTGACCACCGTACGGTGTGGTTTTACCTCAATATGGGTAAAGAAACAGCTAAGACCAAGACGAGGGTGGTGGACTTCAAGAGCAAACTTTAGAGGAATGGAGGATATACTTGCAGGGCATCTTGCAAAAATCAGGCTAGGGATGGATGAAGAGATGAAATGGTCCATCATTAAGTTGGGTCTGAATAAGGCCAAAAAAGACTGCACAAAGTCCAATAGTAAAAAGTCCAGGACAAAGAGACCAAGCTGGTTCAACATGAATGTGGCAGAGAAGGTGAGGGAGCAGAGGGCAGCCTTTCAGAAGTACAGGTGTACTATAAGTGAGGAGGACAGAGAGGTTTACTCGGGGAAATCACGAGAGGCAGGGAGAGCAGTCTGGGCAGCTAAAGCTGCAAAGGAACTAAGGCAAGCACAGGGGATCAGGAATGGGAGAAGGGTTTCTTCAGCAATATAAGGGAGAGAAGAAGTAATAAGGATGAGGAGATCAAGGTGGATAGGATCTTAGAAGGTCTTGGTGCCCTGCAAGTGGACAAGGCACCTGGCCCAGATGGCATACACCCAAGGGTCTTGAAAGAACTGGCGGAGGTATTAGCAGCCCCCCTGGTGGATCTGTTTAACACCTCGCTAGTGACAGGGTGTGTGCCTCAAGACTGGAGAATAGCTCACGTGGTGCCACTCCACAAGAATGATCACAGAGGTGAACCTGGCAACTACAGACCCATCAACCTAACATCCACTACGGGCAAATTAATGGAGACAATTCTAAAAGAAAGGCTGGTAAACATTTAGAGTTTAACGTTCTCCAGGACGATAGGCAGCATGGGTTTGTCAAGGGGAGATCCTGTCAGATGACCATGATAGAATTTTTCGACTGGGTCACAAGGTCGTTAGACAAAGGCCAGGCAGTGGATGAACTATGCTTGGACTTCAGTAAGGCCTTTGACTCTGTGCCACATGGAAGGTTGCTTAACAAATTGAGTAACCTAGGAGCTGGGGACAAACTGCTGGGGTGGGTCTGGAGCTGGCTGCAGGAAAGGAAAGGAAACAGAGAGTGATGGTAGGGAGGGAACTATCCAAGCCTAGACCTGTACCAGTGGGGTACCACAGGGATCAGTCCTTGGTCCAGTGTTATTCAACATCTTTATTAGCGACATAGCAGTTGGGGTCAAAAGTAAGGTCTGCCTTATCACAGATGATTCTAAAATCTGTGGGAGGGTGGACATAGAGGAAGGAAGGGAGACAGGAACTCGGGGAGGATCTGACCAGACTAGAGAAATGATCTGGAACCTGGCAGTTTTGGTTCAACACAAAAAAGTACAAGGTCCTGCACTGGGAGCTAGGAATCCAGGGGCCAGCTACTGGTTGGGGGGTGTACAGGTGTCCAACTCAAAGAAGGAAAAGGATCTAGGGGTGGTAGCTGGAGTGACATGAATGTGCACAGTGTTGTAAAACAGCTGCCAAAGCAAATAAAGTGGTGGGATGCATCGTCAGAGGAATCACCTCTAGGAGAAAGGAAGTCATTCTTCCCTTGTATAGGTCATTGATTAGACCACACTTGGAGTACTGTGTGCAGTTCTGGTGCCCGTATTTGAAGAAGGACATGAAACTACTTGAGGGGGTCCAGTGTAGGGTGACTAAGATGATCCAGGGCATGGGAGACAAACCATATGATGAGAGGTTAAGGGAGCTCAATATGTATTCCTTGGAAGACAGAAGGGAAAGGGGGGATATGATAGAAACCTTCAAGTGCCTAAATGATGTAAACTGGGTTGGAGTGGAGGACATTTTCAATTTAAAAAGGGAGGGGACCACTAGGGGTCACAGTTTGAAACTTGTAGGAGGTAGATTTAAAAAGGAAATGAGGAGGCACTTTTTCACAGAAAGGGTGGTGTCAAAGTGGAATGAACTATCCAAAGGGGTGATATCACTGAAAACAGTGTGAAGTTTTAAAAGGGGTGGGGCAAGGTAAAAATGAGAGTGGCAACAGGAGGGAGGAAGGGGATGGGGGAAGGGGGGAGGTTCACTCTAGGGGCAAGAGAAGGGTGGGGCAACTCCAGTTAAATAGACTGAGCTGCACACTAAAGCAGACTTGATAGATTACTAAGGCCTTTTTCTGCTAGTAATTTTCATATGTTCTTATGTAATATGCATTGTGTGTGTGAGCGACTGTGTTAAAATATTGGAGCAATGCAAATGCATGTGTTATGCAAGATAAATGACATCGTATTCCACAGCCATCCTAAATAACTTGCCTTTCCTTCATAGTGTATATCTGCTGGAATTCTATATGGCTCTGGGAGGCAGACGATTGGTGCTATCTCTATTATCATCATATATTATGGGATTGGCCTTCCGATTGGCATCACTCTCATGTTTGCAGCCAAGCTTAAACTCGTGGGTAAGGATACACAGTACACACCAGTGTTCTAGAGTTGTTGAATTTAAACTGATAGCAATTGTATTAGGGGAGTTTTCAAAAAACATTGCATTAGCGTGTATGCATATACAGACCCTTCGGGCATCTGTATATGCATCAAGATTGTTGCATCGTGCTACCTTTTGGTATGCGCAGTTCTGACACCATAAGGCAGTGCAAGGAGCAATGCTGCTTTTTTTCCATATAGCGTTTTCTCTCAACCAGCACACATTGTCCCTCATCTGGCTTCCAGTGACTTGCCAGTCCCATACTCCACGAATCAGTCACTCCCACACTCCCTTACAGCTTTACCTCCTGTGCTTGAGCACCGGGGACGGGCTATCCACTCCCCAGTGAGATACAGTATTTAGTAATAAGTGACAAGTATGGCATAAGGCTCGGGAGTAGCACAGCTGTAGTGGCCAGTGTTTCTCTCATTTTTTCTGTCTGTCTCTCTACCTCTCCTCCCACATGGTGGCACTGCACAGCCCACAAGTGACCTTCAACATGCATAGTTTCCAAGGGGGGAGGGGCAAGGTCCCTGTCCCACAACAATGGTCACTGTGGCAGCAGATGTAGTGCCAGTACTCTCTGCACTGGGGGCCTTGCCACCCACGCCATATGTCCTGGGTCCGCTGACACTCAGGTTCCTGGATTGGCAGTGCAATGGCAAGTGGGTGGCCCCAGAGCCAAGACTCTTGATTCACATAGTGCTGTAAAAACCCCAATTAGGGGTACAAACTTTAGAGTTTTCGAATTTTCTGTATACAGGGATGGCTGTAGCCATCTGGTGCATGCAAGCTGGCTTGCTAAGCACTTAAAATGCTAATGAGTGTTGCTGACTTCTACCCTTAGCCAGCAGCCTTCATTAGCATATTGAGCACACAGGAAGCTGGCTGGTGCGTGTAGTATGCCCACAGCTGTTCCTTTATATTGGAAGTTACAGTGCTCTAATATTAATGGACAATACATATGAAAACAATACTGTAAAATTTTCTCTTATGGTTAAAACCGCTAATCAGGGTTTTTTTATAACACCATGTGAAATAAAGGCTTTTTGTGTCATCTTTCTTCACTGTTTTATAATTTGTCACAGGTGGCAGTGTAATGAGCTCTGCCTCCAGCCTGCCCCAATATTCCAGGGCTCACACACTAGGGAAATGTGGATTCTTTAATATTTCCTCCCCTGTTCTACAATCCACCCACCACCTGCTAAGCACTGAGCCATGCCCCGACAAGCCTTGCTAGCATGCAGCAGATGTTCTGTGGAGGAGATGAGCTACTTGGCCCACCACAGTGGTGGCTGTAGCACCCAGCACTTTCCCTCCCTGTCAGGGAGTGCTGTGGCATGGTGGCAGTACCCCAGCCCTCTTGGTCACCTGATACAGCTCCTGAGTCCACTCCTGGACCTGGACCTGGGCCATAGACGTTGAAGTGCATCCCTCTGCCTGCTGGTCCATCAGGGAGCCCAGAGTTTTGTATTTCTTTTGTTTTGTGACAACTGAAGTGGGGTGTGTGTTCTGAGATATTCAGCACTGCCTACTTGGAATCGCTTTGGTACAGCAACACCGGTACACTGACCACCCCCCCCGCGAAACCCCCAGCATGTCTATGTCAGCAGCGACAGGGGTTTTTCGTCAAGACACTGTGAGGCTGACGGGGGTAGTATCTAACTCCACTGTCTGTGTGACATGGAGTTAGATATCTTTAGTGGGGGGGTGTGCGGGAGGGGGCGCTTTGTGATCGTGCCGATTGGTTCGGGGTCGCATCACAGTTGGGGGTGTTGGTGGGTTTCTGTCGCGGTCGAGGACATCGATGTTTTTGGTGTCACACTGGCATGGTAGATCTGCCTGCTTCACTGTCTCCATATCAAAAGAGTAGGTGGCCTGAAAACATTTTTTTGACTAACATGCAAGTTTAAGTACACAGGCCATCACCCGATGAAGGGTCATGCATAGACCCAGAACCTTGTGCACTGAAACTTGCATGTTGGTCTAATTAGAAATATACCATACCCCTAACTATGTCTATCAGTGTAAGGCCCAAAATGGCCAGCAGCATTCCTAGTCACTCTCTTCTGACATTGTTCAGGAGAGAGAGTGAGAGATAATTGGCCAGATTGAGAGCAAAGGTTACTATGACAAAAACTGGCTGCTACAGCAACAAATGAGCTTTATCTGATCGTCCACATTACAGCAAGAGTCTACAGCAGGTACGTTAGCCTAGAGCAGTTTTTAAAATTTCACAGCTAATTTTTATCACCCTGCTGTTTGCTCACTGGAAAGAGAGCATGCCTGCCTTGCTTCCTTGGAATCCAGAAAAAGAATAACACCACAAATTCCTATCAGCGGTACCTAAAGTACCCCAGCCCCTTATCTACAAATTAAGAGTGATAAACTTTTATTGTAAAGAAATGTCTTGTATCTTGACAAACCTATTGTCCTTATTATCCTTTCTAGTGAAATGAGGAACAGTTACTCCACTAGGGGGCACCCATCTCAAGGTGCAAGAGGGTAATACAGAAAAGAGATTAGGAAGTATTTTTCACAGAGCAGGCCACAAGCAGGAGGAATAGTCTTTCTAGCATTGTGGTCAGTGCTGGGACTGTAGCAGGGTTCCAGATTCAATGGGACCTCTTTAAGGGGGTTACTATGAACAAGAAGGCGGTAGGAGACAGGAAAGATTCTGAAGAGAAGACTTTCAGAGTAAAGCATCATAGGGTATCATGGAAGACTTGCTGCATATATGGGGCTGGATCCTCAAAGTGTGATGCAAGGCACATTAAATACCCACCTTGCATCAGTTAGGTGTGCCAAATACTGTGCACTGTGTTCTGAAAGAAAAGCAGTCTCCATGGCAAAGTTCCCCAGACTGATGCAAGTGCTTCACTGCATCAAAACTATGATGCAAGAGGGGAGAATGTTGCAAGCTGCAGTGCAACTGCATGGGGTGAAAATGCCTCAAGCTGAGCCACAAATATGATGCAAGTGAAGCGAGAATGTCCCAAGTTGAGGCAAAAAAACGATGCAGGGGTCAGGAATGCCTCAAGGTATGTAAAACTGAGGACTGAGGCATGGAGCAAGAAAGACTCAAGTGGCATCAAAAAGACAATGCAGTGAGTGCCAGCCTGGTGGCATGGAGGGCTGAGGCATCATGCCTTACCTCCTGCCATGCTGGTGACCCATGTTCATGGTGCGAGTGGGTCGCCAGGGGTCGGTTAGGTTGGGAGGGGATCAAGCTTCCAAAGGACAGATCTCCTCTCCTGGGGAGGGGGAGGGAGAGAGGGAAATGGAGACTGGCATATGTCTGGGTGTTGGAGTGCCAGGTCCTGTACGCAGTGGGTGGAGGCAGAGCAGTTGGCTGGTGTGCTGTGGGCAGAAGCATGCACAGCTAGGCCATTGCTGACATTACCCACTCTTCCTCCATTAGGGGGAAACTGGAGGAGAAAAAAGATCTTGGGAGAGCTGGATGATTGCCAACCCTCACAGGTGCCACCCCCAACATCAGCAGGCACCTTCCCGAATCGGATCTGGTATTGGTGGGTTTAGGGATCCTCGCTTCCCTGCCACAGAGGGTGAGCTGTAGGGGAAGAAGGGAGGTAGCCCTTCATGATCGGGGGATGGGGCTAGAGGGTCAACATGAATGTGGGCCAACCAAGATGGGAGATAATGTAGATTTAAAGAAAACCAAAAAGACAGTGCAGTGGATGAGAATTGATGCAAGCTACGTGAAAAACACACCGCATGGGGTGCAAATGATTCAAGCTCAGTCAAAATATATGGCGAATGAAATGGCCATGACAATGGCATGTGTAGACCCCAAAACACTCAACACTAGTCCTGCAGGGGACTATGGGCTCCATAACTGAACCACTATGGGATATACTCTCTCCATTATGTGTGCCACTGTTGGTTAGACCAGCTCCACCTTGGTCTAATAGATGCACGCTATCACCAATGCAGTGTCAGGGTTTTCACCTTTGAGAATCCAAAAAAGGGGATGTGGCAACATTTTAGTGATGCAAGCCCCACTGTTTCATGGAGTAGTCAGATTTTTGACACTAGCTTGGTGCAAGCCACTTTGGCACTAGTGGTCCCGAGTTTGATGCAGAGTGCGTTACAGAATTACATTTGACACATTTGGTGCACCCACACTATGCATCAAATATGTTTGGTACAAGCAGTTTGCATCATTATCAGGGCTTTGAGAACGGAACACATGGTCTTTTTCTGTCATTATTCTTTTTCTACAAATTTTGTGGTGCTTTTGGCTAGCCAGTTGGCACAGTGCTTGGGCTTACGCTCATGATGCTGGCAACCCAAGTCTGAGAACAAGCCAGGGTTTTCGAGAGTCAGCCAAGTTGAGGGCGACTGAGCATCCAAGAGCACTCTCTCTTTAAAGAAGGGCAAGTAATGTCTTTTGCTGCAATGCCACCTAGGGGACCATCAGTGGTACTGCGGTTGGCAGGTTTGCTGGTGTGCAGAGGCTAGCATGCATAGCATACATATGCCTATGACATCCCTGATAGTGACATCCCTGAAGGCCTGGGTGAAACGAAGGAAACATCCTACCATGACAGAGACAGTGCCCAGCTACACTAGGGTCCCGCAACCCTTCCCACCTACCTTGCCCAGGGGTCAAGTGGCCTACACAGCATTCTGGATCAAAGGACCCAAGGTAAGTAGAGTAATGGGTGGCAATGACAAGGCTAGGTGGATGCCAAGTGCAGGAAGGGGGTCGTGATGGTGCAAGGGAGAGGAAAGAGAAAGTAAAAGGAAAACAAATGGTGGTATTTTCATTTAATACTATGGGACACATTTTCCAGAAATGTTGTATTACATGATGGTACAAATATCATGGAAAGGCTGCTTTATGTAGAAATATTTCTACCAGATGATTTGGCCTTCTCATTTTTTTATACATTGATGGAGATTTCTGAGACTTCTAGATGTTTTTTCTCTTTGTCAGAGGAAGGGTGCAGCAGTGGTAACCCCTACTGTCCGGCTAGGGGGATGGTAAAAACAAGGATAGAAATAATTGTTACAGATCTAGAAGATATTTAAAGCAGCAGTATTTGTTAGAGCAAAACGATTCTTTATATAGTTCTTTTTAGTAGTTGTTTTTCTGGCAGAAACATCTATATATTCATTTTCCTTTTCATATCAATATATTCATATATACAATACAATATATTTGTTATAAACAATGTTATTTATTCAATATATACATGTAGCCATTTTATTTATTCAACATATACATGTAGCCATTTGTTTTTTTCACTGTAGTTCACTTCTGAACTGTGATATGGGGGTGTTGATGTTTTTAAAAGTTCCTGTTCTCTAGCCACACCCACTATGAATAAATTATACATATTGGTCTGGTATTATCTTGTCTACTATCAGAAATGTGTACTAGCACCCTCCTAATCCATCCACAGTAGGAATCCTGCATGCAGAGTCAAAAAGTGACTTGGAGGGAAGGGATTTTAAAAATTACTAATGGTGGCCCTCTTTACCGATTTTAATGATTAATTACAAAATTAGTAATAAAAGCTATTTTTTGAAAACATACAAGAAGAATACATATATACTGATCATGAATCAAATTACATCAGAAATGTACTAATATCAAAAAGCTATATGATGAAATACTTTGCCGACTAACAAAAACTGATGCTTTTAGTGAAATAAAATTGTGTAAACTGAAAGGATTTTCTTTTCATAGCTGGCCACTCTTTGAATCCTCAATTTGTTTCTTTGCCTTTCTCAGGTCTGTGGGCAGGGCTGTTAATCTGCTTAGTATGTCAATCCATGTTCTTCCTCATAGTGTGTTACAGAATGGATTGGGACAAGGCTGCCGAGGAGGTAAATGTTGTGTAACTGTGATTTCTGCTTACACGAGAACATCAGTTTCTAAACACTGTTATTAAAAGATTAAAGGGTCTATAATATCTTGAAGGGAAACACTGGAGAAAAGAAAATGTTTTTTAAACTGATATTTTACTGCTTTTTCATAAGGAACATTTCACAAAAGAAATTACATAATACAAGAAAAGTTCAGGTTTACTGGTCCGCTTCTGAACAGCCATTGCAATTCGGACACAATAAAAAACATTCAAATCATGATAACAGAGTAACAAGTAATACACATTCTATAAAGAGATTAGATGTAAACATATGGAAACATTCATTGAAATTATGGAAGGCAATAAACAAGTAATATAAATAGATATGGAGTGAAATACACTCATTCTTCAACCAGACAGTAATTCATCCCTGGGCCTGATATTTTATGTAGAATAATACAAGGGGAAGTGTGGTTTATGAGGATTTTATGCACACCGGAGGTGTGGGATGCCTTCACCCTCAGGAGTTAATCTGGGCATCACACTCCAAGGGTGTGCATAAAATCCAAATTTCCTCAATTTCCCATGTTTTATTTTTTATATTTACTGGTTAACAGTGCCCCTGCTTTTTTATTACAGTTCTCTGAGAAGTGTGTGGGTTTTGTTTTTTTTTTTCCCCCCACGCTGGCGGTTTTCTGTCAGCAGTGTAAGCAGACCACCAGCGCGAGGACAGCTTCTCACAGAGGTGCTGAGGAAGACTTATGGCTATTTCTACCAACCGTGGTGTACAGAACTCCGTAATTCACAAGTGTGAATTACGGAGTTTGTAGGGATCTGCCAGCAGTGGTTTATTGACCATAACCAGGAAATGTAACATTCATTTTCTTTAACTTTCTTTTTTTTTAAATATTCTTTTTATCAGTTAGAGGCATAAAAAGAAAAGATATACAAGAACAAAAAGGAAATGAGAGACAAAACAAAATGATCATAAGGCCAATACTTCCATTATCATAACATATTCAAATTTATGCTTATGCGTTAATACGTATGATAAGTCTATATTTCATATGATTAGCCTAAATAATAATAAGTCTATCAGTTAACTTTTCACCTCAAGATATATATAGGGCTCAAAGCTCAGTGATTTTACGATTTTACATTCTCAACATTCTTTTATAATATTATCTTAGTTTCTTAATTCAGTAAATATATTCCAATTTACTGTATCAAGTTTAAGTTCATTTATCTCTAACTTATTTTATGGTTTTAAATATTTTCTGTATTACTTCAAACCTCTCTTCTGTTTCACTGGCATAGTAGTGAATACATTCTAACCTGTGTAAATCTAACATGAAGTTTAGTTTATCCATTTCTGTATACTAGGTGGCTCCGTATCCTTCCAATGAAGCAAAATACATTTTTTTGCTATTATATATCCCAATGAAATAAGTTTCTTTTTTTCCACTGAGATTTTCCCGTCAGTCATTTGGTACCCAGGCAGAGTTGCATTTTCATGTTTATTTAGGGTCAGATTTGTTGCCGACTGTACTTTAGTTATGATTATGTTTCAAACTTTAGTACGTTTTCTGCAAGCAAAAAACATAAGAATAAGAGAGACGGGTTGGAGAGACATCTAGGGCACCTATCTGATAATACGCTATTCATTTTGTTCAATCAAGTTGGCGTGAAGTATGTCCGGTGCATAATATTGAATTGTATTTGCTGTAATTTAGAGGAGCAAAATTCACTCATAGGGTAGCTTAAGATATCTGTCCAGACCTTCTCTCGAATTTCAATCGCCAGATTTTGTTCCCATTTGCCTTTTAATGTCAGTGGTTTGTATGGATCTGCTGATTGAAGGCATTTATATATTGCTGAAATGAGATTTTGGAGTGGGGTTTTTAGTATTTCTTCAGTTGGTGATTCCTTTAGTCTATAATTTACCCTGTATGTATGTATGTATTATAGCTTTAGATGCTGAAAAAGTCTTTGCTAGAGTTGAGTGGGACTTCATATTGAAGTACTAGAAAAATATGGATTTGGCAGTTAATTTATTAAAGTGCTATACAATAATCCAAAAGCTAGAATACAAACTAACAAAAATATTTCAACTCACTTCACTCTATTGAGGTGCACCAGGCAGGGATGCCCTTTGTCCCCTCTGCTGTTCACTCTTATTATTGAACCTCTGGCAATAGCACTACGGAATAGCCGTCATTAGATAGGAATTCATACGGGATCTCGGGAACGTTGCATAAGTTTATATGCCAATGACACATTATTATATCTAACAAATCCTGATGCTTCTATTAAAACTTGTATGCACATAATTGAAAAATTCGGAAAGGCATCTGGCTATAAAATTAATGAAAATAAAATGGAAATGTTAGTACTCTCAAAAAAACAGTAAAACAGCTACACCCCAATTTTTAGCTAACAGAATCACTAAACAATTTAAATACCTAGGGATTATGGTGAGTAAAGAAAAACAAAACTTATTTGAACAAAATTATGGAGCAATAATTACAAAATTAAAAAAAGATTTGGGAAAGTGGAAAGTGTTACCTCTAACATTCATAGGTTGTTGCAACATTATTAAAATGAACATTCTACCAAGAATGCTATATTTATTCCAGACATTACCATTAGATGTACCAATAAAATACTTTAGAATCCTGGACAAAATCATTACTCAATTCCTTTGGAACAATAAAAGATCTTGACTAACTTTAAAGAAATTGCAATTACCTAAAGACCAGGGAGGAATGGCATTTTGCCAGATTTTCTTTGGTACTACTACTATGCCTCTCAAATTTCACAGATTGAAGACTGGTTTAAAAAACAAAATACAGCAAATAAGGAAGTAGAACAAAATATTCCTAAATACCCCATCTCCAGAAGTATTCTCCACTGAGAGTATTATAATAAAAGACAAGAAAGATGGGGAGAAATAATAGTAACAGCAACCCAAAACACATGTCTCTGTTGGAAAAAATTACATCTGAATATAAAATGAGACAAACAAACTTCACTAGACATGCCTATACAGTGGCGTGAAAAAGTATTTGCCCCCTTCCTGATTTTCTCTGTTATTGCATATTTGGCATACTGGATGTTTTCAGGTCTTTAGACAAAATGTTATATTAGATAAAGGGGAACCTGAGTGAACAAATAACACTTGTTTTTTTTTACTTATTTCATTTATTTAATGAAAAAAGTTAACCAACATCAACTGGCACTGTGTGAAAAAGTAATTGCCCCCTTACACTTAATAACTGGTTACGCCACCTTTAGCTGCAATGACTGCAACCAAACGCTTCCTATAATTCAATATCAGTCTTTCACATCGCTGTGGAGGAATTGTAGCCCACTCTTCCTCGCAGAACTGCTTTAATTCAGTAACATTGGTAGGTTTTTGAGCATGAACTGCTTGTTTCAGGTCCTGCCACAGCATCTCTATTGGGTTTAGGTCTGGACTTTGACTAGGCCACTCCAAAACTTTAATTTTACTTCTTTTCAGCCATTCTGATGTGGACTTGCTTTTGTGTTTTGGATCATTGTCTTGCTGCATGACCCAACTACGCTTCAGCTTCAGCTGACGGACAGATGACCGGACATTCTCCTTAAGAATTTTCTGGTACAGAGCAGAATTCATAGTTCCTACAATTATGGCAAGTCATCCAGGTCCTGAAACAGCAAAGCATCCCCACACCATCACACTACCACCACCATGTTTGACTGTTGGTATGATGTTCTTACTGTGGAATGCTGTGTATGCTTTACGCCAGACATTATGGGATCCATGTCGTCCAAAAGTTCCACTTTGGACTCATCTGTCCATAGAACATTTTCCCAAAGGCTTGTGGATCATCCAGGTGCTTCTTGGCAAATGAGAGATGAGCATTTATGTTCTTCTTGGTTGTGATGGTTTCCACCTTGCTACTTTCCATGAAGCCCATTTTTGCCAAGTCTCTTTCTGATTGTGGAGTCATGAACACTGACCTTAGCTGAGGCAAGAAAGCCTGCAGTTCTTTGGATATTGTTTTAGGATCCTTTGAGACTTCCTGGATGATTTTACGCTGCACCCTTGGAGTAATTTTGGCAGGCCACCCACTCCTGGGAAGACTCACTACTGTTCAAATGTTCTCTATTTGGGGATTATGTCTCTCACTGTGGTTCGATGGAGTCCCAGAGCCTTAGAAATAGCTTTGTACCCTTTCCAGACTGATAGATAGCAACAACTTTTTCTGATCTTTTCAGGAACTTCCTTTGATGTGGCATAATGTGCTTGTTGAATCTTTGTGCTGCTAGCGTGACTCTGATGGTAAGGGTCAAAATAAGTGAGGTTTATATTGAGCAGGGCTGGCTGTAATCAAGCCTGGCTGTGTTCAATCAGCTGACTCTATTATCCCTTTAATTGGGTTGATTTAATTAGGGGCAATTACTTTTCACACAGTGCCAGTTGGTGTTGGTTAACTTTTTTCATTAAATAAATGAAATAAGTAAAAAAAAAACAAGTGTTATTTGTTCACTCAGGTTCCCTTTATCTAATATTACATTTTGTCTAAAGACCTGAAAACATCCAGTGTGACAAATATGCAATAATAGGGAAAATCAGGAAGGGGGCAAATACTTTTTCATGCCACTGTATATAGAAATTACTCTTTTAAACCATCATGTATGGATGAAGGGTTTTTGGAGTGGGAACAACATGGAATCCACACTTTTAGCGAAATCTTTAACAATAATACCTTAATGTCATTTCAACAATTACAAAAGAAATATGGCTTAGCAAAACAACAATTCTTTAGATATTTGCAGTTACGAGACTACATGAACAATTTTCTTTAACTTTCTAATTTGCCTTTGCAACATTATCCTTTCATCACATTTAAAAAGATAATCTATAATTTCTTGGGTGCCAAATACAGATTACTCAAAGTTTCACCAAACCATTTTTTTTTTAAATTGATGTCATCATACCATGGGCATATCAGTAGTGCATGCACATTATCATCTACATACCCCATGCTGCAATCACAAAGATCACTAAGTGTCCCAGTTTTGTTAAATCTCTTATTAAGACATTACTTGAGAAGGGAACTGGAAGACTCACTGAATTGGTAGCAATTTAAGGAGCCTTTCACCTTTAACTCACTGGTTCAAAGTCAGCATATGTCAATAGTTGCCGAAATCCATTATCACCTGAATATCTTGCAGCGGCTTATGTGAAATGAATTGTGATTTTCTCATTCTTGTTCCAAGTGGGCGGATGTCCACATCACAAAAACACCAACACAAATGACACTAATTTGGAACCCTTGTTGGCAGGCAGTCTCACATGAGAGGCCAAGAATTGAAAGGGCATGGAGTCTGAACTACCCTCTCACCTACTAGGTGGTCTTTCCATAGCAGGCTTAAGGCACATTGACAGGGCAGTGTGGGGTGCATGCACTGTGATTGCCTGTGCTGTACCTGCCATGTCAATAAGCTGAGGGTTTAAGGTTCAAGTGCTATCAATCCAGTACCTTTCCTGAGCACTAAATTTACACACAGGAAAAAAATTAAACAAAACAGAAAAAAGAACATCACTTATGAATGTCTCAGATCTACATTATGCAATGTCTAGTCTACATTCAGCTTTAAAAGGAAACACTCATTTTTCCCCAAAACTCTTGCTGTGACATGGTAAATCTCCGATTTAGACATTTCCTTACCTTTTGAAAATTTTCTGAAAAGCCCTTGTTAATCTTCTTTTTCTCTGACCATGATCAGCTGTTTGACTACAGTCTGCCATTTTGTGAGGTGATGCCACACTGGAAGTTCCTCAGGTGTGGGTTTGAGTGTATGATGCACCATCACACTTGCTGTCCAGTGCCACGCATGTCTTGATCCTGACAGCTCCAACATGGGTAAGCATACCAGCTTATTGCTATATGTGGCAAATATACTGAACATGTATTTTTGTTCACTGTTCACCAGAGAGGAAGAGGATGGGGGCGCATGATAGAACACGGGGGAGGAGGGGATTGATACCTCACCCTTCATGGTGGAAAGGGTTTTAAAAGAACTAGGCAGTCTTAGGGTAAACAATGCCATGGGTTCAGAAAAGGTGCACCCCAGGATCCTGAAAGACCTCAGGTGGGAACTAGCAGAACTGTTAGCAGAACTGTTCATTCTGTCGCTAGAAACCAGAGAGGTTCCAGATGACTGGAGAAGGGCAAACGTAGTACCACTTCATAAGGAAGGGGACAGATCAGAGGTGGGAAATTACAGGCCAGTGAGCCTAATGTCTGTGGTCGGGAAGATCATGGAGGCATTCCTAAAGAAAAGACTGGTAGACTACCTGGAAGAGAAGGGGTTGGTTGATCACTGGCAACTCAGGTTTGTCAGAGGAGATCCTGTCAGATGAACTTGGTGGGTTTCTTTGACTGGGTGACAGGAGTGGTGGATGGGGAGGGACAGCGGATGTGCCCTATCTGGACTTCAGGAAGGCTTTCAACACTGTTTCTCACAAAAGATTGCTAAACAAGATGGGTGGCCTAGGTGTGGGACCGTCCATAACAAAGTGGCTTGGTAACTGGCTCTCAGACAGAACCCAAAGACGATAAATGGAGTGCTCTCTGAGGAGGGGAGAGTAATGAGTATGGTACCGCAGGGGTTGGTTCTGGGACCATGACTTTTCAACATTTTCATTGGAGACATTGCTGGAGGTCTAGAGGGTAGGATGTATTTGTTCGCTGATGATACCAAGTTATGTAATAGAATTGATACACCAGGAGGGGTTGAGAGAATGAGGGAGGACCATGATAGACTAGAGAGGTGGTCCAAGGCTTGGAAGCTTGACTTTAGTGCAGGTAAATGCAAGGTTATGCATGTGGGGCATGGAAATCCTCGAGCAAAGTATAAAGATAAATGGGGTGGAAATAACAGCTGTGGAACAAGACAGGGACTTTTGCATCATCATCTCAACTGACCTGAATTTGACAAATCAATGCCAGGCCAAAGTGGGGCAGGCAAGTAGACTGTTGGGATGTACAAGTCATGGCATAGCTAATAGAAGAAGGGAAGTCATCCTGCCACTGTATGCTGCCCTGGTCAGACCTCATCTGAAGTTCTGTGTACAGTTCTGGAGACCACACCTGAAGAGGGATATAGAGAGGCTGGAGGTGGTCCAGAGGAGGGCTACTCGGATGAAACGGGGGATGCCGGGGAAGACATATGAGGAACAGCTGAGGGAGCTGGATAAGTACGCATTGGAAAATAGGAGAGACGGGGGCATATGATTGAGACATTCATATATCTAAAAGGTATAAACAGGACTCCAAGAGGGTACATATTTCAAATGAAAGGATGTTCAAAAACCAGAGGAAATAGTATGAAGTTGGAGGGTGGACAGTTTAAAGGTGACAAGAGGAAATACTATTTCACAGAGAGGGTGGTAGATGCTTTGAACAACTGCTGGAAGAGAGAGTTGCGGCAGAGGTGGTCTTGGGTTTCAAGCATGCATGGAATAAGCACATAGGTATACTAGGAGGGAAGGGGGCACAGGTAAGGTCTGAGAGGGGGAAGGGGGGCTCAGTAAAGGGGAAGATACTGGGCAGACTAGGTGGGCCTTGTAGGTCCTTATCTGCCGACAGTATTATGTATGTATGTTTGTATGCATGTGTATCTTCCTGCTCATTTGCACTCTATCAAACTGACATTTTTGTTTACCCCTTGTAATCAGAATTGGGCAAAAGATCATTAAAAGCCAAACTTGGTCTTCAGCATAATAAAATTATTTTGTGTCTGCAGTGAGGTTTTGTTTGGGATCTTTTCTTCATTTTTTACTTAGTGATGGCAAAGTCTAGCTAAGACGCCAACCTGTATGATGAATGGTTGTGCAGATACATCAGGCAAAGTAAAAGCCAGAAGGAAAATAAGTTTCTATGGCATTCCGTGTGATGATGAAATTAAACAAGTTCTGGTCAGTGGCAATACAGCAAAATTATTGTATTGATGCAGGAGTAAAACAAGAGAGGCTGCTTCAGACCTGAGGAAAGCTGAAGATTTCATTAATAAGTTAACAGAAGCAGATGTGCAAGGACCTTTGGGCTGTGCACTATGGGAAGACTCATCCACCTACAAGAAATGCAGGGCCTGGCACATTCAGTCTTCATGCATTCACTCTTCGCACATTCAGTACACATTCACTCCTCACACATTCATTACACATGAATTCTCTCTTCACACATTCACTCTTCATACATTTACTCTTGACACATTCATTTTTTTTTTTTAATTTTGACTCCGGGGGGGCCAATTCTAGGAGGCAAGGCAAAACTCGCATGCATATGTGAGTTGCGCCATGCAGTGCTATGCCGGGGGCCCTGCGCCATATTACAGAACAGGCAGGGGGGCTGATTCCAGGAGGCATGCACAACTCACAGGCGTATGCGAGTTGCGCCATGCGGCGCTATGCCGGGGACCCTGCACCATATTATGGAACAGGCAGTATCCCCCGGCACTTGCACCCATGACTTTCGGCAGCCACAGGCTAGCGCCACACATATGGTGCACCAAGCCGGGCCACAAGTCATGGCACGCATACAACTGCCCCCCAGAGACCCCCCCCACCTCTGAACATGACCGCATGCACCAGGAGGCATGGGGGGCCCGGCCAGGTGGCACTGGCGTTTGGGGGGGCACCATGAGTTATGGACCCCAGGGGTCCCCATCATTCAGGGAGGTAGGGGGCATGGCTGTATTGGAGGATGGGGAGTTGAGCCATATGCATGCTGTGGGGCAGTGGAGTGGGCATCTGTTGACTGGCATGGATGGATGCCCCTTAGACCATCTCGCTGCTGGTCTAACTCCGCTGTGCCAGTGCGTCTCTTGGAATGGTGTTCATGGGTTACGGCACCTGCCCTGTTGGAATAGGGTGCAGTTGCTGCCATAACCCACCCTTGTGCCACGCCTCTGTGGGTTGCGGACATAGTGGTTGGCATAACCCATGCCTGGCGCAACCTGCATTCGACATGGCACAAAGTGCCTTTTGGAATACCAACTGGCGTTATGCCTGGCGTACATTGTGAGTTGCACAATTGGGTTCAGCATAACTCACCTTGTGCCAAGCGTAATGCCTTTTGGAATTGGGCCCCGGGTCTCCTGCACTTACAGCTGTGACTTGTGGCAGTTGCACACTAGCGCCACACACTTGGTGCACCGAACCTGGGTGCCGCAAGTCACAGCATGCATACAACTGCCCTCCATAGCCCCTGCCTCAGAACACTGCCGCATGCAGGGGCATTGGGGCTGGCCAGGAAGCGCTGGCATTCGGGGGCACCAGAGTTACAGACCCAGGGTGTCCCCGTCATTTGGTTGGTGGGGGGCATGGCTATGTTGGGGGGGGATGGGGAGTCAGGCCACATGCATGCTGCACAGTGCATCAGACTCGTCATCCATCAGTTGGCATGGATGAATGCCCCTTAGACCATCTCCCTGCTGGTCTAACTCCACTGTGCTAATGTGACTCTTGAAATGGTGTTTGTGGGTTACAGCAGCTGCCCTTTTGTAATAGGGCGCAGTTGCTGACATAACACACCCTTACACCATGCCGCTGCTGGCTGCAGGTGTAGTGGGTGGCATAACCCACGCCTGGCACAACCTGCATTCGGCATGGCACAAGGTGCCTTTTGGAACACCAACTGGCGTTATGCCTGGTGTAAGTTGTGAGTTACGCCATCAGGTTCAGCGTAACTCACCTTGTGCAAGGCGTATCGCCTTTTGGAATCAGGCCCCAAGTTTTCAAGATAGTCATTTTATGACTATCTAACGCCAGAGAGTTTAATCAGCCTGGCACCAGTAAGTGAGGGGGCTACTGGGCAGGTGAAGGCAGGTTAGGTGATTGCAGGAGTGGAGACTGTCTGCATAAAAGCACAGTCGTGCTTGAAAGGACTATATTGCAACATTTCTTGAGTCAACCAGGAGCAGTTTCTGTGTGTGTTAGGGCCAGATTTGGGACACGCTGCAGTTCTCCTCGGCACTTTTTCCACCTTATAAGTGTCATTTCCAGCTTTGCTGTGCCCTAACTGAAGATTCATTCACCTAACCGCCAGACAGTTCAGTCAACCCGGCACTGGTAAGTGAGGGGGCTACTGGGCAGGTTAAGGCGGGTTAGATGATTACAGGGGTAGAGACTGTCTGCATAAAAGCATAGCCGCACTAGCGGCTGCATGTGTGAGTGGCTCACACAGGAGTGGCGTGAGTCACCTGTGTGAATCTACTGTGGGACGTTATGGTGAGGCTGCGTTATTTACAGTATGTCATAATTTGTAATTATTTATCTATTGTTACAGTGATATAAACAACATGTAGGAGTACTTAATTTAGGGCTCCTAGTTATTGCTTTCTCTGTGATATTACAGTGAATAAGTATACCGCTGTTAGCTCAGTGCAGTTACTAGAGATTATACTAGTCCTGATAAGGGTTTTAGTTTTTATGTTGCTTGCACGCATGTGCAAGAAACATAGTGCCATCATCCGAGTTTTCGGAGGTGTGGCACCCCTCTTCCAGTTCAGTCAGTGTGTTTGCAGGGGCGGCCGCAGTTCTCCAATCAATGCTGCAGCTGTCTAGGACAGAAGTTGAAAATGCAGTGGCCATACAATTGAAAGGGAGAGCTACGCTTCACTGAGCAGTGATAAGATCGCGTGCTCAAGCGCGCTCCCCCCCACACACACTCACGCATACTGCGTGCACGTACTTCCCCACGTGCACACTGTGGCCGACCAGGTGCCCAATCCCTAGTCAGCTGTGCTCGCTACCCCTCAACAGAGTTCCAGGTGCCACGCTGGGGAGCCCATCCCAGTGTGGCGACACTCCCCTGTATGGCCCGGCAGTGCCAATCCCACTCGGCTCTACTTCCCGCCCGAGACTATTGGGTGCCAAGCTGAGCCCACCCCATGGTGACAACAGTTCCTAAGTCTGACAAGGTGCCCAAACTCCGCCGGCTCCATGTCCCCCCAACAGCCTCCAGCTGCCACGCTGGGAGCCCACCCCAGAGTGGCAAACATCCCACGTAGTCCAAGTAATGAAAAAAAAAAACCTGAAAGAAAAACCTTCCTCGCTGCTGTCTTGACCCCCCACCCGCCCCCACCCTGCACCCAGCCTCCCACACCCCATCTCACCCCATACTTACCTCCGGAGCTCGGCGCGACAATCTTCGGTGGACCGGGAACACGTCTGCACTCTTCAAAGCCGACCGCGAACTGAGGAAATGCCGGTAAGCTGTATAATGGAGTAAACAGGGTTTTTTCAACTTTACTACATATCTCAGGCATTTTGGGGAATTTTTTAACCAAATTTTCAACACGGAGTTTTTGGGACCCCACCTCTGGAATTCTGTCACTGTCATGGCGTTAATCGGCTCTGAAAGGTGATTTTGCGGTCACTGCGGAGAACCACCTTTTGGGACTGATTAATGAAACTACAGTGTCACAGTTCATGAGGTAGACCCCTAAAAACCCTATGTTGAAAATTTGGTGAAAAAATTCCCCAAAATGACTGTTTTACGAGCATGCATTGCGCTGTTCCTACGGACGCTCATAAGTTCATGGATTTTCAACATGTTCACTCCAGATTTTCAACATTGTCATTTTACCACACCTCCTTATAAGCAGTACAGCTGTCATTTCTCACATCTTGCCCAAAATGTGTTTCCGTGCATGTAGCTCACAATGGCGCAGTCGGTGTGCGAAATCAATGTTTGGGACAGATTAAGAAAATCACAGTGACACTGTTCATGAGCAGAGGTGTTAAAATGGTTATGCTAAAAATTTGGTGGAAAAATTCACAAAAATGACTGTTTTATGAGCATGCGTTGCGCTGTTCCTACACATGCTCGTAAGTTCACGGATTTTCAATATTTTCACTCCAGAGTTTCAACATTGCCATTTTACCACACCTCCTTATGAGCAGTACTGCTGTCATTTCTCACATCTCACCCAAAATATGTTTCCGTGCATGTAGCTCACAATGGCGCAGTCGGTGTGGGAACTCAATGTATGGAACACATTAAGAAAATCACAGTAACACTGTTCATGAGCAGATGTCTTAAAATGGCTATGTTGAAAATTTGGTGAAAAAATCCCTTCAGCCGTTCTGCAATGTTACTAATGAAGACATTGAGCAGGACTGCCCAGGACGATCCCTGCAGCACCCCACTGGTCACCCCGTCTCTCTAGACTGCACCCCATTTACCACCACTCTCTGCCTCCTGTCTGTTAGCCAGTTTCTAATCCAGTTTACCACCCTTTCCCGCATGCCCAGCCTACCCAGCTAGTTCATCAGCCTCCTATGTGGGATGGTGTCAAAGGCTTTGCTGAAATCAAGTTAAGCGTTGTCCACTGCCCCACCCTGATTCACTTCCTTTGTCACAGAGTCAAAGAAATCAACCAGATTTGTCGGACATGATGTCCCCACTGTGAATCCATGTTGTCTATGGTCCTGGGCTCCGATGGCTTCTAGATACCCCACTATCCTTTCTTTAAGCAATGTCTCAATGATCTTCCCCACTACTCAGGTAGGCTGAACGGCCTATTGTTCCCCACCTCCTCCCTGCTGCCGAACTTGTGTAGAGGGACCACATGTGCCCTCCTCCAATTCACTCATGTTGAATGACTCGGTGAACATGGCTGCCAAAGGTACTGCTATCTCCTTTCGCAGTTCTCTTAATATCCTTTGGTGTATGCCATCTGGTTCCATCGCTTTGTCCACCTTCAATTTACTGAGCTCCTGCAGGACTCTTTTGCCTTTGAATGGACTATTGTCCACCTCTTCACCCCCTTGGCAACTGCTGTACTGCTGTGGCCCTTGCCCCTCCCACTCTTCTCTGAATGCTGAATGGAAAGACACAGTGGATGTCTTGGGAGGAAGGCATGGAACTATCACTTCCCAATACCTAAACAGCACATACAAGCAAGCAACATTCAGCATTGACAAATGCTTGTTAAAGCTTATGTTACTCGTTAGTGGGAACATAAGAGTATTAGGTAATTAAGATTTGAATTTTTGTATTGTGTAGGCTAAATTAATAGAATTTTTGGTACGCAAAGTTAGTTTTATAAGAGAGTACATTTTTACATTAAATATGCCAAGATTAATAAGTTGTTTATTGTACTTTTTGATTTATGGGGCTCCAATTCTGTTTTCCCTTTTGTAAAAAGTTTGGCAATACTGATAATGTTCCATGGACTGAAGATGGGGTTCTTTTGTACACTGGTACCTTATGTTCTGAATCTTCCAACAGAATCTCTTCAATATGGAAAGTGGGACAAGAGTTTACATCAGATGGGTATTTAAAATTTTTAATTGTTCTTTGTCAACAAAAGTTAGTTTGCCCACAGTTGCATTCTGCACAAAAGGGGAGATTAGGTTAGAGAATAAACTAAGACCAAGAAAATTCATTTTTGTGTTGCTTGCACAGATGTGCAAGAAACACATTGTGTCATCATGCCATAATGCATAAAGAAATTTGGCCAAGTCTTCACGCAATCAGCTGTTTTGATGCATTACAAGCAACCGAAACAGCTGATTGTGTGATGTCCCCATGGCAATGGCTTCTCCCTCGGTCTCTCACAGTCCCGAGGAAGCCGACAAAAAGCTGCCACCCACCGTTCAGTGTGCCTTCCTGGTGAAACATTTCAATAAATAAAAAAAATAAAAAAAAAAAGCCAACGGGGTGCCCAATCCCCCTGTCGGCATGACCCCCTCCCCAGTTCATTTGCCAGTGGGGTAGCCCAATCCCCGTCAGCATAATGCACCTTCCCTCATTTGTTGTTTACCGAGGGGGTGCCCAATTCCCCCTCAGCTCATGTCCCCACCCAGCACACCTTATGGCCAGGGTGCCCAATCCCGTCGACTCCACTGCTCCCAACAAACTTCCATGTGCCACGCTGAGAGCCCATCCCAGCATGGCAAGAGTCTCCTCTGTCCATGGGGGTGCCCAATCCCCCGTCAGCTCCACTGCCTCCTCTCCAAATAAACTTCCTGGTGCCATGCTGGGAGCCCACCCCAGCATGGCAAAAGTCCCCTGTCGTCTTAAAAAAAAAAAAAATTAGAAGGAAAAAAGGTCCCTCGTTGATTCTCTTTGCCCCTCCCCAACCCCGCACCCACCCTCTGCGTACTCCACTTCTGCACACCGCCTCACCCTATACTTACCTCTGGAGCATGACACAATGATCTTCTGTGGCCTGGGAACACATCTGCATTCTTCAAAGCCGACCGTGAACTGAAGAAATGCCAGTAAGCTGTATAATGGCATAAATAGGATTTTTTCAGCTTTGGTGCATATCTTGGCCATTTTGGGGAATTTTTTCACCAAATTTTAAACATAAGGCTCTTGGGACCCCACCTCATGAACTCAATTGTCATTTTGCTATTCGGTCCCGAAAGGTGATTTCGCGGTCACTGGGCAGAACCACCTTTTGGGACAGATTAATGAAATGACAGTGTCACAGTTCATGAGATAGTTTCCCATAAACTACATGTTGAAAATTTGGTGAAAAAATTCCCAAAAATGACTGTTTTACGAGCATGTGTTACGCAGTTCCTATGCACACTGTTAACTTAGAGCATTTTTAATATTTTCACTCCAGATTTTCAACATTGCCATTATACCACACCTGCTTATTAACAGTACAACTGTCATTTTTCACATCTTCCCAGAAACGTGTTTTCGCACCTGTAGTGAACAATGGCACAGACGGTGTGCAAAATCAATGTTTGGGACAGATTAAGAAAATCACAGTGACACTGTTCATGAGCAGAGGTCTTAAACTGGCTATGTTGAAAATTTGGCGACAGCGTCCATAAAATGACTGTGTTATGAGCGGGCATTGTGCAATTTCCACGCACCCTCAGTTCACAAATTCATAATATTTTCAGTCCAGATTTTCAACATTGCCATTTTTCCACACCTCCTTATGAACAGTACAGCTGTCATTTTTCACACCCTGGCTGAAATGTGTTTCACACTTCTGGCGCAGAATAGCGTGATCGCTGTGAGAAATCAGTGTTCAGACAGATTTAAAAAATCACAGTGACACTGTTCATAAGCGGAGGTCCCAAAATGCCTATGTTGAAAATCTGCTGTAAAATATCCCCAAACTAATTACATTACAGGTGTGCGTTGCGTAGTTTCTATGCACACTCACGACTTCACCATTTTTTTTTTATATTTTCACTCCAGATGTTCAACATTGCCATTTTTTACACTTCTTCTTGAACCGTACAGGTGTCATTTTTCACATCCTGTTAGAAATATGTTTTGCACCTGTGGTGCCAAGTGGCGCAATCATTGTGCAAAATCACCTTTCAGCTAACAAACTGATAGTGTCACTGATCATGTGGTGGTGTAACAAAAAGCCCATGTTGAAAACTTGGAGTAAAAATACCAGGAAATGCCCAGGGTGTTAGGGATTTCAACCATAATGCCCTACCCTGTAGGGACTGACGTGTCAGGGGTGTGATTTGGGATTGTCGACAGTAATGCTCATGACATTCCACCCCCACCTTGCAGCCAGTGGCAGGCATTGAGGTGCGCCTTGGACCCTTTGGCCCCAGAGTTCACCCCATTCTCCTATACTGCAATCATTTCAGTGTATTTCCTTATGGAATGAGGTGAGTGTAAAGCTTGAACACTCCAAAGCACACCTCAACACTTGCAAGTGTCTGCAGGGTAGGGTTAGGTGAAATATCGTGACCATTATGGGCAATGACCCAATTGCACACCCCAATGCCTGTCCATCTCTGCAGGGTGGGGGTGGAGTTGGCATCAGTTCAATACTTCACTGCCATTCCTATACTGCATCTGTCTAACTCCTGCACTTCCGCTGCTCATGACAGCAAGCAATACCTGGCATTGATAAATGCTTGTTGTGTTGCTGTTATTATCTGGGTCTGTCCACCCCCACCCTGGACCTAATTCACTACTAAAAAATAAGGTTTGCCATGATTATCAATGTAAAAGTAGGTCCACTCTGAAATTAGTCCACTTGAATGCTCAAAGTTTATTGGCTAAGTGGACTGAATTCACAGCATGGAGAGAGATGAGGCTTAAACAACAAATCAAGGATTGCGAAGTTTCTCTTCTCAACTATAATTTTTATAGAAAGGATAGGTCAGGAAGAAAAGGGGTGGGGTGGGTGGGGATATTTGTTTCAGCAAAATTACACTCTACTAAATTTTTGACTCTGAACCCAGTTCTGTCTGTGATTTGCTCTCAGTAGAAGTTATTATAGGAAATGAAAAGCACTTAATAGTTCAGTATATATTCCCTGGGTAATATTTAGGTAGGTTTGGAACGTCTGTTCAACTTTAAAAAAAAAAAGACTACCATAAATTGTGAAATGATTATTATGGGAAAGTTTAATTGTGATGGGGGAGCAAAAACAAATAGTAAAAGGGAGACTTTGATAGATTTTGGGTTTGCATCAATTAATTGATGAAGCTACAAGATATAATTAAACACAGAAACATAGAATTTGATGGCAGATAAGGACCGCTTGGCCCACCTAGTCTGCCCATTTCCCTACCTAACGGATAAGCTGAAGATCCTAGTTAACCAACAGCCTACTTCCTCCTACCCCCCCCCACTAGAATTGCCTTATGTCTGTCCTATGCATTCTTGAATTCCCCCACTGTTTTTGACTCTATGATCTCCTCAGGAAGGCTATTCTATGCATCTACAACCCTCTCTGTGTAGAAATACTTCCACACATTGCCTTTGAGCATCTCCCTCTCTATCTTCAAATTGTGTCCCCTTGTTCTTGCACATCTCTTTTTTTGAAAGATGCTACTCTCTTGGACTTAGTTGATTCCCTTGAGGTATTTGAAGTTTCTATCATGCCCCCCCCCTTTCCTCAAGGCTATACATCTTAAGCTCCTTTAGTCTTTCTTCATATGTCTTCTGGTGCAAACCCTGCATCATATTGGTTGCCCTCCTCTGGACAGCCTCCACCCTGTCCATGTCTTTGCGGAGATGGGCTCTCCAGAACTGTACACAGTACTCCAGATGTGGTCTCACCAACTGTCTGTACAGAAGGCCAACAACTTCCTGTTTTCTACTGGTGATGCCTCTCCCTATGCATCCCAGTATCTCCCAAGCCCTCCTTACTGACTTCTCACATTCCTGGCCCACCTTTAGGTCATCTGATATGACTACCCCGAGGTCTCTTTCCATTTTTATTGTTGTCAGTATCTCATCCCCCATTGTGTACTCTTCCCCTGGGTTTTTGTTTCCCAGGTGCATTACTTTGCACTTCTTTGCATTGAATCTAAGCTGCCATAATTTGACCATTCCTCCAACCTTACCAGGTCCCTTTTCATCCTTTCCACCCCACTTTGCGTATCAACCCTGTTGCTGATCTTTGTGCCATCTGCAAAGAGACACAACTTCCCTTCCAGTCCCTCCACAGTGTCACTTAAAAAGACATTAAAAAGGAACTTCTCCAGTACTGAACCCTACGGTACCCCACTAGTAACCCCCCTTTCTTCACTGTGGACTCCATTTACTATTGCCCGCTGTGTCCTGTTGTCCAGCCAGTGTTTTACCCAGGCTACTACCCTGGGACCCACTCCCAGTCTGGCTAATTTGTTTCTTAATTTTTTGTGCTGGACTGTGTCAAATGCCTTGCTAAAGTCTAGGTAGGCCATGTCCACAGCCCCTCCCTGGTCTATTACTTTGGTCACCCAGTCAAAGAAGTCAATTAGATTTGTCTGTCATGACCTTCCTGCTGTGAATCCATGCTGCCTTGGGTCCTGTGCCCCACTGGCCTCTAGGTACTCAACAGTTATTTTCTTCAGAAGTGATTCCATCATTTTTTCTACCACTGAGGTCAACTGACAGGTCTGTAGTTTCCTGCCTCTGTCTTGCTCCCACTTTTGTGAAGGGGAATCGCATCCACCCTCCTCCAGTCCTCGGGTACCACACCATCCTCCCATGATTTGTTAAAAAGGGTAATCAGCTGGTAGAAGGAGACTTAGATCATCCTGGACTGGATTCTGGTCACTCATCCAGATAGGATCCTATTTTCCAGGGTCCTTCTGAATAGTTTGAGTGATCACTATCCTGTCCTATGTGGGTGGTCTACTAAAAGAGAAATCCCCAAAAATATATAGAATGTAGGAACTTTAAATATTTATCATCAGAGAAAATTGAGGTTGCCTTTTCCAAAGTAGATTGGTCTCAGATGGAGACCATTGGTGATACGACCATTTACTGGATTATTTTACCAAAATTTTCCTTGGCATAATTGAAAATTTGGCACCATTACAAAGAATGAGAATTAGGGTAAATAAACAACCCTAGGTTGCTTCTGAATATTTACGCTTGATGAGAGCTCAGGATAAAAGTTGGAAAGTATATAAGAAACTTAGAGACCCTACTTCACTCCAAAATTATAAAACTTTAAGAAATAGATGTACTGTAAAATAGAAATTAGGAGGGCAAAAACAAGTTGTTTTTTTTAACTGAACAAAAGCAAGTACAGGATAATGCTAGGAAAACCTAGAGTAGCTTTAATCTTTTATTAGGCAGACAGAAGAAACAGTCCAGTATTTCTCTGCAAAGTAATAAGGCATTAATTAGTGATCCAGTTGTAGTCCCTGAAGTTTTTAATAACTACTTTAGGGATTTAGTTTGTTATAGGTCTCTGTTTTCTTCCATGGATAGTAAATCTCAACTTGGTGAGGGAGATGACAGATTGCCTAAGTTGTATTTTAAAAAAAGTCACTCATGAGGAAGTGTTGAAATATGTTATGAATAGGGAACCTCGTTCTTCCTTGTGTTCCAATGGATTAGATTATAGAATTATTAAATTAGGTATAAAATCTTATGCCTATCCCCTCATTATTATTACTAATGCCTCCTTATGTTCAGGATCCTTTCCCGCCCAATGGAAATGTTTTATTGTTAAGCCAATATTTAAATCAGGAAACCCAAATTTAGTTTCAAATTATCATCCTATCTCCCTACTTTCCCCATTATCAAAAATACTAGAAAAGATTATTTTTGATTAGACTATTGAATTTATAAATAAATACGAGTTGCTAACCCCCTCAACAACATGGTTTCAAACAGAAACATAATATTGAGACGGCCTTGGTGGGGTTCACTAGCTGCCTTCAGGGTGCCCTAGATAAGGAGCAGTCTGTGGCAGCTGTTTTTGTGGACCACACCAAGGCCTTCAACATGGCAGAACATAGTTTAATAACGGGGATATTACAAAAACTGCATTTTTCTTTCTGATGTCATCACTGTTGAACTAGCATAACATTCTGTGGTGATTTGCATATGCAGCCCATGATGCTTTGCAGTGTGTGGGCATGTGTGATTTTGTATTTTCTAGAAACTTGGCTTCCCAGCCAAATGCCCTTTAGGGTAACCCTTGCCTTAGTGTTTTCGCACAGAGGTTCTTTGTCTTTTAAATCACTTGATATGTTGACTATTTGAATAATAGAATGCATAAAACATTGCTAGATGGCCACGTTTCTACACCTAAACCAATACTTTGTGGCATACCACAAGGGTTAATACTGGGGCCACTTATATTTCCTTTATATATGAATTTGGTCCCCAGTATTTGTACCCAGAGATCCATAATTATGTATGCAGGTGATACAGTTCTTTTTGGGACTGGCTCAAAGTAATCAGATTCCATTAGAAAAGTACAGGGTGACTTTAATATTTTACAGAACTGGTTATTTCAGAATTACATGGTAATGAATATTTTATAAAAATGAAGGCAATGGTGTTTACAAATAAACAAGGAAACATGGGGTTATATCCAATTTTGGATCTGAAAGGGAGTACAACTGATTATGTTGATTAATTTAAAGTACCTGTGGTTGACCCTGGACTCTCATTTAACTTTTGAAAAATATATTAATGGTCTCAGGAAAACCATCCACCAAAGATTGGTTGGGCTATATTGGGTAAAAACTTCTTTGATCCAGGAATCCCGTGTATTGTTATCCCATAATTTTCCTTTAAGGCTGTTAGATTATGGCCTTAATATTTATACTGGTACTAATAATCATTTACAATCACGACTTAGGGTTACATATAACTCATTACTTAGATTTATGCATAATGCCCCATATCATACTCATCATTATTCCTTGTTTCAACAAGCTGAATATCTGTCTTTTGAGTTCAGTACAACCATGGTGTTTTCATGTATTATACTGTATCACCTCTGGTAAAATATTTAATTCAATAATCAATTTATTTAATAGGGGAATCAATGGCCGTGGGACTAGATCCCAAGATAGGTATTTTTATAAACTTCCATTATGTCGTAAAGCCATTGGCCAGAAATCTATTTATAGGGCACCAACATTTTTTTATTCACTACTGGCTAAGCTGTTGAGTTGTAAAACAATTCATGTAATTCAGAAAAGACTTGTGCTGTATTTGAAGGAAATACAGCGCTGTGTTTGTTAGTGATGTGATTTAGATTGGTGCTATGTATTAAGTCTATTTGTAAGTTTATGTATTGTCTAATTTATGTGATGTTATATGCATTTATGTATTCCTCATCTTGTCACCTGTGAAAAGAGGCATTTTGCTCATTAGGCCAAGAGCAAAAATATGTCTCATCCAGGATTTAAAAAATGGCACCTGTCACATTTATGAGGAGGTGGTGTGGAAAAATGGGTATGTTGAAAGTTTGGAGTCAGAATATTAAAATATAAAAAATAAGTGAAGTTATGAGTGAATGTTGAAATACTGCAACGTACAATCATAACCTGGATATTCTGTCATATTTGTACACTGGTATTCCATACCACAGGTGCAAAAACACAGTTTGGCTAGGATTCAAAAAATGACAGTTGTCACATTCATGAGGTGGTGGGAAAAAAAAAACGCTTTGTTGAAAATTTGAGGTCAAAATATTTAAAATTCCTGAAGTTATGAGCAAGCGTAGAATATTTCCAATGTTTTTTCGTAACATTGTCATTTTTACATATTTTGACCCTGACTTTTTAACATAGCCTTCTTATGTCCTTACCCCTTAAAAATGGTGGTGAAAATTGTAAAATCACACCTAAAAGGTGATTTTGTCAAGTGACCATGAAAGCGCCTTTCAGGCCTGATTTGAATAATTCCACTACCATTGGTCATGAGGCAGGGTCCCAAAAAGCCCATGCTGAACATTTGGGATGAAAATATGCAAAAATGACACAGTTTTATAGGTTTCATAGGCTGTCTCAGAGCTAATATAGACCTAAGTCCATGGTGCTCGCTAGTTATCTACCTGTAACCCATTATATTATAATGAAAGCAAAAGTTATTTAACTTCAGCTTGAATGATGACATGGATTATATGTATAGATTGAATAAAGATACCCCTCTAGTGACATCTGTCCAATCTGTAAAGACACCTTGGATGCATACTCATTGTTTTCTATCTGTGAGCCATGATAATATCCCCACTGGGTCAGTATCTCATACGCTTAGTAATGTATGCTAAAACTGCACCACAGGAACAGCACGGTAGTCTAGAGCGAGAGGGTGCAAAACTGCAAAAGGATGTACATGTGGTAGTGCACCCTCTCATTCTTCCCAGGTAGGGGATAAGACCTGTGTTGGGAGGTGGGGCCAGTGAGCAGCTGCCGTGGCTTGACTGAATGAGCCACAGGCAGCAAGGAAGGGAGGTAGTGCATTTGGGACCGGGTTTTGATTCCCGGTCCCAGACGCAAGAATTTTTTTTATTTTTCACACTTTGTGCAGTGTTACTTGTTAACCTCCCTGGAGCTGGTTATTTTAGTTGTGGGGTGTTCGGGGGCATAGCCCCCCACAAAAGAAAGATATATGCCACTTGCAATATATTGCGCTGTATTGGGAGCGTGGTATATTGCTGCGGCATAGTGTCTTGTGACATTATGACCCCCTGCCAATAATATCCAATGGGTAATATTCTCACGCACACCAGATGCTGCTAATGTTGCAAATTAATTTGTTACGAGGGACTTTATCAAACACTTTTGTCAAATCTTAAAATATCACATCCACTGGTTTGGATTGGTTTAGTGCCATACTAACATGGTTATAAAATTCCAGTAAGTTGGTTTGACAGGGTCTTCCTTTTGTAAACCCATGTTGGCATTTGTCAGTACTGCCTACTTCTCTTGGTGTTTTATAATATAATCTTTGTTAATCCCTTCTAACACCTTGCCCAAAATTGAAGTTAAGCTTACAAGCCGATAGTTCTTAGGGTCACTCTTTGGGCCCTTTTTTGTATAAGGGGATGACGTTTGTGAACCTTCAATCCTTGACCATATGGCTCTCGTCCACTGATTTCTGATAAATATATGTCAAGGGCAGTGCTAATTCATTTGACAGCTCCTTAATTATCCTAGGATGGATGCCATTCGGCCCTGGTGACTTGCTTGGGTCTAATTTCAGCAACCTGTCTCTAACATCATTAGGGCCTATATTAAAGGGACTGCCCGTTACCCTCGGTATACTGCTAATATCTTCCTTAGGATTAAATACTGATGAAAATTATTTATTCTGATAGTCTGCTATTGACTTATCAGTAATTAGTTTTCCTTGCTCATTGGTTAATGGGCCTACTTTAACATTGCCACTTTTATTGTTTATATATTGGAAAAAGGTTTTATAGTTGTCCGTTGTCCTTTGTGCCAATCTGTTCTCAAAGTCACTTTGTGCCCTTTTGTTTGTTTAACCTTTCTTGCGATATCTCAGTAGTTGACACAGCATTTGGGATCTTTGGATTTCACTTCCCTCGTAGAAACCTTTCTTTTTTTGTTGATCAGTGTCTGTCTCTTTTTGCCCATCCAGGGTGGGATTTTTCCTGCTTTGTTGTATTTCCTTCTTACCAGAATGTATGTGTTGATTAATTTATTCAATTTAAACATTGGGAAAGTCCATATAACATCAACATGTTTATCTCTGAAACAATCCTTCCAATTCCAGTCACCTAATTCTTGCTTCATTTTATCAGACTTGGCTAGTCTAAGGCATAATGTTTCAGTAGTACCATTGATTTTACAGTCAGTGTCTTGAATAATAAATTATATTTTGGCATGATCACTATTACCCAAGGGGTCTGTAACTGTGCATTTATTAATCAATGTACTCATATTGCTTAAAACTAAATCCCAAATCCTATTTCCCCTTGTGGGCAGGCATACAAATTGTTCCGGACCCAGCTGATTGATGACCTTCTTAAATTCCAGCTCAGTTGATGTTGTACCCCTTCCAGTGTCCTAATTGATACCTGGTAAGATAAAGCCCCCCATAACAATTAATTTATCACTGGAATTTAGGTTTTCAGTTAACTTATAAAGTGACATTTCTTGTTCTTTAGTGTGACAGTGGCCGGTATAACACTCCTAGGATTATGTAAGCGCTATTATTAGGGGAAACCCGTATCCAAAACATTTTCTAAATCATGATAGCCCATATTTAATTCCTCAGAGACTATATTGTCAGCAACGTACACTGCTACACCACCTCCCTTCCTATATTTCCTGTCTTTATTATAAAGGGTGCAGCCATCGATAAGTCTATCCCGTGTATCACTTCCCTCCTACCATGGTTCAGTAATAGCACAGATATGAATTAACTGTGATTTCAGTATAAATCTCAGCTCATCCATTTTATTAACCACACTGCAGGCATTAATTAGTATTTATTTATTTAGTTTTCATTTACCGGGTGGGTATGCTAGCCATAGGAATGCCTATTTTCAGACAAGACCCAGGATGTTACAAGCAAGGTAGTACAGATTGCAAGCAAGGTAGCACAGCAACAAAAAATACAGGGTGGGGTTACAGTAGTGGGATACAGCTTTTACAGAGACGCATGATACAATAATGGACAAATCAGACAATTATGAAAGCCAAGCATTCGGGAAATGGTACAAGTTGTAGGTGAGTGCCAAAGGTAAAAACAACTGGTAGTACAAGAGTTAAAAGCAAACTACTAATTCTAATTTACAACTTGATTGGACAAAGTAATGGTTGTCAGAGGGGCATAGGGAGAGGTAGAGAAGTAGAGAGGTGGTGAGGAAAAAACTTGGAAGAAGCAGGGTAAGGTAGGGTTAAATGCAGAAAGGAGCAGGAATGACACAGGGCTCTTAAAAGAGGAGACGGGAGCACATAGCTGAGTGGCGGCAGTCGAGTAAATTAGAGGGGATTGAAACGCGTGTATCAGGTAAGTTTGAACAGGTGAGATCGAAACACTTTTTTAAAAAGGGCTTGAACTGGTGCAAGCCTGACTGCAAGAGGAAGTTAGTTCCAGAATTTAGGGGCAATATAAAAGAAAGCACACGTTCCCTTGGAAGTTTCACATCTGGGGATGTGTAGCAAGGATTCATCGGTGGACCGGAGGTCGTAGGAGGACATCTGGGGTAGAAGCAGCGAGGCAAGCGATACTGGGAAATTAGTTATCATAATGTTATCCATCAATGAGCCAATGGAGAGAAGCTGATAATTAGAGGGGGAAGGCCAGTTTAGATTGGCATAGAGCTGACAGTGATGTTTGAGTCATGGGGATACTGAGGCATAACGACAGATGTTGTTACATGTTATGTCCCATTCCTGTAGGGATGCCTTTGATGCATTAAGATAAGTTATAGCACTATAGGTAATGGAGAGAAGCAAGATCCCTCTGGCAATATTCCTCCAGTCACCGATGTTCTGGACAGTAGGTGAATTTTTCCCTTTCGAATTGTCCCTGTCCCTCTGTCCCCCATCATTTAGTTTAACTGGTCTGCAATTGCCTTATTTATCCTATTGGCTAGGGTTCGAGTACCATATCTGTTAAGGTGTAACCCATTAGCTCTATACATTTTAGTGTCCATAAAAACATCCTAGTGGTTTATAAAAGTAAATCCTTCTCTCCAACACCATCTTTGTAACCATCCATTTAGCCCCATAATTTCTCTGCACTTTGCTGTTGTAGCTCTTGGCATTGGCAGTAGTCTGGAGATCACAACCCTGCAACCCTTTTTTTTTTCTTTTTCTCAGTGATAACCCCACCTCCTTGAAATCTTTGTATTTCTATGTGCCTTCCTTTGGGTACATCGTTTATCCCTATTTGTAATATGGCAAAAAACAGAAACGGCAAATAAAGTAATGTCATTGGACCAAATGCAACACATGACCAAAGTTGGAGCGGGGATTAATCACTGGTAATGCCCACTCCAACTAAGAATTAACCACTGGGTCAGCAGGTCAAGTTGTAGTATCAGTATACAGCACAGCAGAAAACGTTGTTTGACAACGTTACATAGAAGCATATATGTAACTGTTACAAAGGATACGTGAAGAGTTGATCACGAACCTAATCTGAAGTCCCACAGTGCAACGGACCACATAAAACGCAGGATGCAACCACGCTGATACAAACCCAAAGAGTTCTAGTGAACGAAAATTTTAAAAACGGAACAGCACAGACATTTATACAGGTTACTCTGTGAAATCTACCTCAGAGAGTGTAACAGTCTGCATACACAAAACTACGTAAGTAGCTGTCTTGTGCGTGCCACAGTGGTGCACTTTATCTATAACAAAAAAGTTTCAGAGAAAATATAAAGCATTGTAGAATCATAACCAATGTCTTCATCATCAATACATGTAACACTACACACATTACAAAACATAGTTATGGTCATATTACAAGCACATTAATGCCCTCCGAAGGAGGCTTCTACGTAAGCAATAATACCTGACAGGGTGGGTGGTATTGGGGAATACCGGACCACCCAGGGGTGTAATAAGGCCCGACACCACAGGCGGAGAAAATTGGTACTCTAAAAGAAAATAAGTTTTATAAAAAGTGTAAATAAAAAAATAGTTTAAAATATATTTTGCTTAATAAAATAGTTCCTCCACCTGCATTACAACATATGTGTGTGTTTTTTTGTTTTTGTTTTTTTAGATAGAGACTTTCCTTGTATAAGTTTATGTTTTTTTATACAGTTTGTGTTTGCCATGGATTAAAAAAAACACACTGGCCTGGATATTCAAAAGGGTTGCACCATGCGCAACAGGGTTGCGCATGCGCAAGTCCAAAATGCGCCATTCTGCGATATTCAGCAGGAGGCAGTTACACCACTGGCATCAGTTTGCGCAAGAGAGCAATGCAAATGAATGCATGCTCAACAGGAGGGGGAGGATCCATGCATAACCTGCGCAACCCGATATTCAGTCGGGTTGTGCAGAGTTGTGCATCAGCGCAACCCAACCTGCGCCTGCACAACCTTGAGCCCCAAAAAAGCTTAAGTTGAGGGCCACCACAGGTGAGCTGCTGCATTGCAGGGTGCAACACAGCAGCTGCCACCCTGGCTGGCCCCAACTCTTTCCTGTGCCCCCACCAGCCCGATCGAGAGGCATAGTGTAACACGACTCCCCGCACACACATCTCCACAGCCCGATCGCGGGCAGTACAGGTACATGTAACACCCCCATATCCGAAGCCCGATCGCGGGCATAGCGTATGAACCCCCAGTGCCCGATCGCGGGCAGAATCTAACCCCAACCCAAATATCTCCCTGGTGGTCCAGTGGACCGTAAAGCCGATCGCGGGCAGAATCATCACAAACCCCCAAACATCTCCTGGTGTCTATTATCCCCCCCACGAAGCCCCTCCACCCGCTCCCCGCAGGCGAGCGGAATGACAGCATCCACCGCCTGCCGCCCGCCGCGTCGCCGACTGACTGTCCGGTAGGGCTGCCGCCATGGTGCAGAGCTACAGCCAATGGGCTTGCAGCCATACAGGGAGTTGTGCAATGCGCAACTCCTTTGAATATCACCCCGGCCACACCCCTGCGCAACTATTTTGAGCAGCGCAAGGGCTTGCGCCTCAGAATGGCGCAGTTTGAATATCCAGGCCACTGTATTTTAGGGCTTTTCCTTCTCACTAATGAGCACCTACCTTGGAGCTGCTTTCATGCCCCCCCCCCCACCGATTGCATGACAAAAGTGCTCTTTCACAAAGCCAAATTGAAATATTGATGGTGGCTTCTGCTTTGTGCTTGTAACAGATGGGAAGCACTGAGCGCGATCGCTAGTTTCTCGCTGGAGTTAGCGTTAGGACTTTAGCATGATGGGGTAGAGCAACTGATGGAGACTTAATCCACAGACACGCGGTTGAAAAGAGTAACTGCACTAGCCTAATTTCATTTTCCCCTGCAGGTGAGAAGTAATTGGAAGCAATAGGAAGTAAAGAGACCTGTGTTGCATGTCCTGCCATCCCATCCAGAAGCAGTGTGTACCCTTCGTAATTTCATCCCTTACAAAAGAGAGAACCGCCAGCTCGGGAACAAGCAGCCAGAGTACTCCATGAGCAGTTTTTTTTTTTTAAATTGAAGCAGTAAGATGCAGAGCCTGTGACAGTGAGACCTTTAAGTATGCACGGGGGTGGGGTGGGGTAGCGTAGTTTGATCGTTTAACTTAAAAAAAAAAAAAAACACACTCACAAAGAGACCATGGTGTGCTCTACCTCCCTCATCCTTTTCAGTGTGCCTGTAGATCTTTTAACTTGTCGTTGGCAGTGGGAGTGTGCATTTGATCGCTTGGCGGGGGCAGTTGGGATAAGTAAACAAGCGATTGCGAGCAGAAACAAGCCAACTCCTGAAGAGAACATCAACAGTATGATTTACAATTTTTATTAGTAACTCTGCATTTATATACGAGTTTCATTTCACCCGGTGACAGTTTGAGTGGAGCAGGGTTCTCTCACTTGCTAAGGGAGAAGAACATGGCAGAATTTTTTCCAAAACATTCTGTGGCACAGTAATCGTGGAACGAAATGAGGCAAACTGAAACTGGGACTCGTTATTTCCAAGTCTCTGTTGCCTCATACCCGACCGGCTGGTTGGTGCTTTTATCCAATCAGAATGTCCATTTCAGACTGCCCATTTTCTAATGGGGATATAATGCATGGTTGGGTGGTTGTCCCCTTCCCAACCATACATTAATTCCGCAGTAGAAGCCTCCTTCATCAGGCATTAATGCTTACGTGTAATACTGTAATTGGTTTTTCAGAATGCTCTAATAGTCCATCTAACATATTTTAAATCTCTTTAATCTCGGCCCCTGATAATGTACTCACTACTGTGGCTTTCTTTCTTCCTGTGCAACTTTTTGTCTCTGTATACCTTAGTAATGAATCTCCCATTGCAACTATTTGCCTTCTATCGTGCTCAGTAGTACTTATACTGACAGTATTTATTTGGTCAATTGATTTTTTTACAACTATTTGTTTTGAAACCTCTTCCTGATTATTAGTTGTTGTGCCCCCTTCCTCACTGCCTGTTTTGTTCCCGAGTGATTTGGATTCCAGAATACTGAATCTGTTTGTTAAGGTTATGCTTGGGGGGGTACTTCAGATTACCTCCTCTTGTGTCTTGGCCTACCTGATACTATAATCTTAGACACTGACACTGAGACACTGGTTGGGCCCCATCTGGAGTACTGCATGCAGTACTAGAGGCCACACATTCACAAGGACATTACCGTATATACTCGCGTATAAGTCAGATTTTCTAGCGTTAAAATATACCCGTAGTCTAACCTACCGACTTATACGCGAGATATAGCATGTGGTTGTTAGAGACTGCTCTGGACAAAAATGTGAACTTTGCTGCCTGATTAACATTGCACGATGTTTAATTGCAGTCGTTACTTTGATGTGATTACCTCGTCATTGTTTAATCAATAAATGATTAACACTGCTCCTCAGTTCACTATTGCTGCTCCCTCAGTTCAATGTTAATTGTTAAATTGTTAAATGATTAACATCGCTTGATGTTTAAATAATGTAAAATTCTTCTACTCCTCCTCATTTAACTATTGCTGCCAGATTAACTCTGCTCGATGTTTAATTACCTCATCATAGTTAAAATTGTCCCTCCTGCAGGTTGTTAAATGATTACCTCCTCAGTTCAATAAATGATTAACACCGCTCCTCAGTTCACTATTGCAGCTCCCTGGGGGTAAGATGCAGGCTCACAAACGAAAATGCAGTGCATATGATACCGATTTTAAATTAAAAGTTGTTCGGTATGCTGAGATGCACACAAATGCTACTACTGAGCAAGAATTCAGCATAGATGAAAAATTAATCCGCGACTGGAAACATAAAAAACATAGAAACATAGAAGTTGACGGCAGTTAAGGACAGCAAGGCCCATCCAGTCTGCCCATTTCTTTTTCTACCTTATAAATGTGCCATTGGCCTTTGCTCTGTCAGTGACCTAAAAGATTTGCTGCTATGTGCTGACAGAAATGTCAAACGCATTCATACAAACCCTTCTCCTGTATCATCAATTGAAGAAGAACTCAGTTCTTGGGTCAGTGATCTAAGGCAGCAAGGTTACATTGTAACCAGAATGGCTATTCGGCTTCAATCACTTGCTGTAGGAAAGAAGCAAGGGAGTGCTAGCAACTTCAGAGCATCTGCCGGCTGGTGTACAAGATTTATGAAGAGACATGATTTCACACTGCGGCAGAGGATACATATAGTGCAGAAACTCCCTGCAGATGTGCAGCTAAAGGTTGACAGCTTTCATGAATTTATAATAAAAGAAAGAAAGCTGTATGATTACCCCCTAGTATCGATTGGCAACATGGATGAAACACCTGTCAGCTTTGATCTTCCTTCAAACCGTACAATGCACTTTAAAGGTGAAAAGACAGTTAGAACTTGTGATGGGGAAAAATCCAATTTCACTGTAGCGCTTGCTTGCCTGGCAGATGGCACCAAATTAAAACCAATGATAATTTTTAGAAGAAAAACCCTTCCTAAGGAAAAGATGCCTCATAACGTCCTTATAGAAGTACATCCTAAGGGTTGGATGGACGAAGTACTTGTAAATAAATGGATAACCGAGCTTTGGGCAAAATGACCAGGAGCACTATTACACAGAAAAAGCTTTCTTATATGGGATATGTTCTGTGCTCATTTGGTGGACTCTGTCAAAAAAAATCTACGCCTTCACTGCACCCAGCAAGCTGTAATACCTGGAGGCTGTACATCGCTTCTTCAACCTCTCGACGTAAGTTTTAACAAGCCTTTTAAAAATAATATGAGGGAGCTTCGGAGGGAGTGGATGGTCAATGGCAGCAAGGAATTCACCCTGGGTGGTAATAGCCAGTCCTAGTTTATCCTATACACTCGTTAACAAAGGTTCCACGTCGGAAGTGAAAGTTTATAAATCTGGTCAGTAATTACAGGTTTGATACGAAACTCAGTACCCGACTTACACGCGGGTCAATAAAAAAGTTGTAATTCGCAGCGCTCAAGTCGGGATCCCGACTTATATGTGAACCGACTTGTATGCGAGTTTTTACGGTACCCAAATTGAGGCAGTCCAGAGAAGGGTAACCAAAATGGTGCAGGGACTGCATCAGAAAACATATGAGGACAGATTAACAGAGCTCAATATGTAGACCCTACAGCAAATGAGGGAGAGAGGAGATATGATCGAAACATTCAAACACCTTAAGGGCATTAACAATGTGAAAGAGTCTAACATGTTTCAATATAAGAAAAACAGCAGGGCAAGAGGATTCACGGCATGAGATTAGAGGGAGGCCAATTAAGGGGTAGTGTGAGGAAGTTCTTTTTCACAGAAAGGGTGGTGGATGCATGGAATGGCCTTCCTCAGGAAGTGGTGGACATGAATACAGTGCAGGGCTTCAAACAGGCATGGGATTGACATAAGGAAGCAATACAGGTGAGTATGAATAGATAGGCCGTTGACAGAGCAAAGGCTGATGGCACATTCATAAGGTAGAAAAAGAAATGGGCAGAGTGGATGGGCCTTGCAGTCCTTATCTGCCATCAACTTCTATGTTTCTATCTTCAGTGTCCTCATTATCCTGTTATTCGCTATCCCTTTTCCTTTTTTTCTACTGCCTGTCTATTAATTAGCTCTTGTCCCACTTTAATTTCCTGAGGTAATTTCATTAACTTGGGATTTACAGGCTCCTCCCTTTATTCATGAGTTGTATCTATACTAGTTTGTCCCAGGGTAGAAGCTGTGTTATCTATAAATCACTCTAGCTGCCCAGTTTACTTCTTCACCCTGAGATTTTTATTTAGTAGCTCAATTTCCTGCAAGAGCATTTTCACTAGAATACATTTATCACATTTGAAATGTTCAACAGCTCTACCCACGATGTACATTTTACATGTCATCAATTCTCTTTTTTTATTCACTGTGTTTTTTTCCCCATGCCAGCATCTGGACCATCTGCCCGGTCACAGACCTCGCCGCCCCTTACTCGCACATGAGCTGCGACTCCCCCTGTACCCCTTGGCTTGCCCCTCAGGGTGGGACCACAGCACCAGCCAAGGTGTCGTGAATGTCGGGTCGGGGGAGCCGGCCTAGGAGCTGATCAGAGGTGGCGAGGCGGGTGTCATATAAGCGCTGTCTGGGTGTTTTTTGTTCCCGAAAGGATGTTTTTCTTGGGGGTGTGGATATGCAATGATGTCCCGCGTCTGCCCCACCCTTTGATGTCCAGATGCCAGCTTCTGCAGTACCCCCGGCTTCTGCCAGGGATCCGTCATGCACCAGATGTTCCTTCCCCTCCTCTCCCCTGGAGAAAGAGAGCAGTCCATGGGACACACTATCCTTCTCCACCCCCTTGCCAGCCCTCTAGCAACTCAGATCTGTTCCCAAACCAAGGTCACTGACATTGCAAGCAGAAATCCAACTGCTGTGCCGATGGGCTGGCCACTACATGTTATACATTCTGATTTTATTTGCTCCATGGTATAATCTATTAAAGCCCAATATTAGAAACTATTCTAGTGAATTCCCTGGTTACTATGCAGACACAGCAGTGAAATGTGATGGTTCACCTGTTGTTAAATTTCTGGCCTATCTCCCTATTGTCCCCTGGGGACACTGCAGACACATGCAGACACGCTGCACGTGTCCCAGCGTGCATCTTCATGCACCGCGAACACACGCACAACCCGCATGTGCATGCCCCACTGGCTCGGGGCTCAGTATTTATTCTCCATAACCCAGAAGTAAGCTCTGGGTCACGTGACCTCACTGATTTGATATAATTTTAAAATATATAAAAGTCTTGGCTTTCACAAGAGCCTCCTACCCCCACAAACAGTCAGGTCTATTAATTAAAGTTATGCCGCAAAGGTGAAAACCCAATTGAAATACATTGAACCACACTTACCTTACTTGCTCATTCTGCAGTCGCCAGTTCCAGCACCAAGACGTGTAGGCAATCAGAGTATGGATCTTCACCCTGTGACCTGCTTAGGTAAGTGAGGATGTGTGGGGGTTATTGTGGGGGTATGGGGGTGAGTGCTAAGTGCCAGGTCGTGGTGGCAAGGGTCAGATAGGTGAGAGACTGTTTTTTTTTTTTTTTACAGGTTTAGAGAGAGAGAGAGAAAACATTGAGGGACAGTTTTCTTTATTACAGCTCACAGGACAGCTATTGGAGGTTGGGGGTGCCACTAGACACCAGGGAAACATATAGGGGGATGAGGTTTGGAGGGCAAGGGGTGCCACTAGACACTAAGGAAACATATAGGAGGATGGGGATTGGAGGGTGGGGGGATGCCACTAGACAGCAGGGAAACATATAAGGGGATGGTGATCAGAGGGCAGGGGGTACCACTAGACACCAGGGAAAATCCCACAGATATGAGGACTGGTATCAGAGGATGGGGGAGTGCCAACAGACATCAAGGAAACATTATACAAAACAGGGCTGGTGATCAAAGGGTAGAGGTGCCACTAGACAGCAGGGAAACACTACACAAATACAGGGCCAGCGATCAGAAGGTAGGGGTGCCACAAGACACCAGGGAAACTTTATACAAATATGGGGATGGCATTCAGAGGGCAGGGAGAGGGGTGCCACTAGACAACAGGGAAACATATAGGGAAATGGGGATCAGAGGGTGGAGGTGCTGCTAGGCACCAGAGAAACATATAGGGGGATGGGGATTGCAGGGCGGGGGTGCCATTAGATACCAGGGAAACATATAGGGTGATGGGGATTGGAGGTGGGAGGGGTGCTGCTAAACAGCAGGGAAACGTATAGAAAGAAGGAGATTGGAGGACATGGGTGCCACTAAACACTAGGGAAACACTATACCAATATGGGGATCGCAATTTGAGAGTGGAGGGTGCCACTAGACACCAGGGAAACACCATAGAAATACAGGGATGGCAATGGGAAGGTGGAGGGTGCCACTAGGCACTAGGGAAACATTATACAAATATGGGGCCAGCAATCAGAGGGTAGGGGGTGTCACTAGACACCAGGGAAATACTATACAAATACGGGGCCAGCAATCGGAGGGTGGGGGGGCCAGTAGACACCATGGAAACATTATACCAATATGGGGAGAGTGATTGGAGGGTGGGGTGGGGTTACCAGACACCTGGGAAACATTATAAAAATATGGGGCTGGCAATCAGAGGGTGGGGGGTGCCACTAGACACCAGAGAAACATTATACAAATATGGGGATGGCAATTGGAGGGAGGTGACACTAGACACCAGGGAAACATTGCATATATAACAAGGTCAGCAATTGGAGGGTGGGAGGTCAGGGTGGCAGGAGTCGGATCTATGAGGGACCTTTTTTTTTTTTTTTTGGTTTAAAGAAGAAATAAAAACAGCAAGGGACTTTTTTATTACAACTCACATTTCTAATAATACAGGGATAGCGATCAAACTCAGATGAGTACCAGAAGTGAGCATGGAGCAGGAAAATAGTGTGCCCAGCAGCAGGAGGAGGAGGGACAGCACTGTGGTCAATGGGGAGAATCACATGTGTTTCAACTCCACTGTGGAAGCACACAAACCAGGTATCCGGTCACGTGCTTCCAAAGTCCCCCTCTCTCTACAATGTAACAGCAATATGTCAGCATAGCTCTGCTATGCAGCCGTAATAAAAATCAGTAGCATTCATTCTTATAGTGTCTTGATATTGATGTAAATTTGTTTCAGCCCAAAAAACACAGCATTGTCTGCTCGGACCATTTCACAGTCACTGATTATTTCTGGAAAAGTAAGTTTGTCAGACTGTATTTCAATTTATTCTATGCTGTTGTATATTTTCAGATATTTCCTCACTTATGTTTAAATTGTAGAACAATATATACTCCTGCCCGCTTAGGTATAGTTATGCAATTCATCTAAGAATATGGCCCCCACATAAACACACAACCGCACCTCCTTTTTCAGTTGCACACTTCTACACAGGCACTGCTCCCAGATCACTTCGCTGCAGCCACTGCCTCAGGTCAGTTTGCCACTGGTACTGCCCCAGGGTCAGTTTGCCGGTGGAAATGGCTCTGGAACAGGTTCACTTTGCCATAGAAACTGCTCCGGGATTAGTGTGGCAGAGGCATTGCCCCAGGATCAGTTTGTCAGTGTGACTTGCAATGGCCTAGGTTCACTTTGCTGCAGGAACTGCTCCAGGATTAGTTTGGCATAGGCAATGCCGCAGAGTCACTTTGCTGCTGGAAGTGGTACTGGCCCAGGTTCACATTTCTGCCACCACTGCTCCAGGATCAGTTTTCCACAGGCATGGACCCATGATTAGTTTGCCACAGCCCACTGCCTCAGAATCGGTTTGCCACCGGCATTGTCCCAAGCTCAGTTTGCCAGTATAACTGACACTGGCCAGAGTTTACTTTGCCACAGGAACTGCTCCAGGATTAGTTTGGCACAGGCACTGCCCTAGATCAGTTTACCAATGGCACTGCTCCAGAGTTTGTTTGCCAGTGGATCTGGCAGTGGCCAAGGTTCACTTTGTCACTGCCACTACTCCAGGATCAGTTTTCTGCTAGCACTGACCTGTAATCAGTTTGCTGCAGCCACTGTCCAAGGATCAGTTTGCCACTGACATTGCTCCAGGTTCCGTTTGCCACTGTAAGTGCCACAGGGTCAGTTTGCCATGGGAACTTGCACTGACCCAGGTTCACATTGCTGCCACCACTGCTCCAGGATCAGTTTACCATAGGCAGTGACCTATGATCATTTTGCTGCAGGCACTGCCCCAGGATCAGTTTGGCGCACCCACTGCCTCAGGACCAGTTTGCCTGTGGAACTGGCACTGACCCTCATTTACTTTGCCCCAGGAACTGATCCAGGATCAGTTTGCCCCAGGATCAGTCTGCCAATGGAATTGGCACTCTTTGGGTTTAGTTTGCCACCGCTGGTCATCCTGGTTTGAAGATATATGCAGTCCTACAATGTGCACTCAACTAAAACAAATATCTTGACATTTAATATCATTTTTTGTCAATCTAATATATTCATTTATACTTATAACTGATATGTTTAAGGTTTTGCTTATTTTCAGGTGGTACTGATAACGTCAAATGTCTTAAGCCAGATGCCATTCCAAGGCATAAATTAGTTTTAGAACGTTTGTTAGTGGATTTGCTAATCAAAAACAAAATTGATTGTAATCAGTTAATTTTGAGGAGCAATTTCTAAACATGGTTATTATTAACTATAGCATAATAAAACCAATTGTATCTGTTATATATTAATAAAAACATACTAGACTGTGTGTTGTGAGTTATTTTTATTTTTTTATTTTTTAATTTTTTTTTTAGCTAGAGAACAGGTCCAGATGAAGGCCATAACATGATTTGACATTTTGTGTCCAGCTCTGCAGTTTTGTTTGCAGAAACACTGATTTCATAACTGTTTGCCTGATTCTTTCTTTTTTCTTCTTGGTAAAGTCTTTCTTTCTGCATCAAAGGGGGTTGCTGTAGAATTACAGGAAAGTCCATGGGAAATGAGGCTTGAAGTTCTGCTGCCACCCGATGCTGATATGAGTTCCAGTACAGACACGGGGCACGCACTTGATATAATTGAGATGGTCCACAGACTTCAATTTATATTTTGAAAATACTTTTTATGTTCGCCATGTGCGTCCGTATGCAGCAAACATATTAATATAGTAGTGCTTTTTGATGGGTGTGACACTGTCCATCCAATGCAGAGTAGTGTTTTAGGGGCGAGTCGGTGGCACACTAAATCATCAGCAAGGCTGATCATGACGGAGTTTTGGCTTGCTGGGCGGAGATGGCATGAACTTGAAAAGAAACAGCAAACCAAATCATGGGTCAGCTCTTCCCTTTGATCTGCACTGCCCAGCAAGCAAAGCTGATCTGTCATGGTCAGGCCAGAATGCCTGGAATGTCTGCCAGCTATAAGAGGAAACCGTCCATTGATGTCTGTTACTGGTGGCTCCCTGATTGTTCCCCCACACCTGACCCTCCCTCACAGCCCCCCCACAAACATAACACAGACAGTGGGGGAGCCCAATCCCCCAGTGTCTCCACCTCATAAGTAAACCCCTCACAGTCCACTACCCCACGGCTCAGATAGGGACACTCCAGCACGAGCATAGCCACGCTGTGCACAGGTAAATACTGCATGCTCACAGCATGTGCATGGGCTGAGCTACATTAAACTTGAGTTGTGGCCGGGGAATGAGCAGGAAGGGCTCATTTTTGAGTTTGTTTTGGTGTGCAGGTGCAGACGAACTCACTGATATGAGAGGTACTATACAGGGGTATGAGGGGTGTGCACCCAATGGAGAGCTCCATAGCAAGTGGCAGGCCAATGGGTCAGCAGGCTGGGGATGATTCAGTTTCTGTTGTTGGGGTGGAGTTGGCCAACTTTCCAAAGGATAGAGCTGCATCAATAGTGGCACAGCTCTGTTCTTTGATGTGTAAAGCCCTGCATTACATTGACTTCCTGGTTGCGTATTCACACTGCCGTAGTGCTTACAGTGTGAATGTGCTGAGCCTGTCCACTGCTCCTGTCTTCCTTGCATTCCTGTTCAAGCCTCCCTGCCAGCAAATCATTTCCTGCCACTTTCTCCCACTACTGCTATCCTCCCCATACCCGTATTCTGTTGGAGGCACCCACCAGCAAATCACTCCCGCCCGCTTTCTCCCACTGCTGCTATCCACCCCACACCCACTTTCTGTTGGAGCCCCCCACACCCTGGCCAGTAAATCACACCCTACCGCTTCTTCCCACTGCTGCTATCCTCATCACACCTGCATTCTGTTGAAGCCCCCCAACACACAGCAAATCCCTCCCTCTCCCTCCCACTGCTGCTGTCCTCCCCACACCCACATTCTGTTTGAGCACATGTGCGCGCGTGCGTGCACACACACACCACAGCAAATCCCTCCCTCTCCCTTCTGCTATCCTCCCTGCCTGCACCGTCTCTTCCCCGTCCCCCCCCGACACTGGGGAACACACTCCCAGTGTCCAGAAATGCTCACATCCTTTTCCTATATAAAAAAAAAAAAAGAAAAAGAAAACTGTCCCCAGTGTCTTATTTCTATACACCTGGAGAAAAAAAAAACTGTCCATCCTCCCCATCCCAACCCTCCCATCTCCCCACACCCCTTTACCAATACTTACCTCTGGAGGTCAGGAGCAATGATCTTATGTGGACCAGGACACGTCTGCACTCTTCAAAGTTGACTGGCAAAGAGAAGATTTCAAGGTAAGCTGTACAATAGGAATTGGGGGTTCAACTTGGGTTGATATCTCAGCCATTTTAAGGCATTTTGGCCCCAAATTTTCAACATGGGGTTCTAGGGACCCCACCTCCTGAACACTGTCACTGTCATTTCATTACTCTATCCTGAAAGGTGATTTCGTGGTTGCTGTGCAGAATCACCTTTTGGGACTGATTTAATGAAATGACTGTGCCACTGGTCATGAGATGGGGTCCCAGCAAGCCCATGTTGCAAATTTGGTGAAGAAATTCCAAACAATGACTGCATTGCAAGTGTGCATTGTGCATTTTCCATGCATGCTCCTACTTCGCCAGTTTTTAATATTTACACTCCAGATTTTCAACATGGCCATTATTTCACACCTCCTTATGAACAGTATAGTTGTCATTTTCCACATCCTGCCTCAAATGTGTTTTCCCACCAGCTGCGCAGAACGGTGCGGTCCCTGTGCAAAATCCACTTTCAGGATGGAGTAACAATATCATAGGGCCACTGTTCATGAGAGTAGGTCCCAAAAGACCATGTTGAAAATTTGATGAAAAAATTACAAAAAATAACCACGTTACGGGTGTGCATTGCACAGTTTCTATGCACGCTCATAACTTTGCCAATTTCTCACATTTTCACTCAGCATTTTCAACATTGCCATTTTTTCACACCTACTCATGAACAGTACAACTGCCATTTTTCACATCCTGCCCAGAATTTGTTTTAGCACCTGTGGCACCGAATAACGTAGTCACTGTGCAAAATCACTTTTTGGGATTGAGTAACAAAATTATATTGCCACTGTTCATAAGGCAGTGACCCAAAATAGTCATGTTGAAAATTTAGAGTGAAAATACCAACAAACATCTGGGGCATTAGGGTTTCTAACTGTAACGCTCCCCTCCCCACCCTGTAGAGACTGACAGGCACTGGGTGTGTGCCTTGGGGTTGTCTGCCATAATGTCACACCATTCCACCCTACCCTGCAGCCAGTGACAAGCAAAGCACTGGGGCATGCCTTGGAGTCTTTGGCCCAAACGTTCACCTCATTCTCCTATACTGCACCCATCTCATCTTATTTCATTATGGAATGGAGTGAGCGTGAGGGCCGAAGATCTCAAGACATACCACGATGCCTGTCACTGTCTGCAGGATGGGGGTGGAATGGCATGAGCATTACGACCGATGCCCCAAAGGGACACCCGCAGTGTCTGTCTGTCTCTACAGGGTGGGGGTGTGGCATTAAGTTGGAATGCCTCATTAAGAAAGTAAATCAGGGAGGGACATTTGATGTCACCTACAGTACCTTGATTTCAGCAAAGCCTTCAACAACGTCCAATATAGAAGAATGATTAACAAGGTGAGTAGTCTGGCAATGGTGCACAAGCTGATAAACTGGGTTAAAAACTGGCTGGACAGGAGGCAATGCGATCCAATCCAGGGAGAGGGGGTGGCCAGTGGGGTACCTCAGGGATAAGTCTTGGGACCAGTGCTGTTCAATGCTTTCATTACAGACATTGCAGAAGGGCTAGAAGGAAAGATCTGTCTACCTGCTTGCAGATGACACCAACATCTGTAACAGAGTGAATACTCGAGAAGGGGTGGAGAAAATGAGCAGGGACATGGAGAGGCTTAAAAAATAGCCTGAGGAGTGGCAACTGAGGTTCAATGCAAAGAAGTCCAAATAATGCACCTGAGAAGAGGGAAACCTGTGGAGAGTTACAGGGTGGGGTGGAGGTGCTGATGATCACCAAGGAAGAAAGGGACCTAGGAGTTATTAGTTGTGATGACCAAAAGGTGTCAAAGCAGAGCACACATGTTGCAAGGATGGCCAGTAGCATGCTGGGATGCATAGGCACAGGTATCACTAATAAAAGGCATGAGATGGTGATGTCATTGTATAATGCACTAGTGAGCTTCACCTACAGTACTTTGCAAATCTGGAGGCAGCAAATGTGCAAGGCCATTGACAGGGTGGAGGCAGCCCACAGAAAGGCAACCAAGATGGCACATGGCTTGCAACACAGAACATATCAGGAGAGATTAAAAGGACCTCAACATGTACTTATTGGAGGAAAGGAGGGAGTAGGGGAACATGACAGATACATTCAAATACCGCAAGGGCATAAACAAGGTGCAGAGGTGGACATCCTTCAATGCATCAAATGGGCAACATTGACAAATGCTTTTTATCCCTCAAAAAAAAAAAGAAAACCATCCATCATTGTCCACTGTGCAACCCCCCTTCCCTAAACAGTATACAGACATGGGGAGTGCCCAATCCCCCATTGTCCTCATCTGTCTGTCCATTGTTGTGTGCTGTGTAAACCTCAGCAAACAATATGCAGACACGGGGGTGCCTAATCCCCCAGTGTCATCTATCCGTCCATTGTTGTCCCCTGTGTAACCCACCCAACAGTATGCAGACACTGGGGGGTGCCCAATCCGGCAGTGTCCTCATCTGTTCAGCAAACACCATTTACACTAAATGCAAGCCATTTTGACAATTTTATGGTTGCTAATAATGCAAAATCGTTCTACTTACTGGTATTGCATAGTCTTTGTGTAATAACATTTTTATGAAGTGGGTTGATTGCAACGTCTCAACTGTAATTCCCGAGAAAATGTAAGCCATTTAAGTTCAACTGATTTTTAACCCAACATAACCAAGTGTAAATCCAGAAATCTTAATTTTTCTTGTGACGCAGAACAAGGAGTCCTGAGCAAGGCATCTGTCTTAGTTTTAGCCAAATGATCACACTTCTGGCTTCTGCAAAAGCTTTTAATTCAGCTACGCCAAGCTCACTCCTAAAGCAGATGGAGATGACATACTGGTGGTATCTTTAAAGGGATTTATAAGCCTCAGTTACAATATTTTCTAGAGCATTTAAATTTGCTGTGGTCTAGATTTCAACAGGGTACAACACCAGTGTATTAAGTGTAGCATTACTGACTCATAAATTATCAATACATAACATTAAATCTGTTTATACCTAGAAGTGTTTGTCTAATTTAATTTGTTCAGCCCACAAGCCATTATTACTGACAGCTACTCCCAAATAAGAATCGGAATTGTGCATTAGACAGGAATTGTCACAGTAGACAGTTTGCATTACCTTGTTAAACACTGAAGGCACAAATCTTAATAGTCTTGTTTTGAGAATAGTTCATATTATGGGCCCATTCAGCCACATGTTCTCAAAACAAAATGCCTGACCACAGTCCTAAAAATGGCTGGAATGGCCCTTTAGGTCTTGAAAGTCCATACATTGGAACAGTAAAACAAACATTTCCAGATTAATATTTTGTACACTCACACCAAAAATATCTATAATTGATTTCCCCAAACAGCACAATGCTGCTGTGTTAGGGCCATTAAAAACAATTACTAAGGGTGTGCATTTCAAATAGACATCAAGGCTTTTCCTCCCCTTCTCATTTCTAAAAGTGGCTGTCTTGTAAAGTTTGTCCCTACTCACAGACAGCAAATTCTAGTTAGAAAGAAATAATGTTACCTACTAGGAATTGAACCCAGGCCCATGGAATACCAGCCTGGTGCTCTAACCACTGAGCTACAGGCTAACATGGTTGGACCTGGTGTTCCCACAAAAAAAACTTCCTTTCTCTGGTATTGCATATCCTGCAACTATGAACAATTGAGATGACAGTTACACATTTTTCATGTTGTGTTAGCCACTGCTTATCAATTAAACTGCAAATTGTCATGAGAAAGAAATAATGTGACATACTGGGAAGTGAATCCAAGGCCCCTTGCTCTAACCACTGAGCTACAGGTTCACATGGCTGGAATTGGGGTTCCTGCAAACACTTCCTTTCTCTGGTATTGCATATCCCGCAACTATGAACAACTGAGATAACAGATATTTGTTGTGCAGTATTAACCATCATTTAGCAATTAAAGTGCAAATTGTCATGAGAAACAACTAATGTGACCTCCTGGGAACTGAACCCAGGCTCCTAAAATTTATTTATTTATTTAAAACTTTGGTAACTGGGAAAGGCGCACTGAGCCAAGGCTCATTTTCAGATGTGACACGGGGGACAAAATGAGTACATAAGGAAAATTATATACAGATAGACATGTGAAACAATATATATATATATATATATATATATATATATATATATATATATACAGATATACAGTGTGAGCATAAGAGTAAGTACATTCAGATTTTACAGTGAATACCATCAGTTTTCAGGCAACAGTGAGAAATTACAATAAAACAGTGGATTTCAAAGTATTAGTATACAATACAAAAGCAGAGTGAGAAGTGACGTAAGAAACGATGCACCCTCAATACATCATTCCCACTAGTTACAGGACAGGAGAGTGCGTTTTAACAGTGCTGCTGACATAAATACAATTTGTAGCTTAACAGTAAAATAAAAAAAAAAAGAGTAAAAATAGAAAGAGAGCCTGGGGGCAGGATTAGGACAAATTGGTATTGGTGTTAGGAACAGTGGCAAGGGGCAATTGAAGCATGCCTGAGTTCATCTCAGTGCTCTACCCACTGAACTACAGGCTCACATAGTGCACAAAAACACCTAATTGTCATCTCAGTTGTTCCTAGTTTTAGGATATGTAATATCAAAGAAAGTAAGTGTGTCCTGGAACCCCAGCTCCAACCATGTGAGCCTGTAGCTCAGTGGCTAGAGTACCAGAATAGTATTCCAGGGGCCTGGGTTCAATCCCCAGGGATCTACAATGCTGGTTCAACAACACTTTTGTCGACTGGAATCACAGCAACAGGATTTATGTCACCCGCAAGTTGCGGTAGACATAAATCCCGTATGTCTCCCAGTCATGTTTGTCTGTTGGGGGCTCTGCCCACCGTACTTTAGATTATCAACTCCAGTTGGAGTTGATTCAGAGAGGGGGTGCAGGACCAGGAGAAGGTGTGCCCCTGTCTCAGGCACACCAACACAGTGACCTGTCGGCAAAATGTCGATTTTGCCGACATCGAGGTATGTCACTGTGTTGGTGTCGCCATCAAGTCGGCATACCTATCCCCAGTAACTCACATTATTTCTGTCTCACTACAATTTGCTCATTGCTTATAGGCAAGACTATCAGACAAAAGCAATTTCAAGCCCCAACGTGGTTCATTTGTGTAGATTCTGAAAAATACTATACTCGTCCCCCAACCATAAAAACAATTAACAGTTGCTATAGATAGGGGGCCCCATATTCAAAGTCATCTGTTTGCACTATTCGTGGTGTGCATGAGATATTACACGGCTGGCCTGGTGGTCATATTTAGGTAAGCAGCATGCCCCTTGCTGCCTGTCTGAATATCGGGCTGTGTTAGTGCCCCACAAAGTGACTATGTGCAGTGCTAACACAGCCCCTTGCAAGAACTTGACTCACAGGAGCAAAGGGAGATAGCACGTCACAAACAGGATTGTGTCTTTGCTTCTGTGAGCCAAAGTCAGTATCCAGCTTGCTTATGAGCACATATGACATGCACAGCACCAAAGGACCATTTGTATGCCATATGTGCCCATTTGCAGCTCTGCACAGCCTCTCTGCATGAACGCTGAGGCATGGTGAGGAGCGGTGGCTGCCTCCCTCTCCCCTGATCACTGTACTGACCTGAAGGATACATCAGAGGTTCATTCCTTGGTAGTCTAGTGCCCCAACCCCCAGTCACCATACTGAGCAAGGATACAGGCAGCATCGCCCTCCCCATTACTCTAGTGGCCCCTCCGCCTCAATCAACACACCGAGCAAAGATACATGCAGCATCCCCTCCTCGTTAGTCTAGTGGCCCCCACCTCGATCACCGTACTGAGCAAGAATACATGCAACATTCCACTGCCTGGCAATCTAGTGCCCCCACCCCCAAACAAATGTATTGAGCAAGGATACATGCAGCATTCCTTTCCCTGGTAGTCTAATGCCCCCCCCCCCATCATCATCATCCTGAGCAAAGCACATGCAACGTCCTCCTCCCCAGTACTCTAGTGGCCCCCACCCCACTCAACATATCTAGCAATCCTTACATGCAGCATTACACTCCCCAGTAGTGTAATGCCCCCCATGACTGTACTGAGCAAATATACATGCAGCATCCCACTCCCTGATAGACTACTTGTCCCCCTTCTTCGGATCGCAACACTGAGCAAAGAACATGCAGAATCCCATTGCCTGGTAGCCTACTACCCCCCCCGCCCCTCAGATCACTGTAGTGAGCAAAGATACATTTAGCATCCCACTCTTCAGTCTACTGGCCCCACCCCTGATCACCGTACTGAGCAAAGATGCATGCAACTTCCCACTCCCCATCAGTCCAGTGGCCTCCTTGTCCCCTAACTGATGGCTGTAAACTCCCACTCCCTGCCCACCCACTCAGCACCCACCTTCCCTCCTCCACTGACACCCAATTCACCCCGCTGACATAGCCACAGTCATGTCAGCAGATGGCAGTTGGCCCAGTCCCTGCACTCATCATCTTAACTAGCTGCCATCTGAGTGACAGGGTGTACTGTAGGGATTTTAACGCTTTCTTAGGCAGCAAGTTTACAATCATTCTTTATCCTAATGCATTTGCACAGATAGGAAGAGGAGGTAAGTTAAAGTTGGCACTCTAATTAAACATATCCTCTGTCTTCAGTGTACCATGAGTGGGAGTGTCATTTGACGAAGTCAATGTTTCATCTTGCAATAAGTCACTCATTTATCTATTTAGTTTTCATCGACTGGGACAGCCTCACTCCGGGAGGGTGAGGGTGTTGAGAGGCAGACACAAACTGACATATTGAATCATGTTAGGCTGTTGGTGGTATTTTCTGTGACTTTGATCTTGATCATGAACTGGCTGCCTTACTTTATCATGTAACAACTTTTATCATTTTTAGGCCCAAGTTCGAGCTGGTGTGAAGCAACAAACTGCAAAAGACATGATGAATGCCAGTCCTACGACAAGCAAGAACTTGAAGTCAAACTACTGTATACCTCTTACAGGTACAGTATGTTGCCCGCCTGTGGTATGTCTCCACGTATCGCATGTGAGCAGAATTAGCCTAGGACCTTTGAAGTAAAAATCAAAGTTTAAACCTATGTAGATTCAGTTTCATCACTTCCTAACTTTGTAACTTTTTTTAACTTGTATTGTATTCCTTTAACTATTTGAAGTGCACTAAAGCTTAGACTTATGCCTGACAGATCAGTATTCATCAACTATAAATGCAGTAAATTGTAGTCTGACAACCTGATTCATCATCTTTATTTTGGGGAACCTCCACTTGATATACATTTAAAGAGCAGTTGATGCCCTTGCGGCAGGCAGCTTATGGTAGGGAACTGCCGATCCAGAACATAAATTAGCCACATTTTAAATTTTGTTTTTCAGCAGGCATTGCTTTGATATTTAATTTATTAAGGCTCCTCAACCTTGCCGAGTGCAATTTTATCTAATATATACTGTATGGTTTATAAAGCTGCTGATGCAATTTATTCATTGAGGCAGACAACTTATGGCAAGGAGCACTGTGAAAACAAACAAGCATTTGTCGATACTGAATGTTTGCTTGCTGGCATTAACATTGGAAGTGCAGGAGTTGGACAGATGCAGAATAGGAGTGGCTGTGAAGTACTGAAGTGATGCCAACCCCACCCCCACCCTGCAGAGATGGACAGGCATTGGGGTGTGCCTGTGGGTCGTCACCCATAACGCTCACGTCATTTCAACTCACCCTATCCTGCAGGCACCAACAAGTGTCCAGGTGTGCCTTGGGGTGTTCGGCTTTATAGTCACCCCATTCCATAAGGAAATACGCTGAAATGGGTGCAGTATAGGAGAACAGGGTGAACTCTGGGGTCAAAAAGTCCAAGGCACACCTCGATGCCTGTCACTGGCTTCAGGGTGGGGGTGGGGGTGAAGTGGCATGGCATGAGCACTACAGCTGGCAATCCAAAGGCACACTCCTGATGCCTGTCACTCTGTACCGGGTGGGACATTATGGTATGAAACCTTAACATCCCGGGCATTTGTTGGTGTTTCCACTACAGATTTTCAACATGGCATTTTTGTGACCCCCCACCTCATGAAAGCATTTGGGACCTCTGCTCATGAACAGTGGCACTGTGATTTTGATAATCTGTCCCGAACGTCGATTTCCCACAGCGACCGTGCCATTCTATGCCAGACGTGCGAAAACACAGTTTGGACAAGATGTGAAAAATGACAGCTGTACCATTCATGGGGGGGCATGAAGAGATAGCAATGTTGCAAATCTGGAGTGAAAATATTAAAACTTCTCGAACTTACGAGCATACGTGGACACTGCATAACGCACGCTCGCAACACAGCCATTCCGTAGAATTCTTTCACCAAATTTTCAACATGGGAAATTCTGGGAGCTCCACTCATGAACAGTGTCACTGTGATTTTCGTAATCTGTCCCGAACATTGATTTCCCACAGCGACAACGCCATTGTGCGAAAATGCATTTTGGCCAGGATGTGAAAAATGACAGCTGTACTGTTCATAAGGAGGTGTGAAAAAATGCCAGTGTTGAAAATCTGGAGTGAAAATATTACAAATTCTTGAAGTTACGAGTGTGCGTGGAAACTGCACAACGCATGCTCATAACAGTCATTTTTTTGAATTTTTCACCAAATTTGCAACACAGGCTTTTTGGGAGCCCACCTCATGAACAGAGTGACACTGTCATTTTGTTACTCAGTCCCAAAAGGTGATTCCGCGCAGTGACCAGGAAATCACTTTTCGTGACGGAATAACCACATGACAGTGACTGAATTCATGAGGTGGAATCCCAAGAACCCCATATTGAAAACTTAGTGCCAAAATTCACAAAAATGGCAGAGATATCCACCTCGGTTGAAAAAAAGAAAACATTTATGCCATTATACAGCTTACCGGCATTTCTTCCATTTGCGGTCAGCTTTGAAGAGTGTAGTCATGTTCCCGCTCCACTGAAGATCGTCGCGCTGGGCTCCAGAGGTAAGTATGGCATGAGGGGTGGGTGTGGGGGTGGTGGGGTGTGCAGAGGGTTGGTGTGGATTGGGGAAGGGGGCACCAGAGACAACGAGGGACAGTTTTCTGTTTTCACCGGTTAAAAAAAAAAAAAAAAAGACACCGCGGCATGGTTTTTTAATTTACAGGGATAATTGGTACGCTGGGGTGGGCTCCGAGCGTGCCACCTCAGTATTTGTTGGGGGTGGTTGCCTGGAGCCATTGAGGATTGGGCACTCCATTGGCACATGCAATGTATCTGTGTTTGGGGGGTGCATGAGCTGAGAGGGATTGGGCATCCCCCTTCGCACACTACTAACGGGGGGGACATTATGCCAACAGGGATTGGGCTCCCCTGTCAGCAAATGAACTGGGGAGGGGGCATGCCAACAGGGTGATTGGGCACCCCGATGTCAGTTGGAAATCTGCACCACATGTAAATGCACTGTGTGAGAGGCAGACGGCAACAACCGCCACCATGTTTCTTGAAATACTACACCAGACAAGGCACCACCCTGCAATGATGGGTTGTTCCCTCATTGCAGCGGCAAATTCATTTCAAGTTGATGGCACACTTGCAGAACTAGTGTCAGCAGCAGCATGCCACCGCACTGGGTACAGACAGGCAAGCCCACAAATGCAGTAGTGCCGCACCTCCACAATCTGCTTCTCCCCGAAGCTGCCACATAATGTTTCTTGCGCATGCGTGCAAACAAACATAACAAGCATTTGTCAATGCTGAATGTTTGCTTGCTGGCATTGGCATTGGTAGTGTAGGAGTCAGAGATGCATAATAGGAATGGCAGTGGAGCATTGAACTGAAGCCAACCCCACCACCACCCTGCAGAGACTGACAGGCATTGGGGTGTGCCTTTGGGTCGTCAGGCATAACAGCCATGCCATTTCACCACACCCTACCCTGCAGACACCGACAAGTGTCAAGGTGTGCCTTGGGGTCTTTGGACCTTATGCTCACCCCATTCCATAAGGAAATATGGTGAGATGGGTGCAGTATAGGAGAATGGGGTAAACTTTGGGGTCAAAGAGTCCAAGGCACACTTCAATGCCTGTCACTGGCTGCAGGGTGTGGGTAGGGGTGGAATGGCATGAGCATTACAGGCGACAATCCCAAGTCACACCCCTGATGCCTGTCAGTATCTGAAAATGAGGTCAACTGGAAACACCGCCCCAGGCATTCATTTGTATTTTCTCAAATTTTCAACGCGGGATTTTTATGACCCCCACCTCATGAACAGTTGCAATATCAGTGCGTTAGCTGAAAGCTGATTTTGCACAGCGACTACGCCATTTGGCACCACAGGTGCGAAAACACATTTCGAACAGGATGTGAAAAATGACAGCTGTACTGTTCATGAGGAGGTGTAAAAAAAATGACAATGTTGAAAACCTGGAGTGAAAATATTAAAAAAAAACTGGTGAAGTCACGAGCGTGTGTAGTAACTGCACAACGCACACCTGTAATGTAATTAATTTGGGGATTGCTTACAGCAGATTGTCAACACAGGCATTTTGGGACCTCCGCTCATGAACAGTGTCACTGTGATGTTCTTAATCTGTCCCAAACACTGATTTCCCACAGCGACCATGCATTTCTGCGCCGGAAGCTCAAAAACACATTTTGGCCAGGGTGTGAAAAATGACAGCTGTACTGTTTATAAGGAGGTGTGAAAAAACGCCAGTGTAGAAAATCTGGACTGAAAATATTACAAATTCCTGAACTTACAAGGGTGCACGTAACACAATCATTTTATGGACTTTTGTCACCAAATTTTCAACATAGCCATTTTAAGACCTCTGCTAATGAACAGTGTCACTGTGATTTTCGTAATCTGTCCCAAACATTGATTTTGCACACTGACTGTGCCCTTGAGCACTACATGCACAAAAACACATTTTGGGCAAGATGTGAAAAATGACAGCTGTACTGCTCATAAGGAGGTGTGGTAAAATGGCAATGTTGAAAATCTGGAGTGAAAATATTAACAATTTAAAAGTTATGAGCATGCATAGGAACTGCACAATGCACGCTTGTAAAACAGTCATTTTTGGGGAATTTTTTTCACCAAATTTTCAACATAGGGTTTTGGGGGGGGGCCTACCTCACGAACTGTGACACTGTTGTTTGAGTACTCAGTCCCGAACGGTGGTTCTACGCAGTGACCAGAAAATCACCTTTCGGGACTGAATAACAAAATGACAGTGACTGAGTTCATGAGGTGGGGTCCCAAGAATCCCATGTTGAAAATTTGGTGAAAAAATTCCCAAAATGGCTGAGATATGCACCAAAGTTGGGGGAAAAAATGTATGCCATTATACAGCTTACCAGCATTTCTTCAGTTCGCAGTCGGCTTTGAATAGTGCAGACTTGTTCCTGGTCCATCGAAGATCGTCGCGCTTAGGTTCCAGAGGTAAGTATGGGATGGGGGTGGGGAGGTGGGTGCGAGAGGATGGGTGCAGGTTGGGGAGGGGGCAAGACAGTCAACGCTGGACTTTTTTTCAGGTTTTGGTTTTTCTTTTTAGAAGATGGCCTGGGACTTTTGCCACGATGGGGTGGGCTCCCAGCATGTCACCTGGAAGTCTGTTGGGGGAAGTGGAGCTGATGGGGGATTGGGCACCCCCATCGGCCATACGGTGTGCGGGGGAGCGCATGAGCATGCTGGGGTGGGCTCCCAGTGTGCTACATAGGTGTTCGTGGGGGGGACGAACTGTCTATGACAGTTCAGATGCAGTGCTGATATGTAGGCAATTTGCATACTGCGGATGGCAGTATACAAATTGCCTACACATTACTACCACTGATTGTGGTGGTGTTTTCCTCAGTACTGTACGCCACTGCATCTGAACAGCTGTCACAGACAGCTCGGACATTCACTGGCGCAGTGCAGCCGTGCCTGAAAAAGTGAGTAGGGCATTGGAAGTGGGGGAGGCACACCTACAAAAACTCGTATGGTGGCACTATGTTTCTTGCACACGCGTGCAAGCAAACATAAAAATGACCGATGCACAAAGTACGCTTCTAACAGTGCCAGCAGACAAAGGCTCAAACCATGTAAAATGCAAGAAACCTAGCACACTCACCAAGAGGTCATGGCAGACAAATACTTTATTAGTTCAAAGCACACACATTCAGGTAAAACTGCCCTGTGCACCTTCACCCACCTAAAGGCTTCATGGGAGGGGGGGTGCTAAACCATTCAATCAGTACGATTTTCAAAGTGCAGCTCATTAGTATTCATGATGTGCAGTTTTTGGACATTTTTCTAGTTTTAATTTTTTTTTAACTCCTCTTTATTGTGGATAAAAAGTAAACATTCATTCCCATAGGAAATCCTTACATGGTGTCTTCACCAGGTTTGTGGAAATTTAAGAAGACTCCTTACATAACAATAAATTATATCGGTGCATATCAATGAGTATAAATAATCACCAGTGCTTATTTTAAAACTACAAATTCTTTCTGTTTTTGAAATTTAAATCAGGACTCCTGTTGGCTCACTTGATGGCTGCAGGAAAAAATCTTCCATAGGCTCACGGAGCATTAAAGTTCTAGGAAAAGATTAAAACAGTGGTCTTAATGGGGCCGGGAGTAATAAATACAAAGAGAACTCTTAGGAAAATATAATTATAAATTTATTTTTCAAATCATGATAATAAACTAAACCAGAGCTTCCTAAAATTAAAAATAAAGTGACATATCCCCATACAGGTGTTTATACAGTACTCCATGCACAAAAACACCCTCCTGTTAAATCTTGTGGCCATTAAGGGAAAGTCTGACCTAAATGCAAAAAGTATTGATCTTTTTTTAATTATTGTTTATCCCATAACCACTGTACTAATCTCAGGTTGTTATCATCTTTCCTATAACTTTAATGCTCTGTGAACTCCTGTGGGAGATTTGTTCCTGCGGCCAACAAGTGAGCTAACAATAGTCCCAATTTAAATTATGTCAGGGGTCTTTTTAAAATTCTCACAAAACTGCATGTGTTTTACCTTGAGTATTAAAGAGCTGCACTTTAAAAATGGTACTGATTGGATGGTTTAGCACCCCCCACCCCGAGGATGCCCTTAGGTGGGTGAATGTGCAATGGGCAGTTTTACCTGGATGTGTGTGCTTTGAACTTGTCTGCCACAACTTCTCGGTGAGTGCACTGGATGTATGGCAAGGAACAGCCTGTCCCAGGTCTTAAGTTAGCCACAATTAAAAAAAAATGTTCAACAGGCATTAAATATATAGAGAATAATGCCTGAACAGGTGTATGTTATGAAGATTTTTCACACACCAGAGGTGTGTAATAATCCATAAACCCTGAGAGTGAAGTTTGAGGAGTTTATAAGATTATCACACACCGAGGGTGTGTGAAAAATCCTCATGAAACAAACTTTTCACAAGCATTATTTTTCATAATTGGTGCAAAGTTTCGGAGAGAAAAACTGCAACCTGTATTTTTGTAAATGAGCATGTCCTTTACTGGCTGCTGTACTCGCACAAATACAGTACAGTGTGCTCTCTTTTGTGCTATTGAGTTATTACAGAATTCAGCATGTTGTTATGGTGTTTTATCAAGACTGGATATCCAGTCATTGCAGGGAGTCACCAGTTATTATATAACTTTATTTCAAACGCGATCTAACGTCATGATAATGCTCAAGCCACAGAGTGCCTGCTTGGGCTGCAGTGCTATAGATCAGCTTATAATGCGATCGGAGATAGTGGTGGCCTTTAGATGCAATTTGTGTACTTTGCAGGCAGTAGTGCATGTTAAGGGGGTATATACATGTAAAACTACCCTTCCCCCACAACACATACAATTGGCTGCAGACGTACACAACACCTAAAGACCACTGCAGCCCCCAATCACATGACAAGCCTATCTATAGCACTGCAACCCCTTGGTTTTGTGGTCGGGGCTGTGTCAGGCGCTTAGCAGCTCAGGCAGTATCAGGAAGTTAGCCTTTCAAGTAAGTTAATTAAATATCTAAATAATGTCTGTTGAAAAAGGCAAAATCCAAATTGTGGTTAATTGTCTCCCTGGGGCAGGCTGTTCTTTGCTATAAGCTGCATGCCCCAAAGACTAAACTGTGTCAGCAACTCTTTCATTCATAGATACTGGACAAAGTTACAGTCTGCAAGTTTGGGGAGCCTTAGTAATGATCCTGTTTTCCATATAGATAATAGGCCTCAACCAACAGAGTTGATATGGCTCCCCAACAGCATCTGTCAAAAATGATACTGTATGAGCTTCCCCCCTCTGAGTGAGAACACAAAACCTCTGCAGTGCATCCCAGACTTCACCAGCAAGGGGTCAATTTGTGGTACAAACCCTGGTTCCTTGAGTGGTGGTAGCACAGCATGCTAATATTACTGGCGCCACTATGCTTGTGCATTATAGTGGCATGGTAGTGCCACTATAGTTAGGGTTGAGCAGGGGTTTCTATGTTAAACCTCAAACCTTGCACTTTAATATCTTTTCAACCATTCAACAGATTTGTATGAAATGTTGCTTGCACGGTCTTTGGGGTAGATCTCGTGATGTGCCAAGTTTCATTCCAGTCCAATGTGCAGATTCCGAGATGCAGATAGCAAAAACACAATAAAAAAATTAGTGTTTTGGCTGTTACAAAGGGCTTGAACCACAGATGTGCCTTTTGCTGGTTTGCTGAAAAATAGTCATCCATTCCAAGGTTATAAAATTTTAAAATGTCAGTTCTGAGCATGATCAGTACAGTCTTTTGGATAGCTGCTTGGAACAGAAAAAGAATTTGACCCATATTAAAAAGGATCCTTTTTCATATGGGCTCATCCTTTTTCATGAGGAAGAATTCCTTTTTTGAATGGCCACCATCTTGTTTCAGTAAAAAAATTTTTTTTTTTTCAAAAGCCACAAAATTGACATCCTCAGACACCAACACATGTAATTTGCACATCGGGACCCTGTTAGGTAGATTCTGCAGTTAACTATTGCTAAAATGACTCTAAATGTGTGTGTTTTCCACATTTAAAAATCCTTTTTCATGACTCACTTCTGTTTTTTCTTATGGTCATATGAAAAAAGAATTCAGCCATACAAAAAAGGATCCCTTCATATGAAAAAAAGGATTGGGGTGGGGGAGGAAGTCCCAATTTTTCTTTTTCATATGAGGGGATCCTTTTAGTTTTCTTTTTTTTTGTTATTCTATTTTCTCTACCTTCTGCAGAGCTGGCAGGCAGTTCTGGCCCTGGAGCCTGTCCACCCCGATCCAGCCTTGCCCCTGGTAGTTCCACCATGGATTACCCTCCGTGGCGGGCCCAGAGAGAGGAGCACTGACTTCCTCCCCCCCAATCCCCCAGAAGTTGGGGAGGCCGATGTAAACGCATGTCTGGGCCATCATAAAGCCTGCCAGCTTCATTGTCCACTTTTTCTCCCTCTTCTCGTTGTCAGCATGCATGCGCATGTGTGGAGGCACGTGCACACTACTGCCTGCAGTTCTTTCCCTTCTGGTCACTCCCCCATCCTACACTACACATTAGGCCTCCACCTGGGGTCAGTCATTCAGTGGGGAGTGGCAATCAACCCAGCTGGGTCAGGAAAGCAGTCCCTCAGATGCTCAATCCATCACCCTTCCCCCCCCGGCTGACCCCTGGCGACCCGTGCTCGCCTCCAATCATGGGTTGCCAGCGTGGAGCATGGTATGGCATCCAGCGCCTCAACCCTCAGCAGCACTGGGCTGACCGAAGGGATCCTTTTTCGTGAGTTTTTTCATTCATACGAAAAAGGATCTCCTTGGCAATTCTTTTTTCGTATGAAGGGATCTTTTTTTTTGTTTTAGTTTTCATTTATATTAAAAGGATGCCCTCACACGAAAAAAGAATTTGGACATTTTCTTTCCAATTCTTTTTGTATGAAGGAATCTTTTTGTGAGCTTTTTCGTTCATACAAAAAAATTATTTGTAATTGACCCCCGATTCTTTTTCATATGAAGGCATCCTTTTCATATGGGTTTTTGTTTCATACAAAACAGGATGCCTTCATATGAAAAAGATTTGGACTTAGTTTGTTTTCCACATTTGAAATTTAGGGCCCACGTAAAAAAAATAAAACTTAAAAAAATTAAATTCCCATAGGATAACACTGGAACCTTAACAAGCCATACTGTAACTCCCTCAGTATTTGGGCTTAAGGGGCTGGAAGTATAGCCTAGAGGTTAGAGTAGCGAGCTATGGTACATCCAGCAGAAGCTGGGTTTGATTCCCACAACCTCCACTTCCATACTGTGTGACTCTTAGCAAATTACTTAAACACCCAGTGCTCCCAGGTCAACAGGAACTTGTGTATAGTGGGCCTTACCCAGTGACCAAAACGTTTAAAACAAAGGGACAAGCTATATATTAAAACAGAGGTCTTAATGAGTACTACAAGAATAACACATATCCCCCCTAAACATTTAGAAGCAATTTAACAAAAAACAAAAATGAAAATTCCCATAGGATAACACTGGAACAACAAGCCATAACTCCCTCAATATTTGGACTTGAGGCACTCTATAAATCAAAACAAAGATCTTCATGAGTACTACAAGAATAACATATTTCCCCCAATCATTTAGGGACAATGTAAACAAGCATTTGTCAATGCTGAATGTTTGCTTGCTGGCATTGGCAGTGGTAGTGTAGAAGTTACAGAGCTGCGTAAGAGGAATGGCAGTGAATTATTGAACTGAAGCCAACCCCACCACCACCCTGCAGAGAGTGACAGGCATTGGTGTGTGCCTTTGGGTCATCAGGCATAACGGCCATGCCATTTCACCACACCCCACCCTGCAGACACTGACAAGTGTCACAGTGTTCCTTGGGGTCTTTGGCCCTTCTGCGACCCCATTTCAATAGGAAATACGTGAGACAAAAAGGAAGAGTAGAGAATGGGGGTGAACTTTTGGGTCAAGATCCAAGGCATACCTCGATGCCTCTCACTGGCTGCAGGGTGTGGAATGGTATGAGCATTACAGGCAAGAATCCCAAGTCACACCCCTGATGCCTGTCATTCTCTACAGGGTTGGGCGTTATGGTTGGAAACACTAATACCTCAGGCATTCGTTGGTATTTTCACTCCAAATTTTCAACATGTTTTTTTTGTGATCCCACCTCATGAACAGGGGGAATATCAGTTTGTTAGCTGAAAGCTGCTTATGCACAGCGACTACGGCAATTAGCACCACAGGTGCAAAAACATTCCGAACAGGATGTAAAAAATGACAGCTGTACTGTTCATGGGGAGGTGTAAAAAATGGCAATGTTGCAAATCTGCAGTAAAAATATTTTACAAAATGGTGAAGTCACGAGCGTACATAGAAACTGTGCAACGCACACCCGTAATATAATTAGGTTGGGGATTTTTTACAGCAGATTGTCAACTCAGGCATTTTGGTGCCTCAATCATGAACAGTGTCACTGTGATTTCTTTATCTGTGCGAACAATGATTTCCCACAGCGACCACGCATCTCTGCGCTGAAAGTGTGAAAACACACTTCAGCCATGTTGTGAAAAATGACAGCTGTACTGTTCATAAGGAAGTGTGGAAAAATGCCACTGGTGAAAATCTGGACTGAAAATATTACAAAGTCATGAACTTATGAGGGTGCGTGGAAACTGCGCAATGCTCACTCGTAACACAGTCATGTTATGGACTTTTGTCACCAAATTTTCAGCATAGCCATTTTAAGACCTCTGCTCATGAACAGTGTAACTGTGATTTTCTTAATCTGTCCTAAACATTGCTTTTCACACCAACAGCACCATTGTGCGCTACATGTGCGAAAACACATTTTGGGCGACATATGAAAAATGGCAGCTGTACTTGTTCATAAGGAAGTGTAATAAAATTGCAATGTTGAAAATCTGGAGTGAAAATATTAAATTCGCAAACTTATGAGCATGCATAGGAACTGCACAATGCACACTCGTAAAACAGTCATTTTAAGGAATTTCTTCACCAAATTTTCAACATAGCCATTTTAAGACCTCTGCTCATGAACAGTGTCACTGTGATTTTCTTAATTTGTCCCGTACATTGATTTTGCACACCGACTGCGCCATTGTGCGCTACATGGGGGAAACACGTTTTGGGTGAGATGTGAAAATGACAGCTGTACTACTCATAAGAAGGTGTGGTAAAATGGCAATATTAAAATCTGAAGTGAAAATATTGAAAATTCGCGAACTTACGAGCCTGCGTGGGAACTGCATAGCACTGCGCTAAATAAAACAGTCATTTTGGGAATTTTGCAAATTTTCAACATAGGGTTTCAGGACCCCTTCTCATGAATGATGTCACTGTCATAGCGTTATTTGGGCCTGAAATGTGATTTTGCGCAGTGACTGCGAAATCACCCTTTGGGCCTGAATAACGCCATGACAGTGACATCATTCATGAGAAGGGGGTCCCAAAAACCCCATGTTGAAAATTTGGCGCAAAAATTCAAAAAAATGCCTGAGATATGCAACAAAGTTGAAAAAAGCCTATCTAGCCCATTATACAGCTTACCGGCATTTCCTCAGTTTGCGGTCGGCTTTGAAGAGTGCAGACGTGTTCCTGGTCCACCGCAGATCGTCACCCGAGCTCCGGGTAAGTAGAGGGTGGGGGTGTGGGGAAGCTGGGTGTGCAGTGGTGGGTGCGGGTTGTGGGAGGGCAGGAAGACTGCGTGGGACCGTTTTTTTCTTTACAGAGTTTTATAAAAAAAAAACAGACACGGGGCGTTTGCCATGCTGGGAGTGGGCTCCCAGCGTGGCACAAGGATGGCTGGGGGCCTGGAGCCGACAGAGGATTGGGCACCCCATCAGCCATATGATCAGTTGCCATGCTGGGTGGGCTCCAGCGCAGCACCCAATACTCGGGGTGAGGACAGTGGAGCGATGGGAGATTGGGCACCCGTCGGCTATTCTATGAGTTGCCACGGCTGGGGTGGGCACCCAGCATGGCATGTGGAAAACTTTGGGGGGCGCAGCACAAGCCGATGGGGTATAGGTACCCGGCGTCGGCTATGCGATGTGTCTTGAGGGGCATGCAGTATGCATGCCCTGCGTTTCTGTGTGTGTGTGTGTAGGGGGAGCTGCGCGCAGAGCAGGCGATATCTTGTTGCTGCTCACTGAAGTGTACTCCCTTTCTTCTCACGCCACTGCATTTTGGAGCTTGTCATGAACGGCTCCAGCAGCGATAGCGGGACAGGGGCCGTGCTGCCAACACACTGACTGAACTGGAAGAGGGGGTGACACACCTCCGAAATCTCGGATGATGGCACTATGTTTCTTGCACATGCGTGCAAGCAAACATAAAAAAGCTATTTCCCCACAGGATAACATTGGAAGTTTAACAAGCCATACAATGAAGGAAAAATTGTTTTCCAGGCCATGTGCTTCCACAGCAACATACATGTACGCATCTATGGAGGCATGGAAAATGAGGATATGATTATAATATCTCAAAGTAAGGACATTCATTGCAAAAAATTTGGTTAATGCACTAGTTAGGGTTAAACCAATAAAAGTAGGGAAATGTGGCATTAGGGTTTCCAACCCTAACACCCCACCTCAACCTTGCAGGCAGCAAAAGGAAAAACCATTACAGTACAACCTCTCCTGCATCTTTGCAAATCAAATGTGGGGTATGCCTTGGGGTTGCCAGCCCTAACACTCACCCCATTTTCAAACACTGTACATAGCTCACCTTATTTACTGATGGAATGGGGTCAGCGTTGGGGGTTGATGACCCCAAGACACACCCCACATCAGATCTGTGAAGATGCAGGAGCGGTCCAACTGTAATGGTTTTTCCTGTTGCTGGCTGCAGGGTGGGGGTAGGATGTTATGGCTGGAAACCCTAATGCCATATTTCTTACTTTTATTTATTTATTTTTTTTAATGCTTTTTACCTTGTGTGGCCTGCATTCACGTCCCGGCATCTGTCCACTTCCGGCCACCGTCCGGTTCTGCCTTGGCTCCTAGTGAAGCCCCCATCACCATCTACCCCCGCGGCTTGCCCCCCACGGTGGGGCAGCAGGGAGTCCCCCTATACTCCCCACTGACACATGATCCAGTATTGTGTGTTGGTGCCCCCAGATTCCAGGCAGTCCCTTGAAACAGCCATCAAGCCACCACAACCGAGTGCCACTAGTTTCCCCTGTTTTCCCTAACATGTGCTGGGGCATACAATGACGCCAATGGAGGGAGCACGCATGCATCCGCACGTGGTCCCCCCGGCGCCGTGCCCCAAGCACATACCCCTACTGTACAGTTCGCGTGCACTGCCCCCAGCCTCCACCAGAGTTCGCTAGTGCGGCGACAACTGAGAACCCCCAACCCCCTGGAGAGGGAGAGCAGTCCATGGATGCTCAATCCCTCTCCACCCCTGCTGACCCCTGGAGACCCGAGTCCATTCCCAAACCCGGGTCACGAGCATGGAGCGAGGTGTGGTGTCCAGTGCCTCAACCCTCAGTGCCACCAGGCTGGCTATTTCTTACTTTTATTGGTTTAACCCTAACTAGTGCAATAACGTTTTTTGCAATTAATATAATATATAGGTGCACCAGGCTTTACAAACAATCTGCTAGGGATGAAATTATCAAACCATTCACGTGATTTGTCCAGTTTAGGACTCATCCATGTAACACAGCGTTAGTCTCGTTCAGCACAGTGAGTCAGTCAGCCAATGGGGCCAGTAGTTTGGGTCATGATGAGCACCTTGTAGTCCTGCTTAAAAGGTAAGCCTGCCATTATTAATTCATAGTGGTTGCATAAATTACAAATGTTGCATTGCATCAGGGGGCTAGGTGAAATGTAGTGATTCTTTGAAATATAATGTTACAATGGGTAAAGACGGTCCTCTTATCTGATTGTCCAAGGCAAAGTTCCAGTCATGCACTTCACTGTAAGTAAACCACAGAAAAGTAAAAGTGCCACTACCTTTGCCTTCACTGCAACGTAAATCCATTTGTCACCGATACAATTTTTCAAAACTCAGTTGGCTGTCATTTTTTTCTATTAGAGGTATGCACATTTTCAACTCCCCCCACCCCCCAGCTTTGCATCACCACAAACAAAAAATAACTGGATGTATGAAACATTTTTATGTTTGCTTGCGTGCTTGTACAAAGCAAACATATTGGGGCTGTTCATACAGCGTAGGAGCTGAGAACATGTGTGATGTAGCAGCCAAATGCAGCTGAGCCTACATGAGGTGTGTGAGTCAACATTTAATGCTAATAAGGCTGCTTCTGATGCTGCTTTGTTGGCTTATGGGTGGAAACTTCTCACATATGAAAGGATGCAGCCATACCTAACACAGTCTGATGGTATCCTTTCACATCGCCATCATCAGCCAGCAAAGCAGCATCAACTCCTTCCCCATGACCCAGCTATTCAGTAGGTGCTCAGTCCTGCTGCTGGCATCTACCGTCATGCCTGACCCTCCTTGTCAGTAACTCTGGCAGTGGGTGCTCAATCCCATAGTCAGTATGTCCCCCACCCAAACCAGTTAAGTCACGTTCCCAACCCCACACCAGTTGCCCCCCTCCCATGTGACCCAGCTTTCAAATGCAACTGACTGCAGGTGCTAAACCTCAGCTCTGTTATCTCCCTTCCTGCTCAATCCAGCTTGCAAATAGTACTAGTGATGGGTGATCAACCCAACCTTTGGTAGCCCCCTTCCTGACCAAACCCAGCAAAATCCTCCCTCCGACATAGTCCAACACTGAGGGGCCTGCCACTGCTGCCAGCTAACCCCTCAGCAACAGGATGTGACACTGGGATGTCTACCTCCAGTGCTGCCAACACACTGGCACTGGGGTGCCCAATCCCTAAAAGTCAGTACCTGCATAAAGAAAACCATCCCTCATCATCCTTTTTCTTTTTGGTCTTGTAAAAAGGAAAATGGTCCATCAATATCTTCTACTTCCCCTCGAACCATCTGACCTCCCCCACTCGAACCCCTCTCAGCACTCAACACCCCATTCTGCACCTGTCACTTACCTAACAATTTCACTGGCACATTGCTGTTACTACCAGTACCGACTCTAACTGGCTGAAAAAAAGGCAAGTACAGTTAATGGCTCTTTAATGCGTCTGCACTTTTACTCATAACTTTGTCACTTTTTAACATTTTTGTTGCACATTTTCAACATAGCCTTTTTTTTTTACTCTCACCTCATGAACACGGGAGGTGTCATTTTTTTACATCTCCTCCAAAACATGTTTACGTAGTCACTCCATGAAATCACTTTTTGGACAAGATTTAAAAAATTCCATCTGAATTGATTATAATGTGGGGTCATAAAAATACTATGTTGAAAATCGAACAATGAGGTTTTGAAGAAATAGTAAACTTAAAACTTTAAGGGGGACAGTCAGCACTGAAAGCCTCACACCCATGTTTGGAGTCGGTCCAATTTTTATTTTGTGTGCAAAAACATTTTTAATTTTTTTTTACTTACTGTTTACTGCAGTATAGTAAATTTTGTATCAGGCTGATTCTGCTGAGTTCCAAGCTAACATTTCCTGTAACCAGAAGTCCCTGCAGCTGACATCAGAGGAGGGCTACAGCAGAGGGAGATTCAACAGCCTACACTGCATTTTAGAGTTTTTATCCACTCTGAACTTTTGTATTCTAGCTCCTCTGGCCTCCTGGGTCTAAATACAGTACAGTCACAGATGACTGTACTTAGCATCATGAGAACAGCAGTACCAGTAAACAGCTGACCTGAGTTTATAAAATCTCTACCATGCATTGCAGCCTATGGAATCTCCCAGTGCTGTAGCCTTCCTCGGAAGTCAGCTGCAGGGGATTCTGGGATTTCTGGTTACAGGAAATGTTAGCTTGGAACTCAGCAAAATCCACCTGATACAAGGCAATGCAAATTTTATTTATTTATACAGCCCCTATCCAAGGGCTCGGAGCGCTAAACAAACATAACAATAAAATGCATAAAACAATCCCAGAATAAATGAATTCAGATCAGATTAAAAGCTTTATCAAATAAATAAGTTTTAAGATAGGTTTTTAAAGGCATCCACCAAGCTTGCAGCCACCCCCAAAGACCCTATCTCCCAATCTCCTGATCGTTTTAAATGGGAGAATGGTACAACTAGTAGGTCACCTTCAGTGGAGTGAAGGGGGCAGATAGAAGAGTATGGAATCAGAAGCTCTTTAAGGTAGTCGGGTCCCAGACTGCGTAGGGCCTTTGTATGTTAACAAGCCTGTCTTGAAGGTGATGCGCGCACTCACAGGAAGCCAGTGCAGAGAGCACAGGACAGGAGTGACATGGTCCCTCATAGAGGTGCCAGTCAACATCCTGACTGCAGCATTCTGCACTAGCTGCAGGCGATGCATCAAACCTCCAGACATCCCCAGGTACAGAGCATTACAGTAATCAAGTCGGCTAGTAACAAAGGCATGGATAACCGTGGCCAGGTCACTGGGAGTCAGGAATGGACGGATCCTGGCAATATTCTGAGATGGGGGGAAAAAATGGCCCCAATGACTGATGAGAACTGTTTTTAAAGGTCAAGCTGATCATCAAGAAAAACACCAAGATCCTTAACCACCTTTATCACCGACAGGGGATGACCATCAGCCACAAGGGTGGGCAATCTCCCATCAGTGAAAATACCCCATGACCCATCTTGATCACCATAAACTCTGTCTTGCCAGGGTTGAGACACAGACAGTTAGCAGACATCTAGTCATTTATCTCTGCTAAATAATGATTTAACGTATCTGGAGCAGAAAGATCATCGGGGCACAAGACAAGTACAACTTGGTATCATCTGCATAGCAGTAAAACCCCAGATTGTAGCACCTAATGAGCTTTCCCAGTGGCAGCATGTACATGGAGAACAACAGGGGCACCAAGATGGAGCCCTGCAGAACACCACAAGGCAGTGTGAAAGAACCTGAGGAAACATTTCGTAGGACCACGCTAGGCGATCTTCCAGTTTAATATAAGAAAAACAAGCGCAAAACTGTGCCAGTAGCACCCACATGTCTCACAGATGATCCAACAGCACCCCATGATCAACAATGTCAAATGCTGAAAATGGGTCCAAAAGCACCAGAATGGTACAGTGCCCTTGGTCTCTCGCTATGAAGAGATCATGTGCCACCCAGACCAAGCCATCTCAGTGCTGTGCCATGGCCAAAAACCCTACTGGAGAAGTTCATAGATGGATGATGTCTACAGGCACTCAACCAGTTGGTCAACCACCATGATCTCACTAAGCTTCCCCAAAAAGGGAAGATTAGAGACAGGCCTATAGTTTGCAAGAACATCAGGGTCAATAGATGTTTTTTTAAGGAGGGGGTCTCACTACAGCCTCTTTCGGAGATGTAGGAAAAACTCCGTCACTTAATGACCCATTGACGATCTCGACAAAAACAGGTCCCAGGAAATCCAAGCAGCTGATGACAAGCCACATCAGACCCAGGTCCAGGGCACATGTGGTGGGACTCATGCTAGTGAGTACCCGAAGAACCTCATCCTCCATAACCTGCAGAAAATGGAAATTACGTACCTACCATAATTCTTGATCTTGTTGGATGAAGTCTCCACCACTCATTCACAGTAATGGGAGTACACCAGAGGCGCTAGGACCCAGAGGGAGCAAACTGTTTTCAGGAGGGTCAGCGCCTGAGATGGAGCCATGAGGAAGCGTCACCATGAGCCCGGTGCGTGTGGTAAGGACTATCTTGGTGTCGACCCTCCAACCGCCTCAGTACCTTTTTTTCGAGGAGGTGCAGTGTAACTAACCTAAAAATCGGACATAAGATAGTCCGAATGACCAATGTAAGAAGGGTCAACAACAAAGTCTTCACAGCTCAGCCACTGAGGGAATGAAGACCATAAACAGAGAAGTGAGCTCGGGGGATGGTGGATGGGCGTGTGAATGAGTGGTGGAGACTTTGTCCAAGAAGATCAAAAATTACGGTAGGTATGTAATTTCCATATCTTCCTGGACATAAAGTCTCCACCACTCATTCACACTAATGGGAGAGGTACTGAGCTAAATAATCCCCAGAGACTGGCGGCGGGAGATAAAAGAGCTCATGTGCTAAGGACAGAAGTCTGTTAAGAATTGTCCTGCCAAATGACTGATGTCATCTGGCATGGACAGCCAAGGCATAGTGTTTAACGAATGTATGCACGGAGCTCCTGGTAGCTATATTGCAAACATCTGCAATGGGCACATTACGGATTTCTGCCAGAGATGCCGTGACTGCTCTGGTACAGTGAGCGTACACTCTGCCTTCCAGAATTGACCTGTGCCATAGAATTGCAGTGGCAAAGGCATGCCACAAGCCACGCTGAAATGCACCTGATGGCAACAGGCTGACCCAGCCGGGTCGTGCTGAAGGGAAACAGTTGTTAAGCCTTGTGAATTTCCTTCATTCTATATTGATAGAAGCGCAATGCTCTCTTTACATCCCGTGAATGAAGGGTACGTTTCCCTTCATTCTGGAAGTTCACAAAGTAGGTAGGAAGAACTAAAGGTTGGTTCAGATAGAATTCTGAGACAACCTTAGGCAGAAACTTAGGATGAGTCCTAAGAACTACTTTGTCCTTGTGAAATACAGTGTACGGAGGGTTTGTGACCAGGCGTGTGTTTCAGAGACTCAACGGGCTGAAGTAATGGCCACCAGGAAGGCCGTTTTCCAAGTGAGGAACTTCAACTCACAAGTAGTTAGAGGCTCGAAAGGTTTATGAGTGAGCATGTCTAGTGAAATGTTCATGTCCCAGGCTGCAACTGGACATTTAATAGGAGGTCTAGTATGCAGAATACCTTCAAGAAACCTCTTGACTACGGGCAACTGAGTCAGTGACATCGAAAGTACTGGCTCATGATATGCCGAAATGGCACAAAGATGAACTTTGACTGTGTATTGCAGACCTATGTTTGAGAGGTCTAAGAGCTACTCTAAGACCTTATTCAGTGGGCAGGAAAAAGGATTCCAAGAGGATTTTGCTCACCAGATAGAGAAAAGCTTCCCTTTAGCTGTGTAGATTTTTCTGGTGGCCGGATTATGTGCGGCCAAAAGAATATCTGAAACTCTACGAGAAACATTAAACCTATTCACCTCTATCTCCTCAGGAGCCAAGTGTGAAGGTGAAGTGACCTCAGGTTGGGATGGACTACAGGACCCTGGGGTCAGAAGGTTCGTCTGAAGGGGAAGCATTTTCGGGGGGTTTCCAATAGCATGTTGAGTAGCGGGAACCATATCTGCCATGGCCAAAAGGGAGCAAAGAGAATCATTCTGCCCACCCCTCCGGGATTCCAATTTGAGCAGTCTCCTGTGAATTAGGGGAAGAGGGAGAAATGTGTATAGAAAGCATTTTGTCCACCTCAGCCTGAATGCATCCTGACAAAAAACGCCAGGTCCTGGATTTCTGGAGCAGAAGAGAGGCAGTTTTGCAGTGAGTGAGGATGCAAAAAGGTCCAGGTCTGGAGTTTTCTACTCTTTGAAGAGTGACTGAATGATGGTTGAGTCGAGAGACCACTCGTGAGGATCCACCTCCGTTCTGCTGAGACGGTCTGCCAGCACATTTTGTACTCTTGGCAGGTAAACCACCTGAATCAGAGCCTTGTGCTCCAGTCACCATTCCCACACTCTCATTGCTTCCCTGCACAATGGGTAAGAGTGTGCACTGCCCTGTTTGTTGATGTAATATATCACTGCTTTGTTGTCCGTTTGAAGGAGAATGTTCTTGTGACAGAGTATGTCCTTCAAAGCTCAGACTGCATAGAGGATGGCTCTCATTTCCAGGACGTTTATGTGAAGTTGAGACTCGTCCTAGGTCCACATACCCTGGGTGTGAAGATCCCGACAGTGAGCTTCCCAACCCATCAGGGACACATTTGTGGTAATGGAGATCTGATGGTCCAGAGAGGCAAAGGGATATCCTTTCAGAAGCTTGTCCTCCTGAGACCACCAGGTGAGTGACCTCTTCAGAGGTTCCATCACCTTGATGAGAAAGGACTGAGGGTGAGTGGCTGGGGATCACTGAGTACTGAGCATCTACTGCGAGGTTCTCATGTGAAAACAAGCCAAGGATACAGTGAACACCGAGGATGCAATAAGACCCAGTATCCGTTGCATTGAGATCGCATGAACCGAGCCGTGTTCTCTGATGTATGGGGCCATCTGTAAGATATCGCTCCTTCTGTCCTCTGGAAGGAAAGCCTTCACATAGGAGGTATCCAGAAGAGTTCCTATGAAGAGGAACTTCCGGGAGGGCTGCAACTGTGACTTCTTGAAGTTCAGCAGGACCCCCATGGACATGAGGAAGTCTGAGGCCATGGCCACAGCCTTCAGAGTCTCTTGCCTGGAGGGACTTGCTAGAAGTCAGTCGTCCAGATATGGGAAAACTTGTATTCTGATTTTCCTGAGGTGCGCCGCAAGAATTGCACAACACTTTGTAAAATCTCGAGGCGCCGAGCATAGCCAAAGGGCAGGACTCTGAACTGATAGTGTTGACCCAGCGCCACGAACCTTGGGTATTTGTGGTGCTTTGGGTGTATGAGAATGTGTTGGTAGGCATCCTACATGTCCAGGTAGGTTAGCCAATCGTGCTGATGAATCAAGGGTAGCAGGGTACCGAGTGATATCATCTTGAACTTTTTCTTGAGTAGGAACTTGTTTAACTTTCTGAGATCCAGAATGGGGCGTATGCCTCCGTTTTTCTTTGGGCCCAGAAAGTAATGGGAGTAGAAGCCTGTGTTTCGTTGATCCAGCGAAACTATTTCTGCTTCCTTGTTGTTCAGAAGGCCTTCTACCTCAGAAGCAAGAAGGTGTGACTGTGCCACCAACAGCCTGGGCTGTCGTTTGGGAGGATGATCTGGAGGGGGTTTCTGATAGATTGAGAGAGTACCCCTCACGGATTATCCTGAGGATCCATTTGTCTGATATAGATTTCCACTGGTTGTAGAACTGAGTCAGATGTCCTCCCACTGCCGAAGAGTAGTCCCCCTCGGGCAGCTGAGGGGGGACTTGGGCCAGAAACTCAGAAGGTGGTACTGAGCACTTTTGGGCCTTGTGCCTTCTGTTGCACTTTCTTTTGTGGCTGAGGGTTCTGGTTTCTGTTAAAACCTCCTCTGCCTTTGCCCCGAAAGGACTGACGGTTGTGAAACTGGCGCTTATTCCCACCCCCTCAAGAGGGGATGGGTGTAGTTCTGGCTGTCTTAATGGCAGACCTAGTCTTCTGTGTGGCCTCTAGTGCTTGCTCCACCTGAGGTCCGAACAGATACATACTGTCAAAAGGTAAGGCCATGACTTGCTGTTGGGCGTCATTCATGAAGCCTGAAGTATGCAGCCAAGAGTGGCGACAGGTGCAGATGCCAGCCACTGCCCGGGAAACTGTATCGAAGGTATCCATTGCAGCTTTAACCTGTTGGTTATTAGACTCGATACCCCTAGTTATGGTTAGAAGTAGCTCTGAGTTAACCTCCAATTCGGGCAGAGCTTCTACCATTGCTTTGAGTGAATGCCAAAGAACATATTCACATTGAGAAAAATAGCCCTGGTAGCTGCCAATGTGCGTGCCCAGGGTTGAGGCAGCGAAGACTCTCTTAACTAAGGTGTCTGTCTTGTGAGATTCTTTGTTTATAGGATGGGCTGTAGATTCCTGAGGGAGGACAGTCTTATCATTCTCTGCCAGGACCACTATGGCATCAGCAAAGGCTTATGAGGCCAAGATGGGGCTATCCTTGGGAGGGGCATATTTCCTATCTGTGGATTTGGCCATAGAAGGAATAAGAGCTAGATTCTTCCACATCATCTGTGAAAGGGTCTCAAGAGGGCTGTACCGGAGGGGTCAAATCCATAGGGATTTCCAGGATATGAAGATATTGGAGATGCAGAAGCTTCCCAGAATCGATTCCTGTGGTCTGGAGAGGAAGAGTAGAATTTAAATTCTTGAGTAGGGACTTAAAGGAAAGGTCTTCAGTAACAGGCTCTGCAGGAAGATTGATCCCTGCCCCTAGGGCAGTGTAATAACAACACTTCGCAGCACACCAAAGGATCCGGTGCCAGAGAAGTCGGCACCACAGACGACGGAATTGTCACAGAAGTGTGAGAACTGCGATTTGAAGTTACATGATGAAAAATGGTAGGAGATAAGGGCATCGGTGTAGACTCCTGTGCCGCAGCCGTGTGAGGGGGACAGACACCACAGCGTGGAGTCGACAGCAGCGAAGAAGGCGCCGCATGACTAGGAAGTCCTAATCACCCTGCCTGCTGCTCTGAAACTGATGGGCCTGAAGGCCCCAGTGTCAGACTGGCTGGTTCAGGCAATCGGGCCAACCTCTGAGCCCACTGCTCCATAAAGGCAGCCCAATGGTGAAACTGCTAATCAGAAGCCCCTCCAATAGGTAGAGATGAGCTCCGGTGTAGAAGAGATCAGCCACCAGAGACAGAAACCGGCGACTCCGACAGAGGTGGAGACCGGTGCCTGGCCCTAATAACCGACCGTCTACACACAGACGTACCAGAGGACAACCTCAAGTGATGCAGTTTCTTCTTCGACCTGTGTGCTGAAGAACTCGAGGACGAACAGTGCAGAGAATGGGACCATTTTCTTTTTATGCTTTAGGGGAGACTGCCCATCTCCCTGAGCATTGGACCGTCCATTGTCAGACCCCCACTCCGGGGAGGGTGGCAGACCAGACCCGGCCTGGCTGACTGAACAGCTTTCGTACGAAGTCTCCCTACCGTCACCTGCCCCACTCATGATCGACGCCATCAATGCAGAGTTGAAGACTTCTCTCTTGTATAAGTAGAATTTATTAAATATAATCAGTACTTATCGAAGATAAAATACCAAACAATAAACTGAAAACTAAGCTGCTAGTTTGATGTTTGACTCCCAGAGGGCAAGTGATGTCATCACTGAAGCACACTCGACGGCAGGAAAAAAGGAACTGTGGTGGTTGGAGGGTTGAAGCCAAGACAGTCATTACCACACGTGCCGGGCTCGCAGTGCCACTTCATTGAAGCTCCATTTCAGGTGCTGGCCCTCCTGAAAAAAGTTTGCTCCCGCTGGGTCCTAGTGCCTCTGGCCTACTCCCATTAGTGTGAATGAGTGGTGGAGACTTTATGTCCAGGAAGATCTCAGTCCAACACAGCAGACGATGTTCGCCAGCAAACTGATCACCTCCAGTAAGAACTGGAACAGAAGAGGTAATAAATGCCCTGATAGAGGCTGCTTTGTCATTAAAAAAAAAAAAACTGCCCAAACTGCTCGCACTTTTCTACAGAAAATGCTATCCCAGACTGGAGACAGGAGGGATTTAGCCAGCTGTTAACAGTGTGGAACAGTGCAGCTGGATGGTTTCCTGCTGTGGCAGTTGACTGTGACAAAAATTCAGTCTTCTTAAGATCAGTTGCCGCTGATAATCCAAACAATGGAGTTGCAGTACCAACTTGTCCTCCTCAGAGCACGACCTCCTCCAGGAACACTTTAACTTATGCCCTTTAGTCTTAAACTGGCACAGCTCAACACAATACCATGGTGAGCGATGCGGGGAGGTCAAGGGGCAAACGTGGTAAGGTGCAATCAGTGCCTCGTTCAGGGCTGTATTATAAGTTTCGACCCCAACTTCTGGACCCTGAGCACAGGCTAGCATCAAGCTCGAGACAACCAGTGGCTCCTGGAGTTGGCAAGTCCCCAATTTGTTTTTGGGATGACACCAGATTGACTCTGCAAGGGGTGCTAACTTACAGGGGGGGCCTCACACTGGAACTATACCACATGATGATCTGACCAAGTGACCAGATCAACCTTGACTGCTGTAATGTCAAAGTCCGAGTGAGAAGACCAGGTCCACAGTGTGACCAAATATGTGTGTCCCGGAGGCAACAGCCTTAGACAATTCCAGCTCAGACATCAGCTGAAGCAGCTCTCATCCAACAAAATCTACTATTCTGCAGTAAATGGTAAGTAAAAAAAATATTTTTGCACAAACACTGCAAATTGAGGTCAGCTCTTATTGCTGACTGTTCCTCTTTAAAAAAAATGTTCTTTATTCCGTTCACCATATTTTTAGCTCTATATCCCTTAGCCAGGTGGAACCCAAAGTCTATGATACAATGGCTGCCGGGGATAAGAAAGTTCTACTCATAGGTTCAAGATACTGTTGTTCTACACGGGCCCGGTGGTGCTGAGGGTTGAGGCGCTGGATGCCACACCTCGCACCACACCACAAGCCCGGGCTGCGGGGGGTCGGCAGGGGAAGAAAGGATTGAGTGACCAGAGGACTGCTGTCCTCTTTTGGGGGGGGGTCCAGGGTTATCCTGGCACTGTAGCGACCCCTGATGGACACCGGAGGCACTGCAATGCTCAGGGCTCAGTAGTAGGACACAAAGCCGCAACGGAAGTCCCTGGCGTCATTGGACACTCTTGCTCTGCAGGGAGGGAGGGGGAGAGGGCATAACCACACAAGTAGAAAAAAACCTTCTGCCTCTTGATAGGCGAAGGAGGGTCTAGGGGTGTCAGCCAACCACGCCCAATGTTGGGCTCCTCTCTCATCTTCTCTGCTCTCCTCCATTCCCATTTGCCTATCTAGATTCTAGATAGAGCACCAGGAGTAATCTGGCAGTCCCACCCCAGGGGACTCAGAGCCAGGGGGGCTGGGTGGCCATGAAATGGATGGGGAGCAGGGCCCAGAAGGAGCAAGAAGAGAGAGCTTAAGTCGGGTGGGATAAAGGCAGATGCCGAGAGACCTCACCTGAGAGTTCAGGAGGTAAGAGAGAGAAACAAAGTTGGGGAAAAAAAAAAAGATACTGTTGTTCTAAATTGTAGTATGCAAGCAAACATGCTCAACGTTTTCAAATACTTGTTTTTTCTGTTCTCACATAGAACCTTTGTTCTGTTTCCCTGTCTGCGCTAGTTTACAGTGTTGCTCTCTCTGCAGGCCTGCAGTGGTAACTTACTATGATCATGATAGATGCAAGCTGGTCTGCACACTTGCTGCCTCTTAATTGTTTTTCCTCACTCCCAGTTGCAATGGTCTCTCACCCCCAATCTTGGTCCCAGGCTGCAGTGATAATGCAGGATGCTCACCCCCGCCCGCTCTGTCACATGCTGGCTGCACCCCCACCCTGCTCCAGTCCCACTGGCTCACTTAAGAAGCCACTCCTGCTGTCTCACCCGGTCAGCATACAGTCATGCTAAGTCTTCAGGAAAAAGTAAATCTTTTTACTATTATTAAATGAAAATAAAAATACAGCACAAAAATGGAAGTCATGTGAGTGACCAACAATGAATAACTTAAGCAGGTCCACAGAATGACAGCTAAGGATTACTGAGCAAACTAGCGCAATCTTCTGGCAGCCCACCAGTGAAAGACAGAGGATAATGTATGGGTCACTGTGCACAACAAGGCTGTGTTGGCATCTAGAGGTTGTCATGGCAGCCACCTGACCTCGAAAACAAAGCTTGAGGGGTCTCTGGTTGCCATGACAAGATAAAGATGCCAACTAAGCCTTATCCATGCAAAGTGACTCATACATTGTCTTTTTAGAATATATGGATCACTGTGTGTACTAACCCCTCCACCACCACCACAAAAAAACTGCCAAGAATTAAGAAAACTTTTTACTGCTGTTTCCTTTTCACAGTGCTAATGTCCTGAGGAACCAAGTTATGAAACAAATGGAAAACAAAAATTATGGAAAAAATAGCACTGTCATCTCGATCACTTGTTTCTGTCACAGACTGTAGCTGACAACAGCGAAACACAGTGACTGGAGATGCTTTGAAACAGAGTGCAGAACGAGGGCATTCCATCTTGTTGAACAATAGTGGTGACACACTCAAGAGGGTACAACATTTTGACGTCACTGCTACGGTACAATAATACAGGGATTCAAGTTGCTTTCTATGCATAACAGTACACTCCCATATACTATAAATAGTTTACACAAAATTGTCATTTTTTATAATCCTTTATTTATTTTTATTTTATATTACACAGAAACCCCCCAAAATGAAAACACAAAACCCATTTTATAAGTGCAGTAACACACTGCAGGGTATTAGTTATGCTGTGATAAATGCACTTCTAGGGGCTTAAGCCTTGTACCTCACTGTGAAACTAGGCACACGTTTATCGCAGCAAAACCAACGCATTGTCCTGTTTTGTTGTTTACATGAGGCATAACAGGGTGTGCTTTATTGTGGGATAATGGCACACCTTGGGAACTGAAGCACAAGGCAATGCTGAGTTATTTATGCATCCAGTAAGCGCAGTTGTACTAGAATTACACACAACCTGGAGTGCCTTACTGTAATTATAAAATGCTACCTCTGATTTTTATCTTAAAAATTGAATGAGGTTCAGAAAGTTGAGTATTTCTGCCTCCGCTGTTGTGCTGCAGTAACACATGGTCATGTGATCACATCTAATCACTTGTAGGTCTTGGTTTATCTTACCCATTTTATAAATGCCTATATGCTTCTAATGTAATGCTTGCCCCAGTTCTTAGCTTTGATGTTCTTTACAGCAGCTGAACTGCTTTGGGTTCCCTGTGACTCTGACTCCTGCCATCAGTGGCTGGCTGACTCATACTGAGCTGCAATATGGGTTTGATCACATTGATGAGTCCTAAACAGTCAGTAAAACATGGCTGTGATTAGCAGTTTCCAGCCTATGTGATTTATTTGTGGGACCCAATGCACCTCACACTCCTGCTTAATGCCAAGTCAGTCACTTGCACTAGCTCCAAATGTTTTACCTTAACCCCTTTTCTGCCATGTAAATTTGCATGCCCGCCAATCACCTGCCTTACTGGGATAGACCATGAGTCAAGCATATACCCTATATCAAGCTATCATTCTGACAGTGGCTTCTTTTTCTCTTTCCTCTGTGTTTTCTCCGTTTGTCCCTCAATCCCGTGGCATGAGCAGTAACCATTTTGACACTGTGCAAACATGGCACTCGGGGGGTCAAGCTCCATGATCCACCTGCCGATGTCTCTGTAGTGCTGGAAACCATTGCAAGCCCTCCCTGAGTGAAGCGCGCTGCCGTCTGGCAACTGCTGAAGCATGTGGCCTATTCCCAACGCTGCTCCTCGATTTCATTCCCAGTCCCCAGTCATCTGTGTGGCAGCAAGACATGCAGTCACTGCGGGACCCCCTTAGTCCTTTTTGAACCTCACTGCTTCCACACTCATCCCACATGGCAGTGCTGGAAGGTCAACACCCCCATCTGGAGTACCGTAGGTAGGACTGATAGGGGGCCGAATGTTCCAGGCTTCATCCTGCCGAGTCTGACTGTTTTGACTTGTTTTTTTCACCCTTCCCGAGGCATGGACAACATAGCGCCAAGCGGTCATGCACAGCATTTCACTGGGTCATCCCCTCTCCTACCAGCATACCACTGCACTGCCAACTGCAGTCACCCAGGTAACAGTAGAACAGTGGTGAGAACCCTTCCTCTGGGGGGACCATGCATACTCTGGAGCCCTCTGTCCTCCTCCTTGTGGTCAGCCCTCTGATGCTCCAGTTCTGGACATAAACCCCAGTCATCTGGGTCACTAGGGGTAATTCTGCTGCTGTGCAAATGGGTTGGCTTTAATGGGTGCAGTTATTACCCACTATGCATTTTGTGCTTGAAAAGAGTATGTAATGTATTCCATTCACTTCCTTTCTTTCAGAAGAACCTGAAGTTGACAAGGGTATTTTAAGACTGTCGGATATCACTTTTGGGGAGAGCCACATGGACACTGAAGAACTCGCGCATCAGACAGACAACAGTGCTGTTGGCATTATGGTAGTCGGTGAAGTTTTGCCACTCAAGCAGCTGATTATCCGCCGTGGGATGGCTGTAGTAGCGGGGATTCTTGTACTAGCCCTGGGACTTGCAATAAACGTCATGGCTGGAAATGGATAGACTGCAGGCAGTGTGAATGCTGATGACAAAAAGCAGCAACATGAGATCAAAAGTGAACATCAGCATCTGGCGGTGGTAATAGCAGCCATGGAGTGACACGGAGATGTACCTCAGATACATCACTTGGTTCTTTGATTCATCAAATGTCATAATTATACAAAGGAAGGACTCTCATGATGGAAACAAACACTTGCTTACTTCCCTTTTCTTCTATTTGAGTTCTGTTATCCCTGTTCTTCCCTCACCTCCATCATTGACTTTGTCTGACTGCCCCTCCAAAGCAGCCACCCTTCTAATGATCATGGTCACACACCACAATATCTGCCATTCCCAGCGATGCCTGTAGCCAACTCCTCTCTCCTGAAAAGCAAACTTTCCTTCCTTGTGAAAAATGACCACAATGTTTACTTCCCTCCTGCCAGAATTACTATATAGTTGAAAATACATTTTTTTATGCAGGTTAAATTCCCTTCCACCCCTTTCCCAGCACCCCATGCTCTACCCTAATCATTTGAGCTGTTCCAGGCACTCTTGTCCGCTGACCATCAGAGCAGACAGGTAGCTAACTTCCCAGCCAATTCAAATGCCACTCTAGGTTCAGGCAGCAAGTGTTACGGTAGCACCTTTCCTTCCCTAGAGCCAGGCATCTCACCTCTGTAGTGTACCTGGCCTGCAGTGAGCTGGCCCTCACAAGCAGATACAAATGCTCAGGATTGCTGTTCACCACATAGAGTCACTGGGCTGCATTTTCAAAGTGCCCCTAGATTGCTGCAAGTTGTGGTGATCTAGGACTGCGGCACACCCTGGCTGCATCAGTGGCCCTGTGCCGTATTCAGGAAGAACAGTGTCCCTGCACCACAAATCCAGATGTTGTCACATCAGCAGACATGTGCCAAAGCATGGGTGCACCTACGGGAAATGCGCAGGAATCTGGCTGCTCCCCACCCAGCCCAACAGCAGAGGTGCCATGATAGATGGGGATAGGGGGCAAACACAGGCAAAACATGCGGGATATGGGGCAGCATGGGGATGGGGTGCCAAAGTGGCAGGTGGGGGGGGGGTGGACAGGCACGCTATTGATGGTGCACCCAGCAAGGGTGCTGATTATTGGGCAATACTGGCACTGCCAAGGAATGGCACCAGGGAATAGTCAGAAACACAGTGCCATGGCCCCATGAGGGCACATCCCTGGCAGCAGCCCCCAGGGCTGTGCCCACGTGGTGCCATAGCACTGTGTGTCTCTGTACCTCCTCATCACAGTTCCTTGGCAGTTCCAGTATTGCCCAATCATCAGTACCCCTGTCAGGTGCACCATCACTAATATGCCTGCCCACCCACACCAACTGCCACTATGGCACTCTGTGCCCATGCTGCCCCCGTACACAGCTGTCCTGGCCCATAAAAACAATCTCCATAGCGGTGTGGACTGGTGCAAGGGGCTTAGACCAGCTCATTGCTGGTCTGACTGGAGTCACTTGCTGCCGCCACAGCGGGACTTCCTGACTCACAGAAAAGGGTATGTTGCAGCCCCACCATGGCACAAGCCCCCTTGCAATGTGGCACACCTTCAGTTGTGTCGGAAGGAGGGTGCAGTGCCACTTTGCTGCAGTGGCTCCCGATTCAGATGCAGACTGGGTTTCAATCAGGAATGCTGCATCTTTAGCCACAAGGTGCTGATTGTGTCAGCGCTGCTTGACGCAAGCACTTTGTGTCCTTCAGAGGGCTTTGAAAATCCAGCCCACTGTATACTATTGCAAATATAATTAAATGCCTCAGTTTTGCTACCTTAATTTCGGGTTTACATAATTTCTCTTTTTTTTGACTGTCAGCCTGTTGCGATATTTCAGAATGAGCTTTAAAATACAATTATTGCCTTAAACCATTATCTATTTCCAATTATACTGCACATATGGTTAAATATTTAAAGATATGTTTTTCTAAATGGAGTTTGGAGCTTTTGGAAGAGCACTAACATTTTGGGACCTTTTATATGTTTGGAAAAGGGGTCTAATCAGCACTGGTTGTTGATTGTGTTGTTTGTTCTTATATTTTATAGATCTGGACTGACCTCTCTTGTAGAGTGTAGCATAGCTCTCAACTGTCCCTGATTTTCAGGGACGTCCCTGATTTTGACTCAAAATTTTCTTCTGTCCTTTGTAAAATTTGTGTTTCTGTGACAGAACAGGTCAGATGAAAAGAACAAAATAATGTCAAACATTAACATTACAAACTTCTTCTTATTCAGAAAATGCATCTTAACACAAATCTCTTTATTCTATCAGCTTTCTGAATGAATAGTGTCAATTTTTAAGATGTGTTCCTAATTTGGGCTCTTTGTCCCTGATGTTTTTAAGCCTTGTCCCTGATTCATGAGGCAAGAGGTTGAGAGGTATGGAGTGTAGTCATTTGTATAAATACTGTAATTATCTTGGATTTCCCCCTTATCCATAATTGCTATGCCTAGATTTATATATTTTGTATCATTAGATGACTTCTGTATCTGATTCTAATGACTGGCATATGAAGTATGTATCTCTGTGTTTATCTGTGATTTTCAATAATAATAAAGCACCAAAAAAAAAAAAACAAGCTTTTGTCAATGCCAAATGTTTGCTTGCTGATACATAGAAACATAGAATTTGACAGCAGATAAGGACCGCTTGGCCCACCCAGTCTGCCCATTTCCCTACCTACTGGATAAGCTGCAGATTCTAATTAACCAGCAGCCTACTTCTTCCTACCCCCACCCCCCCAGAATTGCCTTATGACTATCCCATGCATGCTTGAATTCCACCACTGATTTTGACTCCACAACCTCCTCTGGAAGGCTGCTCCATGCATCCACAACCTCTCTGTGAAAAAATACTTCAATTACCTCTGAGCCGCCTCTCACCTCCATCTTCAAATTGTGCTCTCTTGTTCTGCACACCCTTTTTTGAAAGATGCTACCCTCTTGGACTTTGTTGATTCCCTTGAGGTACTTGAAGTTTCTATCATGTCCCTCTCCTCCTTTCTTGAGGCTATACATATTAAGCTCCTTAAGTCTCTTCATATGTCTTCCGTGCAGACCCTGCACCATTTTAGTTGCCCTCCTGGACAGCTTCCATCCTGTCTATGTTCTTGCGGAGATTGGGTCTCCAGAACTGCACACAGTACTCCACATGGGGTCTCACCAGCTGTCTGTACAGAGGGATAATAACTTCCTGTTTTCTACTGGTGATGCCTCTCCCTATGTATCCCAGTAACCCCCCAGCCCTCCTTGCTGCCCTCTCACATTGCTTGCCCACCTTTATGTCCTCTGATATGACTACCCCCAGGTCCCTTTCCATTTTTCTAGTTGTTGGTATCTCACCCCCATTGTGTACTCTTTCCCCTGGGTTTTTGTTTCCCAGGTGCATTACCTTTCACTTCTTAGCATTGAATCTAAGCTGCCATACATTTGACCATTCCTCTAACCTTGCCAAGTCCCTTCTCATCCTTTCCACCCCACCTTGTGCATCGACTCTGTTGCAGATCTTAGTGTCATCTGCAAAGAGACATACTTTTCCTTCCAGTCCTTCTGCAATGTCGCTTATAAAGACATTGAAGAGGACCGGTCCTAATACTGAACCCTGCGGTACCCCACTAGTAACCCTCCTTTCTTCTGAGTGGACTCATTTACTACCTCTCTGTGTCCTATTCTCCAGCCAATTCTTTTACCCAGGCTGTCATCTTGGGACCCACTCCAGGCTGGCTAACTTGTATATTAATCTTTTGTGTGGGACTGTGTCAAATGCCTTGCTAAAGTCTAGGTAGACCACGTCCACAGCCCCTCCCTGATCTACTACTTTGGTCACCCAGTCAAAGAAATCTATCAGATTCGTCTGGCATGACCTTTCCGCTGTGAATCTATGCTGCCTAGGGTCCTGTGCCCCTCTGGCCTCTAGATACTCGACAATTCTTTCCTTCATAGATACATAGATACATAGACAGTGTCGGCAGATAAGGGCCTATGGCCCACCCAGTCTGCCCATTTGAGCTTGTAAGTTCAGTTTGTTTTCTTAGAAGTCTGTTGCACCTAACCCCTGACTTCCAGAATTCCTTTATGTCTATCCCATGCATTCTTAAATCCCGTGATTGTTTCAGCCCCCACCACTTCCTCTGGCAAGGTGTTCCACTTGTCCACCACCTGCTCTGTAAAGAAATCTTTCTCATGTTTCCTCTGAATCGCCCTCCTCCAACTTCATCCCATGCCCTCTAGTTCTGGAACATCTTTTCGCTTAAAAATAGTGTTTTCCTGCACCCTGTTCCTCCCTGTAAGATACTTGTATGTCTCTATCATATCCCCTCTCCTCCTCTCCTCCAGGGAGTACATGTTCAGTTCCTTCAATCTGTCTTCATAGGACTTGTGATGCAATCCATGCACCATCTTTGTTGCCCTCCTCTGAACCTTTCTCTACCCTGTCTATGTCCTTCACGTAGGTATGGTCTCCAGAACTGTACACTGTACTCCAGGTGGGGCCTCACTAGTGTCTTGTATAGCTGAATTATGACCTCCTTTCCTGCTGGTAATGCCCTGCCTATACATCCCAGCATCCTATTTGCTTTACCTGCTGCCTTGTCACACTGTTTCCTACCTTGAGGTCATCAGAGATGATAACCCCAAGATCCCTTTCCTGCTTGGTGCATGCTATATCCTCACCCCCAACTGATATATTGTGCCAGGGTTTTTGTGCCCCATATGCATTATCTTGCACTTTTGCATTGAATTTCAACTGCCAAACCCCGACCATTCTTCAAGTTTCTGCAGGTCGCTTCATTCTGTCTACACCCTCTGGTGTGTCTACTTGTTACAGAGCTTTGTATCATCAGCTAACAGTGAAATTCTGCCTTCTAGGTCCTGCGCCATGTCACTGATGAAGATGTTGAATAGAACCAGTCCCAGCACTGATCCCTGTGGTACCCCACTGGTCACTCTTCCTCTGTGGAGTGACAGCCATTTACCACCACCCTCTGTGTCCTGCCACCCAGCCAGTTACCTACCCACCACACTACTGTCCTGCCCACACCCATATTCCCAGTTTGTGTAATAGTCTTCTATGGCACAGTGTCAAAGGCCTTGCTGAAGTCCAGATAGGCCATGTCCACTGCCCTCCCTGATCCACCTCCCTAGTCACCCAGTCAAAAAATTCAACGAGGCTGGTCTGACATGACCTCCCCCTGGTGAAACCATGCTGCCTTGGGTCCTGTAGTCCATTGACAACCAGATGTTCCACCAATCTCTCCTTCAGTAGTGCTTCCATGATCTTCCCACTACCGAGGTGAGGCTGACTGGTCTGTAGTTCCCTGCTTTCTTTGTTCCACACTTTTGTATAAGGGGACTACATCTGCTGTCCTCCAGTCTTTGGGTACCTCCTGTTTCCAGTGATCGGCTAAACAGGATAGCCAGAGGTTCAGCCACCACCTCTCTTAGTTCTTTAAGGACCCTGGGGTGCACCCCATCTGGCCCCACTGCTTTATCAACTCTTATTACTTCCAGTTCCTTCAGGACCCTTTCTCGTGTAAAGGGACTTGTGTCCATTTCTGCACCATTCTCACCCCTTGTACTCCCTTCAGATCCATTATCCTCTTCTTCCTCAGTAAAGACTGAGCAGAAATACCTGTTCAGTATGTCAGCTTTACTGTTGTCATCCTCCACGCTTCCTTCAGAAGTGATTCCATCATTTTCCCTATCACTGAGGTTAAACTAACAGGTCTGTAGTTTCCTGCTTCTGCCTTGCTCCCACTTTTGTGAAGGGGAATCACATCTGCCCTCCTCCAGTCCTTGGGTACCACCCCATCCTCCCATGATTTGTTAAAAAGGGTAGTCAGTGGTGTCACTAGTTCTACCCTTAGCTCTTTTAGAATTCTGGGATGAATCCCATCAGGCCCCATTGCTTTGTCCACCTTCGATATTAGCATTGGACATGCAGGAGTTAGACAGATGCAGAATAGGAATGGCAATGAAGTAATGAACTCACGCCAACCCCACCTCCACCCTGCAGAGATGGACAGGTATTGGGTGTGCCTTTGGGTCATCTCCCATAATGCTGACGCCATTTCACCTCACCCTATCCTGTAGACACACACAAGTATTGAGGTGTGCCTTGGGGTGTTCGGCTTCACAGTCACCACCATTTCATAAGGACATATGCTGGAATGGGTGCATTATAGGAGAACAGGGTGAAGTCTGCAGCCGAAGAGTCCAAGGCACACCTCGATACCTGTCACTGGCTTTGGGTGGGGGTGGAATGGCGTGAACATTACAGCCGGCAATCCAAAGGCACACCCCTGATGCCTGTCAGTCTGTACCAGATGGGATGTTATGGTTAGAAACCCTAATGCCCTGGGCATTTGTAAGTATTTGCACTACACATTTTCAACGTGGTCCTTTTGGGGCCCCCACCTCATGAAAGCATTTTGGACCTCTGCTCATGAAGAGTGGCACTGTGATTTTGTTAATGTGTCCCGCACTTTGATTTCCCACAGTGACCGTGCCATTCTGCGCCAGATGTGTGAAAACACAGATCGGGCAGGATGTGAAGAATGACAGCTGCACCATTAATAGGGAGGTGTGAAGAGATAGCAATGTTGAAAATCTGAAGTGAAAATATTAAAAATGCTCCAACTTCTCAGCGTGCATGGTAACTGCACAACTCATGCTTGTAACAGTCATTTAGTGGAATTATTTCACCAAATTTTCAACACAGGCATTTTCTGACCTATACTCATGAACACTGTCACTATGAGTTTCTTAATCTATCCCGAACATTGATTTCCCACAGCGACCGCGCCATCGTGTGCCAGATGTGCAAACACATATTTTGGGCAGGATGTGAAAAATGACAACTGTATGGTTCATAAGGAAGTGTGAAAAAAATTCCAATGTTGAAAATCTGGAGTGAAAATATTACAAATTCACGAAGTTATGAAGGTACGTGGAAACTGCACAACACACGCTCGTAACACAGTAATTTCATGGACTTTTGTCACCAGATTTTCAATACAGGCATTTTATGATCTCTGCTCATGAATGGTGTCACTGTAATTTTCTCCATCTGTCCTGAATATTGATTTCCCACAGCAACCACGCTATTCTGCGCCGTAAGTGCGAAAACACATTTTAGCCATGCTGTGAAAAATGACAGCTGTACTGTTCATAAGGAGGTATGAAAAAATGCCGATGTTGAAAATCTGGAGTGAAAATATTACAGATTTGTGAAGTTACAAGGGTGCATGAAAACTGTGCAATGCACGCCCTAACAGTGTCAATTTATGGACTCTTTGTCACCAAATTTTCAACATAGGCATTTTTAGGACCTCTGCTCATGAACAGTGTCACTGTGATTTTCTTAATCTGTCCCAAACACTGGGTGAAAATATTACAAATTTTTAGTGAGTTATGAGTGTGCGGAAAGGCACTTTACACCTGCAGAATAGTCATTTTCTGATTGTTTCACTGAATTTGCAACATAGGCTTTTTGAGAGCCCACCTCATGAACAGTGACACTGTTGTTTGTTAATCGGTCCCAAAAAGTGATTCACGCAATAACTGTGAAATCACCTTTGGGACCGAATATCACCATGAAAATGACTGAATTCATGAGGAGGGGTCACAAGAACCCCATGGGGAAAATTTGGTGCCAAAATCAAAATAATGGCTGTGATATCAACATAGGTAAAAAAGAAAAACATTTATGCCATTATAGTGTTTACCGACATTTCTTCAGTTCGCTGATCGACTTTGAAGAGTGGAGATGTTCTCTCCACTGAAGATCATTGCACTGGGCTCTGGAGGTAGGTATGGGGTGGGGGTGGGGAGATTGGGTGCGCACAGGGTGGGTTTGAGTTGGAGGGCCACGAGGAACAATGAGAGACCATTTTCTTTTTAATAGGCTTTGAAAAACAAATGGACACAGGACGCTTTTGGCATGCTGGGGTGGGCTCTCAGCATGTCACCTGGGTGTTTGTTGGGGGGGGACTGGAGCCAATGGGGACTGGGCACCCCCATTGGCCATACAGTGTGCTGGGGGAGAGCTCATGAGCATGTTGGGGTGGGCTCCCAGCGTGCTACCTGGCTGTTTGTTGGGGGGGGTTGGAGCCAATGGGAATTGGGCACCCCCATCGGCTATACAATGTGCTGGGGGGGGCGCATGAGCCGAGGGGGACTGGGCACCCCCTCAGCACAGAACAATTGGGGGTGGCATTATGCCGATGGGGATTGGGCTACCCCATTGTCAAATGAACTGGGAAGGGGACATGCCAACAGGGGGTCTGGGCACCCCGTAGGCTTTGACAGGGACTGGGAGAGGCGGCGGCTATTTGTCTGCTTCGTGGGGACTGTAAGAGGCCAACTGAGAAACCGCTGCCATGTTTCTCTGAAATGGGACACCAGACAATACATCTGTAATTGGCTGCTGCAGTCAGGGACCAACCCGCAAAAACAGCTGATTGTTGATGACGGGGCACTCCCTGATTGCAGCGGCCAGCTTCTTTCAAGGTTGTGGCAAGCTACACTACTGCTGTCATGGACAGCCTGATGCTCTGTTAGCGCCACACAGGCCAGCCCCAAAATGGTCTGCCTGCATTGGCAACAACACTGCCGGGCCTCCACAACTTGCTACTGAAGCAAGCTGCCGCAATATGTCTCTTGCGCATGCACGCAAGCAAACATAAAATTATGCCCCAGTTTTCACTTACTATGGCTTAGTCATGTGGCCTCCTGATGAAGCTCTACAGAACAAAATGCCAGGGTATTTGGGAAGGTAGTGCCTACTTCACTGCATACTTTTGAATTTTGTCAATAACATTTACTGTCACTTGGAAATTGCTTCATTTCCTTAAATTGTGGATATAGTGACTCCATTTGGTGTGCAGCCATCCCTCATCGTTTACAGATGACTTGTGACTGGGCCACTGTCAGGGTACAGAGACCCTGTGACAAGGCACTGGCAGGGTACAGAGGCCTTGTGGCTGGGGCACTAGCAGTGTACAGAGGCCTTCTTACTGGGGCACTGTCAGGGTACAGAGGCCTTGTGACTGAGGCACTAGCAGGGTACAAAGGCCTTGTGACAGGGCACTAGCAGGGTACAACTACCTTGTGACAAGAGCACTCAGGGTACATAGACCTTGTGACTTGGGCACTATGGTACAGAGGCCATATAATTAGGGCACTAGCAGGGTATAGAGGCATTGTGGCTAGGGCACTGGCAGGTTACAGAGACCTTGTCAAGAAGAAAAAGCTGGCACTCCTCATTCATTCATTCACTACTCACAGGATATGTAAAGATATCGACTCCAGTCTGAAAATTTCCAAAGGAATATTTTGGTTAAATTAAAGCAAGGTGCAGAAATTAAATCACCGCTACACACTGCCCCAGCGCTTCAGCAGATTGCCTTCCTCAGGGGGCGGTGATTTGATTTCTGCACCGTGCTTTAATTTAAAAAAAATATTCCTTTAGAAATTTTCAGACTGGAGTTGGTATCCTTACATATCCTGTGAGCAGTGAATGAATGAGCAAGGAGTGCCAGCATTTTCTTCTTGTCTCCAGTCCTGGGATTGCTTCCCTTATTTTTGCTGTGCTGCATGGCTCCAGGAAACTTTCAGGTGCAGGTAATCCACTTCCATGTTTGTTACAGAGCCCTTGGTGTGCAGCCAGCCCTCGTCATTTACAGATGACTTGTGACTAGGCCACTGGCAGGGTACAGAGCCCCTGTGACAAGGCACTGGCAGGGTACAGAGGCCTTGTGGCTGGGGCACTGGCAGGGTACAGAGGCTTTGTGACTGCGGCACTAGCAGTGTACAGCTACCCTGTTACTGGGGCACTAGCAGGGTACAGAGGCCTTGTAACAGGGCACTGAGGGCTTGTAATGGGCACTGGCAAGGTACAGAGGGCTTGTGACAGGGGCACTTTATATGTTAAAATGACAGTTTAATGAGATAGCAAAATATTTACATAAGTGACCCTGGTGGGACCTACATTGTTAATGAAGTTGCATGGAAACACTTTATAGCTGGAAAAAAAGGAACTTAGATAATACATATTGCAATCGTTTTGAAACTGTCTTGTTGGATCCTATGTAGGGATAGGGTATTGGGGATACAGAAATAAATTGTTAGAGCAGAGGGAATGTCAATGGGTTTCAGAATGTCCATGATCTCCCTTCCAGTGCTTTTATAATCAGGTTTAAAAATTGTGCAGCATTGTCTCCTTTGAACTTCATATGTCATCACTGTGTATTAGTTTGAAGTTAGAACATCTACCTATTCTAGTGCTGCATTTTCTAGTGTTATCCACGTGCGTTTCCTCTCCATAAATGCTGATCCAATACTAAATAAATTTCTACTTTCGGAGTATCAAGGAGAATGTCAAGGTTTGCACAGAGGAAGCTAAAAAGGCTTCTTGCAGATACGATAAGATAGTATATCAAGTATATGTTTCACTGATACACTTTATCGGTTAAAATGACAGTTTCATGAGATAAATTATTTGTATAAGAGGCCCTGGTGGAACTTAAATTGTTAGTGAAGCTGACTGGTGAGCACTATGTATTTGAAAAAGGAAAGTAGATTCTAAGTACTGCAATCATTTTGAAACTGTCTTGTTGGATTACGGGCACTGCATGCAGGGACGCTACACTGATTGTGTAATAACAGTTTTGGGCAACGACATCAGTCAGTATGAGTGCCAGCGTGGCTATTATTAGCTGTGCCTCCCCCCCCCCACCTTAGCACTAGTATAATTTTGTTCCCTGCATAAAAAACACAGATTACACAGTGTCACTTATTAACTTTTTACTGGATTTTATTATAACATTAAGGGGCTCCTGTACAGTTTTGAGCTGCTTCTCAGTAGTACCAGCACATACTACTTTTTCTTTTAAATTAAAAAATGTTTTTACGCTGAGTATAAAATTAGCATTTTGAGTCAAATAAGTGATCTTGCAATGTATTAACTGTCCTTTGAGTACCTCTCCTTAACTATTGGCTTTCAAATTATCAGGTGGAAGTAATTTAGCCGCTAGTGAAAGAGCACATCATTGCTGGTAACTTTATCCCCTTTGAAGCTGCGATGGAACAAAGCATTGAGTGCGTTTTTCTTCACACTACCGCAACCCCCTCACTACTTTATCCTCATGCTGACTTTTGTGCAAATGTTTGAAGAACTGTAAGCCCGTGGATACTAACAAAGACTGCTGTTAAAAAAATCATCATCAGCTCTATTTCAGGTCAGACCGAGTCAATATTCACAATGCTTACAAGTGAAGACGTATTGCTACTCTGCTTATCTGCAATGCAACTTCTGTGTACTGCATATCTTTTGCACAAGTAAAAGGTTTACAGACTTTTAATCAGTCTCTAATGTCTTAAATGGGCAGAGGTAGTATGGGGACTCAAGGTGCTGACAGGGCACAGACACCCCGTGACTGGGGCACTGCAGGGAAGAGAGGTCACTAGCTGAGTGCAGATGCCTTGTGACTTGGCACTGGTAGGGTACAGAGGCCTTGTGACTGGGGCACTGGCAGGATAAAGAGGACTTGTGACTGGGGTATGGGCCAGGTACAGAGGTCAGTGGCAGAGTACAAAGGCCTTGTGACTTGGGCACTGGCAGAGTACAGAGTCCTTGTGACTTGGGAACTGGCAGAATACAGAGGCCTTGTGACTGGGGCACTAGCAGGGTACAGAGGCCTTGCAACTGGGGCACTGGCAGGGTACAGAGGCCCTGCAACTGGGGAATTAGCAGGGTATAGAAGCCTTGTAATTAGGGCACTGGTAGGGTACAGAGGCCTTGTGACTGGGGCACTAGTAGAGTACAGAAGCCTTGTGACTTAGGCACTGGTAGGGTACAGAGGCTTTGAGACTGGGGCACTAGCAGGATACAGAGTCTTTGAGACTGGGGCACTAGCAGGGTACAGAGGCCTTATGACTTGGGCACTGCTAGGGTACAGAACCCATGATACTGGGGCACTAGCAGGGTACAGAGGCCTTGAGACTGGGGCACTAGCAGAGTACAGAGGCCTTGTGACTGGGGAATTAGCAGGGTACAGAAGCCTTGTAATTAGGGTACTGGCATGGTACAGAGGCCTTGTGACTGGGGCACTAGCAGAGTACAGAAGCCTTGTGATTAGGGCACTGGTAGGGTACAGAGGCCTTGTGACTGGGGGCACTAGCAGAGTACAGAAGCTTTGTGACTTAGGCACTGGTAGGGTACAGAGGCTTTGAGACTGGAGCACTAGCAGGGTACAGAGGCCATATGACTTGGGCACTGGTAGGGTACAGAGCCCTTAAGACTGGGGCACTAGCAGGGTACAGAAGCCTTAAGATTGGGGCACTATCAGGGTACAGAGCCCTTGTGACTGGAGCACTGACATGATTGAGATACCTTGTGACTGAAGCACTTGCAGGGTACAGAGGACTTGTAGTTCAGGCTAGTAAGTAAATGCGCTCTCTGGTGCGGGGCCCAGGAGCAGTCTGAGGGAGGCCAACACTCATGAACAGATACTAATGCCCAGAACCGCTGCCCACCAAATGGAGACACTGTATAGCTTTTGAAAATAATTAAATGTCTCCTGCACTTCACTTGGTAGAGCTTTGTCCAGGGGCCCCCTGATGAAACTTTAGCAAGCAAAATGCTGGAGCATTTGGGAAGATGGTTCCTATTTCACTGTCTACTTTTGAATTTTGTTAATAACATTTACTATCACTTGGAAATTGCTGGTTTATTTTATGTTCTATACAGTGACTCCATTTGGTGTGCAGCATGTCCTAGTCATTTACAGAGGACTTGTGACTGGGCACTGGCAATGGACACAGACCTTGGGACTCTGGTACTGTCAGGGTAGAGAATCTGTAGGGTCATCTTCATATACCGATCCCGAGATGTGAGGGTGATTTCCTACAGGAGATGGCAGATTTCATGGCTGACCAGGTGTTGGATGCCACCAAGCTTTTAGTGTTGGAGGAACGTCCTTGCCTGTGTGGACAGTGAATCCTCCCCTTTGGTCAACATCTCCTTCAGTTGATTTCATCACAGGGTATCACACAGGTGGTTCCCTCCGTGACTCATCTACATGGTCCTACTCTTGACCTGGTCTTCTCGTCTGGGCTTGACATAAGTATGGTCAAGGTTGATCTGGTCATCTGGTCAGATCATCATGCTGGCATTTCTCTGTAGGACCCTTTGTTTTATTCCCCCCCCCCCATGGAGATGGTCCATTATCTTTTTTTTTATAATCCAATTTTTATTGATTTTCCAATAAAAACATCAAACAGAACATTACTCAGGATGGACAGAGTATAAATCTATGACTAACAGGTATCCATAAAGTTACAGTGTGACTGCCTCAAAGAGAATAATGTGAACTCACTTTCCCCAAGAGAAAGAAAAATATATCAAAGGTAGAAAAAACAAAGGGTATGGAGAAGGGTTCCACCATGCTGTGGCGACACTGAATTAGCCGACAGTCAGAACAGCAACGGCACAACACCGCCAATTGGTGTTGTGCTGTCGCTGGTGTAAAGCATGTTTTCTGTTGGGGGCTTTGCTTCCCACAACCCCCATGTGGGGAGCCCTGTCCCCCGCACTTAAAATAACCAACTCCAAGTTGGAGTTGATTCAGGAAGGGGGTCAACACCCCTGAAACAGCAGCATCAGGAACCCAGTGAATCATCACAGCAAACTGTTGAAAATGTCACTGTGATGGTCTTCACTGTATTCCCATCACTGTTACGATGTGATACTGTGGAGAAAACGGCCCAAGAACTGCATGAGTGATAGGCCACACACAGCCCTGTAGAGTGGCAAGAATTGAATATTTTGATAAATGCAGTTATAGAACAAATCCAGGGTCTTTAGCTAAAAGAATTCATGACCCATCTACTCCACCTGTTTCTCCCTTTCGTAGAGTGAAGGAAGCCCTCAGGTCCCTTAAGACAGAGAAAGCACCGGGGCTGGATAAATTACATCCCAGAGTGCTGAAGAAACTGGCGGATGTCCTGGCAAAACCCCTGGCGGAGCTTTTCTGCATCTCTCTGAGGACAGAGTGGTGCCCCAGGACTGGAAGGTGGCGCATATAGTGCCTATCCACAAGGGGGGATCAAGGGAGGTGGAAGGGAACTACAGGCCCGTCAGCCTGACATCGGTGGTGGGCAAGGTGATGGAGGGCATTGTCAAAGAGAGGCTGGGGGGGGACCTGGAAAAGTCAGGAAGCCTGGACGATAGGCAGCATGGATTCATCCCAGGGAAATCGTGTCAGACAAACCATGTGGAGTTCTATGACTGGGCGACAAGTGCCTTGGACCTGGGTAATCAATCAATCAATCAATCAAATCTTTATTTATTCAGGTGATCATCATTGAGCAAGGCTCATTTACAAGATGGACCTGATAAGGTCAAGGTTCGAGTTGGTGCACAGCAATTACATCACATACTTATGAGACAGTTATACGTACAGAAACAAGAAAATGTTATTTAGAACACAATAATATACAGAGAATTCACATGTTAAAGCTTGGCAAGAGAAAGTTAAACTAACATCTACAATAGGTACAATACATATATATATCACAATGAGGGCCATGACAGTCACTCACATAATGAGTACAAGGATGGTAAACCGGTGGACGTCCTCTTTCTTGACTTCAGCAAGGCGTTTGACTCCATTCCTCATGGGGGCCTGTTGGATAAGCTGGGAGAAATGGGGGTGGGGAACCAAATGATCAGATGGCTAGGAAAATTGGCTCCAGGACTGGACCCAGAAGGTCGTGGTTGGTGGGATAGTATCATCCCCAAGGAAGATCATTAGTGGGGTCCCTCAGGGATCGGTCCTTGGGCCCTTCCTGTTCACTGTTCAATGCCTACATCTGTGACATAAGGAAGGGTATCAGGAGTGAAAGAGATGACTCAAAACTGGGGGCGGTGGTGGATGGGTAGGAGGGAAGGGTGGCCCTACAGGGGGACCTGGAGGCTGTAGAAAGGGGGTCTAGAAAGTGGAAGCTGAGGTTCAATGCAGGAAAATGCAAGGTACTGCACCTGGGAGCCAGAATTCCGGGCCAAGTGTACACCCTGGGGAGGGGGGGTGCTACAAGTCTCAATGGCTGAGAGGGACCTGGGGGGGGTGGCAGATGTTAAGATGAACAACTCTGAGACTTGTAGGAGGGCAGCGGCCAAGGCCAACAGGATGCTGGGATGCTTTGCTAGGGGAATCACCTCCAGAAGGAAAGAAGTGATATGCCCTCTGCATAATTTCTTGGTGAGGCCGCACCTCGAGTACTGCGTGCAGTTTTGGAGGCCACACTTAAAGAGGGACATCGTACTCCTGGAGAGGGTCCAGAGGAGGGCAACCAAAATGATCTGGGGCTTGGGGGACAGGACCAATGGGGAGAGGCTCAAAGAGCTAAATATGTACACATTGGAAGAGAGAAGGACCAGGGGACATGATAGAGGTCTTCAGGTACATGAAGGGGGTAAATAGGGAGGAGCAGTCAGGGTGCTCTGAAGGAAAGGAGGGGGGCAACCGAGAGCATGGGTGGAAGCTGGGAGACTAGGGAGAAAGGAGAAGATGCTACTTCACTGAGATGGTGGTGGAGCCATGGAATGCGCTGCCCAGGGGGCTGGTGAAGGCAGAGACAGTGGAGGGATTTAAGGGGGGGGACAAGTACTGGGAAAGGGTTCTGGAAGCGAAGTCCTATGCAGCGAGAATATCAGGGACTGGGTAGGGAGAAGCCAGAGAGGGCAAAGGGGGCAGCAAGGTCAGCTCCTAGGGTGGGGACTGACCAGACGAGCAGACACGAAAGACCATTAGGCCTATTCTGCTGGCATTTTAGTATGTTAGTATACTACATGTGAGCATTTCAATATCATAAATAGTGTTAACTGTAGCTACCCAGTCCCCTATAGCTAGGATCTCACCTTAAAGACATTTTCTTTTTTTGATCATTAGAATTAATATTCCTAATAGGTATTTTATGGCAAGGTCTTTCATATTACTAGGGTATATCAGAAACAGGAATAAGTACTCAGTCAGTTGTAGCTGTGGTGAGAAGATCTCCTGCAGAGCCTGCTTTAGTAATGTTAAAAAGGAGTAGCGTTGAGGGCATGCCCAAAACACACAGTAATGTTTTGCCTGGATTTCACCTCACTGTCGCCAACAGTGTTCGCTCACAATTTGTGTGTATTGGTCAAACCTGCTCCCCCGCCCTGCCTGTCTCTGTGAGGATCCCTCAAGGCTCAATCCTGGTTCCCCTCCTTTTTTCCTTATCCGTTAATGTGTTTCCCTTTGACTGCCTCAACTGTCACTCTCTCCTGTATGCGGATGACCTTGTCCTTTTCCACAGTGACAAATCCACAGCCCCAATCTCCTCAGTTCTCTCACACAACTATGCTGCAGCCCACAGCTGGTTTTCAAAAAAAACTCCTCTTAATAAATGCCCAAAAAACTAAATCCATGTTGTTCGGTTCTAAGCCCTTTCTGGCCAAAACTAAAAACCATGCCCCCTTACGCATTCTCATCCCAGACAGCCCAGCCCTGGAGGATGTCGACATCTACAAATACTTAGGAGTACTGCTCAACCCCTCCCTCAGCTTCACTGAGCATGCAAATTCCCTCGTCAGAAGGTTCCATCAAAAGTTAGATGCCGTCTATAGATTCAGGCATTACCTTACCCCTGAAGCCAGACAAGCCATTGTCCAGGGTAATCTTCTCCCTATTCTTGACTACTGCTCCCCTATTTATGCCAGGACCTCAGCTACTGCCATGGCTAAACTCTCTGCTGCCTACAACAGTGCCTGTCACTTTGCTTTATTGGCCCGGTTCTCCACCAACCACTGTACCCTCTATAATACCCTTGGATGGCTATCGTTACAAGGTCGCTTTGACCTAGTCCTCTGCTGCATGGTAGACAATGTCATCTGCATGGCTCCAGAATCCCCCCAAACTGCCCTTCTGAAAACCAGAACACTCCTCCGCAACCTCCGCTCTAATGGTACTCCACTTCTAGCTGTTCCTAGGGTATCCACCAACATGGTTAGCAGAGCTTGGTCTGCAGCTGCCCCTTTGCAGTGGAACAAACTACCAGCCGAACTCCATTCCATTGACACACAATCCAGTTTCAAGTCCTGCCTTAAAGTCTGGTTCCTGGCAAACTCATCCTGCCGCTGCTCCCTGGGGTCTGACACCAACCCACACTAGTCAACTCCCCAGCCCATGGGTTACCCACCTACCCACACTAGTCAACTCCCCTGCCTACAACTCTTATACTGTATTTTTCACAGTAATAATTTACTTCCTTGCCTGTACATATTGTACATATATTTTTTTACTGAGTATTCTGTGTATTACTTGCTCACTGGACGATGCAGTCACACACTGTACACTGTGCCTGCAATTTGTTTGTTTTGTACCAACTCTCCTCATGTCCGATGCTGAAACCTTGTATTCATTGTTCTCAAATGGACCTATGCATCAAACTTGTATATTGTGCTTACTATTGTTGCTTGTATCAAATCTGTTTCATGTGTATTACTTTTACCTTGTACTCCGCTGTCACCCTGCGCCATATGTTATGGCCCGGGTCATGCCTGAAAACAGTCCCTGGGATCAGTGCACTCACCCGGTTAGCAAAGTCATAAATAAATAAATAAATAAAACAGCGGCTTAAATCAACTATGCCCCTATGGACCTGTTGGATGGGTGTAAGGAAATATCGAACCAGACACTTCGAACTGTATTCCCGCCAGGAATGTGAAGCAGGGACCTTGTGAGAGTTCCGGCACCCCACTTTCCCCTGCTCAGGGGTGAGAGACTGGGTAGTGGGCTCTAATCTGAAGTAGGACTTCGTATAGACAGGAAATCAGGTGTGGTAAGTACTCTCCATTGATGGCTGAAATGGGTAACCTAACTAGGGGGTTGCTTGTATCAAGAAATGGGCCTCTGCGAATCCAGGAAGACAGGCAGGCATGGACCTGGAAGTAACAGGAGATGGTCTGTTATAACACGAAAGCTAATTTAGGGCCTTGCAAACGCCAGGCAGTGCTGGACATCTCTGGCATGATGACGGCTTATGCTCAAGGGTGGAGAAAGCTGTGGAAAACTATAATGTGGCTCTTATGGTCACCTTGGGCTCCCTAGCACCCTTCTGTGTCATCTCGTGACCTCCTGCCGCAGTTCACTATGGTTTCGTGAAGAGCTGAGCTGGTTGAAGACTATGGGCAGATGTTAGAGCATTCTTGGCAGAGATCCCACACTGAGGAGGACAACTTGGCTGTGAGAACTCACTATGGTGACTATCAGAGTGCATTCTCCTTGAAAAAGACAAGAGTTCTTGTCAAGGACTACTGCTGCAAACAGTAGTAGCAGTAGCAATAGCAGTAATAGTACTGTTGCAAGCAAGAATTGGACACCTCAGCTATTTCACACCTGTGCTAATTGACAGCATTTAGTAGTGTTTCTAGCAAAAGAAATGAAAGATTTACCCCCAACTGAGCCATATTTAACTGTACCTGAATAAACACTGTTGTGTAAATGGTGTTTTGAATTGTTTCTTTTTATGGACAAAATTCTGCATATCTCTCTGCATAGAACCAGTAATTTGTAGTTTTTACTAAGTCACGGTTTGTGTACAGAATTCTAACCATGAGCTGTTGACCTATCGGAACCATTCTGAGAGTTCTGTACATAAACCGTGACATAGTTAAAACTCCAAATCACCGGGTCCATGAAGAGAAATGTAACAGACTGCTGCCCATAAAAACAAAACAATACAGTTTTTCACATCGCCTTTTATTTAGGTACAGTTATATATGGATCATTTGGGCTTATGGATATCATTTCTGTAAATGGGAACATTATAAACAGCTGCCAGTTCGAAATCATTTCTTCTGCTCTTTAAATCCTGTCTGTGGTCTGAAAAGGCTTTTTTTTTTCCCAGAGAAGTGTAAAGTGTTTAGCTGATTCTTCCTTGACAAGATGTCCTCCATTTCGACTGAGATTGCCTCAAGTGACTTGTCATGGGTTGGTGGTATCCAGGGTAGGAGGGGCACTGATGATCTGCTTTCTTGGGCTGAGTTCCAGCCGACTGTAGAAGAGGTGGTCCAGATGATTTCAAGTTTGTGCCCCACTTACTGTTTGCTGGATCCTGGGCCTACTTAGCTGCTTGTTGGTAGTCCCGAATCCCTAGGGTCAATGTATACCAAGATTGTTGGGTGTTCCCCGAAGGCAGGGGGATTTTTCCACCAGCTCTGAAAAGGGCAGTGGTGAAACTCCTCTTTAAGAAACCATCTTCGTACCCAGATAATCTGGTCAACTACAGGCCTGTTACAAACCTTCCCTTTCTGGGGAAGGTTATCGAAAATGTAGTCGTGGTGCAGTTTGAGGCTCGCCTGGAGCAGTATAACATCTATGAGCCTCTCTAGTCGAGGTTCAAGTCCTGTCACAGTACTGAGAGTGCTCTCATTAGAGTGATACATGGTGTCCTCATGACAAAAGACTATGGACTTGTCTTGTCAGCATTTGACATGATAGACCATGGTGTGCTGATTGATCGCCTGAAGAACTATGTGGGAGTCACTGGCACAGTTTTATGCTAGTTTGAGTCCTACATCACCAGGAGATTGCAGCAGGTAGCCCTAGGTAATTATATCTCTGGGGCAGCTGTGGTATCCTGTGCAGTTCCACAAGGCTTGATCTTGGCACCTATGTTATTCATTGTGCACATGTTGCCACTGAGTGAGTTCATCAGACACTATGGGGTTGAGTTCCACAGGAGTCCTGTGAAATCCTGACACTCACTTTCCCAACTTACAATAGTCCGACACTGATTGCCTGACACTAGAAATTTGCCCACAGTGGAGGTGATTATAATAAGTATGGGGGGTGCGAAGCCCCCTAAAACATAAAATTACCTCCGCGATGGGCAAATTTCTAGTGTCTGGCAATTGGTGTCAGTCTATTGTAAGTTGGGAAAGTATGTTTCGGGATTCTGTAGTAGACCCGATCACTGCTATGCAGATGATACTCTACTCTATTTCTCTTGCACCCCAGAGGGGTTATATGCAGTTTCGGTGCTAGGGTGGTGTCTACAAGAAATCAATGACTGGATGGCCTCCAATTGGCTGTGTGCCTGTGTCTCAAGCCAGGCAAGACAGAGGTTATGGTTATTGATCCAGGTTGACATCAGTTGGCAATGACGAGTGGTACCTTCTCTTGCCATTGGTGAATGGTCGGACATTTCGACCTGCAGATGTGGAGAAGAATCTGGACATTGTTCTGGACTGTAAGTTGACACTAGAACAACAGGTGTCAGTGGCAGTCAAGAATAGCTTTTACCATCTGCATAATATTTATTTTATTTATTTTGTTTTTGTTACCGGGTGAGTACCATAGCCAAAACATGACTATTTTCAGGCATGACCCAGGAGGTTACAATGACACAGGAACTACTGTAGTTTCAGGGTGAGACGTAGGAAACCAATTTACAGCACACGAGTGAAATAAAAACAAGATAGGACAAGAATTCAATAATACAATGACAGTAAATTGTAAAAACATAACCAGTTAGAGGAATCTAGTTAGGGGTGAGAATGCAACTAAGACATAAGTACAAGTAGAAGTACAAAGAACTAAATGATGGAATAGGTGGAGATAGACGCAGGGAGGAAAACTGCAGAAAATTCAGGGGGGTTGAAGCAGGAGCAGGAGGCCTGGCTAAAGAGGAACGAGCGATATTTGTTTTTGAACTGAGCATGACTGGAAGCAAGGAGAACATCAAGAGGCAGGGAGTTCTACAGTTTGGTCACTGAGTGGGAGAAGGCTAGGTCACCTTTGTAAGATTTGCTCCTGGGAACAAGCAGCGATTTATTGGCTGACTGAAGGCCAAGGGAGGAGGGTAGTGGAGATAGCAAAGAGGCAAGCGAGACAGGGATATCTGCTCTAAGAATATTGCCAGTTGGGGAGGCTAGGGCATGGGTATGAGCAGAAGAGGGTGGTAGCCAGTTTAGAGTAGCATAGAGCTGGCAGAGGTGTTTAGACCAAGAGGAGGCAGAGGCATATCTACAGATACTGTTGTAGGTGACATCCCATTACCTAAGAAGGGTTTTAGATGCATTAAGGTAGGTTACAACCCCATAGGATAGTGACAGCAGCAACATTCCACGGGCTATAGTGAGTCTAGCAGACTGCGTAAGGGCATAGCTAGTTTTTTGGGCAACCCCAATCTTAGAGTTTACTGATTTACATGTTGATGTGATGTGCTTATCAAAGTTAAGATTTTCATCAAGGAGGACTCTGAAGTATCTAAAATAGTGTACAGATTCCAGAAACAAGCCATCCTGAGCAGATATCTTGAACTGTGCTTATTTGGCTTTTAATTTGATGGTAGAGCCAAACAGCATTGTTTGCATTTTAGCAACATTAAGTATTTAGCTTATGTCGGCCTAGCCAAGACTGGATAGACATAAAAGCGGAGGAGAGAGTAAGGTTGATGTGGAATATATCCCTATTACTGCAGTACAGAAGTAAGTCATCAGCTTATAAGACTGAGGAGCAGTCAGGGATAGAGGACGAGATACTGTTAATAAAAACAGAAAAGAAAGGGGCCTAATATAGATCCCTGGGGAACTCCAAGATTAATGGATCTAGGGTCAGACAAGGCAGAGTTGAATTTAACAGTCTGGGTACTATTAGCAAGATAGCTATTAAACCATGTCACTGAGTGGGAGGAGAAGTTGAGGGCGAGGAGGCTATCTAGGAAAAGTGGACAATCAACAAGGTCAAACGCCTTGGTAAGGTAGATGAAAACACCACCGGTAAGGAGGCCAGAGTCCATGGCAGCTAGAGTATCATTTGTGAAGTGGCGCAAGGCAGTAGAGGTGCTATGCCCTTTCTGAAAGCCATGTTGAATAGGTGACAGGAGATTATACTTGGTTAGGAATTCAGTGACTTGGATTAATACTAACTTTTCAAGTATTTTGCTCAATACTGATAGTATAGTGATAGGCCTATAGTTTGCAATATCTTTTCTGTCACCCTTCTTAAAGACTGGTGTGACTTTAGCCATTTTCCAGATATCAGGAATGATGCCATTACAAAGGGAGAGAGTTAGGATCCAGGACAGAGGCTGGGCAATACATGGTGTGGCCTGTTTTAGAGGTTTTGGCTCAATGTGACCAGAACCCACACCAGTATTATCGGAAATGGAGTTCAATAGTCTGAGAACTTCAGATTTAGATATGGACTTAAAATAAAATGGAGGGTGCAGACCAGATGGAGTTGGGGGAGAAGGTTGATGAGGGGGTTGAGAAGGGAGGAAAGACGACGTGAGGCTAGACGGATCTGAGAATTGCTTATTAAAAGCTTCTGCAATGGTCTTAGGATCATTGCAATGGACTCCATCAATAATCATTTCATTGATAGAGAGAGAGTTTGTTTAGACCCTAAGAAGGTTTTCACGTGGGCCCAGAATTTCCTGGGGTCATCAGATGCATCAAGTAAAAGTCCCTTGCAGTAAGAGCTCTTTGCAAGCCGAATTAGTTTTATACATGCATTCCTGTGAGCCCTATAGGTTTTGTGGTCAACTTGGAGGCGGATTTTCTAAAACGCCTCCAACTCTTGTCTCTGATCCATAGTGTGGCTAGCAGATTTTTATGTAGCCACCTTGTGGGTTTAACTCGGACTTGACGGGTCACAAGGGGTGCCTACTCTGAAGGGCAGAAAATTGGTCCAAAAAATAGTCAAGCGCTACCTGAGCATCCTGGGACTGATAAAGATAGGACCAGTCAGTGGACGATACTTCATACAGGAACTTAGCCTGATCCAAGTTCGCATAGTTCCTAAAAGTAATAAAGCGAGGCAGCTGAGGCATGGAAATGGAATGTTACCACACACAGAAAGTGGGGGAATGGTCCAATATAGCATCCGGTAGAATACCAACAGTCACATTTCTGTCTGCCCTATTGGTTAAAACCCAATCAAGTAGTGTGCTAGATGTTGCATTAGGGGTTATCCTGGTGGGCATAGTTATGATTTGGTGCAGGTCATAGCTTTGGACTAAAAATAGGAGTGAGTTTTGGGTCTTTCCAAGCCAGTTCAGATTAATATCGCCAAGAATAAGTAGTTTACTATGGCCAGCAATTTTTACTGAGTCTTCCAAAAATATAGTGAACCTGGCTATTCCACTCTGGGTCGGGTTATATGCAACAACTATGTGTAGATTTTTGCTCCCATATGGAGGAGGGCATGAAGGGATTCAAACATGGAGACTGAGAGGCTTTTTGTAGGAGGGATATTTAGTTGCTCTTTATAAAACAGTGCAACTCCCCCACCCCTCTTGGAAGACAATCTGTCATTCCTGATGAGATTATAGTTACTTAATGAGCAAATCGAGTCAGGGTTATTAGGCTTGAGCCATGTCTCATATATACATAGTACATCAGGGTTATGGGTGGAGACCAAGCTTCCAGCTCAGTGAAATTTCACGTCAGGCTCCTAATATTTAGATGAGCTATGCGGAGACCTGCAGTAGTAGCCCAGGACGCATCAGTGCAGTGCTGATTAGGAGAGGGACCAGGGTTCACTTCAACATCACCCGCCAACAGGATAGTGAGTAACAGAAGATACCAGAGTTTACGATGACTAAAATGAGTAATAACTGTGGATTTTGTGTGAAGTTTAAGAAATAGGTAAGTGGTCACGAGATACCTAAAGAACCTTGGAATGACCAGTGGAGTGAGGTTTGGACAGACATTCACTCTGACCAGCATGTTTGAGAAGTAAAAGTCTTGAACAGGGTAGTGCTGCCAGGAACTAGGATAGGAGCCTGGGACCAAAGAGAGCCTTGCTAGTGTAAGTAGCAGCAGGCTGGCTATCAAAGACAGCAGTACAGTATTGGCCATGATTTACCAAATTGCACACAAAGATAGAACTCTTAAGAGAGGGACCAGAACTGAGTACAGGAGCAGTTTGCGTGCAAGCACTCTGAAATATTATCAATGAGCACTTGTCACAGTTTCCAGAAATGCCCCTAGTGGTAAGATCTTATGAGGAGCAAATGGCAGATCAGTGTGTTAGTCATATGAATGAAACTGACTAGAACTTAACTATATAGGGTGGGAGGGAGGAGAGCCAGCGCAAAGTGACATCGGGTTAACGGCTGTGCTTACAAGCGCCAAGCGAGTTAAAGTTCAAGCTCCAGAGTGTCGGGTTCAATATCTTGCTTGGCTGAAACAAGCAGTCTCCTGATCACCGGACCACCAGGGACACTGGGCAGAGAGGTCTCAGGGCCATGGAGGATCCAGGTTGTGCCCGAGGCGGGTGGGGAGATCCCAGGGGCGACAGGAGGGGAGCGAGGTTAAGAAGGGAAAGCTTGTAGACGGGCTGTATAGAGATAAAGGAAATAGGTCGGGTATAGTCAGAAGAGATTATGATAAGCTGAGTCAGGACAAAGGGATCAAGCCACATCTTGCGCCAGCCAACTTTGAGACAATAATCTACACCTTTGTCACTTCCAGAAGGATTATTGTAATACCCTTTACTTGGGGCTAGCTAAAGGATTGCTGCAATGTCTGCATTTGGTCTAAAATGCTGTGGCCTGACTGGTGATGGGAACTTCTTGAAGGGACCATATTTAACCAACACTGCACAATAGGCACTGGCTGTCTGTGAGGTGGCACATCGCAATCAAGGTATACTTGTTAACATTCAAGGCCCAACATGGTTTGGTCCAAGCTACCTGAAAGACCTCTTGATGCCTTACCCTCCCATCCACCCTCTCTGATCCACCAGTGTGGGTTTGTGTCTGGTACCCTGGTCTTGCTTAAAGCAATCAGAGGACAGAGCCTTTGGGGTTGCTGCCCCTCTCCTTTGGAACTCTTTGCCGTGGGGAATTAGATCTGCTCGCAAGATGGGGGCTTTTAAGCAACAACTGAAAAAAATATTTTTCTGCACAGGCCTCCCCAGAATTACGCCATGATAGCTATTTATTGTTTACTTATTACATTTATATGTTTTGCTGAATTGTTTGAGGTTATTTTAACACTGTAAGGCACTCTGAGCCGTTTGTATAGAAGATGAACAAATAAAATTGCCTTGCCTTGTGACTAGGGCACTGGCAGGGTATGGAGGCCTTGTGAATTGGGGTTGGGGGTTACCCATAAAATCGTACAGTTGGAACTTGGAACCCACATGGTCTAAACGGACACTGCGTGGACAGGGTAATGTGGTGCAATTGAAAACCACACTAGATAAAATGAACAAACTCTGATCTTGCACACGACATTTTGACCACGCTGTTTTCAACCGCGCATCTCTCCCTGCATGATATTGATGGGATACCTGACTTGGACACTGGCAAGGTACAGAGGCCTTGTGACTGGGGCATTGACAGGATACAGAGGCCTTGTGATTAGGGCACCAGCAGAGTGCAGAGGCCTTGTGACTGGGGTACTGGCAGGGTAGAGAGACCTTTCCGACTGGGGCACTGGCAGGGTACAGCGGCCTTATGACTGGGGCACTGGCAGAGTACAGACCTTGTGACTGGGGCATTAGCAGGGTATAGGTACCTTGTGACTGGGGTACTAACAGGGTAAAGATACCTTGTGTTTGGGGTACTGGCAGTGTACAGAGGCCTTGTGATTGGGACACTAGCAAGGTACAGAGGCCTGGTGACTGGGGTACTGGCAGGGTAGAGAGGCCTTGTGACTGGGGCATTAGCAGGGTATAGATACCTTGTGACTGGGGTACTGGCAGCTTACAGAGGCCTTGTGATTGGGGCACTAGCAAGGTAAAGAGACCTTGTGATTGGGGCACTGGTAGGCTACGGAGGCCTTGTGACTGGGCATATAGGCAGAACGTCAATCTAGAATATATTGGCAGCTTCGTGTAACTGATCGGGTACAAACTGGGTGCATATTTCTTTTCAGTATGGGTTTTTTGTCATATAGTGTAGCTTTTCTTTTTTCTTGCTTCCCTTGCATTCTTCCAGGCATATACCTTGCATTAGGATAGATACCCTGTTCAGTCATTTAGCTATCATTTGGATGGTAAAGTTTTTTTGCTTCCCTGTTTTTCCTTCCACACACACCCTCCATTCTCCCTGTGGCATGAGCAGTGCCTTAATCAGCTTTGCATGCACATAGTGCTCCTGGGATGAGAGCATGCTCCCTGGCCTAGTTGCTATGCTGCTGGAAATTGCTGCCAACCCTCCCCGACTGATGTTTGCTGTCACATGGCAACTATCTCAGTGTGCCCTGCTTCCAGATATGGCAACCAATGCTCTTGTCTTAACTCAGATTGCCTACATGGCAGTGCAATGTGCTCCCACTGAGTCACTAAGGCTGCCCTTTCAGTAAAGGGTTTTATCCCCCACAGTTGTTGAGAGCTATTAGAATCCCACCCCTACCTCAGACAACCTCCCAGCCCCAGAGCTGGTCAACGATCAAGCAACGTGGGGTCTGAGAACACCATGGGGTCATCATCGGACACTAACAGGATTTTTCACATCCTCTCCACCTCATGCCCTGCCACCTTTTTCAGGCACTATTTTCACATCTGTGGTCCACAACTTGCTTATGGCAGAAGCTGGACCTGACATGGGGTTGGTGCAGGAGCAGAAAGTGGTGCCTCTCTTACCCCTCCCTTGGTCCAGGAAGCACTGATGGCCAGCAGCCTCCTTGATGCTACGGCCGTTTTAACAAGTGGGGACCGGGGGCCCATTACAAAATGCAGCTTGCCTGCATAGTAAGGAAGCATGCTACTGCTTGGCAAGGTAGCATCTTGCCACAGTTCATTTTTACTGGGGCATTGCCTCCTGTGGTCCCTGCCGGGAGTCACCCTTTTGTGTCTGTTGTTCCATTTCTCCGTCGGCTGCACCTTTGGGGTGCTGAAGGTTTATAAATGCAGCTGTAAAGCATGGTATAAGGCCTCATTGGCTGCAGGGAGTACTAGGGCAGCAACAGTGAGGTGCCACATCCCTTGCAGAAATACAAGTGCACAGCATGTGTGCAGCATGCACGCTGCATACTTATCTGATCTGAACTGGCCCTGATCCTGCAGGGGTCGTGGAAAGAGACACCAAAAACTGCAGTCCCTGCATGACAGACTTTGGTGCAGCCGACAGAGAAATGGAACAACAGACACAAAAGGGTGACTCCCAGCAGGGACCACAGGAGGCAATGCCCCAGTAAAAAAATAACTGTGGCAAGATGCTACCTTGTCCAGCAGTAGCATCCCACCTACAATTGTAACATGGTCCTCCAACAAAGACTGCTCTACTGGTCCCCAGATCAAGAACTACTCATGGTCAGTGGTCCTTCTGCTACAGAGCCCCATCTTGGTTTAACTCTCTCCCTGCCCCCATCACCAATGCCACCACTATCTCCAAATTCAAAACCACCCTTTGAAGCCAACTCCTCAACACTCGTAGCTGCTCCTGTCTCTGAATGAGGCCAGACCTTGACCTCTCCACTCGTGACAATGCCCACCGGGTGGCTCTCCACCTAGCCCACCCCCCTCCACCTCTTCCCAGCACACCATACCTAAGTATAACCTGGCCAGTGCCTGCTGTCTTGTGGTAATGCCAGTAGATTGCTCAACATATGAAACCAACTTGTGTAAGACCTATTTCAATTACTTGTACCCTGTAACTCAAATGTATTTTGTTTGACCACAGAGTGACATGGTGCCTCTGATGAACGCCTATTTGAGAAAACCTGTACTATGTAACCTAAAATGCTATGTATGTCCTCAATGTGACAAGGTACCTTTGGAAACGAGCCCCTGGCTCAAAGGTTGTAAACTGATTCTCACAAATAAATAAATAAAAAAAATAGATAGAGGAGTGGCATTTGTTGAGGAATTGCAGACAGGGGAAAATGGTAAACAGAGGGAAGAGGACAGACGTTTTTTTGATTTTGAGAGCCTGCTATGAAAACATTGATTTCTACAGCACGTTATCATGAACTGTTTGACATCTGTGTGGACTGGATTAGCAGAGTGTTGTGCAACTGAAGAAGGTAACACCGGCTGGCTAAGAACAAAATCTGGAAACTCAATGAAGAGAAATATGATGCATGCAATTATTCAAAAATATAAAATAACAAATAGTGTGTAATATATGGAGATAGCCTAATAATACCATCCCATCCCATACAAAAAATTCCTTGTAATACCACAGTAAAGAAAGTGATAATACCATCGTTCCAAACTGATAATACTGTTGTTCAGAAGTGATAATACAATTCGTTCCACTCCTGAACGATAGTATTATCAGCAGCAATCAGCACCAAGAGTGCAATCACCTGGCCACTTGAAGCGCGAGCACTCTTTCAAACCGAAAACAGTTTCCTGACAGAAACACTGCTCCTCGGTCGCAGTGCGTAACAGCAAACAGTAAAAATGGAACCTAATACCAGTCATGCCACCGAAGACAGAATACGCTTTGTAAAAAACCAGGAGAACCCTAACACCATAAAAAAAAATGAATTTCGACTTAAAGCTCCTGCAAACATACCTGACAAAGCAAGGTGAGTCACGGTCCATCAAAGCTATTCCCATAGAACAACTAGACTCCATCCTCGCTAAATTTTTGTTCCACTTAAAAAAGCAAGACGCTCTGAATATGAGCCTAGCACATTACGAGGTGTCCTGGGAAGCATTGACATACACCTACATAAAATTAATTATCCCACCTCAATTTTCCAAAGTCCTTCCACAGTATTCAAGCAAATGCTAGAGACACTAACCGCTAAGCAAAAATATCTAAAAAAACTTGGAATGGGTAACCGGCCAAGGCAAGCAGAAGCCCTAACAGAAACAGACATCAACTTACTGTACACATCGGGCACTCTAGGTTCCGACTCCCCCACAGCACTCCTTCACATGCTCTTCTTCAACATAGGGCTACATTTCGCCCTACGAACAAACGAGCAATACCTCCTCCGCTGGGGCGACATAGTTTTAAATAAAGACAGCCAAGGAAATGACTACCTCAAGTACCATGAACGCCAAACGAAAACTAGAACAGGCGTAAACATAAGGGATATAAGGCCAGTACACCCCAGGCTATACCGCAACACCACAAATCCAAGCAGAGACACAGTAAGGGCCTGTGAAAAGTATGCCACACAAAGGAACCCTGCCATGCTACAACCTGACGCTCCCTTCTGAAGCTGAAACCAACCAGCTTATGGTTCAGAGCCATGACAATTGGAGAGAACAAAATTCGTAGCATTATGAAAATGCTACAACAATCTGCAGGGCTCCCACCAGAAAAACGAATAACTAATCATAGCACAAGAAAAACGGCTATACAATTGCTGATTGACTGTAATGTGTCCCCTACTGATGTTGCCCAAGTCTCCGGTCATAAAACATCCAGTCAATTAACAATTACAGTACCTTGACTGAGGTAAAGCAACAGAAAATATGTGCCATCCTCTCCGGTGAACAACCCAGCACTTCCACAGCTCGTCCAGCACCTCCTGAATTTGAAGAACCCAGACCTGACACAGCGACTAACTCCATTGCAGTCCCACAGGAAATGACAACACAGATGTCCTCCAAAAGCTCCCACATCTCTGCTACTGCAGGCAACATATTCGGTTCCCACTGCAATTTTTTTGGCAACGTCGCGATCAACATCCGGAAGTCACCACCCCCACCAAAGAAGCGACGATTCGTCATGTACTCGGAGTCCGACTCGGACTAGCACGTCTTGCATGCTCAAAAAAAAAAAAATGTAAAAGTTAACTGTTTAATGTTTTGTTAGCCACAATCATTGCCTCATCAATTACCTCAAATTCTGGACTACTTTACTCATTCTTCATCCTGTTCCTGATCTCACAACAGACAAACCATCAGCTTGCACCAAAGGTAAGGAAAAAACTATTCCTGTTCCATATATTACAAAAAATAACAGATAGCTAAGTATATTTTCTGTAGGAGAATACCATCTCGAGGGTTTTGGGGACTTTTGGTACCTCTGCAGCTTCGCTCTCGAGCTACCAAGTCCCCAAAACCTCTCGATGGTATTACTGCCTTGTAATACATACTTAGCTATTCATTATTCTATTTATAATATGTGGAAATTCCTAAACTTATGCAATATTAGATTGGTTTAAACATCATGGGATTTGATAGCATGTTGTTTTGTAATTTGTTGTAAAAAAACAGCAGTAAAGCAGAATCAATGCTAATTAAAACTACGCTTAAAAAATAGTATTTTGCAAGTCTGACTCAAAAACTGAAACTGAAGAGGCAGTCCAGATATATAAGGGGTGCAAGTTCCACCAATGAGAAGCAGTGGCGGCAAACGCTCCCATCTCTTGCAGGCTTGTTGCTGGGAGTGAGGTTTGCCTGGGGGCTAAGGATAATCAACTGGATAAGATGTGTTCAGAAATGTACCACCAAGAGCTTTTACCAACAACAGCATGTAAACGTATTGCTGAGAACTGCTGTTTTTTTTCCCCCCATGGAGATTTTTCTGCCTGGTTGCACACTGTTGTAGAGATATACCTTAGTCCAAGGGCTATACCCAGATCAGGCCATTGTCACCCTCTCCCACTGGGTCCCTGTTCCAGTCTGACTTTTCCCACAGCTTCTCTACAGCAGGATCTCCAGAGGAAGGATCATCCCTCACCCCACCTCCAGGTTGTTCACTGTGTGGAATAGGATCCAGTGGTGGCCATCCAAGGACCCAAAGGGCCCAGAAGCCAGCCTTCATACAAACAACATAACAGGTTTTTCTCCCTGCATGCCAATCCCTCTGTCCTCCCCTGATGTGGGCAGAACTTTTTTTCTTGCAAGACCTGGCAGCACCTAATGACATCCTGTGGAGACAGCAAACTCCCTTGGCCCACAGCAGAGGTTACTGCAGCACTGATTTCCTGATGCCCTCCCAACTAACTGTAGTGCACTGCTGAGTGGCCTGGCTCTCAGTGCTTTGTCCCAAGCTCAATCCCAAACTCAGGTCACCCACACAGCAATGCTGCTGGACCACTAGGGTGGCCTACTAAGAATTGTTTTAACTGTCACTGTCATTTACAATGGTTCTGTGGCAAGCAAGTGCATAAAAACGCATACACCATGTAAGCCACAGTGTGCATTTTTATTTTTGAGGGACATTTTGTCCAAAAAGGACACTGTTGCCTCGCCTTCTGATGTAATAATACTATTTTTGTACTCTGTGTAAGCAAACCATTATGCAGAAATGCATAGAACAGAGTGTTGCTGTAGTTTTCTCCAATGTTTAACACAGAATTGAGGTATAGATCTGTAGAGTAACAAACTGGGTTATGTATATAACTGGGGGGATAAGTAGGATTCTATAACATCACCGACTCCCCGGCTGCCCTGGCCGGTACCTTCTCAATGCCTGCATCAATGCTACCAGACTTGCAAAGTCCAAGTATTTTGCATCCACACTCCTGAACAACCATAATCACCCCTCAAAGTTCTGGAAAGTTATGCACTCCAATTTATCTGTTTTGTCTCAGTCCCCCACCCTCAAAGCTGGCAACTGTTTCACCTCTGACCCTTCTGTTGTTGCATCTTCCTTTAACTCCTACTTCACCACTGGTGCTCTTTTCCTCATCTCCTACAAGCTCTCCACTCACTCTCCTCTTCCGTTGCCTTCCCCCATGCACTCATTCTCATTCTCTCCCATCACTCTGTCTGCTTCCCTAAAGGCCATCCTTTCTCCTAACCCTCACAAGGGCATAAGCCAGAGCCCTGATGTTCTTGATCTTGAGTTTCTTCATCTATCTGCTCCTTCCATCACCTTCCCCATTACCCACCTTCTCAATCTCTCCTTCTCCTCTGCCACTGTCCCTGATAACTGGAAACTGGCTGTCATCACCCTCCCTAAATAGGACAATTCTTCCTCTCCTGGTAACTACCAACCTCTTTCTCTCTCTCTCTCTGTCTCTCCTTCCTACTCTAGCTAAGTTACAGGCACACCTTGTTCTCTCACAGCTTTCTTCTTCCTGTGACTCCTCCTCCTCTTTTCCAGTCTGGCTTCAGGAAATCCCATGCTACATCCACCTCCCTCCTCCAGCTTCCTGACTCCATACTTTCAGGTATGGACCAGGATCTGATCACCTCCACCATCTTGGCTGACATGGTCAAAGCCTTTGACACTGTTGCCCACCCCATCCTTCTGGACAAGCATCTGGCAACAGGCCTCTGTCTCCTCAGACAACTGGTTCCGTTATTACCTTGAGGGCAGGTCTCAGGCTGTCTGGATCAGAAGCACCCTATCCGCTCTCTCCCCATTTGCTCTGGCATCCCACAATGGTCTGTCTTTGACCCCATTCTCTTTTTTGTACTCCTGAAAAACCTCCCTACTGCCTGCTCTTCTGCGTCTATTCACATGTATCCAGATGACACACTGCTCTTTGCCTCTGGCTCCTCTGTCCCTGACCTTACTGCCCAGCTACAACTTGACTTTGACAATATTCATTGCTGGTTCTGGTCAAACCAAATGTCACTCAATGCCAATAAAATGGTCTTCATGACCTTTGGCTTCCAATAGAGGTTTACAAGGCTCACACTCCTTCACATCATCCCACACCATGTATGGTGACGCGATTGAGGATGTCTCCTCCTTTAGGCACCTCGGGGTCTGGCTGGATTGCCATCTCAATTTCTCAGCACGCATTGATGCTATCCACCTTAAGTTCCATCCCAAGCTTGGTGCACCCTACAGGAATACAGTGTGTGTTCTGCTTCCTGCCTGTCATGAAATTGGTGACATAGCCTACAGCGCAACTGTCAAAACCACTCTTGCCAGACTGGACTCCCGCTTTCACTCCTGCCATTTTGCTTTGGACTGTCTCCCTTACACCCACCACTGTTTTTACTCCTCCCTCCCTCTCCCTCTCCTCCCTTGATACCAGGCCCCTCACCCATTATGCCTCCATGTCCAAATTTTGGTTTGGTTGCCTCTCCCCCTTACCTGCTACCCACTCAGTAGCACTGTTTCTCATTCCCCGTTTATCTGCACAGGAAGTCTGCTGCAGACCAAGCTGCCTTCTTTTATTGAGTCCCTAAACTCTGGTCCTTTCTTCCTCTGTCCATCCTCTCTGCCAGTTCTTCCTTCTGTCTTAAGTCTCCTTTTTGTGACTTTACAACTCCCTACTGCAAGTGGCCGCCCCCAGACCTTAGCTGCCTCCACCCCTCCACTGATTGCCCCAGTCCTGATATGCTTTTGAGTCCCTCCTCCCAATATACCCCAAATGAGTTGTTTCACTTTGCCTGTCCAAGTGTAATTAGCTACCTTAATGCACCTTGTTATACTGTTTTCATCCTGCACTGAGTATTGGTTTTTACATCTGTCATGTTTGGTACCTTGCTCCATTTGGGTATGCTGTATTGCTTGGCACTAACCACAGCTTATGCATGTCTGCTAATGTACTATTTGTTCTTGCACCTTGTATTACTTCCTCCCCCCTCCCATGACACATCTGGAAACCAGCTGTTATCAGCTCAGTCCTTCCTGGTAAAACCTTTGAAATAAACTGACTCACCTTGGGTTCTCCACTGCAACAGTGTCCTCGTCTCAAAATGACCTCTTGGGGAGAACTCAGATGGTCTGCTCCAGAGGGGCCACTTCCAAATCTTTGAGCATATCGTGCATTGTCCACCAAGGGCCATCCCCAGGCCCATTCTGTTCTCCTTATGTAACCCCTAGATGGCGCTATCCCAGGGGCTACTACCCCTGCCTGATTTGCCACTAACAGGTTGAGGGGCCTGGATCCAATGGCGGGTGCCTCCACCCAGAGGTCAGGGTTTGCAATAGTTAAACTAACTTGGTCACAGCCCTCTGGGACACTGCAACCCCTTCTTCCCACTAGTGGCCCACACAATATATCAGAATTACCTTCACAGTATACACTTACCCCAGGTCTGGTTCCGGCACTGGGACCTCCTGTGAAATGAGATACAGTGCAACAATCACAGTACAGTACTTTAACATAGACAAATACCTCAGGCAGTATAACTTTGCTGAAACAAGCAGCTCTGATTTATTTAGGGATATAACAAGGACAGGGAAATCAGGTTAATTAGCTTATCACTCTAATAATCTACCTATGGCTCTGTGCACAGGCCTATCCCTATCCAGTTACTGTCCCTGGGTACCCAAGCCCTAGTGGCTAGTCAAACCGTGGCAGCTGGTGGGGCCCTTTCACACAGAGAAAAGGAAAATTAAACAGTCAGCAGTACAGTAATTCCATTTGGATTTAATGTGGCAATTCAACAGGGCGACCCTGAATTAGTACTCACGACCTCCAAATAAGATAGGGTCCTTCAATATCAGCAGGGCTACTCTTGAGCTCAAAGAGACTCTTCACACATTTATATGGTAAAAAAAAGAGTACTATACCAGGCAGGCTGCTTCTCTATCCGATCTAATTACTGCACAATACCGGGAGAACACACAGCAGATTCAGTTCCTGACAGACCAAGTGCAATTCAATAATTTCTCCAGTCTTCTACAGGTGAGCCTGGTTTCTACTCTTCAGAGATCCTTTGATTCTTTTCACAGGACCTGATTCAGTCCTAACAAGCAGTTACACAAGCTGCAGACCCGGAACTCTGGGCCTTACACGCGTTTTTTGACTAAAACTGCACACTGAAAAAACACAGGGCTCCTTCCTTCTTCACTGCCAAAGCTCAACTGAAACTCCAACCGACAAAACCGGGCACTTCCTTTAAGTTCCTCCCAGTTCTTGACTGGATTGGTTGTCATTCACAATAGACTGCTGCTGTTGGTCCAAAAAGGCACTGAAGTCTAAACTACATCTCCCAGAGTCACTGCCCATACAATCCTCTTGTGGCTGGCTCAGATTATGAGTCAAGTTCTGATTCGTCCAAGGCACCATTTTAGAGCTAGCTTACCCCACACTGATTGGTCCAGTTCAGCAGTTCAAAACTAGAATGGGAACTAGCAGACACAGTTCTGACTGCAAAGAAAGCAGGTTAGACAAACTGTAATTTCATTATTACTCTAAATAATTTCTGGCAAACAGTTACATCTTTCAGATAGGTTCCTTTGCACTCCTAGTGACTGCAAAAATGAAGTGAATTGGCAGCAGCTCGAGTGGTACTCAGAGAAGCACACAGTCCCCCCATACAAACTAATTATGTCTGCAAGCAGACAGCTCTTAAAGAGACAGTACCAGAGGCTCTAAAAACACTCACTGATAAATGGCTTAAATGCCAAACACCATTCAGGCTTGGAGCATTCAAGCAAGCTCCTGGAAGTCTTTTGGGAACCCCCATTTGCAGGGGGGTTACACCCTTCCTGGCCTGGGAAAGCTTGATGTCCGCGTCAAGCAAGTACCCTCATAAGTTTCAACTGCAACCATATACATTTGCATTAGGCTCGCACATGTAATCATCAGTCAATATATCATTTTACCAAGAACACATTTCTGAAACATTGCAGTACGTCACTCTTTACACAGTATTACATACACATTGTACCATAACTCAAGTTATTACCTCTTGTACATGAAACCTGAAGAGAGGGCCCTTCCCTATCAGTTACCTTGGGGCTGGATGGGGCAAGGGCACCATACTTAGAGGGCAACACAAGTAACTTGGAGTTAGCACTGATGCTCAGTTTGGGCAATGAGCTCAGGACACATACACTCCTTTATGGACAACATTGAGAGGCAAATCCACAGGCCTCCCAAGGGAATCATAACTGAGGTGCACCACAGGCTTTACAGCTCGACCAGTCTTTCTAGGGGAACTGTTATAGTCTCTGCCTCTGAGACTCATTTTCAGCATTGTCCTCACTTGTCAGGGAGTCTCCATGGGGTAGAGAGGCTGAACTTGGGGGCACTTTCAGCTCCAGGAGTTACAGTTTCTGAGTCCACAACATTTGGCTCACAGGGAGGCTTTCGGACACTGGCAGTGGACTGTCAGGGCACTCAAATACTCTTCTTGTTGTTGTATCACCAGTCTGCCCCAATCTATCATTTCTCCCTGAAAGCTCAAACAGTTCAACCATGCACAATGATTCCATTTCATCTGATCTGATGCTTTGCACTTCACTTTCTGGGAGCATTGGCTCCAGGGACGAAGCTGGGGCTTGGACAGTCCAGAAGGCCCAGCTTCATCTCCAGTATTGACTAGGGATTGCCCCAAACAATTGGACTCAGTTCGTAAGAAGGATAGTATTCAAAGTCACTCTCACTTTCTTCTGATATGGACTGACAGCCATGCTCAACTGGGACTTGTGCAGGGAACACTTTAACTCTGCTTCTGTAGGTGCAGACTTCCTTGGTCTTTTCTAGCAGCAGCTCTAGTCACTGGTCCAGAGGGCATCTTCTAGGGGCTCAGACTCAATTAAGATTTGTCCAATGGGCAGTAAATGATTTCTATGCATTGTTTTACATCTTTTGAATTATTCTCAGGCCTTACTTTGTACACTGGCAGATCATCTAGTTTGCCCACTACAATGTGAGGGAGATGGTGCCATCTGTCAGCAATCTTGTGCTTGCCATGCAGTCCCAGATTTCTTAGCAATATCCGATCTCCCTCCTGGAGTTCCTGTCTTTCACCTTTTATCATACCTTTCTTTGTTGGCCAGATTTCTTTTGGCAGCCATGGTTTGAGCCAGTTGGTACGCATGAGTTAGCTGGGCCTTTAACTTTGCACATACTGTAAATAGTTGTCAGCTTGAACCCCATCAGGAGAGACCCCAAAACACACATCTACTGGTAGTCGAGCTTCTCTTCCAAACATCAGGCGGTAGGGGAGAATCCAGTGGCATCACTTTGGTGCAGTTATAAGCATGTACCAGGGTGCTAATTTGTTGCTCCATCTAGGCTTGTCCTTTGGGTGCAGGGTGCCTAGCATATCTAGCAAAGTGTGGTTGAAACGTTCAGGCTGTGGGTCCCCTGGGGTGGTAAGGAGTGGTTCTGGACTTTGCACTCCCCACAGAGAAGCATCTCTTTGATCAGACGACTCTCAAAAGTCTCTCCCTTGATCAGAATGGATTCTTTGTGGAGCCCCATAGTGAACAAAAGTTTTCTACAAGTACTTTGGCTACAGTGGATGCTTTCTGGTCTTTGGTGGGGAAAGCTTGGGCATATCTCGTGAAATGGTCAGTGACCACCAGCACATTACTGATATTTCTTTGATCTGACTCCAAACTTAGAAAATCAATACAGACCAGCTCCATGGGTGCACTGGTGGTGATGTTAACAGGGCAGCCCTCTGGGTAAAGCTTTCCTCTGTAAGCAGCGACTACAAGTTCGAATGTGTTGCTCCACATCAGCCCCATCTTAGGCCAATAGAATCTGGATCTCACCAAGTCAAGTGTTCTGTCTATACCAAGGTGCCCCATGTGGTTGTGCAAGGATCTCAGTACTGAGTCTCGAAGGCAGTGGGCAGCACTAGTTGTTGTTTGTCTACTTGTCCCCTCTGTCTACTGTTTCTCTGTATAACAGTTTATTGATCAGTTTCAACTTAGGACCTTCTTTGTATAACAGTGCAGTTCTCAAATCAGTGGAGCGTAATTTGGACACATCTTTCCTGCATAGAGGGCTTCTAAAGCTGCTTTGATCATGGGATCGCGAGTTGAGCCGCCGAATACTGTCATTGTCCAGCTGAGGCAGTGCACCAATGTCTATTGCAGAAAAGTGGCAATAAGCAGCAGGTATGCAATTCTCAGAGCTCCCAAGCAATCCACCATGCAGTCCACTGCGTCCGTGGACATTTGTTCCTCCCTGTCAAACTTCCGGCAGAGTGCCGAATGTCAGGTTCTGCCAATCGGACCCAATCATTCTGGGGAACAGGCCTCCGGGAGAGAGCATCAGCATCTATGTGGTTCAGACCTGCTCGGTATTCAGAGCATAGTCATATGTAGATAATGCAGAAAGCCACCTATGGCCAGTGGCATCCAACTTAGCTGAGGTCTCACATAGGTCAAAGGATTATTGTCAGTTTTACTAGTATTTTAGCCCCATACAAGTACTCATGGAATTGGTCAACAATAGCCCAGTTCAAAGCTAGGAACTCTAACTTATGTACAGGATAGTTCTTTTCGGATGGGGTCAGGCTTCTACTGGCAAAGGCCACTGGTCTCAGGCCATTCTCGTGCTCTTGGTACAACACAGCCCCAACCCTTGCAAGCTAGCATCAGTGTGCAGGACGTAAGGTTTTCTTGGATCGGCATAGGCCAGCACTGGAGCATGGGTAAGTTGATATATGATCTCATGAAAAGCAGTCTCACAATCAGGAGTCCAGTGGGCCCAAATACTTCATTCGGATGAAAATACACTCTTTCAGTCTTGAGGACGCTGACTTTTGGTATTTTTGTGGGTTGAGGGATACCCTTGAGTAAGGTTAAGTAAAGGGCGGATCACTCTTGAATAGTCCTTGATGAGCGCCGATAATAACCACAGAATCCCAGGAATCTTTGCAGTTCTTTTTAGATTTTTGGGCTGTGGCCAGGTGGTCAAGGCCTCAACTTTACTTGGGTCGGTCTCTATTCCTCGGTGGATACTATGTCCCACATACTTTACTGATGTTTGAAAGAATTGACACTTATCAATGGACAGTTTAAGGCCAAAGTCCTCCAGTCGGTCCAATACCTTAAATAATCTGCTCTCATGTTCCTCCAGTGAGCTGCCAAACACAATGACATCATCTAGGTATACCAGGCACTCTAGTAAGTTCTATGTCCCCACTGCACTCCATCAATCGTTGAAAAGTGGCTGGGGCACCTGAAATCCCTTGAGGCATCCTCATGAATTCATAGAAGCCAAGCGGACAGATAAAGGCCGTCTTCTCACGGTCCTCTGGGGCCATCGGATCTGGTAGTACCCACTGCGGAGATCCAGCACAGAGAACCACTTGCTCCCGCTTAGGCAGTCCAAAGCATCCTGAATGCGGGCATTGTGTACTGATCAGGGATAGTCCGCGTTCTAAGGTGCGATAATCCACGCACATCCTTACTGTTCCATTCTTTTTCCTCACTACCACAATGGGGAAGCATAGGGCTTCTGGATTCTTGTATTACACCAGCAGCTAACATCTCTTGCAGATGCGCTCACATCATCTATGTCAGCAGGTGCCAGGCGTCGAGACCTCTCACGAAATGGTCTTTCGTCATGCAGCCGGATATTGTGCTCAGCTCCTTGCACGCATCCTACATCCCATTCCTTTAAAGAAAACACCTGGTCTCTCTGGGCAAGCTTCTCACTGATCCTCACTTTCCATTCAGCTGGCAGCGGGGAGTCGCCGAAATCAAACAAGTCAGGCGTTACTCTGTCATTCTTCCTTGAACTCTTGCTGCTGGGTAGCACTGCAGTGTCTGCACAATGCACATTAGCCAGGATGCAACCTCTGTTTACTCGAATGTCTCTTTCAGACACATTATGAACTTGGACCATACCCTTCTGGCATAAGCATGGGCTCTAGCGGGCAAAATACTAGGCTTGTCCAGCAGTCCCTCTGGCAATTTTCCATCGCCTGGTGCATCCAACATTAATATTTTATTCTTAACATCCTTTCTGATACGGACCTCCCTGTAAGGTACACTGGGCATTTGGCGCCAGGATCAGAGACTCAGGATCCTTCTTCCATACAATTCCGACCGGTTCCTCTGGTTCTGTTTTTTCAGCATCTCTCTGTGCCTCATAGGTCTTCTTAATTAAAGCCAGAACTCTTAAAGCTCTACTAGTCTTTGACCCCTGTTTTTCATAACACAACTGTGCCAGCCTTCCGAACATATGAGCATTTGTTCCAATCAACAAAGGGACACCATCATACAGTCCAGTGGGGGACACACTAAGGCTAGGGTCTCTACTTGTTCGCCACTCCAGCCACGGAGGTGGGAAGACAGCCAAATTGGATATACCCGGAATAGGGGTAGGCCTTCACTTAACCCCCATACATGCAGTCCTTCTAATGGTTGTAAGGGCACGCTCTGACAAATGCTTCTGATACCAATCCTGGAACATAATTGTCACTTGGGAGCCACTGTCTAATACAGCTCTTGTAGACACTCCATTCACCTTTACAGTGGTCTCCATGGAGGGACCCACTATTCTGGACCAGTCTGGAGAGGCGGTAGTGGGGCCTGGGCAACTGACCTTGCCACAAAAGGACGTGAATTAGCATTTTGGTGCCCTCACTGGGATCATGTCGCACCTCTTAACCACTGATTTCTTCTCCAAGCTCTCCTTGTAGCCTATATGCAACTTTGTCAGTGTCTTTTGGGGACTGGCATCTCTTCATGTGCCCATCTTTCCCACAATTATAGCAAAACATACTTTCTGGAGTTTGAGCTGGCCGAGGCGCCACACTGGGAGCCAGGGCAGGGTATTACTAACTGGAAACCTTGGTGCCATCTCTGTCTCGGCGTGATAAGCATTTGGAGACATCTCGTCAGTTCTCCACTTCCATGGTCAAGGAATCGAGTTCGAGCTGTTATCAGCAGGAGATACATGGGTGGGTACCCCACCCCATAGCAGATGCAGTCGGATATAGGTCAGGGCCCTGTACTTGCAGGCGTGGCCTTCATAAAGGGACTGTTTTTGAATTCCTGATCTCTCTCAACAGTTCGCCCATTGTGACATATCTTTTCCTTGTCAGAGCACTCATTGACTGCCAACCTCTGCCCCTGAACTTCAATTGATGGGTCACCCTCAGTCACTCGGGTCGTAGCCGCAGCTATTGGTGCAGGTCCTCCGAGGTCGTCTTTCTCAACTCCTCGAATTTCTCTCATTAACTCATCATGGAGGGTGGGGATTCCAGTCGATCTGCCAGGCGTAACTGAAGCAACAGCAGTTCTGAGAGGGGGCAGACTTAAGGATCCTGTCCAGCCTGGTTCGGTCCAGTTCAATCGCTTGGCAAACTACCTTTTCTGAGGCATTCTTGCAACAATTTTTCAAGCCGAGATACATACACAGACAACAACTCCCTTGGTACTGTTGTGCATCTCTTACCTCCACCATAGGTCCTCATCAGAATCTGGCTCCCATACACATTCTCCAAGGCCTCAAGATAGGCCTGTGCAGTCGCTTCAGGGTTACTGGCCCATTTAGCATGGATGGTAGCAGGGCAGGACCTCGGAGGCTCTCACTAACACTTCGCTTTTGCCTTCCGAGCATTGCCATTCTAGCACTTGGGGGCAACATAGTTCATCCAGGTCTCCCAGTCATCCTCCCTTGGGGGGTGGGAGGGTGCCAGAGAAGATCCTCAACCTTCGGTAAGAGTCGTGACTAATGGCAGGTGCAGAAATAGGAGTCTGCATTGGTTCAGCCACCATTACGGGCACTGGAGCAGGAGAGGGTGTTGGGGAGGAACACTCCAGGTGGCAAGAATAGTTTCTTCAAGTCCTCCACAGTTTTCCCTCCCCAGCAACCATTCAGCAAATTTCTCCTCAAAAGTTTCAGATAGTGGTGGGGGCTGATTCCCCATGGGTCTTTACTGTCCTTAGTTATCACTCTCCAAGCAGTGAGGGCTCCTCTGGGGTAATGGTCTGTGGCACTTTGGAGCCATCTATGGGATCCTTAAACTCTACTAGGCCAGGAAAGTGTGGGTGAGCAGATTAGCATGCCGACCCACCACCACAGGGTTTTGTAAACCTTCCACCTTGGAAAGTACTCCCTGCACAGTGTCCGTATTGATACCCAGGGGATGTCCAGGATAAGCATAGCATTTTGGGGTCGATCTCCTCCCCAGTACACCACTTCACCAGCCGGCACAGCCACTTCTGTCGGGTACCCATTTTTTTCTTAACAGTGGTTCAGAATATGGCCACTAGAGGACACGCAATCCCAGCGGTGAGCTTCCAAGATGTAACCCCTAGATGGCGCTATCCCAGGGCTACTACCCTGCCTGATTTGCCACCAACAGGTTGAGGGGCCTGGATCCAATGGCGGTGCCTCCACCCAGAGGTCAGGGTTTGCAATAGTTAAACTAACTTGGTCACAGCCCTCTGGGACACTGCAACCCCTTTCTTCCCACTAGTGGCCCACACAATATATCAGAATTACTTCACAGTATACACTTACCCCAGGTCTGGTTCCGCACTGGGACTCCTGTGAAATGAGATACAGTGCAACAATCACAGTACAGTACTTTAACATAGACAAATACCTCAGGCAGTATAACTTTGCTGAAACAAGCAGCTCTGATTTATTTAGGGGATATAACAAGGACAGGGGAAATCAGGTTAATTAGCTTATCACTCTAATAATTCATTTATGGCTCTGTGCACAGGCCTATCTCCTTATCAGTTACTGTCCTGGGTACCCAAGCCCTAGTGGCTAGTCCAAACCGTGGCAGCTGGTAGGGCCCTTTCACACAGAGAAAAGGAAAATTAAACAGTCAGCAGTACAGTAATTCCATTTGGATTTAATGTGGCAATTCAACAGGGAGCGACCCTGAATTAGTACTCACGACCTCCAAATAAGATAGGGTCCTTCAATATCAGCAGGGCTACTCTTGAGCTCAAAGAGACTCTTCACACATTTATATGGTAAAAAAAGAGAGTACTATACCAGGCAGGCTGCTTCTCTATCCCGATCGCAATTACTGCACAATACCCGGGAGAACACACAGCAGATTCAGTTCCTGACAGACCAAGTGCAATTCAATAATTTCTCCAGTCTTCTACAGGGTGAGCCTGGTTTCTCTTCAGAGATCCTTTGATTCTTTTCACAGGACGGATTCAGTCCTAACAAGCAGTTACACAAGCTGCAGACCGGAACTCTGGGCCTTACACACGTTTTTGACTAAAACTGCACACTGAAAAACACAGGGCTCCTTCCTTCTTCACTGCCAAAGCTCAACTGAAACTCCAACCGACAAAACCGGCACTTCCTTTGAGTTCCTCCCAGTTCTTGACTGGATTGGCTGTCATTCACAATAGACTGCTGCTGTTGGTCCAAAAGGCACTGAAGTCTAAATCACATCTCCCAGAGTCACTGCTCATACAATCCTCTTGTGGCTGGCTCAGATTATGAGTCCAAGTTCTGATTCGCCAAGGCACCATTTTAGAGCTAGCTTACCCCACACTGATTGGTCCAGTTCAGCAGTTCAAAACTAGAATGGGGAACTAGCAGACACAGTTCTGACTGCAAAGAAAGGAGGTTAGACAAACTGTAATTTCATTATTACTCTAAATAATTTCTGGCAAACAGTTACATCTTTCAGATAGGTTCCTTTGCACTCCTAGTGACTGCAAAATGAAGTGAATTGGCAGCAGCTCGAGTGGTACTCGAGAGAAGCACACAGTCCCCCCATACAAACTAATTATGTCTGCAAGCAGACAGCTCTTAAAGAGACAGTACCAGAGGCTCTAAAAACACTCACTGATAAATGGCTTAAATGCCAAACACCATTCAGGCTTGGAGCATTCAAGCAAGCTCCTGGAAGTCTTTTGGGAACCCCCATTTGCAGGGGGGTTACACTTATTTACAGAGTCCCTCCCCCAAAGGACTGTAAGCAATGCCAGACGCTTCTCTATGTTGATGACTTGCTTCTTTTCCAGAGTGCCAAGTCCCCACCTGAAATAACCTCCATCCATATGGAATATTTCACTGCTGCCCAGAGGTAACCAACAATCTCCTACTGAATACCAAAAAGACCAAGGTAATGCTATTCGGGTCCAAGTCAAGGCTTGTCAAAGTAGCAACAGGAACAAACCCCCTGAATATTCTGTCACCTGGGGGTATCCCTTGCAAACAAATCACAACCTTCAAATACCTTGGGGACACACTTGACCCCTACTTGCCTTTTTCAGAACCCATTGGGCTGACAATCAAATGCATCAACCAAAAACTGGGGATCCATTTCCGACTAAAGGATCATATAACCCCTGACTTTGACTCATTATTGCTAGGGTCACATTACTCCCCTGCTGGTCTACTGCTTTCCCGTCTACATGCATATCTCCTCTTCTAACCTGTCTAGGCTAAACACTGTTGATAACCATATTTGTAGGTTTGCTCTAATGGCTAGATACATAGACACTGTCAGCAGATAAGGGCCTATGGCCCACCTAGTCTGCCCATTTGAGCTTGTAAGTTCCCTTTACATTTTTCTAGAAGTCTGCTGCCCTGTACCCCTGACCTCCATGCATTCTTAAATCCCATGATTGTTTCAGCCCCACCACTTCTTCTGGCAGGGTGTTCCATTTGTCCACCACCCTTTCTGTGAAGAAATTCTTCCTCATGTTTCCTCTGAATTGCCCTCCCTCCAACTTCATCCCCTTCCCTCTAGTCCTGGCACATCTTTCACTGGAAAATAGTGTATTCCTGCACCCTGTTCCTCCCTGTAAGGAACTCATATGTCTCTATCATATCCCCTCCAAGTCTACTGCTGCACCAACAGTACCCAAGGAAAGTACTGGTGACCAAAGGGAGCTGGAGGAACTGGACGAGACGTTCATTGGTAGAAAATTCCAGTTCTAGGATTATGTGAGTAGGGCAATCCCTAGACCTTGCCATCACCTGGTGATCACCTTGGCGGACTGTACCCCACAGCTCCAAGTCTGGGCAAAGACCCTCTGGACCTATATGGACAGATTAAATCCCAGTGACCCACTGAACATCAAATACCTAAGGGGGATATGGTTACAAGCTGGGCAAGCCAGGAGGACCAGTGTAAGAGACCTGCCAGAATGGAGCCAGGCAGATAGATAGGTGCGTAGGAGGCTGTGTGTGGAGTATCTGGTGGCCGCACACCCAGTGGGCATGTTCAGCCGCCGAGGATGAAAAAACTTAAAGGAGCCAAGGCTCCATTTTTGGTTTCGGCCATGCATCCAACATTAAAGTATATCCCCGGCTCCAGGGAATACAGAGGAGCCAGGGAACTGATAACATGACGACTGGAAAGCCTCCAGTCATGGGGGGGATTATTTCAGTCCTTTTCTAAGGGCTTACATATTGAAAATACTTGACTGAACTGTTCGGGGTCCACTGATGGAAAAACACCACAGCCCCATAGAATCACAGAAGCCAGGGGGCTACTGAGTAAAGAAAAAGGACACAGAGTTTGCCAGGAAAGCGGCAGCCAATCAGAAGGGGAGCTGCCAAAATCTATAAAAAGGACTGGTTTTGCTGCCTAGAGGAGAGTCGTTGAGAGAGCTGAAGTGTGTGGTGTGAGGAAAGAAACTGCTGTGGGCTCCTGAGCCTAAACCTCTGCACATGTGCTCCCACTGGTTTGAGCCACTGACTTCTTAAAGAAATCACCAAGTTGTGCTGCAGGAGGAATAGAGACTGAGTTGTGCTGCTGAGAGTTTGTAATTTGTTCCCTGTTGGACCAAAGGGTTAGGGCAGTATTTTTGAAGCTGAAGAGACTAGTGAACTCTAGAAACAGACTGTGCGGCTGTGCCCCCCTCAGAGGGGTAACTGTTGGTGAGTGCTAATTCCGACAAGGGGAGGGCCCGTTGAGGTGGCAAGTAACTGTGAGAGGCCCAGCACTGCAGTGGAAAGAGACACCCAGAGGGATAGTGCTAGGGGTACGAGACTGTGGATAGGCCCAGCTGAAGCTGAGTGACCAGGCTGTGCAATGGAGTGGTCTAGGGGATCACATCTATCGTTCACCAGGACCAAAGAAGAGGAGCAGACCAGAAGGGGAAGACAGCGACAGGCCTGTCTGTGTGAAACCTGTCTACAAAGGCTTCATGATGAAGTTGGCAAAGCCAGGAGACAGGTAAAGACCAGCGTGCCTTCAATGTCATCAGGCTTCCAGATCTGCAGCCTTGTAGTGCATCACCATCCAGAGACCTTCATGGTACCGTGCAACTGCCATTTTGACTGCCATTCAGCCAGTGGCAACCCCCCTTTATGAACTGCAGAACTGTAAGTACCCTAAGCTGTGGCTTTGGGGAGTCTTAGTAACTGGCTAGCTAGTTAGGCTACAAGGGGTAAGTTCTGGGCTGGACTGTGTCACCCTTCAAAGTTGTGCCCAGGCAGACAGTCCAAGAGTTGAAAGTGGTTAACAGTTATTTTGGGCCCCGATGAAAGACCCCAGGCTTACATCACTACCCCAGTGAGGTACCCACTGCATAGGGACATTTCTGGGTACACCCAGTGGTGGTGGTGGGGGGTTACAGTGTGGGGAATTATTGTTTCAGTGTTGTGTTGGTTCATAGTCTCCTTTTCCCCCCCCTCCAGCAATAAATAATTTCATTATTGCATGTTAACTATTGCTGTAATTTATTGCCATACTGGGGGTGGGAAATTTTTACTGTGTGGGGAAAGTGTTCTGGGGGACAGTTTTCATATTTTCCTGGGGGGGTGGTAACCTGTTCTTTGTCCACAGGTATCCCCAGCCACTTAACCTGGGTGGAGGCACCACGCCATACTTGCTGACCACTGTGGAACCCAGGCCTGCCCCCTCGAAGATGTATAGCAGGTTGACCCAAGGGCCCGGAGCAGACTAGGCAAGTCAAAGGGCTGTTACAGGCCTATTTGGTGCACAGATAAGATAGGCAGGGTAAAATGTCCAAGATGCCCTCCCTGTTTCTCCCCTCCACCCTCTCTCTCCCATACCACCCCCTCACCACCACTCTTTTCTCTGTTTTCCCACTAACCCTCTCCTAACAAAGCTTCACTGAGCAGCCTATGACTTGTACTGTATAATTAACTAGCAACACAATTTCTTGACAATGCCTTTGGCTGCTATTATTGTAACCTTACTTGTCTTTTTTTTCCTAAGTTCCATTGTAATGATCATGTTATGTTTTGTACCTTCTTACCCTTATTGCCTTGACGTGGAACCTTTGTAAAAGAGCCCTTGGCTCAAAGGTGTCATCTGAAATACAAATAGACAAATAAATAAATTAAATAAAAATGTCCCATGTGAAGGGAGTTCAATAGGATGGTGGCAGACTCCAGAGAGACAGAATCATAGCTCGTGAGGCTGCAGGGAGTAGCTGTCCTCCCCTTCTCCCTCTGGAAACAATTGGTATCTTCCAGGAATGAGGCCCAGAATTCAGAGCACTGCTGATCATGTCCAACTAGGGGGGAGATTCAGCTTAACCGGAAGGAGGAGCCTGCCTCAAATATCACCACCAGGCATAGAGGATTCAACATGGGGGAGTAGGCCACAGTTGAGAGGAGGGGGGCAATTGGTGCTGCTGATTCTGGAGCGTGTCCACTATCTCCTGCAGTGCTATGAAGCCCTGGTGCCTTTGTGATTCATGCTGTCCTTCCTGCCACAGATGCTGCGACAATTTAGCAGGAAGGGATGTCTTTGCAGTCGACTGCCACTGAGGGACCCCAATATTCCTGCTTGTAAGCTCCTCGACCACCGCCACCTCAGATTCAAAAGACAAAGTGCCATCTGGAAAAAAGACTGTCAACCTGGCTAGATGTGGGATGCAAAACCTGAGCTTGGCTGTCTTCAGCGATTTCATCAGTAGGAGGTATGTTTTTCTTTTAGCCATAATTTCAGGAGTGTAATCGTTTTTGAAATAGAGACGGTGGTCTTGATAGTGTACAGTTCCTGTTTGCTATTCTGTATGCAAAACTATCTCTTTTTCCTGGAAGCGCAACATCCTGAGTGGTACTGTGCGAGGCCTTGCCTCTGGAACTGGTTTGAGACCCAGGGTTCTGTGTGCTCTAGCAATCTCCAGGGATAGGCCATTGGAAAGGGAGGTCTTGAGAAGGTTTTGGATGAAGGGGATCATCTCGGTACCCTCTGTCCTCTCTGGTAGACCAGAGATCCTGATATTGTTTCTGTGATTCCGACTCTCAGCATCCTCTGCTCGCTCCTATAGATTTTTCATAGGTTGAGGAATTTGGAGGACAGCCCTTCTGGTGGTATCCACTCGCTGATCAGACTCTGTAAGTTGAGATTCAAAGCTCTCCTGAAACTTCTTCAGCTCTTCAATGTCTGTGCGGAGAGTGGCTGTAGTGGACTGCATTTCTTTGCAAAAGTCTCTGATTTCGATTAGCATTTGTGCCAGTTATTTTTGTAATGTAGAGATACCTGGCCGTTCAAATTTGGCATAGCCGTGCCTGGTTGGTAGTGAGGCCTGGGAGCTCTCACTCTCAGTGTCATGTTCTGATAATCTCTCTGCACCCTGGGATTCCACAGTAAGGATAGAGCCTGATCGCCTTCATTTTGACATTATTACACTTTCTGATGTTGGAAATAGTAAGTTATTCAATTTTCTGCTAAAATGGAAGGTTATAAGGGTGGTCCAGGACAGAGCATTTCCCAAGGGAGCAGACAGGATCATGATGTCACTGGAAAGCCTAGGGATGTTTTTCAATAGCTTTTTATTATATATTTTATTATCGTCTTACAATAAGGAAGAGCAGGCATTTTGCCTGTGGGCTCCACAAAGGGAAACATGATCCCTTCCCTCCATGTATGATGGCACAAATAAATTAAACTTTATATTGCAATCCACTCTGGGCCAAGTAAGCTTTGTTATGTTTGGGTGGAAGGCAAACTGCATAAGTAGAAATCTGCTCTTTAAATTACTTCCCACACAGTTCAGTCACTTTTGTCACACTGGAGACATAGCTTTAAACAGCACTGCAGTGGCTCTGAAACTCTCCCACAATTAACATGAAAAATTAGGGATGTTGCCCGCACTCCGACTGGTACCCTCTTACAGTCTGACAAATCTATTGACTCAATCTCATCCACCCTCACACAAAACTACACATTCTCCCATCATTGGTTCCTTTCAAATAAATTCCAAGTCAATGAAAAAAAGACTAAATCCATGCTGTTCAGTTCCAAACTCTTCCTATCCAAAGCTACCAAAGCCAACTCCTCCCTCCTAGTTCTCACCCCTGCTGGTCCTCCCCTTGAAATTGTCACATCCTTCAAATATCTAGGTGTTACCCTTGACCCTCCTTTTCTTTCTCAGAACATGTCAACCATATGGTGCGCCGGATCCACCAGAAGCTAGGTGCCGTGTACCACCACAAACATTACCTATCCGCCGAAGTGGACCCAGACACTGCACGTGGCAACCTACTTCCCTTTCTTGACTACTGCTCCCTGGTTTACTTACACCTATCCACCACCCTGCACAAGCGGATAAACTTGACATATAACTCTATCTGTCCAGTCGTCCTTCAAGCCCCTTGCCGCTCCCACCACTGCTCACTCTACCAGTCACTTGGGTGACTCACCCTACAAGGTCACTTTGACTATGCGATGGCCTGTCTGGTGGACAACTCCCTGAGGAACCAACATACGTCCCCTTACTCACCTCTCTTAACAAGTAGAGAGGTCTGCAGGAATCTCAGAGCATCCTCAGTCCCACGCTAGAAGTATCCCGTGCCTCCACCGCCATGGGGACCCAAGCTTTCTCAGTCACAGCACCCTCCCTATGGAACAAGCTCCCCCTGTATGTTCATGCATCCCCCTCCCACCTAGCTTTTAACCATAACCTGAAGACCTGGCTCCTCACTGCTGCAAAATGTCCTTGTTTTGTACAGCAACGCTAGGGTCTACAACTCGACTATGCTCTAATAGCACTAAGACAGTCACCTGATGCCCTACACCACTTATACCCCCTCCTGCCCCCACTAGCCTGCCCCTTTTTCTCACCTCTCTCCTTCCTGCCCCCACCCCTAAGCCTACCCCTGCCCCTCCATTCCTCCTGTCTTGCCCCTCTGATGTTATGAACAGTGATTGTTTTCCAATTTGAATTTTTATTACAGCAACTGTTTTTTCTCACTAGTACTTGGATTGGACTGTGTACCTGTATACCATTACTGCTTGTGTCTTGCACTGTCTGTATGTTGGCTATGCTTATGTACATACTGTTATAACATTACCTGTGTACACTGTTTCTCTCTCTCCACCCTCACCACCAGCTGTTGGGTGTGTACGTATTGTATCTTGTAATTGACTGTTTGTACCTCTGCCTATTTTTTGCCACCTTGTGGCAAGGGCCGTGACTATAAACGGTCCTCTGGATCAATGTACCTACCCAGTCACCAAAGACATAAATCATAAATAAACTGAACTGTCAGCTCACAGTATAGCCTTTCAGAATCCTCACGCTGCAACATTCCAAGTCGGCTTATGGTGCTGCAGAAAATTCTAAACAAAATAAATCACTAATGTGATTTCAGCCAATCAGCATGCAGAGCCACTGTACCTCTTATTCAGTGTACAGTGTGCTCTCGTGTGGGAGCATTAGGAGGGAGCACGCCACTTCAGCACTGGGGGAGAATGACACAGTGAAATTTAAAAAAAAGACTATTAACTTATTATAAATCATTCAAGCTAAACTAGAGTGATTTATAATAAGTTAATAGGGCCTCCGAGGTGTATATCCTATGCTATAAGAGACTCCTATCGTGAGTTTTGGGCAGACAGAACCTCTCGGCTTCGCCTCGTTCTCACCTCACCCAAACCTCATGACTGGAGTTTCTTATAGCATAAGAGACACCCCTCCAAGGCCCTATTAGCTTATATTGAACAGGTACCTTGGTGCAGACCAGCTAGGAAAACCTGCAGGCTTTAGTCAAGGATGCCCTGAGGCACCCAACACAATAACAGTAACCCCACAGGAGGGTTACGGAGGTTACAAAAGGAAAACTGAGACATGAAGTGACTGGAGCTCAGCTTAGCCCTTTTCCATGAATGGGGTGGAGGGGGTGTGCACTCAACATGGTCCTTGTAAAGGGGGAGGGGCTCAGTTGTAAAACCATATCCCTTCCCCTGTCATTCATTCCACACATGTCATGTATCCCACCCTACCAACCAAGCATGTTTCCAAATCTGTCTGACTCTGTTGGGGTGAAGGGGCTTGGGAAACTTATGCACAGTTCACATGTACAGATGCCTACTCAGTGGGTGCTGGGGTGTTAAGCATTCACAATGTTTTGTGATTTGTTGTATTATCAAGGAGCTGGTGCAAGTAATACAGCATTTTTAATTTAAATGTATCCAGAATAATACAGCTGAGCAATATCCCATTTTCAGTGAGGTACCATTTCTTCTCTCTCCCACAGCTAGGTGGACTAGAGCATTGGAAGATTAAGTACCTTGCCCAAGGATATACACTAAGTATTTTGGATAACATCTGGTGGGGTTTGAACCTGTGCTCTCCTGCTTTCCAAGCCAGGGCTCTTATCACTAGGCCACACTGCCCCCAAATAATTCTTACTGGCGGTGTGCTACAGCAAAAATAGCATGACCACCAGTTCCAATTTTTCCTGGACAGGTCAGAAATCACTTTTGCCCATGAGGGGTGACGTCTGTCCAGAACTGTTGTCATGCTCGTGTACATATACTATATATTTATGGAGGTCCTGCCTTCTCTGTCACTGCACCAGCCCTGTGGAATTCACTGCCAGGCTATTTGAGGGAGGCACCCTCGGTGGAAACCTTTAAGAGAGGTCTAAAAACATTTTTATTTTATATAACTACTGCAAGTTTTATACTTTACGGACTGCCTTGTCTTATGCGGTAGATAAGGGATACATAACAGGGATTTGTGGAATACGTGATTTTTTTTACGAGTGCTGTTTGACCTTGAGTAACCTCACGAGTGGTGTAAGCCACGAGTGATTTGCCCAAGGTCAAACAGCATGATTGACAATAAATCATGCATGCTACAAGGTTCCTGTTGTGTATTTCATTTATACAATAGGCAGGGACCTTGTGGATTGGGGTAATTAATTGCAATCATTTTAATATTTTTGAAAAAATTATCAAAGATTTCTGGTTTATTTTTACTAAAAGTGCTGTTGCACTTTCACTATTGGTGGTTGCTAGGGAATCAGGTATGAGGACATTGCATCACCGCTGAGACGTCTTTGTTGATTGGTGTGTTTTGTTTATGTGGGAGGGCAATTACGAAAAAAAAAAATGGAGGCTTTGGGTCTCCATTGTGGAGAAGGTAGTTTTACATGTAGTTTCCGTGTATTTCTTTGCATTTGTTTTGGGGGGGGGGTTACATTATGTGGTTAATCCTGTGTTTGGCTGTGGGATTTGGTTTTGCTCCGGCTTTCGGCAACTTCAGCGGCAATTCGGTCTGGGGGGAGAGAGAGGAACATTTGCATGCTAGAGAGTGAGTGCTGACGACTGCAGGACTGCGGTGAGGAGAAAAACAGAAATATTTTTAGACAAAGGTGCTGCTTTCTTTGCTGCAGCTGGGGAAGTGTTTTGAAGGGTTCTGTGAGGTGAGGACGGGTGTGGCGGAAAAGAGGATTTGTGACAGGTGTGAGGGAATGAGTATTTTTTAAGGGCTATGTTACTTTGTAGGCAAAACGGACCCAAAGAGGAATGGGGGTGGGACAATGGTCTAGTTCCGGCGGCGGCGGGGGGGGGGATTGATGGCAGGGTGTTAAATAAATGTGTTTGACTGACATTAGGTTGTTAAATAAATGGTGGGTTCTGGCATTTATTTAACACCACTGAGAATAAACACATTTGAATTTGTGTCCACTCCTATTGTATATCTATCTATCTATCTATCTATCTATCTATCTATCTATGTAACCCCTAGGTAGCGCTATCCCAAGGGCTACCACCCCTGCCTGCTGGGCTACCAGCAGGTTAAGGGGCCTGAGTTCTGAAACAGGTGCCTCCACCCAGAGGTCAGGGTTGGTAGAGGTCAAACTAGCCTGGGCACAGCCCTCTAGGACACTGTAACCCCCCTCTGTTCCTGCTAGTGGTTCACCCAATACACAATAATTAGTTTCACAATACCCTGATATGCTTTGCATGCACCCCCACAGTTTACACTTACCACCAGGGTTTGTTTCTCCAGCTCGACCCGGAGGACCCCCTGTAAAACAAGGTTAAGCAGCACAAATGGTAACAGTACAATACTTTGAGCACAAACTGGAACCACAGTCTGGTTGGATTGCAGAAAAAGTGTAGATCTGATTTATTCAGGGGGGTTTGAACAAGGGCAGGGGTAATCAGATTTATTAGATTAAATACTCTATTGTTCACACTACTGTGCATGCACTCAGAGTCCTTACGACAGTCACACTCTCTAGGTACCCAGGTGGAGGGAAAGGTGGGCTAGCTAGGACCGTTGCCCGGGGTAGGCCGGTGTTGCAGCTGGTCGGGGCCCTGTGAGGAAAAGAAACAACATGCACCACACTCTAATTGTAATCCGGGGCCGGAGGGCTCAGTTCGTGAAGAAAAACATAACAAGACAATCAGGTGACACACTTTTGATTTAGCTATATGTTGCAGGGGGCTACCCTGGTGATTACTCACGATACCCAAGGCAGGATACAAGCAGGACAAACATGGAGACAGCAGATGAACTCTCTGGAGTGCCAGGAGAAGCAGGGCCCACACGATTCGCTGAGGTGTCGTTCCTGTTCAGGCGTGGAGCAGGGGGCTAATCCCTGGGCAGGTCTCTCATCGATGGCTCTTTTCTGTGCAGAAGGGTAGGACGGCGGGCCCCCTGTGACAAGGCCCAGCCTCATGGAGCTAAGTGCAGATTCAGTCCATTTGCACTGGACACACTTCCAGCTAGCAGAACACAGTTTGTAATGTGGGGACCCAGATTGCAACCCCCTTCCAGTACACAGCACATTTATATGTAAAGACGTTTACTGTACCAGGCCAAACACTCCCTGGTCACAATCTCTAAATTCTCAGCACCACACAGCAGTTTTTTGAAGGGATTTCGGGCAAGCCGATCAGATTCAGTGCAATCTTCGGTCCTATGCAGGCTGAGCCTGTTCACCTTCAGTGGCTTCTTCGTTCACACAGAATCGGAATTAGTCTGCAAATTAACTCTCCTCTCTCAAAGTGACAGGCAGACTTGAAGGCCTCAACTCGGCCTTCCCACAGTTCTCCCACTCGAAACTACGCAGACACTTGCTCGAATATCTCGAGCTGCTCCTCTCTCAGCTTCCAACTTCGATCTGGCTTGCCAGCAGACAGCTCGGGGGATTTCCCTTAGATCCAAAAGGTTCGGTTGGTCAGGTCAGCTGTCAGTCACAGTAAGAACTCCTCCTTCTGTTGCAAAAAGATGCCAACAGTCCAAAACTACAAATCCCAAGCTTGTAAATCACACAGCCCCATCTTAGCATGCTCCATTTTAGAGTTCCCAAGCACTGATTGGTCCAATTCGGCAGTTCAGGACCAAAATGGTGGAGCTAAACAGAACAGTCCTTGCTGCAAAGAAGGCAGGTTAGCACAAAGTACAATATCATTATTACTCTAAATTATTTTCAGTAAATAGTTACATCCTCCAGTAGAGCTCTCTCTGCGCAACTAGCAATGGCAGACACGGAGTGATTAGCTTGCAGCCCGGGTGGGACCCGAGCACGGAAACACTCAGTCCCCCTCCCAGATTAATTATTACTGCAAACTGGCAGCCCTTAAAGTGACAGTACACAGAGGCCACACAGGCACTCACTGGCAATACATTTAAATGACTACAGTGCCGAACACCAGCCAGGCAATGAGCAATTAGGCGAGCTCTTGGAAGACTTTTCGGGAACCCCCATTTGTAGTGGGGTTACACCCTTCCCTGCCTGGAAAAAACTTGGCATCTGCATCAAGTTGGTACCATCACAATAATTGCAATTGCAAATCATACTATGCATCTATACCATTAGCAGGTTAGGCCTGTGACTTCTAAGGCATCAGTCAACATATTAAACCTCTACTATACACATTATCGACACTTTACAGTACAATATCCATTCTAAATTACATTAGGCATATTTCACCTAGGCACTTTACACATCCTGCCATACGAAATCAGGTAATGGCTTCCTGTACATTGAACAATGTGAGAGGGGACCCTTCCCTATTGGCTAACCTGGGGCTAGACAGGGCAGGGGCACCATACCTAGAGGGCAGGACAATCAACTGGGAATTGGTACTTAGACTCAGTTATGAACATACGAAATTAGCCAGCAGATAAGGGCCTAGAGGTCTATCAAGTCTGCTCGAATGTGCAGCTAGCCCCACTTATTCTGCAGCTGCCCCTCCCTTCCACTCTTCCCCATCATTGACCCTCCCCCTTGTCCTGTCCCATCCCCTTTTGAAGCCGTCCACTGTTCTACTGGATACAACTTCTGCAGATAACGCATTCCACCCAGACACCACCCTCTTTGTAAAAAATTGTCTCATCTCCCTCCTGAACCTTCCTCCCTCCAGTCTCATATCATGGCCCTGGTGTCCCTCCCTTCCCTTACTTTGAACAGCCCCTCTGTACCTGTCTTGTTTATTCCTTTCATGTACTTAAAGGTTTCAATCATGTCCCCCGTCCCTCCTCTCCTCCATTAAGTACATATTCAACTCCCTCAGCCTCCTCTCGTATGATAAGTCCCCCAGCCCCTTGATCATCTTTGTCACCCTGCGCAGCACCCCTCCAGAAACCTAATGTCCCTCTTCAGAAACGGGCGCCAGTACTGCACGCAGTACTCCAGGTGCGGTCTAACTAATGACCTATACAGTGGCAGAATCACCTCCTCCTTCCTTGAGTATATACCCCTTGCAATACAACCCAGCATTTTGTTGGCCTTTGCAGCTGCCTTCCTACATTGTGCCGAGTTGTTCATTGACCCTGTAATGAGCACCCCAAATCCTTCTCCTCCTCTGTCTGGGCTAGCTGCACTCACCCCAGCTGATAACTCCTCCTTAGGTTCTTCATCCCAAAATGCAGCACCTTACACTTTTTGGCATTAAACCCCAGTTGCCAAGTGTTTGACCAGGTTTCAAGCTTTGCCAGATCATCCTGCAACCCCTGCCATCCCCCTAGGTCATCCACCACCACTCCTACCTTGGTATCATCAGCAAACAGACTGATCTTGCTCTTGATGTCCAATGATACGTCTGCAATGAATATCCCAAACAACACTGGTCCCAACACCGAGCCCTGTGGAACACCCCTCATCACTACCCTTGGGTGTGAGAGCTCCCCACCCACCACCACCCTCTGCTGCCTTCCCTGAAGCTAGTTCCCTACCCATCTCACCAGCTTTGCACCTGCCCCATGCCTACTAACTTACTTCCCAGCCTTCCATGCGGCACCAAGTCGAATGCCTTATTGAAGTCCAGATACAGGACATCCACTGCATGGCCCCTGTCCAGTTGCCTAGTTACCCAGTCATAGAACTCCACCAGGTTGGTTTGGCAGGATCTACCCCATATGAAGCCATGCTGTCTGCTGTCCTATAGTCCTTTGGCCTCTAGGAGGGCCACCAGCCTCTCCTTCAGGATAGTCTCCATTAGCTTACCCACGATGGATGTGAGGCTCACTGGTCTGTAGTTTCCTGGTTCATCCTTGGGGCCACTCTTGTGGAGGGGCACCGCATGAGCCATCCTCCAGTCCTGAGGTACACACCCTGAATGTAGTGAGGCATTAAATAGGTCTGCCAAAGGTCCTGCAAGGACCTCTGCCAGCTCCTTCAGTACCCTGGGGTGGATGCCATCTGGGCCTGGTGCCTTATCCACCCTCAGTGCCTTCAAACCCTCCCAAACTCTGCCCTCCATGATTTCCCCATCTGTCACCCCTCCCCCTGTTTCTGTCATTTCTCCCCCCTTGGGTGTCACCCCCCTCTTCTCTTTAGTAAATACTGAGCAGAAGTACTCATTTAGTGCTTTTGTCTTATCGCACCCTGCTTCCACCCAACCCCCCTCCTTCCTAATCCTTACTATGTGGTCTTTACAGCTCCTTTTCTCCCTGATGTACCTAAAGAAGTCCTTCTCCCCCTTCTTAATGCCTTGTGCCAGCCTGAGTTCCGTAGATGCCTTGGCTCCCCTTACTGCCCTTGTCCCCTCCTTCGATTCCATCAAGTACTCCTCCCTGTCCTCCCCTTCCCTCTCTATTTTCTTGTACTTCCTAAAGGCAGCTCTTTTCCTTCTTACCCTTTCCATGACCTGCTTGCTCAACCGGCTCGGTTTCTTAGCCCTAGCCTTCTTGCTCTGGGCCTTGCAGCAGGTTTGGTTCCTCACTATCCCCAGCTTTATGAGCTTCCACCTCTGGTTAGTGTCCATACTAGTTGAATTCTGGCCAGGTGCCCTTTACCACTTCCCCATCCTCCCAAAGTTGGCCCTCCTGAAGTCCAGCACTCTTGTGCCAGATTCCACTCCTTCTTTGCCCCATATCCAATGTGAGCCATACTGAGTGGTGGTCACTCCCTGACAGTGGTTCCTCCACTGTAAGTTCTCTCTACAAGTCCCCACTTGCCAGCACAAGGTCAAGGTATTCCCTAACCTGGTTGGTTCACTGACCATTTGCAGCAGGAAGCTGTCCTGGAAGGCATCCAGCAGTACCTGCTCCCTTCTGTTCCTGGTTGTTGGGGTACTCCAGTCTACTCCTGGCATGCTGAAGTCCCCCACAATCACCACACTACCCTTCTCGCAGGTCCTCCTGATCTGTCCCGCTAGTTCCCTGTCTAACTCCTCCATCTGAGATGGCGGCCTGTACACCACTCCCATTCTAAGAATCCTATTCTTGGAATCTTGGATTTGTATCCAAAGTGACTCCATACTACCCTCCTCCCCTTCCTCCCTTACACACTTCAGTCCTTCCTTCACATATAGTGCCACAGCCCCTCCTTTCCCAATCACTCTATCCCTACGAAATAACCTGTACCCTGGTACAGACAGGTCCCAGTCATTGTATTGGGTGGCCCATGTTTCTGTGATGGCTGCAATGTTCACCTCTCCCTCTGCCATGAGCACCTGTAACTGCAGTTTTCCTCCCAAGGCTCCTAGCATTAAGGGTAACCACCTACCACCCTTTTCCCCCCTCCCGTCCTACCCTCCTTTACTAGTATCACCAGTAGTACTTGCCATTTGTCCTTTGTCACTGTTATGGTGGATAAGCTCATATGGTTTCCCAACCTGTGGTCTCTGCATGTCTCTTGCCTAATTGCCACCCCCCTGCTCCTAGTTTAAATTCCCAACTTCCTCTATCCTCTGTTTCAACACTTTCTTTCCCTCCTCACTCAAGTGTAGTCTGTCCTTGGCATAGAGACTACTGTCCTCCCAGGTCCCTCCCCACCCCCCCAGCAGCCCATACCCTGTAGCACAACACCAGGTTCTTAGCCATCCGTTAAATTCCTCTATTCTCAGCTTTCTTGTTGTGCTTGCCTTGGGCACTGGAAGTATCTCGGAAAAAGTTACTGATCTTCCTGCCCCCTCACATAATTGTCCTAGTTCCTCAAACCTCCTCTGGACTATATCTACTGTCTTGTCAGCCAGGTCGTTCGTCCCAAGATGTATAATTAAATGAGGCTTGTCCTTACCCCTTCTAGCATATTTCAGAGCAGACTGTCCCACCCTTTCCACTGTCATTCCTGGCATGGCCTCCACCCAAATACGACTATGCCTCTCCCCCTTGCTACCCCACCTGACTCCTCTTAGCATTGAGTCCCCCAGCACTAAGATTCCACCAGTCTCACTCCCTGCTTGCTTCCATTCATCTCCCTCTCTCATTTCTGGCTCCTCTTCTTCCTCCTGCACATTATTTCCCCCTGGTCAGACCATTACCACCTTTCGCCCACTATGCACTAACCTTTGCAGCTAGTGAAGCCGCAAAAATGAATCACAATTCTACTCAAAGCCCCCCAAATAGGTTTGCTACCAAAAGAAACAGGTCTCCAATTCAAACAGCTTCACCAATAACACATCAAAATAGGCTTGAAATTAGAAGATATAGGTCTCTGATTCAAAGAAACAGCCCCAGTTAAATCACACTAAATAGGTTTTAAATCAGAAGAAATACAAATGCAGCCTGCTACATTGTGAAATATCAAACAAATGAGCCCACTTATAGTCACCAAAACAGTTTTCAAAATTCCAACAGCCCCAAAACAATACCCTGCTAGCCCCTTAGAAGTAGTAAGAAAGAAAAGAAATAATCTTCTACCAAGTAAAATCCAGAAGAAACAACGTAAAAACAACAAGAAGCTACTGTACTGTAACAGATCTGATCCTTTCCTTTCTAGTTCCTTCTGAGAAGTCAAAGCAACTGACACCACACCTGATTCAGCTCCTCCTCCTCCTCCCTAGCTGAGTGAGACCTGGCCAGACCATTTTTAGCAGTGAGCTTCGAGATACATACACCCCCTTGCGGACCACACTGAGAGGCAAATCTACTGGCCTCCCAGGGCAATCATATCTAAAGCATACCACAGGCTTGACAGCTCGGCAAGTCTTTCTGGGGGGAACACCCACAGTCTTGGTACTTTCAACAACAGCCTGGGGGCTTTCATCACTTGAGAGAGGTGCTTCTGCCTGGGTAGGGGGGTTAGAACTTGGGGCACTGTCAGCCGCTGGCTCTGTAGATTCTGTTTCTGCAACACTTTGCTCACTTGGAAGGCACTCTGGCACTGGAAGGGAATTATTTTCACACTCAAAGTATTCTTCAGGTTCTGGCACAACACCAGAGTGACTCATATCATCAACCCCTTCCTCAGGCAAATCATACAGTTCCACCATACATAGTGACTCAGTGTTGTCAGACATGACACTTTGCACTTCACTTTCAGAGAGCGTTGGCTCCAAGGATGAAGCTGGGGGGTTAGGCAGTCCAGAAGGCCCAGCTTCATCCCCACAATTAATCAAGGGTTTACCTCGAAACAGCTGACTCAGTTTGTAAGAGGAGTAATAAGCATAGTTGCACTCACTCTCATCAGAAGTGGACTGACAGTCATTATTATTCAGGGTTTGTTGTGGAGAAAAACTTAAGTCTGTGACCACTGGGATAGGCTGACTCTATTTTTGTTTGGCAGCAGCACGAGTCACTGGTCCAGGGGGAACAATCTCAAGGGGTTCAGCTTCAATCATGTGTAACCCCCAGGAGGCGCTATCCCAAGGGCTACAACCCCTGCCTGATTTGCCACTAACAGGTTGAGGGGCCTGGATCCGATGGTGGGTGCCTCCACCCAGAGGTCGGGGTTAAGACAGTCTGATATGACTTGGTCACAGCCCTCTGGGTCACTGCAACCCCCCTTTCTTCCCACTAGTGGCCCACAAATCAATCACAGTACCCTTGCAATATACACTTACCCCCAGGATTGGTTCAATCAGCGTGACTCTGGGGACTCCCTGTAAAACAAGATGATACAGTGCAAAAATCACAGTACAATACGTTAACATAAATGAATACCTCAGGCAGTGTAACTTTGCTGAAACAAACAGATCTGATTTATTTAGGGGGATATAACAAGGACAGGGGGAAATCAGGTAAATTAGTTTAAACACATTAATAATCACATGACTGTGCACATATTTCAGAATCCCAAATGTCACTCTTACTGGGTACCCAGGCAATAAGAGGCTAGCCTATTTGATGCAGCTGGGTGGGGCCCTGAAGATGGAAAATGCATGCACAATACCCAAATTGTAATCGGGCGGTAGGCTCAGTTCAGTGGAGAAAGAAAGGAAAAGTAATCAGATGGAACACTTGCAATTAGATGATGGCAGGGAGCTACCCTGATTTGTACTCACAAATTCAATGCTGAAACTGAATGGAAGGCAGATTGTCCTGGATTGCCAGGAGGAGCAAACCATGTGGATAAGGTCCTTGTGACTGGACCCCATGGCAGTTCAGAGCAAATGGATGTAGTCTGGATTAAACTGGGGTTTACTTGCAGCTTCATGCACTCAATTCACTGTACAGGGGATTTGAAACGCGAGTCCCCACAAGCACTACACACATTTATATGGAAAAAGAAAGTACTATACCAGGCAGGCTGCTTCTCTATCCCGATCGCAATTACTGCACAATACCCGGGAGAACACACAGCCTGATTCAGTTCCTGACAGACTGAGCACGATTCAGCAATTTCTCCAGTCTTCTACAGGGTGAGCCTGGTTTCTGCCCTTCAGATCTCCTTGAATCTCTTCACAGGTCGGATTCAGTCCGAACAAGCAGTTGCACAAGCTGCAGACTGAAACTTGGGGCCTTACACGCGTTTCCCGACTAAAACTGCGCACCGAAGGAGCACAGGGCTCCTTCCCTCCTCACTACCAGAGCTAAACTGAAACTCCAGTAGACAAAACTGGGCACTTCCTTTGAGTTCCTCCCTGTTGGTGCAAAAAGGCGCCGAAGTCCAAACTACATTTCCCAGAGTCATTGCCCATACAATCCTCTTGTGGCTGGCTCAGATTACGAGTCCAAGTTCTGATTCGTCCACAGGCACCATTTTAGAGCTCCCTTAACCCACAATGATTGGTCCAGTTCAGCAGTTCAAAACTAGAATGGGGAACTAGGCAAACACAGTTCTGACTGCAAAGAAAAGGAGGTTAGACAAACTGTATTTTCATTATTACTCTAAATGATTTCTGGCAAACAGTTACATCTTTCAGATAGGCTCCCTTTGCACTCCTAGCGACTGCAAAAATGGAGCGAATTGGCAGCAGCTCGAGTGGAACTCAAGTAGAGAAACATACAGTCCCCCCATACAAACTAATTGTGTCTGCAAGCAGACAGCTCTTAAAGAGACAGTACCAGAGGCTCTAAAACCACTCACAGATAAATGGCTTAAACGCCAAACACCATTCAGGCTCGGAGCATTCAAGCAAGCTCCTGGAAGTCTTTTGGTAACCCTCATTTGCAGGGGGGTTACACATGACTTGGCCAATAGGCAATAAATGGTTACGGTGCATGATCTTGACAGCTTTTGAGTTGTTTTCAGGCCGCACTTTGTACCGGGTAAATCATCCAACTTGCCTACTACTATATGGGGAAGATGGTGTCATCGGTCAGCAATTTCATGTTTACCATGCAGTTCCAAATTTCACAGCAACACATGGTCTCCAGTTTGAAGCTCTTGGGCCTTTACTCTTTTATCATGTTTCTCTTTATTGGCTAAGTTTCTCTTGGTGGCCATTGTCTGGGCCAGTTGGTACGCATGATTCAATTGAGCTTTCAGTTTTTGCACATATTGTAGAACATTTTCAGTTCGGATCCAATCTGGAAAGACCCCAAAACAAACATCAACTGGCAGCTGAGCCTCTCTCCCGATCATGAGGTGGTAGGGAGAAAACCCGGTGGCATCATTTCTGGTGCAGTTGTAGGCGTGTACCAAGGTGCTAATCTGCTGGCTCCATTTATGCTTGTCCTTTGGGTGAAGAATGCCTAGCATGTCTAGCAGGGTGCGATTAAAACGTTCTGGTTGTGGGTCTCCCTGCAGGTGATAAGGGGTGGTTCTTGACTTTCGCACCCCCCCATAGAGAGAGCATTTCTTTGATTAATCGGATCTCAAAGTCCCTACCTTAATCAAAATGAATTTGCTGGGGGGCTCCATAGTGGACAAAGAAATTTTCCACCAGCACCTTGGCCACAGTGGATGCCTTTTGATCTTTGGTGGGGAAAGCTTGGGTATATCTTGTGAAGTGATCCGTAACCACTAACACATTACTAATGTTTTGTTGATCAGGCTCTAAGCTCAGGAAGTCTATACAGATCAGTTCCATGGGGGTACTGGTAGTGATGTTGACAAGAGGGCCAGCCCTCTGAGACAGGGTCTTTCTCTGCTGGCAGCGACTACAAGTCCTTACATGATGCTCAACATCATCGCCCATCTTGGGCCAGCAGAATCGTGATCGAACTAGGTTGAGGGTTCTGTCGATACAGAGGTGGCCCATATGGTTGTGAAGGGACCTCAGCACCAAATCTTTGAAGGCTGTGGGTAGGACCAATTGTTGCTTGTGTAATTGGCCACCTCAGTCTACTGTCTCTCTGTACAACAGCTTATTGAGCAGCTTCAATCTGGGGCCTTCTTTAAACAGTGAAGCAGTTCTCAAGTTGGAGGAACACAATTTTGACACATCTTTCCCTGCATGGAGTGCATCAAGGGCTGGCTGAATCATAGTGTCTTGGGATTGAGCCCACTGAATGCTGTCACTGTCAAACTGAGGTAGTGCACTAATGTCTAGAGCTAAAAAGTGACAGTACGCAGCTGGTATGCATGTATCAGCAGGGCCCAAGCAATCTACTAAGCAGTCCACTGTGTCCGCAGACATCTGTTCATCTTTATCAAACTTTTGGCACAAAGCTCGAATGTCAGGCTCAGACAGCCTGACCCAATCACTCTTGGACGTAGGTCTTCAGGATAGGGCGTCAGCATTGATGTGATTCAGGCCTGACCTGTATTCAACAGCATAATCATAGGTAGACAATGCAGAAAGCCACTAATGCCCGGTGGCATCTAACATGGCTGAAGTCTGTACATAGGTCAATGGGTTATTGTCAGTTTTCACCAGTATCTTGGCCCCATATAGGTATTCATGGAATTGGTCGACGATTGCCCACTTTAACGCCAGGAATTCCAACTTATGCATAGGATAGTTTCGCTCGGATGGGGTCAGACTCCTGCTAGCGAAGGCCACTGGTCTCAAACCATCCTCATGGTCCTGATACAGCACCACTCCCAAACCTTGTAGACTAGCGTCGGTATGCAGCACATAGGGTTTGGTGGTGTCGGTATAGGCGAGGACGGGAGCATGGGTGAGCTGGTATATGATTTCATGAAAAGCTGCTTCACAGTCAGGCGTCCAGTGAGACCCGAAATGTTCACCTGGGCAGAAGTATACTCTTTCTGGTCTGGGGCCGGCCCCTTTCTTGTATTTGTGATTCGTGGGAGGGTAACCCCGGGTGAGGTTCAGAAGTGGGTGAATCACCTTGGAATAGTCCTTTATGAACCTACGGTAGTAGCCACAGAACCCCAGAAAGCATTGCAGTTCTTTTAGATTGTGGGGCTGGGGCCAAGTAGTCAAAGCCTCAACTTTACTGGGATCAGTCTCTATTCCCTCTGTGGATACTATGTGCCCCACATACTTCATGGAGGTCTGAAAAAAATGGCATTTATCTACGGACAGCTTAAGGCTGAAATCTTCCAGTTGGTCTAGTACTTTAAGCAGTCTGTTCTCATGCTCCTCCAAAGTGCTCACAAACACAATAACATCGTCCAAGTACACCAGGCATTCCAGTAGATTCATATTCCCACTGCACGTTCCATCAGCTGCTGAAAAGTGGCCGGGGCACCCGATATCCCCTGCGGCATCCTCAGAAACTCATAGAACCCCAATGGACAGATGAAGGCTGTTTTCTCATGGTCTTCCAGGGCCATGGGGATCTGGTAGTACCCACTTCGAAGACCCAACTATGAGAACCATTTGCTCCCATTGAAACAGTCCACAGCATCTTATATACAGGCATGGTGTATTGATCAGGGATGGTCCTCCGGTTCAAACCCATTCTTCTTATGCACCACCATAATGGGCGAAACATAGGGGCTCCTGGATTCTTGTACCACACCAGCTGCAAGCATTTCCTGCAGGTGTCTTCTCACATCATCTATGTCTGCTGGAGCTAAGCACTGAGACCTCTCATGAAATGGCCGTTCATCGTGCAGGCGTATGTGATGCTCCACACCCTGGACACATCCCATGTCCCATTCCTTCAATGAAAACACTTGGTCTCTCTGGGCAAGTTTCTTACCGATTCTAGTCTTCCATTCAGCTGGCAACGGGGAGTCACCAAAGTCAAACAAGTCGGGAGTCACTCTATCAGTTGCACCAGGGTGCTTGTTACTGGGTAACACCACAGTGTCTGCACAGTGTACTGTAGCTAGGGTGCAGCCTCTGTTCACCCGAATCTCCCGATCTGACACATTGAGAATCTGGACCATCACCTATTTTGCATAGGCATGAGCACAGGTGGGCAAAATGCTGGGCTTGACCAACAATCCTTCTGGCAATTTTCCAACACCTAGCGCATCCAGCATTAGTATTCTATTCTTGACATCTTTCCGTAAGTGGACCTCCCCTTGTAGGGTACACTGGGCATTGGGGCTAGCACCATTGACTCGGGATCCTTCTTCCATACAACCCTGACTGGTTCATCCTAGTCCACCTTCCTCGGGATATTGCTGCAACTCATAGGCCCTCTTGATCAGTGGGAATTCTCAGAGCCCTACCTGTCCGGTGCCTCTGTTTCTCATAACATAATTGTGCCAGTCTCCCAAACACATCAGCATTGGGCCCAATTAGCAGGGGAACCCCATCATACAGTCCAGTAGGGGAACATACCAATGCCAAGGTCTCGACTTGCTCCACCACTCCAGCCACCGAGGTGGGGAAAGACAGCCAGATCCGAATATACCCAGGGTATGGATATGACTTCTCACTCAACCCCAAGACATGTAGACCGTCCAAGGGTTGTAAGGGCACATCAGGCAGGTGCTTCCGATACCAATCTTGAAACATTGGAGTCACTTGGGAACCACTGTCAAGTACAGCCCTGGTGGACACTCCGTTCACCTTTACTGTTGTCTCCATGGATGGACCCACCACCTCGGACCACTCAGGTGGCACAGACTTGGGTGTTGATTTGGCGGTGGCCCTTGAAGAGTAACTTTTTCAAGCAGCCCCACCTGGTGGCCGGTTGTTATTTCATCAAATTACAGCTAATAATCTGGTCGTGACCCTCCTCAAATTCTCCAGAGAGTGACAGAAGAAACTGGTGTGTCCATCCTCCCCTCAATGATAGCAAAAAGTAGATTCTTTGGGGTCTCTGAGAGTTCGTAGGCCCTCTCCTGGTTTGGGCGCAACAGGGGCATTTGGCAATTCATCTTGAACTCGTGCTTTGTGTTCTTGATCCACCAGATTTGGGGGTTTGTGTGGTTCGCAGTAAGTCCCCCACCAGGGCTCTCAACTCTTGTACTTCTTCCAATATGTTACCCTCAGTCCGGGGTTCTGAAAAAACAACATGCACCCCCACCCCACTTTTAGTCTCTGGGGGTGCCTGATATAGGTCAGGTTCTTTGGCCGCCTCTGTCAATTCTTTGATCAGCTCTCTCAGCTGCTGCCCCTCATCTGGGTTGCTTCTCTCTAAGGTCTGGCAGGCACCCACAACCCCAGCATAAGGCTCCCAGCCCTCTTCATCATTCTCCGTTTCACGAATCTCTTTCTTAAGATGACAGTACTCAGGAGGATTAGCCTTCCTGTCTTGTAACTTAAGTTTCAACATCATCATCACACTGGAGTATCTGGCTTACTTTAGAATATGGTCCAGTCTGACCTGGTTCAGTTCCTTAGCTGGCACCCCTCCTTTTCTGTGAGCCCTCTGCAGAGCCCTCTCAATTCTAGTAATAAATGCAGACAACTTCTCATTTTTCCATTGTTTGGCAGACTTGAATTTCCACAGCAAATCGTCCCCCGACTCAGTGCTTCCAAACACTCCTTCCAATGCAGAGAGGTATTCAGCCACAGTAGCCTCTGGGCTAGTGGCTCATAAGAAGCAGATGGCCTCCAGTGCAGACCCCCTTAAGCTTTCCATAAGTCTCTTTCTCTTTTCTCCCTCAGAGCACTGCCATTTCTGTACCAAGGGGGTAGCATAGTCCATCCAGGTTTCCAGGTCATCCTCCCCCATAGGCAGTGGGACTGTGCTGGAGAAAAGTCTAAGTTTACAGCACATGTCCAAATGTACACATGGAATTACAGTGGGGGAGGGGACTACAGGGGAATTCTTAGGGGAAGCAGGGGACGTGGCAGGGGACTGCAGTGGCATGTGTTCCTCAGAAAGGTCTAGCACCCTTATTAGCTCTTGAGCGGTTCATCCTTCAGACACTAATAGTTTGAGTAACTTGTCCTTAAATCCCTCTATACTGGGGGACCCCCCCCGGAGCAGCCGGATTACTATGCAGGTGAATGACCCTCCACCCCTTCTGGGCCCCTTCTGGCAGGACAACAGGTGGTACCTTCTCAGGATCTAGGGGAGCACTGCAAGAGAGCAAAACTATCATAGTCTGTTCAAACAGGTCCGAATCCCTCCACTTCACTTCAATTTTTCCCAAACCTTTGACTCATTCCACAGCTGCTATGATATCAGCATTAGTGGTTCCTAATGGGACATCCAGTGACAGGAGTGCCTGCTGCGGGTCTAACAACTCAGCCTCACTCCACCCCATCATCCAGTGCACTAACAGCTTATGGGGGCGATTTTGAGCTTGGGCGTAACAAGATCCTCCATTTTCTCGTCAAAGCTGAACATATCAGGGTAATTCTCTCCCTTGGCCACTAGAGGATGCTAATCCCAGCGGTGCCTCCAAGATGTAACCCCTAGGTGGCGCTATCCCAAGGGCTACCACCCCTGCCTGCTGGGCTACCAGCAGGTTAAGGGGCCTGAATTCTGAAACGGATACCTCCACCCAGAGGTCAGGGTTGGTAGAGGTCAAACTAGCCTGGGCACAGCCCTCTGGGACACTGTAAGCCTCTCTGTTCCTGCTAGTGGCTCACCCAATACACAATAATTACTTTCACAATACCCCTGATATGCTTTGGACGCACCCCCACAGTTTACACTTACCTCCAGGGTTTGTTTCTCCAGCTCGACCCGGAGGACCCCCTGTAAAACAAGGTTAAGCAGCACAAATGGTAACAGTACAATACTTTGAGCACAAACTGGAACCACAGTCTGGCTGGATTTCAGAAAAAAGCGTAGATCTGATTTATTCAGGGGGGTTGAACAAGGGTAGGGGTAATTGGGTTAATTAGCTTAAATACTCTATTGTTCACACTACTGTGCATGCACTCAGAGTCCCTACGACAGTCACACTCTCTAGGTACCCAGGTGGAGGGAAAGGTGGGCTAGCTAGGACCATTGCCCGGGGTAGACCGGCGTTGCAGCTGGTCAGGGCCCTGTGGGGAAAAGAAACAACATGCACCACACTCTAATTGTAATCCCGGGCCGGAGGGCTCAGTTCGTGAAGAAAAAAATAACAAGACAATCAGGTAACACACTTTTGATTTAGCCATATGTTGCAGGGAGTGACCCTGGTGATTACTCATGATACCCAAGGCAGGACACAGGCAGGACGAACATGGAGACAGCAGATGAACTCTCTGGAGTGCCAGGAGAAGCAGGGCCCACACAATTCGCTGAGTCGTCATTCCTGTTCAGGCGTGGAGCAGGGGGCTGATCCCCGGGCAGGTCTCTCGTCGATGGCTCTTTTCTGTGCAGCAGGGTAGGACGGTGGGCCCCTCCTGGCAAGGCCCAACCTCATGGAACTAAGTGCGGATTCAGTCCGTTTGCACTGGACACACTTTCAGCTAGCAGAACACAGTTCATAACATGGGGAACCAGATTGCAACCCCCTTTCAGTACACAGCACATTCATATGTAAAGGCATTTTACTGTACCAGGCCAAACACTCCCCAGTCACAATCGCTAAATTCTCAGCGCCACACAGCAGTTTTTTTTTTTGAAGGAATTTTGGGCAGGCCGATCACATTCAGTGCAATCTTCGGTCCTATGCTGGTTGAGCCAGGTCACCTTCAGTGACTTCTTCGCTAACACAGAATTGTAATTGGTCTGCAAACTAACTCTTCTTGTCTCTCAGAGTGACAGGCAGACTTCAAGGCCTCAACTTAGCCTTCCCACAGTTCTCCTGCTCAAAACTATGCAGACGCTTGCTCGAATATCTCGAGCTGCTCCTCTCTCAGCTTTCAACTTTGATCTAGCTTGCCAGCAGACAGCTCGGGGGATTTCCCTTAGATCCAAAAGGTTCAATTGGTCGGTTCAGCTGCCAGTCACAGTAAGCGCTCCCCCTTCTGTTGCAAAAAGGCGCTCACAGTCCAAAACTACAAATCCCAAGCTTGTAATCCACACAGCCCCATCTCAGCATGCTCCATTTTAGAGTCCCCAAGCACTGATTGGTCCAATTCAGCAGCTCGGGGCCAAAATGGTGGAGCTAAACAGAACAGTCCTTGCTGCAAAAAAGGTAGGTTAGCACAAAGTACAATATCATTATTACTCTGAATTATTTTCAGTAAATACTTACCTTCTCCAGTAGAGCTCCCTCTGCGCAACTAACGATGGCAGACACGGAGTGATTAGCAGACAGCCCAGGCGGTACCCGAGCATGGAAACACTCAGTCCCCATCCCAGATTAATTATTACTGCAAACAGGCCGTCCTTAAAGCGACAGTGCACAGAGGCCACACAGGCACTCACTGGCAACACATTTAAACGACGATAGTGCCGAACACCAGCCAGGCAGCGAGCAATTAGGTGAGCTCTTGGAAGACTTTTTGGGAACCCCCATTTGTAGGGGGGTTACACACATACATATATATCTAGATGTAACCCCCAGGTGGCGCTATCCCAAGGGCTACTATCCCTGCCTGCTTGGCTACTGACAGGTTGAGGGGCCTAGGTTCTATGACGGGTGCCTCCACCCAGAGGTCAGGGTAGATAGTGGTTAAACTAGCTCGGGCACAGCCCTCTGGGAAACTGTGACCCCCCTTTGTTCCCACTAGTTGCCCACACAGTTCACGGGAGTTACCTCCCCAATACCCTGCATATGAACACTGTTTACACATATAGATACCACTTACCCTCGAGACGGATTCTGCAGCACGTCTCTGAGGACCCCCCTGTAAAACAAAGGTTAAGCAACATACACAAACACAGATTGCAATGCTGGTTCAATATGTACTGACACCTCAGACAGTATAAAGTTCAACAATAACAAATGTGGTTTATTCATGGAACTAGAATACAGGAGGAGGAAATCAGGTTGATTGGCAATATTCAAATCACAGTACTGTACAGGCATAAAAGGGTCCAAAAAGTCACACTCTGGGTACCCAGGATGGTAGGGGGCTAGACAGGTCTGTTGCCCGGGGTTGGCCGGCTGGTGCAGCTGGATGGGGCCCTGTAGGAAGAAAATATATGCACAAACAAATTGTAATCCGGAGCCGGATGACTCAGTCCACAAACAGAACACAAAACAATCAGATGACACACTTTGATTAAATGGAGGTGAGGGGAGGTACCCCTATTTGTACTCACAATCCCCAAACCAAGAGCTGAATTGAGGAGGTGGCTCTGGATGGCCAGGATGAGCAGGGCATGGAGATGAGACCCTTGTGACAGGGTCTAACTGATTTGGATAGCAGACAGATTCAGTCCGATTAGCTTTGAGTCCAGCTTCCAGCTTCGGCTCACAACTCACAGAACAAGGGGAAAAGGAATCGCGATCCCCTACAAGCACTAGACACATTTATATGTAAAGGAAATTACTATACCAGGCAGCTGCTTCTCGATCCTGATTGCAATTACTGCAAAACCCGAGAACACACACAGCAACAGAGTCCCCGACAGGCCGATCACACTTCTGCAAATCTTCGGTCTTCTACGGGCAAGCCTGGATTTGCATACTTCTTCCTTTTTCTCCACAAACTCGGATTCAGTCCGATGAGCACTCGCTAACAGCTACGGGCCGACTTCAGGACCTTACACATGCTTCCCGCGTGAACTTTACGCTGCAGCAGAACAAAGCTCCTTCTCTTTTCACAGTCAACTCGTATCTGGCCCTCCAGGAACAGTTCAGGGTATTTCCCTTAGGCTCCACACAGGTTCGGTTGGTGGATTCAGCTGTCAATCACTGCAGGGCTCCCTCTGTTGGTGCAGAAAGGTGTCAAGGTCCGAACTACAGCTCCCAGAAGCACCTGCCATACATTCCCCCTTTAAGCAGGCTCCAGGTGAGAGTCCAAGTTCTGGTTGGCTCAGGCAGTCTCCATTTTAGGGCTCCCCTAACCTAATTGGCCCAGATCAGCAGTTTAAGTCCAAAATGGAGGGGCAACACACACACACACACACACACACACAGAGTCCCAGATGCAATATTTTACTAATGCTCTAAATGATTTCAGGCAAACAGTTAAATCTTTCAGGTGGGCTCCCTCTGCGCTTTTAGCAGCTGCAGAAACGGAGCGATCAGACAGCAGCTCGGGCGGGATTCGAGCATTAAATACACAGTCCCCCCATTCAGACTAATATAGCCTGCGAGCAGGCAGCTTTTAAAGAGACAGTACCAGAGGCTCTAAAAGCACTTACAGATAAGTGGCTTAAATGCCAAACACCATTCAGGCTGGGAGCACTTAGCCAGCTCCTAGAAGACTTTTGGGAACCCTCATTTGCAGGGGGTTATGTATAAATATATATATATATAATGATCTTGTTTTTATATACTTTGCAACGTGATTGTAGAAGTGTTTTTTTGATAATATTGTTTTTAAAGAAATTGTACAGCACTCCAAGCCTCTGGGAGTGGGGCGTTTTATAAATTATCTATCTATCTATCATGTCCACTGCCAGTGGTATAGCTAAGAAAATTACACATGTAAGCCAGAGCCCTCTTGTACTCTCTTTGACACCTGTATCCCCTATATAAACATGCACATATTTGCTTCTCAGATCCCCATCTGATAGGACTGGTCATGTCCACAGTTTTTGTTTATTTAGTACAAACCTACTGCAAAGCTTTGCAACATTCTGTGCCTTTCTGCTCCCATAACTGTTTAATGGTAGCATTCTTCCCTTTGCTACTGGCCTAATAGCAAGGCAGCCTGCCCTGCATACCGCTTAACCTTCTGTCACTGAAATTAAGGACACACTCAAAATGAAGCACAGTAAGGAATACTGACCCTCATCATGAGAGGCACATCCTGAAATATGGAGACAGAAGCCGAAAATGTTGTGGAAACAAACCATTGTGGTTACTCCTGTGCCAGAAGGTCATGGATTCCGGTCCCACACAGGGACTGGGCTCATACCATCAATGCTAGCAGCCAAGTGCAGTATTGGGGGATGCTGTACTGGCAGGGTCTGTCATTTTTTGAATGAGATATTAAACCGAGGTCCCCTCTACCCATCTCTGGTGCTGTCCTGGTGGGTGTCCAGATAGAAATAAAAGAACCCAGGGGACTCTTCGTAAAGAGATGGGGACATTCCCGGTGTCCTGGCCAACATTTCCCTTCCCATGAAACTGGTTCATGCAATTGTCCAGGGCTGTGTGTGGGTGTTGATGTGCGAAATGGCTGCCACTACAGGTTCAGTCACTTCACTACCTTTCTAGCATTGCTTCTGAGGTGCATTGGGATACAACATATATGAAAAAATGTTTTATAGTGGAATGTTGTTATGCATGGAATGCCATGCTTGGAATATGCTTGTTCTGCTACAGTAGTGACATAAGTAAGCAATAATACCCAATAGGGTGGGTGGTATTGGGCTATACCGGACCGCCCGGGGCATAATGAGGCCCGACGCCGCAGTGGGAGTGCCTTATATCCCCCGGAATGTTTGGTATTGCCCATACCGCCCACCCTGGAGAGTATTATTGTGCTTAGAAAATGGGCATCAGCTTAGATTTTTTTCCAGTAGTTAACAAATAGGTACAACATTGAAAAATAACACCTTAAAATACAAAAAACAAGTTTAATGGTAAAATAGACCCCACCTGACACAGTTGCCTTCCCTGCCTAGTACAGTTGCCAGTCGAGGGCACTGCTACAGGAGACTAGCGCTTTGAGGAATTCCCTCTGATTGTAGCATTTGACAGTTTATTTTTGTTCCCTCTGTGGTACTTCTATTCAGTTCTGCCCCCCCCGCCCCCCACATTTAGTTTAAAGTAAGGTCAGAGTACCCATATTGGTTTTTAGTTATGTGTGTCCCATCTCCCTGGGCCATCTCCCCTCTCCACTGACAGCTGCCCATGTCAACTGATGAAGGGTTATGGGGTTATATTCTTGCCATCGCAATCCTGCCTGCCCGCTGCGATCCATCCCGCCCTCATGTCTGATAATGCCGAAAGAAGAGACTCATGTACCCTGAGACTGGGAGATCAGGTACAAATGCATGACTTTTTATTTCTTGGAAGACATCCTTGGTTCAGCAATGGCAGTTGCTATGATGTGTGCAAGTGCGAGTGGAAGAGGACAGCAAGCAATACATTGGAAGCAGCACCTGTGATTTCATTATTTTCTATCAGCATTACAACTTTGTGGAGAAAAAAACAGTGTTCTTTTATTGCTTGCTTACTGATCTCTCTTGTAACTCACCACTGATCTTCATAAGTAATCACAGTGGGGGGGGGCAGGAGCAGGGTGGGGGTGAGTCGTATCATCGGAGCAGCAGGCCAGGATTTTTTAGTTGTGGGGCTGATTCTGTGTTCACCAACAGGGCAGACTGAGGGAGCAGTGGCAGACAAGTAAGAAAAAGAGAGAGAGAGAGAGAGAGACTGTTGTAAAACTGGAAAAGAGGTACAAATTTAATTTGGTGCTGACTGTTGTCTAAGAAGTGAGTGTGTGTGTGGGGTCGGGGCTCACACTCTCTCGCTAAGCGATGAAACAAAATGGTGGCCATTTGAAATTGTGTGCCCAGTGCTTCAGCCAATGATGAAGCAGGCTGGGTACAAGGGTATTTGGCTGGGCATGAGGCAGGTTTGGACTGTGGCTTTTTATTTGGTGGGCATCTATTGAAAGTTAATGTACCCCTCTGGAAGGGGTACCTGCCAATCAGATGCCTCCAAATAAAAAGACCATTTTCTAATTATGTTATAGTGTATGGTAGAATGTTGTTATGGATAGAAATCCATAACTAGAATGGAGTTGTTATGTTGCAGTAGCTATGTCACTTCTGCAGCATAACAACTTGGAACACTGCCACATAGTTGCTTTCCTCGATCCAATTAAGCTGGAAGTTGCATTTTTTTTAAAACTTGAACTAATAAAAACATCTGCAGCACACCGTGTCATTAAAAAAAAAAAGAGAAAATGTTAAAATTTATATTCTCTGTTGTCTTTTCCAGCTGGTTTTGTGTAATTTTCTATGCTGTGACTGCCCATACACTATAAAAGATTGTATATGAGCAGTCATACACAAACAAGGAAATTCTTGTAACTTGAGATTCCCGTGGTAACAGAGTACCTCTCAAGCTGCACTCTTGAGGTCATTTGTTGCCAAGGAAACCTCTCGATACAAGAATATCCTTGTTATGTATGACCGCTCATACACAATCCTCTATGTTCTGCTGCAGTAGAACAACTTGGAATGCTGCGACATAGGTGCTTTACTCTATCCAATTCTGTGGCAGAACAGAATTCTAGAACCTACAGAGGTTTCACAAGTCAGTTTCATTATGAAAGAGAAAAAAAAACACAATGGACACATTTCACAGAATACTATACACTATAAAAAAATACAGGAAGAGCAACTTTATGCATAACCAGTGTGTTCTGTCACCTCAGGGTTCTGATTCCCATGGACCTTTCCAGCTTCGTGTAAGCCCCTAGATGGCGTTATCCCAAGGGCTACTACCCCTGCCTGCATGACTAGTTGCAGGTTAAGGGGCCTGGGTACTGAAACGGGTGCCTCCACCCGGAGGACAGGGGTGTTAGTAACAAGGCTAACCCGGGTACAGCCCTCCAGGAAACTGTAACCCCTTTTTTTTCCCCTCTAGTGACCTAGACAATATGCAACAAACACTTTCACAGTAGCCCCTATTCAGCATACAATTCCCCACACTGTTTGCACTTACCACCAGGGCTGGTTCCATCAGTTCGACCCTGGAGACCCCCTGTAAAACAAGGTTAGGCAAAGCAAATAACAATAGTACAGTGCTTTTGGTACAAACTAGAACCACAGTCAGATTAAATGCAAAAAGAATTAGATCTGATTTATTCAGGGGATTTGAACACGGAAGGGGCGTAATCAGGTTGATTGATTCGAAAACTGATCTAGACAGGCAATTATGCATGCACTTTTAGTCCCTACACAGTCACACGCTCTGGGTACCCAGTTGTGGAAGTAAGGTGGGGCTAGCCAGGAACGTTGCCCGGGGTAGGCCAGCGTCGCAGCTGGTTGGGGCCCTGTGATGAAAAGAAAAGGCATGCACAACCACACACGATTTGTAATCCAGAGCCTGAAGGCTCAGTTAGTGAAAGGAAAAACAACAATGCAATCAGATGACAACACTTGAGATTTAGCTGTTGTTGCAGGGAGCTACCCTAATTGTTACTCACACTACCCAATACGAGACACAGGCTAGATGAAATGGAGACTACAGGTTGATGACTGGCTTGCCAGGAGAAGCAGGGCCCACACGAATCACCAAAGTGCAGTTCCTGTTCAAGATGGTTGAACAGGGGGCTGATCCCCGGGCGAGACTCTTGTCGATAATAGTTTCTGTGCCTGAAGTAGCTGGCTGGGCCAGGTGGCAAGGCCCAGGCCGGGTGGAACAGTTCAGATTTTGAGTCCGGTAGTGCTGGATACAGCTTCCAGCAAGCTTAGCACATTTACAAAGTGGAGAACCAAATCACGACCCACTAACAGCACAGAGCACTTTTATAATAAAGCAATCACCATACCACAATGCCGAAGGCAGTCCGGCTGCAATATCAGTGCCTCTGAGTAAAACCGGGGAATTCTGTGGTAAATTGATGTCCTGACAGGCTGATCATGTACAGCAAATCTTCGGTCTTCTTTAGGTCCAAATCTGGTCACTCTTCAGTGGCTTTGTCACACTCCAGTTCAGATACAGTCTGATTGCTAAGCCTTTAAAAGGATTCCCTTTCAAGGGACTGCAGGTAGACAGGCCAAAAAGCAGCTGCTTGAATCACTCAAGCTGTTTACTCTTCAAACTCTGACTCTAGACTGACTGACTACAGCAGGCAGCTTGGGAAATTCCCTTCAGTCCAAAAGGTTCTGGTTGGTTGATCCATCAGTCTGTCAAAGCAAGGGCCCCCAGCTCTGTTTTAGCGCCAACATGCACAAACTACAATTCCTACAAAAATTTGTTCCCACAAGACCCCTGGGGACAGGCTCCATTTTAGAGTCCCCAAAGGTACCGACTGGTGCTGACTGGCAGTCCAAAACCAAAATGGTGTGATAAACAGAACTGTCCATGCTGCAAAGAAGGCAAGTTATACAAACTACAGTATCATTACTATGCTACTAGATAATCAGCAAATAAGTACAGCTTCTAACAGAGCTCCTTCTGTGCAAATAGCGATGGCAGAAAGGAGAAATTATCTGGCAGCCTGGGCGGGACTCGAGCATAGAAACACTCAGCCCCCTCCCAGATTAAATAAGCACCACCTTATTGGCAGCTCTTAAAGAGACAGCACAGAAGCATTAAGGCACTCTCATAAACACTTTTAAAAACGCTAAAACGCAGGATACCAGCCTGGCAGTGATAGATCCATAAGGCAACTACCAAATCTAGAGTTCAGCCTGGCAGTGGGCATTTAGGCACACCCAAAGAAGACTTTCGGGTCCCCCCATTTGTAGAGGGGTTACATTCGCTCTCGAGGTCAGAGGGAATCCGAACCCCTCTGTGGCAGAACACACTTGTTGTGCATAGTTGCCCATCCAGTATTCTCTATATTAAACATCTTACAATAGTATGAATTTCAGTTTTAAATTCTGCATTTACAGCACATTCTCTTTGCCGTCAGCACCTTTTATATGAGTGACATAGCATTTTTACGGGTAAAATGAGGGATGTCCCTCGTAATCAGGGACAGCTGAGAGATACTGCATCACCAACTTCTTGAATCATCCCCAATGAGCCACGTACCCTTCCCCTCACTGTACATCTACCTGCCCTGTGCCGATACAGCTCACAGTCGCCGTATAAACTCCCGACACTAGATGGCAGCATGACCTGCAGTCATTGTCCACACCAGAGGTCCAGAGGTACCCTACTACGGGATCTCTATGGGAAGATGAGAGAGGGTTCTTGTCAGCCGGCAGTTGAGGTCATAGGTAGCTATGCTGCTGAAGTTTCAAATCCTGGGATCTGATTTAGGGGACACCCGGATCACAAAACTCGAGTTCTGTGAGCAGGATGTTCAGATCGAGTGATTCACATTTCCGTAAGAGTGGGAAATGTAGGCCGCCACCGTTGCATTTTGTCGTGGCAGGGAGACGCGCGAGTTGCCGATTTGCTTGAGCCGGCGCAGCTTGCAGCACAGTCGGAGGAGCAGCGGCAGCAGCAGAGCGTGACCCGACTCCGTCCAGGCAGCGGTTGGGGGAACTTGTAGACAGCTCGAGTTGTTGGGCCCCGGCAGCAGGGACTATAGCACTATGTCTGTGCGACGAGGGGCGGCAGGACTGTGGCTGCAGATACAGAGGCAGTGCCAGAAGTGCGTAATCTTGGTAGGTTGGGAGATACCGCACGTCTGTCAGTTCGCATGCCGCTACCACCCACATCTCCACCGCCCTCCCTGATCAGCAGACCCTGGGACACGATCCCTCCAGCGCTCTCTACATTAGTACCCCGATCTTTTACGTGAATGCGGCCCCCCACCTGGGACACCTGTACTCTGCTGTCCTTGCAGATGCGCTACACCGGTATCGGCTACTCTGTGGATACCGCTCCAAGTTCTCCACCGGTTAGTAACACATGCTCTTTCTCTCACATTGCATCACTCTTCTCGTAGTGTTCTGTACTGCAGGTGCCCACTTTATATTTTTCACAGCTTTTTCTGTCTCTTACTCTGCATTAGAAAATGGTTTCGAGAAACCCTGCTCCCATTTTGTAAGCGCACTGATACCATCCGGCGTGGGCATTATGGGCTATACTTGACCGGTCAGGGGTGTAATGAGGGCTGTCGCTGGCATCAGCCCTCATTATGTCCCGGGGCAGTCTTGTATAGTGCATTATACAATGACAAAGAAAAGTCTCGGGCTGTGATTGGTCAGTGTGGGACTGAACCCGTGGTGTTATGATCTAGTACCACCACACTTGTGACCGCATTAAATGTTTAAAAAAAAAAAAAAAATCACTCCTCAGACCCCAGCTGTCCCTCCAATAAGATGTACCACTGCCCGCTGACAACGAATGTTCCCCGCCCGCCATCAGCACACTCGGGCGCCAGGTATAAATCACAAAGAAAACTACTCGTTTTCCTCGCAGTCATTTTGTATTTCTCGCCCGGTACCAAACAACTGTACCGGGCAGGGTGTAGCCAGGAATTCAGATCTGCACACCAAGTGGGCTCACTGCTCCCCCGTGTAGCCAGACAATATACAAATATACACCAGGACCGTGTTTGTTGCCTCATTTGGCACAATAAATACAACTTTGTATCTCATGACAGTGGTTGTTGCCATGCATGGGTAAATACAAATGCCATGCATTGTTCCCTAAGACACCCACATACTAGCCCAGAGCCTGTAAAGTTGGATTTTCCTTGGGATGCATAGAGAGTATTAGTGACCAGCCCTTCTAGTTTTGACTCCCATGAATAAAATTACAGAAAGGTTCAGTATTTTCTTTTGTTTTTCATGGAAAAAAGGAAGCAGTGCAGAGCCTATTTGCTACCCCCCCCTTAAATAAAATTGCACACCATGGAGTGCTTGGAGTATGCCTGCCTACACCCATGGTACCGGGAGAATCAGAAGCACAATGCAGCTCGGTATAACTGAGCAAGGTGAGGCGGACTAGTCATCACCGCGTGAGTTTCAAAGTGGGGAAAAAAAAGTTATACATAGGAGTGGGATGGACAACAGACTTCTACGGCTTCGAATTAGGAATAAAAGTACTGAAATAACACTTACTATGCTTTTTTCTTAGGAACATACTACACATAATCCATTTATGCCCAGTAGTTCCTCGTTTCAGGCAAGAAAAATACCGAGCGTCCCGAGTACTGTCCGAGAAACTGGAAACAGCCTGCTGCCCCGCTCCCACTCCGTATAAAAATTCATTTTAAGCGTCAGTGCTGTTTTTCATAGTAAGTGTTATTTCGATACTTTATTCCTAATTCGAAGCCGTAGAAGTCTGTTGTCCATCCCGCTCCTATGTGTAACCTTTTTTTTTTTTTTCCCCCACTTTGAAACTCACGCGATGATGAGTAGTCCGTCTCACCTTGCTCAGTTATACCGAGTTGCATTGTGCTTCTGATTCTCCCGGTACAGTTGTTTGGTACCGGGCAAGAAATACAAAATGACTGCGAGTGAAAACAAGTAGTATTCTTTGTGATTTATATCTGGCGCCTGAGTGTGCAGATGGCGGCCGGGAAACATTCGTTGTCAGTGGGCAGTGCTACATCTTATTGGATGGACAGCTAATACGCACTATTCTTTCTATAAGTATACCTACCCTGTCAATATATAACATAAAAATGCAGGTTAAGTAAAGGTTTTAATAATTTTTCTCACTTTTGTTTTACAATGAGCCGTTGTATAGTAGGAATAATGCACTCCAGGGTGTGTGTCGTGTTGGGATAACGCCACGCCTAGGGCATTAGATGCACTCGGCCTGCAGCCTCGTGCCCAACCACCCTAGGCGAGGCGTTATCCCAGCACGACACACACCCTGTCGTGCATTATTCCTTTAGTACTACCCACCCTGGAGGGTATTGCTTACTTGAACTGCTGTCTCCTAAATTGCTGTTTCTCTTAAATTCTGTTCCACAACCGTCCTCTCACACTCAGTACTGCATCCTCTCGCAGGCTTTCATTCTCTTTGGCAGTTCTTACATTATCGTAATGTATGAACTGCAAAACAGAATGAAAGCCTGTGAGAGGGTACTGTGCAGAGTGATTTTGATTATGTACTCCGTCCGCCACACTTTCTGCCCTGTGCCCATACCTCTCAGCTGTCCCTGATTTTGCCTCAACATTTTACTCTGTCCCTCCTAAAACTTGTTTCCATGACCAAGCATACCTCTCAACTGTACCACATTACGAGGAACGTTCCTCATTTTACTTCACAAAAACTCCCTGTTCCACATTGTGAGGACTTGTCCCACATTCAGTGTTAACATTTTAAAGCAAAAATCTATAGCAAATGATGCAAAAAATATATTAGTCACTAAATAACAGACTTTCTGAACATAAATGCAAACATTTTAACAGTGTTCTGACCTTCTTAGATAAAAATTTGATTAAGTGTTCCACATTTGCTCATTTGTTCCACATTTTAAGAGGTAATGTTCCACATTTGGGGGACAAAAGGTTGAGAGGTATGTGACCAAGCAGTGGGAGTTGTAAGAACAAAATGTCAAACCTTAAAGTTACAGACTTGTTCTTCCTTAGAAAATGCATTTTACACTAAGCCCCTTATTCTACCAGCTTCCTGTGTTGATATCCCCAATTTTGAAGCTGTGTCCCTGATTTTGGTCCTTTTGTCCTTGATTTTTTTTAAGCCTTATCCCTGATTTATGAGGCAGGAGATTGAGACGTATGCCTGTGCCTTCTCACGGTACATACTGTACTTCAGTTTTCCTCTTGCATTTTGTATAACACTCCTCGACTGGCTTGGATTGTTGGGGGACAAAACCCAGCCATTTAGACACGATTACGGTTTGTTTTATCTATTCCTCAAGTGTGTGTGTGTGTGTGTGTGTGTGTGTATGTGTATATATATATATATATATCTATTTATATCTGTGTGTGTGTGTGTGTGAGAGGGACTTGGTATTAAACTCATACCCTGGAATGGACCAGATATATAAAATCCAGACTGGTTGCGTTGGCTGAACTAGTGAGACTAGGCAAAATGTGTGCAAATATTGCCGGTCAGGAATGGTCCGGCTTGTACCTATCTTATCTGGTCCAGGTGGTCTGGTTCCTACCCCATCCTGATCAGGGGTGAAAACCGGACTGCCGGGACCAAATAAAATCGGTAAAAGCTGAACCCTCCATATTCTTGTGCGGGTCCAGCTGGTCTAGATTTTACTGGTCTAGTAATCTGATTTTTGTTACGTACTGTGTGTGAGATTAATAAACCCGGGCGGGGGGTCAGAAATCCGCTGAATGTGCCATGCACTGAACACTTGTATAACTGATTCCTTATAATAACTAAATTTACACTTCTGTTAAAATGCTGTAATTATCCCCTGAATTCAGTAGTGGTTTATTATGGCATTTTCATACTAGCGCTGTTATTAGTCACAGACCATGAATAGTGTGGCTGGCATTAGCGAGTGGGTCCAACTGTACCGTTGTCACTTTCCTGAAGAGAGTGGGTTCATGGTGTGAGGAATTGCTGGTGTTTCCGGAAGTGAGCGATTCCCTGAGTGCGAGTAGTAGTTCTGTGACAGATTACTCCCGGCAGTGATTGACTGGTGACCTGGGAAAGAAAATTGTCAGTGGTTCTGCTTAGGCTGTGGCTTGGTTGCTGGTATTGCAGCATGTCTGGCACCTCTTCTCCCTCTACTGGTACTCCTCTGTACTGATTACTCATAGTTAGAACAGTGTCTGTGGTGGTAACCCCTTCCATATGTTTTAATTTTTAAACTCTGTTTTATTCAACAGTGGTTGGTGGGGATTTACCCCATATCAGTCATTGGACACAATTCAGTTTCACCCGCTGTGACAACTGCAGGGACTTAGCAGCAGTCCGGGAGACTTGCTTGCCCCCCACAGTGGGGCTGCCACCGCCTTGGCCCTGAGAGGGAGGAGGACTGAGGTGCTAATCCATTTCCTGGCTGACCTGGAACTAGCTGAGGTGGCATTGGCAAGGCTCTGGCATTACAGTGCCAGGCCAAAGGTTTTTTTTTTTTTTTTGTCCTTATTATTGGATTTCCTTGATGCAGTGGGCATGCAGTGATCTCCATGTGACTGACACGTTCCCACCCCAATATGATGATGTCCACCATCCTACCAATCCCCTACAATTGTATTGTTGTGGCACACCAACCCACAGCCATCACTAGGGATCCTGTTGCCGGGCTTTGTGTCCTTTTCTTCCCAGAGGAGAAAAGCTGTCCCTTGGATGCTCCAGCCTCCTCTGTCTGGCCAGCCCACCCACCTGATGCTCCAGGTTTGTTCTTGAACCTGGGTCATCGGCACCACAAGCGGTAATACCGGGCCAGCCCCCTTCCATATTTTCTGCATGAAGTGAAGGCTCTCTCTTCCTCAATCAGATTTCTATAAGTAGATTTTTGTTCATATAGACTTTTTTAATATAGGCTTCCATTTTGTCACCAAACAGTGATGTGCCCTCGAGAGAAATCAGTTTTCTTGGTCAGTGCAGTTCTCCTTAGCTAGGAAAATCTGAATGCCACTGAGTGTGCCAGGGCTCTAGATGCTGTGTTATTGGCATCCACTGCCATCTGAAACTAGTGTTTTGTGGCATCAAGGGCTGCTTTAGATGTTGCTGCCAAGTCAATACTCGCATGGCTTTCAATTTTTTTTTACTCTGGGCCATTGCTGTATTTCACAGCACCTTTTGGCACTGAGCAATGCAAGCCATGTAGGCTGTCTGTTTCTGCCATAGGGTGTCTATTGTGTAAACTAATCTAGCTTCCTGGAAACTTTTTCAGGAGGATGTGTTGCTAGAAGGAGTTGCTGCAGTTTGTACCTCTCGCTCATAATCTGGGTGACAGAGGGGTTCTCCACTCCCACTTTGTCCATTTGATACTTTTTTTTTTCATCTGTGGCAGCAGCAGTGTATGGAGCTGCCATGATCTTGGTAGCCTGAGTGAATTATGTATTGGCACCGAGTCTCTTAGTGGATGTCAGGCCTACCATACTCGTAAAATCAGCCTCTTCAGTAGGCTGCTGTTTATTCTGAGGGGATATCAAGAGTGTCAACCATTTGTCTGACAAATGAGGAATATGATGTGGAGTCCTTATTTACTCTAGGTGAGGAACCAAAGTCCTGTTCAGGGGTAACCTCAGGCTCAATCGGTTCCTTCTTCTTTTCCTCATACACCTCCTCCATTACAGACTGTGCGTGTGTGACTTGAGCCTTGGCGGAGGGCAGCAGAACTGACGAGGTTCCCCATAGCTTGGAATGTGTGGGAGAACTGCCACATTTTGTTTATGTCCTATGCAGTGCGTAAAACTCTAATTTCAGCTGCCTGCTCTTTCTTCTTGGCTGGTGGAGTGGCAGGAATGTGTGTTTGTTTTTTCTTTCCAGCCGATACAGGCATCGACTGGTCAGAAGTTCTTGACACTTTTGCCATCGTTTGCATCAGATCTTCCCCAATCGGTATGCTTTTCACTGAGTTTCGAAGATAGCTTAGCAGGTTATCAATCCCTTCGGGCAGAGACTAATGCTGCTGGCAGCATTTTTCAGCCAATAATAATGATGTCCAGGGCTGCTGCTGAGGTGAGGAACCTTCTGATGCGTGCTTTCCACCGTCATTGGTAACCACCTCCATGTTTGAGCTTTTTTTATTGGAGTGCATTTTGGTGACAGTGATGTGGACTGAGGAGCTAAAAAAGCTTCTTGTTTGATGGTCTTTTTTTTTTTCTTTTGTGTGTTGGGGCACAACCATTTGCATAAATCACAATTTCTAAAATCGTAATCAGGACCCAAAACATGTAAACAACTTGTGACAGCCAGCTTTTGCCAGGAGCTGGTGACAGGATTTACCATTTTTAAATCCTGTAGGCCCTGTTCTCTTTTTAAGTTTCTCAGACATAAAGGATTGCATATGAGCAACCAAACACAACAAGGCTGTGTTTGAATCGAGAGGTTCTGTGGGAACAAGAGACCTTGAGGCGCCTTCGAGGTCTCTTGTGACCTCAAGCTCTCGATTTCAATCTACACCTTTACTCTCAGTACTTTGTGTTTTAAGAATTGCAGTTAAGTCATGAATTTTTTTCTGTTGCAAAATGTTAAGTGAAAATTGAGGATAACATCTGATTTTTTTTTTTTTTTAAACTGTTTTTCTCTGAGAAGTGGCTACTATTAAGTGGCAGAACCAAGTCCGACATTTGAGCTGCATATTGAACTTTGATTATTTCAGTAAAGAATCCACAAGGCTTCTGCATGTTGTTATAGTTTAATTTCAGATCATATTCGTTTTTTGTGAACTGTTTTAGTATGAGAAGAGTGTTATAAATGCATAGCACATCCTCTGGTATTTGTGTTCATACAATAATGGAGCTTATGAAGCAGTTGTACACTAAACATAGAAGTAGTACTTTGCTGGATTAGTGTGTCGGTGTGCCTTTACTATTGGATGAGGTTTAATTATGTGCAATCAGTGTAAGGTACTGTCACAGTGTCTATGAAAAGCAGTCACGGCACACCTAGCACACAAAAACTGACCACCAAAAAGTACAAGACTTAGTGCTTCTTTTAATGATGATCTCACCACACAGAAACACATAACCAGCCAAAAAGGTTGAAATTGGAGACTCTGGGAACCAACATACTAAAATGCCAGCAGAATAGGCCTAACGGTCTTTCGTGTCTGCTTGTTTGGTCAGCCCCCACCCTGGGAGCTGACCTTGCTGCCCCCTTCGCCTTCTCTGGCTTCTCCCTTCCCAGTTCCGGATATTCTTGCTGCACTGGATATTGCTTCCAGAACGCTTCCCCTGTACCTGTCCCACCCCCTCTTGAACCCCTCCACTGTCTCTGCCTCCACCAGCCCCTAGGCAGTGCATTCCATAGCTCCACCACCCTCTCAGTAAGTAGCACCTTCTCCTTTCTCCCTGCATCTCCCCCCTCCAGCTTCCATCCATGCCCTCTAGTTGCCCCCTCTTCCTTCCTTCGAAGCACCCTGACTGCTCCTCCCCTATTTACCCCCTTCATGTACCTGAAGACCTCTATCATGTCCCCCGGTCCTTCTCTTTCCAATGTGTACATATTTAGCTCTTTGAGCCTCTCCCCATAGGTCCTGTCCCCCAAGCCCCAAATCATTTTGGTTGCCCTCCTCTGGACCCTCTCCAGGAGTTTAATGTCCCTCTTTAAGTGTGGCCTCCAAAACTGCACAGTACTCGGTGTGGCCTCACCACGCAGTTCTACTAACATACTAAAATTGTCAGCAGAATAGGCGAGCGGTCTTTTGTGTCTCTTCGTTTGGTCAGCCCCACCCTGGGTGCTGACCTTGCTATCCCCTCGCCTTCTCTGGCTTCTCCCTTCCCAGTTCCGGATATTCTTGCTGCATTGGATTTTGCTTCCAGAACCCTTCCCCTGTACCTGTCCCCCAGACCCTCCACTGTCTCTGCCTCCACCAGCCCCTAGGCAGTGCATTCCATGGCTCCACCACCCTCTCAGTGAAGTAGCACCTCCTCCTTTCTCCCCTGAATCTTCCCCTCCAGCTTCCACCCATGCCCTCTAGTGGCCCTTCCTCCTTCCTTGAAGCACCCTGACTGTTCCACCCCTATTTACCCTCTTCATGTACCTGAAGACCTCTATCATGTTCCCCGGTCCTTCTCTCTTCCAGTGTGTACATATTTAGCTCTTGAGCCCTCTCCTCATAGGTCCTGTCCCCAAGCCCAAATCATTTTGGTTGCCCTCCTCTGGACCCTCTCCTGGAGGTTAATGTCCCTCTTTAAGTGTGGCCTCCAGAACTGCACGCAGTACTCAAGGTCGCCTCACCAAGCAGTTATACAGAGGAGTATCACTTCCTCCTTCTGGAGGTGATCCTCCTAGCGATGCATCCCAGCATCCTGTTGGCCTTGGCTGCTGCCCTCCTACAAGTCTCAGAGTTGTTCATCTTGACATCCACCACCACCCCAGGTCCCTCTCAGCCATCGAGACTTGTAGCATTCCCCCAGGGTGTCACACTTGGCCTGGGTTTCTGGCCCCAGGTGGAGTACCTTGCATTTCCCTGCATTGAACCTCAGCTTCCACTTTCTAGACCATCTTTCCAGAGCCTCCAGGTCCCCTGTAGGAGCCACCCTTCCTCCTCCCCATCCGCCCACAGCCCCAGTTTAGAGTCATCTGCAAAGAGAGACTCATCTCACTCCTGATTCCTGTCCTTATGTCAGATGCGTAGAACGTTGAACAGAAGGGGCCAGGACTGATCCCTGTGGGACCCCACTAATGACCCTCCTTGGGATGAGACTATCCCACCAACTCGACCCTCTGGGTCCGGTCCTGGAGCCAATTGCCTATCCATCTGATCATCTGGTTCCCACCCCATTTCTCCCAGCTTATCCAACAGGCCCACGTGAGGAACAGAGTCAAATGCCTTGCTGAAGTCTAGAAAGAGGACATCCACTGGTCTACCCAGGTCCAGGCACTTGTCACCCAGTCATGGAACTCCACCAGATTTGTCTGACACGTTCCCGGGATGAATCCATGCTGTCTATCGTCCGGGCACCCTGACTTATCCAGGTCCCCCCCAGCCTCTCCTTGACAATGCCCTCCATCACCTTGCCCACCACCGATGTCAGGCTGACAGGCCTGTAGTTCCCTGCCACCTCCTTTGATCCCCCCCTTGTGGATAGGCACTATATGCGCCACCTTCCAGTCTTGGGGCACCCACCCTGTCCTCAGAGAGATGGTGAAAAGCTCTGCCAGGGGTTTCGCCAAGACATCTGCAAGTTCCTTCAGCACTCTGGGATGTAATTTATCCGGCCCCGGTGCTTTCTCCATCTTAAGGGAGCTGAGGGCTTCCCTCACTCTCTCTGCTGTGATTTCCACTTCTGGTACCTCTTCTCCCTGCTTAGCCCTCCCCCCACCTGCCAGTGATGCCTCCCCCTCTCCCCAGACCTGCCGATCGGTAAGGGTCCCCCCCTCCTCAGTATCTCTGTCTCCTCCCATGTATGATGCAGCACCCCATTTTCCCTGTGGAAACTGAGGTGAAGTACTCATTTAGTACCTCAGCCTGCTCCCCGGGTCTTGTGCCCATCTCTCCCCTGATTTAATCCTGCTAATCTGCCCCTTCACCTTCGTTTTCCCCAATGTATCTAAAGAACCCTTGTTCCTCTCCTAATTTCCCTGGCCAGGTTCTGCTCCTTCCTTGCCTTGCAGCCCTTCTAGCCATCAGCTCGTACTCCCTCGATCCCTTTCACTCCTTGAGCACTTGAATTGCTTATAGGCTGCTTTCTTTCCCGCACCACCTCGTGGACCTCCTGGTCCACCAACAGGGATTTTGGGCCCTACCACATTTTCGTCTTACTCTTGCACAGGTGCTGGTAGCATCCTGCACCCCTCTCCTGATGATTTCCCACCTACTATCAGCGTCCATGTCTGACCCAATCCCATCCAAATGCTCCTTAAGGATCCTTCCCATTTCCTTAAAATCCGCCCCCCTGAAGTCGGTTACTTCCGTCTTTGTGCAGCCTTCTACCCCTCCTAGGTCCAGGCAGAACCAGACTGTGGCATGGTCACTCTCCGCCAATGGGTCCCTTACCTCCAGGCCCCCAATCTGGTCACTGTCTGCCAGGACCACATCCAGTACCCGTGCCTCCCTGGTCGGTTCCCTCACCTGCTGAGTTAGGAACGCGTCTTGAAAGACATCCAACAACCTCTGTTCCCTGGTCACAGAGGATGTCATAGTCTCCCAGTCTGTTCCTGGCATGTTTAAGTCCCCCAACACCACCACCATTCCTCTGCCCATTCTGCAGTGTCTCCTAACATCTGCCACCAGACTGTCCTCTAGCTCCTCCGCCAGGGCAGGGGGTCTATACACCACTCCTATTTTTACTCTCTTGCCCCCCCCCCTTTGTTATCAAGGTGACCCAAATCGCCTCCACGGTTCCCTCCGCCTCCTCTGGCAAATCGCTGGCATCCGAGTGCAGTATTGGGGGATGCTGTACTGCTGGGGTGTGCCGTCCTTCGGATGAGACGTTGAACCGAGGTCCCTTCTGCCCATCCTGGTGTTGTCCTGGTGGGTGTCCAGGTGGAAGTAAAAGAACCCAGGGCACTCTTCGCAAAGAGTAGGGAACATTCCCGGTGTCCTGGCCAACATTCCCCTTCCCATAAACCGGCTCATGCAATTATCCAGGCTGTGTGTGGGTAATGATGTGCGATATGGCCGCCACCACACATTCAGTCACTTCACTACCAGTCTAGCATTGCTTGTAAAGCGCTTTGGATGTATGAAAAGTGCTATATAAATGCTGATTCTTCTTCTTCTCTACTCCCCCTATGCCAATGCAGTTTTTGACTATCATTGCTACCCCTTCTCCCCTTACCTCCCCGCTGTCCTTCCTGAACATAGTGTAACCCTCCAGGTTCAGGTCCCAGTCATGTCTTGCAGTGGCCCAAGTCTCAGTGACCGCTGCCACATCCACTGCTCCCTCAGTTAGCATCGCCTGGAGCTCAGACATTTTATTGCCCAAGCTCCTGGCATTTAGCAGGACTACCTTCCACCCTTTCCTATAGTTCCATTTCCTGCTCGTGTTCCATGGGATTCTGTTTCCCTGGTCTCGCTTTGCCAGTTGGCCTTTTCCTGCAATCCTCCTGGTCTCCAGGGGGTGGAGACAGAGTCCCTCCTTTATTGGCACCCCTTTGACGGCCTTTTTCTCCCATCCCACCCCTTCACAAGTTTAAACCCCACTTTTCACCCAATGAACCCCTCTATTTTCAACTTATGATTCCCTCCCAAATTGAGATGGAGTCTATCTCTAGCATACAGCTCCTTATCCTCCCAGGTCTCCCCAATCCCTCATCAACCCATACCCTCTGGCCTCACACCACTCCCTGAGCCACTGGTTTATCTCCTAATTTTCCTTTTGTGTTCCCCACCTAGCCCTTGGCACTGGCAGGATTTCTGAGGCAGAGACTGTGCATCCTATGTCATGACAGACCCTGCGAGCTCCCTGAATCTTGCCTGTATCTCTAGCTCGCTATTTCCCTCAATGTCATTTGTACCCAGGTGGACCAGTATGTCTGGGGAACCCCCACAATCCTTTGCCAGCTGATATACCTCGTGCTTAGCCCTGTGCACCGTTAATCCAGGGAAGCATCTTGTTCTAACTGGCCAGGCTTCTCCCTCCCTATCCCATTTGATACATTTTATACAGAGGGAGTATCACTTCCTCCTTCTGGAGGTGATTCCCCAGCGATGCATCCTGTTGGCCTTGGCTGCTGCCCTACTACAAGTCTCAGAGTTGTTCATCTTGACATCCACCACCACCCCCAGGTCCCTCTCAGCCATCGAGACTTGTAGCATCCCCCAGGGTGTACACTTGCCCAGGTTTCTGGCCCCCAGGTGCAGTACCTTGCATTTCCCTGCATTGAACCTCAGCTTCCACTTTCTAGACCATCTTTACAGAGCCTCCAGGTCCCCCTGTAGGGCCACCCTCCCCTCCTCCCCATCCACCACTGCCCCCAGTTTTGAGTCATCTGCAAAGAGACTCATCTCACTCCTGATACCTGTCCTTATGTCAGAGACGTAGGTGTTGAACAGGAGGGACCCAAGGACTGATCCTGTGGCACCCCACTAATGACCCTCCTTGGGGATGAGACTATCCTGCCAACTACGACCCTCTGGGTCCGGTCCTGTAGCCAATTGTCTATCCATCTGATCATCTGGTTCCCCACCCCATTTCTCCCAGCTTATCCAACAGGCCCTCGTGAGGAACAGAGTCAAATGCCTTGCTGAAGTCTAGCTGGTCTACCCAGGTCCAAGGCACTCATCACCCAGTCATAGAACTCCACAAGGTTTGTCTGACATGATTTCCCCGGGACGAATCCATGCTGTCTTTCGTCCAGGCACCCTGACTTTTCCAGGTCCCCTCCCCAGCCTGTCCTTGACAATGCCCTCCATCACCTTGCCCGCCACCGATGTCAGGCTGACAGGCCTGTAGTTCCCTGCCACCTCCCTTGATCCCCCCTTGTGGATAGGCACTATATGCTCCACCTTCAAGTCCTGGGGCACCCACTCTGTCCTCAGAGCGGTGGTGAAAAGCTCCGCCAGGGGTTTCGTCAGGACATCCGCAAGTTCCTTCAGCACGCTGGGATGTAATTTATCCAGCCCCAGTGCTTTCTCCATCTTAAGGGACCTGAGGGCTTCCCTCACTCTCTCTGCTGTGATTTCCACCTCCCTGCTTAGCCTTCCCCCCTCCTGCCAGTGATGCCTCCCCCTCTCCCCAGACCTGCTGATCGCTAAGGGTCCCCCCCTCCTCAGTATCACTGTCTCCTCCCATGCATGATGCAGCACCCCCATTTTCCCTGGTGAAAACTGAGGTGAAGTACTCATTTAGTACCTCAGCCTGCTCCCCTGGGTCTTGTGCTCATCTTTCCCCTGTTTTAATCCTGCTAATCTGCCCCTTCACCCTTTGTTTTTCCCCAGTGTATCTAAAGAACCCCTTGTTCCTCTCCTAATTTCCCTGGCCAGGTTCTGCTCCTTGCTTGCCTTAGCCGCCCTCACCACCCTAGTGGCCCTTCTAGCCACCAGTTCGTACTCCCCTCGATCTCTTTCACTCCTTGAGCACTTGAATTGCCTATAGGCTGCCTTCTTTCCCCCACACCACCTCCTGGACCTCCCTGGTCCCCCAGCAAGGTTTTCAGGCCCTACCGCATTTTCGTCTTACTCTGGCACAGGTTCTGGTAGCATCCTGCACCCCTCTCCTGATTATTTCCCACCTACTGTGAGCGTCCATGTCTGACCCAATCACATCCAAATGCTCCTTAAGGAACCTTTCCATTTCCTTAAAATCCACCCCCCTGAAGTCAGTTACAGCCGTCTTTGTGCAGCTTTCTACCCCTCCTAGGTCCAGGAAGAACTAAACTATGGCATGGTCACTCCCTGCCAATGGGTCCCTTACCTCCAGGCCCCCAATCTGGTCACTGTCTGCCAGGACCACATCCAGTACCCACGCCTCCCTGGTTGGTTCCCCCACCTGCTGAGTTAGGAACGCGTCTTGAAAGACATCCAACAACCTCTGTTCCCTGGCCGCCGAGGATGCCATAGTCTCCCAGTCTGTTCCTGGCATGTTTAAGTCCCCCAACACCACCACCCTTCCCCTTCCCAATCTGCAGTGTCTCCTAACATCTGCCACCAGACTCTCCTCTAGTTCCTCAGCCAACGTAGGGGGGTCTGTACACCACTCCTATTTTTACTCTCTTGCCCCCCCGCCATCAGTGTGACCCAACGCCTCCCACGGTTCCTCTGCCTTCTACCCCCTATGCCAATGCGGTTTTGACCATTATTGCTACCCCTCCTCTCCTCCCCTTCCCTCCCCCTGTCCTTCTTGAATATAGTGTAACCCTCCAGGTTCAGGTCCCAGTTGTGTCCTGTGGTGGCCCAGGTCTCAGTGACCGCTGCCACATCCACTGCTCCCTCGGTTAGCATCGCTTGGAGCTCAGGCATTTTATTGCCCAAGCTCCTGGCATTTAACAGGACTACCTTCCACCCTTTCTCAATACTTCCATTTCCCCTGCTTGTGTTCCCATGGGGATTTCGTTTTGGCCTGGTCTGCACTTTGCCAGTCGGCCTTTTCCCGCATTCCTCCAGCTCCCCAGGGGGGTGGAGACAGAGTCCCTCCTTTATCGGACCCCCTCGACAACCTTTTCTCCCATCCCTTCCCCCTTCACAAGTTTAAACCCCACTTTTCACCAATGAACCCCTCTATTTTCAACTTAAGGAATCTCCTCCCCTCCAAATTGAGATGGAGCCTATCTCTAGCATACAGCGCCTTATCCTTCCAGGTCTCCCCCCAATCCCCCATCAACCCATACCCTCTGGCCTCACACCACTCCCTGAGCCACTGGTTTATCTCCCTAATCTTCCTTTTGTGCTCCCCACCAGCCCTTGGCACTGGCAGGATTTCCGAGAAGGAAACTGTGCATCCTATATCATGACAGACCCTGGCAAGCTCCCTGAACCTTTCCTGTATCTCTAGCTCGCTATTTCCCTCAATGTCATTTATATCCAGGTGGACCAGTATGTCCAGGGAACCCCCACAATCCTTTGCTAGCTGATATACCTCGTGCTTGGCCCTGTGCACCATTAGTCCAGGGAAGTATTTTGTTCTAACTGGCCAGGTTTCCCCCTCCCTGTCCCATTTGATACCCCTGATCATAGAATCCCCCAACAGGAGCACTCTGACTGCTCCTTTTCCTCCATTCCCCCCCTTCCATGTCCCTCATCCTTTCTACCAGCCCCTCCTATATGCTTTCCTTTTTTTTTTAATACTTCATAACATATACAGTATGCTTTCACAGTCTGCTAGGTGCTGGCTCCCCCGCAGTAATCTGGGAGGAACGGAGCCTGTTTTCTGCAGTATTTATTTATTATACAATGACAAGAAAAATCCTGGACTCTGATTGGTCAGTGTGTGCCTGAGCTAGTGAAATCTCAGTATAACATCAGTGCCATTGAGTACGTACTGTACATTTATTTATTTCACTTTTCTGTTCAGAAATAAATATATATTGTCTTACTAAAAATCTACTAAAAACATTTAAACATTTTATTTTTGTTTTATTTTGTATAATAATGAGCCATTGTATAATAGCAATAAGGCACTCCAGGATGTGTCTTATTGTGTAATAACGTCACTGCTGGGCTGGTGGAAGCACTCTACTTCATCTCATGCTTCAGCCCACCCCAGGAGTGATGTTATTACAAGATAACACACACCCTGTCGTGCTGTACTGCTTAATTATCTTGGATTACAACCTTTTGAGCTAGAAGCTTATTTACAAAGGTTCCATATCAGAGTGAGAACAAATCGGTAGAGCAATTGCAGGGAACGGTACAACAACATGTGGGAATTTTTACATAGGGACAACAATAAAGCAGAATATAAAACATAACAGGATCCGCTGGCAGTAAACACTAGTACAGTAACACAAGGCTGCAGTTATGTTAGCCAAAAGTATTACAAGACAGGCAATTCTGGCAGAAAAGTGAAAAGGGGATTAATATTCAGGGGGTTTGGGAGGGGCAGTAGAAAGAGGGAACTTGAGGGGAAGGGCGGTGCGGAGTCTGGATAGAGGTGGGGGAGAGGGTGAGGAATCATCGTACGATCCTAGTAAGAGCAGCAGGTTGAAAGGGAGTAGGGAGGGGTAGGTGGAGGTGGAATGGGGAAGAGGTAGAACAAGATTAGTAGTAAGGATACAGCAGGAGTGTAGAGAGTGGGGGCAGTGGATGGAGCATGGATATGGAAAAGGGAAAGAGGAGAGGGAGGGAAGGAAAAGACTGAGGGAGAGGCAAGGTGGGTAAAACCATCGTAAGTGCTAGGTCGATTGGAAGGGCTGGTTTGGAAGAGGGAGGTGTCAACCCCACTCAGCACGTCAGGCCCTCTACTCCCACAGTGCCAACCTCCGAACGCGGTATTGTGAACAGTTAACAGAACAGGGTAACCCTCCTGTCTGTTTTGTGGGTTCGAATCAGACTTTTGTCCCAAGTTCTGGAGGGATTCAAACTGTGAACCTCTCCCTAGTGTACCCAATGTACAGGCTCAGATAATTCTGCTCTTCGGGGCGGGCCAGATATCTTTCGCCTGTAGGCACCTAACCAGGTGTACAAAATAAACCCTTTAAACTCTATGAAAAGACCTCAGAATAAACTCTTACCTTTTCCCAGTTTGGTATTACCAATAGCTTTGCAGAGTGTCAACTTGAACCATATCTGCTTCACTTGTCAAATAAAGAATTTCAAAGGCACACCAAGTAGTTTCTAAAAATGAGATGTTTACTTAAAAATAGATAAAAATTTAACATGTAAATACAGAACCATATATCACAAAATATACAAAAAAACAGGTTTAAAGTGCAAACAAAATCTCCTACCACAATACACTTAAAATTGTCTTTCTCTTGTGTACCTTCTAACAGTGCCTGCTGTTGCTTTTTCAGAGTCCAAACGTGTATGTTTACATGGAATACAGACTACAGTTTAAAAATGCTGTGTTTCAACCCTCTTCATGATGTCGTCATCTACCTCCTCCCTTTCAGGATACACACAAAAAAATATATATATATAAAACAGGAAGTCCCATCAAGGTATTGAATTCTGTGACTCCAGCAAGACTCATTTTCCAAATGACACTCTTAAGACTGTGATTTTCTCAGTCTCCTTTGGTCTGTGAGCAGTTTCCATTCTCAAACACATCAAATGACTTTTTATGACACCAGCTGCAGTTAACTGACTTTCCAGAGGACGTCATAAAATGGATATTCCACTTCCTTATGACACCAGGTGCAATTAACTGACTTTCCTGAGGACGTCATAAAATGGATATATTAGCTCCTGGCTTCAAAGCAAACTGACAAGTTAATTGCCTTCAGAGATCTGGGGCAGGATTCTCAAAGATCGTGAAATACCCGTATCTGTGGGTAAACCGCGGCGCAAGTGAGTTGCCACTTGCGGATCCGCAGGTTACCCGCAGCGGTGGGTATTCATAAAGGTGGAGCTGGATCACGACTGACTTCACAATTTACGGCTGCTTGCAGGAAGTGTTGCCCGGGAGATCTCCCGCTGCTGCGGCAAGATGCTGTGGCTGGTGGGAGCAGTCGTAACATGCTCCGCAACTGCTGGCTGAGAATTGCAACCAGCTGTGGGCGATTTCAGCCCACAAATGTAGTTGCGAAGTGGGACTTTGGTCTCGAGAGTTTTGAGAATCCTGCCCCTGCTGTTTAACATATATCCTGTCTTTTGAACTGATACCTGGGGGGTGGGGTATGTCATCCCAGGCACAGGATTTTTCATGACAGACAGTCGCACTACATTTTTATGTTACAAAACTCATAGAGTTATCAGAACTAGCTGTCTAAGTGTCACAGAAGGTAATTAGGAAAAAGAGAGAAAAGGGGGGTTTGTGGTGGAGTTGAGTTGGTAGGATGGGGCAGGGCGATGGTGCAATTGGCAGGGAGTGGAGCAAGGATAGTGGTAGTGGATATCCATACCCATGTTACAGGGAGGAGAAGCGAGAAGGAGTGAGAAATCACGGGGGTCCGAGCAATCACATGTCCCTCGCTCATAAAAGTGCTGTTTAAGATCTCTTTTGAATGGCTAGAGTTTGGAGTTTCTTAGGATTTTGGCTGGGAGCGCGTTGAGCCAGAGTGGGGCCTTATAGCAGAAAGTCCTTTGGGCAAGAGCAATGTGACGAAACAGGATGTGCCATGTGTTCCTAGCCTTGCCTCTGGTCCGATGAAGATTGTGTGTAGGTTTGAGTAATTTATGGAGTGTTTTTATGGTTTGACATCATAGGGCTTTTTTCTCAAGGAGGCAGACTTGGTACTGTATTCTCCCTTGTAAGTTTAGCCACTTTGTTTGGGTGTATAGATCACGTGTGCATGGGGGCATCTGCACTTAGCACCAGTCTGCAGTCCTTGTTTAACGTGGTTCTTACTCTGAGTCGGTTCAGTGCGATGTTCGTGGCTGTGCTGCACATGACAAGGCCGAAGTCTACAATGGAAAGAATGGAGCTGTCTACTGCTAGGGTGAGGGCCTCAACAGTGAAGTAGGAGCGGTGCCTGCATAGCAGTCCTAACCTGGTGTTGACTGTTTTTACAACTTGGTCAATGTGCTGTGTGTAGGAGTGGGAGCTGTCTTGGATGACACCCAGGTATTTAGGTGTTCACTTGTTCCAACAGCTCGAGTCTGCTGTTGTTAATTGTAAGAGAGCTAGATTTTTTTTTTTTGTCTTGCTCTGATGGTTGTAGATCAGCATTTTTTTTTGTTTTTTGTTTTTTGTAGTTTAGGAGAAGTTTATTCTGGGTGAACCACTCCTCAACCCTGGATAAACTGTCTTGTAAATCGTTTTTTAATGCCATTAGGTGGGGGCCACTTGCAAAGATGATGGCGTTGTCTGTATAGAGGAGAAGTTTGGCCGAGCAGATCTCGGGAAGGGACTTGAGTTGAGAAAGAGGCTAAACAATATCTGTCCCCTTTCATCAGAGAGTCTGTTTTGTACTTTTACCTGCTGGGTTCTTTGGGCTAGTTAGCTCTGGAACCATGAGGCTGTCTTGGTGGATAAACCTAGGGCAAGTAACATTTTTAGGCGGACACAGTGGTTGACTGTATCAAAGGCCTTTGTGAGGTCAATATATATTGACCCCACAAGATGCCCTTCGTCCAGGGCCTCACGAATGTATTTGGTAAATTCTAAGAGGGCAGTAGTAATGCTGTTGTAGGCAATATATGTATGTATGTCTAGTATGTTAATCTGTTAGGGGACAGTTCATTTGCAGGCTGCGCCTAGGAGCTGGGAGTATTATTTTTTTTTTTTTTTTTTTGTCAGACACTGAACTGGGGACAGAAGTTTCTGGGCTCTTCAGGCGCTTGTGGCTGTCTGTGAGGGAGAGGGAGAGACACTAAGGTGTTCAGACCTGCTGCTGGTGAGACCGAGCGAGAGGCCTAGCCAGGCTAACAATCCTGTGAGCCCTCACTAGTGTTCACTCTGCAAACTCACTGTGAGCCTTATCCTGGGCTTCACTGTTCAGAGACTGTGCTGTGCAAAAGCACTTGTGTAGTGAAAGCTGTGAAATTGTGCCAGACAAGCACCTGTTGAAGAAACCACTGAGAGTTTGGTCCTGTGGGGCATTGCAGCATACTGAAGCTGATGAACTGTACAGAGTAGAGACAGAGACCTGCATCCTAACTCTGTTGCTTTGGGGCCAGGTAAATGTCCTGCGTAGCCCTTATCTAGTGGGGCAGATCGGTGGACCAGTTGCCACGGGGTGCATGCCCTTGAGTATGGTGGTACTCTCCATCTGGAGAGGAGATGGACCATGGGGGGGGTCACTCCTAGGGCCTGGGCTCTTGGGGGTCCTGAAAGCTGCTGCTAAGTGTTCCTGAGACTGAGAGCTGAGCCAGAAAGACTGTATCCTAAGAGGTGTGAACCAGAAGGGCTGTGCTGCTGCTGCAGAATGTCTGAGGGAATCTGAAGTGCTGCATCCCAGGGCTACTGGACCCTTTTCCTGACGGTTGCCCACCATGTTGCTGTGTGCTTTCCCCTGCCTCGACTGAACTGCCGTATCAGTGGGTCACGTGAGTGCTGGCATTGCTGGCTGGGGTCTTTTGTACTTTTTCAATTTTGGGTTACAATTTACTGCATTTGGATTGCAAGTTGGTGTTCAAGCATTTTCCCTTTTTGGGATTTCAGGTTGTTTAAATTGCGCTAGCACACTATGAAACATAGAAATATAGAATTCGTTGTCAGAAAACGACTGATAGTCCGATCCAGTCTGCCCTCTTTTTTCCCTGCCTATTCAGACACCTCAGACCCTGTGTGGTCACTGGCATCCCTCTCTCCTCCCTTCCCTCTACTTATTATGCGTATGTACCCATCCCACGCATGCCTGAAGCTCCCCACTGTTTCCACCCTACCACCTCTTCTGGCAGGCAGTTCCAGGCATCCACCATCCTTTCTGTAAAAAGTATTTCCTCACATCCTCGTAAACCCCCCAGCTTCATTGCATGTCCCCATGTTTTGGTGCTTCTCTTCCTCTGAAAGACTCCCCACCTACACCTTGTTCTCCCCCACAAGTTTCTTACAGGTCTTAATCATTTGCCTCCCGCTCTCCTGTTGGGGGGGTTAAATTGCAAGCTTGCTAATTTTCATCAGGTGCACCATCAAAAGAACCTGGGCAGTGTAGCTGCTAGGCATGCACCGGGACTCTTGTGTAATTCCTGGGTACGCAGAGTATTGGGTTATTGTGTTATACTTTAAACTACAGTTTTACTACTGGTACCTGCTGAAGAGTTTATTGCACACTATGCAATAAAATTCCTCTAATGGTGCTCCTTGATTGGCGGGTGTTCCATAAACTGTCTGGGATTTGAGAGTGTGGTGGTGACCCACAATACAGTGGCTCCCAGGGGGCATTTCTATAACATGTGAGTGCTCAAGGTGACATGGAACTGTCTAACCCTTCTTTCTTCCAGCTTCCAGGCTTGGGTTCTTAAATAATAGTACTGTTAATTTGTTGAATTTCACTTCTGTGTGTGTGTTCGTGTTTGTGTGCGCCCAGTTTGAATTACCTGACTGAAGTGTTTATTAAGGAAGGTAACTGTCTTATTAATTCCTGGGGGGTGGGCCAGTCCATTTTGGAAAGGATGGGAGGTGCTGCATGCCAGGGGTGGTACTGCACATCAGCTGGCCCACTTATTCTCTCTGGATGGAGACACTGCACTGTTTATTTGTTCTGGGACGACCCTGTCTACCGCAGGAGAAACAACGAACCCAACCTCTCAACCAGGTGGACCCTGTACAGTCACCAGGCAGGGGTTGTGAACATGGACATGGCAACTCGGCGGTCACAAGTATTTCAAACTTTATAAATAAATGAAGTTTGTTGAAAACAGACTCCAGCAATTAACAGAGCTGTATGTAATTGTGAATAACATTTTCAAAAAACAACTTTTTCTTATTATTGAAAAGCCTTTTTATTCAATATCTCTACATAGTTTGATAATTCTGTAATAATCGTGGTAGCTGCGTAGACCATTCACCCCACAGTATCACAAAAATATTAATATGGTTTTTAAAAATGGCATACAATACCCAAAACAGTTCTTTATGGGGTGAGAAAAACATCAAACTTGAATGATTTAATATGTTATTAGCATTCTTAATACAGTGCAACGTTCACTGAAATAATAGTAATTTACATATGTATTAAGTACAGGAACAACACTACACAATATTTTTTAATGTACTATACATGGCTTCAGTAACCCAGTGATAAACTACACCTAGTGGATAAATGCCAAATACAGGGACCTGTACAAATAAAATAACATTAAGGTACTGGACTGCACAGAATCACTGTCTTTGTACATGCATCTAAATATATGCTGCAAAATTTAGTTTATAATTGTCAGAGTAGAAAACTAGCTTGCAGTGAGATGATCCATCTTGTATAGCTATGCAGCGGTTTATTGAGAAATCAGCTCTTCGCATACCCTAAGAACAGTCTATGCTCACAGACTGTACCTGCCTTGGATCTGAGTTAATGATGTTCCTAACCACTTCCCAGCAGAGTTCCCAAGTCGTGATGAACAGGGTGATAATGGTCAACAACTTTGAGTAACGTCCATTGCTCTCATGGATTACGATTTCACTCAAAGAACAAGAAAACGTACTGACCACCTGTTCATCACGGTTGCACAGCGGTCGTCTTGTAGGATTTTTTTTTTTTTTTTTTTATGTCCATGTGGGGCAGTCAGCACTGCCTGAGAAAACAAAAACATAATTTTTTTATTATTTTTTTTTTAATTGTTACAGACATCGGTGAAGCCACACAGTAACTGAGACACCATTTTTAGTCTCCTTTTCCACAGGACCCCACAGTCAACTATTGGGCAGAGGTCCCCATAATCACCTCTGTTATTGAAAACAAATAACTGTCTGCCTCTGCTAAGAGACTCATAGTTCAACACCCTCAGGCATCCAGATTCTATCTCCTTCCCAAAATCCCCAAAAGAGGTAAGCTATTGGATGCCTTGTTGTGTCTCTCTCTGCTACTGCCCCATATCCCACATCTCAGCATTTCTGGACAGCCTCATGAGACCACTCATTGAATCCCCACCCTCCTACATTAAAGACACTAGCCAGGCTCTCTAGTTATTTGACAGGTTCACATTCAGTGGCTCCCATCATCTCATCTTTACTTTGGATGTCAGATCTTTTTTAAACAGTGGTACCCCCACAATGATGGTCTGAAGGCTCTACAGCATTATTTGAATAAACGGAAAGTCCAGGGACTGTGCCTGATCCCTACAGATGCTACATAGGTGACTGGGGGAACCATCTCCAACTCCAGGGAAACCCTCCAGGTGTCTCTGTGTCCTTCCCCCACCTTTGTCACCGTTCAGCCTTCTTACTGTGCCCTGTTACTCGGTCCCCACTTGAGGACTCTTCTGCTCATTCATTCCTGCTGTATCTCTTCACACCCATCTCTGGCTTCCTGAACTTGTTCTTAAAGTTTTTTCTTTTTATAAGGTTTTTTTCCCCCAGGAGATTAGTGCATTTGCCAGATGGTTCCCAACTTTGCCAATCTGTTGGTGGGATTGAAGAACAAATTTGTTTCTCTCCTTCTCGGGAACTGTGCCTGACCTCTACAGATGCTACATAGATGACTGTGGGGACCATCTCCCACTCCAGGTGTCTCTCTGTCCTTCCCCCACCTTTGTCACCGTTCAGCCTTCTTACTGTGCCCTGTTACTCGGTCCTCACTTGAGGACTCTCCAGCTTATTCACTCCTTTTTTTTTTATATATATGTAGTATGCTTTTTCCATGGCTGGCACCCCTAGTCCCGCGAGCAGGTTTGGCAACTCATACCCTCACCCGGGAATACCCACCCCCGAGTGGGGCTGCCGACGTGGAACTGAAGGTGGCTGGAGGGTCGGGCACCGAGCCCTGGCTCATACACGGGGGACCGGTGGAATTGTCTAAGTGGATTCCCCTTTGAGCTGGGAATGTGCCATGAAGCTCAGTGCCTTGGGCAAGCGTCTGTCCCAGCTCCACCCACGATGCAGTGTGGCACCGTGCCCCCCTCCCAAGCCTCTGCCAGGGGGCGAGTGATGCCGGAACCAGGTCCCCTCCCTGGAGAAGGAGAGCAGTCCTCTGGATGCTCGATCCTTCTCCTCCCCTGCCAACCCCCGGCGGCCTGTGCCCATTCTCGAATGTGGGTTGCCGGCGTGCTGCAAGGTGTGGCTTCCAGTGCCTCAACCATCAGCGCCACCGGGCCGGTCCAGCTCATTCACTCCTACTGTGCCTCTTCACACCCAGCTCCACCTTTTTGTTTTCCAACCCTTGTAGTCTTGCCTTGTCTGCTGTCACTTTTTCTCCTAGATCCTCCCCCATTTTCTTTCTTCACATACTGAATATATCCCTTATTTCCCACATCACTCCACTAATTTTGCTTTGTGCTCTTAGATAATGCCTATGAAACACAGAATGTGTGATGGCAGATAAGGGCTGCCGGGCCCACCTAGTCTGCCCATATTATTTTAACCTTTTTTTTTTTTTTTTGTGCTGCAGACCTTTATTTGATCTACGGCACCATCTCTTGAACCCCTCCAGTGTTTTTGCCCCTTCCCCATGGCTGAAATGTCAATTCTAACACTTTTTTTTTTTTTCTATCCAGTGTGCATTTGATGCTACCTTTTTGTTTCCCACCCACACGCTGACCCAGCACCTTGTTTTTTTCTTTTTTGTTAATATGTGGCTAACTGTAAAAAGCATTTATTTATAGACAAAAAAAAAAAAAAAGAGGGCTCATGTGACTTGTATTGCAAGAATCAACATTTCAATAGAAACATGATGTGGGTGTGTGGAATGCCTGTGAGGCCAGTAGATATTCCCAACCAATAGGTCTGCTGGCTAGAGGCTACCAGACTTCATTTCGACCCCTGGATATTACACTGGCTGAAATGGTACCTCCTCCAGTACAAGTCAGCCGGTGCGTGCCTGTTTCAAACCCACTGAAATGTGTAAATGTTTTCTTGTCACAGTTTGTCACCCATTGCCCTTTAGAGCGATAATGGAAGACTATTGGGAATTTCCAGTTTGAACTTGTTCTTTTCTCTCATATTTTGTAGGCACAGATGAACATGGGTTAAAAGTTCAACAGGCCGCATCTGCTGCTGGCAAAGATCCATGGGATTTCTGCACTGAAGTATCTGAGAAATTTAAAGCGGTGTTTGATCTTGGCTTGATTTCCTACACTGATTATATCAGAACTACTGAGCAGCGCCACAAACGAGCGGTCGAGCACTTCTGGTCATGTTTGAAAGACAAAGGCTATATTTACAAAGGGACATATGAAGGCTGGTATTCTATGTCTGATGAGACCTTCCTCACAGAATCCCAAGTGACGGACGGCAAAGACAAGGATGGAAATCCTGTTAAGATTTCTCTCGAAAGTGGACATCAGGTAACAGACATCACTTCTCACAACATCATTGTGTGACGAACTGCACAAGCACACTACTCTGGAACCTTATTGTTAATTTAAAACTAAATCTTACGTCTGGGGAGGTTACACAACAGGCAAATTAGGAGTACAGGTAGATAGACAATGGGATACAAAGTAGGCAAAAGCAGTACAATAACCAGTGAGCATTTGAAGAACAGTAGACCTGTTTAGGCTACACTATCAAGTAGGAGTAAGACCTAATGCAAAGACTGGACAACAGTATTATGATAACATAGGCAGTACAAAAACAGTTGGCATAACGTAAATACTGTGTTCACATATTGAGATCAAGTGCAGGTGTAGCTCGAGTTCACCTTTAAGTAGTTCCAGCGGGATCTTCTGAACTGGGAGTGAGTGAGGGAGCTATAAACGGGACAGGAGAGAATTCCATAACCAAGGTACAGTAACAGTAAAGTCTTGGTCCCCATATTGGTGTAGGTTTTTGGGACAACAGGTAAGGACTTGTCATTGGATCTGAGGGAATATGATATGTGGAAAAATTTTAAGTAGAGCCACAAGGGGAGTCAAGCCTGATTTTGGTTCGTGAAGTGTCACAGCATAAATGGATGACTATCTAAGGAGGGTAGTTAACCAAGATAGCTATAAAGATCACAGAGTGCAGGTCAAGGGAAGGGCAGATCTACAAATATTGTTTCAGACAAAATCCCCACTTGTGCAGCAAGGACTTATAAGTATGAGCCTATAGTTAAGGGTGGGGAGGAGGAAGACTCAGACAAGGCTGGCGTCCAGTATCAGACAGTATTTGGCTTGGTAAACCATGCCATGTTTAGAATTTATTGTCCTAGAAGTACTTGGGATGTGAAGGGGAAATCAAAGTGAGCGTGCAGGGTAGAAGGAGGGCGTGGAAGTGGCCTCGTCAATACATTTAATGAATAGTGTGTCCGAGCAGGCTCGGATTTTTGACTGGGGATCAGAACATCATGGCTTAGGTTTTCTTAGCATTATCATGATAACTTTATTATTAATGAGCCGTGTGGCAATCTGTAAGTTAATACAATGTATGCTCTCCACAAAGGGGGAAAACATTTCTTCAGATACATCAGGCTCTGTTTGGTGCCCTGGCCTGAGGCTCATGTTGTCCCTAGATTTTCCAGATTTTACTGTACTCGGCAAAGTACACTGAGTATGCCTGCCGACAGCCACGAAAGGATAATATGGCAGGAGGTAGTGCGGCAGGAGGTAGTGATACGCTGGAGATTGTTAATGAATAAAGCGAAGAGAATTGGCATCAGTATAGAGCCTTGGGGAGATGCCTAGCTTGACAGGGGCTGGGTCTAGGATGGACCTATTACATTTGACAACTTGCTTGCAGTTTGACAAGTAATTTGTAAACTATGCAACTACATGTGAGGATAAGGCCAGAGCCCACAGCTTGGAACATAAGAGGGTATGGTGAACCAGTTTGAATGCCTTTGATAGATTGATGAGGACTGCTGATGAGCAAGCCCTGATGCATTGGCAGTTTTGATCTCAGTTATCACCTTTGTGAGGGCTGTGGTTGTATTATGGGCTTTGCAAAAAACCATGTTGCTCAGGCGTAAGTGTGATTGTATAGGTGCTCAGTGAGTTGGCTAGCGACAACGCGCTCAAGCAGTTTGCTGAGTGCAGGTAGTATAGCAGCAGGGCATCAGTTTTTGACACACTTCATGTCTCAGGGTTTGGGTACCGAGACAACTCTGGCTATCTTCCTATTGTCGGTGACAATACCTCTGCAGTAAAGGGCAGTGTCCCAGATTTTGCTGTGCTTTATCTTTTGGTGTTTGTGCCTAAATTGCATTTAAAAACTCCAGAGTTCTGGAGTTTGTAGCATAGCTTCATATTGTGTTTACTTGTTTAATTATATTTACTGTGCGTACGCATAGCGAACATTTTTGTTAGTACAGTGGGCTTTGAGGGATGTAACGCTGTTAGTTAGTGCAGTGTAGTCTATAAGGGGCTCCTCAGTGTCGCACCAGTCATCAGCCAGGCTGATCACAGCAGTTTTCTGGCTTGAGGAGTGGAAACTTTGTGTATTTCAAAGGAAAAAAAAAACCAGCCCAATCATAGGTCGGCTCTTTCCTTTGATCTACGCCGCTCAGCAAGCACAGCTGATCTGTCATGATCAGCCTGCGGAGGAATTACACCCTGTCACAAAGAAAACCATGCATTGATGTCTGTTACTAGTGCCCCAGTAATGTTCCCCCACCAGACCCACCTACACCCCCAACCAACATAACACTTGACACTGGGGGTGTCCAGTCTCCCAGTGTCGCCACCTGAAATAAAGAAAACCGTCCCTCGCTGTTTTTTTTATTTTTTTATTTCCCCCCCCAACCCTGTAAAAAAAGAAAAATGTCCCTCGATCTCTGTTGCACCATTAGTCTCTCCTTCCCCCACCTGACTTTCCCACTCTGCATCCACCACTCACAGCACCCCCCAGGCTCTTACTTACCCACTGGGAGTCCAGCCATCTCTTTACTGCAGACATGCCTTCACTCTTCAAAGCTGGACCAGGAACTGAGGAGATCAGGTATGCGGTTTAATGTATTTCATAGAAGGCTGTTGGCAGAAAGGACACCATTGCCCACTGAGTCTGCCCCGATACTCCCTCCCCCACCCTACCCCTCCCATCCAGATACACCCCTCGCTGCCCTCCGGCCAATCCTTTATATCTGTCTCATGCTCTCTTGAATACCTCTACAGTTTCCACTCCACCACCTCCTCCATTATGCTGCTCCAGGGTCCACCACCCTTCGGAAATAATATTCCCATCGCTCACCCAGAATCCCCCCCAACCTCAGACTATGACCTCTTGTTCTAATACTTCTTTTCGTTGTGAATAAGCTCCCTTCTTCCACCTTATTTATCCCTTTCACATACTTGAATGTTTCTATAGTGTCGTCCCCCCTCCCAGTCTCCAGCGAGTACAGGTCTAGCTCTTTCAGCCTTTCTTCGTAGGGCAACTGCTGCATGTCCTGCACCATCTTTATTGCCCTTCTCTGGACCCTTTCCATCCTATCAGTATCCTTCCTCACTGGGGCCTCCAGAGCTGTACCCCATACTCCAGGTGAGGCCTCACCATGAACTTATAGAGGGGCATCAGTACCTTCTTCTTCCTGCTTGTGATATCCCTCCCAATGCATGCCAGCATTCCATTTGCCCTACGCACCGCTTTGCTGCACTGATTCCCTACCTTCAGGTTATCCGAAGTTAGAACTCCCAGATCCCTCTCCTGCCTGGTCGCCCTTATTTCCTCCTCTGCCAGAATGTGGCTGACTTGCGGGTTATTATGTCCCATGTGCATCTCCTCACATTAAACTTCAGCTGCCATGCTTCTGACCACCCCTCCAGCCTCTTTAGGTTCCTCCTCATTGCCTCCACCCTGGGCCTTGGTGTCCACCCTGTTGCAGATCTTGGTATCATCTGCAGACAGGCAGTCCTTCCCCTATATGGCTGATATATTAAAGTGTGGGCCCCTGCACTGACCCTTGTGGCACCCTACTCGTCACCCTTTCCTCCCTGGAATGCACACCATTCACCACCACCCCCTGGCTCCTGTCCCGCAGCTAGTTTTCTACCCACCTCCTTATTTGTGGTCCCACCCCCAAGCTTTCCAACTTATTAACCAGCCTTCTGTAATGGACAGAATCAGAGGCCTTCCTGAAGTGCAGGTAGGCCATGTCCACCGCCCCTCCCGATCCACCACCCTTGTCACCCAATCGAAAAACTCGAGGTTTCAGTGGAGTTTTGAACCTGGTGGCATAACTTGGCTGTTTTTGAATATTTTTGCTCCAAAATTTCAAAATGCATCTCTTGGGACCCCACCTCATGAACAATGGCAGTGAAATTGGGTAAATCTGTCCTGAAAGGTGATTTCCTGGTTGAGGAGTTGAAAATTTGAGGTGGGGTCCTAAGAAGGTTATGTTGAAAATTTGGCATAAAAATACCAAAAAAAATAAAAAAGTTATGAGTCTTTGTTGAAATCTGTAAACGTAGACTCATAACCTTGGTAATTTTGACCCCAACTTTTCAACATAGCAATTTCTTCACAGCTCCTCATGAACATGACAGCTTTCTCAAATCCTACACACTTGTGGTGCAAAATAACGTTTCAGCCATTGTTTTATAAAAGACACCAGTCATGCTCAGAATGGTCATAAAAAGATAATGTTGAAAATGTGGGGTAAAAATGTGAAAAAACTTGTTTCAACATTTACTCATAACTTTATTTTTTGCAGATTTTGGCCCCCTGTGTTAACCCACCTCCTGAACATGGCAGGTGTCATTTTTTCAGATACCCTCCGAAACTTTCCACAATTGCACTGTGAAATCGCCTTTCGGATGGGATTTTATTTTAAAAATTCCACCTGTCTTGGAGCATAGTGTCAGGTCATAAAAAGACTATTGGACATTTTGAGGTCAAAATGTGGGAACTCACTTAAAGTAGATTAGATTACCTCTCAGCTTCCCCTATCCTGAGTAATTACAATCTAACAAAGTGTAAAAGCAGGACACCATTGCAAATGAGTCGCTGCATCTCATCTGCTCTATCCTGGGTAAATGTATAGCTAAAATGTGTACAAGCAAGACCCAGTAGAACAGCAATACCACCGGCGAACATTCAACATTGACAGATGCTTGTTTTATTACAAGTAATGTGATTGGTATTCACTAATCTTTGTCTCTAGAAGAATTATATAAACACTTTTGTTTTTGTCCAATAATATTTTTCTTTTCGGGTATCGCAGATTGCAATAAGGGTTTTATTTGATTTGCCAGGTTTTGTAAAGGAACCTGGATTTTGTAGTTGATGACCATCTGTTTGACACAGTTTACGTATTGTAGTTTTTTTTTTAAAAGGGTCCCAAATGGATTTTTTCATATGCCACTTAAAGGGAAACAATGGAAAAAAGACAGCTTTCCTCAGACACTGAAGAAACTCTCAGTTAGTGCTTTCGGGTAGTAACAACTTTATTTAATGATTTAGAACAGCTACCCGCAACTTCCACTTCCTGTTGCTGGCAGCAGCCATTTCATGAGCAGCAGTGAGCTTCCTGAGCTCACTGTATGCTAATATGCCTGTTTCACCTTAGCTATTGGTTGGCAGGACATATTAGCATAAAGTGAGCTCAGGAAGCTTTCTGCTACTCATGAAATGGTGGCTGCCAGCAATAGAAAATGAAAGTTGAAGTCCACTGTTTAAATCACTAAAAAATCAATTGGAGTTATTTGTTAAAAAATGTTACCATCTGAAAGCACTAATCGGGCATTTTTGTAGTGCTTGGGTAAAGCTGTGCCTTTTCCACTGTTTCCCTTTAAGGTTAATAGGGTGACTGGTATCTTAAGGCTTCTAGGGCACCATTGTTGTTGTTGTTGTTGTAGTTCATCCAGTCAGGAAGCTCACGCTGCATGGAGCGGATGAGCAAGCAGTCAGAGAATGTTAAGCACAATAAAACCACTGCTGCTTTTTCTAATTTGTACTGTGCGGGGAGTTGGGGAGTGTGGTGATTGCTGTTTGAGGGACATGGGGAGGACTGAGGATGCTGATCGTGGGAGGCTGAGGGGAGGGACTGTAAGTGGAGGCTGATGCTAAGACCATGTGACCCAGCAAGGTCAATAGGGCGGCTGGTGTCTAGGGCCTTACAAGGCACCATTGTTGTAGTTCATCCAGTCGGGGAGCGAACACCGCACAGAGTGGACGAGCAAGCAGTCAGAGTGTTAAGTACAATAAAATCATTGCTTATTCTAATTTATACTGTGCTGGGAGTTGGGGAATGTGGTGATTGCTGTTTGGGGGACATGAGGAGGAGGAGGGAGGACGCAGACAGTATGAGGCTGAGGGAAGGACCGTAAGTGGAGCCAGACACCAAGATCACGTGACCCAGCAAGGTCAATAGAAAGCTGGTGTCCATATTTCTTCCCGGGGGCCAAGCGACCCCTCACGTGAGCAACCCCAATACGTGAGTGCCACAAAGCTGGAGTGTGGTGTCTGACTATGTGACATCTGCAGGGCGTCTGTAGGGAGGACCGAAGGCCATGTTGTGGCAGTACAGGAAGGGGGGGGAGAGAATACCGGGGTACCTAGGGCAGCATAGTTACAAGGGAGGATGTGGCACCCAAGATGCTGGCTGGGGGCTGAGGTAAAGCATGGAAGAAGGTTGGTGCGGCAGGGATAGTAGTTGAAGGACTCCCGGGGGGGGACTGGGAGGGTGGTCAGATGTAACAGGTGTGAAGCCACCATCTTCTTGGGTATAGTGTGGAGAACGGGGGTGTCTAATCTGTAGGCAACTTGGGCAACATAGGGAAGAAATAGGCTGAGATGGGAACTGGGAAGGGAGGGCAGTTGGGGAGATGAGCAGTGGGGCGATGGGTAGGGGGATATCACCACTGGGCAGAATGGAAGTTGGAGCAAGGACATAATCCAGGAGAATGTCGCAGGGTCCAGGAACACCATTGCCTCCTGGCCTAAGGGGGAATGCCAGGTAGTGAGGGGCGGATGCGAGGGTGGGGGGAGTCGTGGCAAGGAGGAAAGACTGTCTCGATAGCAGGGAAGGGAAAGAGTGGGCCTTTCTGACAAGGGGAGAAAGGGCCTCAAACAGGTTCACAGTATTGCAGTTTGGATGATCGAGGGAGGGAGGGGCAGATCAGGGAGCAGGGAGGGCCAGAGACCAAGTATAGTAACTGGGGACAGGAGAAAAGGAGAGGGACAGAGGTCAGGAAGGGAACCAGTGACAGAAGGGCAGGCAAACCAAGAGGGGGGAGGATAAGATAAGCGTGGGCAGGGTAGATAGTGAGGAGGGTGGCATGAGCAAGGAAAAGGCATCTCTAGGAGGACCATGGGGGGAGGCTAAGCAGGGGGTAAGTAAGGGGAAGGTGGAAGCTGGGGATAAGGGAAGAAGTGAGGCACTGGGGGTTGATCAGACCGGATGGAATTATGAAAGGGAGGGCCGAAAGGGTAGGCATTATGAGAGGGAGACGCAGGAAGGGGGTGTGAGGGTTGTAATAGTGGGAGACTCGATGTTGAAGGGAATAAGATGGGAAACAAGCATAAGTGGAAAAGCAACAGGAGGGTGGAGTGAATGCCAGGCATGACAGCAGGGAGTGTGGGAGCAGTTCTACCAGGGTGTATGGAGCAGGAACAGGGGAAGCCTCACATTGTGATTCATTTGGGCACCAGTGATCTGGCAGGTTGTGAGGTGAAGGTGGTGCAGAAAAGGTTCAAGGAGCTGGATAAGATCTGCAAGGGGGAAGGAAAATCGGTAGCTTTCTGTGAGGTACTGCCAGTCCTGGGGGACAGTACTGTTAGAAAGCTGAGGATAGAGGAATTTGACTCCTAGCTGGGGGAATGGCGTGAGGCAAATGGGTACGCACTGGTGGGAGGGTGGGGCAGGACTTGGGAGCGCAAGGACCTATATGCACCAGACAGGCTGCATCTAAGTAAGGAGGGCACAAGGGTCCTGAAAAACCAGCTGGAGAGTTGCTTGGCAGATGAGGGGAATTTTAACTGAAGAAGGGGGGGGGGCAGCGGAGGGCAAGGCACTCAGCACCAGGTGATGGGGGGCCTCCAGCCTTCCTCCCTAGTAGGAATTCAAAAGGAAGAGACGGGGCACAGAGAGGGGATAGTAGGGTCAGGGGAGTAGGAGAGGCACCAAGGGATGGTGAGGAGCAAAGAGGGAAAGGGATTGCGCTGGAAGGTGGTGTCCTTAAATGCAAGGAGTCTGACCAGCAAGGCAGCAGACCTGTAGGGGGTGATGGCAGAAGGGGGGGTGGACATAGCTGCCATCACAGAGACCTGGGCAACCTAGTACCATGACTGGAACCTCGAGATCCCAGGGTACCAACTGCTCAGGAAGGACAGAGGTAAGAGGAGGGGAGGTGGAGTGGCATTGTACATAAGGGAAGGGGTAATCTGCACCAGGGAGGAGGGGCAGGCAGGCTCGGCGGAAGCCCTGTGGGTGCTACAGAACACCAGTGAGGGAAGGATTCGGTTGGGGTGGTGTACAGACCATCTTCAAAGTGCACAGAGTTGGACAGGGAGCTAGGGGACCAGATCAGGAGGGTAGGAGTGAGAGGGAACGTTGTAATAGTAGGAGACTTCAATCTACCTGGAGTAGACTGGGGCATCCCGGCTACCTCCTGTTGCAGAGCCAACTAGGAAAGGGGCCATACTGGACCTAGTGTTATCGGATGGGGAGCAGGTCCAGGAGGTAGAAGTGAGGGATCCCCTTGCAGGCAGCGACCTAGTGGCCAAGTCTAAAACGAGAGTAGTGGACTTCAAGAAGGTGGAGTTCAATAAAATGGGTCTCATACTTGAAGGGCACCTGGCAAAGCTCCATCTGGAGATAGATGGGTATCAGAAATTATCTGTCATTAAGAAGGGATTAACTGAGGTCACGGACATGTGTGCAAAGGCTCGTAAAAAGAACTTCAGGGCCAAGAGACCTATCTGGTAGCAGGAAGTTGGTAGGTAAAGTGATGGAAAGAGGGCTGCCTTCCTGAGGTACAAGCACACCTTGAGGGAGGAGGACAGAGAGGTTTACTTAGAGAAGGCTAGAGAGGCAGTGAAAGAGGTTCAGACAGCCAAGGCTGCAAAAGAACTGAGACTGGCGCAGGGGATTAAGGACAGGGAAAAGGACTTCTTCCGTTACATTAAGGAGAAGAGATCCGGAAGGGATGGGATGGTAAGGCTAAAGAGGGAGGGAAGGCAGAAAATGGTGAGGATCAGGTGGAGGCACTAAATGAGTACTTTTGCTCTGTTTTCACTAGGGAACAGGATGGGCCTGTGCCACAGGGGATAATTGGAAGTTTCCTTAGTGGTGGGGAGGAATATAATGAGGAGATCGTGGTTGACAGGGTCTTAAGGGGACTGGGGGAACTGCAGATGGACAAGGCACTTGGCCCAGATGGAGTACAGACCTGAGGGTCCAGAGAGAGCTGGTGGAGGTACTAGCAAAGCAACTTTATTTCTCGGGCACCCAATCCCTGAGGCTCTGGGTGCTTTACAAGCAAATAAAACACAACAACAACAAAAGTTTTTCAAAACAATAATAAAATTGTCAAGAACAGTCATTTAAATGGATAGATACTAGCTGAAACAGTAGGTTTGGGTGATCACTCCATAAAAGCCAGGGTGAAGAGGTGGGCCTTCAGCCTGAGTTTGAAAACACTTATCGACTGGACCTCCCGGACTGCAGGTGGAAGCAAGTTCCACAGGGTCGGCCCACAGACACTAAAAGCACAGTCACCTGATGTCTTGAACCGAACCCTGGGAACATCGAGGAGGCCCCTTGAAGAGGAGCGGAGGAAGCGAGCAGAGGTCACAGGTAGCCAGGACCCAGTCCATATAGGAAGCCCACCTTGAAAAGGACCCTCCACCTGACGTCAGCCAATACAGAGCATGCATGACCGGGGTCACGTGGCAGGATCTGAGTAGGCCTGTCAGCAATTGGGCCGCCGCATTCTGCACTAGCTGCAGCCTGCGAAGGGTTCCTCCTACGACTCCGAAGTACAGAGGGTTTAACACCTCGCTGGAGACGGGGAGGGTACCATAGAACTGGAGGACAGCACATGTGGTACCACTCCACAAGAGTGGTCCCAGGAATGAACCGGGTAACTACAGGCTGGTCAGCCTAACCTCTATAGTTGGCAAGTTGATGGAGACCATTCTTAAGGAAAGGCTGGTGTCCTTCCTTGAGGTAAGTGAACTCCAGGGTAACAGGCAGCATGGGTTTGTTGGGGGGAGATCCTGTTAAACAAACATGATAGACTTCTTCGACTGGGTTACAAGGTCACTGGACGGGGTCAGGCGGTGGACTTCCTGTACCTGGACTTCAGCAAGACGTTTGATCCAGTGCCACATGCTGATTAGCAAGCTGAGGGACCTGGGAATAGGGCATAAGCTGCTGGGGTGGGTTGAGAGTTGGCTGTGGGACAGGAACCAGAGAGTGGTGGTAAGGGGGGACCTGTTTAGACCTAGGCTCGTAACCAGCGGGGGTCCCACAGGGCTCACTACTTGGACCTGTACTGTTCAACATCTTTATTGGTGACACAGCAGAGGGGCATCAGAAGTAAGGTCTGGCTTTTTGCATATGATACCGAGCTCTGTGGGAGGGTGGACACATTGGAGGGCAGACAAGAATTAAAGGAAGATCTGGCTAGGCTCGAGAAATGGTCAGGCATCTGGCAGTTGGGGTTCAATACCAAGAAATGCAGTGTCGTGCTCCTGGGAGCTAGGAGCACAGGCCAGCAACTGGCTATAGGGACTACAGGTGACCATCTCCGAGGAGGAAAAGGACCTTGGAGTGTTGGTCAGGGGTGACATGAAACACTCTGCACAATGTAGTAAGACAGTAGCCAAAGTAAATAAAATGCTGGGCTGCATTGCCAGAGGAATCGCCTCTAGGAGGGAGGAAGTTATTCTGCCACTGTACAGTTCTCTGGTGAGACCGTACCTAGAGTACTGTATTCAGTTATGGTGCCCTTATTTGAAGAAGGATATCAGTCTACTTGAGGGGGTTTAGCTGAGGGCATCCAAGATGATCAGGACATGGAGGACAAAACATGTGAGGAGAGGCTGTGGTAGCTCCACATGTGCTCTCTGGGAGACAGAAGGGAAAGGGGGGACATGATAGAAACCTTCAGGTACCTTAAAAGCATGAACAGGGTTGGATTGGAGGGCATATTCAGTTTAAGAAAGGAGGGTACTACAAGAGGGCATAGCCTGAAGTTGGCGGGAGGTAGGTTTAAGAAGAAAATGAGGAGACACTTTTCACTGAAAGGGTGGTGATGGGGTGGAACGAGTTACTGGAGGAGGTACTTGCGGCAAATACAGTAGCCAGTTTCAAGGGGGGGTGAGACAGGGTGAAAAAGAAAATCAGAGCAGGAGGAATCCGTACTGGGAAGGGGAAGGGGAAGGGGTGGATGGCTCCAGGAGTAGGGGAGGGGGGCAGCTCCGTGGATCGGAACTGAGCTGCGCACTTGAGCAGACTTGATAGACCATTATGACCTGTTTCTACTGGCAATTTCGTATGGAAGTACAAAAGTATTACATGGGCTCCCAATTTTACAAAGTGTTTCTGTATCACTGCATGTTTTCAATGGGGAATTAATACATGTGGGTAATGTGCTCCCCCTCTGGGGTAGTGGTGCAACCCCAAGGCTGTAACCTAGCATAGAGCCCTGGGAACATAAACGTCCATGACACAGCAGCTGCTCTGTTTCAGCTGTACCACTGAAGGGGTAGCAAGCATAGAGCAGAGCTCTCTGGAAAATTGGCCTTTTTTACTTTTTTTTTCTTCCTCAACTTATCATTTGTTATTTTTCTTCCTGGATCGGACATCTCTGAGGCAGGTTTAGGCTACCCCTTGATAAGGAGCATCGTTAAATTTAGAAATCACACTTTTTAAGCTGTGACTTTCTAATTGACCTTACAGTGAACAAACAATGCGTAACACTTGCCACTGTAACAAAATAGGTGCAGTCCAACTGTAAGTTGCAGAGGATTTTAATGAATATTCCAGAAACATAAGACGTAGCACACACATCCAGCAGTGCACTATGCCCCAGTGTTGCACTCAAAAATGAGCTTTCTCAAGGGTTTTCTAGTTGACTACCCTGTGAAGTCTCATTCAAGTGCCTGCTGTGCTGTATGTGGACCAGTTCCCTGCTGTAGGGTGTCTTTTTGTGTTACAGGTCTGTCTACTGCTTGGTGTTTTTCCTTGGTGACTGAGGTAAGTAGTCATTTCTTTTATGGGGGGCTTAGCCAATCAGGCGGGGTTGTACTGATAACTCTATTCCCCCCCTCCCCCCAGCTAGTGCGGTGTGTGTACCTGGTAGATGAAATGGGTTCTAGATGAAGTGGTGTGTTTTTTATTTTTATTTGATTAAGGAGTTACTTTTGTTGATTTTGGCTTGCAGCAACCATCCGATGGCTTTTTTTTTTTTTTTTTGGTCTTTGGTCCCCGTCTCCACCCTTCCCCATGAGATCTACAGGGGTTTTGGGGTGTGACTCTGGAGATTCTGCTGTTGTTTTTTTCCTCTGGGTGTTTTTTACTTCAGTGCTGTGTTTTTTTTTTTTTTTTTTTTTTTTGTTGTTTTTTTTTTGTGTGTGAGATCGGGAATTTGGTGGGATTGTCAGATCAGTGACTGAATGCAGCAATTTGCGCCTTTCTTACCTCATGGCTGGCATTCTGCCAGTGGCACTGCAGCACCTTGTGCGCCTTTTCCGTGCAGCTGCCTTTATTTGCTCAGTGCGAGTGCTGGCAAGGGTATGTGCTCAACACACTTACAGTAGTGTCTCAACGTCACAAATGCTGGCTGCAGCTAGGAGTTCTCTCACAAGGAAGCTTAGCGCTCTAACTCTGCAGCACCGTGCTGTATCCTAGAGCAGGACTATTGTTTGAGTCTAAGAGTGTAGTCTTCAGGGAGTTTATATTTTAGGACCTGCCTATACTCGTAGCACGGTGGTGAGGCTACTTGTTAGTGAGCTGAGAGAAAGACAGACTACTTATTTAAGAGGGGATTTTGATTTATTTATTTATTCTGCTTTTTCTCCTTGTCTGCTGGCCCCCATTGGTCTGATCTACACATGCAAGGGAAAGTGTCCAGGGCTCTTCAGGTACTGCTAGGATTTCTTAAAGGGGCAGTGCCCAGAGTTTTCACACAAACTATTTGGTTTTCCCCCTAGTTCATTCAACCACATTTTTCTTTTGTCAACACTTATTCTTGGAATTCAGTGGCACCATTGTCTTATCGCAGACCTGTTGTGTTTAAGAGATATACTGGCAGCAGGATGAGACCGACTCCATTGGGGTCCTACTGTCTTCAATGCGGGCCACAGTCTAACACAACTTTCTGTATCACTCCACATTGTCAGTGGGGAAGATGGTTAATACATATGGGTAGTGTGCTACTCCACTGGGGTAATGGTACAGCTCCAAAACTGTGACCTTAGCACAGACCCCGAGGGAACTGTACCTTTCCAGCTTCATTCCACTTCAGAGTTAGTTGTACCACTATGGGGTAGCAGCACAGAAGAATCACCCTGTGGAAGATTTGTTCAGTTTAAATCTTATTTTTTTGGTTAGGATTGTGTAGCTCCTGGGCAGGCTGGGGCTTCCTGGTGACATGGAGCACCCCTAAATTTAGAAATCTTTTAAACTGGGGCTTTCAAATTGACTGACTAACTTGCTAGATAACTTCATTTGCAGTGCTACAGTGCTTGGATGGGAGATCACTTGACTTGGAGGGTGTTTGCCTCTGATAGGTCTGCAAGTCAGTCAGATGTCTAGCCTAGTGGCTCAGGTAAGTAATTGTTGTTGTTGTCGTGTGTGCGCGCGTGTGTTAGCCGGTCAAGAGGCTTGTCGTTATCTTCATTATCTCTCCAGAATTTTTACCTTTGTTTCCCTTTTAGTGTGTTTTGTCTCTAGGCAGTTCAGTTAGAGAGGTGCATTTGTCTCTGGGGGGATGACATTTTATGTTGTTCTCTAGTCTGGGGTGCCTGCTTTTCCTCTGGTGAGTGTTTTGACTGGCAGAGCAGAAGGTTAGTCTGATGGTGGCCGAGCTGTTTGACCATAAAAGATCTTTTGGGTATTGAAGTACATCAGTTGATTCTGGTGGCTGGAGGAGGAGGCAGTAGGTGCCTGTTCAGGCAGTGGAACCTCGTCAGCTATACCTGTTTCGTGGTTTTTATGTTTCTGTCTTTACTACGTCTGTCAAGGATTCAGCGGTCAGAAGAAAGTTCCCTTTGACAGCTTCAGAGTGGCCAAGAAGAGCTTGGCTTTCAGTACTGGTTAACATAACTATGTACGAGGTTAGCAGCCTGGTTGTCTCAGGACAGGAGACCCCAGCAGCAGGAGTATCAGACTAAGAAGGTATCCTCCTGGTGGTCTCTAGAAGAGGTTTATCTCAGCAACCTCCGCTCAGAATATAAAATTAGCTTTTTCTTGTGTTTGATCAGAAGACCATAATGTTAGGACCCTAAAGGCCATGCTTCTACACATCTCCGATGTTTGTGTGTTGTAGGTGGTTGTCACCGTTGGCTCGGTCATGGTCTCAAGAGGCAATAGTGTCTTGGCCAAGGCAGTGGACAGTGGAGGACTATAGACGCTGCTTTCTCCCCAGTGGGATATTCACCCAGTAAGGCATTGAAGTGGGATAGTGCATTCTTCTAAGGTCAGGGAAAGACAAAGTAGTTAGTGGGACTAAAATTCCTTTTTGTTGCTCCCTCGGGGCCTTACGGTTGTTTCTGATATGAGCAGCAAGAGGCACAAAGACTTGGCTGATGTAGTAGCAGAAGGATAAAGTTTCTTGAAAATGACAGGTCCACTCAGGACATATAGGGTTGCCACCTTTGGATGAGGCAAAAAATGGATCCTAAGCTCCGCTCCCAGCCCCACCCTTTGTCATGACTCATCATGCATTACTCCTCCTAGAAAGCAATCTCATATCAATAAAAGACAACACTTAAAGCAGCAGTTCAACAAAAATGTTAAGATACTGTACTGTACCTGTTAAAGTTACTTTCCTAGATTCTTCCTATTTATTTATGAATTTATTTCTTTATTGACATTGGTTAACCAGATAAACATACAGAGATCAAAGAAATCTCATTTACAGATATGATCTGGGGGGAGACAAGGGAAATACTGTAACTAGCATACAGCAGTATACATGGTATAGAATAATACATAATAAAGAAACACAAGTAGAAAAAGGGAAGTGGTTATCCCTCTGTACAGACAGTTGGTGAGACCCCATCTGGAGTACTGCATGCAGTTTTGGAGACCCCATCTACGCAAGGACATAGACAGGATGGAAGCAGTCCAGAGGAGGGCAACTAAAATGGTGCAGGGTCTGCATCAGAAACCATATGAAGAGAGACTGAGAGAGCTTAATATGTATACCCTTAATGAAAGGAGGGACATGATAGAAACTTTCAAGTACCTCAAGGGAATCAACAAAGTCCAGGAGGGTAACATCTTTCAGAAAAAGAGATGTGCAAGAACAAGGGGGCACAATTTGAAGATAGAGGGGGGACGGCTCAGAGGTAATGTGATGAAGTATTTTTTCACAGAGAGGGTTGTGGATGCATGGAACAGCCTCCCTGAGGAGGTCGTGGAGTCAAGAACAGTGGGGGAATTCAAACATGCATGGGACAGACATAAGACAATTATAGTGGGGAGTTGCAGGAAGTAGGCTGTTGGTTAACTAGAACCTGCAGCTTATCCAATAGGTAGGGAAATGGGCAGACTGGGTGGGCCAAGTGGTCCTTATCTGCCATCAAAGTCCATGTTTCTAAACTGTTTCCTATAACATGTACATTATATCTTTTTTTTTTTTTTTTTTGGCTCCATTTCCTTTTTATGTCCACAGTAATATTTCAAAGCCAAAGAAGTGACCATATTTTTTCTTGAGGAAAAAAAGTAATTTAAAACATTTAAAAATGCTTAAATTCTGTTAGTGACGAAAATGCTTATCAGCAAATGAAAGTGGAAGAAAACTGGCTGTGTTACTGTTTGAAAAGGTAAGGGCAGCTTTGCTGCTATGCCAATTTAAGATGCTGTGGAAAGGATTAGGTTAAGTAAGTGCTAATGGTGGCAATAGCCATACTTTACACCTCCCAGGTTGACTGCTTTCACAAAAGGCTATATTGACAACAGAACTTGTTTGTAACCTGGACATGTAGCTGAAACACTGACTGATGTGTCAAAATATGTTTCAAAAGTATGTAAGCAATAAAAATGGCTCAAAAACCTGACCAGCACAGAGCAAAACAGGATTACCTGATAGGGGCCCTGAAAACCTGATCACCAGGTAAAAAAAACTGACAGGTGGCAACCCTAAGGACATAATTTCTTTCCTTCCAGGGGTGCTCTTGGTATCCTGAGCTGTAAGGGCTAAGTTTGCAGCAGAATTTGGCAACCGGTAATGTCGTCTTTTAACCTTTTCCAAAGCCCCTACAGGGGTTATGCTTTGAGCTGTGCAGACAAGGTGTGGCCTCACCAAACAGTTATACAGAGGGAGTATCACTTCCCTCCTTTTGGAGGTGATCCCCCTAGTGATGCATCCCAGCATCCTGTTGGGCTTGGCCGCTGCCCTCCTACAAGTTTGCGAGTTGTTCATCTTGACATCCACCACCACTTCCAGGTCCCTCTCAGCCATCAAGACTTGTAGCATTCCCCCCCCCCCCAAGGGTGTATACTTAGCCCGGATTTCTGGCTCCCAGGTGCAGTACCTTGCATTTCCCTGCATTGAACCTCAGCTTCCACTTTCTAGATCATCTTTCTAGAGCCTGCAGGTCCCCCTGTAGGGCCACCCTCCCCTCCTCCCCATCCACCACCGCCCCCAGTTTTGAGTCATTCACTAAGAGACTCATCTCACTCTTGATGCCCTTCCTTATGTCAGAGATGTAGGCGTTGAACAGGAGGGGCCCAAGGACCGATCCCTGAGGGACCCCCTCTAATGACCCTCCTTGGGGATGAGACTAACCCGCCAACCTCGATCCTCTGGATCCGGTCCTGGAGTCAGTTTCCTATCCATCTGATCATCTGGTTCATCACCCCCATTTCTCCCAGCTTATCCAACAGGCCCCCTTGAGGAACAGAGTCAGACGCCTTACTGAAGTCAAGAAAGAGGACGTCCACCGGTCTACCCAGGCCCAAGGAACTCATCACCCAGTCATATAACTCCACAAGGTTTGTCTGACACGATTTCCCCGGGACGAATCCATGCTGTCTATCGTCCAGGCACCCCGACTTTTCCAGGCCCCCACCTCCCCTTGACAATGCCCTCCATCACCTTGCCCACCACCAATGTCAGGCTGATGGACCTGTAGTTCCTGCCACCTCCCTTGATTTCCCCTTGTGGATAGGCACTATATGCCACCTTCCAGTCCTGGGGCACCCACCCTGTCTTCAGAGAGATGCTGAAAAGCACCGCCAGGGGTGTCACCAGGACATCCACCAGTTTCTTCAGCACTCTGGGATGTAATTTATCTGGCCCTGGCTTTCTTCGTCTTAAGAGACCTGAGGGCTTCCCTCGCTCTCTCTGCCATGATTTCCACCTCCACTACCTCATCCCCTGCTTTGCCTTCCCCAAAAGCAGAGGTGCTAAAGAACCCTCCAGATCCCAGCCAAAAAATAAAGCTTCCAAAGATGAAGCTCCTCACAAATTGAACAATAAAAAGTGATACAAAAAGGAAGCTTGATCAAGCTTCTGATGAAGTGGCTAAAAAGAAATTCTATCAAGACAGATATGCTCCCGTTGCTCCTGGGAAAGCCAATAGTGAGACAACAGGCAGCTTAAAGCATACAGAAAAAACAAAACACTTACAAACTGCGCAGGTTCTTCTGTCAGTGCAAGGTATGGAAAAAGCATGGCAACTGTTTCAGACCCTTCAAAAGATGGGTCCTGTGTTTACTGGGGCTGGCAAGCACTCTTCCACAGTTCTCTTCTGTAGACTGTGAGGGTGACACAGATGATGATCAATTTTATGATGCCCCTGACATGGATTTTGAGGGCCTTGAGCACCAGGAGTCCCAGGACCCTCATCTTGTTGATCCCACGGTTGACCATGAGGATCCTTCCTCTATGTTTACATTTATACAAAATATGCTGGATACCCTGGACCTCCCTATACAGGAGCTCAACCAGGATGTCGATGAAAACTAAGATTATAAGGAGATGAAGGGTCTTTCATCCTCAAAGACCCTGGTCATCCCCATCTATAATGCATTTAGAAAAATACCATGAAGGTGCTTCAGCACCCCCTTCAGTATCGGGGGTTGATAAGTGGCTTGAGAGAAAATATAAATTGTCTAAAAATGGTAGTTCCTGTCTGCACACCATAGCCACAAGAGTATAGTGCAACAGGCAGTATGTGAGAAAGCTGGAGTTTCCTTGTCCCCCCTCTTCCCCGACACAGATTCCAAGAAAATTGACGTTATAGCAAAGAGAATGTGTGCCACAACTTCCCTGCTTCTCAGACTTTCTTCTTACATGGCATTCACAGCCAAATATCAGAAAGCCCTTTGGAAATCTGTCTAGGCTATCACCCACAGTGGATCAGATTCTGTTGTGCAGGAGCTGGTGGATATATCAAAAACTGCCCTGGAAGCTACCGTGTACCAGTTCCACATGGCAGACAACAGTGATGCAGCCTCTAGGGCGATATCCCATGCTATCTCTCTGAGACGCTTCGCCTGGCTTAGAACAACCAGTCTGATCACAGACACTCGGAACAAAGCTATGGATTTTCCCCTGTGATCAAAATATGTTGTTTGTCTACAGAACCACCGACTACATGAAAAAGTTGATGAGTACAAGGCCTCCTGACAGAGCCACTCATCCAAGCCTAAGCCCACCACACCTCAGAGATTCCATCCCAGGGGCGGTAGGGGCAGAAGTTTTGTTCCCAGACCTCACAGTCCCTATCCCCAATCTGACTTCGGCCAGTACAGAGGGTCTTTCAGAGGCAGGGGCAGAAAGGGCAAAAGAAGAGCCACCTCTACCCAGCCATCTGCCTCTAAGTCCTGATGTGAGTGTCCAGGTCACCTCCCCACTTCCGGTGGGAGGCAGACTCTCCCACTATGTTCAGCACTGGTCCCTCATCACGTCAGACAAGTGGGTGCTGGAGATAGTGGAGAAGGGTCTGTCATTACAGTTCAAGCAGCTGCCAGACCTCAAGCATACCCAGGTGTCAAGACCTCTGTCCCCAACACAAATACTACTGTTGGAAATGGAGGTACAAAACATTCAGGCTTTACAAGCAGTGGAGAGGGTCCCCTCCACGAGAAGGACAAAGGCTTCTACTCCAGGTATTTTTCTGACCCAAAAGAAAATGGGGGAGTGGCGACCTATCACAGAGCTCAGATATTTAAACGAACATCTGAAAAAAACCAAATTCAAAAAGGCAAACTCAATACTCTGGCGGATGCTCTAAGCTGCATCAGTCAAGGCCAGAGCGAATGGACACTGAACAAGCAAGTACTAGCCACAGTGTTCAGGCAGTGGGGCACACCAGATGTGGATCTGTTTGCCTCTCCTCTCAATTTTCAGCTTCCTCAGTACTGTTGCAGGCCCCCAGTTCCAGGAACACTTCTCTGGATGCCCTGATCCTAGACTGGTCAGGGAGGTCCTGTTCCCCTGATATTCAGGGTTTTGCTGAAACTCAGACAGCAGCCTGCATCGATGATCTTAGTGGCTCCGGACTGGCCTAGGCAAGCCTGGTACCTCTCCTTCTCTCAATTTCCTGCAACAAGCCCATTCGCCTGCCTCCAACAGACTCCCTGCTGACCCTTCCTCAGATGGGAGTGCAGTACCCAGACATATACTCTTTTCACCTCAAGGCCTGGTTCTCGAGGAGTTAGTTTCCATCCTCACAGTACTCTGAACGGGTCCTTAAGATACTGAGGATGACTGAAAAACCGAACACTGAAAAGACTTATGCAGCCAAATGGAAAAGGTTTCCCTCTGGTGCAAGAGTGAAAAGGTTGAACCCCTATCAGCTTCAGACCCTCAGCTGCTAGACTACCTGGTACACCTACAGGCGTCGGGTTTGAAACTATCTTCACTCAAGCTACACCTGGTGGTAATTTTGACCTACCGTTCGGTGGGAAAGAAGAAATAATTTTTTTCCCCACAACATTTTTAAACAGTTTTTCAAAGGTCTTATGCACCTCCAGCCTCTAACCAGGGAGTCTGTTCCTCCTTGGAGCCTGAACCTTTGCATAGATCAGCTCATGTATCCACCCCTCGAGCCTATGTCCACGGTCCACGGCCCACATCAAGTTTGTAACTTGGAAGACCGTCTTCCTGGTAGCCATTACGTCTGCCAGGAAGATTTCAGAGCTACAGGCCCTGTTCACTGAGCCGAATTACATCATCCCTCAGAACGATAAAGTTGAGCTCGGGACAAATAGGACATTTCTGCCAAAGATGGTTTTAGTTTTACTTGAGCCAGTCCATTATTCTGCCTGTCTTCTTTACTGTGCCATCCACTCCTGGCGGGCAAAAGCTCCACAGCTTGGAGTTTTCAAAAGAGCCACCTTTCACTACCTAGAGCATACTAGACAGTCCAGAGGCTCTTCCACTCAGTTGTTCATCACCTACGGGGATGTAGGCAAAGGAAGACCAGCTACCAAGAGAACTATTTCTCATTGGTTGGTCTCTTGTATTCGATACTGCTATGAGAAAGCTGGTCAACAACCTCTAGTGGGGCTCAGAGCCCGCCCCAGCAGTGGCACTGCAGCCTTGCTTGCAGCAGCTTGGGACATTCCCCTACTGGATGTATGCAAAGCAGCTACCTGGAAATCTGTGCACACCTTTGTGAAACGCTACAGTTTGGATGTGCAGCCCAGATCTGTTGCCAAATTTGGCAGGGTGGGTTCTGCAGAGCCTCTTTCCTAAGTAGGTTTTCTGCCCACCTCCACTTGGTGCTGCTCAGTAGTCTGCAACAAAGTTACTGATGCCAAAGGACTCCTGGAGTATGATGAAAAAATTACTCTCCACAGTAATCTTCTTTCTTCCGAGGGGTCCTTTAGCATCAGTAAGCTCCCACCCTTCCTCCCCGGCTCACCTGTTGGAGAAGGGCTCTTTGTCATCTTTTACCAAATTAGAAGTTTCTTATTGATGAGTTTTTAGCTGGTGTTGCTGTTGTTTCTATTTCCACTTTTGTGAACATTTGCATGTTTTTTTTTGTGTTTTTTTTTTTAATCCTATTGATTCTTTTTCAGGGCATTTGCCCTTGTTTTTCCTCAAAAAAATTCTAAAACCTTAAACAGCTCTCACTCAGCTCACCCCCCCCCCCCCGTCTTTTGATTGGTTTGGTCCTAAGATCATTTAAATATTTCAAAGACACACCTCCAGGGCAGTTGCACCTAGCCAGCTAAGTGCAAAAAAGTTACTGATGGAAGAAAGAAGATTACTGTATGAGTGATTTTTTTTTTTTCCCTTCTGTTTAGCTCCAATGTTGTCAATGGGGTCTCTCCCTGGAGCTGTCTGCTCTTCTGGAGAATATTGCCCTGTGTGTCTAGGTATACATTGTTTTTTGTGTGTTTTTGTACTGCAGGACACCTACAGTGCTCTTTCATGGTTTAGCTGGTTCATCAGCTGTATCTGGACGTTTGCGTGCAATAACTTTTATAGTTTATGTAATGAACCATAGATTTCAAGGTGAGATGTACCAGGTTATGTTTGTCTGGGGAACCTGCATGAGTATCCGCCAGTCATGTACATTCAGTTATATCCCTTTTAGTCGGACGTTTCTGAATGTTTAAGACAAGCTTTCGGTAGTAGACCATGAGATCTGATGGTGAACCTGGTGTCCAGTGTTGGAGTCCACGAATGGCAGTTGTACGTCTTAAATGGAGGTCTTGTTCTTCAAGCCATCTAGGTCTGAATTTTCTGTTCATCTGTTTTTTTTTTTTTTTCTGGTGTGGTTATGCGAGGGTCAAACCAAGGACTTGGTGTTAATAGTAGTTTGTATTTTGTGCACTGTGTTGTCAGAAATGAACTGAGGTGGAGTGCAGCTGGAAAGGTACTGTTTCCCTGGGGGTCTGTGCTGAGGTCACAGCTTTGGAGCTGTACCACTACCCCAGTGGAGGGAGCACATTACCCCATAGGTATTAACTGTTTTCTCCACTGAGAATGTTGGTGGTAACAGAAAAGGAAATTACAGTAAATATGATGGAATTTCACCTATTTTGGTTCCACCTAGCCAAACTGCTGGGCTTGGGGGGAGGGGGTACATCTGTGGACCAGACTGGCAGTGGTGGAGCCGAGTTGCACGAGTCCATATTGCTTCTCTTAAATGATATGCTCCATGTTGATGACTCGCAGATCATATCTGTGAATGCATGTAAAGCAGGCCCTTCAAGACCGGTGGGGGCATACAGGCACATCCACGTGCTCCAGAGCAGAATAACGCTGCTCACCCAGATTTGTAGGCAACCCCCGATCTTGACGACAGGGAAGGTCAGGGGGAGTAAGCGGAGTCTGGGGAGAATCGAGACCAATGGAACCAGATCCGTCTGATGAGGAAGAATGTCCCTTTCAGGAGGGGGAGTTGATGGAACCATGAAAAAGATTTTTGGATCTTCTTGTTTGATTGTAAGTCACTGTCCTATCTCATAATGGATGCTTGTAGGATGCTGCAGTAAAGGGGGTTCAAGACATACAGCCTCTTGACATCAACCCTATTCTGTCCGCAGTGGCCCCAAAGTGTTCTACCAGTTTTTGTTACTGTGACCAAATTAGTGAACAGGAATGGGCTGGGGTGGACAAGAGCAAGCAGCTCCCTAGGCTTAAAGTTTGATGTTATCCTTTTCAACACCTGAAGGTGAGAGATGCCTCCTGTTACGGAGAAGGCCATATGTAAGGTACAGTGGTATGCTTCATGGCATTTAGAAGGCTTGGAGGCCCTGCTTTACTCTCACCACAAGATGGTGGATGCATCATGCAGACAGGCCTTTGCCTCAAATGGTGTCAACTTAATTTTCAGGAAATATAACTGTCTTATCAGCAGTTTTCCTATGAGGGGAACCTGCATGAACTTTGCTCCTAATGCCAAGAGGGTGGGGGTTTGGCCTTCTGAGGCAGTCAGTGTGCCATTTTTGTCCCTTTCAGAATTCCAGTAAGCAGAGGAGCCTACTCTGGTTTCAGAAGCAGCGGCAACAGAGGTGCGACCCGCAGATGTAATAGAGATGCATGACTGAGGACTGGGAGGTGGATCGTCACGGTGAAGGTATGTTGGCCTATCTCTTTCCCACCTTTCGTTGATGGAAGACTGCAGAAGTTTTGCCAGTGATGAGCCCAGTTAATGTTAGACATGTGGATACTGGAAATTCTGAAGCTGGGTTATTCCACAGAATTTACCTTGGTATCCATCAGAGAACACTTACTTCAGTCTCAGTGCATGTGAACCAAGTGGGCCAACTGGCAGTCTACCATACTCTGAATCACCTGGTTCAGATAATCTCCCCAGACGCGCCCCCCCCCCGCCCCCCCCCCCCAACGAGGAGGGAACAGGGTTTTATTCTGTTTACTTATTAGTCCCAAGAAGTCGGGAGGGCTTTTGGCCGATTCTAGACTTGAAACAGTTGGACAAATTTGTCAGACACACAATATTCAAGATGGAGTCCCTGCAGTCCATCATCCGAGCAGTCTAACAAGGGGATTTTCCAGTGTTCATTTATCTGAAGGACCCCTATCTCCACATCCCTATCTGCCAGTTGCACCAAAAATATCTGAGATTTGCGATACAAGGATGTTTTCAGTGCCTGGTTCTCCCCTTCAGGTTGGCGACTGCACCGAGAGTGTCCGCGAAAGTCTTGATTGTACTGGAGATGCAACTGTGACAACAGGAACACTACACATACCTTTACCTGGATGATCTCTTCCTCAGGGCTTAAATGGCACAGATGGTGGAAGGCTCTGTGGCAAGGACTCTGGAGGTCCTGGAGACGCACAGCTGGATAATCAACAGGAAAAGAGTTCCCTGGCACTGTCACTGTCACAGAAATTAGAGCAACTGGGGGCAGGGTTTCAGATGAATGAGAAGAGTTTCTTTCTGTTGCAAGGAGAGAGAGAAACTTCTCTGCAATGTACGGTGGCTAAGACCCTAGTTGGTGGTCTCGGTTTGCAGATTGCTCCAGATAAAGGGTTTGATGACGACATCAGTAGAGTTAGTGTCATGAACTAGACTGCATATGTAATCTCTTCAAGATAGGATGCTGGTGGCGTGGTCCCTGACTTAGGAGGATTATCAGGCATCCATTGACCCAGATGCTATCTCAGTCTCTTGCATGGTGGGAGAACCCCAACAGTCATTGCAAGGGCACTCTCCTCACGTCCTCGCCAGAATTGATTTTGACCACTGATGCTAGCCTGTCAGACTGGGGACAGCCTTGGATCAGATGCCAGTTCAGAGAGTTTAGAGCCCTCAGGAGCAGGGCTTCCAGATAAACATACTGGGGGTGAGGGTAATGTATCTAGCCCAGCTACATCCGGGTTTGGTCCTAGGCAGTGAAGGTGAGGTCAGAAAACACTGTCATTGTGACATAGTGACATAGATAAACAATCAAGGGGGCACAAGAAGCAGAAGCATGCTCACAGAAACGACCAGAGTTTTTCAGTGGTCAGAGGACATATCTTCTGTGTCTTGTGGCAGTTTATCTGTCAGGGGACCTGAACGTGTAGGCCAGTTGGCAAAGTCAAGAGAGCATGTACTCAGGGGAGTGGTCCCTGAACCAGAAAGTGTTTGACCTGCTGTGCAGAAGGTTTGGCAGGCCGCAGATCGATCTGTTTGGGTAAAAGAAGAATGCACAGATACCAAGGTTTATTAGTTGGTATCTGTGCCCACGGGTGGAGGCGGTGGATACTCTGAGCAGTGGATAGCACCAAAGTGCCAAGAAGCCCATGGTTTTCAGATCTGGTGAATTTGGCTTCCCAGGCACTGTTTTGCCTTCTGCTCTGTGGGGGCCTTCCTGGTCAGGGCCCAATCTTGTATCCAGCTCTGGAGGTGATGCAGTTGGTTTCCTGCCTCTTGAGGGAGGAACCTTTTGAAGCAGGGATTCTCTGAGAAGGTGATACACATAAATGGCCTGTAGGAAAGTCTCCACTTCAGTGGGCTGTGACAGTGTGGGGAACATTTTTTTCCGCATGGACCAGCGGTTTAGGGGCGTTACACCCACCAAGGCTGCAGTCATATTCAATATTAACTGAAAGATATTTAAAAAAAAAAAAAAAAACTGGACTGTTAAACTAATTTTAATTGACCCCCCTCCCCTTTCAAGAAAATTAGCTTGCTCCTGTGCCTCTCAGTATTATGGCTCACACCAGCAAAAACACAAATTTTCTCGCAGTGCTGTCTTGAGAAAACTTGTAATAAGATGGAGAATTTGCAGAGTGTAAGTTTTGTTTCTAGCAGGGTTAACTTCCCCCTCTAACAGTCGTTCCTAGCTGCTATTACACTATTTTAGGAATGTGTTATAACCCTGATGTTCAATTGAACTGCATTGGTTTAATTTTGTCTTTATCCTGTACAGCACCCTAGGTCCCAGGGAGAGGGCGTTTCACAAATAAAATTTTACCTACTTACTAAAATGGTAAAAGAGAAGCACAAGAGGTTGGCTGAGGACATTATAAAGTCTCTCGGAGCTGCTGTGGGTAAGAAATCTTACAAAGAGAGGAACTTATTGAAAGACCTAATGAATGACTCCTTGCTGAACAAAAAGTGTAAAATGCTTGAAGTGAGAAGGTCCTGGTGAGAGGGATGCAGCGAATAAAATCGTTGCAGTCTGTCAGGCCATCTTGTCCCAGTAGTGAGCCAATGCCCTTTTTGGAAAGAAGTGAGGCAAATAATTCAGTTGGTTCAATCACAAATGAAGACCAGCCCATCTCTCCATATACCTGAAGCAGGCTAAGGGTGACTGTGGCACAGGGGCAGGTTTCTTTTTATTTATTTATGTATTTATTATTGTCTTGGAATTACAGCCTTTGAGCTACAAGCTCATTTACAAAGGCTCCATGTTAGTGATCGAGCAAAGCCGGAGGTACAAGAATACAGAGCATGGAACAGATACATGTGTGACATCATATATAGGTTATGTACAATATGAGAATAAGAGCATCTACAGATGGCATATATACAAACGTAGTACAGTCAAGGTAGTATGGCAAAAATATACAGTAAATTAAAACGCAAGAGGGAGGGGAGAGGGCAGCAGAAGGGGAGTATTTAAGCTGCCAGAAAGTGGCTTTGTTTGAGTAAGCAGTTGAGGGAGTGGAGCTAAAACCAAGGGGTGAAAGGACAGAGGTGGGCGGGGTGGATAGGGTGCCTCAGGGAGATCTACTTTGTAGAAAGGAAATTAACAGTGGCATTTATGTTTCTTAATTTTCTGTGTGAGCAGACAATCAACATTCACAATCTCCCTACACAGCACAGGAAACGTCTCTCACATTTACAGATGGTTGATATACACATAATGTTACCCATGTAATCTGGTACAGTAGGAGTGCAGGGTAATCCTGGACAAAAAGTCTTGTAAGCTAAAGTTCCAAAAAGTCTCTCAGAAATTGCCAGCCTCTTCAGCGGTGTAAGGTGTGTCCAATAGGGATATTTAACATAGGAATTTTCACACAATCCTAAGCTTGCTGTTTAAACCTGTTGCATGACCAGGGAGTGTACACACAGTAGTGACCCCTTAAGCAGTCATCCCCCCACATGGATAGCAAACAATTCTTACATATTATGGTACTTGTATAGTAAATTTGTAATTAAAACTTGCACAGCTTTTGAAAATCTGCACTCAATACTTGCTAAGCTCAACAAACAATCTGGTATAAAGCACTAGATAGAGGGATACCAAATGATGGCCCCATGTCCACCTCGTGGCAATTTTGCCACTTACCCAAATTATCATTTTAAATACACAATCCCCCTTCATTGTGCTACCCAGAGTAGTTATTAAACGAATTGGAAGGCAAACAAATGACAACCCTGAGAGTCTAAGAAGCAAAATAAACATTTAGATTTCAGTGTCCCGACTCAGTTGAAAACTCACTGTTCAGGTGCCCATTAAGTTAAACTGCAACAACGTGGAGCGGGTCCACAGAGCAACAGATTCACCATCTGGTTTTTGGCGCTTAAAAGAATGCCGAATGTGAAAAGAAATTGCACGGATCCCATCGGAGCATACGGGACTCCAAGCAGCATAAACTCCGCTGAACTCCAAGTGATAAAACGCTCCATGGAACACCACAGTCCTTTCGTAGACCCCATAATCCTCTGACTGTGCCATTGCATGGTTCAACTGATTTGTGGTTGCATGTTGAACCATCCTGTCCGTTGCCACTGTGAAGGCTGCCATGTATCTGCATGTATGTATGATTGTGTGCCCCTGTAGTAGTTGCTGCATGATTCTGAAGACCCTCAATCCCAGATAAGACAGCAAACGGTAGGAAAGTCTTCACAAAGCAGGTCCCCAGAGCAAGCTCAGTCCCCTTGTCGTCAGAGTATCCTTCCGATGGGCTTGTTGGTACTTTCATATAGTCTACGGCAGCAAGCCACCCCAGTCTCTGCAACCCCAGTCTCTTCAGCGTTGCCTGCATCTTGGAGTCCATGGCCCGCACGGACTCGAGGATAATCTGTCACTGTGCCTCTGGCTGGACCGTTAGATGCTCTGGCCTGTTGGTACATGTGGGACCTGCGTTCCCAATGATGTGCACCTTCAAATCTTTCAGCGAGCTTTAAGAGCCATCTAGAACTCGAACCCCAGCAAGTGTGGTATTGTCAGGATCCAGAAAGAGTGCTGCACCCAGGGCCGTTGTTCTTTTTTGAATACAAGACCATAAAAGATGAGTTGTTTAGTAAAATTGCCTCCTCTGTGTTGGAGACTGCAGGAGTATGTTAGATGTGGAAGATGGTTTTTACACCTTTCTCCGGCGGGGTGTTAATCTGAGCAGTCTCATTTCCCTCTGACATTAAAGTGCTGTTTGAGATCTCTCTTAAACAGCCCAGACTTGGGACAATTTATGATGCTAGGTGGCAGCTCATTGAGCCATAGTGGAGCCTTATAGGAGAAAGTTCTTTCTACAAGTGTAGTACGATGAAATGGGACATGCAAGTGATTCCTTAGAAACATAGACTTTGACGGCAGATAAGGACCACTTGGCCCACCCAGGCTGCCCATTTCCCCACCTACTGGATAAGCTGCAGATTCTAGTTAACCAACAGCCTACTTCCTGCCACCTCCCACTACAATTGTCTTGTGTCTGTCTCATGCATGTTTGAATTCCCCCACTGTTTTAGCCCCAACAACCTCCCCAGGAAGGCAGTTCCACGCATCCACCACTCACTCTCTCTGTGAAAAAAGATTTCCTCACATTACCCCTGAGCCGTTCCCCCTCTATCTTTAAATTGTGTCCCCTTGTTCTTACACATCTCTTTCTGAAAGATGCTACCCTCCTGGACTTTGTTGATTCCCTTGAGGTACTTGAATGTTTCTAGCATCTCCCCCGTCCCTCCTTTCATCAAGGGTATACATATTAAGCTCTCTCAGTCTCTCTTCATATGATTTCTGATGCAGACCCTGCACCATTTTAGTTGCCCTCCTCTGGACTGCTTCCATCCTGTCTATGTCATTACGTAGATGAGGTCTCCAAAACTGCACACAGTACTCCAGATGGGGTCTCACCAACTGTCTGTACAGAGGGATAACCACTTCCCTTTTTCTACTTGTGATGCCCCTTCCTATGCATCCCAGTATCCCCCTGGCTCTCCTTACTGACTTCTCACATTGCTTACCCACCTTTAGATAATCTGACATGACTGCCCCCAAGTCCCATTCCATTTTTGTTGTTGTTAGTACCTCCCCTGCTATTGTGTACTCTTTTCCTGGGTTTTTGTTTCCCAGGTGCATTACTTTGCACTTCTTTGCATTGAATCTAAGTTGCCATATGTCTACCATTCTTCCAACCTTGCCAAGTCCCTTCTCATTCTTTCTAAACCCTCTTGTGTATCAACTCTGTTACAGATCTTTGTATCATCTGCAAAGAGGCATACCTTTCCCTCCAGATCCTCTGCAATGTCACCTATAAAGATGTTAAACAGGATTGGACCCAGTACTGAGCCCTGAGGTACTCCACTAGTGACACCCCTTTCTTCGGAATGTGTTCCACTCACTATTACCTTCTGTGTCCTGTTGTGTAGCCAGTTTGCAACCCAGGCTACCACCCTGGGACCCACTCCCAGGCTGGCTAACTTGATTATTAATCTTTTGTGTGGGACTGTGTCAAATGCCTTGCTCAAGTCTAGGTAGGCCATATCCACAGCCCCTCCCTGGTCTATTACTTTGGTCACCCAGTCAAAGAAATCTATTAGATTCGTCTGACATGACCTTCCTGCCGTAAATCCATGCTGCTTTGGGTCCTGTGCCCCGCTGGCCTCTAGGTATTCAACAATTCTTTCTTAGTTTGCCCCATAACTCCAGGTCTGCCAGCAGGAGGTCCAAATAAAAGCGATCGGGGTGATCAGGACCAAGTTCTCTTATCGATTTTAAATTATGTTAGTTTTCTGTTTCAGATAGTTTTTTTAGCACACAATGCTCTTTTGAAGGCAAGTAGCTATAGAGCTTGTGCTAGAAGCTGTTGCTTGCTTGGCTGCTGGCCATGCCCCCTCCCTCTTCCTCAACTTTTTGACACAATTCTTCTGCCTCCTGCCCCTCCTTGCCTCCCACTACCAGTATCACCTGAGTCTGTTCAAAAAGCTGTGAGTCTCCCGGTCAGGTTTGTGTGGTCTTGGGCTGCAAACATCTTGGGCTGTATTTCCTGCCCAACTCAAAACGAAATAAAGGATATGGGGCTGTAGCCCCTGTCATTTCAGACCACCTGCATCCCTATCCACTGCATCATGTGTGCCTTTAAATGGCAGTTGGACCATGGATGTGTGCTGTGACCTAGTGGACAAAGGCCCCTCCCCCTCCAAGCACATTCATGGGAACCAGGAGATCCAGGTTTGAATCCCACAAAAGCTCGCTGTGTGACCCGCACATGGCTGTTAACCTCTCTGTGCTTCAGTTCTCCTAGCTTCAGCAGTGGATAAATGTACTAGTACCCCCACTCAAAATGAGATAGTGCATCTCTGCTAGGCTGCTGGACCAGTATTTCTGCCCAGTATTCAGGTAGTTATGGTGGAGGATAAGGGGCTGCTGATGGAATGTGTCATGAAGGCCATAGAGGAAAGGGGAAGGGGAGGGAATCAATGGGGAACCAGTTAGACAGATATGGGCACTAAAAGGACTAAATGCACTAAAGGTTGACAGATGAGTGGGCTCGGATGGGCTACAGCCTACTGACAGAACTGGCACAAGTTCTGGCTGCACCATGGGCAGATCTCTTTAACTGATTCTTGGAAACAGGGCTGTACCAAGGGACAGGAGATGAGCAAATGTGGTGCCCTTGCACAATGGTGGAAGCAGGGGTGAACCAGAAAACTAGACTGGTCAACCTGACCTCTATAGTAGAGAAGTTTTGCCTTACCTCTGGTTGTGTGAGAATTGTGTGTCAGCTTGAGTATCCTCTGGACGGATTTCGGGGTCATTCTAGTGGGGCTCCCAAAAGGAGGCAGACTTGGTACTGAATTCTCCCTTGTAGGTTTAGCCACTTTGTTTGGGCATAGAGGTCACAGGTATGCATTGGGGCATCCGTGCCTAACACCAGCCTACAAGCCTTCTTTAGCACCGTTCCTACTTGTTTCAGTGTGTTGTTTGTGGCTGTGCTATACGCTACAAGGCCATAGTCAACAATGGAGAGAATAAAGCTATTCACTGCTAGGGTTAGGGCCTCATTAGTCAAGTAGGAGCAGTACCTGTAGAATAGGCCTATTCTAGTGTTGACCGTTTTTACTATGTGGTCAATATGCCGTGTGTAGGAGAGGGAGCTGTCAAGGGTAACGCCCAGATATTTAAAGATGTTCACTTGCTCCAGCAGTTCAAGCCTGCTGTTAAGGATTGTGAGAGAGTACTGTTTTTTTGTTTTTTTTTCGTGTGTGCTCTGGTGGTTGGAGAACACCATGGTTTTTTTTTTTTTTTTTAATCTAGGAGGAGTTTATTTTGGGTGAAACACTTCTCAACTCTGGAAAAACTTTCTTGCAAATTGCTTGTTGGAAAAATTAGATGGGGGCTGTTTGCAAAGATAACAGCATCATCTGTGTAGAGGAGCAACTTTGCTGGGCAGAACTCCGGGAAGGTGTTAAGGAAAAGACTAAACAGTAGTGGTCCAAGGATAGATCCTTGGGGGGACCCCTAATGACACCTTCCTGACATCCGAGAGTGTATTTTGTATTTTTACTTGCTGGGTTCTTTGATCTAGGTAGCTCTCGAACCATGAGGCTGTATCAGTGGATATGCCAAGGGTGAGCAATTTCTTTAAGAAGATACTGTGGTTGACTGTATCAAAGGCCTTTGTGAGGTCAATATATATTGACCCCAGCAGGTTCCCCATATCCAGTGCCTCATGGATATAGTCAGAGAATTCTAAGAGGGCAGTTGTGCTGTGGGCTTTGTGAAATCTATGCTGTTGTGGGCACTGGATATTGTGTTTCAGATAGTCAACCAGCAGATCTGACACTATCCATTCAAGGGCCTTTGACGGAGGGTGGGTGGGGTAGGATGGAAATTGGTTGGGTGGATTGCACGGTCACCACTTTTATGAACTTGGGTGACAACTGACTTCCATTTCGAAGGGAATTGTGCAGGTTTGAAGGAGAGGTTAAACATTTTAGTGATTTGGTTGGACTACGTCATTTAGGGTGAGAGCTATCATTTTAAGATTGAAGTTATCATTATTGTACCATGTTTTACCAAGAATTCTCTAAAGTTATTTTTTTGCTTTGAGGACCGAGATTTCCTTGACGTTCGCAGGTATTCCAACTGAAAACATTGGTGATGAGACCATTGGTTCCAGTCCTCTAATGTTTAAGGATTTTTCTTATTTCTTATTCCTTAGTTTTTTTAGAAATATGTGTGATAAAAGTGTAGTTGAGAATCAAGAATTTGAGCCCCCTTCACCTCAAGCAACATTTTTAATTGAAGTTGCTAAGATTTGGGTGTTATGCTTGATCTCTCCCTCGATTTCTCTCTCTCCATATTGCATCCTCTTGTAAGTCAGTCAACATTAGACTCTGACTTGCCTAAGAGTCTGCCGGAATCTCTCTCCCTGAGCCCATTTTGCTGTTGCCCGAGGTGTCTTGCTCTCCAAACTTTTGTATGGTCTGCCTGTTTTTACCAATGCCTCCAAATCAACTTTATACAAATGGGATGTGGCCTATAATATCTGTTTTGCCCTTGCTCGTAATGGACTTGCCCATCACTGTACGCTGTATTCCAGGCTTGGTTGGCTCCCCCCAGGTGCTTTGCGAGACCTCTCCCTCGGTGACATTACTCAATGTATTATGTAACTAGGAGCCTTCATCCCTAGCTGCCCTACTATTGCCCTATACAAATGCCTACCCACTCAGATCATCAGAACATGATCTCCAAGCCACACCCAGAACTAGTACTAAACTTGTGGAGACTGCTTTCTCTACCTCGCCCCTGAAACTATGGAACACTATACCTGCTAATATTAAAAACTGTTCCATTACTCGTGCTTTCTGGCATCAATACTGCTCCTGTCTACAACAGATGGCAGTATATTCCTACTCCTAGCCCCTAAAACCTTATATTCTTGCCAGTTCATATGCTAGTCCTCATACTAATCCTGGTACTACCCTGCTATGTTGTTTATATTCTTACTTTATAACGTTATGCTTCCTGTATTGATCGTCATTCATTGTAGTGCCTGGGGGGGGGGGTTCCCTAAGAAAATAACATTTCATTTGCTGATGTATGGTGAGTGGTAATAAAACATATACTTACAGTTCTTTCTCTTTCTAGTCTTCCTTTTTTGTGCTTCTGTCTTTGAACTCACTCAGGTAACGGACCTTCCCACCCAGTTGCTTCACTCAGAAAAGTACTTATTTTTTTACTTAAAAAAAAAAAAAAAAGCCTTGTCTTGGGAATCACCCAGGTAACGGACCTTCTCAGGGACCAGCTTTCCTTTCTTGGCACACTATCGGGGGACACAAGACAAGGCACAGACCTTCAAACCCCTTTCGTTTCCCCACATAGTTCTTGCAAATAATTTTTTTTTTTTTTTTTAGTTAATGTTTATTCTTTTTTCTAATAAAATTCATATGAAGAAGCCAGCAGAAGAAGGCCATTTGGACTATCAAGTCTGCTTGTATTGCAGGGTCCGCAGCTTGAGCTAATGTCCCTGCTCTCCCTCCCATCTTCCCTACCTATGATCCTTACCTTCCTCTATGGGTATCCCAGCCACTCTTAAAGCTGCCCACAGCCTTCAACGAGATGACCACTTCCAGCAGCTCATTCCAAGTGTCTACCACCCTCTCTGTGAAGAAGTGCTTCCTGACCTCCCTCCTAAACCTCCCACCCTCCAGCTTAAGACTGTGCCCCCTCATGTTATGGTTGCCGCTCAGCTTAAAGAGACTCTCCTTATCAACCTTATTTATCCCTTTCAAGTACTTGAAGGTCCCGATCATGTCATATCTCTCTCTCTCTCTCTCTCTCTCTCTCCTGTCTTCCAGGGTGTTGATGTTCAGTGCCCTCAATCTTTCCTCGTATGCCTTGCCCTGCTGACCCACTGTCATCTTTGTAGCCCTTCTCTGGACCTTCTCCATCAGCTTATCTTGTCGTGGTATAATACCCAGGTCATGGACCTTCCCACCCACCCCTTTCACTTGTTTGCCCATAGAATTCCAGCTGCACAACTTTTTAATGTTGTTCTTATTCTTTTTGTAAAAAATCCTGCTTGTCTAGGGGTATACCCAGGTCACGGACCTTTCCCACCCTGTCACTTTTTCTCCCTCACAGTTCTTGCGCAAGTTGTTTAACTTTTACTTTCTTTCTGTTGCAAGTCCAGCTTCTCTTGGGATACACGCAGTTCACATACCTGCCCTTCCCACCCCCAAAAGAGCCAAGATATACCAGGAGCAACTTACTACTTTTTTTGGAAAAACTTTTCATCTTCTGAATGACAAGGGTAAAGTAATTCTTTTTGTTTGGTCCAAATGCCCTTTTCTGTTTCACTCACCAGACCTTTTTTAGCTCAGTATTTTATGTTTTCATTCATGCGGCTGTTTCATTGACTGCCATGTCACATTGTCAGCACCTGCTGGTTTTTGTTTCCGTTTTTTAGTATGTTTCACGCCTATCCTCCATTGCTGATACTGCATGAGTTCATGTTGTAAGCTTTTTTTTGCTGGTAACCGGTTTCAGGACCGTTGTAACAGTGACCCTTTCGCTGCTGCCCAGTCGTTGTACACTAAGTTGTCCTTGAGTTGTCGCCGTCTGCTGGATTTGTTCTTCTCGACTCCTCCCTTGACCTGGTCTTCTCATCAAATGTTGGCTGCTGCTCAATACTGCAGTGTCTTTCCAGTCCCTCCATGTGAGCCACTCTTCATGAGAACAGTGGAGGGATGAGAGGTGCGCACGCTAGACCAGCAGGGACTATGGCAGCTCCAAAGAGTCAAAGGACCCAGAAGAGGAAAAAAAGAACAGTCAGTGGCAAAGTGTAATAGAAGGCACTCCATGGTTCTTTGCTACAGCAGTGTGAGCGGGATTGTCTCACATGGGCAGGGGTCCAGAATTGTTGGGGGGGTGGGGGGTTGAGGGTTGAAAATAACGTGATTCATGCAATCCCTCTCTGAATTCTAAGCCCTCTAGTGTCATGTACAGTATTGTTTAATGGTTTGTACTCTCCCAGGTGGTGCCTAAAAATAGGCAAATGTTTGTCTAGCACATCCTACCTGGTGAAAAAAACTAAATTAATGTTCTTACGTTTTTGAGTTTTCCAACAAATATGACGTTACCTGACCCCTGCATGAGTTTAGATAGGTCAGTTTCTGAATTTTCTTTGCTATCCAGGTTGGGAGGAAAAGGATCGTAATGTGAGCTGAAGAGACAGCCAGCCAGCAAAAACATTTCACTTACTGGTGTGCTGGCCCTGCCCTTGCACTCAAATGTTCTGTGGTGCCTTACCAGGGAGAACACGGGAGTGTGCTCCATAGACGTCTGTGAGGCTATTTTGAAATGTAAATTTTTGTATGTTAACGCAGCCTTTCTTGTATGTTAGCGCCACCGCTTGACTAACGAGGGCACCCCAATCCCAATAAATACGCACACTGCTAGAATAAAACTAACGTGTGGGCAGCATACCCAGGATTCAGAAGCTTTCCCCTAGCAGTGGGAGTGGTGTCATGCAAGTGCTACAGTTTGCTCCAGGTCTTCAAAGATACAACTGAATTACAGTGACTGGTGACCATTGATTACACATCGATTACGCATAAAATCTGAGACTATCAAACTCTGTTATACACACCCGTATATAATGGAATTCGTGTAACTCTGGTCTGTCACAAACAACTGAGACAGATGTTTGACAGTTCTTGAGCAGTTTCTCTCACTGATTTTCAGCTGTCCCATGCTGTCTCGAATACCACTGCCTTTCCTATGTGTCAAGTCTGTCAGAGAAGACAATACACCACACCCATGTTGCCTAATGTTGCTAAATCCGTGCTGCCTCTAACATTTTACCTTCAATAAGCTTCAGTCTGTGCAATTTCCTTGTTAAAATTTCTTTCTCATCAGTTAATATATAAAATAAAATGGTGGGGGGGGTAGATAACTCAGATTTTTTTTACACTTGCTCTGTGTGGGATACTGAAATAAGCCACTCTGGTATTAAGTGTTGTAAAATGGATAGAAAAAATGCTGAAGGCTGATTGGTAGTGAGCAGTTTCATACATATTATCCCAGCAGAACCTCACAGGTAAAACTAGTGCCCCAAAACACCCTAGTTATGACTGTAAACCTATAAATGGATAAATTTTATAATTGCAGTAAGGCACTTCAGGTCATGTGCTGCAGGGATAACGTCATTTTTCAGGTGGTTGAAGGCACTCTGCCAGTGGCCTCATGCCTCACAAAGCACCCAGGCATGGTTCCGTTGTAGCAGAACACTCACCCTGGTGTGCCTCATTGCTGAATACCACACCTCATGTACATTTTATGGAAATAAAAATAAAAGTAAAATAATCCTTGTTACACATGCCTTACTGTTAAATTATGCTTTTTTGCATTCCGTTAGGAAGACTCTGGGATTTGGTTGCAGCCTTTACAGACTAAACAAGGGTGGAATATTCACCGCATGCTTAAGTACAAAGACTCATTTAGAATTTATTTTGGTAGAGTACGTTTGGTCTGGAGCCCTCCTTTACATGTAGTACCGCTGAAAAGTGGCAGCCCAGACTCTCTTTCTTGTTATATAGTTTAGTTATCTGTATACTAAGCTTGTCACACAGGATTTCTTTTTGTTTTGTAATCTTAAAATTGCCACCTAATTATGTAACAATCTTGAAAAATCCTGGTAATGTAACTGCTGCCTAACCCTGACGACCTGTTAACCTCTTACTCCTTAACCTTATATTAACTTCAGGGTAGTTGTTTCACTTGCCATTGAAACAAAGAAAGGCAGTTTTTTTTTTTTTAAACTGTGTGGCACTATTAAATGGAGACAAAAAGCAGAGCTCACCTGCCATGTGGTGTGGGGGAAAAAAAAAAACATTTTGGGAGGATAATGGTGCAGAAAGCACAAAATTCAGACCTTGCCCTGTACTGAATAACCTTGGAAATGTAACCACTGTTCTGCTCCTGTCTCCCGAAACCCTTTCTTGCAAAGTATGTGCAGAACCTGAATGAGGCTGTTCAGTTGCAAAACTTCTGAGTGAAAAAACAAAATAACATAAGTGGGTGCCCACTCGGAATGTCAGCAGCCTCTCTTTATTTTCAAGACATTCGGTGACATCAGTTGCACCATTCCACGATATTCCTCTGCATGGGTTGGAATGGTGCAGCTGATAATATAAAATGTGCAGGCAGTATGAAAAGACAGAGTAGTGGCTGCAGAGGAGAGCGAGGGAAAGTCGAGCCATGATAGTGGGCATGCGCGTCGGCATCAAGCTCAGATGCACATGTTGGCTATCGTAAGCTGTGCTTGCTGACAGTGGTCTACATAAGTTACAGCACTTGTTTCTGAAAAAGAAATACTTTGCTGAGTTGAGCTTGCTTTCCACTATCAGAAACCGTGTTTAGCTGAACTCTGTTAAAACGGAGCGAACTTGTCCATGAACGAGCCTACTAGCACATTGATGCCATTTGCAAATGTGAGCATGCTTTGATATCGGAGGGCCACAACTAAAAGTGGACCGCCAGGGTTGCAGTTTTCAGTAAAATTTATAAAAATCTACATTAATTGGAGGCCTATATTGAATTGCCATGTAGACGGCTGCAGTGACTACAGGCACTTTTGGGAACACGGCCAAAAAAGTAAGTACCAGGCTGACGGTGTCCCTCACATTTTAAAATGAGTGTAGGTCAATGAAAATGTAAGAGCGCTTGGTAGATTAGTACTTTGTTCTTTCTGCCTCCTTGCAACTGGCCACCACTTAACCCTGCCCCCATGCTACTTTTGTGTTCACCCCATTCTCCTCTCCACCAAAGTGTGGCCTTCCAGGCCTCTAACAAGAAACTGGTGGTGCACTGCTCGTCTCAGTACATTTGTATTGAGGCGAGCGGTGCAGCACCACACTTTCAGAGCAAATGGAACTGCACAACGTCTGCCATCTTTGAGGATCGCAGACTTTTCAAAAGTAAAATAAAGTAAGTTACCATGAGCATTTTTTTTTTTTTTCTAGCCGAAAAGCCTAATTGGGGTTAAAGATTTTTTTTTTTTTGGGGGGGGGGGGGTTACAGATAAGGACAGCTTTCCTTTAAAAATAAGTTCTAGGGACATGGATATGTTGTTCATCCACACTGTCTGGCAGGTTCCTTGCCGCTTTAAATCTTGCCGGAAGGTCTTCAAGCTGGCTCCTACCACCCACCCGGGTGGTAAAACTCTCGGTTCCGCCCCATGACGCCAGATCTTCCTTACCGCTTGGAAGCTCAGGTTCCCTCCTTAACGCTCTGCGTTTAAGACTGGTTCTAATTCTTGAAAGTTCGAAATCAAAAAGTTTTTGCTAAAAGACTTGGTCTTCTCCTCATGACTGCGATGGACAAATCGACTTCGGTTTCCGGAGGTGCCCGCTGCGGGCAGAAGATGTCTAGGGGCGGATCCTCACTCACGTCGTCTACTACCTGGGCCTTGAGCACGACCCGCGAGCCTGCGACTTGCTCTTCTTTTCGACCTCGTCCTTGAAGACCGTGCTGCCCGATTACAACTGGGGCGTCCCGAGAAAAGAATTCCACCGGTGAAATCTAAAGAGGCCCGGTTGGCGGTGTCCACGGCGGCGGGCTCGGCGGATCAGCTCAAGCAGATGATCACCCTCGAAGAGGAGGCGGCGCAGGCCGCTTCTACCTCGGCTGCGGCATTTGTCCGGCTCTCTCTCGGTGCCTCGTACTCTGCTTCTTTTAAGGAGCTTTGTCTGACCCTCTCAACGAAAGGTGAGGGTCCAACTTCTTCGGGACCTTTTTCCAGGTCCAAAAAGAGCAAAAGTAAGTCTCTCCGTCGCTCTTGGGAGCGGGAAAGATCCCCTTCCCCTTGTCGACAGTCGACTTGATCGACCCTCAGCTTGACCACTGGCTTCCGCGGTGTCCCCATCAGGCCAGTTGGCCGAGACTCGGCTTAATGGCGGTCGAGATTTTTCTCGACCCGTTGGAAGCCGAGTTGTCGGCTGGAGAAGCTGAGAATCCCTCTCGCCAGTTCCCGGTGGGAGTTGAGGATCCCGTCGGCTCGTCTGTGCCTCCGGTTCCGGAGCCTTGGTGGGGATCGTCCGAGCCGAGGAGTGCTGATTTCGACACTTCTCCTTGCCTTCCTCGGCCTAGTCGAGACTCAAGTCGGACATCCTCACGGTCAACTGATCCGCGCCGCCGGCCCGATCTGGCCACCACAGCAGCCAGCGCCGCTTCTTGTAGACGAGGAAGCCGGTGCAAGTTGCGGCCGGAAGTACGAGGAACTCATGTGGCAACAGCTCCTTTTGACCGGGAATAGGCCGACCCAGTCGTCTTCCCTGGCCATTAAGTGGCTGTCACTGGAGCGGCCGAAACAACCCCTCGTTGTAGCCGAGGAGCCTGTTCCCAGGCTGGTTGTTTGGCCAATTCCAGCTGCCCCACCGATTCTGGTGGAACCTCCGCCTCCACAGCCATTAGTTGGGGCTCCGACCAAAAATTCTCGGTCGGCCTTGGGTTTGCCCCATAGGCTGTCTGTCACCCTCACTCCCGATAAACCTCGGCAGGTGGAGGGTGGCTCAGGCCCGAGGCAGCTCTTTGAGAACTCTTCTGAGTCCGATGATGGTTCCTCACTCTTCTCCAAGCGCATGGACTTGGAGTCCTCGGGATGGCAGTCAGTGGACAATAGCCCTTCGTCCTTCTTAGGGTTGCTTCGACTCATCTCGGAGTCCACCGGGATGAAGCTCGAACCCGTTTCTAAACGGGCCAGGTCTCCCCTCACGGAGATTCTGGACTGAGGGGATTCTCCTACAGAGGCCTTTCCAGTGGCCGAAGCCATAGTGGGTCCGGCCTTGGAACTTTGGCAGTGTCCTGCTTCCTGCCCTGGGCCTTCGGCCAGGATGGCCAGGAAGTATCTGAGTCCCTACTGGTTCCCTGTCCGGTTTGGACACCCCTCGGCAGGGGTTGGTTACAGCGTTTTCCGGCGTGCGAGGCATGAGGATGTGGACAAACCTCCCGACAAGGAATCCAAGAAATTGGATTATGCCGGGCGAAAAGTCTATGCTGCGTCCTCTCTCGGCCTTCGTCAGGCCAGTTCAGCCGTCCTCATGGCACATTTTTCTCACGCCCTGTTGGGCTCCCTGGATGAGGTTGTCCCTCATCTTCCCGCGAATCTGCAGACTACGGTCAGGCAGGTGCGGGACCAGGGCGAGGGCAGTGGCCAAACAGCAGCTCCAGACTGCGTTGAACATCGAGGACTCATGTGCCAGGTCTGTGCGTGACGCAGTGGCCATGCGTCGTCGGGCTTGGCTGAGGATATCCACCTTTACCTCGGATACCCAGCACAAGTTGGCGGATGTTCCCTTTTTGGGGACTGACCTCTTCGGCCCTGAGGTGGAAGGTCACCTGCAGAGGATCGAGAAGTCCAATGCTACCTAGGACTCGGTCTCTTCCGCTCAGAAGGACAAAGGCCGCAAGCCACAGCCTAAGCCCTTTCGTCCTTCTGCGCCTGCGGCACGCCCGGCCCAGCAACATCAGGGCCAGCAGGCTCGAGCTTGGCATCCCAAGCCCAAGCCGTCGGCTTCCTCCAACAGGAAGCAGGGAGGTAAAGGCCCAGGAGGTCCCTCGGCTGGTCCCTCCTCCAAGCCTGCCCAGTGACGGGCTGAGGGGTGTCGCCCCCATCCCTGTCACCTCACCCCTGGTTCCCCCCGTGGGGGGATGGCTCAGACACTTCCTTTCCGCCTGGTCCGCTGTTGCACGGACAGGTGGGTACTGGAGGTGGTGGGAAGGCCTACCTCTAGAATTCGAGGCAGGTCCTGCCCTTCAGGCCGTCGCACCTCGGGGGGCCTCGGGTCCGCAGCCTCACTGGCGGCTCGTCGAGCCGACATCGCTCTCCCTCCTCCAAAGGAGGTGATCGGAGGTGAGGGACCCCCTTTGAACCAGGGGTTCATGTCCAGGTATTTCCTGGTTCCGAAGCAGACGGGGGCTGGTGCCCCATTCTGCCCTACCGACCTGAACAAGTTCCTAAGGTCTCGGACCTTCAGAATGGTCACTCTGGCGCAGATAATACCATCTCTGGAACACGGCGTGTGGTTCTGCTCTCTGGACCTACAGGACGCGTTCTTTCACGTCCCTATCCGTCCGTCACGTCGGAGATTCCTCCGCTTTCGAGCGGAGGGATCCCTCTTCGAGTTCCAAGCCATGCCCTTCGGCTTATCTCCAGCTCCCAGGGTCTTCACCAAATGCATGGCAGTGGTGACAGCATTCCTGCGGCGCCAAGGGGTCCGGGTGTACCCTTACCTGGACGATTGGCTGATAGCAGCCCCCTCCAGACAGGAGGTGGAGCGGTCAAGAGATCTGGCCCTCCAGGTTTGCTCTCAAGTCGGCCTTCTCATCAACGAGGCCAAGTCAGAACTCGAGCCGAAGCAGGTGATCCTGTTCATCGGGGCAGAGCTCGACTCTCTTCGAGCCAGAGCACGGCTCCCGGCGGACAGGGCCAAGGTTCTTACCTCCTTTGCCCAATCATTTCTGGTTGGGCAATCGCGCCCTGCCCGGGACTTCCTGCGCCTTCTGGGTCTCATGGTGGCCTGTACCAGCGTGGTCCATTGGGCACGCTGGCACATGTGCCCCCTTCAGTGGGGACTGGCCAGCCAGTGGTCACAACGCTGCGATCCATTGGACCAGCTAGTGATAGTGACCCAGGAGATGTGGAACGCTCTCCAGTGGTGGACCGTTCCATCCCATCTGCAGGAGGGCATCCCGTTTGTCCGCTCCGAGCTGATGGTCTCTCTATCGACCGATGCCTCTCTGATGGGTTGGGGTGCCCATCTGGGGGAACACCGAGTGCACGGCCTCTGGTCCCTGCGGGAGTCCCGATGCCACATCAACCTGCTGGAGCTCCAAGCGGTCCGCTTAGCTCTCACCACCTTTGCTCCGTTTCTCCGGGGTCAAGTGGTCAGAGTCCAGACGGACAATACCACGACCATGTTCTACCTGAACCGCCAGGGCGGGACGCGCTCCATGCTTCTATGCAAGGAAGCTCTCCGCATTTGGTCACTCGTGCGCAGCCTGGAGGTGGATCTCCTAGCCATTCATGTGGCAGGAGCCTCCAACACCCTGGCCGATGCCCTGAGCCGGATAGGGGCTGCATCTCATGAGTGGTCTCTCCTGCCGGAGGTAGTACAAGATCTGTTCTCCCACTGGGGCACAACTCAGGTGGACCTGTTTGCCTCAAGGGAGAATGCAGCTGAGGCTGTTTCATGCCTCCCCCTCAGCAGGGCTCGCTGCAGGGGATGCCTTCTCGAGGCTCTGGACCCCGGGCCTCTTTTACGCCTTTCCCCCATTTCCCTTGATTCACAAGGTGCTTCTCAAGACAAGGAGGGACAAGGCGCAGGTGATTCTGATAGCCCTGACTGGCCCGCCAGTTCTGGTACCCAGATCTCCTCAGCCTCAGCTCAGGCTCCGAGGCAGCTTCCAGCTCTCCCGGACCTGCTCTCAGTCAATCAGGGAAGGTGTTCCATCCGGACCTTCAATCCCTTCACCTGACTGGCCTGGTTCCTGCTAGAGTTCAGGCCTTGGGTCTTTCCGACGAGGTCCTCAATGTTGTTGAGGCGTCCCGTAAGTCGACCAGGAAATGCTATGCCTTCAAATGGAAGAGGTTTTCCATTTGGTGTCAGGGTAAGGGCTTGGACCCTTCCTCCTGTTCCTTGGCAAGCATTTTGGACTATTTATGGTCCCTTTCTAGTCAAGGGGAGCCGTCGACGACCCTAAGAAGTGCATCTGGCAGCCATCTCTGCTTACCGGGCGCGGGCCGGGGAGCAGTCGGTGGCGCAGGAGAAGGTGGTCTGGCGCTTTTTCAAAGGCCTTGATCACATTTCCCGTCCGGTGCAAGAACCTCCACCTCCGTGGGATTTACTGCTGGTACTGGCAAAGCTCATGGGCAAGCCATTCGAACCAATGCACAGGTGTGAACTCTCTCACCTGTCATGGAAGACCGCCTTCTTAGTGGCTATCACATCAGCCAGAAGGATGGGAGAACTCCAGGCGCTCTGCATTGAGTCTCCTTACCTGGTCTTCCACAGGGACAAGGTTGTCCTGCGCCCCCACCCGAAATTTCTTCCGAAGGTGGTGTCGGAGTTTCACCTTAACCAGGTGTTGACTCTGCGGTGTTCTACCCCAATCACACCTGGAGGCCGAATACAGGCTCTATACTTTGGACTAGAAGGGCGCTCGCTTATTATAAGGAGCGCACGGCTGAAATTCGGGGAGAGGTTCGCCAGCTGTTTGTCATCTACGCTGAAGCCGCACCTGGCAGACCTGCAGCCAAGCAGACGATAGGCAAGTGGGTCACCTCCTGTATAGATCTCTGCTATGAGTTGGTGGGCATGGAGCCTCCTTGAGGGATAAGAGCTCATTCTACCCGTCATACTGCTGCATCGGTGGCTGCTTCCAGGGATGTCCCTATCCAGGAAATCTGCAGGGCTGCTACCTGGAAGTCAGCACACACCTTTATTACCCATTACCACATCGACCTCGAGTCATGCCGGGATGCTGGTTTTGGGGCCTCGGTTCTCCAGTCTCTATTCCCTAAGTAGTGGGTGTGCGCCTTGCCTCCCTCCTCCCGGAGAACTGCTAGGAGTCTGCCAGACAGTGTGGATGAACAACATATCCATGTCCCTAGAAATACAGGTTACTCACCTGTAACAGGAGTTCTAGGAATGGTATATGTTGTTCATCCACACGACCCATCCGACCTCCCCGGCTTCGACGCACAACCTGAGCTTCCAGCGGGCCAGATCTGGCGTCATGGGGCGGAGCTGAGAGTTTTACCACCCGGGTGGGTGGGAGGAGCCAGCTTGAAGACCTTCCGGCAAGATTTAAAGCAGCAAGGAACCTGCCAGACAGTGTGCATGAACAACATATACCATTCCTAGAACTCCTGTTACAGGTGAGTAACCTGTATTTATTCACTACCTTTTAAAATTCCTTTACAGCCATAATTTAATGAAAAGCCAGCAAAAAAGTGATCCATAATTGGACTGACTAGAGACATACCTAATGGCTACATGTTTAAATTTAGAACCACCAGCCACCCTGCGGAAGGGCTATTCGAACACCCTGAAACATTGGTGGGTTTTTAGTGATTGTCTGTCTTGTGAGTAATAAACATGCATGTTTTAAGTATAAATAGAGTGAGTGGTCATTCGTTTCTGTGCACAGTTTGTTGTTGGAGGCCTTCACAGGAACAGACTACTCCCTTACTAGAGTTTGTTTTGTGTGTAGGGAGGATCTAGACATCCCTTGATGCCTTCCAAGCCTGACCACAACCTGTCTGGGTGTTGACTGTCCTCTTGAGCGTCTCCATAGTGGGTGGCAAGTTGTCTGAGATGGGTCCCAGGAGTGTCAGCATCATACTGCTTCACTAGGGCCATCCCTGCTTTTCGTTCCCAATCCTGAGGGCGCCAGCATGCTTGAAGCTCCAAGAGTACGCGTACACACTAGGCTGGTGTCCTACCCTCGCCACTGTGCTTCGGCTTCACTGCCACCTGTGGTTACCAAGGTGGCATTAAAGCAGCGGGGGCAGGGACAGTCTCTCCTTTATTTATCTTTTGTTTACCGGGTAAATGTATGGGCCAAAGTCATCTTTCATATGCGACCTGAGACCATTTTCAAAAGTCAAATTATAAAAGATGGTATACAAAATTACATACAGATATACTTAAACAACATTGGATTTTACATAAACAATTTAAAACCGTTGCATTGAAATTAGAAGTAACAATGACATTGCACTTGTCTAAATAAATTTTGTTTTAAAACAGTCGTGACTTATCTCCAATACTAATTCCAGTGGGAGATGGTTCCAAAAATTGGGTGCTTGAATAGAAAAAGCTTGGGGTCTCATTTTGGTTTTGTCTTTCATATAACTAACTTCATGGTGGTGTTTGATCGTAAGTCCCTGGGAACTTCCCTTAAGGGGAGTAGTGAGTAAAGTGGAGAATTTTCCTTTTGTCTTAAAACTTTATTAGTTATACAACACAGAGAATAAATTGATTGCAAACTAGGACAACGCCAACCTGAAACTTGGTACAAAGTGCAATGATGAGTATTGTAAGATAGTTTATGGATGAATCTACAGATGCTGTGAAACGATGTGAGATTGGTTATTACTTGTTTTGATAAAACTGTAAGTGAAAAGGAATTATGGTTCAGTTTGGACAGTAGGATACTCTGGGCTATAGATTTTCTAGCCTGTAAGGTCAGTACTTTCTGAAGTTTAAAAAGCATCCCAAGTTTTTGATTATCCTGCCTTGTTATGGTTCCTATGTGATTAGCATAAGTTAATTGAGAATCCAAGTTTAAGCCCAAGTACTTAAATAATGTATTTGCTCTAAAATTATTCTATTATCATCAGTTATAGTCAGGCTGGCAGTATAGCCTAGAGGAACGAGGTGTGAATGAGCTTGATACATCCAGCAGACCAGACCTGAGTTTGATTCTCACAACCTCCACTTGCATGCTGTGTTACTCTGAGCAAGTCACTTAACCACCCAGTGCTCCCAGGTCGCCCCTGAAAACAGGCACTTGTGCCTAGTAGGCCTTACCCAGTTACCAAAGACAAAATTAAAAAAAATTACCCAATTTATCCAACTTTTGTTTCAAACCAAACAGCATGCTCTTTTAGTACTGTTTAAAGACAGTTTCATTTTTAAGCGATTTTCAATTTCTTGAAAATCTTTAAGTCCAAAGTTGTTTTCTAAAGAATTAGAGCTTTCATGTAGAATTACTGTATATCATCAGCATATAAAAGTTTGTAAGCCCTGGTTAGCTTGGCAGGAACTATATCTATAAATATTGTTTTGAAAAAAAAAAAAAGGAGGGGCCCCAGTATTGACCCTTGTGGTACCCCTTGTTCCAGAAGTCTTCCACTGGACAAAAATCCTCCATATGAAATGTTTAGCTCTCTGCTTGTAAGATAGCTTTCTGTCCAGTCCAAAGGTAGATTGGACAAACCCTTTTCTGCCAGGCTCCCGAGCAGCAGATTATGATTCACACGGTCAAATGCCTTGGACAGGTCCATGAATACAGCAGCAGTGAGCTCTTCCCTGATGTGGCTCGTGAACCTGGCCAAGGCGGTGCCTGTACTGTGATACATTCTAAAGCCGTGCTGCTCGGGAGTCCTCAGTCCACCTTGTTGAAGATCAGTGCCGAGTTGCTCGTTAATGATTTTTTCCAGAATTTTGCCTAGTGGGTGAAGCAAAGAAATCGGGCGATAATGGCCCATATCCTTTGGGTTCCCTCGCTTAAAAATGGATTTAATAACCGTTTGCTTCCATTGTTGTGGAAAGCTCCCTGTTATTAAAGACAAATGAAATAATTTTGTTAAGGGAAAGCAAATTTGCGAGGCTACTAGTTTCAAGAACCTCAGCTGGAGATCATTAATTCCTACAATTTTTTGGTGGTATTTTTTAAAATAACATTTTTTCAGGTACTAAAATTATCGCTTTAAAATAAAAAGTTGTTTTGGGTTGAGAACCTTTAAGTGGGTTTGGTGAATCATGGTCAGTATTAATTTGAAGGAGCATCTACTGGGATGCTTGATCCTACCTGCACCTAACATACTAAAATGCCAGCAGAATAGGCCTAACGGTCTCGAGTCTGCTCAATTTTCTTCCCGCACTGAGGTCGATTTAGTGTCCCCCCTCCCTTTGCATTATACTGTCCCAATTCCTGGATGTTCCACCTGTATTGGGCCAAGTCAGATTTACCCTCCCCCTCTACCTGTCCCATCCCCTCTTAAACCCGTCCACAGTCTCCATCTCTACCAGCTCCCTGGGCAGTGCATTCCATGGCTTCACCATCCTTTCAGTGAAATAACATCTCCTCCTCTCCCCTCTGAGCCTGCCCCCTTCCAGCTTACACCCATGACCTCTACCCTTTCAGCCCCTCAGCATCTCATTCTTGCTCCTGAACCCAAGTTGTGGGCATAGTGAGTAGCCTGATGTAAAAACAGTGTGCCTCAAAGCATCTGGGCTTTTTTTTTCTTTTCACACCTGTACAACAAATTTTGTTTTAAGCCTTTTTTCGTTTAGTGCTCTTTTTTTTTTGCCCCCAGCTGATGCAGTGTGCCTGCTTCAGGCATTTGGTATCCAGCGCCACCAGTCCCAGTGGTCAGTCTCCTGCCATCACACCAGCGGTGAGTCACATGGGGAAAGACCCAGGGGTATTGGCACCATCATTAATGGTGAACAGTGCACATATTTTTATAGATGGCCCCCCCCGGCATCCAGGCACAGGGCGTGTGTCCCCACACATGTCCTCTTGGATGCAGATAGGGATGTCTTGCAGGGGAGACAAGCTCCTTCAGCCCACGGTGGTGCCAGAACCAGGACACCTCCCACTCCTGGTTGGGAGTGCTGCCACATGGCAGCACTTTCTCTTCTGCCGGATCTGATGTCCTGAGTCCTTTTCCAAACCAGAGTCACCAGCATGGAAGCGTGTAGCACTTCCCTTTGGCCACCATGGGGGCTGTAATTTTGTTTACTCTTTAGACTACTTTTTGTTTTCTGCTGTAGTTTTGTTTTCTTTGATGTAGCTCACAGGAGCGTCCTCAACCAATCAGAGCGCTTCCTTCAGTTGCATGTGAGGTACTCTTATTGCCGTAAGACTACCTCACACACTGAGCACTGTAACTGACTTCTCAATGACTGCTACTTTCACCACAGAAAGGGACTGCAAGAAAGTTTTTTTGTGTTTTGTTTTTTTAAATCATGGCATGATCTGTAATCGATTTTTTTTTTTTTTCTGGGACACTAGGAGGGCCTGTTATGGACGTAAGTGTTGCCTTTTGTGTTCTTGGGGCACCAGAACTGCCCACCTTTGCTTCGAAGTTGTCTTGCCCTAAGAATGCATGAGGCGACACTCTTGTATCCAGAAGAGGCCCCCCTAGTGCCCCAATAAACTAAACTTAAAATGGCAAACAACAACCTCTGCCACTGCATGGATGGGATCAGCAGCTTTGACCATGTTTTTTCCATAAATTAAATAGTTTTGTAGTGCTCGCAGATCTACACTGTGTTCTGCTCTGCTCAGCAGCTGATGGTCTTTCTCTTCATATTTAACATACTAAAAAGCCAGCAGATTAGGCCCAACGGTCTATCGAGTCTGCTCGGGGACCAGTGCCCTCTCATGGCACTGTTTTTGGTGTCCCCCCCCCCCCCAACAAGGTCCAACTCTGTGACATCATTTACACTGTTCCAGGATTTTCTTCTTTATGGGTTAGAATGGTGTTCTCTGATACAGAATGTGCAGGCAGTATTAAAAAACAGAGCAGTGGCCGCAGAGGAGAGCGAGGGATTCAGTATAGCTACAGAGGCAATAAAAATATGATTATTTTAAAATAAAGGTCAGAACATATCAGGAGATCAGACAGACATTAAAAGGAAAATGGGAGGGTGTCTAATGGTATAAAAACTATTGTTTCACTTTTTTTAATTGGATTGTCTGAATCCATGGGACTTGGATTCCTGGAGTGACCTTAAGATTTGCTTTTGTGGGTAATTATTTCTCTAATTGTAAAGTATTTGCTTTTAAAATATATGTTTTTTTCTCACCAGGTAGAGTGGACCAAAGAAGAAAACTACATGTTTAGACTTTCTGAGTTTAGACCATTGCTACTGAATTGGCTCCACAAGACACAATCTGCAGTGCAGCCGGAAAAGTTTTACCACCTTGTTCTCCAGTGGTTGCAAGAAGATATTCAGATTGTCTGTGTCTCAGGCAAAGCAATAGGCTGAAATGGGGTGTACCTGTCCCCAGTGATCCAAGCCAAACAATATATGTATGGTTAGATGCATTAGTGAATTATCTTACGGTAGCAGGATATCCAGGAACACATGGCCAGTGGTGGCCAGTAGCCAGCCATGTTGTGGGCAGGACATACTTAAGTTTCATGCCATATACTGGCCTTCATTTCTGATGGCCGCTGGACTGGCACCACCAAAGCAAATCTATGTGCATTCCCACTGGACAGTGAATGGACATAAGATGTCCAAAAGCCTTGGAAATGTGATCAATCCCTTGGACAAGTTCCCACTTTACACGGTAGATGGCCTTAGATATTTTCTTCTTTGGCAAGGGGTCCCAGATACAGACTGTGACTATTATGAAGAGAAAGTGGTCAGACTTTTGAATGCTGAGCTGGCCGGTTCCTTGGGTGGCCTGCTGAACCGCTGCACGGCTCTTAGCATAAATCCTGAGCAGGTCTATCCCTCTTTCTCTAACCAGTGCTTTCCAAACAAGCAGGACAATCCCAAGATGGCAGCTGTTGGAAAAGCTACCACAGAGGACTATAAACTGTTGGAAAGTGTTGAGCAGCTTCAAACTGAAGTTAAGAACTGCTTTGAAAACTTTCAAATGTATAAGGCCTTGTCAGCGATAAGTTTGCGGGTGAAGCAAACTAATAATTTCTTTCAGAGACATGCCCCTTGGAAACTTGATAGACAGAACAGTAATGATAGACTCTGGTTGGATACTATTCTGTATGTCACTTTTGAGTGTCTGCGTATTTATGGCACTCTTCTCCAGCCAGTTGTTCCATCCCTCACGGATAAGCTACTCTCCAGACTTGGTGTATGTCTGCATGAAAGGAGCTGGAATGAGATGCAGTTCTTGGCCAGATACTATGAAAGACATTGCCCTTTTGAAGGAAGACCGCTCGGCACAGATACTGGGATATTGTTTAGCAGGCTAGAAAGGGCAACATGTAAATCAAAATGAAACCAAGTGAAAGATAAAGGTATAAAAAAATTAAGCATGACTGGTAGTGATTGCACAAATAAACATTTTGAAGCCAGAATCCTTTATATTCTGTTTATAATACTGGCTGCATTTCCAGTTACTAGATGAAGCAACGCTTCTGTTTGTGATTACAAATGCACATTTTTGTACGGAAAATGACATTGGGTCTAATTCATTATACTAAGCCTTGTTCTCATTCTCATGAACATGAATCCCATTAACAGAATAGTAGTGAATTGTCCTGTGGTGGATTACTTGGTACAAGAAGTGGCTCATGTTTGAGCACACTGTCCTTTTGAAATTATGCAGACAGGTTGCACACTCAACTGTAAGTATGAGCTGCACAGATGAACTATTAATTTAATGAAAATTACATTTCATAAACTTGCTCAGGTCAACCATGATGGTTCACAAGAGAGTACCATTTATAAACATAGAAACAGAGAATTTGATGGCAGATAAGGACTGCTTGGCCCACTCAGTCTGCCTATTTCCCTACCTGATGGATAAGCTGCAGATTCTAGTTAATCAACAGCTTACTTCCTCCTGCCCCACACTAGAATTGCCTTATGCCTGTCCCATGCATTCTTGAATTCTCCCACTGTTCCTGACTCCACAACCTCCTCAGGAAGGCTGTTCCATGCATCCACAACTCTCTCTGTGAAAAAATACTTTCTAACATTACCTTTGAGCCGTCCCCCCTCTATCTTCTATTTTTCAGTTTTGCTTGACTGTTCAGGTTTTCCAATGCATTTTCACCAGCTTATTCTGGATATCTGTTGTGTAGGGAGAAGAACCATAGTCAATTCCTGCAAAGTACTATTTTTCACAAGTCAACAGAACTATGTACAGAGAGTTGCATTGTTTAGCATAGCTGCTTCTTAAATCTGTCTAAAACCGGCATTGCTGCCTGTTAGCTGCAAACTGGTAACAAGCCCAGGCTTCTGAGCAGGATGTTAAATGTAGATGATAACATAGTGCTTTTAAAGTTGGAAGAAACTCGAGGTTCATCAAGTGCCCCAAGCCCGGTCATAAGTATTATTTATTTATTTAGCTTTTGTTGACCGGGAAAGAGGACTAAGTAGGCCTGAATAAGTATGTTATGCAGACATACTAATTTAAAAAGCTTGTGTACTTCCTAAAATGTAATATTCACTTTTAAAAGTTCTTAACTATTCACTTTTATATCTGAAGTATTTTTTTTAAACTTCGCTTTTGCTAATTAGATGATTTTCTACCTGACCGTACTACTGTGATGTATGCAACAATGCTCTAACTGGAGGCTGGCATATTTAGTCCTATTCCTCTTCACGCCTCATCAGCACTGTGACCTCATTGACTGTGACATCACAGTTGACCACGAAGATAATCACCTGCAGCCTTTATTTAAGAGACTGTTTGTATGTTGTGTGAATATGTATTTATGATTGCCTTTTTTTTTTTTTTTTTTCTTTTCCACCTTCTTCTTGCTCCAGGTCAGCCACTGCTTCAGGCCGCCTAGGTTCCCACTGGCACCACTGCCCCGATGCCTGCCACCACCACCTCACATTTGCAGCCCCTTCCCCCCCCAGATAACCCGGCTCAACCCTTTGCCGGGTGGGTCCCCCTCCTCCAAGGGAGATGGGCACTGTTGGGGATTGGCCAGCACATGCTACTTGGCCTGGGTGCTGTTGAGGTGGGTCTGGGCTGCACTGGGGACTCTGTGGGAGCCGGCGACCATCTTCCGGTCGGTCAGAGAGTACTTTTCTGCTTTGCTTCCCGGGGGCGTGGTGTGCCACAATATCAGGGTGTAAGCCAACATTCCCAGGCCCCCCTTAGTCATTGGGACCCCAGTGCATTGCCATACCCCAGCCTCCGCCAGGAAATCGGCAAGCACGGGTCCCTGCTCTATCCCAAGAGGGCAAAGCAGTCTCTGGATGCTGTAGCCTTCTCTTCCTGGCCGGCCCTCCAGCGCCTCAAGTCCATTCTCGAACCTGGTTTGCTGGCTTCGCAAGCGGAAATCCAACTGCTGTGCCGACGGGCCGGCTTATGATTACCTTTTTATATGAATTTTACATAACATTATGAATTGGAATGTGTGCCTCATTTGTTAATGGTCTGAAGGGTGTGATTGTAAATAAGCTGTGCACAGTGACTTTACCCAAATAAACTTAAAACTTGTCTGATCGATCACTTGTGAGGTCCTGGGTTTGTTAAGGTTTTATTGGCAGACTGGATGGACCAGTGGTCTGTTTCTGCTGTCAATGTTTGTTTCCATGTTTCTAATACTACTGTGAAGTGTAAGGAGGAATGGAACTAGGTATATCGATACGGGTTTGGCAGTTAAAAGTTAGTGCCAAAAAGTGCAAGGAGAAGCATGTAGGAACTCTGTGATGGAGTACTGGATGGGGCGAGAGTAAAGCTGTGGATGATCTCTGAGGAAAGAGACCCAGAGGTCATCATCAGTGACTCCCTAAAACAATCCGGTGTAACAAGGCTTACAGTAAGACAAACGGGAGGATGCTGGGGTGTACAGGAAGGGGTATTGACAGCACAAGGAAGGAGGTATTACTTCCTCTCTATAGATCACTGGTGAGGCCCCACCTGAAGTAGTGTGACCAGTTCTGGAGTCCTCACCTAAGGAAAGATAAAGACAGACTGGAGACAGTGCTACATTGGGTGACCAGAATGATTCAGGGCCAGCAGGGCAGATCTTTTGACTAGCGGCTCAAGGAACTGAACATGTACTCATTGGGAGGCCAGACGAGCGAGAGGAGATAGAAGAGACCTTCAGGTTCCTGAAAGTAATGAACAGGATAAACTACAAGGAACTGTTAGCATAAGTACTGAATCAAGAACATGGGGGCATAGGTGGAAACTGATGGGGGTGGAGTTTCAAGAGGAAAGTGAAAGTTTTTTATTTTACAGAAAGGGTGTGGAGCCATGGAACAATTTTCCGGCTGATGTGGTGGGTGCCAAAACTATTGGTGGTTTCAGACACGGCTAGAGCTTAGTGGTTGCTCAGGATGACAGTGGTAGGGAGAGGGGTGGGGCATGGTAGTGGATAGTGTGGGTTAAAACCCATTATGGACAATAGGTCCCGAGTTTGTTAGGGTTTTACGAACGTACGAAGAAGCCAGCAAAAGAAAACCATTTGGTCTATCCAGTCTGCTCATATTGCAGGGTCCAGAGCTTGAGCTACTGTCCCTGCCCCCTTCCCCAATCCTCCCATACTCCCTACCATGATCCTTACCTTCCCCCATGCCTATCCCAGTCTGTCTTGAAGCTGCCCACTGTTTTCAGTGAGATCACCTCTTCCAGCAGCGCATTCCAGTTGTCCACTTTACCTCCTGTCTGTGAAGAAGTGCTTCCTGACCTCCCCCCCTAAACCTTCCATCCTCTAGCTTAAGACTGTGCCCCCCTCGTGTTATGGTTGCCATTCAGTTTAAAGAGACCCTCCTTATCCACCTTATTTATCCCTTTCAAGTACTTGAAGGTCCCAATCATGCACCCTCTCTCACTTCTTCTGTCCTCCAGGGAGTACATGTTCAGTGCCCTCAACTTCTCCTTGTATACCTTACCCTGCTGACCTGCTATAATCTTTGTAGCCATCCTCTGTACTTTCCCCAGCAGATTAATGTTAATAAGAGCAACATGGCTTTAGAGCTGGGCATAGCACCACTACAGCCCTCCTGGAATACACAGGCTTCATCCACAAATCCCTCAATATTGGCCAGCTCGTCGGGGCTAGCTATATTGACCTAACAAAGGCCTTTGACACGGTCAACCATGCCCTCCTAATTGACCAACTCACTGCCATAGGCCTTGCCCATGAGGCAGCTGCATGGTTCCGCAGCTACCTATACTGCTGTTCACAGCAAGTCAGGATAGATACCTTTCTCTCTGACACCAAGCCTGTGTGCTCAGGCGTTCGACAAGGGTCAATACTGGGGCCCCCCCCCCTCCTCTTTAGCCTATTTCGGAATTGCCTCCCTCTAGCCAGTCAGTGCTGTATCCTCCTCTACACGGATGATGCAGTTATCTTTTCTAATGACTCTGACCCCACTGCTCTTGAGCAACAGCTACAACGTGACTTCACCAGCGTTGTCGTGGTTCAAAAATCATAAATTGATAATTAGCTACAAAACAACAAAAACTGTGTTGTTCACCAGCCTTAAGAACAAGCACAAAAATTACCAGCTATCAATATGTGATAGGGGTGGTGTTCCTCTTGAACGTGTTCATCACTTCAAATATCTCGGAATCACTCTTGACAGCTTGCTCTCCTACACCCTCCATGTAGACATCACAGCTTAAGCAATCAACAAAAGCTTAGGGCTACTTTATCGCCATAGGCAGAGCCTGACCCCTGGAGCCCTCAGCATAGCTGTCCACAGTTCAGTGAGTTCTCTAGTGGACTATGGATTGCCGATATATGGCTCTGTTACAGATACTGCCCTCCGACGCATAAAAACTGCCCTTAACAATGCCCGCAGGCTCGCCTTAGGGGCACACTGACTAACCCACACCTGCAATCTCTATGCAGAGGATCACTGGCTAACGCTCTCTGGTCACTTAAAATATTAATCCTGCTTCCTGGCCAAAAAGATCTGCCTTGATCAGCTCCCAATTGGGGTCCAACAACTCCTAGTTCCCAGCACTAATCCCAGGCCCACCCGGGTGACCACTGGGTCTTTCTCCTCTTCCAGTGTAGGTCCTACCTCTGTTTTTTCATTCCCAAGTGTGTAACATCTTTCATTTGGTTGCATTAAATCTCAACCTCCAGGATTCTGACCAACCATTTTATCAGATCCTGGGGAATTTCTGGGATAGATCACTCTTCAAGCGGGACGGACTTCACCTCATACAAGAGGGAACAAGAGTACTGGCCCATAAAATGGAAGTATACTTGGACCATTTAAACTAATTGGAGGGGAGGTTAAGACATGGAAACAGGCAGTGTGCCATGTTAAACCCTCCCCCAACAGGAAAACTGAAAGCAAACATGAGTGCACCAGTCACATTAAAATAAACAAAGCATTATCCTCACAAAAATGACACAAGGAACAACCAGCAGGAAAAAGGGAAACTGAATCTCCCAACAAGAATCATGATGCTAGCTCACGGCGAGGAGTCTGCCTCAATGCTAGCAGCCTAGGCAACAAGATCAGTGACCTCCGGGATCTAATGGCAGACACAAAGGTTGATCTGGCAGCTATTTCCGAAAGCTGGGCCACTGACAACAATGAATGGGACCTGGTCATCCCAGGCTACATACTGTTCAGAAGGGACAGACAGGTGGTTGGGGGCTGCCCTCTCTGTGAGGGAGGGCATTGATGCAACAGAGATGAAAGCAACAAGGCTGGGGGGGGGGCTTGGAGTCACTCTGGGTCCACTTAGCCACCAGTGCAGGAAAGAATTTGTGCATGGGTGTGATATACAGACCTTCAGGGCAGGGAGAAGGAAAAGATGAACAGTTAGCTGAGGAGTTACAAAAGGCGGCTGGCAAAAGTGACATAGTGGTGATTGGGGACCTTAACCTGCCAGATATGGCCTAAAATATCCCAGCAGCCAAGAGCTCCAGAAGTCGAGCTTTACTAGACACATTCCAGGACTGCCTGCTGTCTCAACTAATGAATGACCCGACCAGGGGATGCCATCTTGGATCTGATCCTCACAAACTCTGAAGAAATTAGATCCATGAGGGTGGAAGAACCCTTGGCAAATAGCGATCACAATACAGTCTGGTTTGAAATAACCACGGGCGCTACTAAAACCACCTCATGTTCATGTGGCGCTGTACTTTCAGAAGGCTGATTTTGGTAGATTGAGGCGGACAGTGAGGGATAAGTTAACAAACATCAGAGACAAGCCAGACGTGGAGGAAATATGGAAAGATATTAGGGATGCCGTTCTAGAGACAACAAGACTCTGCATCAGGACTACAACAATGAAAATGGGGTTAAAAGTCTACTGCGGTTCTCCCATCCAGTAAGAGAGGCAGTCTGGGCCAAACAGAATGCATACAAATGGTTCAGGTAACATAAAGTGGTGGAGTGGGAGGATTACACTCTGAAAACTAAGGAGGCCAGGAAAATAGTGAGGGAGGCAAAGGCGGCAAAACAGCTGCAAATTACTCATGGAGTCAAATCGGGGGAGATGACCTTTTTCCGCTGTATCAGCAAAAAAAAGGAAGAAGGGGGAGGAATTGTAAGGTTAAAAGTGGGGGATGAGGCTCTGGAGGACAGCGGACAAAAAGCTGAGGCCCTAAATGAATACTTTCTCTCGGTATTCACGAGAGAGAATCGGCCCACTGCCAGACAGCGGTATCTGAGCCGAGACCAGAGGGGTTCAGAGAATGTGCACACAGGAGTTCACCATTGACAGGGTCAGGAAGGGCCTTTTAGACATCAGACCCAACAAGGCCCCGGGCCCTGATGGTTTACACCCTAGAGTGCTCAGGGAGCTTGCAAAAGAGCTGGCAGTGCCTCTCGCGCACCTATTCAGCAGGTCAGTGGAGTCAGGGGTGGTTCCAGGCGACTGGAGGGTGGCTGATGTGGTGCCACTGCACAAGAGTAGAGACTGGGAAGATACAGGTAACTATAGGCCAGTCAGCCTCACATCAGTAATTGGGTAAACTTATGGAGGCCCTTATCAAGCAAGATCTAGTGGAATACCTTGAAGTAAATCACCTCAGAACTACAAACACTGGTTTGTGATGGACAGGTCATGTCAAACTAACCATATTACGTTCTTTGCCAAAGTGACCAAGGAGTTGGACAAGGGTCATGCAGTGGACTTGCTTTACTTTGACTTCTGTAAGGCATTTGACACAGTCCTGCATAGATGCCTCTTAAAAAAGCTAGATGAACGTGGAGTAGCAGAACAGACAGTAAAGTGGGTACGCGGTTAGCTGAGGGAAAGAAAACGGAGTGGTAGTAAATGGGGTGAAATCTAACAAGAGGCATGTCACTAGTGGGGAGTCATGGGGTCAGTCCTGGGGCCGGTCCTCTTCAATGTATTCCTTAGTGATATCAGCAAGTGCATAAATGGCAACATCGCCCTGTTTGCGGACAACACGAAACTTGGAAGAGTGGATAGTACGGAGGGAGTCCGATAGCAGGAGGACCTTCAGAAGTTGGGAAGGTGGTCACAAATATCGCAATTAAACTTCAGTGCTAAGAAGTGTGAGGTGATGCACTTGGGGAGGGTCAACCTCAAGGAAGAATACTGGCTGAACGGAGTTCAGCTGAACTCCTCTGCTGAGGAACATGATCTGGGAGTCGTCATTAGGGATGACCGCGAGCAGCAAAGTCAATGTAGTAAGGCTTGCAGCAGGGCTAGTGAGGTGTTAGGATGCATTGGCAGGGGGATGGACAGAAGGGACAGGGAGGTGATACTACCACTTTAACGGTCATTAGTGAGGCCTCGTGGAGTACTGTGTACAATTCTGGAGGCCTCACCTAAGAAAGGACATCGATAGATTGGAAGCGGTCCAGAGAAGGGCAACAACAATTATACATGGCTTTCAGGAAATCCCCTATGAAGAGAGACTTGGGACTCTGAAACTGTACTTGCTAGAGACTAGGAGGGAGAGGAGCACGGCTTTTACCAGGAACGCCAGTTCTACCACAAAAAAGCACGAGTGGAAATTGAAGGGTGGAATGTTCAAGAGGGACATCAGAAAGTATTACTTTTCAGAGAGGATGTTGGAACCTTGGAATAGATTATCTCCCGAGGTGGTGGCTGCAAAGTCAGTAGCAATCTTTAAGCACGGGTGGGACAAGTATTGGGAACAAACACATGGCACTGGCAAGGGCTAGGCTGGGTGTCCAGGAGGACAGAACACCAGTGCACAGTAGGTCCCTGGGATACCTCGCTTGGGCAGACTTGATGGACTACAGATCTCCTTCTGCTGTCATCTATGTTTAATCTCCCAGCTTGTTGAGGTCTTCCTGAAGTTTGCCCTGTCTTTAAGGGAGTCCCATCACCCTGATTAGCTAAGTCTCATCAGTGAGTTTAAGCAGCCTGCTGGAAATCCCAGCTTTCAGATCATTGAGGAAAATGTTGAATGGGAGTGGCCCCAGCACCGATCCCTGAGGGATGCTGCATAGTAGCCCTCTCAACTCAAGAGTAGTTCCCATCTACCATAGCGCTCATACTTCCTGTTGCTTATGTAACCCCCCTGCTACCCAGGGTTACAAGAATCCAGTTAGACCTAGTGGCAGGCAGGGAAGGCAGCTTGTGAAATTCCAGTTAAATGGATTTCGCACTGTCTCACTCTGTTCTCAGTCTCAGCTGAGACTGAGGGATGACATCATTTTAGAACTGTCGCAGCTGCATAAGCTGCTTTGGAATGTTGCAGCTAGGGAGTTAGGATAGAATGTTGGGAGGATTTGAAGAGAGTCAGTAGTAGTTCTGTAGTGGGCTCAGTACAGAGAAGAGGTGTGCTACAGTTGCAGGCCCTCAGAGCCCTTAGCTCTGCCAGAGAGCTATATTTTTTAGTTTAGGTGTGTGTTCTCACCTCGAGGAACACAACAGTGTCTGAAGTGGTGGAGACCACTTTCCAAATTTTCAGGGCCCCATCCATGCGGGGATGGGGGGAAAGGAATCTGCCTGCTTCCAGGGGCAATTCCCCTGGCCTGGCTAGGGGAAAGAAGCTGCCTGTGAGGATTTGTGCTGAGGCACCCAGAAGATTTTATGAATTCTTTGAAGAGAAAAAGCCTGTGGGGCACCTGCAACCAAGGGGTGAGTTTGCTCTGCTAAAGGGCCAATGTGTTTTCACCTGGGACAGGATGAATTTAAGTGACTGTTACTGTGGGGTCGGGGAAAAGACAGCCCAGTACAGTTTTAAAAGTTGTGGGAATTGGACTGTTTAACTCTGTGGGGTCTAGAGAAATGGACATAGCCACTCATTAAGTATATTCAGTGTTCCACATTGCGTGAAAATATAGAGCGGTGGTAAGGGGAGGAGCCACAGGGGTGGGGTCACCAGGGGCGGAGCTACCGGTGGGCGGAGTCAGTCGCTCAGGATGCAATAAATGCATAAGAAATAAGAGTAATATGATGATCTGGAGGCCTCTGTAGTATGCAGCAGCAAATAAAAAGTGTGATAAAACATACTGGAGAACCTCTGCATTCTAGTTGCAGGCCAGCAACAGTTTGGTGAGGCCATACTACAACTCTTTACTAGTGCCTGCAAGGCCAAGATCTAATCTTCGGTTTTCCCAGTCCTGCCCAATGAGCTGCAGCTTCCAAATAAGGGAAACTGTCAACATCGGGGCCCTCAATTGAGATAAAGCCTAAGTGCATTTGGCACACTGGCACTTAATCTATTCGTTCCTGCGTTTTTATTCGATTCAGTGCAGAAAACCCCTCTCACAATCTGCAGTTGACATGGTATTATCATTGCCAGCTCTGCCAAAGTAGATATGTTTGGATACAGGTCTACATACTTAGTAGTTAGGCGTGCAGCACATCAGAAATAGTCTTAAAGGCCATCTTTTCTGTGAACATGAGACTACATGAGGGAAGCCCATTCAGTGCAGAAGCATCTACATCCACAACAGTAGCATACTGACCAAGAATAATCTCAAGGCTATCACTACCATACCCTTCCAACTGTTCAATATCAACTTCCTGTATCATGCTGGGGTCAAAGATACTGAGCGCATCCAAAAGTTCTGTGCTTGGAAACCTTTGCTCAATTTGAGCAATTAGGGCCCTAATAAATTTGTCATGCACAGAGGTTGTGAAATGATTCAACTGTGGTTACTAAATGGCAAGTTCAGGCCATTATCATTCAGGAGTACTAGTTCAGCGAAAGGAGGAGAAGTACTGACCAGGTACCAGTAGGCGTGCCCTAAGAATCTCTAAAGTGGAATGTAAATGCCTCTTTATATCAGTAAAATTCAGAGCTGATGTTTGAAAGCATTTAGATAAGATGCTAAGGTGTGGAAGTATGTCACACATCATGCATAAAATAGAGAAAAACTCCCAGTTTTCCACCATTTTTACTAGGCCCACAGCTTGGGGATCATGCCTTTCAGAGGCCTCTCTATGCAAGGACGTAACAACAGATGGGAAAATCTTCCTTGGTGTGTCATATGCTGCATCATGGGACAACCACCTAACTGCTTTTGCCTGTTCAGGCTTTAAAACAGGGTTTTCCATTGCCTGCTGAATTTCTTTCAGGGCAGCCATGCGAACAGCAGAGTTTTCATAATATCTGTATAAGTGATCTAGTGTTTGATTAAACTTTTTAATGACGTTCACTTCATTTGCTGCTGCCTTTACAGCCAAGGCCTCCCGGTGAGCCATACAGTGATTTTCAACAAGAATTGGGCTGACTTCTTTCAGCTTTTTAGCCACCCCGTTTTGCCTGCCCAGCATAAAGGCTGCTCCATCACTGCCTAACCCTGCAAGATGATCAACCGAGATTTGATTGTTATCAGAGAACTCCAGCATTTTTTTAACAATTGTGTCTGCCTTTCCATCAATTAGTTCCTCAAGTCCCAGGAAAGAAACTCTGGGTTTCCCTTCTTTGCAGTACATACCATACAACATGAGCTGCTTCATAACAGCAATATCAGTTGTTTCGTCCACTAAATATGAAAAAAATTTGGCAGCCTTCAAATCTGCAAGAACTGATCTCCTGACCACCTCACCCAGAGAGAGAACCATTTCTCTGACAGTTCAATCAGAACGATATTTAACAGCATCAGCAATATGTATATTGTCTAGGTATTTGCATCCCAATGATTTGGCGAGATCCAGCAGTGAGCCATATTTCGTTGTGTGAGGCAGCTCATTTTTTATTAACCAGTACATGCAACGAAGGGATGCCACAAAAGCTTCTTGTTCCAGGGCCATGGCCTGCTGCATTGCCTGCTCTATTCCACCTTTTGAAGCTGAAATTCTGCAGTTAGCTTCCAGTTCAGCAGCAACAACGTGAACTGAACTGTTCTGATGCCTTTTTATAGCATCTTCTCTGAATGTCTTACACCCAGTGAGTACCCAAACTGTTCCTGATTTGGGCATCTGTTTATGTTTTATGCAAAATGCACAAAACATGCCATCATTTTCTTTGTACTGTAACCAACAGTATTTGTTAAGCCAGCCAGTATAAAATCCTGTTGCTCTATGCTTAGAGGTGTTTTTTCTGTATTACAGGAGGAAGTGGAGGGAGTTTTTTGGACAATGACATCGATATCAACTGGACCAACTGGCATTGTCCCAATCATCGACTCACAATTGTCATCTTGATCAGTATGTTTCCGTTTTTGAGTTAATTTGAAACCAAAGTTAGTTAGTTTCTACATTGTGTACAATAAAGCTTTTTTTTTTTCCTAATTGTTGTCGTGTGTTTATTTGTCAATACAGAACGAGAACGTAATGCTGGTTGAGCCCCAAATATTTTTTCTCACACAAATATTTTTTTTATTCCCTGAATCAGGATTCAGAACAAGTGACCACTGACGGAGCAAGACTGCACAACCTGACTAGTGGGACAGACCCCCTGGTGGCACAGTTAAGGAGACCAGATTTTTTTTTTCTCACACAAATATTTTTTTTATTCCCTGAATCAGGATTCAGAACAAGTGACCACTGACTGAGCAAGACTGCACAACCTGACTAGTGGGACAGACCCCCTGGTGGCACAGTTAAGGAGACCAGTTTTTTTTTTCTCACACAAATATTTTTTTATTCCCTGAATCAGGATTCAGAACAAGTGACCACTGACGGAGCAAGACTGTACAACCTGACTAGTGGGACAGACCCCCTGGTGGCACAGTTAAGGAGACCAGTTTTTTTTTCTCACACAAATATTTTTTTTATTCCCTGAATCAGGATTCAGAACAAGTGACCACTGACGGAGCAAGACTGCACAACCTGACTAGTGGGACAGACCCCCTGGTGGCACAGTTAAGGAGACCAGATTTTTTTTTTCTCACACAAATATTTTTTTTATTCCCTGAATCAGGATTCAGAACAAGTGACCACTGACGGAGCAAGACTGCACAACCTGACTAGTGGGACAGACCCCCTGGTGGCACAGTTAAGGAGACCAGATTTTTTTTCTCTCACAAATATTTTTTTTATATTTTTAATTTTTCATTTTTATTTTTTATTTTATTTTTTATTATTTTTTTTCAAAGCAGCAAGAAAACCAAACTGTGGAGTGAGCTGCCTAGTACTAGTCTCTGTGAGACCACTCTCTCCCTCCGCTCCCCCCCCCTCACGACCTCACTCCACTAATGCTAGTGCACTGCAGCTATTAAAAATGCAATCAGGCTGAAAACAATCAGGCTGAAAAATGTGCTAAAAACTGTCTGACAAGCTGCTTGGTAAAATGCAACCAATGCTGAACACAAACTCAGAGATCCACTGTCGACGCAAGACTGAAGCCAAATGTGAAGCTCCAAAGTGACAGTCTGTACTTAACTGGGACTTACCCAAGTAAAATAGCCTCTGATAGGGCAAGTCAGCTGTCACTCCCTGCAGATTTGGCGCCTTTCCTCCCGAGCGACCTGGTGACCATCGGAGCAGTCATCACATGACCGTGGAAGCACCCGAACTGTGCAAACTGAACATCACCACGTCACTGCCAGCACCCGAACTGTGTCCTCCCAACGTCACCACGTCACTGCCAGCACCCGAACTGTGTCCTCCCAACGTCACCACGTCACTGCCAGCACCCGAAGTGACCTCCCAACATCACGACGTCACTGCCAGCACCCGAATGTTCAACCCAGTCACACTCTCGCGTGCAATGCAAGGGTTCTCGTACTCGCGCATGGTCCTAGTCGCGAGTACGATGATTTAAAGCGATACAGGGGGTTCTCATACTCGCGCATGGTCCTAGCGCGAGTACGAGTCTTTAAAGTCACACAGGCAGCTTTAACAGTGGCGGCACTTTAAAATGAGAGGCGGCCATTTAAGATAGCACGGCGGCCTGCCTCTCATTTGTAATGAATGGGGAACTCTGATATTTCAAGTTCAGCACATGTGGGATGGAAGAAACGGTAGATTAAATGTGATGTACATTTAAAGAGAATCTACAAAGTAGTGTTTTCAGAGATGAGGTGTTAAAGTCCAGAGTAATGGCTGGGTTTGATTTATGGGAGCAAGAGGTGGAAGACCCCCCCCCCAATCTGGTGTGACCAGAGTCACCTCTATGGGTTCGCTTTAGGACACCTGTTTGCTTTCTCTCAGGCACTTGGCCAGTGCCTGAGGAAAGTACCCAGACATGGGATTGTGTGAAGAAGATTCCCTGATGGAGCCAGAAGTGTTCATGGGTGGAATAGAGAGCCACCGTTAAATCGCCATAATAAATGGATAGGTAGTCCAAGGGCTGGCAAGGGAGCTGAGCCAGGGAAGCCAGAGAAGAGTCAAGTTCGGGCAGAGTGCCCTGTCTGTTGCTAAACCCGAGGGTTTAAGTGTACAGAAGATGTTTGTGTGTTCAGGAGAAATCTGCATTACCAGTAGTGTAGCCCCGTGGGGGTCCGTGAATGTGAATGAATAAAAGCCACACTTTAGAATCCCAACTCCTTGTATGGACATTCAGTTATTGCTTGTGTCCAGAATACTTGGGTGCCCCTGTGCAGAGTAGCCAAACCTAGCCAACATGCCAAGTGACAGTTTTCTCCCGGAGCCCAGGTCCCATGTAGGGTGTTACATAATGGAGGCACCGCACAGCACTAATAACACAAAAAATACCACCAAACTGACCCCTGGAGACTCCCACCTGGTAGTTGTGGCCGTCCGGGTTACACTTAGTTAGCTGTCCTCCTTGTATAAGCTTTATTTATACCGCACAGGTGCATTTTGCCCAGAAGCTTGTTGTTTGTCAGGTGTCAAGAGGCCTTGCTGAAGTCTAAATAGAGTACATCTGTCCACAAAGCTAGTTTATCCAGGGAACAATTGAATATACAGCTCAAGTGAGCTTTCTACAACCTTCTAAAATCAGGGAAGTGGCGAGGGAGATGACGTTCTCTTGAAATGGGCAGCGATTCATCTGTTGAGTTTTATTTTAGTTTTTGTTAACCGGGTACGTACACTAGACAGCATAGCTGCCTATTTTCAGGTACAGCAAGCCTATTTACAGGTATCAGCAAGCCGTGTAGCTGGGGAGCTCAGCACTAAAGCAGATAGGTTCAGTTGCCAAACGCTCAACTTGGGAGAACAGTGACAAAATTGACGAGTATCTGTAGCAATTCAGAACCAGTGGGGACCCATTCATCTAGACCTGATGGCCACAAAAGAAAACCAAGAAGTGCAAAAGTTTTACACAAGATGCAGAGAACATGAGTCAGCAAGAATAGAGGTGCCATCTACCTATGGCAGTTCAGGAGAACTTGAGTGTTTTCACCCAGTCTCCTTGAAATTGACCAATAGTCCACACGATCAAGTAGTCCAACAGCACAGTGGTCCTAATAGCCCCAAACTGGCCTAGGAGAACATGGTATGCCTCGATAAAGGAAATGCTAATAGATGAGCTGCTACCACTTCCAACTCAACCAGACCTTCTGTCCCAGGGACTAATTCTTCATCTAGCACCTCACACCCTCAGGCTGATGGCATGGTTGCTCAGAGGCACAGATGGTTGGAATCGGGACTTTCACACAGAGTGGTAGACACTGTGTTACAATCACATAGACTCTCTACCAAACCATACTTATAATAGACAGTGGTTCATTTTCAACAGGTGATACAGTTCAGAATCACATTTTCCTACCTCTTGCATTATCCTCCAGCTTCTGGAGTGACTTCAGGAAGTGTTCAATAAGGGGCTTTCCATGGTGTCTCAGATTGCAGGTGGCTGCAATAGGGGCGATCCACGGTCCCATTGATGGGGTCTAACCGGGGCACATCCATAAGTACAGACAGTCCTCCAGGCTACTGACAATATCAGACCTAGATCAAGGTCAGATGTAGCCCATGGCAGTTGAACCTAGTGTTCCACACCTTAAGCAGGGACCCATTCAAATCTATAGACACTATATTGCAGGGTTCACCCTTAACATTAATTTACTGGCCTGGGGAATAGTGCAGACTGTCTCAGGCCAGTGCGATTAGCAGATTGGTACTACTTTTCCAGCTAGACCAGTGCAAAAAAAAAAAAAAAAATTTTTAAGCGTGACCCCTGATATTGCTGTATTTGTTGACACTAAAGGCTTTTTTTTCTCATTGCTGTATGCTCAGCCCATAGAACTAATGAATTATAGGCCTTGTCCTGTGGCAAACCATTCCTGGTTTTCTATCCGAACAGGGTGGTACTAAGGATAGTGCCGTCCTTTGTTCCCAAGGTGGCATCTTCCTTTTGCAAGAAATTTGTCTTGTCTCCTTTGAGCCACATGCTGTAGATCCCCACGGGATTGCCCTGTTGAGCTTGGACATGGCACTTTTCATCAAAGCTTACTTGGACAGAACCGCTCCATTCAGGAAGTGTGAGAGGCTGTTCCTGTTCATTCAAGAACACAGGCGAGGTTCTCCCGCCTTTCATTTTACCATCACCATGTGGTTAAAGACCACCATCATTGAGGCTTACAAACACTCTTATCTGTCTAGCTCCCTTCAGGTCTGAAAGACCATTCCCATCAGGTCGAATGCACTTCCTGGGCCAAATGATATTCAGTCTCAGTTGCAGACATCTGTGCAGATGCCGCATGGTCTTCAGTGCACAATTTCTCAAGACTACAGCCTAGACATCTGTGACCATGATAACACTACATTTGGTTGGATGGTCCTACAGTCCGTTTCTGAACCACTTCCTCCTCATCCCACCCTAGCTGTTTTTGACACTGATGCTTAATTCGGGAGTCCCTTTTACAGCACTCCGTGGCCACTCGGCAAGGAGGAATATAACTTTCAGATATTGCTGCTTATTTCTATATTATCCTGTGTTTGTGGAGTTTTATGCTGATTTGGTTCTAGAAGATTTTATAGTGTTTAGCCATTACTTAGTGATGTTTTTGATTCACAAATCTTCTAGCTAGCTTGTGCTTGAGAAATCTCACTGAATCTGAGCTGTCCTTGTCTCCGTTTATCATGTCCCTCTCTGTTTTCTTTGAAATCTCTCTCACTGTTCAGTTTTTAGAATTTTGCAGTAGGAATGGCTTGAGAAATTTGGTACTGAAGAAGATACTAAAGGAAAGGGTGGAGACAGAATCATAATTAAGCTATCAGTGTGTGAATCAGCACATCAGAGGATACACCCCTAAGACACAATAGTCGTGACTTCGCAGTGCTATAAAAAGTACTCCTGTAATTACTTTTACCAGGTGAGTAAGCTTTCATTTGTTTTCATTCATTGGGGAGGCACTTACCCCATAATGTTCATACTCAGTCTGTAGGACAAAATGAGGCAAAACTCCCATCAAGTCGGCCACCAGTGTCTCGGTGGCAGTAATTGTGCCTTGTACTTTCCCTCCATGTATTAATCTACTATTTATGTCTTCCAAAGGAAGTGAATTCCCTATTTAGCCCCTTCCTGGTCCAGGGGTTTGGATGACATCTAGTTTACAGACAGGGGAGCTTACACCACAGTACTACTTACTTGACCTTCCAGATGTTGGGGTGACCTCCCAGGATTTTGGATGCTCTTTGACTGGTGTTGGGCTGCAATGCAAACTTAAGGGGGTAATTCAAACAATGACTATCCGCAACTGAGATGATGTCTACATGTAGTCCATTTAATTAAAGAGCTCATGAGTATATCCGTATAAGAGTAGAAGTCAACACAAGGAGGTTAGCACAGTTCATAATGGTGGTCCATAATCCCAGGAAGTGATTGTCTGGTCCAGGGACTTTTAGCCCCAGAAGATTAAAAGTCCAGAATTGCTTTCAGGGGCTAAAGGTTCCAAATAAAACACCAGCTCGTAAAGTGCTCTCAGTGCTCAGCCATGAAGGCTCACATGGCCAGAACACATTGTAAGACTTCAGCACAGAGGTGGCTTTTATTTTACAGCAGATACTTTTGCTCTTCAAAAGGCTTAGGGCTAGGGCATGTGGCACTGGGGCAAATGGCCACTACGAGCTGCCCTGAATATGCCTCTACATGTCCCTACAGACCCAGACGCCACCCAGACTGCCTTTCAGTGGAGTCTCCATGGGAGACTCAGAAGGGTCCCATACATCCAAAATGTTCTACTTACTTCCCTGTGAACTTACAGCACATAGGGGGCACCCTTATGTCTGCACACAACCCACCCAGATGCCTTTATTACCTCCTCATAGATACTGTATCACTGGCACAATGCTATTAGATTGGACAATGAGGGGCAGATGCCAAATAGGGGCCTTGGCTTCAGAGGTCCTGCCACCTCACTCTGTCCCACACCAGCCCCCGTGAGCAGAAGTTACTGACCAAATTACTTGATCAAAGTCCCATGACTCTTAACACTCATGCAGACTGGCAGGAAGGGAGACCACAGGGGTACCCTGAACAGTTCACAGGCATTTCAGTTTATCTTAACTTTTATCAAACACTCTGTAAACTGCTCTTCATGATTCTTCTTGTTCTTGGGGCTTCACACTGGGGAGCCTGAACTTACTGGGGGCTAGACATAGCTCTGCAACCCTCTGAGTGAAGAAAGACTCTGGTCCTTCTTGAAGGCCCTTACTCGTAGCTGAAATTTATGTCCCCTTCTGTGGTTTGTCCTATTTAAATTCAGACTCCAGTAATCTCATTAATTCTTCCTAGCACAAAATATTGTATTGAAGTAGGGGTCTCCCCTTATTGTCTCCTCTTTTGGTTACCCTTCTCTGAAGCCCCCCACACACACATCTTCATACAGTGTTTCCTTCCTAAGTGGTAGTGCCCAAAGCTGTGCAAAATAAGTCTACGTAAGACCTGGCATATGATCTATATAATGAGATGATCACAGCAGCTGTTTTTACTGTTAATTTTGATTCATCTGAAACGGGGCTAGCTCTGGGTTTTAGCTTTGGTGTGCCATGATCTGTGCCAAAATGTTTTCTTTTATGCCATATTTTGAGCAGGACTTATTTTAATCTACAATTAATAGTCCCTGAACACATAAAAATCGCCACTTAAGAAAAAAATATCTTTTATGGCTGCAGAGGTAAGTGGCAGTGTTAGCCCTGCCCAAACTTTGTTTGCTCTGCCTGGAACTTGTTCACAATGCATGGTAAACTTTTAATTATTTTTTATTAATATTCCAAGGTCTTTTTCTCCCACAATGTTTTTTCTTTTTGTTTATTGCAGTTAATGAGATAATTGCATTTTGTGTATTCCTTTCCCAGGTGCATAACTGAGCATTTGTCCGCATCAAAGATCATGCCCCATTCCTTGGCCCTGAATTGAGTTCGTCAAATTTATTCTTTTGCTGCTGATTTTTTTCCTACTGTTCTCACGCCTGCAGTGTCTTCCACGTGACTCCCTTGTTACTCTGCTCTCTGCTCCTCCAGCTTCCAGCCTCGGGCTGTTCTCTTGTGCTGACCACCCTGTGGCTCACCACCACTATTGGGGATCTCCCCTCCCATCCACAAGGTGATATATCCCACCTTTGGCTGCAGGAACTCAGAGTGCTCCATTACATGTCGAGATGCTCATGTTACAGTAGGCCACACAGCCATTGTAGCTACAGACTCAGCAAATCCTCCCTAGAGGCATTGTGCATTTCCGTGCAGACCTGTTGCCTGCCTGACCACAGATCGTGGCTTTGAGGCCCAAAAATGGATTCCACAAGTTGCAGACTCCTGCCTACCTACCTGATTATAGATCCTGGGCTTCAGGCAGAGCTCTGGGTACCTTAAGTCTGGGTGTCACAGCCAGTGCCTCAGTTGTAGGAGGGTTCAAGTGGTGGAAGCTGAGCTTGAGGCTGCAAGAGCAGAAATCTAATACTTGAGAGCCAGTGATCAACTAAGGGAAACTACAGTCTTCATTGCCACAGAGGGCCCAGTAGCAGCAAATAGACTGTGGCTAGGGAGGAGGAAAGGGCATGTGGGAAAGGGAAACTAGTGGTGCAAAGTGTGCCCACTTCTAACAAGTCCCTATTCATGTTAGAGGAGGCCCTCTTCCTAGAATCCAGCCAGGATAGTGGGTTCCATTCATAGAGGATGAGCCAGTGAAGGGCAGGAGCCCCAGAAGATGAAAGAAAAAGAACATGATACCAGGACACTCCCATCGTAAGAAGTATAGGTGGGATAGTGAGTTCCAAGCCAGATGGCAAGAGCGAGGTCCACTGTTTCCCTGGAGCAACAGCAGTACTTGAACTCACAGGAAAAGTGGGGAGGCTCATTCTAAAACTGTACATAGGCACAAATAATGAGGACAAAGAGTTGTAGAGGAAGTAGCCTCTGCACCCTAGGTAGGATCGTAAAGGACAGAGTAGGCGGTGACCTTCTGCAGAGCCCTACCATGCCTACAGAACAGTCAGAGTGCAGTGTACATTAGACCATTTAATTGCTTGGCTGAAGGGCTGGTGTGTGTGTGTGTGTGTGTGGGTGGGTGGGTGGGGGTCAGTTCATAGGAGATTAGGGCCACACTTTGATAGGCTGGATGCTGTTGAATAGGGATGGTGAAGGGCACCATCGTGCTGGGTTATAGGTCTGCACAACACCCAAGAAAGACTTTAATCTAGGAAGGGGAGCACCACAGTTTAGGATAGGATCATCCACACAGCTAAGAGGGGCAAGAATGGCCTCTACCCAGCATTAGAGCAGGTAGAGGAGTCAGTTGGGGGGGAAAGGTAGGAGGTTGCAGCAGGACCAGTAAAAGAGCAAAATAGATGTATTGATAGAGCAGGATAGCGGTAAGGGGAAGGAGCAGTGGGGGGCAGTAGAAATGAGCATGACCTTAAAGTACTGGAGGAACAATAGCAAAAAGACGAGGGGTATAGAAATTGGGGAACCATCCAATAAGAGAGGAAGACGGTGGTATGGAGGGTGATGTGTGCTAATGGAAGCAGTCTGGGAAATGAGAGCTGTGACCTCCAGGCAGTGATGACCGATGTACAGCTGGATATGGGCTCCACGTCAGTTTGTCGAGTGTAAACCAGCGCGGCAGACATGGCTGTGAAACTCAAACCTGCGCATCCAGAATACTGGCACAAATCTCGGGGGACAGTAAGATTTGCTATTCCAACTCCACGCCACCATGGACCACTGCTCAAGTGAAATACTGTACCTTATGTGTGTGTTCCTTCCTTGGCTATATTCTGGATGCACAGTGTTTGGTTTTGCTGCTTTCTCTATGATATTTCTGACCGCATCAGCTTTACGCTCGAGGACTTGACGTGATATGCTGGATATGTAGATGTAACTGAAATGCAGGGAAGCATTGGGGGATTGGAGGACAGCAGGTGTGGTTCCTCTGTACAAACATGGGAGGCAAGACAGTAATTCCAGTCTGGTGAGTTCAACATCTATAGTGGTGAATCGGTAATAAAGGAGAGGCTGGTAGGGTTTCTGGATGAAATGGCCTGCAGGACACCAGGCAGCATGAGTTTATTAGTGGGAGTCTTGCCAAGTGAATATGATCAGATTCTTCGATTGAGTGACAAAGGCTTTGGATGAGGGTCAGGCAGTGGATATTCTGTATCTAGACTTCAATAAGGCCTTTAACTTCATTCCACAAGGATGGTTGGTTAAAACATTGGGTGAACTAGGGGTGGGAGGTAAAATAAGTGGGTGGCTGAGAAATTGGCTGAGTGAGAGGATGCAGAGGGTAGTCCTAAATGGCAAGTATTTACAGGTTGGGGAGGTCACAAGCGGGGTACCTGAAGGATTGGTTTTGGGGCAAGCCCTCTTCTAACATATTTATATGTGACCTTGGGGAGCGGGTCTGGAGAAGATATGCCTGTTCGCAGATGATTGTAAGATCTGTGGAGTGGTAGACCGCAGAGGGGTAAGAGCCATGAAGGAGGAACTGGAAGGAATGGCAAGGTGGTTAAGGATGTGGCATCCGAAATTAAACACCAGAAAGTGTGAAGTAATGCACATATGGGCTAAACACTTGAGAACAGAATACAGGATGGGTGGAGGTGGTTGTGGAGAGAACGGAAGAAAGGGACCTTGGTTTATTAATAATAGAGAACTTCCCAGCATCGGCACAGTGTACAAGGGCTGTGGGTAGGGTAAATAGGATACTGGGATACATATGCGGAGGGATCGGTTCATGAAACTATGGTGTGCAGTTTTGGAGCCTACATTTGGAGGACAGAAAGAGGCTGGAGTCGTTGCAGAGGAAACCCAAATTTTCCAGGGACAGCAGGGGAATCCTACGGGGAACAGTTGGTGGACCTCCGTATGTACTCATTACAGGATAGGAGGGAGAGGTGGAGCATGACCAAGGCATTCAAGTAACTCCGTGGGTTAAACAATGTAGATAGCAGAGAGTTGTTCAATGTGAGTGGAAACGTGTATCGGGGGACACTCCATGCAGATAAAGGGAGAAAGGTTCAGAAGGGATGCTAGGAAGTACTTTACAGAAAGGGTGGTAAAAAATTATGTAAACGTTTAGAAGAGGTTCTGTGCAGTGAAACAGTGGGAGGAGGGAGTTCAAAAGGGGGCTGGTACAGGCATATTGGAAGGTGCAGGGGAGGGACATGACCTCTTGTGGCATTTCCCACTACTAGGCAAGGTTTTGGGCAGACTGGATGGGCCACAAGGCCTTTATCTGCCAACAGTTTCTAAAGGTGGCAACCTGTTGCCAGCTTGACTATAGATCTGGGGTTCTAAACCCAATCCTGGGTTCCTCATGTGGCAGCCTTCTCCCAGCCTGACCATAAATCTGGTGCTTAAGACACGCACACACCCAGGGTTCTTAAGTGGCAACCTCTTACCAGCCCAATCATAGATCTAGGGTTCTAGACTCAAACTCAGTTTTTTTTTAATTGGCAGCTTCCTTCTGCCATCCGTCTATAGATCCTGGTTTGGTAGAAGAATAACTTGGAAAGTACAGATCTTGCCTATACTGGTAGTGGAGGATCATGCAGGGTTTGTGAAGAGAATGGGAGCACCAATGAGTTTGAGGACACTACTGCAGGTGCTTGCAAGGAGTCACAAAAACTCAGATGAATTCCCAGTGGTGGTCTTGCTCGATGCTGAAAAAAGCTTTTGTTTTGATAGAGTAGGATCACCACTGCTGCAGGATGTGACACATGGGCTTTGGACACAAGTTTATGGGCTGGGTACATATTCCAGCACCCAACAGTGGTAGTGCAACCGAATACGTGGGTCTTGGACCAGATGTCCCTAGGCAGGGCTCGTCTGACACTTCACTGGAGTCCCTGGTTCAGGTTATTTGGGCAAATGACAGGATTAAGGGGGTGTCTTTAGCAGCAACCATGGTGAAGGTTCCTTTGTATGCTGATGATCTGTTAGCATGTGTTACTCACCTGAACACATCTTTACCAGCACTGTTTAAATTACCTCCTTTGGCGTGACGGTAGGTTACAAAGTGAATCCCACTGAGACACTGGTTATGCCATTGTGCACTTGTGAACATTGGAAACTGAAGCTGGACTTGTCCTTTCAGTGGAGAAAGGTTGGATTCAAGTGCTTACGGTACAATTAGATAAATGGGTCTAAGAAATATTTGAAACCAATTACCCACCACTCTTAGATAAAACCAGGGAATTGTGCCATAAATGGCAAACGCTACCCTTGTCCCAGATGGGAAGATCAAATGTGCTCAAAATGTCTACACTCCCTTTGTATTTATACCTTTTTCAAGTTCTCTCTGCACAGATACTGGTCAGTTTCTTTAAACAATTAAGGGTTTGTGCCACAGTCTAGTTGTAGAATAACAAAACAACAAAATTAAAGTATGACCAAGTTACACAGACTCCTGGGAAGGGGGGACGTAGGAGTGCAAACATTTTAGAAATTTCTACTGGGCTGCTCAACTGGCAGATTTAAAATGTTGACACAATGCCAAAAGGCTTACTTCTAGGTATGGTCATAAAAAGCACAGACTGATAGACTTTATTATACTGTATGTCCTTGAATAATACACTCCGTGTCAGAGGTAACCCAGTCATAACCCAGCTGCAAGATATTTGGCACAAGGTGCATAAGTTTACTATTTTCGCTGGCCCACTGGCGCAGCGGTTAGGTTTCTACTCTTGACACCGGCACCCTGGGTTTGGGAACGGACCGGAGAGTTGGAGGGGTGGCTGGGGGCAAGAGGAGTGAGCATCCCTTGGACTATTCTCCTCCTGTGGGAGGGGAAGATTGTCAAGTGACCAGTGCCTGATTGTCAAGTGACCAGTGCCTGACTTACTCCTGGCAGAGGCTAGGAGATCAGCAGTAGCTACTGCTGCCTAGAATGGGTGGGGAGCGTGTCAGTCCTCGGTGCTTTGGTGTATTACATCAACAGTGCACACTACGCCCCCTGTGGGGTCCCTGTTCCAAAACATTGCAGCTGCCATTAGTGATGCCCTGCTTCTTCTGCTCCATTCATCTGCCGCGGCACTCCTCCCGTGACCTAGCCCCATTGTCCATCTTGTATGGCGCGATTCCACACCCTGCCCTGGGGAAGTGGGGGGTAAGCCAGGGAGGCGATGTTGCCAGGTGACCCCTGCCGGTAACCTTGTACTGGCATTGTATGGGATTCATGTCTGTGAGGCAGTTCTGCTCTGGGGGGCAAGCCAGGGGGATCTACGGATGGAGGCAAGTCCCGGGGGGAGTCGAGGTGCGGGCTTGGAGAGAGAGGGGGCTGAGACCTTGGACCCACCATAAAAGCATATTAAATTAAAAAGTTTACCATTTGCAACACTCATACAAAAATTTGGATTTACAGCTACCCATCACTATATATACATGCAGATTAAGTACTTCCTTAGCAGTAAGCTGGGAATTCACACACTTTGTAGGAGCCATCTGGAGTAGCATGTATTTTAGGTAGTACTGTGGCTACAAGAGGTCTAGTAACCAAGTTATACCAACATCTGTTGAGTTGTGTGATCGTCACTGTGACAGGGTTGAATAAGACCTTGCCCTATTTGTTACGCAGAAAGAGTTAAAAGTAAGGATCTTTTATATCCTTTCCTTTTCTGTCTTTTGTCTGATTGCACTATCAAATGTTATTGTGAGACCTAGGAACTGATCACTCTGACAGTCTCATGATTCTCCCCCTCCTGTTATCTCTCTGCCTTCACTTGCTGTTTGTTTTTTCTCCCCTATTGCTTATCTGTGGTTATAAAAATAAGTAGTTATTCAAATTTGCCAGCAGATAAGTCTTACGGTCTGTCTTGTCTGCTCAAGTGTGCAGCTAGTAACCCTTATACTGCAGCTGCCTCTCCCTCCCCTGACCCTTCCTCTTACCTTGTCTCAGCCCCTTTTGAAGCAGTCCACTGTTCTACAGGATACCACTTCCACAGGCAATGTGTTCCACCCAGACACCACTTTCTCCGTAAAAAGTGTCTTCTCATTTCCCTCCTAAACCTCCCCAAGTCTGAGATTGTGACCTCAAGTGTCCCTACCCCCCTTAACTTGAATAGTCCCTCTGTACCTGTCTTGTTTATTCCCTTCATGTACTTGAAGGTTTCAGTCATATCCCCCCTGTCTTTTCTCTCCTCCAATGAGTACATGTTCAACTCCCTCAGCCTGCTTACACAGGGTATGTCCCCTAGTCCCTGGATCATCTTTGTTGCCCTGCGCTACACCCCCTCCAGTAACTTATTGTCCCTCTTCAGGTATGGGTGCCAGTAATGCACGCAGTACTCCAGGTGTGGCCTAACCAGTGACCTATACAATGGCAGGATCAACTCCCCTCTCCTCTAAGATATACCCCTGGCAATCAATCAATCAAAATCTTTATTTAACCAGGTGAACATCATTGAGCAAGCTCATTTTCAAAATGGCTCTGTAAAGGAGAGGTTAACAATACATAAAAGGGAATACTCTCATACATCATAATTGGGTAAACAATATATACAAAATGAATTCAGACTTGCATAGTATTTACATAGAGGATTAATTATGCACAGGAGGTTTATAATACACACGAAATAGAGTATTAAAAAGAGCCATTAAGCTAAGACCATGAAGAGTATGCAGCTAAAAAGTATAGCAACTGTACTACAGTATATATGGGTTAAACTTATGCAACTATAATTACAGCTTGTATTTGAAGCATCCTTGAACACAGTTATTGATTGAAGGAACTTGGAGGGTCATGGGAGGTGTGGGGAGGGGGACGCAAGAGGGTTAGTAAGGAGAGGTACATAGAGTGCCTGCAAAGGCATATAGTGATTGCAGTGGGGAAGGTGGCAACATGGAGTGGAGAGCAAAACGCCATGACTGTGTCAAGGGGGGCAAGCAAGGAGTGTATGTGGGAGTCAGGGGGACATAGAAAAGGAACTAACAATAAGGAAAAAACACAGGGTCAAGATAGAAGGAGCAGTCAGGCAAGTTCTTATAGGCTGTAACATTGCACAAGAAGGGTGGGAAAGAAGTAACAGTAAAGGGATGCACTGGAGCGGATGGAGCTGAGGCTAGGGGAAGTAGTTACAGGATTCCTTTATAGTGAGACTAAAGTGCTTTGAAGGCTGGTGGTTTGATTGGGTAGGCCAACTTCAGAGTTTTTTGCAAGTTGTTCCAGAGAGAGGGTAAAGCTTGAGGTATGGCAGACCTGCCGAAGCATGACTTGAACTTTGGTACTGCTACGGAGATAACGGAGAAAATCCTTAAGGCATACTTACCTATCACACCTAGAGGAAGATGATCTGAGATGTACTGAGGCAACATCTTCCTGATGGCCCTAAATGTCCAGAGAGCTGTAATCCTCTGTCTTCTGTAGTTAAGGGATGTCCAACCTACTGCAGCGTAAAGGGAACAGCGATGTGTGGAGTACGGGAGACCAGTTCTGAACTTCAAGACCCGATGGTAGAGTGTCTAATTTAACCAGGGCAGACATGGGGCCTTGGCTGTAAAGAAAATCTGCGTAGTTCAGTAAGGTAAGGAATGTGGTTTGGACCAGTCTCTTCCTGGCATCCAGCGTTGGAAAATTTTTGATCCTATAGAAGAGGCCAAGTCTCTGCCTAAGCTTCTTTAAGAGATCCTCAATGTAATTACAAAAGGAAAGCTTTTGGTCTATCCACATCCCCAGGTATTTGAATTTAGTAACATATTCCAGCGATTCGCCAAGAAGAGTGTGGATCTAGGGAATATTACCTTGAGTTGTGGGGTTATTAACATATGAAAAGGGAGAAAAAAGCATCACCTTTTTTTTTGTATTCAGGAGCAGTTTCTGGTGCAGTAGTTGTAGTTGTAGAAGATTAAATTCCCGTTGCAGATCCCTACAAGCTGCTTCTGGAGAGGGTCTTCCGATATAAAGTACCGTGTCATCGGCAGATAGGTGGATGTTGGCAGATTTGACGTCAGTGTCAATATTGCTCATGTAAATTGCAAAAAGCAATGGACCCAGTGTAGAGCCTTGTGGTATGCCCCTCAGTAGAGGTTTCAGGGATGAGAATTCTCCCTCAGCCTTGACCTGCTGCTGTCACCCTGTTAGATAGTTTGAGAATCACCTAGCAATGGGGGGTCATAGCCAGTGTTTCTGAGGGAGACGAGGAGCAGCTCGTGATCAATCATATCGAATGCCTTGCTTAAGTCTAGAAATAATGCGCAAACGAAGTGCTTTGAATCCAAGGCATGCTGCCAGTCGTTGGTTTTCTTTGCAAGGGCTGAAATAGTACTGTGAAGAGGCCTAAATCCCGACTGATAAGGATTGAGCAGGTTCCCACTTTCGAGGTAGTTCCTGAGCTGCACATTCACTATTTTCTCCAACAGTTTGGAAAGGGTGGGAAGTAGGGAGATTGGTCTATAGTTTTTCAGGTTACCGGGGTCTCAAGATTTAAAAAGGGGGATTATGTGAGCTGTTTACCATACGGGAGGAATATCGCTCTGCGAAAGGCAGAGGTTAAAAAGATGCATTGTGGGCACAGCCAGGACGTGAAGACTAAGCTTCAGGAAGAATGGGTCCAGTTGGTCTGCCTCTGTACTCTTTCTGGTATCCAGTTGTAGGAGGAGATACTCAGCTTCTCTCAGGGTGGTAGGCTGAAGGGAGAAGGCCGCACTTGTGACTGGATCTGGTAAGTCCGGTGCTCCGAGACTAGAGCAGAGGTTATTGGCAGGGGAAGAATCGAAAGCGAGACTTGCTGTAGCAAATTGGTTATTAAAGGCATTAAGGATTAGTCGATTTATCCAACACCGAAATTGCGCCACTGGGAATTTTTGTGGGTAAGATACTCGTAGCTGCATGCCCTTGAATATCCTTGATGGTTTTCCAAAAGTTTGCCGAGCACTTGGTAGAAGCGTCCAGATCGTTGCTGAAGTAGCTAGCCTTGGCCTCCCTAACCAGATTGGTACAGTGGTTTCTAGCCTTTCTGAACGATGTCCAGTCATCAGGAAGTTTTGATTTCTGAGCTTTTTTTTTTTTCCAAAGCCAGTCTCTATGCAACAAGGAAGCCTTTAATTGGGCCGTAAACCAAAGACATGATTTATTTTTAGAATGAATCTGGACCAATGGTGCATGTTTATCCAGAGCCCCTAACATGATTTCCTGGAAAATATAGGCGCAGGCACTGACTTGGGCAAGTAAAAATCCTGCCATTTCAAGTCAATTATGCCATTTCCTCTTGTGAGAATTTGGAAAGAGGTGGTAGTTTGAGGGCGGATCTTACACCTGCTGTAATACAGTGGTTGCTGAAATCCGAGAAGAACACTCCTGCATGAGAAAATATGGGGTTTGCGTACCAAAATGAGATCTAAAAGTGTGCTGTTTTAAGGGCACTTTTTGTTTGGACGTGTTGCTTCAGAAATGAGTTGGGAAAGACCAAAGGAGTTACAAATAGTCTTTAGGGGTGAGGAACTATTAGAGTACCAGTTCATATTGCAGTCCCCTAGCATAATAATCTCTGATTGAAGGAATCCCATTGTATTGTTTAGATGGTCCAGAAATTGTAGCCCTGCAGATGGAGGTCTATAGCTTCCTAGGTTGCATATTGAGACAGAGGAAGATAATTTGACATTGAGAGTCAGGCTCTCAAATTCCTTTGGGAGTGAGGATGAATCTATAACTGATAGAATTTCTCCTTGACATACTGTAGATGGCAACTTCTCCTCCTCCTCTGGTGAGTTTATCAGTTCTGAACAGGGTATAAGATGAGATATTCATCTCATTATCTGGGGTACCAGGTTTGAGCCAAGTCTCAGTGACCACGAGTATATCAGGCATTGTATGGGAAGTCGATGCTTGAATAGAGGCAAACTTTTTTTAGTAGACTGCACACACTAATATGCATAAAGCTCAATCCTTTGATACTGGCTAGGTTGGCAGGTGAAGGGATTGCTGCAGGAGGACCAGGGTTGATTTTGACATTACCAGAATATAACAATAAGATCAGCAAGATTTTCTTGATGGCTTCAAGAAGACGTCTGTGAGCTTTAGGTGAAACTCGCTTAGGGTTGCTATTACATAGCTTCGGGGGGTCCCTGAGCTGCATGCCTAGGGGGCCAAGTAATGTAAAAAGAAGAACCCTAGCTGTAAAAAGCAAGGCATGCTGGGCGAACGATGCAGAGGTAAGTGGGTTCCTACACTCTCTTACCCTCATGGAAGAAGTACCAGTTTGCCATGGGGGTTGGAAAGGGGGATCTAAATTAACTAACATAAAAGCCAGTATGCGAGAATCTGTAGTGCCAAAGGAAACCAGACAATCCAAAGTCGAGCTGTAACTGTCCATGCTGCAGGGAGACTGGTGTGGACTAACATGGGAATCCAGGGTGCAGAACAGTGTAAGACAGGCAAGTAAGGAATCAAAAGGCCCCCATTATGCTGGATGCATCCAAAATTGACTACTGTTTTGCAAGCTTCCTGCATGCAGGAAGTGGGTGGCAGCCACAAGGGATCTCGGATCAGATCTAGAACAGAATTGACTAAGATGATCTTGCAATGAAAACCAGAAGATGGCAGTATTTTTCCACAGTCAACAAGGTTGTTGCCCAAACAAGAAGATTGTCTTGCACATAAATCAGAAAAAGGTGTAGCCATTCAAAATGGTTGTCCAGGACAGTAGGAGTGGTCTGTGTATTTAAAGGAGGGTGGGGGGCAGGGTGAAAAATCTGAGCTGTGGTATCCACGGCTTTTCAGTCTAGCTAGAAGCAGATCAGCCAGCCAAACAGAACTTTGCTGCTCCTGGAGTAGCCAATCTGCTTCTTCCTTCAGCGGCTAATTGCTTCCCTGGATTCTGATCCGAGCAAGAATGTAGTACTTTGGGTGAAGTTGGTGGGGAAAGCTCTCTGTGGTGCAGAAGCTTGAAAAGCATCTGGCGGCTTCCTCCAGCTGGGCACTTAGTCAAGGATGGCCCAGTGGGGCAGCACCTGAGGAGAGGAAGGGATGGAGGTTACAAATGCTCTCAAGCATAATGGCACAGCAGGACGCTTAAGGACAGGGCAGGAATTAGGGGATAAGTGAGGTAGGAGACACAATATTACACAAAGGGTGGAGAGGGAGAGTTGGGGGGGGGGGGTGGTGTAGAGTACTCCACAACCCAGCAGACACAATTACAATTGGTGCCTAACTTAAATGTAAATTAAATACAACCCAGCATTTTGTTGGCCTTTGCAGCTGCCTTCCTGCATTGTGCTAAGTTGTTCATTGAGCCCATTATTATCCCCTCCAGATCCTTCTCTCATGACTAGCTGACCCCTCCCCCAAAGCTGGTAGCTCCTTGTTTTTTTTTGTTTTTTTTTTGCCCTGAAATGTAGCACCTTACACTTTTTGGCATTGAACTCAAACTGCCAGGTGGTCTCCAATTTTGACAGATCATCCTGCAACCCATGCCACCCTCTTAGGTCATCCACTACTGCTCCCATCTTGGTGTCATCTGCAAACAAACTGATCTTGCTATTGATGCCCATTGAGATGTCTGATATGTGTAACCCCCTTTCAAATGGGGGTTTCCGAAAAAGCCTCTATAGAGCTTACCTAAGTGTTTCCCTGCCTGCTGATGCTCGCTGCCATACATTAGATTGGCACTGTGAGTGCTGGAAGAGCCTCCACATACTGTCTCTTTAAGAGCCGTCTGCTTGCAGACACAGTTACTGTCTTTCTGGGGGGAATGGTGTTTCCCTGCTCAAAGCCTGCCTGAACTGCGGGGCAATTGCTCATTTTGCAGTCGCTAGAGGTGCAGAGAGCCCATCTGTATAATATGCCTGTTCTCCTATAAACAGAGCATTTGTAATATTGTAGTTTGTCTAACTTGCCTTTGTTACAGCTGGGACTCTGTGTGTTGCCTCTCCATTTTGTGCCCAAACTGCTGTTCTAAGGGCCAGTGGGATTAAGGGAGCTGTAAAAGGGAGACTGCTTGGACCAACCAGAATTGGACTCTCCTGGGAGCCAGTTTACAATGGGACGTATAGCTAGTAATTCTGGGAAGTGAAGTTCTGGACCTTGGCGCCTATTTGCACCAACGGAGAGGGTTTCTGAGTGATTGACAACTGAGTCCACCAACTGGACTGGGTGGTGCCTGAAGAGAATGCTCTGCCCTGCGACTGAGAGATCAGATCAGTTGTGACCGTGAGGAGAGAAGGAGCTCTGTGCTTCTGCGTTGTATAGTTTCGTGTGGGAAGAACATGAGGCCTAAAGTCATCTCCCTGCTTTGTGTGTCTGGCAATCGAGAACCACCATCTGCGCCAGGTTTTCAGCGTGGGGTAGTGTGTGTACCAATCAGGGCATCCCCTGTGATCTGTTAACCATCACCAGTGTTTCATCTGATTTTCTTTCTTTCATTTCCTCAGAGACTGAGCCATCCAGTTCTGGATTATAATTGGGTATTGTGCATATCTGTCTTACAGGGCCCTTTCCATTTGCACCTGCCGACCAACCCTGGGCAACGGACATGGCTAGCCCCTCAACCTGGGTACTCAGAGGGTGACATTTTGAGATATAGAGATATATAGATAGATATAGATATATGCACAGTACTGTGATTTAATTCTGCCAGTCAACCTGATTGCCCCCTCCTGTGTTACTGTTCCCTAAATAAATCAGATTTGTTGTTTATTGTACTATATGCTGTCTGTGGTATCAGTAGATGTAGAAAAAACATTGCATTGTGTTTGTGTATATTACCTAATTTTGTTTTACAGGGGGTCCTCGGAGACGTGCTGCAGAATCCGTCTCTAGGGTAAGTGGTACTTTATGAGCGAACAGTGTGTAAATGTGGGGTATTGGGATTGTAACTCTTGTGTACTGTGTGAGCCACTAGAGGGAACCAAAGGGGGTCACGGTGTCACAGAGGGCTGTGACCAAGCTAGTCTAACCACTACAGACCCTGACCTCTGGGTGGAGGCACCCATCATAGAACCTAGGCCCCTCGACCTGTTAATAGCCAAGCAGTCATGGGTAGTAGCCCTTGGGATACCACCACCTAGGGGTTACATATGAACAACCCAAACAACAACGGTCCCAGCTCTGAGCCCTATGGCACTCTGCTTGTCACTGCCCTTGGAGATGAGAGCTCTCCTCCCACCATCTCCCTCTGTTGCCTTCCCTGTAACCAGTTTACTACCCATTCCATCTAGGTGAAACTGGGTTCTCTGGTTTGAAAAAAATATATAGTTATATTGTTGAAATTATTGTAAAAAGCTATTTGGAACTTGGGGGATTAACCTCGAGATGCAGTTTGACCTGCACAAGCTCATTTGCAGAGTTGTCAACAGGAGATCAGTTCTGGGACATAATGCTCTATTTTGCTACACTTGCAAGAAAATAAACTGACAACATTCTAATATATAGAAACATAGAATTTGACAGCAAAGGACCACTTGGTCCACCCAGTTTGCCCATTTCCCTACTGACTGCTTAAACTCCAGATCCTAATTGACCTGCAACTTACCTTTTCTTTCCTACCACTAGGGTTGCCTTCTGTCTATCCCATGCACTCTTGATTTCACCTCTCATTTTTGCATCTACCACCCTTTCCGTGAAAAAAAAAAATACTTCTAGGGACATGGATATGTTGTTCATCCACACTGTCTGGCAGGTATCCTTGCCGCTTTAAATCTTGCCGGAAGGTCTTCAAGCTGGCTCCTCCCACCCACCCGGGTGGTAAAACTCACGGCTCCGCCCCATGACGCCAGATCTTCCTTACCGCTTGGAAGCTCAGGTTCCCTCCTTAACGCTCTGCGATTAAGACTGGTTCCTAATTCTTCGGAAGTTCGAAATCAAAAAGTTTTTTGCTAAAAAGACTTCGGTCTTCTTCTCCTTGCGGCTGCGATGGACAAATCGACTCCCGGTTTCCGGAGGTGCCCTTGCGAGCAGAAGATTTCTAGGACGGATCCGCACTCCACGTGCGTCTACTGCCTGGGCCTTGAGCACGACCCGCAGGCCTGCGACTTGTGCTCTTCTTTTTCGGCCTACGTCCTTGAAGACCGTGCTGCCCGATTACAACTGGGGCGCCCCGAGAAGAGAATTCCACCGGTGAAATCTAAAGAGGCCCGTTGGCGGTGTCCGCGGGCGGCGGTCATGGATCAGTCGAGCAGATGATCACCAAGAGGAGGTGGCACGCCACTTACCTCAGCGCGGTATTTGTCCCGCTTCTCTCGGTGCCTCATACTCTGCTCTTTTAAAGAGCTTTGTCTGACCCTCTCGACGAAGGTGAAGGTCCAACTTCTTGGGACCTTTTCCAGGTCCAAAAGAGCAAAAGTAAGTCTCTCCATCGGCGGCTCTTGGGGCGGGAAGATCCCCTCCCTTGTCGACAGTCGACTTCGGTCGACTCCTCAGCTTCGGCCACTGGCTTCACGGTGTCCCAGTCAGGTCAGTTGACCGAGACTCTCGACGACGCGGTCGAGATTTTTCTCGACCCGTTAGACGGGTTGTCTGCTGGAGAAGCTGAGAATCCCCTCTCCCCGGTTCCCCCGGTGAGAGTTGAGGATCCCGTCGGCTCATCTGTGCCTTCGGTGGGATCGTCCGAGCCGAGGGGAGTGCCGGTTTCCGACACTTCTCGCCTTCCTCGGCCTAGTCGAGACTCTCGGTCTCGGACATCCTCGCGGTCCGACTGATCCCGCCGCCATAGTCGGTCTCGGCACCTCGGTAAGCGGCACCGCTGCTCTTCCTTTTCCTCGGACGAGGGGAGGCTTCGGGCTTCGGTGCAAGTTGCGTCGGAGGTATGAGGAACTTATGTGGCAACAGCTCCTTTTGACCGGGAATAAGCCGACCCAGTCGTCTTCCCCGGCCATTAAGTGGCTGTCACCGGAGCGGCCGAAACAACCCCTCGTTGTAGCCAAGGAGCCTGTTCCCAGGCCGGTTGTTCGGCCAATTCCAGCTGCCCCACCGATTCTGGTGGAACCTCCGTCTCCACAGCCGATAGTTGGGGCTCCGACCAAAAATTCTCGGTCGGCTATGGGTTTGCCCCATAGGCTGTCTGTCACCCTCACTCCCGATAAACCTCGGCAGGTGGAGGGTGGCTCAGGCTCGAGGCAGCTCTTTGAGGACTCTTCCGGGTCCGAGGATGATTCCTCCCTTTTCTCCAAGCGCATGGACTTGGAGTCCTCGGGAGGACAGTCAGTAGACGATAGCCCTTCGTCCTTCTTAGGATTGCTTCGGCTCATCTCGGAGTCCACCGGGATGAAGCTCGAACCGGTTTCTAAACGGGCCAGGTATCCCCTCACGTAGATTCTGTACTGAGGGGATTCTCCTACGGAGGCCTTTCCAGTGGCCGAGGCCATAGTGGGTCCGGCCTTGGAGCTTTGGCAGCGCCCTGCTTCCTGCCCTGCGCCTTCGGCCAGAATGGCCAGGAAGTATGCGGTCCCTACGGTTCCCTGTCTGGTTTTTGAACACCCTCTGCTGAGGGGTGGTTACCGACAGCATTTTCGGCGTGCGAAGGCAGGGATGTGGACAAACCTCCCGACAAGGAATCCAAGAAATTGGATTATGCCGGCGAGAAAGTCTATGCTGCGTCCTCTCGGCCTTCGTCAGGCCAGTTCGGCCGTCCTCATGGCACATTTTTCTCATGCACTGTTGGGCTCCCTGGATGAGATCGTCCCTCATCTTCCCGCGGATCTGCAGACTACGGTCAGGCAGGTGCAGGACCAGGGCAGGGCAGTGGCCAAACAGCAGCTCCAGACTGCTTTAGACATTGGGGACTCATGTGCCAGGTTGGTGGTGGCCACAGTGGCCATGCGTCGTCAGGCTTGGCTGAGGATATCCACCTTTACCATGGATACCCAGCACAAGTTGGCGGATGTTCCCCTTTTGGGGACTGACCTCTTCGGCCCTGGGGTGGAAGGTCACCTGCAGAGGATCGAGAAGTCCAATGCTACCTTGGACTCTGTCTCTTCCGCTCAGAAGGACAAAGGCTGCAAGCCACAGCCTAAGCCCTTTTGTCCTTCTGCGCCTGCGGCGCACCCGGCCCGGCAACGTCAGGGCCAGCAGGCTCGAGCTTGGCATCCCAAACCCAAGCCGTCGGCTTCCTCCAACAGGAAGCAGGGAGAAAAGGCCAGGAGGTCCCTCGGCGGTTCCTCCTCCAAGCCTGCCCAGTGATGGGCTGAGGGTGTCGCCCCATCCCTCCACCTGCCCTGGTTCCCCCATGGGGGGCGGCTCCGACACTTCCTTTCCGCCTGGTCCGCTGTTACCACGGACAGGTGGGTACTGAGAGGTGGTGGGAAAGGCCTGCCTCTAGGAATCGAGCAGGCCCCGCCCTTCAGAGCCGTCGCACTCGGGGGCCTCGGGTCCCGCAGCCTCACTGGCGGCCCTCGAGCCGACATCGCCTCCTCCTCCAAAGGAGGTGATAAGGGAGGTAGAGGACCCCTCAGAACTGGGGTTCGTGGTCCAGGTATTTCCTGGTTCGAACGACGGGGCTGGCGCCCATTCTCGACCTGCACGACCTGAACAAGTTCCTAAGGTCTCGAACCTTCAGGATGGTCACTCTGGCGCAGATAATACCATCTCTGGAACACGGCGTGTGGTTCTGCTCTCTGGACCTACAGGACGCGTTCTTTCACGTCCCTATCCGTCCGTCACATCGGAGATTCCTTCGCTTTCGAGCGGAGGGATCCCTCTTCGAGTTCCAAGCCATGCCCTTCGGCTTATCTCCAGCTCCCAGGGTCTTCACCAAATGCATGGCAGTGGTGACAGCATTCCTGCGGCGCCGAGGGGTCCGGGTGTACCCTTACCTGGACGATTGGCTGATAGCAGCCCCCTCCAGACAGGAGGTGGAACGGTCCAGAGATCTGGCCCTCCAGGTTTGCTCTCAAGTCGGCCTTCTCATCAACGAGGCCAAGTCGGAACTCGAGCCGAAGCAGGTGATCCTGTTCATCGGGGCAGAGCTCAACTCTCTTAGAGCCAGAGCACGGCTCCCGGCGGACAGGGCCGAGGTTCTTACCTCCTTTGCCCAATCATTTCTGGTTGGACAATTGCGCCCTGCCTGGGACTTCCTGCGCCTCCTGGGTCTCATGGTGGCCTGTACCAGCGTGGTCCGTTGGGCATGCTGGCACATGCGCCCCCTTCAGTGGGGACTGGCCAGCCAGTGGTCACAATGCTGCGATCCATTGGACCAGCTAGTGATAGTGATCCAGGAGATGTGGAACGCTCTCAAGTGGTGGACCGTTCCATCTCATCTGCAGGAGGGCATCCCATTTGTCCGCCCCGAGCCGACGGTCTCTCTATCGACCGGTGCCTCTCTGATGGGTTGGGGTGCCCATCTGGGGGAACACAGAGTGCACGGCCTCTGGTCCCCACGGGAGTCCCGATCCCACATCAACCTGCTGGAGCTCCGAGCAGTCCGCCTAGCTCTCACCGCCTTTGCTCCGTTTCTCCAGGGTCAAGTGATCCGAGTCCAGACGGACAATACCACGACCATGTACTACCTGAACCGCCAGGGTGGGACGCACTCCATGCTTCTATGCATGGAAGCTCTCCGCATTTGGTCACTCGTGCGCAGCCTGGAGGCGGATCTCCTAGCCATTCATGTGGCAGGAGTCTCCAACACCCTGGCCGATGCCCTGAGCCGGATAGGGGCTGCATCTCACGAGTGGTCTCTCCTGCCGGAGGTAGTACAAGACCTGTTCTCCCACTGGGGCTCACCTCAGGTGGACCTGTTTGCCTCCAGGGAGAACGCGAAGCTGAGGCTGTTTCATGCCGGCCCCCCTCAGCAGGGCTGCTGCAGGGAATGCCTTCGAGGCTCTGGACCCGGGCCTCTTTACGCCTTTCCCCCATTTCCCTTGATTCACAAGGTGCTTCTCAAGGCAAGGCGGGACAAGGCGCAGGTGATTCTGATAGCCCCAGACTGGCCCCGCCAGTTCTGGTACCCAGATCTCCTCAGCCTCGGCTTCAGGCTCCCGAGGCGCTTCCAGCCCGCCCGGACCTGCTCTCAGTCAATCAGGGGAAGGTGTTCCATCCGGACCTTCAATCCCTGCACCTGACGGCCTGGTTCCTGAGCGGCTAGAGTTCCAGGCCTTGGGTCTTTTCGACGAGGTCCTCAATGTTGTTGAGGCGTCCCGTAAGGAGTCGACCAGAAAATGCTACGCCTTCAAATGGAAGAGATTTTCCATTTGGTGTCAGGGCAAGGGCTTGGACCCTTCCTCCTGTTCTGTGGCAAGCATTTTGGACTATTTATGGTCTCTTTCTAGTCAAGGGCTTAGGTCGATGACCCTAAAGGTGCACCTGGCAGCCATCTCTGCTTACTGGGCGCGGGCCAGGGAGCAGTCGGTGGCGCAGGAGAAGGTGGTCTGGTGATTTTTCAAAGGCCTTGATCACATTTCCCCTCCGGTGCGAGAACCTCCACCTCCGTGGGATTTACTGCTGGTACTGGCAAAGCTCATGGGCAAGCCATGCGAACCAGTGCACCGGTGTGATATCTCTCACCTGTCGTGGAAGACCGCCTTCTTGGTGGCTATCACGTCAGCCAGAAGGATGGGAGAAGTCCAGGCGCTCTGCATTGAGTCTCCTTACCTGGTCTTCCACAGGGACAAGGTTGTACTGCGCCCCAACCCGAAATTCCTTCCGAAGATGGTGTCGGAGTTTCACCTTAACCAGGTGTTGACTCTGCCGGTGTTCTACCCCAATCACACCTCGGAGGCCGAATACAGGCTCCATACTTTGGACCCTAGAAGGGCGCTCGCTTATTATAAGGAGCGACGGCTGAAATTGGGAGAGGTTTGCCAGCTGTTTGTCACCCACGCTGAAGCCGCACCTGACAGACCTGCAGCCAAGCGGACGATAGGCAGGTGGGTCACCTCCTGCATAGATCTCAGTATAAGTTGGCGGGCATGGAGCCTCCAGAGGATAAGAGCTCATTCTACCCGCCTATACTGCTGCATCGGTGGCTGCTTCCAGGGACGCCCCTATCCAGGAAATCTGCAGGGCTGCTACCTGGAAGTCAGCACACACCTTTATTACCCATTACCACATCGACCTTGAGTCACGCCGGGATGCTGGTTTTGGGGCCTCTGTTCTCCAGTCTCTCTTTCCCAAGTAAGTATCGGGGGTGTGTGCCTTGCCTCCCTCCTCCCGGAGAACTGCTAGGAGTCTGCCAGACAGTATGGATGAACAACATATCGATGTCCCTAGAAATACAGGTTACTCACCTGTAACAGGAGTTCTAGGAATGGTATGTAATTGTTCATCCTACGACCCACCCGAACTCTCGGCCCCGATGCACAACCCTGAGCTTCCAGCTGGGCCAGATCTGGCGCCATGGGGCGGAGCCGAGTTTTACCACCCGGTTGGGTGGGAGGAGCCAGCTTGATGACCTTCCGGCAAGATTTAAAGCGGCAAGGATACCTGCCAGACAGTGTGGATGAACAACATATACCATTCTTAGAACTCCTGTTACAGGTGAGTAACCTGTATTTTCTCACGTTGCCCCTGAGTCTTCCCCCCCCGCCTCATATTTTGACTCCTTGTTCTTGCATATCTTTTTCTGAAAGATGCTGCCCTCTTGAACTTTGTTTATCCCATTGAGGTACTTGAATGTTTCTATAATTTCCCCTCTCTCCCGCCATTCCTCCAGGGTATATATATTGAGGTCTTTCAGTCTCTCCTCATATGGTTTCTGATGCAGTCCTTGCACCATTTTTGTTGCTCTTCTCTGGACTGCCTCCACTCTCTCTGTCCTTTGAGATGTGGTCTTCAGAACTTCGCACAGTACTCTAGATGAGATCTCACCAGTTGTCTACGTTTTGTGAGAAATAGGATGTCTCTTAATGAGCTCAGGATGCAGAACTTCATTACCAGGCAAAGACTTGTTATAAAAAGAGAGCAGTCTTTTTTTTTTTGTTGGAGAGAGAGATTGAAATTTAGAGCTACCCTCAAAGGAATAACTTTTTCTCTGTTTGTACTGCCTTTGTAAAGAGCCATCCTGAACACTTTTATTGTTATTGATGACAATAAAATGCTACTTGTGGATTTTAAATCTGCTTCAGGTTATCCTGTGCTTCCTGACCTTTGTCTCGACGACTGTCACTGGAGAGCAGACCAGAGTTACAGTCAGTGCCAGGAATCCTTGAGCTTTGAAATTACAGTTGAGGACTGGGAAGAACTATTGGAAGTGGGTTGGAATATTCCCATTCAGTGCAAATTTAAATTGATACAGTTTATGACCTTTAACAGGGCATACTAATACCACTGCTAGACTTGCACACTTCTCAACATATATGATGGAAAATGCCCAAGGCGTGCATAGGATAACACCAATTTATGTATGCCTACCCCTGATATCCTGCATTTTGGAGTGGTTACAAAAGCAAGTAAACTAAGCACCAACAGCAAAGAATAGGCTCAGATGGTATATATGATATAACTTACCATTTTATTCCAAACATGTACACCCCCAAGCTTCCTCAGAGTGCCCCTAATGTCCTGCATTTTGGAGCAGTATAGAAAGAACTGTAGAGGGAATTCTTGCAGTACAAATTAGTATCTTCCTCCAAAGCTGTAGTCCTAGGAGACTGGGTGGAGGTAGAGGAGCTAATAGCAGTTCAACATAAATGTATCTGCTTTGCCAGTGTAGTTGCTATATTGGGAATCCTCACAAAATGGAAAAACAACTCCCTACGTACAGAAAAAGTATGGTGTAGGGCAGTAGTAGACTGGCATGGGGAAAATTATCTATAGAACCAGAGAGGAAGCATGTGTTCGATAGTGTGGGCCACCTTTGAGGAATACAAGAGCTCCAGTCGTCCTTTAGATCCTTCTCAGGATGGCTGTCATGCAGACTACAACTGGTGAAATGCAGTGCAAGAAATTTATAACACAAAATACAATGCTCTGTGTACTGATAACTGCTTATCAAGTGTATTCAATACATCTGGCAATATCAAGTCTGTTAGACTGAATGTTATGACTGCATTTATTTGGATAGTTTCGGAGTTTTATATAAAATGTTGATATGCACATGTCAGATGAGAAAAAGTACTGAAAAAACTGTAAAGTTATGTGCATGAACTATCAAAATATATTTGTAAGAACAAAAATTACAGACTGACCAAGGGAAAAGGTACAAGGCATAAATAGCAATGTTTTATTAACAGTACAGTAAAGCTAACAAAACTATAAACTGTCATACGGTATAAAAATGGCACTGATTTATGCAATTGGGGAGTAAAATAAAAATAAACATGTTTATTTGCAGTTGCGACATGCCTGGAGTGTAAATAACACTGTTATTTACACTTGAGATGCATCATCTGCATTTATGTACACTGGAGGCACGTCATGGCAAATACAGAGTGCAGCACGAGTCTAAGCTGAACTTTGTGCATAGTCGGACCTAGTTTACGTCTTTTTTCTGTGCACAAGCTTTCAGCTCACATTAAGAAAGTCACTTTTGCCCTTGACTGCCGTTTGAGTCCTGATATTTAAATCCTGAAATAGTACCGCCTTTATTGGCAAAACGCGTCCTCATTCCTGTTTGTGCCATAGCTGTAGCCGCAATCGCACAGACCCACTGCCAGTAATCCAGCACAGCCCTCAATCCAGACCAGTGTTTTCAGTGGGACATGACAGCCCATAATGATTATGCTGATGCGCCTTCAATTGTCATATGTCACAGTGACATAAAGTGACATGTCCTGGCATGAGAAGGCAACAAATGGCGCCACATTTCTGGGGAAGTTATATAAAAAAAAAAAATCCCTGTAAGACAGGTAACTACAGCTTTTTATTCACCTCTGGATGCTTCAAGAATGCACTAGGTTGCCCATTGCTTAAACGACATATGCCATGGGCAGTGTGAAAATAATTTCTTTTTTGCATCAGGGTTTGAGCTTTATAGACCTTACTCATAACTCTGCCACTGATGAGGTCAATAGAGATCAAAACCTGACATGTAAAAATTGTTATAGTTTCACACTGACCATTCCATATCCCCTATTTGGTACAGCTGCTTAACAGTTCTAAATAAGTTCAGCAATGCCTTTCACACTCCAAACTGTTCTAAAAGTCCCTGCTTTATCAAAATTGCAGACCCCTTTCTAATGTTTCCCCCGCTCTCTCCCTTACCCTCCCCACACCACACTGCCTTACCCACCCTCCCTCTCTTAATGGCACTTTCAGATATGGGCCCCTCCAGCCCAACCACCTCACATTTTTGCCACCCACCTCGACATACCAACAATGGCCATTTATCCTGCCTACTTCTTCCTGACTCCCTGCTACCCTATGCTGACTATATACTGTTCACCCCGAAACTTGGCTGAAGCTGGCTTATGTTGTTTCTCTCCATTCTTGTCTAAGCATTTATTATACAGCCATCTGTGTTTTTAAGACTGTAGCCATTGTTGACCTTTGTGTGTATGTTACCCTACATCCTTTGATATGGAATCTTTGTAAATGAGCAGTTCCCGCTCAAAGGTATTTGTAATCCTAGAGTCTAATAAAATGAAACAAAAATAAAAATAATGGATAGGAAGTAATAATTTATGGCGCAGGGTTAAGCTGTTTGACTAGGTTAGCTCTTTCTTGCTGTCAGCTTCTTAGGCATTCTGCACCTTGTCAGAGAGAGTTCAGGGTGTGTTTTGCAGCCTTCCTAAGGCTTTTTGTTGTTTTTCTGATCTGATCGCCCTGTGATGTTTTGTTTACATCACTCTCAATAAGCTGTCCTACTGGGATCCATGACAGCTGACCTAACGACGACCGGACTAGACACCTAGGGCTTGAATAATCACCATAGAACATCTTGCACAATGCAACTATAGCAATGAGACACTCTGTTACATGAAATACAGGGATGGTTGGGCCCTGTCCAATTTGTGATGTGGGAAAAGGGTTTGAAGCAAGGATTTTGCCTACTATTTCTGTCTTTCCTATTGAACTGTGCTGGTAACTCTCACTTAACTTTCTGTTCTTTCCTTTTTTTTTTGTTTTTAACTGTCTCTGCCTTGCTTATATATAGTTGTGGAACATATGTATGAAACTGGGTTCCTTGGTTTGTAAACTATAGTTTTACTGTTGAAATGATTACAGAAGCAGCTGTAGCAGAGTGTGACCTTTTGGATCTCAGACTGGTGGAATCTGTCAAAAATAGAGGTTGGCTTGTAGCTGTGTCACAATGCTCTGGCACCTATGATCTGACAAAGTTCTGAAGCTCTGAGTCGCAGTGCTCTAGTGGAAGCTCAAAACTGACAAGGTTCTGAACGTTCTGGGTCACAATATATATCTAGCTGCAGATAAGGACAGAACCGTCTTTCTTAGAAGATGTATTAGAGAGAGCCTGTCATGCTGAGCGAGCAAGTGTCTTCAGAGGGACTTGGAGACCTGAGGCTACAGAGAGCAGGTCGATGGTAGATTTAAATTCTGAACTCAGAAACTGGACTTTGTTTTTGAACTGACTACAGTATACTAAAAACCTTTCGGTACATTTGTTTGTTTTTATTTTCTGTTATTACTAATAATAAAAAACACTACTTGTAGAGTTTTTACGGTCTCTCCTGGTCTACTCATAATTCCTCACCCAGGCCTCCGTTACAGTTTGTGCCAGAAGTATCTGGATTAGCTACATTTGAAGTCGGAAGCCACACCACATCCAGAAGCCTCTCCACGGTGTCTGAAGTAATTGGATTTAGGCCGTGCATACTGCAAGGCAGAGTTTGTTCGTGGGTGCCAGACCTGGTACCAGGGAAGCATAGTAGAAAGATATTTATCCTGTGAAAGAAAGACTAGGAGTGATAACTAGAAGTATGGCAGCCAAGCTATCACAGGCACAAGTCGAAGCTTAAACTGTACAACCAGCACCAGAGATGGGAAAAGAACAGGCAGCAACAGAACCAGAGAGCCTGTCTGCCTTCTTCAAATGGTGGGCTATACAACAAAGAGCAGGTCTGACAAGCATGGAGAGACAAGAATCCAGCAGAGGTACGTCAAGAATAGGCATGACCACCAAACGGATGACTGGCAGTGGTGTGCCTAACACAGACACTGTGGAATGGCCAAGATAAGACTTTTGGGCAGTGAAGGAAATGATGCAGATGGTGAAAACCTTAAAAGAAGTAAACTGGCTCACAAAATAATGGATGGAGGTTGAGCAGAGATAACGGTTCCACCACTTCAGAGTGCCAGCGGCAGTGCGCCCGGTCGGTCATTACAGTGCTAAGTGGGAAAGTCACCATCCTCTCTTTTTGTGGGGGGCTGTGCCCCTCACACCCCCCTTTCTAAGGATACTAACTCTTGGGGCAGGGTGTACCTCAGGGAGGGGGTGGTGAATTTGGCATTTGGTGCCATAATGACCCAGCATTGTAATGCCGGAAAGGGAGATGCACAGGGGTCTGAGTAATCCACCAGGGGCAGCACTGTGAGTCCACCAGGAAATGCAAGCCCCTGAACAACTTGGACAAGGTCGAGGGGCAAGGAGAGGCCCCATCTGTTGCAGACAGAGGCCAGCGGGAGTCCAGTAAAAGTACAGAGAACCAGTTCAGAGTCGTGATACCTGAGATGGAGCATTTGGAGCTAACTGTGTTTCCTGAGTGCTACCTTGTTGATCCAGAATCAGAGTTGGAGGAACACCTGGTGCTGGGTCATGGAGGATCAGGTGTGAGTGTTGCAGAGGTGCTTAAAGGGGGGCGGGAAATCTATGCTAATGGGCAGCAGTTCGTAATGTTCCTAGTAAGAGAAAAGAAGGATTTCCGTCCAAGTGAGCCATATTTAACTGTACCTGATTAAACACCGATGTGAAAAACTGTTTTCTCAATTGTTTTCTTGTATGGATAACATTCTGCACAGTTCTCTTCATAGAACCAGTAATTTGGAATTTTTGCTATGTCACGGTTTGTGTGCAGAATGCTAAACATGAGCTATTGTCCTGTCAGAACCATGCTTAGTCATTTGCTCAAACCGTGACTCCAAATCACTGGTTCCATGAAGAGAACTATAACAGAATGCTGCCCATAAAAACAAAACAATGTGAAATACAATTTTTCACGCCTTTTTTTTTTTTTTAAATTCATGTTCAGTTACATATGAATCATTTAGGCTTATGTATATCGTTTCTGTAGGTGGGAACATTATAAACTGCTACCAAGTAGAAATCATTTCCTGTCCTGTTTAATTGTGATGGGGAAGAAAGTACAGCCTCAGTTGCAGATCATGTGATCTGAGATGAAGGCATGGCTCCTTTAGTAGCACGGTTGAAAGTAGGGTGGGGGGGGGCTGTGAGATGGCTGAAGGGACTGATTCTTTTGCTAAACCAGGGATTTCCTGAAAATTCAGAGACTGGAGTATGCCACAAAATGGGGATATACTTGTTTGTAGGTTATACCAGTATGTGAAAAGTATTGATGGTGTACTTACTGGGGGAGGTTAACAGAGCCTGAACCCATTATATTGTTTAAGAAAGGAGTAGCATTCAGGTTCCATCCTAACCGCAGATTAAACAAGATAGAAGAGCAGGTGGATGTTCCCACCAAATATGGGATTCCGGTGATACAGGGGGCATATACTGATCACAGTTGGAGGCATCTAAGTAAGAGGAAAACCTTTGCAAACCTTCTGCCACATTTTTACTGGCCAGGAGTCTACAGGCAGGTAGCAACCTACTGTAGATCATGCCAGTTACTGCTGTCTGTAGCCCCCAAAGAGAATGGTGTGGTTACCCCGCAGATAAAAGCCAGTACTTCCCAGAGACCAGGAGAAGCAGAAGGCCCACAAAGGATGTCCACCTGGGGTAAGAGGTGGTATTCTGGGAAAATGTATGCTTCCTCCGGGGTTGGGAGAGCCCTAAAAGAGACAAATGGGTAACAGTGTAATGGTTTTGCTGCAGTGCTAATTACTAAACTAATAAATTGGAAAACATTGGAACTGAGAAATCAGAAAGTTTAGAGAAGAAAGAAAATGATGTACAGGATATGTATGTTCACTGAACTCAATGATATAATGTGAAATAAAAGTGAGGGTATTGAGTGAAGCTCGAGCTTAGTCTCATAGAACGTCCTCTCCTCAGACTACAGATATTAAACTTTATATTTCTTAGTTTATTGAGACTCTGCTTTAACAATTTTCCATCATTAGAGAGAGGACGTCTTGCAGCACAGGATGGGAACATCTAATAGAAATCAGCCATCAAGGGAAAGTCTGAGGCAAGGGAGCGGGGACTGGCTTGAGTACCTGCCCTACACATTCCAGAGATGCAGAGGAAAACAGCCACGAGGAGACCCTTCAGGCCCTAGGCCGTAAGATGCAACAGCTGTTATCGTCATCTGCTTCCATGAATGCTAAACTAGATATCTTAATGGGATGTATTACTACAGCTGAGAAAGCGGCTGTGGTGCAAGGGGGCCTGGAAGATAATGAAAAGGCATGCCAATGCATGTAAAGGGGCCATGGTCCAGAGGGCCAAGGAACAACCGCACACCAACAATTGGTTAGAAATTCTTGGGAATCGGATAAGGAGACAGACGTGCGTCTAGTGGGCCTACCAGAGGGGTCGGATGGGATCATGCCTGTTATTTCTTAAAAGAATGGCTGTCTGATCAATTTTGCTCCCATATTCCTGATATGGAGTTCCTGATCATTAAAGCTTACCGCATTCCAGGTCGCTCAGAAAAATCCTGCAGAGTTGCCAAGGATCATGATGGTAGTCCTCGACAGTATGGGCACCAGAGTTTGGCTGCTGAATCTGACAAAGCGTTTTGGTCCTCTCACTATGGATGGCAACCCAGTACATGTTTTCCCAGACATCTCCTATGCCACCATACTCCGTAGGAAGAAGTTTGATGGGGTCTGTGCTACACTCAAGGACCTTAACGTTCCTTATAGTGTCCAGTTCCCTGCAAGACTCAGAATTATCCATGACAGCAAGATTTACAATTTCACTGACCTAGTGCATGTGGGGAAATGAGCTGCAAGACTGAAGGGTGCCACACAAAATAGGAACTCACTTGCAGAGGAGAGGGTGGAAGCAGGTACCTGATGTTCCGATTTCATGACTGTAGGAGTTGAACCCGATTCCAATAGTGTGGTCCAGGACCCTATTTTTCCTATGAGTCTAAAGTGTTTGAAAGTCTGAAATGTACTGTATACATTTTACTAGTTTGATACCAGATACTAACTGCGTTAGAGCGGTAAGTGCCTTATTTATTTCACAGTTGCTTTTACTTCTGAGTAAACTGCATGGAGTACAGCAACTTTTCCTATTTAGGAAAGGAAAGGGCAATTGAATTATTTGTAAACTTTTGGGCAACCATATGATCATAGTGATTTTCTGTATTTCACTCTATAAAAATGTATTCCCTCCTAATTATTTGGGGGACGTCGTTGGATTTGTATTTGTAACAATGCTAAGTGATAATATAGCTTGGCAGAAGACACCAGGAGAAAGGACTGCTGTGTGACTGAACTTCTCTGCTGGGACTACAGTAGAAGAACTTTTGTATTTGGACCTTTAATTTAGGGTAAAAAAACTAACAAACAAAAAAAAAATGTGTGTTTGGGTTAACTGAACTGAATGGGTAACTGAAAAGTCATCTAGGTGTAAATCTCAGGTGACTGAAAGGACTTAACTGCTGTGAGGTTTAAATTACTTGTAGAAAGATCTGGTAAGTAGGGGTAGTGGCTTAGCTAGAAGGAAGCTACATTTAAAGACTGCCTTAGAAAGATTCTGCTAATAGCTTGGCAGAAGACACCAGGAGAAAGGACTGTTGTGTGACTGAACTTCTTTGCTGGGACTATATTGCCCTCCTTCCCTCCAGCCCCCACCCAAAGCTAGTTCTATTTTTATAGGCACAGGATTTGACTGACAACAGGAACTTCCTGTTTAGGGGCAGGAAGTGAGTGATCACAGAACCACCAAGGACCCACCATCCTAGAAGGGCAAGAGTAGCTCTCCGGCCCCCTTTAGCTGCTGGAGGTCTGCCTCTGAACAAGTAAGTGGTCTACTGAGAAATATAGGATATTCTTGTCTCAGAACAGGACAATCAGGAGCTTAAGGGCACACAGGCAGAAAGTAAGGAGAGAAAGAAAAAAACCAAGAAAGAGTAAGGATTGCAAACAGTTAAGGGGCCAGAAATAAGACATGATTGGAGTGGTGCAGTGCAGTGGCTGTGGAGCAGCAGTCTTCCGGAGATGTTCTGGAGGATGCGGTGTTGTCCCATCTGCAGGCACCCTCTGGGCTGAGGGAGGAGGTTGCTCATCTCCAGGCTGAGTTGGCCAGGATTTGTGGGACCTCCTCTTCCATCCAGGGACCACCAGTGCCACTGCCGTTGCCTCAGAGGTTGCCAAGAAAGAGGAGTGGTTGGACCACAGTGGGCTCAGGGAGGGTGAGGGTGGTGGAACAGAGGCACATCCCTCCAGTTGTACCTCTCCACAATTCCTATGCCTTTCTGGCAAAGTGTGGTTCCTCTATGGAGGCACCTACAGTGGAGACCAAGGAGGATGCTGGGAACCTCCACAAAGGAGACCCACAGGAGGGTGGCAGGGGAAGGAAACAACTCCTGGTGGGGACTTCATTGTTAGGAATGTAGAACTGGGCAAGGAAGGGGAAGAGGGAGGTAAGGTGCCTGCCTGGCGCCATGGCTTGGAGGGACAGGGAGCGAATCCTCAGGATTGCCGGAGCAGCTGCACAGGGGAGGGAGCTGGATGTCATTGTCCACCTAGGGACAAATGACCTGGCTAAGAAAGGGATTAGAGAAGTGCAGGAAGAGTTTATGGAATTGGGGAGGGGCCTTAGTCAAGTAGCACGCACGGTAACCTTCTCGGAGGTGCTACCCAGCTATGACATAGGAGAAGCTAGGGTGTTCTGTACCATGGGATTCAATCAGTGGTTGAAAAACTGGTGTGGAGCTCAGGGATTTGGCTTCATTGGGGACTGGGGGTCCACCTGGAGTGATGCAAGCCTATACTGGCATGATGGGCTGCATCTGTCCGGGAGGGGAACCAGTATCCTAGGTGATAGGTTTAAATGCTTCATTGGCAAGCTTTTAAACTAGCCAAGGGGGGAGGCACTGGAAAGGAGCAGGAAAATCCTAGCCCCCCCAAACAATAACGGTAGTAAGTGTGGCAAACACCAACATGGAGGTGTCTATGGGAGAAGGGCAGGGGTAAATGGAGAAAGTGACAAAGGCAAGAAGGACAGGGATGGGGCAAGGGGTAAGGCCATCAGGAAATGGAGGTAATGAGTACCAATGCCCGTAGTCTGGGCAACAAGCTCCCTGAGCTGGTGGCCTTAATGGAAGACGGATGCCTGGATATCGTAGCAGTCACAGAAACATGGTACACAGAGAACCATGACTGGGATGTTAACATACCAGGGTACATAACTACAGGAGAGACAGGCAGGGGAGAAGAGGGGGAGGAGTAGCTCTCTATGTAAAGGAAGGGATAAAAGCAACTGAACAAAAGAGTAAACAGGGAGGAGAGGAGGCACTGTGGGTCACCTTGGAGACTGGAAAGGGCACCACAATCCGCACAGGGGTTGTGTACAGACCCCCATATCAGGGGGAAGGAATGGACAAGGATATGATGGAAGGCATTCTTAGAATGGCAGAGAAAGGGGAGATACTGTTGATAGGAGACCTGAATATGCCAGATGTTAACTGGAGCACATTTGTTGCAGCCACATCCAAGAGCAGGGCCATTCTTGACGCCCTACAGGTGGCAGGCATTAGACAGCTAGTTTCGGAACCCACTCGTGAGGGAGCAATCTTAGACCTCGTACTCTCAAATGGGGGCAGTGAGAGGATCTCAGATCTAGAAGTGGGTTGCCATCTGGGGACAAGTGACCATCAAACAGTGTGGTTCGTTAAACTCAGCTACTGAGTCAAGCCATACAAAAGTGAGGGTACTGGACTTTAGGAGGGCTGACTTTGGCAAGATGGGAGAGTGCCTCAGAAACGCACTAACAAACAGGCTAGAAGGAGGTGTGGAGCAACAATGGGGAATTATCAAAACTGCCATCACAGAGGCAACAAGCCTTTGTGTGAAGCAAATAAACAAAATGAAAGAAAAAGCCACTATGGTTCTCAAGAGAGGTGGCTGTGAAAGTCAGGAAGAAAAAGATAGCATTCCAGAAGTATAAGGAAACACAGAAGGAGCAGGACAGAGCTGTACCAGTTAAGGCAGAAAGAAGCAAGGAGGGAAGTCAGAATTGCAAAGGCCCAAACTGAGGAAAAGATAGCCAACTCAGTTAAGGGGGATAAAACCTTTTATAGGTACATCAGCGAGTGTAGAACGACAAAATGAGGGATAGTGAGGCTGAATAGAATGAACAGTGGGTGGGCAGAGGGGGACAGTGAAAAAGCAGGAATACTGAACGAATATTTCTGCTCAGTATTCACAAAAGAGAGGGAAGTGCCTAATCCAGTTAACAGAAGCACTCTTGATAGGGGGGTCGATCCCAGTCCTTTCACAGAAGAAAGGGTTCTGCAAGAACTCCTAAAACTGAAGGTGGACAAAGCAATGGGTCCTGATGGAATTCACCCCAGAATTCTAAAAGAATTAAGGAAGGAACTAGTGAAACCACTGGCTACTCTTTTAATAAGTCATGGGAGGATGGTGTGGTACCCGAGGACTGGAGGAAGGCGGATGTGATTCCCTTCACAAAAGTGGGACCAAGACAGAGGCAGGAAACTACAGACCTGTCAGTCTGACCTCTGTGGTAGGGAAAGTGATGGAGTCACTTCTGAAGGAAAGAATAGTTGAGTACCTAGAGGTCAGTGGAGCACAGGATCCAAGCAGCATGGGTTCTGCAGCGGAAGGTCATGTCAGACTGAATCTAATAGATTTCTTTGACTGGGTGACCAAAGTAGTAGACCAGGGAGGGGCTGTGGACATGGCCTACCTAGACTTTAGCAAGGCATTTGACACAGTCCCACACAAAAGATTATTAGTCAAATTAACCAGCCTGGGAGTGGGTCCTAGGGAGGTAGCTTAGGTAAAACATTGGCTGGACAACAGGACACAGAAGGTAATTGTAAATGGAGTCCACTCTGAAGAGAGGGCGAGCACGTGGGTACCGCAGGGTTCAGATTGGGTCCAGTCCTTTAATGTCTTCATCAGTGACATTGCAGAGGACTGGAAGGAGGGTATGCCTTTTGCAGATGACACAAAGATCTGCAACAGGGTTGATACACAAGGAGGCGTGGAAAGGATGAAAAGGGACTTGGCAAGGTTGGAGGAATGGTCAGACGTATGGCAGCTAGGATTCAATGCAAAAAAGTGCAAAATAATGCACCTGGGAAACAAGAACCCAGGGGAAGAATACACAATGGGTGGGGAGGTAGTAACAACAATAAAACAGGAAAGGGACCTGGGGGTAATCATATCAGATGACCTTAAGGTTAGCAAGCAGTGTGAGAAGGCAGTAGGAGGGCGGGGGTATACTGGGATGTAGGAAGGCATCAGCAGCAGAAAATAGGAAGTTGTTATCCTCTGTACAGACAGTTGGTGAGACCCCATCTGGAATACTGTGTCCAGTTCTGAGACCCCATCTCCAAGGACATAGACAGGATAGAGGCAGTCCAGAGGAGGCAACTAAAATGGTGCAGGTCTGCAAGAGATGCCTGATGAGGAGAGACTAAAGGAGCTTAATATGTATACCCTTGAGGAAAGAAGGGAGAGGGGGACATGATAGAAACTTTCAAGTACCTCAAGGGAATCAACAGAGTCCAAGAGGTAGCATCTTTCAGAAAAAGAGACTTGCAAGAACAAGGGACACAATTTAAAGATAGAAGGAGGCGTTCAGGGCAATGTGAGGAAGTATTATTTCACAGAGAGGGTAGTGGATGCATGGAACAGCCTTCCTGAGGAAGTTGTGGGGTCTAAAACTGTGGGAGAATTCAAGAATGCATGGGACAGACATAAGGCAATTCTTGTGGGGGGCAGGAAGATATAGGCTGTTGGTTAACTAGGATCTGCGGCCTATCCTGTAGGTAGGGAAATGGGCAGACTAGATGGGCCTAGCGGTCCTTATCTGCCGTCAAAGTCTATGTTTCTATGATTATCAGGTGTAACTGTGCCTGATTGCATTTAAAAGTTTTAGCTTTGGAGATGTAGTAACACTATAGTGAGTGTAGATCTCTGTTTAGATATATATTTTACATGTTTAATCCTTGGCACCTATAGCCCTTTTGAGCACAGGATTATCAAGAATTACCTTTTAGTTCTACCAAATTAGTGCGTTTGCTATGAGCTCTCGGGCTATAGTTCTGTAGCATAAAAATACTGTAGGTACTTTCTCAATTAAGATACAAGCAAAGGACTCCATGATCCTGTATAGTTATAGATGAATAATCTATCTGTTAAGTACCGTCATGGTTGTTCCTTGTATGGAATGTCTGTATTTTTTATTACAAAATGAATAAAATATAATAAAAAAAAAAAAAAAGTGAGGGTATCCCATCAATAGAGCATAGGGTTTAGGGTGGGGGAATGTGAGCGCAGGAAGGAGGGTGAAGGAAATGTGTGCAATACGGACTTTGAAGCATGTGCTCCAACTACCGTACATGCATACCACTGGATTTCTGCCCTTCTCCATTGTTCATGGTGACCAGAGTTGATTATATATAAATTGGGAGGTCCGGGGGGGGGTGCAGCCCCCCTTTAATCATACCTCTTGTCCTGCTGTGTGTGTGTTTTCCATCTGAGTGGTTTCCGATGTTGTTGCTTTGTCTGAATGCTGCCGACATTTTGCTTTCCCGATCTTGATGTCCGGCCACTGTGTTTCCACTCTGATGTGGGTGACCCAAACGTCAGTATGGTGATGTCAGAGAATTTTCAATAATGGGATGAGAATGAGGGAAGGTTTTTGGAAACCAGTTTTTAAAAAGAAAAAGCGGTTCCCTCTTAAGGAGGGAGGTATACATGACAGGGTTGGTAGGGCCATGTTCCATTTGTGATGTGGGAATAGAGTTTGAAGCAAGGCTTCTGCCTACTATTTCTCTCTTTCGTATTGGCCTGCGTGGTCATCTCTTACTTTACTTTCTGGGGTTTTTTTTGTTTTTTTTTTACTGTGTCTACCTTGCTTATATATAATTGTAGAACACATGTATGAAACTGGGTTCCCTGATTTGTAAACTAGATATAGTTATTACTGTTGAAATGATTACAGAAACAGCTATAGCCGAGTTTGACATTTTGGATCTCGGACTGGTGGAATGTGTCAGAAATCAAGGCTAGCTTGTAGCTGGGTCACTGCTCTGCAAGCTAGAAACTGACAAGGTTCTGAACGTTCTGAGTCACAATGCTGAGCTAGAAACTGACGAGGTTCTGAGTCACAGTGCTGAGCTAGAAACTGACATGGTTCTGAGTCACAATATCTATACCTAGCTATTGATTAGGACAGAGCCTGGGATCCTTAAGTGACCACCTGAAGCTGGCCTGAGTAAATCCATGTTTTAAGGTACAAACTCGGGTGCCTCAAGTGGTGGTCTGCTGCTGGCTCAGCTATAGATCCTGGGCTTATCACACAGTCCTGAGTTCCTTAAGTGGTATCCCCCTGCTGGCTTCTGATTCAGTGTAGCCAAATGCAAGATGCTGCACTTGGGGAGGAAAAACAGAAGTAGGACTACATTCTGGGTGAGGCTCCACTTATTGTAGTCAATGGGGAAATGGACTTGGGGGTCATAATAGAGAAGAGACAGAAGCCGGAGAGGCAGTGCACAGTCACTGTCCATAGGGCCAGAAAAAAATGCTGGGTTGCATCACTGGGGAGACCAGCAGAGCAGGGTGAGTAATCCTGCCTCCTTACAAGGCCCTGGTCAGGGCTTACCTTGTGCACTGCATGTAGTTGAGAGGGTGTAATGCAGGTCCACCAAAATGATCAACATTATGAAGGACAAAAGCTGTGAGAGGATGGAGGCCCTTAATATGTTCACCCTAGAGGAATAGAGGCTGAGAGGGGACGTGATCTGTCTTTCACATACTCATGGGGATCAATGTGATTAGTCAGAGATGTCTGATATGGTGTCCAGTAGGATGCTGGGACATGCCTTGAAGTTCAGATGTGGTGAATTCAGAGTAACTTTAGAAGATGATTCCCCAAAAAAAAAACATCTGTGAACCAATATGACAGCCAACCAAAGGAAATAGTGGACATAAAGACATGCAGGAGATTTCCCTCCTGGAGCATATATATGAGTCAAAATATTATATGCTCAGCCTTATTCAAAATGGCCACTGCAAACTGGTAAGCCTGAACAAAAGTCTTACAGTACCAAGGGGAATAGCAGAGTACCCTAGGTAGTAGAGTGGGTAGGGGATCCGTATTAAATGGTATGTGTATGCAAAGTAAACTTGTTTCATCTCTGCATATAAAGCAGGGAGAGTAGACATTATGGACGGCCAGTCTCTTCTAACCTTAATTATTATGTTCATGATTGCATCCACCTACTGCTGAGAGATGTTTTTTGTCCAATGTGACAGCATGTTCTGTAGACAGCACTTGTTTGATTCACCACCATTCTTCTGCCTGGTTGAGATTCCCTCCTCAACCCCTCCATCTCGAGTCAACCGACTCTGTATCAGACTCCATTTCTCACTGAGTGGCAGCTCTGTGGATCTTACATAGTGGTCCTTAGAAAGCTGTTTTTTTTTTTTTTCCAGCTAGTTTTTTATTTTTCTGTTTCTGGCATCTTTGGAAGAGTCTCTGATTTCTTCTAGGTCTGTGTTCTGTGAGCAAGTTCTAAGAGGCATTTTAAAATTATAACTTGATTCTTTGTCCAACAAGAGGAGCTCCTAACACACACATCTTGCTCAGATAGCTACCACTCCAGTTTACAAGTAGTCTATTGCTACAGTCCAGAAGGAGCCCAAAAGCAGTCCACAAAGTAACCCATTGCTGACGTTCACAAGGTAGTTTACTGCATTTATCCATTTAGTAGTCCACTGTATTAGTCCACAGAGTAGTCCATTGCCTTAGTTCATAAGATAGCCCACTGCATTACTCAACAAGATAGTCCATTGCATTATTCCACAGGATAGTACAGTGTATTAGTCTGTAAGAGAGTCCACTGCATTAGTTCATAAGGTAGTTGATTACATTAGTCCACAAGGCAGTCTATCGCCTAAGTCCACAACTAGTCTATTTCTGTAACCAACATGGAGTCCATTGCCAATTGCCCCCATATTCAGAAGATTACTGTGGCGCTAACATGAATAGCACTGTGTTAACCAAACATAGTGCATACAAACTGGGTGAGGCATATTCAGAGGGCCCCTTATCATGCCACAAAGTGGATAGGGCAATAGTACTAAATACTCTACTTTGCCCATACAATTAAGGGGAGCCCTGTTCCATACAGAGAGCAGTGGTATTTATTTATTGAATCTCTGAATTAATACCTTTTGAGCCAAAGGCTCATTTACAAAGGCTCCACGTCAAAGGAAATTATACAGTGATGGAGAAACAGACATGCTTACATTGGTTACAAAAACATTGGGTACAAGTAATCAGCTGGGTGCGATACAATAAACCCAGTACACTCAGACATTATACAGAGATGGAGTAATAGACATGAATACAGTGGTTAAAGATGCATTGGGTGCAAGTAAGAAGGCTGGGTGAGATATAAACCCAGAACACTTGGAATTAAACCTGATACTGCACATACAATATATAACAAAACTGATATTAAGTGCTAGGGATTAAGGAAACTAGAAGTTGACTGGTGAGGCAGCACTATTTAATGCTTTCAAAACCCTATTATTGTCAAAGTGCACAGTGGTGAGGGCCCCCCCACCTGCTCTGGTGCTAGCAACACCTTCTCCCCTTTTGCCCTGATCCCCATTATAATAATGAAAAATACCTTGCTAGTGTAGTGGCACCACTCTCTAACTGATCAACATTGTGTTATGCAAAAATTATCTCCAGTGGTACCCCCTTCCCCGGTCCCCATTGTGATCTGCATAAATTCCCTGGTAATCCAGTGGCATCCCCCTCACCTCAATCCCTGTTGGAAAATGGCTCCTTCCCCTTTCCCCTCTTAGCCAACCCACTCAAAACCCTTCCCCCGCCTCCCCATCTGGCACCGAAGCCACTTGGATAATCCTGACAAGGCAGAGGTGTAGACTACGAGAGGCATGGAACTTCCTCTTTCCACCTTGGCCTGCCACCGTCTGAATGACAGGGGCCAACTGCTCATGTACTGTAGAAACAGTTCTGCTTGCACACTTGGTACCTGTCAGTCAGATGGCAGCTAACTAAGGTGGCAAGATGAAGGGATGTCTGGTCAAAACTGCAACAGCAAATACACACAGTCATAACAGTGCTGTGTGGTTTCGTAGTTAGTATATCTAATCTAGCGCGGTCTTGGTCTGTACAGTTTTGTACTGACCACATGGCGTTATTGACCACACTATTTTTGATCATGTGGTCTTGACATAGCACCAGACAAGGGTCTGCAATGGTCACCATGTACATCTCTACCTGCTGAGAAGGATGTTGTTATTCAGATGGGTCAGATACCAGACCTGAGTGGGTGGGGGGAATCATTTTCTAACAGGGATCAGGGCAGGAAGGGATACCACTGAACTACATGCGTATCAGGGTGGTAACACTGAACTTTTGTTGGCCTCAGGAGGGTGGAGGTGGGGGCGGGAAGCATGTACATTTTTCAGCCTGTACCACTGCAAAATTCCTTCACCGTACTGGCAGGATGGGGCAGCCAGGAGGAGGCACTTATAGCAGTGGAAAGGGAGAAAGTGAAGATCCTCAGAAGGGGGATGCCCCAAAGAGTGAGGAAGAGACCCCCAGCTGAGGAGGAAGCAGCTACTAGCAGGAGACTTTGTTGTTAGGGGGATACACTTGGGAGCAGGGGGAGAAAGTGAAAGGGAGATAAAGTGCCTGAGAGGTGCCCCACTCTCTTACCTATTGCCCACTGCACATTCACTGAGATGTTTCTACCTTGGCATCCTCTTGCCTACAATAAGGCTCCTTAGCTGTCATTTGTGAGTACCTAACTGAACTGTTAGCACCTTATTTATACTGCCGGTGTTTTGTTCCTTATATACTCTGTATTAAGACTGTACTTTACAATTTGTCTCTGTCTTTAATACTCAATTTCTTGTATTATATTAGTTAATGTGTTACTAATATATTTATGACAATGCCTGTTAGCTGCATTTGTTATTCCCAACTGATATGATTGTTCCCCTCCTTTGATTGACAAGGACCTTCTGTAAATGAACTCTTAGCTCAAAGGTTTGTAATTCTGATTCTTTAATAAATAAAATAAATAATAAAAAGAGGTGCTTCAGCTTGTAGGGATGGGGAGCAGAACCAGAGGATTGCTAGGGCAGTAGGAGATGGGAAGAAGCTAGATGTCATTGTCCACCTGGGGGCAAATTACCTGGCAGGGAACAGGGTAGGGGTAGTGCAGGGAAATTTCAGGGAGCTGGTGAGGGCCTCAAGCAGGTGGCAGACATAATAGCTTTTGTCAAAGTGTTACTTGTGGGTGGCTGGGAAGAGAATAGGACGCTCTGCACCAGGGCTTTTAACAACTGGTTGATGGCATGGTGCATGGAGGAGGGCGATGGCTACAATGGGACTGGGGCCAACCTGGGAGGATATGGGTGTCTATGGGAAAGACAGCCTCCACCTTTCCAGGAAGGGGAACACAGTGCTTAGTGGGAGGTTTAAATGCTACTTGGATGAGCATTTAAACTAGCCGGGGGGAGGCTGTAAAATGAAGGGAAGCAACAATTGTCCCCCAGATGATGAAGCAGCAGGGAGGGAGAGCCAATGGGGAGTAAGCTTGTCCAGGGCAGTGGCACAAGAAGACAGGAGTGGGGACAAGGGAGTATAAATCAGCAAAGAAAGAAATAAAGAAGACAGGTAACAGAGCAGGAAGCAAGGGAAGAGGGGGTCAGGAGGAGCTTCAGGGAACAGCAAGAGGAGGAGGAGGAGGAGGAGGAAGCAGGTGGGGGGGTAAGGTATAGAGAGCCAATTCAAGAAGTCTGGTTAATAAAATTCTGGACCTGGAGGCCGTCATGATGGAGGCTAGCCTTGATTTGGTGGCCTTAACAGAGTTGTGGTGCACTGACTGCCACAACTGGGACGTGGCCATACCGGGCTAATCTCTGTTCAGGAGAGATAGGTTGTACTATATTTGAGGGAGGGAATCAAGGCCACGGAAGGGCAGGGGCACCCAAAGGAAAGAGAAGGGCTGGGGATGCTGTGGGTCATCCTACAGACAGGTATGGGGGCTGCTGTTTGTACAGGGGTGATATACAGACCTCAAGTATAGGGAGAGGAGTTGGATAAGGCACTTTGGGAAGCCAGCATCTGGATGGCAAGTAAGGGGGAGGTGCTTTTAGTTGGGGACTTCAGTCTGCCAGAGAAGGATTGGTCTTCCAACTGCAGCTTTGGCAAGAAACAGATCCCAAAAGGGCCACCGTGAACCATCAAGTGAGGGGGTGCACAGCTTGGACAGCCAGCCCACAAATGTTCAACCAGTTCCTAAGGGAGTGCAGTCCAAACAGCTAGACAAGGACAGCCACACAGCAATGGCACCATCCTGTGCTAAGGATTGTCCAAATAAATTTATTTTTTGTTATTTCTGCAATTGCTGTGTGGCTGTCCTTGGTTGGCTGTTTGGAGTGCACCCCTTTTGGAACTGGTTGAGCTTTGGCAAGAAGCAGTGCCATCCTTTACTCCCTACAAGGGGCTTTTTTCAGGCAGCGAGTCAAAAAATCCCCTAGGGATGGGGCAATGCTAGACCTGGTGCTTACAAACCGGAATGGCATTGGAGACGTCACAGTGGGCAGTCCCCTAGGTACCAGAAATCACTGTACAGTGTGGTTTAATGTTAAGCGGGGAAGAAAGGAAAACCACATGAAGACGAAGGTCCTGGACTTTAAGAGGGTGCATGTTTAAAAAAAAAAAAGGGGTGAGACTACCTTAAAAACTGCCTCATGGGGGGATTGCCACAGGGAGGGGTAGAGGTACAGTGGAGAAAAATAAGGGATGGCATAATTAAGGCCTCTGACCTCTATGTGAAGGAAGTCAGTTAAAATAGAAGAAAAAGAGACTGTTTCTCTGGGGAAGTAGCAGAGGTGGTGAGGGATAAAAGAGTGGCATTCTGGAGGTATAAGGAAACATAGAGGAAGGAAGACATGGAGGTATGCCAAGTAAAACAGAGGGAAGCAGAAAAGGCAATGGGGGGCAAAGTTCCAGACAGAGGAAAGGATAGCCAAGGGGTAGCTAAAGAGGATAAGACTTTCTTCAGGTATGCTAGTGAGAAGAAGAAAGCAAGTGGAGGGATAGTGAGAATGAGGGTCGAGGGGGAGACTGTGCAGAAGAGATTAAGAAAAGACACCCTGAATAGATACATCTGCTTAGTGTTCTACAGTGGATGGAGGGAGGATGGACCACCAGAAAGTAGTAGGAACGGGGGATCAAGTCCATTTTCAGAGGAAAGAGTCCTGAAGGGACGTGGAACTCTGAAAGTGAACAAGGCTATGAGGCTGGATGGGATACACCCAAGGGCACTAAAGGAACTCGAAGAGGTGCTAGCTACCCCACTGATAGCCTTATTCAGCAGCTCACTGAAAGCAGATGTGGTTCTGGAGGACTGGCGGAGAGCTGACGTGGTCCCACTCCATACGTAGTTGGTTACGTATTGTCAGTTGTAGTTATTTATTTACTTACTCATGTTAGTTTACATACCTGTATTGCATGACCATGATTAAACTATCCATGTCCCTGTGGCTACCTATGCTGCCTTTTGCACTGGTGCTCAGTGTCTGTGGTGAATTTATGAGATACTATTTTCTACTTATGTTGTAATGTATGCTGGCCTGTTTTTGCCAAATTGTGTTACACTTATTGTCTTTGCCTTGCATCATTCTGCCTAATGTATTTCTGTCTGTAATCTCGTGGGTCATGCCCCAAAATAGACATTTGTTTGCCTAGTGCATCTACCTGATGAACAAAAACTAATAAAGAGTAGCAGCAAGGAGGAGGCTAGCAACTACAGGCCGGTCAGTCTCAGATCAGAGGTGGGGAAATTAATACTAACATACTAAAAAGCTAGCAGATTAGGCCTTATGGTCTGTAGAGTCTGCTTAGGGATCAGTGCCCACCTAGGGCACCGGTAGCCCCCACCCTCCCCACAGGGTCCCCAACTCCTGGCAGGGCTCTGTGATGCACCCTTCCCTATACCTATCCCAGCCTTTCTTGAACCCCTCCTCAGTTGTAACAGTCACCAGCTCCATGGGCAGCACATTCCAGGGCTCCACCACCCTCTCAGTGAAGTAGCATCTCCTTGTTTCCCCCCTTAGTCTCCCACTGACCAGCCTTATTGAGTGCCCCTGGTGGACCCCACCTCCCTCAGCTGAAGCACCCCATCTAGGTTTACCCTCTTTATTCCCTTGAGATATCTGAAGACCTCGATCATGTCCCATCTGTCCCTTCTCTCCTCCAGCGAGTATAGGTTGAGCTCCTCAAGTCTCTCCCCATAGGGCTTTTCTCCTACACCATGTAGCATCCGGGTTGCCCTACTCTGGACCCTCTCCACAAGAGCAATATCCTTTTTTTAAGTAAGGATGCCAAAACTGCACGCAGTATTCAAGGTGTGGTTGTTAAAGAAAAGGTTGGTAGAGTATCTTGAATCCAGTTGGCTCCAAGACCAAAGGCAGTGTGGATCCATGGTGGGGATGGGGTTCATGCTAAACAAATCTGATTGTTTTTTTGTTTGACTGAGTGACAGAAGAAATGGATCAGGGAAGGGCAATTGACGTGGTCTGTCTGGACTTTAGCAAGGCCTTCAACACTGTGCCACACAGAAGACTGAAAGAAATTAAGCAGCCTAGGGGTGGGATCTAAAGTGGAGAACTGGCTAAGGAACTGGTTAATGGACAGGCGACAGAGGGTATTGGTTAATGGCACTTACATTCTGAGGGGGTGAGTGACCAGCAAGGTGTCATGGGGCTCAGTACTGAGAGGGGTCCTCTTCAATGTCTTCATAAGTGTCATTGAAGAAGAACTGGAAGAAAAGGTATGCCTTTTTGCAGATGACACCAAAATCTATAATAGGGTAGACACTCAGAAGTGGGTGGAGAGAATGCATAGGGACCTTGGTAAACTCGAGGAGTGGTCAAAAGCATGGTAGTTGGTGTTTAATGCAGAAAAACTGCAAACTCAGGCACCTCGGGACCTGAGTATAGGATGGGGGAGGTACTGAAAGTCACTAAGCAGCAGGAAAGGGACCTTGGGGTTATTATATCTGATGACCTCAAGGTGGCAGTGCAGTGTGACAAAGCAGTGGGTAGGGCCAGTGGGTTGCATAGGGAGAAGCATCTCCAGCAGGAGGAGGGAGTTGGTGGCACTGTGTCGCTCACTTGTGAGAACCCTCCTAGAGTACTGTGTCCAGTTCTGGAGGTCTCACCTCAGGAAGGACATATGATAGAGGCCATTCAGAGGTGGGCAACTAAAATGGTGTAGGGTTGCATCAAAGGCCCTAAGAAGAGAGGCAGAGGGATCTTAACATGTACACCCTGGAAGAGAGGAGAGCGAGAGGGGACATAATAAAGACCTACAGGTAGCTCAAAAGGGTGCAGGAGAGGAACCTCTTTCAAATGAGAAAAGGCACCAGGACCAGAGGGCATGCGATTGCTGGGCGGAGTTTAAGAAGGATGTGAGGAAGTACTGCTTCACTGGAAGAGTGGTGGATGGCTGGAACAGACTGTCAGTGAAAGTGGTGGAGGCTTAAACAGGAGGAGACATCAAGCATGTATGGGATAGTCATAGGGGAATATTAGTAAATAGACAGGGAGGAGGGCAGGTCACTGGAGATAAGTTATAGTTTGCAGAGGCAGACTAGGGAGGGACCATCTGGGTGGGTCAAGCAGTCTTTTTCTGCCGATAAATTCTATGTTTCTGTGTTACTATCAAGAAACATGTTCATATCACGATGGATCAGGGCAGCAGGGAGTACCACTGGACTTCCAGGGAATTAATTCATATCACAGTTGGGATTGAGGCGTGAGAGGGATACCACTAGACTGTCAGGGATTTTTTTAGTTTAGTGTATGGGATTCAGGAAAGGGTGGGAGCAACGGCCAGAGCTCTGCACAATGCCTCCATGTATCATATGCGTGGGGGCACTGTGCAGATTTCCTAATGGCAACTGGCTTTCAGATGGCCCCTTAGCACGATTGGTTGCTTTTTCTGTCATTCACTCCTGAAAATGATCCGTAACATAAACAAAAAAATAAGCATTATAACTTAGAATTATATGGTGGAGCTTTTATATAAGCTATGAAGACATGGGTATTCACTACTAGATTTATGACAAGCAGGGCTTGGAGTCTTTAGCCATGCCTGGGGTCCTCTGCCACTCTACGCTGACATTAACTGTAAGGAAATAATCTGGTGATCTGTCAGTGTTGCTTAGGAAAAGTGTTAAATCATGAAGAAAAGCAGGCCATGATAATAGACTTCCTTCTCAACGCAATCTTCTTTGCATCTGGTTGCATTACTGTAGCCAATCAATCATCCTGATTTAATGTCTCAAACAGAGGGGGAAAAAACATTTAGCATTTGGTTAATAACTGGAGTTTGGGAAAACAAACGTTTCAAACATGAATGAAAATAGCCACAGCTATCCCAGTTTATAAATCTGGAAAATACTGATGCTCCTAACAACAACAGGCCAATATCCACACCCTGTTGTATCACATGATGATAGAAATATAGACTTTGATGGCAGATAAGGACCGCTTGGCCCATCTAGTCTGCCCATTTCCCTACCTACAGGATAGGCCGCAGATCCTAGTCAACCAACAGCCTATTTCTTCTAACCCCCCACAAGAATTGCCTTATGTCTGTCCCATGCATTCTTGAATTCTCCCACAGTTTTAGACCCCACAACCTCCTCAGGAAGGCTGTTCCATGCATCCACTACCTCTCTCTGTGAAATAAATCTCACATTGCCCCTGAACCGCCCCTCCTTCTATCTTTAAATTGTGTCACCTTGCTCTTGCACGCCTCTTTTTCTGAAAGATGCTACCTCTTGGACTTTGTTGATTCCACTGAGGTACTTAAAGTTTCTATCATGTCCCCTCTCCTTCTTTCCTCAAGGGTATACATATTAAGCTCCTTTAGTCTCTCCTCATACGACTTCTCTTCAGACCCTGCACCATTTTAGTTGCCCTCCTCTGGACTACCTCTATCCTGTCTATGTCCTTGTGGAGATGGGGTCTCCAGAACTGGACACAGTACTCAGATGGGGTCTCACCAACTGTCTGTACAGAGGGATAACAACTTCCTATTTTCTGCTGCTGATGCCTCTCCCTATACATCCCAGTATACCCCCAGCCCTCCCTACTGCCTTCTCACATTGCTTCCTAACCATAAGGTCATCTGATATGATTACCCCCAGGTCTCTTTCCTTTTTTGTTGTTACTACCTCCCCACCCATTGTGTATTCTTCCCCTGGGTTCTTGTTTCCCAGGTGCATTATTTTGCACTTCTTTGCATTGAATCCTAGCTGCCATACTTCTGACCATTCCTCCAACCTTGCCAAGTCCCTTTTCATCCTTTCCACGCCTCCTTGTGTATCAACCCTGTTGCAGATCTTTGTGTCATCTGCAAAAAGCATACTTTTCCTTCCAGTCCCTCTGCAATGTCACTGATGAAGACATTAAAAGGACTGGACCTAATATCAACCTCAAGGGTACCTCACTAGTAGCCCTCTTTCTTCAGAGTGGACTCCATTTACAATTACCTTCTGTGTCCTGTTGTGCAGCCAATGTTTTACCTAGGCTACCACCCTGGGACCCACTCCCAGGCTGGTTAATTTGACTATTAATCTTTGTGTGGACTGTGTCAAATGCCTTGCTAAAGTCTAGGTAGGCCATGTCCACAGCCCCTCCCTGGTCTACTACTTTGGTCACCCAGTCAAAGAAATCTATTAGATTCTCTGACATGACCTTCCCACTTTGAACCCATGCTGCCTTGGGTCCCGTGCCCCACTGGCCTCTAGGTACTCAACTATTCTTTCCTTCAGAAGTGACTCCATCACTTTCCCTACCACAGAGATCAGACTGACAGGTCTGTAGTTCCCAGCCTCTGTCTTGGTCCCACTTTTGTGAAGGGGAATCACATCCGCCTTCCTCCAGTCCTCGGGTACCACACCATCCTCCCATGATTTATTAAAAAGAGTAGCCAGTGGTTTCACTAGTTCCTCCCTTAATTCTTTTAGAATTCTGGGGTGAATTCCATCAGGACCCATTGCTTTGTCCACCTTCAGTTTTAGGAGTTTTTCAGAACTCTTTCTTCTGTGAAAGGACTGGTATCGACCCCCCTATCAAGAGTGCTTCTGTTAACTGGATTAGGCACTTCCTCCTCTTTGTGAATACTGAGCAGAAATATTCGTTCAGTATCCCTGCTTTTTCACTGTCCCCCTCTGCCCACCCACCGTTCATTCTATTCAGCCTCACTATCCCTCCCTTTGTCTTTCTACGCTCGCTGATGTACCTATAAAAGGTTTTATCTCCTTTCTTAACTGAGTTGGCTATCTTTTCCTCAGTTTGACCTTTGCTATTCTGACTTCCCTCCCTGCTTCCTTCTGCCTTAACTGGTACAGCTCTCTGTCCTGCTCCTTGTGTGTTTTCTTATACTTCCAGAATGCTATCTTTTTCTTCCTGACTTTCACAGCCACCTCTTTTGAGAACCATAGTGGCTTTTTCTTTCGTTTTGATTTGTTTATTTGCTTCACACAAAGGCTTGTTGCCTCCGTGATGGCAGTTTTGATGATTCCCCATTGTTGCTCCACACCTCCTTCTAGAATGTTTGCTAGTGCTTTTCTGAGGCACTCTCCCATCTTGCCAAAGTCAGCCCTCCTGAAGTCCAGTACCCTCACTTTTGTATGGCTTGACTCTGTAGCTGAGTTTTACGTGAACCACACTGTTTGATGGTCACTTGTCCCCAGATGGCAACCCACTTCTAGATCTGAGATCCTCTCACTGCCCCCGTTTGAGAGTACGAGGTCTAAGACTGCTCCTCATGAGTGGGTTCTGAAACTAGCTGTCTGAGTCCTGCCACCTGTAGGGCATCAAGAATGGCTCTACTCTTGGATGTGGCTGCAGCAAATGTGCTCCAGTTAACATCTGGCATATTCAGGTCTCCCATCAACAGTATCTCCCCTTTCTCTGCCATTCTAAGAATGCCTTCTATCATATCCTTGTCCATTCCTTCCCCCTGACATGGGGGTTTGTACACAACCCCTGTGTAGATTGTGGTGCCCTTTCCAGTCTCCAAGGTGACCCACAGTGCCTCCTCTCCTCCTGTTTACTTTTTGTTCAATTGCTTTTATCCCTTCCTCTACATAGAGAGCTACTCCTCCCCTCTTCTCCCTCCCTGTCTCTCCTGTAGGTTATGTACCCTGGTATGTTAACATCCCAGTCATGGTTCTCTGTGTACCATGTTTCTGTGACTGCTACGATGTCCAGGCATCCTCTTCCATCAAGGTCACCAGCTCAGGGAGCTTGTTGCCCAGACTACGGGCATTGGTACTCATTACCCTCCATTTCCTGATGGCCTTACTCCCTTTTGCCCCATCCCTGTCCTTCTTGCCTTTGTCACTTTCTCCATTTAGCCCTGCCCTTCTCCCTATCGACACCTCTATGTTGGTGTTTGCCGCACTTACTACCGTGATGATCTAATGGATCTTTCATAATCAGATTTCTGACTACTTACAGTAGAACAAACTACTAGATAAGATACACTCTGGCTTCAGGCCATTTCGTTTTCACTACAACTGGTGTGCCCCATTAGGTGAGGGTAGGTCTGTGGGCACAGTCTACGTGGATTTATTCAAAGCCTTTGATTTAGTTGAACATAATACTTTACTCAACTGTTTAGCAAACATAGGGGTAGGGCAGGAACCCCTAAGATGGTTTGGTTCTTATTTGGAAGGCAGGTCTCAACTGATCTCTATTTCAGGATGCGACTCTGCCCTGTTGCCTATAGATAGGGGGGCTCCCCAGGGATTGGTTTTGGGACCTTTGTTATTCTTGGTGTATACGAATAACCTCCCCAACATAATACAACATTCACATATTCCACTATGTGCTGACGTTACAGTATTGGTGGGAGAAGGAATAAGCAAGCAGGAAGTGGAATCTAAACTCCAACATGACTTTGATTCAATCCAAGAGTGGTTTAGGAACCACTATTTACTTATGAATTTAAAAAAGACACAGTCTATGTTATTTAACATTGACAAGAAAAAAGTTAGTTAATTAGACTCATTCTTAATCAAGGCAGTTGACAGGTGCATTTTGACCCAAGTGCTAACTTATAAATACTTTGGTATCGAATTTGATCCTTGGTTAATTTTTGAAACTCACGTGGACACCCTTACTAAAAACATTAGTAGGAAATTGGGAGCACTAAGACATACCTCATATTGTTTAACTAGGAAAGCTCATATATTAGTGGCTAGTTGGCTGTTAGTGCCTTTGCTAGATTATGGAAGTCACATTTAAATAAATGGCTAAAAAAAGTCCTTATATAAATTAGACATGACTATCACAAAATTGTGAGATATGTTCTACGATGTGACTTGCAAACCCATCACTGTGTTTTATACCAGAACCTAGAATGGTACTTCCTTCAATATAAAAGAGAAATGGCATGGTCAGCCTACTTTATAAAATATTAAAAATGAACAAACCCCCAGCGTTTACTGGGTAAAATACAGTGGACCGACCATGGATTCAACTTGAAGAATACAAAATCAATGTATGTACCTAAAGGTAGAAATAGATTTGGGGAAATGACGTTTAGAGATAGATCTGCTAAAATATGGAATAATATTCCGCCTCGACTAAGGGACTTGAACTTATCAGTTGATTCTTTTAAGGTAAAAATGTTTAATGTTTCTCCTCATGTTTGCAGAAGTTATTAATGCTTGTAACAATGATTGTTATATGTTTTATGTTTGATATATCAATTATTTTATGTGTACTTTGAGTTGTAACTAAAGGACCACCTTGAAAACGGGGCCTTTTGGCCCTATGGTGTATTTTTTTGACAAATGATCTGCCTGTATAAAGATGTTTTACTACTACTATAAGTTCTTACAGACAAAATCCTCAGTCCTGAACTGGGGTTCTTGTCACCTCAATTGCCCGTTGGCATCCACTCCTTTGGTCCTCGAAGCTGCCTCACCAACCCCAACGCACTACTCTCCACTGTCATTGAGCACCAAATGACCTCCAGCAGCTCCAGCGTCCAGGGGTTTGACTTGTCTATTCTGGGGGTCTCCTTTGGCCTAGTGGAGATGTGCTTCTAAACTTTTCACTCCTCCAGTGCCAGCCTGTCCCTGCTGGGGGGCCTCCCCTGACCTAGAGAAAGTGCCTGTAGATATTGTGATGCCAGCTGGAGGGGTTCTGACAGTGCACTGGAGGGCTACTGGCGTGGTGGTGCTGGGGGTGAGGAGAGCCATCGTCTAACTGCAGGAATCCCTCACTTAATCGTAGAACATATCTCACAATTTTTTGATAAGTCACGTCTAATTCATGTAAGGACTTTTTTTGAGCCATTTAAATGTGACATCCATAATCCTTTACCCAAGTTGAATGCTCCTGATGCTGTACTGTCAGCATTGCTACTATGAATGACATTGTAACCTTACTGTATACTAGCTACCCACTATTCGAGTATTGTAAATAAAGTGTTTTGTTATTGTTGTCATTGTCACTGTTTGACGTGGAACCTTTGTAAAAGAGCTCTGAGCTCAAAGGTATGATCCGCATCCCTAAATGAATGAATAAATAAATAAATAAAATGTTTACATCTCCTTGGAGACAGATGCCCTGGAGATATAACCTATTCTAATTCCTAAGAATTTTGGTTCAAACACTGCAGCCATGCTCCAGTCTGGCAGTTTGCCAGATTTGTTTTAGTGGAGAGGGGGAGAGAGAGAGAGAAAGCAGTCACACCAAGTCAAGTTCTGGTATCATTGGGCCTCCAGCCAGTTTAGTTATTTTAAAATAAGTGAAGTGTTCTTACTGATTTAAGTTAGTTTCTCGCCTACTCTGCATTAGTTATGGATTATTACTTTACATTGGTCTTTCTGGTTCCTGTTCTGATTCCTGGGAACCAGAGAGTACCCTGCCTGGCTACCATTTTTTTTTTCCATTGGACTATTTTTTTCTTAAATTAACTACTTACTTTTCTTTTCTTAAGTGGTTTTGTTTTTTTCTTCTATTTTCAATACAGGAAACAAAGCAATTTAATGTTTTGTTGCTGTCTGTGCCTGCTTTCACCTTAATTAATTGCTTCCTGTTACAGGAAACCACAATTTGACTTTTGTCAGTTTTTTGAGACGAGACTTTTTTTTTTACACTGTTGGACTCTATTTTGAGTCTTTGGAAATCGTTTTGATTGTCTTACTAGGATCTCTTTAATTTGGCATGCCAGAGAGACCTGGGGGATCCATACGGTTACAAAATTGTAAAAATGGTTTTCAGCTGCTGGCAAAGGCAGACTGTGAGGTGTTCTGTTTGAAGTGCCTGGGTCCAGACCACGACTTTATTTACTGTGAGTCCTGTGTTGTTTTTTTGTCCTAAGACATTAAAGTAAAAGGTAAAAAAAAATAAAGGAAATTATTGCTTCTCAGTCTACCTCCTTGGCACCACAAAAATAATGAAAAGGCTCCTCTGGAGGAGTTCCCATTGATGGTGAAAAGCACACACCAGAAGGGCCTGTCTCCTCATGATCAGCAGCAGCATCTAATACTGTAAAGGGTGACAGGAAAAACAGCAATGCTGTCCTCAGTCTGTTTATGGCAAAAATAAAAATAATTGAGCCTGTGAGCACAGACTGGAAATGGTGCCCACTGAAAAGGGGAAAAAAAAATGTCACTGCCACTCTTCCTGAATGATGAGACAGAAAAATGCCCTCATCAAAGAACATTACAAAGTTGCAGAAATGTTTCCAGGCCATCCAGGCTCTGGGAAATTTTAATATTATGAATGTCACCTCCCCACCTCGTGCTCAAACCTGTCTACCTGTGGAAGAGGAGGAAGAGGGATACTATGGACAAGAGGAGGAAGGTGACCCCATGAAATTAGAGGGTGAACTTGAGCAAGACTTTGACTGTCCTCCAAGGCATAATAAGAACTGGTTCTTTTTTTGTCATTTGTCAGACAAATGCATGGTACTCTCAACATCCCCCTTTAAGAGATGGAGGAGGATAAGGAAGATGCTGAATGTATGGATATGATGGTGATAGCACTTGCAAGGAGGGTGCTGGTACCCTTACATAAATCACTCAAGAAGGCCATATCAAAAACCATCTCTGCACCTACTTCAACTGGAAAGAAAATAGGTGGACAGACTGGGTGGAATACTCCTGTGCCCACCCTGATCAGGAAGGTATAGTCCAGGCTACTGCTTTTTGAGAGAGAGCAAAAATCACCCTAGTCAATGTGATCTTTTTTGCTAGTGCAGTGGCGAGGATGGGCATATCCAATGTCAGGGTCAGAAAGCAACTTTCAATGGGTCACAGACAGGTTAATCTGAGAGAAATTGGTTACAAACACCTCCAGGCCTTTAAACTTAAGCAGGCTCAGTAGAGGAGAAGTCTGGTGCCTTGGGAATAAGTTGCTCACCAGCAACCATTGCTAAATAGAAACAGACTTTGACGGCAGATAAGGACTGCTTGGCCCACCTAGTCTGCCCATTTCCCTACCTACAGGATAAGCTGCAGATCCTAGTTAACCAACATCCTATTTCTTCTTAACCCCCCACAAGAATTGCCTTATGTCTGTCCCATGTATTCTTGAATTCTCCCACAGTTTTAGACACCACAACCTCCTCAGGAAGGCTGTTCCATGCATCCACCACCCTCTCTGTGAAATAATACTTCCTCACATTGCACCTGAACCGCCCCCTCGCTCTTTCTTTAATTTGTGTCCCCTTGTTCTTGCACATCTCTTTTTCTGAAAGATGCTACCCTTTTGGACTTTGTTGATTCCACTGAGGTACTTAAAAGTTTCTATCATGTCCCCCCTTTCTTCAAGGTTATACATATTAAGCTTCTTTATTCTCTCCTCGTATGGCTTCTCTTGAAGACTCTGCACTATTTTAGTTGCCCTCCTCTGGACTGCCTCTATCCTGTCTACGTCCTTGCGGAGATGGGGTCTCCAGAACTGGACGCAGTACTCCAGATGGGGTCTCACCAACTGTCTGTACAGAGGAATAACAACTTCATGTTTTCTTCTGGTGATGCCTCTCTCTATACTTCCCTGTATACCCCCAGCCCTCCCTACTGCCTTCTCACATTGCTTGCTAACCTTAAGGTCATCTGATATGATCACCCCAAGGTCCCTTACCATTTTTGTTGTTACTGCCCCCAAATTGTGTAATCTTCCCCCGGGTTTTTGTTTCCCAGGTACATTATTTTGCACTTCTTTGCATTGAATCCAAGCTGCCATACTTCTGACCATTCCTCCAACCTTGCCAAGTCCCTTCTCTTCCTTTCCACGCCTCCTTGTGTATCAACCCTGTTGGAGATCTTTGTGTCATCTGCAAAGAGGCATACTTTTCCTTCCAGTCCCTCTGCAACGTCACTTATAAAGACATTAAAAAGTATTGGACTCACTACTGAACCCTGCGGTACTCCACTAGTAACCCCTCTTTCTACAGAGTGGGCTCCATTTACAATTACCTTCTGTGTCCTGTTGTCCAGCCAGTGTTTTACCCAGGCTACCACCCTGGGACCCACTCCCAGGCTGTTTAATTTGATTATTAATCTTCTGTGTGGTACTGTGTCAAATGCCTTGCTAAAGTCTAGGTAGGCCATGTCCACAGCCCCTCCCTGGTCTACTACTTTGGGCACCCTGTCAAAAATATCAGATTTGTCTGACATGACCTTCCCGCTTTGAACCCAAGCTGCCGTGGGTCCTGTGCCCCACTGGCCTCTAGTTACTCAACAATTCTTTCCTTCAGAAGTGATTCCATCACTTTCCCTACCACAGAGGTCAAACTGATAGGTCTGTAGTTTCCTGCCTCTGTCTTGGTCCCACTTTTGTGAAGGGGAATCACATCCGCCTTCCTCCAGTCCTCAGGTACCACACCATCCTCCCATGATTTGTTCAAAAGGGTAGTCAGTGGTTTCACTAGTTCTCCCCTTAATTCTTTTAGAATTCTGGGGTGAATTCTATCAGGCCCCATTGCTTTGTCCACCTTCAGTTTTAGGAGTTCTTTCAGAACCCTTTCTTCTGTGAAAGGACTGGGATCGATCCCCCCACCCCATTAAGAGTGCTTCTGTTAATTTGATTAGGCATGCCCCCTCCTCTTTTGCGAATACTGAGCAGAAATATTCATTCAGTATCCCTGCTTTTTCACTGTTCCTCTGTGCCCACCCACCATCCATTCTGTTCAGCCTCACTATCCCTCCCTTTGTCTTTCTACACTCTCTGATGTACCTATAAAAGGTTTTATCCCCCTTCTTAACCGAGTTGGCTATCTTTTCCTCAGTTTGGGCCTTTGCTATTCTGACTTCCCTCCATGCTTCCTTCTGCCTTAATTGGTACAGCTCTCTGTTCTGCTTCTTCTGTGTTTCCTTATACTTCCTGAATGCTGTCTTTTTCTCTGTGACTTTCCCACCACCTCTTTTGAGAACCATGGTGGGTTTTTTTTCTTCGTTTTGATTTGTTTATTTGCTTGACACAAAGGCTTGTTGCCTCTGTGATGGCAGTTTTGATGTTTCCCCATTGTTGCTTCACCCCTCCTTCTAGCCTGTTTGCTAGTGCTTTTCTAAGGCACTCTCTCATCTTGCCAAAGTCAGCCCTCCTGAAGTCCAGTACCCTCACTTTTGTATGGCTTGATTCTGTAGCTAAGTTTATCGTGAACCCCACTGTTTGATGGTCACTTGTTCCCAGATGGCAACCCACTTCTAGATCTGAGATCCTCTCACTGTCTCCATTTGAGAGTACAAGGTCTAAGATTGCTCCCTCATGAGTGGGTTCTGAAATTAGCTGTCTGAGACATGCCACCTGTGGGGCATCGAGAATGGTCCTGCTCTTGGATGTGGCTACAGCAAATGTGCTCCAGTTAACATCTGGCATATTCAGGTCACTCATCAACAGTATCTCCCCTTTCTCTGCCATCCTAAGAATGCCTTCTATCATATCCTTGTCCATTCCTTCCCCCTGACATGGGGGTCTGTTTACAACCCTTGTGCAGATTGTAGTGCCATTTCCAGTCTCTAAGGTGACCCACAGTGCCTCCTCTCCTCCCTGTTTACTCTTTTGTTCAGTTGCTTTAATCCCTTCCTTTACATAGAGAGCTACCCTTCTCCCCTCACTGTCTCTCCTGTAGGTTATGTACCCTGGTATGTTAACATCCCAGTCATGGTTCTCTGTGTACCATGTTTCTGTGACTGCTACGATGTCCAGGCATCCCTCTTCCATCAAGGCCACCAGCTCAGGGAGCATGTTGCCCAGACTATTGGCATTGGTACTCATTACCCTCCGTTTTCTGATGGCCTTACTCCTTTTTGCCCCATCCCTGTCCTTATTGCCTTTGTCACTTTCTCCATTTACCCCAGCCCTTCTCCCTATTGAGATGTCTGTCTTGGTGTTTATCTCACTTACTACCGTTACTTTTTTTTGGGGGGGGGCTAGGATTTCCCTGTTCTTTTCCAGTGCCTTCCCCCTTGGCTAGTTTAAATGCTTGCCAATGAAGCATTTAAACCTATCACCTAGGATCCTGGTTCCCCTCCTGGACAGATGCAGCCCATCATGCCAGTATAGGCCTGCATCGCTCCAGGTGGACCCCCAGTTCCCAATGAAGCCAAATCCCTGAGATCTGCACCAATTTTTCAACCACTGATTGACTCCCATAGTGTGGAGCACCCTAGCCTCACTTATGCCATAGACAGGCAGCACCTCCGAGAAGGTTACAGTGCTTGCTACTTGTCTAAGACCCCAACTCCACAAACTCTTCCTGCACTGCTCTAATTACTTTCTTAGCCAGGTCCTTTGTCCCTAGGTGGACAATGACATCCAGCTCCCTCCCCTGTGCAGCTGCTCCGGCGATCCTGAGAATTCACTCCCTGTCCATCCAAGCCATGGCGTCAGGCAGGCACCTTACCTCCCTCTCCCCTTCCTCCCCCAGTTCTACCTTCCTAACAGTGGAGTCCCCCACCAGGAGTTGTTTCCTTCCCCTGTGGGGTCCCATGCCACCCTCCTGTGGGTCTCTCTTGTGGAGGTTCTGCGTGTCCTCCTTGGTCTCCACTGCGGGTGCCTCCATAGAGGAACCACACTTTGCCAGAATAGTATAGGAACTGTGGAGAGGTACAACTGGAGGGATGCGCCTCTGTTCCACCACCCTCACCCTCCCTGAGCCCACTGTGGTCCAACCGCTCCTCTTTCTTGGCAATGGCAGTGGCCCTGGTGGTCCCTGGATGGAAGAGGAGGTCCCACAAATCCTGTCCAACTCAGCCTGGAGATGAGAAACCTCCTCTCTCAGCCCAGAGAGGTGCCTGCAGATGGGACAACACTGCATCCTCCAAAACGTCTCCTGGAAGACTGCTGCTCCATAGCCAGTGCACTGCACCACTCCCATCATGTCTTATTTCTGGCCCCTTCACTGTTGTTTGGAATCCTTACTCTTTCCTTTTTTTTTCTTTCTTTTTCTTCTCTCCCTACTTACATACTGCCTCTGTGCCCTTTAAGCTCCTGATCATCCTGTTCTGAGACAAGAAGATCCTATATTTCTCAGTAGGCCCCTTGCTCAGAGGCAGACCTCCAGCAGCTGGTGGGGGGGGCTGGAGAGCTACACTTGCCCTTCTAGGATGGTGAGACTTTGGTGGCTCTGTGATTACTCACTTCCTGCTCCCAAACAGGAAGTTCCTGTTGTCAGTCAAATCCTGTTGCCTATAAAAGCAGAACCAGCTTTGGGTGGGAGGAAAGGAGGCAATATAGTCCCAGTAGAGAAGTCCAGTCACACAGCACTCCTTCCTGCTGGTGTTCTCTACCAAGTCTCTACTGCTTGTGTTAAAACCACTGCTTCAGATACAAAAGCCAAAGCATCAAGGGGTTGGGGCAAAATTGTTCGTCCTACTGCAGACGTGGAAGCTTGAGTGGATGGATGGCCAACCCAAGTACTCTTGGATAATGGCTCCCAAATCACTATAGTGATCAAAGATTATTATGATAAGTATCTGTCTTACAAAAATTTGGAGCCTTTGGAAGGCTTGGATATGTGGGCTCTCACTCTAGCTTCTTACCCCCATCTGGGCCTGATTTGTGTCTGGATTTCCTCACTGGTGAACACTGTCAGAACTCCCACTGCTGTGGAGATGTGCCTTGCTGTGCTCACAGCTGAATATGCACAAAAAGATTCTGATCACTGTAGGAACCAATGCTTATATGTTCCTCTGCCTCTTTCAGTTGTGCAAAGAGTTTGAAGTCTGACAAGGAAAAGTCTCAGTGACCCTCCATGGACTTGTCAGACAAGTTTTCAGTCACAAAGCCACTGTCCTACCTGAGGATGAATCTGTGGGGACTGTTTGGTGCCAAGAGCAATCTTAAGGGTTACCCACCAAAGCAGAGTGTGCCATCAAGGGAGTAGTGTGCCTAAAGAGATCCTGACACAATCAGCTGCTAATGTTGGCTAGCCCAGAGGAAGATGGTTTGCCAGAAGAGCTTGTAGTCAAACCTAGCATATTACCCACTGAAGCTCATGCATATGTCAGACAAGTAACGGTTCATGTGATAAATGTAATTGACCACCCAGTGGCCATCTGAAGACAGGATGGACCATTGCCAGGGCCTGTTGTGCTAATCTACCCACGCAGCCTCAAAAGAGAGAGACTGCAACTCCAGGCCAATTAGATCCTTTACTGTGCGGGTTTGGAGATCCCTTTTTGCCCACAGAGTGTCAGAACAGAATTTGAAGGAAGCTGACCCAGCGGACTGAAGTTTTCTCTGTGAAGGAATAGAATGTTTGGTGTGGCAAGGGTATACAGCATCAAATTCGTGTCATGGATGAGAGGCCTTTTCAGGAAGGGTCGCGATAACTGGCCCCCACCAACACAAATGATGTTCAGCAGCACCTGCAGGAGATGCTAACTGCAGGCATAATTCAGGAATCTAGGAGCCCCTATGCATCACCAGTTGTAGTTATCAGAAAGAAGAGTGGGGCTGTCAGAATGTGTGTGGACTACCGGACTCTAAACAAAAGAACTCTACCTGACTAGTGCACTATGCCACAAGTGTAGAATGCCTTAGACTGGTTAAACGGAAGTCAGTGGTTCAGTGAGATGGATTTCAGATCTGGTTACTATCAAATCCCCATGGCTGAGCAAGAAAGATGCATTTGACTGTCCTCTGGGGTTCTATGAGTTCCTCCAAATGCTGGAAAGGATCTCAGGGGAACCAGTCACTTTCCAGTGGCAGATGGAGAGAGCAATGGGTGACATGGACCTTTTGGAATGCCTTGTGTACTTGGATGACGTTATCGTATTTGGGAAAACCCTGGGAGAACATGAAGCCTGGCTATTCAAAAGTGCTTGACGGACTCAAAGAGTATGGTCTGAAGCTGTCCATTAAGTGCCAGTTCCTTAGGACCTCAGTCAAGTATGTGAGTCACATTGTGTCCCAAGATGGCATCCGTAACAATCTTGCCTATGTCAGGCCATCACAGCCATGCCAAAACCCACCCGGCTGAGAGAACTGCAGAGTTTATTGGGATTCTTCAGCAATTACTGCAGGTTCATTAAAGACTACACGAAGATGATCAAGCCCCTGCAGGAGCTGACCCAAGAGTATCTTCCTGCAAACCAGAAAAACAAGAGGGTGCCACAGCACAGTCCTGAAAAAGTTTTCTACAGAGTGTATGAACTGTTTGGTCCCAGATGGACACGAACATGTGATAAAGCATTTGAAGAGATAATCAGACAGTTGACCAGTGCCCCGTGTTGGCCTATGCAGACCCCAGAAAGCCATATGTGGTGTACACAGTTGCCAACCTCAGTGGTTTAGGAACAGTGTTATATCAAGAACACCCACAAGGACTCTGACCAATAGCTTATGCCAGTTGCAGTTTATAACCATCTTAAAGAAATGATCTGGTCCACGAGTCGGAGTTTCTAGCACTCAGATGGGCAATTGTGGATCAGTTCCACCACTACCTGTATGGGGCTCACACCATAGTCTGCACTGACAACCCTTCACCTATGTGCAAACAACAGCAAAACTGGGTGCTGCAGGCCATCGTTGGGTGTCAGCCCTCTCAGCACATGATTACTGTGTTGGGTATTGCCCCAGAAAAAAACATTGATGCTGACATGCTGTCCAGAATCCCCCCTCCTGGAGTGCCAGGGTCAAAGTGGATCCAAATCTGAGACTAACATTCAAGCTTTGTACAGAAGATATGACTTGGAAGAATTTACAAACTTGAGTAAACCACCTTCTCTGGTGGACAGCTTAGGAGCCTTGTAAAACTGCATACATGTGGCCTATTGTAATGTTGTGTCCCTCAGTAAGTCTACTTTGCCACAAATGAGCCTGCATGACTGGAGAAAAGAGGAAATGGAGGACCTTGCAATCCAAGATATTGGTTAAATTCTGCAGTGAGAGAGAAACCCAGAATTTGTTAGAATGAATCATCCTAACACCTCCCTGCTACTGAGAGAGTGGAGCAAGTTGAAAGTGCATGAAGGTGTGATTTACACAGAGATACAGAACAATGATGGGCAAGCCTAAAACAGTTGTTACCACCAGTCAAGGTCAGAAAACTGACCCTCAGAGCTCTGCGTGATGAGTTGGGACACTTGAGCATTGACAGAACATTGTGCGTCCAGCAGAAAATGCTGCCCACCTCAGCAGCCCCTTTGGTGAACATTACCTCAAGTGCTCCCATTGACTTGGTTTGCATTGACTTTTTGAGCTTGGAACCAGACAAGAAGAACATTGCCAACATCCTGGTGGTGACAGACTACTACTCCTGGTATGCCTACACATTTCCTGCAAAGGACCAAAAGGCCACAACTGTAGCAAAGATTATGATTGAAAAGTACTTTGTTGATTGTGGCCCACCAAAGAGAATTCATTCCAACCAGGGTTGGAATTTTGAAAGTTGGCTGATCAAGGAGTTGTTGTCTCTCTGGGGGATTAGAAAGCTATGGACCATCCTCTACCACCCTCAAGGTGATCCTTAACCAGAAAGTTTCAATAGAACCTTGATAAATATGTTGGGCATGTTGGACCCTTGGAAAAAATCTAATTGGGGTCAACAAGTGAGCATGCTCATGCATACAGTTGCACTCACAGTGGCACCATGGGTTAATCCCATGTTTGCTCATGTTTGGAAGGGAGGATAGGCTCCCAGTGGACCTTGCATTTGGAGTGTCATCTGACGGAGACAATCTCGAGACTTACACCAGATATGTTCAAAGACTAAAAGAGCAATCGGATGATGCCTACAGGCTGGCTGCAGAATTGTTTACCAAGAGAAACTGCAAACAAAACCAGATACGATGCACGAATCAGAGCTCATGAGTTACTCCCGGGAGACACTGTCTTGGTTCAGAACTTGGGGTTTCTGGAAAGCATAATATTGCAGATCAGTGGGAGAACATCCCCTATCAATGTACCAGAGTTTGCCCAGAGAGGGATCACCATAGAAGCAAAACTTTGCATCGCAACCATTTGCTCTCCATTGGACAATTCCAGAGGTTCTCACAACCACAGAAACCACCCTTGTCAGCCTGCAACCAACTGGATAATTGCCCATTCATGTCTCCAGAAAGGCCTTTGCCTAAGCTAACACCCAATGCAACAGATTCATCTGATGAAGATGACCTTGTTCGGTACTATTGCACTGTGGACATTCCCCATCATTTAAATGCTTCCAGTGTCTGGTGGATGCCAAATACCCCACCCACACAGTTAAACTCAGATGTAGAACCTTTTGAATCCCCAGTCAGACCAGCTTCCCCCTGAACTAGAGCACGAGGAAGATAATGTACAGTCCGATCAAGAGCCAGATGTTGCAACTGAACCATCTCATTCTGAGGAACCTCATTCCCTGCCCGGGGGGGGGGGGGAGCAAGCACCCTCAGTTGCTCAGGAACCAGTAGAGGTCCCATTGTGATGCTCCGAAAGACCTCTAAGACCCATTTTGAAGCACAATTTCAACACTCCTGGTGCCCCAGCTGACCTGCCTCTTCATGTGCTGCATCATGGAATATATATTACACTCCAATCCATGCCCACATATTGTGATCAGTAGCCCTAGGTTATAATGTGATGATGCAGAGCACTGGAAATGTTGGTCGGATAGGACCCAATTGTCTGTTTAGAAATGTTGCTGAAATTGTTGTTAATTCTGAACCTGTTTATATTATTATGCTGTTATGGACTCTGTGACTAGCATAGCTATGAAGCTTTTGTCTAGGTAGAACTGTTACTTGTTGTTGTTTGTGCTTTTCAGATATGCACTCGATGGAACTTGTGGAACTGCCGGGATGACAGTTCATGAACTGGTGGGGAGTGCAATCTCCTCCTCGGGATTAGGGCATACCTGAACCACTGCTGCTGCTGCCCTTCTGAGGGTCCTGGAACTTCTGCTAATGCTGCTGGCTCTCTCACGCTCGACCGCATGTGTGGTGACGGAAGAGAGGGCGTGACAGCAAGGATGTCCCTGGCACCTTCTGTACCTTTACAAGCAGCAGCAGCTTTGGCCACATTCTTCAGTCCTGCTCCCCCATTCTGGCTGAGGGAACTGGAAACATCCAAGCCTTCATGTCTGTACCTTCAATGCACTTACACCACAAGGATAAGAAACCATCTTCTTGAGTGGGAGTGCATGCTGCAAAGGGGCTCCTGCCCAGTGCTTCCACTTTACTGACTCCAGCTAGCTATGACTGATGGACCCGCCACACTGTGGCCATCCCCCCACTGACCGTACAATAGCCCAGGAGGGCTGACACAAATTCCTGGGGCCGGCACAAACTTGGGCAGGCAGGAAAATAAAAGACTTCAGAGCAAAGACTCCATCCAGAATATGACCATGGCCATGGTGATGACCCTGTAAGCCATCCAGTCGGAGGGCTAGAAAGCCCAAGAAAACAAAGCAAAGGATTGTGGGGCATATGATGCAATCTGACCCTCCCCACTGTACTGGCAGGCTACCGAGATTAGTCAGAGGGCAGGACAGAAGGACTGATGGACAGCCCTGCCAGCATTCCTGCAAGCTCTCATCAAGGTTCATTCAGTAGACTCACGGTGAGCCTTATCCTGGGATTACATTGTTCAGAGACTGTGTGAGAAGTGCCCCTGTGGGAAGCAGTTGCCGAGAGTGTGAGCCTGTGGGCCATTGCTGCATACCAAAGCTGTTGAGCTGTACCAAGAGGGGACAGAGACCTGCATCCTTCCCAGGTTGCTCTGGAGGCAGTTAAGGCCCCTCCTAGCCCTTATCTAGTGGGGTGGACCATGGAACTGTGAACCATGGGGTGTGTGCCCTGAGTACATGGGTACTTTCAAACCGGAGGGGAGTCAGACTGTGGGAGTTGCTCCTGGGGTCTGGTCTCACTGGGAACTAAGAAGCTGCTGTACAGTGCTCCTGTGTCTTGAGAGCTGAGACAGAAGGGCTGGTCCCTGAGAGGTGTGAGCCAGAAGGGCTATGCTGCAGAATGTCTGAGAGAGTCCAAAATGTTTCATCCCCAGGTCACTAGGGCCTGTTCCTGATTGTTGACTGATCTGCTGCTGTGTGCTGTTCCCTGCCTTAACTGAACTTCTGCATTCTTGGGCCATGTGACTGCTGGCATTGCTGGCTGGGGCTTTTGTACAGTTCAAATTTTGGATTACCATTACTGCTTTGGATTACAGTTATGTTGCAAGCACTTTCCTGTTGGATGTCAAGTTCTTTTAATTGTTCTAGCACACTATGGCGTGTTGGGAGTTAAATTGCAAGCTTGCTCATTTTTTTTTAATACCAGAAGAGACGCACTAAGCTGAAAGCTTGTTTACAGGTGTGACCTGGAAGCACAAAGAAGTTAAGTGACTTGCTCAGGGTCACACAGTATGCAAGTGGGGGCTGTGGGATTCAAACCCGGGTCTCCAGGTTTGCAGCTCAGAGCCTTAAACCACTGTGCTATACTGCCTCCTAGTGCCTCATCAAGTGCATCACCAAATAAATCCTGGGCAGTGTAGCTACTAGGCCTGCACTGGTACTCTAGTGCAGTTCCTGGGTACCCTGAGTCATTGGTTATTGTGTCATACTTGAAACTGTAGTTTTACTACTGCTACAACTGAAGAGTTACTGCACCCTGCTTAGTACAATTAAGCAATAAGGCATGACAGGGTGTGGTATATTGTGGGATATCGTCACGCCGCGGGTGGTTGGGTACGAGGCCGCAGGCCGAGTGCATCCAACCATCCAAGAAGTGACGATATCCCATGATATGCCACAGCCTGGAGTGTCTTATTGCTATTATGAACTGGATCCCACATAAAAAAAAATGTTTTAAATTGTTTTAGTATTACATTTTCTAATGTGTAGGGATACATTGATAAAATATAGTTCATTTAAGTTTTGCTGTGGGCAGCAGGTGTCCTCCTTGTAATGCTTTGGTAGTTAAATGAGTTTTTCTTTCATTTGTTTTGTGTAAAGTTGTAGTTGCTTTCTTTTGAGAGTGAAAAGGTTTTGCATCCCGAGTAAGAAGTGGCAGCGGCAACCCAGTGCAGTCATGAATGCTGCAAAATGACTTATTTTAATGGCTGCTATCCGAGCATAAAAATCTGTTTCTAAGTTCACGTTGATGTTGAAAAACTAGTTTATTGTGTGAAACGAGGCTTATTTTAGCTGGAAACTGCTTTTGAAAACTACAGCCGTGATTGTGAGCATGCGCATTAGCCTCTGACACAGATGTGGGTGCTCGTCGTTGCAGCTTTAGTTTTCGAATAGCAGTTTCCAGGTTAAAATAAGCCTTGTTTCAAGTAATAAATAGGGCTGCAAGTTCGGTTGTACCAAATTTGAAAAAAGGTCGAACCTCCATTGTTCTCCATAGTCTGCCCTTGGTAGAACGTCACCCCCAAAGATGCGAACTTTGGTTCGCCTGTAGAAACTGCTAAAACAGTACTTAACAGTAGTACGCACATACCAGATGCTGGACTGCACTGCTGTGCATGCTCCTTCACTGTCTCTCTGATGTAGCACACATGATGCTGCTCGTAGCACGCAGGCACCAGTTGAGACTCTCAAAAGAGGTGGAGACGGAGAGACCGTGGAGAAGGAGGACCGTGGGGAAGGGAGGGAACATGCTAGATGGGAAATGATGTTTCAGTCAGTTCATGTTTTTGTCCCTCAGCAAGTCAGTCAGCTATTGGAGTGGGTCACAGATACCCACGTGAGTCACAGTACTGGAGTTACTCGCTGCAGTGTGTGCAGCACATTTCTGAAGCAGCACTGAATGAGAGTGGTTGTTGTGAACTTTGTGTACTACTGTGTCGTCTGTCTATATCTGGCATTCAGCGTGGCAGTGGATCAGTTAAAAAATTAAAACATCTATTTCAAACAACATGAAGTCTTGCTATATTATGACAGTAGCAGTTTGTCCCACCACTAGAACTGCTCCGGAGGTGAAATAGTTAATTCCAATCCAAAATGGAACTTTGAGCATGAGCTCTAAGAAGCAGCTCTGTCTGTGTAATTTCAAACCTGAACTGTCAGATTCTTTACTCCGCCTCAGTGAACAGTCGCTCTGGAGATTTCTCCTTCTGCTCGGTTCATTTCTCGGTTTAAACAGTGTTTTCTCGGTCTGATTCAACCGAGAATAGTTTTATTTTAACCGCAAAACCGTTCGGTTCAAGCTCTGTCTGTGGTATCGTAAGTAATTTTAAAGTGTTTGTCTGTGTGGAACTTGTAAGTTTATCGGTTCGGTTTTGAACCGATCAGCCAGGTTAAAAACTTATTAACTTTAAAGTTTATCATTTGAGCAGTTCCGTTCTTATCGGTTCTAAAAACGGATTTATTACCTTTTTTCATCTTGACACGTGTTAGGGAACCGATATGGTGTTTTGCTCTAACTGCCGCTCAAAGGCAAGTTTTTCTGGTTAGACTGGCATTATGTCTGAGAAACCCAAAAGAAAACTGGGCCCATTGGGTTTCAACACTGTGATGTCTGTGGGGAAGTCTTTGCCAAGGCTGACCCACACACCACATGTGTTTATTGTCTGGGGTTTGACCACCTCCAGTCAGACTACCAGATATGTAAGAATTTCCCTGCAGCCACCCTGGAAAAGAGATTGGGCAGGCTCAGGGAACGAGAGGCCAAAAAGTCCGCTGACCCGGATGGCCAGCCCGGTTCGGTGCCAACCGAACTGGAGGGAGTGCCCTCTGACCAGGGCGAGACTTCCTCGGGCAAAAGAAAAGCTGGTTCTGAGGAACCACTTCCAGTGAAGAAAACAAGAAAGTCAGCAGGTTTGGAGTCAAAACCCTTCTCCAACTGCTGCAGAGATAGCAAAAGCCATCCAAATTGTCCAGTCACTGTCTCAGGTTCGTCCGAACTGCCACTATCTGGCAAAGGTCGGTTCGTCCGGTTCCAGTGGTTCAGAAATATGATGTTGAGGAGTTTTATGAACCAGAGGAGGAGGATGATTATGAACAGTATGAATGTGGCTGGGAAGGTCTGGGTGTGCCCATTGAACCGGACATCTCCCAGACAGACCTTTAGAATCTCCCCTATGCTATCTGAGTCCCCATCTCATTTTATGTTTTACAAAAAGTTGTTGAAACCCTCCAGCTTCCCTTGGAAGAAGCTGTGGATGAGCAAGAGGAGCCTGATTTTGTAGAAATGATGGATATTCCAGAGTCTAGGAGATTGTCTATTCCTTTGCATAAGTCTTTTAGGAAGCAAACAATAAAAATTTAAAAACTCCTAATTCTGTGCCTCCTGTAGATAAAAGATGGACAGAGAGGTACACATTGTCAGGTCCTGATACAGAATTTCTTTCTCAGCAATGCAGTCATGTTGGGTAGTTCAGGCTGCAGCCTGTGATAAAGCTAATATTCCCTGGCTACATCCTCCTGACAAAGGATTCCAGGAAGATTGATGCCATGGCGAAAAAACAGTATATGGCAGCCTCCTTGGGACTCAGGCAAGCAAATTATATGGCTTATGTAGCTAGGTATCAGAAATCTAGATGGGACACTGTTATGGAATTAGCCAAACAAGCCCATGGCCAGCTGGCTAGTGAACTAGAACAGGTGGCTGCTGATGGCATTGAGGCTTCTAAGGTGCAGTTTCATGCTGCTGTGGATGTTAATGATGTTTCCTCTAGGGTCATGGCCACATCTGTAGCTTTTCGTAGGTTGGCCTGGCTCAGGTGTAGTAGCCTGTCACAGGATACCCAGACTAAGGCTATGGATTTTCCTGTGGTGGTAAATTCTCTGTTTGGGGAGCAGACAGAGAATTACATGAAAAAGATGGATGAATATAGGACTACTTACAAAAGTGCCCAAGCTAAGGAGTGGCAAGCCACTCCCCAGAGGCATACCCCCAGGGGTAGGGGTAGGCCTTTTCACAGGCCTTTTTATCAGACTCAGGCCTCCTCTGCTTATGCTCAGAGGGGCTTCTTCAGAGGCAGAGGCAGACGGGGGGTAGGCAGGCTGCTCCCACCCCTCAGCCTAAAGCACCTGTTAAGCAGGCACCCTGATGGGGTGCCCAGGGCCGATTCTCCTTTACCGGTAGGAGGCAGGTTGGCTTACTTCAGTTAGAACTGGGCGTCTTTAACCTCAGACAAGTGGGTTCTGGAAGTAGTAAGCCAGGGTCTGGTTCTCAGCTTCAAAAAGTTTCCCAAGATGAGAGCCAGGTTTTTTCTACCTGCAAGTTCTTCAGAGACCCTTGCTCTAGAAGCAAAGGTCTCAACCCTGTTGGCTCTCAGAGCAGTAGAAAGGGTTCCTCCCCTGCACCAGGGCAGGGGTCTGTATTCCAGATACTTCCTTACCCCAAAAAAGACAGGAGAATGGCGGCCCATATTAGACCTCAGATATCTGAACAAGCATCTTTTGAAACCAAAGTTCAAAATGGTAACTCTGGCAATGATTTTACCCTCCCTAAGGCCAGGGGACTGGTTAGCTTCCCTGGACCTCAAGGATGCCTATTTTCACGTCCTAATCAGAAGCTCCCCATCAAAGTATCTCAGATTGAACTACCCTCAGGTCATTACCAGTTCAGAGCAGTGCCCTTGAGCCTTACCTCTGCCCCAAGGGTATTCACAAAGTGTCTGGCAGTGGCAGTGGCTCACTTAAGGAGGCAAAGGTTGCTGTTTTCCCTATCTAGATGATTGGCTCATTGTGGGCCAGTCCCCAGAACAGGTAAAAATCTCACCTGCAAGTCACCCAGCAGCTTCTCACCTCCCTGGGCTTTCTGCTAAATCTACCAAAGTCGGTTCTGGAACCAGTCCAGGTACTCACCTTTATAGGGGCAGAATTGGACACAAAGCTAGCCAGAGCTTTTCTTCCCTTAGAAAGGGTAGGAATTTAGTGGCTCTGGCCTCCTTCTTCACTCTGCAGGTCTCTCGACCAGCAAGACACTTCTGCAGCTCCTGGGGCACATGGCTGCATCCACAGCTGTTGTGCAGGGAGCAAGATTTCAGATGAGAGCGTTCAGTTTCACTGAGAACCTATTGGTCTCAGAGAAGAGACTCCCTTTCCAAGTTGGTCCCAGTGACTCAAACCTTGATCCAGGCCCTCCAGTGGTGGCAGGATCAGAGCAATTTAAGATTGGGGGTCCCCTTCATTCCCCCTGCTCACAATTTGACTCTCACTACAGATGCTTCCCTTCTGGGTTGGGGAGCCCACATGGGCGACCTCTCCACTCAGGGAGTGTGGTCCTCCCAGGAATCTCTGCTCCACATCAACTTGCTGGAACTCAGAGCTGTCTTTTTAGCTCTTCAAGCGTTTTCTGCATCTGTCCACAACAAGGTGGTACAAGTCAGAACAGACAACACCACAACAATGTGGTACATCAACAAACAGGGGGGCACTCGGTCTTCAGCCTTGTGCACCGAGGCAATGAAGTTGTGGTCTCTGGCCTATTCCCTGAACACTTCCCTCATAGCAGTTCACCTTCTAGGGAAGGACAATGTCCTAGCGGATGCCCTCAGCAGGATTTCCCAGGGCCATCACGAATGGTCCCTGGATCCTCAAGTACTGGGGACAGTCTTTGCCAGATGGGGCACTCCTCAGATAGATCTTTTTGCAGCCCCAATCACCAACTTCCTCTATTCTGTTGCAGGCCACCAGTGTTGGGCTCAGTCCCCCTGGACGCCCTTCTCCTGGATTGGGAAGGGAAGTTTCTTTATGCTTTCCCCCCCTTCCCTCTCCTATTCAAAGTATTAGTCAAAATCAGATCTCAGCCTTGCAAAGTGATTCTGATTGCCCCGGATTGGGCCAGGCAGTCCTGGCACCCACTCCTTCTGTCACTGACAATCCATCTTCCCCTTTATCTTCCCAGGAATCACAATCTATTAACTTGTGCCCAGGGAAGAGTTTGGTATCCGGACCTCAAATCCCTCAACCTCAAGGCCTGGCTCTTGAGGAGTTAGAGTTTGCTGATTTACACCTCTCTCACGGTGTTCTTGAAATCAAGCTCCAGGAAGCTTCCACTAGGGCTACTTATAGTTCCAAATGGAAAAGGTTTTCCATTTGGTGTTCTGGAAAAAATATTTCCCCAGAATCTGCTGATTTGCCCATTGTATTAGATTACATGGTCCATCTTAATTCCTTGGGCCTCAGACCAGCTACCCTGAGAGTTCATTTGGCAGCTGTCTCTGCTTTTGTTTCAGCAGGAAAGTCGTCCCCTCTTTCCACTCACCCTGTGTTTTCCAAGTTTTTTAAGGGATTACTCCATACTGTCCACCCTTTCGGGAACCGGCCCCTGCCTGGGACCTTAATGTGTGCATTGCTCAGTTAATGCAACCCCCTTTTGAACCTCTGTTTTCTGCAGAGCTTAAGTATCTAACTTGGAAAACTGTTTTTCTGGTGCCTATCACTTCTGCTAGACGCATAAATGAGTTGCAAGCCTTATCAGTAGAAACTGACTTTATTTCTTTCCACAGGGATAAGGTAGTCCTTAGGACTAATAGGAAATTTTTACCTAAGGTGGTTTCAGATTTCCATCTTAACCAATCTATCTCCCTTCCAGTATTTTTTACTGATCACTCCTCTTCTGGTGAGAGGAGGTTGCACAGCCTGGATGTTAAGAGGGCTCTTAGTTACTATATAGAGCGTACCAAAGGTCACAGGTTCGAATCCCTCCAACTTTTCCTCACCTATGGTGAAGTTGGGAAAGGCAAACCTGCCACTAAGAGATCAATTGCCAGGTGGATTGTCTCTTGTATCCAATTTTGTTATCAGAAAATGGGCAGAGATCCCACCTCTGGCTTGAGGGCTCATTCTACCAGAGGTACAGCCGCACCTCTAGCTGCTGCCAGAGACATCCCTTTATTAGAGATATGCCAGGCTGCTACTTGGAAAACGGTTCACACTTTCACCAAGCATTACTCCCTGGATGTCCAGGCCAGGAGAGATGCTCGGTTTGGCACAGCTGTTCTTCAGAGCCTATTCCCTAAGTAGGTTCTGCCCCTCCTCCATGGAGGTACTGCTGTGTAGTCTGCTACTGTCATAATATAGCAAGACTTCATGTTGTTTGAAGAAAAATTACTCACCTTAGTAATGTGTTTCTTCTAATGGAGTCTTGCTATATTATATCCTCCCAACCTGCCCCTCTCAGAACCTCCTACTTGGGTGGGGTGCGGGCAACTTATGTGGGCACTATTTTATGCCCTTTAACGTTTCTTCCCTTTGGGGTTTGGGGTGTGTTTTATTATCCTGTTGTTTTATTCTCATGTTGTTAAAATTGTATTAGTAGTTCTGGTCCCCTGACTTGAGTCTTGGGTGTTGGGACCAGCAATGGTTTTAATATTTAGGTAGCCATTTGGCTAGTGTAGGTTACAACTTCCACACAGACCTTAGTGAGTTTTGCTCGTAAAGATCTGACAGTTCAGGTTTGAAATTACACAGACAGAGCTGCTTCTTAGAGCTCGTGCTCAAAGTTCCATTTGGAATGGAATTAACTATTTCACCTCCAGAGCAGTTCTAGTGGTGGGACAAACTGCTACTGTCACAATATAGCAAGACTGCATTAGAAGAAACAACATTACTAAGGTGAGTAATTTTTTCTTCTTCCCTCATCTCTTTTTGTGATAGCCAGCTGGATGAGCTGGCTTAGGCAGCTTTTGTTTTGGGAGGGAAGAAAAAGAAAACATTAAGCCTTAAAAAAAAAACAAAAAAAAACGAGCATACCTGTGCAGACAATATGTTGGTGGAGTGGTGTTGGTGTGACCTGACCGTATGTGTTGTGTGAAATTGTGGGTTTCTGAGGGCTGTCTGAAACTCTGATGCCAACATCACACACTGACTGAAGTGTGCACTATGCAGACTGTGCTGTTCTTTTAGTGTGTGTTAATTCAGATAAGTGTTAGAGGAGTGTGTACAGCAGCACACATTCACCAACCTGGCTAAAAACAGTCATTAAAAAAATTAGTCTCTCTGTTCTACAGGCTTACAGAACAAACAGGAAAAAAAATATTTGAAGAGCCTGGAAAGTATGAAACTAATATCCTTGTGCCTTACTACTTAAAGTACTTGACTCGATGCAGCAAGCAGTGCTGTATTTTCCTGTTTGGGAGTACATTTCCCTGTGTCTTACTAAAAGTACTTGACTTGACACAGCCATGAGTGGTAAAAAAAAAATAGCAGCACTTCGCAGGCAATCCAGGCAACAGTAACAACAGTACAGAAAATTCAGGACGTTGCAGGAGTAACCCGTCGTGGTACTCAAGAGGATGAGCACAAGGGCCATAATAGTGCGGCAGCCAGTTTTAGTAAGCAGAGTGATGAATGATGATGAGGAGGAGGAGGAGAAGACTGATGAGAGTGAGGGGGAAATCAGTGGAACAGATCCTGAGTTTGTAGTAAATAAGGCAGCAGTCAGTATGTCAAGTAGTAGGAGCTCTGGGGAGTGGGATGAAGAGGAAGAATACAGAGGCAGAAAAAGAACAAAAACAAGTTCTCGGAAGGATGGCTGTGGTGCTAAAAAAAACATTAATGATAGTGGGGCATAACTTGGAGAGTCAGACACTCACACATGCAGAGGAACAACAGAGGACAGAAGATGGACAGGCTTCACGAGGGGAAGAAAGAGATGCAGTTCAACCAGTCAGAGAGGTTGTGCATCTTCAAAATTACGTGCAGATGGGCATGGAAAGACCTCAGAGAGGTAGTGGAAATAGTAGTGGCTGTGGTGGTGGTGGTGGCAGTGGTAGTAATGAACCTATCCTCCCTATAAGCAGTAGTGCAACAAAATCTGTGAAATCCATTGTGTGGGATTTTTTCACATAAGATAAATTATCTGGCAGCCATGTGGTTTGCAAATTATGCAAAACAAAATTAAGTCATGGTAAAGTGGGTACTCGACTGGGAACATCAACAATGATAAGACATATGAACAAGTCTCACATTTATCAGTATCAAAAAGCACAAAAGGAGCATATAAACATTGTTGCACTTCTGCTCTCAGCTGAGGAGGATGAGATAATGGATGTTTACCAAGGTGATGAAGTAACTGATGTGGAGGTGAAGGGTGATGAAAGTCTTCCTTCCAGACAAAGTACAGCATCTTCTATTTCTCATTTCTTTATCCCTCTGACTCCACAACCACAGCCCAACTGGAGTCATTCATCCATGGCCACAGCATCCACCCCTCATGGTGGTAAAGGTCAAGGGAAGCAGCCCAGAAAATCAGGTGATAGCAGCAAGCATACTGGGCATCACATTTCTTTGAAAGACTGCTTTGAGCAGTCACAGAAATATAAGCCCAACAGGCCTGAGGCAAGGCGATTGACAAAGGCAATTGGGGAGATGATAGCCACTGACTTGCTTCCGTTCTCATTTGTGGCTAACCCAGGTTTTAAAGCACTCATGGAAATCGCTGTGCCAAAGTATCAGGTCCCCAGCTGGACCTATTTCTCCAGTGTTGCCATTCCAGATTTGTATGATGCTGTTCGGAAAAGCGTGTCTGATGCTCTGAAAGGTTCAGTGAACAAAAAGGTTCATGTCACGACAGATATGTGGACCAGTGGTCAGATGACTGACTATATGGCTGTGACTGGCTACTGGGTAAACTTTCCTCCCTCCACCGCCTCCTCCTCCTCCTCATCACCATCATTATCATCATCATCATCATGATCATGTGGTGGCACTGGTGACAGCAGCAGCAGCAGCAAGAAGCAAGGGACTTTCACAGTTCGAAGGCAGGCAGCTTTATGTATTTATGGTTTTGAAAAAGATCACAAAGTGGAACATCTTCTGGAGGGCCTCGAAGAAAAGTTTGCTGAGTGGCTGACTCCAAAGTCCTTGCAACCAGGGTTTATAGTGTCTGACAATGCTTCAAATATTGTGAAAGCAGTAAGGCTTGGTAAGTTTACACGTGTGCCATACTTTGCACACACTGTTAACTTGGTGGTAAAAGACTTCACCAGTGAGGACCAAAATGTGCAGAACTTGACTGCAGCTACCCACACTGTGTGCACTCACTTTAGTCATTCTGTGAAAGCCCGAAAGTTGTTGTGGCAGATTCAGATTGAAAACAGCCTCCCTCTCCACCAGATGATACAGGAAGTTCCAATCCGGTGGAATTCCACTTACTATATGATGCAAAGAATGCTTGAACAGCAGAAAGCCATCCATCAATATGCAGTCCAACATGGCATTGGGAAAGGAGATGTTAATATCAGCCCCAATCAGTGGCATCTGATGGAGAATCTTTGTATCCTTAAACCCTTTGAGGAGGCTACCTGAGTGGTGAACTCTGATGGTGCCGGACTAAGTCAGATCCTACCCTTAATTTCACTCATCAGGATGAGACTGCAGCATCTCGAGTCACAGTTCTTTGACAGTGATGACATCAATGCTGCATCACTTGTTGGAAAAATGATACAAATCTTCCTGGCTGATGAGCGCATTGTAAATATGTGCAAAGCAGAACATTACATTTTGGCCACACTTCTGGACCCTCGGTTTAAGGATACAATTGAGACATTCTCCAAACCACATGACTTTAAAGACCTGGAACACTATCGTGAACTGTTAATTGAGAAAAGCATGTATAGTTCAGAATAGTACATCATCAGTGCCCTTTTGGCAACATTCAAATTCTGACCAAAATCTGGTGGAGACAGAGGGAGCACAATCAGCTCTTGCTGTTGCTGCTGCCGCCACCACTACTGATGTTTTGGCTCATCAAACACAAACCAGAACTTCTGCTACACCACAAGAGGACGAACCAGTGTGGGACATTCTGTCAGACTTTGGTCTAATAAAGACAGCTGGCAAGGCTCAGGCGGCAATAGTGGTACCAGAAGTCCCTACTGCAAAGATGGTTAAGGATTATATGGAGGAGACTGTACATCTCACTGCAGGTGATGAACCATTGCTTTATTGGCAACAGAAAAAATTGATCTGGCCTTCTTTAACTGAGATCGCAATTGAATACCTCAGTTGCCCACCTGCCAGCACATAGTCAGAGAGAATTTTTAGTGCTGCTGGGACAATAGTGAATGACAAAAGAACATGTCTTTCCATGAAGAATGTAGAGAGGCTCACTTTTTTAAAAATGAACCTGCCTCAGTTCAAAAACATATACTGTCCCAAATTTATGCAGGGTGACAGCACACAGATGGCATCATGCCATGCTGCTGATGATGAACGACGATGATGGTGAAGGATTCTGTTGCCACTAGCCTTTCCAGCTGTCTTTCCTCCACTGGTGGGTCCCCCTGTCTCCTCCTCATCCTGGAGTTCCATTAATTTCAGAAACAAACATCCACTGCTGGTTCTCATGTGCCACTAAGGCCCAGTCTGACTAGCACCAGAAACTGAAGGACCACTGCATATGGCAGTTCAACTGAAATAACTACACATTGTCACACAGCTGTGTCTTCATCCATTTGTTTTATTGGATTTGTATTACAGAATACACACTCAATGAATACTTATTACTGACTGTTAACAAACAAAAACATTTATAAAATAAATAAATAATAAATAACTGTTTTTCTGGTTCAATTCCAGATGGGAATTTAATTTAAAAAATGTTTTGTTTTTTTTTGCTGTAAAATGTCAACTTTACAATACATTTCCAACTCCAGTGTTGCACCCAGTGACATCCAATGTTTTGATCTGAAGGAACCGTTCACCAGATAGAAACTGTTTTCATTATAACCTGTAAAATGAAAATAAAAAAAAATAGATTTTACAAAATGCTGTTCCCATACTGCACTAACTGACTATCATGACAATAAAAAAAAAAATCACTGATCTTACCCTAGCCCCCGTCCGAAACTCCAAGCCCTCCAAACCCCCTAGGACACTCCCTCTTACAAATACTATTCACCCTCCACTGTTAGACACCAAAACATGCACGTGACCTGGCATCATAAATGAACACAATTTGCAGATGGTATACTGTTATGGGTTTTTCAATTATTCTGAGTAAAGATGAGGAAGGGGCAGATGTTTGGGAGGGTGGGACAAATAAAGTAATACAGTATTGAAATAGTTACGTATCGGAGGTATAGGGTTCAGGGCAGGAGAGTGTGGTGGGTAATGTATTACTAACGTCGACCTGGTTACTCAGAATAACAGAAAGCCCCAAACTAATAACTACACAGACAAAATTTAAAGTAAAAACATAATCCACACAATATGGTAAAGCAAAACACTACACTGCCCCAGCATGTCGGCACCATGCCTTTCTCGGGGTGGGGGAGGGTCACTGAGGAAGGGAAGGTACAGAAGCGCTGGGGGAGTGTGGCATTTTGCTTTACCACATTGTGTGGATAAATACATTTTGTACTGTAAACTTCTGTCATGTACTTATTTGGTACTAAAGCAGCTGAAGCTATAGGTACCATGGGCGCCAGTTATTTTGAACTGGGCACTATTAGTACCTGAGTCTAACAGTGGGGGAAGATTTAAAATGATTGTAACAGGGTGTAGCTCAGGGGTTAACCCTTTGTGCTGCCTGTAACCAGATTTAAAAAGCTAAAGTTGTCAGGGATAAAGTACGAGTCATATATCATCCCTGACCTTTACTGCTTGTTAAATCTGTTTCAACACTAGTATTTTTAAACATCTGCTGGGTAACCAGGTGGTTCTATAATATATGAGCAGTAAGCCCATTCTACCTGGTTCTACTTAACTATAAAAAAATCCACATATTTTATTTTGCATGTTTGGGAATATACATCTAATACTAAGATTCTGACTTTAAGAATGGTAAGTTTTGCAAAGCTTTCGAGCACCGAGACAGAATCCTATGCACCAAAGCTTTGCAATACTTAATTGTACTTATACTATTCTTAGTACTACATGTACTTTCCCAAACAAAAAACAATATTTCTGTGGATTTCTTAATTAAGTAGAACCATGTAAACTTTTTTTTTTGCATTATATATTATAGAACTTTGTTATACCATGTAGAACCTGGTTTTACTTAGTAGAACTTGTTTTTTTACATAGTAGAACTAGTTTTATTTGGTAGAACCTGGTTCTACTTGGTAGAACTTGATTATAAATGGTAGAACCTGATTCTACTGGGTTCTACCTGGTAGAACCAGGTAGAACTTTTTTGGGTTCTACTCAGAAAGTTCACAAGGTGGAACTTTTTAAGGTTCGCGCAGCCCTAGTAATAAACTACATTTTCAACATCAATATGAACATAGAAACAGATTTTTATGTTTGGGTTATGGCCAGTAAAAAAAAGTGATTTCACTGTCAGAGACAAACAGGAGCGGCTGAGCACGGGGAAACGTTTGGACCAAACTGAGGTAAAAAAAAAACAAGCAGCCAAGCGAGACAGCCGTGATGGGTTGGGACTTATCCTTATTGATTTTTGTTTAGATTCAAACTGATTTTCGGTTAGGATACATGGATGCTGGTGGGGAAATGAAGAGATTGGATTTTTTTTATTAAGACGCACTCTCTCGTTATTTCTGTCAGCGTCTTTCATTCTGCTGCCTTCTGTTGTGGGCACAGCTGAAGAGAACAGTGCACGGAGAGTGAGGAGGCTGGTGGCCGGAGCTTTTTTTGAAGCCGTGATGATGTAGCCCGATATCATCATGGCTTTAAAGAGCTGTAGGCCAATCAGATTGCTGCATTTACGATCCCCAGTTCATAATTAAGCAATAAGGCATGACAGGGTGTGTGTTATTGTGTAATAATGTCACTCCTGGGGTGGGTTGAAGCACGAGGTGAAACTGAATGCTTCCACAACCCCAGGAGTGACGTTATCACAAATTATAAAGTGGGTTGGGAGTTTTCTGCGTCCTGATTGGCTAAAAGGTTTCTCTGGCCATGTCCTTACCAGGGCATATTTTGCCAAGTGGCACCTTTTTTAGCCAACCAGGACATAGTGCAGCCAAGATCCATGCCTGATGCAAGTTTTTTTTCCACTCTGGCTCAAGCAAGGACTCTTCAGCTGGTAACGGCAAAAACGTGGCCCCTCTCTCACACAAACACATGCTGCACTCTCGACTATCTCCTTATACGATGGCTTTTTCAAAAACTCCCAACACATTATACACATTTAATAGTCTTAATATCATTTCTTTCAATACTGGTAACTGTTCTCCCGGCCACTAATCCCCAGCTCTCCCATCGATCTTGGAACAGTGAAGGTCCACACCATACCCAGTCCTCTGGCTGCTTTTGGCGACTCCGATCTCTGGTGTCTGTCTTGTCCCCCGCCACCTGAAACAGCAGTTTTCCCCAACAGTGGCTTGCCTATCCAAGAGGCAAAATGGAAGAACAACACGCTCTCCTAAGCTGCGGCTTGCCTCTGAAAGACGTGTTTTCTTGGTTCTGTATAGTCCAGTGGTAACGCATTGATTCTGCCATTGTAGTACCATTGCTATTGGTCTCACAATGGATTTGTTTAAATCAAACCTTAATGCCCACTCCCTCCCCCCAGCCTGTAGCCTCCTATATGAACAGATCTAAGCCAGTGCCTCAGGCAATTACTCCTTGAAGAAAAAGAAGTATGGCTTGGAACCAGTCATAGCTTTCTTCCCACAGGGCCTGCATGATGCAAGAGATCATGTTTGCTTAGGCAAGGGGGTGGACGTTAGGCTTGACAACCCCAAGGAACACCACATCACCAGTTCATCAAGACTCCTAGGACTCAGGTTTCTTCCACCCTAATGTCTGTATTAACATATTTTTTTGCAGTAAATGTCCCTCCTTTTGTGATAGTGGAATCTTAACAAAATAGTGGAGCTATTTCAAATCCTGCATCACAAATCACTTAATAAGTGAAAGCCTACAGTGACATAATACTCGGGTGTTGCAATGCTACAGGTGAACATCCTAGCACAAGTAAATGATCTCTTACCTGGTACCTGTGGAGCCTGGGATAAGGGGGTCTCAGGGGAACAGCCAGTCGTACCTGTAAAACAAGAATGACAATAGGATCACAAAGGATCTGCAGCTCTTTATGAACTATGACGAACAGTGTAGAGTAAACAAACAAACAAAAAAAAAAGTACTTTATGTCAGGGCCCTCCTACACCTGGCCAATGTCCTGTCAGACCTGTAGATATGAAAGGAAAAATGAGCCAGTATGAAGAATAAAAGTACTAATCAGCTGGGTCAGTTGGTAAGGACCTGTAGAGGTTGAAAGAAAAGTGGGTTGTGTGTTTGGGGAAGGGGGATACCAGACCGGTACCACACCATCGACCTGGGTTTTAGGGCACAGGTCATAATCTGCACGACATACAGTAATAGCGCAGCAATACACTACACCATCCATACAGTGCAATATATTGCCCAGTGGCTTTTCTCTATGTTTTGCGGGGGCCCTGCTGCCCGAACCCCCCCAAATCCCTCCAACCTAAATAATCAACTCTGGGGAAGGGGTTGTAAAATGAAATTGCACAAAGAGAAAAATTATATGCGTTTGGGACCAGGATTCAATACCTGGTCCACAGACACACCGTCTCCATTGCTGCCTTAGGCTCATCCTATCGAGCCACGGCAGCTGCTCGGTGGACCCTCCTCCCAGCAGAGGACTTATCCTCTGCTAGGAAACAAAGACAGAGTGCACAACTGCGAGGAGACCATGTATCGGTTTTGCACCCTGTCGCTGTTCCCGACTGCACTGTCTCTGTTGTGCGGCTTTGACGTGTGCCATTCTACATAGAGACATTCTGCATACAGCAGACTGACCTGGTAGGGGTTTTAGAATGGACTTGGTCACTCAGAGCACGTCATGGGGGGAGGATTCAGTGTCTCTATGTCTGATCTCTCTTGGGGTTGGGGGGCCATGTTGCTCCACCCATCGACCAACACAGGGCAGGATGAAGACACCAGCTGTTATGCTCCTTGCACCATCGACAGGGCTCAGACCACCAGACTGGTACAGAGTCTTGGGATGGGGGGGGTTTGCCATGGCCAGTGAGAGTCTCTGAAAGGGGGGGGGATGGGGATGATAACCCTTCCCCTCCTGCCACCTCCCCCTTGAAGAAATCTGTGGCTGTACTGAATGATGGTCCATGTTTAGTCCCGGGGATGGTGGGTGATGTTGCTAGGTGGTTGGTGGCAGCATGGTGCAGCACCTGTAGTTATGGAGCCTCATGCCTGCAGCTGCTGTTTTTTCCCAATTTTCATGCCTGTCCACCTCTTCTGACACAGCGTGTAGTCTTGTCTGGCTGGCAGTATAGCCTAGAGGTTAGAGGAACGAGGTGTGAACAAGCTTAGTACATGCAGCAGGGCAGACCTGAGTTTGATTCTCACAACCTCCACTTGCATACTATGTGACTCTGAGCAAGTCACTTAGCCGCCCAGTGCTCTCAGGTCGCCCCTGAAAACAGGCAGTTGTGCCTAGTGGGCCTTACCCGGTTACAAAAGACTAAAATAAATTAAAATAAAATAAATAAATTGGCAAACCTCAGCATACACATCGGCCCAAGTATCTCTGAACTCTACCTCTCTGTAAGACAGCATTAAACCTGCTAGCAAGTTTATAAATCATTTAGCTGACCTTAGCAGACCCAAGTGACCCTCGGGCCAGTAGTATTTGCACACAGAGCACAATATTCCCCATTCATTGTTTTAGCGTTGTGAGCCACCACCCTATACTTTTCTACCACCACTCTATATTTGTACCACCACCTTATATTTTTTGCCACCACCCTAATTTATTTTTTAATAAAATCCTCCCAAATAGCTTTTTATCACCTTTCCTTATTGTGCTTTTACTCCTATTTTGATATCATTGCTCTGTACTTTACTAAAAAAACATGCATACTGCATATAGGAGCACACGTAACTGGTAAAGTAAAGAGCTACAATGAGCATTCAGTGACACATTTCCAAGGTGCAGTTGATGTAACCCCAGCAAGGTATATGGCACTGGACAGTTTCTTGTATCAAATCCTGTTAAACAGATACACTTCAATACATTTAACAAAACAGACAAAAAAAAGCTGGGCCAGGAACACCAGGAATCCAGTCAGATGCCCAGGTTGGTGCCCCAGTGGATCTCTTGCTCCATGTGGAGTAGGGGATCATGAGATATGGCAGTCTATACCGGTCCTTTATGGGTAGCCACATCCCCTAAACCAAAGATGCATATTGCACAGTGACACTGGATAGTGCTGGTGACACATCTGGCCTCAGATGTATCAAGGACTGGTGGAGAGAGGGCTGAACAGGCCCAGTGAACATGATGCATGGGGGAACGGCAGCACATAGGTGCTGTGGGAACCCCTTGGGCCACGTTGCTTCTTCCCCTACTGCCAGCTGTGCTCATCATCTCAGCAGCACCCTGGATCGGGTGCAGGTACACCCCCACCTACAACCCATCAAGGCACAAAGATGCGAGCATGGGCAAGGAGCAGGTGCACAGGAGCATGCAGCCAGGGCTGTGGATACCGCAAGTTACCCCAAAGGTGTCCATCCCATGTGTAGGGGACATCAGCATTTCCTGGCCCTTCATATATGTGGAGGGGCTGTGTGCCTGATGTAGACTGTGGACTAAATGACTAAGTGCTCAAGGTCACACAGTGAGTATTTAGCTCTATCGGTATGAACCTTCACTCTTCCAATTCCCAAGCCAGTGTTCTAACCCTAGATGATGCACCTACCCTATGGAATTCCCTCCTGCCTGGGGTGCAGGAAGCACCATCTATCAAGAGCTTCCGCATCAGGCTCAAAGCTCACCTGATCACATCCTCCAGATGCCGCTGCTAGGCTCCGGGGTCCCCCTGGGGCCATCTGAAGACCACTGCCCAACATTACCCCCTTATGTAATCTGCACTTCTCTTAGCAAACTGCACTATGAAAGTTGGTGCTCACCCTTCTCTGACATCCCGTATCTAGACACCCACTCTGCCAACCCCTATCCCCAACACAAATGCTGGCCGATCTCAGCATATTTAATCTGTTGTCTGTATCTTACAGTATAGTCTGTATCATACTGAATAATTTGTCACCTTTACTGTGTTATCAAGCTAATCTCAGCATATGTAACCAGCTGTCTGTACATTACTGTATAATCTGTATCTGTTGTTTAATTGCCATTTTTCTTGTGTTTTTCTACCTTTGCCATGTAATCCTGGGTCGCCCCTGAAAAAGGGACCCCCAGGGCCCAGTGGGCCTACCCGGTCACCAAAATTTAATAAATAAATAAATGATGCTGCCTCTTATAACAGTTTGTATAGGAGTCCCAAGGAATAATGCACTCTTGGTCCCAACTGACACCACCACAGCCCTGTATGTCCATTGGGAATCCTGGAAAGAATATGTCTCTTACCTTGCCGATCCAAGTCAGTGAGCTGCTCATTAAATAAGATTCTAATAGATGTCTGAAAAGGAAAAACTAAATGTAAGATTACAAAAACAACTAGATGACAGATTTAAACTATGTGCAAGTTATTAGTTGGAATTCCAGGTTCACAGTTTTGTGCTTAAACTACTAGGCTGTTTTTGTATTTATTAGTCTCGGAAGTACCTTTGAGTCATAGACTCATTTACAGAGGTTCCACATCAAGTAAATAAAGGACAATACAAACATATTTATCTAGAGTTTCACATGAAGTACGACAGTTAGCAGATGGAGAGTATTTTACTGTTTACAAAATACGTAGGAGACCGTGCAAGGTCAACAGTCTGATTTCCAAGAACATAATTTCACAGTAAGGTTGAAAGAACCCAGGATTGTTTCAGGGAAAGCAGTCCTTTCGTCAGAGTAATAGGAATAGTGCAACAAGTGCTGTTGTAGGTAGGGGCAGGGCCAGCAGAAGAGTTGAGATGATAAGGGTAGAACAGCAGAGTTTGTGAGGGAGAGAGGTGGAAGGGTGCAGTGGGGAGGGAAGGAAGGTGCTCAAGCCGGGAGGAAGATAGATACTCAAGCAGGGGGAGGCAGAAAAGGAAAGGGTAAATTGTTTAACCAGGAGACACACTAAGCTGAAGCTTGTTTCCAGGTGCGATCTGGGAGCACAAGGAAGTTAAGTAACTTGCTCAGGGTAACACAATATGCAAGTTGGGGCTGTGGAATTCAAACCCAGGTCTCCAGGTTTGCAGCTCAGAGCCTTAAACCACTGCACTATATTGCCTCCAGTTAGGGGACAGGGAGAAGGAGCAAGAGATATAAAGTAGGTTGGTGGAGGCAGAGCAAGTAGAAGAGCATGTGTTGGAGGGTTGGGTTAGGTGGCATGGATTAGCAGGACGGGTGGGCAGGAGGTGGCATGGGTTGTCAGGACAGGAGCAGGAGTAGAGGAGTGGGAGTCAGGGAGGGGGTGGCAGGTGGGTTAGCTAGAAAGAGAGTGGGTGGGTGAGAGAAGGAAAAGGCAAGGATGGGACAGGGAGGGGTCAGTTAACAGTCCAGTAGAGTAGGTGTGGGGGTGAGAAGGCGTGGAGATCAGGTGGAGGTAGGAGGGGCAACAGAGGAGGAGCGTGTTTGAGTAGGCAGGGGAACAAAAGAAACAGTAATAAGTAATTGAGGGTGTGTGCAAAGATTAAGATGGGGTGAGAGGAAGGTAGACCAGAAGGGGAGGTTAGGTGTAGCAATCACAAATACTGTCCCGTGCTAGTGGTGCTCTGATTTTGGCTTAAAAGGGCCAAGCCTGGTTGCATTTTGCAGCTCAGCACTGAGACTTTAGCCAAGTTGGTGCACTGTATTCGAAGGACCGTTACCCTTGGGATGTCCTATGGAAGGGGATTTTTAAGGTGAGGTCATTTAGGCCTCTGGTACGGCTTGCAGAGTCGGGAGTGTTTGAGGAGGTTCTGAACTCGAGGAGCGGCAAGACCCAGTAAGGATTTTTAAGCAAGCACGCAGGTTTGATAGAGGATGCGACCATCTAGGGTAAGCCAACCGCTTTGGGTATAAAGCTCGCAGGTGTGGGTTAAGCGGTGCTCCCATAGGACAAGTCTACATAATTTGTTTAGGGTTGTTTTTAATTCTTTCGAGTGCAGTGGGAGTTGCATCCCATGAACCACAAGACCATAGTCAATTATTGTCAGAACTGAGCTGGAGATAGCTAGTTTCAGGGCATCAGGAGTAAAACAATGCTTGTTTCTGTAGATTGGGCCTAATTTCACATTGCGCTCCTAGCTACCAGATCAATATGTAGTGTGTAGGACTGCGTTGAGTCTAGTGTTACTTCTAGGTATTTAAATTGGGTTACAGGTTCAGGGGGGAGCTTTGACTATTAATAATATGGGGTTGGTATTACCTGTGCCTGCTATGGGTCGATGAGAAGACCATAGTCTTGTTTTTTTTTGTAGTTTAGGAGTAGCCTAGAGTCCTGTAACCAATGTTCCACTGAGCAGAAGTCGGATTGCATATGGCGCTGCAACTCCACAGGGTCAGAGTGGGACGAGTATAGTACTGCGCCATCCACGTAGAGCAAGACGTGGTCAGTGACAGCCCAGGGGAGTGAATTGAAGAAGAGACTAAAAAGTAGAGGGCCCATGATTGAGCCTTGTGGTACTCCGGTGTTGATGCTTAGGGGGCTTGAGCAGACTTCATTAATTTTTGCTTTTTGTACTCTCCCTTGGAGGTAGCTCCTAACCCAGGCAGTGCATTCTGGGGAGAGGCCAATATAGGACAGTTGACGTATTAGCAGTTCATGGTTTACTGTGTCAAAGGCCTTGGTGAGGTCAATATAGGTAGCCCTCACCAAGAGCCCCCGGTATAGGGCACTGTGTATGTAGCTGGTGAATTCAAGGAGTATGGTAGCTGTACTATGTTGTTTGCAAAACCCATGCTGTTGCTTACATTGCATACGAACATGCTAATTGCCAGCAGAATAAGCCTTAAGGTCTGTCGAGTCTGCTCATGCCTCAGGACCCCAGTTGGGTACTGAGGCCTTCCCCTCTCCCCATCGCATTTCTGTTTCTCCTGTCGTCCATCCCGGCCCCCCTGGGCCAGGCCCACCTCTGTTTCATCCCCATTCTGTACCTGTCCCACCCTCTCTTGAACCCCTCCACTGTAGAAGCCAGAACCGTCTCACTAGGCAGTGCATTCCAGGGTTCCACCACCCTCTCAGTGAAATACCTCCTCCTCTTCCCCCCCCTCATCCTTCCAACTTCAAACCATACCCTCTGGTGATACCCTCCGCCTTTAATCTAAAGATCCCCACCTTGTTTACCCTTTTAATTCCCTTGAGGTACTTGAAGAACTCAATCATGTCCCCCCGGTCCCTCCTCTCATCCAATGAGAACAGGCCGAGCTCCTCCAGTCTCTCCTCATACGTCAAAGCCCACAGACCCCGTATCATCTTGGTTGCCTTCCTCTGGACTGTTTCCAGGAGCTGTATGTCCCTCCTCAGGTGCAGTCTCCAGAACTGCACACAGTACTCAAGGTGTGGTCTAACCAGAACATTGTACAGAGGCAGAATCACTTACCTACACCTTGAGGTGATCCCCCTTGTGATGCAGCCCAGCATCCTATTTGCCTTGACTGCCACCCTCCTGCACTGCTCAGAGTTATTCATACTTGCATCCACCAGAACCTCTAGGTCTTTTTCTCCTGCTGTGGCCTCCTACACCTCCCTCCCCGAGGGTGTACACGTGTTTAGGGTTCCCTCTCCCAAGATGTAACACCTTGCACTTGGAGGAGTTACAGTTTAATTTCCAGGTGCAAGCCCACCTATCCAGGGTCTCCAGGTCCCCTTGCAGGGCCACTCTCCCCTCCTCCCCCTCAACCACTGATCCAGCTTGGAGTCGTCAGCGAAGAGACTCATTTCACACTCTATACCCTCCTGAGATGTAAGCATTAAACAAGATCGGTCCCAGGACCGAGCCTTGTGGTACCCCACTAATGACCCCTCTAGGGGTTGAGATCTCCCCACTGACCACTACTCTCTGGGTGTGCTCAGCCAGCAAGTTTCCTATCCATCTGACCATCGGTGGGCCTACTCCCATCCCTCTCAGTTTCTCCAGTAGGCCTTTGTGAGGGACCGAGTCAGACGCCTTGCTGAAGTCCAAGAATAGCACATCCATAGGCTTTTCCCTGCCCAGTTCTGATGTTACCCATTCATAGAACTCCACAAGGTTAGTTTATCATGATCTACCTGGTAAAAACCCATGTTGGCAACTATCCTGACATCCTATCTCCTCCAAGAACCCCCCAAATGTTCCTTCAATATACTCTCCATTATTCTGCCCACCACTGACGTCAGACTGACAGGTCTATAGTTATTCATCACTCCCCAGAGATTTTTCCTTTTTAGGGCCTTAAGGGCATTCCACACCCGTTCAGTGGGGATTTCATCATCTGTCCCCCCCCCCCACTGGCTGATTTATCCCGATGTGAAACCACTGGGGTACCCATCCCTCCCAGCTTTTCCTTGTCTGTTGCTCTGCCATTCCTGCCCCCTGTCCCTTCTAACTCCGACGGATCCCGCTTTGTAAGTTTCCCATCCCCCTCCCTAGTGAACACGGAGGCAAAGTACTAATTTAGGACCTCCACCTGGCCCTCACCTCCTCCACCCACCCTCCTTCTGTTCTCAATCTGCCAATCTGGCCCTTGGTCTTTCTCCACTCCCCAGTATACCTAAAGAACCCCTTTTTCCTTCCCCGTATCCCCTGTGCCAGCCGCTGGTCCTTACTGGACTTGCCCCCCCACCCTTACCATCTGGGTGGCTTGTCTGGCTGCAATACGGTAAGCTTCCTTTTCCCTTTCCTCTCTCATTTTTTTGTAATCTCTGTAGGCAGCCTTCTTTTCCCTGACTGCCTCCTGACCCTCCCTGGATCACCAGCACAGTTTACATGACCTCGCCCCCTTTATGCTTCACCTTTGCACAGATTGTAACTGCTTCCTGCAGTTCCCATTTAATGACCTCCCATCTCCCTTCAACATTCATCCTAGTTGCAGTTCTCCTCAAATGATCCTTGAGTATCTTTCCCATGCCCCTAAAATCTGCCCCAATGAAATCCACAGCCAAAGTCCTAGAACTATCCCCCAACCCCGATTTATTCAAAACCAGACAGTGTCGTGGTCACTCCCAGCCAGGGGATCCTCTACTGTCAGATCCCTCACCAGTTCCCCTTCTGCCAGGACCATGTCCAGGACATGCCCATCTCTAGTAGGCTCCAACACATGTTGAGTGAAGAACACATCCTGAAAGCCGTCCAGCAGTCTCTGTACCTTGGCCACCTTAGAAGCCATGGTTTCCCAGTTTGTAGCTGGTATATTAAGGTCCCTCATCAACACCATGCCTTCCCCCTTTGGTCCACACTGGGCTATAATGTTATCCAGCAGACAATCCTCCAGAACATCCCCCATCCCTGGGGGCCTATATACCACTCCCAATTTGACCTTTCCTCCTACTGGGGTTCGCAAGGTGACCCATAAGGCCTCTACATTTCCCTCTGCCTCTTCTACCCTGGAAATGTCTATGATAGCATAGCCACTCCTCCCCCTCTGCCCTCCTTTCTACCCTTCCTAAGCATAGTGTACCCCTTTACATTTAAGTTCCAGTCGTGGTTTGTGTTGGTCCAAGTTTACGTTACCACCACCACAACTACCCCTCCTTCGAACAACATGGCCTGGAACTCTGACCCCTTATTTCCCAAGCTTCTGGCATTTACTAGCACCAACCCCCAATCCTTGTCCCTGCTCCCCTTTGCCATGCCTCCCCTGGATACCATGTACGTCCGACCTCCTTTTGCCCCCACTGTATCGCCCTCCGCTGATCTTTTGCCTGCCCACCCTTTGGGGCTGAAGGCTAGGCCCCTCATCGAGAGGTAGGGACTTCCGGTCTGCCCTTCCCTTAACCTTCCCCCCTCACAAGTTTAAACCCTACTTAGCTTGAATATAGTCCGCAACCCCTGCTTAAGGACCTCCTTCCCTATCGGGTTACAGTGAAGCCTATCCCTGGCATACAGTCCCTTATCCTCCCACCCAACCCCACCCCCTGTGTCCCCAATACTCAAGCTCCTTTCCTTACCCCTTTTTAAGCCAGTCATTCACCTCCACTATATTCGATTTGTTCTCTAGAGAGGCCCTTGGTACTGGCAATATTTCCGAGAAGGAAATGTTGCTTCCATTATCCCGACATACTCTGTCCAGTTCTTGGAACCTTGCTTGAATATCCAGTACGCTATTTCCCTCTATATCATTTGTCCCCAGATGCACCAGGAAATCTGGTTTCCCTCTACAATCTCTAGCCAGCTCGTACACCAGGAACTTTGCCCTGTACACCGTCAGCCCAGAGATACCCACTACCTTAACCTGGCTGGGGTGCCCCCGTCCCTCCCAGTGTATCCCCTAATCATGGAATCCCCAGCAGTAGAACCTTAATGACCCCTTCTTCCTTTTGATTTCCTCCATTTTGTGCTCTTGATCTCCCCTTGATCCAATATCTCTCCTTCCCCTGGAGTCCTCCGCCTCCTTATGAGAGATCCCCTTGTCCCCCTCCATTCCTGCCACCCTTTGTATGCCCACTAGCCTCAGACCCCCCCGATTGGGTATCCCTTTTATCCCTCTCTTGTCCGTGCCTGTCCCCCTGGTCTAGATCATTTCCCAGACCATCGTCCTCCCCCCTCATATTTATACTTCTACCTCTAGTGGCCCCCTGTGGGTCCCCTTTGCCTAGAGCCCCCTCTCTGGTACAGTCCATCTTCCTCGAGGGGCTCCCCTCCCTCTCCTCCTTATCTTCCCATTTCCCATCACTCGTGCCCTCAACCCCCATGCCTACTATATGATGCCCCCCCTTTTACTTAACAGTTAAATTCCCAACTCTCCCACTGGAGTTATTTCTAGCCTTCTCATTTCTGGTCCCTGACCCCCTCTGGGTTTCCAATTTCCTCCCTCTGCCCTCTATTTCATTCCCCTTGTTTCCACCTCCCCTGTCCTCACTTTCTAGGTTGCTTAGTAGCTCAAATTTATTGTAACACTCTATGCCAGTCACCATCTCCTGCTCTGATTTCCCCCCCGACTGCCCCTCTAGAATGCCCCATATCCACCCCTCTTAACCCATCCTCATTTTGGTCAACTTTCCCTCTGTCTGCTCTTCTAGGCTGCCCCATATCGGTCTCTCCAGACCTGACCCCTTCCCCCCTCCTTTGAACTGGACCATTTACCCCATAAGTTTTCACTCTAGCATCAGCTTCCCTTGCCAGGGGTCCTCGTCCCCTAAGTTCTCCCCTCCTGGATTCTGAATCGTAGTCCCCCCTAATTTCTGACTAATGCCCCAGCCTCACCTCCTTCCCTCCCACCTGCTAGCCATATCCCCTCCCATTTTCCTTCATCGCCCTCCCCAGCTCCTCCAGCTGTCTCCTTAGCCAGTTTACCTCTCCCCTGATTTGCAGTAACTGTCTGCAGAATGGGCAGCCTCCTTCCCTCCCTCCAGGCCCAATTTAGTATGATTGCTGCCCCACAGCCCGTGCAACCTACAACTCTACCAAAGATACCTGCCATGGTAGCTGGAGGCCACCCTGCCTGTCCTTCTCTACATAAGTTGGGACCATCCCCCTTTTCCCAGTCTCCTCCCCCTGGGGTACTACCCCTTGCCCTTCTCCAGGTGGCCATACCGGGGTGGTATAGATCAAATCCTACAGCCCCCTAACAGTTCCAGCAGATAAACCACAACCCTAGAACCAGCTCCTAATCTAGGTAAAGACTTTGTTTTTTAACAGTTTAGACTGGGTAATCCACTCCAGCAGCTACACCTCCTCCCTATAAACCAGCTCCTACTCTAGGTAAAAAAAAATTAGTAGCAAACAGATCTAGCTCCTAACCAAGGTATCAAATCAGCAGCTGATGGATTTAACAGTCTGAACTAGGTAAACATTGCAGTTGGTAATCGCAGAGATATGCAGTCAGTTGATCCGGGACAATATGTTCGAGTGCGTTTGATAGTGGTGGGAGAATTGAGATGGGGCGATAATGAGTATGGTTTGAACTACCTTCCTTCCTTCTCTTGTCCAGGTCAGACAATAACTGGGTTCCAAAATCTACAGGGATTATGTTCTGTGGGAAAGTGTTCCCCAAGACTTACAGTTTTCTAAGGGGAAACACCAATTTTCCATAGGAAATGAGGTCATTTACAACAACACACTTAAAGATAATTCTAGAGTTATAGGGACATGCGACATGTATCTGGGAAGTTGGGACCCTGAAGTAAGTTGTGGTTTTGGATTAAAAATCTGAAGGTCCAGGTTTGCAGCTCTGTATTCTATTCACTAGGTCTCGGCCTGCCTCGAGGCTCAGTCAGACCAGCTGCTACAAACCCAAGGTCTCCTCCTCCTTGTTCTGAAGGGATCTGTGCCATTGGGTCACCTTTTTGTTTGTTTTCAAAAAAAAAAAAAAAAACACAAATTCCCTAAGGGGACGTGACTGTCCTTCCTAGTCATGGATTACCATATTTCCCAATCTCCCCCAGCTCCCATGGAGCAGGGGATCCCTTTTGAAGCCAGGCCTGGCTTCCTGCTGACCCTGCTCCACAGGCCACCCCTACACACTCCATGCTGCTACGTGCTTGAGAGAAGGGGCTGCCAGGGGTTAGTGAATGCCAGCCCCACATGTCATTTTGGGACTGGCTGATGTGCACTGGCTGGTATGCATCTTTTCTACCGCATACTGGCCTGAATACTGAGTAGGGCCTACTGGCACTGTCAGCTGGTTTTCTATTTATTTACTTAGTTTCTCAGTAACCCTAGATCACAATGTGTAATAATAATGGTATTATTAATTTCTCTCTGTCTCTCTCTGTGGGCTCTCTACTACTTAATACTTTTCTTTGTAAAATGATGTATGAAAAACAATTGTGTTGCTTTGTGTAACGCTCTTATACCATTAGAGACATCTCACAAAGCACCTGGTATGTATTTGTGAGAACACTGGGGAGCACTCTTATGGTTATGAGAGTGCTCCTTAGTTGCATCATTATGGTATGAGAAGTCAGAACCAAATGTGAGTTCTGGCAACCTAAAAATATAAGCAGAGACACACATAATGGTAAGGTTGCAACTCAGCACTCCGATAAATGTAAATCACTGGATTGACGATATATAGAATAAAGTGTGGGGTGGTGTGTAATGAGACATTTACCCCCCCCCAGGTGTTAGATGTTGCTAAACCCCAAGAGCGAAGCTCAAGGGGTTTATAAAGCATCTAACACCGGTGTGTGTGTGTGTGTGTGTGTGTGTGTGTGTGTGTGTGTGTAAACTTTGAGTTCACTCACACCACCCCATATTTTATTTTTTATAATTGCTAGGTTTTCCTTTTTCACCACAGCAATGATATAAAATAGAGACGTGTCTGGTGGCTGCCAACGCTATCCAGTTGAGTTTCAGCGCATGGTCAGCCATATTTATTCAGAAGGTTTTCAGTAGGCAGCAGTGAAGTTACATTCCCCCCCCCAAAAAAAATGAAGTGATTTTCTATCACTTACCACTAAGTCCAAGTGGCGATTTGTCCAGGAAAAAGAGAACGTGGCCACCGGCAAGCAGTCAGGAGTGGAGAGCTGCAGTGTGCGCATGCAGACAGCGAGGGAAACCATGTTTGTGTTTGCCGTAATAAACACTCCTATATTACTGCAAATTACGCCATGGTTTCCCTACGGGACAAAGAGAAACCCATTAAAGATGGATGGATGGATGGATAGATAGAGGCTGCAACAGAGCTAAGCCACTCTGACTCTGTAATAGACTCCAGAAATACTCACCAACACTTTGGGCTGTGCTTAAGCAATTATACTCTGAATGTAAGTTAACCTGTGGTACCACAGTCTCCCTCCTGTCTGCCTTAGATAAATGGGCAACAGAGTGTGACAAGCTGTTTTTACACACTCAAAGTGTGTGATACTACATAAACCTCAAGACCGAAGGTTGAGTGGTTTGTAGGGGATCACACTCCAAGGGTGTACAATTAAAAAAAAAAAAAAGGCTTTTAGTGCTACCCATTCTTTATTTTGTCTGTTTGTTTGTAAAAGTTTATTCCTTGAGAACAGTCCAAGGAAAAGGATAGCCCATTTGACCGTTAGCTCATTTTCAGTGGGGTCCGTTATGTACAAAATAATTTCATTAAATATACACGTAAGTTACAGCATGTAAGATACATATAATACAAAATAATAAAAAGTACTTACAAAGAAATATTCTAAATAATCACATACATTCTCAGGAATGACTTCGACCATCGCAAGTTCAAATTCCCATTGAAATATGCTGAAGTGCATACCTGTTTCCTCAGTTTGTGATCTGGGTTTGAAGAGTGAAGATGTGTTTGTGGTTTAGAGAAGAAGAGAGCACGGGAGCCCCACCATTGGTTGGGGAGGGAGCATTATGGTTAGAAACTCTAACGTCTCAGGTGTTTGTTGGTATTTGCACTACAAATTTTCAACATGGCCTTTTGTGACCCCCACCTCATGAAAGCATTTGGGACCTCTGCTCATGAACAGTGGCACTGTGATTTTGCTAATCTGTCCTGAACGTTTTCTTACAGCGACCGCGCCATTCTGCACCAGATGTGTGAAAACACAGTTCGGGCAGGATATGAAAAATTGCAGCTGTACCATTCATAGGGAGGTGTGAAGAGATGGCAGTGTTGAAAATCTGGAGCGAAAATGTTAAGAATGCTTGAACGTATGAATGTACATGGAAACTGTGCAATGCACCCTCGTAACACAGTCATTTAGTGGAATTATTTCACCAAAATTTCAACATAGGCATTTTCTGCTCATGAACACTGTCACTTTGGTTTTCTTAATCTGTTCTGAATGTTGATTTACCACAGCAACCGCGCCATTGTGCGAAAACACATTTCAGGCAGGATGTGAAAAATGACAGCTGTACTGTTCATAAGAAGGTGTACAAAATTGACAAGTGTTGAAACTCCTGAGTGAAAATATTACAGATTCTCAAAGTTACTAGTGTGCATGGAAACTGCGCAATGCACACTCGTAACATAGTCATTTTATGGACTTTTGTCACCAGATTTTCAACATAGGCATTTTGGGACCTCTGCTAATGAACAGTGTCACTGTGATTTTCTTAATTTGTCCCAAACAGTGATTTCCCACAGCGATCATGCTATTCTGTGCCGGAAGTGCGAAAACACAATTCAGTCAGGATGTGAAAAGTGACAGCTGTACTGTTCATAAGGAGGTGTAAAAAAATGCCAATGTTGAAAATTTGTAGTGAAAATATTACAAATTTGCGAACTTATGCATGTGCGTGGAAACTGCGCAACACATGCTCTTACCACAGTCAGTTTTTGGAATTTTTTCACCAAATTTGCAAGATAGGCTTTTTGGGAGCCCACCTCATGAACAGTGACACTATCATTTTGTTAATCGGTCCCAAAAGGTGATTCTGCACAGTGACCGCAAAATCAACTTTTGGGACCGAATAACCAGATGACAGTCACTGAATTTTATGAGATTGGGTTCCAAAAACCCCATATTGAAAATTTGGTGCCAAAATTTGCAAAAATGGGCAAGATATCCACCTACGTTGGAAAAAAACAAACAATTAATGCCATTATACAGCTTACCGGCATTTCCTCAGTTCGCAGTCGACTTTGAAGAGTGCAGACGTGGTCCCGCTCCACCAAACATTATCGCGCTGGGCTCCAGAGGTAAATTTTGGTGTAAGGGTGTGGGAGTTGGGGTGTGCAGAGGGTGGGTGTGGGTTGGGGAAGGGAGCACCGGAGATGGTGAGGGACCGTTTTCTCTTTTTACAGGTATATAAAAAAAAAAGGCAACGTGGGACAGTTTTTTTTCCTCACAAGTGTGGCATACCACCTGGGTGTTTGTTGGAGGGGGGGCTGTAGCTGACAGGGATTGGGCACCCCGTTGGCACACAACAAATGGGGGGGCATTATGCCGATGGGGATTGACCTCCCCTATCAGCAGATTAACTTGGGAGGGGGCATGCCGACGGGGATTGAGCACCCCCATTGGCTTTGATGGGGACTGTGAGAGGCAGACGGCGATAGCTGCCGCCATGTATTGATTTGAAACTGGGAGGGGGCATGCCAACAGCCTGGGCTCAGCACGTTCACACTGTAAGCTACAGCAGTGTGAACGCACAACCAGGAAGTTAACAATGCAGGAATGCAACAACAAAGGACCAAGTCACGCCACTATTGATGTGGCTCTGTACTTTGAAAAGTCAACCAACCCACACCAGCAGCTGAAAGGAGCCATTGCCAGGCCGACTGATCTGCCTGCTGCCGACCTGCCTCCCTGAACTGAGCTCCATTGGGCACACCCTGTCATATCAATGAGTTCATCTGCGCTCAGCACCACAACAAGCTCAAAAAGTGCAGAGTGTCAACAGCAGCCACAATTTTTTGGTTGTACAAAATTTTGAAATAACCAACTTTTTAATCTTATTCCAATTACCTTTATTCTCAGGTAATCTGGCAACCCATTCCAGATTCTAGGTCCACTGACCATTAAAGTAGAGTTCCCCTTTGCTGTTCTCATTTTGGGGATCACCAGTTCTAGGTTTTCTGCTGTTTGCAAATTTGCTGTAGGTATGCATATCTCAAACAGATTATCCAAATAAGATGGTGTCTTTTTCTTTAAATGTTTTATATTTAATGGTCAAGAGAACTGCTGCCGGGAGCTGACTGAAAACAAAAGTAAATTTTGCCTCAGCTCCCGGCTGCAGCCTGAGAGAGCGAGGAAGTTCACCGCTACACACACTTGTGTGTAATCAGTAATTAGAGATAGATTTACAATAGCAGTAGTGCACTGCCCAAGGTGCAAGAAACACACTTATCTGCAACGATGTTGATGAAACTGAAGTCCTGCAGCCTGCATTTCAACTGCAGTTTGTTAAACAGGTGCTAACAAAATAATTAAACATGACAATAAAAGTGAAATTAAAATCTCTTGTTCACTCACAATTTTTCTCTCTCCTTTCTATTTTTCAGCTACTTACCAACTTTATCTGTGCTGGGCTGACATCTGCCACAAATCCCTGCATCTGCTACTCACTCCTTGAGATGCTGGGTGCAGTCCTTCAGGCCCACTGACCAAGGACGCCAACTCATTATGGTCTCCAACCAAGACTCCCCCACTGCAGTGTCTACCACAGCTGCCTCCCATGGTGGGATCATGCCATCCAGAAGACTTTCCAGTGACGAAGCACACAGCTGAATCTGATGAGGAAGGAGTGGCATTCCAGGGACACGTAAGACAATGCCATCAATGTAATTATGTATTTGTTTTTATGTACTAGTTAAGCACACTAGGCATACAGGCACATTCTGGTACTTCAACTTGATTTGACAAACCCTTGGGCCACCAGGTGACAGCCAAGCAGTGGCATCACTGTCTCTAGGACATTTCCCCCCAACCCCGAGGAAACATGCATCACACTGGGACTTTCCGCTTGATTCTCCTGACTGGGACCTAGACCCAGGAAGTGAAGCCGAGTTCCTGCATGGCAAGTAAATGCACTTTCCACCAGATCATGAGGTGGTCCAAAGTGAAATCAAAATAAAGGAAGACCATTACAGCTACATGTTTACCTTTTAACATTAGGAAAAGGTAATTGGTGATGCTGCTACATGGTTTATCTGGAGCTCCAAGGCGAGACAGGTTCTAGTCACTTTTCCATTCTGGATGGGTAGCACAGCAGTAGGGCTTCCACTTTTTACTCCAATGACCCATGTTCAAGAATAGTCTCAAGTTACTGGAGGCTGTCTGGAGAAAGAATGATCAAGCATCACATAGGACAGCTCTCCACCTTCGGGGTGGGGTTGTCCTCTGCTGTTTGCTTGCCTTCCAGTGGAGACTGAGTGGTAGCCAGTGTTGCACGGATAGTGCCCCCATGGATCCTACTGTGCTCCGTCGGATGGCGGCACTATCTGGGTGGGACCCGATCCGGGATCCAGCCGAATTCAGAGATCAGATCCCAGGTTAGATCCCACATTAACTGACACTGGATCCAGGGATCCAGCACCAGCTCTCTTGATCTGGCATCAGATAACTCTGGATCTGGGGGTTTGAATCCATGGTTGGATAGCTGCCGCTGACCGACAGATCCACTATCCTGCCAAAATGGCATGTATTTGGTAGATCCAGATTGCTCAGAATACTATCTGAGTAACACTAGTAGTAGCACAGTGAAGGCTGCTTCAGGGGACAGAGAGAAGCCACTGCTGGGTAGCCCAGGGAGAATATGGAAAACCACCAAGCAGCAGCATGAAGACTGCTACTCATTCTCAGACCCTGCACTGCCGATCAGGCCCCCCCCCACTAGATCCTTACTCGGTCGAGGAGGTTGGGCTCTCCAGGGTCCCCACCATCAGGGGCATGCCACGAGTGAACAGAAGAGGCTGGGCTAAGTACCTGGAGATAGTGGGTGACAGGGTGGGGAGGTCAATTAGAGAAGGGGCCACCCAGCACCAAGGGGAGATAAATACAGGGTGGAAAAGAAAAAATGATACTTAATGGACCCATATTCAAAATGCTTGTACTTCCAAAATGGCTTCTATGAGTACAAAACAGCCTTTTGTGCCAGATGTCCATGTGAGTGCTAGACTGGAACAAGTATAATTCGATCCAAGGCTGTGTTTGTGTTCTGTCTCACGACTGCTGGAGAATGGTGCTGTTACCATGCTGTGGTGATGTTTATATTAACGAAGATGTGTTTGTATAATGATGTTTGGAAATGGTCATCCAGCAGCTGGATTTCTGAGAGTAATTCATTCATGTGGTTGAGTGTGAATATGACACACCCACCAATGTTCACAAGTCATTTTGAAAATACACAAACTTTGCATTTGGGAGATGGTTAACTGTACACAATGCACATGCCAGTGTTTCTTTGGCCCCTCAAAAGTTGCCATTCTGTGATCAGACATGTGCCTGATGCAGTTTTGGGGCCCCAAAATATATCCAGGGCATGTTTGAATATTTATTTGTTTTTGATAACCAGGTAAATGCAATAGAATTCAGAAATGCCTATTTTCAGGCATGACCAAGGAGCGTACGAAGCAAATACAGGCAAACATTACAAAGGTAGGATACATAAAATACAGTCAACTTACAACAGGTAAAGATCATATGCAGATTGTCATCATTGTACTAGGCACACCATTAACTGTTAGTGGTTCATTTACAGTCTCACTTCTGGGTCACCATATATCCCTAGCAGGACAAGCATGCACCCAACAATCACATTAAGCCTGGAGGAGCACCCTAGTGGGACATGCCTGTGGATGACACCTCTGTCGGCATGTCTGGAGGCGGCACCAATGTCAAAGCCTGCTAATGACACCCCTGTTAGAACATATCTGGAGTGGGGGAATGATGTAAGAATAAGCCTGGTGATAACGCCCCTTTCAGAAATGGGTGTAGGAAAACACAGAACTGGAAAGTCCAGCACCGGAAAGTTCATCCCAAGGAAGCTTAGCACTGGACACTAGGGAACTGGAGAATTAGGCTCAGTATGTAACACAGAAATGTAATCCCGCCCAGTAAAAATAACACATCTTGCCACGTGAAATAAGGGCTACACAAGGGGCTGGGATAATTTACTTTGCTGTTTACTACTAGTGATTGTTATCTTCATCCTCTGCCCTGGCACGGCATGCCCAATTTAGACTGCGTCATGTAAAATTTTTCAGTTTGCTCCCTTTTGCACAAATGCCTTGCAGATCACTTTAAACTCAATATTACACTACCCAGAATTACTTTTGTAGGTAAAACAGTTGGTTTTAATACTCACAGGTGCTGATTTCTTGTACTCCTGCACTGCAGCCTACACAAAGTCGACAGCTAATCGCACTTACGCTAATGGACGGTCCCAGACCAGCAACTAACACCGAAACCACCGGATCTGCAACCAGAATGAACATCCCTTTGATTTCTATGGGAATCACCCGACAGGTTGCCTGAAAATCTTCTGGTAAACAGTTCAGTCCACAAATCCACCAGCTATCTAAATCATAGGCCTTACTTCCTCGAACACTCTCCAGCACTCCACCACAAGCACTTGCACAGTCCAGCATCAGACTCCAGCCTGGAAGTGGGGTTTCCACAGAATGGACCAATCACTCGACGCCATGCTAATGAGCAGGGGCACTCTCCCTCTCCCTCCCTAGATGCTCCTCAAGCTAGATGGAAACGATTTTAAACAGCAGCTGAACTTTTTTTTTTTTAAGTCCACAAAGCAATTCACACTCCTTTCAACAGAAATTCACAACTTTTCTCCTCATGCGTTCCTCAAGCTCACTGGCAGAAATTGTTTAAGCAGCAAAACGAACATTTCTCTTTTCAAAACCACACTGCAGTTTGGTAATTGACAATTTTGAAAGCACTTTAAACAGGCTTCACAACAGTTCCTCAAAGCAGTCTTTGAAGCAGGTTTTCCACACAATCCACTCTGCAGTCCGGACTTTCCAATGCAGATCACACACAGTTGACAGTTTTCCACAGCAGATCACAAAAAACAGTGGGCACATTGCCACCAGACAAAAAGACCACAACCCTTTGCATGGCAACACTTCTCTCCCTCGAAATCTTCGGCTGAGCCCCCGATTTTGTAATCCCACTCCCCCTTTATAGGCAAGGCAACAACAAACTCACTTCAGAAAGGCATTACTCCTGGCTTTAGGGCAACACCTGGCTCGGGCTTCTAGGAGGTCTGAGGGAGGGGTACAAAATAAACATTTCTATTTTACCTTAGCCTGGGGAGCGCTACCTGGGCTATGGTGTGTCACCATGTGTCTGAGGGGGGTCCCAAAAAGTCACAGGTCACACACAGAGGGAATGTCCACAACAGGAGTGGGATTGTACTGTATGGCTTTATTCTGACACAGATGTCAGTCAGAAAATGTGGTGCCCCCAGGGCTTTTACAGGTACGGAACACAGAGTGCACAGGACTTCTCTGCAGGTACAGAACTTGTTACTAACAAACATTTTTCAAGTTTCCATCCCCCTGTACTGGGGCAAGTGGAAAAAAAATGGGTCACCAGTGATACCCAGGACTACTTGAGCACACTCTGCAATGGGCAGACCCAAAGCACACTGTTAGAGAGCACAAACTGGACCCATAGTGTCCCACACTAGAGCACGACCATGAACCCATAGAGTCCTTGAAGGTGACCTGTGGGCATACATTCCTTATCTGGTGAGAGCACTTTGTTTCCTCGCCTTTTAACTTTCATAAAACTAGGGGAACCAAGTTACCACCCAAACACTTGTAAGCAGATTGGGTCCCTCTGCAACCTGGAATGAGTGGTCAGCTCAATTCGGCCAAAGCCAGACTTCCTCTGAAATTACAATATTCACTTTTTCTCCATGCACTGCTGGCCTCTTCAAACATTGTACTGCACCTTTGTGCTAAGCACAGTATGCCCATATTAAAATGTAACCATTAATCACCTCCAGCGTCGGGCTCTACCGGTGGATTAATGCCTGGGTTGGGGAGTTGGTGCACGAGGCCGCAGGCCAAGTGCTTCCAACCACTCACTGGGCATTAATCCACCGCTAGAGCCCGATGCTGGAGGTGATTAATGCGTTTGTAACATGGCAAGTGCAAAGGAAATATTGTGCGAGTAATAGTTGAGTCAAAAATAGAGAGCACTTGCCACAGTGATAATGCTTGTTGCCAAACTATGCCACATTTGCTTGCTTTGAACTCAGTGACATGATGTGACAACGTGCGCGTTCACGGTGCATGCTACACATTCTTTTATATAGTGTCGGCTACTTTTAACCCGACACCAGCAGAGGATTACTGTCTGAAACACACAATAACATTCTCATTTTTCGATTCCTACTGACCCTTTGCATGGTTTGTCGTTTGATGTTATGTCCCAATTACGGATGAAAGCAGTGCAGTGTGGGAAAACTATAGAGTCATGATACCACATGTTGACAGACTTGTTATACCTTTATTGTTGTTATGTACCTTGTGTGCTTCTGTGCCACGATACGTCCCTGTTATATATTTATGTCCCTTACTGGCACACTTGAACAGTTCCTCTGTTGTGTCCGTGCTGCTCCGAGCCGGTGGGTGACTCCGTGCCATTCCACTGACGATTTCCTGGGTCTTTGCTCAACATCGCAATCTACAGGCTCACACGCATACCTACTACTCCTGTGTCTCACTGTTCCCCGGCACGCCTCTGATTATTTCCATCGCTTCCCTCAGCGTGCTCTCACAGTGGCTTCTGAGGGTAGTGCACCAGTGGGCTCTACTGCTGGATTAATAACCACTCCACTTTGGTCAGCTGATGCATTTGGACCAGTGTATGCTCTTCATTTGCCTGTCATTTTCTATGCCATGTTACAATTCTTGTTACGTTCCCACAGAACCAACATTTTTTCACAGAACTGCAGGTGTCCTTTTCCATGGAACCCACCCACAGTAAAATACTTAGAAAGTCACTGAAGTACACACATGAGCCCTAGGCTGTAGGGATTTCTGAAGTACTGTACTCAAAGTGGCAGAAGTCCCAGGTACTTAACATTTTACAAGGCTAGAGCTTTGATGTCAAACACACAGTCTATTCTGGGCATCACTTTTAGGAGAAAACACATGGTGTGGGGATTGCCCCAACAGTTATTCACTGATACCAGTCCAGATGATCACACTTGTGATGAAATTCACCCCCTCGGGGCCCTGCAACACATGGTCACTACCACGTCCCAGCACACAGACTGCTTACTGCCAAACTAGAGTAAGAAAAGCAAGGGGGGGGCTCCCTCTGGAAGTTGGGCTGCCAGCTGGCAGACCGCCAACTGCTTTACACCAGCTCCAAACTCGAACTGACCACTGAGTCAAACTGCAGCACAGAGAGCCAGGGGGTCATGCTGCTGCAAGAGTTCTAAATTCCAACAGCATCACTTGGCTCAACAGAGACTGACCAGAGAATCCTTAAAGGGACCCTGCAGGGTTTTTCATCCTTGTGCTGCCCAGTCCTGCCTAAACTATACTGAAGGGGTTCTAGTAGCCCCAGGGGAACCTGGGTGCTGCAGTTGATTGATTGATTTAGAATGTTGTGCACCATCTGGGATATCCACATTTAGGTGACTCATCTGGTTTTCAAGAGGGTTGCAACAGCAGGAAATATTAACAGTAAGACTGGTACATGTACACAGTTTTATAGTTTTAATAATTACATGTGTGTTATGTGCGTAATCTGTTATTGATTGTTTACTGAAACAGGGTTAGGTAGTGGGGGAATGAGGGAATGAGGGAAGGAGGAGGCATAGCTGGATGGGAATAAACACGCAAAACAGGACAAGGTATCTTAGTATACAGCGGGAGTGGCTTGCTGGCAGTTGTAGGGGGTAAGAAGATGACTGTACATGGAATGATTGAAGGCCTGCACAGTGGAAGAGTTCTTAATAGTAGCAAGAAACAAATTTCAGGTGATTGGTGCAGTTATGGAGAAGGCCTTATATCCGATGATATCAGACGTTCTGGGAACCTGGTAAACCTGGCAGGGTGTGTGGAAAATACTGAACTACAGAGTTAGACACAGGAGTGTTGGGCTATGGAAAGTGTGGAACTTGAAAGTGTGGCACTGGAAGCTTTGTCCAAGGTGAGTATGTGGACATTTGGTTATGGGTGTTGTAGCATCTCCTGTAGTGTGAGTCATTGTCCCCTTCCCCCAAGTGCTTTTGTTGAAGTGCTTGAGTATGTGCCATGTAAGTTTACTGGCAGTGTGGCATCGTGGTTAGATTAAAGAGCTGTGAATGGGCCTGTAATATCCAGTGGACCTAGGTTCGATTCTTTTGAGGTTGCTGTACATTTTTTTGCCATGAGTGAGTTACATCGCACTCCTTGAATTAAATCGTCTCCCTCCCTGACTATCTTCACCGCACCGATTTGTCCCACCCCCAGAGCTTGTAATAGTAACTCTACCCGCTTCCTTCCCGAGTTGTGCCCCCCCCCGGGATTAGAATAGTAAATCCTCCCTGAGTATCTCCCCTCCATCCAGAGTTGTGTACCCCAGAGTTACATCGGTTGCATTGTTGTGGTATGGTCTCAGGAATGCATTTGCCATTTAGGTGTCTGGGTCTATATTTCCGTGTTAGGTAATGTGCCTAATTTTCCTGTTTCGTCCTGTCCAGTTCTAAACTTTGTCTTAGGATGAAGTTTCTGATTCCCAGCTTTCCTGTTCCATCTTTTCCTATAACCCCTGGCAGGAGCACCAATAACCAGACAAGCCTGTGGCAGCACCCCTTTCAGGGGAGACCTGAAGAGGTTACCAACATCAGGACAAGTCTGATGGAAACTCCCTACCAGGACACACATGGAGGGGCATCTAGGACTACAGCAGAATTGTATTCACTGCTTCGCTATATTAATTGCATCAATCATGTGGAATGGTCTCCCCTCTAAAATACAGTCTTCTGACTACTTTATCCATTTCAAGTCTTTTTCAGCAGCTTTTGATTGCCGTGTACTTGAAATTTCTTTAGAGAATTGAGGATTTCCCCATGCCTTGTATGGAGTGCCACAAGGTGCAGATGAATGACTTAACCACATGAAAAGTGGGTAAGCCCATGGATGGGGGAGTTGAAAGACATCAATAGGGCAGAGCTGCAGGTTGGAACAATGGAGTGGGATTGTAGCCAAGGGCTGGAAATGGGGCAGAGCCAGTGAAAACTAGGCATCAGTAACATTTGTTTTCTTTCATGTCCTGTTGTGTAAAAATTTTATGAATTAAGCATAAAGCATTAGAACAAGCTCTGTCGCCAACAATTATTACAGCTGAGATTTCAACTCCTGTTTGGAATACCTACAACTAAAAATAACATGTTGAAGTCATACTGGTACTGAAAAAGGCATCCTACAGTAATGATTTGGGCAGGGCCAAAGGCCTTTTTTTCTGAAATAGGCATGTACTGTAGGAAATGAAAACAGAGTTAAAACCATAACATATAGTGCTACACATGGTAGCTCGTAAAATGAGACAATCCTGATAATTAGTGAAAAAAAAATGCATTGGCATTTTCAGAAAGTGCACACACAACCACGGTTAAAAATTGCAGTTACACAGAAATAACCATAAAAAATTCATGCAAGCTCCTTTAAAGAAAAAAGAACAGAAAAATATGTGTTTGTTGATGCCTTGAGAGGATGTTAGAAAGGGATAGTTACTGGTCAGATCCTGACAGCTAACATTGCAGTTCCCCCTCCCAATGGCGTACACCTGCTCAGTGGTTTACTAAACTGACTGTAGGGTTCCACAAACCAGGAAGAGAAAGCTATTTGTCCAATCAGACGGGAATCTAGAATGACCAATCAGCAGCTGGCTTACATCTTTTCACTGAGGTAAAAGGGAGGTTCATCGGCTGATGCTGACAAGAAAACAGTCCTAATGATAATTTCATGCTACCGTGCAGCAAAGAGCAGCTTACCCCTCATCAAACAGAAAAGATGTGTTTATATTCTGTGTAGCCATTATTTGAAAACTGCTTTTAGAACATTACTATTTATTAAGGGTATAATGTTTAAAAGTAGAGCTGTATAGCACTTTTTTTTTAGAGAGAATAATATTTGTTCTGTGCTATAGTGTTTTGTCCTGCCTAGAAAAAATAAGCCAGCCTTCAGATTATTGGTTTGGGCTGCGGTGTATTTTTGTATTATGGCCAGTCGAGCTTTGCTAAATGGGAGAGCACCAAGTTCTGGCTCAAAATATCTATCCTTAGACCTGGGGGCTGCTCTGGATCAGTGTGTTCAGACCCGGATATTTAAAATCATTGTTATTGGGGACTCCAATGTCGGGAAAACCTGTTTGACCTTCAGATTCTGTGGAGGAACCTTTCCTGAGAGAACAGAAGCCACGATTGGTGTGGATTTCAGGGAAAAGACTGTGGAAATTGAAGGAGAGCAAATCAAGGTAAAGGTTCAGCGAGCCATTTTCTCAGTGCCCTGCACAAGCCCTGAGGATTTGTGCTTTGTCTTGTGAATATCAAATTATTTATTGAATGCATCCCCTTCCCAAAACAAGCCTTGAGTATCTAACCCCCCAAGCATTTGTTGTTCATTTTCTGACGTACATAGCCAGATTTAACTGGTAAACTTCAATTCTGATTTTTCATCATTAAGCCAATTATTTGCATATTTAATCTGCAGTCTGACTGACTTTGTGATTCTTCATGAAGGGAGGTAACCGTGAACATGGCTTGCTAATAGATGATACTGTATTCTGTTTTAATCCTTCTAACCCAGGCATGTTCATTCACTTATATGTGCTGTCATCAGTTTCAACAAAGTGATGTTATAATGCTATTTGGAGTCTGCCTCTGCCATACCTTTTATGTAGCATTTTGTATGTGGCTAATTCCTCTAGGGTCAGAACCTAACAACCATATGTGATTCCTTGTTCAGGGTTATTGGTAGAGAGCTTCTTATAACGATTCACTGTGGAAACAGCGGCACAATTCCCACAGTTACCTTTGAGGGTTCTTTTGTGATTTTTGAATTCTGAGATTACAGCTGGGAAATTTGCAGTGCAGAATAATTGCCATTGTTCAAAATCTGGAAATTTTGCCAGTTATGTAAAACACTATCCATCCAAGGCAGAGTTGTGGGGAAGCTTTAGCCCACAGTGTCCCACCCCCGAAAAAAAGGAAATGGATTTGAGAACTCTAAATAAGTATGCAAACAAGTCTGGTGCTGATGAATTCAAGGCAGTCCTTGTCATGTACTGAGAGTTTTCTTTGAAGGGGGGGGGGGTGCCTATATTTTCATTCCATGACCAACTGATGTCATTACATGATAGTAGGGCCACAGTATAGTTCATAGCTGCTGTGTAACTAAAGTGCTGGGACAAGACGTTACAGCATTAAATATGTTACTATAATAACTTCTACTAACTAGCAAGTTGCAATGCTTCTAACTCACAATTGCTAAAAATCCAATTTTAGAATAATATTTATTTATTAAAGGAGAATTGCACTGAACCAGAAAGTAGTTTTTCCTAGTAGAAGCTGAAAATACTGTTTCCAGTTCTGTTATTGTTCCAACTGTATTACCTTATTAGTAACCTCAGTTGTGTTTCTGATTTACGCTATGGGTTAAGTACAATTATACAATGGCAAGGAAATTGCCTGTATTCTGATTGGTCATTGGGTGCCTAAGACAGTAATGTTATTACACAATAACATCACTGTATTGATTTATTGGAGCTTCCGATCGCTGTTGTCTCTTCAGAAACACACAAAATCTACTAAAAACATTTTTTTATATTTTGTAGAACATTGAGCAATTGTGTAATTGCAATAAGGCACTCCAAGGTGTGTGTTATTGTGTAATAACATCACTCTTGGGGTGGTAGAAGCACTCTGCTTGGCCTCGTGCTTCATCCTACCCCAGGAGTGACGTTATTACACAACACATACCTTGTCGTGCCTTATTGCTTAATTTTAGAACAGTACAGTGCACATTATGTCCCTCTTAATCACTCTGAGTTCTATAGTAGAACAGGGATGCACTGTACCATTGAGGTTGCTGCCCCCTTTTTCTGGTACTCCCTGCCAGAGATTGTAAGAGCTACCCTTATGGTGGAAACATTCAAAAATGGACTTAAAACTTATTTCTTTGCACAGGCTTAACCAGATTAGATGTTTTTTTTTTTTTATCTTTTCATAATTATGTTATGCTGTTTTTATTATTGTGATGGTCTCTGAGCCTTTGGATAGGGTTACATACTAATAAAATTGCCTTAGGGGCCACCTGATGGCCCAGCACATGGCGCTACGCACTCCTGTGCTGGCGACCCAAGTTTGGAAGTGAACTTGGGGAGCCAGCTGGCCAGCCTAAGAGCTGGGAAGGCAATGACCCTTTGCAGTGCTCCCTGCCTGGTGAGAGATGAAATCAGGTTCCACCGCACTGGTGACCCCCTTAGCGAGCCAGGAAGCTTGCTCTTGTGCAGGGGGACATCTGTACGTGTCAAGGCCTGGGAAATCCATGCATGTCAAGGCCTGAAGTGGCTATGTACAGCATCTGGGGAGGTGTGCAGGGACAGAAAAACAGAAAACACAAGTGTTGTAAGCTATATGAAGCTCTACCTACTCAACTTCAGCCCACCCCATCACCTGGATGACCTGTCCTTCTGGATATGTGTTTCTGGAAGGGGGGGATGGTCCTCCCTCTCCTGGCTCCACCATGGGGGGTAGTCCATGGGAGAATACCAGCAAGAAGGTTTGGTGGAGATGAGGGTTGGTTGGGGGCAGCAGGGACAGGGCCGAGAAGCTGCCTGTACATTTGCATTGGCAGAAAAACCTTTATGGTGAAAAATTGCTTTGCCTTACCAACAATAAAAGACCTGAGCAAGGACATAAATGACATCATACATTTGTAATATGGTACTTAGTACAGTACCTTAGTGTAGATCAGAAATGCACACTAATCTAACTTAAAAGCCCATACAGATGGATCAGAACTTCAATCAGTTTTTCAACACCAGGTTGCACGGAGGAAAATGATATATGGGTTCAGCACAATTCTTCTTTAAGAATGTTTATCTTGGAAGAGACTCCAAGTTGAAACTTGTTTCCAGGCAAAACTGGGGGGGAGGGGTGGTGGTGTAAGGAGAGGGGGATAGTGTCATTTATAAAACCAGCATATCCTGCAATAAAAGTACATAAAGATAGTAAAATGGACCTTGTTTTCTGCTGGGAAGTGTGCTCATGAAAATGACAGACTGACAGCAGAGGGAAAAACCTTCGAACTGAAACTAATTAGGAACAATTCACCTATAATTCTCAATATCTGCCTTCTATGTATTCTTTATTACTTGTCAAATATACCAGAAACGAGGATCTTGATGCCTTGGAATTCAGTTCCTGTTGCTTGCCTTCATGTGACCTCATGATCATTTGTGGCATCACACTATGTTTCATTGGAAATGATTTTAGCATAACAAGCTGAGGATTGTGATGTTGCGTGTACACTAGGTACAGCAGTAGATGAAGTCGAAGGGAGGTGAATTTCCATACTAATAAAGAAGGTGGTTTATAGGCTGCCCATGCAGGCGGAAGAACTTGAGGAGGGCCTGGTGGTGAACCTCGGGGACCACTGCAGTCAGGGGAAGGGTAGAACCATGGTGCCGGGTGACCTTAATATGCCAGGGGTTGATTGGGAAACTATGACATCCTCATTAACTAGGGAGTAGTGCCTGCTGGAAGTCTTCTAGGACTCATTCCTTTCCCAACTGGTTGCTGACCCGATGAGGGATGGTCGTATCTTGGATGTGGTCCTGTCTGATTGCAATCTGGTTAGAAACCTAGTGGCAGGGGAACCACTGGTAGGAAGTGATCATGACACGATTGGGTTTTCCCTAGACATGGGAGCAGGGGAAGATCGCACTAAAACAGTGGTGGTTGACTTTAGGGGGTGCAGACTTTAAAGGTATGGAGGGGATATTCAGGAGGCATTTGGAGGGGATCAGACCAGGCATGGACACAGAAGGCAGGTGGGAAATTATCAAAAGAGGACTCCTGGAAGATACCAGGGCCTGCATGAAGACCTGACGCAAGTTTGGTAGAGCCAGAAAGCTGAGCTGGTGGACCAGGGAGGTCCGGGAGGTAGTGAGGGGAAAAAAGAGCTGCTTATAGAAGTTACAAATGCTCGCATGGAGTTGTGGACGGGGGAGTGTGATTTGATATCCAAAAAGGTAACCAGGGTGGTGAGCTCGGCCAAGGTGAGGACAGAGCAGAGGCTGGCACGGGAACAGAAACAGGAAAAGGGGTTCTTTAGGTATATTAGGGAGAGAAGGAAAGTGAAGGAGCAGATTAGCAGACTGAGGTCAGGGCAAGGGTGGGCAGAGGAGGCTGGGGAGCAGGCTGAGGTACTTAACGAATACTTTGCCTCAGTCTTCACTAGAGGTGATGGAGGGACAACAACCTATGGGGAAAGGCGGGCTAGGGAGGAAGAGGGGGGAGATCACAGATGTTGAAATTCTGGTTGGTACTGTGAGGGAAGCCCTTGGGTCCCTGAAAACAGATAGCTCCTCCCTCTAGATGGGGTGGGTGCCCCAGGATTGGAGGATTACTCATGTTATGCCTATACACAAAGGTGACTCACAGGATGAGCTGGGTAACCAGAGGCCTATCAGCCTAACATCAGTGGTAGGCAAAATGATGGAGGCCATCTTGAAAGAAAGGCTGGAGGTGTTTCTGGAAGCAAGGGGCCATCTTGATGAGCATCAACATGGCTTTGTTCAGGGCAGATTGTACTATACTAACCTTGTGGAGTTCTACGATTGGGTGACTAAGGAGCTGGACCAGGGCAGACCAATGAATGTCCTCTTTCTAGACTTCAGCACGGCGTTTGATTCAGTGCCACACCCTGGGTTGCTGGACAAGCTGGGGAGAATGGGGGTGGGGATAAGATGGTTGGGTGGCTACGGAACTGGCCGACTGGTCGGTATCTGAAGGTAGTGGTCGGGGGGGAGGTATCATCACCTAGGAAGGTCATTAGCGGGGTCCCACAAGGGTTGGTGCTGGGTCCACTCCTATTTAATGCTTCCATCTCAGACATCAGGGATGGTATCAGGAGTGAGATGAGCCTCTTTGCCGATGACTCAAAGCTGGGGGCGGTGGTGGATGGGGAGGAGGGTAGATGAGCCCTGCAGCTGAATCTGGAGAGGTGGTCGTGCACCTGGAAACTGAGGTTCAATCCCAAGAAATGTAATGTTCTCCACTTGGGGTTTAGGAATCCAGCTCATGAGTACTTTTTGGGTAGGAAAAAGTTACAGTCCTCAGAAGGGGAAAAGGACCTCTGGGTGCTTGTGAATGCCAAAATGAATAACTCTTAGCAGTGTTGGAGTGCTGCGACAAAAGCAAATAAAATGCTCGGGTGCATCGCCGGGGGATAACCTCGAGGAGACGGGAGGTGCTTCTCCCTCTCTGTAATTGTCTGGTTAGACTGTACCTAGAGTACTGTGTGCAGTTTTGGTGCCTGTATCTGAAAAAGGACTTTGCACTTCTGGAGAGGGTTCAGAGGAGGGCGACCAGGATGATACAGGAGCTGGGGGAAGATCCTATTAAGAGAGGCTTGAGGAGCTCAACTTGTACTCCCAGGAGGAGAGGAGGGACAGGGGGCATATGATTGAGGTCTTTAAGTATCTGAAGGGAGTAAATGGGGTCAGTCTAAATAGGGTTTTTCAGCTGGGGGGCCACTAGGGGGCATTCCATGAGGCTGGTAGGTGGGAGGCTCAGGAGGGAGACTAGGAGACGGTACTTCACTGAGAGAGTGGTGGACCCTTGGAATGCATTGCCTGCAGAACTGGTGGCTGTTAATACAGGGGAGGGATTTAAGAGGGGCTGGGATAGGTATAGAGTGAGGGTTAAACTGATTAATGCTGAGTCTGGAGGTACAACTCCGATGGGGGGGGCATGGGGATTTATGGGGGGGGCAGGAAGGGCAGCAACGGTGTCCTAATCAGGTGCTGATTTTTGAGCAGACTTGCTAGACCATTAAGTCTACTTTGCTGGCAACTTAGTATGTCAGTATAGAAAAAAGTCAAACCTTATAAATAAATGATTTATTTTGTCACTAATGAATTCTGGATGAAGACAAATCATGTTATCTTCATTTTAGTCCTGTATTTTCACTTGAAATAGGTCACAAAGGAACCCTTACCCAACGGGAGAACAATGTGGACAATGCCTGAGAACATCATAGTGGCCTCTACTACATTGAAAACAGAGCAGTGAAATCAAACATTTAAATCTTTGTAAAAAGGGCACATTTAAAAGCTTTACTATTTTAAATACATTGTATATGTTGCACCCCCCCCCTTTAGCTGCCTTACCTGTCTTACCACTGTGCCTCAGAGAGGGATGAGAGGATGAAACTTAGTCCGCGGCGAATTGCGCATCTAGGGGTATATGGATGGTATTGTTCACCAGAAGCTACCCCTGAAAACCTGCTTCTGGCTTCCTCCTCAGTCATGTGACTGCTGGGGCGCTGCATTTAAAAAAAAAAAAAATTACTGCCACTCTGTCAGAGCTGCGCTCCACTTCTTTGCCAAGTTGCTCATGGGGAGAGTACCATCCTCCCCAAACACCAACCTTCTTTTCTCAGATTCCATTTTCGTTTGTACCTCATCGGGTTTTTATCTTCCTCAGCAAGGGTCCTCCGGTGCCTGCTGTTCTCAGGAGCCGCACCAATCATAGTCCAAAAATAGATTTATTTACAAATCACTCCACTTACTGATCCCCACAGGGGCAACAGGATACTAGCAATTCAATTCAACTTAGCGGCAAATGGTTCTGAAACATTTCAAACAGTCTTGGGTCCCCATCCCCTGTTTACAGCAAATGACAGTGGTACTCAGGAAGGCACCAGACCCAAGAAATAATATTGCTTGCAAAACCAGTAATTTATTTTCATTTACTGTGCATGCTCAGATTAAGCAGGGGAATTACACAACCTAAGCCTAAACTGCAACCGTAACAAAGTGCCCAGATAGTCTGTATTTACTAGTCCTGAACCTGTAAGTAGTGGGAACCAAATTTATTGGTACACCATCATATACTACATCTTTCATAGTACCCCTTGCAGCCACGAGGGAACTGAGAGTAAATGCAGGGTTTGCCCACATCCCAAATAGCATAGATATCCACCATTGACCTCTCTGAAAGCAGTACAGCACCCGGGCATGAGCACCAAGAAACCAAGGTAGAACCTTCTCCCTGTATCTTAACCTGCCTTCAGACCTCAATGTCTCAGGGGCACACCTCTGGTTCAGCATCTAGCCCAGCACGTACTCCCCACTTGGAAGACTAGCTGGCAACAGAGAGAACTGCAAGTTACCCTTCTGGACCCTGGGACAGTTTGTTGCAGTCACCGTCAGGCAACCCTTCTTGAGGGTGAGCGGAAAACATGCCTTCGCTACCCCAGACCTCAGACCCAATATTCATTTTTGTCATTGCTTATGCATTCTAGAGCCCAGTGACATCAACAGATGAACAGAGGCACATGGGGAAACTTCACTGTAGGCTTTAGCTCTGCTGATGTCGCAGGGTTCTTGAACTCCTTAGTGACTAGTGAATGAATACTGAGCAGGGAAAAAAAGGGCAGCATTGACAAGAGACCCAAAGTAAGGAAAAAACGGATTACTTAAAAGCACTCAAAACAATATGCTGGAGTTATTAAACTGACTTGACACATGATCATATTTGCAAAAATGTTAAAAATGTAAACAGTGTTTGTTCCCATTAATGATTATGAACACCCAGTTCCTCATTCATAGTTCAAACATTTGAAACTAAAAAGGTCAAGACTGATGGTTTTGGTTGACCTCACAGTGTAATAGTGACAGTGACAGGTGCTGCTTGCTGTACTGGTGGGCTGTGTTCCTGCCTTGATTCAAGTATGCCATTGAGGACCAGTAGGAGAAAGTCTGGGATCCTAGAGGTTGCTGTCCTGCAGGGGAGGGTGGTTTGTGCCTTTGGTTGTTGTACTGCCACCTGGGTAACCACTGAATAGTCACCTTGCCAAAATGATGTAGTATTTCTGACGCCATACCAAAATGATCTGGCATCTCTGACACTATACTGAAAAATTCTAAGGTTTTGTTTACATCACACTGAAAAAACATGGCATTACTTAACAGATGCCAAAAATTAAACTGCATCTCTGAAGCCATATCAAAAAAAAGTCAGCGGTTCTTGGTGTATTTTGAAGAATGCATCTGGCTTTGGGCAGAATGGAAAGTGTGCCTCCAGCCTTGAAAGGATTCCGGAGTATGTCTCTGACCTTGACTGGACTCTGGAGTATTCTTCCCACCTTAGGCAGATGCCAGGATATGCCTATGACCTTGGTCAAACTCTATGCATACCTCTGTCCTGGGAGGGGTGCCTAAGTATGCCTCCCTTCTGGCAGGGGGCTCCAGAGTGCATCTGTGGTCTGGGACATGGCTCTGATGATTACCCTGACCTGGAAGGGATTCTGAAATATGCCCTCTGCCCAAGTAGGGACTCAGAAATATGCTGCATGGCCTGGAAGCAAGCTCTGAATTATGTCTCGTGGCCTGGGAGGGAACTCTGAAGTATACCATCTGGCAAGGGAGGGGTTCTGAAATATGCCCTGGCCTGGGGGATGCAGTAGTAGTCTCTCAGGCCTGGGTGGGGTTCTGAAGTATGCCTTCTGGCCAAGGAGGTGCTCAGAAGTAAATCTCCTGGCCTGGGAACAGACTCTGAAGTATACATGCTGCCATGGGAAGGGTTCTGAAATATGTACCTGGCCTGGGAGGGGGTTTAGAAGTATGCCTCCTGGCCTAGAAGGGGCCCTGACGTATGTCTCCTGACCTGGGAGGGATCTCTGATGTATGCCTCCTGGCCTGGGAGGGTGCTCCGACGTATGCCTCCTGGCCTGGGAGGGGGCTCTGACGTGTGCCTCCTGGCCTGGGAGGGGGCTCTGACGTGTGCCTCCTGGCCTGGGAGGGGGTTCCGACATGTGCCTCCTGGCCTGGGAGGGGGCTCTGAAGTATGCCTTATTTTTTCTTTGTTTTTGGGCAACTGCACAACCTTTTGCATTTTTTTTTTTTTTACTATGCTGCTTCAGTACAGCCTGACCCTCACCTGCTCCACTTGTCTGCCCAATTTCCTCCCTCCTCTTCTCCCACCCCATTGTATTATCAAGTTCTGACCATACAGTCTCCTGCCTTCTACTATGTTGCTTATCACCATTTCTCTCCTTTCCATCCTGTTTTCCCTAACCTCCCTCCTGTCAGCTTTTCTTCTTCTCCTCCTACCTTCCCCCTCCTTCCTGCTTTCCCCCTGGCTCCCTGGTTGCTCCCTCCTCCATTCCCCCTCCTTTTGGCTCCACCTGGAAATCCTTAGATCCTCCCTTCCCCCATCCCTTTGCCCTTCCTCACCCCTCACTCCTCTTCACTCACCATGCAAACACATTTCTGACTCCATCAAGCTCATCATCTCGCTACTGCTCCTCATGACAGGTGATTTTTGAGCCCAATCCTGGCCCTCCTCACTCCCCTCTGACTTGTCTCCCAAAAGGACTGAGATTGGCTCACATCAGTATCCGAAGCCTCCTCCCTAAGCTAGATCAACCTCAATCTCTCATGGTTGCTGTACAACCTGCTGTGCTATTCTCGAGTCTTGGCTTTCCCTCCAAGAACCTGATTCTGCAACCGCCATTCCTGGGTTCACTTACCCGGCAGAACAGTGCAAAGAAAGGAGGCGGCGTTGCCATCTACCTCTCTTCTACTATCCAGTTCACTCCTGTACTCTTGTCACCTAACCCTCTGTATATGAAATGCTCTTCCTCAAACCCTCATCCCATTCTGTGTTCCTATCTTTGTAGCTGGTGTCTGTTGCTGCCCAGGCCTATCCCCCTTGTCCGTCACAGAGCTCTTCTCCATTATCTCCACCCACGCCTTGTCCAGTGAACTACTCATCCTCTGGGACTTTAATATTAATTGGCTCTCCCCTTCACAATCAAAACTCTGCCAAAACAAGTCTCTTTAACCGAGTCAACTGATCTCTGATCTAGCCCGGCACAATCATAGATCCCTCAATCTCTCCCTACTGGACTGGGTACTTACCTCTCACCCTCATCATATCACAGCTGCTGGCTCTCTCCCTGATGCACTTAGTGACTACATATGGTCCACTACGTGTACAGAATTCACCCCAAAGCCCTTTCTAAAATCTTCCAGATCCGGTCTTTCCAGTCACTGGACTTATCCTCGCTCCACGCTAACTTGTTAGCTACCAAGTTGTCCCTTATTTCTTCTGCCAATAACAACTCTGTCCTCAACTACTTCCATTCTAAATTCTTGTCAGTCTGGATCTAAATGCCCCCCTAAGAAATACCAGAGTCCGTGGCTCCCACCTCCCCTGGATCTCAGCTGAACTACTGGCCCGCCTCCCATACACGTGATCTTGCCTGGAAGACTCATAAGTTCTCTGACCCCCTGGCTGATCTTACCAGATACTGAGCCTTCAGAATGCTTGTACCGGAGCCACCAGGTTTGCCAAAGCTGAGTACTTTTCCTCCACCTTCCAGAACAACCTTAGTCACCACCCATAAGCTCTGGAAGGTCATTCACAACCTCTTCTCGCCCCCAAGCCAGTCCTCCTCCTCCTCTGTCCTCAAGGAGAGTGACACCCTTATTTTGGACTCCCTTTCTGTTACCTCAGAGTTCAACTGCTTCTTCCCCTCCTGTGCCTCCTCCCTTCTCTCCTTCCTTCCTGCCTCTCCATTTGTGTCTCTTTCTTCATTCCTGTCACTGTTGCTGCTTCCCTCTATGCTGTCTTGGCTATCGACTCTCTCAGAAGTGGGAGCCTGGACAGGCTCAGCCCCAAACTCCTACACCTCTCTGCCCCTGCTATTGCTCTCTGTTACCTCCCTTCTTAACCTCTCCTTTTCCCTTGCTTTGTCCCTGACTCCTAGAAGCATGCCACTGTTATACCCCATCCTACAGGTGGTGACTCCTCCGGCCCACTCTATCTCTCTGCTTCCCACCCTGGCTAAACTAGAAGAACACATTGTACTGTCTCAACTCTCCCCCTTCTTCAATTCTTCCTCTTTTTTTCACCCCCTTTCAGTCTGGCTTCCATAAACACCACTCCACCACCTCCAGCTTACTGACTCCATTTTTCCTCGGGCATAGATCGGGGTCTCATCACCTTCACCATCTTTGCTGACTTGGCCAAAGTCTTCGACACTGTTGCCCACCCCCTCCTCCTTGACAAGCTCAAGGAAGTGGGGCTCTCTGACTCTGCAAGTAACTGGTTTTGCTCCTACTTTGAGGATAGATTTCAATCTGTTAGACTCGGCAATTCCTTATCCCCCCCAACAGCACTGGTGTCCCCCAAGGTTCCATCCTTGGCACATTACTCTTCTTTTGTCTTCCTAAAGGACCTCTCATCTGCATCCATCGATATGTACACAGATGACACAGTCCTATTTGCCTCTGGTTCCTCCCCCTTTGAACTGACAACCAGGCTTCAGCTGGATTTCAACAATGTTCAGCACTGGTTCTGGTCAAGCCGGCTTTCTTCAAATGCCAAGAAAATGGTTTATGTGACCTTTGGCACTAAGCAGAGGCTCTCTAGACTCGCCTCCGTCCCATCCTTCCACACCCAAGACAGGGCCACTATTGATGATGTTCATTCTTTTAAGTACTTTTGGGTCTGGCTAGACTGGCACTTCGACTTTTCGAGGCATGTGGATGCCATCCAGAAAAAACTCTACCTTACACTCTGTGCATTATACAGGAATAAAGGCTGCATTCCTTCTCCTGCTCGCCGAGCTGTTCTCCTGAAAATGATTATCCTCATCTTCCACTATGGTGAAATTGTCTACAGTGCTGTGCCAAAAACCACCCTAGCTAGATTGGACCCCCTCTTTCACTCCTCCTGTTGCCTTGCCTTAGACTGTCCTCCCCACACCCACCATTGCTCCTTATATTCCTTCCTCTCCTTCCCCCCACCTTGAAGCTAGATGCTTCACTCATTGTGCCTCATTTATCTCAAAATTCTGGCTGTCCTCCTTCCCCCCCTTACCTTACCTGTCTCCACCTTCCTCATACACCATTTGCACCTCTAGCTATTGCTCTTTCGCACTCCCCTTTAGGAAATCCTTCACTGGCCAGGCTGCTTTCTCCTACCGTTTCCATAAAATGTGGAACTCTATACCCCTAACCCATTTGTTCCTCCTCTTCCCAATGCTCTCTCTTCTCCATGACTTCACCTCTCACTCCTGCAGTTGCCTCTTATTCATGTCCCTACTCCACTTCTCAATTACCCTCTTCCTCCCCTGTTCTACACTTGTTTACCACCTCCTGTTATATCCTTCTCCACCCTACGACAATCTTGCCTTACACTGCCTGTGCACCTTGTAATGGTATCTCTTTGAAACCCAGTGGGCAAGGCCTACCCCCCCCCCCGTTCCTTGTATAATTGCCTATTGTCAATGCTTAGTTTTAATTGCACTGTACACTTTATTATTCTGATTGTTGTTTTAATGTACTGTAAATTTATTGTTCTCATTTCTTGAACTCCTCTTCACCCCTTCCCCAGGACAAATCTGGAAATGAAATCAATGCCCCTCTGGCCTGGGAGGGGTTCTGAAATATGCCCCTCTGGCCTGGGAGGGTTGAAATATGCCCCTCTGGCCTGGAGGGGTTCTGAAATATGCCCTCTGGCCTGGGAGGGGTTCTGAAGTATGCCCCTCTGGCCTGGGAGGGGGTTCTGAAGTATGCCCCTCTGGCCTGGGAGGGGGTTCTGAAGTATGCCCCCCCGACCTGGGAGGGGTCTCTGATGTATGTCCTCTGGCATGGGAGGGGGTTCTGAAGTATGCCCCCTGGCCTGGAAGGGGGTTCTGAACTATGCCTCCTGTTCCAGAAGAGGTCTCTGAACTATGCCCCTGACCTTGGAGAGGGGCTCCAGAGAGTGCTCCTTCCTTGGAGGAGGTTTCAGTATGTAATAATTAAAGAACACCTGAAAGAGGAGGGTATAATAATGGGTGGGGTAACAGATCAGTGGTTTGCAGGATCTGAATTTACTGAGGTGTCCTAAAATGGGTGGGGGCTCATTACTGGTCCTTAATTTTTAGGAACGGTTACGAGAGTCAGGGCTTGTTCAAACCAGGGGTGGAGGCTGTGTTTGGATATAAAAATAAATTAGGCGAGGAGTTCAGTGCTGCAGGGCTACCTAGAATGTACAAACCATGACTCAATTGCACCCTCTTCATGGTTTGTGTAGTCTAAGCAGCCCCAACTTCCCTTTTCTCTCTTTGTATACAAGCCCTGCCCCTCCACAGAAGATGGTTCCTATCCACTACATTGTAGGTGCCACTTAGCAGTGTATTAAAAAGGTATTTAAATCCATAATGTGTTCAGAACACCGGCACAGAATTCCAGTTGTGTTGGTGGGGATCTGTTCTTTACTCTTACGGCATTTAATTTCTTGTTTACTTCGAACATTGTTTCAGCATGTTATGGTCAGTGGTGGTGTGGTGTATGTATTGCAGGCTTCTCCATCTCCTGTATTATTTAAAATAAAAATATTTTAAAGGTATGTTTTGTGGCTGACCATTGAAGCCCTGGACTTGTTTACGATAGGGTTGTGCCTAGGTCACTAGCTACACTCCACAGTATCCCAACTATTTATATTGTCTGACTGGTAGTGCTGTGTCTCTCACCAAAAGTATATTTTATTGCAGAGAAAGATGCCATCCCTCAGAGCTACAAGAATTCCTGTATTGTACAAGGAATTGGAGCCATTTACAGGAACATGGTTTCCCTATTTTTGCATTGGTTATACAAGGAAAAGAGAAGTGTGTTGCAGTTGGTCCTTGCACAAAAAGATGAACAGAATGGTAATTTGTTACTTTAAATTAGACCCAACAAGAGATTTTTCTGATGAAGAACTCTGTGTAAGTTTGAAAGTTTAAAGCATTCTATGAATCTTGTTGGTCCAATAAAAGGTATCAAATAACCCTTTGTGTTCACAGGAAAAAAGGGTAGTTCAGCTTCCATGGAAATAATGTTGGAGCACTGAGGGAGTGTGTGTGTGTGTGTGTGTGTGTGTGTGTGTGTGTGTGTGTGTGTGTGTGTGTGTGTGTGTGTGTGTATGTATGTATGTATGTGTGTATGTGTGTGTGTGTGTGTGTGTATATATATATATATATATATATATATATATATATATATATATATAAAATATGTGTGTGTGTAAACTAACCTTTGCAGAATGATGACGTATGTTCTAGCATGCTGTTTCTCCCACTGTGACTTTCCTACTGTGTGCTTCCTAGTTAAGACCCTCATCAGCTATCTCTGACATGGTACACTTTATTGGCCTTTGTTTGGAGCTGGTGAGCAATAAATGACCTCCTTTCCACACAGGCCCATGGGGAAGGGGGGACAGCACACAGAGCTGCCTTGCATGTTCACCCACAGAGTTAATGAGCTTTATACAGGGTTTAGCGTCTCCGCTGTAGGGAAATACCACTGGGAATTGCTGGGAACCAAAGAATCTGACCTAGGCTCTAATAGGCATCCATTTCCTTTCCACTCCTTGCCAGTTAGATAGTGTTAGTATCCTGTAGCCTTTTCTACCACTAGGGGTGTGCTACTGGCATGGCTCCAAGGGAGGGTGCCTGCCACAAACATTTATGTTCAGCACAGGCAGTGACCTGCATTCAGGAGGGATCCTGGGGAGCCCAATCCTAAATTAAGCGGTTCTCTGGAGGCGGCCATCTGTCCACCATCCCACACTCCATCAACCTAGAAATAATAGCCGTATTACTTACATTGAGCCTTGGCTGTCCATCCACCCCCAGGTACAGAAGAAGAGAGGCTACTTGGGATCTCACACTCTCCATACTGGCCCATAGAAGATCCATAATTTCCAGAATCTAGATAATAATAATCTTTATTTCTCTAGCGCCCCATCCCGGAGGCTCTGGACGCTGTGCAGGCAGTAGTTAAATTACATAAAATACGTAAATACACAACATATGTCAATAATAAACAATCCAGAATAAATAAATACAATCCTCTATTCCAGTCGGCATTCAGCAGTCTGCTCTTTCAGGAATATAGAGATGGTTCCCAAATGCCTCTCTAAAAAGATGTGCCTTTAGACCCTGCTTAAACACCTCCACTGATGGGGCCTCCCTCAAAGATCTTGGAAGTGAGTTCCACTGGGCTGGGCCTGCTACCTCAAATGACCAGTCTCTTGAGGTCTTCAGCCATGCCCTGGGAACCACTAGGAGGCCTTCAGTGGAGGAGCAGAGCGTGCACACAGTGCAGACTGGAATCAGAAGGTCACTGAGGTAGCCAGGGCCCAGAATAGGGCCTTATTGGTCAGCAGGCCCACCTTGAAGTTGATTCTCCATCTCGCTGGCAGCCAGTGCAGATCACCAGGACCAGGGTCACATGACAAAACCTCGGAAGGTCTGTCAGCAGCCTGGCCACTGTGTTCTGCACCAACTGCAAGCGATGGAGAACCCCTCCACTGACCCCGTTGCAGTAGTCTAGTCTAGTCTAGATGTCACAAAAGCATGTACCAGTGAGGGCAGGTTGTCAAGTGGAAAAAAGGCTTTAATCTGGGCGATATTCCTAAGGTGCTAAAATACACTCTGGACAATGGATGACACCTGAGCTTCAAGTGTCAATCCATCATCAAGGACAATGCCCAGATTTTTCACCTTACTGGATGCAGCCAAGGGAATGGGGCCAAGGAATAACCCTGTTCCCATCCCAACAGCACCAATATCCCACCTGCAACCAGGCTCAATCACTAGCATCTCTGACTTGTCAGGACTGAGTCTCTGCCAGCTGAAGGACATCCAGTCCTGGATCTCGGTCGGACACTTAAGTACCTCCACAGTGTCATTCGTCTCAGGTGCAGGTGTCATATGCATAACAGTGAAAACCAAGACTGTACTGTCTAATAATCTCAGCCAGGGGAAGCATGTACACTGCGGACAGCATGGGTGGCGAGATCGAGCCCTGAGGAACTCCAAAACTCAGGGGCTTCAGGCAGGAGGAGAAACTCCCAACACTACCTTCTACGTCCTGCCTGTGAGAAAGGACTCAAACCAGTTGATGGTACCGGTGAGTCCACAGAGTTCCCTTAGGCAATCCAGCAGCACTACATGGTCCACAGTGTCAAATGCTGAGGAGAGATGGAGGAGAATGAGTATTGACTGCTCCCCCTCTAGCCTTCGCCCTGAGGATATCATTCTGCACCCTGACTAATATCATTTCAATGCTATGCCTGGACCCAAACCCAGACTGGAAAGGCTCATAGATGTCATAAGTCACAATGTGTGCCTTGTGCTGCAGAACCACTACTTTTCTGATAACCTTACCCAAAAATGGGAGGTTAGAGATTGGTCTATAATGTGCCAAGATGTCCGGGGTCGAGAGATGGTTTCTTCAGAAGGGGCCTCACCAGTGCCTCTTTCAGGGTGCTAGGAAAAAGTCTGTCCAAAAACAAACACTGGACCAGTGGACTCAATGCAGCCCACCAAGAGATGGGTTGGGCCCAGGTGCAGTTCACAGTATGTGGGCTGCAGCTTCGAAATTGCCTCGTATACTTCTTATCACCCCCACTGTCCTAAACTCACTCCAAACAATAGTAAGTGCCCTGAAAATGTGCAACTCGCCACTGCAGGGCCACATTTGCCCCATTGGAGAAATCCCAGCCCTAATGGAGGACACCCTGTCGGACAAGAACAGAGTGAACTCCTCCCACTGAGTGACTGAAGCTGCTCTCTTCGACTGCAGGCAGGATAGAGTAGCCTGTCTGCAGTCCAAAAGAGCGGAGCTGGTCTGATCCTCGCTGCAGCAATCTCCCCAGACAGGAACACTGCCTTCTTATGGTTGATTGCCCTTTGGTATTCACCATAGTGGATTCTCAGACCAATCTGTCCCCTCTGGACTGGGACTTCCACCAACAGCACTACAGCAACTGACCCCTGGTCTTCATCTCATTGAGAGACCCATCAAACCACAGGGGTCTCAAGCGAAGACAGCTAGGTCATATATGGATTGGTGCAATAGAGTCGACTGCCTTGGAGACAGCACAATTATATGCTGCCACGGCCTCACTTGTATGTGTCTCACAAGCAACACTCATAACAGATCCATTACTACTATCAGTCCCTCTGGGGACAGCCCCTTCAAAGAGGACACTTCTCCCGGTTTTTTTACCTACCCTGTCTTAGGCATAGTTATGTAATTTCTTGTGTAATTTATTATTGAGGACATTTCAGTTATAGATCTTTGGGTCAAACACAGCCAGGTACTCAGGAGTACGTACCTCTGTAGAAGGTAAGGTGGTCTTCATTTCCATTTGGGAATCCTGTAAGAAATGATCACTGCTACATAACTAATGGGTCTGACGTTCTCCCTCTCTATGTAGAGACAGGGGGCAGGATTCTCAAAGAGTTTGGGAACGAAGTCCCACTCCACAGCCACAGTTGCAGACCGAAATCCCCGCAGCGGCGGTGATAGCGATTCACAGCCACTACAGTTGTGGAAAGTGTTACTGCTGCTCTCACCAGCCATAGCAACTTTACGCAGCTGCAGTGATCTCCCAGTCAATACCACCCGCAAGCAGCCATAAATCGTGTAGCCGGTTGTAATCCAGCCACACCTTTGTGGATACCAGCAGCTAGGGTAACTCCATGGATCCGCAAGGACAATCCACTTGCGCCGATACTTCATTCAGGCCGCGGGACTCTACGCAGTTTTGTGAATCCTAGCCTAGGGTTTCTGATCAGAAAAAGACTCCTCAGCACCAGTGTCTCTCACTAACAGAGGGGCCAGAGGAAGCCTAGGGTTTTAACCCTTGGGTGTTGGAGCAACCTAGATTCACTGATTCTGGGAACCTGAGAGATTCTTGGGGAACCAAATAACAAAGGAATCAAGGGGTAAAAGGAAAGGGGAGAGTTTAAAAAAAAAAAAAAAAAGAGAATAAGGAGGGCAAATAGAAAATAAGGGGGGTGGCTGGATCACAGAACAATCTGGAGAGCGATGTGGGCAAATTCTCGAAGTCTGGGCGATAAGATTGCAAACCTAGAGGACATGGTAGATATGGACCTGGATATAGTAGCAATTACTTAGTCCTGGTGCAATGAAAACCAGCACTGGGATGTAGCCATACCAGGGTATACTCTGTTCAGAAAAGACAGGGTAGGAAAAAAAGGGGGAGGAGTGGCTCTTAATATGTCAGGGACAACATAACTGGTATGGAATTACAGGGAGAATTTGAGGTACTGTGAATCACCCTGGAGACAAGGAGGGGGACTGCTATTCACACAGGAGTAATCTGCAGACCTCCAGCACAAGGGGAGAGGCAGATAAAGATATGATGGAAGGAATCGAAAAGATGGCACACAAAAGGGAGGTGTTGCTGGTAGGGGACGTCAATCTACCGGGCATGGATTGGAGCATACCAGCTGTGGCAACGAACAGAAGTAGGGACATTCTGGACTCCCTGCAAGTGGTGTTCCTCAGACAACTAGTTAAGAAACCCATTTGTGTTGGGGGGGGGGGCAATACTGGACCTGGTACTTACAAACGTGGGACAGTGTTGCTGATGTCACAGTGGATGGACACCTGGGGACCAGTGATCACTGTACGGTGTGGTTCAGTAAAAGGACTGGGTCAGAATCAAGTCACACTAAGACAAGGATCCTGGACTTCAGGAGAGCAGATTTTAAGAAAATAGGAGAATGCCTCTGGGACACCCTAGCCAGGGATAGGGAAACTGGGGGAGTCGAGGAACAATGAGCAAAAATAAAGGGAGGCATAGAAAAAGCAACAAATCTCTGTGTCGGGCAGGCTAACAAAGGCAAGAGAAAAATGAGACCACTAGTTCTCTAGAAAAGTAGTGGAGAAAGTAAGGGCAAAAAAAACTAGCATTTAGAAAGTACAAGAGGACACGTAAGAAGGAGCAGAAGGATAGGGTGAGTTACCAGGAGAAACCAAGAGAGGCAGGGAGAGCAGTTAGGAGCACAACGGTGTGAATGGAAGAGAATACTGCCTAGTCAGTTTAAAAAAAAAAAAAAAAAAAAAAAGGATAAAACATTCTTTAGATATAAGCGAGAAGAGAAAGACCAAAGGAGGGATAGTAAGGCTAAAAGGGGAAGGAGGGGGTTGTGAGGAAGAGGACCAAAACTAAGCAGATATATTTAACAAATACTTTTTGTTAAGTAATTACAGAGGAAGGAGGGGGTAGGTGACGGCCCAAAGATAAATGACAAATGCATTAAAGGAAGGGAGAGGGACACTAGTCCTTTTACAGAGGAGAGAGTTCTCAATGAACTGGCACAATTAAAAATAGACAAGGCAGTGGGACCTGATGGGGTGCACCCTAGGATAGTGAGGGAGCTCAAGGAGATGCTAGCTGCATATCTGCCAGCTCTGTTCAACCTATTACTAGAAACAGGAGAGGTTCTGGGGGACTGGAGGAGGGCAGATGTGGTCACATTACACAAAAGTGGAAATAGGGAGGAGGCAGGAAATTATAGACCAGTCAGCCCATCAGTAGTAGGTAAAGTAATGGCATTGCTGCTGAAGGAAAGGATTGGGGGAATGCCTTGTAGCCAGCAGATTACAGGATCTGAGGCTACATGGTTTCATGAGGGGAGGTCTTGCCAGATGAATCTGATCAAGTTCTTTGCCTGGGTGATCAGGGAAATGGGCAGGGAGATGTGGCCTACCTGAATTTCTGTAAGGCCTTCGACACCATTCCACATAGAAGACTGGTGAGCAAGCTGAGCAACCTAGGAGTGGGTCCAGAAGTAGTAAAATGGGTAAGAAGTTGGCTGAGCAAAAGGAGTTAGAGGGTATTGGTAAATGTGGTCCACTCTGAAGAAGGCAAGGTGACCAGTCAGGTGCCACAGGGGTCAGTATTAACCCGGTCCTCTTCAATGTCTTTTATTCATGACATTATGGAAGGGCTGGGTGAGAAAGTATGCCTGTTCATGGATATGACATAAATCTGCAACAGAGTGGACACAAGGGGAGTGGGGTGGGGGAAAGAGAATGAGGGACAATATGAAAAAAGCTGGAGGAATGGTCAAGGGAATGGCAGCTGTGTTTCGGTGCAAAAAAGTGCAAAATCATGCACTTGGGGCACTGAAACCCAGGGGCAGTATATCACTTGAGCGGGGAGGTATTTACAACCACAAAACAGGAAAGGGACCTAGAGGTAATAATTTCTGATGACCTGAAGGTAGCCATGCAGAAGGCAGAAGGGAAGGCTAGCAGGATGCTCGGGTGCACAGGGAGGGCATCACCAGCAGAAAGAGGGAGCGACTATTACCCCTGTATAGATCACTGGTAAGACCCCACCTTGAGTATGGCTTCCAGTTCTGGAGGCCCCACCTCTGGAAGGACATAGATAGGGTGGAGGCAGTACAAAGGAGGGCTACCAAAATGCTGCAGGGCCTGCATTAGAAACCCTACGAGGAAAGACTCCAGGAACTAAATATGTACTCTCTGTAGGAAAGGAGGGAAGGGGATATGATAAAAACATTGTGAGGAATCCCATGCTTTCTAACTTATGTGGGGAGTAATAAAAATAATGCAGGAGTTTCTCACAGAAGGAGAATGCTGGAGATGCTCTCACAAGCACTCCGATTTGTCACACATGTTCAGGAAATGCTCTAAACTCCTACACTTCTGGCTCTCAGTACATAGCATATGCTCAAAAGTAGTTCAAATAGCTCTCCCTTTCACACCGTCACTTATTTATTCTGGGAATCATGTAAGCATTAATGCCTGATGAAGGAGGCTTCTACTGGGGAATTAATGCATGGTTGGGGGGGTTGTGGCACGAGGCTTTGGCTGAGTGCCTACAACCACCTAACCATGCATTAATTCCCCAGTAGAAACAGAGCCTGGAGGGCATTCATACGTTTGTAACATGGCAATACTTGCGTTGTTGTTCTTACAGTTCTGTTCGGCTTTGTGTCGGCACATTGAGATGTTCCATAATCGCTGCGATGTCTGTTCTGGTTGCTGCTGTGACAGCTAGTGGTGCTGGAGCTTGACCCAGTGATTAATAGTTGGAGCGGGCCTTACTGGGGAATTAATCACCACTTCAACTTTGGTCATGTTTTGTATTTAGTTCAATGAAATTACTTTATTTACCGTCTCTGTTTGATGCCATGTTACAAACCTTATTAAATAGTTTGGGGGAAAAATCTAAAACTTTGGCTGTTGGCAGCCTTCCTGTGGGCTAAACACCTAGTTCTCTCCCACTGGAAATACGATGGTTTCTTTAATGCTACAATGGCATCAGTATATGGGTGCAGCAGCCAATAACGAAAGAATCTGTTATACGCTGCAGGAAAAGAGAAGTCTGTTTGAACAGGTATGGGACCCCTTTTTTGAAACTTTGAACACTTGAAATTCATAATTCTGTAAGTGGTAAAGCAGGTATGACATTGATGCATAGACCTAAATATTGTGTTCCCAATGACAAGTATGATATATGTAGCCTACAGTGCCATTCTTAAGTTGATTTTTTTTTATTTTTTTATTTTCTTTAGTATCACTTCAGATTATAAACTTGTTACTAACAATGATTTTTTATAGTGAGCCTTTCACAATATTCGTCATTGAAAGTGAATGTTGATTACATGCAATGCCTTTTGTTTACCATGTGTTTTAAAATCAGTAAAACGTTTAAATCATAAAAACATTCAAATACCTCACAGGTATTTAATAAGGTACAGGAACGTAACATTTTTCATAGAAAAAGATGATCCAGGACAAGGGGTCTTGCTGTGAAGCTGGGGGGCTGTGAGGAAATACCACTTCACAGTGAGGGTGGTGGACAGCCGGAACAGCCTCCCAGCAGAGGTGGTGGATGCTAAAACTGTAATGGGATTCAAGCATGCATGGGATAGACACAAGGGGCCCTTAGAAGTAAGGCAAGGGGAGAAAGACCAGAGATCGAATAGGGTCTGCGGTGGCACAGTAGGCATGAAATATTGGGACGACTAGGTGAGCCAAGAGATCTTTATCTGCCGACAGCTTCTACGATCTTACTTCGAGGGGGCTCTTGTAGTAGGCAACACCGGTAGGACTGAAGCCATCAGGTGCCAGGACCCCACAGAAAACTTCTAACTAGCAGTCTACAATGACTGCTTATCCTATAAAAGGGGTGGTCCCCCAGACCAACCCCGCCCAGTTCTTTTCCCATCAACCTGCACACATTGGACCTTTACAGTCACCAACTTCAGTCATCTGCCACTTTTTTCTCACACTTGAAGCCCACGATTTCTCTGTTTTTCTTTTGATAAAAGGGGCCAGGCAGTAGACATCCTCTATCTTGAATTTAGCAGGGCCTTTGACTCTGTGCCCCACAAAAGGTTGATCAGGAAGTTGTGGATCTCAGGGTTGGGGAAAAGATGGCCAGATCAGTGGGAAAACTGGCTGAGGGACAGAACTTAGAGGGTGGTTGGGGGGGAGGAGAGTTATCTGGCACGAGAGAGGTAACCAGTGGGGTCCTGCAGGGCTTGGTGCTGGGGCTGTGTTGTTCAATGTCTTCATCAGTGACATTGGGAATGGTATTAAGGGCAAAATGTGCCTATTCACAGATGACACCAAGCTCTGTGGGAGAGTGGACATGGCTGAAGGGATACAGGACCTACAGGAAAATCTGGAAAAAGCTGGGAAGGCTGTCCAGGATCTGGCAGCTTGGCTTCAATGCTAAGAAATGCAAAGTTATGCATATTAGTGCCAAGAGTACTAGGAAAGAGTACTACCTGGGTGGAATCGGAGTATCTACATCAGAGGAGGCGAAGGACCTGGGAGTGATGCTCACTAGTGACCTGAAGCAGTCCACACAGTGCAAGAAAGCAGCAGCAAAGGTAAACAAGATTCTAGGATGCATATCTGGTAGGGATCAGTAGTAGGAGAGAGGAGGTTATACTGACCTTGTACAGGTTACTGGTAAGGCCACAATTCAAGGGTGTAGACAGGCATACTCACTGTACACATTTGTGTACAGTTTTGTTGAGTGTCTGTCACAAACTGTAAGCCACTCTGTTAATATTATCATTCTCATCTGTAGTATTTGAGTTAATGTATGCCACTAAGGAGTGTCCAATACATGTATAACCTTTTTAGAGAGTAGAGGAACCATCTGACAACAATCTGACTTGTTTGGAAGGGGGTGCCATTTGGAAAGGATGTATACATTTTTTAATGGGGGGGGGTGTAACTATTGGAGATTGTGTACAAAATGAAAATTTCTGGCTATACCCCTGGGCGACATCTAGAGTATGGAGTTCAGTACTGGTGCCCACACCTCAAAAATGACATTAACCTGCTGGAGAATGTCCAGAGGAGGGCTACAAAGATGATAGTGGGTCAGCAGGGTAAGGCATATCAGGAGAGGTTGAGGGAATGGAACATACTCCCTGGAAGACGGGAGAGAGAGGGGACATGATTGGGACCTTCAAGTACTTGAAAGGGATAAATAAGTTTGATGATGAGAGTCTCTTTTTAAGCTGAGTGGCAACCATAACACGAGGGGGCATAGTCTTAAGCTGGAGGGAGGTCAGGAAGCAGTTCTTCACAGTGAGGGTGGTGGACACTTGGAATGCGCTGTCGGAAGAGGTCATCTCTCTCATTGAAGACAGTGGGCAACTTTGAGAGGCTGGGATAGGCATGGAGAAAGGTAAAGCTCATGGGTAGGGAGGATGGGAGGAGTGAGGAGGGAGGGCAGGGACAGAAGCTCAAGCTGTGGACCCTGCAATACGAGCAGACTTGATAGACCAAATGACCTTCAGCTGGCTTCTTTGTATGTTCGTATTGTTTTTATCGGTATTGCTTTACTTTTGTGTGTCTTCTTCTCCAGCTTCATCTTCCGACCAGTCTATGAAGTGTGCCTGCATCAAGCAGTTTCCATCCAAGGATGGCCACACTTCTTGCTTGCTGTGCATGGGCCCTGACCACAACACCAAGGCCTGAAAACACTGCCAGGTCACGTGGAGATGCCATTTGAGGACCTTCAAGAGCATCTTGCTGCAGCATAAGTTAGCCACAATGGAGAAGGAGTTTCAGGCCAAAAGTTCCTCTTCTTCCTCGACCTCCGGGCATCGATTTCTTCTTCTTCTTCCCAGAAACAGAAGTCCAGCGGGAAGCATAAGCACTGGGACGAGCATTGGGACCATGCTTGGGACCATCTTTGGTGTCAGCCTCCCATTCTCTGTCACCATATAAACTGTCAGCTGCATCCAGGTCTTCCTCCCACAGGAGGTCAGCCTCTCCACCTTTGGCAGCCCTTTCCTCTTTGGGGTTGCGAGTCTCACTGCCGCCTGCCCTCATCTCTGTTTCGGGAGGCAGCTCCTCAGGGCAGCAGACATCATTCCCTGCTTCCCAGCCCCTGATACTTATGTCCATATTTCCCACGGGTCTTCAGACAGGTGGCTCATCCAGGGTTACCTCCTTTGGTGGCGGGTCCTTGCTCGCTTCCCCCCGGTCTTGGTGTTGCCATCATTGGTCCTTGTTTCCATGGTCCCTGCCTCCAGGCATCACACGGAGCAAGCACTCGCCTCCTCCTCCACTCAAGCGACGCCTTTTGCCATTGTCATGAGGGAACTCCCCTCTGTAGGTGCCCACTTCTCCTTTTGGGGCCCTACACCTGCTGTTTCACCAGACCGGCATTAGCCACTGCCTGTCAGGCCAATGCCCGCTTCGCCATCCCTTGCACTGATGATGCCTCAGCTGTCGTCTCTGCCCCAGCCTGTGCCACAACCCACACCAGCTGGTCCTTCAGGAAATTCCCAACCAGCACCTGAGGGACTAAAACTGGAGTATCTGCCTCGGGGTCTGATGCCAGGGTACCCAATGCCTCCTTGTCTACTGATGCCTCAGTACCCACCTCCTCAGTATCCTACCCACCATATAGTTCACCTTCTCTGGTTGATTATAATGCTATGTTCTCAGCCTGGTGGGCTTTTATGAAGGTTAAGAATACCCCCAGGAAGCTTGCTGCTACTCCTCCTCCTCCTCTTGACCCTTCTCCTCAGGACACTGACCAGGCAGGACCTAGCCATCCCTGGTCTCCAGGGTCTTCTATTAGCCACAAGGACTGACATAGGGAGGAGCATCGCCTGCCAATGCCTGCCCCAGAGAGTGACCCACCCTGGGAGGATTCTTCCTCTTCTGAAGCCGGAGAGGATTCCAGGGGCCCTCCTGATGATACTGAGACTCCCAGGTCTCTCCCGGACGATCCTTCATTTTTGGACAAGATGTGGCACATACAGTCCCTGACGGGGTGCAAAACAGAGGAGTTAGATCCTGAATGCTGGCATCTGGCTGTCTAGTCCTAAAAAAGAGACCCTCCCTCTGGTAATGCCTCCCCTCATCGACTCATATGAGGCTGTCATTGCAGCAACCTGAAAACATCCTTTTTCCACCCCCACCTTGGCCAAGAAGGCCGACTGTCTCTTATCATGCGCTCGTGGGTAAACCCTACTTGGGCGAACAGCCAGAGGCAGACTTTGTGGTCATGAACATGGCCTATAACTGCACTAAGAAACCCAGGCACCTCGGCACTCACCCTCCTGACAAGGAATCTTGCCAAATTGACCAATTTGGAAAGCGAGTCTATGCTTCTGCCACTCTGGCCATCTGGACTCAGAATTATCTGGTCTATATGGTATAATACCAAAATGCCGTATGGGACCAGGCTAGGGACCTGGTGCAAGCCCTTTCCAAGGACTCCACGAAAGCCCAGCTGGTCCAACTCTTAAGACTGTCTCACACGTGGGCAACCATGTGTTCCGAGTGGCCTGCGACACCGTTGATGCAGCCAAATGTGCAGCAGTGGCAGGAGTCTCCATCCATCATTACTCCTGGCACTGGATGTCGGGGTTTACCCCTGATGTTCAGGCTAAAATCCTGGATGCTCCTTTTCAGGGGTCTATCCTATTCGGAGGGGATGCCCAGGACATCCTCTCCCAGTTCCAGGAGTCTGGTAAGGCCTTAAGGTCTGTACATTCCATGTATCGTTCACAACCCAGGTCCTTCTAATGTCAGTCCTTTCACTGGCCCCCAGACAGTAGTCCAAGGCCAGCAGCCAAAAGGTGTATTCAAACATAAGAATTCTACCCAGCCAGCTGGAGCTTCCACTTCTATGGCCCCCGAGCATTCCCAGCCACTCTTCCCTCCCCTGGTTCCACAGCCTGACTCCTTGCCTGACCCTCTCCCCCCCACAGAGACCATGGGAGAGGTGGTAGGGGGTCATTTTTCCCTATACCTAGAGGGGTGGTGCACTGTGACTTCAGACCAGTGGGTGCTCCAGATCATCAAAAGGGGTCATACCCTCAAATTTCTGGAGATTCCCCCATAAAGCCCTCCCATGCACTCCCATTACCCTCAGGCTCACATCGCCCTCATCCAGAAGGAGATTCAGGTGGTCCTTCACAAAGAGGCCATAGAGCCAGTTCCCCTGGCTCAAAGAGGAAAGGGATTCTATTCCCACTTCTTTCTAGTTCTCAAGATGACAGGAGACTTGTGACCAATTCTGGATCTCAGCTGCCTGAACCTCTACAAGGAGTACAAGTGCTTCAGGATGGTCATTATGCAAGGGCTATTGCCCCTCCTTCACCAGAGGGACTGGCTATGTTCACTGGACATGCAAGATGCCTACCTCCATATCCTGGTTTTCCCACCCCATTGCTGGTTTGTCCATTTGTGTGTGTAACTCCGTCTCTTGTGGTCAGCCCATCACCCTGCTGCTGTGTGCCCCTTGACTGCACTGTACCTTACCCAGTGTGTGTTACCGTGTGAAGCCCAATGGCCAGTTGTGTGGTGGCATTATCCTTAAATACACGACAGAAGCATAAAAATATATTTCCCAGTTGGGAGGAGAGACAGAAAAATCTCTTTCCTCGGTTTGTGTGTGTAACTCCATCTCTTGTGGTCAGCCCATCACCCTGCTGCTGTGCGCCTCTTGACTGCTATGTGGATGCCTATGCCCAGCAGCCCAGTCATTCTGTAAGCCTTGAACCTGGGATCCTTTAGTTGCAAACCATCATATTCTTCAATTACTTTCAGTCCACTGCATCACAGTGTCACATAACCAAAATAAAATTTCGGAGTTGTAGCCAACGATCACAGATCACATTGCTTTCTTACACAGGAATTGTGTGGGTGGGGGTGTGTTTACTGCAGTATACTGGTACTGTTATGGCTGACACCAACATAGATGAAGCATCTGGTGCTGGTGTTGGAGCAGGTGTTGGTGGTAGTGGTAATCCTGGTGCTTGCCAAAATAACCAAAATGTTTCACGTGATAAAAATTCAACAAACAGCAAAAGGGCAACAACGAAGTGTGGTAAAGGGGGACCTTTTAAGAAAACGTGCAGCTGCTGGGGTCACATGGAGAGGCACCATAAGGTATGCTGTTAAAACCCCTGTGACTAGCAGTAATAATGCAAGTGACAGTGAGTCCCTCTCTGACTCAGACAGTAGCTCTTTGTCTCAGTCCGACACTGTTGTGTCTTGCAACGTATCATTATTTCCTCAACAAAGTGAAATTACCAATTCTGCTGACAATGAATCGGGTAGTGCACTTGCAAATACATCCAGCACTGTTGGCAATGAAAAGGACATATCCATTGAATCCACCACTTCGGTGTCGGCCAGCAATGAAAATCCATCAGAGTCTTCTGCCCACTCTTCTAGCACAAAGGAGCATGTCCTGGGTTCTGTTAGGACAGGTGAAAAAATGCAAACAGTCTTTAGCTGTCTTCCTAGCACTCGAACAAAATCTGTCACATCTGAGGTGTGGAATTATTTCTCTGTCAGTAAAACTGATCCATGCAGAGCAATTTGTTCCCTGTGTAAACAGAGTGTAAGCCGTGGTAAAGTTGTGTCATGCCTTGGCACTACAGCTCTTAAACACCATCTGAAAAAGCATGCAGTTTTGTTGATCATCCAAAACCCATGTCCTCCATCTTCCAGACTGCACGTGAGAAGGGTCAGGAATCTGAAATGGATACTGAATTGTCTGAACTTGATGCGGACAGAACCACTGCCAGCCCTAGGATCACTGTTACCACCAATGCCAGCACCATTAGTACCAGTTGCACATCCAGTGATTGCACTGAATGTATAAGTCCTAGTCCACCATCCCATCGTCCATCTGCCCATCGAAGCATGGTGTATAATAAACCAGCAGGGACATGTTGTAAACAGCTAACACTGTCTCAGGCATTTGAAAGGAAGAATACCTTTACTAAAAATCATCCAAAGACCCTTCATTTTAATCACAGAATTGGTGAACTGTTAGCTGGAGCCCTTCTCCCATACTCTTTGGTAGATCATGAGGATTTTAGGGAGCTCTTGAAACTAGCAGAGCCTAGTTACAATGTACCTCATCGAAGGTACTTTTCCTATGTTGAAATACCAAACATTTATCAGGCTTTAAAAGCGACAGTGATGCTTGCACTTAAAACTGCAGAGGGTGGGGTTATTCATGTCACAATAGATATGTGGACCAGCACTCAAAACATAGATTACATGTCCCTTACTGCTCACTGGGTCATGTTTTCTTGTGGTTCTTCAAAAGCAAAGGCACCCCAGAAGATGGCGCTGCTGCATATAAAGAAGTTTGGGCAAAGTCATACAGCTGCAAACATCTTGCAGGAACTAAATGACCTCCTTGACAAATGGGTTTATTCTCACGGTCTAAAATATGGTTTCATAGTAAGTGACAATGGAGCCAACATCTTGAAAGCAGTACAGGATGGAGGATTTATGCATGCTTCTTGCTTTGCACATTGCTTACATTTAATTGTCACGGGATTTCTCAGCAGTGAAACACAAGTGGATAGTATGACTGCTGTTTACAAAAAAATTGTGACTCACTTTTCACATTCAACCAAGGCTATACGGACATTGTCCGAACTGCAAAAGAAACACAAGCTGCCCCAGCAAAAGCTGATTCAAAATGTTTCCACTCGTTGGAACTCAATGCTTTATATGCTGCAGTGCCTCTTTGAGCAAAAGCAAGCTGTACATGAGTATTGCTCCAGTTACATTATTGGAGATGAAATTATGCTATCTGTGCTGAAGTGGAAATTAATGGAGACAGTGTGCTGCATCCTAGCTCCTTTTGAGACAGCTACAAGGGACACGTCTTCTGAAGGCACATCTGTGAGTCGGGTTATCCCACTCATAATTCTGACTTCACATCATCTTAGTGTTCTAAATCTACAAATAGGAAAAGACCGATCTGAAGCTCAGACAACATGTCGCCTGTATCATGGGAATCTTGTAAAGAGAATGAGCGAGCGCTTCAAAACCAATGACAAATTAGTTGCAATGACGAAATCAAAACACTACATCCTTGCAACTCTCTTAGATCCCAGGTTCAAGGCTATACATCTTCCAAAATGGATGATATAGAGGCAGTACAAAGTATGTTGCTAGATGAGCTGCAGCACTCACAGGAGTCAAACACAGACCGCAACAGTACCCTCAGGTTGTCATCACTACAACATGCAGGTTCATCTTCACAAAGGGATACAGAACTGGAAAAGTCACCAAACATTAACAGTAGTTGTTCCACAACTGCCACTTCTTCATCCCTTAGTAGCAAGCTAAATCTGTGGCAAAACCTTTCCCAAATTGCTGCCATACCAGCTTATGCCAATTCCTCTTCTGAGCGGTCTCTGTCCATCATGGTAGACAGTTACCTGCAAAAACTGCCTATTCCTATTGATGCATGCCCTTTTGAATACTGGAGATCAAAAAAGTCAATTTGGACAGAGCTGTATGATGACGCTTGTAAATATCTTGGTTGTCCTGCAACAAGTGCCTCTTTCAGAATGCATGTTTAGTACAGCTGGCAATATTGTGACAGACACCAGAAATAGGTTGCTGCCAGAAAATGTACACGTTAACTTTTATTAAAGTTAATAAGTCAAGATTTTCATATCCTACAAGAATATACAAACTGATCCTGAAGTGATTGATGTTGTGGATGTTGATGGTGATGACAACTCAGATGGTGGTGGCTGGTAAATAATGTGTGGGACAGAGTCTCTCTGCACCAAAAAGGAAACTTTTAGAGACTGTGATAACTTTGGTTGTCTCTCTCCTTTCTCGATCTACTACCTTGGACTATAGTTCCCCCAAAACTTTCACCATTTCATGGCCAACTGCTTGTAGCTAGGGTCTAAAGTCAACAAGTTTTATATACAGGGCAATTTTAACATCAGTGGGAATAGGCCCACATTTGGCATAAAAGGGACACTGTCATGTCAGTCATTTCTGTATCATATTATTTATAGTTAAAGTGCAAATATATATTTTTGGATTTAACTTCTGTGACATTGTGGTGCATCAATATGGGCTGGGACCGGGGACGGTCTATTTTTCAATTTTAAAGAGGACAAAACAATGAGTTCTAATTGGTAGCTGTGTATTATTTTTGCAATTACAGAAATGTTAGCCATAAACCAAAATGATCCATATGTAACTTATCATACTGAATAAAAAAATTATGGAAAAAAATGTATTTTGTATTGTTATGTTTCTGTGGGCAGCATCCTATTACAAGTCTCTTCCGGGAAACAGAGTCATCTGGTGGTTTACCTATGTCATGGTTGAGCACATATCATTCTGTAAGCATAGGTCTCATACCACAATAGCTCGTGTTTAACATTCTGTTGTACACAGACCATGGCATAATAGCAATAACTCTCATATTACTGCTTCCATGAAGAGGACTGTACAGAATGTTGTCCATAAGAAGAAAGCAATTGAAAAGACAGTTTTTCACATAAGTGTTGTTTATTAAGGAACAGTTAAGTATGGCTCATTTGGAGGCAAGAGTTTAATTTTTCTTGAGTAAGCATGGGGTAGTTTTAGCATTTGAGAGGGGGAGGAGGGTAGAATGGGTGCTGGAGGGTGGGAAAGGGCTGGAGGTTGGTTTAAGATGGAAGCAAGAGGGAGAAAGATGGCATGGATGCTAGTGCATGGGTGAGGGTTGGGGGTTGGTTTTAACATAGATGCAGGAGTGAGAAACATGGCATAGTTGTTAGTACATGGGTGATGGTTGGGGGAGTGGGTTTTAACATGGGTGAGGGATGGAGAAGGGTGACATGAATGGTAGTTCATGACTAAGTGTGGGGTAGTTTAAATATTTGGGTGAGGAGGAGGGTGGAATATGTGCTTGAGGGTGAGGGTTGTGGGTTGGTTTAACTATAGGTGTAAGGGTGGTATCGGTGCTACTGCATAGATGAGGGTGGTGGAAGAAAAGTGGAATGGGTGCTGGGGTGAAAGGTGGGTGTTGTTTTAGTCCTTTCGTTTACAGATTTGTGATCGGCTGGGGATGGTGAGGAAAAAGATGATGACAGACTGATGGTATGGGAGGGCTGTACCGATTGCGCACTGTGGAACCTACTATAGATATAGATATATATTTTTTTTTTTTCTTATTAAATACATTGCAAACTGCTGCCACCTAGCACAAGTGTCCTGTCCCCTTTAAAAACAGAATAAAGGAATCAGAAATAAAAGAAAATCTGCATCAGCAGTTTTCACAGAATGTGACCTATCATAAAATGTTTTTGCTTTACAAGTAGTGATAATTTGATACATAATGGGGTTGACAGACACTGTCCCTTAAACATCACATGCCAACTGCTGCAGCTATATTAAGTGTTCCTTAAGTTAGTATGTGGTGAGAAAACCACTTTTTTTTTAATTTATGTGACTGAAATACAGATTTTATTGACTGATCAGCTGGAAAAGTGCATCATCTTAGAAAGTTGTATGTATTACTTCAATTTGCCAACAAGAATGTTGGTATATGTATGCATTATCTTAGAAAATTGCATGCATTTTTTGCCAGCAACAATGACTGGCATATTTTTTTTATTCAAATGTCTTGACTGACTACATTATGACATAATATGTTTTGCAACAGTTCTGTGTGCTGCGGCTGCAGTACCTTGGCTTGACTTCATTATAAAAGCTTTCTTTTGAACATAGCAACTTTTGATTTACTCATTTAAAACACAAAGCAGCAAATAGCTGAGATTGGATAATATCAGTTATTTTTTCTAATAATTCATGATGATGAGTATATATAACTGAGTACATAAATGGCTAATGTGCCTCTTTTTTTCACTAAGGAACTATGATAAAGCTGCAGCAAGAAAACTTTTAACATATGGGTGGGTGGGTCTGTTATGTATTAAGTTGCTGGCTTTAGCAAACAGAAGAAACCATAGATAAACCTAGTTGTATTCCTATCAATGTCACACATGATAATTTCTCTCCCCCTTATATTAAACAGTTTTTCCTTTACATGTATTTCATTACTATCTTCATTACTGGCAGCACAATTAAAAAATAGGGCTCGAGTTCCAAAAAGTTCTAAAAAAGATTAGAACCCTAGAACTTTTTCAAAAGTTCTAGACTAGAACTAGAACCCAGAACTTCAGAGGGTTCTGACAACCCTATCAAGGAACTGTTTGGCAGGTGGAGTTGTCCAGAGTTGGACATTTTTGCAACCCCACTTGACACAAAACTGCCCAGTTTCTTCTCGCTCGATACAGGGCCTTGTGTTTTCTGGTGTGATGACTTGTCCCTCTCTTGGACAGGGAGGTTCCTGTACACCTTCCCTCCCTTTCCACTTCTGCAGAGGGTACTCCTCAAGCTTCAGTCAGAAGGGGCAGAGATGATCCTCATAGCACCCTACTGGTCATGTCAGATATGGTTTCCCCTACTGCGGCAACTGGCAGTGGAGATTCTAATTCCCTTGCCCCTGGGCTCCGACTTGCTCTGCCAGAAACAGGGCACTCTAGTCCATCCAGACCTCAAGTTGCTGCATCTTCATGCATGCCTCCTACGGACTTGGCTATCACCTGCATTGGAGAGTCTTCCCAGGTGGCAGATGTCCTGGTGGCCACCAGGAAACCTTTCATGAGGGCTACCAAAACAAGTTGCGACTGTTTTCCACTAAGGCCTCCAGCCCCTGGCAGTTCAACCTAAGTACCTCTTGGCATTGTCTATACTCCCATTTCTTCCCTTCCTAAACTGTGCCACCCTCCTCTCCTACGCTTCTACCCTCGTACCGCCGGGTGCCTCTCCACCCCCTACTACTTCCCTCCCTAACTGACCCAACCTCCTCCCCACACTTTCTACCCTTCCTCCCCTCATCCTCTCTCCATCATGCCCCTTCTGCTCCCATTCCCTTGTGCCCTTCTTATACTGAGATCCTGCTCTGATCCTGCACCACCTCATCACCTGTCACCCTCTGTTAACACTTTCCGTTACTGGTACTGCCAGTATACTTAGTATAAGCCTCCCTCACCAGTGACGAGGCCCACCTTCTGGGCTGATTTTCAGTATAAATATTCTCTCTCTCCAGTTTGTCTTCTCACTATTACCCCTCTCTTCCTGAGCCAGCCCTTCCCCTTGTTCACTCTCTCTCTCTCTCTCTCTCTCTCTCTCCCTCCCTTTTTTCCTTTTGTGTTGTCAAGTACCATTGTATATAACATTTGCTTATTTCAGTCACACATGTAACCTCTTACCTAATTTGCCTTAATTGTTGTTGTCCTCTTACAGCTTCCCGTAAGCTGTAGCTTTGTTTGTTACTGTAATGAGCCTAATGTCGAACCTATGTAATGAGCCTGTACTCAAAGGTTAATCTGAGATCTTAATAAATAAATAAAATAAATACCTACGTCATGAAGTGGAAGTGCTTCTCCATCTGGGCCACTGCTCGGAACTTGGATCCTGTCACCTGTCCGGTGAACCTAATTCTGGAGTATCTCCTGTCCCTTGGAGACTCAGGCCTGGGATACTCCTCACTTTTTTTTTTTTTTACACTTATTTTTCCCTCCTTTCACCGCTGGCTGAGGCCCCATCAGTCATCCTGCCTTGTCCCTTCCTGCAGAGATCCTCCCGTGTCTGAACTCTGTCTCCCCACACCCGCAACACACCTTTGGAAAGTCCCCTGGTCCATATCCCCTGGAGTGGGGCCGCTTTCTGCTCCTCGGAGCTCCCCCTTCTGAAGTTCCTCGGGTGGAGGTGATGGGTGAGATGAGACCTGGAGGGCAGGATTCAGCATTGGAGGTGGGGGCATGTGAAGTCTTCCTCCCAGCCAACGGGTGGTTTCCTTTGTTCAGGACCCCGGAGCACAGACATGCAGTGACATCTAGTTCGGGCTGAGTGCTCCCGCGCCCTTCCTGTGGGCGTCATCCGATGCTCCTCCCCTTCCCAGATGTGATCCCTCCAGCTGTTGCACTCCCAGCCTCCACTGGGAGTCACTAGCACCAGGGAACTGGAGACCCACCCTCCCCAGGAGAGGAGAGGAGAGCTGTTGTCAGCCACTCAATCCTCACCTCCCATGCCGAACCGCGACAGCCCGGGCTTATTCCTGAACCCGGGTTGCCAGTGTGGTGCAAGGTATGGCATCCAGTGCCTCAACCCTCAGCACCACTGGGTCGACTCCAGGATACTCATCACTTAAGGTGCACCTTTACACAATCTCTTCATACCATGCACCTTTTGAGGGCAAGGCTGTTGCCCAGCTGTAACTTTCCCGCACTTTCTTGTGGGGTATTCTGCATTTGAAACCTCCCATTAGGGATATTCTTTTTATGCTGGAAAAGCTCACTTTGCCTCCCTTTGAGCCATCCACAAGCTGTGAGCTATGCTTCCTGCAGTGGAAAGCGTTGTTTTTGGTTGCTGTTACTTCTGCCCAGAGGATTTCCAAGCTTTAGGCTCTGATGTGTAAAGAGCCTTATTTGGTTTTCCACAAGGATAGGGTGTCTTTGCATATAAATCCTGAGTTTATGCCTAAGGTGGTGTCTGAATTTACATGGAATCAATCCATCCACCTGCCTGTTTATTTACCCTGAGTATTCTAATCGGGGGGAGGCTCTGCTTCATACTTTGGATGTTCACTGAGTGCTCCTGTATTATTTGGACCCCCCCGCCCTATTGGAAAAACTAATCAGTTTGTTTCGTTTGCACCCAGGAGAGAAGAGGCTCCTGTTTCTAAACAGTGTTTTATCTAAGTGGTTAGCTAATTGATTGTACTGCTGCCGCAAATATGATGAGCCTTTGCCGGAATCGGTGAAAGACCACTCAACCAGAGGCATGGCTGCCTCAGTAGCTTCTTTCAATAATTTTATTTTATTTTTTTTTTAATTTTTTTGTTGACCGGGTAAGTGCACTAGACAAATTCTGCCTATTTTCAGGCATGACCCGGGGGAGGGGGATACAGATGAATGCTAACTAACCTTGAACCAGATTAAGCTGTTGGTATTTTTGTGAATGGGGGAAATTTCGCCAGGGCACTGGGGAAATTCCCCTACTCTTTTCGAGAAGTGCCGTGAGATCTTTAACATCCAACTGAACTACCACCAGAACAGGCAGATGGGACCTTGGTTTAGCGTCTCATCTGAAAGACTGCACACCTCAGGAGTGCAGCACCCCACTCATGCTGCACTACAGTGTCAGTTTTGGGATATTAACCCAAGTGCCTGGTGTGGGGATAGAACCCACAGCCTTCTGATCTCCTGGCCTCAGAGGCGAGTGTGCTACCTGCTGAGCCACTGACACTGTAAAGAATGTGTCCACTACAGACATTTGTGCAGCTTCCATTTGGAGTTCAGTCCATGCCTTTATGAAGCACTACAGTCTGGACATAACCTCTCGGCATAGGGCCAGCTTCGGACTTTCTGTCCATTGGGGCCTTCTCTCATAATTGTCCTCTGACTGTTCCTTTCCTCCTCCTTGCTGACCAGGTCAGTTCCAGTATTGCTTGGACCTCAGTCCTACTGGTGGTGTCTGCTGCAAGGGCCCCCTCAAAGTATGATAGTACATTTATGTAAGAACTTACCATAACAGTAGATCTTTGAGAGGAGCTCTTGCAGCAGGTGCTGCTTTCCTTTCCTCCCCCCACCGATTGCTGCTTCTCCTTCTCTGCTTACTTCAGCTTTGAGGAACCGCCTCTGTTCTCCTTTTTCTAACTATGCCGGGGTCTCTGGCGGGAGAACTGAGGATGGTCTTGGGGATCACCCCTTTCTATAGGATAGGCTGACGCTGGGGGGGGGTGTCCCCCGTTGTAGACTGCTACCTAGAAATTTTTCTTAGGGTCCTGGAACCTGACAGCTTCAGTCCTACCTGTGTTGTCTGCTGCAAGACCTCCTCTCAAAGATCTACTGTTACAGTAAAATTCTTATGAAACTGTACTTTTCTATGTTATAATTCACACCCTCCCAGCCAGCTTCTAAGATCCTATGGGATGAGACTCTAAGGTGGTATGGCTACAGGTGTCTGAATTTTGGAGGCTCATGCAGTACTTGGCAAATAATTTTGTCATTGTGTCAGCAACTCTGGAGGTTACACACTCTCCTCTGGTTCATAAATTCATTCTAACATACTATTTGCCAGCAGATTAGGCCTTATGGTCTATCAAGTCTGCTCGAACCTAGATCCTTAGTTGGGTGCCGAGACCCTCCCATCCCTTGTGCTCCAGAAACCCCTATCATCCATCCCACCCCCGGGACAGGCCATCATCTGATACATCCACTTTCTGTGTCTGTCCCACCCTCTCTTAAAGCTCTCCACTGTGGATCTCTGAACCAGCTCACCAGGCAGAGCATTCCAAGGGTCCACCACCCTCTCAGTGAAAAACCTCCTCCTCTTTTCCCCCCTCACCCTTCCACCTTCCAACTTCAAACCAGGCCCTCTGGTGATGCCTCCCTGCTTTAGTCTAAAGATCCCCTCCATGTTTACCCTATTTATTCCCTTGAGGTACTTGAAGACCTCAATCATGTCCCCCTGTCTCTCCTCTCCTCCAATGAAAACAGGCAGAGCTCCTCAAGTCTGTCCTCGTAAGTCAAATCCCTAGCCCTCGTATCATCTTTGTTGCCCTCCTCTGTACCCTCTCCAGGAGCTGTATGTCCCTCTTCAAGTGTGGTCTCCAGTACTGTACACAGTACTCAAGGTGTGGTCTAACCAGTCCATTGTACAGCGGCAGAATCACTTCCTTGCTCCTAGAGGTGATCCCCTGCGATGCATCCCAACATCCTGTTTGCCTTGCTAGCTGCTCTCCTGCACTGCTCAGTGTTATTCACACGTGTATCACCATGACCCCTAGGTCTTTTTCCCCTGTTGAGGCTTCCAGCACCTCCCTCCCAGGGTGTACCTGTGTTTAGGGTTTCCCGACCAAGATGCAACACCTTGCACTTGGTGATATTGAAATTAATTTCCATGTGTGAGCCCAGCTTTCCAGGGTGTCCAGGTCCCTTGCAGGGCCAACCTCCCTCTTCTCCCTCAACTACTGCTCCCATCTTGGAGTCATCCATGAAGAGAACTCATTTCACACCCTATACCATCCCTGATGTCTGATATGTATGCATTAAACAGGATTGGACCCAGGACCGAGCCCTGTGGTACCCCTACCAACCTCTGTAGGGTTCGGAGCTCCCCACAGACCACTACTCTCTGAGTGTGTCCAGCTATCCAGTTTTCAATCCATCTGACCATCAAAGGGCCTACTCCTAACCCCATCAGTTTCTCCACCAGACCATTGTGGGGACCGAGTCAAACCTTGCTGAAGTCCAAGAATAATACATCCACAGGCTTACCTCTGTCCAGTTCTGATGTTACCCATTCATAGAACTCCACAAGGTTGGTTTGACATGATCTACCTGGCACAAACCCATGCTGCCGACTATCCAGACCTCCACCTCCTCCAAGTAAACCCCAATCGTTCCTTTAGTATACTCTCCATTAATTTTCCCACCACCGAGGTTAAACTGATGGGTCTATAGTTTCCTGGTACTTCCTTCGACCCCCCTTTATGGATTGGTACCACATGTGCCTCTCGCCAATCCCTAGGTACCCTCCCTGTCTCAAGTGACCTGTTGAAAAGCTCCGCCAGGGGTGCAGCCAGTATGTCCGCCAATTCCCATAGTACTCTCGGATGAATGCCATCCGGCCCAGGAGATTTGTCTTTCTTTAGGGCCTTGAGGGCAAACCACACCCTTTTGGTGGGGATGGCATCATCCGTCCCCTCCACCTTACTGGTCTTTTTATCCTTATCCAGATGTGACACCCCTGGGGTACCTTTCCCTCCCTTTTGCTCCATTTCTGTTGCTCCCCTGATCCCACTCCCTGCCGCTTCTATCCCCTTTGTGCCTTGCTTTGTAGATATCCCATCCCCCTCCCTAGTGAACACAGAGGCAAAGTACTCGTTAAATACCTCTGCCTGGTCCCTCGCCTCTTCCACCCACCCTCCTTCTGATCTCAATCTGCTGAGATGGCCCTTAGTTTTTCTCCGCTCCCCAATGTACCGGAAGAACCCCTTTTCCCCTCCATGTATCCCCTGTGCCAGCCGTTGCTCTTTACTGGACTTAGCTCCCCTCACCATACGGGTGACTTTTCTAGATGCAAGCTGGTACATTTCCTTATCCCTATCCCCTCTTGTTGTTTTATATTTTTTGTCAGCCGCCTTCTTTTCTCTGACTGCTACCTGGACCTCACTGGACCACCAGCATGGTTTATGTGACCTTGCTCCCTTACGTTTCAACTTAGCGCAGATCCTGACTGCCTCATGAAGTCCCCATTTTATGACCTCCCATCTCCTTTCCACACTTGTTGTTGAGGTAATCCCCTTCAAGTGATCCTTGAGAATATTTCCCATGCCCATAAAGTCAGCCCTGAAGTCCACTGCCAGTGTCCTAGATCTCACCCCACTCCCCAATGCTTATTTGAAACCAGACAGTATTGTGGTCACTCCCAGTCAGGGGTCCTGTACAACCATGTCCCTTACCAGATCCCCATCTGCCAGAACCACATCCAGGACATGCCCCTCCCTTGTGGGCTCCATCACATGCTGTGTTAAGAACACATCCTGGAAGCCATCCAGCAGCCTCTGCTCCTTGGCCACCTTAGAGGACATGGTTCCCCAGTTTGTACCTGGCATATTAAGGTCCCCCATCAACACCCAGTTAGACAAATTAAGACTGTGTGGCCAGTTTAGTTTTTAGATTTTTTTATTTTTTATTTTATTGAAGTCTTGGATACACCTGTGAGTGAATGCTCATTGAGAGGTTCCACATCAAATACATTAAACAACAAGAGATTGGATCCCTTAGTCCCCCCAGAGACTTGGCGACACTGGTACATGTGTTTGTAATGTCGAAATGTGACTACTGCAATGCTCTGTAACTCTGGGTCAGTGGCAGTATGCTGTGTCGCCTACAGCTGGTGCAGAATGCAGCTGTTAGGTTGCTGATTGGCCTTTTGAGGTTGTGTCCTGTCTGCCCAGCACTGCATGAGCTGCACTGGCTGCCTGTTAAGTGGCATATCTTCTTCAAAGTTAAGCTAATAACTTAACAAGGCCCTACACGGGTTGAACCCAGGCTACCCAACAGACCTCCTACATCCTTGTGTGTTTTCACACCTTCTCTGATCCGCTGAGGAGGGCCTCCTTGTAATACCCATGGTAAGGTTGAGAATCTGGGTGACTGAGCCTTAAAGATGGCTGACCCAGCCTTGTGGAATTCCTTCCTATGAGCACTGAGGGAGGTCCCCTCAGTGGAGGACTTTAAACGGGGCCTAAAGACTTTCTTAATTATACAAGCCTTTAGGGATTAATTCAGCTATTCCATCCTGACACCCACTATGCAGCTGTCTGTCTGTCTGTCTATTTATCTATCTATCTATCTCTCTCTCTCTCTCTCTCTCTCTCTCTCCAGAATTGATGTATTTATTAGAATGTGTTTTTATGGCTAGCTTATAAAATGTTAGTTTTAGTACTTAATCTATTATTTAATTTAATTGTCTGTAGTGATTTTAATTAATATGTGTTGATTGTTATGTTCCTACTCTATGTGGCTAGATTGTAATGGCACCCTGAGTCTCATGCACTTCACTCAGGTGGAGTTCACTGAGAGGAGGGGAAGGGTGACCAGGGGGTTCCTCAGGAATCAGTGCTGGGACCGGTCCCCTTTAATGTCTCTAAGTGACATTGCAGAGTGTCTTGAGAGGAAGGCCTGCCTATCTGTGGATGACAGCAAAATCTGTAATGGGGTGGGGTTGGGGTGGGGGTTGGGAGAGGATAAGCAGAGACCTGAGAGAACTTGAGGAGTGGTCATGAGTATGGCAGCTGGGTTGTGATGCAAAAATGTGCAAAATAATGCACTTGGGCACAGAGTACAAAATGGGAAAAGCTAATATTCTTCGGCTGGAAGCTACCTCGAACTGAAAGCTGGAAAGGTGAAATACTGGACTTAGAATCAGCAGGAAAGACAGTCTTGCTCACAGCAGAGGGAGGTGTACCTTACTTTACATTTTACAATTGTTATTGTTCTTTTCAGTGAAGGGTCTTGCAATACTGCTTTGAAGATTGGGAGTTTAAACCCAGAGGGATTGAAATACTGTTTACTGAGTCTTTCCTTGTGCACATCTGGCATGTTTTGGGGCTCATTGCTTTCAGAGCAGAAATCACCAGGCTGTATTGGGGCTGGGGAGGTTTACCTGTGTTTGACTCAGCTGTTTGTTTGTTTTTTATGTTTGTTTAGCAGGGTATTTTCTCTGTAAATTGTGTGTAGGTTGTCTTGCTGACAGGAAGGTCAACACTCATTGTAGTGGTGGGTCAGAGCTTTTAGCTGATTGTTTCGAGAGGGCACAGTTTGGGCCCAAGTCCCCCCTCACCCCCTCCCCTAGTACCATTTCCTTTATACCAGGGGTTCTGACATCATTTTCTCAAGAGGGCAAGGTGAATACCACTGTCCTATCCTTTCCGGCACACTGCACTGACAATATAAGTGTACACATTATATAATATAGATATATAGATATATAAACAAAACAATAACTGGAAAAACCTAACTTACACAGGATAAACAGGAAGGTAGACAGACATGTGGGGAGTAGTGCAATGTACTGGCTGTGGGGCAGCAGTCTTCCAGGAGTCCTTCTGGAGGCTGAGATGCTGCTGTATTTGCAGGCAACTCTCTGCCCTGAGGGAGGAGGATGCCTGGCTTCAGGCCACTACTACCTCAGAGAGTGCCAAGAAAGTGCAACAGTTGGACCACAGTGGGCTCAGGGAGGGTGAGGGTGGTGGAGCAGAGGCACACCCAATCAGTTGTACCATTCCACAATCCATACACCATTCTGGTGGAGCATAGTACCCTTATGGATGCACCCGCATAGGAGATTAAGGAGGTTGTGGACAACAGTTGCAAGGGAGACCCACAGGAAGGAAACACAGGACACCACAGTTAAAGGAAACAGCTCCTGGTGGGGGACTCTATTATCAGGGGGATAGAACTGGGGAGCAGGGAAAACTGAAGTAAGGTGCCTGCCTGGTGCCATGGCTTGGAGGGATAGGAAGCACATCCTCAGGATCACGAGAACAGCTGTACGGGAGACTGAGCTGGACATCATTGTCCACCTAGGGATGAATGACTTGGCTCAACAAGAGATTAGAGCAGGGCAGGAGGAGTTTGTGCAGTTGAGGAGGGACATAAGGCAAGTAGCACACACAGTATTCTTCTCAGAGGTGCTGCCTGTCTATGGCAAGGGTGAGGCGAGGGTACTTCACACCATGCAATTCAATGAATGGTTGAAAAAATGCTGCACAGGGGTCTGGCTTCATTGGGGACTGGGGTTCCACCTGGAGGAATACTAGCCTATACTGGCAGGATGGTCTGCATCTGTCCAGGAAGGGAACAAGTTTCCTGGGCAATCGGTTTAAATGCTTAATTGGTAAGCTTTTAAACTAGTCAAGGGGGGAGGCACTGATAAGCAGCAGGGAATTTCCAGCCTCCCCCTACAAAACAGGGTACTAAATGAGGTAAAGACCAAGGTAAAAAGGTCAGTAGGGAGCAGGACTGGGGTAAATGGAAAAAGCAAAGTCCATGAGTACAGGGATGGTGCTACAAGAGGTAAAGTCATCAAAAAATGGAGAGCAATGAGTACCAATGCCCGTAGTCTGGGTAACAAGCTTCCTGAATTAGTGGCCTTGATGGAGGAGGAACATCTGGATCCTTCTCTGAGGTGCTGCCTGTCAATGGCATGAGTGAAGCGAGGGTACTTTGCACCATGCAGTTTAATGAATGGTTGAAAAAATGGTGTGGGGCACAGGGGTTTGGCTTCATTGGGGACTGGGGTTCCACCTGGAGGGACACCAGCCTATACTGGCAGGATGGTCTGCATCTGTCCAGGAAGGGAACAAGTCTTTTGAGCAGTCGGTTTAAAGGCTTCATTGGCAAGCTTTTAAGCTAGTCAAGGGGGGAGGCACTGATAAACAGCAGGAAAATCCCAGCCTCTGCCTACAAAACAGGGTACTAAATGACAAAAAGACCGAAGTAGACAGGTCAGTGGGAGATGCTGCAAAAGAAGGTAAAGCCATCAGAAAATGGAGAGCAATGAGTACCAATGCCCGTAGTCTGAGTAACAAGCTTCCTGAATTAGTGGCATTGATGGAGGAGGAACATCTGGATATTGTGGCAGTCACAGAAACATGGTACACACAAAACCATGACTGGGACATAAACATACCAGAATACACTATCTACAGGAGGGACAGGGAGGGTAAAAGAGGAGGAGGAGTAGCTCTTTACATAAGGGAAGAAACAAGGCAACAGAACAAAAGGGAAAACAGGGAGGAGGAGAAGCACTGTGGGTAAATTTGAGACCGCAATGGCACCACAATCCATACAGGGGTTGTATACAGACCCCCTACTTAGGGGGAGGAAATGGACAAGGAAATGATAGAAAGAATACTTAGAATGGCAGTAAAAGGGGAGATATTGCTGATGGGTGATCTGAATATGCCAGATGTTAACTGGAATGCAGTTGCAGCAGCCACTTCAAAGAGTGGGGTTCTTCTAGATGCCCTACAAGGGGCATGCCTTATATAACTAGTATTGGAGCCCACTCGAGAGGGAGCAATCTTAGACCTGGTTCTCTCAAATGGAGATGAAGAGAGGATCACAGATGTAGAAGTGGGTAGCCATCTGGGAACTAGCGACCATCGAACAGTATGGTTCACAATAAACACAGCAATAGAGTCAAGCCATACAAAGGCAAAAGTACTGGACTTTAGGAGGGCTGACTTTGCAAAATGGGTGAGTGCCTAAGGAATGCACTAGCAAATGGGCAGGAAGGAGGGTGGAAGAACAATGGGAATAAAAATGCCATCACAGAGGTAACAAGCCTTTGTGTGAAGCAAATTAACAAAATGAAACGATGTAAGAAACCACTATGGTTCTCAAAGGAAGTGGCAGTGAAGGTTCAAGAGAAAAAGAAAGCATTTAGGAAGTACAAGGAATCACAGAAGGAGCAGGACAAGGAACTGTATCAGTTAAAGCAAAAGGAAGCTGGGAAGGCAGTCAGAACAGCAAAGGCTCAAACTGAGGAAAAGATAGCCAACTCTGTTAAGAAGGGGGATAAAACCTTTTATAGGTACATCAGGAGCGAAGGAAGACCAAGGAGGCTAGTGAGGCTTAATAAAGAGGAGGGAGGGTGGGCAGAGGGTGACTGTGAAAAGGCAGAGATACTAAACAAATATTTTGCTCAGTATTTACAAAGGAAGTGGGGAGGTACCTAAAACAAACAGTAGAAACACTCTGGATACAGAAGTTGATACCAGCCATTTACAGAAGAAAGGGTTCTGAAAGAACTCTTAAAACTGAAGTGGACAAAGCAACGGGCCTGATGGGATTCATCCCAGAATTCTAAAAGAACTAAGGGTAGAACTAGTGACACCACTGACTACCCTCTTTAACAAATCATGGGAGGATGGGGTGGTACCCGAGGACTGGAGAAGGGCAGATGTGATTCCCCTTCACAAAAGTGGGAGCAAGGCAGAAGCAGAAAACTACAGACCTGTTAGTTTAACTTCAGTGGTAGGGAAAATGATGGAATCACTTCTGAAGGAAAGAATTGTTGAGTATCTAGAGGCCAGAGGGGCTCAGGACCCAAGGCAGCATGGATTCACAGCGGGAAGGTCATGCCAGACAAATCTGATAGATTTCTTTGACTGGGTGACCAAAGTAGTAGATCAGGGAGGGCTGTGGACATGGCCTACCTAGACTTCAGCAAGGCATTGACACAGTCCCACACAAAGATTAATATACAAGTTGGCCAGCCTGGGAGTGGGTCCCAAGATGACAGCCTGGGTAAAAATGGCTGGAGAATAGGACACAGAGAGTAATAGTAAATGGAGTCCACTCTGAAGAAAGGGGGGTTACTAGTGGGGTACCACAGGGTTCAGTATTAGGACCGGTCCTCTTCAATGTCTTTATAAGTGATATTGCAGAGGGACTGGAAGGAAAAGTATGTCTCTTTGCAGATGACACAAAGATCTGCAACAGAGTTGATGCACAAGGTGGGGTGGAAAGGATGAGAAGGGACTTGGCAAGGTTAGAGGAATGGTCAAATGTATGGCAGCTTAGATTCAATGCTAAGAAGTGCAAGGTAATGCACCTGGGAAACAAAAACCCAGGGGAAGAGTACACAATGGGGGGTGAGATACTAACAACAACAAAATGGAAAGGGACCTGGGGGTAGTCATATCAGATGACCTAAAGGTGAGCAAGCAATGTGAGAGGGCAGCAAGAAGGTCTGGGGGGATACTGGGATGCATAGGGAGAGGCATCACCAGCAGAAAACAGGAAGTTATTATCCCTCTGTACAGACAGTTGGTGAGACCCCATCTGGAGTACTGCGTGCAGTTCTGGAGACCCAATCTCCGCAAGGATATTGACAGGATGGAGGCTGTCCAGAGGAGGGCAACTAAAATGGTGCAGGGCCTGCACCAGAAGACATATGAAGAGAGACTTAAGGAGCTGAATATGTATAGCCTCGAGGAAAGGAGAGAGGGGGGGACATGATAGAAACTTTCAAGTATCTCAAGGGAATCAACAAAGTCCAAGAGGGTAGCATCTTTCAAAAAAAGAGGTGTGCAAGAACAAGGGACACAATGTGAAGATAGAAGGGGCGCTCAGAGGTAATTTAGGGAAGTATTTTTCACAGAGAGGTTGTGGATGCATGGAATGGCCTTCCGGAGGAGGTTGTGGAGTCAAAAACTGGTGGAATTCAAGCATGCATGGGACAGTCATAAGGCAATTCTAGGGGGTGGGGGTAGGAAGAAGAAGGCTGCTGGTTAACTAGGATCTGCAGCTTATCCAGTAGGTAGGGAAATGGGCAGACTGGGTGGGCCAAGCGGTCCTTATCTGCCATCAAAATCTATGTTTCTATGGCAGTCACAGAAACATGGTACACACAGAACCATGACTGGGACGTAAACATACAAGGATACACTATCTACAGGAGGGACAGGGAGGGTAAAAGAGGAGGAGGAGTAGCTTTCTACATAAGGGAAGTGTCATGGGTTGAACAAATCAGGTCACACAGGAATCAACAAATTTGGTACAACATACCTAAACGGTATGATTTTTATTAAACAAACAAACAAAAAAAATTCAATACAAAAAAAATAACAGCTTACAGCAGCAAACTTACGATAATAAGCAAACAAAATAAAACATGAAAAACAGCACAGCTTCCCTGCCAAGGGTCTAGCAGTGGAACATAATCTTGTGCAGTATAACAGAGAGCAGTAGGTCCTCACATGAACTCTCCCTAACAGCATCTGACCTGAGGATCTAGGCTGACTTCTTTTAAAGAGTGGAGCTCCACCTCTCGGCTCGAAGCTCCACCTAATTATTAAGCTATTTACAGGAAATCTTCTTATTTCTTTGTACAATCAATTACATAGAATACACATATATGAAAGGCATGACAAATAATCCATTATTATGACATCAACATAAACGCCCTAATGCTCTATCAGATATTATTGCACATTTCTTGCAGAGTGGGCTGCATTACAGACAACTCCTCTCCTTTTGTAAAGGTAACCTAGGAGCTGCATCATATAAAAGAAGGGAGAAAGGTGCTGCTGACTTTCTATAGGAAACAGCACCTTTATTTTATTTATTTATTTATTTATTTATTTATTTTTAGTTTTTGTTGACCAGGTAAGTGCACTAGACAAATCCTGCCTATTTTCAGACACAACCTGGGGGAGGGGGATAGGGATACAGATGAATGCCAACTGATCTTGAACCAGATTAAGCGTTTGGTGGTATTTTTTTAGTGAATGAGGGAAGTTTGGCCAGGACACAGGGGAAATTCCCCTACTCTTTTTGATAAGTGCCATGGGATCTTTAACATCCACCTGAACTACCACCAACCCAGGCAGATGGGACCTCGGTTTAACGTCTCATCCAAAAGACGGCACCTCAGAAGTGCAGCACCTCTCTCATACTGCACTTCAGTGTCAGTATTGGGATATTAACCCAAGTGCCAGATGTGGGAACTGAACCCACAGCCCTCTGATCTCCTGGCCTCAGAAGTGAGTGTGCTACCTACTGAGCCACTGACACTGCAAGGACATCAGCACTGATTGGAGACATGATACTCCTGGGAGTTGTGTAGGTAGACCACATTTTAGTTCTTCTCTATTATCCTGTATTTTAGTTAATTTGCTATCTGTTTATCCTTTCCAAGAACAGGATATTCCAATCTGCACCTGTACATATCCTAAAGAAAACAACATTTAAACTGGAATTGGTAATTTCTTAAGTTTGACTGTCAATCCCAGCTTGCTTTTTACATTGTGAAAGAACCTTTGCCTACCAAGTCTGTTTACAGACCTTTATTTACTTTCATTCTTTAAGCCTGCACATTTAAGGGCAATGCAGGGAAAAAGTGCTTAAATTTAACTGGATCATGATGTAGAAGAGCAGAAATAGGAAGGGGATGAAAAATAGTTTCAATTGTAATACACAGGCCAGATGGCCAGTCTGACTGCAGCATATTCTGACTGTTTTACACAGAAAGGGGAGATAGAAAGAGATGTGAAGATGTAAAATGAAGGCGTAAAGTGCTGTTGCGCAACAATCTTTGGAACAGATGTAGGAGAGAAAAAGAAAACGTCAGGTTCAGCTAAGCACTATTCACATTGGGGGGGGTTCAACTAACACAGGAAGGAATCAAAGCAACAGGACAAAAGCGTAAACAGGGAGGAGAGGAAGCACTGTGGGTCAATTTGGAGACAGGTGATGGCATCACAATCCGCACAGGGGTTGTATACAGACCCCCATCTCAGGGGGAGGAAATGGACAAGGAAATGATAGAAACTATCCTCAGAATGGCAGAAAAAGGGGAGATATTGCTGATAGGGGATCTGAATATGCCAGATGTTAACTGGAGTGCATTTGCAGCAGCCACTTCTAAGAGTGGGGTCATTGTAGATGCCCTACAGGGGGCATGCCTTAGACAACTAGTATTGGAACCCACTCGAGAGGGAGCATCCTTAGATCTGGTACTCTCAAATGGAGATGGCGAGAGGATCACAGATTTAGAAGTGGGTAGCCGTCTGGGAACTAGTGACTATCAAACAGTATGGTTCACGATAAACACAGCAGTAAAGTCAAACCATACATAGGCAAAGGTACTGGACTTTAAGATGGCTGACTTTGTCAAAATGGGTGAGTGCCTAAGGGATGCACTAGCAAATGGGTAGGAAGGAGGGGTGGAAGAACAATGGGGAATAATCAAAACTGCCATCACCGAGACAACAAGCCTTTGTTTAAAGCAAATAAACAAAACAAAATGATGTAAGAAACCACTATGGTTCTCAAAGAAGGTGGTAGGGAAGGTTAGGGAGAAAAAGAAAGCATTCAGGAAGTACAATGAATTGCAGAAGTAGCAGGACAGAGAATTGTATCAGTTAAAGAAAAAGGAAGCAGGGAAGGCAGTCAGAACAGCAAAGGCCCAAACAGAGGAAAAGATAGCCAGCTCAGTTAAGAAGGGGGATAAAACCTTTTATAGGTACATCAGTGAGTGAAGGAAGTCAAGGGAGAGATAGTGAGGCTTAATAAAGGGAAGGGGGTGGGCAGAGGGTTACTGTGAAAAGGCAGAGATACTAAACAGATATTTTTGTGCAGTATTCACAAATGAAGAGGGGGAGGTACCTAAACCAAACAGTAGAAACACTCTGGATAGAGGGGTTGATACAAGCCCATTCACAGAAGAAAGGGTTCTGAAAGAAGTCTTAAAATTGAAGGTGGACTAAGCAATGGGGCCAGATGGGATTCATCCCAGAATTCTAAAAGAACTAAGGGTAGCACTAGTGACACCATTGACTACCCTCTTTAACAAATCATGGGAGGATGGGGTGGCACCTGAGGAGGGGAGGTGTTATTCCACGTCACAAAAGTGAGAGCAGGGCAGGAGCAGGAAACTACAGACCTGTTAGTTTAACCTCAGTGATTGGGAAAATGATGGAATCACTTCTGAAGGAAAGAATTGTTGAGTACCTAGAGGCCAGAGGGGCACATGACCCAAGGCAGAATGGATTCACAGCAGGAAGGTCATGTCAGATGAATCTAATAGATTTCTTTGACTGGGTGACCAAAGTAGTAGATCAGGGAGGGGCTGTGGACATGGTCTATCTAGACATTAGCAAGGAATTTGACACAGTCCCACACAAAAGTTTAATATACAAGTTGGCCAGCCTAGGAGTGGGTTCCAAGATGGTAGCTTGGGTAAAGAATTGGCTGGAGAACAGGACACAGCGGGTAATAGTAAACGGAGTCCACTCTGAAGAAAGGGGGGTTACTAGTGGGGTACCGCAGGGTTCAGTACTAGGACTGGTCCTCTTTAATGTCTTTTATAAGCAACATTGTAGAGGGACTGGAAGGAAAAGTATGTCTCTTTGCAGATGACACAAAGATCAGCAACAGAGTTGATACACAAGGTGGGGTGGAAAGGATGAGAAGGGACTTGGCAAGGTTGGAGGAATGGTCAAATGTATGGCAGCTTAGATTCAATACTAAGAGGTGCAAAGTAATGCACTTGGGGAAACAATAACCCAGGGGAAGAGTACACAATAAGGGGGTGAGATACTAACAACAACAAAAATGGAAAGGGACTTGGGGGTAGTCATATCAGATTACCTAAAGGTAGGCAAACAATGTGGGAGGGCAGTAAGAAGGGCTGGCGGGATACTGGGATGTATAGGAAGAGACATCATCAGTAGAAAACCGGAAGTTGTTATCCCTCTGTACAGACAGATGGTGAGACCCCATCTGGAGTACCGCGTGCAGTTCTGGAGACCCCATCTCCGCAAAGACATAGACAGGATGGAGGCAGTCCAGTGGAGGGCAAGTAAAATGGTGCAGGGTCTGCACCAGAAGACATATGAAGAGAGACTTAAGGAGTTTAATATGTATAGCCTCAAGGAAAGGAGGGAGAGGGGAGACATGATAGAAACTTTCAAGTACCTCATGGGAATCAACAAAGTCCAAGAGGGTAGCATCTTTCAGAAAATGAGGTGTGAAACAACAAGGGGGCACAATTTGAAGATAGAGGGGGGACAGCTCAGAGGTAATGTAAGGAGTTATTTTTTCACGGAGAGGGTTGTGGATGCATGGAACAGCCTTCCTGAGGAGGTTGTGGAGTCAAAAACGGGTGGAATTCAAGAATGCATGGGACAGTCATAAGGTAGTTCTAGGGGGTGGGGGTAGGAAGAAGTAGGCTGTTGGTTAACTAGGATCTGCAGCTTATCCATCATGTAGGAAATTGGGCAGACTGGGTGGGGCAAGTGGTCCTTCTCTGCTGTCAAATTCTGTGTTTCTATGTTTATGGGAGGAGTGTTGTTGATGACCACCAAGCAGGAGAGAGACCTGGTGGCAGGCTGGGATGCATAGAGGAGAGGCATCACCAGCAGAAGGAGGGTGCTGGTGCTGCCTCTGTATAGATCATTGGTAAGATTTCACTTAGAATACTGTGTACAGTTCTGGAGCCACATCTCCGACAGGATATAGACAGAGTGGAGGCGGTCCAGATAAGAGCAACTAAAATGGTGCAGGATCTGCACCAAAAGCCCTACGAGGTGAGACTAAAGGAACTCCATATGTGCACCTTGGAAGAAAGAAGGGAGCGGAGGTTATGACAGAAAGCTTTAAATACCTCCCAGGGGTAAATAAGTACAGGAAGAAAGTATTTTTCAGAAAAAAAGATGTGCAAGAACTAGGGGACATGCTGTGAAGCTTGGGAGGGAGGGAGGGTAGATTTGGGACAGATGTGAGGAAGTACTACTTCTCAGAAAGGGTAGTGGATTCATGGAATAGCCTTGCAGTTGAGGTGGTGAGTGTGGGGTTCAAGAATGCATGGGATAGGCTTAAGGGGATCTTAGTGGAAAGCAGTGAGGGGAGGGAAAAAGAGCCAGAGATTAAGTAGGGTCTGTAGTGATAATGTACATAAGGGGGAAAAATAGGTAGACTGGATGGGCCAGGCGGCCCTTATCTGCCAACAAATTCTATGTCTCTGTTTCTATGTCTCCAGGTAAGTGCGCTATAATGATAAATAACAATCTTCTAACATAGAAACATAGACACTGTCGGCAGAAAAAAAGACCACTGGTCCATCCAGTCTGTCCATTCATATCATACATACCCTACCCTGAGACCTGCTGTCTAGATGAGATTATTGCCCCCTTCTCTCCCATTGCCCCTGCATTACCATGGCCCCTTAGTAACTATTAAACCCTTAACTCTATCTCGGTCGTGCTTGACACCATTAAAGGTTTTGGTGCGCACCACCTCTGCCAGCAGGCAGTTCCTCAGCTCACCCACTCTCTCTCTGTAAAATAAAAACTTTCTCGTATCCCTCCCGGACCTCTTCTCCCCTCATCCCCTGCCACCTTCCACTCATGCCACCGTGTTCTTTGTCTCGCATTTTTTGCTGAATAGCTCCTTGCAGGTTTCCTTATTCATTCCTCTCAGGAACTTGAAGGTCTCTGTTGTATTGCCCCTTTCCTTTTTGGCCTCCAGCAAAAGCATGTTCATTGTCCTACACTGATCGTCGTGGGATCTGCCCAGTTAGTCTGGAATCATTTTAGTTACCTTACTGTCTCCAGCCTGTCTTTGTCTTTGGGTGGAGATCACAGAACTGGGCACAGCATTCCAGGTTAGAACTTGCCAGTGATATATTTATTTATTAAATTTTGGTGACCGGGTAGGCCCACTGAGCCCGGAAGGTCCCTTTTTCAGGGGCGACCTGGGGTAACAATACATGTTTTGATGCCGAGAGGAAACATTAAGTTACAGAAAACAATTACAGGTTTGCATGCAGGTTACAGCCATGGTTATCAACATATATAGAGAGAGGCATATTACCTCCTTCCTCCTGCTAGGGAGTCACCCAATCCCCAAAAAAAAAAACCCACAAAAAAAACACACTGGTTGCCTTGTTGTAGGCCTTGTCCCCTTAGGTAGATTGTTTTCAGGAGTTCCTTAGTCCCTTTCCTCAGAAGTAGGTCCCAGCTAAACCCCTCCCATTCAGTATCCCTTTCTGGGGTTGCATAGAAACATAGCATTTGTCAGCAGTAAAGGACCACTTGGCCCACCCATTCTGCCCAGATGGCCACTGCCTAGTCTGTCTCTGCAGACCCTAACTGGTCTCCAGTGACCCTCCCTCCTTCCTGCCTGTTTACTAATATACCCCTATGTCTAGCCTACGCATGCTTGAAATCCCCTGTTGTTTTCGCCTCTACCATTTCTGCTGGCACAGGTAGCAATTGAGCCTCATCTTGAAACTATGAACACTACAACCTATTTTGAGCCATTTCACAACCATTACTCTGGTTGAAAACTGTTTCCATACAACCCTCCTCTCTGTCCCCCTCCCCAACCTGAACTCATGCCCCATGGCTCTGAATTCTGCTGAAGAACTCTGCTCTGGTCCATTTGTGTGCTGTACTGTTGCACACTACATATTGATGTATTTCTGCACTTTATTGTAGTGTATATATTTGCTACACAGAAGCATCGTCTGCACATTTTTGTTGGTGGCGCTTACATTTTTAGTGTATTTTGTTATTGTGTTTTTTGTTTGTTTGTCACACTCTTCCATTCCCCCTCACCACCAGGACGCATCTGGAAACAAGCTGCTACCATCTAAGTATGTCTTTTCCTGGTAAAATTTTTGAAATAAATACCCATTCATAATTTTAAATACCTCAACCTAGGGAGAACAACCCAAGGTGCAACACCTCTCCTCAGATGGTATGTTTTCAGCTCCCCTAATCATCTCTTTAGCTCTCTGCTGTTCTTTTTCCAGCTCCTTTATGTCCTTTCTGTAATGCGGTGCCCATAACTACACACAGTAGTGCAAATGGGGGCCAGTCAGTGTGCTTTACAGTGGCATTGTCAACTCCTTTCTGCAGTCTAGCCCCCCCTTTTTTTATTTTATATATATTTTTTGAAATCTTTCTTTATTCTCCTCCCCACACCCGAGCACCGCTCAGTTGGGAGATGCTCATGCGCCAGCCCCACTTCCTGTACCTACCTGAATCCTTGGTGGACCCCCATGGCGCCGTGGCTGTATCCCTCAGGCGGGTAAGGGGCGGGGCACAGACACCCCGAGGTAATGTACATCTCGTCGGAGCCTTCCGGTGGTCAGGTAGGCAGGAGCCATTAGGGTCTGTGCTGTGGCACTCCTTCCCCTCTGTGCTCTGGCATTGCTTTTCCCCTGTTCTGGGGAGTGGCTTACGCCCTGACATCAAGGCAACTGCCAATGTCTACCACTTCCCGACCCTCTCTGTATAGACTGCACTTGCTGTGCCCCCGGCTTCCGCCACAGGCTAGGCAAGTGCCGAGTCTATGCTCCCCTCCCTCCTGGGAGAAGAAAGCTGTCCCTTGGATGCTGTATCTTCTCCCTCCCCTGTCGACCCCTGGTGGCCTGGATTCATTCTCAAACCCAGGTCGCCCGCGTGGTGCGAGGTGTGGAGTCCAGTGCTTCAACCTCAGTGCCATCGGGCTGGCTCTTTTTTTATTATGTTTTATTGCTTTTGAAATAAAAACAATTGCATATAATCATCTCATGCAAGAGATCACCACATATTGTCAGACGATGCATCCAATGTATATAGTATATCTAGTCTATGCAATCAGGATTGCGAATGTGGGGGTATTATTATAGCTTAAAGTCTAAGAATTGTATAGTCCAGGATATGTTGCACCCTACAAAACTATGGGTGGTTGTTCCAAAGCTAAAATGTAAGTATTTAAAAATACAGACTTAGCCGCCAGTGCTGATGTGACCCCCTTCCAACAGTAGTGCTGCTTAACATTTTATGTGGTCATGGAGATAGGCAAATCAATAATGTATAGTTTCTGTTTTTAAACATACAAAGCCGTAAAGCTAAAAAGGAAAAAAATCAGATTTTAAAGGTAACTATGCAGTTAACCTCACTGCTTCTGGTACCCACAACGAGGCAGAAATCAAGACAACAGTTAGCTGTATTTAGCCCCCGCTATCCTTTAAACTTGTTTACCCCTTTAAACCGTATGGAATAATCACATAGATCTCCAAGCATTAGCCCCTCCAACCATTATTCTGTTTTAACTAGCATTTTCTACTGTTTGGGCTATTACCTCGTGGTCATAACTGCACATTCCCAACCAAATCCTCATTACAATTAGGCTTAACCAAAATTATTTTAATTAGAATAAAAGAGGCAGTAAATCCAGTCCAACCAGTTAAATAACAGTTCAGACGTCCTCATCCAATTCTGATTCCTCCGGTCTCGGTCTAGTAAACTCCCTCCCGATGGATTTGGCTTTCTTTCTGGCCTCCTCAGGGTCACTAGATTGGTACATATGCCCGCCATACAACACTCTCAAGTGGGCTGGCATCAACAGAGAGTGCTCCACACCGAGACTCTTGAGCTCGGTGCATACACCATCAAATCTTTTTCTCCGGGCATGGGTGGCAAAAGATAGGTCAGAGAACAAGTATACAGTCCTTCCCTGATGATTGAGAGACCCCACTCCTCTGGCAGCTTGAAAGATCATGTCCCTCGTTGTAGCTCCTACCATTTGAAGCAGGATGGTCCGTGGAACATCTCCCTGGTTGGTGGCTGTTCTAGGAGTGATGCGATATGCTTTGAGAAAGCATGTTGTCAGGAGGTTCGCTTCTAAGCCCAGAGTTGCAGGAAACCAGTCGCTTAGAAATTTGAGCAGATTCTCCCACTTGCTGTGCACCAGCAACCCAACTGTTCGAACATTCTGGGCCTTCTGTGTGTTTTCCAGGGCTTCCAGTCAGTAGCACAGTTGTGAATTTTCTTGGGTTAATTTAGATGTCGAGGCCAGGGCTTTAGTAGCCATTGACTCTGCTATTCCAGCTGTTTTTGTAGTGGTCTATCTTGGCATCCTGCTCTGCCATGCAGGTTAGGGCCAGCTCAGTTTTACAGGCTATGGCCTGCGTGGATTTCTGTAGGGCCTTCCAAGGTGGTTCAGGCTCAGAATAGAGTTGTGACTCTTCCAACATGGTTGTTTCTGCTGGTGGCTGAGTTTTGCCAGCAGCTTTAGCCACTTTAGAGTTGTGACCCATCACAGAAGTCTAGTATCACTTAACTCCTTCCAGTAAGTAGAATTCAGTTGCTCAAAGTGACACTGGATCAAAAAATATGAACTTTTATTAGCTTTATAGCTTCGATTCCTAGGAGCTCTCCTTTCCCATGACTTGTTGGTAGGGGTGCTCCACAGCACCCCGTCTACCCCCCTTTTTATTAGAACTTAGCATTCTGCTGGCCTCTGGGGTTTCCACATTAGCAAAGGTGAGGCTGTAATAACCCCCAACTCCCTCTCCAGTTTTGCCGCATCCATTATTGTACCGTTTAATTTGTATGCTTCTTCTCTTTCTGGCCTCTTGGGGCATTACCTTGCATTTTCCACAGTGAACTTCATCTGCCATATATCTGACCAATGGCTTAGTTAACTTTGGTGCTGCTGTAATTTTTCAGATGACTCCTGCATTTTGACCACTCTTGCTAGTTTTTGTCAGCAGAAAAGGACTGCTTGGCCAACCCAGTCTGCCCAGATGTTCCCTACTTATTCTGCCTCCACAGTCTCTATCTGGTCTCTGGCGACCCTCCCACTTTCTTGCCTATTTTCTAGTATACTGCTGTGTTTGTCACATGCATGCTCGAAGCTCCCCACTGTTCTAGCCTTCACCACTTCCACTGGTAGTCTGTTCCAGGCATTTACCTTCCTTTAAGTGAAGAAATATTTCCGCACATCTCTCTTGAACTTCCCTCTCTCCAGCTTCATCACATGCCCTCTGGTCCTGGTGCTCATTCTACTTTGAAAGAGACTCTCCATCTGCAGCTTCTTCACTGCTGTGAGGTACTTGTAGGTTTCGATTATGTCACCTTGCTGTCTCTTCTCTCTTCCAGAATGTACATGTTGAGGTCCCTCGGTCTCTCCTCACAGAGCTTCTCATTCAAACAACAAGTCCAGATGCTGTGGCACTTGAGACCGTCACAGTAAACAAATGCCCACTTAAAAGGCTGATGCATAAACTTTTTATTGGAAGGTCTGGCAACAACACAAAGGCTCCTTCCTAGCCACCCATTACTTTGACTCCTCGCGAGTCTTCCTCAGGGGTGTTCTCATTCAAACCCTGCACCATTTTAGTTGCCCTTCTCTGGACCACTGCCACCCTGTCTATGCCCTTTCTAAGGTGTGGTCCCCAAAACTGGACACAGTACTCTAGGTGGGGTTGCACCAGCTTGCGATACAGTGGTAACACCACCTCCATCCTCCTGCAGGAGATACCCCTTTCTATACACCACAGCATCCCAATGGCCCTCCCCAATACCTTGTCGCACTGCCCTGTCACCTTGAGGTCCTCTGATATGATACCCTCAAGGTCCCTTCTTGTCTAGAGTCTATCAGTACTGTCCCTCCCATTCTGTACTCAGTGCTGGAGATCCTATGCCCTAGGTGCATGGTTTTGCACTTTTCAGCATTGAACCCAAACTGCCATGATTCTGACCACTCTTCGAGTTTCCCAAGATCCTTGCACATTTTCTCCACCCTCTCCTGAGTGTCCATCCTATTGCAGATTTTGGTGTCATCTGCAAAAAGGCATACCTTTCTTTCAGTTCTTCTGTAGTGTTTCCTGTAAAAGCATTGAAGAGGACTGGTGCCACTACTGAGCCCTGTGGTACCCCACTGGTCACCCTCTCATCCTTATAGTGAGTACCGTTAACTATTACCCCAGTTTTCTATCCGTTGACAAGTTTCTAACCCAGTTCACCACTTTGGATCCCACTCCACAGCTGGATAACTTCTTAATTGGCTGTGTGTGTCACAGTGTCAAAGGCCTTGCTAAAGTTCATGTAGGCCAAGTCCACTTCTCTGATCTATTTCTTTGGTCACCCAGTCAAAGAAATTGTTCTGTTCATTTGGCATGACCCCCACCCCCATATTCTCATATTGTATATACTTTGTCTGCCTTTGTTTGTATCTGTTGTCCCCTTCCCTGGGTCACATCTGGAAAATAGCATTGGCTCAGTGTGCCTTTCCTGGTTACCACATTTCAAATAAATAAAATCAATAAATTATGTTGAATCACACTGTACAGAGATCACTGGTACCAAGGGGACTGCCCACTGTGATGTCTACAATGTTGTCTCTGTTTGTAAGCACCAGGTCAAGCACTGCTTCATCCCTAGTGGGTTCTTTGGCCAGCTGCCTGAGAAAAAGCCCCTTGTAGGTATTCAAGGATGGCCCTGATTCTTGCCAAAGCTGCAGTTGGTTGGCTCTACTCCATATGTGGCAGATTGAAGTCATCAACTAACAGCAGCTCCCCCCTACTTGCCATTCTGATGATGGCTTCTCCAAGTGCTCTATCCATCTCCTCACCCTGTGCTGGAAGTCTGTACACTACCCTGGTATGGAACGCTGTCCCAGAGCCTGTCTCCTGGATGACCCACAGCTCTTCCAGGTCCTATTTCTCCTCTAGGTGCCTCTGTATCTCCATGGGTTTGATCCCCTCCTTCGCACATAATACAACCCCTCCACCCCTCCTGCCCACCCTGTCTCTCCTGAACAGAGAGTACCCCAGTATGGCCAAGGGTAGTGACAAGCAGTGTTTCACAGGGCTCGGTGTTGGGACCAGTGTTGTTTGGGATATTCATTGCAGACATATCATGGGACATCAAGAGCAAGATCAGTCTGTTTGCTGATGATACCAAGGTAGGAGCGGTGGTGGATGACCTAGGGGGATGGCAGGGGTTGCAGGATGATCTGGCAAGCTTGAAACCTGGTCAGGCGCCTGGCAATTGGGGTTTAATGCCAAAAAGTGCAAGGTGCTGCATTTTGGGATGAAGAACCCAAGGAGAAGTTACCAGCTCGGGGGAGTGCAGCTAGCCCAGACAGAGGAGGAGAAGGATCTGGGAGTGCTCATTACAGGGTCAATGAACAACTCAGCACAATGTGGGAAGGCAGCTGCAAAGGCCAACAAAATACTGGGTTGTATTGCAAGGGGTATATCCTCAAGGAGGGAGGAGGTGATTCTGCCACTGTATAGGTCATTAGTTAGACCGCACCAGGAGTACTGCGTGCAGTACTGGCGCCCGTATCTGAAGAGGGACATTAAGTTACTGGAGGGGGTGCAGTGCAGGGTGACAAAGATGATCAAGGGGCTGGGGGACTTATCATATGAGAGGAGGTTGAGGGAGTTGAACATGTACTCACTGGAGGACAGGAGGGACAGAGGGGACATGATTGAAACTTTTAAATACATGAAAGGAATAAACAAGACAGGTACAGAGGGGCTGTTCAAAGTAAGGGAGGGGAGGGAGGGACACCAGGGGCCATGATATGAGACTGGAGGGAGGATGGTTCAGGAGGGAGATAAGGAGACATTTTTACAGAGAGGGTGTTGGCTGGGTGGAATCGTTACCTGCAGAAGTGGTATCCAGTAGAACAGTGGACTGCTTCAAAAGGGGATGGGACAGGACAAGGGGAAGGGTTAATGAAGGGGAAGGGTGGAAGGAAGGGGCAGCTGCAGAATAAGGGGTGCTAGCTGCACATTCGAGCAGACTTGATAGACCTCTAGGCCTTTGCCTGCTGGCAAATTTCGTATGTTCGTATGTTCCAATTGTGGTGCTCAGTGAACCACAACCCTGTTAGGTCACGGAATCCAGGTTAGCCTCCTCCATGATGGCATCTAGGTCTGGAATTATGTTTCTGAGGCTCCCAGCATTGGCACACATAGCTCTCCACACCTTCTTTCCCCTTGCCTGCTGCCCTTTTTCTCCCTCCTTCCATTCCTGCTTGTGTTGTTCCCTGAGGCCCACCCAACTCAACTCTTCTGTGCTATATTTCACCATTCCTGGTCTCTTTCAATCCTCTCTCCACCCCTGCCTGAGTTATATCCCCCTTCTCTTCCATCTTGTCCAGTCCCTGCCTTTTTGCACCTGTACCTTAGGGGAGATTTCTCTCCTCAGCCCTCCCTCTCTGACACTTTCCCATCGGGGGGGCAGTTGTTGCATCCCTTGGTTTTACTAACCCCTGGCTGGTTTAATTGCTCATCCAAGTAACATTCATGACTTCCACCAATGACTGTAATCTGCTTCCTAGAAGGATGTAGGCCATCTCCCATAAAGAGGCCCATATCCTTCCAGATTGGCATCTACTCATAGCTCTTCCAGGCTGATGCTTGTCCCCACCACTCTCTGCCTCACATTACTCAACCAATTTCTAATCCAGGCACCATTCCAGTCCCTGCTTACCAGTTTTTTGTTTTTCCCCCATAAAGCTTTTTCTACCTTCGGGTGAGTGGAATGGGTGGCTCTTCAGCCTTGTTCCCATGTTCTATAGCCAGCTTTTGCTTCCTCAAAGTCCTGGGTATGCATTGCTCAGTGGATTTACCTCTGTGGTAGGGGTAGGACAGGGAGGTCCCCCTCCACACACCCAAGAGACACATCCAGAAGTCCTCTGGTCCTTAGCTGGTGAAGTGGACCACAGAGGGACGGCCAGGGCTTCATGTAACCAGTCATCCCATTTTCCGTGTTCTTCCTCCTTGATGCTGGGTCGCGAACATCGTAGTGTGCATATTGAGGCATGCACACTCCACAAAAGTCCTGCAGCTCCCTCTCTTCTTTGTCACTCACTGTCATGTCCTAGCACCAGGCCTCTATCTGGTGGTAGTCACGCAGTGAATGATGGAATCCACCATCTCTGGGAGAGGAGAGCAGTCTCTTGGACACTCAATCACCATCTCCCACCTCAGCAAACCCTTGATTACCCAAGTCCATTCCAAAACCTAGGTCTCAGCACTCTACGCCACTGAGCCTGCCCTTGCTTATCAGTTTTGTGTACAGCTTTTCATGGTGCACCTTGTTGAAGTGTGTTTTTTTTTTTTTTTAATAATTTTTCTTTTTGTGGGATGCCGACAGGGAGCTCTGGTCCCTCCCTTGGAGGGACTTGTTCTCTGACCTAATAGTCAGGTCATCATGGACCCTGTCAGCTCCCAATTTTGCTGTTTTTCCCCTTAGGCTCATGACTCCGCAATGGGTGGAGTGACTGGCTTGACCTCTGCAAAGACAGCCTAATGTTCTAGACGTGGGCCCTCTCCATTTTTGGCAGTATGCCTGTGCTGACAGCTAGCCACTACTGGGTGTCAGTCTACACTGCACCATGTGATCTCCCCCTCCCCAAGGAAGAGGCTGTCTACAGACATTCAGTCCCTTCCTTGCCTTCGAGCAACCCAAGTCCATTTCTGAACTCGGGTCGCCGGCATGGTGCGAGGTGTTTCATCCAGCACCTCAACCCTTAGCGCCATCGGGCCGGCTGATTAAAGGTTTTACTGAAGTCCAGCTATGCTAATCCTAGAGCATCCTTCCCTCTCATCTATCCTTCTAGTTACTTTAGCATGATATACATACATGATTAAATTAATTTAACATGACCTCCCCGGCGCCAGCCTTAGCACAGTGCAAACTGTGAGGTGCACAGGGCCCCAGAGATGAAAGGCTCCCAAGCCACTCGAGCTGTCCAGTTGACCACACTTCTTCCTAGTTCTCTGCCTGCCAATTTTTATTTATTTATTTATTGCTGATCTGTGAATTTCGCCATCTCTTAAAAACTATATTCTAATTGGGGTTGGGGGGCAAAAACAACACAAAACTATTTTCTGTTTCTATTTTTGCAGTAGACATGGCTTACCTGGATTTCAGCAAGGCTTTTGACACTGTTCCAGACAGTTTGGTAGCTTGGGGTTAGATAATAAGGTGATAACCTTGATAAGAAACTAGTTGGTGGATAGGACATAGAGGGTAGTGGTGAATGGAGTGTGCTCAAAGCAAGGGAGAGTGACCAGTGGGGTTCCTCAGGGATCAGTTCTGGGACCATTCCTCTTCAATATCATTATAAGGGACATAGCGGAAGAACTGGAGGGAAAGGTCTGCCTCTTTGCAGATGACACCAAGATCTATAACACAGTGGACACATCTGGAAGGGTGGATAGAATGTGCAGGGATCTAAATAGACTGGGAAAGTGGTCTATGGTATGGTAGCTGGGGTTTAGTGCAAAAGAAGTGCAAAATAATGCATCTAGGTAGTAGGAACCTGGGAGCAGAGTACAAGATGGGCGGAGTGATAATGACAAAGACTAAGTAGGAAAGAGACCTGGGGTAATCATATCAATGACATAAAGGTGGCCAGGCAGTGTGACAAAGCAATCGGGAAAGCTAGTCAAATGCTGGGGTGCCTAGGTAGGGGTATTTCCAGCAGAAAGAGAGAGAGGTGATTTCTGCCCCCATATAAATCACTTGTAAGATCCCACCTAGAGTACTGTATACAGATTTTGAAGACCACATGTCAGAAAAGACATACAGTGGAAGCGGTCCCGATGAGGGCTACCAAAATGGTCCAGGTTCTGCACCAAAATCCCTACAAACAAAGACTTAAGGTGCCTAATATGTACACCTTGGGAGGGATATGATAGAAGTCTTTAAATACCTTACAGGGGTTCATAAGGTACAGTAAGAGAGTATGTCTTAGAGGAAAAGGTGCTCTAAAACAAGGGTAAATAATACAAAGCTGGAGGGGGGTAAATTCAGAAGGGATGTGAGGAAATACTTTTTCACAGAAAGGGTGGTGAATACTTGGATTAGCCTTCCAGAAGAGGTAGTGGGAGTGAAAACTGTAAATGGATTTAAAAATGCCTGGGATAGGCACGATGGAATCATGGGAGTAGGGTAGAGGGTTTAATAATACAACTATAAATAAAAATAAATAAATAAATAAAAATACAATTGGGCAGACCTCAACGGTCCTTATCTGCTATCAAATTCTATTAATCTAAACTTAATAGGAAGATGTGAGGAGGGAACTGCAGTGTTAAGGATATTTCTTGGCTTTTCTGGCTTCCTATTCCTGATATGGGAGCCAGTAAGCAATTCCGCACAGGGCCTTGGATCATTAGGGCCAGCGTTTGACCTTCCTCTTACAAAACCATGTTGGCTATCAGTTATTACCCTGTGCTCATCCAAAGGGGCCACCAAGGCATTCTTAATAATAGACTATAACATTTTGTCTATGTAACCCCTAGGTGGTGCTATTCCAAGGGCTACTACCCCTGCCTGCTTAACTACTAACAGGTTGAGGGGCCTAGGTCCAATGTCGGGTGCCTCCACCCAGAGGTCAGGGTTTGCAGTAGTTAAACTAACTTGGTCACAGCCCTCTGGGACACTGTAACCCCCCTTTCTTCCCAGTAGTGGCCCACACAATGCATTAGGAATATCTTCACAATGTACACTTACCCCCAGGGCTGGCTCCGTCGACTGGACCCCGGGGATACCCTGTAAAACAAGATGATACAGTGCAAAAGTCACAGAACAATACTTTAATGTAAACGAATACCTCAGACAGTGTAACATTGCTGAAACAAACAAATCTGATTTATTTAGGGGGATATAACAAGGACGGTGGAAATCAGGTTAATTAGGTTAAACACATTAATAATCACAGTATTGTGCACATATTCAGAGTCCCAAATTGTCACCTTCACTGGGTACCCAGGATGGGGGGGCGGGGGGCTAGCCAGGATCGGTTGCAGCTGGTTGGGGCCCTGTGATGGAAAACACTTGCACAATACCCAATTGTAATCTGGAGCCGGAGGGCTCAGTTCGTGAAGAAATGAAAAAAGCAACAATTAGATGACACACTTGCAATTCGACAAACAAATGGCAGGGAGCTACCCTGCTTTGTACTCACAACTCACTGCTGGGAACTGGATGGAAGGCAAATTGTCCTGGATTGCCAGAAGGAGCAGACCATGTGGACAAGGTCCTTGTGACTGGACCCCACTGCAGTTTAAAGCAAATGGATGTAGTCTGGCTTAAGCTGGGGTTTACTTCCAGCTTCATGCACTCTGTTCACTGTACAGGGGATTTGAAACGTGATTCCCCACAAGCACTACACACATTTATATGTAAAAAGGGAAGTACTATACCAGGCAGGCTGCTTCTCTATCCTGATCGCAATAACTGCACAATACCCGGGAGAACACACAGCAGATTCAGTTCCTGACAGACCGAGCGCGATTCAGCAATTTCTCCAGTCTTCTACAGGGTGAGCCTGGTTTCCTCACTTCTGGTGCTTCTTTCTCCTTACAACTCTGATTCAGTCCACACTGGCACTCACAAACAGCTGCAGGCCAAACTTTGGGGTCCCACACTAGCTTCTCACGCGAAAAGTCAATGGCGCAGGAGCACGGAGCTCCTTCCCTCTTCACAGTCGCAACTCAACTGAACTTTCCAGTAGAGCCGGGCATTTCCTTTGAGTTCCTTCCAGTTCAATGGCTGGTTTTGCTGTCACTCACAGTAAACTCCCCCTGTTGGTGGAAAAAAGGCGCTGAAGTCCAAACTACAATTCCCAGAAGCATTGGCCATACAGTACATAGGTGGCTGGCTCCACAATGAGAGTCCAAGTTCTGATTTGCCAGCAGCAGGCTCCATTTCAAAGGTCCCCCCACACTGATTGGTCCATTTCAGCAGTTCAAAACTAGAATGGGGGACTAGGCAAACACAGTTCTGATTGCAAAGAAAAACAGGTTAGACAAACTGTATTTTCGTTATTACTCAAATGATGTCTGGCAAACAGTTATCTTTGAAAAGTGCTCACTCTGCCCACTTAGTGATGGCAGAAACGGAGCGATTTAGCAGCAGCTCGAGTGGGACTCAAGCAGGGAAACACACAGACCCCCATCCAAATTAATTATGTCTGCAGGCAGACAGCTCTTAAAGAGACAGTACCAGAGGCTCTAAAAGCACTCACAGATTAACGGCTTAGACGCCGAACACCATCCAGGCTTGGAGCATTCAAGCAAGCTCCTGAAAGACTTTTGGGAACCCTCATTTGCAGGGGGGTTACACCATTCCCGTCCTGGAAAAAGCTTGGCGTCCGCATCAGGCAAGTACCCCCATAAGTTTCAATTGCAACCATATACATTTGCATCAGGATCACATTAGGCTCATACATGTAATCATCAGTCAATATATCACTTTACCAGGAACACATTTCTGAAACTTTGCAGTACGTCACTCTTTACACAGTATTACACACACATTGTACCATAACTCAGGTTATTACCTCTTGTACATGAAACCTGAAGAGAGAGGGTCCCTCCCTATCAGCTACCTTGGGGCTGGATGGGGCAGGGGCACCATACCTAGAGGGCAACACAAGTAACTTGGAGTTAGCACTGATGTTCAGTTTGGGCAAGGAGCTCGGGGACACATACACTCCTTTATGGACAACATTGAGAGGCAAGTCCACAGGCCTCCCAGGGGTATCATAACTGAGGTGCACCACAGGCTTTACAGCTCGACCAGTCTTTCTAGGGGGAACTGTTACAGTCTCTGCACTCTGAGCCTCATTTTCAGCATTGTCCTCACTTGTCAGGGCAGTCTCCATTGGGGTAGAGAGACTAGAACTTGGGGCACTTTCAGCTCCAAAAGTTACAATCTCTGAGTCCACAACACTTGGCTCACATGGAGAGCTTTCGAACACTGGCAGTGGACCGTCAGGGCACTCGGAATACTCTTCTTGTTCTGGTGTATCACCAGTCTGTTCCAGTCCATCATTTTTTTCCCCTGAAAGCTCAAACAGTTCAGCCATACACAATGATTCCATATCATCTGACTTGATGCTTTGCACTTCACTTTCTGGGAGCATTGGCTCCAGGGACAAAGCTGGGGCTTACAGTCCAGAAGGCCCAGCTTCATCTCAATGTTTACTAGGGATTGCCCCAAAACAATTGACTCAGTTCGTGAAGGGTAGTATTCAAAGTCACACTCACTTTCCTCTGATATGGACTGACAGTCATGCTCAACTGGGATTTGTGGAGGAACACTTTAACTCAGCTCTGTAGGGTGCAGACTTTCTTGATTTTTTTCTTAGCAGCAGCTCTAGTCACTGGTCCAGAGGGGGCATTTTCTGGGGGCTCAGAGTCAATCAAGATTTGTCCAATGGGCAGCAAATGATTTCTATGCATTGTTTTAACATCTTTTTAATCATTCTCAGACCTTACTTTGTACACAGGCAGATCTTCTAGTTTGCCCACTACAATGTGAGGGAGATGGTGCCATCTGTCAGCAATCTTGTGTTTGCCATGCAGTCCCAGATTTCTTAGCAATACCCGATCTCCCTCCTGGAGTTCCTGTGCTTTCATCTTTTTATCATATTTTTCTTTGTTGGCCAGATTTCTTTTGGCAGCCATGGTTTGAGCCAGTTGGTACGCGTGATTTAGCTGGGCCTTTAACTTTTACACATACTGGAAATAGTTGTCAGCTCGAACCCCATCAGGAGAGACCCCAAAGCACACATCTACAGGCAGTCGAGCTTCTCTTCCAAACATCAGGCGGTAGGGGGAGAACCCAGTGGCATCACTTTTGGTGCAGTTGTAGGCATGTACCAGGGTGCTAATTTGTTGGCTCCATCTAGGCTTGTCCTTTGGGTGGAGGGTGCCTAGCATATCTAGCAAATGTTCGGTTGAAATATTCAGGCTGGGGTCCCCCTGGGGGTGGTAAGGGGTGGTTCTGGACTTCCGCACTCCCCACAGAGAAAGCATCTCTTTGATCAGACTACTCTCAAAGTCTCTCCCTTGATCAGAATGGATTCTTTGTGGAGCCCCATAGTGAACAAAAAAGTTTTCTACAAGTACTTTTGCCACAGTGGACGCCTTCTGGTCCTTGGTGGGGAAAGCTTGGGCATATCTCGTAAAATGGTCAGTGACCACCAACACATTACTAATATTTCTTTGACCTGACTCCAAACTCAGAAAATCAATACAGACCAGCTCCATGGGTGCACTGGTGGTGATGTTAACAAGGGGGGCAGCCCTCTGGGGCAAAGCTTTCCTCTGTAAGCAGCGACTACAAGTTCGAATGTGTTGCTCCACATCAGCCCCCATCTTAGGCCAATAAAATCTGGATCTCACCAAGTCAAGTGCTCTGTCTATACCAAGGTGCCCCATGTGGTTATGTAAGGACCTCAGTACTGAATCTCGAAAGGCAGTGGGCAGCACTAGTTGTTGTTTGTCTACTTGCCACCCTCTGTCTACTGTTTCTCTGTATAACGGTCTATTGATCAGTTTCAACTTAGGACCTTCTTTGTATAACAATGCAGTTCTCAAATCAGTGGAACGTAATTTGGACACATCTTTCCCTGCATATAGGGCTTCTAAAGCTGATTTGATCATGGGATCTCGGGATTGAGCCCGCTGAATACTGTCATTGTCCAGCTGAGGCAGTGCACCAATGTCTATTGCAGAAAAATGGCAATAAGCAGCAGGTATGCAATTCTCAGAGGGTCCCAAACAATCCACCATACAGTCCACTGTGTCCGTGGACATTTGTTCCTCCCTGTCAAACTTCTGGCAGAGTGCTCTAATAGCAGGTTCTGACAGTCTGACCCAGTCATTCTGGGGAACAGGCCTCCGGGAGAGAGCATCAGCATCTATGTGGTTCAGGCCTGCTCTGTATTCAACTGCATAGTCGTAGGTAGATAAGGCAGAGAGCCACCTATGGCCAGTGGCATCCAACTTAGCTGAAGTCTGCACATAGGTCAAAGGATTATTGTCAGTCTTTACTAGTATCTTAGCCCCATACAAGTACTCGTGGATTTGATCACGATAGCACTTCAAGGCTAGGAACTCTAACTTGTGTACAGGATAGGTCTTTTCAGAAGGGGTCGGGCTTCTGCTGGCAAAGGCCACTGGTCTCAGGCCATTCTTGTGCTCTTGGTAAACACAGCCCCAACCCTTGCAAGCTAGCATCAGTGTGCAGGACATAGGTTTTGTTGGATCAGCAGAGCCAACACTGGAGCGTGGGTGTTGATATATGATCTCATGAAAAGCAGTCTCACAATCAGGAGTCCAGCGGGCCCCAAATACTTCACTTGACGAAAATACACTCTTTCAGTCTCGAGGGACGCTGACTTTTTGTATTTTTTGTGGGTTGGTGGATACCCTTGAGTAAGGTTAAGTAAAGGGCGGATCACTTTTGAATAGTTCTTAATGAAATGCCGATAATAACCACAGAATCCCAGGAATCTTTGCAGTTCTTTTAGATTTTTGGGCTGTGGCCAGGTGGTCAAGGCCTCAACTTTACTTGGGTCGGACTCTATTCCCTCGGTGGATACTATGTGTCCCACATACTTCACTGATATTTGAAAGAATTGACACTTATCAATGCACAGTTTAAGGCCAAAGTCTTCCAGTCGGTCCAGCACCTTGAATAATCTGCTCTCATGTTCCTCCAGTGAGCTGCCAAACACAATAACATCATCTTGGTATACCAGGCACTCTAGTAAGTTCATGTCCCCCACTGCACGCTCCATCAATTTTTGAAAAGTGGCGGGGGCGCCTGAAATCCCTTGAGGCATCCTCATGAATTCATAGAAGCCAAGAGGACAGATAAAGGCTGTCTTCTCATGGTCCTCGGGGGCCATCGGGATCTGGTAGTACCCACTGCGGAGATCCAGCACAGAGAACCACTTGCTCCCGTTTAGACAGTCCAAAGCATCCTGAATGCGGGGCATAGTGTACTGATCAGGGATAGTCCGCCGGTTTAAAGTGCGATAATCCACGCACATCCTTACTGTCCCATTCTTTTTTCTCACTACCACAATGGGGGAAGCATAGGGACTTCTGGATTCTCGTATTACACCAGCAGCTAGCATCTCTTGCAGATGCCGTCTCACATCATCTATGTCAGCAGGTGCCAGGCATCGAGACCTCTCATGAAATGGCCTTTCATCATGCAGCCGGATATGGTGCTCAGCTCCTTGCACGCATCCTACATTCCATTCCTTTAAAGAAAACACCTGGTCTCTCTGGGCAAATTCCTTTAAAGAAAACACCTGGTCTCTCTGGGCAAGCTTCTCACTGATCCTCACTTTCCATTCAGCTGGCAGCGAGGTCACCGAAATCAAACAAGTCAGGCGTTACTCTGTCATTTCTTCCCCAAACTCTTGCTACTGGTAGCACTGCAGTGTCTGCCCAATGCACATTAGCCAGGTACAACCTCTGTTTACTCGAGTCTCTCTGTCAGACACATTATGAACTTGAGCCATTACCCTTCTGGCATAAGCATGGGCTCTAGCAGGCAAAATACTAGGCTTGACCAGCAGTCCCTCTGGCAATTTTCGTTGCCTGGTGCATCCAACATTAATATTTTATTCTTGACATCCTTTCTGATACGGACCTCTCCCTGTAAGGTACACTGAGCATTTGGCGCCAGGATCAGAGACTCAGGATCCTTCTTCCAGACAATTCCAACCGGTTCCTCTGGTTCTACTTTTCAACATCTCTCTGTGCCTCATAGGACTTCTTAATCAAGGCCGAATTCTTAAAGCTGTACCAACCTTGACCCCTGTTTTCATAACACAACTGTGCCAACCCGTCAAACATATGTGCATTAGTCCCAATTAGTAGAGGAACCCCATCATATAGTCCGGTAGGGGGACACACTAAGGCCAGGGTCTCTACTTGCTCGGCCACTCCAGCCACAGAGGTGGGAAAAGACAGCTAAATTCGAATATATCCAGAGTAGGGGTAGGCCTTCTCACTTAACCCCCAGACATGCAGCCCCTCCAACGGTTGTAAGGGTACATCAGACAAATGCTTCTGATACCAGTCTTGGAACATAATTGTCACTTGGGAGCCACTGTCTAATACAGCTCTTGTAGACACTCCATTCACCTTTACAGTGGTCTCCATGGAGGGACCCACTATTCTGGACCAGTCTGGAGAGGCGGTAGCAGGGGCCTGGGCAACTGACCTTGCCACAAAGGGATGAGAGTTAGCATTTTGGGGCCCTCACTGGGATCATTCGTGCACCTCTTAACCACTGATTTGTTCTCAGAAGCGCTCCTTGTAGCCTATATGCAACTTGTCTGTGTCTTGGGGACTGGAATTCTCTCTTCATGTGCCCATCCTTCCCACAATTATAGCAAAACATACTTTTTGGAGTTTGAGCTGGCCGAGGCATCACACTGGGAGCCAGGGTGGGGGTACTACTAACTGGAAACCTTGGTGCCATCTCTGTCTGCGGTGTGATAAACATATGGAGACATCTCGACAGTTCCCCCACTTCCATGGTCAAGACATCGAGTTTTGAGCTGTTGTCAGCAGGAGATGCATGGGTGGGTACCCCGACCCCCATAGCCGATGCAGTCAGATCAGGGTCAGGGCCTGTACTTGCAGGAGCGGCCTTCATAAAGAGACTGTTTTTATTTCCCGAACTCTCTCAACAGTTCGCCCCATTGTGGCATATCTTTTTCCTTCTCAGAGCACTCATTAACTGCCAACCTGCCCCTGAACTTCACTTGATGGGTCACCCTCAGTTACTGGTCATAGCCACAGCTATTGGTGCAAGTCCCTCCCGAGGTCGCCTTTTCTCAACTCCTCAAATTTATCTCATTAGCTCATCATAGGAGGGTGAGGATTCCAGTCGATTTGCCAGGCGCAACTGAAGCAACAGCAGTTCTGAGAAGGGGGTGGACTTAAGGATCCTGTCCAGCCTGGTTCGGTCCAGTTCAATCGCTGGCAAACTACCCTTTCTGAGGCATTTTTGCAACAATTTTTCCAGCCGAGATACATACACAGACAACAACTCCCCTTGGTACTGTTGTGCATTTCTTACTGTCCACCACAGGTCCTCATCAGAATCTGGGCTCCCATACACATTCTCCAAGGCCTCAAGATAGTCCTGTGCAGTCGCTTCAGGGTTACTGTCCCGTTTAGCACTGATGGTAGCCAGGGCAGGACCTCAGAGGCTCTCACTAACCTCTTTTGCTTTTCAGCTTCCAAGCATTGCCATTCTAGCACTTGAAGGGCAACATAGTCTATCCAGGTCTCCCAGTCATCCTCCCCTTGGGGGGTGGGGAGGGTGCCAGAGAAGATCCTCAACCTTCAGTAAGAGTTGTGACTAATGGCAGGTGCAGAAATAGGAGCCTGCATTGATTCGGCCACCGTTACGGGTACTGGAGCAGGAGAGGGTGTTGGGGGGATGAACACCCGCAGGTGGCAAGAATAGTTTCTTCAAGTCCTCCACAGTTTTCCCTTCCTCCAGCAACCATTCAGCAAATTTCTCCTCAAAAGTTTCAGATAGTGGGGAGGGAGGAGGCTCTTTCCCCCCCGGGTCTTTACTGTCCTTAGTTATCACTCTCCAGGCAGTGAGGGCTCCCTCTGGGGTAATAGTCTGTGGCACTTTGGAGCTATCTATGGGATCCTTAAACTCTACTAGGGCCAGGAAAGTGTGGGTGAGCAGATTAGCATGTCGACCCACCACCACAGGGTTTTGTAAACCTTCCACCTTGGAAAGTGCTCCTGTACAGTGTCCGTGATGATACCCAGGGGATGTCCAGGATAAGCATAGCATTTTGGGGGTCGATCTCCTCCCCAGTACACCACTCCACAACCGGTGCACAGCCACTTCTGTCAGGGTACCCATTTATTTATTTATTTTTCTTAACAGTGGTTCATAAATATGGCCACTAGAGGACACACAATCCCAGCGGTGAGCTTCCAAGATGTAACCCCTAGGTGGCACTATCCCAAGGGCTACTACCCCTGCCTGCTTAACTACTAACAGGTTGCGGGGCCTAGGTCCAATGGTGGGTGCCTCCACCCAGAGGTCAGGGTTTGCAGTAGTTAAACTAACTTGGTCACAGCCCTCTGGGACACTGTAACCCCCCTTTCTTCCCACTAGTGGCCCACACAATGCATTAGGAATATCTTCACAATGTACACTTACCCCCAGGACTGGCTCGTCGACTGGACCCCGGGACACCCCTGTAAAACAAGATGATACAGTGCAAAAGCCACAGAACAATACTTTAACATAAACGAATACCTCAGACAGTGTAACTTTGCTGAAACAAACAAATCTGATTTATTTGGGGGATATAACAGGACGGGAAATCAGGTTAGTGGGTTAAACACATTAATAATCACAGTACTGTGCACATATTCAGAGTCCCAAATTGTCACCTTGACTGGGTACCCAGGATTGGGGAGCTAGCCAGGATCAGTTGCAGCTGGTTGGGGCCCTGTGATGGAAAAACACTTGCACAATACCCAATTGTAATCCGGAGCCGGAGGGCTCAGTTCGTGAAGAAATGAAAAAAGCAATAATTAGATGACACACTTGCAATTCGACAAACAGATGTCAGGGAGCTACCCTGCTTTGTACTCACAAATCAATGCTGGGAACTGGATGGAAGGCAGATTGTCCTGGATTGCCAGGAGGAGCAGACCATGTGGACAAGGTCCTTGTGACTGGACCCCACTGCAGTTTAAAGCAAATGGATGTAGTCTGGCTTAAGCTGGGGTTTACTTCCAGCTTCATGCACTCTGTTCATTGTACAGGGGATTTGAAACACAATTCCCCACAAGCACTACACACATTTATATGTAAAAAGGGAAGTACTATACCAGGCAGGCTGCTTCTCTATCCCGATCGCAATAACTGCACAATACCCGGGAGAACACACAGCAGATTCAGTTCCTGACAGACCGAGCATGATTCAGCAATTTCTCCAGTCTTCTACAGGGTGATCCTGGTTTCCTCACTTCTGGTGCTTCTTTCTCCTTACAACTCTGATTCAGTCCACACTGGCACTCACAAACAGCTGCAGGCCGAACTTTGGCGCCCCACACGAGCTTCCTGCGTGAAAACTCAACGGCGCTGGAGCACGGAGCTCCTTCCCTCTTCACAGTCGCAACTCAACTGAACTTTCCCGTAGACAGGGCCGGGCATTTCCTTTGAGTTCCTCCCAGTTCAATGGCTGGTTTTGCTGTCACTCACAATAAACTCCCCCTGTTGGTGGAAAAAAAGGCGCCGAAGTCCAAACTACAATTCCCAGAAGCATTGGCCATACAGTACATAGGTGCTGGCTCCACAATGAGAGTCAAGTTCTGATTTGCCAGCAGCAGGCTCCATTTCAAAGGCCCCTCCACACTGATTGGTCCAGTTCAGCAGTTCAAAACTAGAATGGGGACTAGGCAAACACAGTTCTGATTGCAAAGAAAGTAGGTTAGATAAACTGTATTTTCGTTATTACTCTAAATGATGTCTGGCAAACACTTATATCTTTGAAAAGTGCTCACACCTGCCCACCTCTAGTGACTGCACGTAAGTGATTTTGGCAGCAGCTCGAGGGACTCAAGCAGGAAACACACAGACCCCCATCAAATTAGTTATGTCTGCAGGCAGACAGCTCTTAAAGAGACAGTACCAGAGGCTCTAAAAGCACTCACAGATAAGCGGCAGGCGCGAACACCATCCAGGCTTGGAGCATTCAAGCAAGCTCCTGAAAGACTTTTGGGAACCCCCATTTGCAGGGGTTACACTACAACTGAGATCAAACTTGCTGGTAGTTCCTAGGATCTCAGTAGATCCCTTTACAGACAAGGGTTCTAGATGTCCCCACCAGGAAGTTGTGTTAATACCCAATACCGACATTGTAGTGCAGCACTTGGGGGCTGCACTGTTCATTGCCGTCTTTCTGATAAGCCGCTAAACAAAGATCCCTTCTGCCTACATTTGATGATTGTCCAAATTATCCACACTGTGTTCTACCCCCAAGCCAGCTCTCTACCTAATTCACTATTTCTTCTTCTACCTCAACTAACTCAGCATCGTCAAATCCCATGATACCTTGCACAAATTGGGTCATGACCTTTGCAGTGGAGTCAAGCAGGTATTAACACCAGATTTGAATAACTTCACTTACATTTAAATCCTGATTAAATTAGAAGGGTGCAGTGGAGGCGATTGTTGCTCATGCTTGCAAACTATAAGGTAAATAGAAAAAAGGCAGAGGGGACCTTCCCTTTAAAACTGCTACACACCCGGGTTGTCAGGAGTCGGCAGGAGGATAGGATTGAGCATCCAGAGGACTGCTTTCCTATCCTGGGAGGATCGGTCTCCACCGCTCTGCAGCAGCCCCTGGGATGCCGGGGAGCACTGCAAGAGTCTGTGCAATGGAGGGAGGAGTACAGCAGACATCAGCACATCAGTGCTTGACATTATTGCACGTCTGCACTCCTGAGGAATAAAGTCAGTGGAAAATGGCGCACTGTTTGTGGCAGCTTGATGGCCGCTCTTCCCGAGCCTGGCTGGGCTGGGTTGGCATGAAAACAGGCGCGGTATTGGATCCTGGCCTGGCGTGGAGACCGAAGGGGGTCCTTTCTCGGTACAGCTGCATGCTAGCTGGCCCTGGGCAGATGTGTCCATGGTCGCCGGGGGAGTAGCAGCGGCTGGATGTTAAGGTAGGTCAGTGGTTGCTGAGGAGATAAAATAGAAAGATAAAAAAAAAAACTGCTACACACTACAACTGGGCAGTCGGCAAAGAAAACAGAATGCTGGGATGCATAGGGAGAGTGATAAGTAGTAGAATGTGGGAAGTGAGCCTCCCCCTGTACAGGTCACTGGTGAAGCTGTGCCTGGAATACTGTGCAGGGTACTGGAGTCCACAACCGAGGAAAGACTGCAACAAGGTGGAGGCAATACAGCACAGGGAAACTAAGATGGTGCATGGCCTTGAGATTTGAGTATTAGGAGAAGCTGCAGGACTCTAAACATGTGCACCCTGGACTGAGACACAGATACCTGCATTGGACAGAGTGGACTCCAAGCAACTAATTCTCCTTGATTTCAAATATGGGTACAGTTGGAAATTCACTAATGTTGGAGGTGAGGGGCAGATACATAAAGGACATCTGAAAATGCTTTTCATAAAGGGTGTGGATTAGTGGAATAGCGACCAGAAGACGTTTTACAGACCAAGTCAATCAGCAGCTTCAAACAGGGATAGGACAGGCAGGTGGGTTTAGTTAGAAAAAGGGGAGGATTGCCACTAAGACAAGGCAGTATAGTTAGGTATGGTGGGTATACTGGATGGGCCAAGATCCTTTTACTGCCATCAGCGTCTCTGTACTTTTTATGCTGTCAGTGCAGCCCCCTGGCTGCAGACAGTGTGTGAGAGCAGAGAAAGAGAGACAAGGAAGGTGGTTGGGTCTCAGGCTGCACTGCAGCAGGGCAGTGACTACTAGGTAGGGTACTACTACTACACTGGGTAATAATCAAAATAAATAATTAAAAATTAAAAAATTAAATCCTCCGCTCCTCCTGTCTGATGACTCTGACATGGTCTGGTGACCTGACTTGGACCGATCCTGTAGGGTGAGTCAGACTGTCTAAGACACAGTCTGACAACAGATGAGGCTGCTCAGGCTGGAAGTGGGACTCAGGAGGACAGAGTGTGGTCGAGTCTAGAGACTGAGAGAAGAATAAGAATCAGTATGAATGAGACTGAGTTAGAATCTGATAAAATGAGGATAAAATATATCATAATGATTTTTAGGGGCCTGGGGCTGGGCAGCACACAGCACAGTGAAGTCACTGTAGTGCTGCCCGGCACAATGTTGTGTTTAACTTTTTTTTTTTTATTGTGGATTGGACTAGATAATGTGATGATGACGAGCAGTCAGTCTGTGTGATGTGAGAAAACAGATCCATCACGCACATCATGTCCTGAGAAGAGAAGCCCCTGGTAGTTTTGAGTTTGCCAGTTTAATTTGTCCTGCCTGTCAATCCATTAGAATAATCAGTGCCTCAGCCAAGCCTGGGTGGTTTGAGGGGGTGCATAACTCTGTGGATGATGCCGCTGTGCCTCATTTTTCTTTTGGTTTCTAAGGTATGAGGGCCCATTTATGATTTGTTCAAACTGGTTAACATAAGCTTAGCAAGCTCTTGGATCCCAAAATGGGGAGGGGAGGCCCGGGGGGACTGGTGGGAAGGGGGGCCCTATAATATACCCTTGAACCCAGGCCCTATGGGAATTTGCTGTGCCACTGATGGGCCATTCTGTGGACAAACTTCCTCAAACAGGCTCACCATCTTCCCCTAGCAAGGCATCTCCAGCCTGAATATGCCAGATGTTAACTGGAGCACCTTTGCTGCAGTCACATCCAAGAGCAGGGCCATTCTTGATGCCCTACTGGAGGCATGCCTTAGACAGCTAGTTTTGGAACCCACTTAAGAGGGAGCAATCTTAGACCTCGTACTCTCAAATGGGGACAGTGAGAGGATCGCAGATCTAGAAGTGGGTAGCCATCTGGGAACAAGTAACCACCAAACAGTGTGATTCATGATAAATTCCGCTACAGAGTCCAGCCATACAAAAGTGAGGATACTGGACTTCAGGAGGGCTGAATTTGGCAAGATGGGAGAGTGCCTTAGAAAAGCACTAGCAAACAGGGAAGAAGGAGGGGTGGAGCAACAATGGGGGAAACATCAAAACTACCATCACAGAGGCAACAAGCCTTTGTGTGAAGCAAATAAACAAATCAAAATGAAAGAAAAAGCCACTATGGTTCTCAAAAGAGGTGGCGGGGAAGGTTGGGGAGAAAAAGATAGCATTTAGGAAGTATAAGGAAACACAGAAGGAGCAGGACAGAGAACTGTACCAGTTAACCAGAAGGAAGCAGGGAGGGAAGTCACAATAGCAAAGGCCCAAACTGAGGAAAAGATGGCCAACTCGCTTAAGAAGGTGGATAAAACCTTTTTATAGGTACGTCAGAGAGTGTAGAAAGACAAAGGGAGGGATAGTGAGGCTGAATAGAATGGGCCGGTTTGTGGGTGAGAGGGACAGTGAAAAAGCAGGGATACTGAACGAATACTTCTGCTCGGTAGTCACAAAAGAGGAGATAGGGAAGGTACCTAATCCAATTAACAGAAGCACTCTGGATAGGGGGTCGATCCCAATCCTTTCACAGAAAAAATGGTTCTGAAAGAACTCCTAAAACTGAAGGTGGACAAAGCAATGGAGCCTGACGGGATTCACCTCAGAATTCTAAAAGAATTAAAGGGGAGACCTAGTGACACCACTGACTACCCTTTTTAACAAATCATGGGAGAATGATGTGGTACCTGAGGATGGAGGAAGGTGGATATGATTCCCTTCACAAAAGCGGGAGCAAGACAGAAGCAGGAAACTACAGACCTGTCGGTTTGACCTCTGTGGAAGGAAAGTGATGGAATCACTTCTGAAGGAAAAGAATTGTTGAGTACCTAGAGGCCAGTGGGGCACAGGACCCAAGGCAGCATGAGTTCACAGTGGGAAGGTCATGTCAGATGAATCTAATCGACTTCTTTGACTGGGTGACCAAAGTAGTAGGCCAGGGAGGGGTTGTGGACATGGCCTACCTAGATTTTAGCAAGGCATTTGACTCAGTCCCACACAAAAGATTAATAAAAAAATTAGCCAGCCTGGGAGTGGGTCCCAGAGTGGTAGCCTGGGTAAACCATTGACTGGACAACAAGACACAGAAGGTGATTGTAACTGAGTCCACTCTGAAGAAAGGGGGGTTACTAGTGGGGTACCGCAGGGTTCAGTACTGGGTCCAGTCCTTTTTAATGTCTTTATAAGTGACATTGCAGAGGGACTGGAAGGAAACATATGCCTCGTTGCAGATGACACAAAGATCTGCAACAGGGTTGATACACTGGGAGGCGTGGAAAGGATGAGAAGGGACCTGGCAATGTTGGAGGAGTGGTCAGGAGTATGGCAGCTTGGATTCAATACAAAGAAGTGAAAAATAATGCATCTGGGAAACAAAAATACAGGTGAAGAGTATACAATGGGGGGGGAGGTAGTAACAACAACAAAAATGGAAAAGGACCTGGGGATAATCATATCAGATGACCTTAAGGTTGGCAAGCAATGTGAGAAGGTAGTAGGGCAGACTGGAGGGATACTGGGATGTATAGGGAGAGGCATCAGTACCAGAAAACAGGAATTTGTCATCCCTCTGTATAGACAGTTGGTGAGACTCCATCTGGAGTACTGCATCCAGTTCTGGAGACCCCATCTCCACAAAGACATAGACAGAATGGAGGCAGTCCAGAGGAGGGCAACTAAAATGGTGCAGGGTGCGAGGAGAGACTAAAGGAGCTTAATATGTATACTCTTGAGGAAAGGAGGGAGAGGGGAGACATGATAGGAACTTTGAAGTCTGTCAGTGGAATCAACAAAGTCCAAGAGGGTAGCATCTTTCAGAAAAAGAGATGTGCAATGGATCCATTCACATATCTGGAGTGTGTAGTACGGTACGGGCTGCACGCCCATTGGCTTATGCTGTGGACCAATGGGTGTACAGCCCTACCTATGGTGTCAGTCAGCGGGTGGCGGGGCGGCAGGTGGGTGGGGTGCTGCTGTCCGCCGCTGACCGGGGGGGGAGCGGGATGGTCAGGAGGGGAGTACCGCTGGACCACCAGGGATATTGGACTTAATTTTTTGACACAAATGCCTGCGATCGGTCCACTGGACCACCAGGGATATTGAATTTTAATTTTATAATACAAATGCCCACGAGCAGTCCACTGGATCACCAGGGATATTGGACTTTAATTTTATAATACAAATGCCTGCGGTCCACTGGACCACCAGGGATATAGGAATACATTTAATTGTACTTATGCCCGCGATCAGGCTGCGACCAGTCCACTGGACCACCAGGGATATTGGACCTCATTTATTTTAACTTCAGCCTGTGATAGGGCTGCAAGCGGTCCACTGGACCACCAGGGATATGGGAACACTTTAATTTTACCTATGCCCACGATCGGCTGCGAGCAGTCCACTGGACCACCAGGGATATTGGACCTTACTTTTTACTTATGCCCACGATTGGGCATGGGGTGCCACCACGATGGTGCAGCCGAGTTTAGTGGCTACCCACAGGTGGTGGCTGCCGTGTTAAGCGCCTGCAATACGGCAGCTCACCTGTGGGTGACCAGCCGTTTTTGTTTTTGGCTCACCTGTGTGCAGCGCAAGTAGGGGTTGCACATGCATGGGCTCAGCACATCCAAGGCTGAATATCGGGATGTGCAGAGTATGCATGGGCATGCCCCCCTACCTGCACCACATACATTACTGATGCGCTCCGGGCATCGGGATTTGTGCCAGCTACAATCCCTGTTTGAATATCGTGCCGGGGCGCATCAGTGGGTTGCGCATGATGCAACTGTGCTGCGCCATGCACAACCCTTCTGAATATCCAGGCCATAAATACAAGCAAAAGTGGTAGATGGTACTTTCCATAAGAACAAAACCATAGTTAAGTGCCATGGAAGCACAAAGTGAGGTCGACAGTAAACCCGTCGACCTCACGCTGCTAACGACGGCACAATACCGGCGCCCAGGTATTGTGCCCCAACCTCAGTGTTTTCTGTGGGGCTTGCCCCGACTTCCATACTTTAGGATTCCAACTCCAGGTCGGAGTTGATCCATGAGGGGCTGGACACTGGAGGAAGGTGAAACATGGAACGGACCATTACAGCGACTGTTGCTGTAGCGGTCATTTTCTGTGTTTTGCTGTCAGGGTGTCGGGCAAAAGTGGGCCACCCAAGTGCCATATGGATACCAAGGTCAGAAGCTGCGGTAACGTGGAGCACAGTAGCAGCCATGATCGGGCAATAGAGCGGAGCAGGGTAGAATTGCACACATCAAGGGCATGAGCAATTTGAGGCATGGAAGTTAGGGAGAGCAGTAGAGGTAGAATGGGGGGAATGATGAGTATCTGATTTGAGGTGGTAACGAGTTCCAGAGTTTAGGGAAGTAGTGGGAGAAGGCAGACTGGCCAGCAGTGGTGAGTCTGCGGGGGAGATAACTAGGGTCCTGGTGCCTGAGGATCTAAGTGAGTGTATGGGGGAGGGAGAGAGAGCAGAGGATAAGTAGGAAGGAGAGTGAACTTAGCAATGTGTGAGTGGTGACGGTCGGTAAGTGAAGAGAACGCGAGGGAGTGGTAAAGATCACAGTGGTGAGTGCGTGGGGAAGTGTCAAGTGTGAAGCGACAGAAGGAGTTGAAGAGGGAGTCCAATCTGGTTAGGGTGGACTTCGGGGCAGCACTATAAGCTACATCACAGTTGTTGAAAATAGGGAGAATCATTTTCTGGACTAGTTCAATCTATATTTTTCCTGCGGTTAATCTAACTCTCCCCAGGATGTGCCTTGAAAATAGGCATATGTATGTGTAGTGCATCTTACCTGGTACCAAAAACAAATACATTTATTTATATATTGCAATTCTTTAGAAAATACATATTTGTTTCATTTTCAGTTTCTCTTTTTCTCCAGAGTTTATAAAACATTTTGGTAACCGCTGAAGTATGAATAAAAATAATGTGACTGTCCCAAACTCATTTGTCTTTGACGTCATAATGCTCACTATGAAAACAGACTGTGATGCAACAAACCACAATTGTGGGGTCTGTCAGGAACAGTCGGGAGGGGTGCTTTTTAAGAAGCACAATTAAATAAATACTGCATTATCTGAAATATTTAGCACATGAGTAACAGGAGAAAGAAAAAAAAATAGAAAACATTAAAGCTGAGCATAATTTTTGTAACTATCAGTGTTTATCCTTTTTATTTTGGTTTCCTCTTTAAGACAGCCCCTTCCCCCTATGTACCAGTGTTTTGCCACTGTAGCTTCAACTCTGCAGTGGAGGAATCACTTCTAGTGGATTACATGGTAGTTCACATTCCCAGCTCACTGTGGAGACAGTGAGGTCCAGTGGTCAGAGCATGTGCATGGGAACTGTGAAATCACAGGTTCAAACTCTGCTAGAGCCAAATACTCACTGTGGCCCTGTCCACACTAGAGGTTTTTTTTAAAAACGTTTAAAACAAATGTTTTAATTCCATATCTCAACACGGTTGTCAGAACATCCACACTGCGTTGACAATCGTACTTGTCGGCTCAAGTTCCCAGGCATGATTGCGGCAGAACCGTAATGCATGTTGGAATACTCATAACAGATTCGGTAAGGGATCCTGACAAAACGGGTGCTGTACTGATCAGGGGATTACCAGGAGCTTGTGGATGTGTGTAAGTCCTCCCCCTTTAATCCCAGCAGCAGTGTAGAGCCATGAAAGAGCTTTGCAGATTGCCTTAAACAATGTTACGGCACGGTTTGCATCCATGCTACTGTTAACATGGTTTAAGGCAGACGTTTTGGGATGAAGCCGTGCTTGAAACCTGCTCCAATCAGGTTTTGAACACGGTTTGTAGCACGATTTTACTGTGCTACAGTGTGGATATGAACCATGTTTGCCGTTTTGTAACGTCATTGAATGCTGGTAACATTACAAGAACTCCAGTGTGGACAGGGCCTGTGTGCCCTTGGGCAACTCACTTAACCTCAGAGCTTCAGTCCACTCAGCTGCAGAAATGGGTAAAGAGGCAGGACCCCACTGGAAATGAGATATTGCATCTCAATTTGGCTATCCCGGTAAATCAACTGTACAATAAAAAACATTAAAACAAACAAATATGTATCTTAAAAAATGCAATCCTGGGCCTCCCATATTTGAGACCCCAAACTGGGGAAGCTGTGATGCTGGTTTTGTGATGTAGCTCCATTGAACTGTAGACTGAAACCACCATGGTTCACAATATGCTTCACGTGGACCACCTAACAGTGATTAGATGATAATGGCTACTGGCCACTATTATTGGGGGCTGGATCAAGCAAGTAAGTGAGTGACCTGGAGATGAACGGCTCTGTAGCCCATGGCCAATCCCCTGTGCTATCTGGTCCTATCTAAAATCCTAGTTTGTAAACTTTTTTTTTTTTCTTTTTAGATTCAGGTGTGGGATACCGCCGGTCAAGAACGCTTCAGGAAAAGCATGGTGGAACACTACTACCGCAATGTGCATGCCGTGGTCTTTGTCTATGATGTCACTAAGATGTCTTCCTTTGAGAACCTCAAGACCTGGGTTCAGGAATGCAATGGGCACTCTGTGTCACCCTTGGTCCCTAAGGTGCTTGATGGGAATAAATCGACTTGCTAGACCAGATTCAAGTGCAGCCAATATGGCACTGAAGTTTGCTGATGCGCATAACATGCTCTTGTTTGAAACTTGACCAAGGACCGAAAGAGAGTCAGAACGTGAGTCCATTTTCATGTGCCTGGCCTGCAAGTTGAAAGCTCAGAAATCATTGCTGTGCAGAGAGGTGGAAGGCAATGTCAAACTCGCACAAGAAGCACGCCAGTTCCAAGAGCTGCCCTTGCTGAAGAGCATAAATACTCTTGAGGGCGATGGGGCAAGGCGATGGGACTGCGTGTGCAGCACTAGACTGAACTGGTGTGTTTGCTCCTCAGGAAACTGTTTGTTCTTTCCAGATAGTCTACTCTATTTATTTAAATATTTTTTGTGCACACAAGGATCTTTTTGCCTTTGATCAAATATTGCCAATTCCTTAGGCTGTGAGTTGCTGCAAACGAGTTTAACTGTTTAATGTCTCTGACACATTGAGGTCAGCTGCTCCTTTACAGCTTCAACAGTATTGACTGAAATCATTTTTTTTATATATTTAAAATGGCTTATTGCCAAAGTTTCTAAGGTCCTCTGCATTTCGTGGTATGTATAGTAATGGTCAACTGGACTGAAAAACCTTGTCACTTCTGTTGCGTTTACAATTTCATGTGTAGGTTTTAAGGGTAGTTATCAAGTGTCCCCCTTGCCCCCCACCCTCACTCCCTTAGGCCTTTAAGCAGCAGTATTTGTCAAACGTGGCGGAAAAAATGACATCATATAGTTCATTTTCCCCCAATAATAATGTACTGTTTTGGCAAAATCATTAACATACCCCTTTTTCTTTTCTTTGTATTTCATTCTTGAACTGAGATAAGGGGTTTCCGAGTTTATAAGTTCCTGCTTGGGGCCAGCCCATCATCGTGGCAGTAGTGTTACTGATCAAGGCCTGTGTTCAGAAGTGCACATGAGTCATTGGGAGCTGGCCAGGAGAAGGAGGACCGGGTGTCCCGGAGACTCTCTCCTCCTAATTCAGTATTTTAGGGAAGGGGGAATGTGTGTCCTACAGAGTGTTTATCACCTAGCAGAGGCTGGGTGAGATCGCTGTTGGGATGACCTCACACGCCAACATGTCCGTGCATGCAGGGTTACCACATGTCCTCTTTTCCAGCTGCCAAATAGTCTTCATATACCATCTCTATCCTGTTGTATTATCATTCATTTTTATAATTTTTATACTCTCTCCTTCCCAGGACCTCCTTGTAAATGAGCTGTGAAGGTGGTGGAGACTTTAAACCTATTTACTCAGGGTCTGGCACAAGGGCTCATCAGGGGAGGGACTAAGTATCCTCTTTTTGGCATCCCAAAATCTGGTACCCCTACGTGCATGCATGCGTGCATGATATTGCATGTCTGGTGTCTTAGGGTAGAAAAAACAGAGGTGAAAAGCCCTGGTCTGCTGAGGTCGATGCTGGGAGCCCCATGATCCTATGCACAACCGACATGGCTCTAGTTTCCACCCACCATTTCCTGGCCAGGCGGTGGATATGCAGAAGTCTGTGAATTATTTGGCTGGGGGGACAATGTCGGAGAAAGGTGGACCAGGAGAGAAGAAAAAGCTTGTTTAAAATTGTTTCTGCTGTCTGGCCATGCCCAGTATAAAAACCTAAACCTCTTGGTATGAGATGAAACTTAGAAAATTGTTGGCAGATAAGGACCGTTAGGCCCACCTGGTCTGCCCAAGTGTTCCCTGCCTATAGTACCTCCGTGTTGTGCTGCTTACCATCAGAAATGTGAGCTAGAACCATCCTAGTACATCCACAGTATGACTTGACTAAGTGAAGTGAAAAAGTAATAAAAACTGGTTTAAAAATATCTGACAGAACTACGAATATACTGATGAATCTAAGGATGTTAAAAATACAATGGTTAAAAAAAAATTAAATACTTTTTTATTTGCTGAATAACAAATACCAATGCTTTAAATTGTCTCTTTTGTTTGACATGTCCATCCTGTAACAAAACCATGCTGCCTATTGCCCTGCAATCCATGCAGTTCCAGGAAAGACACAGACTACTCTTGGATTATGGTTGCTGGCAGCTTCCTTACTAAGGAGGTTCAGGTCACAGGCCTATAGTTGCAGGGTCATCCCAAGCTCCACTGTTAAGCAGTGGCACCACATTTGCCACTGCCCAATCCCCAGGCACCATCCCTGTCTGTAGGGAGCAATTGAGTAGGTATGCCGGTGGCCCTGCCAGAACCAATACTTTGTTTAGTACCCTGGGGTGCAAACCATCAGGCATGGAGATTATTTTCATTCAAGCCCTGAAGCCCTTTTGGGGCTCTGGCCTCCGTGACCTTCCCAGACCCCAATCTTTGTTATCTTCTCCTTTGAATTTGAACCCCCACACTCGGTAGTGAGCCCCTACTTCTGCTGTGAAGGCCAAGCTTAAAAATTAATTTAGGATATATGTTATGGAAAGCAATTCTTCGAAGAGCATCTAAAATAAAAGAAATTGTTCAAATATAACAGGCTGGGGATTTGGTTTTGTTTTCCAGTATGACTGGTATATTATCAGATTCAAGGGATCAGACCTAGCTAATAATAAACTTTTATGTTTGTTAAAAAGTTTGTTTTAAAAAATGATGTATGATAAAATGGATGTTTCCTGTAAACAAAATGATTTGTACTCTTTTTACTAATGATATAAAAATGCCTTTGTGAGAAGTTCAAAGCAGTAACAGTGCTGCTTGCTTTGTAACAGTTGAAGGGAATGCCACAGGCCCACTGTTTCTATTACATAGGTTTATATTCATTTTTATAGATTTTGGTTTTTCGATCAGGAAAAGAGGGCTAGACAATACTGCCTATTTTCACCCTCATCTCAGGTGGGGGTGGGGGTGAGGATCAGGGATATACAAATGCAAGCCAACTGAAACTAAATCAGATTAAGTTGTTAGTGATGGTTCAGTGAATGAGGAAATTTCTCCAGAACACTGGGAACTTCCCTACTCTTCTTGAGAAATGCCATGGGATCTTTAACATCCACCAGGAAAGGCAGATGGGATTTCTGTTTAACTTCTCATCTGAAGATGGCACACCCGACAGTACAGCATCCACTTAGTAGTGCACTTGGGTGCCAACTTTATGATATGCGCCCAGTCCTGGTGTGGGACTAGAACCAATGATGATCTAGCTAGAGTTCAGTGTGCTACCAACTGAGCCACACTTACACTCCATTAATAACAAATGCATCAACACAGTCTACAAGGACACCATCGAGAATGACTTAAGTGAGCCAGTGAAGCATAGTGCTCGGAGCACTGTGGAATGTTAGAGCCTAGGGGCTGGATATTCAAACTACTGCATTCATGGCGCAAGCCCTTGCGCTGCGCCAAAATAGTTGCGCGGGGTGTGTCAGGCGATATTCAAGGAGTTGCGCTGTTGTGAAACTCTCGCTGAATATCATCCCACACCACAGCCACTGTGCATGGCGCCAGTGGAACTTGCGCCACCGCAAGTTGACAGAGTGGAGCATTCAACTTGCGGTGGCGCAAATGCCCATCTGCGCCAAAATCGATATTCAAAGGTGACATGCAAATGGGGCTATAATTCATGCAAGGCGCAGGGGCCATTTGCATCTGATTATGCCCATTTGCATGCCATTAGCATGCAGGTGCTCGATCCCTGAGGACTTGTGCCTGGCGCCCTGCCAGGAGCAGCCGTCGAGGACAGGCGCCCTGCAGCCGATCGCGGGCAAAACGAGTGTAGAATCCCCCCGCCCCCTCACTGGCCCGATCGCGGGCATGGTTTAATTCCCCTCCCCAACAGCCCGATCGCGGGCAGCAATGTAGCTCCCCACCCCTGCGTATCCCTGGTGGCAGTGGACGAAAAGCCCAATCGCGGGCAGTGGTTGTGTAAACCCGCCCCGAAATCATCCCTGGTGGTCCAGTGGACGAAAAGCCCGATCAGCGGGCAGTAGTGTAATCCCCTCCCGAATTCAGCCCTGGTGGTCTGGTGGCACATCCGATCGTGGGATGTAAATGCTCACAAATCCCCCAACATTGCCCTGGTGGCTAGTTCCCCCCCCCACTCACCACGAAGGCCCACCACCCGCCCCCCCAGCGGGCGGCAGCATCTCTCCCGCCTGCCGCCCGCGCCTGACAGAGGTCCCAAACAATCCACCATACAGTCCACTGTGTCCGTGGACATTTGTTCCTCCCTGTCAAACTTCTGGCAGAGTGCTCTAATAGCAGGTTCTGACAGTCTGACCCAGTCATTCTGGGGAACAGGCCTCCGGGAGAGAGCATCAGCATCTATGTGGTTCAGGCCTGCTCTGTATTCAACTGCATAGTCGTAGGTAGATAAGGCAGAGAGCCACCTATGGCCAGTGGCATCCAACTTAGCTGAAGTCTGCACATAGGTCAAAGGATTATTGTCAGTCTTTACTAGTATCTTAGCCCCATACAAGTACTCGTGGATTTGATCAACGATAGCCCACTTCAAGGCTAGGAACTCTAACTTGTGTACAGGATAGGTCTTTTCAGAAGGGGTCGGGCTTCTGCTGGCAAAGGCCACTGGTCTCAGGCCATTCTTGTGCTCTTGGTACAACACAGCCCCCAACCCTTGCAAGCTAGCATCAGTGTGCAGGACATAAGGTTTTGTTGGATCAGCATAGGCCAACACTGGAGCGTGGGTAAGTTGATATATGATCTCATGAAAAGCAGTCTCACAATCAGGAGTCCAGCGGGCCCCAAATACTTCACTTGGACGAAAATACACTCTTTCAGTCTCGAGGGACGCTGACTTTTTGTATTTTTTGTGGGTTGGTGGATACCCTTGAGTAAGGTTAAGTAAAGGGCGGATCACTTTTGAATAGTTCTTAATGAAATGCCGATAATAACCACAGAATCCCAGGAATCTTTGCAGTTCTTTTAGATTTTTGGGCTGTGGCCAGGTGGTCAAGGCCTCAACTTTACTGGGTGGACTCTATTCCTCGGTGGATACTATGTGTCCCACATACTTCACTGATATTTGAAAGAATTGACACTTATCAATGCACAGTTTAAGGCCAAAGTCTTCCAGTCGGTCCAGCACCTTGAATAATCTGCTCTCATGTTCCTCCAGTGAGCTGCCAAACACAATAACATCATCTTGGTATACCAGGCACTCTAGTAAGTTCATGTCCCCACTGCACGCTCCATCAATTTTTGAAAAGTGGCGGGGCGCCTGAAATCCTTGAGGCATCCTCATGAATTCATAGAAGCCAAGAGGACAGATAAAGCTGTCTTCTCATGGTCCTCGGGGCCATCGGGATCTAGTAGTACCCACTGGAGATCCAGCACAGAGAACCACTTGCTCCCGTTTAGACAGTCCAAAGCATCCTGAATGCGGGCATGAGTGTACTGATCAGGGATAGTCCGCCGGTTTAAAGTGCGATAATCCACGACATCCTTACTGTCCCATTCTTTTTCTCACTACCACAATGGGAAGCATAGGGACTTCTGGATTCTCGTATTACACCAGCAGCTAGCATCTCTTGCAGATGCCGTCTCACATCATCTATGTCAGCAGGTGCCAGGCATCGAGACCTCTCATGAAATGGCCTTTCATCATGCAGCCGGATATGGTGCTCAGCTCCTTGCACGCATCCTACATTCCATTCCTTTAAAGAAAACACCTGGTCTCTCTGGGCAAATTCCTTTAAAGAAAACACCTGGTCTCTCTGGGCAAGCTTCTCACTGATCCTCACTTTCCATTCAGCTGGCAACGGGGAGTCACCGAAATCAAACAAGTCAGGCGTTACTCTGTCATTCTTCCCCAAACTCTTGCTACTGGGTAGCACTGCAGTGTCTGCCCAATGCACATTAGCCAGGGTACAACCTCTGTTTACTCGAGTCTCTCTGTCAGACACATTATGAACTTGAGCCATTACCCTTCTGGCATAAGCATGGGCTCTAGCAGGCAAAATACTAGGCTTGACCAGCAGTCCCTCTGGCAATTTTCCGTTGCCTGGTGCATCCAACATTAATATTTTATTCTTGACATCCTTTCTGATACGGACCTCTCCCTGTAAGGTACACTGAGCATTTGGCGCCAGGATCAGAGACTCAGGATCCTTCTTCCAGACAATTCCAACCGGTTCCTCTGGTTCTACTTTTTCAACATCTCTCTGTGCCTCATAGGACTTCTTAATCAAGGCCGGAATTCTTAAAGCTGTACCAACCCTTGACCCCTGTTTTTCATAACACAACTGTGCCAGCCGTCCAAACATATGTGCATTAGTCCCAATTAGTAGAGGAACCCCATCATATAGTCCGGTAGGGGGACACACTAAGGCCAGGGTCTCTACTTGCTCGGCCACTCCAGCCACAGAGGTGGGAAAAGACAGCTAAATTCGAATATATCCAGAGTAGGGGGTAGGCCTTCTCACTTAACCCCCAGACATGCAGCCCCTCCAACGGTTGTAAGGGTACATCAGACAAATGCTTCTGATATGAGTCTTGGAACATAATTGTCACTTGGGAGCCACTGTCTAATACAGCTCTTGTAGACACTCCATTCACCTTTACAGTGGTCTCCATGGAGAGACCCACTATTCTGGACCAGTCTGGAGAGGCGGTAGCAGGGGCCTGGGCAACTGACCTTGCCACAAAGGGATGAGAGTTAGCATTTTTGGGGCCCTCACTGGGATCATTGAGTGCACCTCTTAACCACTGATTTGTTCTCAGAAGCGCTCCTTGTAGCCTATATGCAACTTTGTCTGTGTCTTGGGACTGAATTCTTCTTCATGTGCCCATCCTTCCCACAATTATAGTAAAACATACTTTTGGAGTTTGAGCTGGCCGAGGCATCACACTGGGAGCCAGGGTGGGGTACTACTAACTGGAAACCTTGGTGCCATCTCTGTCTGCGTGTGATAAACATATGGAGACATCTCGACAGTTCCCCACTTCCATGGTCAAGACATCGAGTTTTGAGCTGTTGTCAGCAGGAGATGCATGGGTGGGTACCCCGACCCCCATAGCCGATGCAGTCAGATCAGGGTCAGGGCCTGTACTTGCAGGAGCGGCCTTCATAAAGAGACTGTTTTTTATTTCCCCGAACTCTCTCAACAGTTCGCCCCATTGTGGCATATCTTTTTCCTTCTCAGAGCACTCATTAACTGCCAACCTCTGCCCCTGAACTTCACTTGATGGGTCACCCTCAGTTACTCGGGTCATAGCCACAGCTATTGGTGCAAGTCCCTCCCGAGGTCGCCTTTTCTCAACTCCTCAAATTTATCTCATTAGCTCATCATAGGAGGGTGAGGATTCCAGTCGATTTGCCAGGCGCAACTGAAGCAACAGCAGTTCTGAGAAGGGGGTGGACTTAAGGATCCTGTCCAGCCTGGTTCGGTCCAGTTCAATCGCTGGCAAACTACCCTTTCTGAGGCATTTTGCAACAATTTTCCAGCCGAGATACATACACAGACAACAACTCCCCTTGGTACTGTTGTGCATTTCTTACTGTCCACCACAGGTCCTCATCAGAATCTGGGCTCCCATACACATTCTCCAAGGCCTCAAGATAGTCCTGTGCAGTCGCTTCAGGGTTACTGTCCCGCTTAGCACTGATGGTAGCCAGGGCAGGACCTCAGAGGCTCTCACTAACCTCTTTTGCTTTTCAGCTTCCAAGCATTGCCATTCTAGCACTTGAAGGGCAACATAGTCTATCCAGGTCTCCCAGTCATCCTCCCCTTGGGGGGTGGGGAAGGTGCCAGAGAAGATCCTCAACCTTCAGTAAGAGTTGTGACTAATGGCAGGTGCAGAAATAGGAGCCTGCATTGATTCGGCCACCGTTACGGGTACTGGAGCAGGAGAGGGTGTTGGGGGGATGAACACCCGCAGGTGGCAAGAATAGTTTCTTCAAGTCCTCCACAGTTTTCCCTTCCTCCAGCAACCATTCAGCAAATTTCTCCTCAAAAGTTTCAGATAGTGGGGAGGGAGGAGGCTCTTTCCGGGTCTTTACTGTCCTAGTTATCACTCCAGGCAGTGAGGCTCCCTCTGGGGTAATAGTCTGTGGCACTTTGGAGCTATCTATGGGATCCTTAAACTCTACTAGGGCCAGGAAAGTGTGGGTGAGCAGATTAGCATGTCGACCCACCACCACAGGGTTTTGTAAACCTTCCACCTTGGAAAGTGCCCTGTACAGTGTCCGTGATTGATACCCAGGGGATGTCCAGGATAAGCATAGCATTTGGGGTCGATCTCCTCCCAGTACACCACTCCACAACCGTGCACAGCCACTTCTGTCAGGGTACCCATTTATTTATTTATTTTCTTAACAGTGGTTCATAAATATGGCCACTAGAGGACACACAATCTGGCGGTGAGCTTCAAGATGTAACCCTAGGTGGCACTATCCCAAGGGCTACTACCCTGCCTGTAACTACTAACAGGTTGCGGGGCTTAGGTCCAATGGTGGGTGCCTCCACCCAGAGGTCAGGGTTTGCAGTAGTTAAACTAACTTGGTCACAGCCCTCTGGGACACTGTAACCCCTTTCTTCCCACTAGTGGCCCACACAATGCATTAGGAATATCTTCACAATGTACACTTACCCCAGGACTGGCTCTCGACTGGACCCGGGACACCCTGTAAACAAGATGATACAGTGCAAAAGCCACAGAACAATACTTTAACATAAACGAATACCTCAGACAGTGTAACTTTGCTGAAACAAACAAATCTGATTTATTTAGGGGATATAACAAGGACGGAAATCAGGTTAATTAGGTTAAACACATTAATAATCACAGTACTGTGCACATATTCAGAGTCCCAAATTGTCACCTTGACTGGGTACCCAGGATTGGGGGGGGGGGGGAGCTAGCCAGGATCAGTTGCAGCTGGTTGGGGCCCTGTGATGGAAAAACACTTGCACAATACCCAATTGTAATCCGGAGCCGGAGGGCTCAGTTCGTGAAGAAATGAAAAAAGCAATAATTAGATGACACACTTGCAATTCGACAAACAGATGTCAGGGAGCTACCCTGCTTTGTACTCACAAATCAATGCTGGGAACTGGATGGAAGGCAGATTGTCCTGGATTGCCAGGAGGAGCAGACCATGTGGACAAGGTCCTTGTGACTGGACCCCACTGCAGTTTAAAGCAAATGGATGTAGTCTGGCTTAAGCTGGGGTTTACTTCCAGCTTCATGCACTCTGTTCACTGTACAGGGGATTTGAAACGCGATTCCCCACAAGCACTACACACATTTATATGTAAAAAGGGAAGTACTATACCAGGCAGGCTGCTTCTCTATCCCGATCGCAATAACTGCACAATACCCGGGAGAACACACAGCAGATTCAGTTCCTGACAGACCGAGCGCGATTCAGCAATTTCTCCAGTCTTCTACAGGGTGAGCCTGGTTTCCTCACTTCTGGTGCTTCTTTCTCCTTACAACTCTGATTCAGTCCACACTGGCACTCACAAACAGCTGCAGGCCGAACTTTGGGGCCCCACCACGAGCTTCTCTTGTTGAAAGCTCCATGGCGCTGGAGCACGGAGCTCCTTCCCCTCTTCAGATCGCAACTCAACTGAACTTTCCCGTAGACAGAGCCGGGCATTTCCTTTGAGTTCCTCCCAGTTCAATGGCTGGTTTTGCTGTCACTCACAATAAACTCCCCCTGTTGGTGGAAAAAAAGGCGCCGAAGTCCAAACTACAATTCCCAGAAGCATTGGCCATACAGTACATAGGTGCTGGCTCCACAATGAGAGTCCAAGTTCTGATTTGCCAGCAGCAGGCTCCATTTCAAAGGCCCCTCCACACTGATTGGTCCAGTTCAGCAGTTCAAAACTAGAATGGGGGACTAGGCAAACACAGTTCTGATTGCAAAGAAAAGTAGGTTAGATAAACTGTATTTTCGTTATTACTCTAAATGATGTCTGGCAAACACTTATATCTTTGAAAAGTGCTCACACTGCCCACTTAGTGACGGCAGAAACGAAGTGATTTGGCAGCAGCTCGAGTGGGACTCAAGCAGGGAAACACACAGACCCCCATCCAAATTAGTTATGTCTGCAGGCAGACAGCTCTTAAAGAGACAGTACCAGAGGCTCTAAAAAGCACTCACAGATAAACGGCTTAGACGCCGAACACCATCCAGGCTTGGAGCATTCAAGCAAGCTCCTGAAAGACTTTTGGGAACCCCCATTTGCAGGGGGGGGTTACATCTACAACTGAGATCAAACTTGCTGGTAGTTCCTAGGATCTCCAGTAGATCCCTTTTTAGACAAGGGTTCTAGATGTCCCCACCAGGAAGTTGTGTTAATACCCAATACCGACATTGTAGTGCAGCACTTGGGGCTGCACTGTTCATTGTCAGCTCTTTCTGATAAGCCGCTTAAACAAAGATCCCTTCTGCCTACATTTGATGATTGTCCAAATTATCCACACTGTGTTCTACCCCCAAGCCAGCTCTCTACCTAATTCACTATTTCTTCTTCTACCTCAACTAACTCAGCATCTACAAACCCATGATACCTTGCACAAATTGGGTCATGACCTTTGCAGTGGAGTCAAGCAGGTATTAACACCAGATTTGAATAACTTCACTTACATTTAAATCCTGATTAAATTAGAAGGGTGCAGTGGAGGCGATTGTTGCTCATGCTTGCAAACTATAAGGTAAATAGAAAAAAGGCAGAGGGGACCTTCCCTTTAAAAACTGCTACACACCCCGGGTTGTCAGGGGTCGGCAGGGGAGGATAGGATTGAGCATCCAGAGGACTGCTTTCCTATCCTGGGGAGGGATGCGGGTCTCCACCGCTCTGCAGCAGCCCCTGGGGATGCCCGGGGGAGCACTGCAAGAGTCTGTGCAATGGAGGGAGGAGTACAGCAGACATCAGCACATCAGTGCTTGACATTATTGCACGTCTGCACTCCTGAGGAATAAAAGTCAGTGGAAAATGGCAGCACTGTTTGTGGCAGCTTGATGGCCGCTCTTCCCGAGCCTGGCTGGGCTCGTTGGCATGAAACCGAGGCGCCGGTATTGGATCCTGGCCTGGCGTGGGACCGAAGGGGGGTCCTTTCGGGTACAGCTGCATATGCTAGCTGGCCCTGGGCAGATGTGTCCATGATCGCCGGGGGAGCAGCAGCGCTGGATGTTAAGGTAGGTCAGTGGTTGCTGAGGAGATAAAATAGAAAGATAAAAAAACTGCTACACACTACAACTGGGCAGTCGGCAAAGAAAACAGAATGCTGGGATGCATAGGGAGAGTGATAAGTAGTAGAATGTGGGAAGTGAGCCTCCCCCTGTACAGGTCACTGGTGAAGCTGTGCCTGGAATACTGTGCAGGGTACTGGAGTCCACAACCGAGGAAAGACTGCAACAAGGTGGAGGCAATACAGCACAGGGAAACTAAGATGGTGCATGGCCTTGGAGATTTGACATATTAGGAGAAGCTGCAGGACTTAAACATGTGCACCCTGGACTGAGACACAGATACCTGCATTGGACAGAGTGGACTCCAAGCAACTAATTCTCCTTGATTTCAAATATGGGTACAGTTGGAAATTCACTAATGTTGGAGGTGAGGGGGCAGATACATAAAGGACATCTGAAAATGCTTTTTCATAAAGGGTGTGGATTAGTGGAATAAGCGACCAGAAGACGTTTTACAGACCAAGTCAATCAGCAGCTTCAAACAGGGATAGGACAGGCAGGTGGGTTTAGTTAGAAAAAGGGGAGGATTGCCACTAAGACAAGGCAGTATAGTTAGGTATGGTGGGTATACTGGATGGGCCAAGATCCTTTTACTGCCATCAGCGTCTCTGTACTTTTTATGCTGTCAGTGCAGCCCCTGGCTGCAGACAGTGTGTGAGAGCAGAGAAGAGAGACAAGGAAGGTGGTTGGTCTCAGGCTGCACTGCAGCAGGGCAGTGACTACTAGGTAGGGTACTACTACTACACTGGGTAATAATCAAAATAAATAATTAAAAATAAAAATTAAATCCTCCGCTCCTCCTGTCTGATGATTCTGACATGGTCTGGTGACCTGACTTGGACCCGATCCTGAGGGTGAGTCAGACTGTCTAAGACACAGTCTGACAACAGATGAGGCTGCTCAGGCTGGAAGTGGGACTCAGGAGGACAGAGTGTGGTCGAGTCTAGAGACTGAGAGAAGAATAAGAATCAGTATGAATGAGACTGAGTTAGAATCTGATAAAATGAGGATAAAATATATCATAATGATTTTTAGGGGCCTGGGCTGGGCAGCACAGCACAGTGAAGTCACTGTAGTGCTGCCCGCACAATGTTGTGTTTAACTTTTTTTATTGTGGATTGACTAGATAATGGATGATGACGAGGCAGTCAGTCTGTGTGATGTGAGAAAACAGATCCATCACGCACATCATGTCCTGAGAAGAGAAGCCCCTGGTAGTTTTGAGTTTGCCAGTTTAATTTGTCCTGCCTGTCAATCCATTAGAATAATCAGTGCCTCAGCCAAGCCTGGGTGGTTTGAGGGGGTGCATAACTCTGTGGATGATGCCGCTGTGCCTCATTTTTCTTTTGGTTTCTAAGGTATGAGGGCCCATTTATGATTTGTTCAAACTGGTTAACATAAGCTTAGCAAGCTCTTGGATCTCAAAATGGGGAGGGGAGGCCCGGGGGGACTGGTGGGAAGGGGCCTCATATACCCTTGAACCCAGGCCCTATGGGAATTTGCTGTGCCACTGATGGGCCATTCTGTGGACAAACTTCCTCAAACAGGCTCACCATCTTCCCTAGCAAGGCATCTCCAGCCTGAATATGCCAGATGTTAACTGGAGCACCTTTGCTGCAGTCACATCCAAGAGCAGGGCCATTCTTGATGCCCTACTGGAGGCATGCCTTAGACAGCTAGTTTTGGAACCCACTTAAGAGGGAGCAATCTTAGACCTCGTACTCTCAAATGGGGACAGTGAGAGGATCGCAGATCTAGAAGTGGGTAGCCATCTGGGAACAAGTAACCACCAAACAGTGTGTGATTCATGATAAATTCCGCTTACAGAGTCCAGCCATACAAAAGTGAGGATACTGGACTTCAGGAGGGCTGAATTTGGTAAGATGGGAGAGTGCCTTAGAAAAGCACTAGCAAACAGGGAAGAAGGAGGGGTGGAGCAACAATGGGAAACATCAAACTACCATCACAGAGGCAACAAGCCTTTTTGTGAAGCAAATAAACAAATCAAAATGAAAGAAAAAGCCACTATGGTTCTCAAAAGAGGTGGCGGGGAAGGTTGGGGAGAAAAAGATAGCATTTAGGAAGTATAAGGAAACACAGAAGGAGCAGGACAGAGAACTGTACCAGTTAACCAGAAGGAAGCAGGGAGGGAAGTCACAATAGCAAAGGCCCAAACTGAGGAAAAGATGGCCAACTCGCTTAAGAAGGTGGATAAAACCTTTTTATAGGTACGTCAGAGAGTGTAGAAAGACAAAGGGAGGGATAGTGAGGCTGAATAGAATGGACGGTTTGTGGGTAGAGAGGGACAGTGAAAAAGCAGGGATACTGAACGAATACTTCTGCTCGGTAGTCACAAAAGAGGAGATAGGGAAGGTACCTAATCCAATTAACAGAAGCACTCTGGATAGGGGTCGATCCCAACTCCTTTCACAGAAAAATGGTTCTGAAAGAACTCCTAAAACTGAAGGTGGACAAAGCAATGGAGCCTGACGGGATTCACCTCAGAATTCTAAAAGAATTAAAGGGGAGACCTAGTGACACCACTGACTACCCTTTTTAACAAATCATGGGAGAATGATGTGGTACCTGAGGAGTGGAGGAAGGTGGATATGATTCCCCTTCACAAAAGCGGGAGCAAGACAGAAGCAGGAAACTACAGACCTGTCGGTTTGACCTCTGTGGAAGGGAAAGTGATGGAATCACTTCTGAAGGAAAGAATTGTTGAGTACCTAGAGGCCAGTGGGGCACAGGACCCAAGGCAGCATGAGTTCACAGTGGGAAGGTCATGTCAGATGAATCTAATCGACTTCTTTGACTGGGTGACCAAAGTAGTAGGCCAGGGAGGGGTTGTGGACATGGCCTACCTAGATTTTAGCAAGGCATTTGACTCAGTCCCACACAAAAGATTAATAAAAAAATTAGCCAGCCTGGGAGTGGGTCCCAGAGTGGTAGCCTGGGTAAACCATTGACTGGACAACAAGACACAGAAGGTGATTGTAACTGAGTCCACTCTGAAGAAAGGGGGGTTACTAGTGGGGTACCGCAGGGTTCAGTACTGGGTCCAGTCCTTTTTAATGTCTTTATAAGTGACATTGCAGAGGGACTGGAAGGAAACATATGCCTCGTTGCAGATGACACAAAGATCTGCAACAGGGTTGATACACTGGGAGGCGTGGAAAGGATGAGAAGGGACCTGGCAATGTTGGAGGAGTGGTCAGGAGTATGGCAGCTTGGATTCAATACAAAGAAGTGAAAAATAATGCATCTGGGAAACAAAAATACAGGTGAAGAGTATACAATGGGGGGGGAGGTAGTAACAACAACAAAAATGGAAAAGGACCTGGGGATAATCATATCAGATGACCTTAAGGTTGGCAAGCAATGTGAGAAGGTAGTAGGGCAGACTGGAGGGATACTGGGATGTATAGGGAGAGGCATCAGTACCAGAAAACAGGAATTTGTCATCCCTCTGTATAGACAGTTGGTGAGACTCCATCTGGAGTACTGCATCCAGTTCTGGAGACCCCATCTCCACAAAGACATAGACAGAATGGAGGCAGTCCAGAGGAGGGCAACTAAAATGGTGCAGGGTGCGAGGAGAGACTAAAGGAGCTTAATATGTATACTCTTGAGGAAAGGAGGGAGAGGGGAGACATGATAGGAACTTTGAAGTCTGTCAGTGGAATCAACAAAGTCCAAGAGGGTAGCATCTTTCAGAAAAAGAGATGTGCAATGGATCCATTCACATATCTGGAGTGTGTGTAGCAATGCAGTCAGGCTGCACGCCCATTGCTTATGCTGTGGACCAATGGGGTGCCACAGCCCTACCTATGGTGTCAGTCAGCGGTGGCGGGCGGCAGGTGGGTGGGTGCTGCTGTCCGCCGCTGGACCGGGGGAGCGGGATGGTCAGGAGGGGAGTACCGCTGGACCACCAGGATATTGACTTAATTTTTGACACAATGCTCGCGATCGTCCACTGGACCACCAGGGATATTGAATTTTAATTTTATAATACAATGCTCGCGAGCAGTCCACTGGATCACCAGGGATATTGGACTTTAATTTTATAATACAAATGCCTGCGGTCCACTGGACCACCAGGGATATAGGAATACATTTAATTGTACTTATGCCCGCGATCAGGCTGCGACCAGTCCACTGGACCACCAGGGATATTGGACCTCATTTATTTTAACTTCAGCCTGTGATAGGGCTGCAAGCGGTCCACTGGACCACCAGGGATATGGGAACACTTTTAATTTTACCTATGCCCACGATCGGGCTGCGAGCAGTCCACTGGACCACCAGGGATATTGGACCTTACTTTTTTACTTATGCCCACGATTGGGCATGGGGGGTGCCACCACGATGGTGCAGCCGGAGCTTGGGTGGCCACCCACAGGTGGTGGCTGCCGTGTTAAGCGCCTAACACGGCAGCTCACCCGTGGGTGACCAGCCGCTTTTGTTTTTGGCTCACCTGTGTGCAGCGCAAGTAGGGGTTGCGCATGCATGGGCTCAGCACATCCAAGGCTGAATATCGGGATGTGCAGAGTATGCATGGGCATGCTCCCCTACCTGCACCACATACATTACTGATGCGCTCCGGGGCATCGGGATTTGTGCCAGCTACAATCCCTGTTTGAATATCGTGCCGGGGCGCATCAGTGGGTTGCGCATGATGCAACTGTGCTGCGCCATGCACAACCCTTCTGAATATCCAGGCCATAATATACAAGCAAAAGTGGTAGATGGTACTTTCCATAAGAACAAAAACCATAGTTAAGTGCCATGGAAGCACCAAGTGAGGTCGACAGTAAACCCGTCGACCTCACATGAAGCGACGGCACAATACCGACGCAGGTATTAGCCGCCCAAAACCTCCAGTAGCTTGAGGGAAGCCCCTGCACTTCTATACTTTAGGATTCCAACTCCAGGTCGGAGTTGATCCATTGAGGGGGCTGGACACTGGAGGAAGGTGAAACATGGAAACGGACCATTACAGCGACTGTTGCTGTAGCGGTCATTTTCTGTGTTTTGCTGTCAGGGTGTCGGGCAAAAGTGGGCCACCCAAGTGCCATATGGATACCAAGGTCAGAAGCTGCGGTAACGTGGAGCACAGTAGCAGCCATGATCGGGCAATAGAGCGGAGCAGGGTAGAATTGCACACATCAAGGGCATGAGCAATTTGAGGCATGGAAGTTAGGGAGAGCAGTAGAGGTAGAATGGGGGGAATGATGAGTATCTGATTTGAGGTGGTAACGAGTTCCAGAGTTTAGGGAAGTAGTGGGAGAAGGCAGACTGGCCAGCAGTGGTGAGTCTGCGGGAGATAGCTAGGGTCCTGGTGCCTGAGGATCTAAGTGAGTGTATGGGGGGAGGGGATAGACAGAGCAGAGGATAAGTAGGAAGGGAGAGAGTGAACTTAGCAATGTGTGAGTGGTGACGGTCGGTAAGTGAAGAGAACGCGAGGGAGTGGTAAAGATCACAGTGGTGAGTGCGTGGGGAAGTGTCAAGTGTGAAGCGACAGAAGGAGTTGAAGAGGGAGTCCAATCTGGTTAGGGTGGACTTCGGGCAGCACTATAAGCTACATCACAGTTGTTGAAAATAGGGAGAATCATTTCTGGACTAGTTCAATCTATATTTTTCCTGCAGGTTAATCTAACTCTCCCAGGATGTGCCTTGAAAATAGGCATATGTATGTGTAGTGCATCTTACCTGGTACCAAAAACAAATACATTTATTTATATATTGCAATTCTTTAGAAAATACATATTTGTTTCATTTTCAGTTTCTCTTTTCTCCAGAGTTTATAAAACATTTTGGTAACCGCTGAAGTATGAATAAAAATAATGTGACTGTCCCAAACTCATTTGTCTTTGACGTCATAATGCTCACTATGAAAAACAGACTGTGATGCAACAAACCACAATTGTGGGGTCTGTCAGAATAGTCGGAGGGGTGCTTTTAAGAAGCACAATTAAATAAATACTGCATTATCTGAAATATTTAGACATGAGTAACAGGAGAAAGAAAAAAATAGAAAACATTAAAGCTGAGCATAATTTTGTAACTATCAGTGTTTATCCTTTTTATTTTGGTTTCTTTAAGACAGCCCCTCCCCCTATGTACCAGTGTTTTGCCACTGTAGCTTCAACTCTGCAGTGGAGGAATCACTTCTAGTGGATTACATGGTAGTTCACATTCCCAGCTCACTGTGGAGACAGTGAGGTCCAGTGGTCAGAGCATGTGCATGGGAACTGTGAAATCACAGGTTCAAACTCTGCTAGAGCCAAATACTCACTGTGGCCCTGTCCACACTAGAGGTTTTTTTTAAAAACGTTTAAAACAAATGTTTTAATTCCATATCTCAGCACGGTTGTCAGAACATCCACACTGCGTTCTGACAATCATGCTTGTCGGCTCAAGTTCCCAGGCATGATTGCGGCAGAACCGTAATGCATTGGAATACTCATAACAGATTCGTAAGGATCCTGACAAACGGGTGCTGTACTGATCAGGGATTACCAGGAGCTTGTGGATGTGTGTAAGTCCTCCCCTTTAATCCCAGCAGCAGTGTAGAGCCATGAAAGAGCTTTGCAGATTGCCTTAAACAATGTTACGGCACGGTTTGCATCCATGCTACTGTTAACATGGTTTAAGGCAGACGCTTTTGGGATGAAGCCGCGTTGAAACCTGCTCCAATCAGGTTTTGAACACGGTTTGTAGCACGATTTTACTGTGCTACAGTGTGGATATGAACCATGTTTGCCGTTTTTGTAACGTCATTGAATGCTGGTAACATTACAAGAACTCCAGTGTGGACAGGGCCTGTGTGCCCTTGGGCAACTCACTTAACCTCCAGAGCTTCAGTCCACTCAGCTGCAGAAATGGGTAAAGAGAGCAGGACCCCACTGGAAATGAGATATTGCATCTCAATTTGGCTATCCCGGGTAAATCAACTGTACAATAAAAAACATTAAAACAAACAAATATGTATCTTAAAAAATGCAATCCTGGGCCTCCCATATTTGAGACCCCAAACTGGGGAAGCTGTGATGCTGGTTTTGTGATGTAGCTCCATTGAACTGTAGACTGAAACCACCATGGTTCACAATATGCTTCACGTGGACCACCTAACAGTGATTAGATGATAATGGCTACTGGCCACTATTATTGGGGGCTGGATCAAGCAAGTAAGTGAGTGACAGAATGAGCGGCTCCTGTGTACTTAATCCCCTGTACTATGGTCCTATCTAAAATCTGGTTTAATGCTTTTTTTTTTTCTTTTTGGATTCAGGTGTGGGATACCGCCGGTCAAGAACGCTTCAGGAAAAGCATGGTGGAACACTACTACCGCAATGTGCATGCCGTGGTCTTTGTCTATGATGTCACTAAGATGTCTTCCTTTGAGAACCTCAAGACCTGGGTTCAGGAATGCAATGGGCACTCTGTGTCACCCTTGGTCCCTAAGGTGCTTGTGGGGAATAAATGCGACTTGCTAGACCAGATTCAAGTGCCGTCCAATATGGCACTGAAGTTTGCTGATGCGCATAACATGCTCTTGTTTGAAACTTCGGCCAAGGACCCGAAAGAGAGTCAGAACGTCGAGTCCATTTTCATGTGCCTGGCCTGCAAGTTGAAAGCTCAGAAATCATTGCTGTGCAGAGAGGTGGAAGGCAATGTCAAACTCGCACAAGAAGCCGCCAGTTCCAAGAGCTGCCCTTGCTGAAGAACGCAAATACTCTTGAGGACGTGGGGCAAGACGTGGGACTGCGTGTGCAGCACTAGACTGAACTGGTGTGTTTGCTCCTCAGGAAACTGTTTGTTCTTTCCAGATAGTCTACTCTATTTATTTAAATATTTTTTGTGCACACAAGGATCTTTTTGCCTTTGATCAAATATTGCCAATTCCTTAGGCTGTGAGTTGCTGCAAACGAGTTTAACTGTTTAATGTCTCTGACACATTGAGGTCAGCTGCTCCTTTACAGCTTCAACAGTATTGACTGAAATCATTTTTTTTATATATTTAAAATGGCTTATTGCCAAAGTTTCTAAGGTCCTCTGCATTTCGTGGTATGTATAGTAATGGTCAACTGGACTGAAAAACCTTGTCACTTCTGTTAGTTTACAATTTCATGTGTAGGTTTTAAGGGTAGTTATCAAGTGTCCCCTGCCCCCACCCTCACTCCCTTAGGCCTTTAAGCAGCAGTATTTGTCAAGCGTGGCGGAAAAAATGACATCATATAGTTCATTTTCCCCAATAATAATGTACTGTTTTGGCAAAATCATTAACATACCCTTCTTTTCTTTTCTTTGTATTTCATTCTTGAACTGAGATAAGGGGTTTCCGAGTTTATGTTCCTGCTTGGGGCCAGCCCATCATCGTGGCAGTAGTGTTACTGATCAAGGCCTGTGTTCAGAAGTGCACATGAGTCATTGGGAGCTGGCCAGGAGAAGGAGGACCGGGTGTCCCGGAGACTCTCTCCTCCTAATTCAGTATTTTAGGGGAGGGGGAATGTGTGTCCTACAGAGTGTTTATCACCTAGCAGAGGCTGGGTGAGATCGCTGTTGGGATGACCTCACACGCCAACATGTCCGTGCATGCAGGGTTACCACATGTCCTCTTTTCCAGCTGCCAAATAGTCTTCATATACCATCTCTATCCTGTTGTATTATCATTCATTTTTATAATTTTTATACTCTCTCCTTCCCAGGACCTCCTTGTAAATGAGCTGTGAAGGTGGTGGAGACTTTAAACCTATTTACTCAGGGTCTGGCACAAGGGCTCATCAGGGGAGGGACTAAGTATCCTCTTTTTGGCATCCCAAAATCTGGTACCCCTACGTGCATGCATGCGTGCATGATATTGCATGTCTGGTGTCTTAGGGTAGAAAAAACAGAGGTGAAAAGCCCTGGTCTGCTGAGGTCGATGCTGGGAGCCCCCGCAGTCCTATGCACAACCGACATGGCTCTAGTTTCCACCCACCATTTCCTGGCCAGGCGGTGGATATGCAGAAGTCTGTGAATTATTTGGCTGGGGGGGACAATGTCGGGAGAAGGGTGGACCAGGAGAGAAGAGAAAAAGCTTGTTTAAAAATTGTTTCTGCTGTCTGGCCATGCCCAGTATAAAAACCTAAACCTCTTGGTATGAGATGAAACTTAGAAAATTGTTGGCAGATAAGGACCGTTAGGCCCACCTGGTCTGCCCAAGTGTTCCCTGCCTATAGTACCTCCGTGTTGTGCTGCTTACCATCAGAAATGTGAGCTAGAACCATCCTAGTACATCCACAGTATGACTTGACTAAGTAGTGAAAAGTAATAAAACTGGTTTAAAAATATCTGACAGAACTACTAATATACTGATGAATCTAAGGATGTTAAAAATACAATGGTTAAAAAAAATTAAATACTTTTTTATTTGCTGAATAACAAATACCAATGCTTTAAATTGTCTCTTTTGTTTGACATGTCCATCCTGTAACAAAACCATGCTGCCTATTGCCCTGCAATCCATGCAGTTCCAGGAAAGACACAGACTACTCTTGGATTATGGTTGCTGGCAGCTTCCTTACTAAGGAGGTTCAGGTCACAGGCCTATAGTTGCCGGGGTCATCCCAAGCTCCACTGTTAAGCAGTGGCACCACATTTGCCACTGCCCAATCCCCAGGCACCATCCCTGTCTGTAGGGAGCAATTGAGTAGGTATGCCGGTGGCCCTGCCAGAACCAATACTTTGTTTAGTACCCTGGGGTGCAAACCATCAGGCATGGAGATTTATTTTCATTCAAGCCCTGAAGCCCTTTTGGGGCTCTGGCCTCCGTGACCTTCCCCAGACCCCAATCTTTGTTATCTTCTCCTTTGAATTTGAACCCCCACACTCGGGTAGTGAGCCCCCTACTTCTGCTGTGAAGGCCAAGCTTAAAAATTAATTTAGGATATATGTTATGGAAAGCAATTCTTCGAAGAGCATCTAAAATAAAAGAAATTGTTCAAATATAACAGGCTGGGATTTGGTTTTGTTTTCCAGTATGACTGGTATATTATCAGATTCAAGGGATCAGACCTAGCTAATAATAAACTTTTATGTTTGTTAAAAGTTTGTTTAAAAAATGATGTATGATAAAATGGATGTTTCCTGTAAACAAAATGATTTGTACTCTTTTTACTAATGATATAAAAATGCCTTTGTGAGAAGTTCAAAGCAGTAACAGTGCTGCTTGCTTTGTAACAGTTGAAGGGAATGCCACAGGCCCACTGTTTCTATTACATAGGTTTATATTCATTTTTATAGATTTTTGTTTTTCGATCAGGAAAAGAGGGCTAGACAATACTGCCTATTTTCACCCTCATCTCAGGTGGGGGTGGGGGTGAGGGATCAGGGATATACAAATGCAAGCCAACTGAAACTAAATCAGATTAAGTTGTTAGTGATGGTTCAGTGAATGAGGGAAATTTCTCCAGAACACTGGGGAACTTCCCCTACTCTTCTTGAGAAATGCCATGGGATCTTTAACATCCACCAGGAAAGGCAGATGGGATTTCTGTTTAACTTCTCATCTGAAAGATGGCACACCCCGACAGTACAGCATCCACTTAGTAGTGCACTTGGGTGCCAACTTTTATGATATGCGCCCCAGTCCTGGTGTGGGACTAGAACCAATGATGATCTAGCTAGAGTTCAGTGTGCTACCAACTGAGCCACACTTACACTCCATTAATAACAAATGCATCAACACAGTCTACAAGGACACCATCGAGAATGACTTAAGTGAGCCAGTGAAGCATAGTGCTCGGAGCACTGTGGAATGTTAGAGCCTAGGGGCTGGATATTCAAACTGCGCATTCATAGGCGCAAGCCCTTGCGCTGCGCAAAATAGTTGCGCAGGGGTGTGTCCAAGGCGATATTCAAAGGAGTTGCGCTATTGAGCAACTCCTTTGAATATCATCCCCCCAGCCACAGCCACTGTGCATGGCGCAGTGGAACTTGCGCCACCGCAAGTTGACAGAGTGGAGCATTCAACTTCGGTGTGGCTAGTACCATTGCGCCCATGCGCAAAACTCGATATTCAAAAGGTGACATGCAAATGGGGCTATAATTCATGCAAGGCGCGGGGCCATTTGCATCTGATTATGGCCCATTTGCATGCCATTAGCATGCAGGTGCTCGATCCCTGAGGACTTGTGCCTGGCGCCTGCCAGGTAGCAGCCGTCGAGGACAGACGCTCCCGCAGCCCGATCGCGGGCAAAACAGTGTAGAATCCTCATCGCTCGCCGTCCGATCGCGGGCATGGTTTTACCCTTCCCAACAGCCCGATCGCGGGCAGCAATGTGGTTCCACCCCCGCACGTATCCCTGGTGGCAGTGGACGCAAAGCCCAATCGCGGGCAGTGGTTGTGCAACTCCGCCTCGAATTTCAGGAAACGAGTGAAGCCGATCGGCAGTGGGACCTCCTCGAGACCAGCTCAGGAAACGGTGGCATCCTCGGTCGCGGATAACGCTGCACAGTCTTCCCCGTCATTACCCCTGGTGGCTTATCACCACGGCGTTCATCACTCGCCACAGCCGCGGGCGGCAGATCTTCTTCCGCCTGCCGCCGAGCTGACAGCCCGGACAGATGTCGCATGCGAAGAGCTATCGGCGGCGTAGCCCATATCGCATATGACAGTCCAGCACAAAAATCGACTGTCATGTACGGTATGGCTGCATGCCCATTGGCTCTTTCTGCACCACTGGGCGTAGGCCCACCGGGCTGTTGTCGGCGGGCGCAGTGGCGGCAGGCGGAGAGATGCTGCCGCCGCCGCTGTGGGGGCGGTGGTGGGCCTCGTGGGTGAGTGAGGGGGGACACTAGCCACCAGGGCAATGTTGGGGATTGTAGCATTTACATCCCGCGATCGATGTGCCACCAGACCACCAGGGCTGAATTCGGGAGGGGATTTCATAATTACTGCCCGCGATCGGGCTTTTCGTCCACTGACCACCAGGGATACGCTCGGGTGGGGAGCTACATTGCTGCCCGTGATCGGGCTGATGGGGAATTAAACCATGCCCGCCATCGGGCCAGTGAGGAGGTGGGGGATTCTACACTATTTTGCCCACGATCAGGTTTTTCGGTCCACTGGACCACCAGGGATACGCTCGTGGGGAGCTATACTACTGCCCGTGATCGGGCTGTTGGGGATTAAACTATGCCCGCGATCGGGCCAGTGGGGGTGGGTGGGGATTTATAGTTGGCTGCCCGCGATCGGGCAGCGGGGGGTATAGGACTGGTTGGAGCGAGCCACAGGTGGCAGCTGCTGTGTTGCGCCCTGCAATGCAGCAGCTCACCTGTGGGTGGCCCTCAACTTAAGCCCTTTTTTTTTATTTTGGCTCAAAGTTGTGCAGGCGCAGGTTGGGGGTTGCGCCTGCACAACTCTGCACAGCCCTGCTGAATATCGGGCTGTGCAGTTTATGCATGGTTCCTCCCCCTCCAGTTCAGCATGCATTCATTTGCATTGTGCTGTTGCTCAGCATGTTTTCTGTGGCGCAACTGCCTCCTGCTGAATATGGCAGAATGGAGCAAGTTCGGACTTGCGCAGGCGCAACCCTTTTGAATATCCAGCCCTAGGTTTATTTATTTATTTAGTTTTTGTTGACTGGGTAAGTGCACTAGACAAATCCTGCCTATTTTCAGGCTTGACCCGGGGGAAGGGGATACAGATGAATGCCAACTGACCTTGAACCAGATTAAGCTGTTGGTGGTATTTTTAGTGAATGAGGGAAATTTGGCCAGGACACCCGGGAAATTCCCCTACTCTTTTCAATAAGTGCCATGGGATCTTTAACATCCACCTGAACTACCACCAGTCCAGGCAGATGGGATCTTGGTTTAATGTCTCATCCGAAAGACGGCACCTCAGAAGTGCAGCACCCCTCTCATGATGCACTACAGTGTCAGTACTGAAATATTAACCCCAGTGCCAGATGTGGGAACTGAACCCACAGCCCTCTGATCTCCTGGCCTCGGAGGTGAGTGTGCTACCTACTGAGCCACTGACACTGTTTGACTCCTGCCAGATCCACAGACCCGCTCTGTGACCTATAGCAGCTCACTTGACCTCCCTATGCATTCTGCATGCAGATGGTTTTTCACAGATGTGCTGCATTGTGATCCACAGACTCACTCTGTGACCTTTAGCAGCTCACTTGACCTCCCTGTGCATTCTGCATGCAGATTGTTTTTCACAGATGTGCTGTGTTGTGATGCTTCTGGCCTCTATTGAAGCAGATGACAAGTGCAGGGGCTAGACATAAAATAAAGACCTTCATCCTTATATTACGGCAAAATTAATTGTAATTCTCATTATGAATCACTTATGTGATTTCAGCCAATCATCGCACAGAACCACTGTACCTCTTCATAGAACAAAGGGACAGCACGTCTCAGGAAAGGCATGGGGTACAGGTTTCTGTGGCTAACTCAGGCAATCTAGAGACCACAAAGGAACTGCACACTGGTAACAAAATAATAAACAGGAACCGCAAGTGAAGAAAAAAGAAATCAGAGTTTATTGCTCAAAATGGTCAGAGGACTCACTAGCTCCTAACCTGATTTATGTATGTATGTATTTTATTTATTTATTTTTACTTGTGGTTCCTGTTTATTTTACCAGTCTGCAGTTCCGTTGTGTATCCCCTAGTGTATCTTTTTTTTTTTTTTATATCCTGTGTGCAGTGGTCCCTCGTTTATTAATGTTAGGAGTGGAGTGTTCTACTTCACAGCTGGGGGGGAGGGGAGCTTCATTTGACTTTGAAAATTAAAAAAAGAAAATTAAACCATGGAGTAGTTTATAATAAGTTAATAGAGCCTTGGAAGGGCATCTCTTCTGAAATAAGGACTTTGGGTAGCCAAAACTACTCAACTTCACTTTGCAGTCCTCTAGCCCAAACCTTGCAATGAACTCTTATAGGTCTCTGCTCATCCTTTTCGCCTCACCTGAAGTATTCACCCTACTGCATATTTTGGTGTTGTCTGCAAATAGGCAGACCTTCCTATCCAGTTCCTCTGCAGTGTCACTTATAAAGACATTAAAGAGGACTGGTCCCAGCACCTATCCCTGAGGCACCCTGCTGGTCACCCTCCCCTCCTTGGAGTGAACTTTGTTTACAAATGCCCTCTGCCACCTATTCCCTGATCAATTTCTTACCCAGTTTACCACCTTTTGACCCACTCCTAGGCTACTCAGCTTGCTTAATAGTCTTCTTTGTGGAACTAAGTCGAATGCCTTACTGAAGTCTAGGTAGGCCACATCAACTGCTCTGCCCTGATCCAATTCCTTAGTCACCCAATAAAGTAAGTCATCAGATTTGCTAGACATGACCTCCCACCTGTGAATCCATGCTGTTTCAAGTCTTGTATCCCATTTGATTCAATATATTTCACTATTCTCTCCTTCAGCAGTGATTCCATTAACATTCCCACCACTGACGCAAGTCTGACTGGCCTGTAAATGCCATTCTCCTCCCTGCTACCACTTTTGTGAAGTGGGACTACATCAGCCCTCCTCCAGTCCCCCAGAACCATTCCTGTTTCCAGTGAGTTATTAAATAGAACTGTCAGAGGTGCAGCCAGTACATCCCTGAGCTCCCTCAATGCCCTAAGTTGTACCCTGTCTGGTCCCCTTACTCTGTCCACTTTCACATTAGCGAATCCATTTAGGATTTTCTTCTCTGGAAAAAGGACTGGTGTACACTTCCCTTCCTTTAGAGATCTTGTTAACTTTTTTGTGGCACTTCCCCTTCTCCCTCCAATGTGAGCACTGAATCAAGAGTATTTAAGGATGTCTGCCTTTTCCTGGTCCCCCTCATCCCTTTTTAACCTTACAATTCCTCCCCTGGTCTTCCTCGTTTTCACTTATATATCTAAAAAATGTCTTGTCCCCCTTTCATTATAGCTTGGGTTATTTTCTCTTCAGCTTGTAATTTTGCTCTTCTTGCTGCTTTCCTTGCACCTGTTTCTCCTGATACACTTCCTTATCCTCCTCCCTCTGCATTTCCTTATATCTTCTGAATGCCACCCTTTTATTTTCAGCTACCTCTTTTGAGAAACATAGCAGTCTCTTTTTCCTCTTACTTACTTGTTTGACAAAAGGGGTGCCCCCTTTTAGTTTCGCCTACTGTTCTTCCCCCTCACCTAGTTCACCCCCCCGTCAGCTCATTCATGAGGTTCATTCAAAGTCTATGTTTCTATGAGGCATTCACCCATTTTTATAAAATCTGCCCTCCTGAAATCCAGGACCCTCACCCTTGTGTAATTCGATTCTGCAGCTGTCCTTATAGTGAACCACACTGTACAGTGATCGCTGATCCCTAGATGGCCTCCCACCTTGACGTCTTCAACACTGTCCCTGTTGAGTACTAGGTCCAGCATTGCCCCATCATGTATGGATTAACTGACTAGCTGAATGAAGAATGTCCTTTGCAGTGAGTCCAGGATGTCCTTGCTTCTATTTTTAGCCATAATTAGGGTACCCCTTCTGGTCCCATTGCTTTGTCCACTTTCAGATTAGCGAGTCTCTTTAGGACGGTCTTCTCTGAAAAAGGACTGGTGTCCACCTCCCATCCTTCAGAGATCCTGTTTCTTTTTTGTGGCCATCCCCTTCTCCCATTTATAGGCTCTAATGATTCAAAAAGGGGAGGTAAAGCTGAAGCTCAAGTAAGATCTGTGGCTTTTGCAGTAGGTATGGTAAAAGGGCGGACTGGATGGGCCTATCGGTCCTTATCTGCTGTCAATTTCTATGTTTTTGTGTTTTTGTGTTTTCCAGGAGATCGAAATCCCCCACCAGCAGCAGTTCCTCCTTTTCTGCAATCTTGCCAGTGTCTTTCACCAGTACCTTATCTAACTCCTCCCCTTGTGCTGGAGGTCTGTAGATCACTTCAGTGTGAACAGTGGCTCCTTTCCCCTTTTCCAGGGTGATCTACAGTACCTCAGACCCCCCCCCCCGTATTCCCTGTATCTCTGTTGCTTTTATGCTTTCCTTCACATAAAGCATCACATCCCCTCCTTTCTTTCCCACCCTGCCCTGCCTGAACAAAGTGTAGCTTTGTATGGCCATGTCCCTGTCAGGGTTTTCATCGCACCATGACTTGGTAATGCCCACTGTATCCAGGTCAGCCTCTGCGATTACGGCCTCTAGGTCTGGAATCTTATTTCCTAGACTTCTAGCATTTGCACACATGGCCTTCTAGATGTTGTTAGCACTCTGCTTGTTACCTCTTTTTCCTTTCTGCCTCACTCCCCACCCTCTCTTTAATGTTACTGTTTCCCTTCCTCCCCGTTACTGTCACTCTGCTTCCTTTATTAATTTGCAACCTGGGGGTTTCTCTCCCCTTGCAATCACCTCACTCTCCAATTCAACTGGAATTATACTCTCCAATTATACCATAAGAGACACCCCACAGAGGCCCTATTAACAAATACTTACAGCACCAAATGCAAATGCAGACCAATTTTGGCTCCAGTGTTGCAGACTTAAAAATCTAGCCCCTAGGGCTTTAAAATTGCTGCTGTCCAGCCCAGTGGGACTGGTGGTAGCACGTTGTTGTGTCACCATGTGGGAGACCCGGGATTGCTGTGCATTCCCAACTTCCAGGCCTGGGTGAGTAGTGCCCAGGGAGTGCTGCAGAGAATCTGCCATCAGACTCCAGGAGTTGGGGTTAGGTTCACAGGCTGTACTGGCACCTCCTATGATGGGGATAGAGAAAAGCACTGCAGCACAAGCAGATGAGCAACATCTGCTGCTCCACAATATCCACGCACTGTGTATTGGATTACTTTAGGTGGTGGGTGGGTCCATTCTAGGGGACAAAATCCAAGTTACTGAACTATAACAGCATATTGTTGGTTACCCATGTTACTGAGTCAGGCCCATTCTGCCCCCCCCCCACCCATGAACATGTGCTCCTGGAGTACGTTGTCCCTCTGCTTCGTTCATGTCTCTGCCTAGTTCAAATGGGCCCTGCCAGAAGGGGAGTGAGGGGTTAGTCTGGACAGGAACCAGTGTGAATGGATGTCAGCACCCTGACTTGGGTCTACCCGGGAAGCCTGAAGCAAGCAGTAGAGGGTGTACTGGCAGAGGTAGAGGAAAAACTAACTGCAGAAAAACTGGAGCAATCTATTTTTAAAAAAGTTGGATGAGGTGCCATTCATTTCCTTTTTGAGCGTCACCCTAAAAGTAATTTCTGCTTTGTCCATCAGATGCACATGATTAGACGTGTTGGATTCTTGTAGGTCTATAGTAAGACAAACTCATTGATTAGTAGTTTCTTATCTCCAGGGTCATGATGAACCCATGTTTTGATGCACAAATCCTAGAACGCATGCCATATGTACCCTTGGTGTAAAGTACTGTTTTATACCCATTTGTAGATTGTGTGTGACTTGACATTTGCTGCCTCACTCTGAAGTTATCGATCAAATTGCTCTGTCAGCTTCTACAGATCTGTTGTGCTTTAAGCAATAAAAACAATTTTACCCTGTTACTGCGCTGCAGGAAAACGCTGGCTAGTTTTCTTTGCTGATATCTCCAATTATTGAGAAATCATACATAACAAAAGAAATGGGCTCTCACCACTTCCATATAGCACAATGGAGATGCCAGTCTTGAATTTTTTTGAGGGAAAAAAGTGCAAAAATTTTCCATTTTTTTTAAGGAAGTGAGAAAAATGGATGGATACTTGCAAACCACCCAACACATTTCAGATTGTGTAGATCCTTTATCAAAGGTACATTCAGGCATTGTCAGATTGTTTAATTGCCTAGACAGATCCCCATTGCCATAAGAAACACACCACACCATTTAACTCTTGGTATAAAAATGGCTGCAGCTTTTACTTAACTCAGTATTCAGTAACATTTATAAACATCAAATCATTTTCATGATATATATATATATATAATATACACACACACACACACACACACATATATACAATAAATCCACCAGCTTATACATAAGCAAAGCACATTCAGACCCTTGTGGCAGCAAATTCATGCAGCTTTGACTTAACCCTAAACCTTCAGTGCCTTGCATTTTGGGGGAACTCTGTCTCATAAGTCGGACAAAGCCTCCCAGGACTGTCTCTCCACTGGGCAGTACCCCCTTTTCCACTAGATTCTGGGACATCCATAACCTGTGCTGCGGAGTATGCCCACCCAGGGTCGCAGTCCCTACCTGCAGGTCATGTCCCCCCATTGCGTTCCAGTGCATGCCACAGTTTGTGTGAGCGCCCCCTGTTTCTGTGAAGTGTACCCATCCAGGGTTGTGCCTCCAGCCAGCTGTCCCCCAGTCCCACCTTGCATAACTTCTTGCATACAACAATTTCTTTTTTAAGTCCACCATGAATTTACTGCCACTTGAAATGTGTTTACCATGTTTTTACCCACCACTGCCCTGGTGGTCTCACTTATCCTTGTGACACAGTATCACATGAATCCTGCAATGTTGTATTGAATATATCATTATCAGTTTCAGATAAATGCACCCCATCTTTGCTATAAAGCGCAGCACATGCCTTCACAATGTGGAATTATCAGATGACTTCCATATCGCATGAAAGAGCAAACTGGGACACCTCCCTTTTTACTTCTCTAGATGCCTTTTCTATTGCATGGACATTGCATGCCCCTCCCCACTGTTGTCACGGAATGATCAGAGACCATGCCACAAGCATCCATGGGTGGATGAGAGGATCTTTCTCAGATGGGCCAAGCCCCTCTTGATTTCATTGATCAGTTTGGGGCAACAAAGATGACTAAGTCATTCCCTCCCAAATGCAGCAGCAAAGCGACAGGTGGTTTCTTATGGAGCCCTACTTTGTACACTGTCCCCTTAAGTTGTCCCCACTTCATGCCCCCTTTTCCACCCAATGAATGATGGCCCACATTTCCAGTATTCCCAGCTGTGTGCATAGGGTCAAACATCTGCCCTCCTTTGAGATTCCCACACATGTAAATGACTGATAATCCACATATTAGGGGTCACATCCATTGCATCAGAAAAAGAAACAGTGTGAGTGGACTGCATGGGTTAAGTTGTATCTCTTTATACCTTCCACTTCTGCCCATGTGGCCAACCCACCCATCAATTCAGCATGCTTGATGTCCCCACCTGGGGCCTGATGTATCCCTTATAAGCACTGAATGTCCATCTGCCCACCCCTTTCTATCTGTTCTTCCATCATTCCTAGTCTAGCTGCCTCTGCAGCTGCACCAGTCCTAAAAGAGTGCATGCTGAAGGATTTTGTGTCCTTGCCCGCCATTCATAAGCTCTTCCTGAGGACAGCTGCAAACTGCTGCCTCATGACTGGCTTTCCATCACCATGAATGAATGGAGACCCCCGGTCTGTCAGCCAAACACTCACACATCACTGACCATGGACAGATGTTGCCCACTTCTGCCCTATGCAGGGTTATGAGGGTGTGCGGTCGCATTAATTTGCCTTGGACCTGCAAAACAAGAAGCATATAATGTCCTGCAACTGTATGACCTCACTGTATTGGAGGCTGACTTTCAATCTGGCCATGATAGACTCAGGCACCAATTCCAATGCTTGGAAGGTGCAGAGGAACGCACATGAGAATAGTGCCCTGAACAGCTGAGTCTAATACCTCAAGCTGCAGGTCACATTTAATGCCTTCTAACACATCAGATAGTTCTCAAAGGCTGATGGGCTTCCTGCTGTCCCATGTTCTCCCCCTAGATCTGGTCAATCCTTCCAGCATCTATTTGGTGGCAAAAGTGTTGGTTGGGTCCAGGAAACCATGATCTTTATGCAGAAAAGCAATCCTTGCTAAGTGTGGCTATACTGCCACTGGGACCCTGCCTAACTGTATCAAGTGGAGGACCTAATCATCTTTGCGGATATCTCTTGCAGCAGATCACACATATAGGAACTTCCCAGTTGCAGGTGTTGATTCCAGCGAGAAGGTTTCACCAGAAATCAACCTGGGACCGCCCACGTCGACATCACGTGTTGTGCTCAATTGTATATAAGCGTGGGTGGTCCCCGATGCTCCTAAGTTCTTTTCCTGCTGCTGACCTGAATGCTACATGTTCAGCTCAGAATTTAGCCACAGTCAACAAAGAAGAAAAGATACCCATGATTTCCAGCTTCGGTGCGCTGTTTCAGTACCGCTGCATCTCCTCCATGTTGTCTTAGGATGTATTATTTGGAAAACGTGTCTGTGGCCAGAAGATCACTACAGAGGACCTTCATGAACTTTGCGTACAGTGCCTAGGCCCTACACACAATACTCATGCTTGTGCTTTTTGTAAATGCTTTAACAAAGCTACCAAATGACATCTTCAGCAGTTGAGAGAGTATCTGATGGAACGAAAAATTGCCCTCTTGGAGTGGGAGCAGCAAACTAAAATGCCCCGCACTTCCTCGTCGTCATCCTCCAGTTCCCACCATTCAGGTCGGGACTGATCGTCGATGGAAAAGGTGGACAACAAGGAAAACATAAACACCCCTGTAACAGGAGTAAACATTCTCCAATAGCCTCCTCTCCATCAGCGACCAGTCTGCCTGCCTCTGTTCCTCAGGCAGTTCTTAATACCAGGGCTGTTTTATTGGCCCTGTCTGTGGGTCTGGCACAGTCGTCTTCTGTTCTGTCAACAACTCTGGCCCTTTCTGACTCTACCCAGTCATCAATGATATCATCATTGATGAGCATGCTTAAATTGCAGCTACCCCCACTGCCACCACCTTCTAGGAGAACTTTATACAACCCCTCCATTGGGCTTCACCTGGTCATTGACAACTCTGACACCAGGGGAAGGCCATTACGGTGTTGGGTCCCATGAACCATCTTTATCATCGACAGCCCAGGAGGTATATTCACAGCACTGGTCCACTCCCTCTTCGGGCCACTTGGTGCCCTGAAGAACACAAATACCTTCTATTATTCCTACAGCATGTACTCATAGTAATCCTGTAACTACTAAATCTCCTCAATTGGCCATGGGGGATATAAAGGCCCTAGTCAATACTATTTTGGACCTGACAAAAAGGAACAATCCCTTTTCTATGGGAGTCAGCTCTGCTTCTATCTCTCTGTCTCCCCGATGCCCTTATTTCTGCAGAACCCCACATGATTCCCTAGTTTCTCTGGGGCCCTCCCAAGATGTTGATATGGAGGAAGACCCATAACTTCAAGACTGGGTACTGTAGGATCACGAGAAGGAAGTTGACCAAAGGGATTTTTCTCAGTCCTCAGACTTCTCTGTTTCTTCACAGGCAGCGGAGATTGTGCCACACCTCCCACGTTCCCTTACAGATGATCAGAGTTTCTTGGACATAATGCAGCATCTTCAATAGACTTTCAAGTTTCAGTAAACTGAACAAGATGCTTCTAGGTGCAAGCTGGCCAGCTATTTAGGTCTTGCGGAGAACCCTTCTTTGGTCATTCCTCCATTACTAGAAGCATATGAAGATGCTATTTTAGCTGCATGGTAACAGCCCTTCACCATTTCTTCCACTTCTTGAAATGCTGATAGGAGCTATCAAGCGTCAGCATAACACCCTTACTTCACCACAAGCAGATTCCGTAGTGATTAATGCCGCCCATGATAGGCCAGTTAGACCAAAACACCTTTCCAATCTTCCTTCTGACAAGAAATCCCAGAAACTTGATGCTATAGGAAAATGGATGCTTTCAGCATCTACCATGACTCTCAGAATCCTCAATTAGATGGGGCAGTTCCTTAAGTATTAGAAGGAGTTATGGAAGGCCACTCAGGCTTCTGTGCAAACTTTAGCAGACACAACTCCTAAAGAAGAACTGGCATACTCTAAGGACTGCTGCTGTGGTCAGTCGACAACTCCTGTTAGCTGCCTATGATGCTATTGATTCTACAGCTTGGGCATCTATGACTGGCATAAGCCTAAGGAGACATTCGTGACTGAGAGTCTTGGACTTTGCGCCTGATGTTCAGCATTCTATTCTAAATGCTCATTTCAAGGGCCATAAACTCTTTGGACCCCATATTCAGGATGTTCTAATGTCCCTTCAAATGTCAGGACATATGCTGAAGTCAGTGCACTCTTTCTATCACACTCGCCCTAAGCCCTATTACAGAGGGAAGTTTTGGCGCCCCTCTAGTGGGCAACGACCCACCTCTAAATGACCCGCCAAATGTAAGGCAGCAGTCTTCTTACCAGGACCTGCCCCAGCCACTAAATCAACCCATCCAGTCCCACCTGTCCTTCACCTGGGACATCCTTCAGCCTGAGGGGCCCCCTGAGCTTGGGGTCTTAGGCCCCAACCCATAGAGGTAGGGGGCAGATTTTCCCTGTATTTACAGGGCTGACAATCCATAACAATAGATGCATTGGTACTTCAGTTGATAGAATCAGGCCATACTTTGGATCTGACGACCTTTCCTCTCAATATGCCTCCAAGGCTACCCATCACCCTCCCAATCAAGAGGCAGTGCTGGCTACAGAAGTTCAAGCTCTGTTACAAAAGAAAGTGACAGGACCAGTTCCCCTTCAGCAGCAGGGCCACTGGTTTTATTCTCATTTTTTTCTAGTACTGAAAGTCACAGGAGATCTAAGGCCCATCCTGGACCTCAGACAGCTAAACTACTTCTTAGAGTACAAAAATTCAGAATGGTCACCCTTCCACTTCTTTTGCCTCTGCTGAACAAGGGAGACTGGCTCTGCTCACTAAACATGAAAGATGCGTATCTGCATATAATGATACATCTGGCTGACTGAAGGTACCTCCTCTTCTGCTTCAACCAGCTCCACTACCAGTTTAGAGCACTACCATCTGGCCTGGCGTTAGCACCCATGGTGTTAATGAAGTGCCTTGCAGCAGTGGCTGCAGCTCTCAGAAGGGCAGGTCACTACATTTTTTGCTATCTGCTGGACTGGCTGCTCAAAACCTCATCTAACAACAGTGAGCAATAACTCTTTCTCAAACTCTCACCCTTTGCTCATCTCTGGGAATAAGTCAGTGAGCCAAAATCCAAAATGAATTGCACTCAGCATCTCCAGTATATTGGGGCTATACTGGACACTTCTGTAGGCCCAGCCTTCCTGCCATTCGAGTGAGTGGAAAAGCTAAGCAACCTGGCATCACAGATCAGCAATAGCAGATAAGTTTCAGCCCACTGCTACCCAAGGTTTCTGCGACACATGGCAGCAGCCATACTGACAGTCCCTTATGCCCGTCTACATATGAGGGTACTGCAGCAGACCCTTTTGTCTACAGTGGGATCAAAAAACAGATGATCTACAAGCAGAAGTCTTGGTCTTGACCCCTGCAGTTTGCATTCTTCAGTGGTGAATGAACAAGGACAATTTATTACGGGACATCCCATTCTTGCTCCTGGCCTCCCATTCCTCACCACACTCTTACCATAGATGCCTCCTTCCAAGGCTGGTGAGCCCATCTGGACAACCTCCAGACTCTGGGCGTATGGAGTCATGGAGAAGCCCATCTCCACATCAGTATCTTAGAGATGAGGGCATTTCTTTATGCTCTGCAATCTTTTCAACATCTCTTACCATCGGGTTCCCTCCAGCTACAGACGGACAACTCCACAGTAGTACATTACATGAACAAACAAGGAGGAACCCACTCCTACTCCTAGTGCAGGGAAGTAATGAGAATTTGGTAATGGCATGGGTTTCACCTGATTGCAGTGCATGTCTCGGGCAACACGAACACTCTAGCCGATGCCCCCAGTCACTCCAAGGCTCAGACATGTGAATGGAAGCTCCTCCAAGAAGATGCTGAAGACCTCTTCGCCCATTGGGGTCAACCCAAATTGGACCTATCTGCATCTCCCCTCAACACAAAACTACCACACTATTGCTCGTTAGAGCCAGGACTTGGAGTTGTGTGATTAGATGTGTTATCTGCTTCCTGGACAAGAACATTTCTTTATGCTTTTCCTGCATTCCCTCTCATTCCCACCCTCTGCGACTAGTGCCCTGAGGGTCACTCGAAGCCCCGCTTTACATGAAGTGTTAAATTACAGCATACTTTTTCTCTCCCCTGCCTGCTAGGTCTCTTACCTTCTACTCCCTCATGCTTATGTTATCTCTATTAGGAATGAACTGTATGACCTAGTTGCCCACATCTAGTTGTAGTGATGTTTAGCTGTATTTAAATATAAGGTCTCTCTGCCTGTCTGGTTTCTCAACCCTCTGCACCCCTATGCTCATATCTTATTTTATTGTTCTGTGCTAGGATTAATTTTTGACCTAGTGTCCATATTGAGTGTCTGTGATACCTACCTGTATATATTAGTAAGCCTCTGTATTTGTACATACATCTTTTATTGTAAGTTAACTGTTTGAAAACTGGACGTTTGTGAAAACTGGCCTTTTTCTGCTCACATTCTTTTTCAGTATAAAATAAACTTGAAACGTGAGTGCTACTCAAACTGATTTTGGACCAGACCACCATGATCCTCATAGCTCCTCTGTGGCCACAGAAAGTATTGTTTCTACTTTTGCAACAACTGGTAGTCCAGGACCCCCTGCCTCTCCCAATCTGCCCCACCCTACTCACACAAGCTTGGGGAACCCTTCTCCACCCCAGCATGGCTCATGAAGATGTAGCCCTATCCAGGTTCCAAGTCTCGCCTCAAGTGGCTGAGGTCTTATGGGCAGCTCCTAAATCTTCTACAGTACCAGCACAACATACTGCATGAAGTGGAAATGCTTTGCCACTTGTGCCCGCTGCCTAGGGCTAGACTCATTCACCTGCCTTCCTCAGGATGTCCTTGATTATCTGCGGTCACTCATAGATGTTGGACTTAAGTACTCCTCTGTGATAGTACATTTATCTGCAATAGTAGCCTTTCATGTACCAGTGAATGACCATCCTTTGACTCAGGTGAAGGCTATACAAACCTTTCTGAGGGCATCCTCCACCTCAAGCCTCTGATGCAGAACCCCCCCTATCTCTTTGGGACCTCAACTTTATCCTAGAAAAACTCACTTTACCTCCTTTTGAACCAGCGATTACTTGTGAGCTGTGATATCGCTCCTGGAAAGCACTTTTCCTGGTAGCAATGACATTGGCTAGACGCATCTCTGAATTGCAGGCCCTTATGTATAAGGAACCCTACTTAAATTTTTACAAAGACAGGGTATCATTACATACAAACCCTAGTTTTCTTCCAAAGGTGGTTTTGTAGTTTACTCTGAACCAATCTATCCAACTGCCAGTATATTTTGCAGAGCCTGCTAATCCAGGGGAGGCACTGCTCCACACGTCATATGTACATAGAATTTTATGTTGCTACCTTTTGCATACAAAAGAAAAGTACAAGACTGTGCAATCGTTTTTGTTTCTTTCGCCCCAGGTAAAGAGGGCAATTCAGTTTCTAAGCAGTGCTTGTCCAGATGGCTGCCCAATTGCATTACTTTTTGTTATAAAAAAATATGACAAGCAACTTCCAGGTGTTGTAAAGCCCCATTCCACCTGTGGGATGGCCACCTCAGCAGCATGCTTCAAAGGTGTTTCAGCTGCAGAAATCTGCAAACAGCAACCTGGTCAAAGGTTCATACCTTCACCAAACATTACAGCCTAGACATAGCATCTAAAAGGCATACCAATTTTGACTGTCCTGCCCTGCAAGGACTGGTGTCATAATGTTGTTGTTTGCCTCCACCCATTGCCTCCCAACTGCTAGGAACTCATTCCTATATGTGTGACCTGCTGCAAGAGATATCCTTGAAGAAGATAGTACAATTGCATACTTACTATAACTGTAGCTCTTCAAGAGAATCTCTTGCAGCAGGTCATGCTTCCCCTCCCTCCATTCCCCTAGCTTTCGGTCTTAGAGGGGATTTTGGTCCTGCTCCCTGATGCACTGTAGGATTCTTCCACCTACAGTACACCTCAGTTTCCCTCAAAGGCCTCACAGCCATTATCAGCAACATTATGTCACAGATGGGAAAAGAACCAAGGAGCATCCAGGACCACCCACGCTTATATACCACAGAACATGACATGTGATGTCGACGTGGGAGGTACCAGGTTGACTGCTGGTGAAATCCTCTGGCTGGAATTGATGCCTGTGGCTGCGAAGTTCCTATATGTGTGATCTGCTGTGAGCCATTCTCTCGAAGATCTACTGTTAAGTACGCACGTGTACTTTTCTGTGCTTCGTGCAGGACCATGCTTACTTCATGTTAACGGAGTTTGAGGAAAGCTGAGAAGCTATCTTCATGCTTTTTCCATGTTGAGGGGGCCAAAGAAAGCTGTACCAGTTGGAGTGTTCTTATTTTCCCAGCTGCCATACCACTTCCAGTATCCATGTGGGCGATAGGTCCACGTCTGGTGCCAACTGTTGAATTGGTCGAACTGCAATTGAGACAAGGCATCAGCGATCACATTTGTCTTGCCCAGCAAATATCAAGCTCTAAACATTATATTTTGCTGGAGACAGCATAAGACAAACACCCGCAACACCCTCATCACCTCCTCAGACCTGGAAGTCTGCAAGTTGATTATGTCAGCTACGGCTCTGTTGTCTGTGTGGAAGAATATGTACTGGTTTGCCAGTTTGCATTCTCCACACTCTCACTGCTATCATAATGTGGAACAACTCTAGCAGTGTGATATTCTTCGTGAGTCCTTGCTCACCCCATTCCTGTGACCACTGGCCAGCAAACCTTGAGCCCTGAAAAAAGGCTGCAAAACCCACTCCCCTGAGGTGTCTGTAACCAGGTCCAATACACTGTGTTCCCATACTCTAGCCTCCCAAACAGCCACTCCATTGAAATCCTGCAAGAGCAATTCCCACACTTTGAGATCAGTTCTCATTCCTTGCAATGCTCAGATGTGATGATATAGCCTTGTGTGGCTGTCTGTTGTGGCTGCTGACCTCCTCAGGAGTGGCCTCCCTGGGCTGACAGTCCAGCATGCAAAGTTCAAATACCCCACAAAAGATTGCAACTGCAGTAGGGTGGCCTTCTTTGCGCCACCCAATTCTCCCAATAACTATCTTATGATCATAACCTTGTGTGGCAGTCAGGAGACCATGTGGATAGAATCAAGCATGATTCCCAAGCATAAGACGCATGTAGTGGGGCATTCTGTCTTCTCCAGAGCCAGCAGTACACTAAAAGGGGTCCATGAGTTTACAAAACCCTCCCAAGGTGTCTAAGCACTTATCTGTTCCTCTGGACCCTACAAATAAAAAGTCATCCGGGTAGTGCATAATATGTTCATTCCCCATGTATAATTTGGTGGCCCACTCCAAAAAGGATGTGAACATCTTGAGAGCAGCACAGCTTACTGAGCACCACATTGGCATAGCCTTGTCAAAATACCATTGACCCTGGAACATGAAACTCAAGAGCTCATAATCCCTCTATCTTACCGGAAGAAGGGGGAATGCAGACTTGATGTTGCTTTTTGCCATCAATGCGCTGAGACCCAGATTGCAGACCAACTATGCCACTGTGTGAAATGATGCGTCCCTGACCGAGCAGTCCTCTGGGGCTATAAAGATATATACAAGTTCACCTTTTGCAGAAGACCAGTGGTGCATCAATCAGTATTCTTGGGGTGTCTTCTTGGTAACTATTCCCAACAGGGGTACCCTGAGGTTTGGAAGTGTTGGTCTTTTAAGGTGACCAGCTATGTGACCAGCCTCATATTCCTTCCTAATCTTTGTCTCAAATATTTTGGGTAGGATTGTGATGCTTGGACAGCTGGTTCTGATCACGGTATGATTTTTGTAATATAAAAATGTGTTATTGAGTGTCTCTCATGAGACATGCTGAAACAGCCTGTGGAATGACCCCCCCCCCACCAGGTAATAGCTTCAAGGTGTTACCTGGAAAGCCAAGAGATAATTACAGGCTAGAAGATACCTAAATTAAGGATCTCCTGTTTATCTAGCTTAATTGTAGCTTGCCAGCTGACAGGATAGAAAATATCCATTTTATGACGTTTAGAGGAGGAAAACCAGGTTATGTCACACTGGTGCGAAGTCATAAATGTTCCTCTGATGTCTGTAAAAGCAGGATGTTGCTCATGGATGAAAGAAGGACTTAGATATTAACCTTATTTAATTTACCTTCTGAGTGATGACATCCTGGTTGTATCATTTTTATATCCTGACAAGAAGGAGCTAGGTGACCTCATGCAAAGAGGTTGGCAAAGCCAGTTTTAAAACTGTAATCTGTACTCCCTTTTGACACACATGTTTGGATTTGGGGTTGGGGAGAAACATCTACAGCACTATAAGAAGATAAGAATACATTAGGTAGACAGGTCGAAGTGTATTATTGGTAGGGATTTGCATTTTTTAAACCCTATTGTTTTAAAAGATTGTATGTTTTGTGATGTATGGTTCTGTGTTTTACATTTTACATTTTTATCTATTTCAAGTAAACCTCTATTTTTAGAGACTACCTGGTGTGCCTTTGAAATTCTTTCTTTGACAAGGGAAGCATATATGGTTAAAGCTGACACTGTACAAAGCTTACTGGTTTTACCAAACTGGGAAAAGGTAAGAGTCTAGTCTGAGGTCTTTCACAGAGTTTTTAAGGGTTCATTTTGTACACCTGGTTAGGTGCCCATAGGCGAAAGATATCTGGCACCCCCTGAAGAGCAGAATGATCTGAGCCTGTACACTGGTTACACTAGCAAGAGATTCACAGTATGAATCCCTCCGGAACCTGAGACCAAAGTTTCATTCAAACCCACAAAACAGACAGGAGGGTTACCCTGTTCTGTTAACTGTTCACAATACTGCACTCAGAGATTGGCACTGTGGAAGCAGAGGACCTGACCTGCTGAGTGGGGTGGTGACAGATTGGTTGGCAGCGGTGCAATAATTTTGGTATTACAAGCTTTTATTGTTAAGTGTGTCAGCTTGAGACCGTTAGCTCACTTGCAAAGAAAGAAAAAGGCAGTGATTTATTTTTAAAAAGGAAACAGAACTATATCACTTGGTGTACAGTCAAGTTCCTACCCTTTTCTTTTTTTTTTCTCTAAAGGGCAAGTCAGAGTAGCCATAATTAGGGAAGAAGATGGCTTCCAACTACAGCAGGCACACTGTAGACTACTTAAAGCAGTTGTGCGGGGACAGAGGAGTCCCATTTGAGGTAAAAGCCACTAAACAGAACCCCGTAGATGCCCTGATGGTAGCAGATACCCAGAGCATCGAGTCACAGACAGTGACTGAAAAGGACCAAACCTTGAATGTGGAAGGGCTAGCGGCCAGTGTGGTGTCCAGATCTGATGGGGAGGGCAGCAGAGCCACTGTCAGCAAAGGGCCACAGCAGCAGGGGAAGGTCACCAGTATTCTGGATCCAGAAGTACTCAGGCTACAAATTGAGTAACGCAGAATGGAGCTGGAGTTCCAGAGAGAGAGAGCAGGAACAGTGGGAGGCTGAGTGTGAGGAGTGTGAGCACCAGAGGCAACATGAAATGGAGAAGCTAGGACTTCAACCAGTGGCACCAGAGCAGTAAGTGGCTTGGGGTTAACTGAGACCACAGGACTGGATTACAAATTGAATTCCAAATTGATAGCCGAATTTAAAGAGGGGGAGAATATGGATGCCTTTTTAAATTCTTTTGAAAAAGTTTGTATTCAGGCTAAAATTCCTAGGGATTCCTGGAGCTTTCAGCTATTCCCGCTACTTACGGGGAAAGCTCGGGATGCATTGGGTCAAATGGACAATGAGGACAGTGATGATTACAGCAAACGTAAAGCTGCACCGTTAAAAAATTTGAATTAACTGCTGAATCACACAGAGCTAAATTCCGTAAACTCAGGAGAAGGCCTGAGTGAGCTATGAGGATCTAGCCACAAAACAATGCCAGTTTTAAAACGTTGGTGGGAAGAAATTGAAGCAAACTCTGTTGACAAAATTTAAAATGTGATTCTGTTAGAACAGTTTTGTTGGGCATGACCAGCCAAGCAAAAAACCTGGCTGGAGGATCAAGATCCCAAAACAGTGCAAGAGGCTGCTGAACTCTCGGACCAATATGCCAAGAGCAGACCTGCTCTGAGAGTGAATGGGGTGGGTGTGGCAGTGCAGAAAGGGGAAAGTGTGCCTTCAGGGCAGCTAACGGGTCATGCCTGAAAATAGGCATTGTTTGCCTAGTGCACTTACCCGGTCACCAAAAGCAAAATAAAAAAAATAAATAAATAAAACCCATGCTGCCTCCACCAAAACCAGTTAGCTCCAGGTTTCAGAGAAAAGATTTCTCTGAGAAAAGAAATGAATGTTGGTTGTGTAAAGAAATTGAGCATATTGCCAGACAGTGTCCCAAAAGAATGAGCAATACACAGAATGGTACTAGGGAAGAAGTCAGTTGTTTGTGTGTCCCTGGAAGCATGCTGGTGAACATGAGGGAACACATGCACCCAGTCATGGTGAATGGTGTACAGACGCAAGGGTTAAGGGACATAGGGGTATCCCTGACATTGGTAAAAGGGGATCTGGTACAGCCTAGTCAGCTTATACCCAATAAATACGTCACTGTCCAAGACTTTACTGGTGGGGAGAAAACATTACCCCTTGCTAGTGTTCTCCTAGACTGGGGTGAAACAGGGGGAACTGTGCAACAGGTGGTTGTAGCCCACACCTTAGCAGTGGATGTGATCCTGGGCAACAATCTCAAACAGGAGATGGTGTGTGCAGTTACCCGTAGACAAGCGGCAAGGAAAAATTGTAGTTCCCTGAACCCCACAGAAGCCATTGTGGAAACCACTGAGAGGCCGGTTCCCCAGCCTGTGTATCCAGATGGGGAGATTAATGAAAAGGGGGTAGAAATTTCCCCAGTAGCAGTTAACCACACAGCTACAGAGGGTTACTCTGAAGAGGGAGGGGTGACTCATTGTCAGAGGATTGGGATTGACAGTGATCCTGAGTACCCTGACGTTAGTGCTAGGGACCTTAGTTTAGCAACTGTAGGGGACCTGTCCCATGCCTTGGGAATGTGTGAGGGGTTTGCAGCTGCTCAGAGAAGTGACCCTAGTCTAGAGAAGCTAAGGGCTTGGGCAGACTCTGACGGAGCACAGGGAGGTGATGGCAGACATAAGGTTTATTGGGAAAATGGACATATATACTCAGGCTGTGCAGACAGAGGGAGTGGTGCTAGACAGGCAGCTTGTCATTCATCAGGGGTATCATGAGCAGTTGCTCAAGATTGCACATGATATTCCCTTGTCTGGTCATCTGGGAATCACATGCACTACGCAGCAGTTGGCCCAGAATTTCTTCAGTGGTACCCTGAAGCTAATGCTCCGGGCGTTTGATGAACAGCATGGGAGGGACTGGGAGAAATACCTTCTCCACCTGTTGTTTGCATATAGGGAGGTGCCCCAAGAGTCAACAGGATTTTCCCCCTTCAAAATCTTATATGGATGCCGGTTACGTAGGCTACACCCCTTATGGAACTTAGTGGTAGTCAATGCCCAAAAGTTACTGGTCCAGTACTGGACAGGGTCCGCCCCCCCCCCCACATACACGCAAATAGCTCACTAAGCAGCAATTCTGCTTTGAATATTTAAAAACAGAATAGGCACAGAGTCAGGCAAATGGGCAGGAAAGCCTTTTTGAACAGATTTCGAGCCCCTTGATAAGCTCCATGGAGAGTGATGACTTCCCTCGGTAAAAAGGTGCAGCCCACAGAGAGTGCTGTTCATGGATCTGACAGAGTCCCCTGCCAAGGCTGTAAGGTAACTCTTTACATTTCCTTCTGCACTTGGAACAGACTGGACTCCTTCTTGTACTGCTCCATGTATGTATGCCTGTAAAGCTATATATCTGCTCGCCTGTAGCACTGTACTGTTGTAAAAAAATAAAGTTTACAAAAAACAAGCATTTGTCAATGCCAAATGTTGGCTTGCTGGCATTGGCATTAGTAGTGCAGGAGTTAAAGAGATGCATAATAGGAATGGCACTGAAGTAGTGAACTGACGCCGACCAGCCACCAACACCCTGCAGAGACTGACAGGCAATGGGGTGTGCCTTTGGGTCATCAACCATAACGTTCATGCCATTTCACCTCACCCTACCCTGCAGACACCAAGTGTTGTGGTGTGCCTTGGGGTCTTCGGGCATTATGCTCACCCCATTCCATAAGGAAGTACACTGAGATGGGTGCAGTATAGTAGAATGGGGTGAACTTTGGGGCTGACGAGTCCAAGAAACACCTCGATGCCTATCACTGGCTGCAGGGTGGGGGTGGGGGTGGAATGGCATGAGCATTACAGCCGACAATCCCAAGTCACACTCCTGATGCCTGTCAATCTCTACAATGTGGGGTGTTATGATTGGAAATGCTAATGCCCTGGGCGTTTGTTGGTATTTTCACTCCAAATTTTCAACATGGGCTTTTTGTGACACCACCTCATGAACAGTGGCACTATGAGTACATTAGCCAAAAGGTGATTTTGCACAGCAACTGTGCCATTTGTTGTCACAGGTGAGAAAACACATTTTGGGCAGGATGTGAAAAATGACAGCTGTACTGTTCCTGAGGAGGTGTAAAAAATGGTAATGTTGAAAATCTGGGGTGAAAATGTGAAAAATTGGTGAAGTCACGTGCGTGCGTAGAAATTGCGCAATGCACACGCATAACACAATTATTTTTGGGACTTTTTAACTAAATTTTCAACGTAGGCATTTTGGGAACTCCACTCATGAACAGTGTCACTGTGATTTTGTTAATCTGTCCCAAACTTCAAAAAAATGGCTGAGATATCCACCTAAGTTGAAACTCCCATGTATGCCATTATATAGCTTACTGGCATTTCTTCAGTTTGCAGTAATCTTTGAAGAGTGCAGACGTGTTCCCACTCCACTGAAGATTGCAGCACCAGACCTCTTGAGGTAAGTATGGGATGGGGTGTGTGGGGATGTGGGGTGTGCAGAGGGTGGGTGTGGGTTGGGGAAGGGGTGCCGCTGACAGTGAGGGACCATTTTCTTTGTTTCAGGTACAGAAAAAAAAATGAACAATGCGGATGGTTTTCTTTCTTTACAGGTGAAAGAAAACAAATGTTGGGCACACTGGGGTGGGCTCCCAGTGTGCCCTATGGCTTTCAGGGGGGTGTAATGTTGGCTACACTGGGGCGGGCTTCCAGTGTGCCACACAATGGGGATGGGGTGGTGGCAGGAACATGCTGATGCGGTCATCTTTCTGTTAAATAGAGGCACACTGGGGTGGGCTCCCAGTGTGCCACACAATCTGGGGGTTGGGTGTTGGACATGCCAACAGGGGGATTGAGCACCCCTGAAGTCGGCTTTCTGGGGATTGTGTGGCGGACGGTGGCAGCTGCCATTTTTGTTTAAATGTTTCACCAGGAAAGACATGTAAGGAAGGCATGTTATCTGTGCCGCTGCATGATAAGCTTGTCTCTGATTGCAGTGGTACTTTTCTTACAAGTTGTGTCCACTTTACATACAACTTCTGTCAGCACTAGCATGCTGGCTTATTGGGGAATGATGGACACACCTACTAAAGTGTGCCCTGCATTCACAGACACTGACACACCTCTGAAATGTGCTACTATCACAGGATGTTGCTTGCACACGCATGCAGGCCAACATAAAAAGGACCAGCACTGGTAGACTTGACATCTTAGATAAACACTTTTGTTTGGTATTTGCCACAAAACATGAAAAGATAAAAATACAAAAATGTAACCAATCTGAATACCACAAAATAACAATAGAAGAAATGAAAACAAAAAAAATATCAAGCCAGATTACTCCCCAGGACCCAATACAATGCACGGCAGACTGCTAAAAATAAGATGACATAGTAGTCTCACTTAAATATATCTGAAAAATCATTAACAACTGGTACTATCCCAGAGGATTGGAGGACAGCAGAAGACATACCTATTTTTCAAGAGGGAGAAGACAACATACCCAAACAATCATAGACCAATCAGCTTCACTTCAATTCCATGAAGATTACTAGAAAGCATTATAAAACAACAAATACCAGATTTTGATTTAAATCAACATGCTTCATGAAAGGAAGATCATGTGCCACAAATATACTGTTTTTACGAGAAGATCAGAAAAACAATGGACAATATACCCTGCAACATTATTTTCTTAGATTTTAGTAAGGCCTTTAATTCAGTTCCCCCACTAGGCAACCATTGAAAAAATGCAAAAACTGGACATTACAAACTACATGGTAAACTGGACTTGAAACTGGTTTACAAATTGCACACAAAAGTAGTACTAAATGAATATCAATCAAGTACCAGCAATGTTATTAGTGAAGTCTCTCGGGGATCAATCCTGGGACCTGTCATTTTCAATATCTTCATATCGGATTTAACAACTAACGTATCTAGCTGGGCATCCAAATACACTGGTGATAGTAAAATTGGGGGGCCATGTGCAGCAACTGAGCAAAGGGAATGAATACAACGGGACTTGGATGTCATTACAATATGGGCTGAAAAATGGGAAATGAAATTTAACATCAACAAATGCGAAGGGATGCACCTCAGAAAAAAAAAAAACATTAATCGTTGATTACACGTTGTGTGGTAATCAAAAAACAATGACAGAGCAAGTGATCTAAAACATAGAAAACATATACGGTAATTGAGTCTACTCAAAAAGCTAACAGAGTATTCTGGACAACCAAAAGAAACATTACATCTCGAAACAGAGAGGAGAGGAGATATTCCCATTACATAGAGCATATGTCCGGCCTCACCTAGATTACTCATCTCTACTGTATTTTGGCACCCACATTAAAAGAGGGATACTGAAATTTTGGAAAAGTACAAAGAAAAGCAACAAAAACAATAACATTTAAAGAGCAGCTGATGCCTTTGGGAAAACTTTAGAAAACATCATATTCAGACACAATACAGCTTGTATTTCATATATCATCTATAGATTTCTCCTCTCCTTTATTTATTACTGAATAAATCACTACAAAAACAAGCTCTTTATCCCTAAGAGTTCATCTACATCTATAGCATATCCTCTGCTTGAAATCATAATGTCCTGTTGTGACATCACAGTCTATTGCTGTGGGAATTACTGTGATGTCACAAGTGCAGTATTATGACATCAAGTTGGGAAGAAGCAATAGGAGCTGATGAACCCTCAAGAAATAACTATTCTGTTTTCATGCATTTGACCTCAGTAATAAATAATGGGGTATAACAAATACAGAGCTAATGAGAAATGTAAGTTGCTTTGTGTCCAAATATTATGTCTTTAAAAGTTCTTCTTAAGGTGTCTGGCTCTTTAAAAGACATGCCACCCAGTAATAGGTTGACTGAGCTAAACTGAATGATATTACAACTACAAAGGATAAGGGGTGACCTACTTGTGATGTTCAAAATAATGAAAGATCCCTATTTCATGTGCAAAATAACTGTTGAAATTCAAGCAAACATGCATACCTACCAGAGATCGCCCATTACAGTTAGTAGGAAACAGATTTAACACACATGAAAGGAAATATTTTTTTCTGTCAAAGAATCATCCACCTGTGGAACAGCCTGTCTATGGATATTTTAATTAGCAATAATAAAACTGAATTTAAACATAAATTGGACAAATACATTAATGGAGGAGTGCAAAGCAATGCAACTGAGAAACAGAAACCCAGGGGAAGAGTACACATTGGGGGGGGGGGGTGAGATACTAATAACAACAAAAATGGAAAGGGACCAGGGAGTAATTATATCAGATGACCTTAAGGTTAGCAAGCAATGTGAGAAGGCAGTAAGGAGGACTGGGGGGATACTGGGATGCACAGGAAGAGGTATCAACATTAGAAAACAGGAAGTTGTTATCCCTCTGTACAGACAGTTGGTGAGACCCCATCTGGAGTACTGCATGCAGTTTTGGGGACCCCATCTCTGCAAAGACATAGACAGAGTGGAGGCTGTCCAGAGGAGGGCAACTAATATGGTGCAAGGTCTGCACCAGAAGACATATCAAGAGAGACTTAAGGAGCTTAATATGTACAGCACAACACCACAGGTCATAAATGTTTATTTTTATTTACATTATTGCACATGCAAAATCGGTAATAGACTAGGGGCCTGATTCACAAATTTTTAACTTTCTTAATCTGATTACACTGTTCTAAAACTAACAATTGGGTAAGACATTCTATAATTGCAAAAAGGCACTCCAGAATGTAGGTAATTATGGGATAATGGCACATTTTGGGTGCGTAAAGCACTTGGCTTCACCTCGTGCCCCACTTCCAAGGTGTGCTACTATCCCACAATAACACACACTCTGTCATGCCTTATTGCTTAAGTAGACTCCACCATATGCTAACTGCTTGAACAGAGCAATGAGCCAAGAAATCCCCAATTCTAAGCACCCTCTCCCCAATGCCACTGGGTTGTTTTGTGATCCTGAGCCCCTAGCTGCCTTTTCTGTTCTTTAATTCTCCCGACAGTAAAGTTGGGTAGCAGTAGGAATGTAGGAAAAATCTGTTAAAGATACAAACTATTTAATTGCTATTAATTAATTTAAGATAGTACTCTGGGTTTTATTATTGTAATGTAATGCCTTACAAAAATTTATTAAGATGAAAAAGTACCTCGATAAACGTAAGAATGTTTTGAGTGGAAATTCATATGCACAAGTGGCTTTTATATAGCTACAGGCCACAGCAGAAGAACTGAGCTTCAAACACAGAGATGGACAGATTATGCCCGTCTGTGCAAGAATGAAAGGGTTAAATCTTCAAGAAGAAAATATATGCAATTTAAATTCAGTTCATATACTTGTTTTTCTCTGTGCTAGCTCACCCAAGCTTCATCAAGAAAACATCAAAAGGATACATCAGCCTAAGCATCTTATAAATAGAGACCCTGACCGAAGCTTTCAAATAAGTGCTGTTTGGAAGCCACTTAGACAGGAACAACAGACTCAGTGACAGCAACAATTGGTCTGTCCTGCCTTTTTGCAAAATAAATATACCATTTCTCTGTTTTTGGCTCCATTGGCATTCAGAGCAGGGCAGTCTGCCACCTTGGTTGCTCAGCATAGGGCAAGCTGTATTTTGGGGCTGATTATGCCATCATGAGCATATTATTTTTACATCATCACCAACTCATGCTGCAGCAGCTTAGCTTCTCTTTGAATAAGTAAGCAAAGTCCCTTGTGTGATGAGCACTGCACAACAAGTAAAAAATTGCAAACTACTTAGTTTATTTTATAATTTTTGGCCAGGAGAAGCACACTGAGCTGAAATGCATTTCAAGGTGCATCCCAGGAGCACTGGGAGGGTGAATAAGTTGCTCAGCATCACACAGGATACAAGTGGCAGTTGTTGGTTTCAAACCCAGATCTGCTAAGTTTCCTGGTTCACAGCTTGGTGCTTTGACCTTCTAGGCTACATTACCTGTGCATGTACAGCATTACTAGTACATAACATGTTAGACATACAAAGGAAATTCAATAGAGTTATACCTACATGTTGTTACAGGACAGGGGTAAACCAGAAAAAGCTAATGACACCCCTAGGAGGGTTACCTAAATAAGCACAGAAGGCATTTATTTTGGGTACAAAAGAACTGTATGGGTGTAACCCCCCTTCCCCCACTACTTTACACAGTTAGCTACCCCTGGCATCCATAACTGGGCACATGGACTTGGAACACATTTAGAAATGGTGGATCACCCCTAGCTTTGGGAATGTATACCAGGACCGTTCTTCTAGAGATCAAGGGGTGGGGTGTACAAAAACAATTTAACCTATTTGGTATTTACAAAACCAGGTCCTGAGGAAAGAATGTTTTGCTAGGCTATGTTAGACCTAACTTCTGGAGGGGGTACCCAGTAATTCCACGCAGGAAGCAATGATGTAATGGTCCAGACCATAGCTGGAGTTCTTTAGTGTGACTTTACACCAAAAGATGTCCTCTAAAGCAAGATGGTCCCCCAAGGTTTACACATTGTGGAACAAGGAACTTGCAGAACAACAAATCAACTGTATCTGACAGAAACTCTTTGTATTCCCACCTCAGTAGGACATAGAACATCTTGGACTTGTACTCCCACATAGTGTAGGACATAGGACACTTTCACTTTGAAATCCCACATGTTGTAGGGCATTGAACATTTCTTCTAGTGGCATTGGCCACAACTGAGCACACATTTTGCTAAGAACTAGCACCATTCTTCATAACCAGAGAAGCAACTGTAACCCACTTCAGGGGGTAAAATTCTCTTCAGACATTGGATCTATGCCTAAAGTAACTGGGTGCCCTTACTGAACCTGCAGTCCTGAATTGGTTACTCCAGATGGGGGTCTGACCACCCTTTGCTCCCAAATCCATACCAAGCCATTCTTTCATAGTTACACATTAAACATTTGGAAATACACTTTGGAAAATGCTTATTGAATGAAACTTTGGCATCCAGCATTTGAATCACTACACTGGTAGTGGAAAAGCTAAAGTCCTGAACAATGTGATACAGTCATACCTCTGGACATCACACACTTCAGCCAACTTTAAATTAGAACAGTCTCACACTTCTGAATTCACAGAAAAGTTGTGCACGTCCCTTTTAGCCAGAGAACACAACAGCACAGGTACTTGCTTTTTGTAGGAAAAGTCAGATCCTACTCACTGTTACACATTTCAGGCAGCTTCAAACATCCTGGATCAAAAAAGGGATTGCTTCTTGGACCTAGCAGTCCTTTTCACCCCTCCAGGGATGAAAATCAGGAGATCCTGCTGTAGACAATGGTTTCTACCACTTCTCTTGGCAAACTGAAGAATACCAGGACTACAGTGAGAATGCAGGGCCTTCAACTCAGAGCCCTCAGCTGAGCAGTTCTCACTCCTCCAACTTCCAACTACTGGGTCCCACTGACTCTCGTCTCAACATTCTAAACTCCCTTCTCACAGCTGGCAGAGGCTTATGTTGCTGCGAGAGTTCTAAATGAGATTAACACTTCCATCTCAGCACAAGCCAAGTAAACAAAAGAGTGAGCAGGTGAAAACCCCATTTAACTAATTAATCGCCAGCTGCCTCTCCCTGCCTAGCGCTGTAACTGAGGGGATTCTAGTAACCCCAGGGACTGGGTGATTACATGGGCATTACACTTCTGACCTGCAGTAAACCAAAAATGGTGAGTAAACAGTTCAAGGAGTGCTTACATCTAGATGGAGGAGGGACATCCCTGTGCATGGTACAGTGTGCATACCAGGCCTTTGAAGGTACCCGTGGTTCAGTTGGAGTCACACAGAGAGACAGCCCAAAGGGTGAAACATCAAAAGGATGCCTTGATTGCCTGTGGAGCCCTTCAGCAGAGCAGATGGCAGCCTACAAGAGAGAATATGCAGTATACTGCCAGGGTACTGAACCCAAGCCATTAAAGGTATGAAACTACAGTGAATAATGAAGGTAAAGCATTTTGCTATCTAAAACAATAGGAGTGGTGTGGTCTAGTGGTTAGAGTACCAACTTAGGAACTGGGAGACTGCAGGTTCAAACCACACTAGTGAGGCTGGCCCACTGGTGTGGTGAACTGAGGCACTGGCTGCCTCGCTGCCTTCTGTGCCATGGTACCAGTTTCGGAAATGGATCAGGGTCACTGGGGGACTGGTTAGGAGAGGGAGGATTGAGCAGCGTAGGATAGATCTTCTATCTTGGGGAAGGGGACTCCACATCCCATGGTTCACATGCCACCTAGAACGATCTAGGAAGTAGAAATGTGGATAGTAAGGGAGGAGGACCTCACACTGGGGCATCTTCACAGATGCAGAACACACCATCATGTGGGCCCCAAAAGGAGAAACTGGAGGAATAACACCTCGACCACAGTATGGTGATGGCCCGGTCCCTTGCAGGCCCACACTTATGATGGGGCACCTATGGACAAATCCTGTGGCAACACCTCAGTGGAGCAGGTAAGTCCCAGGGATGTTGGGTGATGGGGCCAGGAAGACCGGTCCAGACTGGGGATGGTCAGAGTGACTTGGAAAGAAGCACGCTATGGGGGAAAAACAAACCCTGCTAGAGACAAATACTCACTGGATAGCTTAGGAGTGGATACGAAGGTGGTGAACTGGGTAAGAAACTGGTTAGGGGATAGGTAACAGAGGGTGGTGGTAAACAGAGTTCACTCTGAGGAAGGGAGAGTGACCAGTTGGGTGCCTAGGGAATCAGTGCTGGACTGATTGTCATTAAAGTCTTTATAAGTGACATTGCAGATGAGAAGTGAAGGTCTGTCTCTTTGAGGATGACGCCAAAATCTGAAACAGGGTGGACACTCCAGGAGGTGGTGGTGGAAAGGATGAGCACAGACCTGAGAAAATTTGAGGAGTGGTCAAGGGTATGGCATCTGGAGTTCAGTATGAAAAAATGCACAGTAATGCACTTAAGACACAGAAACCTGGGGTAGAGTACAAAATAGGAGGAGCATTACTGATGACCACCAAGCAGGAAAGAGACCTGGGGATAATATCAGATGACCTAAAGGTGGCTAGGCAGTGCAACAAGGCTGTTGGGAGGGCTAATTGAATACTGGGGGCATAAGGAGGGGTATCCCCAGCAGAAAGAGGGAGTTTGTACTGCCACTGTATAGATCACTAGTAAAACGTGGTACCGGGTCAACATGCCGTACTCTTAATAGCATATGACAGAAGCGCTAAACAGCAAAAGCGCGGTACATGACAGTGAGAGAGTGCAATACTGCTAATAGTTCTGTGCGAGGTACTGCACACTTTCACTGCCCCAGGCAGAGTATGAGACCTCTGTTGGGATGGGCTTCCACTAAGCAACTGCAGTGGCTCGACGAGATGAGTCACTGGCAGCAAAGGACGGAAGCAGAGTGTTTGGGACCAGGTTCAATTCCTGGTCCCAGATGTATGGATATTTTATTTCTTTTTACACTGTGTGCGATATTTATTTTAACCCGCCCCTGTGTTAGTAATCCTAGTTGGGGGGGTTCCGAGGTGCAGCCCCCCCATAACTGGGGATGGTGGGGGGGGCCAAAGACTCAAGCTGCATGTATTAAATCGCATTGTATTGGCAGCGCGCTTTATGCATGCGGCATAATGTCTTGTGACATTATGACCCTGTGCCGTATGACATCACCTAGATAACTGTGTTCACTTCTGGAGACCACATCTCTGGAAGGACATAGACAGTGTGGAGGCAGTCCAGAGGAGGGCAACTAAAATGGTGCAGGGTCTTCATCAGAAGCCTTACAAGGAGAGACTTAAGAACCTAAATATGTACACCCTGGAAGACAGGAGGGCGAGGGGGATATGATAGAGAGGGATATTTAAATACCTCATGGGGTAAATGAGGCACAGGAGGGAAGTATTTTTCAGAAAAAAAGGTGCTCAAGGACAAGGGGGCATGATAAGAAGCTGGAGGGGGTAGATTCAGGAGAGATATGAGGAGTACTTCTTTATAGAAAGAGTGGTGGATTCCTGGGACAGTCTTCCAGCTACTGCTGACACTTGAGCCTCAAATGTCAGCCCCTCATCCACAATGACCCACAGATTTTTCACCTTCATGGTGGCCAAAAGACCAGAGTAGCCAAACTGCAGCCCAGTCTCCCTCTCAGTAGCTGCCACTCCTCCCCTTCAACCTGACTGAGTCACCAGTTCTTCAGTCTTATTAGGGCTGAGTCGTAAGCAGCTTGATGACATCCAGTCTTGGATCTCAGCCAGGCACATATTGAGTCCATCGACCGAACCTGGCATCTCAGATGCAAAAGACAGAGCTGGGTATCATCTCCATAACAGTGGAACCCAGCTTTTACTGTCTCATGATCCTTTCCAGGGTCAGCATATACACTGTGAACAGTATGTCTGAAAGGACCGACCCCTGGGACACACCACGGGGAAAGACCACTGGGGAGAAACAAAACCTTCCCATCATCACCCTATGAGTCCTTTTAGTGAGATAGGACATGAACCAGCAGATGACTTTTTCAGTGAGCTCTACATGCTCCCCCAAGCCAGTCCAACAACAACCCATGGTCAACGGTATCAAAAGCTAAAGAGAGATCAAGGAGAATGAAAACTGACCACTCTCCCATCTCTCTCCCTGAGCAGGTCATTGTGCATCCTGACCAGTGCAGATTGTGTGCTATGACCTGACCTAAAACCAGACTGGAGAGGCTCATAGGTATCCAAGGCAGTGAGGTGTGCCTTGAGCTGTTGCACAACCACTTCCTTAATAACCTTCCCCCAAAAAGGGTTGGTTAGAGACTGGGCAATAATTTGCCAAGACGTCCAGGTCCAAGGATGGCTTTTTCAGGAGAGGCTTCACCAGTACAGCTTTCAATGCCACTGGGATGACGGCCTCCGAAAGGGAGGACTGGGCACTCTCCAAGAAAACTGGGTCCAGCTGCCCAGTGCAACTAATTAGTAGTTGCATCAGACATGGATCCAGCTTACAAAACATTGGCCTCAGCTTCAAGATCACCTCCCTAACCTCTTCCACTGTAGCCAATCTGAACTCTTCCCGTGACCACTGAATGCATCTGAAACACATAGGTCTGCCCTGCTGGACTGTGATGGCCCAGTTGACAAGATCCCAGCCAGAATTGAGGACACACTGTCTGAGAAAAATTGAGTAAACTTCTTGCATTTAGTGAGTGAAAAACACCTCCAAATGCTCCAGACAATATGGATGTAGAAGCCTGTCTACAGTCCAAAAAAGATGAGTCAGCCAATTTCTCCAAGTAACAAGCTCCCTTGACAGAAAACCTCCCTTTTTGGTGGTAATTGCCCTTTGGTACTCACCAGAGTAAGCAACCAAAGCCAATTTGTCCTCTGAGGTCCTGGATCTCCTCATACAATGCTCCGGCCTCTGCCCCATTGTCTTCATCTCCCTCAGCTTATTGTCAAACCATAGTGAGTCAAGGCATGAAACCAATGGGCCTACATGCCTAGGTACCACAAGATCAAAAGCACCTCTGATGGCCCTATTATAGGTCACCACAGCTTCCTATGACCTCATGGCGCATTCTACTATCATACTTGATGTGTCCAACACTGCCAAGAGGGATATATGAGGAAAGACTGAAATTCTAAAGACCGACAGTTGACAGCCCAACACCAAAAATCCTGACAGTGGGATTTTTTTTTCACATTTCAGGGGGCTTTGTTCCCCGCAACCCCTTAATTTTTATAACAAACTCTGGGGGGCATAATCTCACTGTTAGGATTTTTGATTTCGGGCTTCTGGCATTGGGCTTTCAACTGTCGGTATTTAGAGTTTCAGTCTTATAAAATTTATACTGCCAAGTGTCCCTCCAGCTGAAGCCCATGTACAGGAATGTACTGGACCATCTCCACAGGGGTGAACTTCTAGAGGGGGGCCCTGAAAGATAACTCACTGGATCAGTCTGGAGGTCAGTGATCTTGAGCCCCAGACAGAATCCCAAATCCAAGGCATGGCCATGTACATGAGTCACAGAAGTAACAGCTTGTGCAAGGCCTAGGGATTACATGCCCCCAAAGGAATTCTTGACCGAATTGTGAGAGTTCATCGTTCAAGCACTAAAATCACATAGAATAAGCCAACTGGGTGATTCCAATATTCTGTCAGCCACAAAGCTGGCAATTTCCTGCAGGAACTCCTCCTCATGCCCCAGAGGCTGATATACAAGAAGGATCTTACAAGCTGCATCCAGACCCTGCATGCAACCACATGTTCAAACAAAGCATTCCCAACTAGATGCAGCACCAGGTTTAGTTCACATCTAAAACAGATGGTCACCCCCTTGTGGTCCATCGTTGGGCAATGCATCCCTGAGAATCCAGCTGGAATAACTGACTCCAGTACTGGGCCAGGGTCATCACCAAGCCAGGTCTCTGTGATGCAAGCTAGATAGACTGAGGAATGAGAAATAAAATCCACTATAATAGCGGTCTTATTCCACATCATAGGAATATAGAAACAGATTTTGTTGGCAGAAAAGGACCTTTGGTCCCATCCTGTCTGCCCCTTGTTGCTGCCTATATCACCACCACTAACCCTAGTTGGTCACAGGTATCACTCCTTCCCCCCTGTTCTACTTAATATGCTGCAGTGCCTATCCCATGCTTACTTGAAGCTCTCCACAGTCTTTGTCCTCACTACCTCTTCTGGCACCACCCTTTCTGTGAGTTATTTTTGCACATCTCACCTAAACTTCCCCACTTTAACTTCATTGCATGTCCCTTTGTTCTAGTGCCTTCCGTTCTCTGAAACAGACCCTCCACTTGCACCTTGTTCACTCCTGTGAGGTACTTGTTGGTTTCAGTCATATCCCTTCTCTCTCGCCTCTCTTTCAGTCAATACATACTGAGTTTTTGTAGCCTTTCCGTGTATGGCTTCTCATGCAACCCCGCCACCATTTTTGTTGTCCTCCTCTGTAAAGCCTCCACTGTTTCAATGTCTTTGCAGAGGAGTAGCCACAGTACTAGACAAAGTACTCCAGGTAGGGCCTCACCAGTAAGTGATACAGAGAAGCACCACCTCTATCCTCCTGCTAGAAATCCCTCTCCCAATACACCCGAGCATCCTGCTTGCCTTTCACACTGCTTTAACAAACTGCCTAGCCACCTTGAGGTCATCAGATATGATGAACCCTATGTCTGTTTCTTGCTTGGTGACTGTAAGCTCTACTCCCCCATCTTATACACAGCCCCTGGATTCCACAGCCCTAAGTGCATAACCTTGCATGTTTTGGCACTGAAACCCAGCTACCATCCCCTAGGCCATTCCTCTAGATTCCTCAGATCCCTTTGCATTCTCCCCACCTCTTCCTGAGTGTCAACTGTGTTGCCAAGTTTTGTATATTCTGCAAAGAGACACACCTTTCCTTCAAGTTCATCTACAATTATGTTTATGAAGGACATTGACGAGAAATGGTCCCAGCAAAAAACCTTCGCACTCCACTAGTCACTCTCTTATCACCTGAGTGGCTTCCATTTACCACCACCCTTTCCCTCCTATCCCTTAACCAGTTTGATAGCCAGCTTGTCACTTTTTTCCTCCACCCCAGGTGGGTGGGTGTCAGCAAGGCCAAGCACATATTTCTGGATGCTTACCCCAGTCAGTGACTCTCTCATCCATTGCTAACCTTTCTTTGCACTCCCCTCACTCAGATACCCTCACATCTTTAACACTGTTGCCAACATAGTGCCCCCAGCTGCAACTAAAACAATTAAAATTAATTTCTGCAGGGTGGAGCCCACAATATGTGTATTACCTACTCAGGTGTATCTGGAATTGTCATGCCTATCTTTGCACAATCCCTTATCAATTGTTGTTACATTTCCCTGAATTCTGTTCTGTATGTTAATTTGTTGAACTTAGTACTTTACTGTATAGAATGACCCTATGACTTCAAATCTTGTATGTTACCTCCAACACTATTTGACAGCATTTTGTTTTTGTCTAGTTTGTCTATTATGTACTGAACCTTGTTTTTCATTGAACATTTGTTTTACCTCATTCCTTGCTGTTTCTCTGTTGTATTCTCCCAGGGCGTGCTTGAAAATAGGCAACTGTTATTGTCTAATGTACCCACCTGGTAAATAAAAACAAAATAAAAAAATACCTCTAATAGAATAATATATATTTATATTTTATTTGTTTTCCCAGCACAAGGATTCATTGAGTGATGCTGATTTACAAGGAGGCCCTGGTTAGCACAACCAAAGTTACAGCAGTAAATACATTGCAGTATATATGGTACATAATTGTCACAAATATAGGATTGTGACAGATGCACAGCCCAAAAGATGCAAAAGTACAGATAATGCAAAATTCATGCACACAAGGCAGATAGATGGTCAACAGTGCTGAGAAAGTAAACATGATGCCACTATAATATTGCAACCATATTCATACAATAATCATAGCCCTAATTGAGGAATTCACAATGACTTGACTGAAAATACAAAATATAATACGCATTTTAAAAACAAGAGCTTACTTGTTTTCATTGAGCTGATGGTGGACTCTTTAGCCTTGAGTGACCTGACATTTCCCAGAAACATATTTGTGACCTTATTAAATATTCTTTTGCAACTTTTCCATACCCAGGGACACCACTAGACTGAGTAGGTAGGTAACTGAGGGGCCTGCCTCTTCTACACGTCCTCTTCCAGTAGTGCTGCATGGGGAGTGGAGGCTCAATAGAGAAAGATTAAGGAGGGTATAGCCAGGCAACTGCATGCTGTTTGAAGGAAGTGAGCAAGGGAAAAAATAAGAGGAAGAGGCCTATGGTTCTCTAAGAAGGTGGCAAAGACAGTGAAGGTGAAGAAAACAGTATTTAGAAAGTACAAGAAGATGCAGAAGGATGAAGATGTAGAGTCACATCTGGCAAAACAAAGAGAGGCAGAAACGAGGCTGAGGACACCTAAAGCACTAACAGAGGAGAAAATAGTTAAGGAGGTCAAAAAAAGGGGACAAGAGCTTCTTAAGGTTTGTGGGAGAGGGATAGTGAGAATCAGAAGGTGAGGGTACTGAACAGAGGAAGATCAAAAGACAGTGGCAATGCTAAATTATTACTTCTGTTCAGTCTTCACAGTAGAGGGTGGGGAAGGGTGTGCGTCAGCATGTTGCAGTAAGCATCAGGGAGAGGGGGGAGTGGACACAAGTCCATTATTGGTGGAGAGGGTCCAGAAGATATTGAAAGTCTTAAAGGAGAACAATGTGATCAGACCACATGGGATTCATTCAAGGATCCTAAAATAAATGAGCACAGTGCTGGCCACCCCTCTTGCAGTACTTTTTAACACCTCAGTAGAGATGGAGGAAGATCTGACTGGAGGAGTGCAGATGTGGTCCCTTGCACAAAAGCAGCAGTAGGGCAGATACTAACAACTACAGGCCAGTCAGTCTCATGTCAGTGGTGGGGAAGTTAAAGGAGACACTACTGAAAGAGAGGTTCATGGAGCACCTGAAGGCAAAAGGCCCGCAGGACCAGTGGCAGCAAGGTTTCACAGTGGGGAGGTCATGTCAAACTAATCTCATAGATTTCTTTGACTGGGTTACCAGGGAGGCAGATTAAGAGAGAGCAGTGGATATGGCCTATCTGAACTTCAGTAAGGCTTTCTACACTGTGCTGCGCAGGAGGCTAATTAATAAACTAAGCATACAGAACAGAATTCAGGGAAATGTAACAACAATTGATAAGGGATTGTGCAAAGATAGGCATGACAATTCCAGATACACCTGAGTAGGTAATACACATATTGTGGGCTCCACCCTGCAGAAATTAATTTTAATTGTTTTAGTTGCAGCCGGGGGCGCTATGTTGGCAACAGTGTTAAAGATGTGAGGGCATCTGAGTGAGGGGAGTGCAAAGAAAGGTTGGCAATGGATGAGAGAGTCACTGACTGGGGTAAGCATCCAGAAATATGTGCTTGGCCTTGCTGACACCCACTGAAGAGAACGCTGGGCCCAGAAAGGGGTAGTTAATGACAGATAAAGGGTTAGTGGGATCCGATTCCAAAACAATGTTTTTTTTACGGTTCTCTCAGAGATGGTTTCAGCAGCTGTAGCGAACACTTTCCTGCTTGCAAAGGATATTAAGAGATGTCAGGAAAAGAGATTTGCATAAATAGTGAATAGTTGCACTTATGGAAGAGACAAGCTAAGTCAACGTACGCAAGGGATAGGCTACACCAGAGTGGGGAGGGGAAGGAGGTATTAAAGCAAAAACTGGGGATGTAGATTGTGACAAAGGTGGATTTAAACTAGATGGGGGGGTGGCAAGTGGACAGCAGGTAGGCAGGGATCCGATAGAGTGGAGTCACAGCCCACCCCCCCAGGCTAGCAGGGAAGGACTCGGGTGGCCAAAAAGGGAGGAAGCAGAAGGGAGGAGATTGAGTGCAATGATGAGAAGGTGGCAGGATGGAGGGTGGTCTCACTGAATGTGAGAAGCTTAGGGAACAAATTACAGAGGCAACAGAAGCCTGCATAAAGACACAAAATAAGAAGAGCAGTGCAAGGAAACCATGCTGGTTGAACAGTGAGGTAGTGAAGGTGGTGAGGGCTAAACAAGAGGTGCACCAGAGGTACAGGAGGATGGGGAAGGAAGGGGACAGGGAGGAGTATGCAAGATAGTCCATGGAGGTGACCAGAAAAGTGAGAGAAGCCAAGGCCCAGAGTAAACTAAGATTAGTGCAAGGAATTAATGGGGGGCATTTTCAGATATACCGGGAGAAAAGGAAGTGCAAAGAGACAATAATGAGGATAAAAAGGTGGGGAGTTGTTGGAAAAGGGAGGAACAGGCAGAAGCACTGAATGAATACTTTTGCTCAGTGTTCATGGAAGAAAAGGGGGACTGCTACCACCATGGGCTGGGAGGTGGGATGGGGGAGGAGGCGACAGTTGGAAGGATTGAGGTAGGTAGAGTCCTAGAGGGACTGAGGGTACTGAGGGTAGACAAGGCACCAGGGCCGGATGGTATCCACCCCAGGGTGCTAAGGGAGATGGCGGAGGTGTTGGTGGAGTGCCTGGTGGATCTGTACAGCATCTCACTGGAGTTGGGATGTGTGCCACTGGACTGAAGGATAGCACATGTAGTACCATTACATAAGAGTGGACCAAGGGATGAACCTGGTCATTATCGCCCGGTAAGTCTCATCTCCATAGTGTGCAAACTCATGGAAACAATACTAAAGGAAAGACTGGTGTCATACCTGGAGGACAACAACCTCCAGGATGTGAGACAGCATGGGATCATTTTGGGGAAGTCTTGTCAAACCAACCTGATACATTATTATGACTGGGAGACAGTTGAGTTGCATAAGGGTAATGTGGTGGATGTTCTTTACTTGGACTTCAGCAAGGCCTTCTATTTGGTGCCTCATGGGCAGCTTGGGGGGAAGCTAACTGGTGTAGAGGTAGGGGCAAAAATGATGAACTGGATTACAGACTGGTTGAGTGGGAGGCTGCAACGGGTGGTGGTGAGGGGGAGCTCTCAACTCCAAGGCTGGTGACGAGTGGGGTGCCATAGGGCTCTGTGCTGGGACCAGTATTATTTGGGCTCTTCATATCAGACATTGCATACATGGTGGTGAGCAAGGTAAGTCTGTTTGCAGATGATACCAAAATTGGAGCAGTGGTGGATGGAGAGGAGGGATTGAAGCAGTTGCAGAGGGACCCACGCAACCTAGAGGAGTGGTCAGAGAGGTGGCAGCTGGGGTTTAATGCAAAGAAGTGAAGGTTATGCACTTTGGGGTGAAGAACCGAAGGAGGGAATACTGGCTGGGGGGGGGGGGTAAGCATGGGATCACTGAGGAGGAGAAGGATGTAGGGGTAATGGTAACAGGAACTATGAACAACACTGCCCAGTACAGGAGAATGGCTGAAAAAGTGAACAAAATGCTGGGGTGCATTGTGAGGGGGTTTTATCCAGGCAAAGAGAGGTGATCTTTCCCCTCTACAGGTCACTGGTAAGGCTGCACTTGAAGTATTGTGTGCAGTTTTGGAGGCCATACCTGAAGCATGATATCAGGCTACTGGAGGGGGTGCAGAGGAGGGCAACAAAGATGATATATAGAATGGAAGGGAGAGACTATGAGAGCAGGCTGGGAGCTCTGATTATGTACACCCTGGAGGATAGAAGGGAGAGGGGTAACATGATAAAGATATTCAAGTATCTGAGGGGAATCAACAAGGATGGGGCAGATGGAGTCTTTAGGCTAAGGAGGGGGAGGGACACCAGGGGGCAAGGGCTAAGAATAGAGGGGGAAGATTTAGGAGGGAAATGAGGAGACACTATTTCACGGAGAGGGTGGTAGCAAAATGGAATGCACTACCAGAATGGGTGGTATCATGTAAATCTGTGAACAGCTTTAAAAGGGCATGGGACATGGATCAGGGGAGAGTGAGGGTGGGGGAGGTGGGAGATGGCAGTGGGATTACAAAGGGAGGGGTGGGGCAGCTGCAAACTAGGGGTGCTAGCTGCACACTCGAGCAGACTTAGATAGACCAGGTGGTCTGTTTCTGCTAGCACATTTGTATGATCATATGTAATAGTACTAAAGGTGCCAAACAATGTCTGTATGAAATAATTTTGTGGCTAGAAGTCAGTAAGTAAAACATTTTATTTTTATACAGGAGTTACATACTCGGGCCGAAGCCTATTTTTAGATGAATCCTATTTCATACAGTACATGCAAATATACTATTCCTTGCAAACATACAAAATAGAAATATAAAAATATTAAAGTTTGTGTCTATTCTTAACAATTCTACATCAATATTTAAGTTTATAACAAAAAAAAATGTTCTTACAAAAGAAAGAAGGCTGAAAGGCTTAACCTGGCAATGAAAAAGGAATTGACTTGGGGGACGAGGTCTGAGACACATGATCTATCAATTGCAGTAAGAAAGAAAATGATGTTCTACTCTAGGAATCAAATCCAGGCCCCTACTTCTACTGCTCTACCGCTGTAGAAAGTTTCCAAAGCAGCAAATGCAGTCTGCGGCAAAGGGCATTTCAAGTAATGTTTCTAAATTTGCATTTAAACTTCAAAGCATCAGCTGGAAATTTTCCAGTTATTAACAATTTAGAATGTCAAACCTTGCTGAAAGTTCATCACTAACATTAGCAGTGCCATCCAACAATTTCTCTTGTGCTGCATACATTGTAGTAAGAAAGGGAAAAAAGTTCCACTTTGGGATCAAAGTCAGGCCCCTATTCTCTATTACTTTGTAGCATGTAACTCTACCTCTCTACTAAGTTTTCTATACAGGAGATGCATGCTGTGGCAAAGGACGTCCAACAGTGAGTGCCTACCCAGCCCTTCACAGCAGAGGTGGATGTTAATAATTAACAGTCTGTCTATTTGATGTAGTGTTTCCCAAACTGCATTTAAACCTCAAATTCTGAGCCAGAACTTTTCAAGTAATCAGCAACATACTGTAGATTGTCAAACCTTGCTGAAAGTATGTCACTATCATCGGAAATGCCATCTAACAATTTTTCTCATACTACATAAATTATAGTGTGAAAGAAAAAAGTTCCACTTTGGGGATCAAATACAGACCCCCTACCTACAACTGCTTGGTATCCTGTAGGTCTACCACTGTACTAAGCTTCCTATACAAGTGATGCATGCTGTGGCAAAGGACGCCCAACAGTTAGTGAAAACACTGCCCCGTACAGAGTTGCAGTGAATTTTCATAATGAAGAGTCTGTCTAGTTCAAGTAATGTTTCCCAAGTTGTATTAAAACCTCAGAGTCTGAGCTGGAATTGTCCAAGTTATCAGCAATCTAGAATGTCAAACCTTGCTGAAAGTCTATCACTAACATCAGCAATGACATATAACAATCTCTCATACTAGATAAAGTGTAGTGAGAAAGAAAAAAAAATTTCCACTCTGGGGATCAAACCCAGGCCCTTACAGCTTGACAGTCTGTAGCTCTAGTGTTGTACTAAACACCCTATACAGGAGATGCATGCTGTGGCAAAGGACATCTAACAGTGAGTGTAGACCTTCCCACACAGCTGTAGTAGATTTTCATAATTAACTGTCTATCTGTTTGAAGTAATGTTTTCCATGTTGTATGTAGACCTCCGTGTCCGAGCTGAAACTTTAAGTTTTCAGCAATGCAGAACTTCAAACCTCGCTAAAAGTATATTACTAACAGCAACTATTTCTAACATCAGCAATAGCTTCAACCTCTTTCTCTCATACTACATAAATTGTGGTGAGAAAGAAAAAAGTTCTTCTCTGGGGACTGAACTGAAGCCCCCTACCCTCTACCGCTTGGTGGTTCCACCCTTGGAATGTGCCAGCATTAGGGCGCTGAGTCATTAGGGCCCCAATCAGAAATGTCACTGACCACTGTTTTTGTGGGGGGGGGGGCTGCACCCCTGCCCCCACCCTCCCTAACTATAGATTCCAACTCTGGAGGGGGTGAACCTCAGGGAGGTGGCAGTGAATTCTGATTTTGTCACCCTAATGATTCGGCGCCCTAATACCGGTGCCCTGAAGCACTGTAGTGCTGCTTGGTAGCTTATAGTTCTACTGCAGTACTAAGCTTCATAGACAAGAGAAGCATGCTGTGGCAATGGAAATTCAGCAGTAAGTGCAGACTCCCCCTCACAGCTGCAGTAGATGTTTGTAATTAGCAGTCTGTCTATTTAAAGGAGTGTTTCCCAAGTTGTACTTAAATCTGAAAGTCTTAGCTGGAACTTTTCAGATTATCAAAATCATAGGACTTCAAAGCTAGCTGAAAGTATGTCACTATCATCAGCAATGACATCTAACAATGTCTCTCATACTACATTAATTGTAGTGAAAAAAAAAATACTCCAGTCTGGGGATCAAAACCCAGGCTGCCTACCTTCTACTACTTTGTAGTCTGTAACTCTTCCACTGTACTAAACATCTTATACTAGAGATGCACGTTGTGGCAAAGAACTAGAGATGAGTGAACTGACTCTGGTGCAGTTCCAAACCCCACAGACCTTGCAGACTTGGCTCTGACTGGGAAAAGTTAGCCTTTTGTGGCTCAACCTGAATTGCTGAGTTGGCCTGGTTTGGAAGCATGGTCCGGTCTGGAATAACACTCGCATCACCACTACTGCATGAAAAAGGCAGCACATGGTGAAGAAAGGTTCATAAAAGTTTCCAGATTTCTGATGAATACTACTGAGTCTCTGGACCATCTAATGACCAACAAAGGCAAACACTCCTAATCTTGGGGCACTGAAGGGAGCCAACCAATGAGGTCCTTGTTCTGTAATTGACTCATGTTCTAGCCAATCCTCTGTGTCAGCTGCCACAGGACATCCCTAGGAAACATTGTATCAAGCACATTTGGGGCTTTGCATTCGATAGAGACAGTTATGTGTATGTGTCTGCAGAGAGATTAAAAAAAAGGTAAAAACATTTTTAATTTTGTTAAAGAGGAAGAGGGAGACAGGGAAAATAGAGAGACCAACAAATTCAACATAGATACATAGATACATAGACAGTGTCGGCAGATAAGGGCCTATGGCCCACCAGTCTGCCCATTTGAGCTTGTAAGTTCAGTTTATGTTTTCCTAGAAGTCTGTTGCCCCTTACCCCTGACCTCCAGAATTCCTTTATGTCTATCCCATGCATTCTTAAATCCTGTGATTGTTTCAGCCCCCACCACTTCCCCTGGCAGGGTGTTCCACTTGTCCACCACCCATTCTGTGAAGAAATTCTTCCTCATTTTCTCTGAATCGCCCTCCTCCAACTTCATCCCATGCCCTCTAGTCCTGTAACATCTTTTTGCTTAAAAATAGTGTATTCCTGCACGCTGTTCCTCCCTGTAAGATACTTGTATGTCTCTATCATATCCCCTCTCTCCCATCTCTCCTCCAGGGAGTACATGTTCAGTTCCTTCAACCTGTCCTCATAGGACTTGTGATGTAATCCATGTACCATCTTAGTTGTCCTCCTCTGAACCTTCTCTGCCCTGTCTATGTCCTTACGTAGGTAAGGGTCTCCAGAACTGTACACTGTACTCCAGGTGGGGCCTCACTAGTGTCTTGTATAGAGGAATTATGACCTCCCTTTTCTTGCTGGTGATGCCCCTGCCTATGCATCCCAGCATCCTATTTGCTTTACCTGCTGCCTTGTCACACTGTTCCCTACCTTGAGGTCATCAGAGATGATAACCCCAAGATCCCTTTCCTGCTTGGTGCATGCTACTGTATATCCTCACCCCCAACTGATATATTGTGCCAGGGTTTTTGTGCCCCATATGCATTATCTTGCACTTCTTTGCATTGGATTTCAACTGCCAAACCCCTGACCATTCTTCAAGTTTCTGCAGGTCCCTTCTCATTCTGTCTACACCCTCTGGTGTGTCTACTCTGTTACAGAGCTTTATGTCATCAGCAAACAGTGAAATTCTGCCTTCTAGGTCCTGCGCAATGTCACTGATGAAGATGTTGAATAGGACCGGTCCCAGCACTGATCCCTGTGGTACCCCACTGGTCACTCTTCCCTTTGTGGAGTGACAGCCATTTACCTCCACCCTCTGTGTCCTGCCACCCAGCCAGTTACCTACTCACCACACTACTGTCCTGCCCACACCCATATTCCCCAGTTTGTGTAATAGTCTTCTATGTGGCACAGTGTCAAAGGCCTTGCTGAAGTCCAGATAGGCCATGTCCACTGCCCTCCCCTGATCCACCTCCCTAGTCACCCAGTCAAAAAATTCAACGAGGTTGGTCTAACTTGACCTCCCCTTGGTGAAACCATGCTGCCTTGGGTCCTGTAGTCCATTGACAACCAGATGTTCCACCAATCTCTCCTTAAGTAGTGCTTCCATGATCTTACCCACTACCGAGATGAGGCTGACTGGTCTGTAGTTCCCCGCTTCCTCTTTGTTCCCACTTTTGTATAAGGGGACTACATCTGCTGTCCTCCAGTCTTTGGGTACCTCCCCTGTTTCCAGCGATCGGCTAAACAGGATAGCCAGAGGTTCAGCCACCACCTCTCTTAGTTCTTTAAGGACCCTGGGGTGCACCCCATCTGGCCCCATTGCTTTATCAACTCTTATTACTTCCAGTTCCTTCAGGAGCCTTTCTCGTGTAGAGACTTGTATCCATTTCTGCACCATTCTCACCCCTTGTGCTGCCTTCAGACCCATTATCCTCCTCTTCCTCAGTAAAGACTGAGCAGAAATACCTGTTCAATATGTCAGCTTTACTGTTGTCATCCTCCATGCGGCCCCCATCCTTCCCCTTCAGTCTCACTATCCCTCCCTTTGCCTTTCTTTTTTCACTTATGTACCTGTAAAAGGTTTTGTCCCCTCTACCCACTGATTTTGCACTGTGTTCTTCTGTCTGAGCTTTGTCTTCCCTTATTGACCTCCATGCCTCCCTTTGCTTCTCCTGGTACTTCTCCCTATCCCCCATCTGCCTGTGTCTTTTTGTATTGCCTGAATGCAATCTTTTTGGCTTTCACTTTCTTTGCTACCTCTTTGGAAAACCATAATGGTCTCCTCTTCCTTTTCCTCTTGCTAACCTGCTTAATGCATAATTCTGTTGCTCTTGTAATCCTCCCCATTTTAAATACTGCCCACTGTTCCTCAACCCTTGATTCCTGCCCCATTCCCCTTAATGCTTCTTTCAAGTATCTCCCCATTTTCCAAAAGTCTACCCCCCTAAAATCCAGGATACATGTTTTTGTGTGGTTTGGTTCTGCTCTTTCTGTGATTTCAAACCACAATGACTGGTGGTCACTGTTCCCCAGGTGCTACCCACTGTTATCCCCATCACACTGTCCCTGTTTGTGAGACAAGGTCCAGTATTGCCTTCTGCAGAGTTGGTTCCATGACCAGTTGCTTGAGGAAGGCACCCTGAAGGAAGTCTAGGATAAATCTGCTCCTAGTTGATGCTGCTGCTGGGATGCTCCAGTCCACGTCTGGAATATTGAAATCTCCAACCAGTACTACTTCACCCTTGTCTGCCATCCTTTGGATGGCTAGCATCAGCTCTCTATCTGTTTCTTCCTCCTGGGCTGGTGGTCTATAGACAACACCTGTGCGGATGGCTGGCCCCATTTTCCTTTCCAGCTTAACCCACAGTATCTCTCCCCCATTTTGTTCGTCCTGGATCTCTGTGGCCCTTATGTCATTTTTCACATACAGTTCCACTCGTCCTCCCTTCCTATCTGCCCTGTCTCTTCTGAATATGTCGTAGCCAGGTATGGCCATCTCCCAGTCATGGTTATCATTACACCAGGTTTCAGTGATGGCCACAATGTCCAGGTCTGACTGCACCATGACAGCCTCCAGATTTTCCATCTTGTTGCTAAGGCTCCTGGCATTGGCACACATGGCTTTCCATGATTTGACCTCCCTAGACTGTTTTGCTGTTCTACTCCAGCCCCTTTCTTGGTTGTCCTTCATCCCTGATTCTCCTTGCTGTCTGCCCTTCTGCTGAATTTTGCCCCTTTTCTGCCTATCCACCTCTTGGGTGCTAATCTCCATCTTTTGCACACTGATTTGTAGAGATGGCCACTCCTCCGGTTCACTGGTTCCATTGCTAGTTGTGGGGGGTAAGCAAGTAGGTGCCTTCCTTGCTGGCCTGCCACCCCTCTTTGCTAGTTTAAATGCTTGTCAATGTAGCATTTAAACTTATCATTGAGTGCTTGGATTCCCCTCCAGGATGGATGCAGTCCATCATGCTTGAACAAACCTCCATCCCTCCAGATGGGTCCTCAGTCACCAATGAATCTAAACCCTTCCTCACAGCACCAGTTCTTCAACCATGAGTTAGAGTTCCTGGTGCATGCACCCGTATGTTCTTCCTTACCTCTCGCAGGTAGTACTTCTGAGAAAGTGACAGAAGTAGCTACTTGCTTGAGACCCCTCCCCAATTTCCTAAACTCTTCCTGAACTTCCTTTGGCTCCCCATTTGCCAGGTCATTAGAACCTAGGTGGATAATGACATCCAGCTCACCCTTCTGTCTTACCTTCCCAGTGATCCCCAGGATTTTCCTTCCATCCCTCCATGCCGTGGCACCTGGTAGGCACCTCACTTCCCTGTCCTCCCCCTCCTGTGTTCCTAGCTGGATCCCTCTTATGATGGAGTCCCCCACCAGGATTCGCTTTCTCCTCCTCTGGGGTCCACTGCTTTCCCCACTGAGGTCACCTCCTTGGCTAACCTCTACATCCTTTCCTTCCACTTCTCTGGTTACCTCTATTTGGTTGTCCCAGTTTGCCAGTGTGGCATATGAGTTCTTGAGTGGAACAGGATCTGGGATGTGCCTCTGCCTGACTGCTCTAACCATCCCTGAGCCCACTGTCATCCAAGTGCTCATCGTTCTCGGCATCCTTTGAGGCAGTTGGATTGGACTGGGTGGTCTCTGGATAGGGGTGATGATACTCCTGACCCAGTTTACTTCTGCTCTGAATCTGGCTACCTCATCCCACAGTCCAGAGAGATGCATGCAGATAGGGTAGCACCTCAGTGTCCAGAAGGTCTGCCTGAATATGGCTGCCCCACAGCCACTGCATTGCACCACTCCCCACATTATACTGCAATTATACTACTATTCCACTACTTGTCTGCTACTGAAGCTCTCCTAGTTCCCTTTTTATTAATTTACTGTCCTAAAAATTCTACCACTGATCCTCAGATACTTTTCTTTTAAAAAAAAAAGAAAATAAACCAATAAATAAATAAATGAGTCAAAACACTTGTCATGCTGAGGGTGGGCATCTTCCCTCTTATGCCCCTCCTACTCCACACCCCTTACTATCCCTCTGTGTTTAGCTTCTGTCAATCAGATTTAACTGGGCATATAATTAAGAGCTGGGAAGGGAATTTGCAACAATTAAAGACTGCAAAGAAATACACCACCACTATGTTTTAAATTTTCAACAGCCCAAAAACAATTCTAAGTAAAGACAGCAAGGAAATTACAGTGTCACTAAAAGCCCACAATCTAAGCTTAAAAGAAAAATAGCAATTACCAGTTACTGTAAAGCACTGAATTGAATATGTTTCCTTCCCCTTCCGGCTTCTTCTGAGAAAACAAAACTCACTTGCTACCTCAACTCTGACTAAGCCCCACCTCCAGTTATCATGTAGCTGAGGTGAGAGGCCAGACACTTAACACCCCTAACCCAAACTACAGGACAAGTCAGACAAGCCAAGACTAAATTTGCAGCAATTAAAGACAGCAAATAAATACACAGATTGGTAGGGTTAATAACTTTCAGAGGGTTTTTTGAATAAACTACACCATATTGGAACCTTCTGCACCTTCTGGGATTCCAGAGATCCTTAGAGTGCAGGCCTTGTAGTAGACTGCAGAATAGTCTGTAAAAATTGTTTTTTCTTTCTCATTAGAAAGAGAGAGAGTGGGAACTTCCAGTGACATCATGCTCCTGTCAGCAGTTTGAAACAGGAGACGTCGTCGAGACCAACTTTTAAAACCTCTTCAAAAACAGCTGATTTCCCGAGATACAAGATAGAAACACATCCGGAGGTAGAACAATGCCCAAAAAGAATGAAAAACTGAAAAAACAGACTACCATACCTTCCAGATGATAAGGGATTGCTGGAGGATGGATTGGGGAGCGAGGGCTCACATGCCTCATCTGGCTCCCACCGGGCCACTGCAGCGAGCGACAAGATTCCTGTCAATACTCTGCAGAGGCAAATGACCCAAATGTTAGCAGAGCTCAGGGACTTTCACAAAGAAATGCGATCCACAGCTACAGCGCTTTGCACAGACATCAGTAAATTGGAAAAGCATCAGGAGTCCATGGAAGCCCAAGTCACTGACACCGATAAGAGGAGCACTGGGGCCAAGAGGGCTGTCGTGCAGCTTCATAACAACATTAAAATGCTGCAGGAAAGGGCCAAGGATGTGGAAAGCAGAAATCGCCATTATAACATAAGGATCTTTGGAATCTCAGAAGGTGCAGAAGGTTCCAATATGGTGCAGTTTATTCAAAAAACCCTCTGAAAATTATTAACCCTACCAAGCACCCTCACACTGGAAACTGACAGAGCGCATAGGACGCTGGGTCCTAGGCCTGCAGCAGGAGCCTGCCCATGCACTGCTCTGGTGCGTTTTCTAAGGTACCAAGAAAAAGAAAGCATCCTCCGCACAGCCTGGAAAATAGGGTCAGTAATGCTTGCTGAGCATAGACTTTATCTTGAAAGTGATTACTCACCTGAAATCATGACCGGGCGGAAGGCTTATATCCCAGTGCTAAGAGCGCTTAAGATTGCAGGTGTCAGATTCAGAACTCCCTACCCGGCTAAGCTAACTGTCTTCTTTAAGGAAGGGCCCCTTACCTTTGAGAACCCGAGTGCAGCTATCCAAGAATTGAAGACTAGGCAGATTGAAGTCCAGCAACAACCCAGCTCGGGAACGTCCCTTGCCTCTAAGCTCTCACAGAAGTTGTGGAATAGTGGGCAATGGGAGGACAGACGCTGTCGAGAAATCAAGGCAATACAAAGCATTGCCGAAACTCTGAAAGCCAGGCATTTGTCATCGGAGATGCAGCAGAAGGAGGATGGCGATGTAGAAGGCTGAAAAAATGCAAGTAATGCCAATTGGTGTCTGATTCTTCCCCTATAAACAAAAACATTTGGCTCAGTTACATGAGCTTGTCCAGATTTGAATTGGGACTTCTGGGGGGGGGGGTACAGCACTTATGGTCTTAATTGAAAGCATTTGAGGGGTGGAGGATTTGGGAGGATCTGTAGAGATATGTGACTTTATTTGCAATCCCTGACTTACTTCCACCCTGGCTGATAGCTCTGGGGTGCTCCCTGCCCTCCCGGCTTGTAGATCAGTGAGCATAGGTCATGGGAGAATGAGGCTGACATGGCCAGATGACCTCAGAACCATTTGTGGAACCGGAGACCTTGCCTAACACGTTCCCGTGTATGCCCCCTAATTAAGTTATGGGTGGACCGGCTCGCTCCTCACTGAGGATGACTTTTGGGGGAAGGATCCTCTCTGAATGTTATAGCCTCCCTGGGTGCTTCTAGTGGTCTAGATGAAGCAGAAGCAGGGATCTGGATCAGGACCTGGGAGGATCCCATACCTGAAGCCCATGCAACGATCCCATACCACAAAATGCCTCAGGGAGCGAGCTGAAGGTGGGCCTATCCGGGTTTTTTTAGGATTAATTCAACTCTTGAGTCTTGAAATGGTCCAGTGCCTCCCCCTCCACCCCCATTCCTCTAATTAGGCTGTGCCTGATGATTTTCCCGTCCTGTCATTACACGTGCTGAAAATATATAGCGGTCATGTACATGCTTCTGATTTGAGCTGGGAGATTGCTCCCCTTTTGGGCCCCCTGCCTCTGGAGTCCCTCTCCCAATTTTGGGGGTTTGGTGGTTAATCCCCCACAAGGACGGAACTCTGAATTTCATTGGATTTTCATTATTCATGCTAGCACATGAGTTGGTCTTGACGGACCATCTCAGAAGTCCCATTTTCCTTTCCCTATCACCATATAAGACACTATTGGTGTCCAGAGGAGTCTCAATTTGAAGATGAATCCTTCTTGGAAGGACCTCACCTTACCTCAGAATCAAGTCTGGATTCTGACAAATGGAAGTACTTGTTAAATTTTACATCTGTTAAACACCCAGTTGCTCCCAATAAGGGACAACTCATGTTCAATGTTTGTAATGTTTGTTAACTGTCAAGGTTTTTTGACAAGTTGTTACTGTTTGGTTTTTCAAGAAGACAGGAACCACACAGAATGCTTAGAGATAACTGTAAATGTGTATGTAAGGACTACCCTCCTCCAGATAACAGCTTTTCTCAAGATTTGTGATGCCTAACCCCAGTCTAAAACTGCTTTCCCTGAATGTTAATGGATTAACCTCCCCAATCAAAAGGTCATGAGTGTTCTCATATTCTCCGTAAGAGTATGGAAGATTTACTCTACCTACAGGAAACTCACCTGACTGCCTCAGAACATGCAAAATTAGCCAGGATGGGCCGAGGAACAGTATACAGCTCATCCAGTGGGAGGGGCAGACATCGGGGGGTAGCTATAATCATCCCCTCTGCCACCCCCTTTCAGCATCAGCTCATGCTGGAGGACCCTGAAAGCAGAATGGTCATCATACAGGGCACACTTAATGGTGTTCAGGTCACATTGGCCAATGAGTATTTTCCTCCAGCTCTCCCCGTCTCAGCTCAAAATACTTTTGGATACAATAGTACAAAACATGGTAGGTGTCCTCCTGCTTGCGGGGGATTTTAATCTGACACCAGAACCTGTCTTGGACTCCTCTAGCGTGAACACACCTAGACAAACCGCATCACAAAAATATTTTAAAAAGTTGTATCGGTGGTGGGATGGTGTGATATCTGGAGTCATTTACACCCCCAGTCCAGAAATTACTCCCACTATTCCTCGGCCCACCGGACATATTCCCGCATAGACCAAACATATACTCAGGTGGAAAACTTAGGCCTCCTCGTGGACGCCTGCATGGGTGACATTATTCTTTCTGATCACGCCCCCTTGGTCTCTACCTGGGATTTAGGTTTCCAAGTTAAAAACACAAGATGGAGACTCAATCCTTATTACCTGCGCTCTAAGCAATTCTGAGAATATATCTCGGGTAAAATTACTGAGATCGCAGAGAACTACCCTCAGAACGATACTTCTCCAGCTATTTACTGGGATACCATTAAAGCTGTTCTGTGGGGTCACCTCATTCAACACATCACATAACTAAACAGACATAGAAGGGAACAAAAGACTAGACTAGAGGAGACCTTCCACTTTTTGCAGATGGTGCACAAAATGCGGGACTCCTCAGTAGCGACTCAGCTCCAAGAGGTAAAAGCTGATCTGGACAAATTAGCATTACAGCAGACAGAAAATGCTTTGACCTTTCTGAGGCAGAGATACTATGAGGTGGGCCCCAGGGCCACTAGACTTCTGGCCTACCAGATACACAGGCAAAGGAAAGCAGCCATGGTTCCTGTATTGAGACATCCCATTGGTGGCCAGCCATTAATTAAAACTCAGGACATGGCTGAGGCCTTCACCTCATACTGCTCTACTCTCTACACTGCAGAGCATATCCCTTCAGACCAACAGATTGCTAAATATTTGTGGGAAATTAGTATGCCTCGTCTGTCCGATGACCAGAGGGAGGCACTGATCACTCCTACTGTGGAGCCTGAGCTTATTGCTGCAATCTCAGAGGCAAAAACTCTTAAATCCCCAGGGCTAGAAGGGTACAGGAGTGAATTTTATAAAATAACTAAAACACAAACAGCCCCTAAACTCCTTCTATTGTTCAGTTCGATCTTAGAGGGCGAACCCCCCCCCATCCTGGTCCTATGCAACCATTTCAGTTATACCAAAGCCAGGTAAAAACCCACAGTTATGCAGTTCATACTGACCAATATCTGTTTTAAATACAGACTATAATGCATATATTAGCCCAACGCATAGACCATATTATGCCCACACTGATAGCCCAGGACCAGACAGGGTTCATCAGGACCCGTTCCACCACGGATAACATCGGATGGACTCTACACCTCACCCATATAATACAGACTTCGAACCGCCCCTCAGTTCTGGTAAGTTTAGATGCAGAGAAGGCATTCAATAGAGTGGCCTGGCCCTTTCTGTATAAGGTATTGGATAAATTAGGATTCCCTAGACCCTTTATAACTATCTTATAGAACATCTATGCAGCCCCTCAGGCCTGCGTAAAGATTGATGGGCACCACTGTAATTACTTCCACCTGAAAAGGGGAACTAGGCAAGGATGTCCCCTATCCCCTCCTCTATTCGTGGCCTTCATCGAACCTCTTGCACAACACATTAGAGAGGCCAATAATATCAAAGATGTCGAGGAGGGTGATACGGAACACTGTATAGCCCTATACGTCGATGATGTTTTGTTATATCTCCTTGACCCCGAGAACAACCTCCCTACTATGAAACAACTACTAGATAAATTTAGACAAGTCTCAGGATATAAATTGAATTTAGCTAAAACCGAGATTCTTACTTTTCACTATTCTCCTTCCCCCAGTATACAGAATAGCTTCCCTTGTCGATGGAATTTAACAAAATTAAAATATTTAGGCATATGCATCTCACAGGATGTGAATACCACATATAAGAATAACTATACCCCATTTACTTCACAACTGAAGGCAGATTTGGCTTCATGGTCTACTTTACCTTTGAGCATATCTAGGAGAATTGATTTAGTTAGGATGGTTACCCTGCCCAGAGCTTTATACTTGTTTCTGAATGTTCCTATCTTTATCCCACAGAAAACATTTAAGGAATGGAATCATCTTATCTCAAAGTTCATCTGGGCCAGCCGAAGGCCCTGGATCCATTTTAAAACACTCACCTTACCGCGAGAGGATGGAGGATTGGTGCTCCCAGACCTACAGTTGTACCACCAGGCAGCGACTTTAACTCACCTAATGGCTAGGCAAAAGAGATTGACTGCTCCCCATTGGATGCAAATTGAACAGTCTCTGAAAGGTGATGATGAATATTTCCAAACTCTCTATCAGCAGGGCTCATAGCTGGGACCCTCACTTATCATGAACCCGTGGATAAAATACAGCTGGAGGACTTGGCAGTTTATCAAGAAGGTACAACTGCTGACTCCCTTCTTAGTCATTCTCTGCCCAATTGCCAACCTCAAGGATTTTCTCCCAAACAGATTAGACCATGCCTTCCAGTCATGGGAGAGACCCAGTCTGAAATATCTCACACAGATAATGACCCAGGGAGAGCTATGGCCATTTGAGCATATCCAACAACAGTTTGATCTACCATATCGGGACTTTTACCGATACTTACAACTTTGACATTTTGTACGAGGCCTACCCTTGGGAGCCCAGATGGTACAGAGATATCCCCCCCACGTGTTCAGATTCACCTTAATTCCTCCCTAGATAGTACCCACCTAATATCAGTATACTGTTGAGCATTAAACTCCCAGGGGGCACCCACAGTAGAAAGCATTCAACTGCAATGGCAGGAGGAGTCTGGCTGCCACCTCTCACAGGAGGACTGGCGGCGAGCCTGCTGTGATGCAGCTTGGGTAACCAGCACCCACCAGTGGCAGGAATATGCTTGGAAGAATCTCATCAGGTACTTTAGAACCCCGGTGATAACCAGTCACTACTCTCCTAATGGTTTGGCAGCATGCTGGTGACTGTGTGGTGAAATTAGAGCAACTCACACCCATGTGATGTGGTCCTGCCCCTCCATTCAACCATATTTTACACAACTGCAAATCCAACTGCAGGAACTGTTTGGCCCCCAACTCTTATTAACCAAAGAATTGTACCTCTTTCTCACACTCCCTAGGGAATACAAAGCCCCCTCCACTAGATAACTCGTACATTTACTCATAACAGCTGCCATAAAGGGGATTACCAGGACTTGGCTGACTACAAAGATTTCCACAGTACACAACTGGTGGTCTATTACTAAACAAATCTACCAATTAGAGTGGATAACCTATAACCTAGATGAAAAAGCTGAGTTTTTTGCCTCTAAATGGGTCCGCTGGCAAATGTATTACATGCTTAAAGATGATTCCTTTGTCCCATGAGAGGACACAGAAGGAATTCCTTCCACACCATGGTATTCTACCTATAACTAAACAGCCCTCTTTGAATTATGACATCGGCTGAAAAAGGGGAGAACTTGAGTGCCCTGTATGTGGGTATGCCACAGACACCCCCTTCCTCCCTCCCATTTAGAGGACAAAATTACTCCTTAGTACCCATTTTAAAATATGCTGTCCCACTGAAGGGGGTGAGATATAGAGGGATACTGAAGAGAAAAGATCTCTCGCTTTATTAGAATAGGGGAAGGTGATACAAGCTGATTATCTGACCCTAACAAGGTGGCTGTGATTTGAGAGGGGTATAGACACCTGAAATCTTAACTTAACAGTCATTAACATATTCCACTAAGAAAATGAGCTTACAAAATGGTCTAACCAAGTAATTAGTTATAAAAAATTAAATTAATTTGATGCACTGATATCCAGGATGTTGAGACGTTATATCTACACCTCTAATTAATAAGTATAACACTGATAAAATTAACTAAGTAGACCTGTAGACATTAATGAAACCTCCTCAAAGGAAGGGTATCTTACTTTAAGTATTGTTTTTAATCTTTAAGCCAAAATGTGCAGGAATTGTAAGTGCTATTGCCTGTTGAAAGTTTGTGTGTTTTTACTTGTGCATAAATGTTTGAATTTTAATGAAGATGAGAGTTTAAAAAAAAGAAAGAGAGAGAGCGAGACCAACGAATTCAACAGTAGAGTGCAGAATAGTCTGTAAAAATTGTTTTTTCTTTCTCATTAGAAAGAGAGAGAGAGAGACCAACAAATTCAACAGTAGAGTGTAGAGTAGACAACAGCAGAGTGCTGACGTTGCAGGCTCCACAGTAAAAAAAAAAAGGCAAATAAAAAAACACCGGTTTTCCTTAGTCAGAGTGGGGGGGTAGAGAGAGAGAGAGAGAGAGAGAGAGAGGACTAATGAATTCAACCCCAGACAACAGCAGAGTGCAGAAAATAAACCTGAAAAAAAAAATATTAAGGGAAGCAGAGTCAGACAGGTTAGGATGACTATTTGAAGGTCATAGTGCCTCAGTAATTTTGAGGGGGGCTTATAGTACCATACAGATTTTGAAGGAGGTGTCACCCACATCTCAGATGCTATGTTGCCCATCTCTGTGCTGCTCTGAAAGGTCATACTACTTGCGACTCTGTGTTGCCTATCTCTGTGCCTGAACTACTACTAGGTCAAAGTACTATACAGATTATGAAGGGGGGGAGTCAAGTCTCAGACTCTGTGTTGCCCATGTCTGCGCCTGAACTATTACCAGATCATACTGCCATAGCATAGAATCTGTGTTGCCCTTCTCTGTGCCTGAACTACTACTAGATCATAGTGCCATGCACATTGTAAGTAGTATTTTCCAAGTTGCAGTTAAACATTAAAGTCTTTTCAAGTTATCAGCATTATAGAATGTCAAACCTTGATAAAAGTGTACTTATGTATTGAAAATGTTGGAGATAACCTTTATGCACATGCCAAATACAGTTATAAAAAAAAAATACCAGTACAATAAGTAGTTCCAGTGGAAATGCTGTCAAGTTAAAACTTGTAGTGAGGAAAAATTAACCTCAGTTGTGACTCTACCACTGAGCTAAGCTTCCGAGGCAGAAGATTCATATTGTGGCAGAGGACATCCAGCAGTGAGTACAGACCCCCCTTCCCCAACACAGCTGCAGTGAATGTTCATAATTAACAGTCTTGTCTATTTGAAGTAGTGTTTCCCAAGTTGCATTTAAATTTTAAAGTCTGAGCTGGAATTTTTCAAGTTATCGGAAATATAGAATTTCAAACCTTTCTGAAAGTCTTTCAGTATCATAAACAATGAAATCAGACAATTTCTGGTATACTACATACAACTGTAGTGAGAAAGAAAGAAAATGTTCCCTTCTGGGGATCAAATACAGGCCCCCTATTCTCTACTGCTTCATAGCATATAGGCTCTACAGTTGTACTAGACTTCCTATACAGAAGATGTATGCTATGGCAGAGGACACCCAGAAGTGAGTGCAGACCTCCCATACGCAGCTGCAGTGGATGTTCATAATTAACATGCTGTCTGTTTGACATAGTGTTTGCCAAGTTGCATTTAATCCTCAAAGTCTGAGCTGGAACTTTTCAAGTTATTAGCAATACAGAATTTCATACCTTGCTGAAAGTATACATGTGTCATCAGCCATGACATCTAACAATTTCTGTCATACTACATAGATTGTAATGAGAAAAAGAAAATTGTTCCACACTGGGGATAGAACCCAACTTGTGTTGGTCTGAAACCCTGTGCCAAGACCAAAAGCCCTATCACTGACATCATCAGTGACAGTGACATCATGCAACTAAATCACACACCCTGAAAGTAACCTCATTCACTAAAAATACCACCAATAGCTTAATCTGGTTCAAGGTCAGTTGGCATTCATCTGTATCCCCCTTCCCCTGGTCATGCCTGAAAATAGGTAGAATCTGCCTAGTGCACTTATCTGGTCAACAAAAAATAAATAAATAAATAAATGAACTTTGAACTTGAGTAAATGCACAAAAGAATTTGCATGACCACAATAGGTGCTTACAGCTATGCTGTTGGCGCTTAAAAGTGACTGAACAATGAACTCAGCCATTCAGAACCTATTAAACATGGTAGTTGAATGCACTTGGGAAAAGTAATACATTTAAGATGTTTAATGTTTTAGTACAATCTCATTACGACATGCTAATCCATGCAAATCATGTTCAATTAGTCATGAATCAAATCTGTGCTTTTTGTGCCAGTAGTTCTCAGTGAAATAGTTTTGCTGGCAAAGTGGATGCAGGTGTGATAATTGAAATGCTAGGCTTCTAATGAGTTTCCCATCCCACACTCATTCATTCATGGAGTAAAATATGTACCGGTCCTTGTGAGGTCCTCTCTTTACAGGTTTGTTGCTCTACTGCGTGCTAGACAGTGGCCATCTCCATGAAGGGATGCAGACTATGAGTTCTATAGTTGAAAGTGATCATTCTTATTAGAGGCATGGGTACTATGCTCTGAGGTACTTTTCTATGACTTCTTCATTTTACTATGTATGCCAAAAAGAATAATAAAGCCAGCCCAATTGACCCCAGCTAAAACTTAGGCAGAGCCTTTATACATACCTATAAATTAATTAATGAATATGGCATGACAAGGTGTACATTACTGATGGATAATGGGACACCTCAGGAAGTGAGTCATAAGGCAGTGCTGAGTGCCTTTCACACCTGAGAACTGCCGTTATCCCACAATTACACACACCCTGGAGTGCCTTATTGTGATTACAAAATAGTACTTCTGATTTTTATTGTAGAAACTAAGTATCTCCTACCCTGACTTGGTGTGCTTCATCCATTACCTTGGTCCCCAGACCTCTACCCCTCTGAGCTATGAAAAGGGACCATTGACACTTGCACCTAAGCACTTACCGCTCTTAAAATGGGGTAACCACACCATGTCTCACTTTAATGCTCATGCATTCTTCCACGAAATGTAATTACCATTTACTGTTTGATTGTCCTTACCTTTATTCACATGCTTATCTGTTTCATTATACACATGTTTATTCGTTCACACTGTTCTCTGCCTACAGTATATACCACTTTGTTGTAATATCATAACACTGTTTGTAAAACTTATCCTTGTAATCTTCTGGGTCAAACCTGAAAATAGGCATTCCTTGTCTAGTGTGCTTACCCGGTAAACAAAAGCTAATAAATAAATGAGTTTCAGAAAGTTGACTATTTCTGACCTGTGCTGCTGTGCTGGGATTAGGTATGGTCATATGATCACATCTGGCCAATCAGATATCTTGGTTTCACTTACCCTATTTATAATTATGGCTATAAAATGGCACACTGGAATGGTATTGCCAGGGGTCTGGGTTCAGGTCCCAGTGGGTCACACTTTTCCTTTCTCATTTTCATCCGTGAATGAAAAATACAGTAATCATATTGGCCAATAAACATCAAATGACTTGCAGCAAATTGCATCGAGGCATGATCTGGACCTCCTTCAATGGCTGGAAAACTTTTAATATTCAACAACAGTGCGTCACTTTGTAAGTGCAATGAGTATTATAAAATGTGTCTACAAAAATCAGAGAAACTTAGGTGAAACCAATCAGATGACTGTGAATTAATACAGCTTGTTTCCTGATAATCACACTGTTATTACACACATAAACACATTAGAAAAATGAAGTACCGTTTATAGTTTTCATTGCTATTGTTCCTTTGCTGATAGTGAAAAATCCTCCTCCTATCTTCACTTGCTTACCAGAGAAATCTCTGAATTACCATGCTGCAGAAAAAGTTGAGACTCTGACTTCACATGAGGCCTTTGTTGTGCATCATAAGTCTAATTAAATATTCATGAGCCTGCAAGCCCCTGATTGGCCACTGAATTGGTCATTAACATCTTTGAAATGACCAATCAAGTTGCCCACTGATGCTGTGCAGCATACACAGCTTGTGCCACTTGACTCAAAAACCTAAAGTATGAAAAAAAAGTGAAAATGAAAGTTATTATTTCAAATGAAATTAGAATTCCAATCACAACAGCAACCTCAAAGCCTGTCATTTTCCAAGACCGGCTGGAGGGAGGTGGCCCTCGGCTGTGCCTTGTGCCACCCATCCCCCAAACTGGTCATTAATCCCTTGGAAATGCCTGGCTTCTTGGTCGATAGTGCCTAAGAATGTGTGTACTGTTGAGAGATGAACATACTACCAGTGAAACTGTGCAGAACTATGAATTCCTTTATCCCATGGTAAATCTGTTAAATGTGGGGAAATGCAGAGAAAAAAGAAACAGGATGAGGAAGGGAGGCAATAATATAAACAAAGAGAGGAAAGATGGGAAAACGCAGTTACAGCACATGAGCAGAGGCAGACCCAAATTGTTTAAAGAAATGCCTGAGATTCATAACTCACCTGCATCTGAATCATGGATAGGTGTTTTCAGAAGAAATCCCACGCCCCCACATACAACCTGGAGGTTCAAGAGTTATGAACACACATTTCCATTAAAAATATCTGTATTGGTTTGAAAATCAAGTATGGCAGTATAGCCTGGAGGTTAGAGGAACGAGGTGTGAACGAGCTTGGTACATCCAGCATACCAGACCTGAATTTGATTCTCACAACCTCCACTTGCATACTGTGTGACTCTGAGCTAGTCACTTAACTGCCCAGTTCTCCCAGGTCGCCCCTGAAAACAGGCACTTGTGCCTAGTGGGCCTTACCTGGTTACCAAAGACTAAAATAAAAAAAAAAATAGACAACATAATTTTTTTAAATGTGTGTCACACATAGTTTTCATTGTCTTCTATTGCTTTTCGCTCCCCCATTACAGAATATGGACTACTTTTTGTCTTCAAAGTTATAACTGAAACACATTTCAATGAAAGGTCATAATTTTTATCTTCTTAAAATAATTTATTCTTAGATTCATTCATCTTAAGTCAGACATTTCAAAGTAATTTTACAAGTGCAATTAGACACCCCAGGATGTGCCATTATGGTGATATCGCACTTTTAAGGTGTGTTTATAGGTGCAGGGCTGCACCTCGTGCCTAAGAATGCAGCTGAGGTGGTGTGCAGTTAGATCACCATAATATACACCCTGTCATGTCTTATTGCTTACATAATACATTTCATGGTGCTGCATAAAAGTCTTTCAATGGACTTCCCATGAGAGTAAGGCACTCAGCTATGCTTCATGCCTTACAGCACCCCTGTGGCATGAACTGCCATGTTTTAATGCACACTGTGTCATGTGTTATTTCTTTCTTATAATATATACCACTGTAATGTTTCTTGAGCACTCGGTCTACGGTAATTGAAGTGACTAGCATTGTCGTAATGTTATATATTGATTCCATATGGTAAAACCCATACATCACATTTGCACAGAACAATAACATCATAATACATCAGGCTGTCTCATAAACAGTCAAGCCATCATACACTTCCCCAGTCTTTACTATATATTTGAAACTGATATATTTAGTATTCTGTAAATCTGCATCATATCAAAAGATTGTTAGTAGCCTTAGAACTTAAAGTGCCTAGGTGAAACAAGGTACTATAAATTCTTGATTACCATAAAGACTGTAGTCAAAATAAGCACCATATTTAACTGTATTTCAAACTGAAAGGAAAAAAAAACACCCGAGAGACAGAAACTGTGCTTGTGAACTGCATTTGTGACAGTTATTACTATTCACAAAGGCTTGTTTAGGTTATTGACAAGCTACTAACCATAGCCATGATTAAGCAACAAGGCATGATCAGGGCTTATGTTAATGGTTTGTTAATCACCCTCTAAGGGTGTGATGTTGCACGAGTCATAGCTGAGTGCCATAGTTCCAGTATGCCGCAGTGACATGAATTGTGCCAATCATCACTACAGTGATGGCACAACCCTACCAATTGGCATTGTGCTGTTACTGTGCAAAAGTGTTAAGTGTGTTGATTTTGTCACTGTGATGGTCTTCTCTGCATTCCCGTCACTGTGGGAATGGTACACCGAGTGCCACATGCCCCTAGAGGGTGACTAACTGACCATTAACATAACCCCTGCAAATGCCTGATTGCTATTACAATAAAAAGTTTTTTTAAACAGTGTTAAAGCTTGTTTAGCATATGATTAGGTTCTATATGTATGTTAATAAAAGATTAACATAAGGCAGATAGAATGCTTATGGCCAATCAAAAAGCTCTATTTCTCAGATCATTTTTATAATTTTTAATGTATGGACTCTCTATATGCCCTACTTTTACACAATGTTGCTACCATATCGCCAACATGCCCTTTTAAAGACTGAGTGCAGGCTGGAGGGCTTCAGCCTTTGTAGTCCCTAGAGCAATCATGAACAATCAGAGTCGGTATAGTCAAGCAAGAAGATTTCTGATGGGTTTCAGGGTCTACATGGGAGAAATGTTTTTAAGGGGAGTGCCTGACCTGCTAAGATGATGGGGCAGGTTGAGGGAAAATGCTCCAGTCCCTTCAGACTTCTGCTGTATACCTGACTGGAAGGTATCTGTCCTCACAGGTTTCCCTTCACCTTTAAAGGATGCCACTGCCAGGGATCTCTTTATTCCCCAGATCCTTACTTTGGATGCTTGCTTTTGGCAGGGATTCTCATGGTTTATATGCTAGCCAGGGCTGGGGTCCACCCTCCAAAATGTGCTGAGATCCAGAACAGGGTCATGGTCCACTATTTGTGTTCCTAGACCCTACAGCCTTCATACTCCCCATTCATGCACTGGCAGCCTTACCAGTGTTGGTCAGCGAGCTTTCTCTTTTGTAGTCGCTACTCATTTTTTTTTATTGTTTTTGCCAGCTGTCTTCATTATTTAATTTTTTTTTTACAATTTTTGGCCAGTAAAGATACACTAAGCTAAGGCTTGTTTCCAGGTGCATCCTGGGAGCGCAAAGAAATTAAGTGACTTGTTCATGGTAATACAGTATGGAAGTGGCGGCTGTGGTATTCAAACCCAGTTCCCCAGGTTGGCAGCTCAGTGCTCTTAACCACTATGCTATACTGCCTCCAACTGAGCTGACCCCCTTCTGCCAGCTGACCCTGAATCCATCAATGACCTTCCTTTAGACTTATTCCCTTCCCTCTGCCTTCTATGGTTACCCCCCCAAGGAAGAGCCATTGGGACCCGAGCTCCCCTTTGAAGTCTGAAGTTCATTAGAAGAGGGTGCTGGCCCGCTCCTTGTTTCAGAAGATCATGGAGTTACATAAGAGGGTGTTACTCATGGGAGAGGATTTACAATATGATTTTTGATATTAACCCTTGTTGTGCCATGGACTGGTATATCAGTCCAGAATTCCTATATGTTCTAATTCTGTCGGCAGCCTAAGGGTTAAGGATACCACAACCCCCCCTACACACATTGAACAGGAGTGCAAAAAGCTGTGCAAACTTTCTTTAAGGAGGTGGGCTGGGTTGATGCATGGAGGTTGCTTCATCCTCATGCTCACCGTTATACCCACTATTCAGCCCCCCATAACCTTTATTCCTGTATAGATCTTTATTATGTATCCAATGAATTTCAGCATTTATTACATGATTGCCAGATTTTCCTAATTCTTCTTTCCGATCATGCACCACACTTAATAACACTGAATTGGACCTCTCCTCCAGGAGAAACTCTCAAGGGATTAAATAATTACTTATTTAACATTCCTGCCTTCCATACGATGACCACTTCCACCCTCAAAAATCACCTGCCATTGTGCACCCTGTCATTAGGGTGCCAAACCCATAAGTCATTGATCAGGTTTCATGTGGGGGGCTGCGCCCCTGCACCCTCTACCCCCCACTTAGGATTCTAACTCCGGAGGGGCTGAGAACTTTCGGGTTTGGTGCCCTACTGATGGGGTGCACAACACCTAGCGCTCCTAGGGTGTGCAGTGATGAACAGAGAGAAACTCCCCCAAATGACTGTTGATAACAATTAAGTAGGCATTCAACCAGTTATATTATCGGACACAATATAAATGTGTTGGGGGGAGATAACTAAGTTCACTTCCCACTATAAAGCCATGCAGGTGAAAAACCTCAACACTTTACAGATTCAGCTGAAGGGCTGGTCAAAAATACCCTTCCTTTTACTTAGATTATTAGATGTAGAGAAGGCTTTTGACCAGGTGACATGGGCATTTCTGGCTGCCACCTTAGGGAGGATGGGGTTCTCCTAACAATTTTGGGAGGGTTCTTATATATTTATGTAATCCCCTTGCAAATGGGGTTTCCTAGAAATGCCAGTCTGGGTTTACCTTGTTCTGTCCTTCTCTCGCTGTTTCTTGGGCTACTCCTAACTTGGCTTCTAATTTTTCTGGCTTCCCAGGTCCTGTTTGAGCTCGTGTGTGCCCCAGCTTGCAGTCAAATGAAAATCCAGCCCCTCAGGGCTTAAACTGCTGACCGTGAGCTCCCGCTGCAAAGTGCTGCCTCCAGGGCAGCGGGAGTCGCGTTGGTGCGCACAGCGCCTTTGATGTGGAGCTGCTTGTTTTGTGGTCACCTCGGGGACTGTGCCGTGGGTCCCAGGATCCCTTCCACCTATTTGGGACCCGGTGACCATGGACAGCCTGCTGGGGGACCGCTCAGATGGGAATTAAAGGAGTTCTGACTGGGGCTCATTTGAGTGTGCCTGTGCAGGGCCCCAGTCATCTGAATAATGCATAACAGTGTGTCTGGCTGCCTCCAGGGTGGCTATGTTCAGCTCCAGCCGAAAAGTAAAGAATTAAAATGTTTTAAATAATGGAACTGTTGCTGCTTGTTGGGAATATACTGTGCATGTGGGGAAAAGTGCTTAAAGTTAAAATGAGTACTGTTTCCCTGGCAATTCCAGTATCTGGGACTCTGTGTGTCAGCCTGTCAGCTGCTGCAAGGGGAGCTTGCATAAGTACAGTAGTGACAGGAAAAGTAAAAGAGCCATGTTTTTCATCTGTGCAGCAACTGCAAGTACAGCCTTTAAGCTATAGAACTGTGGGGCATGTGAGGCAAATAGTTACTTCTTTCTGGCTGCACCAGGACATTATTCAGGACTGTATCTAATCTGCTATAAGGGATAGTGGGTTAAGCAGTCATTGCCAGCAGTACAGCCAATTGGAATTGCAGCAATAGAAAGCCAGGACTTGTGGGACATTCACTGCATCTTATGGGTAAGCACCCAAGTGCTTATGGGGGCTTACAGGGATATTATTGTAGGTGCAAATTCCACAACCCAATTGTGCCCCGAGTGTTCTGATTGACAGGTCTCTCAGCAACTTGGAGACATGTCACCCCATCCCTGCTACCAATCAGTAGTTGAGCTAGGAGCTCTATAAAAAGACAATGTTGCCAGTTTGTCTGGAGATTCAGAGCTGAGAGAGAGAGAGAGCAGCAGAGCAGGCTCCAGCCTGCTGGGAGCCCCCCATGGGGTGGGGTCAGGCTCTAGCCATGCCATCAGGCCTGGGCCACCTAATTCAAGCCCTTTCAGTCTTCAGAGGGCATTTGTTATTTTCTTCAGCTAACAGTTAACTAGTTATAATAATTGGGCTTTCTGCAACAGCTAGTCTGGAGGTTGCCAGTACTGTCCTCCAGAGGCTAGCCTTCCCTCCCACGTCAGGGAAAGATGTGGACTGAAGAATCAGATGTCCAGCAGCGGTGAGAGTGCTGACCAGAACAGATGACATCATGCAGTGGTGAGAGCACTCACCAAGCACCTCAGCGGTGAGAGAGCTGAAGAAGTCTTCAGGATGCCTTCGATTGTGGATGAGACCCGTGGAGGACCTGAATGAGTACCTTTGTACCCCCAGGTGCGAGGGAGAAGCTAAGCAAGTAATCTTGGGGGCTCCATGCACCATTAAGAAATGTGTGCTGTTAAGTGTGAAGTATTGAAATCATCTGTCTGGGCTACTAACCCCATAAGAGACTGCCTAGTTCAAGTAATGGATGCATCTTGTCTGTGGCCTAAATGGCTAAGTTGCAGGTGCAGCAAGATGCTGGACTTAGTGAATCATATAAATGTGTAGCTATGGGTTAGAGTCCTGCCATCGTGGAGCTGTCTGTCTAAGACACCTTAAAGAGAATGTACCGGTGTTTGACCAGAATTTCATCTGAGAGAGCTTGGGATAAGTGTACAATGCCTAGATGTGCGGGATAGGACTCCGCCTGTGGATAATGTTCTTGGTATATAGAATGTACTGGATGTGACTGCCTGTGACTAAAGTATGGGATGCCTGATAAAAGAGTTGTTGCCAACTTATTCTGGATGGATGCCTTTTGGTATATAAAGTATTGGATGTGACCGTGTTTGAATTGCATAAAGGATGCTTGACAGAAGCATCACTCTCATTGCATTGGATGGGACTTTCAAATATTGCACTGAATGTTCTGGAAGTAGGATCCACATAGTTTGTTCTGGAATGTTCAGAAGTCTGCGATTGCAGGGCAATCCCTGATTTGTCTGCAAGTGCAGGGCAATCCCTGCCATATTTGTTAAAGTGTAGGGCAATCCCTGCTGTGGTTGTAAACAGTAATTTGCTGCTTTACAAAAATCTGGTTCCAAGTTGCCCCCACCCTCAAATTAATAGCCGGCCACCTTGACCAGCTGCAACTTCATCAGGCCTGCAACATCTTGGACCGTGGTATCTGTTTAACCAGTATGGTATGAGATTGTGGGGTTTCTGCTGTATCTGGGAATGGTACCAGTGTGGATATTATTAATAATTATGTTTAACATCTGATTTATCAGCAGCTAGACAGCCAGGGCTCTGGGTGTCTTAAGTTGAATGGTAAAATGTGATTTATGTCTGCCTGTTAATATGTAGCCACCCAGCTTGAGGATCTACCAGCAAAATCCAAAATGATCTCTGTACATGTGTAAATATGGTAAGATAACCTCTACTCCTCCTGTTTCCCTTTCCTAGCTCCTTTATTTCCCCCGAAATAAATATCTTGTTGCTGTTGTTTGAAATCCTGTGTGAGCATATTATTAGAGAGAGCCTTTAATTCAAAATGTGGAAATGTGGGGAGCTGTGTATTGGGGCATGTCTGGGGACAGTAACTGGTCTCCGTGGGTGGTGTAGCAACTCAGGTGGCTACACCCAGCACCATCTCACCCACGTACAGCACCCTGAGTGGAGGCACTGTGCAAAGGTTTTAAAAAATTTTATGAGTTAGTGAACCCAACCCCCTTAGCCTATGTCCAGGGTAGTAGGCAGGGGTGTAACACTGGCGGGGTGGCGCCACCCAGGGGTTACATTTATATGACAGTTGGATGGCTTATGTAAAAGTCAGTAGGTTTGCTAGGTCTTTCTGGGCAAAAGAAAGTCTTTCAGCCCATCGAGATTGCCCCCCACACCTGTGAGACATTTACACCAGTACATGTTTTGTGTAATAGTAACCATATAGTGCTTTTTTAAAGCTAGCTACATTGTTTATATCAATAATCTACTGTGGTAGTCTGTTCCAGGCTTTCACAGTTCTTACTGTAAAGAAATAGTCTCTTTTATTTATTTATTTTTTTTAGTTTTTGTTGACCGGGTAAGTGCACTAGACAAATCCTGCCTATTTTTAGCAATGACCCGGGGGAGGGGGATACAGATGAATGCCAACTGATCTTGAACCAGATTAAGCTGTTGGTGTTTTTTTTTTTTTTTAGTGACTGAGGAAAATTTGGCCAGGACACTGGGGATATTCCCATACTCTGACTGCAGGGGTGTTGTCACTTCCTGTGGACAAGATGGAGGGGCACAGTTTGCAGCCGGACACAGGAGGAGGAGGAGGAAGTGCTGATGTGGCAGAGAAGCAGGATGTGCTGAAAGGAGGAGGCCTGGTTTCAAGGCCTACAAACGTTCTCACTGTTGCTGATTCTGAGGATTTTTCATCGTTGTCAGTGAATTTGGATTTGAAAAAAGATGTTCCTGAGCTTTTTTTCTCTACTGAGGATCTAACTTTGCCTAAAACAGTAGAAATTGAAACATTGACTGATTCTACAATTTCGACTACTTCCTTGAGAAAACCAGTACCTTTATTAATGGATTCCTTTAAATACCACGACATGGAAACAACTTCAGAAACACCCCCTGTCAAACACCCTGATTCGGATGTTAAATTGCAGAATGACGTACTAGCATCAGAGGCCCGTCCGGAGCTCGGTGAGTCATTGTCAATTTCATTTGCAAACACAACTACCTCTAATACAAATAATGTGCATGAAAAGGCTGGCAGTATGGTCGCTACAATGAGTGAGTGCCAAAAGCCTGCTATTATTTTGGAGGGTCATGGAAAAGTTATAAATGGGGAATTTTCACATTTGCCTAGTAATCCCTCAGCAAACAAACTGGTAGCTGTTTCTATCCTTAACAAAGCTCCTACTCAGTTGCAACCCCAGCTCTCAAAAACATCAGGATTTGTTTTTAAAGTTCCCGACTCTATTGCTGTAGCAGATTCAGCACTTGAGGCTACAATATATCAAAAATCTCCCTTGTCACAAGCGGGAGCAACAACTTTTTCATTTAATAAAAAATGGCAAACCGAGGCATTGAAACACCGCAGAGCCGGCCTCTTAAAGCAACAGTACCATGTCATTCAGCTCAGATTTCAACAGAGACTGCAGCTCCAAAATTGTTAGAAGAAGCTACCCTAAAAGAGATATGGACACCAAAAAATGCTCTTTTGGGATCAGGATGGATGCAATCACCCAAGGGCATTTGGTTACCTGATCCATCCTGGGACTCTTCGTTCTCACTTTCTCAATCAAACCCAACTTGGAAACCAGAAAAAAAACAGCGGGTGGTTATTGAAAAGGACTTAAAATCAACTGATAGGGATTTAAAAAATGCTGGGGCACCAGTTATCAATCTCTGTTATGGACTCTAAACAAGTTCTTTCCATTTCAACCCCGGAACCTGAATTACCAAACATTTCACTCCCTTCACTGGAGCATCCTTCAGGAACTGAACAAAAACCCCTAATGTCTGAACTGTTTTCCAAAGCTAAGAAAGAACCTGCTCCCAGAAGAAATGCTGTGCGCATTTGGTATATTGGGGGCCTAGCAGACAGACCGGATAGATATCATGTAGGGAAGATATTACTAAAAGACTCACTACATTTTTCACCCAAAGAAGTCTTCGCATTTATTAACATCTCCGGAGAGGACAATTTTGATGTTAGCTCCTGCTCTACATATTTACTGGATCTTTTCAGGGAGAGATATGGACAAGTAAAGTTTTCCCCTACATGGACACCCTTTTTGGTGATTCCTCTTACCAAACCTTTGATTAAGAATGTCACAGTTATGTTTAGGAACGAGGGGGTCCATGTAGAGGATGTAACTTAGTGGTTGTCACAAAAATGTGATGTTTTAAGCTCTCCTGAACCCATTCTGGACACTGAACTATTTTGTACTGGGGGATGGAAATACAAAGTGAAGTTAAGACAAATGGATTCTGGTATAGAGCATATCCCAAATTCCTTCTTGTTGGGTCATGACAGGGGGGGTTGTTTTTACGGGGGTCAACCAAGGGCCTGTTATAAATGTGGTTCAAGAACTCATCTATCTAGAGTTTGTGACAGATCTCGCTGTGACAATTGTGGAGAAATTGGGCATGTTACAATGCAATGCACTAATCACACATGTTGTGATTTATGTGAAGAATTTGGGCACATTTTTCAGGAATGTCCTTGGGCAGCAAAAAATAAGACCTCCTGTATTAGCCCTGACTTACTAATTCAACAAGCACAGGAAGCTGCTGCCCCCTTCCCCTCCAAAATCAGAGGATAAACCTCAAGAACCCTCCTAGACCCCTAAAGGTAATGTCCCTTCCTCTTCCCCTTTGAAGGAAGAAATTTTGGTGGTGAAACCAAAACCGGAAAGGGACACAACTGTGGGACCCATTCCTTCCTTGCTGATTCCTGTCTGTTACAAAGAATCAGAAATAGAGGATAAAGAAGTGACAGTTCCCCCTCCTTCCTCTCCTCAGACTCGCAGACGATCTACAAGAATTTCTCAAGTGAACCCTCCCCACAATCCCCTGTTTCGCTTTCTCACAAGAAGTTAACTTTGAGTCCCATAATTCCTATGCGGCACTTTTTGGGGAGACTCAGAAATGGAGGTAGGAGATACAGATTCACAAAAATCCTCACAAGACCCTTCAATGGTGATTGTGGAGGAATATAAAGAAAAAAAGAAGGAAAAGATAAAGGCATGTTTATATGGGTTCTCCTACATTGACCTGGGGTTCTTTAAATACTCATAGTCTATTAAAAACTGATAAAAGGCAAGCAATTTTTCAATATATTTTTGATGAAAAAATCCAAGAATGTTTTTTACAGGAAATCTGGATGTATACATTTGATCAGATAGCTGCTTTCAAAAGGGATTGGCCTTGGGGTCCATCCTTTTGGTTTTTCGGACCTGACAGTGCAGATGGGATAGGAATTCTATTTAATTCTTATGCTTTTACTTTATATAATCTGATAGACCTTGTTCCGGGAAGATTATTAATTCTGGATGGTAATTGGGGAACTGAGGCCTGTAGATTTATCAATATTTATAATTCTCAATCTAAAGCTGAAAGGGTGACATGCATGTAGGTGGTACAACCTTAATTAGGTTCCTCAAAAAAAATCTTTTGGGTGGGGACTTCAATTGCAGTCTCCCAAAGCATCAAACTAGTGATTCAAAAAAGATTTACTGCGATTCTGATTCTCTTCAGAAAATTGTTAAAGTGGCAGGTTTACTTAATTGTTCCAAATTTCAAAAACAGGGACCTGATTTTACATATAAAAGGGGTAAATATCAATCTACAATAAATTATTTATTTATATCCTCAAATGCTTCTGCTGGAAAATTCACTGCATATCCCTCAGAATTTTCTGATCATTTGTTTTTAACTTTTTCTCTAGTATCCACCTTGGCAATACCTAGACAAGCTCACAGATGGAAACTAAATACTTCCATCCTGTCTCAACAAATGGTAGTTAATACAATTCAGTCAATACTTACAGCAAGGATTTCTGTAGCTTTTTTATGTACTGATTTAGGGGATTGGTAGTTGGACACCAAAATGGATATTAGTACCTGGTTTAAATAAATTGGGAAAAATAACAGGAAGAATAATTTTCATAAGTATCTTATGCTTAGAAATCAATTAAGGAAACTTTATACGTTATCAAATACCTCTCAGATATTTTTATTTTATTTATTTATTTATTAAATTCTCGGATTACAAATACCTTTGAGCAGAAACTGCTCATTTACAAAGGTTCCACGTCAAAGGATGAGGGTCAACATACATACAGAGGTAGTAAAAGAATGCACAATAAACAACCAAAACAACTAAAAGGAAAAATAAAGATACTCAGTTATAACATACTTTGAGATAATATTCATATAATGAGCAGCTTGAGTAGGCAGCTGGTTGCGGTAACAAAAAGAGATAGAGGGCACCATAGGCAGTTAGTATTGCAGGCATGCGACCGGGAGAGGAAGTTAGCAGGCTAATGGGCCACTGTCTGATGGTGGTGGAAAATGTCTTGTACCAGTGGAGATGCGAAGCAGGAAAGGAGTCACAAGGAAGGCCCGGTGCCAGAGGGAATGAGACTGGGAAAGGGCGGGCTGTGAGACATGAGTGAGTTGGGAGGTGTTTAGAGAGATCTCTGTTCAGAGAAGCAGTCACATTGAGTGGTAGAGGTGAGGTAAAGTTTGAGATTCCTTTTGAAGGGTCCAAGTGTAGTAGAGGAAAATGCTTCTTTATTGAGGGAATTGAACCATTGAGCGGCTCTGTAGATAAAGGACCACTGACCTATGGAGGTACGACATCTGGGAACCTGGAAAGTTAGAGACTGGACACCACGTGCTTGCCGGGTGCCACTGTAGGTAGTAAGGAGTGAGCTAGCACCAGGTGGCATGAGACCGAGGAGAATCTTTTTGGTAAGTAAGCAGGTCTGGTATTGTATTCTGCTGCGTAGGGGTAGCCAGCTGGCCTGTGCATAGCGGTCACAGGTGTGAGTTTGTCGGGCCACACCCGTTAGTAGTCTACAGGCTTTGTTGACAGAAACTGAGATCCTGCGGAGGGCACTTGTTGAGGCAAAGCCATAGATGGCAAGGCTGTAGTCAATAATAGAGGTAACAGAGCTGTAGATGGCTAGTTTAAGGGCATCTGCAGGCATACAGTGCTTGTGTTTGTGTAGTAGTCCAATCTGTATATTGACGGTCTTGGCAACAGTGTCAATATGCCGAGTGTAGGAGAGCGTACTATCCAGGGTAATACCAAGGTACTTGAACTCCTTGACATGTTAGAGTGGGTTCCCAGCGTGGTTCTTGATGGTGAGGGACAGAGAGTTGTGCCTGCTCCGTCGGTTACAGAAGGACATGGCTTTAGTGTTGCTGTGGTTCAGGACAAGTTTATGAGAATTGAACCAGTCTTCAATGCACTTGAAGTTGAGCTGCAGCTGGGATTCAAGGACTGTAATGTCATGGTGGCTAGAAAACAGGACTGCATCATCTGCATATAGTAATATTTTTTGGTGGCAGGCACTGGGGAGATTGTTGATGAAGAGGGAGAAGAGTAGAGGGCCCAGAATAGACCCCTGGGGGACTCCGGAGTGGACCGGTTTCTCATCCAAAGAGATCCCTGCAATTCTTACACATTGGATCCGATTATCAAGGTAGCTGGTGAACCATGGAAGGGCATCACTGGAGATCCCAATGGAGGACAGTTGCTTGAGCAGTAGGGGATGGTTAACTGTGCTGAATGCCTTGGTAAGGTCTATAAATACTGCCCCTCCACAATTCCCTTTGTCAAGCATGGCATGGATGAAGGTTGTAAATTCCAGTAGTGCAGTGGTGGTGCTGTGCCCTTTCTGAAGCCATGCTGCTCTGGGCACTGTACATTGTACTTATCCAGGAATTCAACTAGTTGGTCCAACACTATTCGCTCCAGCCAGCTTTAGATAGTGGGGGAGGAGTGAGATAGGTCTGTAATTGGTGTGCAGCGTCCCTATCTCCGCTTTGTGAACAGTGTGACAGTGACTTTCTTCCAGAGAGAGAGAGGAAATGACCCAATCTAAGCGAGAGATTGAAGATCTTTGTAAGTGGTTCTAAGACTTCATCGAGGACTTGTGCCAGCAGTTTCAGGTCAAGGGAGTCACCACTGTACCCTTGCTTGCCGATGGCCTTTTGAATGTATTTTCTAGCTACTTGTGGTGGGACCTCCTTAAAAAAAACTTTGGGCTTGTACATTCTAGTTGGGGGGTAACTTGGGAGGAGCTGGAGGGGAGGTCGTCGAAAAAATTTGGTGGAAGGACACTGTCCAGGTTTGTAAATGCATTATTAAAAGTGCTGGTGATGGTACCTAGGTCGAGTGTAGGAGTGCCATGAAGGTTGAGCATAGTGGGTGGTGCTTTAGGATCCTTGCCTGTGAGTTCTTTCATGTTGTTCCAGAATTTGTTTCCCTGGCCCCAAGAGTTGGTCAGAGCCTCTTTGTAACAGCTGCATTTAGCATTCTGTATTTTTCGAGTGCAATCATTTCTGGCTGCTTTGTATAATTGTATGTTTACTTGCATTGGAGTTGCACAAGCACAATGCCAGACGTGATCTCTGTGCTTGAGCAGAGTTAAAAGGTCAGTAGTAACCCAGGGGTTGGTCTGTCCTTTAACCTTCATCTTTTTCACTGGTGCATAGATGTCACAGGCTTTGTTGAAATGTTTGATAAATAAGTCCAGAGCTTTGTTGGTGTCACTGAGGGAGTCAAGCACTGCCCAGTTCAGCCTGGTTTGATGGGATTTTAACAGCTGGAGGTGCCCTTGTTTGATAACCCTGGCATAGATAAGCTTGGGAGGGGGCTTGTGGTATTTGTTTGACCAGGAGCAGATGACAGGCGAGTGGTCACTTATTGTATCCAGGAGTACAGGAACATTGGAGATGCATTCAGGGTGGTTAGATAGAATCCAGTCTAGAAGCGTAAGGGAGTCTGTCCTATAGTTACACCTAGTGGGGGCATTGACCAGTTGAGTGAGGTGATGCACTGTGGCTGCATCCTTATAGATAGCAGCCTCAGCGGAGAGCCAGTTAATGTTAAAATCACCCATGATTATGGTTTCAGAATTATGTTGCTGGACCCTTAGATATTCCATGATGCTATGGAAGCCAGCAGCCTGGTCTCTTGGGGGCAGGTAAACTGAGATGACAGTGAGTTCCTTGTTATGTGCACCAAGGAGGATTTTGATTGTGAGGACCTGAGAGGAGTTGCTCAGGCTAGGGGATGGGATGATGTGACCCATAAGGGTATTCTTAAGATAGATGGTGCAGCCCCCACCCCATTTAGCAATCCTGTCTTGCCTGAAAATGCAGTAGCCAGGGATAGAGACTGAGGTATCAGGGATTTTAGGGTTTAGCCATGTTTCCACAACTGACAGGGCATCAGGGTTGTGCTGTAGAATCCATGTTTGGAAGGAATCAAGTTTGTTGAGGATGCTGCAGACGTTGATGGATGCCATGGTGAGTGTTCCTGTCCTTCTGCTTGGTTACTTACTGCTGGCTGCCTAGGTGGTCCTGGGTTGGGGTGAACATTTCCTGAGAGCAGGAGCAGCATAAGAAGAATTTGTAGGAGAAAGGATTTCAGCATCTTGTAGATACCTGGTGGTTAAGTCATAAGCCAAAAGAAATTATCAACAGCTGAGGTCCAGAGTCACAGAATGTGTTAGAATTCCTGAAGGTGAAGAACTGTGCCTGTGCATATGCAGGATGTGAAATCCTTTTGTCTGCATGCTTCTTTGTCATTCAAAGAGGTTGTTGAAAAGTCCACATACAGATAATGGAACAGGTCAGATGAAAATGTGGATTCAAGCAGGACCTAGAGTCACTGAGTTTGTCAGACTTAGTTGCTTGACTTATGTTTTGCTTGGGATAGCTTCCAAAAAGTTGATTTTTAAATGAAAAATACAGATACCTGGTGATGATGTTTTGCAGAAATCCAGTTCAGGAGACTTTCACAGATGTAGTGAGCAAGAATGGTGTAGTTACTCCAAGCAGAAAACCATGTAAATCCACAAAAACTAAGCTGCAGACACAGACAAGCAGCCACCACACAGACCCAGGAGGTGGAACATATGATAGACTAGATAGATAGATTATACATCTCAAATTAATAACATTAGAAAAGAGATGCAGAAATACCAATATAACAGAGCAATTACCATACAGGCAATGTTAGCCAATCATACAAAAAAATCACCCTTGGGAGATCCTTTTGAAGCATGTAAACATATTAGAGTCCATGCAAATAGACTCTTTAAAGGATGAAGCAGGTAATATTCTAACTGCCGGAGTTGATATTGAAGCCTTGATGAAAAACATTTTTGTGCTGTATCTCCACAGGCCTTTATTTCTCCTTCTCACATAAAAACATATCTAGCCTCAGTGACGGTGCCATCCTTTCCTTTGGATACCCTGTCTTTACACCACCCCATTACAGAACTAGAAATAAAATCTGCAATACAGCAGCTTAAACTTAACACATCACCTGGCCCAGATGGGCTTCCTAATAAGTTTTACAAAACTTATTCTACATTATTAATAACTTGTCTTCAATTGGTTTTTCAATTTTTCATGGAATCTCAGATAATGTCCCCAGTTTTTACTGAAGGACTTATGATATATTTATTTAAATCAGGTGATAGACAAGATATAAAAAATTGGAGGCCTATTACACTTTTGAATTCGGATTACAAGATCCTTACGATCTTGATAAATAATAGGCTTAAAGTTTATGCTTTAAGAGTCATTTCTCCCTACCAATTCTGTGGTCTAACAGATAAGAAAATCCAGACAGCACTAATGATTATAAGAGATGTGATAGAATATCTAACACTTCAAGGATCAGCAGGTTATATACAGTGCCTTCAGAAAGTATTCACCCCCCTTGGATTTTGTCACATTTTGTTGTGTTACTACCAGAATTTTTAAAGCATTGAAATGATTTGTTTCCCCCTTGATTCACACAGCATACTCAACAATTTAAAGGGGCCAAAATATTTTTATCGTGTAACAAAAATGTATGAAATGTTAAAAACTGAAATATCTTGTTTACTTAAGTATTCACCCCCTGAGTCAATACTTTGTAGAAGCGCCTTTGGCAGCAATTACAGCTTTGAGTCTTCTGTATGTCTGTATCAGCTTTGCACATCTGGATTTGGGATTTTACCATTCTTCCTTGCAGATTTGCTCAAGCTCTGTCAAGTTGGATGGGAGCGCCGTGAACCTAATCTTTAAGTCTTTCCACAGATTCTCAATGGATTCAAGTCTGGGCTTTGGCTGGGCCACTCAAGGACATTCAACTTCTTGTTCTAAAGCCACTCCAGTGTTGCTTTGTCTGTATGCTTGGGGTTGTTGTCCTGTTGGAACGTAAATCTTCGCCCCAGTCCAAGGTCTATTGCAGACTGACGCAGGTTCTCCTCAAGGATGTGTCTGTATTTGGCGCCATTCATTGTTCCCTCTATCCTGACAAGTGCCCCAGTCCCTGCCACTGAAAAGCGTCCCCATAACATGATGCTGCCACCACCATGCTTCATGGTAGGGATGGTGTTACACGGGTGATGAGCTGTGTTCGGTTTGCGCCAGGCATAGCGCTTTGCATTCAGGCCAAAGAGTTCAATTTTTGTTTCATCAGACCAGAGAATCTTTTGCCACATGGTCTCAGAGTCTTCCATGTGCCTTCTTGCAAACTCCAGGCATGTTATTATGTGGCCTTTTCTCAGGAGTGGCTTCTGTCTGGCCACTCTCCCATAGAGGCTACATCTGTGAAGTGCTACAGAGATTGTTGTCCTCTGGACAGGTTCTCCCATCTCAGCCATGGAACTCTGTAGTTCTGTCAGGGTGGTCATTGGGTCCTTGGTCACTTCCCTGACCAAGGTCCTTCTTGCCCAGTTGCTCAGTTTGAGAGGACGGCCTGCTCTAGGAAGAGCCTGGGTGGTTCCGTAATCTTTCCATTTCCTAATGATGGACTTGACTGTGCTCCTGGGAACCTTCAACACCCTAGAATTGTTTTTATACCCCTTCCTAGATCTATGCCTCCTCACAATTCTATCACAGAGTTCTACGGACAGCTCCTTGGTCTTCATGGTAGAGTTTCTGCTCTGACATGCACTGTCAACAGTGGGACCTTATATAGACAGGTGTATTTCCTCTGAAATCATGTCAACCATTTGAACTGACCACAGGTGGACTCCATTCAAGTTTTAGAGTGATCTCACAAGGAAATTGGATGCACCTAAGCTCAATTTGGAGTGTCATAGCAAAGGGGGTAAATACTTATCAAATCAGACATTTCAGGTTTTTATTTTAAATTACATGTACAAAAAATTCCAGAAGTTTCATTCCGCTTTGACATTATAGAGTAATTTGTGTAGAAACGTGACAAAAAAATCCCATATAAATGTATTTTAATTTGAGTTTGCAACATCACAATATGTGACAAAATCCAAGGGGGGTGAATACTTTCTGAAGGCACTGTAATTACAGCAGATTTAGAAAAAGCATTTGACAGGGTCCATCTGCCATATTTATTTCAGGTGTTACTTAAATGTGGGGTTCCAGACCCCTTATTGAACTTAATTCAATTTTTATATAAATCTGCTAAAGTTTATCCTATAATAAAAGATATGACAGTAAAGGTTTCTTTTTTTTACAAACAGGAGTCAGACAAGGATGCCCCCTAAGCCCTTTATTATATATTTTTTCATTAGATCCCTTCCTACATTCTATTACAGAAGTACCAAAATGGGCAGGAATTCTTAATACAGACACAGGGAAAGAATTATTTTTACAGGCCTATGCTGATGATGTCTGTATGTTTTTAACAGCTCCGGAACAATTAACATCATTTTTGGCAGAATTTGAAAGATACGCATCCATCTCTAATGCAAAATTGAACATTTCCAAAACAAAAGGTTTAATGATTGGGTCTGGTATACAGAAATATTTTTATTTTAGGGATATCTTTATTTCATCTACTTCACTTTTAATATTAGGGGTTCTTTTTGGGCCACAGAATTTACCAAATGAAAATTGGGATCTGGCATTGAAAAAAATTGAAGGTAAAATTTCTAGATGGCTACAGTGGAAACTACCTAAACAAAAAAGGATATTGATTTTAAAACAATACATTGTTCCTTGCTTGCAATATATAGCAATGATTTTTCCTTTGCCTCAACAGTTTGAAACCAGGATCTACAGTTCCTTTTTCCAGATGTTATGGGAGAATAGATTGAACCCTGTTAAGCGTTGTTTTACATATCTGACAAAAAAGAAAGGAGGACTGGGTATGATTGACCCTGTTGTGCTTTTTCATACTTTATGTTTTTTTCAAACTATTAAATTTGGCCTAAGATCTAAACAAGGAGACGGTCAAGCATGGGTTTACAAAGCTTTAAACAGATATTTTCATATTTGGCATAATATGGGCCTGAAATTATCCAGTCATGTTCATGTTCCTTCGTATTTTTGAGTTGCTGTTTCAAAATTATATAAATGGCAAATTACAAAGACACTGGTTCAAACCACTGAGGTACACACTTTATATGAAACTATTATTTCCACAATTTACCCTACTGAACCTAGCTTTAAAAACTGCCCTACAGAACAAAATTCTTTTGTATTAACACAATTGAATAATAAAAGACGCCCCCTATATGTGGGAAACGCAGTGGTTAGTTATGTGTGGGAGGTTAAATATAAGGGGCAACGCAAAATATAAAGCACAGTTAGAAAGGAACTGTCCATATCCTGGATGTATCAACCTGGAAGAAACAATGGAACATTTTTTGCTTAATTGTTCTTATGCGAAATCATTGTGGGTTTTTTTTAGGTACAAAATGGAACTTTCCTTGGTTACATTACCTCACTTATGATATTTTAGTCTTAGGAATTTATCCTTTGGGATTAGCCCACTTTCACCAAGACACATTGAGCCAGATATTCAAAGCTTTGCGCGGTCCGCAAACAGTTTGCGTGGGAATAGAGTGGAATTAGCGCGGGTCTGCCATATTCAAAAGGCCAACTAGCATGGGCAAACACCAGTAGCTCCGGGCTAAGCATAATGATATGCAAGGGGCGTAGTGAACATGAATAAAGTCGCTGTGAGATATTCAGCGACTAGTGCTGCACTAAAGTGTTTAGCGCGACATAGCATGACCCATAGCGTGGTACAATTTACCACCCAGGAAAAGCTGGTCTTAACCCTGGGCAAACAGCATTGCGTGCATTGCGCGGTGCTATCTCAGCATTAGCGCAGCTTGCGCGGCCCTAACATATGAGTATGACACTTAGAAACTGCCAGACATAGAGGACACATGCTGCTCACTGATAGCACCACCATGATGCAATCAGCTGCCACCAGTCCGAGTCAAGCACAGACAGTGATGGGTGATCTGACCCACAGGGGACAGCATGGTAGTGTGGCCATATAGCACACACCTGCCGACCATACATCTCTGGTGCGGAACAGATGCCAGCACACACATGCAGCACTGTGGGCATGGTGGCCAGTGAGGGGATGGTGTATGGGTGGCCAGACCTCTTCACAGCCCAGATGTGGCCACAAGGCTGGGACATATTGCTCAGTGCACATGGGCCAGTAGTGGGATTATGCCACCACCTTTGTGCCTGTTGGATCCTACATGCCCCCCCAGCCACCTACCACACAACTATACAGATGTCACAGCACACACTGCCAGCCATGTACATGACACTGTGTGCATCCCATGCTACAGGTGCAGCATTTGTGGATCACACAACAGCGTGATAGTACTGTCCACAGTCAGTAATTACCTGCAAGCTGTGCCTGTCACTGTGTACAGTGCAGTGGTCATCACTGCCCTACATACCATAGGCAGTGTCGTGTCCCTCACACTACTCACCCTCTTGCTACTGTAGTGTCTACTGTGCACTGTAGCATGACCTACAGTGTGAAGGCTCCATGCAGCACTACCACCACCTGTGCCTATGCTGTGTTGTCACCTGGTGTACGATATGCTATGCTATGCTGTACTGTTTATATGAAGCCTGCAGCTATCACCATGCACTGCCTGACTGACCTACAGGTGGAGCTGTGGTCGGACCTGACCAGCCCGTGTACCTCCAGACTGACCTACAGGTGGAGCTGTGGGACCCTGCAGTAACGCTGTGCAAACTACATGCAAATCAGGACATGATGGGATGCTAATGTGGCTGTTTGCCCAGAGACTATCTAAGTAGGCTCATTTGCATGTCATAGATGCATAGATACATAGATACATAGACAGTGTTGGCAGATAAGGGCATGTGGCCCACCCAGTCTGCCCATTTGAGCTTGTAAGTTCAGTTTATGTTTTCTGAGAAGTCTGTTGCCCCTTACCTCTGACCTCCAGAATTCCTTTATGTCTATTCCATGCATTCTTAAATCCCGTGATTGTTTCAGCCCCCACCACTTTCTCTGGCAGGGTGTTCCACTTGTCACTTTTGAATATGGCAAAGTTTAGCACGGGGCTAACGGTTCGGGGAATATTATACAATTTTGATCACTGTTTTTTCATGTGTGCTGCTGCCTGCAGCTGTACTGTGTCCATGCATTTGCCAGAACACACATTAGCCACATAGTTCCTCTCTACCCACCCTCACGTTGCTGTGCACTGTGTTGTTGTTGTGGTTTGCACTTCCTGGTTGCTGTATTCAGTGCTGTCTTATTCCAGGGCTATGTTTGCCCTGCACTCCCAGCCCAGTTTGCACTGCCTCATTCCCATGCTATATTCAGAAGCTGTTTGCCCTGGGCTATTCCTTTTGAATATAGCTTGCTTTGTGCTCCAGGCTAAGTTTGCCTGCTGGGCAGTGTTAATTTAGCCCCGGGGCAAAGTTTTGAATATCTGGCCCAATATCTCTCTTTTTCAGTTGCCTTAGATTTTACTTATGGCAGGCAAGTTGTCAATGGGTAATTTACCAGAAAAGAATATCCCTTGAAGGTTATAGTCTGATTGTTTCTCAAGAATTAACAAAAATATATTTAAAAGATGTTCAAATGTTCACTATAACAGCAGTAACACTGTGGTGGAAAGGTTTTCACAGAGTGATAAAGTTTAAGTAGGTGTTTTTCTAATATTTTGGCTGTATCTTGTTTAAAATGTATAAATCTATGTAGTGTTATCGACTATGTTTCATTTAATAAAAATCTCCCCTACTCTTTTCGATAAGTGCCATGGGATCTTTAACATCCACCTGAACTACCACCAATCCAGGCAGATGGGACCTCAGTTTAATGTCTTATCCGAAAGATGGATTTGTGTTAGCCCATTGGACCACTAGTTTCCTGTTATGGGATCTAAGATTATCTCTGTTCAACAAAACTGTATTTCACACTAGGAACTTAGATCTTGGGAATGCACTATTTTATGTAATGGCAACAGATCACCCCTCTGGTATCTGATCTCCAGGGAAAATATTAGAGTTTCTTGCAATCTTTCTTGATAATTGTTATGTTTTAGCCTAGGGATAATTTATGTCACTGTTTTTATACCCTCTCTAACTGTTTAATGTCTTTAATCGGGTAGGGTGACCAAACCGGGGATTCAAAGTCCAAGTGGGGCCTAGCATAGTTTCTATACAAGGGAATCAAACACTGCTCACTTTTGCAAATGGAAGTGCACTTAACTCTTTTGATTATTCCATTAGCTGTTCAAGCCACCGATGTACTATGGTTTACTGAGGAGAGTCTGTTATTAATATGGACTCCCAGGTCATGTTCTAGTATGGACGATTTTCTTGGGATGTTTTTCAATGTGTAGGCATAGTTAGGATTATTCCTGCCATAGTGCATCACCACACACTTGTCGACATTAAACCTCATTCCACTTGTTGATGCCCACGTTTCAATTTTAAGAAGATCATTGGCTAAAGATATGTGCTTCAATAAAGTATCCACCTCGACTCCCACTTTAGTATAATCCACAAATTTTATTATGTGGTTGTCCAGATAGTTGTCCATATCACTGATGAAAATGGCAAATAGAGTTGGTCCCAGGACAGAGCCCTGCAGAACCCTATTGTTGACTTGCCCTTCTTTGGAGAAGACCCCATTGATTTGTACAAGTTGAACCCTATTGACTAGTCAATTATTAATCCTTTTAACAAGGCTAATGCTTATACCCATGTTTAGTAATGTGTCAATCAATGTTTTATGGGGGACAGTGTCAAACACTTTTGCAAAATCCAAAAGGATTACATCATATGGGCAACTCTTATCAAGACTGCTGCTTATGTCATCAAATTGATAGTACATGATGTCCTTCTCTCTTAAAGCCATGTTGTTTGGTGTCATTTAACCCCAGGTCTGCTATTTCAGATTCTAGCCTAATCTTAATCAATTTTTCCATAACCTTACAGCACAGTGAGGTTAAACTAATTGGCCTGTAGTTCTCTAATTTATCCTTGTTCCCCTTTTTAAAATATTGGTACCACTGTGGCTATGCGCCAGTCCCTTGGTACCACCCCCTTGTCCAAAGACCTGTTAAATATGATTGAAAGCGGGTGTGCTAAATAATCAGTCAATCAATATCTTTATTTAGCCAGGTGGAACACCACTGAGCAGGGCTCATTTACAAGATGGACCAGGTAGTTTAAACAACAAGTCACAATACAACAATTTGGCATAGGTGTAGCAACATTAGCAGCCTATGTACAGTCATTACAAGTGAGAATGGCGTGTCTTGGCACAGTGGTGTACAATAATTTACAAATAGCAATGTAAGACTTGACACTGAGAACAGAACAAGGTAGCATAATTTACAGGCGTGGTACCAAAGACGGTCAGCATACCACTATGTGTGAGTTCTGTGCAAGGCAGGTCTCTGATAGACAGCAGAGTTCAAAATTATATTGGATGAGGTCTAGACCAGCAAAGCATTATGTGGCCTAGGAGAAGACAATAAAGCAAGGGTACTGATGGGCCATATCCCTTAGTAACCTTGGGTTAATACTATCTGGTCCTGGACTGGTGTTACTTTCAATGTTGTTGAGTGCTGACTGGACTTTCTCCACTGACAAATTTTATTCATTTGTTGCATGATCACTAAAACATTGATCTGCAGCCACCCTTGGTGAAAAGAACAGAACAGATATAGGTATTAAAAAGGTCTGCTGTTTCTTCATTATTATTTCTTACAGTATCATTAACTAATATTGGACCAATACTCCTAGCTGGGGTACAGCTATTAGCGTTAATGTACGAGAACTGTGCTTTATTATCTTTAGAGTTGGCAATTTTGAATTCAGTTTTGTATTTAGTGCTCTTTATCATAGATTTTAACAGATTTTGTTTCTTTATGTAGGTTTGTTTATTACTTATGGATGGATTTCGTTTGAACCTTTTATATGCTTTTTCTTTGGTTCATATCTGTTTTTTAATCCATGATGTCAACTATGGTGGAACTTTTCCCTTCTTATTATATTTATTTTTCTTTCTCTGGAACTGATGTGTTTTCTAGTTGTAATATAACCCCTTTAAACACTTCCCAGGACTGTTCGGTAAGCCCTGACCCATTCTCTCTTTTCTGGGGCACACGGTAGGGGTGTCCACCTTCCCCTTCATTATTTGCAGTATATTTGGAACCTCTTGCCCATGCTATTTGACAGAATGGGGTGATCTATGGTATAACCCTAGGGGGTAGACATCAAAACCTATGCTCTATGCTGATGGTTTATTGGTTTATCTCACTTCCCTTGACCAAGCCTTGCCACATTTATGGAACACTCTTATGTCCTTTGGCCAATTGACCAGTGATAAGCTTAATTTGGCAAGAAGAGAAGTTCTTCAGGTACACTACACCCCTTCTCTATCCATACGAAGCACGTATCCTTTCTGATGAGACTTCCCCTCACCCTCCAGGACCTTGGGTTGCAGCTAGTGAATGATCCCACCTCCATGGTAACACACAATTTTGACCCCCTACTCAGGCAATTTATAGGGGACCTGGAAGAACATTGCCTTGCCTTTGATACAGCGGTTAGATGCTATCCTCATGAGTTTACTATCCAGGTTCCTGTACCTTGCACAAACTCTACTAGTCACTACCCCAACAACTTTTTTCTGGGAACTTAACAAAAACATATCTAGGTATATACAAGAGACACAGAGGCCACGCATTCTGACGCAGCTCCCTAAATGTATGAGGGGCCTGGCACTCTAGGATTTCACTCTTTATGATGAGGTGGCCCAATTACGCAAAATTTTTCTTTGGCTTAATGACAATTATCAAGCCCACTGGAAACACCTGGAGCTGCGGGAGGAGGACCTATGCAACCTAAATAAAATCCTGCTATCGCACCCTCCCTCACCCTTAGATGATATAACAAATTATCCATACATGCACGGCTTACCTTAAGCATTAGAGGGAAGTGTTGGATGCCCACCCCGAAAGGCTTCAGATATTTGCTTTATTCACTGCCATATTTATCTATGTTTCTCCCTGCCCACATGGACCATGGCTTTAAGAGTTGGGAACAGATGGGTCTGCATTTGTTAATTCATTTTCTTAAAGACATCAAATAATATTGTTTCTAGATATTCAACAGAAATATTCATTGTGTCTCATGGATAGGTTTCAGTACTTCCAAGTGGCAGACTTTATCAAAAAACTGCTACCTCACAATTTAGATGTTACATCGATTCCCCACCTGTTGTCAGTTTTACATTTCCACCTTAGCGGGTTCTGCCCCCCTTCCCCATATGATCTCCTACATATATGCTGCCCTGCACCAGTTACATGCAGATTCTACTGTGGCTCTCAAGCAGTCTTGGGAGACAGATGTGCAGTACCCCATTGATGAGCGGGACTGGGACAGGCACTTTCGCTGTTTACATTCAGTCACAGCCTCACATGGCTGGAAGGAATTTTCTTAGTAGGTAACACCGATACTTTAGAGTACTGGCTATTCAGTGTAAATATGCCCTAGGTAGGGGTGCGGCCTGCTGGAGGCATTGGGGGTCCTCTCCAGTCACTCACGGGCATATCTTTTGGAGTTGCCCCCTATTAGCACCCTTTTTTACCACTTTAGGCAGGGAGTTATCAGATTTTTTGGCACCTGCATTTGGTTGATGTGGAAATTTTTTTCTATTTTATAGAGATGATGATCCATTGCAGTCCTCTCCTACCAGAAACTTGCTGACCATCTGCCTCCTAACAGCTAAGAAAGCTATTGCAAAAAATTGGCTTAAAATGGAAAAACGTACAGCACACCTTAATCATCGCTCTGAACAGTTTGAAATTTTTTTGGTGATTTTGTCCCATGATGCACCAGGGCTTTTTAATTACTACTGGGGGGATGCCCTGCGAGCTTGCATCTACCTGGGCAGTGCTATGGAGCCTTATTTGCAGATCATGTTTTTTTTTCTTCTTCTTTCTCTTTTCCTTTTCCTTTTTTTCTCTAAGACCTCTGCAACTTTGGACTTTGCTATATAGTGCTGCGGTCTTGGGCTTTCATGGTTGTAACACACTGAAGCTCCAAATTTCTACAATTATACAATCTTGTACATATTACCTTTATAAATGCTTATCTGTTTTTAGAGCCACAACTGGACTGCTGTGTGTATACACGCAGCCTATGTTATGTTCCTGTTCACTGTTTGTAATAGTTTGTTTCTCATATGAAAATTTTATAAATAAAATGTTAAAACAAAAAAGAAGATGACGCCGATGCGGTGGTGTGGGGCCTGCAAGCTATACGCGTCATCCTGTCTGGTCTGGGCATTGTCACTTTGTCTGGTCCATCCCTCAGGATGTTGGCAACTAGTGTGCACATTTACATGTCCAGCTAGGCATGCTAGTGCATGGCCCCAGATTTCCTCCCCCCTCCTACTAGGCACACCACATCCTGCTGTTCTATCTGTGGCCATCCAAGTGGTGCTTGAGGAGTGGCATCTGACAGCCTCCTACCCCAGAGAAGGACAGCACTCTATGAGACACTCAGTCTCTCCCCCGAGTGGTACCCAGTGACCCAGGCTCAATCCCAAAGTTGGGTCCTGAGCAGTAGTGCTACCACTTTGTCAATGGACAAGCTTGCAGCCTGTGCTATTGGAAAAGCCTCACACTGTCTTTGCACCTCATTGACTTTTACACATTTCATATCTCAGCTCAAAACATCTTTTTACCATTTCTATGACTGTTAATGTCTGTCTCCCACTCCAAATCATGGCCTAGAACCTGATCTATTTCTGCTTTTTCCTTCTGTATTTTGCAGTGCTGTTTTATTTGCATCTTTTTTGTTCTAAATTAACATAATTAAAATGTACCATATACTGGGTTTGGTTCCATGGGTTTCTCTTCCATAACATGTCATGGAGCAGTGTCCATCACATGGAACAGTGTCAGTGGCTCAGCAGGCTGTGCACTTGCCACTGAGGCTGGAAGACTGGAAAGGTTGTGGGTTCAAGCACCACACCTGGAACTTGGTATAAATCTTAGTACTAACACTGTAGTGCAGCAGGAGTAGATACTGCAGTTCTGAGGGGCCGTCTTCCACATGAGATGTTAAACTGAGGTCCCGTCTGGCTGTTCTGCTGGTTGCTCAGGTGGATGTTAAAGATACTGTAACCCCCCCTGAGATCCCTGGGGTTACTAAAATCCCATCATTGTCAGCACTAGGTAGGGAAGGCAGTTGGTGAATAACTAGTGACATGGATTTTCACCTGCTCCCTTGCTGTTTACTTGGTCTCAGCTGAGAGCAGAGAGGTGATGTCATTTAGAACTCTTGCCGCAGCATAAGCCATGGTAGCTAGCTGTGAGTGGGGAACTTTAGAATTTTCAGTTAGTTCTGAGTCATCAGCTGAAGTGAGCAGTTGGTGGAGTAAAGAGCTGCAGTGTTGGCTTTGAGGGGAGCCTATTTTTTCTCACCCTAGTGCTGAGAACCATCTGCCTGTTAGTAGAGGTGGTGGAAACCATCTAGCAGGAGTTTCTGATTTTACTCCTCATTCCAGGTGAGACGAGAAGGACTGCAGAATGGATCTGAGGGGCAATCCCTTACTTTGATCCAGGACATTTGAAGCTGCCTTTTCTTTGACGACCATGAGTAATCTGACTTTGGGTATCCCAGGAGAAATATACCTGCCTGTTTACTTTTGGGGTGTACTCTGAGAAAGGGAAATCTACACCAGGTTATGTTCTGTTTGATACTGTTCTCATTCTTTCTTAAAGCTGGCTGACAATTGTGGAGTCCCCAGTGATACTTGGCACATTGTTCAGGACTTTAGTTTACACTCAGAAGTAGTGTGTTTCTAATGCTGAATGTGAAAGTCCTTCCAAGATGCATGGTTCTACTGTTTGGAAATGTTGAGGTGTAACTCTGAAAGAATGGCTGGGTATGGACTGTGAAATCAAAAGGTGGGCAACCCCCATCTGAAGTGACCAATTCAGCTCTACAGGTTCCGTAAGGGTGGCTGTTTTTTCAGGACATGGTGGCCAATGCCTCACGAGAACGTTTACCCCCTGGTGTGGGTTCTGCTAATTGTGAGCACTAGTGTGCTCTGTCGTGGCCAGTTTCCACATTGTCAAATGTTTAAATCCTATGCCATATGGGGAATGTTCTAAGTTGTGGCCAGTGCCACTAGAAGAAATTGTGTGCTCTGTTGTGGCCAGTGTAACTAGAAGAGTGTGTGTTTCAGCCGAGGCTTTGCCACTGAAAAGGGTTTGAAATCTTATGCAATGTGAGAAGTTTAGAGTTTCTGCCTGCTACAGATGCTCTTGTTCTGCATTGCCTTGTGCCACAAAGTGTAAACCCTTGGGGTCCACCTTTGCTTTTGTGCACCAACGTTGGAATAAAGCCACACTCTAGAACCCCAGCCTTGTTTGGACATTCTTGTTACTGCTTCCTCTGTGGAATTACTGGGTACCCCTCTAGAAGTACAAATCTAGCATAGCCCTTAGCAAATGTTCTCTCCTCAAGTCCTAGGTTTAGTATGGTCCTTTGTGTATAGTACTGTTTCTGTACCCCCATCCATCTCCTTCCTCTAGACAGAAAATATGGGACGTGTGCTTACTAGTTAAATAAGTGGCCATGTGGGGGCGTTACAATACCATGGTGCTTCTTGAGAAGAGTTGGGGAATGTCCCTGGTGGTCTGGACAAATTTCCCCTCATTCACTAAACATACCTCCAACAGCTTAATCTGATTTAATATGTTAATTTGCAACTGTTTCTCCCCACTCTTGCCAGAACAAGGCTGAAAATAGGGTCCTCCTTTCCTGGAAAAAAAACACAAAAAAACATCTGGACGCTGACTCCTCAGACTAAGCGCAAAGCTTTATGGGTAGCAGTATGCAAATCCTGTGTGTGCTACCTCTGACTCTACTTAATGTACTGTATTGTCTACTGTGCACTGTGTATTGTACTGTACTGCTGCAATGTGCAAATGAGTTCTCAGGCTCAATGGGTGGTCATAATGTGTCCATCTTAAAACATTTTTTCTACTACAATAATAAAATTGGTAATGGCTATAAGCACAGACAAACGCCTTGCACAAGTGACCCTATTAACCATAAGAGTGTCTTTCATGTAAGACTGGGAAGAATGTTCCACTTACAGAATAGAGAAGTTGGGGTTTTATTTTTTCTTAACTTTATGTTTGTGCTCCTTCACACCCAGTCAGCCCTTGGTCCCCTCTCACACCTTCCCCCAGCCCCTGCCTTAACACCCTGCCATCTCCCAGGATTTACCTTGTTCCATTGCGGCTTGCCTTCCTCAGCTTGGCCTGTGGTTGGGCCAAAACCCTCAGGAAATACTTCAGCTAGTGTTTCAGGGGAGAGTGCCTCAATCAACAGGTAGGGGGCCTGTGAGCTGAAGGGCTGTCACGGCTGGGCATTTTCCATCTTATTGTCTCCTGAAGGTCAGCATGCATGGGGATATGATGCTGGCAACCTCCCCACCCTGTGGCCCAATATGCAGCTCCCTGTGTGGTCACCTTCGAGGGTTATCATAGTGAGAATCCAATGCCCTCTTTCCCTGGAGGAAAGAAGCCTTTACTAGGACACTCAGCTCTCCTGCCCCTGGCTGCCCCTAGATGATACAGGCTTGTTTGCAAACCAAGATCACCCATGCTGTGAGCGGTAGCACTACTGCTGTGCCACTTGGCAAGCAAGGGGTTTATAGTTAAAAAAATATACATTAGATGATTTATAAAAAATTTATAGGAGCACGGAGTCCTCCTTTGACATATTTATATGAGTCCTGAGTCCAACTTTTATGGTTATAAGAATGTCTCCTTCTTAGAAGTGCAAAAACTCCTCACAGTTGGTTTACAGTTCCTTCAACCTTAAAATGTGTATGGAGATACTCTCACAGCCACAAGGCAGCTCCTAATTACTCCTATAAATACACAGTATATTCAATTTATAAATCATGACATCATTCTTAGCCAATCAAAACTGTGCATCTCTAAACATTCCAAGACTCTTATAACCAAACCATAGGAGGGTGTCTCATGCAAACAGCTCTTAAATGCTGAACTTCTAAATTTGGCTGTTCTAGTCCATGAGGGATTTTTCTAATTATATGTAAAGTAAAACATTTTGATTTTAAATTCAAATTCCACTTTAAAAAAGAAACGGGTCCTTAATTAAGCAATAATGCAGGACAGGGTGTGGTATATCACGGGATATCGTCACGCCTCAGTTGCGTTGAGAGGCATAGGGCTGCAGGGTGAGTGCCTCGTGCACCCGAGAAGTAATGATATCCCATGATATACCACACCCTGTAGTGCATTATTGCTATTATGAACTGGATTAAAAGTTTATAAATAAAGCCGCCCCAGTGGCACAGAGGGATGAGGCTCTGGGTGCCTCATCTCTGGCTACACCGACAACCTGTATTTGGGAGAGAGCACGGGTTGTCGAAGGTCATCATGGGGGGGTGTGGTGCAGTGGAGGATGAGCTACTGACAGGCAGATCTCCTCTCCAGTGAGGGACCTGAGCCTCCCTCAGTGCTTGGCTGCCTCACGGTGGAGGTTGGGGGCAGCGCAACCAAGGAAGCCAGGGGCACTAGGCCAATGGGGTGGAAGGATGGGGCCGTCACTGGAGCAAAAGGGTGCAGGCACACCTCCATGCACTTGTGCCTCTCTGCCTGGGGCCCCGGTGTAATGTGGAAATACAGCTAGGGAAAAGTTTGGGGGCTGTGGCAGGATGATGCCTCTGGGTTGGCTCTGGGAGTCCACCAGGACATGCTTAGTGTCATAAGATTCTGAAAGACCCCAGAGTCTGGTAGGTTTGCAGACAGCAGCTGCAGCCCACCAAAGGAGCTACAAACACCAATATAGAAGAAAATGAAAGTTTATAGATAAAAAAAATAGAAAAAAAAAAAAACCTGTTCAAACATTTAAAACATTTTTTCTGGGGTTGTGCAGGAGTACAATTTAAGAAAATAGTTCCTGGGGGTTGTGATCAGCAGTAGCAGTAGGTAGCACTGTTTTACTCATAGCTCATAAACTGGACAGTCAATGTGAACTCTCTCCCAACCTCATCCCAGATGTGGACTGTGGTGCCCTTGTCTCCCGCTTGTATCTCTTCCCATTTGGAGAAAGTGGTACTGAGTTTTGTAACCTCTTTTGTGTTTTTTTGTTTGGGAGATGTACATTTGGAAACAGTAGAACTGAAAGGAGCAGTTTGTAAGTGCAGCAAGTACTGCCATTTTAAAATGTGCGTGCACTTGCCTGTCAGACATAAGAATGCTTATGGAGGGCAATTCTGCAGCGTGGCAGTTTCCATGGTATTTTTTATTAACACAGTGCGGGGATTTATTTAACTCCAAAAATTGATTAGCGTTTTGCTCATAAAAGTGCTAAAACATTGTGAAAATGCATAGCACTTGCCTCACTGTGTTTAACAAACATAACACTTCTAGAAAACCTATATAAATACTTTGGCCCAGATATTCAAACTAAGCAGGCTGTGGAACAAGCTTAAGCGCAGCTCAACAGCTGCGCGGGGTGTGGCCTGGGCGATATTCAAAGGAGCTGCACCATGGCCCAGCAGCTTTGAATATGCACCCTGGCCACCCCCACTGTGCATGGCGCAGTGGCACTGTGCCAGCACAAGTGGCCAAAGTGGAGCATGGAGATGCGCTAGCGCAAGTGCCATTGCGCCATTCACAGCACCCGCGATATTCAAAAGGTGACATGCAAATGGGGCCATAATTTATGCAAGGTGCACATGGCACCATTTGCATGTCATTATGGCCCCATTTGCATCCCATCTGCATGCAGGTGCGCCGATTCCCGACGACTTGCACCTGGCGCCCTGCCAGGCAGCAGCCGTTGGGGACCGATGCCCCCTGCAGCCTGATCACGGGCATTTGTTTACAAAGAAAGTCCCCATCGTATATCCCTGGTGGTCCAGTGCACCGCTCTCTGCCCGATCGCGGGCATCTGTCATAATATAGGTCCTCATCCAATATCCCTGGTGGTCCGGTGGACTGCTATGTGCCCGATCGCGGGTATCCGTTATAATAAAAAAAAAAATCCAATATCCCTGGTGGTCCAGTGGACCGAATGCTGCCCAATCATGGGCATCTGTTGAAAGAACCCCCCGTCCAATATTACTGGTGGTCCAGTGGACCAAATGCTGCCCGATTGCGGGCATCTGTTGAAATATAAACCCCCCCTCCCCATCCGCCCACTGAGTCCCACCGCCCCTCTCCCCCCAGTCAGCCGGTGGGCGGCAGCACCCCACCCGCCTGCCATCCCGCCGCCTGCCGACTGACACCTCGGTAGGGCTGCATGCCCATTGGTTCACAGCGTGAGCCAATGGGCGTGCAGCTCTTACTGTACTACACATTCCAGATATGTGAATGATTCAGGCGGGTGGGGTGCTGCCGCCCGCTGGCTGACGGGGGGAGCGGGGCAGTGGGGCTCGGTGGGTGAGTGGGAAGGGGGGAACCCTAGACCACCAGGGTAATAGGATGTTTTCTGTAAAATAGATGCCCGTGATCGGGAAGCATTCGGTCCACTGGACCACCAGGGATATTGGACAGGGGGGGTTTCTTATTTCTACATATGCCTGCGATCGGGCAGCATTTAGTCCACTGGACCACCAGGGATATTGGACGGGGACATTCTTTTTAAACATATGCCTATGATCAGGCAGAGAGTGGTCCACTGGACCACCAGGAATATAGGATGGGGACTTTCTTTTTAAACATATGCCCATGATCGGGCATGAGGGGGCACCACCAGGTGCAGCGGAACTCGGGTGGCCACCCACAGGTAGAAGCTGCCGTGTTGCGCCCTGCAATGCGGCAGCTCACCTGTGAGTGTCCATCAGTTGTTCCTTTTTTCTTTGGCTTAACTTTGTGCTGGCGCAAGTAGGGGTTGCACATGCATGGCTCTGCACATCCTGAGCTGAATATTGGGCTGTGCAGGTTATGCATGGGAACGTCCACCCCACCTGTGCCTGCAGACATTACTGATGTGCTCTGGCGCATCGGGATTTGTGCGGCGCACTTTTCCCTTTTGAATATTGCACCGGGGCGCATCAGTGGGTTGCACATGGTGCAACACTGTTGCACGATGCACAACCCTTTTGAATATCTGGGCCTTTCTGTACAGTTAGCATTGTCCCAAGAAAAAAACTGCCAATCTGTTATTTAAAACCCTGCAGCGTATTTATTTGCCTGTTTTTGAATTTATTAGGTGGGGGACAGGGTCCGCGGTTAGAAGCGAAATAGATGGATTGACAAGAGTTGTTCTGTGCTGGCCATTGAGCCGAGTCAGAATCTGATGCTGTGAAGCCAGTTGTTGTGTCAGCAGGAAGTGCTTGAGGCCATTGCAGTGTTGGGTCCCTTCACATTCTTAAAAACAAGAAAAAGAAAATAATTGGCTACATGCTTTTTTTGCTGCAGTTTATGGCATTGGGCAGTATGAGGGAAATGTTGCTGTTCAATGAATTTCTGATGCATTAGAAGGCTGGTGGCCGGAGGGTTTTGGAAGCCATGATTATGTTGCTGGATTTAATTATGGCTTCAGATACCCCTCAGCCAGTTAACTTCTTAGATTTGTTTTATTCCAGTCCATAATATGATTTACGATACATTTATAGGTATATTTCTTGTGTCTCTTATGGTTATGAGTGTCTTTTAGGGCTAGGTGGACTGTTTTGCATAAATCAGACCCCCCCCCCAATTCGGCACTTACCCATGGACTCAGATAAATATGGGCTTTGCAGAAAAAGTCTCTTTATCAAACTTTTGGCACAATGCTCGGATGTCAGGTTCAGACAACCTGACCCAATCACTCTTGGAGACTGACCTTTGTGACAGGGCATCAGCATCAATATGGTTTAGTCCTGGCCTGTATTCGACAGCATAATCATAGGTTGATAAAGCAGAGAGCCACCGGTGCCCAGTGGTGTCCAACTTAGCTGAAGTCTGTACATAGGTTAACAGGTTGTTGTTGGCCTTCACCAATATCTTTGCCCCATAGAGGTACTCATGAAACTGGTCAACAATGGCCCATTTTAGGGCAAGGAACTCCAGTTTGTGCACAGGATAGTTTTGTTCTGACGGGGTCAAGCTCCTGCTGGCAAAAGCCACTGGTCTCAAACCATCCTCATGGTCTTGATACAGCACCGCTCTTAGGCCCTGCAGACTAGCGTCCATATGCAGCACATAGGGCTTGGTAGGGTCAGCATAGGCGAGGATGGGGGCATGGGTGAGCTGGTATATGACTTCATGGAAGGCTGCTTCATATTCAGGTGTCCAGCAGGGCCTAAAAGGTTCACCTGTACAGAAGAATACTTTCTCGGGTTCTTTGACAGCCCCTTTCTTGTATTTACGGTTGGTGGGGGGGGTCACCCTGGGTGAGATTCAGGTGTGGGTGAATCACTTTTGAATAGTCTTTTATGAACCTGCGGTAGTAGCCACAGAACCCCAGAAAACCTTGTAGTTCTTTCAAGTTATGGGGCTGGGGCCAAGTAGTCAGTGACACAACCTTACTGGGATCGGTTTCTATTCCTTCTGTAGATACTATGTGCCCCACATACTTCACGGAAGTTTGAAAAAACTGGCACTTGTTGATGGACAGCTTGAGGCCGAAGTCTTCCAATTGGTCCAGCACTTTAAACAGTCAGGTCTCATGCTCCTCTAATGTGCATCCGAACACAATGACATCATCTAGGTACACTAGACATTCCAGCAAGTTCGTAACTCCCATCACATGTTCCATCAGTTGCTGAAAGGTGGCTGGGGCACCTGAAATCCCCTGTGGCATTCTCAGGAATTCGTAGAACCTCAAAGGACAGATGAAGGCTGTTTTCTCATGGTCCTCTGGAGCCATCGGAATCTGGTAATATCCACTGCAAAGATCCAATACTGAGAACCATTTGCTCCCATTCATCAATCCAGGGCATCTTGTATACAGGGCATGGTGTTCTGATCTGGGATGGTCCACCAGTTCAGGGTTCGATAATCAACACACATCCTCACGGACCCATTCTTCTTATGCACAACCACAATGGGAGAGGCATATGGGCTCCTCGATTCTTGTAGAACGCCAGCAGCAAGCATTTCCTGCAGGTGCCTCCTAACATCATCTATGTCCGCTGGGGCAAGGCATTGGGATCTCTCTCAAAATGGCCGGTCATCATGCAGGCATAGTGATGCTCTGCACCCTGGACACACCCCACATCACATTCTTTTAGAGATAACACTTGGTCTCTCTGGGCGAGTTTCTTGCTAATTCTAGCCTTCCATTCAGCTGGCAATGAGGAATCACCAAAGTCGAATAAGTCCGGGGTCACTCTTTCCTTTTCACCAGAGTACTTGTTGCTGGGTAATACAGCAGTGTCTGTACAGTGTACTGTAGTTAGGGTGCAGCCTTTGTTCAACTGGACCTCCCGATCTGACACATTCCGAATCTGGACCATCACTTGTTGTGCATAGGCATGGGCACGGGGAGGTAAAATGCTGGGTTTAACCAATAATCCCTCTGGCAACTTTCCATCACACGGAACATCCAACATTAACATTTTATTTTTCACTTCCTTTCTAATGCAAACCTCTCCCTGAATGGTGTACTGAGCATTGGGAGGGAGTATCAGAGAATCAGATCTTTCTTCCACACTATCCCTACCAGCTCATCTCCGTTGGCTTCGGTAGTCCGTTTTTGCAGATCATAGGCTCTCTTTATCAGGGCTGGGATTCTCAGTGCCCGCCCAGTCTGTTTCCCTTGTTTTTTGTGACACAACTGCACTAGTCTTCCAAACATGTGAGCGTTGGTTCCATTGAGCAAGGGAATCCCATCATACAATCCCACAGGAAGGCACACCAGGGCTAGTGTCTTTACTTGTTCATCTACACCGGTTACAGTCACAGGGAAAGACTACCAGAGCCGGACATATCCTAGGTAGGGATAAGACTTGTTGCTCAGGCCCCACACATGCAGACCTGCCAGAGATTGTAGTGGCACATCAGATAAGCATTTGTCATACCAGTCCTGGAATACAATAGTCACTTGCGACCCGCTATCAAGTACAGCCCGAGCATGGATACCGTTGACAGTCACAGAAGTCTCCATAGAAAGGCCCACTATTCTGGACCAGTCTGGAGAGGCAGTAGCAGAGGCCTGGACAGATGATTTAGACACAAAGAAATTTGAGTTAGAATTTCTCAATCCTGCACTGCGGTCATTTCCGGTGCTCCTCGGCCATGGTTTTGCTTTCTGAAGCTCCCCTTGAAGTCTGTATACAACTTTATCTAGGTCTTTTGGGGACTGGCATTCTTTCTTCATGTGCCCATCCTTCCCACAATTATGGTAAAATATGCTTTCTAGGAGCTGGTGTGGCCGAGACATCACATTGGGAGCTGAGGTAGGGGTACTACCAATAGAAAACCTTGGTTCCACCTCTGTCTGCGGTGTGCTGAGCATTTGGAGACATCTCGTCAATTCTCTCATTTCCATAGTCAAGACATCAATTTTTGAGCTGCTGTCAGCAGGAGGTGCCTGGGTGTGCACCCCCATAGCAGATGCAGTTGGATAAGGATCGGGGCCTGTACTCTCAGGAGTGGCCTTCATAAAGAGACTGTTTTTTGTTTCGCTGAACTCCCTCAGCAGCTTATCCCATGGCAGAGCATTCGTAGCAGTCCCTCTCTGGCTGGGCCCCCCAGGGCTGACATTTAGTTCTCGGATTCCATCATGTGAGTGTGGTGATTCCAGGCTATCAGCGACCGACCCTGTGCCTGGAACAGGGGTTGCAGCAGCTACGACTGCAAAGGGCTCCGAAAAGCCTTCCTCCTCCTCAACTTCCCGTACCTCCTTCTTCAACACATGGAAGGGCAAGGGACCAGATTTCCTTTGATGCAGTTGCAATTTGAGCAACACCCAGCTGCAGTGCTGGGCAGAGCAGAGTATGTGATCCAGTCTTACCTGATCCACTTCACTAGAGGCCCAGTTTCCTTTCCGAAAAATGGTTTGTAGGATTCACTCTAATCGATCCACGTAGGCAGATAACAATTCCCCCGGCTGTTGTCTAACATCTTTAAGTTTCCATGTCAAGGCCTCAACACTAGTGGTGCCCTCAAACACATTTTCAAGGGTGACTATGTACTCTTGGGCTTTGGTGTCAGAGGACCTCAGGGAACGAAAAGTATGTAGGGAGGGTCTCTGAAGGCTTTCCCTCAGGTGGGCCCTTTTTTCTGCCTCTGAGTATTGCCAGTCCTGCACCACAAGAGTAGCAGAGTCTATCCAGGTCTCCAGGTCAACTTCCCCATTAGGAGTAGAGTGGATGCCACAGAATACCTTGAGCTTGCGGTAAGGGCCATGGCTACTTGCTGGCTTAGAGGCAGATACAGAAGTTGGTGAAAGAACAGGTGCTGGGGTGGGTGTGGACAGTGGGGAGGTGATACTCCCTGGTGGCAGGAATATTTTTTTTAATTCCTCCACAGTTTTGCCCTCCTCCAGTAACAACCTGGCAAACTTCTCCTCAAAAGACTCAGATAACGGTGGGGGCTCATCCTCTAAGGGAATCTTGCTATCTTTGGTTATCACCCTCCAGGTGGCTGGGAACCCTTCTGGAGTGATAGTCTGGGGCACCTCTGAACTGTCCAGGGGGTCGCTACACTCCACCAAGGCCATGAAAGTTTGGGCAGTTAAATCAGCCTGTCGACCCACCACTACAGCTTTTTTCAAACATTCAACTTTAGAAAGTGCAGCAAACAAATATCCGCACCACACAGCACTGGACCAATATGTAGCATTTATTGGAAAAAAATATATGAAAAATGCCAAACACCACAGACAACACCTGATTCACTGAACCTCTACCGGTTTCGCAACATATGCATCATCAGTGTCCTTACTATGCCCATAGGTATATCCAGTATTAGCAAAGCATTATGGGGTCAATATCTTGCCCCGTTCACCACCCCACCAACTGGTGCACAGCCATTTCTGTTGGGGTAGCCATTTATGTTTGACAATAATTTGTAATTTTGCCCCACTAGAAGACACAAAATCCTAGCAGTGAGCCTCCAAGATGTAACCCCTAGGTGGTACTATCCCAAGGGCTACTACCCCTGCCTGCTTGACTAGTAGCAGGTTAAGGGGCCTGGGTAATGAAACGGGTGCCTCCACCCAGAGGTCAGGGTTGTTAGTGGTCAAGCTAACCTGGGCACAGCCCTCCAGGACACTGTAACCCCCCTCTTTCCCTTCTAGTGGCCTGAACAATATACAATAATTACTTTCACAATGACCCTTATTCACCAGGCAATTACCCACACTGTTTGCACTTACCACCAGGGCTGGTTCCTCTAGCTTGACCCTGGGGACCCCCTGTAAAACAAGGTTAAGCACAGCAAATAGCAACAGTACAATACTTTTGGCACAAACTGGAACCACAGTCAGGTTAAATGCAAACAATGTTAAATCTGATTTATTCAGGGGACTTAAACAAGGGAGGGGCGTAATCAGGTTGATTTGCTTAAAAGCTATATTAATCAGACAGTTATGCATGCAGTTCAGAGTCCCTACACAGTCACACACTTGGGGTACCCAGGTAGAAAAATGGTGGGCTAGCCAGGAACGTTGCAGCTGGTTGGGGCCCTGTGATGGAAGAAAGCAACATGCACAACACACACTATTTGTAATCCAGAGCCAGAGGGCTCAGTTCATGAAAGAAAAGGCAACAAGACAATCAAATAACAACACTTTTAGAGTTAGCTGTTGTTGCAGGGAGCTACCCTGATGTTAACTCATGATACCCAATACTGGACACAAGCAGGATGAAATCAAGACTGCAGGCTGTTGAGCTGGAGTGCCCGGAGAAGCAGGGCCCACACAAATCACCGAGGCTTCATTCCTGTTCAAGGCGTTGAGCAGGGGGCTGATCCCCAGGCCGGTCTCTCATCAATGACTTTCTCTGCATAGCAGGTATTCTGGCTGGGCCAGTGTAACAGGGCCCAGGCAAATGGAAATGGAACCAGATTCAGTCCATGGAGCTGAATACAGCCTCCAGCAAGCAAAACACAGTTCAGACACACAGTGGGGAACCAAATCACAACCCACTATAAGCACACAGCACATTCACATGTAAGGAAATTCCACTGTACCAGGCAAATGGCTCTCCGGTCGCAATTACAGAGTCTCTGCACAATCTGGGAGTTCAGAGGTAGCTGGAAGTCCTGACAGGCTGATCGCATTCAGCAAATCTTTGGTCTTCTTCAGGTTAAAGCCTGGTCACAATTCAGTGGCTTAATTAGCTCTTCAAATTCGGATTCAGTCCGAAAAAAGGCACAAGTTCCCTCTCAGGAACAGCAGGCAGATAGGCATGCAGGCCAAACTCAAGCCTTTCCACAGTTCTCCCAAGCGAATCCACTATGGATTGCTGCTTGAACTATCTCGAGCTGTTACTTCTTCACTTCCCAACTCAGATCTAACTGAAACTGCAAGCGGTGTGGGACTTTCCCTAAGATCCAAAAGGTTCGGTTGGCTGATCTGTCTGTCAATCACAACAAGGGCTCCCTCTCCAGGTTATTTTGGGTGCCAAAAACCCAAAACTACAATTCCTACAAGTTTTGGCCCCACCAAGCCCCTGTAGGCAGGCTCCATTTTAGAGCCCCAAATGTACTGGTTGGCCCATTCTGACAGTCCAGGACCAAGATGATGGAAACAAACAGAACTGTCCATGCTGCAAAGCAGGAAGGTTAGAACAAACTGCAATATTATTACTACTCTAACAAATGATCAGCAAACAGGTACATCTTCTAATGGAGCTCCCTCTCAGATTAATTATGACTGCAATCCAGGCAGCTCTTAAAGAGACAGTACACAGAGGTACTATACAGGCACTCTCTGGCAATACATTTAAACTGCTAAAATGCAGGACACCAGCCTGGCAGTGAGCATTTAAGCAAGCTCAATGAAGACTTTTCGGGAACCCCCATTTGTAGGGGGTTATACCCTATATAAATGATAAGACACATCTGTATGATTTGTATATTGTTTCTGATTTATATTTTTTTGGGAGTGTTTCATTGTCTGCGAAGCGTGTTATGTATATATGAATTTATATTTTTATGGTAATAAAGAAATACATAAATAAGAAGGTGCGTCCCAGCTCAGCCAATAGCATTTGCCTACTCCTCCAGTTGTGAGAATTCAATGTGAGAAAATATGATGAATGGTTGGGGGAGGGTGGCAATGGACTTATGCACATAACTCAGCACCACTAGGTCAATTTGCCCCAAACTTTATAGACAATTACCAGACCACCCCTATTATTACCACTTAAATGGTGATAGGTAACAACCACCTAGAATGGGTGCTATGGGATCACCCATATGTGTCCACCGATCATCCATTTTGGACGGGAATTGCCTGTCACCACTTAAGTGACCATGAGGTGGGGTGGTCCAGTAGCCCTCCATGAAACTTGAGGAAAATCATCCTAGCTATGGGTGCTGGGTTATTGGCCTAAGTCGATTGTGGGTGTATATTTTCAAACTTCAAAATGGTTATAGAAAACATTTGGTTCAGGGCTTGTATTGCTATACAGCCTTGTAAAGTGGTTCATGACCTGATGGGGGAAACCAGTGGCTAGCACAAGAGATGGGTGGCAGGGCACAGTTGACACTCAAGGGGGGGGGTGCCACAGAGATGAGTGGGAATGGTAGAGGAGAACACAGATAGCACCAGGTGGGGAGAGGAACCACTGAACCCCAGGGATCAGAGATTGAACAATGTAATGGGTATCATGAAGGAACAGGATCACTGGATGTGTGGGAACAGACATCAATCATGGTGACGGGTACTGGGAGGGAGAAATGCCATTACTTTTACTTAGGACTCGAATATTGTTTTGGAGGGGGAAGAGATATTTTGAGTCACCCTGTGCTCAGTCAGTCCATGACAAGTCTTTTCACAAATGAACTTCTGCATCTATTATCCAAGTGAACACAACCCCCCCTCCCCAAAATGTACCTGTGTGTGTGTGTGTGGGGGGGGGTGTGGCAGCAACCTCTACTCAATTCAGGTAATGGAGGATCAGATCAGGAATCCACTGCTGCAAATTGCAACCACAATCACTGGAAACACAACCTCCCTTAAAATGTCAGAAATGTATTGAAAATTCAAGTACGCAAGTGGGAGATATTTTTCAGTACCTCTTTGCTCAGATTAGTTCATAAGGTATCTGATCAGACACGTATTACTGCAACTATGATCCCAGTGAACGCCTCCCCATCAAAAAATGTTTATATCGTATTTTAACTTGTAAGGCCAACACACAGTCCCCTCACAGAGCTCAGCAGCTACACTCCTTCACATACGCCCACAAAGGGGTTCTGTGCTGGTGAATCATTCAGGGCTGGCTTGTTGATAGCTCCTGGCTGGGAGACCCATGCAAAGGGCAGCAGGCCAATTCAAGGGACACATCATGCACAATTCTCCCACACACACATACTCTTTTGCGTGCACACACACACACACACACACCACACACATACAGACACACACACACACATATATACTGCACACATACATACAGACACACACACCTATATCACACACATACACACACACACACATATATGCCCCACACATACAGACACACACACTTATGCTCACACACACACACATATATATACCATACACATACATGCAGACACACACACATGCATGCATGCGTAAACACACACACACATATACCACACACACAGACACAGACACAGACACACACACACATATGCACACACCCCAAATGGGATCCCTGCCTTCTGATGGTATAATATGATTTATCTGCTCTGAACCACTGAATACTGCAGTGAGGCTGATGCAGCAGTGTTATGGTTCGTGGAGTATGAAGAGACAATCTCCAGAACATCCTGCGTCAGTTTGTGCAGGGAAATTACCAGGACACCCCTTGTGGAACATATTGGCTGCAGTAGGTCAATAGGTGCCATGCCTTTGTGCAATTATTATGAGTTGAATTGGTGCAGAAAACAGATTGTACCTGATCTGATCCAATTATTGGACCGTAACTAACATGGGTTCACCAAGGGGAAGTCATGTCAGACAAATCTAATAGAATCTTCTGACTGGGTGACAAGGAAAGTGGACAGGGGTAAGCTGATGATGTGGCATAGTTGGACTTCAGCAAGACCTTTGACACAGTGGTACACAGATGGTTACTAATAGGTAACTGAACATTCACCAAAGATTTTAATTATTGCTCCCCCCCTATGGGAATGTGTGGAGTTACTTCTTCTGTACAGAACCCCCCCCCCACAGAATATGTGAAGTTAATTGTTCTGTACCGAACCCTGTTGGTGGGTCATACATGCAAGATGCCCCACCTTCTCTTGCAATGCACTCCCTTCCCCCTGGTGTCACTGCCACCCCCATGGACTAGTGTGACATTCTGCATCCCCTGCTGACTCTACCCAGTCTGTCCCAAGGCTCAGGGTGCTCCTTACTGGTTGATGTGTACCCGGGGTGCAAACCATGATCTTTATCACAAGCAGCTCCCCAGTCTCCGTGCAAATGGGCCAGTTGAAAAATACAGTTTATTTCACTGTCTTTGCCCTGTTGAAACTCCACATAAGGGGCATCATTGTGCTTGGCAGAAACTTCCTAAATTACATAATGACGCAGTGCGGTTACTTGCCAGGGTACAGCCCAGCACATCAGCTATAAAAGGGTATGAACAGGCAAGTGTCTGCCCATAACCTCGCTGGGCCATTCTGTAACTATAAGCCCATCATGTAGTAGCCTTGACCAGTGAGGCACACAGTTCATACTAGGTACGAAATGTCACCAGGGTAGATTTAAAACCAGATTTTTGTAATACTCCAGATTGTAAAGTGTGGTCGTGAATCAGATATCCATGTTGATCACATTTACACAGCTAGCAAGTATTTGTAGTGCCTCAGTAAGTCTCCATCACCTATAACCACTGTATTTAAAGAAGTCTTTGGCCCAGTAGATTCAGCAGCTCTCCACACATTGTACTTAGTAACCTGTTAAATCTTTAGTTACTTTCTCAGCTTTAAGGTATTTTACTTACTGTGGGATCCCACTCATATATAGCAAAACAGAATACAGTGTTCCAATTACTTGTAATCCATATAATATTGAATGAAAACAAGAAACTAAAAGCTATATGGTAGGGAGGCCGTATCCATACATTTACAGAAAGCAGCAACTATATCAGTACCATAATAGTTCACCATAAATGGGTGTAGAAAAGCATAACTAATTATGAAGCTAAAGTTATATAATTAATCATTGCATACTGTCACACACAAACATGCAGCACTTTCTAATACAGTTAGTACAGCCCACAGCAAAAATAAATACATGAACAGGTGCACATCACTACAGAGAAACCATAACTGGACATCTTATTCTGTTCAAACATAAAATGCCATATGGGGAGGAATGGAGTTGCCAGAAGCACATAAACAGACATTTAAAATCTCCAAAATCACTCTGCCTCATGGCCTTCGAGCAGGACCCATACCGGAAAGGTGAGCCACTGGCATTTACCAAAGTGAAAATCTATAGGGAAGGAGCTGTATCCCCAACCAGGGACAGGCCTGTTCCTCCTCCTCGGAGATGCAGCCCATGATGCTGCACCATCCCCTACTTTACCTGCAGTTCATAAAGGTGGACATGCTCTAGAGGATGTGTCTTCCAAGAGGGTCCAGCCAAGTTAACTTGACGTCTCTTTGCTCTAACGTGAACTTGAGTTAATAAAATCTGCATCGCGTCCCTCTATGCAGCTCTTCCCAAGTCACTGAACTTCCTCCTTCAGAGTCAAAACACACTATTTGTGGACTTCAGCACCCACACAAAAGGGAATTCCATGATGTGGAATGAGGGACTGATGAGTGTATGTGATCAGAATGGGAATGACCTGAACAAAAGCAGAAGTCATGATGGCACATCATGTCTGGGGGACCAGAGACATTGCCACAGGTCATGGCTAAGGTGCACACAGAGGAACTGCCGCTTGCAGCTGGTTTGGGTATGGGTGTGTGGGGGCAAAAGTGAAAGTGCAGTATTGCTCGTTTTATGTGTTTGGGGGGGCAAACAAAAGCAAAAAGCCAGGATGGCATGGGCAGATGCTACTTTTTGCACAGATGAAGCCATGCTGCTACCATGGTTAATGTGATGTCACATCATAGTAATTGTGGTAGGAAAATGGGTTATCTGCCTCATCTGTATTCTGACAGACTTTTTACAGTAATCACAAGAAATCTGTCCTGACTACGTCAGGCAGCCTTAAAAATATAGCACTTTCTGGGGGCTGTTGCACCACAGAGGTCTGTATCTGGGTCTGTTTCTTTCAATGTACTTGGAGAAAGTGACTTTGATTCACTGGTAGCAGGGGCTGAGAGTTCTGACTGAGGGGTTGAGAGAAGTTACACCCAAGTCAGCAAAGGAGGGCAGACACGAAAACACTACACCAGCTGAAAACTCTCCTCAGCTGCTGAGACCCTCGTGTGGCAGACAAAAAAAAAAAACAACAGCCAGCAGTTAGTCATGGCATGCTTCATTTTATATTAATAAGTAAAGCATTTGCATGTTTTGGGCTAGAATAATGAGATGTGGAGGCTAACTCTAATTTTAATAACATGCAATACTGGCGTTTCTGTCGGGGAGAGACAAAGAAATGTAGGGAGTGGGAATGAAGTTGTAAAAACATGTTATGACGGTGTGTTTGATTGAGGGCAGCTAATGTTAAGACTGCTAAGTGTCTTGGTTAAAAAATTCAGAGGGAAAGGCCTGGTATCTCTAGATGGAAGGGAGATAAATCTGTTCTCATTTCTCTCCCTCGGCCTGCCATTGAGTGAATGAATGAGCACTGGGTGACATCACTGGTAATCAATTGCTTACTGTTACTATTGATGTACCCACACTCATTCTTTCAGTTGGTGGCTGGCCGAGGGGGTGACAGCAAGATTGAGCCTGTGCTACTCTTAGTTTTTTAATTTTTTCCAAGAACTGTAACCCCTGTCAGCAAGGGGGGGAAGCAGACACAAAACATTACAGCTAATAAAATGGTAGCAGGGAGAGGTAGATAGATGACAGATAGTTATATAGATAGATAGACAGACAGACACACACACACAGATAGATAGATAACCTTTTTCAGTATTAATCATAACCCACAAAACAACAAAAGAATATACTTAAACATACTAGTAATCAGAATGCTGTTTGTAGGGGACTGAAGGATCAGGAGCTGCAGCGAATGAACACCCTATAGTTAAGCTAAAAGAGACACAGCATTAGCGCGTCAGGAGATTTGTTTAATCCCTGTACTCCCTCCAAACAACCTATCACTCCTGCCAGCTGTTCCAAACTGAACTCTGACATTATGTTTTCTGCTGATGAAAATTAAATCTCAATAATACATGGATATGATAGTAGGGAGAGAATTATTGAGTCCTACATATATGAGCCTCAACCCCCATATAACTGTTAGAGCACTGTAAAAAAATAATAATAATAACATTAAAAAAAATACCAGTAAAAAGCTGACACACATGGATCTGGGAGCAGGAGCCTCACCATGTCCCCACACCCACCGCCAACAGAGATCCCAGCGCAAGCCTTTACCTGTGGATTTTGGGGATTCTGTATCGATGAACCCAACATACTGCAGAATTAGAATAATCTGACAAAATTTGGTTTGTTTTCTGCCTCTGTCCCTTTACATCATTTTTTTGTCTATCACTTGAGGGTCTCAGCAGCAGAGGCGGGATCCCAGCTTGTGCAATAGTTTCGAGTCTGCCCTTCCTTGTTGAGTCGGGTGTAACTTCTTGAAAGAAAAAAAGAGGGCAACAGGCTCAGCTCTGTGCTGTTTAACTACTAATAGTTGAGGAGATGACAGTTTTCTTTTCACAAATATTTAGCAGCCCAAGGGTGTGTATGAAGCAACAAGTAGAAAGACCCTAACATAAGCCTTCAGCTTGGAGGGTTCTGACCGCATCTGTTGGACAGCATTTTGCATAAACATCTACATGTTTTTTAGTATGTTAGATAAAAAGGAGTAGTTCATATAAACAAACCTGAGCCACAGCTCAACAGCAATAAAGAACAAGCATCTGTCAATACCTAATTTCATTTCATTTTTATTTGTTTTATCAGGAAATGCTCCATTGAGCAAAGCTCATTTGCAAAGAGGTTCTGGTTAGGACAGTACATTACAGTACAGAAAAATCACAGCGATGACAAGTACAGTATACAGGGTGAAGAACAGAATAAATTATAATGGTGTATAGTCTGATACATCATAATAAGACGTGCAGAACAAAAGTAAATCATATAAGACCTAGAATGATAAGAGAGCAGGGTTGTTACAGATAGGAACAATATTAAAACAGCACTCAAAATGCAACAAATAGCAACAGCGAAGTCTAGGAGCAGGTACAACTATAACAGCAACAGTTATCAATCTATATTTTGAAGGTATGTAGGCTCACAATTGAGTTCAGCTTGAGGGAGGCCTGAAGTTTATTCCAATATGTTGGTCGTAAGCTGGCTGAAAGACATTTTCCCATATTGGGATGCAATTTTTTGGAGCGTCAAGCAAAATACAGTTGCATGTTCTTAGCTTATATAAACTAGAGACTTTGCAGAGCAAGTCAGAGACAGAGTGTGGTACATCATGCCTAAGATATATAGAGCGACACAGATAACAGTTTTTTGGTTGCCTAGTGATGAGGGAAGGCCAACCAACAGATTCGTAGACGGTGTAGTGATGGGTTCTTGCAGGCAGCTCAGTAATGATTCTCAGGGCCCTGTGACACAGGACATCGAGTTTGGCAAGCTGACCAGCAGCAGCACCACCTTTATACACAAAATCTCCATAATCAAGCAAGGGTAAAAACGTAGCTCTGACTAGGGTTTTACAGGCATCAAAGATAAACTGAATTTAGTTCTATAATAAAAGCCCATCTGAATGTTTACTTGCGTGCTGTTGTACTGGGTCCTACATGCAAAAAACACAAAGTTATAAATCACAAAGTTAAATTAAATTGTGTTTTGGTTGGGGATGGGTTGTGTTGTGCTTTTAGCATACAGAGTGACAGGGTGACTGTTGATGTTGCGGTTGACTACAGCGGTTACTGTATGAGGCGTAAAAGTAATCCTCACAGAGCAACTGTGTAGTTATGTGGGTAAAATGCCTCTTCTGGATTCACAGCCTGGTTTATAGTAATTCCAAGAAATCTGTCCTGACTTTTTCAGGCAGCCTTAAAAATAAAAAGACTCTACGCTTATTATAAATCACTCAAGCTAAACTCCAGTGGTTTATAATAAGATAATAGGCCCTCTGAAGGAAGTCTGTTATGGTATAAGAAACTCCTCTCACGAGTTCTGGGTAGCCAGAACCACTCATCTTCACGGTCCTCTAGCCCAAACCTCAAGCTTGGAGTATCTTATACCATAATAGACATCCCTCAGAGGCCACATTAAGTTATATCACCCATACCGAGCAACAATATACATACCATATACAAAGACAAGAAGTACAACATTACAAAAATAAGACATGATCTTGTACATGTACAAACATTCATATTTAAAAGAAATCATGAGCTAGAACAGGTGTGCACAAAGGAACAAAGCCTGGTGCTCTGCAGAGGGCAGCTAACCCCCAAGAATCCAAATATTCAAGATAGCAGAGCATGCACCAATCTTCTGCAAATAAACCCCCTCAGGAAGACTTTTGTCAAAGCACGGGGGGTTTTGGTGTGGTGGTGAACCCACACCTGCGTCTGTAAATTCCTGCAATAAAAGAGGAGAAAATTTGTATCTACATACCGACTCCTTTATTTTTTATTTTCAGAAGATTGGTGAGTGCTCTGCTATCTTGAACATATTTAAAAGAATACTGTTTCAGGAATGTAGTAAAAGGAATAATTACTAATAAAGAGTTTTGTTGGAATGATCTCCTTTGTGGACCAAAACATTATACCCACTGAACCCTGCCATTCATTTCTTTTCCATTTGGTTGGCTCACGATGTTTTTCCCATCAGGACTCACTGACTGCAGTGTATCCAGGCCCAACTCGTCGTATTTTCTTCTGTAATAGCAGCGAGACAGTAAAAGGATCACAAACATCTCCATGATAAGTAGTTGGTGATTCATAACTGGGAAGAGAAATTTAGAGATAGTTAGTGGGAGGTTGTGATCATTTCCTTCTAAGATTTGGGTGAACTACTGGACCAACCAATGGCAAGGACAAATGCAGGCTATTCTGTCTATGTATCTTATGTTTCTTTGTATATATATTTACATATAGGCGATATAATATGTGATGACTCAAAATATGCAATTTATCTTCAAGTGGGAAGGGCCTGAACCGTGACTCATGAGTGGTAGACCCATGAGTGAGTTATGAAAGTCCTTCACTCTCGCAAGTGATGATTAATTGCCCATTTGTAGTTAGGCTATTGTATGTTCAAGACATATAGCAACAGTTTACAAGTTATAGCTTTTAAATCTGAGGCTTTACTGTTTTCCTTTGATTTTCGCAGGTGGCTTCAGTGGTGCACTATACAGTGTGATGTCATCAGTATTGTAAAAGCTGCTTTCTGATTGGTACAGTATTCCACTACCGTGACAATAGTTACAGCAACATATTTTTGCTATATTTGCTGTTACTGATCTCACTTGTCAGTATATCTTTTTTGCCTACATAAGATAATCTATATATGTATATATCTATATATCAATAACAGAGTCCAAATTAACAAGTATTGTTCAGTTTTTTTAATTCTTTGGGTAAAAGGCTCTTTATTGCAATAAATGATTCAGACCTATGCCAAAGGGCTACTGTACAGGCCTGTGGACAATGGCAGATCTGGCATTACTTCACTGATGGACAAATTATATAAATGCTTTCTATATAAGCAATATGATACAGCAGGGTACAAGTTAGGCTTAGATAACTGCATACACAGACAGCACTATGACACGATAGAGTGTGAGTTAGGCTTCGATAACTGCATGCCCAGACAGCAATATGACAGAATAAAATGTGAGTTAGGCTTAGCTAACTGCATGCCCAGACAGCAATATGACAGAATAAAATGTGAGTTAGGCTTAGCTAACTGCATGCCCAGACAGCAATATGACAGGAGAGACTGTGAGTTAGGCTTAGATAGCTGCATGCCCAAACAACAATATGACAGGAGAGACTGTGAGTTAGGCTTAGATAACTGCATGCCCAGACAGCAATTCGACATGACAGAGTGTAAGTTAGGTAAGCAATAAGACATGATGGGGTGTGCGTAGAACAGATATTACCTCATGCCCAGGGACAGCTGAGTGCCTTTGGCCCCTGGTAGTGTGGTAATGTCTGTTCTCTACCACCTCTTTGTTTCACTTATAAAATGAGCTATTTTTTTAGTGATTACTGTTAGAAAATAAAATTTTATTTATATAAATTAAAGGCTTTTAGAACACAACAAAATAGCATGGGCACATGGATGTGGTGCTTCTATACTTGAAAGGATCCAACACTTATAAACAGAAAAAGTAGAGCATTCACACCTCGAAAAGATCAACAAGGGCACTGGTCTTCCATAGCAAAATGTTTATTTAAATTACACTGGCATAATAAAGAGCAACCTGAAGCGTTTCGGATGACTGCTCATCCTTTATCAAATTAAGGGCTATTATTATCAGAATTTTTATAAAATAGTCCTTCCACTATGTATATGACAACATCATTGCATATTCATAATCTCATTTGCATATCTGGACCAGTGATTGTTAGGTGGTAGTTCATGATCAAGTTCATTTTGAAATATCAGAGAATTATAGATGCCAGCACCGGTTACTCACAGTTTTGAAGCAAGGTTGCCAAAGTGCAAATATTTAAAAAAGAAGGAAGCAAGCCCTTGTTTAGAAGTGCTAACAGTGCTTATCTTTATTTCAGAAGTGCACGGTGCTTCCACTTCCATGCATGCTGCCCCCTCCTACAGCTGATAGCTACTTGTTAACCAGCCAAGTATGGCACCCTGGTGCAGGCCCGAAAAACCTTTCTTCATTTTCATTTTGAAATAGACTAGCCCACACAGGTGCACATAAATACCCCATTGGCTAAAACTGTCCCTTCAGGAATTTGTTAGCATTGTCTGAGCTTCTACAGTGCTTCCTGATTCATTGTGTGTCTGGGTGTACTACTCTCCCCCCCCCACCCCGTGTAGTGCAAGAACCAACATTTGTGAGCTGTTGTATTTTCTCAATAATAGAGTAGTAGGGGAACCAAGTGTGTGAGGTCACTTGAAGGTTAAAAAAAAACACACTCACATGCAACAATTTAACATATTGAAACTGCAGGAGCGCGACAGGTAGCACAGAGAGCAGGAGCTCTGCCATCCCCCCTTCGATCTGTGTGGCCATAGTCCTTCCCCACTCAATAAGTAGGTGTTTACTTTCAACTGAAAAAACAGCAGCCTTACAGAGAGTGGGCTTTTGGGAGAGAGAGGGGATGAGGTTCTACAGTGCCCTTCTCCGTGACTGAGCTTGTGGCTGACAATGGAGCTTAACAAGTGGTGGCTGTAAACTCAGTTTTACGTTTAACAGGACAAAAAAAATTATTTTTCATTTGAAACTGTGGGACCAGGAGCACTATGGGCAGCATAGACATTGATAGCCGGCAAAGTCAGGACGCAGTGACAGTAGGCCAGTAGGGCGATTGTTCTGATTTAAATGCTGTTTTAAGATATATATATATATGTGTAAGGCATTTCTCAGTGGCTTTAATTTTATTTAAAAAGGTGCCAAACATATTAGGTGCATGCATTTTCTGAACAGATGCTTTGTCCATGCTAATAGAAGAAAAAATGTCCGCAATTTAAAACTGAGCATTCTATCAGCAGAGTGATTTTTTTTTTGTACTTCAGTTCTGCTTTTTAGCTCTTGTTTCTTACCTGTGCATTGAACATATTTGGTGCACAGGTAACAACCAATGAGAAAGCAGGAATTTTTCTCCCCATTTTAAAAGTTTAGATAACTGCATGCCCAGACAGCAATATGACATGACAGGATGTGAGTTAGGCTTAGATAACTACATGCCCAGACAGCAATACGACACGACAGGGTGTGAGTTAGGCTTAGATAACGGCATGCCCAGACAGCAATACGACACGACAGGGTGTGAGTTAGGCTTAGATAACTACATGCCCAGACAGCATATGACAAGACAGGGTGTGAGTTAGGCTTAGATAACTACATGCCCAGACAGCAATACGACACAACAGGGTGTGAGTTAGGCTTAGATAACTACATGCCCAGACAGCAATATGACACAACAGGGTGTGAGTTAGGCTTAGATAACTACATGCCCAGAAGCAATATGACACGACAGGGTGTGAGTTAGGTTTAGATAACTGCATGCCCAGACAGCAATATGACACAGCATTGTGGGAGTTAGGCTTAGATAACTGCATGCCCATGGGTGAAGTGAGTCCTGACCCCAGAGGCAAAACGCCTTACACAAAAAAAAAAATGTCCAAAGGTCTTTGGAAGTGTGGTTAATCAGCCTGACTCACCCTGAAGTGTCGTAATGCGCTTAGAAAACAGGTTTTATAGCACAAAATGTACAGAGACTTAAGTGATAATATGCTAGTTGGGTCACTATGCAAGGTAATGTGACTATCGAGTCAATAAAGTACAGGGACACTGGTTTTCCGTTTTCATGGAAAAACGGAAGGAGAAGTGGATCCCTGATTGGTCCATGGAATTTCAGCGCCAAAACGGAAGCAGCGTTTGTTCACGGAGCAGCCGGGATCTGCAGTGTTTAAAAGGAAAAAACAAAGCGCGTGGGTTTTCTTTTTGTTGCTTTCTCTGTTGCTCTTCTTAGTAACTATATTTGCTGCTGCTGTCCTGGTCTGCTGAACTGCCCTGCCATTGAACGTTTTACCGAATGATTGTTGAAGTAAGTTTAAAATGAGCTTTAAAATGTTTAAAGGAATGTTTTATGTGATCGGGATCTGTATTGGTATACAAATGTATCAGGCTGTAGCAAAACAGCAGTGGTACAGCACTGCTCAGTTTGGGGTTTGTGCCAAAAGTACTCCAAGACACTGGTGCAGAGAACATTTTTATTTCATATAGAAATGTTCTCCGAACATGGTTGATGCACTGTTTTATTATTTTTCCCCCGAAAGGTGACACTATTTGTAGAAATAAAGAAAGAAACCAGCTGTTCCATTTCATGGGTGTTTACCACTGTACACCGACTCCTCGATGAGCACAATCGTCATCTTAACATTTTGAAACCTTCACAAATTAATTTTTGGATGTGAATGTGTTGTAGTTCTAAAATGGGCTTACTTGTCTGGTACATATGATCCTCCTTTAAACAAAGTTCATCTGACCATCTCTACCATTTCCCTGCCACAGTCAGCGACTCCTCAACAAGGCAACTAGTGCAAATTAATAGATGTTTTTTTAATGTAAAATTGCTAAATCTTCCTAAAACAGGCTTCTCTTGACTCCACGTTTGGTATGGTGTAAAAAAATTAGTCATCCCCCTTCTGAGTGTCCAGATGCTCATGTAGCCCTGAAATAGATTTACAGTCATCTTATCTGTGCTCCCACTACTCCAAAACCATAAAACGGTATTGCTGTATCTGCCCCTGGATATTTAACAAATGCTGCCTGAGTACCAAATATGAGATACAGTGCCAGGTGATGCAAAGGATTGAACCCATTTGAAATGGTTTCCCTTGGGCTATTATAGTAGGTAGGAAAGGAAAGAGATTACACAGTACTGTACAGGTACTGAACAGCAGCTTTTAATATTGATTTTTGGTGACTGCTGAGGTCTGAGCAAACTGAGCTGGATAAAAATGCTGCAGAAAAAATTGCGTTAAAGCAGCATCTTTTATCATAAAAAAAGTACTAAAACTCTGCCTTTGTAGTAATAAGTAGCAATAAAGATACAAAGATAGTTTATTTTGTGGCTAAGTGGGGAGAGAGTTTTGTCATGCTGTTATGTCTGTTGCTGGCTGTGTGTCTGTGGTGGCTTGGTGTTTGGTGGGTCGGTGCAGAACTGTTGGTGTTTGGTGGGGCAGGAGGACTGTTGGTGTTTGGTGGGGCAGGGGGACTGTTGGTGTTTGGTGGGGCAGAGGGACTGTCAGTGTTTGGTGGGTCGGTGTGGAGCTGTCGGTCTTTGGTGGGGCAGGGGGACTGTCGGTGTTTGGTGGGGCAGGGGGACTGTCGGTGCTTGGTGAGGCAGGGGGACTGTTGGTGTTTGGGGCAGGGGGACTGTCAGTGTTTGATGGGGCAGGGGGACTGTCAGTGTTTGATGGGGCTGTTGGTGTTTGGTGGGGCAGGGGGACTGTCAGTGTTTGGTTATGGTGAGGAGGTGACACCAGCCATGCTGGTGGGGTGGGGACATTGACCATGCTGGTGGGGTGTGGTGGGGATACTGGCCATGGAGGTGGGGTGGGGACATTAGCCATGTTGGTGTGGTGGGTAAGGAAACAGTGGCCATACTGGTGGGATAGGGGTACTGTTCATGGTTTGGTGAGGTGGGGACATTGGCTGTGTTGGTGGGGTGTGGTGGTCTGGGTACACTGGCTGTGAGGGTGGGGTGGAGACATTGGCCATGTTGGTGGGGTGGAATGGGGTGGTGAAACAGTGGCCATACTGGTGGGGTGGGGCGGGGGTACTGTTTGTGGTTTGGTGGGCTTGGGGGATGGTCTGTGTTTGGTGGGGCTGTGGACTGCCTGTGTTTGGTTGGATGGGGACACTGGCTGTGTGGGTGGGGTGGGGGTGCTGGCCGTGCTGCTGGGTTGTGGTATGGCGGCACTGGCCATCCTGTGCTGGTTGGGTGTGGTGGGAACACTGGCCGTGAAGGTGGGGTGGGGACATTGGTCATGTTTGTGGGGAAACTGGCTGTGTGGGTGTGATGTGGGGACACTGGCTGTGCTGGTGGGGTGTGGTGGTCAGGGGACACTTGCCATGGATGTGGGGTGGGGTCATTGGGGGTATTGGTGTGGTGGAGTGAGGAAACAGTGGCCATACTGGTGTGGTGCTGGTACTGTTCATGGTTTGGTGGGGTTTGGGGAATGGTCTGTGTTTGGTGCGGCTGTGGACTCCGTGTGTGGTGGGGTTGGGGGCACTGGCCATGCTGGTGGTGAGTGGTGTGAGGGCATTGGCCATGCTGGTGTGGTGGGGTGGGGACATTGGCCATGTTGGTGGCAGGGTACACTGGCCATGGAGGTGGGGTGGGGATGCTGGAGGGGTGTGGTGGTCTGGAGACACTGGCCGTGGAGGTGGGGTGGGGACAATGGCTATGTTGGTGGGGTGGGCTGGGGTGTGGAAACAATGGCCATGCTGGTGGGGTTGGGGTACTGTTTGTTGCTTGGTGGGACTTGGGGGAGGGTCTGTGTTTGGTGAGGCTGTGGGATGGCCCATGTTTGGTCGGGTGGGGTGGGGACCCCGGCTGTGCTGGTGGTGTGTGGTGTAGGGGACACTGGCCGTGCTGGTGGGGTGTAATGGGGTCAGGACACTGGTCGTGTTCTGGTGGGGACACTGGTCATGGTGGTGGTGTGGGAAGGGGACACTGGAGCAGCACAGAACAGCAAAGGCCACAGTCAGTTACAGTTAAGTTTTACCTTGCTGGCATGAGGGGCTGATTCATAGAGGCAGACAGGTGAGCCGAGCAATCCCACACCCAAATTGCACAAAAGCTGATCCTCCCTGTGTCATCCAGCACTCAACCTTCAGCACCAACGGGCTGGCCTTTATTTAGTTATTTATATATTTGTTGACAGGGTTTGCTGAATGCTGACTGATTGAGGCGTGTGGGCAGGAAAGCGAGACAATCCAGTCCTGAACCCAAAAGTGAGCAAGGGCTTTAATGCCAACTTTACAGGTCTTTTTTTTGTTTGTTTGTTTTATTCAAGCTTTTTGGTCTCTGTCGCCTCCACCCACCAACTGGCGATAGGGACACATATTGATTTTTATGTTTTTCTCCCCAGCCCCCGAGGCCCTGGCACATGGCTGGGCGAGCATGTGGGGGTACCCTTCACATCCCGTAGCTCCAGCTCAGCCTCCTCCACCTCCCAATACCTTTGCCACCCCCTCTCTGCCTACACTACCCACTGGACCTCCACTCAGTGGGAGCAAAACTACGAAGGGGTGCCAACCCACCCTTGGGAGAGGAGAGCTGCCCGCTGGCATGCTCAATCCTGCTCCACACTCCCTTCCATGACAGCACCTCGATGACCCGAAGTCGTTCCCGAACCCGGGTCAATGGCGTAGTGCAAGGAAAGGCATCCAGCACCACAAGCCTCTGCGCCACTAGGCTGGCTACTTTACAGGTCTTTTAAATGTGAAATCATGGATTGAGGTTGAATCTGTGGGATGACTGGGCAAGTAGTCTGTGCCGGGCATATAACAGAGCAGCACAAAAATGTAGATCTGCCGGCCCAGTGGCACACAGAGTTGAGGCACTGAATGCCACACCTCATGCCACATGGGTGACCCGGGTTCGGTGACGGATTCGGGGAGCCGGGAGTCAGTGGGAAGGGAGAGGATGGAGCATCCAGAGGACAGCTCTCCTCTATTGGGGAGGGATGCAGGGGCTGCTCGGTGTCCTGGTGGTCCCTGATGGAGATCGGGGGTAATGCAGGAACACCAAGCCAGACAAGAGGGATGGGGCGTGGCAGACGCTAGCAGGGCAGCCATGCACGGGTGTCATTGCACGCTACACTCCACAGGGGGCAAGGAACAAGCAGAAAACCCCAGCCCCTCCGGGTGAGGCAACGGCAACCACCAGTGGTCCCGGGCTCATGCCCAATACATTTGGGTGCATAAAGAGACACAAACAAAACAAGAAAAAAAATTTAGATTCTTTAAAGTTATTTACCTATTATATTTAAAATGTATTTATTTCTGTGAGTTTTGTGCAGTAGGCTGTTTTTTATATTAAACGTGTGTGTGGCAAAGGTTACATTGATTGTGCAGCACTGCAGTTGTTTGATTTATACAAGCACATGTACAAGAAAACCCAGCTACAATATTTTTGCTTGCTGTCCATATTGTTGGGGTGGGTCGACTGATGATGCCAGCCTGGGTTGCAGGTGAGTGACAGATCCAAGATTACACAATAGGGGGTGCTATTGGCCAACTGTGTATGGGCATGATGCTGATTCTTTGAGGCTGGCCTTGTTGGTGGTGGGGGTGCTGTTGGCTTTGTTCACTTAGGTGTGGTAAAGGTACAGTCCACGTAAGGGGGAGCAGTCTGGGTAGTGGTGGGTAAGGGGGGACTGTGGTGGGTAAGGGGAATGTACTATGGTTGGTATGGGTAGAGGGAGTTGTCTGTGGTTAGTACTGGCCATGTTAGTGGGGGGAGGACTGGCCTAAAAGTGTTTGTGTGGGGGTGGGGAGCCAGCTGTGTTCATTTGTGGGGTGGGACTGGACATATGCAGGGTATGCATGTGTTGGTTAAGGGAATCAACTGTTCATTTTTGGGGGTACTTGCCATATTGGTGGGGTTGTGGAGCTGACTGTGTCCATTCAGATGGGGTCCGTGAGTTTGCCATGCTTGCTGAGGGAGCCAGCTATGTACATTCAGGTAGGGTACGTCGGATTACCATGTTTTGGTGGACCCGCCTGCTGTGACTGTCCAGGTGGGATGCATGGGATCGTCATGTTTGGTGCATGGTGTGGGTGACTGAGCTGACTGTTTGACTGAGAGGGTGGTAATGCGAGAGGGTGGTAATGCCATAGACCTGGCTGCCTGGAGTTGGACACCGGTTGAACTGAGCTACTGACTCCTTCACTCCTTAGCTACCTGCTGTCTATGCTGAAAAAAAGAACTATAGTAAGTATTGATTTTTTTTTGTTGCAGGAGGCATATCTGCCCACTGGCCATGTTGTGATGGTGGTGGGGAGTGGCCTAATTGTGTGGAGGTGGGGGAGCCTTTTCTGTTCATTTGTGGGTTGGGACTGGCATGTTAGTGCAGGGTAGGTCGGTCTTGGTGTGAAGGGTGAGGAATCTGACTATTTGTTGGTGGGGAACTTACAATACTGGTGGGGTAGCCATATTGCTGCAGGGTATGCCTGCATTAGTGACTGGTACATGTGCTGAAAAAATGTGTTCTGGCCTCTGGTGAGGGAGGGGCGGATGGGCAGACTGGTACAGAATTTTTATCAGCACGTATACCAGCCCGCTGGGTCCATGCCACTGGCAGTGGGGTTGGGGGCTGTGTCTATTTGGGATGCACCTACTCTAGTATGAACTGTTCAAAATCTGCCACTGTGGGAAGAGTTGCCATGCCAGTCCATCTGGGTGGGGAGAGAGGCTGTTTTAGTTCTGTCTCAGTGAGGAGAGTGGCTGTCTTAGTCCATCCAGGTGGGGACACTGGGCACTCAGGTCCATCTGTGTGGGGAGAGGGGCCATACTGCTCCATGGGGGTGATGGAGTGTGGCCATTCAAGTCTGTCTGGGTGGGAAGAGTGGCCGTGTTTGTCTGGGGTGGGGAAAGTGGGCATGCAGGTTCATGGGGGAGCATCCATGTTGGTCTGTCAGGGTGAGGAGAGTGGCTGTGATGAACTGACCTGCCAGCTTTGTGCTGCTAACCTGCTGCACTAGCTTCCTCGTGCTGCTGACCTGCACTTTCAGCTTCCTTGTGCTGCACCTGACCTGCCTTGCCATCTGATGCCATAGGACTACTGCCTTTCTATGTGTCTGCCATAGTCTGGTAAGTTACTTTGTTTTCGGCTAGCCATCCATGCTGCTTTTATTTGAATGGGAAAGCAAGGGAGGGAAGATGCAGGGGTGGGGATGGGTGGGTGCATGAGCTGGTATGTTTAATGTAAAAATAAAAATGAATAATGGTTTTGAAATATAACAGATGCTGGAAAAAATTGTTCTGGTCATAGTGAAGGGAGGGGCAGATGGGCAGTGGCACAGAACTATGTTTTCCAACATGTATGCCAGTCCGCTGGGTCCGTGCCATGCTGCTGTGGTTAGTCATTGCTGGTTGGCAGAGTGTTGGGCTTGACCAAGTGGTACATGTACAGAAAAAATGGTTCTGGCCTCTTGTGAGGCAGAAGGGAAGGTTGGATGTGCAGAGTGGCACAGAACCATTTTTACCATTTTTTTTACCACATATATGCCAGTCTGCCTGATCCATGCCATGCTCCAGTGGTTGCTGGTTGATGGTTGTCAGATGGGCAGGCTGGGTGGACTGGTTCACATGATGGAAAAAAAATGGTTCTGGCTTCTGGTGATGGAGAAAAATGGGTGGATGGGCAGAGTGGCACAGAACCATTTATCCAGCATATATGCCAGTCTGCTGGGTCCATGCCACGCTCCATTGGTTTGTTGGTTGATGGTCGGCAGATGGGCTGGCCAGACGGACTGGTTCACATGATGGAAAAAATGGTTCTGGCCTCTGGTGATGGAAGAGGGAGGGGTGGACGGGCAGAGTGGCACAGAACCACTTTTTCCAGCATGCATGGCAGTCTGCTGGATCCATGCCATGCTACTGTGGTTGCTGGTTGATGGTTAGCAGATGGGCAGGCTGGGCAGACTGGTTCACATGATTGGGGGGAAAGTTCTGGCCTCTGAGGGAGGGGTGGATGGGTGGAGTGGCACAGAACCAGTTTTTCCAGCATGTATGCCAGTCTGCCGGGTCTGTGCCATGCTCCAGTGGTTGTTTGTTGATGGTCAGCAGAGGGATGGGCTGAGTGGACTGGTTCACATGATGGGGGAAAATATTTTTTAATACGAAAACATAATGTTCCACTGTGTGAGCGTTTGTTGCTCCAACGTGTACCCTTAGTTTGCTGCTCCAGTATGAGACCATCATCATATTTTATTGATGTTATGTTTTATTTATTTTTATTGCACATCTTGCACACCTTGTGTATAAAATGTGTTATTATTTTTGTGTGCCTGTGGTGTGGTTGGGGGGGAACACCGACCTGGATGATGTTCAGGCAGGGTGGGGAAAGATGCCAGTCTATCGTGGTGTGGAAAGTGGCCATGCTTATCCACCGGGGTGGGAAGTGTCCATGCCAGCCCATCGTGGTTTGCTGGTCATGTGTCTTTTTAACTGTGTCTGTGTCTGTGTGTGCATGCGTGAGTGTGCGTGTTTGTGTCTGCGTGTGTGCATCTGTGTCTGCGTGTGTGCGTCTGTGTCTGCGTGTGCATCTGCGTCTGCGTGTCTGTCTGCGTGTGCGTCTGTGTCTGCGTGTTTGCGTGTGTGCATCTGTGTGTGCACGTCTGCATCTGCATGTGTGTCTGCGCACGTGTCTGTGCACGTGTGCATCTTTGTCTGCGCGTGTGCATCTGTGTCTGCACGTGTGTGTTTGCGTGTGCGTCTGTGTGCGCATGTAGAATAACAGACACACTCAGATAAAATAACTTTATTAAGCCACATCAAACTGAATAAACCATGACTAATTTGTGCCCTTCAAAACTGTCAAAACTGCAGATTTTCCTCCTTGGTTTCCTTGATCAATTGTGGAGGATGCAGGCATCAGATTACCTAGCGGGTAAACAAAGATGAGTTGATTAAACTGTCTAACTGCATGTTAATAATAACCTTACCACCTTTAAGTCAGACTTTTGCAGGAATGTCTAATGGAATATTGTAGGAAGTGTGCGGGAACTACAGAGAATTGATAAGTTCTTAAAGGTGAACTACCGGCAGAGGTGAACTGTACGGATTAGGGCTTCACCTCTCTGGTCCCCCCTGCAGGCAGTATATTAAAAAATAATCTTTGCACCTGAGTGATCACTCAAACTGGCATTTGGGCGCAAAGATCAATTTTATTTCTGTTGACTGCAGGGGGCTAGGAGAGATGAAGCCATGAGCTGCACAGTGGTTATGGCTTGACCTGTGCCGGTAGAACACCTTTTATGAGTTTGAGCTCCGGCTTGAAAACTAAGAGGCTCCATTTTCATGAGGACCAAGTTAGAAAGTGCACAATTCACTGTGGGTGCAGTTCCTGATTGGTTTATTCTTTAGTACAGAGATTGTTGATCTCTCCATTAGCATCCTCAATCCTTATTAACCAGCTGCAGATTTTTGTTTTAATTGGATGCACTTTGTTTACATATAAATAAACCAGTCCAGGCAGCTAGATGTTAGGGACTGAACCGACGGAGTCCACCTTGGCATCTGGTGGTTCGGCTTAATTCACGTCTGAGCTCTGTCAAGCTTTAGTACATGGCACTGGGTGAGTACTGTCATTCGACCTCTGCTGCCGTCACGCCTGACTGTATTCAGTTTTGAGTGATTTGGGATTGGATTGGGGGATTGACTGTATTGGTGAAGTGGCTGCCTGACATCTGGTGGGTGTATTGGTGCAGTATTGAGGGGACTGGCTGTGTTGGTACCAGGGGTGGTTTGCTGTGTTGGAGGGAGCTGGATGTGTTGGTGGTGCTGTCACCTCACACCTGAGGGAAGGGGGCCATAGTGCTGATACACTGCCATCACGCATGAGGGATGGAGAATGTAGTACTGCTGCTGTCACACCTGTGGGATGGGAGGCTGCAGTGCTGCTGTTTCTGTCACACCGGAGGAAGGGGGGCCATAGTGTTGTCGCTACTACTGAACCTGAGGGATGGGTGCTGTAGTGCTGCTGCTGCCATCACATCTTGTACCTAAATTAACTTTTAATTGGTACAAGGATGGATGGATGTACAGTAGTGGAGGTCAAAATTGCTAAAATGCATGTTAACACAGTTAGAAATTATTAAATAAAGTGTACAAAACAAAACACCGGTAAAAACAGATTTTGGCTTGGCAGACACCGGTGGCAATATCAGTTTTTACTATGTGCAAAACGGAATGTGCCCTTTCGCAATCACGGTAAATCAGTGTTCCTGATAAAGTACATTGCAGAAGGATGAGTACTTTATCGTCCCAAGACAATCACATTATTGCACAGGATAGTTACCCAAGTAGCACATTATAATTATTACGCTGCATGTGTTTGCTGCAGTAAGTATACACTAATTTAAATGCAAGAAAGATGTAATGTCAATTTACTGAAAATAAAATGAGTGTTGTGAGTTTCCTAAATGAGTTTGTAACCCTGGTTTCTGATTGGAGGAGAGGGTCCACATGTAGTATAATACAGAATAAGAGTTAATGTTTTAATTAAGCGTGATATTATTTTTAAGGGTAGAAACAGTCCCCCACCTTGAATATGTGAATGAAAAAATGCACAGGATTGCCCACTAATGTGGTGTAATTAGGTAGGTAGGTAGGTAGCCTGGCATCTGTATTTTGTTTCCCCCTGTGACTTAGGCTGAGGTAAAAGTACTGGTGGCAACCTGTGTCAACCAGTCAGCAGTCTGCATTCTTTGTACCCATTTCATAGCAAATGTATTTCTAACAGGACTTACATTGACTAGTGTGGACCAGTACCCAGAGTGACCATATCTAGTACAAAATACAGAAGGGTTTAGCCAGCTTACTCATAGCCCAACATCTTCAACTCTGCTCCCTTTCATTTTTGCCACTGGATCCAGGACCCATCACTGTCTATAAAGGAGCATGACTATCTCTCTCTCTCTCTCTCTCTCTCTCTCTGTGGCAGCCATTGTGAATTAAGGTTAAGGTAATGGAATGCTCAGACTCCTAAAAGCGCTAGTGGGGGTGGGGTGGATGATAAAGACGGTGGATTGTTGAAAAGGACTTATTTTTTTAAATATCACATAGAGCTTGCATTTGATTCAAAGCAAAACGAAAATAACATGAATACAGTAATTCCTAAGCAAACTTGAGGATTTTGATAAAACAATAAAAAAAAATCTGAAACTAGCTCATAAAAGAATTACAACTACAGTTAACATCTGATATCGCATAAAGAACGAAGTACAGACTAATGTATATAATAAGGCTATAATGATATTGAAGGATGGGGACATTTATAAAGCATGAGTGGAAACTTCTTTATTGCAGACTGTTATAGTAATACCCCCAACATATTTTTAAAAGTACTGTAGTGGGGAAATTGAGCAAGTCTTTTAGGAACTAATGTGTGATATTGATATGTTATGTGAATATGCCCATTACTTCCCTCCTGGGATTTTGTTATTCTTGGACATATTCCACATCAATAAATCAGTAAATTATAAAACTTAACAGTAAATCTTTCAAGATATTTAGTGTTGTTGGTTTATTTTTCTGTAAATTTTTACTGAGACCTGAAGGGATCACCACAGTAACAAAAACAGCACATTTTTATAATCATTGCACATAGATAGCATAAAACAGCGGGGGAAAAAAAGAAAAAAAACATATTTGAACCAAAACTTATAAGGTGACCATGTAGCCACCCTGGTAGTGCCACAGTAGCACCACCACTTGTTACATCCACGACCGTGGATCAGGAATGGATTTGAGCCGTTTGGAGGCCGAGTGGGGAAAGGAGGATTGAGCGTCCCAGGGACAGCTCTCCCCCCTCGGGGGGGAGGGGTAGGACACCGTGTCCAGCTAAGAGACTGCCATCTGCTGGTGGTGCAGCAGGTGCACACCACAAGGGAAGGGACTGCCACTGTATGCCATCAGGCGTGTATGCAGTGTACATCACAAGGGAAGATACTGCTACTGGATGCCAGCAGGTGTTCATAGGGTTCACATCACAAGGGAAGGGACTGCCACCATATGCCAGCAGGCATGTATGCAGTGCACATCACAAGGGAAGGGACTGCCAGCTTATGCCAGCAGGTGTGTATGCAGTGCACAGCACCAGGGAAGGGACTACCACCATATGCCAGCAGGCATGTATGCAGTTCACATCACCAGGGAAGGGACTGTCACCATATGCCAGCAGGCGTGTATGCAGTGCACATCACAAGGGAAGGTACTGCCACTGGATGCCAGCAGGTGTTCATAGGGTGTACATCACAAGGGAAGGGACTGCCACCATATGCCAGCAGGCATGTATGCAGTGCACATCACAAGGTACGGGACTGCCACCATATGCCTGCAGGCATCTATGCAGTGCACATCACAAAGGAAGGGACTGCCACTGGATGCCAGCAAGCATGTATGCAGTGCACATCACAAGGAAGGACTGCCACTGGATGCCAGCAGGCGTTCATAGGGTGCACATGCAAGCACATTTTTGCATGCCGGCACCTACAAGAGAAAACACAAAGGAAATAGCCCCAGTCCTCTTAGATTGAATGCTGTCACTAAGTGTTGGCTCTAGATACCAAAAATAATTAGCCACTTGGCTAAACCTCATAATTTTCTTTTAGCCACCACCTATTTCATTGTAGCCACTTAACCATGCTATCCATTTGTTTTTCAAATGGACACTTGCTGTCTTGGCAAAAATACGATTGTCAAGTGGTCACAGTAATTATAAAAACAGTTTTATTAAAAAAAAAAAAGAAAGCCAAATGTCTTGGTGGCTAATACATTGAGCCAACACTACCAGCACCACACACAGGCCCAAGCATGTCCCATGTGGCAGGTCACCCACCTCCATGGTAATCCTGGGTAAGTGGTGGTTAACCTGTAAGACCATGAGAAGGTCAGTAATGAGCTGGGTAGGGGGTTGCCGTCAGAAGGAAGTGGGGGAACTTGAGGCCGAGGAGAAAAAAGTTTTATGGAAAATAAAAGAAGTGAGACAAAGTATCATTTAATTATTCACCCCTAGGTAATCAGCAACAGGATTGCAGATGTCACTGAAGATAGCACTCTCATTTTTAAATTAATCTCCCTCTTGCTTTTTCTTTTCTACTGCCATCTGCTCAGTCCTCAGGGCTTGGGGTGTACCCTCCATGGAGGAGACCCTAGCTCCATCTTCTCTAGTCAGGGTCTATGGTGTGGGGGGCCCAAGAACACCGCTAGCTGACATCCCAATGGTGGATTGGCTCCCCATGTACTCCCAATACCACTTGCCTCATTGTGGTGGCCTATGGACTATGCATGTACAGGGATAACGACCTGTGGGGAAACAAGCTCCCAAGCAGTCCATACTGTAGGTGTTGCTGTAGTGCCATAACCCCATGCCATCCCTCCCCAGTTGGAATTCCTGCCATGTAGCAGTGCTTCCCCAGCCTCACAGGGTCACCCGTCTAGCTCCTGAGTCCATTCCTGAACCTGGGTCACTGGTGCAGCACAGCAACGCACTGCTGCTGGGCCATCGCAGGGGTCAGACCTCTCACTCTGTAATGTATACAAAGAGGCCACTGACTTGCAACCCTAGTTTTATTACTAGTATTCATTTCACATCCACACTTAGGCAGTCTTCCACTGAGTATGCTCAGATACAGGAACAGTCATTAAGCTTGACTCCTCCTATTGCCCAACCATGTGGTCTTCTGGCTCTGCCCCACTGCACTTAGATCTACATGCTGGAATAGGAATCTGAAGCAAACCTTGCCAGCAGAGGTTGTGTGTGTTGTGTGGATGTGAACTAAATATTAGTAGTAGACCTAGGGTTACAAGTAACCTCTATTTCTGAGCAGCTGTATTCAGTTCCTCTTACGATTAGGCACATTTCTAACATTTCGTTGGGGAGACAGGTTGCACACACCAAATCAGGCAAATAGAAACTGGTGGACTGAGTACCCTAAAGTAGCACCATGTTGACTGAACAGTGCACACAAGATCTAAAAATTTTAAACATTTTCTTTTTGTACATTGTGAATGACCTTTGCATAATACTATGTGCGAAACAGTGTACAAATTGTGCATACTTGAGACTCGCAAGCCAGTACAGAGACCAATCCAAAGTGTTACGTATTGAGTTTCCCTGACCCTTCCTTTGGGGGGAGGTCAAACAGGCTCTCAAAGACTATATGGCTATAGCAAGCTATCAAAGCCACATAGCTCACCTGGTGGATGCCCAGGGATGCAGCTGTATAAACCTAATGGCCAGGGTGGTTCTGCATCCTACTTGCTGTCCATATGGAGCAGTGAGGCCTGGCAGGAGGTCAGGTGCTGTCAGATGTGCTGAGCGCAGGGGCCTGAACAGCAGGGATGTTGGGAAAGACTATCCCCAGTGAGAAGTCTCATTTGAAGATGTCCAACAGTGGGTAGGTATTCTCCTCTAACAGAATAGCCATAGTCATATATTCTGTGAGGATGACTGATGAGAACTGGTCCACAGAAGGATCCTGTTGCTCAACTGGCTACCATCCCAATGATGCAGAGTCAGTGCAATAGAAAATGCATCTAAATCAGATCCAGATAGAGGAATGTCTACCACCAACACTTGGTATGGATGACCATTTCTGTTGGGGAACCATTAACGACAGCCGACAGGAGATGAGGACGTTCGTATGCTGGTCTAGCGTGTTTAGTTGTGGCACCCTCTGACAGCTATGAGATGGGGGTTTTACCTGTAATGATAGCTACATCATGGTAAGAAAAACTGGAGGCGGTTCCATGGAGCAAAAGGCCAGAGTCATGACTAGATGTCATGCAGGAACCTCTGGGTTCAGGTGCCTTGTTGAAGGGATCCTGAGCCCCGGCAGTAGGAGGTTGACCAGGATTGGGCCAACCTTCAATAGCTGAAGTAGTTGAGGACCAACTGGGATCTCAGTTGGCTACAACCCAGCTGACTTGGGATGCGCTGTGGTCAACACTAGAGCCCAAGAGAATGAAGAATAGCTTCACTTGATGGGCTCGTCCCCAATGGGGTTGACTGTTAGACTGACCAGCATCTACAGTTTCAGCTGTCCAGACAGCAGTTCTGTGGGCAGACTGGGCATCACAGGCAGCTTGTCATTCTTAGAGGGTGACTACTACAATGGCTCTCAGGCTAGGCAGAGCATGAATGGTCCCTCATCCGACTCTTATTCTTGTGCCTTCAGTATCAAGATATAATCTCACATTCAAAGAAGTAGACAGACACAATAAAAGTTGCCAGGAGCATGGATATCCAACATGTACCATCAGATGGTCCAAGACTGGAACATCCTCACTGGCCCCTTCTGCCTCGAAGGCTTGAAGATGTGCCACTGACCCTGCAGCCATGGACCATGTAAGCATCTTGGTTGGCTTGCCTTGGAGCACTCATAGCCAGAGTTCAATGACTGCCTGTAGGTGCATGGCATGGCATGGCATCAGGAGCAATGCTCCACATGGGGTGGGGCAACGCCCAGAAGGCAAGGAAGATTAGTGTTGTAATCCTCAATAAAAATTAGAACATCATCAGCATGTAGGGAGATGTTATGCTTTAGCTGGTCAGTTCTGATACCTTTTTATTCTTGCTTCTGCCATAATGGCTTCTGTTAATTATTCTATAACCAAATGCAAACAGCAATGGAGAGAGTGTGCATATTAGCCATGTGCCCTTGATCAGTTTAATCTGGCCTGAGGGTGTGTTAGCATAGCAAGAGTAAAAGAAAGAAAAGGCCATTATGGTTCTCAAAGATAGTGGCCAAGAAAGTAAGGGAAAAGAAAAGAGCCTTCAGGCGATACAAGGTAACACAAAAGCATGAGGACAGAGAACAATATCTGAAGAAGCAGAGGGAATCTTGGAAAATAATTAGAAGGGCTAAAGCACAGACAGAGGAAGGTATAGCCCAAGCTATTAAGAAAGGCAACAAGACCTTCTTCAGATACATCAGTGAGAGGAAAAAGACCATTAGGCTAAAGAAGGAAGGAGGAGAAAGGGTGGAGGACAACCTAGAAAAGGCTGAGATACTGAACAAGTACTTTTACTCAGTATTCACCAGGGAAGGGGAGGGTGAGGGACTGAGACTCATTAAGAGAGGGTATTCAGTGGAGGGAGGGAGGTAGACACCAGCCCATTCATGTTGGAAAAAGTCCTAGAAGAACTCTATAAAATAAAAAACAGATAAGGCAATGGGGCCAGATGGGATCCACTCCAGAGTACTAAAGGAACTCAGGGAAGTGCTGGCTGAACCACTGGCTGCCCTTTTCAATGCATCACTAGAGATGGCGGAGGTACCTGGGGATAGGAGGAGGGCGGATGTGGTCCCTCTCCACAAGAGTGGAAGCTCAGAGGAGGCAGGCAATTGCAGGCCTGTAAGCCTGACCTCAGTAGTGGGATAAACTAATGAAACCCTTACTTAAGGAGAGGATTGTGAAGTTTGTAGAGGATAGCAGGGCAAAGGATCCAAGGCAGCATGGATTCTCAGCAGGAAAGTCCTGTCAGACGAATCATACAGATTTCTTTGACTGGGTAACAAGGATGGTAGATCAGGGAGGGTCAGTGAATGTGGCCTACCTGGATTTCAGCAAGGCCTTTGACACCATCCTGCAGAGGAGATTGCAAAATAAATTGGGGAGCCTGGGAGTGGGTCCTAGGGTGGTAAAGTGGGTTGAGAACTGGCTAAAAGACAAGACTCAAAGGGTGGTGGTAAATGGCATGTAATCTGAGGAGAGGGAGGTGACCAGCGGGGTGCCACGGGGGTTGGTGCTGGGGCCAGTCCTATTCAATGTCTTCATTAGTGACATTGCAGAGTGTCTGGAAGGAAAGATGTGCCTCTTTGCAGATAACACCAAGATCTGTCACAGAGTGGACACACCAGAGGGGGTGGAGAAAATGAGAAAGGACCTAAGCCTATTAGAGGAGTGGCTGGGTGTCTGGCAGTTGAGCGTCAATGCTGAAAAGTGCAAGATCATGCACCTGGGTCACAGGAATCCAAGGGAGGAGTACAGGATGGGTGGGAAAATTCTGGCCACCACAGGTCGTGAGGGAGACCAAAGGGTTGTCATATGACCAGAAAGTGACCAAACAGTGTGAAAAGGCAGTAGGGAGAGCATACAGAATGTTGGGGTGCATAGGGAGGGGCATAACAAGCACGAAGAAAGAGATGGTGATGCCACTCTACAGATCACTGGTGAGGCCACAGCTGGAGTACTGGGTCCAGTTCATGAGACCATATTTCCAGAAGGACATTGACAAACTAGAAGCAGTCAAGAAAAGGGCAACGATGATGGTACATTGACTGCACCAGAAGCCCTACAAGGAAAGACTTAAGGACCTTAATAGCTATTTACTGGAGGAAGAAAGAGAGAGGGAGATATGATAGAGACTTTCAAGTACCTTAGGGGAATAAACAGGGTATAGATGGAAAGAATATTTCAGAGAAAACTCTGCTCAAGAACAAGGGGGCATGATATGAGGCTAAAGGGTGGAAGGATCATGGTAATGTTACTAACATACTAAAATGCCAGCAGAATAGGCCTAACGGTCTTTCGTGTCTGCTTGTTTGGTCAGCCCCCACCCTGGGAGCTAACCTTGCTGCCCCCTCTCCCTCTCTAGTTTCTCCCTTCCCAGTACTGGATATTCTCGCTGCACTGGTTTTTGTTTCCAGAACCCTTCCCCTGTACCTGTCCCACCCCCTCTTGAACTCCTCCACCATTTTCTGCCTCCACCAGCCCCCTGGGTAGCGCATTCCATGGCTCCACCACCCTCTCAGTGAAATAGCACCTCCTTTTTTCTCCCCTGCATCTCCCCCTCCAGCTTCCACCCATGCCCTCTAGTTGCCCTCCCTCCTTCCTTCGGAGCACCCTGACTGCTCCTCCCCTATTTACCCCCTTCATGTACCTGAAGACCTCTATCATGTCCCCCCAGTCCCTTCTCTCTTCCAGTGTGTACATATTTAGCTCTTCAAGCCTCTCCCTATAGGTCCTATCCCACAAGCCCCAAATCATTTTGGTTGCCCTCCTCTGGACCCTCTCCAGGAGTTCAATGTCCCTCTTTAAATGTGGCCTCCAAAACTGCGTGCAGTACTCGAGGTGCGGCCTCACCAACCAGTTATACAGTGAGAGTATCACTTCCCCCCTTCTGGGGGTGAGCCCCCTAGCGATGCATCCAAGCATCCTGTTGGCCTTTGCCACTGCCCTCCTACAAGTTTCTGAGTTGTTCATCTTGACATCCACCACCACCCCCAGGTCCCTCTCAGCCATCGAGACTTGTAGCATTCCCCCCCCAGGGTGTACATTTGGCCTGGGTTTCTGGCTCCCAAGTGCAGTACCTTGCATTTCTCTGCATTGAACCTCAGCTTCCACTTTTTAGACCACCTTTCCAGAGCCTCCAAGTCCCCCTGTAGGGCTACCCTCCCCTCCTCCCCATCCACCACCACCCCCAGTTTTGAGTCATCCTCAAAGGACTCATCTCACTCCTGATACCCTTCCTTATGTCAGAGACATAGGCGTTGAACAGGAGGGGCCCAAGGACCAATCCCTGAGGGACTCCATTAATGACCCTCCTTGGGGAAGAGACTATCCCGTCAACCACGACCCTCTGGGTCCGGTTCTGGAGCCAATTTCCTATCCAGCTGATCATCTGGTTCGCCACCCCCATTACTCCCAGATTATCCAACAGGGCCCCGTGAGGAACAGAGTCAAATGCCTTGCTGGAGTCAAGAAAGAGGACGTCCACTGGTTTACCCAGGTCCAAGGCACTCGTCACCCAGTCATAGAACTCCACAAGGTTTGTCTGACATGAATTCCCCGGGATGAATCCATGCTGTCTATTGTCCAGGCACCCCAAATTTTCCAGGCCCCCCAGTCTCTCCTTGACAATGCCCTCCATCACCTTGCCCACCACTGATGTCAGGCTGATGGGCCTGTAGTTCCCTGCCACCTCCCTTGATCCCCCCTTGTGGATAGGCACTATATGCACCACCTTCCAGTCCTGGGGCACCCACTCTGTCCTCAGAGAGATGCTGAAGAGCTCCACCAGGGGTTTCGCCAGGACATCCGCCAGTTCCTTCAGCACTCTGGGATGTAATTTATCCAGCCCTGGTGCTTTCTCCGTCTTAAGGGACTTGTGGACTTCCCTCACTCTCTCTGCCGCGATTTCCACCTCCGCTACCTCGTCCCCCTACTTTGCCTTCCCACCACCTGCCAGTGATGCTCTCCCCAGACCATCCGATTGGTAAGAGTCCCCCCCTCCTCAGTTTCACCATCTCCTCCCATGTATGATGTAGTACCTCCATTTTTCTTGGTGAAAACTGAGGCGAAGTACTCATTTAGTACCTCAGTCTGCTCCCCCGGGTCTTGTGCCCATCCCTCCCCTGTTTTAATCCTGTTAATCTGCCCCTTCACCCTTTGTTTTTCCACAATGTATCTATAGAACCCCTTGTTCCCTCTCCTAATTTCCCTGGTCAGGTTCTGCTCCGTCCTTGCCTTAGCCGCCCTCACCACTCTAGTGGTCCTTCTGGCCATCAGCTCGTACTCCCCTCAGTCCCTTTCACTCCTTGAGCACTTGAATTGCCTATAGGCCGCCTTCTTTCCCCTCACCACCTCCTGAACCTCCCTGGTCCTCCAGCAGGGTTTTCGGGCCCTACTGCATTTTTGTCTTACTCTTGTGCAGGTGCTGGTAGCATCCTGCACCCCCTCCTGATGATTTCCCACATACTGTCAGCATCCATGTCTGGCCCAATCCCATCCAAGTTCTCCTTAAAGATCCTTCCCATTTCCTTGAAATCCACCCCCCTGAAGTCAATTACCTCCGTCTTTGCGCAGCCTTCTAACCCTCCTAGGTTCAGGCAGAACCAGACCATGGCATGGTCGCTCCCCACCAAAGGGTCCCTTACCTCCAGGCCCCAAATCTGGTCACTGTCTGCCAGGACCACTCCTCCCTGGTCGGTTCCCTCACCTGCTGAGTTAGGAACGTGTCCTGAAAAACATCCAACAACTTCTGTTCCCTGGCCACCGAGGATGTCATAGTCTCCCAGTCTGTTCCTGGCATGTTTAAGTCCCCCAACACCACCACCCTTCCCCTTCCCAATCTGCAGTGTCTCCCAACATCTGCCACCAGACTCTCCTCCAGCTCCTCCACCAGCGCAGGGGGTCTATACACCACTCCTATTTTTACTCTCTTGCCCCCCCGTTATCAAGGTGACCCAAATCGCCTCCACAGTTCCCTCCACCTCCTCCTCCACTCCTCCTATGGCAATGCAGTTTTTGACTATTATTGCTACCCCTCCTCCCCTTCCCTCCGCTCTGTCCTTCCTGAACATGGTGTAACCCTCCAGGTTCAGGTCCCAGTCATACCCTACAGTGGCTCAGGTCACAGTAACTGCTGCCACATCCACCTCTCCCTCAGTTAGCATCACCTGGAGCGCAGGCATTTTACTGCCCAAGCTCCTGGCATTTAGCAGGACTACCTTCCACTCTTTCCCTATACTTCCATTTCCCCTGCTCGTATTCCTGTGGGGATTCTGTTTTGCCCTGGTCCGCACCTTACCAGTTGGCCTTTTCCTGCATTCCTCCAGCTCCTCAGGGGGGTGGAGACAGAGTCCCTCCTTTATCGGATCCCCTTGACAGCCTTTTCTCCCATCCCTCCCCTCTTCACAAGTTTAAACCCCACTTTTCACCAATGAACCCCTCTATTTTCAACTTAAGGATTTCCTTCCCCTTCGAACTGAGATAAAGCCTATCTCTAGCATACAGCCCCTTATCCTCCCAGGTCTCCCCCCAATCCCCCATCAACCCATACCCTCTGACACCACATCACTCCCTGAGCCACTGGTTTACCACCCTAATCTTCCTCTTGTGTTTCCCACTAGCCCTTGGCACCAGCAGGATTTCTGAGAAGGAAACTGTGCATCCTATATCATGACAGACCCTGGCAAGCTCTCTGAACCTTGCCTGTAGCTCTAGCTCACTATTTCCCTCAATGTCATTGGTACCCAGGTGGACCAGTATGTCCGGGGAACCTGCACAATCCTTTGCCAGCTGATATACCTCATGCTTGGCCCTGTGCACCGCTAGTCCAGGGAAGCATTTAGTTCTAAATCTGGGCAGGCTTCTCCCCCCCTCCCTATCCCATTTGATCCCCCTGATCATGGAATCACCCAACAGGAGCACTCTGGCTGCCCCTTTTCCTCCATTTCCCCCCTTTCATGGCCCTCATCCATTCTACCGGCCCCTACCACCAGCCGGCTCCTTGCTCCTCCCCCTATCTGGGTGCCACCTGCCATCCACTCCTTATTTACCCTGGCCACCCCCTTCCCTCCAATCCTATGCCTCTCATCCTCCTGAGTATCCTTCTGTACCTCACTACCCCCACTGTTACTGCTCTCGACTGATCCTTCCCCCCATCTGCTAAACTAGCTTGGCTCGTCCTCCCTCCCTTCCTTCCCTTCCCTTCTCTGTTCAGCCCCTCCTTGCTTGTTGTGCTTCCCTGGCTTAAACCCTCAGCTCTCTTTACTGTATCCTCCTTGTACTTCTGGTCCTTCTCCTTGCCCTTTCCTCCCAACTGGTCCTTTTCCTTGAGCTTTCCTCCCTCTACCCCCTTATCCTCCTGCTCTGATCCCCTGCTCCCCCCGTTTTCCCACATTCCAAGTTCCCCCCTGTTGCTCCTGCTATCCAGCCCCCACCTCCTGCCCCCTACTCCCTTTCCATCTCTAACCACCCCAATCACGGCTACATCACCCCCCTCATCCTCAAGCAGAAGAAGAGAATTGAAGTGGTTACTGAGCTTAAGGTCCAATCCACCTCCCCCATTGCTTCCTTCTGTCCAGCCCCAGCCATCTGCCTACTTCCCTGAGAATGTCCTCCCTTTGGCCCCAGTCTGTGAGGGTCCCCAGTTACCTGCCTGCTTCCTTCATAGTATCCTCCTTTTGAGCCCCATCTGCCAGGGTCCCTATGCAACCACAGAGTACTCTCCTGCACTCCATTCCCTATGCCCCCTCCCCTAGTGCTTGGTGCAACCCCGTGGGACAGCCCCTACCCTATTCCCCAACCATACCTCCCCTTTCCCCCAGCTGTCTCCTAATCCCCTCAACCTCCTCCCTAAGCTGTGCCAGCTGGTAGCACACTGGGCAACCACCGAACTTCCAAGCTCAGTCCAGTATCATGGCTGCCCCACACCCTGTGCACCCCACCATCCTCCCAAAGATGCCGGCCCTAATGACATGTGATCCCATCCCCCTCAAGTAGGTTTCCTTAGGTGAGCCACCATTTTCCCCACCAGTCCAAGACTTTTAAACTTGCAACACTTGAGTGGCTGAACTTTTCCCCACCTGACTATTAGCCTTAAGAGTTTGCTCACAGGGGAAGTTTGCAACTCCCTAAACTCCTCCCTCCCAGCCTTTAAGCTCAACCCCCAGTGGCTCTTCTGTATTTATGAAAGGCTAATGTAAGAGGTGGCTGGGAGGGCTTTCCAGAAAGTTCTCAAGGAGTTAGGCCAATTTTAAAACACAACTTACAAACAATAACAACTTACAGAAACTTATGGCAAAGTTAGCTTTCCACAACCTCACCACATTTTCAAACTTCAACTGCTACATCTGCCACAGCAAGAATACTTAAAATGCCTCAGTGAGAATTTTAAACAGAGACTAACTGAAATGCAAACAACCTTGATTAGCTGGCTGTGTTACTGGTCAAAGACTCTCCCCCACAAGAACAGTCTCCAGCTAGCACAGAAAGATTTAAGGATTTGTGTCCCTCTATTCCAGAAAGTTCTTAAGGAGTTAGGCCAATTTTAAAACATAACTTGCAAACAATAACAACTTACAGAAACTTATGACAAAGTTAGCTTTCCAGAACCTCACCACATTTTCAAACTTCACCACCTTTTCAATGTTAGAAAGTACTTTTTCACTGAAAGGGCAGTGAAGCTGTGGAACAGCCTCCCAGCAGAAATGGTGGGGGTGAAGATAATATGAGGGTTTAAGAGTACATGATATAGACATACAGGTGCCCTGGAGATGTACAGATCAGGAGAGCTGCAGATAAAACAGGATCTGGGGCTGCAGCAGTGAGTAGGGAAATGGGCAGACTAGGTGGGCCGTAGGATCCTTATCTTCCAACAGATTCTATGTTTCTATGTTAAGAGTCACAGTTTAACTCATTCAGTATGTGGTGGCCATTCTGATTAAGGTTAAACATGGAAAGTTTCTACTCATATGAACTCCAGGAGGAAATTAAGATTTTTCTTTGCTTTATTGAAGGTGGGTGGGAGAATTTTTATTTCTCTGAAAAGGTTAAACAATTTGGTTAGGTATGGGGGATAACATATCTTTAAATTCCTTCTAGAATGGTGAGGTAGGCTCTGGTGGCTTGTGTCACAAACCCACTCCTGGGGGTCAGGTTCACTGAGCTCACAGTGCCCACCCCTAAGTGCAATCCATGACAGGGATGGAGACAGGAATATCCTCCTCGTGACCTCCTAGAGTGCTTGCCAAGTTCACAACTGAACACCCACCATGAGATTCCAGGGATTCCTGTTTCCACCCCCTCCCCATCACAGATTGCACTTAGAGGTGGGCACTGAGAGTTTAATGGACCTGACCCTCAGTAGTGGGTTCATGACAGATCTGGGGGCAGTGGTGGGATCAGAGGGATCTGGTTGCATAATGTTGTGATTCAAGAGATATTTGGTGGCACAGGCATAACAGTTGAATTTGAGGCCAGTGTATCAGATTGATAAACTGAGAACAATCCACACATAATCAGACAGACATCTGGAAAAAAATTATTTGTTTACAGTATAAAGTTCCCTACCTGTTTGTTTTTTTTTCAGTGTAAGTGTAGCGGTAGTTAGGGAAGAAGATGGCTTCCAACTACAGTGAATACACTGCAGACTACCTAAGGCAGTTTTGTCAGGAAAGAGGAGTCCCGTACGAGGGGCAAACCAAAAAGAACCTCATGAAGCCTCTCATAGCAGCCGATAAGCAAGCAGTTGCCCCAGTCCTCGAGTCACAGCAAGTGACTGAAAGGGACTAGACCTCAGACGTGGGGGTGCCAGGGGACGTCGCAGTGTCCAGTCCCAGGGAAGCCTGAGGGAACCCAGAACCATGGCATTAGGGGAAGGTCATCACAGAATTGGAGCTGGAAGGGATCAGGCTACAGTCTGAACTGAGGAAGTTGGAGCTGGAGCAGAAAATGTTCAAAGCCCAGCAGGAAAGAGAGCAGAAGAGGTTTGAACTGGAGATGCAGGAACAGCGGCACTAGAGTGAGGCCAAGGAAAAGGAAAGGCAGCTTCAGAGACAGGCCAAGGAAAAAGAAAGGCAGTGTAAGTGAGAGTTTGAACTTGAGAAGCTAAGACTCCAATGACCAGCGTCAGAGGAGGTAAGTGGCAGGGGTGGCCCCGAAACTCCAGGGCTGGGGTATAAGTTAAATTCCAAATTAATAGCTGAGTTTAAAGAGGGAGAGGATATGGATGCATTTTTAGATTTGTTTGAAAAAGTCTGTATCCAGGCCAAGGTACCCAGGGAGTCCTGGAGTCTCCAGCTATCCCTGCTACTTACTAGTATAGGGCATGAGGCACTAGACCAAATGGACAATGAGGGCAGCCAAGACTATGAGAAACTTAAAACTGCTTTACTTAAAAAGTATGAACTGACTTCTGAGGTCTACAGGGTTAAAGTCCATAAACTCTGAAAAAGCCCTGACATGAGCTTTGAGGAACTCACCACAAAGAAACGTTGGTGGGAAGGGGTGGAAGCAAACTCTGTGGGGAAAATTGAGGAGGTTGTTCTTTTAGAGCAGTTCTTTTGGGCTTGCCCAGCAGAGTTGAAAACCTGGCTAGAGGACCGAGATCCAAAAACAGTGCAGCAGGCTGCTGAGCTCTTGGATTGCTATGCCAGGGGCAGGCCTGCTCTGAAAGGAAGTGGGACAGGTGAGGCAGGGTGGAAAGGGAAAAGCAGGCCTTCAGGACAGCTAAAACCATGACTGCCTCCGCTGAAAGGGGGAAGCCCCAAGTTACCAAAAAGGGATTTCTCAGATAAAAGAAATGATGACTGCTGGTTTTGTAAACAGCCAGGGCATCTTGCTAGTGTCCTAAAAAGGCACAAAGTGGACAAAGTGGTGCTCGAACAGAGTTTGGTGCACTGTGTATCACTGAAAGCATGCCTGTAAACATGAGGAAGCACATACACCCGGTTACTGTAAATGGGGTGCAGACCCATGGGTTAAGGGACATGGGGGCATCTCTTACCTTATTAAAAAGGGGGTTTGTTTGGGCCTGAACAGTTTATATCTAATCAGTTTGTAACAGTGAGGGGATTCACTGGGGAGGAGAAAACTGACACTAACTAGTGTTCTCCTGGACTGGGGTGAAACAGGAGAGAAGGTGCAAAAAGTGTCAGTGGCAGACAACCTCACCCTGGGTGTGATTATAGGGAACAATCTCCAGAACAGGGTGGTGTGTGCTGTTACTAGCAGTCAGATGGCAAAGACAAAGGACGCTTGTTGTTCACTGGACCCCATAGAAGCCCCCATGGAAAAAAAAAATTGGAGGCTGGTTTCCCAGCCTGTGTCTCCTGACATGGAGAGTAGTGAAAGGGAGGTAGGACTTCTCCAACTAGCTGTTCACAAAACAGAAGGTTACTCTCAGGAGGGAGGGCTAACAAATGGTCAGGAGGTTAGGGATGGCAGTGACCCTGAATGCCCTGATGCCAGAGCTGTGGACCCTAGTTTAGAATCTGAGGGGGACATGTCCCATGCCTTGTGAAAATGTGAAGATTTTGCAGCTGCCCAGAGAACTGACCCTAGTTTTGAGAGGCTGAGGGCTTGTGCAGAATATGATAGTACACAAGCAGGTGACAGGAGACATAGGGAATTTTGGGACAATGGACTGCTGTATACAGAGGACGTGAGGACAGAGGAGGGTAATGGGCAGGTAGCTTGTCATTCCCCAAGGGTACCATGAGCAGTTGCTCAAGATCGCTCATGATTTCCCCATGTGCGGACATCTGGGCATCGCATGCACCATGCAGCAATTGGCCCAGAATGTCTGTTGGCCCAACTTCACCCAGCAGGTGAAGGAATATTGCAGGTCTTGTTACCGGTGCCAACAAATAGGGAAGGCAGGTAGTAAAACAAAAGCTGCCCTAATTCCCTTGCCCATTGTCGAGGAGTCATTCCAGAGGGTAGGAATGGATAATGTGGGACCTTTGAATACCCCAAGCTCCTCTGGGAAAAAGTTTATCCTGATAGTGGTAGACTACCACACCCAATACCCAGAGGCGGTCGCCCTCTCCTCACTTAGGACAAACAAAGCAGCAGACGCATTGTTAGGGAATTTCTCCCGTGTCGGATTTCCACAAAAGGTTATCACTGATCAAGGGGGTACCTTCATGTCAGATCTGATGAAGTGTTTGTGGAAGTGTGGGGTGGTGCATAGACGCACTATACCTTATCACCCACAAGCCAATGGGCTTATGGAAAGGTTTAATGGTACCCTAAAATCAATGCTCCAAGCATTTGTTGAACAGCATGGGAGGGACTGGGAGAAATACCTTCCCCTCCTGTTGTTCGCATATAGGAAGGTGCCACTAGAGTTGACAGGGTTCTCTGCCTTCGAACTCTTATACAGACGTAGGGTGCGTGGGCCCCTAGACTTGATCTGGGAAGACTGGGAAGGCAAAGACACCACCCAGGGAACTCCCATAGTGGAGCAGGTCCTTAAGTTTAGGGAGAAGCTAAAGGAGGTTATGGGAGTGGCCCAAAGCAACCTGTCAGCTGCCTAACAGAAGCAAAAAGTCTGATACTACCGTGGAGCTAGAGCTCACTCATACAGTGTAGGTCAGGAAGTCATGGTCCTACTTCCAGTCCAGAAGGACAAGTTGTAGGCCGAGTGGGCAGGACCATACAAGGTAGTCTGACAGGTTAATGACGTGAACTATGTGATAGAATTGCCTGACAGGAGACATACCCATAGGATGTACCACGTCAACATAATGAAGCCATATGCAAATAGGACTGACATGGTATTTGCAGTGTGTAGTCCGGGGAGGGGACAGATGAGGAGGACCCCTTATTGGACTTGCTAGAGGAAAGCAAGCAGGAGTCCTCTGTGGAGACAATCAAACTGCCACCCCAGTTGACCCCAGTACAGTCCCAGGAAGTGAGAGAGGTTTTGGAGGGCTTTGCCCTTCGTTTATGGCCAAGCCTGGATGAACCCCTTTAGTGACACATGATGTAGACATGGATACGAAAGCGCCCATACGATAGACAGTCTACTGGGTGTCTGAGGCTGTCCTAAGGGACATTAGGAAGGAGATGAAGGAAGTGCTGGATTTAGGGGTAATCCAGAAATCCCACAGCCCCTGGGCCTGAATCGTAGTCCTCGTTCCCAAGCCGGATAGCTCTACTCGCTTTTGTGTGTTCTGTTGTGGACTCAATGCAGTCATGAAGTCTGACGCCCATACAATGCCACGGATGAATGAACAACTAGACAAGTTGGGAGGGGTGACATATCCAACCACAAGTGACTTGACAAAATGGTACTGGCAGGTGGAATTAACTGCCAGAGCTAGAGAATGGGCAGCTGTCATCATATCATATCATATCATAAAAGCTTGACAGCAGAAATAGATCATACCAGCCCATCTAGTCTGCCCTTTTTTCCCCTACACCTCCCCCTCCCTGCCAGTCCCTGCCCTTCCCCCGATACTCAGCCCCATATGCTTGTCCCATGCCATCTTGAATTCTTCCACCAATTTAGCCCCCACCACTTTGTCTGGTAGTCTGTTCCGGGGCTCTACCACCCTTTCTGTGAAGAAACACCCTCTCACATTGCCCCTGTATCTTTTTCCTTGCAGTCTGAGGCTGTGACCTCTAGTTTTAACCCCCATCCTTCCTCTTAAGTAAACCCTCTTCTCCCACTTTATTGAGCCCCAATAGGGTTATTTGAATTCTGGGTAATGCCTTTTGGATTGAAGAATGCCTCTGCCACCTTCCAAAGGTTGGTCAACCAGGTGTTACATGGTACTGAAAAGTACGCAGTGGCTTATCTAGATGATACTGTCATCTTCAGTACCAGCTGGAAGGAACACCTGTCCCACCTGAAGGAAGTGTTGGGCAGGATACAGAGGGCAGGGCTCAGCTGAAGGAGCTTATGGGAGTGACCCAAAGCAAAAGAGCCAGGTGGCTATGGTGGAGGTGACATACTTAGGCCATGTAGTGCGGCAGGGGCAGCTTCATCCCAATCAAGCAAAGATTTAGGTGATAGAGGTGTGGTCCATGCCTGAAACCCAGAAGCAGGTTAGGAGCTTCCTAGGGACCGCAGGGTACTATCGAAAGTTTGTACCAAATTACAGTACTCTGGCAGCTCCCCTATCTGGCCTGCTAAAGAAAAGACAGCTCAAAAAGATAAACTGGGAGCCAGTCTGTGAATGAGCCTTCACACAGCTGAAAAAGGCACTGTGCAGTGCCCCTGTGTTGGCCAGTCCAGATTACACTAAGTAATTTGTAGTCCAGACAGAAGCCTCAGATGTGGTGATTGGAGTAGTCCTCAGTCAGACATCTCATATACCTGAGCAAAACATTACTTCCTCGGGAGCATGCATACTCCATGGTAGAAAAGGAATGCCTTGCGCTGGTATGAACCTTGAAGAAATTAGAGCTGTATCTCTATGGGAGGCGCTTCGAGGTACAGACTGATCATAAGCCCCTGGTGTTGCTAAATCAGATGGGTAAACAAATGGTTGTCTCTTAAGTAGGAGTATTGCCCTACAGGTTTAAGATATGACCATTATGCACAGAGCAGGGTCAGCCAATGCTAACACAGATGGCCTATTTCACCAGTTAGAGCAGTAACAGAATTTGTGAAAACCTTACCATGTAGTAGGGGGCGTGTTCCCACCAATTCAGTCTAGGAGGGAGGGATGTGATGAGCTAGCCACTGCCAGTCATTATTTGCAGATATAATTATGTTATATCTTTTAATGTGATTTTGTGTATGTCAAATGCCAATGTTAAGAAAAGAGGTCATATAGAAAGAGAGAATGGATTTTTTCAAAATGTCTGATATTCATCTGTGACCTAGGAGCCACTTGCTTGCCTGGAAGCTAAATTTTACTCCAAAAGAAGTGAAAATGCCTTGTAAACTTAATTAAGGGAAGCAGAGGTAATAAAAAGTCAGGAGGCAAACCTCTGCACTTCAAAGGCAGGATGCTTGGGAACTAGGATCTGGGAAGTAGCCATTCTTGACAGGCTGGTGTGAGTTGTCTTACAAGTGCTATATTGCAAGGCAGTGAGCCATCAAAGGAACCAGTTCTGAAATGTATTAATGTGCCGGGAAGCTGTGATATAAGAACCCAGATAAGGACTAATAATATTTCCCTAAACTTTTGGTAAAGCACAAGAGTGACATCTATTGACCTAAAACCTAGGACCAGACAAGGAATTTTGGCACTATTTAAGGAGCTCTGAAACAGTAGCAATCTCTCATTTTCCTGGAGCATTTCAACAGACCCACTTCCTGACAAGACACAGAACAAACTGCCAGCAGACTCTGAAAGCCAGTGCCTGAAAAGGAAGGAAAGGATTTTTTAGACTTCACTTATTCTTCTGGTCATCAATTCACTACAGACTTCAGGTAGAAATTAGATAAAAGTTCATAGTGCATTTTCTTGTACCTGTTCACTTTTATTTATGTTATTCTGTGACCAAATTTATGAATCTTTTAGTTGTAACTGTATGATAATTATTGAAGTATTTAGTAAAATAAATTGTTTTTTAAGAAGACCTGCCTGAGTGAGATTTTTATATTGTGTGTGATTGTGGGCCATTTATTAATAATCTGTGACCAAACTGTTATTGCTAAAGGGGTGTCAACAGAAGGTACCAATCAAGCAAGGCTCTATAAGGGAAATCTGGGTAAAGACTGGGAGAATACAAAAGTCTCAGGAAAGAGGCTGTGGGGATTTGAACCAGGTTGTTGCATGCCCTGTGGGAGAAGACAAAATCAGGATCATGAGCTACCCTGACGAGATCATGATACCTGGATCTTCCCCCTTAGTGCAACAACCAAGAAGGGTTCTCATTTAGCTACAAGACTTGAAACTGGTATTGCACCCTTATCCAGATTTTAAAGAGGAAGCCCTGGGACCTTATAGTGGGTGTTCAGTCATAATTCGGCATGCACTCTAGGAGGACACAAGGAGAATATTCCTGCCCCCCCCCAATCATGGATTACACTTAGGGTGGGCACTGTGAGCTCAGTGGAGCTGACCCCCAGGAGTGGGTTCATGACAGCTTGCACTATGATCTTCTAGTGAGGGATAGTGGGCGTCATTCCATCCTTGTCTTGCGTGACCTTTCTTCAGCCTTTGATACATGGACTCTGGGGTGCTGCTGGCTTCACTGAGACACTGTGTGGGACTTGCATAGATGGTGGTATGGTGATTTGAGTCCTACATGTCCAGCAGGGTGCAGCAGGTTGCACTTGGCTCTTTTACATTGAGCAGTGCTGCACTCTGTTGGGTTGTGCCTCTGGGTCAATCCTGGCTCCCATAATGTTTGTTGTGTATGTGTTGCCACTGAGGGACATCATTACACATTATGGTTTGGGTTTTCATTGTTATGCTGATGACACTCAGCTGTATGTGTCTTGTGCCTCTAATGATGGTGCAGTTGTTTCGGGATTGAGCAAGTGTGTTAGGGAAATTCAGAACCAGATGGCACACAGCTGACTTAAATTAAACCCGCTGAAGATGGAGGTGCTACTAGTGGAGGCAGTTCATTTGGGTTCAGCAGGAAAGAGCAGTAGCGCCACCCTACCTTCATTGGATGGCATGACACAGCTGCAGACAGGGTGAGGATTATGGAGGTCATTGTGGACTCCAAGCAGACCTTTGAATATCAGGTGTCAGCTGTTGTCTGCAGTGGCTTTTACCATCTGCAAAACATCTCCCAGATCGAGCCCTATCTTGAGCAGACTGACCTAGCAATCCTGGTGCACACCTCAGTCACATCAAGGATGGATTACTGTAATGCTCTACACCTTAGGTTATCTGCGAGGCTGAGGCATCATTTGTAGTTAGTCCAGAATGTGGCAGCCAGGCTGGCTGCTGAGACCTCTCAGTTTCAGCATATCAGAAGGTGGTGGTAAATAGGATCCAATCGGGGGGGGGGAAGGGAGGTCGAGGTGTCCAGCAGAGTACCACAGGGATCAGTACTGGGACCAGTCCTATTCAATGTCTTCATTAGTGACATTGCAGAGGGGCTAGAAGGAAAGGCCTGCCTATTTGCAGATGACACTAAGATCTGCAACAGGGTGGATACTCCACAAGGGGTGCAGAAAATGAAGAGGGACCTGGAGAAGCTTAAAAGATGGTCAGAGGTGTGGCAACTGAGGTTCAATGCAAAAAGTGCAAGATAATGCACCTGGGTGGGGGGATCCTGGGAAGAACTACAGAATGGGGGGGAGGTGCTGTCAGCAAAGAGGAAAGGGACCTGGGGTTATCATATCCAATGACCTTAAGGTAGCAAAGCAGTGTGCAAAGGCTGCAGGGAAGGCCAGTGGCATGCTGGGGTGCATAGGCAGAGATATTACTAGCAGGAGATGGGAGGTAGTGATACCATGGTATAAAACACTGGTAAGGCCTCACCTGGAGACCACACATGCGTAAAGACATAGACAAGGTGAAGGCTATCCAGAGAAGGGTGACAAAGATGGGGCATGGCTTGCATCACAAAACATATGTGGAGATACTAAGATACCTCAATATGTACTCACTGGAGGAGAGGAGAGAAAGGGGGAACATGATAAAAACTTTCAAGTATCTCAAGGACATAAACAAGGTGCAGGTGGGGGATCTTTTACAATGTAGAAAATACATCAGAACAAGAGGACACAATATGAAATTAGAAGGGGGTAGATTAAGAGATAATGCGAGGAAGTTTTTCTACATGGGGTGGTGGATGCTTGGAACAGTCTGCCACAAGAGGTGGTGGGGGCAAGCACAGCGGAGGGGTTTAAAAAACACAAGGGAACATTAGGTGGGAAGCAAGTGATGAAAAGCCATTGATCACTTAGGGTCAGTGACTACATACAAGTATAGGGCTTATGGGCAGACTAGATGGGCGTAGTGGTCCTTATCTGCTGACAGTTTCTATGTACCTATATATCTATGTATCATGACAGTTCTCCATGCTCGTCACTGATTGCCAGTGCAGTGGTGCATCAACGCCAAGGTGTGCTTGTTAACATACAAGGCCCCGCCCCATCTGGATCTAGGATACCCAGACCTCCTGGTACCTTATGCTCCTGGCCACTCCCACAGGTCAGTGGAGGCAGACCTCTTGTCCATCCCAAGATCCTGCTTGAAATCATCAGAGGATAGGGCATTTGGAGTTGTGGCCCCAATATTTTGTAACGCCCTTCCTCTGGAAGTGAGAGGTGCTTCTTCACTGGCCATTTTTTAAAATGTCTTTGAGAACTCATCTTTTCATTCTGAATTTTGGGTCTGGCGCTGCTATGTAACCTTCTCGAGATTTTATGTTCAGTGTTATTTATTGATTTTAATTAAATTTATTTACTCTGATATATACACTGTGAGGCACCCAGTGCCCCTGGGATTGGGGCAGTATGAATAAAATTGCCTTGCCTACTTTCATCTTTTACCTCTTGCTTGGAGATTTCTTGTCTAATATCTCTTTATCCGAATCATAAATGTAATTACATTATGGATCTGAAGTTTCGTGCACGACACCCCTAGGGGCTGATAACAGACTGTTAATGAAACCCCTGGGAGTGCCTTCTTGACTAATGGGCTCAGCCAGTATTGTGTCATACTTATTTCTGATTTCTAACGTATTGTAATTTCTAACATTAAGGATGGTGGTATGCTAGTACGCTGCTCAGTTTCTCTTCTTAAAAGTTGTGTTTGGACCTTGCTCTTAAAATCTCTCTTTCTGCTTTAGCTGAAGTTATCTTATTATCTTTTTCTCAGTTCTAGAATGTCTCTTAAATGTTCTTCTTTCCTTGTATTTATGGGATAAGATTCTGTAATGATGAATTCCCCTTCTAGGTCATTCAGTTTTCAGGGTTTTATTCATTTTTTATTTGCTGTTTGCTGTGTTATCATCCCTGTCAAAAAAAGTTTTCTGGTTTTCCCATATGTGATCAAGACATGTTGAGGCAAACTCACATACTCCTCTGGCCCTGGGTGAAAACGGAGGGGCACAAGCAATGGATCCTGTGCCAACCAATATACTCAGAATTCCAGCTTGAGCCTGGCTGAGAATGAGAACACACTGAAAAAGACAAAATAAATCAGATTTTAGCAATTACATAGGTTTATAAGAGTTCATTTTAATGATATTCTTAGAACGTTACACATTTTCCAAGAAGAGCCAACCTCCTGCTGCGTGCTTGATAACTTGTGATACACGTTAACAATCAGGCAGCCAGGCTTGTGACACAACAGTGAGTGAGGTCACACACTGACGATGTAGCTGGAGGACTACAACTAGATGTGTCTGCTTCCAGGTAAAGCTCTGCTTTTTATATCACACTCATTACTAGTAAGTGAAAAGAAAAATCTCTTGAACACATAGAAAAAGGGAAACACTTCTGAAATAAAAAGTAATAAGGAACTACTTCTAAAAACGACTTAACATTTTCCACCTGCTATTTTTTGGTACTGTTAGCTCTTTAAAAGGCTGGATATGTTCTTCTCCCTAAATTATATTTTTGAGGTTTTTGTGTCTCGCTATCCCATCAACATTCAAACACTCAGATGGTTTAAACCGTGCAGTGCATTATGGGTAGAAGTATGAAAATCCTTTTGTAAGACTAGTCAAAAAGTCTTCATCACAACAACATTTGCCTCTTAGCAGGATTTCTCATTTTTGTTTCAGTTTAGAGTGAGGACAACAAATTACAAACATTCGTGTTGTGGCCCTTTCGTAACTCTTCACTGTGAAGCAAATGTCTAAAGCACAGAATCAGCCGCCCCACTACCAAATGTGCCATACCAAACTGAAAGCAACAAAACAAGCATACGGCACAGGGAGCACTTTATAAAGGCATTGTGCCTGTAAACTGTTTATTGAGTTGCACCATCTGACTTGTACCTAGCACTGTTTGAGCATACTGGTTAGCACTGACCCTTTAGTCCCTTGAGAAAGCCCTGCATAGCGAAACCAGGTCGGGTCTGTTCCCTTGACGGTAACAATTGTTTGTATTTTGCACAAGAACTGCACTGCACTATAAGATCTTTAATATATTTTTTACAATAAATGTTTACATTGGTACTGGTGCTGTACGCTTTGTTTTGTTACTGTGAAGCAAATGCTATTCTCTGCCAAGTAACAGATCTGCCCCAGAGGAAAACAGACATTCAATACACTCAGAGGTAGAATAATGGTGGGGAAATGTGTAAATAGAGTGAGTCTGGGATCCGTAAGGATGCCAGGAGAATAATGATAGCACATGGTGGGTAGTGCAGAATGGTGCTATAGTATACAGTCAAGAGCTGTTGTGTATGGAAAGCCATACACTCAAACATCCCATTGTATCACAGTAGTGACACTGCTACTGTGCTACCATGACTTCTTGTTGTACCACAGCAGGTATGCGACAGAGCCAAGCATGCATGTCAGATGAATCTAATTCATTTTTTTGACTGGGTAACCAAAGCAGTAGACCAGGGAGGGGCTGTGGACATGGCCTACCTAGACTTTAGCAAGGCATTTGACACAGTCCCACACAAAAGATTATAGTCAGTAGCCTGGGTAAAACATTGGCTGGACAACAGGACACATAAGGTAATTGTAAATGGAGTCCACTCTGAAGAAAGAAGGGTTACTAGTGGGGTACCGCAGGGTTCAGTACTGGGTCCAGTCCTTTTTAATGTCTTTATAAGTGACATTGCAGAGGGACTGGAAGGAAAAGTATGCCTCTTTGCAGATGACACAAATATCTGCAACAGGGTTGATACACAAGGAGGTATGGAAAGGATGAGAAGGGACTTGGCAAGGTTGGAGGAATGGTCAGAAGTATGGCAGCTTGGATTCAATGCAAAGAAGTGCAAAATAATGCACCTGGGAAATAAAAACCTAGGGAAGATTACACAATGGGGCGGAGGTTGTAACAACAAAAATGGAAAGGGACCTGGGGGTAATCATATCAGATGAACTTAAGGTTAGCAAGCAATGTGAGAAGACAGTAGGGAGGGCTGGGGGGGATACTGGGATGTATAGGGAGAGGCATCAGCAGCGGAAAACAAGAAGTTGTTATCCCTCTGTACAGACAGTTGGTGAGACCCCATCTGGAGTACTGCATCCAGTTCTGGAGACCCCATCTCCACAAGGACATAGACAGGACAGAAGCAATCCAGAGGAGGGCAACTAAAATGGTGCAGGGTCTGCAAGAGAAGCCATATGAGGAGAGACTAAAGGAGCTTAATATATATACCCTTGAGGAAAAGAGGGAGAGGGGGGACATGATAGAAACTTTTAAGTACCTCAGTGGAATCAACAAAGTCCAAGAGGGTAGCATCTTTCAGAAAAAGAGATGTGCAAGAACAAGGGGACACAATTTGAAGGGGGGGGGCATTCAGGGCCAATGTGAGGAACTATTTTTTCACAGAGAGGGTGGTGGACAGATGGAACAGCCTTCCTGAGGAGGCTGTGGGGTCTAAAACTGTGGGACAATTCAAGAATGCATGGGACAGACATAAGGCAATTTTTGTGGGGGTAGGAAGAAATAGGCTGTTGGTTAACTAGGATCTGCAGCTTATCCTCTAGGTAGAGAAATGGGCAGACTAGGTGGGCCAAGCGGTCCTTATCTGCCATCAAAGTCTATGTTTCTAATTTGTTTCTATGCATGGCACAGTAAAATGGTCATGCAAAACTCAAACTACACTGGAGAAAGCATGAGTTCGTGTAACACACTTAGTCATGTAGGACTCAATGGCAACCTGCATAGGGAATTCATGAAACACAATGTAGAAGTACAAAGCTGATGCAGTCTTTATTGAGATTTATTCCTTCATAGGCTGAGTATAGCTGAAGCGCAGGGGCTCTGGTAGCGGCTCATGTTGTGCCTGTTACTGCAGTTGGACTTTATGATTAAGGCAGCATCAGCTTCCCCCACCAATTCTTTTTATCTTCCTATCTCACTGGTCCCTTAGGTCTCTCTTGGGTGTGATCACTTGATTGGTCTTTCTCCTGCTCTGCCGAGGTTCTCTCCATGCCAGGTCTCTGGTGGGCCATCCCTGCCTCCACATCTTCTGACCACCCCAAGTCCAAGCCCCACTCTGAGCTCCCTGAGGTGAGACCACCTACTCCTCTTGGCACTCTATCTATAATCTGGATGAGGCTGTCAGAGTGTGGAGGAAGGCCGGAGACTGGCTTGGAGTAACCTGGCAATGAGCGTGGGTACCATCCACTGGACCCACCACTGCCTACCTGGGTGCCAGGGCCATTTTCTATGTGGTCTGTTTCCCCAGGAGCGCGGACATGCAGTGATGTCCAGCACAGCATGGGCACACTCCTGCACCCACCTGCAGGACATCTGCCATCACTCTTCTACCTCAGTATGTACTCCATGTCTGTTGCCGTCTTCCAGCTCCCAATGGGGGCCACTAGAGCAGCGAGGAGCATCAGCCACCCACTCCAGGAGATGAGAGCAGTTCTCCGGACACTCAATCCCCCCCCTCCCCTGCCAACTCCCGACAGTCCGAGTCCATTCCCGAACCAGGATCACCAGCGTGGTGTGAGGTGTGGTGTCCAGCGCCTCAACCCTTAGCACCACTGGGCTGGCCGGCAGCATCAGCTTTGCACTTCTACATTGTGTTTCATGGATTCCTTATGCTGGTTTCAACTGAGTGCTGGATTTTTGGATTCTGTTGCAAGTCTGGGGCTGGACGCCCTCTTTCTCAGCACCGACCCTGAACTGCAGTCTTCATGGCATTTCTTCATGGACCTGCTGCTTACTTGTGGAGCAGCCTGGTGAGTAACTAATAGTGAATGAAGGACCATATACAATATCAAATAGTAGACAGTATGGTCAACCATAACCACTTGGCCATGTTTCCATCTTGGGTACTGCAATGGCATTAATGACCTCTCAAACTTTGCTCTCGAGACCCCTATGATATCATCACACCCACTGATTGAAGCACAACCTTGTGTATGGTTTCCCATACATCATTCTATATGCTGCAAGTTTAAGAGAAATGGTTGCCATATTAAACCTTGTGAGTGAAGGTGGAGAAGGTTATATTGGCAACCATTTCTTGAGAACCTGCGGCTAACACCATTCTGTACTCCCCATCACCTGTTGTTATGTAAACTATGAATGAACAACCAGAAATGAAGCAGTCTGCTTGACTGACTCACATTCTAAAGAATTAGGTTAACTGCTGTAAAACTTTGTTGTATCGTAGAACAATTAGAATCTAAATAATTAAAAAATTAATGAAAAAGAAAAACATTTTATTTTAATAATAGCATTTAAGCTGCTCTAGGGGGTTCAGATACCTTCCTTAATCTAATCCTAAGGGCATAAAACACTTGGCTTTGACTCAGGTCTCACAGTCTGCCTAGTGTTAGATTTACTGATGGTAACCTGGCATCTGGTCATGCCTTTATGCTCAAATCCACGGAAAATACTGTTGTTGGAAATGTTTTTTCCCTATAAATGTTCTGTTTTCTCTCACACAGCTGAGGAGTTGCAAATTGGAACACAGCTGCAGCATGAGTGCCACGACATTAGGAGCATGCAAAAAGAATGCAACTCTGAAACTAGCACAGTAGCATGGTGAGACTAGCAGGAGAGATAATACTGAGGTGTATAAGAACATATGAAGCTACAATATTCTTCTCCCTGAACTTTAAATGTCCGAAGTGTTTGGTTTCAGTGTTTCTCTCCTAACCCTTGCAGACAGCCTAGAGCAAAGCATCATGGGTAGAAGTATGCTGCCAATCTAATGTCCTTTATTCACATGTCTCGACAAATACAATGTTTATAGTTATGCACTGTGTTTTAATGCATCATTCATTCCTTTTATGTCTATTTCAGAAATAAAATCATTCCTAGCCCTGCCAGGATCACTAGAACTTATTTTATTAGTGTCTTCTCCAGCTCAGCAGATCTCCACAGATGGCTTTTGTATTTCAAGGTATTTTCTTGAGGTACAAATGGCTGCCCCCCTTTAGTTTAGGGACCATGGCTTAAACCCCAAGCCTGTGATCCCAGTTGGCAGTGGCAGCAGCAAGATGAGAAGCCCATGGAAGCTCTTTCTACTCCCGATGGAAGTCCATGTACTTTTCATAATATGGCTGCGCTTGGTAGCCCAATGGGATAGGAAGTCATTCTGCGAGAAAAAGCTCTTAGTTCCACCCCATCCTCCCAGAGTTGGTTAGACAGGGCACAGAGACACTAACACCAGGTTCCACCTTGATGTCAGGCATTGTCAGGGCAGCTTTAGTGCACAAGCATCCAGTCTCTTACTGACTGAAGACAGTATCCCCCAGGTAAGCCACTCAGTGTCAGCTGCAGAAATGGCACTGAAGAGAGGAAAGGCGGGCCACTGTTTCATGGCTGGGCAGCAGCACAGTGAATTGCGGAGCAAACTTCTGCATACCAGTTCTTAGATGAAGAAACAGCTTACAGGTGGGCTGTTCTTGTATCCCTGGTGGGATATCTTGAAGTACCACATTAGGAGCTACAGGGGTGGTTCTATCTCGGAGAGAAAACAAGGAAACTGCCAATAGAATGGCAACAAAAAAAGGAACACATGGCTCATATTTTTACCAACAGTGTCTAGGAGCAAAGTGGGCTTTTTGTGAATGCTAATTTGATAGCTCCCCAGGTTGCAAGAGAAGAAGGGAACAGATCAATTGTGCACATGTTACACGGGGACTAGAAGTGTCATGCCTTGAGCATTTTGATTTCCACCGCAACAACAAAAAAGAAAAATGCAACCACCACAATCCCCAGTGATAACACAATCCTTGGATTATAATACCTCTTACCTGGTTTAAAACAAATTTTGGCACTATCTTCTGGTTAGCCAAATTTGACTTTGCCTGATAAAACAGAATTCCAAGAGGCCAGAGTGAAACTATAAATGTTATAACTGTAAAAATGGTGATCCAAAAGAAGGCTCCATGTACATGCATCTGTAAGACACAAAGAAAATGTTTGAACAGTCTCTGTGAAACATTTGGAACAGCTCTGTACCACCTTGCTCTACTATGGAGAGACTGCCAGTAGCTGAAGGGATATTTTATGCAAGTGCAGACCATTGCCAACTTTTTGCTACAGTATCCCAGATCCACCCTCACAAAGTGAGGCCCCCACTGAGACTTAGCTTCACATTAATGTTCCACCCTGGTCATTTTCCTCTCCACAGTTCCAGGATCATAATGGGGAAAAAACACAATATCTTCTTCTAAAGATTAGGAGCTTCTTGAAGGGCAGGATGGAAATTTAAGGGATTAAGACAAGTGTATTTTTTAATCATAAATTATTTATTGAAGATGTAAAACACAAAAGTACAGTAAACAAATAGAAGCAGAATAGTAATGTACCCCCCCCCCAAATGTCTAGTTGAACAACAAGCAAACTAATACATACTCTGCAGGAAAGGAAAAAGGGGCTAATTCCCACTCTAAAAAATGTATCTACCACAGGCACACTGACACACACACACACCAAGCTCCACTCTTACACTTCTGCCACCCCTCCCCCCAACAGCAAAAAACAGATGATAAAGCTCTTGTAGTCCATAGTCCACTGTTGTAGTCCATACGGCCACCAGATTAGGGCCAGTCCAAATGAGGCTTATAGGGGCAAAGCACCACTCATTAACTCCATAAACAAGTAACTAGCTAAACATGTTAAACAGTAACATTTTAAATAATTAAATAAGAGTGGTCTCACCAAGTCTTAGGAGGCAGAAGCATCTCATACAAATCTTCACCCAAAGCAGCAAGGCAATTCTGCAGAGGGATCAGGATGGTGGGGACGTTGGGCTCTCACAATCCATGGCCACCCTCCTCACAATAATAGAATTGTGGATCAGGCTTTGTCGTCTCCTCCCGGAATAAGTCTTCACTGATTATGTAGCACTTGGTGTGATGTCCTGGACCATGGCAAAGTACTTAAAGAGAGTCAGTCCCATCCAGACCATAGATTGTCATAGGGATCTGGTGGTTGTAATGGCTGCAGGCTTTGGCTCTCCAGTCACCCTATTTCTGGCCTGGACTTTTTCAAGGACTGCATAAAACACCCAATCTGCTTGCTTCTCCTTGAAGATTTCCCAGATCCTCTCGGACACATAGGTATAAGCTTTGTGGGGGTACTCCCTACAGATTCCCCTATGAACCCACTGTTCTGCCTGGGACCACTCTGGGATGTTTCAAACACTAGGGGCCTGTCCAGCCACCAATCAAGTACCATGTCTGTACTTGAAAGTTAAGAGGATCATGAGGTCTAAGGTCATCCATTTTTTGGAGGAGCTGCTGACATAGATCACACCTGGGGTCGCACCTGGAATTGAACCTCGGCTCAGTGTACCTTTCCCAGTTACCAAATGTTTAAATAAAATAAAAATAGGTAAGGCAGGTGGGGGGCCATATCAGTAAGGGACAGCTTGGGCCTGCAGAAAGATATGAGAATCATTCTCTCCACATCCTGGTCATTGAATGATAGAGGGATAGTGAGTCTTCCAGGAGCATGGACTGGGGGTTTCCCCAAACTTCCCCTCAGAATCAGAGCTGCTTGACATCTCCTCCTGCAGGATCACTTTAGGGGCTTCCACTTTCTTTGATGCAGCTCTGTGTCCCAAAACTGGCACAACCATTGTGTGGGGAGGGTTCGAATCCATGGGCCCAGAAGAGTCCAAGTTTATTTTCACCAACTACGCCCTCTCCCTCTGCCATGGGGATAAACAGAGGCCTTAGGAGGAGAAGGGCTGGGGAGATGTCTATGGCCACTCTCCGCTTTCAGGCTTAGGACCCTTCTCCATTCTGATAGTAGAAGCCTTCATTCCCTCTCAGTCCTCCAGGCTCACAGAGGTAGAGGAGGTGCTCAAAGGCATCATGGGCCCGGGCCAGCTCCAGGGAGTGAGGTACTGCTGACTCGGATGGCTCAACACTGTGGGAACTCCACGGACACAGTTAGAACAGAGGTGCAGATGAGTCACTCATACCCTCTGATTGTTACAAACTGCACATCGAGCGAAAGTTGAAGCTTTTTCCATAGTCTCCCATAACCACACCAAAAGTGAAACTGGCACAGTTGCCATTTTTCCTGTATCCTCAGGGGCCTCTGCCATGCTGCCTGTCCTTGAAAATGCTGAGAGGAGTCAGCAGTGCCTAAGCTAGTAAGCTCTCACGGCTTTGCTCTCACCACACCACAGGTGCTGAATAATGGTGCCTGCCAGGGATCTGCCACAACACCACACTTCCTCCTTCCCAGCAGTTCAAACAAAGCAGCCAGTCATAGCTGCAACTGGGGCATCTGGACAACATTGCCTATGCATAGCAGTCTTCTAAGATGGCACCACCCAAGGAAAGGCACAAAAGAATCTCAGGAAAATGGCAGGTGTCAGAAGTGAAAGACCCGCATCCTGAGTCCAAGCACAGTCTCCACACTCTGCAAAGCCTTAGAAATAAGTCCCAGGTATGAAATTTCACCCCAACATTGATCCTGGATGAGCCCCCACATTGCAAATCCCCCTCCCAATGTCTAGGGGCCTGATGTTGCACATGGGAGTGGGGCCTAGCAACATAGTCCATAAATCACAAATAGCAAGACATTACCAGGGTTCAGTCTTCATGCCTTACTGGAGATCAGGCAAGGGGTGCAATGGCTACAGAGCAACAGACAGCTAGAGGGGGCAACTAGGTGGTTATCGGTTGGAACAGTAATTCATTATTCAGTCCAATGTCCACACTGATGCAAGCAGTTAAACAGAAAAACAATTAATTCCCTTCTAAAACAATACAAACTTCTGCTCCATGAAGCAGTGGGGCACAACTGACATAATGTTGAGGTAGCTGTGGTTTAGTGTCACAGGGCCATGGCACATTTCATATTGATCAAGGCAGATCAAGCACAAAGGCAGTCCTTTGAAGCCGAATAATGCTTCAGCATGATGGCAGCAGCACAGCGTTTATGCAGGCTCGATTTCATGCAGGCTCACAGTTCCACATCTGCTAGGTTTATGCTGGATTTCTCTCTCTCTGTCTACTATCTCTTCAGGCATGCCCAGCTCTGAGCATCCCAAGGCACCCTAAACAAGCAGGCCCTGGCGATCCCAGAGATGCACTGGCCCTAACCCGAAAAAGGCCTTACGGGCTTAACAAACTGCTCTGGTTCTGCTACAGTGCCACATCAGAAAGGGCAGGCAGACTGCAACCACTGCCAACCCCACAGCACAGGCTCTCACCACCACAATGCCCCAGCAGCAAGACTATACCCCAGTTTATGCCAGGCCCTCCCGCCGACCTGCCACAGTGCCGCAGTTCACATTGCGGGTCTACCTAACACTCCCCAGGCTACAGCTCCCAAAAGTGGTGGGGGCACACCATGATGCTGGAATCTACAGGCAATCCTCATTGCCAAAGTAGCAAATGCTTGACTTGAATCCATTGATCTCTTGGAACCACCACATCTCTCTCACAGTCTACCCTCCTGACTGGTTCCTGGATGATTTTGTGCACACCACCCACAGAAGAATTCCAGTTGAGCTGGTGATGGCACGGGCCACCCAGTTCCCCACTGATAGCCTTTTCTTCCCACCAGTCCTCCCCCAAAGACTGCCGTAACCTCCCATATATCCCTATGCCAGGAGTCGTAGCCCCACCTGACCTGCAGGCAGGCCACGACCCCAGAGTCCAAAAAAGAGAAAAAAGGAATAGAAAAAGCCTGGTGGTAAGCACCCATACTTGGGGGTGCTTCCAGTAATAACCCTAAAACATCAAAAAAGTAACAAACTTCAGATAGTCAGAATATATTACATAGTAAACTACAGACTACAGAGCATATAAAACTCCCTAAAATATAAGCACCTACAGTAACTACACTAAGAACTCTGTATGAGTTACAGGTCAAGTTTTTTTCTTTTCTTAAATTTTAAAAAAAGGGGTTCCATATTTTGGAAGTCAGAGTTATTGATTAACATGTGACTAACTGTATCACTGTTGGCTGTAGAGCCCATCTGGTCAAACCAGTCTTTCAGAGCAGGGAACTTAGGTGTTTTCCAATGTTTTAAAATTAAACTTTTAAGGGTTAAGGCTGCTGCCAAGATCCAAAATTGGGGTACTTTCTTGATATATCTCAGACCAGCTGAAGGTGCAAATGGACCTTTCAGATTTACAACTGTTTGGCATATATCTTGGATTTCTTTCCAAAGCTTGAAAATCCTGGGACAGTACCAGAACATATGATTAAGAGAAGCACCATGGGCACTGTATTTCCAACATGAGTCGTTATCAGAATAACCCACGCTTTTAGGTTTTACTAACGGATATTGAAAATAATGCAGTACTTTAGCCTGCCAAGGTCTAGCTTGAACCTCTCTAATGCATAAATATGTGTTTTCACCAGGTATCCTCAAAAATTTGAAAGCCAAACTCTTTTTCCCATTTTTGTTTAGCAGGATATGTAAGGCTTAACGCCCCAGCTGATATTATTTTATAGAGGACACTGACCTCTTTCCTAAGGTAAGCAACCTCCAATAACTGCTCTCAAATCTTTGTTCTCCTTGACTTTATAAGCAGCTGCTAAAATGTTACCTGAAAGGGAATTTCTCAGTTGTAAAAAAATAGTAGAAATGATACGTCTGTATGTGGAATTTCTTTATTAGATCTTCAAAAGATAAACTATGATCTGAAGTATTTAGAAGATCCCCAAATTTCCCAACTCCAAGCTTCCCCCAACTCATGTCTTTAAGGAGCATGTTATTAAAAGTAATGTAAGGGTTGTCCCAAGTAAGCATTATCTTATAAGGGAAAGATGTGAAGTCATCAAATGTGTAATCTTTTTACAGAACCAAATCTCATTGGGGATAGTAGGGTGGTTCTTAATTTGTTAGGCAGGGGCAGGAAGAGTAGGTCTGTAGCATGCATGGGCTTGACCAGGGCATTTCCATCTGTACCCAAAATGGAAAAAAATTAGAGGTATTTATTTATTTAAGTATTTGGTAACTGGGTAAGTACACTGATCCAATGGACCATTTTCAGGCACGACCCGGGCCAGAGAAGTGGCACAGATAACATAAAATACAGGATGCAAGTACATTATAGTAGACGTGAAGCACGCAAGCCATAACATGGGTTCAGGGCTAACAATAACAAAAAATGAAATACATACAAGCTACAGCACAATTCCAGAGACTGCAGTCTATGAGAAGATGCATGGGTGATAACAATACAGTACAAATAAAAATGATACATTGTGTGGGACAAAAATGCAAGGGCTAAGTGCAAGTGGAGGTTTAGAGCCCACCCACAGATATAAAAGTCACCGGTTGGGGTAGAAACCATAAGGATGTCTGTTTCATAAGGAAGGACCAATGATAACCTTGCCAAAAGGTTAGGCCAAAGTCACCTAATTGACAGAAAGACTAATTTTTTTGTGTGTGTTATTTCTTTGTACTCCCTATGCCCCCATTCAACCATCCCTTCGGGCAGCCTAGGGCCTTGCCGCCAACCCGCCATCACCATCCCTCCACCCCTATCACTGCTGCAGCCCAACTGACCCAATGCAGCCCTTCACTGGGGGGGGGGGAGCCCTCCCAATGAGGAGGAACTGGGACAGGAGATGAGCCTGAAGGCTTCCTTCCATGCCAGGCACACAGCGGGTTTCATCTCGGATACTTTTGGGCTTCATGGCAAGCGGGATCTGGCTGCCATCATCTGGTCGACTGGGCAGTTGCATTTTCCCTTTTTCTCCCTGTCCCACCCTTCCACCTATGTAGTGGTCCAACCATGGCAGTGTCCTGAGGGGGGTATTTGGTGGCATATTGAGGCTGCATGCCACCATGAATGCCAACCACCAGCCACCACCAGGGACCACCACACATGCAATCTAGGACCGTCCCATCCCCCCTGGGAGGGAAGCATCCAAAGGACGCTCAGAACTCCCTCCCTGCCGGACTCCTCTCCTGACACCCAGGCTCAAGGCTCGAACCTAGGTCACCAACATGCTGAGTGAACATACATCACTCGGTGCCATGGAGCCAGCAGCTCATCATTTTTTAATTCTGAGCTTAGGAGGCTTGTTGTCCCATAGAAATGAAGAGACAAGCTTATCAATTTGTTTAAACAATAAATGTTTGCTATAAGCTTGGTGGTTATTCAATACATAAAATATTTTTGGTGCCAGAACCATTTTAACAGTATTGCTTTCCTCAACAAGATAAGTGTATATTAGGTTACAAACCTCACAGTTCCTCATTAAATAATTAAAATTAAAACAGTTAAAAAAAGCTTACAATTTTTTAAAGCTTTCTAATTTTCTTCAAATCAGTACCTAGAAGTTGTTGAGGCTGTATGTATTGACATCAAAAGTTATATATCAATACCCGGAGATAGCCTAGCAGTCACACTATTGAAATGAAAATACATATATGGATGCTACTTTTGAACAGTTAATATGTATTGATATACCTGTTTTCACTAATATATCTACATGTGTCAACATATAACACATTAAAATTATATCACTATGATCTACTCATATTGATTTGACTTCAAGCACTCATTTAAAATAATTATGTTTTTAGCCCTAATGGTGCAAAATTAAGATCTTCTTGAAAGATAATTTCTTTGAAATTGACTAAAACTTGGAACCTTTAGGGCAAGAAACTTAATTTATTTTAATGAACACTTGAAATGAATGCTCAGAGTCAACTAAGGTGATATGGCAAAGAATGCCATGGGGTGCAAATGCATTTTGCAAATAAAAAGTGTTATCTTGACCCAGTATAGCAACATACTTGATATTGGTCACTAAGCATGCTCAGAAATTTAACTCACTCATTTTGACCACACTGAGCAGGGTCAGAAATTTATTCTCACATGTGAAACATCTTATATCTTTTGACTGGCTTATTGACTGTTAACAATTAGCTTTATTAATGCTAAGCTATTGAACAAATGGGCACAGTTTACATTTATTCTCACGTGTGTGATACCATTAAACAGGAGAGTAGTGTGACTGAACAGAAGAGAAGTATTCCTAAAAATATAAAAGATTAGAAAAATATCAAAATTCCATGATATAAATAGTATATCTTATGAGGTTGCTCAAAATATGATTATTTGGTGTGGAATGTTGGTGTTATTGTTCCTTGGACTCATGGCTTTGTTTTGCTCAGCCCCTCATGGAAAGAAAGAAAAGAAAGAGAGAGAGAGAGAGAGAGAGAGAGAGAGAGAGAAAGAAAGAAAGAAAGAAAGAATAACACCAGCATTCCACACCAAATAATCATATTTTGAACTACCTCATGGGATATTCTCTATTTCTATAACATGTATACTGATAAATAACAAGCTAAAAAGTGCTATCTTAACTAAACATAGCAAGATAAATGATGCTGGTCACTGTTGAGCATGTTCAGAAATTTATCTCACTTATTCTGGCTACGCTGAGGATGCTCAGAAATTTATTCTCACATGTGAGATGATATATAACTTTTTGTTGACCAAATTGTCAAATGGTAGCTCTAATGCTGAACCACTGAACATAGGAACACAGTTTACATTGTGTACGTTATTCCTTTTGTAGCTTTATATCATTTCTATCACAAAATCACCTAAACACATGTTGCATAATTCAAATATGATATGACCTGATTTAAGACATCATTTTTATCTTCATTTAAGGGTATTGGTCTATGGCTATCTCCCTCGTGGCTTCGCCCCTTGTGTGATATCGCTAGACCAATACCCTCTCATGAAGATAAAAATGATATATCATGTTAGTCCACATCATGTCCCCTATATATCATTTTGTTACAACTTCCATATATTGATATATGAAAAAGTCATGGTTTACTTATTTTTAATACTGTTGCTAATTATTGTAAAAATCTATTGTTTGTTCTGTATCTGTCAACATGCATTTTCATATTTATATACACAAGCATGTTACAGAGATAACAAATCACTTCATAGGTGTGGGTCTGACTGGATGGACCGCTTGGTCATTTTCTGTATCTTAAATCATATATGCCTGTGAGTCAGACCCCAAAGTACTTGATGTCTGGGACCAACTCCATATTTCTCTCAACTAATTATGAGTAGGTTGTGGGACTTGGTTGCTGTTCAGCCTCAGAATAACATGGTTGGGGCGGGTGCTAATATTTAATACCAGGACACTAAATCAGAAAGAAAAGGAATGTCATTTTATATATAGAGGATAATGTTTGGTTCTATATCTACAACAAGCATGTGTAGCTGTCGAGAGGTTCCCATGCTGACCATTTAAACCTTGAGAGCGAAGCTCAAGAGGTTTTGGTCACCATGGGCAACCTCGGGACGGTGCACATGTTTGTTGTAGATTTTGAACCATACATTGTCTTATATAGTGTATGGTTCTGCTGTGGCACAAATATGGACTTTTTTTAAATTCATTTTAAAATATTCTCACCTTACTTTGTTGTTTTTTTCCCCTGTGCAATGTTCTCCTTTGTTCAAGCTCTCACCACCACGGCCGCTTTTGAAATGGGAAGTTCACGCATCACGCATGCACGACCCTGTTCTAAGTTGTTATGCTGCACTAGCTACATAGCTAGTGCAGCATAACAAACTAGCTGACGTAGCTAGTACAGCATAACAACATTGTTGAAGGAATGGATTTTCAGCCACAACAATGTTCCGCCTTACACTATAGTGTCTTTCACACACACTATCAGTCTTGGAATTATACTTTATGAACTTTGGGAGCCAAGCTGGTCCATGAGTGTCCTATTTTTAAATGTACCCCCTCTTTCTGATAATAAGTCAATGGCAGTGATGCATGAGCTACTGGGACTCACTGCAGAGCTATGGGGCTGAGCGCTGGCAAGGTCCCCTCTCCTCATAATTTCAAAACAGCATACTATATATCCCCAAGAGCTAAGTGCTTCTCAATCCATGAGCAGCTGTCTATTGCCATTCAATGTTCCCAGAGAGGTTCAATGATAATGAAGGAGCTGTAATCATAGAATTGTGCGATCACTCCCTTGAAGTTGAAGGAGGTAAAGGTGTCCCTTTCTCACCCCACCTGGGGGGGTTAACTGGGGACTTTCTGAGTATATAGGAGTGTGCACTCTGGGGCAGACTCCTTGATGGTTGGAGTGAGTGTGTGTGTGTGTGGCTTGAGAGATCCGAGAGAGAGGGCAGGCTGGGGCAGAAGGAATGATAAATATAGAGTAAAAAAAATACATTTTAACACTCTGTTTTGCAAGCAAACCATTTCAGGATGTGTGTTGTGGGAATAACATCATTTCTAGAGTACTGAATGCATTCGGCCTGCAACCTCATGCCCAGCCACCTGAGGCATGACTTTATCCCAGCATGACACACACCCTTTCATTTATTATTGCTTAATTATTTGCTGATGCCTATTTAACCCAAGAGAACTATAGTCAGAATTTAAAAAAAAAAAATGCTGTGCAGAGTGCTATGATTTGTGTGTGTAGTCCTAGTGTGTCCTTTTCTTTGTTTGCTGTCAGGATTTTATTTCTAATTTTGCTTACTTGTTTTATGAGCACTGGAGAGCTCCATGTTTGCTTCTTTTATTGCCATTCCTTTTCCTCACAATGTCCCCTGTCTCATGTGGCAGTAGTGCATCGAAGACCATTGTTTCAATGAGTACTGTCTTACAGTCCAGTTTACAGTAGCAGAACTGTACCTTTAAGTGCCTCTCCTCATCCAGTGAACACTAATACAAACATACGAACATATGAAACTTGCCATAAGTCCCATTCACAGTTTGGTACTCACCTGAGGGGGTAATTGTGTGGGCTAGTCTTTAAGAAAACAGCTAAAGTCTTCACTGATTATAGCATTGATGACTTGGGGTGGTCTGTGTGCTTTTTTATAGCTGCATGTGGTTTGATGCAAACAAAAGCATAACAAACAAAACTTTCACTTCTGCTGGCTAAATCTAGGACACACCATTGTGAGGTACCCAGAGCTCCAGGGATTGGGTCCCATAAATAAAATTGCCTTACCTTGCCTAGTAAACAAATAGATTGGATTAGAAAGAATAATTTAGCTGAGACCAAAAGAAGAGGTGCTTAAAAACACAGTGCTGCTAAAGACAGGGCAAAAATTCTACCCTCATTCAGTCAATGGTCTCCCAATGCATCACTGCCACATGGGACAGCAGGCATTGTGGTAAAGGTAAGGTCATAAAAGAGGAAAACATGGAGATCCGCATGGACCACAAAAAAAGTACTATAGGTAAATTTAGAAAAAAAACATCCTAACGGTAAATAATGGAAAGGACACAGTGGGATTACACACACAAACCACAATACTCTGCACAACATATTGTTTTGTAAATTTTGACTGTTGTTTTCCTTTAACCCAGGACAGGAAAGTCACACCAGGGTGTTACCTGCTGTAGCATCCAAGTAAGCAGTTGAAAAACTATACTTTACACGGTAGTTAGAAAGACGGGATATAACCTGATTCAGTTGAAGAAAGCATTTTTATGTTCACCCATGTCCTTGTGTAAAGTGAACATGTTTGTATAATAGTGGATTTTGACAGTTGTATCACTGTTGCTCCAATGCAGGGCAGTCTGCAAGGGGCTCAACAGCATCAGACCAATCAGCAGCCAGGCTGATCATGACACTGTTCTGGCTTGCTGGGTGGAAACTTTGTGTAGTTCAAAAAAAAGAACTGCCCGAATCACACGACAGTGCTTTCCTTTCATCTGCATAATACTACCTAGCAAGCAGAGCTGATCAGAGTCATGATCAGCCAGCTGTGGTCATCTCCCAACATAAAAACAATCCCTCCCACCCTCCACCAAGTAGCCCTCCCACCTCCCATTGTTTCCTCCTTCCTTCTTAATTTTCTGATATCAGGTTGCCCAATCCCCAGTGCAGGTAATACTACCCACCCCACCCATTTTGCTGTTCTACACCAGGAGCCCACCCCAGTGCTGCCAAACATAACACTGACAATGGGGTGCCCATTCCCTTGTGACGGTAGCTGAAATAAAACCATCCATCATAGTTTTTTTATTTTATTTTTATATGCCTTGTAAAAAATAAAACCCTCCACTGATGTCTGTTGCCGCTGCTGACCCGCTATTGCCATTACCCTCCCACTCAGGACCCCCAACCCTTACTTACCTAGCAGGGGTCTAATGCCGTAATCCTCTCTGGATCACAGACATGTCTTCACTCTTCAATGCTGAACCGGGAAGTGGGGAAATCAGGTATGCAATACAATGTATTTCAATGCATTTTGAACTTTGCTGTTAACTTGGTAAATTTTTTAATTATTTTCCCCAACATTTTCAGCATGGCCTTTTTGGGACCCCACCTCATGAACAAAGATGGTCAAATTAATCAAATTCACCCTTGTAACTTTGGTAATTTTCAATATTTTGACCCAAAATTTTCGACATACTCATTTTTCACATCACCTCATGAACATGACTGCTGTCATTTTTCAAACACTGGCTAAAATGTGTTTTCACACTCGTGGCGCAAAATGATGCTTCCGCCAGTATTTTATAAATGACATCCGCCACGTCCAGAAGGAGTGGTCATAAAGAGACTACGTTGAAAATTTTGGGTCAAAATGTGAAAAAAACAACCTAGTTAAGAAGAAATGTTTCACTGTTCTAAAATTTACTCATAGCTAGTTTTTCAGATTTTGACCCTAATTTTCAATATATCCCTTGTGTTACCCCACCTTCTGAATGTGACATGTGTCATTTTTCAAATCCCCTCCAACGCATGTATTTGCAGTCACATTGAAAAATCACTTTCCGGATGGAATTTAAAAAATTCTACTGGTCTTCATCATAACGTCAGTTTATAAAAAGATTGTTGGAAATTTGGGGTCAAAATGTGGGAGTCTATGGAACTTTAGATATTGCTCCTCAGCTGGCCTATCCTGCATAAATGTATTTACTTACTTCATTTTCGGATTAACACCTTTGAGCTGGGGAGCTCTTTTACAAAGGTTGCAAGTCAAGGTTTACATAGGACAAGACAATTAGTTACAATTAAATTAAAGACAAAAATGGCGGACATACAATTTGTAGAAAGACAGTAGTTACAGAAGTGCAAGTTTATTGGAAATATCAATCTAAAAAGGTGTATAGGCAGGACACCACTGCAAATAAGATGTTGCATCTCATCTCCTCTGTCATGGATTAATGTTTATGTAAAAATATGTAGAAGCAGGACTCCAGTACAGCACAGTCCCCACTGAACTGTGCTTCTATGCTGCTCTGTCCTGGAAAATACATTGTTAAAGCTGGACCCCACTGAAAAAGTAACTTGCCTTTCAGCTACACTATCCTGGGTAAATACAGTACAAAAATGGTAAAAGCAGGGCCTCATCAAAAATTAGATATTGCATCTTGGCTGTGCTATCCTGGGTAAATACAGAGTAAAACATTGGGAAAAGCAGGATACCACTGAAAACAACATAGCATCTCAGCTGTGGTATCCTTGATAAATACAGTACAAAGATGTGTTAAAGCAGGACCCCACTGAAAATGAGATATTGCATCTCACATGGGTTATCCTAGGTAACTATATTACAAAACTGTGTAAAAACAGGATCCTACAGCAGAACCCCACTGAAAATGAAATGTTGCATCTAAAATAATGTGTCCTATAAAAATGTATTATAAAAGCAGGACCACACTTAAAATGAGATATTGCATCTCACCTCTACTATCCTGGGTAAATGCAGTATAAAACAGTGTAAAGTCAGGACCCCATAGCAAATTATATACTACGTTTCATCTGGTCTAGCTTGGGTAAATATATAGTAAAATGTGGACAAACAAGACCCAGTACAACAGGAAAACAAGAGGCAAACATTTGGCATTGACAAATGCTTATTTTCCTGAGTCTGTTGTGACTTGATTTCTCATGAGTGGTGAAGCATAGCCACACGTGTGTTAACAGGTCACATCAGAAAATTAAAATAAAATGATGATTACAATAGGATTATGTCATATGCTGAGTATACAATGGGCACTGTGGTATTTTACAGCTGTAACCCCCCCAGCCCCTTATTTAACCAGCAGGCACACCTCCCATGGTCTCTGGAAAAGAGAGAGTGGTGGTTACATAGTGCCATCATAGACAATGTGAGATATGCAGATGGAGTAGACATTATAGAAAATCCGTGTGTGGCTACAAGGCACATACCTGGTGGGACCAATACCATGGCCAAAACCTAGGTCCTGGGGAGAAAACGCTTGCTCAGGGCTATGCTAGGTTTGCACTTCTGGACAGGGGTACCAAAGTAACTCCACAAGGGAAGCAATAACATAAATGTCCAAGCCAGATTGGTATTCTAGAGTGTGGCTTTATTCCATAACAAAGTAGGAACACATAAAGCAAAGATGGAACCCCAAGGATTTACACATACAGTAACTGCAGAACAGCTGAGGTACAGAACTCCAAAATTCCCATTAAGCATTGGACAACTGCAGAAAATGTGGACTAGCCACAGGTGAACACACAAGTTCCTCCGGAAATGGCACACACAGCCAGTAGTTGGACACTTCCCATTTAGCATAGGATAAATTTGTGGCTCACAGACCACGACAGAGCACTAAAAGCTCAAATTGGAGAAGAACCCACTCACTGGGTAGAAGTTTCTTCAGGCATTGGCCACATGCACTGACAGAAAAACACAGGTGCCCTTCAGAACCCGGAGTGCTAAACTGGTCACTCCAGATGGGGGGGGTCTTCCACCTTTTGTTTCCAAGTTCATACTCGACCATCCCTCCGGCAAAACATCTCACTTTGTATCAAAAGTTACTGTAGGTGCTTTCTTGAAATGTATTTCACATTTAACATCCCCACAGAACACCACAGGGGTGTCAAGAACAAAAGTCCCGCTCACACGGCAGTCACAGACTGGACTCTACTGTGGACAGCCAACTTTCAAATGTCTTAGGTGACAGGGTCCCTTTGTCAGAGAAATTCACCTTAAATGCAGGTACTCCTGGGCAAACTCAGAAAAACAAAAGTACTCACAGAAGTTGTCATACGAGACAGCTTCATAATGTCCTGGTAGGATCAGACGATTGCCCCTAACATCCTGGCAGCCTGCTCCATCCCACGCTAGGATGAAGAACAGGAAAACCCTGGAGACAGTTTCCACCACTTCACTAAAGCTGGAAAATGCTGTACTCCACTAGGGTGAGAAAAACTGGAACAATGCAACTCTCTCAGAGCTGCTACTGGAACTGCAACTACACTCTGCAGACTCCAACTACAGACTGACCACAGAATTCTAAATTCCCAACTCACAACAACTGCTATGTGGCTTATGCTACTGTAAGAGTTCTAAGGTGACATCACCTCCCCAGCTCCAAGCTGAGATCAGAAGCAGAGAGGGACAGAGTGAAATCCATTTACTGGCAAATCACAGCTGCCTTCCTTGCCTACCACTGATTCGAAACGGGACTCTTGTAACCCCTGGGAACAAGGGGGTTACACAGCACTGTTTGTCAGACAGACAGACAGATAGAAATTGTCAATGTACCTTTTTAACCCCATAGTTTCCAGTAAGGATTTGTCTGGATTATTTTGTAACTTACTCTGTGCTTTTTCACAGTGTATGCGTGCACGAGCCAACTATCTCCATAGAAATCTTTGTGAGCCGCTGTTTAACTGTGATTAGCTGACTGTTCATGAGAACTTTACAGTAACTGGTTGCTTATCAAAAGGATGTTGGCTTGCCATTGGTTCAAATGTGTGCTTGCTGTCTTTGTATCGGACATGTGAACTACTTTGACTGGTCCTCATTACCGTGGCAGTCTCTGAAGGGGAAAGACTGCTTCTGTTGTTGAGCGTTGTCGCTGAGAGAATGTGTGGGAAAACGGTGGCAAGTTTGAAGCAATCCTGGACTTATACATTTTAATATATGCCATTGTTATATTTCTCAGTTTTTTATTGTTGTGACAATGTGTACCACAATCTGGGTTGTATTATCTATGCCGCAGTGAAAAACGTACTCTTTTTTTATTGTTGGGGGAGGACATATACTGTGAGATTGGGACTGACATACTACCATTGGCTGTGCTTACTGTGGTTAACATTTTGAATAGCACTAAAACTGGTAAAAAACACCCACCAAATTCCTGGGTAAATCAAATGTAACCCCCCCTTCCTCTATGAGCCAACCCCCACTACCAAAGCCCTCTGCTTGCTGCCCCTCTACTGTTTGATGCCTTCAGAGTCTTTGTGTGCCCCATCTGGTTCTCTGCAGTCCTTAATGGGTGTCTCTGTATCCAACTGGTGTTGTAAGTCTTTGGTTAGGCACAGCTGTGGGTGCCCCTATATCTTCCAGCCTCTCTGCTCCGAGTTCAGTAGTTATGGTGGGGGGGGGGACATCAAAACTTCATCAGGCTGTAAGTGACTGGAGCATAGTGAGGGGAAGGAGCATGGAGGGCCTTGATTCAAATCACCCCCCTTTCCTGTTTAGGCACATATGCTTCAAAAATAGATCTATTGAGGACACAGCTGTGTTTCATCTCATCCTCTGAAACCTTCTCATCCTCTAATCCACATGCTACTCAACCACCCTCCCATCCACAAGCTGCTCCCCCAATGCCCTGTTATGTGGGGGGAGCAGTCACAGGAAAATGGCCACAGTGATGGCTGGACACAAAGTATAGCTCAGCATGCATTAGACGTTCGAGTCACTCATGCCTGGGATGGGGTTTGTGTAAGAGTGTCCTTTGCAATCGGATGCTCTTGCATGAAACCTACTTTTCAAGCAGCATCATTATGTGCTAATTTGCTAACTCATGCCAGCTTGTGCCTCCCAGGTTGACTCCCCCCCTCCACTTTTGCCGCCCTTCCCAATCCCCTCCCCATTGCAATCTGCAGTGCTCATCCTACATAATGGGGCATCAGGACAGCATTTAAAAAAGACACTAAGGCCCAGATATTCAAACTGCGCCAGGCTGTGGCACAAGCCCAGGCGCAGCTCAATTCGGCTGTGCAGGGGTATGGAGTGGACAATATTCAATGGAGCTGCGCCATGGCTCAGCAGCGTTGAATATCTCACCCTGGCCACCCACAGTGCACATGGCGCAGTGGCACTGCGCCAGTGCCAGTGGCCAGAGTGGAGCATGGGGGTGCGCTAGCTCAAGTTCCATTGCGCAAGGGGCAGCAACCGCAATATTCAAAAGTAGACATGCAAATGGGGCCATAATGTATGCAAGGCACACATGGGGCCATTTGCATGTCATTATGGCCCCATTTGCATGCAGGTGCACCAATCCCTGACGACTTGCACCTGGTACCCTGCCAGACAGCAGCCGTCAGGGACCGACGCCCCCTGCAGTGCGGCAATGTGCTCCACAGCCCGATCATGGGCTGCAGTAAAAAAAGAAAAATCATAAATCCCTGGTGGTCCAGTGGACCGCTGCCCACCCAATTGCGGGCTAAATGAATAAATAAACTTCTCAATATCCCTGGTGGTCCAGTGGACCAGCCCGCCCGATCGCGGGCTAAGTAAATAAATAAAAGTCTCAATATCCCTGGTGATCCAGTGGACCTGCCCACCCGATCGTGGGCAAAGTAAATAAATAAAAATCATCAATATCCAGTGGACTCCCCCCAACCCACCTGCCCACTGAATCCCACCGCCCTGCTCCCCAGTCAGTGGAGCGGCGGCACCCACCCACCTGCCGGCCCGCCGCCCGCCGACTGACACCGTCAGTAGGGCTCATGCTGTGGACCAATGGGCGTACAGCCCTACCGATGGTGTCAGTTGGCGGGCAGCGGGGCAGCAGGTGGGTGGGGTGCTGCCGCCCGCCGCTGACCGGGGAGGGAGCGGGCGGTGGAATTCAGTGGGCGGATGGGGTGGGGGGTCCACTGGACCACCAGGTATATTGATGATTTGTATTTATTTACTTAGCCCGTGATCAGGCGGGCAGGTCCACTGGACCACCAGGGATATTGAGACTTTTATTTATTTACTTAGCCCGCGATCGGGCGGGCTGGTCCACTGGACCACCAGGGATATTGAGAAGTTTATTTATTCACTTAGCCCACGATCGGGCAGGCTGGTCCACCAGGGATATTGAGAAGTTCACTTAGCCCGCAATCGGGCGGGCTGGTCCACTGGACCACCAGGGATATTGAGTCTTTTATTTATTCACTTAGCCTGCGATCGGGCAGGCAGGTCCACTGGACCACCAGGGATATTGAGAAGTTTATTTATTTATGGATGAATCTTGTTCTACTGATGCCCGCAATCGGGCATGGGGGGGCACCACCAGGGAGGTGCAGCCGGAGCTTGGGTGGCCACCCACAGGTGGCAGCTGCCGTGTTGCGCCTGCAATGCGGCAGCTCACCTGTGGGTGGCCATCCGTTCATTCCTTTTTGGATCAACTTTGTGCTGGGCGCGGGTAGAGTTTAGCATGCATGGTTCCGCACATCCCGGGCTGAATATCAGGCTGTGCAGAGTATGCATGGGCATGCCCCCCCTACTTGCGCCTGCATACATTACTGATGTGCTCCGGCGCAGCGGGATTTGTGCCGCACACTTTTCCCATTTGAATATCGCGTTAGGGCGCAACCCTTTTGAATATCTGGGCCCAATAATCCAAGCAGAACCTAGGCTGTTCGGCTCAGGCTTGTTTAAACACAAGCCCCCTTCCCCATTCTGGGCTGCTCAGCTTTAAAGGTGAGGCTGTGTCTCATCCCTACTGGTCAGAACAGTTTTTATGTTCTTTAGCTCTTAAGAAATGTAATAAAGGCGTTTTATTTTGTTGTTCCTCTTCAGCCATCAAAGAGCCAGAGAATGTATTTCTAATTGTGCCGTAGCTGCTGAATTTAACTCCTACTACACCTCCTGTGCCACTGAGCTACTGAAATCCCTTTCTTCCTTCCTACCCTCACTCCTCTCCTCTCTCCAATGGTACCTCTCCTCCCCCCTCCTCCCACCCCCTCTTCTCCTTTGACGCAGTCTCCCCAAATGACACACTACAAGCCCTCCTCACTATCAACTCCTCAAAAGGCTATTCCCCAGATGGCTTAGACCCCAAACTCCTCTCTCTCTGCCTCGGCCATTGCCTACCTCCTTTCTCTAATTCTAAACCTCTCATTTTCTATTGCCTCTGTCCCTACCCCATGGAAACATGCTGTGGTCCTCCCTCTTCCCAAAGGCGGTGACCCATATTCCCCTGGAAATCACTGCCCTATCTTTCTCCTCCTTTCCCTAGCTAAACTGCCAGAACACTTTGTTCCTCTCCCAGCTTACCTCATTTTTAACTGACACCTCCTATTTCACTCCTTTCCAATCTGGCTTCAGAAAAAATCACTCCACCACTACCTCCCTACTTCGGTTCACTGACTCTATCCTTACTGGGATGGACAATGGCCAAATTACCTCAGCTATTTTTGTCAACCTTGCCAAGGCTTTTGACACTGTTTCTCACTCCCTCATCCTTGACTCCCTCTCAACAGCTGACCTATCTCCTTCAGCCACTAGCTGGTTCAAGGTCTACCTCACTGGTAGAACCCAATCAGTCAGGATCTCTGATGTCATTTCCCCTTCCCTCACGATTAATACTGGAGTCCCTCAGAGCTCAGTGCTAGGGCGGGCCCCCTATTATTCTCTATCTTCCTAAACAACCTTCCATCTGTCTGCTCCTCTGTCACCACCATACACATGTATGCCGGTGATACGGACCTGTATGCATCAGGCTCTTGCCCAGCTGAGGTTACATCCAACTTGCAGCAACACTTTGACATGGTTCAGCTCTGGTTTGCTAACCATCAACTTTTTCTCAACGCCAAGAAGACTGTCTCCATGACCTTTGGCACAAGGCAGACTTCCTTAGGTTTCCTCCCTGCCCACTTTCCACACTCTTGATGGGAATTTACTTGAGGAGACATTCTCCTTCAGGTACCTAGGACTTTGGCTGGATCAACACTTAAACTTCTCCAGACATATTGACGCCATCCATAAAAAAATTGCGCCCCAAGCCTGGTGCCCTGTTCAGGAACCGTAGTTGTATCCCCTCTATGGTTAGGCGTGAAATTCTTCAGAAGATGATCCTGCCCATCTTCGACTACTGTGCTGCTCCCAAGTTCTCCTTGGCCAGATTGGATACCCTCTTCAATTCCTTCTGCCGTTTTGCCCTTGATGCTCCATCTCGCACCCACCACTGTGATCTCTATCGTGCCCTATCCTTCCCCTCTTTTACAAACAGATGACTCTCCCACTGCACTAAATTCACCTCCAAGCACTGGCTGCATGAACTCCCTTCATACGTCTCCCCCTCATTTATAACGCCCCCCACTCCCTCTCACTCCCTTAGATCATCCGACTCCTGTATGCTGGTGGTCCCCCACAGAGCCACCCTCATTGGCCAATCTGATTACTCTCACCACCTCCCAAAAGTGTGGAATTCCCTCCCCCCTCAAATTCGTCACTCATCCTCCTACTACTCCATCAGTTCTGCCCTTAAAAACTTCCTTGCACCTAGCTGTTCCTGCTACAACTCTCCCTAACTCCCCCCTCTAAGCCTGACAAACCCTATACCTCTCAGTACCCATGCTATGCCCCTGCTGCAGCTCCACCCCCACCCACCTAAAAACTAGCATTCCTTCTCTTCCTCCAGTCCAAAAGCATTGGCGTGGTATTTATCTAGTTCAAAACTGTTAGCATTCTACTGTTTCATTACTTTTGTACAGTCTGCTCAAGTTATTTGAGTGCAATGTAATGTAAATTTATATTGTGTACCAAATCTCTGTAAACTATTCTCATGTTCCTCTTCTGCCCAGGTCTCACCGGGAGACAAGCAACTTGTTGCTCAGTGTGCCTTCCTGGTGAAACATTTCAATAAATAATTCTTGTACCTAGACAAGAATAGCAGGCTGCTGGAACAGTGTGTTTTTGTAAGTGTTGGTGACACACACTGTTCATATGCTTCAGATTCTGTTTTAGAAGGTGAGATGACTAAGCAAAAAATACACAACAGATATTCGCTCTTACATCATCGCATGAATTGTAAAACAAAATGTGCTTGTTATGTGCATCTTTTATAAAGTGAGATATAACCCCCCCACCTCTGGCAATGTGGTGGGTTCTAAAGTTTCAACCTGGCCGACCCTCCACTTTTAAGATATTTTGTTAGGTAGCACCTTGTGAAATTATACAGGAAGTACCTTGGCATAACTGGTAAATCACTTGCCTGCTTTGTGCCCAGTCAATCCCAGTGCCATGTAAATGCGCTGTACACCGTGCGTACTCATGATCAATCAGCTATGTGATTTTTTTATGTTTGGGGGATAGAGCTCCCAGTATTAACAAGCACAGGTTGAAATAAAAGTAAGTCATTGTATCCTAAGGAGGTGGTGTGGTCTAGCGGTTAGACCATGGGCTTGGGAGGCAGGAGTTCACAGGTTCAAGTCCAGTTAGAGCCAAATACTCACTGTGTGACATTGGGCAAATTACTTAACCTCCCAGTGCTCCAGTCCACCCAGCTGCAGAAATGGGTAGAAGCAGGACCCCACTGAAAATAAGATATTGCATCTCAGCTGGGCCATTCTGGTAAATACATTTTAGGAAAGTGTATTGCCATTCTACACATAAGTTAAACTATATAAACAGATGCACAGCATAGTGCTTACATATGGGCCCCATTTTTGGAGCTATACCAAGCACCATCAGAGGTTGGAATTGCATTCTCAAATATGTTTAGGGTGAGTTGTGGACCCACAATTGCTTACATAACTTAGTTTTCTCACTTTGTTTAACACAGATTGATTTTGCTTCTTACCTGCCTACCCCACTCTCTCTCCCCCTTCAGGATTTACTCACTGGTACTGCATGGAGACCTGTCTCCTCCTTGGATCACTGCCCCCCAGCTCCATTTCTCGTCCCAAAAGGGGTGGGCCTCCTCCCCCCCAGCAGGGGTTGTATGGGGGGGGAGGCATTGTAGTGTAGTGACAGTTAACTGGGATTTTGGAGAAGAACAAGAGGGGCTCTCGAAGACCACAAACCTAGTGGCATAGGAAAGACCAGGTAGCTGTCACTCGGCATCGTGGTTGGCATATCTACTTTTACTGCCCTGCCAGTGATGCAGGGATGCGATGCTGTCTCCTCTGAGCACAAGCTCCTCCCCTCCCCTCAGCATCCTATCCCTCTCAGTCTACAATATCCTGGGTGCTGCCTTCACCTAACACTAGGAGGCAGCCAAGAAGTAAGACACATTAACAATCCTTCCCTGTGGAGAGAGAAGACTGTCTGATCAAATACTTTATCATACCAGCTTGTCTCCGCTCCTGATGCCCATGGTCTGGGATGTGAATCGAGGCTGCAAGCATGCCAAATTGACACCTCTCACTCGGCATGCTAGGCATGACAGAGCAGGCTAACATAGATCCTTTTAATGCAATGCATCATGGGCAAACTACGCAAATAGCCATACAGGAATGCAGGGTGGCTAAGCTTTAAGCTTAAGAGTCAGATATTATAAGGCCTTCCAAACAACCTACTAGGGTGAACACACTCAAGCAGCCCTTGCAGGTTGTTTTGGATGCTTTCTGGGTAGGGGTGTTCAGGTAATGAAAAGTATTTCCTGAATACCACAAATAATAGGCTATTTATTACCCTAAATAAATGTTACTATTCGGCAGGAGTTCAAGTATCTCCAAGACTTCCTGTCCAATCAGAGGCCACTTTGGAAGCTCACTGAAGGCAGGTCATGTGACCCATCAGTGGAAGAAGCTACAGGCAAGAGAGACAGTTGTGTGAGCTACTGGGAAAGAATAATCTACTTCCATTCACTTGAAAAATATAACTACCTATGCTTGTGGGAAAAACTGAGAGGCAGAGAGGCTACTAGTAAGTCTGCCTGAAGCATATTTTTTAATTATATTTTATTCTTTTTCTTTGTTACAATTATATGTATGTTAAGGTTTTGCAGTTATTTCAGTACATAAAGCACATATTGAAACACAGAAGTTGACTGCAGATAAGGACCGCAAGGCCCATCCAGTCTGCTCATTATATTTGCTTGCATGCATGTGAAAGAAACATAGTGCCATCGTCTGAGTTTTCGGAGGTGTGGCACCCGTCTTCCAATTCAGTCAGTGTGTTTGCAGGCATGGCCGCAGTTCTCCAATGAATGCTGTAGCTGTCTATGACAGCAGTTGAAAATGCAATGCCGTACAGTTGAAAGGGAGAGCTCCGCTTCAGTAAGCAGCGCTCCCCTCCACACATGCATGCATGCACGCATATTGCATGCTCATGCGCCCCGCACACACTGTATGGCTGATGAGGGTGCCCAGTCCCCTGTCAGCTCTGCTGCACTCCCCCCCACCAAAAAAGCTTTCCAAGTGCCACGGTGGGAGCCCACCCCAACGTGGCAAAAATTGTTATGGCTGATGGGGGTGCCCAATCCCCCATTGGCTCCAGGCCCCCTCAAACAGCCTTCCAGCTGCCACGCTGGGAGCCACCCCAGCATGGCAAACATCCCGCCATCTTCCTAAAAAACAAACCTGTAAACAAAAACGCCTCGGCGGTCTCCTGCCCACCCGCACCCACCCTCTGCGCACTCTGCCTCCCACCCCCACCTCACCCCATACTTACCTCCGGAGTCCAGCGCGATGATCTCCGGGGACCAGGAACGTCTGCACTCTTCAAAGCCGACCGCGAACTGAGGAAATGCCGGTAAACTGTATAATGGAATAAATAGGTTTTTTTCAACTTTGATGCATATCTCAGGCATTTTTTGGAATTTTGGCACCAAATTTTCAGCATGGGGTTTTTGGGACCCCTCCTCATAAATTCTGAACTATCATGGCGTTAATCGGGCCTGAAGGGTGATTTCGCGGTCACTGCGCGAAATCATCTTTCAGGACTGATTAATGAAACGACAGTGCAAGTGTTCATAAGGTGGGCTCTCAAAAAGCCTATGTTGCAAATTTGGTGAAAAAATTCCTAAAAATTACAGTTTTATGAGCATCTGTTGAGTAGTTCCTACGCATGCTTGTAAGTTTGTGAATTTTTAATATTTTCACTCTGGATTTTCAACATTGCCATTTTACCACACCTCCTTATGAGCAGTACAGCTGTAATTTTTTACATCTCACCCAAAATGTGCTTCCGCGCATGTAGCGCACAATGGTGCAGTCGGTGTGCGAAATCAAAGTATGGGACACATTAAGAAAATCACAGTGACACTGTTCATGAGCAGAGATCTTAAAATGGCTATGTTGAAAATTTGATGAAAACATTCCTAAAAATGACTGTTTTATGAGCGTGCATTACGCAGTTCCTACGCATGCTCGTAAGTTTGCGAATTTTAATATTTACTCAGATTTTCAACATTGCCATTTTACCACACCTCCTTATGAGTAGTACAGCTGTCATTTTTCACATATCACCCAAATGTGCTTCCGTGCATGTAGCTTACAATGGTGCAGTCGGTGTGCGCAATCAATGTTTGGGACAGATTAAGAAAATCACAGTGATGATGTTCATGAGCAGAGGTCTTAAAATAGCTATGTTGAAAATTTGGTGAAAAAATTCCCAAAAATGACTGTTTTAGGAGCTCACGTTGCGCAGTTCCTACGCATGCTCACAAGTCTGCGAATTTTTAATATTTGCACTCCAGATTTTCAACATTGCCATTTTACCACACTTCCTTATGAGCAGTACAACTGTCATTTTTCACATCTCACCCAAAATGTGTTTCCACATATGTAACGCACGACGGTGCAGTTGGTGTGCGAAAGCAATGTTTGGGACAGATTAAGAAATCCACAGTGAAACTGTTCATGAGCAGAGGTCTTAAAATGGCTATGCTGCAAATCTGGTGACAAAAGTCCATAAAATGACTGTGTTACGAGTGAGCATTGCGCAGTTTCCTCGTAAGTTCAAGAATTTGTAATATTTTCTTTCCAGATTTTCAACATTGCCATTTTACCACACCTCCTTATGAGCAATACAGCTGTCATTTTTTACACCCTGGCCGAAATGTGTTTTCGCAGTTCCGGCGCAGGAATGCATGGTCACTGTGGGAAATCAGTGTCAGGACAGATTAAGAAAATCACAGTGACACTATTCATGAGCGGAGGTCCCAAAATGCCTGCGTTGACAATCTGCTGTAAAATATCCCCAAAGTAATTACATTATGGGTGTACATTGCGCAATTTCTACGCACGCTTGTGACTTCAGTTTTTTTATATTTTCACTCCAGATTTTCAACATTGCCATTTTTTACACCTCCCCATGAACAGTACAGCTGTCATTTTTCACATCCTGTTTGAAATGTGTTTTCGCACCCGTGGTGCCAAATGGCGTAGTCACTGTGCAAAATCAGCTTTCCGCTAATGAACTGATATTGCCACTGTTCATGAAGTAGGGGTTACAAAAAACCCATGTTGAAAATGTGGAGTGAAAATACCAACGGACGCCTAGGGCATTAGGGTTTCCGACCATAACGCCCCACCCTGTAGAGGTGACAGGCATCAGGGGTGTGACTTGGGATTGCCACCTGTAATGCTTATGCCATTCCACCCCCACCCACACCCTGCAGCCAGTGACAGGCATCGAGGTGTGCCTTGAACTCTTCGGCCCCAAAGTTCACCCCATTCTCCTATACTGCTCCCATCTCACTGTATTCCCATATGGAGTGGGGTGAGCATAAAGCCCGAAGACCCCAAGGCACACCGTGACACTTGTTGGAGTCTGCAGGGTAGGGTGTGGTGAAATGGCGTGGTTGTTATGCCTGACGACCCAAAGGCACACCCCAATGCCTGTCAGTCTCTGCAGGATGGTGGTGGGGTTGGCTTTAGTTCAATACTTCACTGCCATTCCTATTATGCATCTCTCTAACTCCTACACTACCAATGCCAATGCCAGCAAGCAAACATTCGGCACTGACAAATGCTTGTTTATTTTAGTCTTTGGTAACAGGGTAAGGCCCACTAGGCACAAGTGCCTGTTTTCAGGAGCGACCTGGGAGCACTGGGTGGTTAAGTGACTTGTTCAGAGTCACACAGTATGCAACTGGAGATTGTGAGAATCAAACCTAGATCTGGTCTGCTGGATGTACTAAACTCATTCACAGCTCGTTACTCTAACCTCTAGGGTACAATGGATATTAGAATGGTTCTATAAGAGTGTAAATAAAATCATATGGTAAAATACCTTGTTCTTCTGTTTTACAAAAAGGACCACTGAGGGCTCTGAAGAAGTGACCAACTTGACCACAAAAAGTTTTTTGGTCCTATGGGTGGCAACAGTTAAAAATCCTTTGTTAAAATAAAATAATTTTTGTGATTTTAAATCATAAGGACTGTGAGTCTTCCTCAAACCTCTTCAATTTTATGTAGTACCAGAGAAAGGAAGTGTGTCTGGGAACCTAAAGTCCAACCATGTGAGCTTGTAGCTCAGTGGTTAGAGCACTGGGATGGTAACCTTGGGACCTGGGTTCAATTCTCAGTAGATCACATGTAAACCCCCTACAAATGGGGGTTCCCGGAAGTCTTCCTTGGGTGTGCCTAAATGCCCACTGCCAGGCTGGTGTCCTGTGTCTTAAGCGTTTAAAAGCTATTGCATGTGAGTGCCTTTATAGTCTCTGTGTTCTGTCTCTTTAAGAGCTGCCTATATCGCATTGTATAATTAATCTGGGTGGGGCTGAGTGTGTCTATGCTCGAGTCCCACCTGGGCTGCCAGATAATCGCTCCGTTCTGCCATTGCTAGTTGCACGGAGGGAGCTCTGCTAGAAGCTGTACTTATTTGCTGATTATCTATTATAAAGTAATGATATTATAGTTTGTCTAACCTGCCTTCTCTGCAGCATGGACAGTTCTGTTTATCACCACCATCTTGGTCCTGGACTGCCTAGTTTGGACCAATCAGTACCTTTGGGGACTCTAAAATGGAGTCTATCCCCAGGGGTCCTGTGGGAGTGAATTTCTGTAGGAATTGTAGTTTTGAGACTTTGGCGCCTAAATGGACCTGGAGGGGGAGCCCTTGCTTTGACAGACTGATGGATCCACCAACCAGAATATTTTGGACCGAAGGGAAATTCCCAAGCTGCCTGCTGAAGTGAGTCAGTCTGTGTGAGAAGTTGAAAGAGTAAACAGCTTGAGAGATTCGAGCAGCTGCTCCTGTGTAATTCGCACGGGAGATTGGTGGAAAGGCTGAGTCTGGCCTGTTTGCCTGTTGTCCCCGTAGAGGGAATCTGTGACTAATCCGGACTGTATCTGAATGTGGGTGTGATAAAGCCACTGAAGAGTGACCAGATCTAAACCTGAAGAAGACAGAAGATTTGCTGTATGCAATCGGCCTGTCAGGACATCCAGTTGCCACAGAATTCCCGGTTTTGCTCAGAGACACTGATATTGTTGCCGGACTGCTATCCGCATTGTGGTATGGTGAATGCTTAACTATAAATGTGCTGTGTACTGTTAGTGGGTTGTGATTTGGTTCCCCACTGTTTAATTGTGTCACACTGGCTGGAAGATGCATCCAGTCTTCCCGGACTGATATCCAAACTGTTTTTCCCGGCCTGGGCCCTGCCACACTGGCCCAGCCAGCTACTTCAGGTGCAGAGAACACCATCGATGAGAGACTCACCCGGGGATCAGCCCCCTGCTCAACACCTCGAACAGGGACAAGACCTCAGTGATTCGTGTGGGCCCTACTTCTTCTGGCATACCAGCTGTCAACCTGCAGTCTCTATTTCATCCCTCCTGTGTCTTGCATTGGGTAGTGTGAGTAACAATTGGGGTAGCTCCCTGCAACAACAGCTAAAATCACAAGTGTTGTCATCTGATTGCATTGTTGTCTTCCTTTCACGAACTGAGCCTCCTGGCTCCAGATTACAAATTGTGTGTGGTTGTGCATGCCTTTTCTTTTCATCACAGGGCCCCGACCAGCTGCAACGCTGGCCTACCCTGGGCAACGTTCCAGGCTAGCCCAACTTACTTCCAACTGGGTAACCAGAGCATGTGACTGTGCAGGGACTAAAAAGTGTATGCATAATTGCCTGACTAGATCAGTTTTAGAATCAGTCAACCTGATTACGCCCCTTCCTTGTTCAAGTCCCCTGAATAAATCAGATCTAACTCTTTTTGCATTTAATCTGACTGTGGTTCCAGTTTGTACCAAAAGCACTGTACTGTTGTTGTTTGCTGTGCATAACCTTGTTTTACATTGGGTCTCCAGGGTCGAATTGGTGGAATCAGCCCTGGTGGTAAGTACAAACAGTGTGGGGATTTATATGCTGAATAGGGGCTACTGTGAAAATGTTTGTTGCATATTGTCTAGGCCACTAGAGGGGAAGGGGGGTTACAGTGTCCCAGAGAGCTGTACCCAGGTTAGCCTTGCTACTAACAACCCTGTCCTCCGGGTGGAGGCACCTGTTTCAGTACCCAGGCCCCTTAACGTGCAACTAGCCAAGCAGCAGGGGTATTAGCCCTTGGGAAAGTGCCACCTAGGGGTTACACACATAATTTCTTTCTCACTACAATTTGTGGAGGAAGTACGGTGACCCAATTCAGAACGAGTAAGTTTGTGAGCAAATAGTGAAGATACTGTTCCGTACTCCTGTGACTTTGTGTAATACCAAGACGCATTGGCTGACTGGTGTGCAGCATAATCTGCCAATTGGACGAACAACTTAAAAATACCAAAAAGTATAATATAACAGAATAGCTGCAATATTTTTTCTTTCACTTCTGATAAGTGAAATCTATAACAGTACTAATAATGCATTGCTCTTTGTGACGCAATGGACATTAATCAGGAACAGCTAAATTGTATTCCTGTATTCTCCTATTGGGACCCATAAAAATAAAATAGTGTCCGTAAACTATGTCATCTCACAGTCATTTGATGGGTTTTGTTATATGACTGCCATCAGCAGCAGAAGTCATTTAACAGTTATTAAAACGGAGTTACTCACAGCGCTTTCATCTTTTGATTACAACCCATGTACTATGCTAATTCGTTTGCATATGTATGATGTGGATGGAAGCAGTAAGCCCAATGAAGTATTACATTTTGAAATTGAATTATGTTTGCATACAGATTTTTAGGGCAGGACATTTTTTTCCAAACTCGACTGCCTACAGCACTATAGTTTTCAGTGAAGTCCAAGTGTGCGTTGCAGCTTCAAGCAGTTTCACTGCTGGTGCATTTGGTAGACATTCGAATCATGGCATAAACATGTATATTGTGTTCTGTTTATATAAATTAAAAACAAGACTTGGCTAGAGACAATGGGCTGCTTTGCCAATGGTAACACAACAAAAGTGGAAAAAATAGATTGCTTCAAAATAATAAAAGAGAGAAAGAAATGGAAGAAAATAGCAGAGAAGTGAAGATGAAGCATGAAAAATAGTTTACAAATGTTTAACATGCTTGTACTCTGCCCTCCCCAAAGCTCATACAGTCATGTAAGTACTGTTTGTGAGATTAGAACCTGGGTCTCCCGATCCACAAGGCCACTAGGTTGAATTAATTACTCCCCCCCCAAAGAACATCACAGTTAATAAGTGGTGGTTGAGTCACAAATTCGCACAGCACAAAATACACAAGACTCATACACTTCACACACACACAGACCCCGGAGTCAGTCGAAAACACAATTATGACTGACTTACCACATATTATGACTGATTTTTTCAACTAGTTTGACATTTCTTACTTCAACTAACTGAAGAAAATCCAACCAATTTTTTCAACTTTCACCATCGTTGAATTTTATTATGTAGTAGTTTGTCATACTTTTTTAACTTTGTATCTTTTTTTATTAACATTTTGACTATAAAAGTTAATAAAATGTATGGAAAAGTTCTCCCCCCCAAAATCAATGGGGCACGTACACACACAGCCTTCACCTTCTGACATCACAAAATAGGGCTGCATGTGTCCCCGTGGGGGCATGTTGGTGGGTTAAGGTCAGGAAGCAACTCTGTTTTTAGTATTTGGGATTTAGCGCATTATAATGTCATAAATGCTCAGAAACAAAAGAAACATAGACTTTGACGGCAGATAAAGACCGCTTGGCCCACGTAGTCTGCCTATTTCCCTACCTAGAGGATAAGATGCAGATCCTACTTAACCAACAGCCTATTTCTTCCTACCCCATACAAAAATTGCCTTATGTCTGTCCCATGCATTCTTGAATTCTCCCACAGTTTTAGATCCCACAACCTCCTCAGGAAGGCTGTTCCATGCGTCCACCACCCTCTCTGTGAAAAAATACTTCCTCACATTGCCCCTGAGCCATCCCCCCTCTATCTTCAAATTGTGTCCCCTTGTTCTTGCACATATCTTTTTCTGAAAGATGCTACCCTCTTGGACTTTGTTGATTCCACTGAGGTACTTAAAGGTTTCTATCATGTCCCCCTCTCCCTCCTTTCCTCAAGGGTATACATATTAAGTTCCTTTAGTCTCTCCTCATGTAAGCTTCTCTTGCAGACCCTGCACCATTTTAGTTGCCCTCCTCTGAACTGCCTCCATCCTGTCTATGTCCTTGTGGAGATGGGGTCTCCAGAACTGGACGCAGTACTCCAGATGGAGTCTCACCAACTGTCTGTACAGAGGGATAACAACTTCATGTTTTCTGCTGGTGATACCTCTCCCTATACATCTCAGTATCCCCCCAGCCCTCCCTACCGCCTTCTCACATTGCTTGCCAACCTTAAGGTCATTTGATATGATTACCCCCAGGTCCCTTTCCATTTGTGTTGTTGTTACTACCTCCCCCCATTGTGTAATCTTCCCCTGGGTTTTTGTTTCCCAAGTGCATTACTTTGCACTTCTTTGCATTGAATCCAAGCTGCTATACTTCTGACCATTCCTCCAACCTTGCCAAGTCCCTTCTCATCCTTTCCACGCCTCCTTGTCTATCAACCCTGTTGCAGATCTTTGTGTCATCTGCAAAGAGGCATACTTTTCCTTCAAGTCCCTCTGCAATGTCACTTATAAAGACATTAAAAAGGACTGGACCTAGTACTTAACCCTCCGGTACCCCACTAGTAAACCCTCTTTCTTCAGAGTGGACTCCATTTACAATTACCTTCTGTGTCCTGTTGTTCAGCCAATGTTTTACCCAGGCTACCACCCTGGGACCCACTCCCAGGCTGGTTAATTTGACTACTAATCTTTTGTGTGGGACTGTGTCAAATGCCTTGCTAAAGTCTAGGTAGGCCATGTCCACAGCCCCTCCCTGGTCTACTACTTTGGTCACCCAGTCAAAGAACAATTAGATTCGTCTGACATGACCTTCCTGCTGTGAACCCATGCTGCCTTGGGTCCTGTGCCCCACTGGCCTCTAGGTACTCAACAATTCTTTCATTCAGAAGTGATGCCATCACTTTCCCTACCACAGAGGTCACACTGACAGGTCTGTAGCTTCCTGCCTCTGTCTTGGTCCCACTTTTGTGAAGGGGAATCATATCTGCCTTCTTCCAGCCCTCAGGTACCACACCATCCTCCCATGATTTGTTAAAAAGGGTAGTCAGTGGTGTCACTAGCTCTCTGCTTAATTCTTTTAGAATTCTGGGGTGAATTCCATCTGGCCCCATTGCTTTGTCCACCTTCAGTTTTAGGAGTTCTTTCAGAACCCTTTCTTCTGTGAAAGGACTGGGATCAACCCCCTCTCCAGAGTGCTTCTGTTAATCGGATTAGGCACCTCCCCCACTTCCTCTTTTGTGAATACTGAACAGAAGTATTCATTCAGTATCCCTGCTTTTTCACTGTCACTCTCTGCCCACCCACCATCCATTCTATTCAGCCTCACTACCCCTCACTTTGTCTTTCTATGCTCCCTGAAATACCTATAAAAGGTTTTATCCACCTTCTTAACCGAGTTAGCTATCTTTTCCTCAGTTTGTGCCTTTGCTATTCTGACTACCCTCCCTGCTTCCTTCTGCCTTAACTGGTACAGTTCTCTGTCCTGCTCCTTCTGTGTTTCCTTATACTTCCTAAATGCTATCTTTTTCTCCCTAACCTTACCGCCACCTCTTTTGAGAACCATAGTGGCTTTTTCTTTCATTTTGATTTGACTATTTGCTTCACACAAAGGCTTGTTGCCTCTGTGATGGCAGTTTTGATATTTGCCCATTGTTGCTCCACCCCTCCTTCTAGCCTGTTTGCTAGTGCTTTTCTAAGGCACTCTCCCATCTTGCCAAAGTCAGCCCTCCTGAAGTCCAGAACCCTCACTTTTGTATGGCTTGACTCTGTAGCTGAGTTTATCATGAACCACACTGTTTGGTGGTCACTTGTTCCCAAATGGCTACCCACTTCTAGATCTGAGATCCTCTCAGTCCCCATTTAAGAGTACGAGGTCTAAGATTGCTCCCTCATGAGTAGGTTCCAAAACTAGCTGTTTAAGGCATGCCACCTGAAGGGCATCAAGAATGACCCTGCTTTTGGATGTGGCTGCCACAAAGGTGCTCCAGTTAACATCTGGCATTTTAAGGTCCCCCATCAACAGTATCTCCCCTTTCTCTGCCATCCTAAATATGCCTTCTATCATATCCTTGTCCATTCCCTCCCCCTGACATGGGGGTCTATATACAACCCCTGTGCGGATTGTGGTGCCATTTCCAGTCTCTAAGGTGACCCACAGTGCCTCCTCTCCTCCCTGTTTACTCTTTTGTTCAGTTGCTTTTATTCCTTCCCTTACATAGAGAGCTACTCCCCCCACTCTTCTGCCCTCCCTGTCTCTCCTGTAGGTTGTGTACCCCAGTATGTTAACATCCCAGTCATGGTTCTCTGTGTACCATGTTTCTGTGACTGCTACAATATTCAGGCATCCCTCTTCCATCAAGGCCACCAGTTCAGGGAGCTTGTTGCCTAGACTACAGGTGTTGGTACTCCTTGCCCTCCATTTCTTGATGGCCTTACCCCTTTTTGCCCCATCCCTGTCCTTATTGCATTTGTCATTTTCTCCATTTACCCCTGCGCTTCTCCCTATCGACATCTCTATGTTGGTGTCTACCTCACTTAGTACCCTGATATTTTGGGGGGGGGCTAGGATTTTCCTGCTCCTTTCCAGTGCCTCCCCCTTGGCTAGTTTAAATGCTTGTCAATGAAGTATTTAAACCTATCACCTAGGATCCTGGTTCCGCTCCTGGACAGATGCAGACCATCATGCGAGTATAGGCCTGCATCCCTCCAGGTGGACCCCCAGTCCTCAATGAAGCCAAATCCCTGAGCTCTGCACCAGTTTTTCAACCACTGATTAAATCTCATGGTGTGGCGCAACCTAGCCTCACCCATGCCATAGACAGGTAGTACCTCCGAGAAGGTTACCGTGTGTGCTATTTGTCTAAGGCCCCTTCCCATCTCCACAAACGCTTCTTGCACTGCTCTGATCCCTTTCTTAGCCAGGTCATTTGTCCCTAGGTGGACAATGACATCCAGCTCCCTCTGTGCAGCTGCTCCTGCGATCCTGAGGATTCGCTCCTATTCCTCAAGCCATGGCACCAGGCAGGCACCTTACCTCCCTCTCCCTTCCTCCCCCAGTTCTACCTTCCTAACAATGGAGTTCCCCACCAGGGTTGTTTCCTTCCCTGTGGGGTCCATGCCACCCTCCTGTGGGTCTCCTTGTGGAGGTTCTGCGTGTCCTCCTTGGTCTCCACTGCGGGTGCCTCCATAGAGGAACCACACTTTTCCAGAACGGCGCAGAAATTGTGGAGAGGTACAACTGGAAGGATGTGCCTCTGTTCCACCACCCTCACCCTCCCTGAGCCCACTGTGGTCCAACCATTCCTCTTTCTTGGCAACCTCTGAGGCAACGGCAGTGACCCTGGTGGCCCTGGGTGGGAGAGGAGGTCCCACAAATCCTGGCCAACTCAGCCTGGAGATGAGCAACCTCCTCCCTCAGCCCTAAGAGGTGTCTGCAGATGGGACAACACTGCATTCGCTAGAACATCTCCCGAAAGACTGCTGCTCCACAGCCTCTGCACTGCACCACTCCCATCATGTCTTTTTTCTGGCCCCCTAACTGTTATTTGGAATATTTACACTTTCCTCTGTTTATTTCTTTTTTTTTTCTTCTCTCCCTACTTTCTTACTGCCTCTACACCCTTTTAGCTCCTGATCTTCCTGTTCTGAGACAAGAAGTTCCTATATTTCTCAGTAGTCTCCTTACTTGCTCAGAGTCAGACCTCCAGCAGCTGGGGGGGGTGGGCGGGAGGCTACTCTTGCCCTTCTAGGATGGTGAGTCTTTGGTGGTCCTGTGATCACTCACTTCCTGCTCCCAAACAGGAAGTTCCTGTTGTCAGTTAAATCCTGTGCCTATAAAGCAGAACTGATTTGGGGTGGGGGGGGGGAAGGAAGGAGGGCAATATAGTCCCAGTAGAAGTTTTAGTTATACCAGTAGCTTCTTCCTCCTGGTGTTCTGTCTGTTCTCTGGCAGAAGCTATCTAGGGCAGTGTTTATATCTGGTCTTAATCTTGTTCCTTCTAGCTAAGCCACTCCCCCTACTTTGCAAATCTTTCTACACTTAGTTAATTTCACAGATAACAATGCCCTTCTGACACCTGTGACAAGCACTTAGATAAGTACACAGATAACAGATAACAATTTACTTCAACTACCTCTGACAAACACACCAACTCCTTTTTTTTTAACCCTAAATTGAAGGTCCCAGTACAAGAGATCTAGTTCTTAGTCCCAGTAGAGAAGTCCCAGTAGAGAAGTTTTAGTTATACCAGTAGCTCCTTCCTCCTGGTGTTCTGTCTGTTCTATGTTTATGTTTATGCCCCTCACCTCTGGGGCAGGTGGGGTAGTGCATATGTTGGAGGGAGCAGCAACTAGTCAGCAGCAGCTAAGAAGCCGGCTGCTCTTTAAAATGCAAATACAAAGTGCAGTGAAACAAATCTACACACAGTAGGGACCCACTAAAGCACAATAACCAGTCAAAACAACATCAAAATATATTAAGCCCCTGAAAGTAACAAGATGAAGCAGGGCAGTAAAACAGTATACAGTATAGAAAAATAAGCAGCAGTAATACTAGTCACTTAGAAAAAGAACTGCGAGTCTAAAATACTGTATAGGTAGGGCCGCTTCAACACATCACGGACGTTAGAAGGTACCCTTTTGCAAACAGAGCTAACCATCAATATATGTTAGTTTACTAGTAGTCGTAGAATCTGTGAGACTAAAAACATTTTATGGGAGGACCGCTAGAAATACCTCCTGTATGGTATACTGGTATGCCACCCTTACGGTGACACCAACCCAGCGAAATACATACCTGTTAGCAAAATCAACACTTTGCCGACAGGTCGCTGTCTTGGTGTGCCTGAGACAGGGCTGTCTCCGGGTCATGCACCCCTGCCCCACATCGACTCCGACTGGAGCTGAGAATCCAAATGATGGGGGGCAGCAGGCAGAGCCCCCCACATGGGGGGTTGGGGGGCTAACAGCCCCAATAAAAAACAGGACTGGGAGACACACGGGAATCATGTAGACCACAACTTGCAGTCGACTTGATTCCTGTCGCCGTAATGCTGGTCGACATAAAGAATGTCGAACCGGCATGGTAGAGCTAGGTATACCTGAACTGAGATGTATCCATAGCTTAAATTTAAAGCTAAAAAAATTCATGCATTTAAAAAAAAAACATTTTCTGACACAGTTTCTGAACTTGTTTTGGCTTCCAGCATGTACACTAATGTGTTTTTTTTAATTTTATTCATCTTGCAGTGAGGACTTCAATATTTAGTCTATCTGATTCCTACAGTGGCAATCAACAAACATTTTGTTCATTGGACCAGACCAACCATGCTGCGTGCTCTGGCCTTCTATTCATCCGGGAACTCACCAACTGACCACCTGTGCCTGGCCTGCTCCATGACCATGTGGGGAGTCTGACTTATTCACAATGCCACCACAGTCAGAGAGAGTACATCCGAGCAGCCAGCAGTAGATCGATGGTGATCGATCACCTTGGCTTTTCAAGTTCAGCCCCCAAGCCCTCAACCAGCCAGATAAGCCAGCCCAGCATGCAGCAGACACACAGACTGAGTAGTCTGTGAGAGACCATCCTCTTCCTTCCTACTGCGCACTGCCCAGCCCTGGCGGGCCTTGCATACACATCCCATACAGTACCTTGCTCACTGTAGCAGCCTGTTGCCCGTTTGGTCAGTTGTTGGGTGATGATTCGGCATCGGTGGCGGGTGGCTCCATGGCTCAGACTGCCACTGCTGCTCTACTCGGTGGTGGTGCTGGTGATTTTTGGAGCTGTGTGCTCCCTCCTCCCAAACAAGCACAGTCGGTCCCCAACCCAGACCCACATCCCCACTCTGGCACTCCACGCAGTGGGACTAGTGCACCTACCACTCCTTCTCCTTGCCAACTGTGAAAACCTGACTGAGGCTAAGTGAGAGTCACCCAACGGGCCCAGCCGATAGGATCACGGGCTGATCCTGACCATGACCAGTCCACTGACTTGCTGCCTTCACACGATTGCTGCTTGACTTTGCTGGAGGACTGACTGTGCAGGTCCCAGGCAGGAGTGTCTGTGACTGGCTGCATGAGATGGCAGGGAAGGCATGCCTTGGTAGGAGAGGAGACTGTCAGGAGAAGAGGCATCTGTGTTGGTGTGTGGGCAACAGAGCGAGCAGCGTTTTTTCTGCACCAATGAAGTTTGGTTGTTCAGCCATTAATTTAAAAATAAGTTAGCTGTGTCCAGTGTCCTGATGTGTCCGGTGCCCAGAGAGAGACTAGTCTCTCTCTGTCTCGCTTTCACTCTCTCTTGCTCTCTCTCCCCCTCTCTCTTCACACACACCACTACAGATACACACATATTTAGCAATACATACTCAGACACATACACATTTTACAGCATACACACAGAGCACAATATAGACACACAGACACTAAAAGCATTAGAAACACACACACACACTTTTTCTCTTACTATGTGATTCAGCTGCTGTCTCTAGGCGATACCTAATTCTTCTGGGATTATGATGGTGGTGGTTGGAGGGGGGGGTAAAGCAGCATGTCTCCAAGTGGCAACAGCAAATTATACAGTATTGGCTCCAGCAACATTGGCGTGAATGGTATGAATGGAAGCCTGCATTGGTGTTGCAACCTGTCCTTGCTAAACTGATCTTGGCATCCAGATTTGTGCTGACATTGTGTGTGGGGCTGTTTCTGGTGTTGGTGTTGGCAGTGTTGTAAGTTAACATGCACTGCACTGCTGCCTAATCCAGGAAAGCAGAAATGGACATGGGGTGCGTGGTTACTGCTAGACACCATGGAAAACAGCCCAGCACTGGGGAGGCAGGCAGTTACTCCTAGACACCATGGAAACCAGCATGGGACCAGTGAGAGGGAAGGGAATTACTTCCCTGAGACACCCCACTGGTCACCCTGCCTTCCCTGGTATGAACTCTATTTACCACCGACCTCAGTCACCTATCCATAACCAATTTCTTGATTCTGCAATATTGTATAACTAAAAGAACTGTAACCTTTAGCTGCCATTTTATGTCTATATGTATTACGTGTTTATGTTTGTTTTTCTGACGCGGAGCCTTTGTAAATGAGTCCCTGACTCAAAGGTTGTAATCCTAAAGTCTGTTAAATAAATAAATAAATATATTTCTTACCCAGTTTACTACCTTACGATCTACCCCAAGCTACCTACTTTCATTATGAGTCTCCTATGTGGTATGGTGTTGAATGCCTTACTAAAATCTAAGTAGGTCACGTTCACTGCTCTGCCCTGATCTGTTTCCTTGGTCATGTAGTCAAAGAAATCTATCAAATTTATCAGACATGCCCTCCCCCCATGCGTCTGTGCTGCCTTGGGTCCTGTAGCCTGCTGGATTCAAGATACTCCACAATCCTGTCCTTTATCAGTGACTTCATTAACTCCCGCCCCCACTGATGTCAGACTGACCAGCCTAGTGCCAGCCTTCTCCCTGCTTCTGCTTTTATGAAGCAGGACTACATCCACCCTCCTCCAGTCCTCTAGAACCACTCCAGTTTTTAGTGAGCTGTTAAATATGGCTGTCATAGTGCAGCCAGTACCTCTCTGAGCTCCTTCAATGCCCTTGGGTGTACACCGTCTAGCCCCTTAACTTTGTCCACGTTCAGATTTGTGAGCTCCTTCAGGACTCTGTTCTCTGTAAATGGACTTTTGTCTACCTTCCTCTACCAGTACTCCTGCTGCTTTTATGTGGCCCATCCCTTTCTTTTGTGAAGACTGAACAAGTAAACAATAACCCATGACAGGGTGTGCAGTTATTGGGGATCAACACCCCAGCTGCATTGTGACGCACGAGGCTGCAGGCCGAGTGTCCTCACAGCACCTGGGGTGTTGATTAATCCACAATAACTACACACCCTGGAGTGGGTTATTGTGCTTATAATATGGGCTATATGTGGAGAGTGATGGACAAACAATATTGGAATAAGAGCTACAAAAGGTGGGAACTTTTTTTTTGTGTTCTTCCTCTACTTCTGGCTGTAATACCACACTGTGTTCTGTGTTCTACCACAGGTAAAAATAGTTCTTGAAACATAAATGAGGCACTGAAACAATAGATGCTTTTACAAATACTACTTTACTACACAACTTCAGAAATAGCAGAACTATAATTCAGAAATAACACAGGTAGAAAGCAATGTTGAAAATATTGCAAAAAGGTACACATGCTTGCAAGTACAGCATTTTACAATGTTACTAACATATTAAATTATTAGTAATACTGTTGTAACCCCTAGGTGGTGCTATCCCAAGGGCTACTACCCCTGCCTGTTTGACTATGGGCAGGTTGAGGGGCCTAGGTCCTATGGTGGGTGTCTCCACCCAGAAGTCAGGGTTTGTAGTGGTTAGACTAGCTTGGCCACAGCCCTCTGGGACACTGAGGCTCCCTTTTATTCCCTCTAGTGGCTCACACAGTACACCAGAGTTACAGCCCCAATACCCCACATATACATACTGTTCACTCATATAGATACCACTTACCCTCGAGACTGATTCTGCAGCACGTCTCTGAGGACCCACTGTAAAATAAGGTTAAACAACATACACAGCAAACACAATACTGTTTCCATAAGTACCAACACCACAGACAATATATAGTATAACAACAACAAATATGATTTATTTAGAGAGCAGTAACACGGGAGGGGGAATCAGGTTAATTGGTGGCATTAAATCACAGTACTGTGCACACATACAGGGGCTGAAAAGTCACACTCTGGGTACCCTGGTTGGGGGAGCTAGCCAGGTCCGTTGCTCAGGGTTGGCCAGCAGGTGCAGATGGATAGGGCCCTGTAGAATAAAATATGTGCACAACACCCAATTGTGATACGGAGCCGGAAGGCTCAGTCCATGAAGCAGTGAAACAACAAGAATAATAAGATGACACACTTGTGATTGAAAACAGGCTGCAGGGGAATACCCTGACTTGTACTCACAATACCCAAGCTGAAAACTGGATGGTGGATGTTCTTCTGCATTGCCAGAACAACAAGGCATGGAGACAAAGTCCTTGTGACTGGACCCCACTGCAGTTGATAGCAAACGGATTTAGTCCGAGACAAGCTGGGGTTTGCTTCCAGCTTCAACACACAGCACACAGCACTGGGGATTGGAAATAGTGATTCCTCACAAGCACTATGCACATTCATATGTAAAAGGAAAGTACTATACTAGGCAGACTGCTCCTCGATCCCGATCGCAATTACTGCAAAATACCCGGGAGCACACACAGCAGTTTCAGTTCCTGACAGCTCGAGCGCGATTCAGCAATTTCTCCAGTCTTCTACAGGGTGAGCCTGGTTTCCACACTTCTAGTGCTTCTTTCTCCTCACAACTTGGATTCAGTCCAAACTGGCACTCACAAAGGCTGCCGACCGAAACTCAGGGCCTCACACGTGCTTACCGCGCAAAACTATACACCGCAGAAGCACAGAGCTCCTTCTCTCTTCACAGTCACAACTGATCTAATCTTTCCAGTCACAGAGCAGGGCATTTCCTTTAGCTCCACACCATTCTGTTGGCTGGTTCGGCTGTCACTCACAATAAGACTCCCTCTGTTGGTGGAAAAAGGCACCAAGGTTAAAACTACATTTCCCAGAGTCACTGCCCATACAATCCCCTTGTGGCTGGCTCAAAATTGAGAGTCCAAGTTCTGATTCATCCACAGGCTCCATTTTAGGGCCTCCCTATCATCCTGATTGGTACAAGTCAGCTATTCAGGACCAAAATGAAAGAGGTACACTGAAACAGTTCGTGCTGAAATGAAGACAGGTTAGACAAACTACATTTTCTCAGTCACTCTAAATGATTTCTGGCAAACAGTTATGTCTTTTAACAAGGCTCCCTCTGCACATGAAGCAACGGCAGAAACAGAGCGAATTGACAGCAGCCCGGGCGGGATTCGAACATTAAATACACAGTCCCTCCATACAAACTAATTAAGTCTGCAAGCAGACAGCTCTTGAAGAGACAGTACGTGGAGGCTCAAATAGCACTCACTTGGAACCACATTTAAACAGCTCAGACGCCGAACACCGCCCGGACTTGGGGCATTCAGGCAAGCTCCTGGAAGACTTTTGGGAACCCCCATTTGCAGGGGGGTTACACCCGTTACATATTAATAGCAACATTAATAGTTTCAGTAACTTCCTATGTTTTGAATAACAGCAGTTTACACTGTCAGAAACATCACTACTTTTACCACGATTAGCATCACATATTAATAGAAAGACTATAACGGTTTTTAGTAGCTATTGGGGTCTGTTATTGAGGTATGAAAATAAAAGGACAGTACTGTTCAACCATTAATCAAAGACAGCAAACAACAATATTGTTCCGATTAACATCACAGATTACTACAAATACTGTCAAACAATAATAGAAACTACTGTTATTCAGGCAAGAGAACAAAACAACACTACTCCTGTATTATAGAATCAAAACCCATGATAGAAACATTACTAATGTTATTCAGGCAGGAGAACAAAACAATAGTACTCCTGTATTATACAATCAGCTACTACGTACTGTCATAAGAATACTGGTGTATACAATACTGTGTGTACTGACTGACATATGTTCATTATGCAGTACCGGTCCATACTGTGGTTTATCAGACTGTCTTCCATTGTCATCTGCGTCATAGTTCTGGAAGGTGGAGTGTGCATGATAATGGAAATGGACTGTGCTATGGTTGTGAAAGTTCTCAAATTGAAATGCAGCAGCAAGGATCTCTTCATCACGTATCTCCATGGACCCAGTACCTTTCAGTATTTCCTGCTGTTGTTTCTGCTGCTTGCCAGGGAAAATAGATCCTGTGGTTGATTTTGGCTCCTTTGGTTTTGCCTCCTCAGATGTAGTGTCTGATGACTTCTCCACAGTTGGTGCTCCTGCAGAACGTAATAGGGTGCTCCACTTTTGGCGGTCAGCAGTTGACTCACTCCAATAATTTTTTAAGATTATCTCACAGCGGTGGCCTGTGATGCTCATTATTTCACAAGATGCAAGGCCCGTGTTTGATAATATCTGCACAGCTGTGTTAAGGATGCTATAGTTTGTGTACCTTTGGGACAGATTGCATGCCTCCGATATTTTAGGCATCATGTTATCATGGTTGATACCCATGGGTTGCATAGTATACCAGATGTCATCATGTGGATGAATTACTCTTTTAGGGTGGAGGTATAGAGCGGGCATGTCTTGAGGGCAGTGCCTAATGTATTCTTGAAACATCTGCACCAGGCAGAACACATTTTGTGGACCCGCAAACAAAAAGCTGCGAAGACTCTCTTTGTTTGGCTCTTGAATTCTCTGGTGATTTTTTTTATGTGGATTGAAAGCGAGTGATAAGTACTCGCTGCCATCTGAAAAATTTTGCACAATGAATGAGCCCTTTTTTAAGTTATGCATGCCTTCTCTTCCATGCTGTGTGAGACCTAGCTGTAATTCAAAGCACACATGCTGTACCAGTCCAGTTGCTGTGGTGGGGGACTGTGCATCTGACGTGCATAGTTTGGAGAGATCGGCATCACTTATAGGTGGGTGATGCATGACACGCTCTTGACCACTTTTTCTCAGTTGTTTTAGTCTGCCTATAAATACATTATTTGCAGACTGGAATGCTGCATCAGATGCAGTGTTCAGATGTCTATTATTCTCTAGATTATTTAGGAATCGATTTATCCCAGCAAGTAGTCAAATGAATGAGCTGACTGTGTAGGCCTTTCCTTCAACACCTTTCACAGTCCCATAGAATTCTCTTAGGACAGCACTCAGTTCTTCAACTGAAATAATTCTTTTTTTTTTTTGTTAAATTTGCTATGCTTTTTATGGCCACCAGCCACCTGGTAACTCTGCCAGGTCACGGACCCTTGCTCCCACCTCCATATGGTGGCACCCCCACTTGATACCCCTGCACACCCCCAGGGTGGAACCATGCCACCAGTCTCCCATCCAGCACCACATGCGATGGGATAGATCAGGAGGGCCATCCTGGAGGCTAATCAGAGCGAGCTGGCATCATGGAAGGCGGCCAGCAGCTCAATTTTCTTCCCCCTGTAAGTGAGGGACGGGAGCGTGCAATGATGCCAGCGTCCATTCCGCCCCTCAGAGTCAAGCTGGTGCCAGATGTTGTAGTACCCCCAGCCTCTGCCAGGGGTTCCCCTAGCACCGGTCGCACACCACGCCCTTCCCCAGAGAATGAGAACAGTCCATGGGACGCTCGATTCTTCTCCCCCTGGCCGGCCCTCTGATGACTCAGGTCTGTTCCCAAGCCCAGGTCGCTGGTGCTGCAAATGGAAATCCAACTGCTGAGCCAAAGGGCCGGCTTACTGAAATAATTCTGAAGTTTATGTGTTGATTACGACTGGCCAGCCAGTCCTTTAAGACATTGACGGCTCACAAAGTGCTCTTCTGCATATTAGCTTCATTTTTAGCTTGTTCTAACTCATCTAGCTCTGCAGAAGACAGCTGTCCATACCATTCCCTATTTCCAGCTTTAGTTTTCACTGATTAACCATAACACTTGGTACCTGTGTTTCTTTGTATGTTTACATTCTGCATCGTGCTCTGTATCTCACTACACCTCTGGTCTTTCAGACCTTTCTGAACACACATTGCCTTGTTTGGTGTAATGTCAAATTCTGTGAATTTTTTTCCCCTGAATAGTTCTTGACATTTACAACTGCTGTGCACTGTCCTTGTTTGTGACAGTGCTCGAACCTTGTCCTGACTGCCTAGTAGGTACAGACTGCGCTGACAACACTTTGTTGGATTTGCAGTACTCAGCATTAATATTTCTCTTTTGTGGCGATGCTACATTGCCACACTCTTTAGATACATCTGTTTCAATACTAATACTGTGCACTGACGTCGATTTTATAGTTTTGTTCTCTATGTCACTGACTCTTCCTGAGTGTGTTGACGTCACTATGGTTTGACTGCTAGTAACTTTTTTGTGACACCACATTTTGTACTTTGGTTCATCTGTACTGGTAGATACCATTACATTTAACATCTCTTTCTGTTCACAGTCACTTTTCCTGCCACAGGACTCAGCTATACTTGTTGATTGGGACACTTTTTGCTCAGGTGTCATAAGGCAGTAGTTTACTGTTTGATTACTTACACCACAAGCTCCTGAATCATTTACATTTTTGGACATGGATGAACTTCATTTTGGTGCTGCCCCCTCAAGAAATCTATACCTTAGCCACTGATTTAAGGACAGATGTTCAAACAACAAAAATCAGCTTTCTATTGCCATAATTTATATACCACTGATTCTAATACATCAACAACAAATGCCTGCATGTGCAAAATTCTGCTTTTCTAGACAGATATAACAAGATCCGCACACTGCATGATACTACTATCAGGACTGTTTGCCAGACTTCAGAGGCTTAGTGACAGCAAAACACAGAGCAAATTTCTACCACAACAGACACAGTATTTCTAGTCTCACTATTTGATTTAGTGCTGCACATCAGCCTAACACATAATAATTTACCGTGCTAGTATATATGCATTGCCCCATAACTCTTATTTATGTGTGCACATGACCTACCTCTTGATTGTACAACAGGAATCCCTCGTGCATTTTTCAACTCCATATTCCTTTACCCCGCGTCTATGCACACACGGATTACATATACACAAATAAAAAAATTAAATTGGAAAAACAAAACTATTATAACCTTATTCGAGGACACATACACTGATTACTGTGGCTAAAATCACTTGCCGAATGACGCCACACGCAGTGCTTACTGTGCGACTGGGGTCACAGTTCACTGTGAGGAAGGACAGGTCACAGAAGAGCACAAAGGTTGCAGAGCAGCATAAATAACACTCTTATAATAAGACTGGATACTACCTTCCATCACCGTGACTCTGGTATGACTCAAATTTTTGTGTGGTAGCATGGAGTTCCGCTGGGCGGGAGGGTGCGTAGAGTCAGGAATATGCGAGCCACACAGGTCCATTGCTACGTCAGCTTTACAAACGTAAAGTCACTGAGTCGGCAAGCGCAGCACTCGCCAAGGCAACAGGACTAGAAATAAAGACATGCACAGGAGACAGGAGCACAGGTGCATAGTTGGACCTCACCAGTGTGCAAGTGAGCGAGGCAGCAAGCGAATGAATGGTTACAGTGGGAAGCACGATAAAACAAGTGGCAAAATACCGCGCGAGGTACTGGGTGGGTGAGTGGGTATAGGGGGGCAAACGAGAAAGCAACTGGCAAAACAGGACTGAAAACTATGGCTACATTGTTACAGATGTGCTTTCACCAAGCACGAGCAGCATAAACAACATCTCAGCGAATGGGTGAGTACAAATTAGGATGTCCATTGGGATTCTCTGGACACAGTGTTGTGTATACAGACAGGTATCGTTTAGATACGCAATAAATGGCTGCCGTTCAGTTTTTCTCTGGCACAGCTATAATTAGATCTGGCAGCTGCTCGATTTTATTTCCTTCAGCCTGATCACTATAAACTGTGCAGGTAACATTAATTAATGAATGGCCATGTGACCTCTGCCTGCCAATCACATTAGTAAGCTATCTCTGCCCATGTTATAAAAGTATTTGTTCAAGATATCTGCCTTTTCCTGATCTGCACAGTCCCCCCTATGCTCTGCTTAACCTCACAATCCCTCCCCTCATCTCCCTCTTTTCACTTATGTACCCAAAAGAGGTATCTCATCCTGTTAAATTACCCCTTGGGTTAGCCTTTCCTCAGTTTGTGCCTTTGTGTCCCTCGTCCCTTTCTCTGCTTCCCTCTACTTCACCTGATACACGTCCCGGTTATGTTCCCTTTGCGTCTCCTTGTACTTCCTGAATACTACCCTTTCAGCCCTTATCTTTTCAGCCACATCCTTTGAGAACCACAGCAGTCTTTTTTCCTGTGTTTGCTTACTTCCTTTGCATAGAGGTTTGTTGCCTTTACTATGCCTTTCCTTAACTTAGCCCACTTCTCCTCCACCCCACACAGGCCATCCCCTCCCGCTAGGTTGTCTCTGAAGCATTCACCCATTTTTCTTTAAATCTGCCCTCCTGCAGTCCAGGACCCTCTTTGTTGCGTGGTTTGCTCTGCTGCATAGAGTTTGGTGATTACTGGTCTCATGCGGCCTTCCATCTTGATGTCTGGAATACTGTTCCCGTTTGTGAACACTAGATAAAGTATCACTCCATCTGAAGTGGGCTCCCTGACTAGCTGCCTGAGAAATACCCCCTGCAGAGAGTCTAGAATACCCCTGTTTCTGGCTGAAGCTCTGGCAGCGAGGCTCAAATCTATATCCTGTAGAGCAGCAACTCCCCTTTTTCTGTCAGTGTGCTAACTGCTTTATAAGTGCCCTAACCAGTTTCTCTCCCTGGATCTAATAAAAGGCTGCAGCGTACCTGGAGTGACTAAGGGGGTTCCCATCTCCAAAGAACCTTGTACTGAGTGAGCAGGAGCGTAAGGGGGATGAGAACAGAGCAGCTCCAAGTGAGTCATGACCAGGTTGGCAGCAGTATTGATAAAGTAAGCAAACCAGACAGTCGACCGCCCTGGGAGTCTTGGATGAGTTTGTGACATTGCTGTAGGGGTAGACTTTATACAGTCTTGACTGTATGGGGGGGGGGCTAATATTTGTCTGGAGCTGTTGGAAAACTGGGGGGGGGCAGGATTGGTGTCTGTGGGACTAGCCCCAGCCACCACAGGGTTAGAAACATAGAAATTGTTGGCAGATAAGGACCGCTAGGCCCATCCAGTCTGCCCATAGGCCCTATATATTGTATGTGACCACTGACCCTATGTGATCAATGGCTTTTCATCACCCCCTCCCCTCTCAAGCTTCCTTTGTGCCTGTCCCAGGCATGCTTAAGCCCCTCCACTGTGCTTGCCCCCACTACCTCCTGTGGCAGACTGTTTCAAGCATTGACTACCCTTTCTGTGTAGAAAAACTTCCTCATATTGCCTCTTAATCTACCCCCTTCCAATTTCATATTGTGCCCCCTTGTTCTAGTACTTTTTCTACATTGGAAAAGATCCCTTACCTGCACCTTGTTTATGCGCTTGAGGTACTTGAAAGTTTCAACTATGCCCCCCCACTGTCTCCTCTCTCCTCCAACGAGGCATATTGAGATCCCTTCTCTCTCCTCATATGTTCTGTGGTGCAAGCCCTGCACCATATTTGTTGCCCTTCTCTGGATAGTCTCCACCTTATCTATGTCCTTGTGCAGGTGTGGCCTCCTGAAATGCACACAGTACTCCATGTGAGGCCTTACCAATGTTTTATACAATGGCATCACCACCTCCCACCTCCTGCTAGTGATACCCCTGCCTATGCACCCCAGCATGCCACTGGCCCTCCCTGCCACCTTTGTGCACTGCTTTGATATCTTAAGGCCATCAGAGATGATAACCCCTAGTTCTCTTTCCTCTTTGGTGACAGTCAGCTCCCCCCCCCAACCTGTAGCTCTCCCCAGGGTTCCCTCTACCCAGGTGCATTATTTTGCACTTCTTTGCATTAAACGTCAGTTGCCACATCTCCGACCATCTTCCAAGCTTCTTCAGGTCCCTCTTCATTTTCTGCACCCCTTTTGGAGTATCCACCCTATTGCAGATGTTGGTGTCATCTGCAAACAGGCAGACCTTCCCTTCTAGCCCCTCTGCAATGTCACCAATGAGAACATTGAACAGGACTGGTCCTAGTATTGATCCCCGTGGTATCCCACTGGTCACCCTCTCTCTCCAGATTGTACCCCATTTACCACCACCCTCTATCTTCTATCTGTTAACTAGTTCCTAACCCCATTCACCACCTTGTCTCCCATGCCCAGATTACCCATCTTGCTAATCAGCCTTCTATGTGGGACGGTGTCAAAGGCTTTGCTGAAATCTAGGTAGGTGACGTCTACCGCCCCTCCCTGATTTATTTCCCTAGTCACCCAATCAAAAAAAGCTATTAGATTTGTTTTACATGACCTTCCTGCTGTGAATCCATGTTGCCTCAGATCCTGAGTACCATTGGATTCCATATATGCCACTATCCTTTCTTTCAGCAGTGTCTCCATGATCTTTCCCACCACTGAGGTGAGGCTGACTGGCCTGTAGTTCCCCACCTCCTCCCTACTGCTGCTTTTGTGCAGTGGGACTACGTGTGCCCTACTCCAATCCGCTGGAACGACACCCATGTTGAGTGACTCTGAACAGGGCCGCCAGAGGTGCTGCTATTTCCCTTTGCAGCTCCTTTAATATCCTCAGGTGGATGCCGTCTGGCCCCATGGCCTCATCCACCTTCAGCTTTGTGAGTTCTTCCAGAACTCTCTCCACTGTGAAAGGGCTGGTGTCCACTCCCCCCCCCCCGATTGCCTCTGCAACCCAACTGTGGTCCTTAACCCTCCCCCTCCTTAGTGAATACTAAGCAGAAGTATTTATTCAGTATTTCTGCCTCGTCCAGATCCCCCTCCTTACACTCTCCCTTCTCCCCTTTGAGCCTCACAATCCCCCCCAGTTTTTCTTCTTTCACTGATGTTTCTATAAAATGCCTTATCCCATTTGTTTACAGACTGTGCTAAGCCCTCTTCTGTCTGTGCCTTCACCCTCTTAACAGCCTTCCCTGTTTCCCTTAGACAATCAAGATGCATATCCCTGTCCTCCTCCCTTTGGCTCCCCTTGTATTTCCTGAAATTCAGCCTTTTGGCCTTGAATTTGTCCCCCATCTCTTTGGAGAATCATAGTGGTTTCCTTTTTCTTTTCCTGCTATGCTAACGCATTGGTTTGTTATCTCCACTTTGGCTCCTTTCAGTTTCTCCCATTGTTCTTCCACCTCGTCTATTACCTCTCCCTTCCCCAGGACTGCTTGTATACATCTACCCATTTCAGTGAAATTCGTCCTCCTGAAATCTAATACTCTTGCTCTTGTGTGGCTTAATTGAGTCCATGACTCCATTCTGAACCACACCATGTGGAGGTCACTGGACCCCAGCTGCCCTTCCACCTGTATTTCTTTGACTCTGTTCCCATTGGTCCATACCAGGTCCAGAATTGACTTGCCACTGGTTGGCTCATGCACCAGCTGCCTGAATCCAACCTCCTGCAGGGATTCCAAGATGGCTGTGCTTCTGACTGAAGCAGCCACCTGGGTAGCTCAATCCATGTCCGGCATATTGAAATCCCCTAGTAGCAGGAGTTCACCTTTAGCTGCCATGTCATGTATGTGCACCACTAATTCCTTGTCTACTTCCTCCCTCTGTGCCGGAGGTCTGCAGATCACCCCTGTGCATATTGCTGTTCCATTTCCTGGCTTCAGGGTGACCCACATTACCTCGGCCTCCCCCTGTATTCCCTGAACTTCTGTAGCCTTTATACCATCTCTGATGTACAGAGCCACTTCCCCACCCTTTTTACCCTTCCTGTCCCTCCTGAACAGTGTATAGCCTGGTACATTGACTTCCCAGCCATGATTAGCAGAATACCACATCTCTGTTATTGTTGCTATGTCATGGTCTGCATCTGACAACATGGCCTCCAGGTCTGGAACCTTATTTCCTAGGCTATGGGCATTTGTTATCATGACCTTCCATGTTTTACAATCTGCCCTCCCTCTGCTCTTGTTCTCCCTCTCCAGTGTCTCCCCCCCAGTTTCCTTTCCTATGTGCTCTTGACCCCCCATAGCACTCGTAATACATTTGTCATCTGCCTGCCCCACCCTGCCTGCTTTAGCTGTCCCTGTAGTCAACTTATGTCCCTGCATGTTCCCAATGGGGGGTTCCTAAGCCTCCTGACCCTCCTGGCTCTCCCCCATTTGGCCAGTTGAAATGCTCACAGCTGAAGCATTTAAACTTCTCACAAAGGACCAAGGTCCCCTTCTCGGACAGATACAGGCATTCCTCTTTATATAAGCTCGCATCTGCCCAGGTCAGACCCAAGTCTCCTATGAAGCCAAAACCCTCCCTTCCACACCAATCACTCAACCGGGAGTTGAAGGTGCGGATGTGGAGTTCCCTAGCTTCCCCTGTGTCCTGGACAGGTGTGCACTGTATCCAGTTGATACAGAAACTGTCTCCTTTTTCAGTATATTTGTTGCAAAACACAGTTTGCACACAAATCAGAATCGAAGAAGCTGAATGATTTGAATATTGGGATGGTTGAGTCGGAATATTCACGAGACCCACATTTTGAGCCCTGTGCTCACCTCTTATATTTAGTAGGTCATCTGAAAAAAATGGTTATTCCTCTTGCCAGTTTGAAGATGATTATGTCTCCTTTTGAAGATCAATGGAAATATGTGCTTTACTTTTTTGATGTTTTCACTGCTGAGGTGTATACATGTGTATTATATATACATTACAGTGGTGTGGTCGCGCCACTATAATTAGGGTTGAGCGGCCACTTACATACTAAAGTCAAAAGTTTGGACATTAATAACTTTGGACCCATGCAATGGATTTGCCTGAAATTTGGTACACACGTTGGGGTGCACTAGATCTCTTGATCTGCCAAATTGTGTTTGTGTCGGAGTGCTGGTCTTCATGTACGAAAGCGCTGAAAAAATGCAAAATTATCCATTTTTGAAGGCACCTTTTGGCATTCTTAATGTGGTCCTGCATGGCCGTCGTGTGGTGTGCCACTCTGCAAGATGGCTTGTTTGAAAGAGCTTTGGTGGCTGAACATGCAGCTTTTTGTTTGGTGAAAATATATTAAGGCATTCAAAAGTTATGGCACTTTTAAGTTCCCATTATAAGTCAATGGGAACATTTATATGTATATCTTGCGATCAAAGAATGGGGGTTCTGGCCATCTGGTCTCGCCTGGCAATCAAAGAATTTGCAGCCTCGCGGTTCAAGAATCTTTGTTCCCGAGGAATTTTCAAAATTCTTTAACCGCGAGGTCCGCCATCTTGTTTTCGGTTTTCTAATCACACACACACACACACACACAAATATCTCAGCTTAAGGGACACTTCTGAAGTAAAACTTCGATGGATTTTACTCAGGGGACCCTGATCTATCAAGCCATGGCACTGGTTCAATCCAAATTGGTTAAAAATTAGAGTTGTAAGCTTTTAAAATCTTAATTCGCGGCTTGCTAACGATCTTTGATGGCAAGCCTGCAAATTCTTTGATCGTGAGATTCTTTGATCGCGATCTTGCATCGTGACCTAAAACACTAATATCTCGGCTCAGGGGTTTGCTAGGGACACAGATGAGGGCTTGTTTTGCTCAGGCGGGTCCGTTCTGTCGAGCCATGTCATTGGTTTGGTTCAAATCAGTGAATAAATCGCGTTTCACCCTTTTTTTATTCTTTGATCGTGAGTCTGCAAATTCTTTGATTGTGAGGTTGCAAATTCTTTGATCGTGAGATTTTTTGATCACGATCTTGCATCATGAGCGTGAGGCGAGATGGCCGAATTTAAAATCATTTTTCTCAGCCCATGGGTGCCCTAGGAAGTCAAATGAGGGTGGGTTTTACTCAGGGGGCTTCATTCTGTCAAACCATGTGGTGGTTTACTGCAATTTCTCCAATTTTTTGATTTATTACATTTTTTTATTCTTAGCTCGTGAGCTTGCAAATTCTTTGATCGTGAGGCTGCAAATTCTTTGATTGTGTGATTCTTTGACTGCGATCTTGCATCACGAGCGAGGGACAAGATAGCCCAATTTAAAATTCAATTTTCTTAGCCCAGGGTTGTCCTAGGAAGTCAAATGAGGATGGATTTTACTCGGGGACTACGTTCTGTTGAACCATGGCGTGGTTTACTGCAATTGCTTCTATTTTTAGAATTATTACATTTTTTATTCTTTGTTCATGAGCCTGCAAATTCTTTGATCGTGAGATTCTTTGATCGTGATCTTTGATCGCAAAATAGGGACAAGATGGCAAGATTTCTTATAATGGAATAGATAGGGACATTTTGCCAGTCTTTGACATTGAATATCTCAGAAATGGTTTGGTCTTTTTACTTGAAATGTGGAAGGAAGAAAGGCAACATCTCACAGATGTGTCTTTTAGTAGACTGGTCAAAAAATATTACAGGGCGGCAAAGTTACAGCACTACGAATATGGCACTTTTTCCCATAGGATAACATTACGGCATCCGCCATATTACAGGAATTCTTTGCCGCTCTGCTGGAAAATAATGGTTTGGTCTTTTGGGCTGAAATTTGGAGGGAAGAAAGCCAACATCCTACAAATGTGCATTTTAGTGGTTTGGAGAAAAAATATTACAGGGTGGCAAAGTGACAGCACTCTGAAGTTGACGATTTGTCCCATAGGATAACAATATGGTGTCGGTCGCGTCTTTCAGGGCCCGTATCTCAGAACTGTCTGAGATATGGACTTTGTCAAAAATCTTAGCCCCCAACTGGGGCTAAGCATAAAACTAGCCAGGAAAGTAATAATTCATACAAAATTTTAATTTTTTTCCTACGTCATACAGTTCCTGAGATATAAGCAATTTAGTATTCCAAGTCATACTTTTCTGCTCTGAAGTCAATTATAATGCATACATTCTTTGTTTTCAATTAGTTTTTTCAATGCAGTTTTTTGGGAAAAGAAGGTTGTGCCCTTTTGTTACTGTGACAGCTAGCGTTCCCATTTATGCCACTGTGTGCATAACGGTTTGCTTTTCATATGCGCTTGCATTTCTGTTTCTGTTGTCTTTACTGTTACCATTTACGTTTACTATTGCAGTACTATGACCTTATGTGTAACAGTTTGTGTTTTCGTATGCTCTTGCATTTCTGTTTTTATTGGCTTTATTGTTGCTGTTACCATAACCATTTGCATTTACAACTGTGGTTCCGTGAGTGTGTATGTTATGGTTTGCGTTTTCGTACGTGCTTGCGTTTCTGTTTACTTGGGTATTATTGTTGGTGTTACTATTACCATTTGCATTTACAATTGTGGTACCGTGAATGTGTGTGTTACCAGTTGCATTCTGTATGCACTTCTGTTTGATGTCTCCGTTTACGTAGCTATTTGGTTCGGCGTCACTTTATGCTTGAGTTTCTATTAACGTTTGCTTTGCCATTTATGTTTGCTTTGTCATGTGCATTACTGTTGCCGCTTGCGTTTGCTTTGCAGTTCCTGTTACTGTGTAACAAGACATCATGTGGCAGGAGCACAGGACCCAAAGGGCCAGCGCTGCGCCACTGCATTCCTTTCATTATTTATCATCCTCATTCTCAAAGAAAGGAAATTAGGGCAAAACTCTGTTTAATGCATCAGTTAGGGTTGTTCCACAGCAAAAAGCTAGGAAATTCAGGGTTAGGGTTAAGCCCCCATGGACTGCCCCCACCCCCAACCGGCAGGGGTGTGCGTTGTGGTCCTCGGTCCTAACTCTCACCCCATTCTCCTATACCTCAGCTTCTACACATGTGATGGGATGATAGGACTGACGCACTCCCCAACGCACACCCCGATGCCGGTTGGGGTGGGCTGGGGTCCATGGGGGCTTTCAACCCTAACCCTGAATTTCCTAGTTTTTTTTGCTGTGGAGCAACCCTAACTGATGCATTAAATGGATTTTTTGCCTCTAATATATATATATATATATATATATATATATATATATATATATATATATATATATATATATATATACACACACACACACACACATATATGCACATGTACACACATATCTATATAACAAAATGTTCTTTATTTAAAAGAGGTGAAGTGTGACACTAAATTTTACCTTTGTCATTGCTGTCTCTGCCACATTTTTAGCAGCCAAAACATTCCACTGGAAGCAACAGGATGTCATCGGAGTTGGGAAGTTACTAGGGTTACTTGTAAATAGCTACTGTAATATTATTACTTTTTCAGTAACTAGTACTGTAATAGTAATATATTACTTCCAGGAAAAAGTAATGTGAATTAAAATGACCTTTTTCCAAAAGTAAACAGTGTAATATGTTTACTTTTTACTACCCAGTACTGTAATGATAATAAATTACTTTAAAGAAAAAGTAATACGACTTAAAATTATTTTTTACTAAAAGTGAATAGTTACTGTACTATTACTACTATTTTAGTACCTGGTATTGTGATAGTAATAAATTACTTTCAAGAAAGAGTAATGTGACTGTAACAAAAAATGTTTTTCTCTAAAAGTAAGTAGTTACTGTAATTATTACTTTTTCAGTAACTAGTATTGTGATAGTAATAAATTGCTTTTAAGAAAATGTAATAAGTGAAGTAGCAAAATTCCTTTTTTCCCCAAAGTAATTACCTACTGTAATATTATTATTTTGTTAGTAACTAGTACTGTGATAGTACTAAATTACATTCAAGAAAACCTAATAAGTGACTGTAAAAAAAAAAAAAAATTCCTGTTACTTAAAAGTAACTAGTTACTGTAACTGAGCAATAAGGCATGATCAAAAATTTGGTTATCATCTGTCAATTTAAGCTGGGGGGGGGCTTTAGAGACATGAGGCATAGCCGAGTACCTTATGCCACAAGGGTTAGAATAATAAAGGCAACTCATCCCCCTGGAATGTCATAATGCTGTTATTAAACAGGTTTTCATATTTTTTAAATGAATGTTTTTACAGTTAAAATGCTAATTGTTCTTGTACAGGGTTTTAAATAATTGATTAGCAGTTTTTTTCTTGGGACAATACTAACTGTACAGAAAGTATTTATATAGATTTTCTAGAAGTGTTATGTTTGTTAAACACAGTGAGGCAGGTGCTACGCATTTTCACAATGTTTTAGAACTTTTATGAGCAAAACGCTAATCAATTTTTAGAGTTAAATAAAACCCTGTTGTATACCTGAGGGGCTCCAGCCATTAATTTAATCCTTATAGAATGTTGTCAGCCAGTAAGAATGCTCCATTTCCAGACACTGTTTTGTAATATAATTTTGTAATAACTGGTGGTCCCCTAAATCAACTCACTTCTTTTAGTTTTCAAAAAGCTGTAATAACCCAGTCTGACATCACACAGAGTTACTTTGGCTTTTGCAGGCTGAAGCTCCACTGTCTCACTTGCTCCCTGTACAAGTGGGAGAAGATATTTTTTCACACACACACACACACTCTATAGGGGCTGCCTGACCACTGATTTGGTTCATTTGAGGTGATGAAATTATTTAGAATCCCCTATGGATAAAAGGTACCATGGATTTTGTGGCATGCATTTGCTTGGCCCTTAACTGCCTTTACGTCGATAATATTCTTAGATGCTTGATGAGTCAAAGAGTTGATTTCTTGAGGTTGTCACATACGCAGGCTTCTTACAATATGCACACGCTTACTGAGTCACTGCTAGCTAATATTAAGTTGCTGCCTCTCAGATTTAATCCGTTGATTGTGAAACATGATTTTGTTTGTAGTGCTTCAAAGTGACAGAATATAATAATGAGGAATTTCACACCCTGGCACTTAAGGCTACGAAGGGGTCTGGATATGGGTTTTGGGATAATCGTTCCCTTTCCCAAACTATGAGAGCAATATTATTCACATATGCACTATATAAAACATATGCAATGACTCTTCTAATTAGGATATGTAACCTCAGATACAAAACCAAAAGCTGCCACCAAAACTGAGACCAGGGCGACAAGCGACACAGTTACAAACCAAATGCCAAAAGCTGGGCTACAGGGTCACTGATTTCAAAAACCCAAAACATTGGTATGGGTTAAGATATATATATATATATATATATATATATATATATATATATATATATATATATTTTCTAGAAAACACACTTGCCAGAGGCAAAGAATAGTTCAGCACTCCACAGTCTCTTATAATAAGATATTTTAATCTTTCTCAAATAAGCCTCACCAAGCATCAAAGCAGCATCTTCATAAGGCAGGCAGGAACTTCATCCATTTTTAGAAACATTCTATAAGCTGTTCCCTTAGTAAATTACTAGTCCGCAGACCTGAAACACTTCACACCAGCTAGCACACATTTGTTAATGTTTCAATGTCTCAAACTAATGTCATCATCATAGGTACCAGGGTGATAGATTTTAGGGCAGCGGACTTCAACAAAATGGGAGAAATTCTCATAAATCACCTGGAAGGAATCCAACCAACCATGGATGCCAACAAAAAAATGGGGTATTATCAAGGCAGGGTTGGCGGAGGCCACTGGTACATGTACTAGGGCACAGAGTAAGATGGGAAGGGCAAAGAAGCTGAGTTGGCCTACCAAGGAGGTAATGGATGGGGTGAGAGCCAAGAGGGGAGCTTTTCACAAATTCAAGAGATCAAGGAGGGGGAAGACAGAGACGAGTATACGAAGAAGTCCATGGAGGTTACAAGGCTGGTCAGAACCGCCAAGACACCCAGGGAGCTGAGGTTGTCACAGGACATCAAGGATGGAGAGAAGGACTTCTTCAGATACACTGGGGAGAGAAGGGAGTACAGGGACCATATAGTAAGGATTAAGAAGGATGGGGGTGGGTGAGAGGGGGGAAAAGCAGGCAGAGGTATAAAATGAGTACTTCTGCTCTGTATTCACTGAAGGGGGAGAACAGATACCACACAGGAGGGGGGAGTGGGCAGAGGAGGGGAGGGGAGAAGGTGACGGAGAAATTACAGAGGACAGAGTACTGGAGGGACTGAGGGCACTGCGGTTGGACAAGGCACCGGGACCTGATGGCATCCACCCTAGGGTACTCAAGGAACTGGCATGGTGCCTGGCGGGACCACTGGCTGACCTGTTCAATACCTCTCTAAACATGGGATGCATACCACAGAACTGGAGGTTAGCCCATGCAGTGCCCATTCACAAGGGTGGCCCAAAGGATGAGCCGGGTAACCACAGACCAGTGAGCCTCACATCAATTGTGGGAAAACTCATGGAGACCACCCTTAAGGAGAGGCTGGTGACCTTTTTGGAGGACAGTGACCTCCAGGGCAGGCAGCAACATGAGTTTGTCTTGGGAAGGTCTTGCCAGACAAACCTGATTGAGTACTATGATTGGGTGACCAGGGAGCTGGACAAGAGCCATGCAGTAGATGTCCTGTACCTGGACTTCAGCAAGGCCTTTGATTCCATACCACATGGGAGGCATGGGGGGAAGTTGGAATATGTAGGGGTTGGTACCAAAATGGTTAAATGGATCACTAACTGGCTGAAGGGCAGACAGCAGAGGGTGGTGGTGGAGGGGAAACTCTCATCGCCATGAGCAGTAATGAGTGGGGTACCATAGGGGTCGGTACTGGGACCAGTGCTGTTTGGGTTATTCATAGCAGATATCTCACATGGGACCCAGAGTAAGATCAGTCTGTTTGCAGACGATACCAAGATGGGAGTTGTGGTGGATGACATTGAGGGGTGGAAGGGACTGCAGGGAGACCTGACTAAATTATAAGATTGGTCAGTAAGATGACAGTTGGGGTTCAATGCCAAAAAGTGTAAGGCTGTGTAAGGTATTGCACGTCGGAGCTAAGAGCAAGAGGAGGAGCTATCAGCTGGGAGGGATACAGTCGGGGAATGCAGAGGAAGAACAGGACCTGGGTCTGATTATAACGGGGAGTATGAACAACTTGGCACAGTGCAGGAAGGCAGCAGCAAAAGCCAACAAGATGCTGGGCTGTATAGCAAGGGGGATCTCCTCTAGAAGAAGTGAGGTCATCCTTCCCTTGTATGGGTCACTGGTCAGGAGCACCTGGAATACTGTGTGCAGTACTGGCACCCATTCCTGAAGAAGGACATCAAACTGTTGGAGGGGGGCAATGCAGAGCAACTAAAATGATACAGGGTTTGGAGGGGAAATCCTGTGAAGGGAGGCTGGACGCGCTTAACATGTACTCCCTAGAGGAGAGGAGAGATGTGGGGATATGATTGAGACCTTTAAGTACCTGAAGGGAATAAATAAAGTCAACACAGGAGAGATATTCAGGATCAAAAGAGATAGGGATACCAGAGGGCATCAACTGACATTGGAGGGGGGGGAATTCAGGAGAGAAATTAGGAGACATTACTTCACAGAGAGGGTGGTAGACAAGTGGAACACTCTACCTGAAGAGGTGGTTTCATGTGGGACAATGGGCAGCTTTAAGAGGGGATGGGACAGAGTGAGGGAGGAAGGACCATGGGGGAAGGGTGGGGCAGCTGCAAGGTGAGGGGCTAGCTGCACAATTGAGCAGACTCGATGGACCATTTGGCCTGTTTCTGCTGGCAATTCGTATGTTCGTAACATGTGGCCCAAGGAAGGAAGAGCTACACTTAGTTATTCAAACTTTTAATGAGACAGTGCAAATTCCTAATACAAATAAACTTCTTATATAGGCAAGTGCAGCCACACCATAATACCCATTACACAAATCTCTATTAAATAATAAATAACACACACATCAATAAATATTCTACACCCTACATAATTTCTGCAGATAAACGTCAATTCATAACAGAAGCTAGAGCAGCTGAAAACTAGGTTACAAAGGTAAACAGTGCATAACACTCCCAACACTCTAAGGTGCTATTCAGACAAGTAACAGTAAAGCAACATATAAAGCAGCAACACATAAGATATCGCACATTATAGATTGTGAAGTTGTACAGAATCATTCATGCCATGTGGCTTTACTGTGTCCAGTATAACAATCCAAAAGGCTTCTCTGTTTAAAAGTTTATTTCTCAGACTACCACCATGAGCATTTAATGGTACTTTTTCAATTCCAAAAAATTGTAAAGCGGCCACTGAGCAATGTCTTACTTCCTGAAAATGTTTGGCAATAGCATAGCTTTCATTATTATTGCATATGGCTGCTTTTTGCTCTACTATCCTGAGCTTCAGAGCTAGTTTTGTTTGCCCAATGTAATAAATACCGCAAGGGCAAGTGAGGGCATACACAACTCCCTCTGTGTGACAGTTAATTCTTTGATAGTAAACTTCTTTCCAGTTCGAGGGTGAACGAATGTAGTCATTGTTTTTTGTACTACCACAGTGAACACATTGGCTACACTTGTAATTTTCTTTCGGTGGTTTAAGTAGCCTTGTATTAGATCTCTCTTCTGCTGGCAACAAAGTGTGCATCAGTTTATCTTTTAGGTTGGTCTCATAAGCAATTTTGGGTCCACTGCCACTTATTTCATCAAATTTCTTGCCTCCTCGCAAAATATTCCAATGCTTTTTTACAAAATTTGCCACTTTGTCAGCTTGAGGGAAGTACTGTATCACAAAGGTAACTTTTGGATTGCTCTATTATCAGAATTTTCTAGTGCTTTATTGATGAGTGCCATTCTGGCTTTGATTTTTTGCACTAACATATGCTTTTTCTATCACAAAATGTTTGTATTTTTTATATGCAAAGCATCTTTTCATATCTGTGCAACAATTTTTAAAATCTTCAGAAAGAGGTTACTATCAAAGAACTCATTAACTGTAGCACGGAGGGAGTTGTGTATACCCTCACTTGCCTTTGATCTGTGGAAGCTCATAGCAGCTTGTAAGTGGATGTGGCTGGATCTTCAGCTGCTGTAAGTATTTCAGGGGGGTTTCAGTTAATTGCACTGCCTTTGTGTTTGAGTTCAGTAGCTTTAGGCTGCTGGTCTGATTAGAGGGCCTCTGCTGGTGTTCTGCTTGATTTGTGGAAGCTTGTAGCAGCTTGTAAGTGGGTGTGGTGGGACTAGCCACTGCCCTGGAACTCCTTGGCTGATTGTTTTTTGGATACAGCCTGTGGAAGTACTCTCACTCACCCCACAACCCACCCACCGCAATGCTCTGCCTTCATTTATAGGGTGGGTCCCAGAGTGCCTTGCAACATCCTGCTACCACACAGGAAGTAGCAAGCAAAAACAAAGTGGATAGCAGATAGCAATTAGGAGGCATAAGCAGGCAGAATAGTGAGGAGGGTAACAGTCATGATGGGAGTAGTGCAGTGCAGTGGTTGTGGAGCAGCAGTCTTCAGGGAGACATTCTGGAGGCTGTGATGCTGCCCTATCTGCAGGTACCTCTCAGGGCTGAGGGAGGAGGTTGCCTGTCTCCACGCAGAGTTGGCCAGGTTACAGGTGGCGTCCACCCCCACCCAGAGATCACTGGGTCCACAACATGAACCTCATAGGATGCCCAGGAAAAAGTGTGACTGGACCATGGTGGGCTCAGGGAGGGTGGGGGTGGGGGATTCAGAAGCACATTTCCCAGTTGGTCCAGCTGAATAACTCCTAAACTGTTTTGGAAGAATGGGAATGCCCCACACAGGCATCCACAGCTGGGACCAGGAGGATGGTCGGGTCTTCCAAGCTGGAGCCACAGGGAAGGGAGGAAGGAGCTTCTTCTTGTTGGGGGGGCTCTATTGTCCTGGGTGTGCAGTTAGGGACACCTAGCAGGGGGGAAGGGAGGGAGGGAGGACAAGTGCAACCCAGGAAGTGCTGCATGGAGGGATGGGAAGCGAATCCATAGAATCACTAGGATGATAACCAAGAGGGAGGAGCAGGATGTCATTGTCCACCTGGGGACCAATGACCTTGTGGGGAGAAGGGTGGAAGGGAGGAGTTAGCCAGAGTCCAGGAGGATTTCAGGAAGCTGGAGGGGGACCTAAAACAGGTAGCACATTTCATCTTATTCTCGGAGGTGCTGCCTGTCCAAGGCACAGAGGAGGCTAGGGCACGCCACATCCAAGCTTTCAATGCCTGGTTGAAGGATTGGTGTGGAAGGGAAGGATCTGGCTTCATAGGGGACAGGGATCCCACCTGGGCAAATGTGAGCTTGTATCAGGAAGACGGCCTGCATCTGTCTGTGAAGGGGACTTCACTCCTTGGTGAGAAGCTGGAATGCTTCAGCACAGAGCATTTAAACTGGCCAAGGGGGGAAGGACAGGTGGCTTAGGAACACTCCCCCATGGGGACATGCAAAAACGCAAGTTGACAACAAGACCAACTGAAGTGGGCAGTGAGGAGCGGCAGGCAAGGCACGTATAAGGGGGGATGGGGGGGCAGGAGCACATGAACAAGAAAACCAGGGTGGGGGAAACAGGCAAGGGAGAGAGAACAAGAACAGAGGGAGGGCAGGGTGTACAGCATGGAAGGCCATGCTCACAAATGCCCGCAGTCTGGCAAATAAGGTTCCAGACCTGGAAGCCATGATGACAGATGCAGAGCTTGACATAGCAGCAATAGCAGAGACATGGAACTCTGCTAATCACAGCTGGAATGTCAATGTACCAGGCTATACACTGTTCAGAAGGGACAGGGAAGGTAAAAAGGGAGGAGGGTAGCCCTGTGCATCAGAGAAGGCATAAAGGCTACAGAAGTACAGGGAAGACAAGGGGAGGCTAAGGCAATGTGGGTCACCCTTGAACCAGGGAATGGTACAGCAATATGTACAGGGGTGATCTACACACCTCCGGCACAGAGGGAGGAAGTGGACAGGGTACTAATGGAGGAAATTCATAACATGGCAGCTAAAGGTGAAATCCTGCTGATGGGGGATTTCAATATGCTGGACGTGGATTGGACCACCCAGGCTGCTGCCTCAGCCAGAAGCACAGCTATCCTGGAATCCCTGCAGGGGGCTGGACTCAGACAGCTGATGCATGAGCCAACCAGAGACAAATCAATTCTGGACCTAGTATGGACCAATGGGAACAGAGTCGAAGGAGTCCAGGTGGAAGGGCAGCTAGGATCCAGCGACCACTACATGATGTGGTTTGGCATGGAGACAAGGACTCAATTAAGCCACACAAGGGCAGAAGTATTAGATTTCAGGAGGGCAGATTTCAGTGAATTGGGCAGATGTTTAAGAGCAGCCCTGGAGAAGGGAGAGGTAATGGAGGGAGTGGAGGAACAGTGGAGAAACTAAAAGGAGCCATAGTGGAGGTAACTAACCAATGCGTTAGGATAGTGGCCAAAGGGAAAGAAGAAGGAAACCACTATGATTCTCTAAAGAGGTGCAGACAAAGTAAGGGCTAAAAGAGCACGTTTCAGAAAGTATAAGGGGGCCCAAAGGGAGGAGGACAGGGAGGTGTACCTTGAATGTCTAAGGAAAGCAGGGAAAGCTGTTAGGAGAGCCAAGGCACAGCAGAGGAGGGTTTAGCATGTACTGTGAAAAAAGGGGACAAGACATTCTATAGGTACATCAATGAGAGAAGAAAAATGGCGGGATTATGAGGCTCAAAGTGGAGGAGGGAGAGTTTGAGGAGGGGGGATCTAGGCAAGGCAGAAATACTGAACAAATATTTCTGTTCAGTATTCACTAAGGAGGGAAAGGGTCAAGGACCACAGTTGGGGAGCAGAGCAATTGGGGAAGGGGAAGAGTGGACACCAGTTCATTCACAGTGTAGAGAGTTCTGGTGGAACTCACAAAGCTGAAGGTGAATAAAGCCATGGGGCCAGACAACATACACTCGAGGATATTAAGGGAACTGAGAAGTGAATTAGCAGTGTCTCTGGCCACCCTGTTCACAGAGTCACTCAACACAGGCATGGTTCCAGAGGACTGAAGGAGGGCACATGTAGTCCCACTGCACAGAAGTGGCAGTAGGGAGGAAGTAGGGAACTACAGGCCAGTCATCCTCACCTCAGTGGTGGGGAGATTATGGAGACACTGCTGAAAGAAAGGATAGTGGCACACCTAGAATTCAATGGTGCCCAGGATCTGAGGCAGCATGGATTCACAGCAGAAAGGTCTTGTCAAACAAATCTGATAGATTTTTTTGTTTGGGTGACTAGGGAAGTGAATCAGAGAGGGACGGTAGACAGCACCTACCTAGATTTCAGCAAAGCCTTCAATACCGTCCCACACAGAAGGCTGGTTAACAAGATGAGTAGTCTGGGCATAAGGCGATACATTGGGTTAGAAACTGGCTGATGGACAGAAGACAGAGGGGGATAGTAAATGAGATCCAGTCTGTGGAGAGAGAGATCACCAGCGGAGTACCACTGGGATCAGTACTGGGACCAGTCCTGTTCAATGTCTTCATTATTTACACTGCTGAGGGGCTGAAAGGAAAGGTCTTCCTATTTGCAGATTACACCAAGATCTGCAACAGGATGGATATTCCAGAAGGGGTGTGACTACTGCGGTTCAATGCAAAAAAGTGCAAAATAATGCACCTAGGTAGGGGGAACCCTGGGGAGAGCTACAGAATGGTGGGGAGGTGCAAACTGTTGCCCAAGAGGAAAGGGACCTAGGGGTTATCATATCTGACGACCTTAAGGTATCAAAGCAGTATGCAAAGGCTGCAGGGAGGGCCAGTGGCATGCTGGGGTGTATAGGCAGAAGCATTACTAGCAGGAGATGGGAGGTGGCGATGCCATTGTATAAAACACTGGTAAGGCCTCACTTGGAATACTGCATGCAGTACTGGAGACCACACATGCATAAGGACATAGACAACATGGAGGCTATCCAGAGATGGGCGACAAAGATGGGGCATGGCTTGCATCATAAAACATATGAGGAGAGACTAAGAGACCTCAATATGTACTCACTGAGGGAGAGGAAAGGAAAGGAGGGGGTACATGATAGAAACTTTCAAGTACCTTAAGGGCTTAAACAAGGTGCAGGTGGGGGATCTTTTTCAATGTAGAAAAGATATCAGAATGAGGGGACACGATATGAAATTGGAGGGAGGTAGATTAAGAGGTAACGTGAGGACGTTTTTCTACACAAAGAGGGTGGTGGACGCTTGGAACAGTCTTCCACAAGAGGTGGTGGGGCAAGAACAGTGGAAGGATTTAAACATGCCTGGGACAGGCACAAGGGAACATTGGATGGGGAAGGAGTGATGAAAAGCCATTGATCACTTAGGGTCAGTGATTGCATCCAAGTATAGGGCTTACAGGCAGACTAGATGGACCTAGCGGTCCTTATCTGCCGACAATTTCTATGTATCTATGTATCTAGCCTGGCTTTTGGCATTTTGTCAGTATGTACTGCATTGGCACATACTACTACAGGCAGCATCTCACAAAAATCCATCTTGGTTTCTAGAATCCTTCCACTTCTATAAAGAAATGTTGAAGCATCAGGTTAGAGGTGAAACATTGGGATTCACTTGTCTCGATTGTATTGTCTCCCCTCTAGCGTAAGTATGATTTTAAATGATGTTTTGGGAAAGATTTATAATTTCAGGCTTGCCTTATTTCTCTCTGAAAACACTAGCTGACGCTGTCTAAACTGAGAGAGTCTGTCAGTTCTGTGACCATAGTCAGACTCCCCAAAGAATTCACATAAGACTCCATCTCAGTACCCACAGTTCTTTTAGTTCATGACAGGTGAGTGGCATGACATCCCACAGTGCATGTGGAGCTAACACTGGGAGCCAGGCTAGGAGAGAGAGCGACAAGCCCGAAAAGAACAAGCACTCACATCAGTGAAATTATAATTCATGTTGTGTATCCAAGAATCAAGCAGCTAGGACCATGCATGATTATGCCTAGATTAAAGGCAAAACATTGCAAGAGGCCTGTCGTGAAACAAAAGGACTGTGGATACTGAGATGGAGTCTCATTTGAATTTTTTGACATAATTATGTTTTGCACAGAGAGAAAAAAATGATAATAGATGTTCTGTATGCACTGGGTTTGCATGCTATATGTACTTATCTTGTGTCTCAAATAAATGCTTTTTTGCACTTTAAATAATGAATATGTGGCATTTTATGAGCTGCAAAATCACACATGCCCACACAATGCAAAGCATCATGGGCTGCATATGCAAATCACCACAGAATGTTATGCTGGTTCAACTTTAAGCAAAATTGCACGGTGCCGAAAGGCCTCTCACACAGTTTGCAAAGGGTGCTAACAGATGTCATATGAGCTGCCCACTCTGCTTTTTAGTGACTGCTGCTATCACTGTAGGTTTAATAAAATACATTTATTAACCTATACCAATGTTTCGATTTTTTGAAACCGCTGACCTTTCAGCCTGGCTTATGGTGCTTTGTCTGTATTTCACTGGTACAGATTTTACAGACAGCATCTCATAAAAATCCATCTTGGTTACTAGAATCCTTCCACTCCTATAAGGAAATGTAGTGCAGCTCTTAAGCATTCAGGAGTGCCATTTCACCAAAACCATTGGGGATGCAAGATTATCAGTAAAGACTACCAATGGTATCAGGGACAAGGAAAGGGTGAAGGCTGGAAACAGAATGGCAGGGCAAAGTAGGGGCAGGGAGGGACAACAGGCGAGCCATGTGTGCCAATGCAAGGAGTTTAGGAAATAAAATTCCTGATCTTGAGGCAACCATTGTGGAGGTGGACCTGGATCAGGTGGCCATAACAGAATCATGGTACACTGACAACCACTGCAGGGATGTGGCCATTCCGGGTTATACTATGTTCTGGAAAGAGGGTGGGGGAAAAGGGGGAGGGCTGTTTTGTATGAGAGGGATAGTATAAAGGCCATGGAGATGCAAGGACACAACGGGGACAGGGAAAAGCTGAAAGTTCTTTGGGTTGACTTAGAGATGAGGCCTGGGGCCTTTCTGTTTGAGGGGATGGTGTACAGAGCACCAATGTAGGGGAGGAAGGAGGCAGAGTGTTGGGGGGGCACTGGCAGAATGGCAAGCAAAGGGGATGTATTGATTATGGGGGACTTTAAGCTGCGGGATGTAGACTGCAGCACTCTGGCCACAGCTACAAGAAGAAGCCGGGCCATCCTAGACTCCCTACAATGGGCATTTCTCATGCAGCTGGTTACAGGACCCTCTAGAGATAGGACAGTGCTGGATGTGGTACGTACGAACAGGGACAAAACTGCAGACATCACAGTGGGTAGCCCCTTGGGTATAAGCAATCATACAGTGTGGTTTGGCATACAGATTAGGCAGGAGAAAAAAACACACTAGGACAAGGGTCCTGGACCTCAGGAGAGCAGATTTTTTTTCTATATAGGTTTTTACCTCCTCTGGAGCCCTGGCAGGTGGCTGTGGCCCTCCTAACAGAGGGACTCTCTGTCTCCAGTCCCACCGCTCCCGCACTTGCCATTCCCCGGTAATTTCCCCAAGGATTGCCCCCTCGCAGCATGGCCAGGAAGGAGGTTGCCAGCTCCCCTCCCGGAGACCCAATCCAGAAGCCAGGGATGGCCCTCGAGAGCAGAGAACCATCAGAGAGCCTGCCAGGCTCTTTTCCACCATTTTTTATCCCGTTCCCCCTCCCTTACCTATGCAAGGACGTTGGACCGTGCCTCCCAACTTGTACTGCCCTCTGGCCACCGCCAGGGGGCAGTCAATGAGCGGGATGACAAGTCTCCCTCCCCCCAAGAGAGGAGAGCAGTCCTTCTTGATGCTCAGTCCTCTCTCTCCCCTGCCGAACCCCTGTGGCCCAGGCTCATTCTCGAACCCGGGTCGCTGGCATGGCGCAAGGGTGTAGCAACCAGTGCCTCAACCTCCAGCACCACTGGGCTGGCATAAGAGAGCAGATTTTAAAGAAATGGGAGACTGCCTTAGTAAATACTTTGAAGGAGGGGATGGTCCAGGGGAGTGGAGGCATAGTGAAGAAGATAAAGGAGGAAATAACTAAGGGAACGACAAGCTGAATGAAGGAAATAAGCACAGGTATGAGGAAGAGGCCGCTATGGTTCTCAACAAAGGTGGCTAAGGTGTAAGGGAGGAAAAAAACAGCTTTTAAGAAATACAAGAAGATCCAGTCAGAGGGGGACAGGGAAGTGTACCTAAATAAATAAAGTGAGGCAGGAAGGAGGGTGAGAGCAGGAATGGCTCAAACAGACAAGAGCATCGCCAAGGAGATCAGAAAAGAAGATGAGGCTTTCTTCAGGTACATGAGTGAAAATAGAGGAAAGCAGAGGGGTGGATAGTGAGGATCAGGAGAGGGACTGTGCAGATGAAGATCAAGACAGGGTTTAAAAGAATACTTCTGCTTGGTCTTCAGAATGGAGAGGGGAAGGGATGGAACAACATCTTTCAGCAGGCACCAGGGGGAATGGACACAAGTCCATTTATGGAGGAGAGAGTCTGTAGGCGATTAGAAGCCCTAAGGGAAAACAAGGCAATGGGGCCAGACAGGATCTACCCAAGGGTACTAAAGAACTGAGCATAGTGCTGCCATCCCTCTGGCAACAGTATTTAACATCTCCTTGGAGATGGGGGTAGTTCCAGAAGACTGGAGGAGGTCCGATTTGGTCCCTCTGCACAAGAGCAGCAGCAGGGAGGAAGCTAGCAGTTACAGGCCAGTCAGTCTCACATCAGTGGTGGGGAAATTAAAGGGAACCCTGCTGAAGAAGTGACTGATGGAGTAGCTGAAAGAAAATGGGCTGCAGACCCACTGACAGCATGGTTTCACAGGGGTATGCCCCCCTTATGGCGACACCAACACATTGAACTACAATCCTGTCGGCAAAATTGGCACCTTGCCAACAGGTTGCTGTGTTGGTGTGCCTGAGGCAGGGGCACACTGTCTCCTGGTCCTGCACCCCCCCCTCGAAGTAACTGCGACTGGAGTTAAGAATCCATAAGTCAGGGGTTCAGGAGGCAAAGCCCCCGATTATATATAAAAAAAAAAAAAAAAAAAAAAAAAAGGACTGGGAGACTTGAAGGAATCATAATGACCGCAACTTGTGGTCGACACGATTCCTGTCACTGTAATGCCGATTGACATAGAGCATGTTGAACCAGCATGGTAGAGTCTTTCACAGGGTGAGGTCCTGTCAAACACGTCTCAGAGATTTCTGTGACTGGGTGACTAAGGAGATGGAATAGGGGAAGGAAGTGGGTGTGGCCTATCTGGACTTCACTAAGGCCTTTGAAACTGTACCACACAGGAAGCTAATTTAGAAACTTAGCAACCTGGGGGGTCAGGAGAAAGGTGGCAAACTGGATATCAAACTGGTTGAAGGACAGGAAGCAGAGGGTGGTGATAAACAGTAGTCACTGGGGAGATGTGAGAGTGACCAGTGGAGTCTCATAGGGATCGATACTGGGACCGATCCTCTTCAATGTGTTCATAAGTGACACTGCCAAAGAACTGGAGGGGAAGGTGTGTCACTTTACAGATGGCACAAAAATCTGCAACAGGGTGGACACCCAGGAAGCGGTGGAGGGAATGCGGAAGAATCTGAGAAAACAAGAGGAGTGGCCTAAGATGTGGCAGCTGGGTTTCAATGTCAAATAGTGCAAAGTCATGCACCTGGGGTGGGAAAAACTGGAGAGGGTGTGTACAAGATGGGGGGAGGTACGTACAGTTACCAAGCAACCAAGCAAAGAGGGACCTTGGGGTAATCATATCTGATGATCTCAAGGTGGCGGGCAGTGTGACAAGGCAGTAGACAAGGTTAGCCGGATACTGGGATGCATAGGGAAGGGCATTTCTAGCAGGAAAAGGGAACTGGTGCACCACTGTATCGCACACTAGTGAGACCCCACCTGGAGGACAGTGTCCAGTTCTGGAGGCCGCACCTCCACGAGGACACTGACAGGGTGGAAGCAGTCCGGAGGAGGCTGCCAAAATGGTGTGGGGGTTGCACGAGAAACTAGGAGAGGTTATGTGAGCTCAACATGTACCCTGGAGGAGAGGAGAGTGATAGGGCACATTATTAAGGCTTATAAGTACCTCATGGGGTTGAGCAAGGTTCAGGAGGGGAGTCTCTTTCAGAGGAGGAACACCAGAACATGGGGGCATGTTATAAAACTTAGTGGGGGGAGTTCAAGAGGGAAGTGAAGAAGTAATTCTTCACAGAAAGGGTAGTGGACCTTTGGAATGGCCTGCCAGAAGAGGTGGTCGAGGTGAAGACAGTGCGGAGCTTCAAGCAATGTGTGGGAGAGGAACATGGGCATAATAAGAAGAGGAAAGAGAGGAGGGAAGGGCACCTGTGGCTAGGTAGGGGCTGGGGTGTAGTAATAGGCAGGGAAAATAGGGCAGACTGGATGGTCCTACCAGTCCCCTTCTGCAAACAATTCTACGTTTCAATATTACTTAGTCATTGATGACGTCCACTGTTACGTTTCAATTAAACCCTAGGTTACATTTTCTACATTTTTGCAGGGATGAGGAGAGAGAGAGAGGCACCCCCCCCCCTCTTCATCCCTGTAAAAGTTTTCCCTGGTGTCCAGTGACTCCTCAGCCAGAAAACCTCAATCCCTCTACCCTTGCCCTCAGCAGTGGCCAGTAGTGAAGGTACCAACTGTCCATTCACCTCACTGGCTGCCTGCCGTCTGAGTTATGCAGCTACAATACTGATTTCCTAGCTGGTACGTCGATATAGGATTTGTAAAGCATCTTCAAATTCATGCAAGTGCATTAACAGTAGAACCACCTGCGTGATCTTTGGAGACATCTCATTGTTACAGGCGATGATATCATAATTAGGCTAACTGATAAAACCTAGCAGGCAATCCTAAACATCATTTCTATCCTAAAGTAGGGTTATGTTCACTGGTCCTTGCCTACTGCCTTGAAGGAGATGATATGCAAAATGCCTCCCACCTGCCAGCTCAGTCTCCCATCTACCCATCAGCTAGACATCACCCACATTAATGTTAATTTTCTTTTTCCATTCCAGCTTACTAACAAACATAGCATTCATCCAAGCAGGGGATATCTGCTGTCACAAACTAATGTTGAGCACTGATCGACTCCTGATCCCCTCCAGCACAATACATCCATTCAACTAAGCTGAGTGATACAGTTGTGGTCAATTATACTTTATAATTAATATAATCAAAGGCTGAGGCTGTCTGTTCATAACACTCTCGCTCATGTGATGGCAGCTGACCCAGACACACACATCCACCTACACCTCACATCTGTAAAATGAGGAATGACTGATCAGTAATCACGCGTACACAGAACCCATCTGAAGGAATAAAACCGATCATATAAGCAACAATGTACAATATAAGGAGGTAACACGTCCCCAGCCAGAGGAGGCAATGGTATAAGGCTCTGAGCTGCAAACCTGGAGACCTGGGTTTGAATCTCACAGCTTCCATTTGCATACTGCATGACCCTGAGCAAGACACTTAACTTCCTTGTGCTCCCAGGTCGCACCTGTAAGCAAGCTTTCACCTTAGTGTGTCTCTCCTGGTAAAAAAAAATAAAAGACCTATCAAATATGTTAAATGCTACATCAACAAGGGTTGGTTCCCTCAGTGATTTTTTTTTTCTAGTTACTTACAAAAGAGAAACAAAAATAAATAATGATAACCTGTAATGAATCTGGAAAATTAACTTTATTAATAACACAATTTTATTTGCCTGGAACTGGAATGCTAGCCTCACCCCTTCTGTTCTGTGATCCCCCTTCCTAATACTTGTACCTGAAATAAGCTTTGACTGGCTGGCTCATTGTGTCATTGCTATCACTAATCTCGACTTCATTTTATTAATTGCACAATTAATTGTAATTGCCTGGAACTGGAATGGCTGCTCTACCCTTTCTGCCCCCACACACACACACATATATACACACTTGAAAACAGATTTGGTGGCTGGCTGGATCAAAGATCCTTTCCTGATCACCAGTCTCTGTTTTACTTCATTAAGGGCACAATCTGAATTAATTGTATTTTCCTGGAACTGGAATACCTGTTCTACTGTTTCCCTTCTGTCATCCTCCCTCCTTTCCTGATCATCAATCTCTACTTCACTTTAATTATTGCACAATTAGTTTAATTTGCCTGGAACTGGAATGCCTGTCTTACCCTTTCTCTTCTGTCATCTGCCCCTGCGTACTTGGAAAGAGGTTCAGCTAGCTAGCTCAATGATCCTTTCCTAATCATCAATTTCTACTACTGTTTATTAATTATATGATTTGATTAATTTTATTTGCCTGGAACTGGTGTGTCTGTCCTACCCCTTCTCTTCTGTCACCACCCCCACACTTGGAAAGGGCTTTGACTGGATGGCTCAGTGTAATTCAGAAAGTTCAAATACTAGCCACACAGTCCAACATGTACTTTCTGAACTCTTTATATTTCTTTCTTACTCAAGCTGGCCCCACAACATCCAAGCCCAATGTTTCTCCCATTTGGGCTTCCTCAGGGAATTAGGTCTTATAAAAAGTTGAAACAATTTTCTAAAGTTTTTGTACATTCATGTTTCATACTGTATTACATAATCCTATATATTCATCAAACCATGTTTTGTCTGTACCCGGATACCTTCTCCTACTCTATATAGTGAATTTCTTTCCCTATGATTCATGGATTAATTCCACTAATTCTTGTACCATGCAGTAAACACTACCAACCAGACATCCTAGGGGTGTAAGAAACATGGCTAAACCCTTCTACTCCTGATAGTCTGTGCACTCTCCCTGGAGATAGTCTCATTCGGTTTGATCACCCGGATCCAAAAAAAGGTGGTAGCTCACTGATTTATCACAAATCTCATCTATGTTTAACAGTGCCAACTCATCCTCCCCCATTTGAGCCTCTCATTGAGTGCTGTTATGGAACGCTAACAACGGGTGGGGCAAAAAAACTACACCTATTCTGTTTCGACATTCCTCCAACTGGTAACTCTAACCTGCTCCTCTCACTCACTAAATTTATTGGTACATTGGTCAAAAACAATGCATTCTTAGTTTTTGGAGACTTCAACATTAGCTGGCTGAGTTCATGCAAGAAAACAGTGGTACAGTCCCTGGGCTCACTCAACCTGTTGCAGGTCATCGCAGAGCCCATTAAATATTCCAACAACAGTAAAACCCAAACCCTAATGGACTAGATATGTTCTCCCAGGCCAGGCAGAATACATTGCTCATGCATCTTGCCTGACACCATTAGTGATCATGCACCTGTCTACTGTGTTTGGCATGCTAAACTGCCCAAACTAAAGAAGGAAGGTCGGGGGGGGGGGGATTATCAGGCTAGTGGGTGAAGGAGGAGTTCCAGTGGAAGAGGACAGACAGAAGGCTGAAATCTTGAAAGGTTACTTTAGCTCAGTATTTACAGTCAAGGAGGAGGGGGATGGGCCCATAATAAATGGGGGAGGATCATCAAGCCCAGGGGTGGACACTGGTCCCTTCACTGAGGACAGAGTCCACAGAGAACTGGCCAAACTCAGGGTGGACAGGACCATGGGTCCTGATGGAGTGCACCCTAGGCTGCTGCAGGAGCTCATGGAGGTTCTGGAAACACCCCTGGCTGCTTTTTACAATAGATCACCGGATACAGAGGAGGTACCGAGGGACTGGAGAACAGCAGACATAGTTAGGATACACAATGGGGAAAATAGGGAAGCTCCAGGGAACTACAGACCGGTAAGCCTTACTTTGGTGGCTGGTAAGGTAATGGAGACACTCATCAAGGAAAGGATTGGGCATTACCTGGAAGCCAATGGGCTCCAAAACCAGAGACAGCATAGGTTCACAAGGGGTAGGTTCTGCCAGACCAACCTCACTGAATTCTTTGATGTGGTAACTAGGGTGGTAGATTGGAGTGGGGCAGTGGATGTGACCTACCTGGACTTCAGGAAGGCCTTTGACACCATCCCACATGGGAGGCTCGTAATGAAGCTAAGGAGACTGGGGGTGGGGTCAAAGACAGAGAAATGGGTGGAAAATTGGCTTAGGGATAGGAGTCAGAGGGTGGTAGTAAATGGCATATGCTTGAAGGGTTTACCTCTAGCACTTTGACAGCACTAGCACTGACATCCCCTACCACGACAGCTACAATGCCGACTGTTGGCGTTGTAACCGTGGGATGTCGGCACTCACAATAGGGGAAATGTGCCCCCCGAACCAGCCCTTGTGGGGGACTCCGCCCCCACACCCCTTGGTCTCTAAGATTCTAACTCTGAGTTGGAGTTGGACGGTGGGGGCAATCACCCAGCGAAGCAGTCCCGATCGCCACATGGACCACCACAGCGATGGGCGGATTTTGCCCAATTTCTGGCACTGTGGTGGTCTTCGAGGTTGGCGAGTCGCTGCAGTGACGGTATATGTGCTTGAAGGAGGGGAGGGTGACCAATGGGATATCTCAGGGGTCGGTGTTGGGACCAGTGCTTTTTAATGTCTATTTCAGTGATGTTAAGGAAGGTCTAGGAGGTACAATATGCCTGTTTGCAGTTGATGCAAAGTTCAGTAAAAAGGTGGGCATTTGGGTGGGGTGGACAAGATGAGGGCTGGTTTGTGGAACTTGGAGGAGTGATCCAGGAGGTGGCAATTGACATTCAATACTAAGAAATGTAAAATTATGCACCTGGGGAACAGAAACTCATGTGTGGAGTACACACTTGGAGAGGAGGTGCTGGAAGCCACAGATCAGGAGAGGAACCTGGGAATAGTTATTACTAATGACCTTAAGGTAGCAAAGTAATGTGGGAAAGCGGTAGGGAAAGCAAATCAAAAGCTTGGATGTATAGGAAGGGGGATCACCAACAGGAGGAGAGAGGTGCTTCTGCCCCTGTATGTAGCACTGGTATGACTGCACCTTGAATATGGAGTGCAGTACTGGTGGCCCTATCTCTGAAAGAACAAGGACAGGTTGGAGGCAGTGCAGAAGAGAGCTACTAGGATGATGATGCTGGATATGCAGGGGATATCCTATGAGGAGAGGCTTGGGGAATTGAACATGTACTCCTTGGAGAACAGCAGAAAAAGGGGGATATGACTGATACATTTAAATACTTGAAAGGGATTAATAAGGTACAAGTTGAGAGTCTGTTTCAGCTGAGTGGAGCTTCTAACACTAGAGGGCACAATATGAATTTGTTAGGGGTCAGGGTCCAGGGAAATGAGAGGAAGTTCTTCACTGAAAGTATGGTGAATGACTGGAGTAAATTGCCAGAGGAGATGGTAGGGGTCTAAATGACCAAGCAGTTCAAGCATGCATGGGATAAGTATATGGGCTTAGTGACAATGGGAGGGACAGGTTTGAGAGCCCCCCAGTAGATGGATTCTGCTTGGGGGTTTTCATGGGCAGACTAGGTGGGACAAACAGTCCTTATCTGCTGGCTGCTTCTATGAATCTATGACTCTATAACCTCCCCTTCCTCCACCAGAATCATCCACTTCAGGAAGCTCTTAAGCCTAGACTCTGAGCTCTTTAGGCTAGCCATCGGAAATATTGACTGGTCCTACCTCTATGAAGCCTCTGATGTAAACTTAGCAACCACCTTCTTCACCTCTGACTTTACTAAACTTCAGGACTTTTTTGCTCCTCACACTAAAAGAAAAGTGCCTGCCCCATTACCAAATGGTTAGACCATAGACTACTAAGCATGATTATAGATTGTGACAAAAAGTGGCACAATTTAAAGGTTTGGATAGCATACAGAACCCCACAGAACACATGTAAGAGCTCCGTCAGGCAAAACAAAAGTGCACACTGCAAAAAACTTCTAAACTCTTCTGCCAATAACACTAGGCTTTTCTGGGAACACACTAGGAACATGTTAGGACAGCTAGGAGATCACTCCTTCCCTGACATGCTTCTTAATGATGTAAGCTGCAACAATAATAACACCATTGCTGATGCTTTCAGCCTCCATTTCTCTGATCTCTCGTCCTACACCACGACCTTCCCTAATAAGCCCACCTTCTCATTCACTAGTAATACCCTCCCAACAACCCCAGAATGTACAGGGTGACCTGCTTTTTACTTCAGGCATATTAGCACCATGGAGATCCATAGTTTACTTGTGCAGAGTCCCGCTTCCAAATCAGCAGGACTTAATAGAGTTGAGCCCAAACTTCTAAAGACTGCAGGTTAAGGAATTAGCCTCTCCTGTCACCAGGTTAATTAACTTATCCCCAGTGACTGACACCATACCAGACCTATGGAAAACCTCCCATGCTGTACTCAACTTCAAAAAAGGGGTCCCCAAATTATTACAGAATTATAGGCCAATTGCCTTTCACCCTGCCCTAAATTAAATTCTTGAAAAGGTGATGGCCTCACAACTTGTGCAATACCTCCCCACTTATGACCTCCTATCCCCGCAGCAACATGGTTTTCAGAAAGGTCACAGTATCTCCACTGCCCTCCTCACTTTTATGAATGACACTGCCCTAGTCATGAACTCTGGTGATCTTTCAGGTGCTGTCTTCATCGAGCTGACGAGGGCATTTGATCTTGTGGATCACTCCCTTCTTACCAGTAAGCTATCAAACCTTGGTATCTCACAAACTGCCTTCCCCCGGATCCATAATTATCTAATAGATCACAGACAGTAATGTACAACTCATCCCTCTCTGACCCTGCTCCGACAATTGTAGGAGTCCCATACGGCTCCATTCTTGGGCCTCCTCCGTTCACCTTCCATATAAATGATATAGGGCATTGCCTGCCCCGTTGCTCTGCTATCCTGTATGTTAATGACCTAGTGCTTTATACACACTCCAATAGTACTGGCCAAATAAACCATAACTTAACAACTGACCAACAGTCTGTTCACCCGTGGCTGTTAACAAACAAGCTAATTCTGAATACATCCAAAATACAGTCCATGCTGTTTGGTACACCTGCCAGACTAAGAGTCTGCTCATCCACTCTAATTCTTAGCTTATCAAGATGGTACCTCAGTCTCCACTTTTACCTACCTTGGAGTCACTCTCGACCCCTCACTGGACTACTCTTTCCATGTCTCTAACACATGCTAATTGGTAAGCCTCATGCTGGCCATCTTCTATAAAGTGGGATATAACCTCACATCACAAACTTGCCATGCCGCTCATGGAATGCTCCTTCCTAAGCTCCCATACGGTGCTTCTGTTTTCCTGTTCTCCTCTAAGACTACTCTCCTAGAGTGGGACATTGCATACAACAATATTTGTTGCTTCGCATCAGCACTCCTGCCCCCAGCTCACTCATCACTATATGTTATATGACACGCTAGGCTGGCTACCCCCCCATCCTCCCTTAGAGAATATAGCTTTGGCACTGTTATTTTTAACATCCTAAACACCAGGCTGCCCAAATCCCTTGCCACACTACTTACACCTATGAATAGTACTTACCCCTCAAGATTCTGTGAAAATGCACATTTGTCTATCCCCAAGATTAGGACCCGTATTAGGAGATTGTCATTTTGCCAATGCAGCCTCTAACCTTTGGAACTCCATCCCACTTGATGTACACCGCTGTCCCTCTGCACCTAGTTTTTGACTCAAATACCATGAATATCTCTTCAGCTTGGCTCAATGTCCTTGAACCTGTAATATCTCTGTAATGTACTTATCATATGATGTTTACATTGTACTGAAAAGGTTTTTGTGTGATGTATGTTGTCAGGTTACCCACAGGTAATATCGTTCCTTTTATCCACATAAGATAATGTATATATATTTTTTTCCCCTGGCCACCAGTCTGCTTACCTCACACTTCCAGGCATCCTCCTGATGTTTCCAGCCGCTGTCCCAAGGACCCCTCGGCTCCATATTCGGCCCGCGCAAACCCCATGGCTTGCCCCCTCAGTGGGGAGGTGGAGAGCTCCCCTTGTACTCTCACACCCAGACAGGATCCAGTAGAGCTGCGCACCCTGGGCACCGAGCAAGTCCCCCTTGGATATGGCCATCAAACCGCTGCGACTGGTGCCCACATTTTTCCATTTTCTTCCCCCTGTGGACATCTGTGACGTGCAGTGACATCAAGGAACAGGAGCACACACGCTACCGCACATGCCCCTTCCCAGCATCAGTCACAGCACATCCTCCCAAGTCTGCCTATAGTCTGCTGTCGCTCCCAGCCACCACTAGAGGTCACTAGGCTACCGAGGCATTCCACCCCCTCACTGAGGAAGGAGAGCAGTCCTACAGACACTCAATCCTTCTCCTCCCCTGCTGACCCCCAATGACCCAGGCTCGTTCCCAAACCTGGGTCACCGGCGTGGTGCGAGGTGTGGCTTCCTGCGCCTCAACCCTCAGCACCACCGGACTGGCGACTCAGATAATGTGTATTTTCTCTGTTGTGACTGTTTATTATTGTACTCTTACCCTGTACAGCAGTTTCCTGAGTAACTCTCCTGGGCCATGCCTGAAAATAGGAAATGTTTGCCTAGCGCACCAACCCGGTTAACAAAAACTAAATCAATAAACATAGGATATGGGTATTGTAAGATTAGAAATGGCCTATATAATAATTTTGTGGTATTTCATTCTTTTTCCCTGAATGACTCTTTACCCAGTCCTAAAAGCTCATACTCATATTCAGTAAGAATGTTAAATATCAATGTAACTGTTTTTAGATATTGCTTTTATATTTAATGTCTTTTGTTTATTGCTAAATCTCAGGCATGACTAAAAAAGGGCTGTGCCCAATACACTTCCTGGTAAAAAAAAAAAAAAAAAAAAATTAAATCAGTATCTATTTCCAACTCTAGTAAAAGACGTAAGTTGTATTACACATCAGCACAGTCTCCTATGTTTTTTTACTTCATAAATGTTATCTACCTTCTCTATTCAAGTTCTCTAAAATAATTTACTTATATTCTATTGGATATAATGAAATTCACATGTTAATGGCACCATGTCTTCTGAGACAAAATATGGCTTTCTACTTTCCAAAATATTGTATCGTATCTTTTCAAATAGATTCTTATTAGTAATGCATATGTAAAAAAAAAAATATTTTTCTTGACTTTAAGATTTTTATTATTTTGATTAGTTACCTTCACTCAAAAGCTTCTACTTTCTGCTTCATGTTTTATGATTTATTTTGGTGCAGTCTGCTTTCTTCCTGGGCATAAGAAATATTTTCTTTATTAGTGCCTGCTAAGCTACCTGGTTTCCTGGGTTTAAACATAAATGTTATATTATAAGAAACATGCCTATTGTTAGTGCCCAACAGTGTACTCACCATTGAGACAGACGGCATTTCACCAGGTAGCATGGTTCTCCCTAAGCACACTGTCTTCTGAAACTCTCTCCTTTTATATCTGAAGGGGGAGGGCTTTTCCAAGGGAACACCAATGACTGATCACACCCTCCTACTGTCAGTCAGGGCAGCCTGATGGTGCGGTCCTCACCCATGGTCACACCCACCAGGCCATTGCTTAGCAATGGTTTGGCGTCAGCACCTGAAGTGATTTAGCTGGGCGAAAGCCCTTTCACAGCTAAGGGGTTATGTTACTCACCCTCCTGTCTGTAGTCTGTTTATTGTCAGGGATTATAGCAGACAGCTTCTTCACACAAAGTGTAATTTGTCTTACCTGGTTTAATTTATAAGCTGCACTTCTTAGCATGCTTGTTTAATTTTGTTTAAAAAAAAACTCTTAACTTATTTTGATGTTTACATTACTTTTTTCTCATCTGGTAATCACATAATAGTTACACCTGATCCCTGTTCGACCTTCTTTAGTCATTGTTCCAGTAGTTGCTATAGTTATTCAATATTGAAAAATCAAGCCATGCTAGATAATGAATATTTTATTTTATTTGCTTATTTATTTCAACTGCAGATTAATACCTTTGAGCCATCAAGGCTCTTTTACAAAGGTTCCATGTCAGGTAGATGACAGACAAGAATTACAAAGGTTCCATTACAATAGGACAAGAGACAAAATTACTGAGGTAGTTAGATGAACATTGCAGGAAGACAGAATATTGACAGGCTGTAAAAAGCAGGTGAGCAGGCGATTACGTTGACTATATTGTAGCAGGCACTAGAAGTGCATTTTGACGTATGAATCACTATATTGTTGAGGCCACAAAAAGGCACCAAGGGATCAAGCCGAAGTTAAGGAAGAGTAGTCTGAGGGGGCTTTGTCATAAGTAGAAAAGATGGGGGGAGGGGGAGCAGGAGTGGGGGGACAACCACCCAGGGGCTTTGTCAGGAGGGGGTCAGAGCGCAGGAGAAGTAGAGGGGGGATGGGGGAATAACTCACGGTGGTGATAGCTGCCTGCATTTAGTAATATGCTTACTGGGAACATTGGGGCCTTACTGCTTTCTACCAATGTATAGACAGAACAGGCTGTCTTACTTTCGCCACTCTACAGGAACACTTTTTCTCTCCATACAGAGGATTTTGTTAGGTATTTACAAATTCGTAACTTTATCAATACAACAGAAAACATACAAAAAATAGGGAGGGAATTAATGCCCCTAGAAGCCTATTGGTATGATGTTATCAGGATATGAGACAAGCTTACTGTAGGTATATCTTGATTTTATACAGAACTCTGTCCTCTACTACTTTACCTCCATTGGAGGAGCTTTGGGGAAGATGGGAAAGAGAGAGTGGTATGGTAATCCCAGCTGCAGACTGGTCACGTAGGGTTAGAAGGGAATGGCAGGTTACATCCTCTCCATTGTGGAGTGAATACAACTGTAAAATACTGACTTGCTTTTTCAGGACCCCCACAATCACAAACCACTTTAACCTGCAGGCTACAGAAGTGTGTTGGTGGCTCACACACTACCACATGTTTGGGGGTTGTCCTAAATTGGATGTATTTTAGTGCCAAATTCATGGAGCCATACAGCAGATAACTGGTCTCTCTCTCTCTCTCTCTCTTTCTCTCTCCTTTACCTTCACAAATTCAGTTCTAGGTCTTCCAACCCTGTCTTCTAAGAAAAAGAAGGTGATAACATTGGATCAGATCCTACAGGTATCTGCCCTGAAATGTATCACAGCCAAATGGCTGTCGCCTGAACCCCCTTCCATGACCCAGTGGACCTCCAGGGTTGAGGAGCTAGAATGAATGCAAAGAATCACATATTTACTCAGATTAGAACAGGAGAAGTTTTTAGATATATGGCTCCCATGGCACGCCAGTTCAGGGAATCAAATAGGAGAGGAAGACATGGGGGGGGTAGTGGAGAGGAAGAAGAGACATGAAATGATCCTTGACTTTAAGTCAGCAGGAAGTAAGGATCTATTGAAACATCTACAATTAGGTCTTAACATTTGTGTGTGGGGAGGGAGAGAAAGGGGAGATGTGCTGTTTATTTACTCAAGTTTGTATATTTTTCTCTTATTTTTTTGTTGATTTTTCTCTTGATCAAATTGCTGAATCTACCAAGACACTGCAGAGAACTGTAACCACCTTTTAAAAGTCATGGACTTTGAGCAGTGCAACAAAAAACTGTCTGAAACAGATTATTATGCCAATCAGAAATGTTGAATATTGATAATCAAAAGTTGGCAATTTGAGAACACATGCATGGAAACTCAACAATGTATGAAATGGCATATTTCTTATGTTCGCAAACATAAATAAAAGCTTACTGAGTTAAAAAAAGAGGAAAATCAAGCCACCAGTTGAGAGTCAGCTGTGGCATGATCTACAAGTGTTTTGCTAGAAGTGCCTGAGGTCAATGGATTGAGACTCATTCTGTGCAAATTTATGTCCCTTTTTTTTTAATGCCGTCTTTTTGGCCCTTGGCCAATGGCCATGGGGAATCCTACCCCTGTATCGGCTAGGTCCCTTTTGATGACATCTTGTCATCACATAATCATATACACCAAATCCCTGGCAGACAACTCACAAGTTGCTGTTCTATTTGTAGCTATAGTATTTCAAAAATTAAGAACCAACTCATTACGTGCAAGTCAGCTGTGGCTCGATCTGCAGGTGTTTTGCTAGAAGGGCCTGAGGTCCATGGATCCAGACCCACTCTGTGGAATTCACGAGGCTGGATTTTCGAAGGGTGACACAGGGATTGTGTCAAGCCCTGCATCACAACACTTTGAACCTGTCAGTGCACCAAAGGGTTTTGCTGCAACTGCATCCGATTTTAGAAATTCGGATGTAGTTGTGACAGTTTACCTGATTTACAGCAGCTTGCATGCACTACAAAAAGGGTCCCTGGGACTGATGCAAGCCAGACCACAAAAAGCTGGTCTAACTTGCGACAATTGCCACATGAGATGGAAAATCCTATTAGACTGCCACAAGCCCAGTGCACCATATATTTGGTGCATCCAGGGCTTGAGAAAATCTGGCCACTTTCAAAATCTGGCCCATTATCTCTTTTCTCAACCTACTTCTGGTTACTTGGATCATAAACATTATGAATTGTTAATTTATTGTAGCTATAAGGTCACTCCATATGTTACCAATCGGTGTAGTTCTACAGTAATTTTTTTCAGCATAAAGATAATCAATGTTATCTATGAGAATGCTGTAGCTCAGTCTGTTAATGCTTTATATGACTGGTCCCAGGATGTGACTTCAAGGCCCATATATTCTGTTTCACACTTTGTCCAGAGAGCAGTGTAATTAATATTCTTTACAGTACTTAACCCTGTGGGTTTTCAGACTGGATCAGTGCCTCAGCTGGAACTCACAATTGTAATGATGCTGTTACAGCACTTGAACATATTACATATAACAGTCTGCTTTCATTCCTATGTGTAGGAAAACTCAGGGAGTGGCTTCTGGTTGACAGCATCCAAGGAGTTATAGAGGCTACATTGGGCTTACAGTCTACTAACGCACTATCCAGTTCATTTTCATAAAGAGTGTTCAGAGTATAAATCCAATATACTTCCCCTGCATTCTCGTTTTTTTGCTCCATTCCCCCTTCATGGAGGTTCTAGTACCCTCTCTATTACTCGAAATCTTAGACTAGTTACAGAAGGATTGGCAACTTGGAAATACGTGGCTGCTCGTGAGCATTCCAACTGAGGTCTTACTGCACTTCTGTGTTCACTAATACACAACTTCAGAGGCCTTCTTCTGCCCCCATAATACTTGCAACATGGGCATGTTAGGACTTAAATCATGTGGCCTGATTCACATGTTAGGTGTGTTTTAATGGGTATGTGTAATTACCACTTGGGTGCGCTTTTTTTTTCCTTGTCGTATCACTACAGTGAGCACATCTGCCACAGGGTGCCATCCCTGCTGACAGTGGTTCACATGGTAGCTGTGTTCCTGTTGTTTCTGTGCCCAGAAATTCACTATGTCCATGGTTTTCTTTCAGTGTTGCTACCTTTTGGGATGCTAAAGTTTCCTGCCACAAGATAAAGTAAAAATGTTGATGTAAATCCCTTGTTGTCTAGCGAGCTCTCCTCTTTACCCGATCACCCTTGAGTTTGAAGCAAAAATGTTTAGAAACATCACTGATAGTCTAGGGGATCCCCTTCCCTGATTGAGTGACATTTGCCCACCTATTGAGGACCCCTGTCCCACACTCCCTCACCTCAGTCACCACTTACAATTATGTCTACAATTAATGGGCAATCGGCACAACCCTCCGTTCACCACTTTAGCTTACCGCAGTCGGACAGTCACAGAGAGCAGCCTCAAGTAGTTCTTGCAACTATGCAAAGTTTCTGCCCATCAGTCAGGCTGAACACTGTCATCATCAGCCTGCTCCTCATTGGGCTGACACTGGTGAGCCTCCTGTAGCCTGAACTGCATTGGATGTTATGGTTCACACCTTTGCAGGCGTTACTCTCCTGAGTACCTAGAGCATGTTAACTTTGTACCTCTGCAGTGCAAGCAACATAATCAAAGTACCAGTGGTACTAAAGATGCCAAATATGGTTTGCAAGGTGTGAAATAATTATGTATAAAAAATACAATACACTATGTGCTTGCCTGGATTCAGGCGACTGATCCTTTGCCTACTAAGCAAACACACATTCAGTGTGCCACTGAGTTGCAGGTAAGTGAGTTGCAGTTCCTATCATATAGAGGTGATGTCTTCTATAAGAAATGTGCATACCAACCTGATTGGATCTTGTTAAGATGCAATGGTCAATGATGTAACAACTGCTGACATTTTTCCTGCTCAATAAAACTGAGTTAAAAAAAAAAAGTGGTCACTGCAGCAGCAGTAAAGTATGAACAGTTCTCATTATAGTTTGAAAGCCCATGGAAAGCTCTCTTAAATGATGTATTCAGGCATGCTTGTTGCTGGCAGCAGTCCAGCCAGAATAATGATTAAGTCTGCTCTATATTGATACTACAGTGCCCCCATTTTACAGCTGTCTGATGTCATGCAGGATGAAGCCATGCCTAACTACAGTGTGGTAAGACACAGCTTCACCCTGCGTGACCTTACAAGGTTCCAAAATGGGGGCAATGCAGTAGCACTACAGGGCAGACCAATCTCTGAAAAGTTACTTTTAAAAAGTAATAAAGTAGAGTTACTCTCTAATATTTGTAATAAATTATAGTTACTTATTTCTTCAGTATACTGAGGAGTCCAAAAGAGAATGAAACAAGTATCTTTAATTTGCCATTCTCAGCCTCTACTGGATCATGTGCACAAGCCTGTTTAAAAGATGATGTGGTTCTGGTGAAGTCTTGTCAGTCTGACATGCACAAAACATTTGCATACTCATAATGCCTTGCCCTCGATATGAGGCTTGAGAGTATGTGTAATAGTAATGCATATTACTTTTTTATATCACTTTACATTTATTTTTATCTTCTGCTGATATAAATGTTGAGCTTTACTTATGGAAACACATTCTGTAGGACTGATGTTGGGTTACCAAAGGAATCCAAGCCACGGGTTTGTAATATTTCTTGCTAGTGCTGGTAAAACATGTGAGAATATGGTCGTAGACGGACAACTGATCCCACTTACAATAATAGTAACCAAAAACTTATAGGACAGTAACTAGTTACTTTAGGAAAAAAGTAATATAGTAACAGTTACTTGTAACTTTTTCTTGAAAGTAATCTATTGCTGTTACTAGTTACTAAAAAAGTAATATGATTACTATAATTAGTTACAAGTAACTCTTTACTCCCCAGCCCTGGGGCAGATTTGGTCATCAATACCTCTGGACTACTACCAGCTACAGATAAGCTCAATGCCTCATTTAAAAGAACATTTCATGAACTTTTGAACTATGAAGGCCACGATTCACAAATTTTCTCTTTTAGCATACAGCAAAGAAAAAAATATTCTATGTTGGTCTTAAAGTGGGAGACTCACCTTTCCTTGCTCATAGTTGCCATTACTCCATAGAACTATGGCAAAGAACATCAAGACTGGACGGAGAAAGGCTGACTGTAAAGTCCCGAATTTCAAAATGTTCAGAGTTTGCCTTGTATAGAAACAGAAAATGTGAAGTTAATATCATGGGGGAAATCACAAGAAACATTTGATTTACCATCAGTATGCTTACCAACAGTTAAAAACCTAAAAGGAAAGGTCATGGAGGGTTGTCTAAAAACTGTAACATGTTTAAAATCAATTTTACTTAGTTGGACAGAAAGTTAAGTCAGCAGGAATAGGTGGTTGGGTAACCTGCTGTCTCATGAAACCTAGGCAGGTTGTTGCTTTTCATTTGTAACATAGAAACATAGACTCTGTCGACAGGACAGGACTGGTAGGCCCATCTAGTCTGCCCCTTTTCCTTGCCTATTCCGATGTCGCTGACCCTATTTGGTCACTGGCAACCCTGACTTCTCCCTTTCCTCTACCCAATTTGCTCTTGTACCTATCACACACATGCTTGAAGCTCCCCACAGTCTTTTGCCCCACTACCTCATCTGGCAGGCTGTTCCAGTCATCCACCACTCCTTCCCTAAAGTATTTTCTCACATCTCTCCTACACTCCCTCCCCCTTAGCTTCATTGTATGCCCTGTGTTCTGGCACCTTCTTTTCTCTGAAAGAGACTGCCCACCTGCGCCTTGTTCACCCGTGAGGTACTTGTAGGTCTCAATAATGTCTCCTCTTGCTCTCCTCTCCACGAGTGAGTACATGTTGAGTTCCTGCAGCCTTTTCTTGTATGACTTTTCATGAAACCCTTGCACTATTTTGGTTGCCCTTCTCTGTACCACCTCCACCCTGTCAATGTCCTTGCAGAGGTGTGGTCTCTAGAACTGGACACAGTACTCCAGGTGAGGCCTCACCAGTGAACGATACAACAGCAGCACCACTTCCTTCCCCCTGCTAGAAATCCCCCTCCCAGTACACCCCCAGCATCCTACTAGCCTTTCCCACTGACTTGTCACACTGACCAGCTACCTCGAGGTCTTCAGATATGATGATCCTGAGGACTCTTTCTTGCTTGGTGAGCGTAAGTACCTCTCCTCCATCTTATATGCAGCTCCTGGGTTTCTTGGTCCCAGGTGCATAACATTTTACTTTTTGGCATTGAAATCCAGCTGCTATATCCTAGACCACTCCTCTAGTTTCTCCAGATCCTCTTGCATTCTCTCCACCCCTTCCTGAGTGTCCACCCTGTCTCAGATTTTTGTATCACCCACAAAGAGACACACTTTCTCCTCCAGCTCCTCAGCAATGTCACTTATGAAGACACCGAAGAGGACCGGTCCCAGCACTGATCTCTGTGGCGCACCACTAATCACTCTCCCATCCCTGAGTGTCTGCTATTTACCACCACCCTCTGCCTCCTGTCCTTCAGCCAGTTAGATGCCCAGCTTACCACTTTCTCCCCCACTCCCAGGCTGCTTAGTTTCTTAAAGGGAAACATTCATGTACTGTGGCTGACACAGGTTGAAAGTCCATGAGAAGGTTCTTTCAAATGAGGTATAGGGCTCACCTGTAGCTGGAAGTGCTCCAGTGATAGAGAAGACCGAGTCTGCTCAATATTAATACTACATTGTAGGTATTTGTGGAATATTGTGATATCATCGAGGAGCAAGATATGCTTTACTCAATGTAGTTAGGCACATGTTCCTCTATGACATCACAATATTCTAAAAATGGCTGCAGTGTGATATTAATGTTGAACAGACTCAGTCATCTATATATCTGGCATGCGTCCGTTTACAGATGAGCCCAATACCTCATTTGAAAGAGCTGTTAATGGGCTTTCAAACTATCATAGCCACAGGGCATGAATTTGTCCCTTTAACTAGCCTTCTGTGCAGTGCAGTGTTAAACGCCTTACTGAAGTCCAAATAGGCCACATCTACTGCTCTCCATCGATCCTCCTCCCTAGTAACCCAGTCAATAAAATCTATGAGATTAGTTTGACATGACCTCCCCCCCCCCGTAAAACCATGCTGCCAGTGGTCCTGCAGCCCATTAGCCTCCAGGTACTCCATGAGCTTCAGTAGCATCTCCATTAATTTCCCCACCACTGAGAATGACGGGCTTGTAGTTGCTAGTCTCCTTCCTGCTGCCACTTTTGTGAAGAGGGACCACATCAGCCCTCATCCAGGCATCAGGAGCAACCTCTGTCTCTAATGAGGTGCTGAGCAGTGTTGCCAGAGGGACAGCTAACAGCGTGCTCAGTTCTTTCAGGACACTTGGGTGACTCCCATCCTGCCCCATCACCTCACTCGTTCTCCTTTATGGCTTCAAACCCTTTCTGAACTCTGTGAAAACCAAGCAGAAGTAATCATTTAAAATGTCAACTTTCTCTTTATATTCCTCTGCATAATCTTCCGCTGCCCTCCCAATTCTCACTATTTCCCCCATGTCTGCCTGTTTTTATTCACGTTCCCCGAAGGTCTTGTCCTCTTTTTTGACTTTCATATCTATCCTCTCTTCTGTCTGTGCTTTAGCTACCTTACCCTCCTTCCTACTTCTCTTTGGTTTTACCAGATATACCACCCTGGCTGCTTCTGTCAGGGTCTCTTTGTCCTTCCTAAATACTGTTTTCTTCTCCTTCACTGCTTTTTTCACCTCCTTAGAGAATAGCGGTCTCTTCCTATTCCTTCCCTTGCTCACTCCTTCATGCAGCATGCCGTTGCCTTGGCTATTCCCTCCTTAATCTTTCTCCATTGAATCTTCTCTCTCTCCCAATGCCCACCAAGGTATTTACTGAGGCAGTTTCCCATTTCTTTAAAATGTGCCTTCCTGAAGGCTTGGCTTTTAGCAGTTTATATAATTATAATCATATTATTTCTTATGAAAAGGCATTGTTTCTGCAACCGAACAGCAGTTAAATGAGCACTTAAAGAGACACACACTTCCTATACACTGATAGGTGGATTTCTGACCTTTTTTGTCATGTATTTTACCTCCTGTACCTCCCTGTTGGACCCCTTTTGTCAGTGACCACAAGCATAGTCATACATCTCTGGGACTTACCCCAACTACTTACCTACCATGTTGGCTGAGTGGATGCCTTCAATAGGTGGTGTGGTGCCTGTAAGATCACAGCGTCATCTGCCAACAAAGTTCCTTTTCCTCATGTTCCTGCCCTGAGTCTGAACTGGTGGCATGCAATGGTGTGCACCAACAACATTAAGAGACTGCATACTGCAACGTATGCCTCCAGCTTAAGATCCTGGCAACTGCTGCTGTGCCATCCAGCCTCTGCTAGGTGGCAGCCGAGCAATGTTATGAGTGTGTCACCCTCCTCGAAGGAGGAGAGCAGTGTCTGGATGTTTAATCCTCCTTCCTCTGGCTGGCCCCCAAGCAGTCTAGGCCCATTCCTGAACACAGATTGCCGGTGTGACGTAGGGTGCCTTAGTCCACCTCGCCTCTACGTTGGTGATTTCTAACCTTTTGAACTATACAGTAACTGCGAATCACGTTTCCTAACACAACATTTTAAACTTACTAACATAATAGCATAAAATAGTAAATTATGGTGGAAAGGGACTGTAGTCCCATCATGTTCTCCCCTCCCGGCTTCATATGGTGGGATGAAAAAAAGCATTCAGTGCAAACTTGTACTAATTCATAAGGCTTCCCTTCGTATTCCACAGTGTTGGGAACTCGTTGATTCCTCTAGTAAGCAGAAATTTGTCCAGGCTTACCTTGAAGACTTGTGGGGCTCGATTTTAGAAGGGCCATGGATCGACACAAGGGACTTGTGTCAGAGATTCAGATGCAAGGGGAGACTTGCAGCAGGCATAGCGGCATTTGCGATTTTGCAAATGAGCCAGTTACAAACTCTGATGCAAGTCCCTTGTGCTGAATGCAGGAAGTTAGACCAGCTCCCCTCTCATCTACTTTTATGCCATTGGAGGAGCCATTTTACAAGGCTTGCACCAAAGCTTTGGGGCAAGCTGCTGTAAAGTGTGACAAGTGTCGTAACTGTGCCAACCCTTCAAAAATTGGGCTGCGTTTCATCCAAGGGGTTTGGCGCATTTGAGCCCAACACTACAGTTGATGCAGGGCTTGATACAAGCCCTGCATCAACTTTCTAAAATCAGGCCCCACAGTGTTTTCATATCCACCGTCTCTGCTGCGATGCTGTTCTATAGGGTCACCACACTCTGTGAGAAAAAGTGCCCTAATGTTACCCCTAATTTTACCACTCAGAGCTTCAGGGCCTGTCCTCATGTCTTGCTGAAGGACACCAGATAAAACGTCTCCATATGTTCACTTTTATCAGTGTGGTTGAGTACACAGAAGACTAACATCCTGTCCCTTCTCAACTTCCAGGAAGAATGTGTTAAAGGCCTCTAGCTTCTCCTCATTGCTTCTCTCCCCTACACACCTGATCATTTTGGTGGGCCTGCTTTGCACCTTCTTGATGGCTACAATTTTTATTTTTGTATTCAGGAGCCCAGAACTGCACAGAGCACTCTAGGTGGGGCCTGACCAGGGCCATGTGAAGTGGCAGGATCACTTTATCTGCTCTGCTGCTCATCCCCCACTTGTGATGTGCCTCAGCATTCTGCTAACCCCCTTGACAGCTGTCACACATTACTTGTCACTCTCTAGTCCCCAGTGTATTATGTCCTCCAGGTCTATTTTCTCCTCTGCTTCAGCAAAAAGAGCCTCACACAGTGTGTTGGTCCGACCTCAGTTTTGCCTGTTGTGTTTATTACAGTGATGCTGGTGGAGTTCTTTGCTTTGGTTTTCACTCTGACATGTGGATGTAATAAGCAGGAATTTGTTTTGTTACCAACACCAGTGTCACCCTCAGCAGGTGCTGTGACGAGCAGACACTACAGGCTCCTAGGTGGGTGGATGGAGGCACCCAACAAGGAGAGGCAGGAGTCATATACAGAGGTCTGATGAAGTAAATACTTTTATTAGACAAATGGGGAAGATGACATGGTCACAGGGGATAATACTTATATCAGTAATGACAAGAAAACTAGCAGTACAATCACTATCTACACGGTTACTAAAACATGCATTTCTAACCCTTAGGTCTAAAAGGTGTACCTTGGTCTAAAACTTCTATATTTCTATATCGAACTGAGTGCTGTATAATGAGAACCTGGTTGACCACTAGAACTAGGAGCTCTTTAGATAGCTATTGAACACTTAATTGATACAATGGGTTCAAGAATTTAGTCTAGTTTGGAGTCCACATTTGGTGGCAGTAATTCATTCACACTGATTTCAGATGGAGGGGAAAAGAAGGTACAGTACTTGGACATGGTTCCATGTCATAATGCGATTGCCGAATTGCAATCGCTGTTAGGGCAAGTGTACAGTACATCGCCGAAAATTAAAACGGTGATATACACTCACGGCGGAAACAACGGCGCCAACACTGATCTCTATTTATGTGCAGGGCTGTGCCCCCCGCACCCCCCTAACTAAAGATTCTTAACTCTGGGGGGTGAATGTCGGGGTTGGGACTTGTGAAAAAATAAAATAAAAAAAGCAGTGAGAACAAAAAACACTCGTGCCTCCACAGACCCGAACCCTGCACCCTCCTAACCATAGCCAGCCACTCTCACACTAAAGATTTACCCTTTGTGCTTTTTACTACGGTGCCTGGCACTATTTATTGTACAGTCAAGGGACTGTGGAGGAAACCCTATACTGCCATTTCCTTGTTCATATGAATTTTTCCTATTCATGGTCATCTTCTTATTGTCACATTTAGCATATGATTTTTTTTTCTGCACTTGCCTCTCTTGCCCTACAGTGACATCCCCTCCAACCCCTCATCAAAACTAGTATCGACCTCATTGCCGCAAGAGTCAGAAGAACTGGAAGTGATGTCATCACCAGGTGGAATACAGCCTGGGCTATCCCACTCCCAGTCTCCACTATCGCCACCATTTTTATCAGCATTTGCTGTCTCAGCATCTGAGGTTATATTTGAGGAGGGTGCCTCCTTGTCCTCGCATGCTGCTTCAGTAGCTGGAAGTATCCTGGCACATGTGGCAAAACGTTTAGTACCTCTACGAGTAACTCCTGTCAGTTCTTTCTGAAATTCTAATATAATTTCATTGCTAACATGCTTTTATGGTTCAGGAGGGGATCTAGTGCCAGTCCTGGTGGTGATTATATTATTATTGTCGCTATGTTCTTCATTGGTGCTAGGATTCCTGTTGTCTACATCATGTTCAGTTATATGCGCAGCAGCACTGTGTTTCCTTTTAGTAGACTTAGTCTGGGAAATAAAAGACATAGTAGATACAGCCATGGCTTTCTCTATGCCACAGAGAGACATCACACACAGTGTAGCTATGACAGGGCTCAGGGCACCTAACAGGCTAACAGAAAGTGTAATACAGCCGAAATGGCTTTTGCTATACTGCAGAGAGAGACAGAGTAGCTATGTCACAAACAGGGCTCAGGGCACCTAACAGACACTGTGTAATACAGCTTAAATGGCTTTCGCTATACTGCAAAGACACACAGAGTAACTACGTCCCAGATAGGCTTGGGTCACCTAACAGACACTGTGTAATACAGCCTGAATGGCTTTTACTATACTGCAGAGGCACACAGAGTAGCTATGTCACAGACAGGGCTCAGGGCACCTAACAGACAGTATTTAATACAGCCTAAATGGCCTTCACTATACTGCAGAGACACAGAGTGTACATCACAGACAGAGCTCTGGGCACCTAACAACAGATAGTGTGTATACAGCCTAAATGGCCTTTACTACATGGCAGAGGCAAACAGAGTATCTATGTTACAGATAGGGCTCAGGACATCTAACAGACAGTGTGTAAAACAGCCTAAATGGCTTTCACTATACTGCAGAGACAGAGTAGCTATGTCACAGACAGGGCACCTAACAGACAATGTGTAATACAGCCTAAATGGCTTTCACAGCTGCTGCAAGCAACGAGTGCCTCCCCCCCTTTCTACTTCTCTCCCGAGCACCACAATAGATCCCCCAATTATTCCCCCTACAGTCACCAGCCCTTGTTCCTTTGTGGACTAAATTTTTGCTTGTTGTTTTTTTTTTTTTTAAAGTTTAAAACTTTTTTTTGGTTTTTTCACTGTGGCTGCAGAGCAAGTGCTGATTTCTCCCTCTCCCAAGAAACTCTCCCTCTAGCTGTATGCTCACACAGCAGACACAGAGCATAGAGCACAGACACCAGCACTGACCAATCAGATTGTCAGGCTGCTGTCATGTGCTCCTCTCAGCTTTCAGGACCCCACAGGCTGCCTGTAATGCCAGTTTAAAATGTAAATTACCCATTACCCATGTCAATAGTACCTGACCCATTAAGCACACTGTCATGTCATGTAGGGTAGTATATTACCTGAACTGCCCTACGAGGCAAACAAATGCCGATACCTGACCTACCCGCCTCAGCTACCCGACGAGTAACCCATCCCTAGTCAAAATTTTGAAAATTACCAGTTACGAGTGTGTATTGAAAAATTGCAATGTAGACTCATAATATTGTTATTTTCTCATATTGTTACCCAAAATGTTAAACATAGCCTTACTATGGCCTACATAGCCTGTTTTTGAGCTCCCCTCATGAACAAGCATGGAGAAAATGTTCAAATCCTGCCCAAAAGGTGATTTTGTGCCACAAGTGCAAAAATACATTTTGGCCAGGATTTGAAAAATGACAGCTTTCACATTTATGCGGTGCTGTGAAGAAATTGCTGTGTTGAAAATTAAGGGTCAACATATTGAAAATTATCTAAGTTATGAGCCTACATTCATAAAATTCAATGCAGGTTCATAATGTTGCTGTTTTTTAATAGTTTTACCCCAAATGTTCAACATTGCCTTCTCATGACCTCACCTCATGAACAAGGGTGGAGAAAACGTTCAACTCCTGCCTGAAAGGTGATTTCTCGCAGTGACTGTGAAATCACCTTTTGGGACAGATTCGACTAGTTTCACTGCCATTGTTCATGGGGAGGGGTCGCCAAAAAGGTATGTTGAAAATTTGGGGTTAAAATATTAAAAAATGACTGAGTTATGCCACTAAGTTCAAAAGCCCATTATCATACATTGAACCGCATACCTGATTTCCTCAGTTTGCAGTTCAGCATTGAAGGGTGAAGATGTGTCTGAGGTCTAGAGAGAATTATGGCATTAGACCCCCAGTGGGAAAGTAAGGGCTTGGGGGTGATGGGTGCTGAGTGGGAGGGTCAGGTGGGGGGACAGTAATGGGAGCAACAGACATTAATGGACGTTTTCTTTTTCACAGAGTTTATTTAAAAAAAAAAACTGTGAGGCATGGTTTTCTTTATTTCAGGTGGCAACACTGTGGGATTGGGCACTGCTAGTGTCAGTGTTATGTTTGGCAGCACCGGCAGTAGGCTCTCTGGTGCTGCAGAAGTAAAATGAGCAGGGTGGAAGGTATACTAATATGGGGTGGGCTTGGGGGGACAGTTAGGGTGGCGGCAGCTGCAGACATCTTTGGATATTTTCCTCTTTTGCAGTTTATAACGGTTTTGAGCAGGCTGATCATGACAGGTCAGCAGTGCTTGAGGGGCTGCATTATGTAGAGCAAAGAAAAGAGCCGACCTATGATTGGGTTAATTCTGTCCTTTAAACTACACAAAGTTTCCACCCAGCAAGCCAAAACTAGGGTAACCACCTTTTAAGAAGCCCAAAGTGGGACATTTCCTCTTGAAACAAGATTTTTCACAGTACAAGATATGACCTTGACCAATGCAACAGACTTGTTTTCTCAAAATAATCAGAATTGAGACTAGGGGCCAGATATTCAAAACTTTGCACCGGGCAAAAACCGTTTACGCAAGTTTAGCACGGGATTAGAGCGGGTCTGCTATATTCAAAAGGCCAAATAGCACGGGCAAACTGCATTAGCACCGGGCAAAGCTATAATGTATGAAAAAGGCAAACTGACATGAATACAGGTGCAATGCTGTATTCAGCGACTAGTGCCGCGCTAAGTGGTTTTGCGCAACTTAGCGTGACACTTAGCGTGGTGCAAATTATTGCCCAGGAAAAGCTTGTCTTAACCCTGGGCAATCAGCTTTGCATGACACTTTGGCTTTGCGTGGTGTTTGCATGGGTTTAGCGCAGGTTTTGCGCGACCCTAACAAATAAATATGACACATAGATAAAGCTAAACATAGAGCAAGCATGCTGCTAACCGATGGCATCACAATGATGCCATCATCTGCCACCAGTCCCAGCTATGCCAGGCAGTAAGTGGTGACCCTGCCGCCAGTGGACAGCATGACAGTGTGGGCATACAGCACACACCTGCGGACCACACATCTGTGGAAATGAACAGATACCAGCACACACATGTAGCACTGTGGGCATGGAGGATGTTGAGGGGAGCGTGTATGGGTGGCGAGGCTGTGCCACAGACCAGGTATGGCCACAAGGCTGGGACACATCATGCAGTGCACATGGGCCAGTATTGGGAATACCCCAATACTAGTGTGTCTTTCGGATAATATATGGCCCCCCCGGCCACATACTGCACAGCTGTACAACTGCCACAGCACACAAAGCCAGAAATGTACATGTCACTGTGAGCATCCCATGCCACAGGTACAGCATCTGTGGGTCACACAACAGTGTAACAGTAATGTCCACTGTCAGTAAACACCTGCAGGTTGGGCCTGTCACTGTGTACAGTGCAGTCATCATCACTGCCCTACACACCATAGGCAGTGCTGTGTCCCTAACACTACTGGCCCCCTTGCTACTGTAGTGTCTGCTGTGCACTGTAGCATGCCCTACAGTGTGACAGTTGCATGCAGCCCCACCACCACCTGTGCCTATGCTGTCTTGTCCCCTGGGGTACAATATGCTATGCTATGCTGTACTGTTTACATGTAGCCTGCAGCTATCATCGTGCACTGCCAGACTGACCTACAGGTGGATCTGCGGTTGGACCTGGTCAGCCCCTGTACTTCCAGACTGACCTAGAGGTGGCTCTGTGGGACCCTGCAGTAACGCTGGGCAAACTGCATGCAAATCAGGGTATAATGAGATACTAATCTGGTTGTTTACCCAGAGACTATCTAAGTAGGCTCATTTGCATGGCACTTTTGAATATGGCACATTTTAGCTCCGGGCAAACGTGTTTGCACCGGGCTAACTGCTTAGCTCCGCGCATTAGCGCGGCGCTAACGGTATGGGGAATAATATACAGTTTTGATCACTGTTCTTTCACATCTGCTGCTTCCTGCAGCTGTACTGAGTCCATGCATTTGCTGGCACACACATTGGCCATGTAGTTCGTCTGTACCTGCCCTCACGTTGCTGTGCACTGTGTTGTTGTTGTGGGTTGCACTTCCTGGTTGCTTTATTCAGTGCTGTCTTATTCCTGGGCTATTTTTGCCCTGCACTCCCAGACCAGTTTGCCCAGCTTCCTTAGACTGCAATTTTCAGCAAGATTAGCACCGGGCTATTTCCATTTCAATACAGCTTGCTCTGTGCTCCGGGCTAAGTTTGCCCACTGGACAGTGCTAATTTAGCCCCTGGGCAAAGTTTTGAATATCTGGCCCTAGGTGTTGTAGTTTTTTAGTTGTTTCTGTTGTTTCTTGTCATTTTAAGATATTTGAGTTAAGGTATTATAGTTTTCTACAACATTTACAGGAAGTTAGAAAATATTTTTTCTGCTATAAGAAGTCAGGACATGTAGTATTTTTCATGTTTTTTTGCAGGACACAGCTGCCCAAATCAGGACTGTCCTGCAAAAATCAGGACAGGTGGTAACCCTAGCCAAAACACTGTCATGACCAGCCAGGCTGATGATTGGTGTGTCACTGATGAGCCCCTTACAGACCACTCTGCATTGGACTGACAGTATCACACCCATCGAAAGCCACTCTAGTAGCCAGATGTTTGCTGTGTGTACACACACGATGATCATAAAAATGGGCAGGGAAACTCTTAGCTGCTGACTGACTAAGGCAGGCTGACACCCATACATTTACCCCAGCCTAATGCCTAGTAAACAAATAGTACAAGTGGGATTTGACATGTATAAGTAATATAGCAATATAGGCCACAGTCTGAGTTCTGTTAGCACAGTGTTCTCACTATTACTTGTGCAAGGGATAATACATGATGGGGGTACAGTTATAAGGGAATAATGCACACCTCGGGTGGTTACTAGGCATGAGACGTACCCAACTGCTGCAACCTCCTGGAAAGTGCATTATTCCTTATGACCGCACACCCTGCAGTGCAACACCCCACTTATACAACAAATTTTTATGGGACAAAAAAATAGGCAGCTCATATGAAGTGTGCAGTTGTCAGAAAAATAGTTAATAGTCATGTGATGTGTTTTAACCAGTGAGGTTACTAGATTTTCACAACACATTTTATATATGACATATGAATGTACTGAGAAAGATCAATAAAGAAGCATAAATTATGAAACACTGACTGTCAGGTAATGTGAAAATAAACAGGTGCGGTACAAAGTGAAACTCAGTGCAATACCCGTTTATTTGCCCTCACATATCTGTTGCACTTACTTTTCCATCACTATTGAATGCATGTACAGATAGTATACCATCAGAACATCGACACAACAACAGCGAACCCCCCTGCAGCAAAACCTTGATGGTGACGGACTTCGCGGCGACAGTTCTCCATGACGGACATTGTGTCAACAGGGGGGTAGGCACCTAACTCCACTGTCTGTGCGACGTGGAGTTAGATATTTAAAGTAGGGGGTTGCAGCCTCCTCCTGCATGGGGGAGTTCAGGGGGTACAGCCCTCCCCCTGCATTGATGCGCTGAAGTGTGGCGGTCGGTGGCAGCATGTTGCAGGTCATTGTAAGGACACGTCAGTGTCGGCGACGTTGGTGGGATCGCATTGCTGTAAGGGATGTCAGCAACTTTCTGTCACTGCGGCTTGGTGGAACCTGCACAGATAACCATCATACTGCTGTATCCATCAAAATCCTTGGATATCCTAGCTGCCGTAGCATGGGGATCCAAGTCTGCAAGATGAACTTTGCTTGCCCATATGGTTGTGAAGTGAGATATGTCTGGGCCATATGGTGACCCCTTGCCTATTTAAGATTATAAAACAGGCAAGAAAAATCCTGCAACCTGATTGTCTAAGAGAGCCCAGGACCCATGCTCTTATGGACAGACAACCATGGGGTCATGAACCTTCCTGATAACCCAGAGGCAGTGCCTCCTATAGCACATAGCAATATCTTACAGGAATTTTGTAAAAATAAATTTGTGGCAGCCATGTTTGCTGGGTTAAGTGCTAAGCTGCCATATGTGTAAAAATGTTTTGGACACAACTATTAACCAACCAAAGCCCCACAATCATCAAAACCCTGCATGTAACACAGAACTCTTTACAAATAGCATCTCTAACCTTATATCTTTGCTTTGTCTGTTGTCCATTTGTTGTAGGCCTGTAATCCTCCAATCAAACCACTGCGGTCCGGTACTTGCTCCTGCTGTTGCTCCCCCGCCCAATGATGCTCAGTTCCTGCTTGACCTTCTGCCTGTGCCAGCATGATAGCTTGAACCACCCCACCACCACCACCTTCTCTGTAACATAATTTTGTCTGAACTGGATTACAAGGTGCATTTTCTTGTGTAATCCCTCACCCCTGCCTTTTTACTAAAATGACAGGTGGCATGCTGTTGGCGTTGGCAGCAATACCTGGTGGGGACCTGGGTTCGGGGAGGATGAGGTTACCTGGCACAAGGGACCTAGGTTTGGCTACTCTGCACAGGGGCACCCAAGTAAATCCAACTACAGGAAGCAATAACTGTAATGTCCAGAACCAGGATTGGGATTTTTCAGTGTGGCTTTATTCAAAACTAGCTGAAACATGACAAAGCATTGTATGGTCCCCCAAGGGGCTACGTTCACTGTATATGCAGATAGAGACTAAAGGCGGTCCATTGGAGAATGAACACATTTTTACATTGTCTGGCTATGGACCCACCAGGCACTCAGCCCGGACTTTGCATGCGCTTTGGATACACAGCCCGACTGGCCCGGCTCCCCTGCTGGCCACTTGACTGATGGTCCACTTGAAGAATGAACCCAAACTTTACTTGGAAAGGCTCCCATCAAACAAGGAGACTCCCAAACTGTGGCTCCCCACACCACTTAGAGTCTATGACTCCTAGAGAGATTTGTTTTCTTACTTCCAATCGAACTCCCATCAAACAAGGAGTATATTTCCCATCCTGTGGCTCCCCACACCACTTAGAGTCTGCGACTCCTAGAGAGATTTTCAAGTTGCGACCCACGTCTGGGTACCCACCTCATCACTGGCCAAGTGCATGAGGCAAGTAGCAAATCACAGAAGAAATCCGTAGAGGTGGACCTGGTTATTAAAAATGTGGGGTTTTCCCACCTCCAGCTCCCACAGCCCATACCCGGCCATTTCTCTGGACAAACAGAAAACTTAAAACTTTAATATGTAGATTGAAACGGTGGATGACCTGAAGCACCCCCTCTACAGCATTACTTGAAATCCATTAAAACGTTAGACTTTTTTGACTGCTCTATTTGTTTGTCCTAGTAACATAGTCCTCCCAAACAGCAGTCCACATCCATCTCCCAACTGAAGAAAACAATTTGTTTGCCCTTCAAATGGAGCCAAACACTCACCCTTTCATTGCAGGTGCCCCACAGGCAAAGTAACACTTTCTTTGCTGTTATACAAGAACAGACTGAAAAACCAGGCAGCTTCCTTCCATAGTGGGTAAAGGGAGTTGCCCCTGGGACCCACAGAGAACTTTTCCCCCGGATGGAGGGGGCACTGAGACCTGAAACGCGGTCTCCACCACTTAAAAGGTAAAACAGGATGACTTCTTCCTGTTTGCTTTAGGACAAACTCAATACTGGCTTTGAAAACTCCCAAAGTTCTAAACTCACTCCCTGAGCTGCAGATTCCAATGTGGCTTATGCAGCTGCGACAGTTCTATGGTGATGTCATCTCTCAAGTCTCAGCAGTGGCTGAGAACAGAGTGAGACAGTGTGAAACCCATTTAACTGGAGTTTCACAAGCTGCCTTCCCTGCCTACCACTAGGTCTTCCTGGGATTCTAGTAACCCCGGATAACAAGGGTGTTACACTCGCCCTTGACCAGGCAAATGACTGTCCCCAGTCATTATGCACCCGGCCTTAGGCCATCCCACCCTATGTGCTACCTGCGGAGGGGGGTGATCAGGCCCCCTCCTACCATGTGCAAGCACAGGTAGGCAACACTAAGGGCCTATAGCTGACATAACAGCCTCTACTCTATCCACTTACTATGGACACCTAGTGGCTCTGGTAGAACCGTCCAGAGCATAGTCCTGATAGATCAGCACTGCAGTCCCTATGGCCACTGAGGACCACAGCCTGTCTATCCCCCATAACCCTCTAGGGAAAACCTATCTGCCTCTAACATAACGTCCCAAACAAAAACAAAATCCGGGGACCTCCCTGACCTTGGGCAACCTGCAACTACAACACAGCACTTTAAATTCTACACAATAAAGCACTGACGAGGAACTCCGATGAGCCCCTCCTCCTCTTCTTGTCTCTTCTGTCTTCCCAGGAACACCTGTAAGAAAAAGACAAAAACAAAACACACTCCTAATCTGCATGCACAGTCTATCTAAACAACAACAACCACCCCTACCATACAGAAAAAAAAAAAACACTGAACAATCCCAAAAAAGATTTTTTTAGAAAAAAGGTAGAAAAACACAGTATTTACATTAGAGTACAGTAATGACATTAGTTACAATACACATTTGGGGGGGATGGAGTGCCCTAAAAGTCCCAACTAGTGACCACAAGGCCCGAAGGCTAGTCCATTAAAGAGTCTCTCCTGGGCCGGAGCCCTGTGGAAACACAGTTCTAGAAGGCCAAAATCCCGAAGGGGGAGTCTTATGGATGGTTCACACATTTTGAAGTCTGGTGTAGGGGTGTACTGCAATGTCATAAAGATAGAAAAAGGGTTTTTTGGACTTACCAGCCTCTTGAAGTATAAGACTAGGCACCGACCTGCACCGCAGCCGAAGACTCTCCCTGGCAGCATTTCTTCTGATACAGCTGGGTGGACATCTTCCGGGAACACAGGAGGGCACATCTGGAAACAGCTGGTATGATGTCATCTCTGGAGAAGGAACCTTAGAACAGGAACAAAAAAAAAAAAACAGCTGGTCCGACGTCATCCGATTACCAGGCGATGAACAGGAAACAGCTGGGCTGGTGTCCTATCTGGATCTGAAGTCATCTGGTGGGCCAGTAGATGGTTGCTGAACGAGACAGTACACTGTAGACTGATGAATGTGGAGCACCCGAGTCCTTGGTTATTCATATTGGCAGATCAATAAGGGCACTTCACAGTCTAGATGTGGCAGTATTGACTACCACTGCTCGGCTCTCCGTTTTTAGGCACGGGCTTAATTACTGGGAGGTCCTTGCACTGAGGCCAATAGTAGAGGGGGTCAGGGACTTGAATTATTACTCCGTCTGGATGCACATAATTCACACAGTGGGAGACTTCACGTCCCTCTCCGTCCACTATTCTCACACTGTCCATTAACAGTGTCCTGCCTCTCTTCCACTGTGTATACTTTTCGTGGAACAGTCTATTCTTTACATGCTGGTTAGTCCCAGGATGCACATGTTTCATTGCTTCATCCCAGATCCAGGATTTCCTGCAGTTCTCAATCTCCTCCCAGACTCTCCGAGGAATGGTAGGAAAGGTCATACCAAAGATTTCATTGGCCTTTCTACGAACCAGTCTCTCCTCTTTACTTGCTTTGGTCAATCTGAGACTGCTGGCCTGGCTTGGGGGTTGCCAGTCCTGGTTCTGCCAGCTTCGCATCCTCAAAGAAATTAAAAACGGATCCCTGACTTCTTCTTGTAAAGCCAGGGCAGTGGCATCACCACCTTCTTGAACACATTTCTCCGAGGCAAGATCTTGAGGCTGTGTACCCGTTCCTTTCTCACAAGGCCACATAGGTTCCCCTCATCTTCCTCTTCACTGAGGATCTGAGCCCAGGAGTGAGCAGTCGTTCTCACCCCCGAGACTATCCATTCATCACTAGGAGCGGAGGTTGACACCTCCCATTCAAAGGCCTCCCGCATCTCATCTTCACCTTCGAGACTTGGGCTAGGCCCCCCCACCCAGGGGTCTATTGATGCTTTATCTGAACTTTCCTTCTGAGATCCAGCATCCAAAGCTTCAACTTCAGATTCAGTCTCTAATTCTGCACCCTCTAATTTTGTGCCACACTCCCCCGAGGGACCTTCCTCCACAGGCTCCGCCTGATGCTGTGTGCTGCCAACTGCAGATTCTTGAATTTTTGTCCATGTGGGAGCCAAACAAATTGGAGACACTTTATACAAGCCATATTTTTGTAGACATCCAGCACAGTGAGGAATCATGAAGACATCCCTTCCAGCACTCAAGCACATCTGGCATACATGCACTGGATAATTAGGAATTGCCACATCAGGAGGGAGTTGGCCTCCATAGCACCACTTTTCAATATCTCTCAGTCTATTTACTGCTGCTGTTACTGCAACCCGGGCATGATCCGGGTAATGAGCTGGTCCTGAGGCCATAACTGCAGAAAAACAAACAAAATTCACTGTAACTGAAAGTCCCACTTTAAATGAACACACTCTGTAGCTTTAAAACGGCTCCTCTGCTGCTGTGTTTACTTTACTACCCCACCCTGTAATGGCGGCAGCAGCACTCCTGTGCATCAACATTCAGACTCTGGGTCAAGCCACTGCGCACCCGATTTACATCAGCTACTAATAACTTTTACTCAAACTGCACAACTTGCTCTGTTCTGGCTGTTCACACATTTTCAGGATTTTCCTTGGACTTTTCACATGCTGGCAACATTCACTTTATTTACAGTCCCTTAAAACTTCAGGTTTCAGCACAGCATTGCCTGCTTCTACTAGTGTTGCACTTTTTACAACCCACAGTCTCTCTCTGGCTGCAGACTTTACAATGAGGCTACTTTCATTGCTATGCACACATTTAATGGCTTTATGGACTTGCACTTGCCAGCAGGACATCACACAATCGCTACTTGCAAAGCGACTATACAGCTGCACACACATTTTATATGGCATTACTGAAAATCACTGTTTGAGCAGTTTTTTAATTGTTTACTCATTGTTATTGTAGCAACTTGCTGCGATGGGGTAAAACCGCCTGCAGCCAGATTTTGAAGGCCTCGGAATGCAAACGGGTGGGCAGTCTCCGCGATCGTCATTTTAACCACACAATTCACTGATCCCACGATCGATTTGCGGGTTGAGCCCGATTTTAAACTAAAAGTCACTTTTTTGAACTGTTTCACAGCGCTTTGAATCCTCGCGACGCTCCTCCACTGCCAGTACACGCACTACTCTCTGTCTCCCTCTCGAATGCTGAAGCAGTCAAAGAAGAGCTGGCTGAGGGGCCGGACTAATGGCAAACTGACCAACCACACGACGCCATGCAAATGAGCCTCTTCTTCCTCGCGAGGGCTCCTCTCCTCACGGCGATCGTCGAGCAGTCAAATTTAAACTGTAAAATGCACTTTTTTTTTTCTTCAACTGACTCCACGGTGGGAGCCCATTTCAACCATGTAACATTGCCATTAACTCTGCAGTCTCTAGCATTGCACATAAAGCATTTCCAACGTCCAGGGCATAATTTCTCTGTTGCTACCCCTAGTTTTCCACACTTTCCTTCACAGAAATTCATTTTAAAACTGACAAAAACGCTGTAAACTTTTTTGATGATGCAGGACAAGGGCACACTCTTTGGCTTTACAGCTCCTTGGTAAACAGTTGGCATTTTTGAAACAGCAGCACAAGATTCACAGCACACAGCAACACACTAGGAAACTGCTTCAACTTTTTGGGCTACCACTGCCAGATAGCCAAAACGCTAGCCTACTTGCCCAAGCACCTTCCTTCCCGAACAAATCCAAAGCGGTGCCTCCATTTTTGTAACCCCTCACCCCTGCCTTTTTACTAAAAAGACAGGTGGCATGCTGTTGGCGTTGGCAGCAATACCTGGTGGGGACCTGGGTTCGGGAGGATGAGGTTACCTGGCACAAGGGACCTAGGTTTGGCTACTCTGCACAGGGGCACCCAAGTAAATCCAACTACAGGAAGCAATAACTGTAATGTCCAGAACCAGGATTGGGATTTTTCAGTGTGGCTTTATTCAAAACTAGCTGAAACATGACAAAGCATTGTATGGTCCCCCAAGGGGCTACGTTCACTGTATATGCAGATAGAGACTAAAGGCAGTCCATTGGAGAATGAACACATTTTTACATTGTCTGGCTATGGACCCACCAGGCACTCAGCCCGGACTTTGCATGCGCTTTGGATACACAGCCCGACTGGCCCGGCTCCCCTGCCAGCCACTTGACTGACGGTCCACTTGAAGAATGAACCCAAACTTTACTTGGAAAGACTCCCATCAAACAAGGAGACTCCCAAACTGTGGCTCCCCACACCACTTAGAGTCTGCGACTCCTAGAGAGATTTGTTTTCTTACTTCCAATCGAACTCCCATCAAACAAGGAGTATATTTCCCATCCTGTGGCTCCCCACACCACTTAGAGTCTGCGACTCCTAGAGAGATTTTCAAGTTGCGACCCACGTCTGGGTACCCACCTCATCACTGGCCAAGTGCATGAGGCAAGTAGCAAATCACAGAAGAAATCCGTAGAGGTGGACCTGGTTACTAAAAATGGGGGGTTTTCCCACCTCCAGCTCCCACAGCCCATACCCGGCCATTTCTTTGGACAAACAGAAAACTTAGAACTTTAATATGTAGATTGAAATGGTGGATGACCTGAAGCACCCCCTCTACAGCATTACTTGAAATCCATTAAAACGTTAGACTTTTTTGACTGCTCTATTTGTTTGTCCTAGTAACATAGTCCTCCCAAACAGCAGTCCACATCCATCTCCCAACTGAAGAAAACAATTTGTTTGCCCCTTCAAATGGAGCCAAACACTCACCCTTTCGTTGCAGGTGCCCCACAGGCAAAGTAACACTTTCTTTGCTGTTATACAAGAACAGACTGAAAAAACCAGGCAGCTTCCTTCCATAGTGGGTAAAGGGGATTGCCCCTGGGACCCACAGAGAACTCCCCCTCCCCCCCCCGGAGGGAGGGGGCACTGAGACCTGAAACGCGGTCTCCACCACTTAAAAGGTAAAACAGGATGACTTCCTTCCTGTTTGCTTTAGGACAAACTCAAGACTGGCTTTGAAAACTCCCAAAGTTCTAAACTCACTTCCTGAGCTGCAGATTCCAATGTGGCTTATGCAGCTGCGACAGTTCTATGGTGATGTCATCTCTCAAGTCTCAGCTGTGACTGAGAATAGAGTGAGACAGTGTGAAACCCATTTAACTGGAGTTTCACAAGCTGCCTTCCCTGCCTACCACTAGGTCTTCCTGGGATTCTAGTAACCCCGGATAACAAGGGGGTTACACTTGTAAAAGTAATGTTGTCTTTTTTTTCCTGTGAGTCATCGATCTCTGAAATTGTGCCTCGATCCTGCTCGCACTGCACATCATAGTCATGTCCTACTTAGGTCTGGTGACCTCTGCTTCCACCAAAGTGAGTGGGTGTGTTCCCCGCTCCCACGCAGCTGCCTGTTTAATAGAAATCTCCACTTTTTTGCATTAATTTAAAATGAAAGTTATGTTTTAATTTGGCACCCATCACACATGTGACCTCCTACTAAGAAGGGGCCTACCTAGACAGTTGTCTCTGCCGTCCCTGGAACACTGCCTGCCATTTCCTTCCTTGCTCTGGCCCCGTGACTGCAGGTGGTAAAAGGGGACTGGAGGAGCCTGTCTGAAGACTGCCATGCTGTCACACCAACAGTGTGTGCATGTTCAAGTGGCCACCTGCTCGCATGCAATAGTGAGCCAACTCTGCAGCACGAGTACTGAGTACTAATAGCATCTGCCAGCCCACCACCTCCATACCCCCACCCAATCGCATAACAGCCCAGGGAGGGTCTGCAACTAAATGTAGGGTAAGCACACACAAGGGGACAATAAGTAAAATAAAATAAAGACAAGCTCAGGGCTCCATTCAAGCATGGGGGCAGCCATATTTGTGACCCTTTACCTGGACAGCCACCCAATCAGAGCCCAGCAATCCAAAGCAATGGATTGTGGGATGATGATGTCATAATACCCTCCCAAGTGGACTGGTGTGGTTTTTTTTTAGACAATCAGAAGGTAGGACAGGACAAAAGGACAGACAGACAGCCCAATTAGAGACTAACTGGAGAGAAAAAGAGTTGGCTGGGCTTTTGAGGAGCAGGGCGTAGTCAGAAAAGGGATGAGAAAGGCTCAAACCTGCTCCTGGTATGAGAAAGCAAGAAACCTAGCCAGACCAATAACTCCTGTGAGCCCTCTCCAGGATTCATTCGGAAAACTGCTTGTAAACTTTTTCCTGGGTTCATCAAAGTCAAGGAGTTTCCAGACGAGCCCTATGTGGGAGGAATTGCTGAAAGGGTAAACCATCTGCATTCAAAAGTTGCTGAGCTGATTCAAGTGAGACAGAGACTTACAGTTTGTCCAAACTGCTCCGGAGCCAGATAAGGGGCCAGCTAGCCTTTATCTAGTGGGGTGGATTAGGGAACATGGAGCCATGGGCACATGCTTGAGTGCAGGTGCACTCTTGATTGTTAGGGGAGTCAGACCATGGGGTCGGTCCTGGGTCTGGGCTTCTTGGGAACTGGAAAGCTGTTGCATAGTGCTCCTGCATCCTAAGAGACAAGCCAGAAGGGCAGTAGCCAGAGAAGTGTGAACAAGAAGGGCTGTATCCTGCATGTTGAGCCAGAAGGGCGGCATCTTATGAGGTGTGAGCCAGAAGGGCTGCATGGTCATTGGCCATTCCAGAGAACCTGAAGCTCCTGATTTCTGTGGATCCTGCTGCCATGTGCTGCTCCCCCGCCTTACCTGAACTGCTGCATTCATGGATCATGTGAGTGCTGGCATTGCTGGCTGGAGTTTTAGGTTCCATGTCCCGTTTGGGTGAGAGTACATCACCGTAAATAAATTTTGCCAATGTACACTTGCAGCAAACAGCAAAAGGATGAGCGACAGTTAGGTTTTTCACTTTTCACCCCACACCTCCCTACTAAAGGATTCTCAACTCCAGAGGGGTGCGTGTTGGGGGGGATGCAAAATAAAAAAAAAAAAAGAAAACTCCTGACCCGGTGCAAAAAAACAAGAGTGCCCAGAATCGAACCCGGCACCCTCCCAACCCCAACCTGCCACCAACCCACCACATCACACAGCCTGCTCAATAGTCCACTGCAGCACTATGCCCCATAAACCCTCCCCTTCCGCCCATCACGTGGCATGGTCCCTCCCGAACTCCCTGCGTGCGTGTATACAAAGTGACATCCTGTCGCTATAGTCTCCCTCCCCCCCATCCGGTCACCCCCGCCAGGTAGCCCTATGCTCAGGCACTGTGACTGAGTCACCCTTTTTTGAAAGCACTCAGTCGTGGTAGCCGTCATCACAGACTACCGAGTTTGATATTTCATCCTGTTTGAATTGCAATTGGGTTTTCAAGCCTGTTGAGAGTTCAAGAAAGTCTGTTGGAACTTCCGTTTTTTATTAGCTTGTGCTGGCACACTGGCCTACTGGGGTTTAAAATGTGAGCTTGCTAATTTCCTCAAGTGCACCACTGAAAGAACCCAGATGACATAACAACCAGGACTGCACAGGACTTTAGTATAACTCTTGGGTACCCAGAGGCTATTTGATAGTTGTGCTGTACTTGAATCTATAGTTCTACTACTGGTATCTGTTAAAGTGTATACTGCACCTGGTGTAGTTTAGTTCATCTGCGTGGGCCCCTTGGTTGGACAGGTGAGCTTGGTTTATGGTGTACTGATATGTGAAGGAAGTGTTTATTGGTGTCTTGCAGTTGCTTAACCCAATTTTTCTTTTCTAGCTACCCAGGCCTGGGATATCAAATAAAAGCACTACTAATTATTTGAATTTCACCCTGGTGTGTGCCCTCAGTCTCTTCAGTCTCCATCTGAATTGTTTATTGGGAAAAGTAATAACTGTTGGTGGTCCCTAGGGGTGGTCTTGTGCAGTATAGGGTGGTGGGTAGGTACTGCATCCTAGAGAGTGGCACTACACACAACCTCTGGCCCACTTATTCTCTCTCTGGGTGGAGGCAACGTGCTATTTATTACTTTGGGATGGACCTTCCTGCTGCAGGAGAATGAACAAACCCAACCCTCTCAACCATGTGTGCCACCTTACAGTCACCAGGCAGCGGTGTGAACCCAGTCACTGTGTCAGCTGCAGTGTCACATGCAGCCAGCTGCAGAGTTCTATCTTTCACTATTCTGATGGCCATCTGCTCTGCACTCCCTCCGAATCTCTCTGACTCTCACTAACTCTCCTGCTGTACCAGTTGCTGGCTGCACAGTGCTCTCTGTCTGTCTCACTCAGTGTACTGGTGACCAGCCACATCTCTTTAAATTAAAGAAATAAAAAATATATAGCCAGTGCAAAAAGAGACAGACAAACAGAAAAGCAGAAGAAATCATAATATACATCAGCACCACACAGTGGCACTCATACATAACAACAACACACAACAGCATAAAACAGGCACTATTTTTCTTTTACAGTAGAACAATATGAATTTTTTTTCTTTTTTTTCCACCATTTAAAAAAAAATTCTAATTAAATCTTTTGACAAGGGAACACATTTTATAGGTGCAATAAGACACTCCTGGACATTGGTTGTCTGTGGTTAATGCATTTCCTGGTGTTAAAGGAACTTGGTGCAAGTGCTTCATGTCTCATTAGGCACCTGGACGTGCATTAACCACAGACAACCAATGCCCTGGAGTGCCTTATTGATTACTTATAGCATATAGAAGAGTATTGTTCTGTATATAATTGCATCCCTTTCAAAATGATGTTGTACTACACTTTAAAGGTCATGGAATATGATTGTACCTTTCTGTGGTACAATAGCACTCTGAAACCTCTAGAGATTGCACAAGTCAGTTTTGTTCTGAAAGCTAAAAAAACACCATGTGCACATTTCACATGATACTATACACTATAATAAAAACAGGATGAGCAACTTTATGCACAACTGTTGAGTTCTGCCAACTCAGGGTTCTGATTCCCCCGGACCTCTCAAGCTTCACTCTCAAGGTCAGAGGGGGTCAGAACCCCACTGTGGCAGAACACACTGCCTGTACATAGTTGCCCATCCAGCATTCTAAATGTAGTGTATAGTTAATCAATGGCCAGGTGCTGTGTTTTAACCAATGAAGTTGTTCGAGTTGGACAGTATTTTATAAAAGATTATAGTATACATTTAAATGTTGTTGTGTATGGATTTACATACACTAAAACCCTGTGTGTGGTCAAAAGTTGCTGTGCACAGTTAAAAGGTCACTAAAAAATGTTGTGCACAGTTTTATGGTCATGAAAAGTTGTACACAGTTTAAAGGTCATACAAAGTTGCTGTGTCTGTCGTCTTTTAAGTCCTCAATCAACATTATAATAACAATGTATCTTTCATATAGTTACTGACTACAAGCGATGACAGGCAGGAAGGAAGGGAGGGAGGGAGTGGGTGGATTCTTCTTACTATATAAACTGAAATGTTACTTTTGATCTAAAACCATATGCTATAAAAAATGCCAACTTTATGATTCGAACCCCAAAAAGTTCTACTAAGTTCTACCTAAGTCTACTAGGTAGAAGTGGTAAAACTAGGTTCTACCTTCACAAGTGCCCCCCCCCCACTGATAGCCGATCGTCAGCTGATGTACAATAAAATTCCCTGGTATCTAGTGCCCCCCATAGCTAGCTGATTGCCGGCCCATTGTATAATTAAATTCTGTGGTGTCAAGTGGTCCCCCTTCTCCCCACCAATCACTGGCAAATGTACAATTACATTCCCTAGTGTCTAGTGCCCCCCCCCACCAATCACCAGCCCGATGTACAATTAATTCCCTGGTGTCTAGTGGTCCCCCCACTCCCCCACCCTGGCAGGTAGTACCCCACCCTCTCCCCCCGCCCGACCCTGAGCAGCGACCAGCACAGCCCTCACTCTTCCACCATGCTGGGTGCTGGACTGAGCTGTCAATGAATGAGTGCGTACTTGTACAAGTATGCATTCATTTGTTGACAGGCCACCAGCTCGCGCCCATTCATTGAGCTGTTTGAGCTCTGTTAGGGTTGCAGACAGGAGTGGAGGGTTGTTATAGTTGTCGATGGGGGGTGGGAGGAAGGGCATTGTGGACCCCAGGATCCACAGTGCCCCTCCCTCCAATTCAACCCCGACCCCAGTGACTAGAGCAACCCTCCAATCTTGTCTGCGCCCTCGAAAGCGCTCAAAGAGCTCAATGAATGGATGGAACTGGCAATGAATGAATGCTTACTTATACAAGTGCACACTCATTCACTGGCAGCTCAGTCGGGTGGCCCGCGTGGTGAAGAGGGAGAGCTGTGCTGGTCGCCCGCTCGGGGTCGAGGTGAGGGGGCAGCACCTGCCGAGGTGGGGGAACCACTAGACACCAAGAAATTTATTGTACACTGGACCACCAGGGAATATAACTGTACATTGGTTGGCTATCAGCGGGGGTGGGGGGGAGATCACCACACACCAGGGGATGTAATTATGCACTGGGAGGCGACTGCCCATCAGCAAAGGGGGTGGGGAGACAAATGAACTAAAGGTTGCAAACAACAACAAAGAGTTTGTGGGTGTTCTAGATGCTTCAGACAACTGAGGTTCAACCTTTTTTATATTAAGGTTGAACCGAACTTGCAGCCCTATATTCTATATATCTTTATTATTACAAAAAGTGTACTTTTTGAATAATGACATACCAAGAGAATATTCTAATATGGCTGTTTGCTTATTTTTTCTTGATTGGCATCTGCACATATAACTGTTTGATTCCTACCTGGACATTTTCACCGTGGGTAGACACAAGCAGCAACAACAGCAGGGCCCGGTGCTAATCTTAATAGGGGTATCCTTTAACTTATGGAGAAAATCACTATCACCTCCATATTCTTCTATCATCATCACCAGAAATTTGTGGATACAGATGGTAAAATAGCTGCAGAACAGGAAAAATAAATCACACGCACGTGGATCACTGCAGCATTTGTGTGTGACACAACTATAAATAAACAGTTAACCTGAAACAGTCTCAAAAAACCCTTTCATGATCACTCAGAAACAAACAACAAACAAAAAAGAACATGTCAATAGGCAGAGAACTATTTCTGGTGACTCTGAAGTATATCCTGTAAGGGATAATTAAGAAATATTAAAAAAGAGAAGAGCTGCAAGCACTGGGCCAATGGTTACGCTCACAGTGTATAGACAATAGGACACATCTGGAAACAAGCTGCTAGCTCAGTATTTCTCTTTGGGTGGAACTCTTCAGATAAATAGAACCACATTAGAAGCCTTAAAGTATAATCAGTTCCCTGGTATAATGCATCACTGGTAACATATGCAACCACAATGAGCAAGATTAACATAATTGGGGGTACATAATCCCAATGTGGACAGAAAGTAAGAGATAAATAAATCTGAAAAATAATACCTCTGATATTCAGACCCTTCGGCATTAAGTATTTAGAGCTGCGTACACCCCATAGGGTATTGCATTATGACAGTAGATTAGATTTTTTTTTTTTTTATCACGTCACAATTTTTCTCCCCCTGCCGGTCAGCCCCCATCCGACCGACCCCCCCCCCCAGTCCCGTCCCCCGGAATCACCGGGTCTTACCTGCCCAACCCGGGAGCAGCGCCTGCAGGGGCTCGGTCTTCACTCTGCCGACCGGCATTTTCTTCCTCCGATTTTTCTCCCGAAGGCCTCAAGAGTCAGCGTGCATGCGTGTGGAGGTGCGCATGTGCCAAACAGCCCAGGTCATGGCCTCCTTTCCCCACCCCCTGGCCTACTGCCTAGGCCCCCTCTGGCTCGAGCTTCCTCCAGCCTCCACTGGGGGTCACCCATCATCCGAGGGACGCCATGCTTCCTCCTCAGAGAGGAGAAGAGAGCTTGCCTGTCGGCAGCTCAATCCAGCTCCGCCCCCCCATGCTGACCTCTGACGCCCCCGGTTTGTTCCCAAACCTGGGTCGCTGGCATGGGTTGAGCTAAGGCACCCATGCCTCAGCCCTCTATGCCACCAGGCCGGCTATAGTAGATTAGATTAGATTAGATTATGTTACATTATATTATATTACATTATATTTGCAGTAATAAACTTCATGATTATCTTAGGTCTGCTTAATTAATTAAACCATATTAACCATACTAGATATGCAGTGAGCCTGGTTAATGATTTGCCCTGGTTGGGTGGTCTAGAACCAGGTTGCATCTGGTGTGATCTGATTTGCACCCATACAGTACTTTAAATCTGATTAAAATACTCACTGGTGCGCTGCCCCAATGGCCCAGAGGTGGTGTGCTCAAGTTGCCATGTCAAGAGGCAGGCCTGGCCATTGCAATTGCCACTTGGCAGTGTGTCGCAGTTGGGAAGGAAGGCATTGTGCACCATTCCCACAGCAACCCCTGTGGTGGGCCAAGGGAGTTTGCTCCCTCCACAGGACATCACTGCGTACAGCTGATGCCAACAGAGACTGTGTCCATGCCTCAGGTGGTGGGAGGAGCTGGTGAGAAATCTGGGGTTAAAATCCCATGATTGTCTATATGACAGCCTGGGCTCTCAAGGACTCTTCTGCATCCTAGTGCCATCTGGGACTAGATCCTAGTCCACATGGTGGAGTGCCTTCGGTGGGAGGACAGCCCTCCCCTGAGGTCCCTGTCAGGGGGAGCAGAACCTTAGGAGCTGCCAGGTTGATCTCGGTCCCAAGGAGGACAATGGGCTAACAACCCTGAAATCAAGTTATATCCCTGTGAACAGGGTAAATCCCTGGAAGACAACCAGGGGCTAGAAGAAAAAGATCTATAGAAAAAATACCTACTCCCTCCTTCACTTCTTTTCAAAACAACCCCCCAGCCAGACCCCCTTTTGTCCCTGCCCAGGGTGTATGCAGCACATACACTATGTGACTCCACAGAATGTTCGTACCTATGCTCAAAGAATGGGAAGGTGGTGCACTAACATAGGGTGGCCTGCCCAAACAGAACAAAGACTCCAAGGTAAAGCACTCCAAAAACCATCAATTCAACTTGATTGTTGATTTATTTTTCACCAGTGTGAAAACCCCTAGCGCCTCAGCTACTAGCCTTCAAGGCTTTACCTTGGAGTCTCCATACACTATATAAGCCATGGTGTACAGATTTATTTTTGAGGGGCAACATTTTGGCTGACCCCAGGGGCACTATTTGTCCCACCTTCTGATGTTATGTTTGTTGGTGCTCTTGGTAAACAAGTCACTGTACCAATGCATACATCTGTGTGCTGCTTTATTTTTCTCCCATGCTTAACAAAGCATTGGGGTATACAACTGTAGAGCCTCAAACAGATTTCATCTAGGGGCAACAAACTGGGTACACCTGTGGGTAACAAGCAAGGCAGGGGAAACAAAAAGACTACAACTGGGTCAAAATAGAGGGTATGGGCAACAAAAAAGGTCATGATGCCCCAAATGGTGTACAAACTTTATGTTCCTATCTACACCCCCCCTGACCCCCCCCATCATTAAAAATGATATCTTTACATCTGCACATTATCTGTGTGTGTGTTGTGTAGGTGGAGAGGGAAGCCTGCACTAGGACAACTAGGCTTTGCAATTGACAGTGCATCTCAGCACATGGATGGATGGTGCTGCAACCTGCTGCCACAGCAGTGATGGGTCTGCTAACTCCGTGATGGGGTGCATGCAAAGCCATGAGCGCGTGTGTGTGTGTGTGTGTGTGTGTGTGTGTGTGAGTGTGTTATGCCGTGGAAGGGCAAAGAGCACAATTCTTATACACACCATGTCTTGCACGAGACTAAATGGGGAAAAAAATCCCTTTCCTGGACTCCAGGACGAAGGCATGCTCTGACACTCTCTGGCCCCATCTGCTGAACCTCCTCCCACCACATGTGTGATTAACCAAGGGGGCGGTACCCCTAACCTGAGGGCTACACCACGGGGGCAAACTGTGGAGGAAACTGAGACAGGCATGCAAGGTCAGGGCTGGGATAATCCCAGTGGCAGCCTGAGGGCTGGACAGATAGGGGAGTAAATAAAAAAATGTGATAAAAGCAATTTACAAAATGGTATTGAAACATCCACAAACACAACTGGCTGAAAAATGTCACATGACCATGCATAAAAATACAGTGATCTGATTGGTCAATAGCTGTCCAGACCTGTGCAGAGATTGATCAGTAATCACATAGGTCTGGAAACTGCCTTGCAAGTCTTGAAACTTGTTTGATAAATTGACCTAACTGCACAGATCTACTCCCCCCACCCCTTGCCAACAGGTGCCTCACTCATTGTGCCAAACTCATTTCTAAATTTTGGTTAGTAGGACTTCCCTCCTATCTCTCATGTTTGCTCTCTTCCCTGCCTCCCCCCTCCCATTCCCTCAGATCCTCTGTCACTCGCACTTTGTTGGTCTCCCATTTTACCACTCTCATTGGTCAGTCAGGCTTTACCCATCGTTTTCCACAAATCTGGAACTCCCTCCACCACCAAATACACCACTCCTCCTCCTCCCGCTGCCTTACCTCTGCCTTACATAACTTTCTCTCATCTAACTGCTCCTGCTTTAACCCTCCTTAACTGTTCGCCTATGCCTCTGTTTCTCTTCATGACTCACATCACCTATTAAACCTTCCACCCCCCCAGCCTGAGTCTCGGCACACTCTTCTCCCCTTTCACCACTATGTACTATGTTCCTCAGTTATGCCACTTGCAATTAAATGCATATTTCACAGGTATGATATATTTAATTGAATGTTACGTATGTTATAAATGCGTCCGAATGATTATTTATATTTTTTTAACTGTCTTGTAACAAATGTAATCGAATGTTTAATTTCTTGTATGTTTTAAATGTTAAACTATATGTCTAATTCTTCATCCAATTGTACTCCCCAAGGTCGCACCGGGAGACAAGCAACTTGTTGTTCAGTGTACCTTCCTGGTGAAACATTTCAATAAATAAATAAATAAAAACAACACTGCTTTGGAATTCTCAGCAGCTGCAGCAGTGGGGGAAAAGAAGGTTCAGCTAACAACATGAATTACTTACCTGCCAGTCAGTTTGACCTCTTTTGTGGGTAAATCCAGTTTTCGGTCTAAGGACCGATTTCCAATGATGAATATTTATTTATTCTTAATTTAAAGATTTATTTTGTCTTGTGTATTTTTTTTGTATTATTTTGGTACCATTTCATAAAAGCAGTAACACACTTCAGGGCTTGCAGTTATTGGATAATCACCACTCTTCTCCCCACCTTGTGGTTGAAAGGCACTCAACTGACTTCTTGTGCCTCCAACCCACAGAGTAAAGGTATGGTAATTACTCAACAACCACAAACCCTGTTGTGTGTTATTGCCTACTTAATGTACCACCTGCTGTGGATATTGCTTTGATTACATATTTAGGGATCCAGCCTGTGGGGATGGGGACAGAGCAGTGAGTGCCCACATCTTCTGTTGCCTCCCAACTCCTTAGCTACCTTGTTACTTGGGGGAAGTGATGTGGTGAGCATGGTGGCAGCCAATGGGACTTAAGGTGGGAGAAACATCACTGATGATAGGGTTTGAGTCACCTCTACAACACCCCTGAACCCTTAACCAGCCCCCATGTGAGATTTCATGGTTCAGTCATGATCCCTGGTCTCCCGGGGGCAGATCAATGATCTATTGCCACTCACAGAACTAGCCTTGTCTACCTGTTATAAAGCCAATCTGAAAAAATCAGACCCTTAACTATTATTTACCAGTTCTAAAACCCAATTCTTACATCATGCATAGTAGTGTGTGCCCCCATAGCATCAGTGCCCCCCATCGCTGGTCCCCAATTAAATAAGTAGAATTACCCTGATAGTCTAGTGGTACCCCCGCCCACCAAGATCCCTTTTGAGATAAGTGGAATAACTCTGATAGTTCAGTGGGACCCCTCTCCTGTCCCAATCCCAATTGTAAAATTACATCTTCCCTCCCTGGCCCATCCACTCAGCACCCTCCACCCCCTGTCCAACACCTGACTCATCCTAGTAAAGACTAGTCAGAATTGTGGGCAGAGCAGTTGACAGTGACCAGCACAGACCCTGCTCTCATAAGCTTGCCTAGCAGGCTGCTATCTGAATGACAGGAATCGAGCATGCGTATACTGTGGAAACAGCTGTTGTAGTTTTTCATGGTTAGTCCCTAGTTTGGTAGTTTGGATCAGATCTCAGTAGTGGTGATTAGTCTGTTGCCCCTGGTGCTGAGGGGATCCAGGGGTGGCCTTCCTCAGGAAGCTCAGATCTCATGCCACAGACACCTCCAGGTAGTAGACAAGCAGTGAGACACACTGACCCCCACCCCTTCCCCAAGGGAGGAGAGCTGTCCAAGGGACACTCAATCCTCTCTCTCTCTCCCGGCTAGCCCCCAAGCAATCCACATCCATTTCCAAACCCGAGACGCTGATGTGGAAGAAGGAAAGATGCCCTGCACCTCCACCCTTAATTCCACTGGGCCAGTTTTTAGCACCTGCCCCTTTTGCAGAAGGAAGTGCTCTCCCTGCTAGAAAACAGAGCTAGTGAACCTGTTCCCAGTGTGGAACAGAACAGTGTGTTCTATTCCAAGTATTTCTTGATTCCAAAATAGGCAGGGGACTTGAAGCCCATTTTATATCTGTGACAGCTAAACAAATTTATAGATCAAAACAAGTTTCACATGATGTCAGTTCGGGCCCCCATCCCTATGTTACAGCAAAGGGATTGGCTCTGTGCCACTGACATGCATGATGCCTCTCTCCATGTCAAAATGAAGAAAGGTGATAGGCAATATCTCCGTTGTATTCTGGCAGGGGAACATTTCCAGTTCTGTGTCCTCTCTTTCAGACTATTATTCACACCTGATATATGTACCAGGTGTCTCAGGGAGGTTGCAGCTACTCATAGGAGAGAGGAGAATTTTTGTCTTCCCTTATTTAAATGATTGACTGCTGAAAGCCAAGTTGGGGGAAATGGCTCAGTATGCACTGTCTCTTGCTTAACATTTGCTTTCAGACTTGGGGATCATAGTGAATAGTGAGACTTTGGTTCCAGCTCCTTGTCAGAGTACTCTGCTTCATGGGTACCATATTTGAAACAACTGTAGGCAGAGCATTTCTGCCTGCTGACAGGGTGAATGACCGATAGCACATGTCCAGATGGACCTCGAGAGACACCATGTTGCAGCACATTCTATGCTTCATCTCCTAGGTCTCATGGCTGCTGCCATTTCTACAGTACCTTTAGCCAGGCTACATATGCACATTCCTCACTGGATGCTCCGTGTTTGGTGGGGTCAGCAGATGGACAAACCAGGCAGTAATCTGTTGGTCACACTGCCTCTCCACCAGGCTTTAAAGTGGAGGAATCAAGCAACCCTCTTGCATGGAGTTCCATTTCTCTCCTCAGCTCTGGTGCAGGTCCTGACCACAGCAGCCTCTGACTCTGTATGGTATGCCCACCTGGGGCATGCCATGGCCTAAGTGTCATGAACCGACTCAGGCCAGTTCTGCATATCAATGTCTTAGAGATAAGGGCTGGCCTTCTTGGCCTCCAGGTCTTTGAGAATTAAATCAACCCAGGTCCTCTGCTGTTCAAAAATGACCATGTTACTATCATGTGCAAGGGGGCACTTCCTCTTACCCCCTCTGCAGAGAGGTCATGAAGGTCTGGGGCTGGGCATTATCTCATAGCCTCACTCTCTCACCCATATTTCTCCCTGGTGTTCCCCACAACCCCAAGGACTCTCCTAATTGGTAACTTACCAGGCAGCATGAGTGGAGACTGCCGACATCCATGGTGTATGACCTCTTCAAGCACTAGGGTCATTCAGAGGAGGATATTTTTGCATCTCCACAAAATGCAATGCTGCCTCAATTTTGTTCACTCACTTGCAGCCTGGGAGTTTGTATGTGTGATGCACTGTCCATATCCTGAGGGTGCAGTTTCCCTATACATTCCCTCCTATACCACTGATTAAGAAAGATCTGGTCAAACTCTACAGAGAACAAGCCACCCAAATACTGGTGGTTCCTTTCTGACCTCATCAGATTTGGTTCTGGTTCCCACTTCTGCTGCACTTGCCTGTGGAGCCCTTAGGTTGGCTACCCCTTTGTAAAAATTTGCTGACACAAGCCAAGAGTTCCTTGGTACATCCGGACCTTAGATCTATGCATCTGCATGCATGGCTCCTGAAGTCATAATGCTCTACCTATATGACAGTTTGGTATTTTCAGGGTACTCTCTGTAAAGTACTCCTTTACGCTGCCATGATGCCTGCAATTTCTTGAACAACTTTTACATTTGTTATTCTTATCAACACTTTTATGGTACTGATTTCAGACCACTGGTTATTTAATCTTCAGCTGGTAGGTTTCCATACCACTGAGGGGTTTCCAGGGCTCCTCTTTTTAAGAGCATCTTGTATGCTTCCACCTGCATGGGTCATGGACATACTCTGTCACCGCTGGATATGCATGGTCTTCTGCTGCCTTGATATCCTGTCATTTTTTAGGCCTCCTTTTTGCATACTAGAAGGAGCCCCCATTTATTTTCTGTGTTTTTACCTGTTTTCATCTCTGTCTCGCCACTACTGTGGCTGACGTTGTTTCACTGGGCTCTCTGCTCTCCCCACTGCTGTTTGTGGCCTTACAGCATTCCCATGTTTTTACTTCATTTTACCTGCTAGCAGGAGAGAGGGGATGTGCCTTATCTCTTTGCTATTACATTTACGTCATAGAGATAACACCCTATTGGTTTAGTAAGGAGGTCTAGTATAACTTCCGGGTTGAGATTTTTCAGCCATGCCCTCGGTTCTCTGTAGCAGGCCATGGTGGTTTCTGACTTCACAATGAATCCGACCTTAAACATACCAGTGTATTATCCAGAGCATGCAAACAAGGTGAGGCATTGTTCTTTATTCTTGATGCATGTAGAACACTATGTTTCTATCTAGGTCATACCAAGCAGAACTGAAAGTCCTCTCAACTTTTTTCTTATTCTCCATTGGGAGATGGCGTACCTGTCACTAACCGTTGCCTGTACAAATGTCTGGCTCTTTGCCTTGTATTCTGTTATGGGAAGCATAGTGAGGAACTTTGATGCTATGTGTGGCCACTTTGCATGAGGGATGGCCACTTCAGTTGCTTGTTTCCAGAGTATTTTCTGCAGGTGACATTTGTGTTGCTGCCACACAGAGCTCTGTATATACTTTAACTAATCATTACTGTCTAGAACATCATCTCACACAGACATGCTGGGTTTGGTCTTGCCATTTCTTGCAAGACTTTCTGTCCTGATTTCATATCAGACTTTGCTATCCAACCTGGGTACTTCGTGCTGCTTGGAAATTGTTCTAAAGGTGTGGCCAAATTGAGGAGATATCCTTGATGAAGATAAAAACAGTTACTTACCATAACAGTAGATCTTCGAGAGAATCTTCTGTATTCTATTTTCCTGCCAGGTTTGGGAATGTCCATTTCTAGCTTAGGGTGTTATGTTCCAGTTCCATGCCTCTCCCTGTGTGCCTGGCACTGGTTTGTCTCTGGTGGGGAAACTGAGGAGCAATGGGGGTGCCCAGGATTATATAGGTGCTGATGTTGCACATCATTGTAGGCAGCCCCCAGCTAGCAAAAGTTTCAGAGTGGTCCTGACACCAACAACTTAAAGTTCTAAAGATGTGACCCAATGGAGGAGATTCTCTTGAAGATCTACTGTTATCATAAGTAACTGTTCTTTTCTATAATGCCCCCCCCGTCTCTTCTTCCTGGTCTCCAGGGAGTACATATTCAGGATATGTAATCTTTCATCACATGTGCTATGCTAAAAACTGTTGATCATCTTTGTCACCCTCCTCTGGACTGATTCCAGCCTGTCTACTCTCTCTTTTGAGATGTGGGTCCCAGAACTGGACACAATTCTCTAGCAGTGGCCTCCCCAGAGACCCATTCAAAGATCACGTTCCTCCTTCGACTTGCGATGCCTTAACTATACATTTAATTCTTCCCATGTGTCTTTCTGTACTGTGCATTAGACTTCAGGCTGTCCTCAGTGATGATCTCCTAGTTATAGTCCTCTTTATCTATGCTACTGTACCTTACCCCATAAATCCAATACTCCATTCCAGAATTCTTTCTCCCAATGTGCATGACCTTGCATTTTTGACAGTAAACTTCAGTTGTCATGTTTGACTCTCATTTTAGCATCTCCGCTTCCATGACCATATCTGAAACACCTTTTGTAGTGTCTACCCTCCCCCATATTTTAGTGTCATCTACAAACAGACGTGCCTTGACATTTACCCTTTACCCTTTTGTTGGCTACGAATATATTTAGAAAAGTATAAGTCCCAGGACTGACCCCAGGAGGACCCAGCTAGTAACCATCTTGACTCCTGAAAATTTTCTATTTAAGATCACCCTCTGGGCCCTTCCATCTAACTTCCTACCCACCTACATAGTTTTTCCCCAGCAGATGGTTTCCCACTTTCTTAATCAGCCTTCTGCATTGCACTAAGTCCAAGGATTTGATGAAATGCTGATAAAGAATATCAATTGTCTGAACCCTGTCCACAGCCTATATCACCAGTTTGAAAAAAAAAAATTACACAACCTTCCACTCATGAAACCATGCTGTCTTTTGTCCTACTGTCTATGCTTCTCCAAGAAGTCCACTATGCATATTACTCTAATGCTCTCCAGCAGCTTCCCCACAGTGGAGGTCAGCCTCACTTGGCTGTAGTGGCTGGGGTCATCCCTAGCACCACACTTGTGTACTGGCACTGCCTCTGTTACTCTCCAGTCTCTAGTTACCACCCCCATTGTTATGGAGAAGTTAAATACTGCAAGTGCACCAGTGTCCTAGCCAGAGACTGTGCAGCTCTCTGAGACCCAGCGATGCAAGCCATCTGAACCTGGACATTTGCTAACCTTCCAGCTCTGCAGTTCTTTTAGGACTATATCTGTGGTAACCTCCCCGCCCTCAACTTAAACTTTAGCCCTCCCTCGAACATGGTCCCACTTTCTGGTAATGGACCTGCTTGCCTCCACTGTGAAGACTGAGCTGAAAAATGAATTTAGGATATTTATTTTCTCGGTGTCGCCCTCCACTGTGACCCTCCCCCCACATCATTCTCTCTCTATACCCACCTTGATTTTCCTCTTCATGCTTATGTACATTTAAAAAAAGTTTTTGACAATGTTCTTGACCCCCACATCTATCCTCCGTTTGGTGTCCGCATTAGCTTTCCTGATCAGCATCTTGGTCATTTTAAGCTGGTTTACATACTCCTTCCAGCACCCTTCTGCCTGTTTCCTCTTATACAGTATTTCCTAAATGCTGTAGTTCGCCTTACTCTAACAACCTCCCTAACCTGACCACTGACCCAGATTGGCCTCCTGTGCTTTCTGTCTTTCCTGGTGTAGACATTGCATCATTTGATATTCAAAATAGCTCCCTTTTTATAACTGCCCATGTTATCCACTCCAATAACCTCTTCTGTCCTCTTCAACCTATTCTGAAGTGCCTCCCTCATTCCACTGAAGCTGGCCCCCCTGGAAACTGGGACTAACACTGGTGTGTCTGGCCTCTGCATGCCCAGGGAAATACTAAATTTCATGTATTGTAGTCATTTGTACCCCAGTGGCGCTTATATTTCTTATAATGTCCTGGTTCGACAGTACAAGATCATGGATGGCTCCTTCCTGGTTGTGTTCCACACCCATTGGTTCAGGAAGCAGTCCTGCATGGCCTCAACAAACTCTTGGCATTTCTCACTACTTGCTGCTGGGAAGTCCCGATTTACATCCTGAAGATTAAAGTCTCACAAGGTGACAATGCTTCCTGAGTCTGTTGCCTTCTTTTTTTCCGAGAACAGGACTTTGTCCCTTTCAGCTGTCTGGCCTGGGGATCTGTAGCCCAATACTATCCTCTGGTTTCTTGCCTCATTGTCCATCAGCCAAACCCACAGTGTTTGACACCCCTTCCCCTCCTATTTCTTTCTATTTTTAACAACCTTGATCAATTCCCTGATATATAGAACAACTGTTTCCTAAGCTCCACCCATGCCCCAGCACCCAAGACTTGGTGCCAAAGCAGCCAGTCTCAAGTCAGGCACCATAGGGTGAACAACTGGTGCCCCCTACAGGTAGGAGGGGGTTGTTACAAATGCAAAGTCATGTGGGGGGTGGAGGCTCCCCACATCCAGTCAGATCTGCATTCCTGAGGGCAGGTATCAGTAGGTGAGTGACAGAGCATACTGCAAGGGGAGGGATGGGGGGAACGGGAAATAGGGTGGAACTCAAGCTGTGGATACAGCTACACTCTCCATCACCCAGTTACAGAGTAACAGAATCCTGGGTCCCCTACCCCCCACCAACAGAACTGGATTTTTGTGGCTGGTTACTCCCCTTCTGCTGGCCCTACCTGGGGTACATTCAGGAGATACAGAAGGGTTCAGAGCAGGGAGTACATGGAGGTAAGCTCCAATGATGAGAAACTGAGGTGATGGGAATCTGAGCTTGTAAATGAGAGGGAGTGCTGACTGTTCAAGAGGAAGGAGGAAAAACAGAAAGTAGACCAAAATGCAGTTTCAGTTATTACTTTCTGAAACCCAAGACTAATAGCTGCTGGATAAAAGCTGCATACATAAAGCAGATACTGACATTGCCGCTGTGAAATCCGTAAACATGGACGATCGAGGAATCCACAGTCCTGTGCAGGATGTTGCTGCTATGACCTAAAAAAAATGCAAAAAGCTGGTCACCATTCAGAAAACCCTGGATCGTGTCATTCTGTTAATGGTTACAGTGTCTCCCTTGGAATGAAGAAAACAAATTTACTGTGGTTAGATTTTCAGTAATGCCAGTTATAAGACCAACATTGTAAAATATGAGCTAGGAATAAAAAAACCAAAAACAAAACATTTACAACTCTGGAATGATACTATAATGCAACCCTCCACAAAGTGTACTACATAAGTGCAAGCCCCCCACTCCTCCCCTGTTTATGGGATTTCCGAGCAGTGACTCTTGGCTGCTGAGGGGAAGCACACCATGAATGCAATTAGATTTAGTCCAGATAGAATACTGGGCTTGGGAAATGGGAATCAGTGGGAAACCTGCATGCACCATAGTTACATCAACAGTTTGCAAACTTAAATGTCCACATCTGCATACCATATGTTCTCTTATTATCACAGACAGGTATCGGATCATGGGAAATCACGATGGACACTCCATTCCAAGGTCTGAGCTTCAGGTAACACAGTCTCACATTAGTTCAGTTAAGTTGCTATTCAGGGGAGGCTTGGAATGATTGTGTAGCTTGCATGCAAGCCACTACCTTTAACAGAAAAGTCTGTGTGATGATAAGACACACACAGTTCAGAAATCAGAACTCTATATACTGTACAATCACACGGGACACAGGTGACACAGCATTCACTTTAGATATTTTGGCACCACACTAGGGCAGACTCTGGCACTGCCAGCTAGTAAGTGAGGTAGTTGCATATAGTAGGCAATCAGGGACGGAGCTGTGTGACTTCACCATGCCCTGGAGTATGCGAAGGTATGGTTTGGGCCCATTGGAGCCCAACATTCAACAACGCAATTCTATAGCTCCACCACAGGAGAACAGAGCTCTTGGGTGTCACTCCAAATAGAGAGCGAGTGTCAGATCCTGCAGGGCAACGACGCAACCCTCCTGACACAATCAATGGCACTGGACTGGGATCCCTAAAAGGGTGACCTGTATCACTTCACCTCAACCTCTCTAGACCTCACTTCAGACCAGAGATAACTAGTGAAGCATACACACTGCAGTTCTCCATGATGTCTGTGCACTATGCCTGTGTATCATGTATCTGCAGCATGTAGGCAAGCCTAAGCCATGAAGCCAAGCATCAGGGTCCTGCAAACCCCTGCGGCATTCACTACAGAGAGTGTGCACCCCTTCCATGCCTGATTCGTGGCCATTAGTGCTGCTACACACATGGACAGTCCAGGGAAGTGTCAAGGGGTGTGTTCACACTCCACGCCATTCAGGAAGGCATGCAGTATTGGGCAAGGGGAGCACAAGGTATGGCAACAGGGACCTTGCTGTATCTGTAGCACGCCTCCCACAGAGTACCCCTACTGGCCACGGGACAACCGGGACCCCCCCTCAACATGCTGCCTTAGCCCTCAGGTCAGGCAGGGAGGAATGAGGGCAGCCATTTGGACACCGGCACGACTATTTTGCATTTTGGGACCAGCACCGTCCCACTCTCTCCCGCTCCACACAGAGCAGGAGATCCAGTACAGGACCAGAATAGTCATCTGATTAGATGCCCGCCTGTGTCCACCGATCCACCTCCACACAGCAGTGCACCAGGTGGGTGGGACCACACACGGATACACTGCAATGGTCAGCGATGGTGACTGCTGGCCACCACTCACCTATCTGGGGCTGTGGCGCTACATGGGCCAGGTATGTGCCTCTCGCACGTACCCTGCACCCACTGATACATAGCCGAAATGAGAATGAATAGGGTTCTATCTTCATCACATAAGCCATGAGTTCCATGATTTTTTTCCATTTTTATGAAAACGCCATGATTAGGGGCATCTCCAATTAAAATACCACAGTTTTTGCTGTTTGCAAATGTCACAGACCCATACAGTAATTGTGTGATTCACCAGTGCAACATTCAAAGTCCCCAGTCAGCCCCAATGTGGGATTCTTGCATGCCAACCCCAGTTTCTGAGGCCCTGGACACAATAGGGAACTTAAAATGGTTTAAGTGCCTTAAAATGTTTTAAATCCCCCTAGCACTGTTTGCAGTCAGATTACAAGCCCCTTAAAACATTTTAACAAAAGTGTTTTTACCCCTGCTAGAAACCTAGGGACAGATATTCAGATGGTGTTGGGCAGTGGCGCAAGCCTGGGCGCAGCGCAACTGGGCTGCACCGGGGCCAGGATCAGGCGATATTCAACGGTGATGCTCCATGGTGTAGCACCATTGAATATGGCAAGGTCGGCACACATACTGCACATGGCACAGTGGCACTGCACCAGTTCAAGCCACAGAGAGAGAGCACAGGGATGCGCCAGCACAAGTGCAGTTTCGCTAGGTGCATCACCCATGATATTCAGCCAGGGCATACAAATGAGGCCATAAAATATGCAAGGTGCAAATGGGGCGATTTGCATGTTTTTATGACCCCATTTGCACGCATTGCATAGAGCGGCTCGGTGAAATGCACCTGGAGCCCTGTCTAGCTGCTGTCATCGGGGGTGGTTCCCTGGTGGGCTATTGTAACCCCCTCCCCTCCCATATGCCCAATCACGGGCTTCTGTAATAGTAAATATTACCCAGGCGGTCTAGTGGTTTCCTCCCCATATGCCCAATCATGGGCATCTGTAATATTAAAAATTACCTGATGGTCTAGTGGTCCCTCCCATATGCCCGATCGTGGGCTACTGTGATAAGAAAGTTTAACCTGATGGTCTAGTGGTACTCCTCCCCACCCACCCACAGAGGACCCTGGCCACCCAGCACCCCCCATCATCGGTGGGCAGCAGCACCCCACCCGCATACTGCTGGGCCACCTGCAGAATGACAGCATACAGTATGATCTGTACGCCTATTGGTCTATGGGCTTGCAGACCATACTGTGTTACACAGGGCCAGATATATGAATGAATGCGGTCATTGACATATCTGGTCCTGTGTAGTACAGTATGGTCTGCAAGCCCATTGGTCCACACTGTGGACCAGTAGGTGTACAGATCATACTGTACACTGTTATTCGGCGGGTGGCCGGGCGATTTGCAGGCAGGGTGATGCCGCCCACCAATGACGAGGGGGGTGCTGGGTGTCCGGGGGTCCTCTGTGGATGGGTGGGGAGGGGGTACCACTAGACCACCAGGTTAAATGTTCTTATTACAACAGCCCATGATCGTGCATATGGGAAGGGGACCACTAGACCACCAGGTTATTATTTCTTATCACAATGACCCATGATGGGGCATATGGAGAGGGGACCACTAGACCACCAGGTAATTTAGAATGTTACAGATGCCAACGATTGAGCATATGGGGAGGGAACCACTAGACCACCAGGTTATTATGTATTATTACTACATCCCGCGATCGGCATATGGGGAGGGAACCACTAGACCACCAGGTTACTATGTACTATTACTACAGCCCACGATCGGGCATGCAGGGAGGGGGTCCACTATACTACCAGGGAGGGTCTGGGTGCTTGTGGACAGTGTTCCTGCTGGGCGGGTGGCCACCCACGGCTGTTATGCTGTGCCTTAAAATACAGCCGCCCGCCTGTGGGTGGCCAGCATCTGAGTCTTTTATTTTCGGCTCAACTTTGAGCACCTGTGTGCGGCACATGTAGGGGTTGCACCAGCATATGCACCGCACATCCCGGGCTGAATATCGGGATGTGCAGCATATGCGTGGGCACGCCCCCTGCATCTGCACCGCATACATTACCAATGCGCCCCAGTGCATCAGGAGTTGCACTGTGCAACCTACCCCTTTGAATATCATGCCAGGGTGCAATGGGGTGCACAACCCCTTTGAATATCTGGGCCCTAGTCTTAAAACCATTTTTAAAAATGTTTGCCGGCCCGGTGGCACAGAGGGCTGAGGCACTGGCGCCTTACCTCACACCACACCGGTGACCCGGGTTCGGGAGCAGACTCAGGTCACCAGGGGCTGGCAGGGGAAGGAGAGGACTGAGTGTCTGGAGGACTGCTCTCCTCTCCTGGGGTAGGTTGGGTGGGAAGCCCCACTCTGTGAGTGTCCTCTGGTGGAGACCGGGGGGTTACTACAAGCCGTGGCACACAAGAAGGGACCAAAAAAAGCATAAAAATGCATGCATGCCATCCAGATGATGGCGGCCTGCCTCCCTGCATCTCTCAGCTGAGAAACCTCCAGGCTGCATTTCCGTGCCCTGTGCACTCCAGTCTCTTCTCCCTATGGCCCAGACAGGATATGGGAGAGCCCCCCGGTGAAGAGAGATGTCCGGTACAACCGGACATCGGAGCAGCTGGATGGTGGATCAGTCTGAGGAGGCAGTGGTAGGACTTGGCCACCCAAAGAAGAGGACAACAGTGGGCACATTGGAGGAGGTATAAAGAAATAATGCAAAAAAAAAATGTTTTAGAACTAGCATGGTTTTACTCACAGGTCTGGACAGGATTAAAAACGTTTTAAACTGTAATGGTTTTACTAAAACAGTTCTAGCTGCAGTGTGTACAGGCATGCACAGTTCTGTGTGTTGGACTTAACACAAAATAGTTGCAAGGAGAACAGTTTTAACACTAGCAGTATGGGCACACTAAACCATCATCAAAAATGGTTACTGAGAAGTGTGGATGCACTGAAATGGTTTAGCTAAACTGGTTTTAAAAATGGTTTTCAAAAACAGTTCTGTAGTGTGTCCAGGGCCTAAGGCACTGTCTGCACTGAAAATCTGTAACATTTTGAAAGCGTTACAGACTGAAAATGAGTGCATCCACACTACCACTGAAAAAGTTTTGAGAACGTTACAGAATTTTACTGGTGTAGTGTGGACAGGGCCAAACAGGGTTTTGAGACCGTTACAGAAACCATTGTTGAAACCACCTTAAAACAAGTTTCTGTAATGGTTACGAAGACACTGTCCGTAACGTTACCAGTGTAAACGCAAACTGTTACGGTAACAGTTTGGACGTTACAGAAGGATTTTTCTGGTGTAGTGTGGACAGGGCCTAAGTATCCGGCAGAATGGGCTGCCTCTTGCTACAGGGACAGTCTAACAATGAATTTTTTTTGCTGATGTGCTTGTATAAAAATATGCCAGAAAGAGGTTGTTTGTTTAGCGCACAATAGATCCATGATGTTTCATTACTTATGCTATGATTTCCATGACTTCTGACATTTTTATCATGTCAATACCATGATTTTTCTTCAAAATGTTTACATGACAGAAGTATAGCCCTACAGATAATGCAATGACAGTACCCAAATGCAGTCAAGTGAATAAATGAATGTGATTCCCGTTCAAGTAGAACGCAGTTTGGAATTATTACAGGCAGTAAATGTTCTCCAGTTCTTGCAGTGACAAATTTAGGTAGCACTTTAGCATCGCAATAGTGTTAGTAAAAGTGTTACTCTGCATCTCTAGTGATGAATTATGACAAATGTAAACAGCAAAATAGGAGGCAGTATAGCGTAACGGTTAACAGTACTGAGTTGCAAACCTTAAGAACTGGGTTTGAATCTCACAGCCACCACTTGCATGTTTTGTGACCCTGAGCAAGTCACTTAACTTCCCTGTGTTCTTAGGACACACCTGGAAACAAATCTCAATTTAGTGTGTCTTTCCTGGAGAAGAAATGTAAATAAATAAATAAAAATACAATCTTACCATTATAGGCATCCATTGACGTAGTACAGACTGCAAACTGGTTGTAGCTGTAGCTGATGGTTTGATCCCAAATGACAGACACTAGATCCCTGGAAGGTAATGATGACTTCCACACTCTTTCACCGAAGTTTAGAATGAAACACTGAACATATGAGAGGAATCATGGCAGCCGCCCCTCTCCCCCACCACACACACACGCAGCTCTGGCACAGAGGGCTTTCCTCTGAACTCCCTCTACAGATCTTAAACAGAAACTAAAAAACTGACTGATGCTCCTTGAAGCTGCAGTTAAATGGCACATCAGACCCCTCTCCCTGTACATGTGCCAAAGCACACTGCAGCAGGAGCTCTCAGACCCTAACCCCTGAGGTTTTAAAGGACAACCTCAGTGAATTTAGGTATCCAAGGGATTCCTGGAGGTTGCATAAGAAATAGTACATGAAAAAGTGTGAGTTAAGCTACATTATAAAAAGGGAGACCAGAATTTTCAGATGAAAAATGGGGACACATCACAAGATCTATAGCGGACTGGTACATCTGCTACTACATCCAGCACCGGGTCAGAATAGTGGCGATCACAATGCCATCAGCAACAATAGCACAGTAATAATGCCATCAGTTTTATTTTCCCCCTGATGTGAGGGGGAATGCCTCCACCCACCCTGGACTACAGGATTCTCACTCCGGGAGGGGGGGGAAGCAGATCATGGGGAAAGTTAAAATTTGTGGGGCCGTGGAATACTGTTTCCATGGCCCTGTGTCAAAGAAATAAAGTCTTGAGTGCACAAAAATGTTGGAGACCAGGAGTAGAACCCTTTTCTCCACTACTGCTGACTGAGCTACTCTATGCCCTAGCCTTCTACGCCACGGGAGCAGCTCAGCCAGCTCCTTGGATCCTTGTGCTCTTGTTTGTGGTGAGCACCATGGACAGCGACCTGGGGAGCACTTACTGAAAGTGCTGTAGATCCCACTCGCTGTCTGTGCAAGCGCTAAATGAACTAGCGCTCTGTAGACTGGCGCTATTCATGTAGCGCTGTTCTAACCGGGTACCCTACATCCTAGCTGTTTGGGGTTCTCAGAAAGCTAGGATAAATATAACATTACCTAAACATGACAGGGGGAGCTGATTAAAAACCGTAACTTACACCCTTAGTCCGGGACACCTAGTCATCCTATCATAAAATGAGTTGGAAAACTTCAGTGGTCTGACTGGTTGTTAGCACCCAAAGGGAGTTGATGTCAGCAAAACCGGTTTACCGCACCAATCGTGACATTTTGACAGCGCAGTCCCATACAGCGACTACAGTGCCATGTCACTGTAGGGACCAAGCTGGAACCTTGGCTCTGTCTGTCGGGGGTCCTGCACCCCCCCCAAATCAGCTCTGACTCAGAGTTGAGAATCTTAAGTGGGGAGTTGTGGGGGCACAGCCCCCCGCGTGGGGGGTTCGAGGGCGAAGCCCCTCGAATAAAACACTCAATTTGGTTCAAAACTGGCAGCCAACTGCAAAATGTGGTCAACCTGCCAGTTTTGCTGTCTGGTCGTTCGACAAAATTTTTGTCGATGACCAGTTGTGGATCCAACAAAACCCACAGCTTCTAAAAACAGTTTCACTTTCAAGTTCAAAATGGTTGTTTGTCTCCTTTTACCACCCCAATTTTAGCTATTTTCTTTTCACTTTTTTAAAATTTCTATATCCATTTTGTATGGGCAATAACAACCTCAAGGTTTTGTGGTTGTGATGGAGTAACCCTGTGAGACTGCAGGTTCAAATACTTGCTGTGTGACCCTGGGCAAGTTACTTAACTTCTCAGTGCTACAGTCCACCCAGATGCAGAAGTGGGTAAAGGCAGGACCCCACTGGATACAAAATGTTGCATCTTAGCAGGATTATCTTGGGCAAATAAATGGAATTCAATGTTTGGTGAATAGAGTAGTGCTTATGTATACTTGTGAATTTTGAACTTTGGCCTTTTTCTGTTCCCACTCTTGGTAGGTAGGCCAGGTAACGTGCAGGGAATAGAAGGCCCCAAAAGATTTAATTTAGCAGTTCAAAGGATTACCTCTTCCATCTCATGGAGAGTGTGACCAGCAGCATGCAGGAAAGGCTCCCCCCCATGGAGGAAACCTCCGAGGACCCATGGCTACTGACCTGCCCACCCTACAGGGCAATCTATGAGGAGATGATTCTAAATGCTTGCACTGAGTAACGATTCTGGTTTAGGATGTAGTGTTTATAGTGTAATGGAGTCTGACTTCAGAGTCTTTTGATGATAAGTGCAGGAAGATCAATTCTTGAGGTTGAAGAAGCAGATCCAATCCGGAAAAATGTCCAAATGATGAATATGGATTAAGTCTGGTTAGTGAAGGAAGGTTTGGATGAGATCCAGGAATTATTTTGTGTATTAGGTAATCATTTATCATTGGTACACAGAAGACGTGCTAGATCTAAGCAGGAGAAAAGCATGAGTTTTTGTAAATGGGCTGCCAGACACCAGCAATCACATGATGGAAAATAGGTTATGTGAATTCCTTACTGTAATGTGCCGGAATTTGAAGAAGGAAAGGGCAGGATAGAATGATCAGCCACTTTTGAAGGTCAGTGATTTTACAGATGTTGGCAAGGTTCTTAGAACTGCTTCAGGATGATGAGATAGTAAATCCTCAGGATGCAGGAATCCAATGATGTGGAAGAAACCATGATGTTCAACATGGAGTTGAATGGATTTGAGTTCAGTAAATTCACTATGGAGGCATCTATGAAGAGACGACAAGGAGTCTGAGAGAACCAAACTCCTTGGATACCTAGCTGAAGCGTCTAACTGGAGAATTGAAAAATAGTGAAGGCGAGGATGGAGTAGGCTGTAAGGCAGCAACTGGATACCTGATAGGTATAGCTAAAATGTTCTGTATGAAATTTCAAGGCTTGATGACGAGTTAGAAATGCTAGTACTTGGTTTTACGAGAATAAATGTTCAGGAAGCACTGTGGTGCGTAAGATGATGGATATAATTCCTGCTGCAATATAAGTAACTTGGTGGTAGGAGCTTTAGTGGCCTATGTGGCATTGACTTGCTGGTGACTGAAGTCCAACATGTTGTGTGAATGTTAGAAAAAGGAGGGGTCTTATCTGAGTCTTAACTGAGTCTGTGGACTGATGGGGCAATGAACAGGTCTGCTGCCGGAAACAGTATAATGTATAGAGTGAGTCAATTGCATAGTCTTGATGTGGAATCATTGCAGTGTGAGACTGTTATAAAGAGGTAACCAAGTCAACTGAGCATGAGAGGCATCATGGAACATAATAAAGACTTGCCCTGGGTGATGGTATTGGCTAGAATGATTATGAGCAAAGATGGATACTGTCTGATTGGATCAAAAGACCCCTAGGAGAGCAACTGGCATGACTGGAGAATCTTGAACAGGAGATGTATATGACTTCATGAAGTATTATGATGTCTGGAGGCCAAGGAGCAGGATTCAGGATTGGCAAAATAGCAGAATAGCTATGCACTGAATGTATGTTGGTGCATATTCTGAGACATTAGAAGGAAGAATGGTCTGTGAAGAACATCAGATAACTATTCCAGAAAGATACAAGTGGGATGACATGCTTAAATGTGATTTGCTGCTAACAAGAGTTGGATATGATGGTGCATTTTGAATAACTGAGAGTGCCAAAGCAATAGGTATTGGATGAAGCATCTTCCTTGAGGAATCATGGTTATTCTGCAGTTGAGGTATTCCAGTAGGGATGTAAGTTGACATCACCATTGCAAGAGAATTGATTTGAAGAGAATGCCACTAAAGCTTGGAATCTGTGGGGTAAATTAGGAGGTAATGGCTTCCATACTGTCTGAATCGAATAAGATGTCTCAGGGATGATCCCGTGGAGTTGTTCAAGAGGTAAGAGCTTCTGTACATCTGAATCTGATAGGATGCTGAGGAATGATCCTGAGAGAGTATCAGGAGATAACGATGCCTCCATATTGTCTGAGTCCAAGATGTTGTGCAGGTTGAAGGATACTGATAGACCAGGGATTTACCCTACACTGAGAGGAACTGATAATCCTTGGAGCGCGCCAGACAGTAACAGTAAAGCTGGCTGTAGAAGAATAAGGCAGATCAATCAGGAGACATAAACAAACAGCTGACTGAGTGCTGGATGGTGGCAAGCATTGGGAATTGCCCAAAAGAAGAGACATGGAAGCAGACATGTGAAGCTCAGAGCTGCGGCAGCTGCAGAATGGAAATGCACCATGACATAATTGCAGTTTGTCCAAGGAAAAGCCAAGGAGATGTAGTAGAAGTGCCAGCAGAGGGAATCCAGGAAGCAGTATCAAGGGCAGATGATGTCCAGGAGATGACAAATGTCACGGAGAATGCAGCAGGCCAGAAAATGTCCCAGGAGTGACATGGAGTTGACCAATCCAACATGAAGGCACAGTAGACAATGAACAGGTCCCAGGAAAAAGTCATCTGGAAGAGCAGAGTGTAACAGAAGAACAATCTAGGATCCATCACAGGAGAATGAAGAAGACTATGGTGGAAGGCATGGAATGAGAGCACCGAGATGACAGGGGTCCAACAGCAATGGGGTATCCAAAGCATCATGAAGTCTGGAGCATGGAATGGAGACACACAGTGCCCAAGTGAGAAGTCAAGGTTATTAAAATGTTACTGGGCAACCACGGAACAGATGAAACACCAACATCCAGGTAAGAGGAGTAGCAAGGCCGAAGTCCCAAGGTCCACAGGAAAACCTGGAGGGCAGGATCACTGATGAGGAAGGAGTTGGCAGCAGGAGAAGGTGGAACTTGAAAGCAGTCACAAACATCAACATGGAGAATCACAAGATGGAAATTGAACTGGCAAGCAGAATCAAAGGGCCATGAGAATCGGAGACTAAGGAAGCGTGCAGGGAGGAACAGGCAGGCAGAGTGCAGGAACCAAAACTGGAGGAGACCAAGGGACTAGGACATCAATCAAGGATGCAAGTAAAGGACAATCCAGCAGATGAAACACAACCTTGAGGTGCTAACCATTCAAATAGCAAAGGAGTAGTTGAGGCTGAGGCCTATGGACAGGCTGACTGAGCCGAGGAGGAAGGCTAGGAGACCATAGGGGACCATCCATGGAGGGCAGAAGCATGAAATCAGATATTAGGCCCAGGCACAAGAGAGGTAAGGCTGATGGGTAGAGGGAATCCAGGATGAAACAAAGATGGGGGACCTGAAGTACAGTCTGAGGAGCCACAGATTCCAGCTGGAGTGGGAGGTAATGCCACTGTTGGTAGGGAACGTACATGGTAGAAAATGCAGATGGATGATACGATGGTAGAAAACTTGAAAATGAAGAACAGACTCCCATCCCTGGCAAATAAGCAAGTCCACCTGCACTCAATACCCCACTAGGCCGAGCTAGGGATGGAAACTGATGAGTGATGGTATAGGATGAACTGATGATGGAAACTGAAAAACGAGTTACAGGCTCCCAACTTCAGCAGACAGGGCAGGCCCCCCTTTGTTTAATACCCCACTAGGCAGAACAAGGGATGGAGATTGTCAAATGATGGAATAGAATGGAATGATGATAAAACAAAAAACGAGGAACCAAATTCCCATCCTCAGTAGACAGCTTCACTCAACATCTCACAAGGCAGAATGAAGGGCAGAGACTGTCAGGATGATGATAGAGGCCAGAGGCGGCGGGAAACAGGACTCCCATCCTTAGGGATGTAAGCTGTGAGACTGCTGGATGGGCTGAGCAAGGAGAGGACAGCTGGTTGTCACACCAGAAAATGAGAACAAATCAGAAATAATGGACAGGAGAAGGGGATAGTAGCACAGAAGGGAAGACAGGGAACAGCAGGAGGAGGACAAGACATACACAACTGAAAAGGAGGCAAATGAAACACACTGAAGGCATATGGCACAGAAGCACCAGGAGGATGCGGATGGGCGGTCATAGCTGAAAGCTGTGATGAGGGGATACAAGCTGAATAAAAGAGATCCTGGTGCATAGCTGAGGTGATATAACATCGAGCAGAAAGGAGTTTTCCAGGTACAATTTAATCACATTGAAAGCAGTACCAAACGAGTCAGGAGGTAGGAGAACCAAAATGGTTGTGTATAGCTTAAAGCTGAGAAAGGAAAAGAGTTTTGCATGACTGAACAATGACAGGCAGCATAAAGCAGAAGAAACAAATGTAACATGAATTATATAATGGCAAGAACATTTGCTGGTCTCTGATTGGTCAGTGTGTCCCTGGCACAGTGAGGTTATCCCAGCGCAACCTCACTGTATTGCTTTGGATGCCTTGGATGATGAGCATATGGATCGGCAGCATGATGAGCAGCATGATCAGCATTTGGATGATGAGTTGGATGCCATAAAATCTACTAAAAACATATATATTTGTTTTTATTTTGTATAACAACTAGTCATTGTATAATAGCAATAATGCACTCCAGAGCGTGTGTGTTGTGCTGGGATAACCTCACTTTTGGGACGCTGGATGCACTCGGCTTGCGGCCTTGTGCCCAACCACCCAAGCGTGAGGTTATCCCAGCACAACCCACACCCTGTGGTGCAATTTTGCTTAAATAACATGAATCATAAGCACCAAACGCGATTCCTCAACATTCCAAAGGGGTACCAGAAACCAAAAAGAACTGTGAATCAGGTACTATGCAGAAATCACATTGAGTGCCTAGCTTGAGCAAGCATAAAACGGACTTGTGACTGCAGTGACACATGACTAAATCCAAAGTACGAGAGAACGTACAGCATACAAATTACATATTATATATTATACAACAGCATGAAAAATGCTCTGCTCTGATTGGCTAGCTGGCATGATTTACAATATGTAAATCATGCTATCCCCACACTGTAAATAGTGCCAGCCAGTCACCCACCCCCACCTTGCATCAGTCCGAAGCCCGCACATCAAAGCTTCCAACCGCCATTATGTTACCGTCGCAAAACAAAACACGGTAAAATTAAAAGTAAAAAAAAAAAAATGCACCCTTCTTTTGAAATAATAGATCAGGAAGAGTTGGACTGACTATTTTCTGAAATTCCAGACACACAAACAGAGAACCAAACTGCTGAAAATGAACCCCAAAACCTACCTGCACCTCAGCCTCCAGTCACTGAGCAAGTTCGGCCCACTAGCCGCAACCCAGCCGACACGGTCAATACTCTGTCCAGCAGCAGCATAGTTTCACAACTGTTTTCTCCAGTGGAACAATACTAGCACTCATATCCATTAAAATAGAAAAAAAATACTTTACAAAAAAAAAAAATACTTTTTCAGTGTGACTAATTCCAGTTGCATTATAGCAATATACCTCTCGAGAGTGTGGGTGATGCCAAGATTTACCCACACCCAGTCTTGTTTTCTCACTTGGCCTATGGTGTCATGACCAAACCACACTGGATGTGGGTAAATCCTGGTATCACCCACACCCTCTCATGATACATTGCTTAAATAACTTTAGTAGTGGCAGTGGCAAGCAGTGATGACAGGTGCACCCAGCACAACACTTACCCCAAACCATGGCGCACGCAAAAAATGTGCACAATTTAGGAACAAATGAGGATCTCAAGCAGGGCAAAATGAAAAAGCTCTGACCTGTCCTGTCTGAGATGACCTGGGCATGCACATTAGCATGATGGGAGGCAACCCGGAAGTGCTGGTGCAAATGGAGTGGTGGCTCCAAGAGAAGTGAGGAAAGACCCAAAAAGAAAAATAGAAACAGAGGAATGAAAACACAAATGCAAGGTACAATAAACAACAAAGGGGGGGGCAGGAGAACAAGAACGGGGGGGACACAAGGCAACAAATTGGATAACAGAAACAAAGAGCAAAATGAGCAAGGAAGGGGGGACAAATGACAGGCAGGGAGCAACACAAACAAATAACAGGAAGAGGTAAGAAGAATAATCAGCATTTATATAGCGCTTTTCATACACAGTATCCCAAAGTGCTTTACAAGCAATGCTAGACTGGTAGTAAAGTGACTGAATGTGTGGTGGCGGCCATATCACACATCATCACCCACACACAGCCTGGATAATTGCATGAGCCAGTTTATGGGAAAGGGAATGTTGGCCAGGACACCAGGAATGTTCCCTGCTCTTTGTGAAGAGTGCCCTGGGTTCTTTTATTTCCACCTGGACACCCACCAGGATGGGCAGAAGGGACCTCAGTTTAACATCTCATCCGAAGGACAGCACACCCCAGCAGTACAGTACAGTATCCCCCAATACTGCACTCGGATGCCAGCAATTTGTAGGTGCAAGTCCAATCCCGATGTGGGATGAGAATCCATGACCTTCTGGTCCAGAGGTGGATGTGCTACCAACTGTGTCATGCTGACACCTAAGTAAGGAAAGACAAAACAGGAGTGAAGGAAGGTAAGCAAAGGAGGCTCAGCCACATGGCACATGCAGGAGCCCAGTGTGGCATGAAACCATTTCACGAAGCGCTAAGCGAGAGCTGCTGGGAGAGGCTGAACTTTATTTGGAACGTAGGAGGAGCTATTTAAGCAACATTGCACAACAATGTGGGTTGTGTTTTAATAACCCATGCTCCAGTTGGCTGTGAAGCACAAAGCATAGCCAAATGCTTTTAGCAACTTGGGGCATGATTTGCAGTTTTTTTGGGGGAGGACTGAAGCCTGAGGTTCAATGTGGAGGCATACCTCTCAGCCTCTTTCCTCATAAATCAGGCACAAAGCTTAAAAAAAATCAGGGACAAAGACCCAAAATCAGGGACACATCTTAAAAATTGTTACTAGTCATTCAAGAAGCTGACAGAATAAGGGGATTAGTGTAAAATGCATTTTCTGAAGAAGAACAAGCCTGTAATTCTAATGTTTTACATTATTTTGTGCCTACAGTCCCCACTATTCTGTCACAAAAACACAAATTTTACGAGGGACAAAGTAAAATTCTGAGGCAAAATCAGGGACGTCCCTGAAAATCAGGGACAGTTAAGAGGTATGTGTGGGGGACTATACAACCTCTCAATCAATCAATCAATCTATCAATCTTTATTTTACCAGGTGGAGCTTCATTGAGGTGGACTCATTTCCAAGATGAACCTGGACAACTACACATAAAGAATAACAACAATGCAAAAGCAACCTTGCATGGCATATTATGCAACATATCACCTTATAACATACAGCAATGGAGGAGCATACAATTAGCTACATTGTAAAATGAACAGAATATAACAAAAGTATAAGTAAACAGGAGTTCTTCAAAGAAAGGTTAGAAGTAAGGATAAATATGAGACGAGGGGAAAAGATGCAGGTAGGACAGTTATGAGGTAGAAAAAGAATGAGAGAGAAGATAACATTATAATACTCTGTAGCAGTGCATTAAGGGACGCACTTGCAGGACTCTGTGAAGGCAAGAGCAAACAAGGTTTTAAAGGTAGACAGTTTTATAGTGATGGCTAACTTCAGGGTTTTCTGAAGTTTGTTCCACAAGAAGAGAAGGGGATGACTTATAGATGAGCTGCCAAATCGGGTTCTAACTTTGGGGATGCTGAGGGATATATATGAAAGGCTTCTCAATGCGTAGCTTCCAGGGGAGCAAACAGGAAGGCAGTCCATAATGTGCTGGGGAAGCTTTTTTGTAATAGCTCGGTGTGTCCAGAGTGCAGCATTTTGTTTGACGTCTGAATCTGAGGGACATCCAACTTACTAGGGAATAGAGAGAGCAGTGATGTGTGGAGTAAGGTGCTCCTGTAATAAATCTTATTGCACAGTGGTAGAGGGTATTGAGCTTGGATAAGGCTGTCATGTGACCAGTTTTCTACCACTCAGGTGGCAAAATATGCCAGATCAGATAATATGCAGATGCCTTCATGGGCAGTACCCAGAATATCTCAGTAACCTCCTGACCAGGCCTTGTCAACCCTATGCACTTGTGTCCCAAAATAAGGACCTGCTTTATATACCCAGAGTGTGCAAAGTCATTGGAATGAAGGCCTTTGTGGTAGTCGCTCCTACCACATGACAGACCCTCTCTGGACATGATAAGGAAATCACTAGTACCGCTGCTTTCAAATGAGCCATATTTGCATATCTCAATACCCATGCAACATACTCTCCCTTGTCTACCATATGAAAATGTAAATGTGTATATATTGTAACTCTTGTAACTGCGTACCTTTTGTTTATTGACTTTATGGTAAGCTAGTCTTACAACTGTTAGGAATACATGCTGCTGTATCTGTTCTCCAAAGACCCACTTCAATGCAAGGTGTGAGCTTACATGGGGATATCCCAGTGCACAAAATTCTAAATATAAACATTAGACTGGAAATAATACTTAAGCAACAAGGCGCACCAATGTATGTTTCACACTGGGATAACATCATGCCTTGGGTGGGTTTGTAAAACATGCGGCCAAAGGCTAAATGCCTTCAACCACCCAAGCAGTGATGTTATCACAGTGACAAAATGGGGTTGTGGGAGTAATAAACATTAGAAAATGGGCTAAAAGAATCCCAGACTCTGAGTGGCTGATAGGCCCAGCAGGGTGGGCATCTATCAGACAACAGAGCCCGGGTTTTAAAAGTACCAGTGGCAAGGACCCATTGACATGATCATGGTGCACAGCAACTTTTACAACCACCGTGTTTTTCTCCCTGTTAGCAGAGGTTGGCTGAGTTGTAATTCCCAGTTTGCTGCCTGCCATCCCCCCATCTGAAAACCACTCCCAAACCAGAAAAATCCACAGTAAAAGAATGAAATATTTTCACTGATTCCCAACAATGTAAACTGCAAACACAGCCCATATGGTGCCACGCTCCACAAAGCCAGCTGTTAGACTCCAAACTGCACACCGGCGGCATGTCTCCCTTTACGGGGAGGAAAACCTGGAAAAGTCCCGCAGGCGCTTGTGGGCCAAGTCACAAGTAAGCACACATAATCCACTGGAAACTGAGCAGTAGTCTCTCTAACAAAACAGAGAAACACCCCTATACCAATATAGTTACAGAGACATAAGTAAAGCAAACAGTGTGCACAAGAAAAAGTATATAAAATCACTGTCTCCATTCTAGTCTGTGCAACTACCACTGGTAACACAACTCGCCCGCCCGTTAACAGAAACACTGTAAAGCATACTCCCATGTCAAAATTTCAGTCTACCTTTTACTTTACTGAAGTTCTTTCTTTCCCTTCATACTATGCTATCCTTCAACAAAAGAAATATTTGGACCTTCCGGCCATCACGGGCAACTCCGTAAGGGCACTCTGAACATCAAAGGCAGAAACTGCATTCAACTCCAAAAAAGAAAGCGCGCACGCTAGTAAAGATGAGCACAAGCACGAGCAACAGCTGACAATTAAAAAAATTTTTGAAATGGGTAGAAAGAATGCTGGCTCCTGATTGGCCAAGAGCAGCTTTCAGCTGGGCTGTTATTCCACCATAACAGCCCAGCTAAAGTAATATGTTTAAAAAAGACATTAAATTTACTAAAAATGACCCATTTCATAATCGCAATAAGGCACTCCAGGGGGTGTGTTATGGTGGGCTAATGACCCTTCTTAGGTGGTGGAAGCACTCAGCTACACCTCATGCTTCTACCCACCCAAAGTGGGCTGTTATTCCACCATAACACCCCCCGGTCATGCCTTATTGTTTAAATAGCAAACTCCTATTGCCAGTGGTGGTGGTGGTGGTGGGGATTAACAAAAAGAAAATGCAAAAACACGAGGAATGTGGAAACAAAGGTGCTGCTTGGCCATGAATATGGGGGGAGGAGTCTGAATCAACAAACCCAAACAGACTGCTATGAGAGGTGTAACTGCATACAACCAGCTATCTTTCTAATTGTAATTCAGGTGGAGGAACTATTTTGTTACAAAACTTATAATACATTAGTTTTTTTATCAGCAATTTTTATTGAACTTCTTTTTTTTTTACAATACCATTTTCTAAGTGCAATAATACCTTCCAGGGTGGGCAGTATTGGGGAATACTGGACCTTCTGGGGGTTATAAGACCCTCCACCTGTGGCATTGGGCCTCATTATGCCCCTGGGTGGTCTGGTATTTCCCAATACCACCCACCTTGTAGGGTAATATTACTTACATATTTTGTGAATATCACAACTAATGCACAATTTGTTATTTAGATTTGAATAATGAATAGTGTCACTATTAGTACCTATTCCTATTTTGCAAATACTATTTAAGAAAAAGAAGAAAAATAAACAGCCACCCACCCTCCTCTCCCAGAACACCACAATTACATATTTTTTGTAATATTTAAAAAAAAACTTCCATGATGAGCAACCAACATAACCTGCCCACCTCTATGGCTGAACACTTTCTTTAGCACTCCTTCGTTGTAAAATAAAGATTTCTCTCCATCCCACACCGATCCTGGCAACATGTTCCATCCAATCTTCCTCCCCCAGCATCCAATTTTTTTCTTCAATGACCGTGACAAAGAAGACAACCAACTAAAACTGCTCCTCCTGCCCTCCTCCATGGCTGGCAACCTTCGACTAAATAAAAGCAATCTTGTGCTTGTGCACAGTAAAACCAGCTGATCATAAGTTGTTGTTTATTGTATTCAAAAGACTTCTGAGCTCAGTAGCCCTTTTTCAAAAGTGTCCAAGTCATAAGTAGTTACACATATAGCAAAGTGTATTTTTAACATGAAATTTTTTTGAACCAAAAAAGTTTTATTAGTTTAACAATCATTCATACAATAAACAGCAAAATGTTAATCATGCATATCAAACATTTTAACTGGATAAATTAGGCCCCATCCCCCCTATACCTACTACCCTCCCCCCATCCTCCCACCCTCCCTCAAGCGAGGTATAACATCAATAAAGTCTACATAGCCATGAAAGATAAACCAGGTACAATCTGAATACTGTCTAGAAAGCTGATCGTAAGGTTGCCCGGGTTTGCCAGCTATGATAAATCAGGCTAGAAAAAGGGCATATAATTTCCCCCAATTTTTGGTGAATGAAGCTTTGCAATTATGAACATTGGCAATTAGCTGTTCAACTCTAAGGGCAAAAGATATTTCATGGAGCCATTCCGAATATGTAATGGTTGCTTGGTCCATCCAGTGTCTAAGCACTAGTTTTTTTAACTGCCAGAGAGATGAGGGCTATGTGGTACCTTCTTTCTTTTACTTGTATTTGGGAAAAATCCCTAATGATGCAAGTAGCCGGGAAGAACAAATCTTGAAGGCCTAGAAGCGGGTCCATTTTTTGTTCTATTTGCATCCACAGGGGAAACACTTTCTCGCAGAACCAGAAGATATGTAATAGGGAGCCCTCCTCCATGCCACACCTAGAGCATAAGGCTGAAGGGAGGCGACCCATTTTTGCTAGTTTAATTGGGGTGTAGTACATGTTGTTTAGAATCCGGTATTGAGTTAGCCTGTATCTGTCCTCCGAAATATAATATACAAGTCTTTCCAGATTTGGGCCCAGTTAAATTCCAGATCAGGTAAGAGAATAGTCCATACCTTGGAACCTTCTGGCGAGGGGGATTGTGGGCTAGTGAGTAAATATTTATATAAGGCAGAGACTCCATGAGGCCTGCTAGACAGGTCACCGACCTGCTGTAAGAAATCACCAAAGATGGAGGGTTGTGGTTGGAGCACAAACATACTGATCAGCAAGTGCCGAAGTTGGTATATCTTAAAAACAGATGCTGACACCAGCCTGAATTTATTTTGTATTTCCTGAGTAGATAAAATAGAGGATTGAGAGTAGAAATTGGAAACTCTAAGCTCCTGAGAAATGGGGAGCCATGCCATGGAGATGGAGTTACCCCCTATTTTAATGTTTGGGTTGGCAAGAATGGGCTGAGAGAAATCCACAGTAGAGGACATTTTGTAATATCTACATAGTTGTGCCAAAACTTTTAACGAGATGCTGATTGGGGACTGGGACAGGGATTTTGCCGTGAACTTCACAGGTGAGAATAGAATTACAGTGGGGTTCAGCTTGTAGGTGGAAAATAGGTCAGCCTCAATCTGCAACCAGATTGGGACGTAGTCCATCCGAGGTTGAAGCTGGGGTATAGACAACCATTTCCCGCATTTGCAAAGGTGGCTTGCCCAGTAGTAAAGTAAGATGTTAGGTAGGCAGAGACCCCCACATTCTTTAGGCATACTCAGTTTTTGATAAGATTTCCTAACCGCTTTATCCAGCCAGATGAAGGAGGTAATATCAGCATGGATACGTTTAAAGAAAGATAAGGGTAGCCAGACATTAAGCATATTAATAGGGTAGAAGATTCTGGGAAGGACGTTCATTTTGATTACGTTAATCCTACCCCATAGTGAAAATGGGAGGGTTCTCCAGCGAGAGAGGTCCTGTTGAATGGAACTCAATAGATCAACAAAGTTGAGTTTGAGCATAAGAGAGGGGTCTGAGGTAAGGGAGATACCCAAGTATTTGATGCTTCTGGAGGACCATTTCATGCCGGAGTGAGTGAAGGAGTGACTATAAGTGAGAGTATTGAGGGGATATATTTCAGTCTTATTTAAGTTAAATTTATAGTTAGAATACTTGCCAAAGATATCATTTATTCTCAGAACATCCGTCAAAGATGAGACGGGATTTGGCAGATACAGGAGAATATCAGCGGCATAAACTGAAATCTGTGGAATGATGTTGTCAATAGGTACTCCTGTGACATTAGGATAGACTTTTATGTGCCTTATTAATGGTTCTAGATACAGATTGAAAAGGAAGGGAGACATAGGACATCCTTGGCATGTACCAGTATAGAGGGGGAAGAGAGAAGAAAGAACACCGTTACAGCGAATTCTAGCTGAAGGAAGGGTGCACAGTGCCTGTATCCAACAGGCAAATTCTGAGGGAAAGCCCATTTTATGCAGTGTTGCCCATAGAAAGGCCCAGTCCACTCTATCAAAGGCTTTCTCCACATCAAGAGAGATTAATGCCATTGACTAGGGAGAAGATTCCGCTACTTGAAAAATATGTGAGATTTTACGGATGTGATCGAGCGAGGATCTGCCAGCAACAAAGCCTGCTTGCTGCGGACTAAGAAGATGGGACCAGACCCTCTCGATTCTGGTGGCTAGGATTTTTGCTAGAATTTTGATGTCACAGTTTAATAATGAGATTGGCCGATAGCTGGCTGGACAGGAAGGAGGTTTGTTTGGCTTGAGGAGAAGAATAATGGTGGCTTCAAGGAGGGTAGGGCCTAGGACTTCTCCAGATAGGATGTAGCGAAACAGCTGAAGAAGAATGGGGGCCAGATCTTTGATGAAGCACTTATAAAAATTCGATGGAAACCCATCAGGACCTGGGGCTTTGTCCAGCACTAGCGAATTGATGGCAGCTTCTACTTCTTGTTGGGATATGGGGTAGATAAGAAGGTTTGATGAGAAACTGGTAAGGTAAGTAGCATTGCGGAGTTTATATATGCTGTCAGGTCTTCATTCCTTGGAGGAGATATACTAGGGCCATAAAGAGAAGAATAAAATTGTTCAAAGATAGTGACTATCTCTCTGGGGTGGGTTTTGACTATACCATCAGGAGTGTTGATTGCTGGTATATCCCTGGAGGTTTCCAGCTTCCTAAGGCGTAGTGCCAATAAATGACCTGCCTTTTCTCCATGTTCTATATAATGTTCCTTAGTTCTTAAAATGGCCAATTCCGCCTTTTCCTGTAAAAGGGAGAAATATTTGTTCTGTAAGGAGAGGAGGGATTGTAGAGAATCAGGGGAAGTAGATGAAGAGAGGGACTGTTCCAGAGTTCGGATCTGGGCTAACAAGAAGAGAGCCTCTGCTTCCCTTCGATGCTTACGTGTAGAGGAAAGTGGTATGAATTCTCCTCTAAGGTAGCACTTCAGAGCACACCATTCATGGTCTATTCTTGGGACAGAGTTGTGGTTGTTACCTACAAAAGTCTGGATGAGAACAGGGATTCTGGACAATGCATACTCGTCTTTGAGAAGCTGGGTGTTCAGTCTCCAGGACGAGTCTATCTGAAAGTTAGTATCTAGAGCCAGTGACACCAAGGGTGTTGCATGGTCAGATATGACTATGGGTTCTATTCCGGCAGCACAGAAACCGTGAAGCAAAGTACGGCTGATCAGGATATAGTCTAAGCGGGATGAGGAGGAGTCATGGACAGTAGAATAAAAGGAAAAGGTACAGGATAAAGGGTTCAGCATCCTCCAAGGGTTACATAACCCTAATAAGTCTGAGAATTCTTGTAGGGCTCTTTGGGTAGCTGATGGGGGTCGGAGGGGGCTGTTGGATTGATCCAGGTCCTGCGTGGGGGGAAGATTCCAGTCCCCACCCAATATCATTGGAAGTGTCAAATAGGGGAACAATTTGTTGATTAATTCCGTAAAGAAGGCAGAGTCCCCCCCCCCACTGGGTCGTATATGCCACCTAGCACTATTTCCGTATGGCCTATCCTTCCCTTTACCAGAACGAATCTCCCCTGTGGATCTACTATAGACTGCTCTGTCTGCAGAGGTATTGAGCGATTTACCAGGATAGCCGCCCCCCCCCCTACTGGAAGTTGATATTCTAGAAGCAAATACTTGGACAATATCCTGCCGTCGGAGGCTAGTGGCTTCCGAGGGGAGGAGATGGGTCTCCTGTAGGAATGAAATATGAACATGTTGAAGTGCAATATGCTTAAGAATCTGATGTTTTTTTAGACATTCCTGGGCACCCCTAACGTTCCATGTAAGAAATTTAGTCAGTACACTTGCCATATTTACAAAAAAGGCTGTGAATCTGATCTGACCATATATACCTCGCAGCCCACCCACCACCCTACCCCTAACATATAATACAGTGTTTGTATGCAAAAGAAACAAACAATGATCCAACTCTACAGAATATACCCTGCTTCCCTTCCCTGAGCCTCCCCCCTCAAACAACAAAAACAGTACAGTCTCAGCATGCAGCGCAAAAATAGAAAACCAAGTTAATATTTGTATATTACTGAGCCCAAAGATAGTTGGCCTAACGTACAAAGAAAAAACCTGCCTGTATATATACTGAAGCCTTGAAACATATGCTATTCCAACAATGAATGCCCCTCCCCCCATATTCCAATAAAACTATATACACATAACCCCACAACTAGAAATGTTCTCTGATCCTGGTGAATGGAATTCCTTATGGCCCTGAGAGTCTTCAGCTCCAAATAACCGATTGAGAGACAGTGAAAGGTTTGAGACATAGTGTCTAGTAGAGTATAAATAAACATAAAACCAAATCAGGAGCCTACGGACTGTCAGGGCCAAACCCCCAATGATCGAGCACTTGAGGCTGACTAGCTTAGCCACTGTCAATCTACCCTCCCGCTCCCTACCCCCCCACAACCAACCAGTATCCATGAGACACACTCAAACCTTGCGCACCACAGTTAAAAAAGCAATTGAAAGTTCAGCTCTCTACCTAGGTCCAGGCAAAGCAACCAAAGGAGGTAATCCGATCAGGTCCCTCGTAAAGAGAGAGGAGGAAATGCACTGTGCTGCCATTGGGGATCAAGGCAAAGGACACCAAGAAAGAGGGGTGTTCAGGAGACAGGAAAGTAGAGGAAATCTGAAGGGTGAAAGAAGAGGGAAGCCTGAACATATTATCCTCCTGACGAGCAAGACCCAGTCGGGGAGCCGAAAGTTTGAATGTGCGGCAGAGGCAGCAATATTAAATTAAAATCATAACCATAAAATATTAATAATTGGTACAATGGTTTTAAAGCTCCCCTTTGTTCCATTACACAAATGGGTTAGTCCACTGGGGTGTCCAAATCAGGGCAGACTGATGCTGCAGGAAAAACATGCCCTCTGGAAACCTGAGCTAGGATAATTGGGACCATCTATTACCGAAATATAGCAGTCAGACCCTCCTCGGGTTGAACAGTGAGGCCTAGTCACCAGCCAGGGCATTCAATGCTCTGAAGGGCGCTTTCCTCCACATGTGGACTAGCATTTTAGCAAAATTTATGCTGCAATTGACCATACAACAACATCCAGGTAAACATTAATTATTGCCTACTCATGCGAAAGCTGGTAATCCGTTATTCGTATTAGGTTCATGGGATTTTGAACAGGAATGGCATTTACACACTAAGTTTCTTTTTTGCTTGAGAGAGTGAGTCGAAGGATGACCAGATCTCATCCAACAGCACTTGCAGACGAGCCGGGTAGGCCATGCGGAATCAGGTACCTGCAGCAATTAGTTTACTACAATTGGATGGAAAGTAGCCCTTTTCTGCCTGGTCTCTAGAGGCAGATCTTGGGTGATACATAACTTGTTATTTTCCCACAAAATGGTTTGCAGCTCTCTGGCTTAAACAGAACATGCTGCCGTTCGAGGTAATTCAGTCGGCGCACAATTATTGATCTGGGAGGATGCAACTGAGGTTTGGGTCGCAAAGATCGGTGCGCTCTCTCAGTTAGATAGGTGGGATTATGTGGAGACAGACCAGCGACCTTGGTGAGCAGCTTCTGGATAAAGGTTATCGGAGAGGAATCTTCTTCGCCTTCAGGAAGGCCAAAAATTAAAATATTGTTCCTCCTGTTTCTCCCTTCCAGGTCTTCGGTTTTCAGTTGTGACTTACTGATTTGTTGCTTGAGTTTAGTGATCTCCAGCTCAGATCTGTCTCTCCAGGTTTTGAGGGAGTTAGTACAGGCTTCTGTGTCTGAGATTCTGGTTTTTAAGTCCCCCAACTTGCTTTTAACTGACTTCAGATAGGACGCAATGTCTTGCAGAGTTTCTTTGAATGGCAATAACTCTAAAAGGAATCATTCCTCCGTTAGTGGTAATGGCATTGGAGGGTGGTTTAATTGCTTGTCAGAGGTTTGTTGATGTTGTTTCAGTTTCTTGGGTTGCTTTTCGGGTGACACTGGCGGTGTATGCCTAGGCAAGGCCGAGCGCATTTCTGCTTCCATCGCGGCACCAAAAGGGCCGATTGCGATGCAAAAAGTTCAGAATCCTCTCTAGTATGTCATGTACAGAGTATATAGCACTGTGGTTGGCCGTAAACCATTGAAATGATATGGATAAAGGCTGATTACAAGGGAGGCGAGTAGGAGCTTCCAGGCAGAGCAGCTAGCAGGTCGAGAACATCACGTGATCTCAACATGAAATATTTTATTAAAACTTTCAAATGATAAATAAATAGAACAGCACAAAAACAGCCATAAACATGGAAAACATATAGCAAAGTAACACAGACCCTGGAGTCAGCTGAATACCCAGTTATGACTGATTTACACCACATCCTAACTGAGTTTTTCAACCAGTTTAAAATTTATGACTTCAAGTGAATAAAGAAACTTCAACCAGTTTTTCCATTTCTGCTACTGGGAAATGTTATTTATGTACTTCCAAGCTCACCATCCTTTAAATCATTACTCCTGACTAACTAGTATCACTCATAGCACTTAAAGTTATTCAGATGATCACAGTCTGATGACAGATGACCCAAGTAAAATTGCTAATGCTAATTGAAGGCAAGCCTCAGCAGCCCCCTAGTAACTGCAGTTTTTTTTCCTGACGTCGGTCACTTGCTGCAGACACTTGTGTATGACTGCAGTGCATCTCAAGCACGTGGGATACTGCTGGGAAGGGTTAGGCATGGGTTATGCTTTACTGTGCTGCACTGCAACTGCCTGCTGCCACTTCTGTACAATCCTTTCTTCCACTCCCAGTGACCATCCTCTGCCTCGGTTCTGTTTAACTCTCTCTGAGCTGAGAAGCAGCTCTACACTGCAGTGCTGGCTGTCTCTGATTTCTTCACCAAAACACAACTCCACAGACTTGTCTCCACCCCAACGTCTCATGCAGTTCCGCAGCACACAGACACCTGGTTAGTCCCAGGTGTCCAACCCCAACACACACACAGCCAATGAGTTATTTAGTTTAGTTAGTGTTTAGTTAAAGGTGAAGTGGCTCACTGCTTCCTGCCACTCGCCTGATCCCAATGACTCTAAAAGTACTTTTTTTTGCCCAGACCTCCTTCCAAGTCCCAACTGCCCTCATTTCTTCCTCCTCCCCTAACTCTGCTTCATCTCCATCAGTCCTGACTCCTCTCCACACTGTCGATGCGAGGCTTGGTTGCTGTGTGCTCAGTGCTCACTGTTGCTGGTGGTCATTGACTTGGCAGTTGCCCACTTGCTGCCTGCTGCTCTTGTTGGCTCTGGCTTGCTTGTTGCCCTGGCACTTCTTGCCCACCCTGCTGCCTGACTGATCTTTCTGGCTACGCTCCCTCCTTTGCTCAGTTACCCCCATGTGTGGTAGCTTGTGCTGCTGCCTGCTTCTTCTCTCCACAGAAAGAACTCCTCTAAGAAGTTCACCCCAACTGAATATGTTGCCTGCATGTGGTATGCATGCCTAGTGAGTCTGGCTCCTTCCCGTCAGCTACTGATTGGAGAAGGAGGCCATGGAGCAAGACCCACTGGCACAGTTTGATTGGCAACCACACTGTCATTGGGCAACTCGGACAGATTATAGCACAGAAGCAGTCAATGATCATCATGCAACTCAATGGTCGGGAAGAGCTCTTGTGTTGCACATGAGGAGACCACATGTATGTGATTCTGTTATTACAGTTTGGGGAGTGGGGGGACTCTAGACTCTTGGACTCAACTCAGTAGTTGAAGTTGCAAAATGTGACTCCACACAGTTACAGCAGCAAGACAATGGCTCCAGGAACTAAAATAACACCAGCTTGGTCAGTGCAAGTAAGGCATACGTTTACAGGTGCAAGCTTTGCAATAAAACTTTCAAGTACTGGTAAAGACACGCAACAACTGAGATGAGTGTCAAGTACAGTTATAGTTCAGTTTCTTGAGGAAGAAGGTTGATGCATGAGCTGTGAAAGAGTCATGAGAGGTGAGTGCAGTCATTGTGTATTTTAAAGAATTGGTCTGAGGAGGAGGTTAGGGGGCTGCTTTTTCTTTTTGTTTCTTTTTTTTTAACATGCACATGGATAACAAATTGGAATAACAAATACTTGAACATTTGGGGGCCCAAATATAATATTCTGCCAGAATATTCAAAATAAGCTATTCACTCAGCCCTATGACACATGCCCTGATGTGCCTCGTAATGATTATAAAATGGATCCATTTATGTGCTTACAGTTGTATGAAGATTCTTTCGTGGACACTAGTTTCACCTGTGAGGCTGTATGGGGAGAGCATCACGGGTGAAACTGACTATTCACCAATCAGCTTTTATCATTTTTTCTATCCATTTTATAGAAACATAGATCCATAGAAGGTGTCAGCAGATAAGGGCTTCTTGGCCCACCAGTCCGCCCTATTTATTCTATCTACTATCTACTCTATTACTGAGCCCTATTCTGTTGCTGCCCCCCCTTTTACTTCTAAGATCCCACTGTGTCTATCCCATGCTTTCTTGAATCCTGTAATTGTTTCTGACCCCACTATCTCCACTTAAAAGCTGTTCCACTCGTCTACCATGCAGAAGTGTTTTCTCACATTTCCTCTGAACCTCGCCCCTTCTGATTTCATAGCATGCTCCCTTGTTCTTGAGCATCTTTTCCTTTGGAAAATGCTACCTTCCTGTACCTTGTTCTTCCCTGTGATGTATTTGTATGTTTGTATTATAATAACATTTAAGCTAGTGCTTTCTAAACCACTAGTTTTAACCATATGATGTACTTTAAGAATTGTAGCGTTAAGCTGGATAAAGCAAGATGCTAGTTCTTGCTGTCTTCATTGTTATCTCTGATAGACCATCAGTAATGGAGGAATCTAATGAGTGTTACCTATCAAAAAATCAGAGGTGAGATGCAAAGTGAGAACCTGGACTATTTTCAGTTGCTCAGGGACAGCAGAATGAGAGGACATGAGTTCAGAACAAAGGAAGCCAGGTATAAGAGGGAGATAAGGAAACATTACTTGACCCAGTGGGTGGTAAAAGTATGTGGAACAGCCTACCTCAGGGTATGAAGGAGGCAGAGAGAGGGGGAATCCATCAAAGGCAGACTGGACAGGTACCTAGAGGAAAAAAGCATGGGGGAGTGGTACAATAACAGAGCAAGATACAATCACTGATTAGAATTACAACTGTCCAGTGGGGGAGTCAACTAGAAGGACAAAGGTCTCTGTTGTACAGCAAATGAGAACAGGCAATCTGTGCAAAGCAGTGCCATCTAGTCAGAAACGCTGTGGATAACAGTCAAAAGCTGCGTTGAGTAACTGTAACAGCAATAGTGACCTCTGGTGGTGGCTAAGAACCTATGATAGTCAAAGGAGCATTCTAACCTCCAAGCTATGAGAAATTTGTCTTTAACTAAAAGGACAGCATTGCTGCTTTCAGAAGGGTCCCAAGTATGATTTCTAATGAAGGCTGGCAGTGTCTCTGCCTAAGTAGATGGGATAGACATAGTCTGCATTATTTCTTACATCCTATGTAAGCCACTATAAAAAATAACAATAAACTCCCTGAATTATGTGTGTGTGTGTGTGTATATATATATATATATTTATATGCAATAGATAATCCACTCTAGGGTAATGTGATCGGCGCTCTGATATCGCATGCCTTGCGTGCATTGGCCGATGCATTCAACCACCCAAGGCGTGCGTATATCAGAGCGCGACCGCACACCCTAGAGTGGATTATCTATCTTATAAAATGGACACAAATATTGTGGGGGGAGAGCAGAAAAGTAGTCCCTGTGTGACATGAATGCATGGATCATCAGTAGATGATCTGGTAAAAAAAAAAAAAAGGTGTTTGTTTTTCTGCTTCCTTTACTATTCTGAAAAGTTATCACCTTTACAGGGAGAATGAGTGGGGAGCACTTTCACTTTATTAGTGAAATGTAGCGTGACCGAGCATGGTCAATAATCAGTAATGACATGTAGGCAGAATCCGAAAGTAAGTCCCTCTCTGTTAAAAAAATGCAACGTAACTGTGTACTTTACATTATTTTCATGCAGAATCCTGTAAAATAAGTTACCAACTGAAGCGAGTAAAGAGCAAGTGAGGAGCACTTTTCTCTTTCATTAGAGAAATGTAGCCTGTAGCGTGACCGAGCATGGTCAGTAATGGTATGTAACATGTAAGAAGAATTGAGAAGTCACCTCTCTTCAAACGAAGAATCCCGCAGAAAGAAGGCTGCCACCCGGCGAAGTCAGGAGCTAGTGTCAGTGGAGGTGTCGCTGCTCAGATAGAAAGATGGTGCAGAGCGAGTGTTGTTGCTATAGCAACACTCGCCTGCCTAGCGTCTGTCTATCTGAAGCAGCCGACACCCTTGCTGTACACTAGCTACCGACTTGCTTCAGGTAGCAGCTTTTTTCCTTTTGCACAGATTCTTTGTGTTTTGAAGAGAGAGTGACTTACTTTCAGATTCTGCCTACACGTTACATACCATTACTGACTACGCTCGGTCACGCTACATTTCTCTAATGAAAGTGAAAGTGCTCCTCACTCGCTCTTCACTCACTTCAGTTGGGAACTTGTTTTACAGGATTCTACATGAAGATAATGTAAAGTACACAGTTACTTTGCATTTTTTTTAACAGAGAAGGGCTTACTTTTGGATTCTGCCTACATGTCATTACTGATTAGTGACCACGCTTGGTCACGCTACATTTCACTAATAAAAGTGAAAGTGCTTCCCACTCATTCTCCCTGTAAAGATGGCACCTTTTTCCTTAGATAAGTAAAGGAAATAAACATTGTTATTTAGTTTTTTAACACACTGAGTCCTACTTTTAACTTCTAGCAACAAGCAGTTTATCAGGGGGAGTTATATATTAATGTTGGTAGCAGTCTGAATCTCTCACTTGTTTGTGTGTGGCTACCTATGTGTGCCAGGTGTGTAGCGATCTCACTACTGGTGAGAAGGTTTTGAAGACTAAAAAGTAGTTTAGGCATGCAGTCGTAATGGGAGGTGTGCGGTCGTTGGGAAATAATGCACGGTCATGTGATGCATTCTGTCCAATCATGTTAGTGGAATTTCTATGATTTTACCAACCCATTTTATAAATATATATATTTATGAAATGGGTATGAAAAATTATGTCTGCTGATTTGTTGGATCGCATCACATGACCATGCGTATATCAGAGCGCAACTGCACACTTGCACTTTTATCCCCCCAAAAACAATTTTGTCATTTTATGATAGTTACCTCACTCTACAGTGCGCAGTCGCGCTCTGATATATGCATGCCTTGAGTGGTTGACGCACTCGACCAAGGCATGTATATATCAGAGCGACACGCACACCAAAGAGTGGGTTATTTATTACATATACAGTATGTGTATATATATATATATATATATATATATATATATATATATGTAGTAAAAAAAAAAAACAAGGTGCCGAGGACAGCCTGTGGTCTAGAAGCAAAACAAAATGGTTATATTAAATGCACGCTGAAAATAGAAAATAGAGCTAAAAATCTACGTTTCGACCTTAGGTCTTCTTCAGGAAATATCTAAAAGAGAAAAAAAAGTTAGTGTAGAGAGGAGGTAAAATATATATGTATATATATATATATATATATAGAAAGAAAAAAGGGGAGGCTCAGGGAGAAGAACTGATGAATGGTAAGATTAAGAGAGAATCTGTGAAACAAAAAGGTGATGATGGGAAAGATAAAGCATAATAGGAGTGAAGGAGCTAGGGAAGTTCCCAGGTGGGGACTAATTAACAGGGCCTAGTAAAAAGGCTGAAAGGTGACAAATGTGTGGGAAGGAGACAGAGATGGAGACATGATGAAAATGAAAAATAAATTAAATAAGTACAAAAACAAATAGACTTTAGGGAAAAAAGGGGGTGGCTGAAAGATGTTAGTGGAAAATAAGTCTATCATTTAAACCAGAGGGCTGCTGGGAGCCAAGGCGGATGATCAGCTTGGCTTCCATGTTTTCTATGGTCAGGATCCCAGAAGCCCTGCTGAAAGACACAAACAGAAAGGTCATTGACACTGTGGTCCCTGGAGATAAAGTGGCATACAATAGATTTAGCAGTGTCACTATTCCAGACTGCTCTGTAATGTTCCCTGAAACGGTCAACAAGACACCTACCAGTCTCTCTGATGTAAATAGCTGTACACTTCCTGCAATGAATACAATACACTACATTAGTGGAGGTGCATAAGAACTCCTTGGTGATGTGAAAAACACCTGTAGGCTCCCGAATCTCAGTTACACTAGAAATAAATTTGCAGGTGTAGCAGCGAGTCCTGCTGCAAGGTTTGGTACCTGGGAGGGAGGAACTGTTAGGAGTAGGTAGGCTGCTTTTAACCAGAAGATTCCACAGGTTAGATGGCTGGCGGTAGGAGTCAATAGGTGGTTCTATGAAGGAACCTATTGTTGTCATGCCCCTATAGTTAGGGTTGAGTAGCCTGTTTAATGTTAAACCTCAGATTTTGGACTTTAATAAGTTTGCAACTGATCAACAGATGTGCACAAAATTTGGCATGTGCTGTCCTGTGGGGCAGATCTCTTAATGTGGCAAGTTTCTTTCTGGTCGAATATATGGCTTATGAGATCCAGATAGTGCTAAAACCTTAAAAGTTGCCTTGTTTTGCAGTTGTTTTTTCATCACCTTGCGTCCGCACAGTGTGGAATTTTGGTGTGATTTTTTTTATGGTGCAACCAGTTTGGGTAACATAACTGCCATGCTTAGTTTGGTGAAAGAATATTAATATGTTGTAAAGTTATTACATTTTTAAGTTTCCCATTGTTTTCAATGCGAAATCTCCTGTTGATTTTATAGGGATAAAGTTCAACAAAGAACTGGCCTTGTGAAAAAGGAATCATTCTCATGAGATCAGTTCCTTTTTCGTGAGACTAAAATCCTTTTTTGTGAGAGAAAAATCCTTTTTCACAAGCCGCTATCTTGTTTTCTGTTTTCTAACAACAACCAGATAGAACAAGAGACATCAACAACACGATGAGACGTTCCCTTCAGAGGCTCTTTGATGCTGCTCATAGGCAAGTGATCTGAAAATAAAGAACAGTGTGAGGCTGTCCCTCATGCAGCTGGCATGGCTGCTCCGACTCCACTTTTGATACTGTCCAGGAGCAGTGCCACTTAACTACTACTGAGGGCACTTTGTCATCGGCAGACCTCAGATAGCGTGGTTTGCCAGGGATGGGGGTTTGTGCGTTTGTATGCACTGTGTGTGTTATTTACATGATGTAGAACTTGAGGAGGCATGGTGGGTGCCAGACCATGCTGTCTCCAGAGAAAAGTAGGTGTGAGAGCCCTGCTTCTCTCATATGAGTCAGGGGAACACGGTTACTGTTCGTGGAGTTGTGTTCAACCACCATCACCTAGACTGTGGCCCTTCCTTGCACCGCTTTTTGTGACATTCGGTGTGTTGGTACAGCATTGTTGTTGAGTACTGGGTGGGTTTCCTTCCACTGTTCATGGGAGGACTGTCGATCCCTTTGAAGTGAAGCTCTGTTGCCATGTTTGAATTATGTCAGGTTAATGTGATGAACAGCTTTGTATGGTCAGCGAGCCAGTTTGGGCCCCTCCGAGTCTCAGTGTGCAATATGGAAATTGGCTGTGCGTGCATTTGCCATATTTTACTTGTTTTAATTATTTCCTATGTTTGCAGTTCTATATAATATACAGTACCCGGAGCTGTAGGGATGGGCCATTTTAAGAAATAAAAGTGCTTTGTCTTGAGCAGCTTGAAGATTTTTCACAACTTCTGCAGACTGGTTATTTACCTGTTTATGTACTGTGGGACTTCGAGATTGTTCAGAAAGTTTGCCTGCTGTAACGTTTTCACATACTGCACTGTTGACAGCATTTGTCTATGTGTGAGTGGGGGTGGGCATCTGTGTGTAAATATGGGTCTGTGTGTTAACTTTGAGCTGCTTGAAACATTTACTGCACCGCAACCAGGATTTATTTACTTTTATGCCAAACTCAAAGTTATGCTATGGGAAGCACCAAGTTTGGTCGACAGTGACAATGGAGTTTGCCCTTTAAGGGGCAGACCAGGTTGTCCTGGTGCACCTCTTCCCTTTCCATCAGGATGGTTGTGCTCAGAAGGGGAGGGGGGGAAGGAAGGGGAGGGGACAGGGGAAAATACAATGGCCCGGCAACATGAAGGGGAGGGGCAAGTGGCGGTACATATGGACAGCACAGAGGGGTTTCATCCACTTTTGCTGGAGTTTTGATCTGTACTGAAACTGCAGCACGTCAGATTGGCATATTAATTGAGGAAGGTTTGTACATCAGGAATAAAGAGGTAAGAAAAAACACACAATTATGTTGGTTTAGAGATGTAAAACAGTTTTCTTGAATGCATAATAAAACAATAGGTGGCTAGCAATGGGTAAGAAAAGCTGTTTAACTCAAGAGGGACAAGAAGCCATATTAAAACAAAAAGTGTGTTTGGTTTGTGGGCAGTTGCAATATACAGCGATAGCAGGACTTGATAGGGAGCAGACTGTGAAGCGCTAAACAGAGAGATTGTTGAGGGGTAGCTTTACCCGGAGGAAGCGTAATGAATTTTGCTGCTTAGTACTGTGAGAAATTGAGCTGCATACAGCAGCATTTGGCTGACAGATGCCTGGAATAGGAAACAGCTGAAGAGCACGACTGGGGGCAGAGCGAACGGCAGAAGCTTAGCAAGTATTGTGGCACAGGATCGAAAGATCTTCATTGAGGAGACAGCAGGCGATGGTATTGACTGGCGATGGTCCTTGCGAGTCAAGTGGGGAAAGTGCGTGGTCTGGGAGTGAACAAGAGATCAGGAGGGAGGGACAAGGTATACAGCACAAGTGCTGGCTTGGAAGGGGCTAGGACTGGGCTGGTTCACCGAAAAGGGCATAGGACGTTTTGGAGCGGCCTGGCAAAAAGGGATAGCGTGGAGCCAACGCTGACGGCCATGTGGTGTGATGTCACATGATGTGGAGAAGGCCGCAAGACAAACACTTTCACGGGGGAAGGATGGGCCACATGGGGGCCTTCAGAAGAAAGCAAAAGGGGGAGCGGCGATAAGGTGGGGGGGTGACTCTGTGAGTCTACCAGGCACGTTTGGGCTGGGCGAATAAGAGGCAGCTGATAATGGGCGTCTGTGCAAGGGCCTAGTCAAGCAGGGCTGGTGGTACAAATGCATAGGATGACCATGCGGTATGATGTCAGATGCCGCAGCTGAGCCTTGCATCAGGAGGGATCCAGCTTGGGGATGTTCTGGGGGAAGGAGAATGTGCCGGGGAGGAGAAAAAAGGGATGACCAGGCATTTGGCTCTGTCACCACCAAATCAGTGAGAAGGATACTGAGGAAGTCTAGAGGGCCATGCGGTGAGACCAGAGGCCTTTTTTGGCACATAAGGGGGAGAATGCTGGCCTAAATGGCCACTTGGGATGATGACAGACACCCGGAGCAGGATATCGCAAGGCCTGGTGGGAAGTGGGGCAGCAAGGCCCTAGGGGAGGCCTATAGGGACAAGAGGCCCCCCTCTTTGGGCACAGAAGGAGGAGAAGAATGTGAGGCCTAGAAGGCCACATGGAGCAACGACAGATGCTCGGCATCATGTCGTCATGACACAAGGCCACAAGGCCTGGCAGGAAGGGGGCAGCAGGGCCCAGGGGAGGCCTACAGGGAACACAGCATCTCTAGATAAGTTGCACAGGCAGGGGGGCATGCATACCCTGCAAGGCAGGGTGGTACAACAAGGATGAGGGCGCCGGGTGGAGATACATAAAAGGGTCAGGGGGGGCATTTAAAGAGGCAGTATATAAAAAAATTATATACAGAGAAAATTAAATAAATAAGGGTGAAATAAATACATATTGCATAAGAGTATAAAAAAAACCACAGGGGCACTTTTAGGCGCCATTGGTCGACTATCATAGGGAAAGTAGTATGGGCTAAGAGGTTTAATGGAATTCTCTTTCCTTTCTTCAGTGTTTCCACAGTTGGCTGAGAGCAAGGAACATGGCTCCAAAAAAGAACAGGCCTTCAAAGGAGGACACCTACAGGGCTATAGTTGAGCTGGCAGAAAAAGCCAATAAAATGTGGGAGCTGGTTGAAGGGGAGGAACGGGGAAGGCCTGGGGAGAAAAGGAAAGTGGAGAAGGGAAAAGAGGGCAGAGGGAAGCAACCAGCCGAGGGACCAAGCAGCCTGGCCAGGACACAGCCACCGATAGAGGGACCCAACAAGGTGGCTAGTCCAGCACCCCCTGCACCCTGTTAACCCAGTGCCGCCAGTACCTCCCCAGGACCAGTTTGGTTTTCCTCCTCCAGCGGAACCCAGACCAGATCCCCAGCTCACAGTGGTTCCTCTGCAGCCACTAGTAGAGCAACCACCCCTCCAACCACAAGGCGCTATACTTTGGCATCTGGAGGACGGCAGGCAACCCAGAGCGGACAAGGCCACAGGTAACACACCCGGCTCTGTGGGGGACAGCATCAAGGAGTATATAAATCAAACTGTTTCGGCACTAGGGACAGGGGGTCTGGGGCAGATGGAGTCGGCACTAGCAGAGATTAGGTTAGAAAAGGAGGTGCCGAAAGAAAAAGAGGGAGGGGCGGAAAAGGAAGGAAAAGGAACGAGGCAGATAGGGGCTCCTGGGATGAGGGTAGGCAAACGCGTACCATTGGCCACGAAAGAGAAAATATGGAAGGGAGAGTATGTGGATATCTTTGCCTTAGTAAGCCGTGAAGCGGGCAGCAAAATATGAGGAGACAGAAAACATAGGGAAGAGTGAGATGGCAGCAGTGGTAGTTTTGTTAGAAAAGAAGGAGGAGGACAAATTCACAAGAGGGAAGACCTGGGAAGGATGGTTCGTGGGTTTCGCCACATTCTCAGCCATAGTATTGGAAAAGAAGCCAGAGTTGGGCATTCCACTCATCACATACTCATTGATAATAAGGAGAGCAAAAGCAAAAGGGGGTGTGGGGTGGATATACTATGATGAATTCTTTCGGCAGAGAATGTTGACATAGGGGGATGTAAGGTGGGATATGAAACAACTGGACTTGTGGACAGACTACGTAACCGATCAGTCCATGCCAGAGGGGGAGTTTGGGAAAAAAGCGGCCGTGCCACAAAGATGTTGCTGGGCCTACAATAGGGCCTTTTGCTCCTGGCCACAATGCTGTTTCCGGCATGCCTGTTCAAAATGTGGGGGATTTCATCCGGCAAGCAGATGCAGGATGACTTGGGTCCAGGGGGCCCAAAGATCTGGGGGACAAGGGTCAGGTCAGCATTTTTTTCAGGAAGGGCAGGGATATAAAGGGCAGACATGGAATAGAGGGGGGAGGGGGAAGGGACATGCAAATAGAGGGAGTCAGAATCATTGACCAGCAAGGCCGGACATCAACCAGAGGGGGAGACCTGGGCAGGGAAAGAAAATGAGGACAAGGGGGCAATTTAAAGAAGTTAGAACCCCATCAGGATAGAGGCATGAAGAGAATGGTTAGACAGATACCCAGATAAGAAAACAGCAGAAATGATTAAAAAAGGTTTTTGCACAGATTATTTGTTGCAGTGTGAGGGCCCAAGGTGAGCCAGAGAAGCGAACAATCCGGTTTCAGTGAAGGGGAGGGAAGAAATGTTAAGGCAAAAAATCGAGAAGGAAAAGGCAGCAGGGAGAGTAGAAGGACCATATTATACCCCCCCATTGCAGAATATGAGGATTTCTCCATTGGGTTTGGTCCCCAAAAAACAGGAGGGGGATTACAGGGTGATTCATCACCTATCTTTTCTGGTAGGGGAGTCAGTGAACGATTTTATCAGCGAGGAATATAGTAACGTGACATATTCCACTCTAGAAGATGCAGTCCGGATTATACGGGCAACTGCGGATGCATGGATGGCAAAGACAGACATAGAGTCAGCTTTCAGATTACTTCCCGTTAGAAGACAGGATTGGGACCTGTTGGGTTTTAAAATTGGGGGACAGTACTATTTTGACAAAGCCATGCCCATGGGCTGCTCTATAGCATGTGTGACATTCAAAGCATTCAGCACATGTTTGCAGTGGATATTTCAAGAAAGAACTGGTTATAAAACAGTGATTCACTACTGGGATGATTTTGTTTTTATAGGCAGTGGGAGAAGAGAGACAGAAAAAATGTTGACCAGTTTCCAAGAGCTGTGTAGGGAACTAGGGGTCCCATTGGCACCTGAAAAAGCAGAAGGGCCCAGTAAGGTGTTAGAGTTTCTGGGTATTGAGATAGATGCCCCAGGGGAAATATTTCAACTGCCAGACAACAAAGTGAAAAAATTGAAGGCATTGATTCAGGTAAATACCAGTAGAAGAAGAGTACAACTGAAACAGGTACAACAAGTGTTGGGACACCTGAACTTCGGATGCAGGGCTATTGGGCCAGGGAGGGCCTTCACCAAAAGGTTAGCTAGGGTTACAGCTGGAGTGACCAGTCCACGCCATTGGGTAGACATGACAAAAGGTGTCAAGGAGGATTTTAAAGTATGGGAGGAATTCCTTAGGGAATATAATGGCTGCTCCTTCTGGCAGGAGGAATGGGTGTATAACACAGACCTCGATCTTTACACGGATGCAGCCGGGGCCTAGGCATGGGGGGGGGCTACCTGTGGGACAGATGGTTTGCAGAACCTTGGCCATTAGACTGTGTAAGGGATGGTAAGGTAAAAGATATAACATTGTTAGAGATCATGTCCATCTGGGCATGCACCCTGGTGTGGGGGGGAAGAGTTATGGGATCAGAAAGTGACATTTTGGTGTGACAATAGAGCAGTGGTAGAGGTCCTGAACAACAGGGGAGCCAGGTCAGAGATGACCATGCAAGTTTTGCGACTTCTAGTGCTAAGGGCATTGCAGTTGAACATGTCATTCAGAGTGAAACACACAGAAGGGGTACACAATACCCTGGCTGACAGCCTATCCTGTCTGCAGCTGGAACATTTCCGGAGGCTGGCACCAACAGCAGAGGAGCAAAAAATGCCCATACCAATGAACATATGGGGCATTGGCAGGATGGAGCAGAAATGTTGTTCCACAGTTCATGGGCACCACGGACTCTGAGGGCCTACGATGGGGCCTGGCGAGTGTTTCAAACATTCAGGGCAACACACCACATGGAGGTAAGTAGGCCGCTCACAGAAGAACAATCGGGGAAATTCACCGTAGAGCAATGACAAAAAGGAACAGCCCACGCCACAATGGGGGTCTACTTGGCAGGGATTAGTGTTATCTGCAGTCTGAAAGGATGGAAGGACCCAACAACATCAATGTTCATTAGAAAAATGATGCAGGGATGGGGCAGGTTAAAACAAGGGACGGTGGATAATAGAAGGCCAATAGGGGAACAGTGGTTGGCTGAAACTGAAGGGTGTGTTACCGGCAATATGCAGATCAAAGGCCGAGGCCAGTTATGTCACATGATTTACGTGGTAATGTTTGCAGTGGCCTTGATAGTGAGTGAGGTGGTAGGCCACAGCAAGCAAAATAGGGAAGGGGGATTAGAATGGGAATATATAAGCTGAGGGATGAAGGAGATACCACTCTTAATTAAGAGGTCAAAAACGGATCAAAGGGGACAGGGCTGCATAGAAGCATTAAAGAAACATGTAGAAAGCGCAGTGTGCCCAGTATAGACTTTGTGGGCTTTCGCCGCAGAGCGTGGAAATAGGACAGGGAGATTATTTCTGCATGGTGATGGAAGTAGAGTCACAAGTTATCAAGTCACAGCATTGCTCAAGAAAGGCATGCAATTTCTGGGGGAGGATCCAATTAATTATTCTTCCCACTCCTTACGGATAGGGGCAGCCTCACAGTGGGCAGCGGCTGGGGAGACGGTGAATAATATTTTGGAGAAGGGGCGCTGGTGGTCGACCAGTTATAAAAGATACATTAGAACACTGCAGTGTGGAGACTGACAGATCACCTATGTTTTGTTACAGAAATAGAGCTACGGGGGGGTAGGGAGAGGTGATATGAAGGTGATATGATGGTAAGAAACTAAGCCTATCTATAAGATATTTATTCTGTTTAAACCCCATAGGAAGAGGGAGGAACACAGAAGTCTGGATCTGCTGCCACTCTTATATTTATTGGGCGGAGAGGAGAGCTGAGAAAAAGGCTGGGGGAAAGCAACTTTACCAGGATGTGAAGCAATGTAAATTGGTATGGCGTGGCATCCGAGGGATGAGATGGGCACAACTGCTCCCCACCTTGAAAGAGTTGAAGGAGCGGTGACCCATTCCAGACTTATTATACATCTAGGGGGTAATGACCTTGGGGGCAAGCCATGGGTGGACACATACATGCAGATAAGAAGGGACTTAGAGACAATACAGCAGTGGTGGCCTGAGGTATGCCCTGCCTGGTCGGATATGATACCAAGGAGGGTTTGGAGACATGAGCACAGCCATAGAGATGTGGATAGGGCCAGGAGAAAGATGAACAGAAGGGTAGGGACACTGGTAAGAAAAATGGGAGGACACGTAATACTGCAGGGCGTGGAAGAGTGGGTAGATGATTTCTACAGGTCAGATGGCATGCATCTGTCTGATCTAGCCATAGATATGTTCAATACAGAAATGATGGGTTTCATAGAAGCATGGAGAAGGCATGCAAAAAATGGTTAAAAAAAGGGGGGAAAGAAGGATTTGAAAGTGGGTTCCCTGAGGTATGGGGGAACAACACCCTAAGTGAGGGGAAAGCCCAGTCATCCAATGCAAACTAGAGACCGGCTAGTGGGGAAAAAGGGGGTGAAGGGGGGGAGACAAAAGGAATAAAACCAAAAGAGGAAGAAGATGAAGGAAAAAGCGGTCTCAGTTTTCACCGTTACCTAACAGAAAAGGAGAAGAAGGCACCCAGGTTTTCACCTGGGGAGAGAGAAAAAGAGGAAGAAAGAGGGATAATCAGAGATTGATACGGATGAAAATAAATGAAATTGTGAGAGATATAACAATAAAAGATGATGAAATGGAACATGGAATTATGATATATAAATAAATTAATTGCCAACCTGAGCACAACAACAAACAGTGGTCTCTGTCTTTTTGTGAGGGAAAAGGGGGGAATCTGGGACACTGCCGACTTCCCTCACAGCGACGGCAGTGCACCAATCCAGGTATTGTGCCGCCTGTTCTCAGAGCCAGCTTTCTGTGGGGGCTGTGCCCCACACCACTGGACTTTAGGACTCCAACTCCAGGTCGGAGTTGGTCCAGGGAGAGGGCGGAACACTGAGGGAAGGCAAAACATGGAAAAAGGAAAATTACCGCGAATGTTGCTGTAATGGTCTTTTTTCCTGTTTCACCATCAGGGTGTCGACGAAAAGGGGTGCACCGTATACTATGTGGTTTTACACACTGCAGTGAAGGAACACATTTTTTTTAAAGAGCCTGTTGCATCACATAGGATAGTTTGGAGAAAAAAACATAGCAAGTAGACAGCTCAGTATGCCTCTCCCAGTAAAACTTTAATGAATGAATTACTTCTGACATTGTCATATTTGCAAAAAATAGAAACAATTATTTGGATCGTTCATTCATAATGGGACTGTCATCTCAGTTTACCATCCTGGTAATCAGTAAATGGATAGATTGATCATAATGTTCTCTGGCTGCTTCTCTAAAAGTAAATAATCCTCATCTGCTTGTTAGATCATAATTATTACTAAAGCAACCATTTGTGATCTCACAAGTAGAGGGTTGTGATGTCACTTGTAGGTGAGCAGCAGGGGCAGATCACCAAATGATAGGTGGAATACAGCTGAGATGTACCGTATTCCTTGGGTGGGGTCTGTGCTGGTGTCTAGTGGCAGCCCCCTTACCTCCCTGTTTTTTTGTAAATGATATTTATATAATTTGATACCAGGATGCCCACCCCTGGTGTCAGATGCTCCCTCCCAGCCCATTGTTTTAATAATGTTTGCCGACATCGGGGGCCCAATACCTGTGTCAGCATTCAGAATCCCCCCCAAGCAGAGTTGGACACTGGGGAGTCTATACCCAGTGTCCCAAAATAGATTGATTTTATATGTACCTGTAAAAAAGAAAACAGTCCCACAACGTTTTCTTTTTAAATGTGAAAAAAGAAAACAGTCCCTCGTTATCTCCCCATCCTCCTCCCCATCACTACTCTCCCACTGAGCACCCATGACTCCACACCTCCTCTTACCCCATACATACCACCAGAGGTCATGGGCTGTCATCTTCTGTGGACCGAGACACGTCTGCACTCTTCAAACTGAACTGTGAACTGAGGAATAAAGGTAAGTGCCATATAATGTATTTTAGTGGTGTTTTAAACTTATGTTCATAAATTTGTCATTTGAACATGGCTTTTTTGAGACCCCACTTCATGAACACTGCCACTGTCATGTCGTTAATCAGGACCACAAGGTGATTTCACAGTCACAGTGTCAAATCACCTTTCGGGACAGAATAACGACATTTCACCACCACTGTTCATGAGGAGGGGTCCCCAAAAAGCCATGTTGACTTCATTCACATATCTGGGACTGTCTAGTACAGAATGCTCTGCAAGCCCATTGGTTCACACCGTGGTATGCGGGAAGGTTGCACCTGCCCGCCGATGATGGGGGGCAGGGTGGGCAAGGAGTTCTCTGTGGGTGGGAAGGGTGGGGTGCCACTGGATCACCAGGGAATTACACTGTGGTGATTTACCATGATTGCGGCAATGGGCGGGGAGGTGGGGGTTCACTAGATTACCAGGGAATGTACATACGGCGCTCTACCACGATCGGGGCTAGGGCGGATGGTTACCACTGGACTACCAGGGATTTTGTACAGTATTAACCAGCAATCACGGCGATGGAAGTGCCACTAGACTACCATGGATTTTAATACAGTCATTTGATCAGAGTAATGGGAGGAGGGGGTGCTACTAGACTACCACGGATTTTAATATAGTCATTTATGGCCATCGCAGCATTGGGAGGGAGGGGTGCCACTAGACTACCAGGGATTGTAATTCTGTCATTTACAAATGATCAGGGACACGGGGGTACCACTAGACTACCGGGGGAATTGTCCTATGGTGTTTTACCATGATTGTGGCTATGAGGCAGGGGATGCTCCAGAACCCCCATTGTGCACACTTCACTCTGTGCAGGGTGTCAGGTGCAATCCACCGGGCTGCCCTGCGCAAGGCATGCAAATAGGGCCATACTAACATGCAAATGGACCCATTTGCGCCTTACATATATTATGGCCTCATTTGCATGCCCCCTGCTGAATATCATGGGTGATACACCCAGCGCAACTGCACTTGTGCTGGCACATCCCTGTGCTCCCTATCTGTGGCTTGCACTGGCACAGTGCCACCGCGCCATGCACAGTATGTGCATTGACCTTGCCATATTCAACAGTGCTGTGCCATGGCACATCACCGTTGAATATCACCTGGTCCTGGCGCCGGCACATCCCAGTTGTGCTGTGCCCAGGCTTGCGCCACTGCCTGGTGCATTCTGGATATCCAGGCTGTGTTGACAATTTGGAGTCAAAATACAAAAAATGCCAAAGTTATGACCATTCATTGCAACTTCACTACGCCCAATCATAACTTTGTAAATGTTACATATTTTTACCCCTGATCTTCTGCATAGCCTTCTTATTACCCCATCTCATGTATATCACAGCTGTAATTTTTCAAATCCTGACCAAAATGTGTTTTCGCACCTGTGGTGTTTCAGTTGTGCAGAATTATGTTTTGGCTGGGTTTCAAAAATCTTCTGTACTGGGTACATGAGGTGGGGTAATAGGATGTTTATGCTGACAATTTGGTCATTGTCCTATAAATGGAAGCACAGGGCTCCACAGCTACATACATACATATACGCATCTATGGAGGGATGGGAGCACAGGGTTCAAAGGAACTTGAGCTTCCACAGTAAAATAAGGATACTAGTATACTATCTCAAAAAGTAAGGAAATAAGTTGCAAAAATCTTTGTTCATGCTCCAGTTAGGGTGAAAGCAACAAAAGTTGGGAAATGAGGTGTTAGGGTTTCCCTATCATCTCACCCTCCCAAACTGGGCAGGAGAGCAGGTGTGGAGTGTGCCTTGGGATTCTCAAGCCTAACACTCACCCTATTCTCATAAAGTCTACACATCTGACCTTATTTACAGATGGAATGGGGTGAGTGTTAGGCTTGAAAATCCCAAGGCACATCCCACACCTGCTCTCTTGCCTGGTTTGGGAGGGTGGGGTGTTAGGGAATCCCTTAAACCTAATTTCCCAACTTTTGTCACTTTGACCCTAACAGGAGCATTAATTAAGTTTTTTGCAGCTATATATACACACAGTATATGTATGTATGTGTGTGTGTGTTTGTGTGAATATACATATATATATTGACTGTAAAAAACTATATTAATGGAGACATAAAACTGTGTTAACGCAGACATTAGGGTTCTCAAAAAGTCAAAGTGCACAAAGTAGGGAAATGAAAACATTAGGGTTTATAACCTCAGGAGTCTTGTCAAATCAGTGGTGTGGTGTGGTATTCTTTGGGGTTCTCAATCCTAATGCCAACCCCCTTGCCCCCAGCATCTAGCCTCCTGCCCAAGCACAAGGTACAGGTCAAAGGCCATACCTAGGGATGTAAGTTTGTCATGGATTAGGTTTTAATGACTCATTGTTTGTTCATGAAATCATTAGTAAACAGTAGTAAATATTGTGGCACTGTCATCATTGCTATATTCTGATGACACTAGTGAAAGTCATGGAAGTCCTGAATAAAGATCAAACGTCATGGAATCAATGACGTGTATGACTGCCATGACAAACTTATATCCCTAGCCATACCTCACAGTCGTGTACTGTTTGGAGGTAGAGAAGCATGGCTTGCCACATGTGGCCAACAAAAGCAGTCAAAACTTTCTTCACACAGGGCCCTGCATGAAGCAAGAGATCATGTATAACTTTGCTCTGAGAAGGAGGTGGGCATTATGGTTGACAACACCAAAGAGCATCACACCACTGCCATTCACCAAGATTCCTGAGACTCAAAACCCTAATGCTTTCATTTTCCTACTTTGTGCACTTCGACTTTTTGGGAATCCTATTCTCTGTATTAGTGATTTTTTTTGCTATGAATTTCCCTTATTTTGTGATAGTGGAATCATACCTGGAAGCTGAGAAAGTACAGGGCTCTTGCCAGTGTTGCTGCAGATGCAAATGCACAGGGCCATCTGGGCCCTGGGCCAAGGGAAAAGTACATATGGATGTGAAAGCCCTGGACCTGCCAGGCTCTGTGCTTCTGTATGGCTACAGATGCATAAGCATGGGGCCTGAAGGGCCCTGCACCAAAGGAAGAGTCCACCTGGCTGTGGAACTGCTGGGCCTTCTGGAGGAGGAATCCATCTGGCAGCAGACATGCAAGGGCCCTGAAGTTCTGTGTGGCTACAGATGCAAAGAATTTGTGATGCTGTCTGGAGGGCCCAGAAGCATTGGGACCATGGGTGGCTACAAATGCAGATGCGCAGGGCCAAGATTCCTTCTGAATGTGAAAGTGTAGGACCCTCGGGGTCTGTGCTTCTTTGCAGTGGTGCAGGGCCCTCTGGGCCCTATGCCAAAAGAAGACATCTCTTCACTATATGGTTAGTTGTTATCCATGCAGCCAACACTGCACCATCCTTCACCAGGCTGGGGGTTGTGCTGCATGCCAGCACTATCCCCTAGCCTCTGTCCATCAAACTGGCTCACAGAGCTTGCTTCCGAACTCAGCTTACCAGCACAGGATCACAATGCACTATCAATTGGGCCAAAGTCCAGCCTTGTACACGTTTCTTCAAAACATTTTGACATTTTGATCCCACTTCATGAACTTGGATGCTAAAATGTGTTAAATCCTGTCTGAAAAATAGTTTCTTAGAGTGACTGTGAAATTACCTTTTGACCTGCATCTAAAGATTCTCGCCATCCTTTTTCATGAGGTAGAGTTATGTAAACAGTATATTCAAAATGTGGGGCTAAAATATTGTACAACAGTCATATTATGAGTAAAAGTATGTAAGACACAAAACTTTTCCATTTTTAGAGCACACACAGAAAATTCCTGGGTCACACTTCATTGTGCGATCCATGAATTTAGGGCTTGTGACACAAGAATCAGCCATCTTGATAAGCTGACAGCCAAAAAACTTAACAAAGAGGCATTTCTGGGCCATTTTTTGGAAAACAAATACCAGAATCAAGCTTAACAGTTTATGCGTAGCAAGATTTATATTTTTTAATAACTCATCTTTTACGTATTTGCACTTTTTTTGCACAGAAAAAAAAACAAGATGGCGGCCATCACGCCCTAAACATCTTTACTTGCAACCCAAAAATGTAGTCACAACCTAAAAACATCTGCCAAACAAGAATTTGGGGGTCTTAGCAGATGGTTATCTCAAAAACTCTATTGTACATGCTCATAAACCAAATTGCAAAACCTTATAACCCTGGAACCAATTAATATTTTTTCATGAAGTCTTCAAAAGACATACTTTTGGTACAATCTCTTCATCCCTGAACAAAAATGAAGTTCTGTACTGTCTTGGTTGTAGGTGAGAGCAAATAAGTGGCCAAATATTGTACTTTTTATTAATTCTGTTATCATTTTCAGATCTCAGAATCCAGGTTCGTGCCCATCATAAAACTTCCCAAGTCTTGAGACTATGCCACCTGGACCACACATGCCTCATTTGATGCAATTTCGATGAATGCTGCCTATGTTATTAAGGGGCAAAGATTGTGGTTTAACACTGAACACTGCTCAACCCTAACATACTTGTGCTACCATGCATGTATAACGTATTGATTACAAACAAACTGCGTGAATGCACCAGTTAATGTTCAGATTAACGACACAAAAGTGGGGAAACGTAGTGTTAAGGTTTCTAACACCCCCCCCCCCAAGCAGGAAAAGGACAATACCACACAGGCAATCACAGACAGCCATCATCAGGTAAGACGTAAGACAAACAGTGTACAACTGTTTCCAAATGACACAAATGTAGTAGTATTGATGTGACATCTTCAAAAACATGCATACAGCATGCTGCACTTTAAAAAAAACATACTCCATCCCTCTTCCATTTGTGTTGGCCATTGAGTCACTAACTGCAGCTATCCGATCACATCCAGATCTACTATACAGGGCATCTGAATAGGTACTATGGACTAAAGGATCAACCTGTATGTGTATGATTGCTTGGTGATGCTAGAAGATGCCTCCTACAGCCTTTCCTCTCTCCTTTGAACATACATCTGGCTTAAAAATCAATACTCAAACAACAGAGGTACTCTTGCTGAAAAATCTATGTCAAGAACAACCTATCATGACATTTGGGTTAACCGGGTCCACAAAATCCATCAAATATCTGGGTTAGCATAACGGCAGATTTATCACAGCTGTGTCCAGTAAATCTCACTCCCCTGTTGGCCAGATTAAAAGAAGAAAGTGACAGATGGCCTCTCCTAAATCTGTCAGTGGCATTGAAAATAGCTTCTGTGAAAATTATAGCGACTCCAAAACATCTTTTTTGTCTGTCCCATCTCCAGTAGATACACACATACCTTGGTTTACTAAAACAGATGATCTGCTTGGCAGTTTCCTTTGGGAGAGAACCCCCCCCCCAGTACAGCCAAGTAAAACTCAGATCACATTGAACATCTGTTCGGTGGAACTGCCCATGGTTCTATGCCTATTACCTTTCTTTCCGAGCTTCTCAGACCTGTCATTTATTTCTTTATTTGAATTTTGGTAACCGGGTAAACCCACAGAGACAGTACAGTCTCTTTTTAAGGGGCAACCCAGGACAAGGGTACAATACAATAAAACATGTGACAAAAGTAACAAAAAGTGAGCAAGAAAAATAAAATATACAGCACACGAGACACAAACAGTACAAAGCAGGAAAGCAAAAAATATACACAGTATGTATACAGCAGTGCATCGTGGCATAGTGAAATAATGCAAAAATGTCTAACAATATAGAGTATCTCAGAGCACAACATGCTACAATCACTGTTATTTAATTGTTAATTAATAAAAGGCGAACCAGGCCTACTACATGATCCAAACCCAAAATCACTTGAACTTGGATATGAGCATGGTTCCTAGCCAGGTAAAAAAAAACTGAAAGGTAGTTCAGCTAGGAGCACTGAGGAATTAGCCAAAGCAGGTGTGGGACTTAGGCTGCAATAGGTGTGCAGAGTGGGAGAGCTTGAACATAGCAAGAGAGGAAAGGGAGAGTGAGCGTTAAGGGAGAGCATTCCAAGTGGTGGGTGCAGTGTAGGCAAAAGATTGTTCGCCAATTGCTATGAGGGGATAAGGAGTGTTAAGAAGAGGAGTCGAGGATGACCTAAGTAGACATGGTAAGGCTTTATGTGTTAGGGGGGAGAAAAGAGGAAGGCGAGTTTGTAGATAAAGCATAGGGAGGAGAACTGCAGTCTGTGATCATAGTCCTGAATAGATTTGCGAGGTTTGCCCTGGACGCCCCACGGTTGACACATCACTGCACAATGTACAGATCCCTAAACTGGATTAATTTAATGGAGCATAGACAGTTGCACACAATGCATTTGATTCATCAGTATTTAAAGAAAAAAGACACTGCCATACTTAGACAATTTATTTAAAATATGTACTTCTAGGATAGATTTGAGAACAGCACAAAACTTAGAACTGGTGATCCCTAAAATGAGAACAGTAAAGGGAAACTCTGCTATAGTTGCATGTAGACCAAGAACTTGGAATAGGTTGCCAGACTATTTGAGACCAAAGACAACTATCCCATGGAATAAGATTAGATGTTGGTTGCTCCAAGAGATTGCACAATTAAAAAAACTGCTGCTGTTGTGATATTTTTATTATCCATTTTCATGAATGCACAGTATGTGACTGCATAAGTCTTTTTGAGTGTTTATGAAACATGTATTTCTTATACTGTATATTTATTGTATTATTTGTTATGTATGGGACTGTCGGGGGTGCTGGACCTATCGAGTGTTGGGACGGCTTGTGCGGTTGGAGCAGAGGAGGTGGTAGCAGCCTATAATGGGGCTGTCACTGCAGCCTTCGATTCCATCGCACCCATTTGTGTCCATCCCCTGTCTACTTGCCGGAGACCTCCTTGGTATGATGAGGATCTCTGGGGTTTAAAGATGAAGGGGCGGAGGTTAGAGAGGTGCTGGAGGAGATCCATCCTGCTGGAGGACAAATTGGCCCTGAAGTCGCATTATGTCGACTATCGGGGGCAATTTCCCGTAAAAAGGCAGAATATTTGTCTAGGGAGATTGCTTTGGTGAGGAACAGACCAGCTCAGCTCTTTTACATTCAACCTATCTCCATGTTGGGGGAGCAGGTTATAGCACTAGGTGTGAGGAGCTGCCTGTATTCTTCGCTGACAAGGTGTCCTCTATCAAGTATGAAGTCTCCTCAAGTACCTCTTGAAGGGGATGCAGGGTCTGGCCTGAAATGTGTTGAAACACTCCTCCTGTCTGGGATGAGTTTGAGCTAGCTGGGGTGGAGGAGGTGGTGGAAATAATCTCAAAGCTGCGGCCAACCCAATGTGAGCTAGACACAGGTCCGACATGATTTTTGGTTGGATGTTTGGACTTAATTGGACCTGTGATTGCTGGGGTCATTTGGAGTTCTTTGAGGAGTGGGGTCTTCCCACTGACCTTGAAAGAGGCCTTGGTTAGACCCCATTGAAAAAAAAACCTTTTTGGACCCGGACTGCCTCAGCAATTACAGACTGGTCTCAAACCTTCCATTTTTAAGGAAGGTTATTGAAAAGGTGGTGGCCATACAACTCGAGAGACATCTTGCCTCTTCCTCCACCTATGAGCCTTTCTAGTCTGGGTTTCATGTGGGGCATAGTACAGAGACTGCCGTGGTGAAGGTGCTTAATGATCTCCTGATGGTGAGGGATAGGAGAGACCGTACCATCTTGGTCCTCCTGTACCCCTCTGTGGCACTTGGTACCATGGACCATGAGGTGCTACTTGACCGCCTGCAGTTCTGGTGTGGCCTGTCTGGTAATGTCATCAACTGGTTCAGGTCATACCTGGCAGGCAGAGTGCAAAGGGTGATGATGGGGCTAGCCTCATCTAACCTGAAGCCTCTGTGCTGTGGGGTTCCGCAGGGTTCGGTCTTGGCGCCCTTGTTGTTTATGGTGTACATGCTGCCATTGAGGGACATTATCAGGGAGCATGGGTGGGTTATCACTGCTGTGCAGATGATACCCAGCTGTACTTGTCCTGTGCACCCGATACCCAGGTGTCAGTCTCTGTATTTAACAGCTGCCTTGATAAGATCCGGTCAAGACAGAGGTACTGGTTGTGGATCCAGGCCATCGGGGTGGAGGGGGGTGAGGGGTTACCCTCGGTTTAGTATTAGGGGGTGTTCCCCTTGCCCTGTCTAGACAGGTGAAGGATTTGGGCATGCTCTTGGATGATGGTTTGACACTTGATGCACAGGTGTGGCCGTCATCAGTAGTGGATTTTATCATCTCCGGAATATTGCCCAAATCTGAGCCCTGATCCCAACTGAGGACCTGACCATGCTGGTACATGCTTTTGTCACTTTCAGGCTGTAGTACTATAATGCCCTGTACCTAGGTTTATCTGGAGGCAACCTCCGCAGCTGGTGCAGAACACAGTGGCAAGGTTGCTGACTGGGGCGAGACGGTGTGAGCATATCACCCCAGTCCTCTGTGGACTGCACTGACTGCTGGTCTGGTGGAGGATTGTATTCAAGGTAGGGCTCCTGACCTAAAAGACCCTACACATAAGGGAACCTGTCTATCTGCAAGATTTCATTGTCCACTACCATCCGCCCTGGGCATTCCATTCTGCCAGAGAAGGCCTCCTTGGAGTTCCCAGGGTAAGGTTGCGACACTCTGGGGATAGGCCATTCTCGGTGGTAGCACCTACCCTGTGGAACTCCCTTCCTGGTTATTTAAAGAAGGTTCCCTTGGTAGAAGCCTTTAAAAAGGGGTTAAAAACATTCCTGTTCCATCAAGCCTTTACTGATTGACTAATTGTTGTTTTCAAGGGATGGATAGAAGAATTTTAAATCTGTTCTAATGATCAACTGTTGTATAAATATTGTTGTGTGTTTTTACTGTGCATCGCCCACAGTCTCTGGAGATGGGTGCTTTTAAAAATAAAATATCTATCTATTAGTGGACCCCACTAAAAATGAGTTAATGCTCAAATGGGCTGTCCTCCTCCTTGGAATGTTCTTAAGGAATAAACTTTTACAAACAAAGAAACAAATGTAGTCAGGCCAGCCTAGGGACAACGGAACCTCGCAGTGATGATGGCATGAGTTGGCTCCGAGAGCAAATCATTCCACCCTATAGTATAGTATTCTCAGCTGGGAGAGTGTAGTATTTTTGATGGAGAGCAGTATGGGGGTGCCATAGAAAAGTATGGGGAGGAGGGAGGCGGTGGCATTCTTTTGACAGGAGGCATGAGAGAGGAGAGTACGAAGACGGTAGAGCAATCCTAATTTCTGGTTGAGTTTTTTCATGATCTGTGTCACATGCTATTTGAAGAAAAGGAAGGGGTCTACCAGGACACCCAAGTATTTGAATGCTCGGGGTCTCAGTCCATTAATGTGGCAGTGCGGCTATGACTGGCGGCTCCAAGGGACATCCTGACCAGATAGTTAGCACAAGTACATATCAGCACATTACTAGCCTGTTCTGGGCTCACTATGGGTACCCCCAGAACAGTCTTGGTCAGCAAACAGTTTTACCATATGGGTCCACCCCTGCTGGGCTAAGGTTATACGCAGCAGTAGGGTGCAGACCCAGTGGACAGTCACAAATCAGCAGAAACAATTCAGTAGAGGTCCACCCATGCTGGGCTAAGGTTATGCACAGCTGTAGGGTGCAAACCAAAGAACGATCTTCAATAAAACAGTTACTTGGACAATGCTGCCCAATTTGGCAAGATTTCTTTCTTTCTTGCATGGGGGGGGTACAAGAGTACTCACTCAGGCTCCTCACAGCTGATCTTCCACAGTGAAGGCTCCTGAGTGCTTCCGTTCTCTCACAACTGAGGATTTTCGGCTCTCTCACAGCTGCTTGTCTTGGCTCATGTCCACATCTTTCCCTGATGTGGAATGGAGGGCTAGCACCTAGGGGACATTCTGGCAACCCCCAGGCTAGCAAAAACTACAAAACTAGATAACTTTAACTTTAAACTACTAAGAAGACATTAGCGGGATCTCCAGGCTTGGCTACATGGCTGGGGGCCAGAGCCCCCACCCCTATGGGAGTTCCCACTTGAATCTTCCTCTCAATTTGGCAAAATGCTGGAAAACACAGTCTCATATAGGGCTCTCCTGAGGCTCCTGATTGGCTGAAGCTTTTGGGTGAATGGCCTCCAATTGGCTGGAGGGCCTGTCAGTCATGAAAATGAATTATGCATGAACCTCACTCGATGCACAGTTGGTTTGCTGTTTTGGCACCTGACCTGACCTAAATTAGGTCCCTGCAGTTCCCCATGAGTACTTGGAATTTTCCCATGAGCTTTGGATAATGTCCCACAAGTCTGGATTTTGTTATCCTGGCTTTCCGATTGGCTGTTGGCTGCTTGCAATAGCTGCTGAAACACACAGTCCTTAAACAGAATAAGCCTAAACAAAGTCCTGGTGCAGCCAGAAATAATTAGATATTCACCCCAATGCCCCACAATCCATTAGCCCTGAGTGCATACTTACTGCCACTGCACAGATTTAATCAATAGCTCAGTCCGTTTTCCTATCGCTGCTGTCAATATTTAAGGATGCCTTGCATCAGCAGACAGGCTATCTTATCTGAGTCCCAATATTTGCTGGTTCAGCCAGAAGCAAAGCATTCAATTATTTTAAACATTTCCCCCTTTGGCAACATTGGCCCCCATACTTACATTGCAGTTACAATTATTATTTTATTTTAAACAACACTTCTTTTTTCCTTTTGCTCAGCTGCAGCTGAAATACAGCTGCCCTGAGGGCAGACAGACCCTCATGAATATTCAAAGCGATCATGGCTCTGGCTCATTAATATTCATGAGCCCCGATCGACATTGAAATCTCTGCAGAGTAAGAGGTCATAGACGGGGAGGTCGGAAAGGGAAGCTGTAAGAGAGGAAAGGATGTTATTTGTTTCCTTAGAGGGAAGGTAGCTGTAGATAGAACCTAAAGAGAAGTCATTTGACATTACCCAGGGTTAAGGTAATGAAGATGCATTCTGCCGGGGGAGGGACTGTGGAGGTCTTAGCTGTTTCAGATGCTACAATGCTGAACCATACATAAACGAGAAAACCACCTCCTTTTTTTCCCCCGCCCTGTTCTGCCTAAAGCAGGAGTAGCCAACCAGAGCGACTTCATGCAGATGGACACTGGGTTTAAGCCATGTTTTGGTAATACCCAAAACATCAGAGTTGTGAAGTGTAACTCTGGGCATTACAATGGGCTATCTTTAGGCCCTTGATGGAGGTCATTGGTTCCTCTCCCCTTGAAACTCCTCACTGCTATGGGTCATCATAGAAACCTCTCTTCTGAGTGGACCCCCCCGCTGCCTTGCTATAAAACCCCACCCCATTTCGCCTGAAAACTTAGCTTACAATGTCAAGCTCATTCAAAGCATGGAGCAAACTAGAGAGAGTGCCCAAATTACCTATTACTCCAGTCATGTGGGCCCCCTGTGGAATAAACCAAGTCTACATATAGACAAAAACCCAAGACACTGGATGTCATGGGAGACCCAAGGCATATAAAAATTGCATATAGTCTGCATCTACAACCCCCCCAGGAGCGGTCATAAAGGTTTGGAGGAACTGTTGGATCAAACCGCCTTCCTCTCTGGGCGTAATGAAGTTCTGATCCTTGGGGACCTTAATATAAACTGGCTGGGTAGCTCCCAACCTGCATCCCTGTCAAGCATACAAAGCTTTAATCTTCACAAGCTAATCTTAGAACCTACCAGAATTTCCCCTCACTCTAATACAGGAACTCTGCTGGACTGGATCATGACCAACCATCCTGAGCACATTGTCTCCTCAGGTGTACTAGCTGATGCTATTACTGACCATTCCCCCACTTTTTGCATCTGGGGCAAAGGGAAGCCTTTACGAACGAACCCCCATTTCATTACCTTCCGCGATTATGCCAATTTCAACTCCCAAGCTTTTCTTCTAGATGTAGCTAATACTGACTGGTTTTCTCTCCTAGATACTAATGACGCTCACTCTTCCCTTAACACCTTCCTATCCCGCTTCCTAGAGTTGCAGGAGAAGCACTGTAAAATGGTAACTCACTGAGTCAAAAACAGACAAACTAGGTGGCTAAAATCTGGCCTACTCAAAAAGCTACATCAAAGAGATAAAAGTTGGATCCGCTACAAGAGCTTCGGCCTTTCAGCTGACCAAAATACCTACCGAGCCCTGTGAAACTCCTGCAAAAAGGATATCAAACAGGCCAAAAGCTCCTACTGTAAAGACCTTTTCACTAACTCCTATGGTGACTCAAAAAAATTCTGGTCCCACAATAAGTTCTTTATGGGCTCAGACTCGTCACTCACCCCAAATGACATGTCACTCAATGGCGTCCACTGCAACAATCCCCGTACTATAGCAAATTTTTTCAATTAACAATTCTTCGACCTAACAAAATATACCTCCTCTTTTCCTGTCAATCTGGACCTTCATGTTCCAACTAACGTCAAGCACCCAAACTTCTTCTTTAAATCTGTCTCTAGATGGGAGGTACTAAAATTACTGAAGAATATACCCAAGCATGCAGCAGTGGACTTGGACAATCTTGAACCCAAGTTACTAAAGCTAGCCACTCCATTCATTGCGGCCCCCCTAACCAAAATTTTTACTATCTCACTGTGCCAACATCATGTCTCTGATGTATGGAAGATGGCAAAGATAACCCCTGTTTACAAAAAAGGTGACCCCAAAGACCCACTCAACTATAGGCCTATCGCAATCCTGTCTGTTCTTAGCAAAATTCTTGAAAAACTTGTAGCTACCTAAACCATAGAATTTCTCCTTAAATATGACCTCCTCACCCCTGCCCAGCATGGCTTCCGTAAGGGACACAGTACTACCACTGCTTTACTCAAGCTAACCTCTGATGTCCTAGTGGTCATGGACTCTGCTTTTCTTACTGGGTCTATCTTTATCGATATGACTAAAGCATTTGATCTTGTCAATCACTCTATTCTCCTCACCACACTTAGATCTCTTGGTTTCTCTCCAAATTTTGTTAACTGGTATGGTAATTATCTGTCTGACCGAATCCAGTTCATAAAATATAACTCTACCTTCTCAGAATTAACATTGGTGTACCCCAGGAGTCTATACTAGGTTCACTGCTCTTCTCTATTTTCCTGAACAACATCACCTCTAACCTTACACAGACAGCAACCCTGCTGTATGTGGATGACACTGTCCTGTACACCAGTGCTAAAAGTACAGATGACATCAATGAATGACTCTCCCATGACTTTCAACTCATCCAACGATGGCTTGATTGTCACAAACTAGTCCTAAATGAACCTAAGACTCAAGCAATGCTATTCGGCTCTAACTATAAATTCAAACATGCCCAACACAATTTTAAAGTTACCACCCTAAGTGGCAAATCCATTGAGGTGGTAAGCACTTTTAAATATCTGGGCATCACCCTGAATCCCTCACTAAATGTTGACACCCATATCCTACGAACCTGTAGATTGGTAAATACTAAACTCGGTATTGCCTATCGAACCAGCTATGCTCTCACCCCCTCTGCTAGACTTGCCATAGTTCGTGGGATACTTCTGCCTTCACTTAACTATGGGGTTGCCTCCTATACCTCTGCATGCAAATCAAGCCTTTGGAAATGGGATGTCACTTACAATAACATCTGTCAATATGCATCCTCCTCCTCCTCCTCCCACAGACTGAAACACCACTGTACCCTCTATTCTGACCTTGGATGGCTTCCACCCCACGAGTCTAGGCTTTATGCCTTTGGCTCCTTAACTGATAGCATTATTAGATCTCAAACTCCACAATCCCTAGTGGGTCTCTTTCAGAAACAGTCATCCTTCTGTGACCTTCGCTCGGCAGTTTCTGCCCCTATTCTTGTCCCTAGACATACCACCTCTAAAGGCGCTGGTGCTTTTGCCTATCTTGCCCCACAATACTGGAACTACCTCCCACTAACCATTTGCCAGGCTCCGTCCCACGTTGCTTTCAAGAAGGCACTTAGAAGCCATCTAATCCTGTCCAGCAAGTGCTCCTGTTTCAAACCACCCTAGGCCTATTTGACCCTATTCTACTCAATAGCCCCCTTCCATCTCAATGTGTTCCCCCACTATCTGTGCACCTCCTTCTATTTCAGTCTTTCTTGTTATCCCTGCACATTTCCTCATCTCTCTCTCTCTCTCTCCCTCCATCCTTCCCTTCCTACTCTCTTATTACCCCTTTTATTCTACAGGTCGCATCCATGGCTGCTGCACTTAATATAAACCTTGTTGCCATTATTTTTGCACAATGCTCACTATTATGATTGTTGTTCCTACATATTGTGTCCTTGTATCTCTGATATACTGATGTATCTCCGATGTATTGTTTTCCCTTATTTTTTATTTACTGTACCCATGTTTGCTATTGTTCCACTGTTCTTTTGTTGTACTCTCCCGGGTCATGCCTGAAAATAGTCATTTCTTGGCTAGTGCACCTACCCGGTTAACAAAAACTAAATAAATAAATATACTGTGTATGGTATTTGATAACACCTGGACCAGATCACCTGGACTCTTTTGAAGGTCCATGTACAAGATTTGCAATCCCACCTATGGATTTTTGGCAATTTCTCCAATCCATAGTATGATTACTAAGCAGTTGAAAGAGGAACCTTTTTATATCGCTGCTTAATTTCCAGTTTAAGCAGCTCCCTCAACTTCCCTGCTAACATCCTGGTGCTTGCAAAAGAAGGGCAGGGTGAGGAAAATATATAAATCAATAAGGGATACAATTATTTACCCAGCAATAAGTGCCATGCATAAGTGGCAGTCATCCTTACAAATTCAGATCTCTTGATAGTGAATGGTCAAATTACTGGACACTAACATACAAAGTCTTCCTAGACAGTTGTAGCCTACTGATCCAGAACAAAATTCTGCACATATGTTACTGCACCGCAATTCAACTCCAATCACTTCTTTCACACGATAATTGCTGGAGGTGTGGAACTCCAGATGCAGACCTCCTACACATATTGTGGCAATGTCCTGAGTTGTATCAAGTTCTGGTCAACTGCTTAACAATGCTTTCATATCCTTAAGATCTCACCTCATTACTCTGCCCTGCATTTTTTATTCTTAATATACCATAAAATAACTGTTTTTTCTGAAACCAGCCACATTACAATAACTCCTAGCAGCTGTTAGTGAAGCTAAGAGACTCATTCTCAAGAGGTTGCGTAGCCCGACATTTACCCTCCTTCACTGAGTGGTTAGCAGCTGTACATATTCTAGCCACCATGGCCAGGATATCAGACTCTGCTTGTAACTCTGTGGAGGCTTACCAGAAAATCTAGCACCCCTTCTTGAATTAAACAGCGATCACAAACTCTGGTAGAGCACACTATCGTAAAGGCCTATTACACCCACCAGGAATGTGGTAGGTTCTGGATTGGACACTCTTCCTCTGCCACACACACACACACACACACACACACACACACACACACACACCCTCCTTTCTGTGAGGTTGCACTAACTCCTTTATGGGTGGAAGGCTACCCTCATCGGGTGCATGGCTCCACCTTCCAGGTAATATCTGTGTGGCTTATGTCCCCCTCCCACTGCAGGGACCACCTATCCATCCCAAAATAAATCCACCTGTGAAGGACACATCCCATCCTCCCCTTTTCCCTTTTGTGGTTTACTAGGTTCCAGTCTTGAGTACACTGCTGTTTCCTGTTCAGCTTACCTCATACACCACCTATACCTTCTGATCAATATTATATTGGAAGCCATGTGCTAAGTAAGATCTGATTGTACCTTCCATGTGATTTGTTCCCTTTTTAACCGGATGCCATATTAATGTAATACTTTGAATGTATTTATAGTGACATTAATATTGCACTGTTTCAAGCATTGTGGGTTTTAAAATGTTTAAATAATAAGTAAACAATAAACCATGATGGGTGTACATTAAAGGATTAATGATGCACACCCCAGGGGTGCAGTAAGGCATGAGGCTGAAAGCCGAATGTCTCTATGACCCTGGAAAGTGCATCATTATTCCTTGAATACATACACTGGAGTGGCTTATTGCACTTAGAAAATGGCACATTGTAATTTTGTATATGGACATAAAAATATACAAAGAAACCTTTTATGTAGTGATGAAGAAAATTTGCTTAAATTATGCATGTTTTGTATAGTAAAAAGCCATTTAAAAAGTTCCTGTTTTTGTATCAGGTCAGGCTTGTAATGTAATGTAGCCAGAGTCAGCAGGTGGTGCTATGTGTGAGTTCTTAGGGTGCTGAAGCTTGTGGTTGCCTCCCCCCAACACCACCACCAAGATGCCATTTTTTTAAGTGTTTCAAATTTCACAAGGAAAATCTGAAGTTGCTATAGAGTATGCCTCCTTGCCGCTGTCCCTATGCTTGCCCACCTACTAGATGGCTGATGCAGACCCACTCGCTTGCTCTCACTTCCTCACCCTCTGCCTGCCTGCCCACTTGTTCATGCACTGTGAGATCCCGCTCACTCTCGTTTCCTCACACTCGGCCCAACTGAACACTCATTAAGTTGCTATGAGAGCCCACTTACTCGCTGCCCTCTCCTCACTCTCAGCCCACCTGTCTACTCACTCACTATGCAGATGCTGCGCAATGCCTATTCTGAGTGTCAGAGCTCACAGTTCAAGCAGGTCTGACTTGAGTGGTTGCAGAAGCATGGAACAATCATTTTTGATGCTGGAGGGGCCCTGTGCTTCCACAGCTACACACTGTACATATGGGCCCTGTGCTCCCACAAGCAAATAAGGATATAATTATACTATCTCAAAAAGTAAGGAAATAAATTGCAAAAAATGTCATTAATGCATAAGTTAGGGTTAAACCGACAAAAGTAGGGAAATGTGGTGTTAGGGTTTGCAACGCGAACACCCCATTCCCCACTATGCACAAACCCACAGGTGGGGAGTTTGTCTTGAGGCCATCAGCCCTAACGCTCAACCCATGCTGTACCCATGTCACCTTATTTTCTAATGAAATGGGGTGAGCATTAGGGTTGACATCCCCAAGACAGACCCCCCACCTGTGGGTCTGTGCAGGGTGGGGAATGGGGTGTTAGGGCTGGGAACGCTAATGCCACATTTCCCTACTTTTGTCAGTTTCACCCTAACTGAGACACTAACAAAGTTTTTGCAAAAAAAAAAAAAAAAAACTGTGTCAATGCACCAGTTAGGTTTCAACTTAATGCCACAAAAGTTGGGAAATGTGGTGTTGGAGTATCCAACACTAACTCCCCACTCCCCACCAAGCAGCAAAATGACAAGACCACACAAGCAACCACAAGCAGCCATCATCATATATGACAAACAACATACAACTGCTTCTAGATGACTCAAATGCAGTAGCACTGATGTGCTACCTTTGTGGCTTTGTATCTGTGGCTGCAGAAGCACAGGCCCCATAGGAATAACTTTAGTACTTAGTACCTTAGTTCAACAGAAATACTGTTACCATGTGGGTGTGATGGTTTTATCAGGGTTTTAGAAATTTTTCAGTGTGGTAGCAGTTTTGTGTAGGAGTAACAATTTCCTCATAAAAAGTAAAATGTTACATTTTAAAGCTCTGATTAGGTTAACACAGCTACTTGTTGCTGGCCTAAGAGCATTTTGGGTGTTACCACATTACATAGTTGGGTCTGGTAGTGCATGGTTTTCTATATGCAGCACTGTAAGTGCAGGCCCCACAGAAGTCAGCATGTATGTCTTACTCCTATGGCTGCAGAAGTGCAAGCCCCCTCATGGGCCTTCGCTTCTACAAACAAAACTGTGTGTTTATCTTACAGTGTGGATGTGTACCTGTGACTGCAGAAACACTGGCCCCATAGTGACCTGCACTTCTGTAGACAAAAAGAACTCTTATAATTTGGGTATTGTGAATTTGTATCTGTGGCTGCAGTGGCATGTGCATCTGAACACAGAAGCAGTGCTGTGCTTTTAGTATTGTGGATTTGTATCTATAGTTAGAAGTGAGTATATGCCTTGTGGTGGTGTAACACATACAAATCCACAAAGGTAGCACATCTGCATTTGTGTAGTCTAGAAACAGCAGTTGTATGTTGTTTGCTTACCTGATGATGGTTGTCTGTGGTTGCTTGTGTGATCTTGCCCTTTTGCTGCTTGGGGGTGGTGAGTTAGGGTTGGAAACCCTAACACCACATTTTCCAACTATTGTGGCATTAAGTTGAACTCTAACTGGTGCATTAATGCAGTTTTTGCAATGAATTTCCTTTCTTTTGGAGATAGTGGAAAAGTATCCTCATTCATGCAGGTCCATTTGGGACTTGCATGAACAGATGCAAATGTGCACCTGTGCCAAAGAGGAGCAAGTCACAGATTGGCAGCACCATAGGTGACCTGTGAATGTGCTAACTCAGTTGCCCATGGTATACTGCAATACAGTTGTTTCTGTTTTTCTGCTCTGCTAACATCATTTCAATGAATTTCAGCAGTGAGAACGAGCTGAGGAAACCTTGTTATGACTGAGACTTCATTTATCATGAGTATATCTACTTGTTGCAGCCAGCTGCCAATTCAGTCTGTCATCTCTCAGTTTTACACAGCCTTGCAAAACACCAGGTCGGTGCCAGTAGCTTGGCCAGGCTGCCGTAAATCAGACTTCATCGTTTGTTTGTTTTTTGGACATGTGCTATGCTTTCCCTTCTTATATAATACATTTATTGTTGCTTTTGAAAAAAGACTATGATATTGCTGTATATGCAACATTCCACTGATTGAATTTATTTCCCTTTGCCTCCCCCCCCCCCACATAATATGTGGTGGCTCATTTTTATGACAGAAACAAAAGGTATTTCAATTATTCTAGTCTGATTCTGACAATTTTATCTGGAGTTTCTGTCACTGTGTATGGATCGCCAGTCTGGATCACATTACATCCTAAATAGTAACGTATGTCCTTGGTAATATGTGGATTTTCATTAGCTGTGAGGGCATCTTGTGTCTTAATATTATCTCCAATGAGGACATCTTTTCCTTAATAGTGTCTTCAAACTAATTTTTGATGGACGGAGAATTCCCTGTTTACTTTTTACTAGCATGTCTGATCCCTGCCCCCGCTACTCTACCCCACTAACTGTACAGTACTGATCAAAATCAACCTCAAATCCATCTGACAAATACAGCAGAGTCATTCACAACAACAACAGTTGCCTGCATCTATTTATGAAGTACTCCATGCTGGAATGATTGGCATAGCAGGATTAAAGTCAAGCTTATGTGTTTGCCAGTGTGGAAAGGGAAGGGGGAGGCAGGAGCGAGGATCGAACCTGCTAACTGACATATTACTACCATTTTCATTCATTCATTTGGAAAGACTGTTAGAATGTAATGCATGTGATTGTGAGTGACTGTGGGAAGATAGGAAGCTAGTTAGTGAGATATTTTACTAATCATAGTATATGTGCTGAAATATCTATATGTAAAAAATAAATACATTTCTAGGGACATGGATATGTTGTTCATCCACACTCATTGGCAGTATCCTTGCCGCTTTAAATCTTGCCGGAAGGTCTTCAAGCTTGCTCCTCCCACCCACCCGGGTGGTATAACTCGGCTCCGCCCCATGGCATGAATCTTCCTTACGCTTGGAGCTCAGGTTCCCTCCTTAGCAGCTCTGCGTTTGTGACTAGTTCCTATTTCTCCGTTTGCGGATTTAAAAATAATATTTTGCAAAGACTTCAGTCTTGATCCCTCGCGGCTGCGATGGATAAATCGACTCCAGTTTTCGGAGATGCCCATGCGGTGAAGATGGACGGATCCACACTCCGCGTGTGTCTACATAGGCCTTGAGCACGACCCGCGGGCTTGCGACCTGTGCTCATCTTTCTCGACCTCGTCCTCGAGACCGTGCTGCCCGATTGCAACTGGGCCGTCCGAGCGTTCCCTCCGGTGAAGTCAAGGAGGCCCGGTTGGCGGTGTCCGTGGCGGCGGGCTGTGGATCAGCTCGCGGATGGTGGCCCCTCGAAGAGGAGGCGGCGCGGGCCGTATCTTCCTCGGCCGCGGCATTTATCCCGCTCTCTCTGGGTTCTTCCTACACGGCTTCCTTTAAGGAGCTTTGTCTGTCCCTCTCCACTAAAGGAGAAGGGCCTGCGTCTGCTGGACCTTTTTCTCGGTCCAAAAAGAGGGACAAGGGTAAGTCCCTCCGTCGACGCTCTTGGGAGCGGGAAAGGTCCCTCTCCCCGGGCCGTCGACCGTCGGCTTCGGTCGACCGCTCGGCCCGGCCACTGGCCTCACGGTGTCCCGTCAGGTCAGTTGGCCGAGACTCCCACTGATGAAGTCGAGATTTTCTCGACCCATTAGACAGGCTGTCGCCTTTAGCAGCCGAGATTCCCTCTCCCGGTTCCCCGGGAGGAGTTGAGGATCCGTGGGCTCGCCTGTGCCTCCGGTTCCGGGCCCTCGGATGGACCTTCCGGGCGGAAGGGTGTCGGTTCCGGCCGACACCTCCCTGCACCCGACCGGAAATTCCGGGACTCGGTCTCGGTCTCGGACCTCTTGGCGGTCCAGCCCGTTCCCACCGTCATGCGCGGTCTCGGTCTCGGCACCGTGATGGCGGCGTCGCCTTCGTCCTGCTCCTCCTCCTCGGATGAGGAGGCTTGGCGTAAATTACGTCGGCAATGCGAGGACCTTATGTATAACAGCTCCTCCTGGCGGGAATAAGCCGACTCCGGCGCTTCCCGGCCATTAAGTACTGTCACGGGCGGCCGACACAACCCTCGACTTGCCGAGGCCTATACCCAGGCGGTTGTTCGGCCAAAACCAGCTGCTCCACCGATTGCGGTGGAACCTCCGCCTCCACAGCCACCAATTGGGGCTCCGACCAAGGATTCTCGGTCGGCTGAGGTTTACCCATCGGCTGTCAGTTACCCTCACTCCCGACCGACCTCGGCAGGTGAAGGGTGGCTCAGGCCAGGCAGCTCTTGAGGACTCTTCCGAGTCCGAAGATGATTCCTCCTTCTTCTCAAGCGACTGGACTTGGAGTCTTCAGGAGGTCAGCCAATGGGCGATAGCCCGTCGTCCTTCCTAGGACTGCTTGGCTCATCTCGAGTCTACGGGATGGAGCTCGAACCCGTTCCAAGCGGGCCAGGTATCCCCTCACGGAGATTCTGGACCGAGGATTCTCCGGCGAGGCCTTTCCGGTGGCGAGGCCATAGTGGGTCCAGCACTGGAACTTTGGCAGCGCCCTGCTTCCTGCCCTGCGCCTTGGCCAGGATGGCCAGGAAGTATCACGGTCCTACCGGTTCCTTGTCCGGTTTTGGAACACCCCTCTGCTGAGGGTTGGTTACCGACAGCGTTTTCCGGTAGCGCCCGCGTAGCCAGGATGTGGACAAACCTCTGACAAGGGTCCAAGAGAATTGGACTATGTCGGGCGAAAAGTCACGCTCGTCCTCTCTCGCCTTCGTCAGGCCAGTCGGCCCGTCCTCATGGCACTTTTTCTCATGCCCTGTTGGGCTCCCTGGATGAGGTCATCCCTCATCTTCCCGCCGATCTGCAGACTACGGTTAAGCAGGTGCGGGACCAGGAGCAAGGGCAGTGGCCAAACAGCAGCTCAGACTGCTTTGGATGTAGGGACTCATGTGCCAGATCGGTGGCGGCCGCGGTGGCTGTCGCGTCCGGCGGGCTTGGCTGAGGATATCCACCTTTACCGGATACCCAGCACAAGTTGGCGGATGTTCCCTTTTGGGGACTGACCTCTTGACCCTGGGGTGGAAGGTCACCTGCAGAGGATCGAGAAGTCCAATGCCACCTTGGACTCGGTCTCTTCCGCTCAGAAGGACAAAGGCCGCAAACCACAGCCCTAAGCCCTTTCGTCCTTCTGTGCCCCAGCCATGACCCAGCAACGTCAGGGCCAGCAGGCTCGCCTTGGCATCCCAAACCCAAGCCCGGCTTCCTCTAACAGGAGGCAGGAGGAAAGGGCCCAGGAGGTCCCGCGGCGGTCCCTCCTCCAAGCCTGCCAGTGGCGGGCTGAGGGGTGTCGCCCCATCCCCGTCACCTTACCCTGGGTCCCCATTGAGGCGGCTCCGGCACTTCCGTTCCGCCTGGTCCGCTGTTACCACGGACAGGTGGGTCTTGGAGGTGGTGGGAAGAGGCCTGCCTCTGGAATTGAGCAGGCACCACCCTTCAGGGCGTCGCCCCTCGGGCCCGAGATCCCCAGCCTCACTGGCGGCTCGTCGAGCCGACATCACCTCCTCCTCCAGAAGGAGGTGGTAAAGAAGGTGGTGGACCCTCCTTCAGACCCAGGGTTTGTGTCCAGGTACTTCCTGGTTCCGAAGCAGACGGGGCTGGCGCCCCATTCTCGACCTGCACGACCTAAACAAGTTCCTAAGGTCTCGAACCTTCAGGATGGTCACTCTGGCTCAGATAATACCATCCTTGGAGCAGCGGCGTGGTTCTGCTCTCTGGACTTGCAGGGCGCGTTTTTCACGTCCCTATCCGTCCGTCTCACCAGAGATTCCTTCGCTTCGGCGGAAGGATCTCTCTTGAGTTCAAGCCATGCCCTTCGGCTTGTCTCCAGCTCCAGGGTCTTCACCAAATGCATGGCAGTGGTGACAGCATTCCCTCGCGGCGCCGAGGGTCGGGTGTACCCTTACCTGGGCGACTGGCTGATAGCAGCTCCCTCCAGGAAGGGCGGAGTGGTCAGAGATCTGGCCCTCCAGGTCTGCTCTCAACTGGGCCTCCTTGTCATACGAGGCCAAGTCGAACTCGAGCGAAGCAGGTGATTTTATTCATCGGGCGCAGCTCGACTCTCTTCGAGCCAGGCGCGGCTCCCGGCGGACAGGGCCGAGGTTCTTTCCTCCTTTGCCCGATCATTTCTGGTTGGGCAATTGCGCCCCGCCGGGACTTCCTGGCCTCCTGGGTCTCATGGCGGCCTGTACCAGCGTGGTCCGTTGGGCCGCTGGAACATCCGTCCTTCAGTGAGGACTGGCCAGCCAGTGGTCCTGGCAGCTGCGATCCTTGGACCAGCTTGTGCGGTGACACAGGGGATGTGGAATGCTCTCCAGTGGTGGACCGTTCCAGATCAATTGCAGGGAGGGCATCCGTTCGTCCGCCCGAGCAGCGGTCTCTCTGTAGACGGTGCCTCTCTGATGGGTTGGGGTGCCCATCTGGGGGAACACCGGGCTCATGGCCTCTGGTCCCCCGGGGAGTCCCGATGCCACATCAACCTGCTGGAGCTCCGAGCGGTCCGCCTAGCTCTCACCGCCTTTGCTCCGTTCCTCCGGGGTCAAGTGGTCCGAGTCCAGGCGGACAATACCCGCGACCATGTACTATCTAAACGCCCAGGGGCGGGGCCGCTCTCCATGCTTCTATGCAAGGAAGCTCTCCGCATTTGGTCACTCGTGCGCAGCCTGGAGCGGATCTCCTAGCCATTCACGTGGCAGGGCCTCCAACACCCTGGCCGATGCCCTGGGCCGGATAGGGGCTGCATCCCACAGTGGTCTCTCCTGCGGAGGTAGTACAGCATCTGTTCTCCTTTGGGGCACACCTCAGGTGGACCTGTTTGCCTCCACGGAGCAGCGGAGTCTGTTCCATGCCCGCCCCCCTCAGCAGGGCTCGCTGCAGGGGGATGCCTTCTCGAGGCAGTGGACCCCGGGCCTCTTTTACGCCTTTCCCCCATTTCCCTTGATCCACAAGGTGCTTCTCAAGGCGAGGAGGGACAAGGCGCAGGTGATTCTGATAGCCCCAGACTGGCCTCGCCAGTTCTGGTACCAGATCTCCTCAGTCTCAGCTCCAGGACTCGCGGCGGCTTCCAGCTCGCCGGACCTGCTCTCAGTCAATCAGGGAAGGTGTTCCATCCGGACCTTCAATCCCTGCACCTGACGGCCTGGTTCCTGGCGGCTAGAGTTCCAGGCTTTGGGTCTTTCCGACGAGGTCCTCAATGTAGTTGAGGCGTCCCGTAAGAGTCGACCAGAAAATGCTATGCCTTCAAATGGAAAAGGTTTTCCATTTGGTGTCAGAACAGGGCTTGGACCCTTCCTCCTGTTCCTTGGCAAGCATCTTGGACTATTTATGGTCCCTTTCTAGTCAAGGGCTTAGGTCGACGACCCTAAGGGTGCACCTGGCAGCCATCTCTGCTTACCGGGCGCGGGCCGGGAAGCAGTCGGTGGCGCAGGAGAAGGTGGTCTGGCGCTTTTTCAAAGGCCTTGATCACATTTCCCCTCCAGTGCGGGAACCCCACCTCCGTGGATCTACTGCTGGTACTGGCAAAGCTCATGGGCAAGCCATTCAACCTATGCACAGGTGTGCTCTCTCTCACCTGTCGTGGAAGACGCCTTCTTGGTGGCTATCACGTCAGCCAGAAGGATGGGAGAGCTCCAGGCGCTTTCCATCGAGTCTCCTTACCTGGTCTTCCACAGGGACAAGGTTGTCCTCGCCCCACCGAAATTCCTTCCGAAGGTGGTGTCGAGTTTCACCTTAACCAGGTGTTGACTCTGCGGTGTTCTACCCAATCACACCTCGGAGGCCGAGATAGGCTCCATACTCTGGACCCTAGAAGGCGCTCGCTTATTATAAGGAGCGCACGGCTGAAATTCGGGGAGAGGTTCGCCAGCTGTTTGTCACCTACGCTGAAGCCGCATCTGGCAGACCTGCAGCCAAGCGGACGATAAGCAGGTGGGTAACCTCCTGCATAGATCTCTGCTATAAGTTAGCGGGCATGGAGCCTCCCAGAGGGATAAGAGCTCATTCTACCCGCCATACTGCTGCAACGGTGGCTGCTTCCAGGGACGTCCCTATCCAGGAAATCTGCAGGGCTGCTACCTGGAAGTCAGCAAACACCTTTATTACCCATTACCACATCGACCTTGAGTCACGCCGGGATGCTGGTTTTGGGGCCTCGGTTCTCCAGTCTCTCTTTCCACGTAAGTATTGGGGGTGTCGTCTTGCCTCCCTCCTCCCGGAGAACTGCTAGGAGTCTGCCAATGAGTGTGGATGAACAACATATCCATGTCCCTAGAAATACAGGTTACTCACCTGTAACAGTAGTTCTAGGAATGGTATATGTTGTTCATCCACACTACTCACTCGACCTCTCCGCTTCGACGAGACAACCTGAGCTTCCAGCGGGCCAGATCTGGCGTCATGGGGCGGAGCCGAGAGTTATACCACCCGGGTGGGTGGGAAGAGCAAGCTTGAAGACCTTCCGGCAAGATTTAAAGCGGCAAGGATACTGCCAATGAGTGTGGATGAACAACATATACCATTCCTAGAACTACTGTTACAGGTGAGTAACCTGTATATGTGGGTTTACATCAGCTGTTAGGATGTAGTTCTCTTAATATTCTCTCCAATGATGATGTCTTTCTCTTAATAGTCTCAAGTAAATACATTTTTGAGTGACAGAAAATTGCCTGTTCTTAAAATAGGATGCTGAAAATGCCTTGACAGAACCAGGGCACCTCAGTTCAAATAATACTGAAGCGATTAACGTTCAAATGCCAGTGTTTTTCAGATTTACAATAAATGCAGGAATTCAAGTCCTTATGTCATGATTAGTGTTTCCTGAAAATATCATGCTGTTTGGGTTTGTGATTTTCTTTAAATCAGCATCTGTACATGTGTGCTGCAGTAACTGAAAACAGTGAAGAACAGTAAAGATATTTCTTTCCCTATTAGTGAGTGATGACATCACTCCTGCCCAGCTTGTTGGTGCAGCGATGAAGTCCTTAACTGCCTGTAGTAGCTTCCCAGTCACAGTAATCTGTGGGGGTGATTGTCTTTACTCCAACCCACCTGGTTTGTGTTTAGATAGATTAGGTTACAATCTAGCATTCTGTTCTCATAAACAGTTGATCATTTGTGTTTCAGTGGGTAACTGATGTGATATAAATGAATGTTTGTGAGAAATCTCCTGTCTGTATCACAGCTGAGTTCTGTCACATAAAAACTCTGCATTGTTATTTGCCTATATAAATCCAGGGTTGTGTAATGGATATTAGATACATCTAAAGTTTAAGTCATAGAAGTAGTGTGTCCTTGATGTAGCCTCCACACATATGTTCATGTGAGAACAGCATTGTTATGTCAGATTGACAAACAGGTGTCTGCCACACTTTGCTATTTCAGGAACGTGTACTGTATGAATGCACATAATTCAGTTCTCTGAGGGGTTCTGTGTGGAAATACATCATGTATGTGTGTAACTAGACATACTGTCTGTCATCCTGATGCCCCTGTCTCGTGCCCCTCAATTGAGGCTGCTACACCCTGCTTCCCTCTGCCCCCCAGGCAGAGCCAATGCCACCTGTTGCCCCCTGTTCCAGTCTCCACAGACAGAACTGCTGTGCTCTGCTAAGCCCTAGAGTTCCAGGGCCTGTACTTCCACAGTTGGGGCTGCTGAACCATGCTTCCCCAGGCCACCAAAGGTGGGGCTTTTGCTGCGCCCTGCATTGCCCCAAATGGACAGGGCAGCTGCAACACATACACCTTGTCTCAGTCAGGGCTGCAGTATCCTGATGCTCCACTGTGTTCTGCCCCACAGTCAAAACTTCTGCACCAAGCTGTCCTCTGCCCCCTGCCACCACTGTGTCCTGCTGCATCATAGAGCATCTTGACTCCACAGTTTGAGTTGTTGCTTCATGCTGCTCCCTGCCACCAGAGACAGATCCTTTGGTACACAACCCAAGCTGCTCGAAAGCAAAAACAAACACTTTCATCTTGTTTTATAGGGTCAGGACAGAGGGTAGCAGGGCACAGCAGCCCTTCCTGTGGTGGCATGGGGCTCTAGGGCACAGCAGGCCACAGCAGCCTTGAATGTGTCAACATGTCTGCAGGGTGTAGCAGCCTTGGATGTGGTGGCAAAGACAGAAGACAGCATCTTGCAGATGCCACGGCCAAGTGACAGGACAAAGGGTGGCATCAGGGTACAGCAGCCCGGACTGTGAGACAGAGTGCACATAATGCAGCGGCCCTGCCCATGTGGGGGCAGTGGAAGTGGGTAGAAGAGGGCAACAATTGCCCCAGCTTTGGTGGCCTTGGGCAGCATGGAGCAGTAGCTCCAACTGTGCAGACAGAGGCCCTGGGACTCTAGGGCTTAGCGGAGCACAACAGTCCTGTCTGTGGAGACTGGAACAGGGGGCAACAGGTGGCATTGGCTCTGCCTGGGGGGCAGAGGGAAGCAGGGTGTAGCAGCCTCAATTGAGGGGCACGAGACATGGGCATCAGGATGACAGACAGTATGTCTAGTTACACACATACATGATGTATTTCCACACAGAACCCCCTCAGAGAACTGAATTATGTGCATTCATACAGTACACGTTCCTGAAATAGCAAAGTGTGGCAGACACCTGTTTGTCAATCTGACATAACAATGCTGTTCTCACATGAACATATGTGTGGAGGCTACATCAAGGACACACTACTTCTATGACTTAAACTTTAGATGTATCTTATATCCATTACACAACCCTGGATTTATATAGGCAAATAACAATGCAGAGTTTTTATGTGACAGAACTCAGCTGTGATACAGACAGGAGATTTCTCACAAACATTCATTTGTACCACTTCAGTTACCCACTGAAACACACATGGCCAACTCTTTATGAGAACAGAATGCTAGATTGTAACCTAATCTATCTAAACACAAACCAGGTGGGTTGGAGTAAAGACAATCATCCCCACAAATTACTGTGACTGGGAAGCTACTACAGGCAGTTAAGGACTTCATTGCTGCACCAACAGGCTGGGCAGGAGTGATGTCATCACTCACTAATAGGGAAAGAAATATCTTTACTGTTCTTCACTGTTTTCAGTTACTGCAGAGCACATGTACAGATGCTGATTTAAAGAAAACAACAAAACCAAACAGCATGATATTTTCAGGAAACACTAATCATGACACAAGGACTTGGAAGTCCTGTGTTATTGTAAATCTGTAAAACACTGGCATTTGATCTTTAAATTAATGAAGATATGAAAATGAGAAAAGACACGATTAGAGTTTAAAACACACACACTTCTGCTGTACTGTTTGCTTTATTGGCATTTTTTGATTTCTGATTGTAAATTTGGGTTTACAGTAACCTATTTGTGTGTAGAAGTTATACTTGGTGAACATCTCCATGTTATGCACTTGTGGTATTACTCATTATCAAAGCTGCACATTTGGCTTTTGTGTAGTTCAAAGGAAAATTGATAACACATCTGTGCCCATGGAATTTGACCTTCACTGAGTAGGGACTGGATAACTTATGCATGGGAAAAAAAAAAGAAACACCATGTCCCTTATATCATGTTCCTTCATCCTGACAACTGCTCACAACAAGGCACTCGATATATCAGCAACTACCTCAGTGGCATTCCCACCTTTGCATATTCTGCTAGTGGTGAGGCCTTGTCCAGCATATTTTCTGCAATGCTGTGATATTTGGCACTTCAAAATAAACTACCCCACTGGTGATGAATGTAAGTCTTCCATCCTGAACACCATAAAATAACTCAGACCACTTTCCAACCCCAGCTCCAGCAACCATAAAATATTACATCGTCGCCTCATTAAGTAGTGCCATCTCCTAATTTTAATAGAGCAAAACATCCCGGTGCATTTGCATACACAGTAGAGATGTTCCCTTCCCACTGTTTCAATAGAACTGAAGTTCAGTATCATTCCTTCCATTAGGTAAAATGCCCTCACCCCTTCCACAGTTGCAGCTCACAGACAAACTGTAAAAGCTATTGTGGTTGTGTGCTCAGTGTGAAAATAAGGAGGCAAGAAAAATTGCAGATGCCCCGCATCATTCTTTGAAGGTTGCAGGTTTTGTGTGAATAACTCACAACATGCTGGCACTGCACTATTAATAACATTTGCACAGATCTTTTGCTGGTTATAATTTTTTTTAATATACTTTACTTCAACAATGAGTTAGGAACGGAGTAAAAATTAATTTCAGGAAGGGTACCAAGGACTCAAACTTAGATATACAGTAAACCTGATTGTGTCCTATATGTTTTTCTTTTGTAAGCAATGGGGGTGATAGAGCGATACAGTAAGTGCAAACTGCAGAGCTAGAGGTTTGATCCGTGGTGCTGGCATAGTTTTACCAAGTTTTTCCAGTGGGATGGGGGGTTGGGCTTCAGTAATATATTTGAAGTTTTACTGCTGTGCGGAGTTTGTCTAGTTTCATCTGGGGGTGGAGGGGCTGCAGCCACTTTAATTTCAACTTGATATCTTTTTTGCACCTTACTGTATATTTTCAAGGAAGCCTGGTTTCTGATAATGAAATGAGATGTGAGCAGGATGTGTTTTCTGGGGTGGGGTGGGGGTTGTGTTCCACATTCAAAAGACCAGTAGCGGATCTAGGATTTTAGAATGAGGGAGCAGTGGGATGGGTCTTGGGGGCAGGGTTTGGTATGCAAATTTTGTGGAATGTTTTGAAATCTTTTGTATAATTGTCTAGCATCTTTTTTATTACATTGCTAATATTTAATGATAGATTTGGCACATACCATGTGCAAAAACCCAGAAGAGATGGTGCATAAAAGGAAGACTGAAGATGGTAAAGATGCCAAGACACAGTGCAGTCAAGGACAGTTAATTACAGGACTGAGTAGAAAAGTCATAGTGGAGGGATTTGAGGGCAAAGGGGAGGAAGCAGAGCTGATAGGAGAAGGAAGACCAGACTTTAGGGAAACTGAATGAGAATGCATTATGCAGTTTGGCCTGCAGAAGATAAGGGTGAGGGATTTAGGGTCAAAGTTATGGAGGGAGTAAGTGTAAGCAGAGGAGGATGACAGCAGGAAGATAGAATGGGATAGAGTAATCCAAGCCAGAATTTGGAAATAAAGGAAGCACAGTGAGAGATGTCTGGCTTCAGGGGTTAAGGGGGAGAGAGGAATAGAGGACATCCAATGCTTTATGCAAGTAGCAATCAATATCTAGGCTGCCTTGCAAGGCAAGCAATAGTATCTTTAATTAAGATATTTAGGTCATTGGTCAACTCTTGATGAATAAACATTAATGCTAGATCATTTTTATATTTTATTTATTTTTTATTTAAAATTTGTTTACCAAGAAAGGCACAGTGAGCAGAGGCTCATTTCCAGGTATGACCCGGGGGCAAGGGTACACAAATGATGATAGCAAATACAGATCATAACAAAAACAAACTATACAAATAATTACAGCACAGTGAGCATGGGTGGATACAGACAACACTGCAGGATACTCTACAGTGAAGGCAGTTTCAAAAATAAACAATTTAAATCACAATGGTTATAATGGGGCTGTTGAGGCCAAGTTGGCCATTACCCTGAATCTTATATTGTTGGAGAGGTGGATATGTAGGGACATGAACAAGGTGGGGGGGGAAGGAGGAGGCATACGTGCTGTTTGAGGGAGGAGTAAGAAGGAAGGTTCTGGAGCTGGGAAAGTGGGAAGTTCCATAGAGTTGGGTGTCTATAGGAGAAGGCAGCTTTGCCAGGAGACAATAAGGGGTGGAAAAGGAAGAAGGTGCAGGCATCCCCATTGCGTAGGTCATAGGGTGAGCTGGCAACTGGGGAGAACATATCTGACAGGTAAGATGGAAGGAGGCTGAACCAGAATTTGGCAATGAAAGAGAGAGGATGGGTAGTGTGTCTATGTGACGGGCATGAAGCCGAGGGAGGAGTAAAGGTGGCAGTGATGTGTTCATGGGGGAGTTTGAAGCAAATTGGCAGAAGGAGTTTAGCAGGGTGTCTAGGCAGGAGAGTGAGGAGGCTGGGGCTGAGCTGTAGATAACATCAGCATAGTCAAAAATTGGAGTTATTGTCTTTGAGACTAGTTCACGATGGGTGGAGAGCAGTAGGGAATCTTAATTGCAGTAAAAAATGCTGAGTTTCAGGTGAATCTTGGAGGTCATGGCAAGGGCCTCGTGTTTACTGCGGCAAAGTGGACCTACATTCTGCGGCAGGACCTCATACTTTCTGCGGCAGAACAACTGCTGACTCTGCAGCCATTCTGCGGCAGATAAATTGTGGTTAAACAGCATACCTTCAAGGGGATTAAGTCTTAGTTTACTCTTTGACTGCCTTTGTGCAACCACTCTGCTACACTGAAAATGGAACAGCAGGCCATTTAACAGTATATAGTCTTCTTATCACAAATATTAAACTGCAATAACCCAAATCTGCTGTTCTCTTTTAATGACTTTTCCCTCCCACCCTGAATTTAAAGGCTCATCTGCTCTTCTTCTGGAAATTGGTAGCTTTTGCTGTTCTCCTAGGTTATAACTGGAGAAGGACATAAACACTCAGCTAAAACTACACAGAAGGCAAAACCTGCTTAGATTTCTTCTGGTTTATATTTACAGTTAGCAGACAGAGAGACTCCAACTTGAAAGCCATTTTATTTATTTTTTCTGATTTTGATCAACATTCTTTTAGATTATAATTTTTTTAAACTAGGAATATCCCAACTGTCTTGCAACAAACATGATGACTGCAGTGTGCAATTCTGTGTGTGTATGCGGTGAGAGATTGTCTTCCTATAACAGTGATGGAGCATGTAACTTTCAAGTGTCTGTAGGATTTGCTGACTCCTGATTTTTTTTTGGGGGGGCACACTAAAAAATGCAAGACAGTCATTCTTATTAAGCTGGAGTAACCTTGGTTAACATGTTTTCTCCCAGCAACTCAGGGGGTGGTGGTGTTCTTCAGTCAGTGATCCTCGTTTCACTTATGTATAGCAGCAATCAGTACAATTCTCCATTCTGATTTTTTTCCTTACCTGCTCACTCCAGTTCTAGTATACCCTGGTCCCCAACTCCACTGCAGCTGGGCAACTTGATCCTTCTTAAGAATTGAGCTTGATGCAAGCACTTAGGCTACAGGTTCAAATCTGCCAAGAAATTACTCTCACACTTACAGGTACAGATCTGCAGCCCACAAATCAAAACTGTGATCGATATCCATCAGTGGGGACCAAGTCCTCTACTCAGTCTACTGCCAGCCACATGTTTCTGCAATCAGCTCCTCCTTCTCCGATACCTGCCACCACACCGAGGTCAATTCCACCTCCATGGACACCACTGAATCTTCTCACTTCTTGATTACTGCTCGCCTAACAGTTCTTCCTTCCAAATTCATCTTCCAGGGATTCAGCATGCACTGTGTGCAGCCTCACAATGAAAAATTAACATGGCTGAGCTAGCCACACCTACACAACAGCAAATCATAACTGCTGTGGACCTAATCAACCTCTGCTACTTTTATGTCAGTCTCCCACCCACAATACTGGCTAGATGGAGTTATGCAACAAGAGCCAGCACAAGTGAAGATTCTATGTGGCCACTAGCTTTTCGGCTTTGTAGTGGGTGGCATCAGTTTGTTGCCCCTTCTAATGAGTATGCATGCCATGGCATACTTAACATATCAGTAGCTATGCCCTTGCCTTGTGTCATCATGTAGCACAGTTAGCATTTCTGCAGCCATATGGCTGGTTTTCCCAATTTCTGCGGCCAGTACTGATTTCTGCAGTCAGCCCTAATTTCTGTGGCCACTGCTGCAGCCACAGAATTGCAGAAAACATGGGGCCCTTGTCATGGCATCTATATGAGTGAAGAAATTAAGGTTGGGATCCAGCCATATCCCTAGGTATTTGTATGATGAGACATAATCTAGGGGGGAACTGTCCAGGGTGATGAAAGATGTGGGGAAGGGGTTATTTTTGACAGTTTTTTGATGAACTGAAGATCATGGTGATGGTCTTGGAGGCATTTATTTTTAATTGGTTATTGAGGAACCAGGAGTGCATCTTTAGCTGGTCATGTGGAGTAGGGGGTGGATATCTGTGATGGTGGGGCCAGAGACAAAAAGAATGGTGTCATCCACATACATATGTGTACTGAAGCTGGAACATATTGAAGGGAGGTCATTTATGAAGGCTGAGAACAGGATGGGGGCAAGGATAGATCCTTACGGTATTCCTGCTAGGATGGGGAGGGGGGGATGAGGAGGAGTTACCTATCCTAACTGACTGCTGTCTGTTCTCAGGGTAGGATGAGGACCAAGTTACTGAGAGGGAAGCTAGACCAGCTGTGCTAAGCTTGGTGAGGAGGAGAGGGTGAGAAACCGAATCAAAGGCCATGGCCAGGTCCACTAAAATGGCAGCTGTCAAGTGGCCGTGGTTCATGGATGGCCGAATTGATGTGTTCTGTGATTCAAAGAAGGTATCAGATAGTGGAATGATACTTGTGAAAGCCAGATTGGAATTGGGATATGAAATGGGTGAAAGTTAGATAATCTGACAGCCTGGAGTGAACTAAGGATTCTTGCAGTTTAGCTAAGGCAGGGAGGAGGGAGATTAGGCGGTAGTTGCCAGGTACTGAGGGGTCTCCACCTTTGTGGAGGGGAATTACTATAGCAATTTTCCAGGCTTGGGGGACTGTTCCAGATGAGAAGGAGAGATTTAGGATATGTGCTAGTGGTGCAGCAATTCTGATGGCAGAAATTGTAAGGAGTTTGGGGGTGAACCTCTCTGAGCTTGACTTGTTGATGTTTAGAGATAAGAGGATGTGTAAGGCTTCTTGAGGAGTAACTGGCAAGACTAGGAAAGTATTATGTGAGGGGTTGGGGGCATGATGTGTAGGGATGGTGGTGTGGTCAGGAAGGGCACATGTGAAGAATTTTTATAGCATGTCAGCAACACTTACAGGGTCAGGTATAGTCTGTCTGCTTAGTTGTAGGACTGGGATTGTTGCTTGAGCAGGGGGATCAATCAAGGAGCAGATTGTCTTCCAGAAGGAGGCAGTGTTTCTGGTTTGTAGGTTCTTTTTAAAGTATTCAGACTTTGCATGTTGGATTGCCTTGGTGCAGACATTTCTGAAGGATTCGTATTGTTGATGTACTTGAGACGATAGGGAGGATTTGTAGAGTGACCAGGCCTTGTCACAGATTTTGCACCAATCTGTCAGAGCTGCAGAGATCCAGGGGTGGTGATGTTTCTTTACTCTGGTTTCGACCGGGGGCGTGAGAGTCCCAGATCTGGGTTAGTGTGGATAGGAAACTAGTGAGGGCAGAGTCTAAGTTAGCAGCAGAGTAGCAAGTGGACCATTCAGCTGTGGTCAGGTAGTTTAGGACAGCTTCAGTGTTTATTGAGTGGAGTGGGTGGATATTTATGTATTTGGGTGATGACTGAGGAAGATGAGTTTTCCTAATTTAGTACATGATACAACAATCACGTAAAGCATTGGCTAGTACTCCAGAAGAGGTGATTTTACAGGAATGGGAGAAGAGAATTCAATCTAGAGTGTGTGTGGATAGGAGAATGGATGTTGTAACATGTGGCTCCTTGATTAGTTGGGTGAGATTGAGAGCTTCTATTTTGGTGATAGGAGCATTAGAGGAAGGGGAGAGCCAGTCCAGATTATAGTAACCCAAAAGAATTAGCTCACCATTGGCAGAGTGGGTAGCAGATTTGCCAGGCATGAGACTAACATGTTTAGGGTAAGCCGATGTGAGGTATAAACCACTCCTATGTATATGGGTAAGGTAGATGGGAGGGACAGTTGGGTGAGGATTAATTCATAGGAGGAGGGGGTGGGATTCCCAAATGGTGATGGAGCTTGAGAGTGTGTGGTGTATATAGAATGCGACACCACCTCCCCGTTTGCCGCGGTTTTGGTGAAAAATAGAGTAGCCTGGGACTATCAGGGAGGAGTCAGGGATCTTAGATAAGAGCCATGGTTCAGTAACACAGAGCACGTCTGGTGAGTGCTGCTTTACCTAGCAAAATAACGAAGTCCACTTTTGGTAGGAGACTGTGAATGTTCATGTGAAAAATGTTTAGTCCCTTTTGGGAGCTGGCTGGTTGGGTGGTCTTGGGGGGGGGGCTAGGATTTGGTTCAATGTTGCCAGCAATGAGTGGGGTCAGGAGAAGGAAGGCAAAGGTGGTTGGATATTTTCACCCCCCTGGGGTTTAGTGTGGAGTTGGGAGAAGAGTGGGAGCACCAGAGGTGCAGCAACATATGTGGTCAGTGAAAAACAATCTGTTGAGTTTACTGGCTATAATTCTGTTTCTGGCAGCAGTCAGTAATGGCACTGAATGCCAAACCAGTATGAGATTTCTACCTGCAGTACCTCGCTTGCGATGGATGCGGTGGTGGGGGCGGTTGGATATTGCACCCTCGGAACCTATCTGCAAGTCCCGATGTCTGAGGAGGTAACTGCAGGAAGAGCAGGATTAAAAAGAGGTTGGTTAGAGGATAGATCAGGTTAATTGAAAAGCAATTAACTCATGGCCATAGTAGAGGGAAGTCTAGAATAGACAGATAGCAGGCAATGTCAGGACGGGGCAGGAGGGGTGGGGAAGGTGAATCACTGAGGATTCCAGAGGAGAGGCACAGCAGAAGGGGGGGCATAGATGATTAAGGGGCCATTTTTTGTATCTGCTGAGAAGCAGTAACAGAAAAAATAACTAGTACAAGGTCAGAAAAGGGGGGTTAAAATTAAAAATTGGAGACAGCACATCCCAAGGGGTCATGCAAAATGGTTAAATCAATTATGAACAGCAAGCAAAATAAGTAGAAAGTAGTTTTTTCTTATAAGCTAGCTAAACAAGGACTATTCTAGATGCACACCACAATGAGTCCAATATATCAATAACTGCACATGAATCATACCAGGGCATTACACTGAGTTACACAGTGGACTACAGTGAGGTCTCTTTATCGTTTGAGCCTTCTGCATTTTAAAACAGCTAGACAAGAGCTATGTTAGGTGCACTATAGGATGAGCCCAGTTTCTCAAGAAGAGAACCTGAAATGTTTAAATAAAATTAAGCAATCCTCAGTCATTGTGGCATGTCTGTAGTTTTTATGGCTGCAGTGGGCATATCCCTGCAGATGTATTGTGAGCACAGTGGAGAATAGGGAGCTTTCCGGATACTGAACGGACTTGTTAAATAGTGGAGGTGAATGGCAATCACTGCATGTTCACTGCACTATTTTGTCAGTTGGTACCGGCAGAACATGACACTGTCTGCTGTGTCCAAGATGGTGTCTAGAGTTCTCTACACATGCGCGATGACTCATGCTTGCACAGAGAAGTCCAGCGGCACAGTCTGCCATTTCCAAGATGGCCACCAGAGTTCTCTGTGCATACGATGTGCCTTACGCATGCTCACTGGGCTCCAGCGGCCATCCTGGATGGTGGATAGTATCGTATTCCACCTGCAATCTCAGCTGCAGCTGTACCAGCTCTGGCCAGAATTTGTTCAGCTAGGCAAGAGTGGAAAAAGAACATTCACCAGTAGCTGTTGTGACTGGCAGAGTGGCAAAGATATTTTGCAATATGTGGATATTGCGGAAGAATGTTGGATCACACAGATCCACAGTTTCTGTAACAGTACTGGCTATGGTGGTCTTTCCTTGCCAATGCCTCCTCCATTGCTGGTACTCAGTGGATATGCGAGCCTCCTCATCCTTTAGATATGACAAATTATGTCTTATGCTTATAATGTTGTTTTATGGAGTCAAGTGGAATATTATGTCAGTTTTGTTGGCACTTGACAATCCATGGCATGGAAAGTTCAATGTCAGCATTACTTCCCATTTGTTTTGCTTTTCTGAAGAGCTTATCAAATTCATCTTCACTGTGACGCCACTCTTGAAAGATCTGTTTCACATTTTCAATATGCTTGGTGGCCTCAGGCAAATCAGTTGCAGTATGCTGCAGTCCAGCACTCATGCTTTTTGTCTCACGCAAAACAGCTTCAAGAATGTTAAGTGACAGGATAAACTCTGTATTTTGCAAACTATGAATGTGCATATTGGCATCTCCTGGTGTGTTTCAACCACTAATGTCCTCCAAAATCTCCAATATGTATGGATAATGTTTGTGGAAAATAATGATATCATGTCTCTCAGCCCATCGAGTGTCCATGAATATGTGGAGTCGTTTACTTGCTGTGTCATCAGAAGTAGTTTTGACATGATGCTCCAGACATGTCACTCTTTTAGCCAAACTATTTATTAAAGTTGTTGTCTTTGCAATTGTACCCCAAGAACTGTGAATTGCAGGAACCTCACTGGATTTACTTATCGCCAAGGCTAGGCAGTGGCTTGCACAATGGACATACAGTGCAACTGAGTACTCCCTGTGCATCATAGCTTGAGCTTCAGAAAACTACCACCCTTTGTCCTGGCTCCATTAAAGCCCAAACCAAGTCCACCAAGATCAACTCTAACATTTCATAGCTTAATTAATATGCGGTCTGCTATGCCTCTGCCAGTCATGTCATTTATTTCTGTAAATTTGAGGAAGACTTCTCAGGTGGCATTATTAAGCAAATAAATACCTTACACAAAGGGTAATGTTTATTTATTTATTAAATTTTGGTGACTGGGTTGGCCTACTGAGCCCCAAAGGTCCCTTTTTCAGGGGCGACCTGGGATAGCAATACATGGTATGATACAGTGGAGAATACTTTTGGTCACAAGGTTATACAGGCATTTGGTGGTTACGGACATGGTTAACATCGTGACACAGTTTTACCTTGGTGCTACATGGCATAGTATTATACATGAAGTTGCACTGGTACCTAGGTGTTCTGAGTCTAGATGGAGGTACCTAGGTCGGCTCACATTTGGAAGGGTTTGATGCAGAAGAGGGGGATACCTTATGAGCCATGGCAGTGCTAATGTGTTCCTTTATCCCACTGTTCATTGTCTCATCAGCAATCACACTTACAAACTTAGCACTGTTTATAAATTGCACAAGTTTCTCACGTGTTTGTTGACCAATATTCTCATTCAGTTCAGCTTGAATAGTTTTGCTCGTATATTTGTATAACCCCCAGGTGGTGCTATCCCAAGGGCTACTACCCCTGCCTGACTGACTACTAACAGGTTGAGTGGCCTAGGTCCAATAGCGGGTGCCTCCACCCGGAGGTCGGGGTTGGAACAGTCAGATATGACCTGGTCACAGCCCTCTGGGTCACTGCAACACCCCCTTTCTTCCCACTAGTGGCTCACCAGCGATTCCCACACTATCGTTTTGACTTACACTTACCCTGAGGTTGGGATGGCCAACTTGGTGCTGAGGACCCCCTGTAAAATAAGTTGCAGTTATACAATAACCCATGCACAACAGGGTAGCATAAACACGCAGTTCAAACAGTGTACCTTGCAACAACAAATCTGATTTATTAAGGGGAAAGTAACAAGGATGGGGGAGATCAGGTTGATTAGCTTACCACTCTAATATATATATATTTATAAAATGGGGTGGTAAAATCATAGAAATTCCACTAACATGATTGGACAGAATGCATCACATGACCGTGCATTATTTCCCAACGACCGCACGCCTTCCAGTACGACCGCACGCCTAAACTACTTTCCACTCCTCAAAACCTTCTCACCAGCAGTGAGATCACTCCACGCCTAATGCAGTTAAGCAGTCACACACACACACACACACACACACACACAAGTGGCACCACAGGCATAACTAAATATACCACTAGTAATCCCACACTGTACAACCTGATGTGCTTGATTGCACCATTCATTTTTAAATAAAATATCATCTAAAAATCAAATTCTGCCTGCCATTTTCACACTCTTACTGCAGAGCCACTAACTTTTAGTACTGCACACTGTGTCACCAGTCTAAATCCTACAAAAAAATATAATGGCAGCCGTTTTAATTGCTACTCTTACTTTCTGTTAAAAAAATCTCCGTTTCTAGAGACAGTTGTCCGATTGTGCAGCACTTTCACTTTTTCTTGTTGAACTATAGCGTGACCGAGCGGTGCGCATTGCGGGAAGTGACAACCTGTTAGCAGTTGAAAGTAAGTCCTTTTAAGTTTAAAAAATATAAAAAGTGTTTTCCCTCCTGTGAGCTACTGTTAATTTCAGTAAAACAAGCTGCAGACTCTATGTAGAACGGAGCGAGGACACTCGAGTGAGTCGGCAGCTTTAGGAAGGTAGACGAAAGCCAGGCGAGGTGTTGCTATGACAGCACTGTCTCTGGCTCATCTACCTTCTAAACTGCCGACTCACTCGGCGTGCCTAACTCCCATCCCAGTCTGCAACTATTTACTGAAAATTTTAAAAACTCTGAGGCTAACTACTTTTCATCTTTTTAAACACAAAGCGACTTTACTTTCAACTCTAACAGGTTGTCACTTTCCTGTCTGCGCACCCTATCCTATTCATCACTCGCTCTGGCTTCCGACTAGTTTCCTAAAGCTGCAGACTCACTCAATGTAACAGAACCTAACAGGAGGACACACTTTTCATCTTTTTAAACACAGAAGGACTTACTTTGAACTCTGCCAGCATATCATTTACCAGCTAGACAGAGGATTATTTTTCCACCACCCCCAAAACATGTGTGGCCATTTTAAGATAGATATACCACTCTAGGGTATGTGTCGGCGCTCTGATATCGCACACCTTGGGTGGTTGAATGCACTCTGCCTGCGGCCTCGTAGTAACGCAATACGCATACCCAAGGCGCATAGATATCAGAGCGCGATCAAGACACTCCTAGAGTGGTATATCTATTACATATATATATACACACACACACACACACACACACACACACCTAGGGCACTGTGCACAGGCCAAACCTATAAGTCTCTGTCTCTGGGTACCCAGGCAATAAAAGGCTAGCCTCTCGGTGCAGCTGGTTGGGGCCCTGACACAGAAAACAAGCATTTGATTCCTAAGAGGATTAAGTAGAGCCAGCAGGCTCAGTTCGTGTAGCCAGTAAAGCAGCCAGACAAATCTTGCCCTCACTATGAACATCTGACAGGGAGCTACCCTGATTTAGTACTCACGACTGTGGCAGAAAGATCGCTCTCACACCACTCGCAGGACCAAGCCTGAGATCCAAACACTTCTCCACACATTTATATGAAGAGCGGAGGGGTACCATACTAGGAAGTTGCTGTATACTCCTGATCGCTTTCACTGCAAAAACCAGGCCAAACGACGCAGCTTCACTTGTCCTGACAGACCGAGCGCGATTGAAGCAGATTCTCCAGTCCTCTACAGGGTGAGCCTGGTAGGTAGCTGTAAACGTACAGCCTCCTCCGCCTGCACTCCTCCATGGATCTTGTCCGGTCCTTCTGACGATGCTATTGCCCAACTCCTTGGTCTGCCACACGTGCTTCCTGCGCAAAGACTTCCACAGTGCAGGAGCCAGAACTCCTTCTACCTTCACGATCACCAATGACTCTGCCTCTCCAGGACAGCTGCAGGGGCAGTTTCCTCTCCTCCACAGGGCTCTGGTTGGCTGCTTTGATTTGTCAGTCACCCCAAACGCCCTCTATTGGTGCAAAAAGGCACCAGGGTCCAAACTACACTTCCCAGGAGCACCTGCCATAGATTCCCCTTCAGGCAGGCTCCCAGTGGGAGTCCAAATTCTGATTGGCTCCAGCGGTCTCCATTTTAAAACCCCCTTTCCCCAGTTGGCCCATCTCAAAAGCCCAGGTCCAAAATAGAGGGGCCAAACGCACAGAGTCCCACAAACTGCAATTTCACTGATACTTTAAATGATTACAGCCAAACAGTTACATCTGTCAGATGGGCTCCCTTTGCACTTTCAGCGACTACAAAATGGAGCGATTACATTGCAGCTCAGGTGGGATTCGAGCAGGGAAACACCAATCCCCCCCTATACAAACCACTGAAACCTGCGAGCAGGCAGCTCTTAAAGAGACAGTACTGGAGGCTTTAAAAGCACTCATAACGCCCACATTTTGGCGGCACTGCGCCGAACACCAGTTAGGCAAGGAGCACTTTAGCAGCTCCGGGAAGGCTTTTAGGAACCCCCATTTGTAGGGGAGTTACACCCTTCCTGGCCTGGAAAGAACTTTGGCGTCCGCGTCAAGTAATTACCCTTAAATCACTTTAAGGCAAAGTAGTTTTAAACTGACAGACATCAGACCTTTTGTTACATACACTGGCACTGTATTACACAGTTTATTATTGTTTATGCCATAATACACATACAGAACCTTTTTCTTTTTTAAATCAGGTCATTACTTCCTGCCCATGACACCTGGAAAAAAGCGGGCCCTCCTTTATCAGCTACCTGCTGGCTAACTGGGGCAGGGGTACCATACTCAGAGGACAATACTAACAGTCTGGAGTCATCTCTCAGGGTTAATTTGGGCAAGGAGCTCGTGGACACATACGCCCCTTTATGGACCACATTCAAAGGCACGTCCACAGGCTAGCCCAAGGACGCATAACTCAATCTCACTACATGCCATACTTCTCGGCCAGTTCATCTTTGGGTCTCAGATAAAATTTCTGAAGGCTCCGACTCCATTTCAGCCCGACTTGGATTTGGTCGGGGAAACTTCTATAGGGGCAGGGGACCCAGAGTCCATGGTACCTTCGGGGACAGAGCCCTCTATTTCTGAACTCACCCCACCCAGCTCAGTTAGGGACATTTCTGGTACTGGCGGAGAACTGTCAGGGCACTCAAAATATTCTTCTTGCTCTTGCATATCTCCAGTTGCCTCCCCCACATCACTTCCATCATCTGAGAAATCAGACAGTTCAGCCAATCCCAATGAGCTCATATCTTCGGATTTAATACCACTCACTTCTCCCTCCAGGAGCATTGGCTCCAGAGACAAAGCTGGGGGCTCAGACAGTCCAGGAAACCCAACTTCATCCCCAGGGTTGATTAGGGGATTGCCCCTAAACAACTGGCTCAGTTCATAAGAGGGGTAGTACTCAGGATTATTCTCACTGTCCTCGGATACAGGCTGGCAATCAATTTCAACAGAGGGGGGCGGAGAATGCCTCTTTAGTTTAATTTCTGGAGAATCAACTGGTCTTAGTTTTTTCTTGGCAGCGGCCCTGGTTACAGTCCTGGGGGGGCATTGGGAGGTTCGGCCTCTATCAAAATCTGTCCAATTGGAAGCAGATGATTCCTGTGTATAGTTTTCACATCTTTTGAGTTGTTCTCGGGCCACACTTTGTATGCAGGTAAGTCTTTCAGTTTTCCCACAACAATATGAGGGAGGTGATGCCATCTGTCAGTGATCTTATGCTTGCCATGCAGTCCCAGATTCCTCAGTAGCACTCTATCCCCTTCTCTCAGCTCCATTGCTTTCACCTTCTTGTCATATCGGTCCTTATTGGCCAGGTTTCGTTTAGCAGACATGGTCTGGGCTAGTTGGTAGGCATGATTTAGTTGGGCCTTCAACTTCTGCACATACTGTAGATGATTAGCTGCTTGAACCCCATCAGGAGACTCCCCGAAACATACATCCACTGGCAGTCTAGCTTCTCTCCCAAACATCAGTCTATATGGGGAAAATCCAGTGACATCACTTTTGGTGCAGTATAAGCATGTACCAAGGTGCTAATCTGCTGGCTCCATCGAGGCTTATCTTTAGGTTGCAGGGTGCCCAACATGTCAAGCAGCGTGAGGTTAAACCTTTCAGGCTGAGGATCTCCCTGGGGATGATGGGGCGTAGTTCTTGACTTTCGTACCCCCCACAAGAATAGCATTTCTTTAATCAAATGGCTCTCAAAATCTCTCCCCGATCGGAATGGATTCTTTAAGGGGTCCCACAGTGGACAAATAAATTCTCAACAAGTACTTTAGCCACCGTGGTTGCTTTCTGGTCTTTAGTGGGGAAAGCTTGTGCATACCGGGTGAAGTGATCAGTAACTACCAATATATTGCTGATGTTTCTCTGATCTGGTTCTAGACTCAGGAAATCAATGCAGACCAACTTCATGGGGGCTCTAGTAGTGATGTTAACTAGGGGGGCAGCCCTCTGGGGCAGGGTCTTTCTTTTTAAACATCGGCTACAAGTCCTGATATGCTGTTCCACATCAGCACCCATTTTAGGCCAATAAAACTGGGACCTCACCAAGTCAAGGGTTCTGTCTATGCCGAGGTGTCCCATGTGATTGTGTAGGAACCTCAACACCAGTTCTCTAAAAGCAGTGGGCAGCACCAGTTGTTTGTCTACCTGCCCCTCTTTATCCACTGTCTCTCTGTATAATAGTCTGTTAATCAGTTTCAGCTTGGGACCTTCTTTGTATAACAGGGCAGTTCTCAAGTCAGTGGAACACAATTTTGACACATCTTTCCCCTCATTCAGAGCCTCCAGAGCACTTTTTATCATGGGGTCTCAGGATTGAGCTAGCCGGAGACTATCATTATTGAACTGGGGTAATACACTAGTGTCTAATGCAGAGAAATGACAGTAAGCAGCAGGTATACAGTTCTTAGATGGACCCAAATCATCCACCATGCAATCCACAGCATCAGGAGATACCTGTTCCTCCTTGTCAAATTTTTGGCAAAGTGCTCTCATGTCAGGTTCTGATAACCTGACCCAGTTGTCTTGGGACACAGGCCACCGGGAAAGAGCATTAGCATCTATGTGGTTCAAGCCTGCTCTGTATTTAACAGCATAGTCGTAGGTAGACAACGAAGAAAGCCACCTATGGCCAGTGGCATCCAACTTAGCTGAGGTCTGCACATAGGTTAGGGAATTGTTATCAGTCTTCACCAATATCTTGGCACCGTACAAGTAGTCATGAAATTGATCAGCAATGGCCCACTTCAAGGCCAGGAACTCTAGCTTATGCACTGGATAGTTCTTTTCTGAAGGAGTTAGGCTCCTGCTGGCAAATGCTATAGGCCTTAGACCATTTGTGTGCTTTGATATAACATGGCCCCCAATCCTTGTAGACTGGCATCAGTATTAAGAATGTATGGCCTGGCAGGGTCAGCATAGGCCAGCACTGGGGCATGAGTAAGTTGATATATAATATCATGGAAAACTTTCTCACAGTCAGTAGTCCAGCAGGTTCCAAACGCATCATTTGGGCGGAAATATTTTTTCTCAGTCTCAGAGGGCACAGCTTTCTTATACTTTTTATGGGTTGGCGGATACCCTTGAGTAAGGTTGAGCAGAGGGCGGATCACTCGAGAATAGTCTTTGATAAATTGTCTGTAATAACCACAAAATCCCAGGAACCTTTGCAGCTCCTTCAAATTCTTTGGCTGAGGCCAGGTAGTCAAAGCCTCCACTTTACTGGGGTCAGTCTCTATGCCTTCAGTGGATACTATGTGCCCCACATATTTCACGGATGTTTGAAAGAATTGACACTTGTCTATAGACAATTTGAGACCAAAATCTTCCAGTCAATCCAGGACTTTGAATAACCTGCTCTCATGTTCCACCAAGGAGCTGCCAAACACTATGACATCATCCAGGTAGACTAAACACTCGAGTAAGTTCATGTCCCCCACAGCACGCTCCATCAAATGCTGGAAAGTAGCGGAGGCACCTGAAATCCCTTGGGGCATCCACATAAACTCATAGAAACCTAGCGGGCAAATGAAAGCAGTCTTCTCTTGATCCCCCGGAGCCATCGGGATCTGGTAGTACCCACTGCGAAGGACTAACACTGAGAACCATTTACTACCATTTAGACAGTCCAAGGCATCCTGAATGCGTGGTATGGTTTGCCTGTTTAAAATACGGTAATCTACACACATCCGAACAGCTCCATTCTTTTTCCTCACTACCACAATAGGTGAAGCATAGGGGCTTCTAGACTCTTGTATCACCCCAGCTGCAAGCATCTCCTGCAGGTGTCATCTCACATCATCTGTATCAGCAGGGGCCAGGCGTCAAGACTGCTCACGGAAAGGTCACTCATCCTGTAGCTGAATGTGGTGCTCAGCTCCTTGCACACATCCTACATCCCACTCCTTCAAGGAAAACACCTGCTCCCTCTGGGCGAGCCTTTCACTGATCCTTTTCTTCCATCCTGCTGGTATTGGGGAGTCACCAAAATCAAACAGATAAGGGGTCACTCGGTCACGCCTCCCAGAAGTCTTGTTGCTGGGCAGAAGAGCAGTATCCTCACAGTGCACCATGGCCAGAGTGCAATATCGCTTCACTCGAATCTCTCGATCAGATACATTGTGCACTTGAACCATTACTCTTCTGGCAAAAGCATGGGCTCTAGCAGGCAAAATGCTGGGTTTTACCAGCAACCCCTCTGGCAACTTTCCATCACCTGGTGCATCCAGCATCAATATTTTATTTTTGACATCCTTCTTAATCCGGACCTCCCCTTGGAGAATACACTAGGCATTCGGGGCTAGCAGCAAAGACTCTGAATCTTTCTTCCAGACAATACCCACCGGGCCTTCGGGTTCCACCTGGCTGGTCTTTCTCTGGGCCTCATAGGCCTTCTGAGTCAAGGTGGGTATTCTGAGAGTTCGCCCAGTCCTGGACCTCTGTTTTTCAAGGCATAGCTGCACTAAGCAACCAAACATGTGAGCATTGGTTCCAGTTAACAGGGGCACCCCGTCATACAGTCCACTAATGCCAAGGTTTCCACTTGTTCAGCCACCCCAGCCACAGAAGTAGAGAAGGACAACCAAATCTGGATATACCCAGAATAAGGGTAGGCCTTATCACTCAGTACCCAAACATGTAATCCATCCAAAGACTGCAGAGGCACTTCAGGCAAGTGCTGCCGATACCAGTCCTGAAACATAATGGTCACTTAGGAACCACTGTTTAACACAGCCCGGGTGGATACTCCATTTACTCTCACAGTGGTCTCCATTGAGGGACCCAGCATGTCAGACCATTCGGGGGCATGGTTTTGGAGGTTGCTTAGGCATTGGCCCAGGTAACAAAACTCTTCCGGGGAGGCTCCCCTGGGGTCTGGCATAGGCCTTGCGATGCCAGGCTACTAGCCTGCTATTGACCCTCCTTAAGTTCTCTGGTAACCGGCACTCAGTCTGAAAGTGTCAATCCTCCCCACAGTGGTAGCAGAACTTAGTATTTCAGGGGTCTTTGTTGGGAGCGAGATACCTCGCCTGCCGGGAGGCTTCGGGGGTTCTGGAGGGCTCCTCTAAACTAGGTCGTTTGTTTCCAGATAACTCGGGTCCCCAAATTTGAGGGGGTTGGCAGTAGTTTGTTTCAGTTCTCTCACCATTTCCCGTAAATCTTTAATCTCAGCCTTCAAATCACTCTCCACCCGGGGATCACAGGAAACAGCATGTACCCCCACTCCACCCTGTGCCTCTGGGGGCACAGAAAATGCAGGTCCCTTGTTCAATCCCCTCGAGGGGTGGGTCTCATCTGGTTCACTGGGCTCAGAGGTCTGGCATAGATTCACAACCCCCACATAGGGTTCCCACTCCTCTTCATCAGTCTCAACTTCTCGAATCTCTCGCATCAATTGGCAGTATTCAGGAGGGGCAGCCTATCGGTCATGTAGTTTGAGCTTCAACAATATCACACTGGTAAACCTGGCAGATTTCAAGATACGATCTAAACGGACCTGATTTAAAGCAGTGGCAGTTACTCCCCCCTTTGCGATAAGTTTTTTGCAGTGCCCTTTCCACTCTGGTAACAAAGGCTAACAGTTTCTCATTTCTCCACTGTTTAGCAGACTTGAACTTCCACAAGAAGTCTTCCCCAGTTTCTGTACTCCCAAACACCCCCTCCAAGGCAGAAAGGTACTCTACTGCAGTGGCTTTGGGGCTAGTAGTCCACAAGAAATGGATGGCTTCCAAAGCTGGGCCCCTCAGGTTCTCCATGAGTCTCTTTCATTTCTCCCCCTCAGAGAACTGCCACTCTTGGACTAAAGGGGTAGCATAGTCCATCCAAGTCTCCAAATCATCTTCTCCCAAGGGCACAGGCACAGTACCAGAAAAAAGTTTCAACCTCCAATATGAGTCTAACTGTATGGGAGGAACAACTATAGGTGGTGAAGCCAGGATGGAACTCTTGGAGGACCCGGGAGATGTACCTGGGGATGATTGGGGGGTGGGATTACTGGAAAGATCTAACACCTGCAGTAATTCCTGAGTGGTCCTCCCTTCTGCAGCTAACAGTTTAAGCAATTTATCTTTGAAGCTATTGATCTTTGGGGATCCCCTAGGGTGACTGAACCACTCCGGATGTGAATGACCCTCCACCCCTTTGGAGCACCTTCCAGGTAAATCACGGGGGGCACCCTCTCTGGGTCTATAACTATACTGCATAATAGCAGCACCTGTAACGTCTGGTCGAGTAGGTCGGCCATTCGCCCCTTCACCTCTACCTTGCCCAAACATTTAACATGCTCAACTGCAGAAACAAGGTCAGCGTTCTTTATCCCCAGAGGTACATCCAGTAATAGCACAATTTTCTGGGAATCCAACTCTTCAGCTTCACCCCACCCCATCAGTTTATACACCATCATCTTAACAGGGTCTAACTTAATTTCAGTTGTGATATCCCCCTCCAGTTTTTCCTTTGGTTTGGCCATGTTGGGGTAGTTTGTATATTCGGCCACTAGGAGACGCTAATCCCAGCGGTGCCTCCAAGGTGTAACCCCCAGGTGGCACTATCCCAAGGGCTATTACACCTGCCTGACTGACTACTGACAGGTTGAGGGGCCTAGGTCCAATGGCGGGTGCCTCCACCCAGAGGTCGGGGTTGGAACAGTCAGATATGACCTGGTCACAGCCCTCTGGGTCACTGCAACCCCCCTTTCTTCCCACTAGTGGCTCTCAGCGATTCCCACACTATCATTTTGACATACACTTACCCCGAGGTTGGGATGGCCAACTTGGTGCTGAGGACCCCTGTAAAATAAGGTGCAGTTATACAATAACCCATGCACAAAAGGGTAGCACAAACACAGTTCAAACAGTGTACCTTGCAACAACAAATCTGATTTATTAAGGGGAAAGTAACAAGGATGGGGGAGATCGGGTTGATTTGCTTACCACTCTAATATATATATATATATATTTACCACTCTAATATATATATATATACACACACACACACACACCCCCCTAGGGCACTGTGCACAGGCCAAACCTATAAGTCACTGTTTCTGAGTACCCAGACAATAAAAAGGCTAGCCTCTCGGTGCAGCTGGTTGGGGCCCTGACGCAGAAAACATGCATTTGATTCCTAAGAGGATTACGTAGAGCTAGCAGGCTCAGTTCGTGTAGGCAGTAAAGCAGCCAGACAAATCTTGCCCTCACTATGAACATCTGACAGGGAGCTACCCTGATTTAGTACTCACGACTGCGGCAGAAAGATCGCTCTCACACCACTCGCAGGACCATGCCTAAGATCCAAACACTTCTCCACACATTTATATGAAGAGTGGAGGGGTACCATACCAGGAAGCTGCTGTATACTCCCTGATCGCTTTCACTGCAAAAACCAGGCCAAACGACGCAGCTTCACTTGTCCTGACAGACCGAGCGCGATTGAAGCAGATTCTCCAGTCCTCTACAGGGTGAGCCAGGTAGGTAGCTGTAAACGTACAGTCTCCTTCACCCGCACTTCTCCACAGATCTTGTCTGCTCCTTCTGGTGATGCTATCACCTGACTCCTTGGCCTGCCACACACGCTTCCCACGCAAAGACTTCCACAGTGCAGGAGCCAGAGCTCCTTCTACCTTCATGATCACCAACGACTCTGCCCCTCCAGGACAGTTGCAGGGCAGTTTCCTCTCCTCCACAGGGCTCTGGTTGACTGCTTTGATTTTTCAGTCACCCCATACGCCCTCTATTGGTGCAAAAAGACACCAGGGTCCAAACTACACTTCCCAGGAGCACCTGCCATATATTCCCCTTCAGGCAGGCTCCCAGAGGGAGTCCAAATTTTGATTGGATTCAGCGGTCTCCATTTTAAAGCCCCCTTTCCCCAATTGACCCATCTCAAAAGTCCAGGTCCAAAATGGAGGGGCCAAATGCACAGAGTTCCAGCTGCAATGAAAACAGGTTAAACAAACTGCAATTTCACTAATACTTGAAATGATTACAGCCAAACAGTTACATCTGTCAGATGGGCTCCCTTTGCGCGTTCAGTGACTACAAAATGGAGTGATTACACTGCAGCTCAGGCGGGATTCGAGCAGGGAAACACCAATCCCCCCTATACAAACCACTGAAACCTGCGAGCAGGCAGCTCTTAAAGAGACAGTACTGGAGGCTTTAAAAGCACTCACAACGTCTGCATTTTGGCGGCATTGCGCCGAGCACCAGTTAGGCAAGGAGCACTTAAGCAGCTCCGGGAAGGCTTTTAGGAACCCCCATTTGTAGGGGGGGTTACATTTGGGACCAAATTTTAACTGATTCTCCAAATCCTTGTCACCAGTGTCAACAAAGGCACAAGCAATCTCTCATAGAAGTCCGTCATTTTGAGTTGGGTCATTCTCAAAGATAGGACCATCACTGCAGTGACCATGGAATAGTGCTCTACAGCGTCCAAGAACAAGTATTGGTTGTACAATCTTGTACAGAATATTTCTGTTTCTGTCAATATCATTGTGGTGGATATGACTTAGTTGACTGCAAATGTCCAATCCTTTATTAGTGCTTGCCAGGAAAGTCTTAACCAGCTCTGTGGTCCTTTGATAATACACTGTTTTACTGTGAGCAGAGAGCATCTCTAGCACTTTACTGAAGTTGATTAAGGGCTTTTTCACTAATACCCTTAATTTCTGTAAACCATGGCCACCTTCTTGTGCCCAAAAAGAAATGAGAACTTGTAGAAAACTCTCTTCTGCACATCTGAATAAGCTGTCGAGTCATACTTTTGAAGATGCTCATAAAGAAGATATTTCTCAGTGGTACTCTCTTTAATAGTTTTGATGTAGTAGGGCATAACATGACTGCAATCTGGTACTCAGGTAAGTAGCAGAAGATCTCTGTATTCCTGATCACTAAGCCTTTTGTCTGTGTAAAGCCTGATGTCCCTCGAAGACCATGATGGCACAGGTTTTGATGCTGGAGTAGATTCGTTTGAGGGCTGTGAAGCTAATACTGGAGCAGTGGAACATAAAGGTTCACTTGTTGAAGAAGGACAAAGGACTGATGAGGTAGGTAAATCTGGTGTCATCTTTGTTAAAGCCACAGTTGCTGTGAAAGGAATAACCAAAGCAGACACTTCGAGTCCAGGCGTCAATGCTGAAGGCTCATCTTGTGGTCTTAGTGCAGACTCTGGAGCAGGAGTTGGTGGAGAAGACTAATCTGACAGCTGGATTGCAAAGTTTAGTGTTGCCTGTCTCAACTGCTTGTTAGGGGAGGAGACATTGTTTAATACAATACACCCTATACAAATAGGGAAATAGAAATCAGCACATCTACATTTTGCTGATTGAAATGCCATATAAAAATGTAGTAGATCACATTTTCATGTGTTTAATTGCATTTGCCTCAAGAAGAAAAACTGCTTCTCTCCCTCACTGCCTTGTTTACTTTTTCCACTAATAGCCCTCGAGTGCTAACCATTTTCCAGCAGTGGTTTTGGTGGGATTCAAACCCAGCTGTAACTGTCTACCCCACCAGCCATCCCAGGCCCCAGCTGGGAGACACTGTCTGGACATCAGCAGTATAATGCCTAGGCATGGCCTCTCGGCAAACTAAAACACTGTAGGATTAGAGAATGTTATGGCTTGGAGGTGCGACGCAACCACATCCTGTAGAACTCACAACTAGTGGGCGGGAGAGGCAAACTGCAAACCACAGTAAGAAAGAGGAGACAAACGCGAATGCAAACTGGGATGGGAGAGAAAAAGCAAAGAGGGGAGCAAAGACAGAGGTCCACGTGTTGTGGTGGTGTGTAGGGGGGTCTTACACCACGATCTGCAAGATAGTGACTGATGTAGCATGATGAATTTTGAGTTTTATGTAATTAAAAACACGTCAGTGTGAGACAATGGCGTCGCTGCTCACAAAGAACCAGAAACAAATATATAAAATAAAAACCTGCCCTCTCCACTTTCTCACTTTTGTCCCCATTGGTCTTCACACTCCACAAGTTCTATCGCACTCTGAGGTGTACTTGATAGGGGGCCGGCCACCCAGGCTTCCAAAAGCTAAAGGATTTTTGATGCCTAAAAACACGTTTGGAGGGGTTTCCAAGTACTTTAAATGCCCTTTTTTGGGGTGTTAACAGTTATTTAATTTTTTTTAACAACCTAAAACTCAGTGAGACAAAGCCATGTCCTAGTCCTACCTCATTAGTCCGTGCTGTCAGTGCCTAGCCCAGGCCAACCTGAGTCACCACCACACTAGGACTGCTTTGACTGTGTCTACCTGATCTTTAGATGTGTAAAAAGCCCATTATCACCAGCAGGTCTAGCAGGGCCTGGGGCCTAGCTGATAAGCTGGTCAGCAGCCTGACTGTCGGGGGGCCCAACACTGACTCTTGAGCCCTCGATAACCAGGCTGCTGCCCTAACCACCTGGCCAAGAGAGTGTACTACACACATACAACTATTGCTAGTCATTCAATATCACATTTTTACACCAAAAAAAAAAAAAAATGAAGGAATGTTAATATATATTTTTTTTAAGTACTGTACCTTAGCAAGTGATGATGACCACCAGTTGGAAAATCCTCCGCCCTCCAACGTCAGTATCACAGTGTGCTGTGACTCCAAGTGCCCAGGGGAGCAGGTCATTGACTCAGTGGACCAGTAGATGACCTGATGGTCTCTGATGACTCAGGACTCTCCTGCACAGCCCAACCCACTAAGCCCTTTGGACCCTCTCACCCTGGCCTGCTGGCTTCATATCCAAAAGGATAAGGATGGAGGGATGGCAAGAAAGTTGGAGATGGTTAGTCCACCATGGCTCTCTCAGTCGTTCAGCTACAACTTAGAAGCTAAGCTACTAATTATCCTGCTGCCTACCAGTGACACTTGTCACTCCATCACTGCCAAACTGCAGCCTGCCACGTTGTTTGTGAGCCCTCTCTTGCGCCCTGGGGAGTCTGTGGTGAATCCACATGCATGTGCACACCTATTTGTGTGCATGATGATGTGTCGTACATCACTGGATGTAATTTTGGGAGGCAGAGGCTCTGTGCCGCACTGGGAACTTCCCCCTCTCCCACTGCCACTGCTCCTCCTCTTCTTTGATGCAGCAAGTAGGTACAGAACTTGTGCATTCCCTGTAGAGGTTTGGGGCACATATTTTGCCCATGTGTTTTTAATATTGCTCCATGTGCTAAGGATTACAGTTTTCTTTCCTTTCTGGGAAATGCTTGCCATTGTATTTACTGTACTTAGATGTAATGCCCGATCCCAAGAGACATAACTTCAACCTCTTAGTCAGTGACTGCAAGAACTGAAAGTTAATGGGAATGACTGAACAGCTGTGAAATGTATGTCAGAGGGAATTTGGTTGACTCAACCATAAAGTATGAAAAATGTGTTTGTGAGAGGGAGGGAGGCAAGCTACATAGTATATAAGCCATGGACTTGTCAGCATGGGAACCCTCAAGTAAAACACAACGGAAGTGAGACTGGTGTCCTTAGCTCTGAACCCACCCCCCCGATCCCTGCCCAAGACTGCACACAACTCACCATGCTTCTGGACAGTGGGTGGACTTTTCTCAAAATGAACAGCATGGATATTACATCCTCCATCTGAATCCAAAACTGGGGCATGCTACAGCAGGATTGTAAAGGACTGTCAGGCCTATGTTGACTTAGCTGAATTTCTGAATTAAGCCTTATGCTCCAGTCAGGCGGCAGGATTAAACAAGCATTTGTCAATACCGAATGTTGGCTTGCTGGCATTGGCAGTGCAGGAGTTAGAGAGATGTATAATAGGAATGGCAGTGAAGTATTGAACTAACTCCAACCCCCTTCCCACAGAGACTGAAAGGCATTGGGAGTGTGGCTTTGGGTCACTGGCCATAATGCTTACACCATTCCACCTCACCCCACCCTGAAGACACCGACAGGTGTCGTGGTGTGCTTTGGGGTCTTTAGCCCTTATGCTCACCCCATTCCATAAGAAAATAAGCTGAGGTGAGTGCAGTATAAGAGAACAGTGTGAATGGTTAGGGAACCAGAACCCAAGGCACACCTCGATGCCTGTCAGTGACTGTAGGGTGGAGGGTGGGGGTAGAATGCCGCAAACATTATAACCGACAAACCCAAGTTACGCCCCTGATGCCTGTCAGTCTCTGCAGGGTGGGTGTATGGTTGGAAACCTTAATGCCCCAGGCATTTGTTGGTATTTTCACTCCAAATTTTCAACATGGGATTTTTGGGACCCCACCTCATGAACAGTGACATTATCATTTCGTTACTCAATCCTGAAAGGTGATTTCGCACAGCAACTGCACCATTCGAAGCCACAGATGTGGAAACACATTTTGGGTAGGATGTGAAAAATGACAGCTGTACTGTTCATGAGGAGGTATAAAAAATGGTAAAGTTGAAAATCTGGAGAGAAAATATGAAAAATGCATGAACTCACAAGTGTGAGTAAAAACTGCGCAAAGCACGTCTGTAATGCAGTAGTTTTTTGGAATTTTTTCACCAAATTTTCAACATGGGCATTTTGGGACCTCTCCTCATGAACAGTGGCACTGTGATTTTGTTAATCTCTCCCAAAAGTTGATTTTGTACAGCAACCGTGCCCAATGTGCACCACAGGAGCGAAAACACATTTTGAGCAGGATGTGAAAAATGACAGCTATACTGTTCACAAGGAGGAGTGAAAAAATGGCATTGTTGAAAATCTGGAGTGAAAATATAAAAAATTGGTGAAGTTATGAGCGTATGTAGAAACTGCACAATGCACACTCGTAACACAGCCATTTTTTGGAAATTTTCCACCAAATTTGCAATAGGAACTTTTTGGGATCATACCTCATGAACAGTGGCAGTGCCATTTTGTTAATCAGTCCTGAAAGGTGATTCTGTGCAGCAACCATGAAATCACCTTTGGGACCAAGAAACAAAATGACAGTGACATGTTCATGAGGTGGGGTCCCAAGAAACCCGTGTTGAAAATTTGGGGCCAAAATTCAAAAAAATGGCTGAGATATCAACCTAACTTGACCCCTCCCCCATTGCTTCCCATTATTTCTTCACATCACAGTTTGGCTTTGAAGAGTGCAGACACAGACACAGAGAAGATCACAGCTTCTGACCTCCGGAGGGTAAGTATAGGTGAGGGTGGGTGCGGGGAGGTGGGTGCACAGAGGGAGAGTGTGGATGGGGGAGACATTGGTGGAATGTTTTCTTGTTTGCAGGGAAAAAATGCAAGGGAAGGTTTTCTTCATTTGCAGGTTAAGAAACAAACAAAAAAAAAATAGGCACACTGGGGTGGGGTTCCAGTGTGCTACAATTCTGAGGGGTAGAGGTAGCAGGGAGGGCAGCAACAGTGGGAGGTTGTAGGAGGGTTTTATTGTCTGTTGGGGGATGGGGAACAGAGGGAGTGTGGAGAGCTGCAGCAGTGGGAGGTTGCAGGAGGTTTTTTTTCTGTCGGGGATGGGGAACAGAGGGAGTGGGGAGGGCAGCAGCAGTGGAAGGCTGTGGTGTGGTAGGCGGCAGGAGCTGCAAACATGCCAACATGGGGACTGGGCACCCCGATGTTGGCTTTCTGTAGATTGTGTGGCAGATGGCAGGAGCCACCATTTTTACTGAAATGTTTCACCAGGAAAGGCACATAATGGAGGTGTGCCATCTGCCGCTGCAATGGTGAGCTTATGGCTCTCTTTGAAACTGCTGTCATTGGCAGCATGCTCACTGATTGGGGGCTAAGGGACACACCCACTAAAGTGTCCCCTACATTGGCTAACACTGGCACACTTCTGCATTTGTGCTACCACCACATGACATTGCTTGCACATGCGTGCAAGCAAACATAAAAAAGTGGGCCATACTTAGTAGAATTCTGATCAAGATTTTAAAGTCTCTTCTTGTACTGGATTCTATCACAACAACAGTGTGGGGTTCCATTTAAAAAATGCTGCTGTGCTGTGCCTTTAGGAGAGGGAAGGGATTCCTTATGAGCTCTTTTCCACTTGTGTGCTGAGAACCGTTTTTGGCCAAAGGGACCAGAGGTCTTATTAAGCTCCAGTCCACCAGTCAGAAGGCAGAGTTCCAGTCATGGCCAGGAAAGGAAACTGCCTGTGTGCTCTCTCGTTTGGTGATCCAACAGTGTGTGTGAGGCTGCTATGAGCGAGTGAAGCTGCAACCACAACAAGTGGAACTTCGAGTCCAGAGACTGACAAGCTATGTCCTATAATAGGACACTCTGTATCATCAGTCTCTGGGCTCCAAGTTTTTTCCTTAATTTCTTCAGAAGTTATGAACCTTCCTCACTTAGTCTCAACTTGCTGCTGCCAAAACTGCCAACCACTCTTAGGCAGCATATGATTTGTACTCTGATTGGACTCCTGAAACAGAAATCTGTGAGGCACTTGGGAGTTGAGGGATGCAGAGGGATGCAATCAACATGGATCCTGGTGCAATACTATTGGCTGCTGCTGAATGTTACAGTCTGACATTCAGACAGCAGATCCAATAAGGACAGATTTCCTTTTTTTTTTAATGTTTCATCCACCACAACAATTTTAAACAAACTCTGGCCAGAGCCAGTAGGGCTGCAGGTGACAAATTTGGGATAAAAAGATTGAAAATTACCAAAGTTACAAGCCTGCATTTGCAAAATGTAACGCTGGCTCATAAAGTTTTTTTTTTAAATACTTTTACACCAAATTTTCAGCATAGCCTTGTTATGACCCTTCCTCATGAAAAAGGGCAGAGAAACTGTGAAATCACCTTTTGGGATGCAAAAACACATTTTGGACAGGAGTTGAAAAATGACAGTTATTACATTCATGAGGTGCTGTACAGAAATGACTATGTTGAAAATGTTTGGTAAAAATATTGAATATTACCAAATGTACAAGCCTGCATTTGCCAAGTTTAACATAGCCTCATAACTTTAAAAAAAAATTTACACTAAATTTATAACATAGCCTTTTTATGACCCCACCTCATGAATAAGGACAGAAAAAATATTCAACTCTCATCCGAAAGATGATTTCATGCAGGGACTGCAAAATCACCTTTTGGGATGTAAAAAAAACATTTTGGCCAGGATTTGAACATTTACCAGCTGTCACATTCATGAGTTGCTGTAAAGTTAAGACTATGTTGTGGATTTGGGGGAAAGATATTGAAAATCACCAACGTTACAAGCCTGTGTTTACAAAATTCAACATAGGCTCATAACTTTGTTGTTTTATAATAATTTTATACCAAATTTTCAACATAGCCTTCTTGTGACTCTACTTCATGAACAAGGGCAGAGAAATCTTTCAGCTTCTGCATGAAAGGTGATTTTATGCAAGGACAGCAAAATCATCTTTTGGGATGCATACTGAAAATTACCAAAGTTACAAGCCTGTGTTGCAAAATTCAACATAGGCTCATAACTTTGTTGTTTTTTTAATATTTTCACACCAAATCGTCAACATAGCCTTCTTATGAGCCCACTTCATGAACAAGGGCAATGACAATTTCCAACTCCTGCACAAAAGGTGATTTTGTCCAGGGACTGTGAAATCATCTTTCACGACAGATCTGCCTAATGACAGCCATTGTTCATACGGTAGGGTCCCAGAAAAGGTATGTTGAAAATTTGGGCTGCAAATATGCAGAAATGGCCAAGTTATGCCACTAAGTTCAAAACACTATGAAATACATTGAACCGCATACCTATTTACCTATTTCTTCAGTTTGTGGTCCAGCTTTGAAGAGTGAAGATGTGTCTGCGGTCCAGAGAGGAGTACACTGTTGGACCCCGATTGGTAAGTAAGGGCTTTTGGGGGGTGGTGCTGAGTGGGAAGGGCGGGTGGGGAGATCTAACGGTGCAAAAGACATTGATGGATGTTTTTTCTTTTACAGAGTAAAAAAGAAAGAGAAAAGGACCGAAGACTCGCCATCACGATACTGGCAGATTGAGCACCCCCAATGTCACTATTATGTTCCTGGGGTATGTGAGTGGTGGGTGCTGAGTGGGAAGGTCGGGTGAGGGGTTAAGAATGGCTGCAAAAGACATCGATGTACTTTTTTTTTTACAGATGGAAAAAAAAAAAAAAAACAACAACAACTTTCATTTCCCCTGCACATACCAAGACCTGCCAGTGGATCTCCAAAGTCGCTCTGTGGTGGGTGTCAGGGGAATTTCATCTGCCGATGACAGGGTTGGTAGATACAGTACTGCAGGACAAACTGAACAGGAGACAGGGAAAAGAGTACAGACAGGGATACAGCACAACTCTGCACACTACTTTGGTGGCTCGCCCTGTTGCAGGGGCCGGGACAAACTGAACCGGACATAAGGAAAAGTGCTCTTGTAGGGCAGTGGCACCAACACAAAGAGGCAGAGGCAGAGGATTGCAGCACCTGTCCTCAAACTCTTTCACCAGACCACAGACATAGAAAAGAGTGGTCACTATCACAAGCCGAGGAGACATACTGCGGGGGACAGTGCTCACCTACAGTACATGTCCCAGTCTCGGTGGGCAGAGGACGGGGATCAGACATCCTCTGGGCAGGGAGACACCAACTCTCTCTCTCTCTCAAAACACTCCTGGGCAGTGGCAGTAGCTCTGTACTTTGCAGTCCTCAGTTGTAGTTCTGTCACAGACATACAGACAAAAAGGCAACCACACAAAATAAATGCTGGAGATGCAAGACTGTGCAGTCTAACATTGGCACACAGAGAGAGAGAGGACAGAGGTGACACTGTCATGTCAGGTTACTTACTCATGTGCATCGGCACCTTGCTCTCCCTATCCCTGTGCCTCCCCTCTCTCTCTATGTTGCCCATGTACTTTGCTGTCCTACTTCCCCTTTGCACCAACCCCATGCCACCAAAGAAAAATACTGATGTGAGACACACAATAGGACAGAGACAGGGGACAGGACATATTCCACACTCCTGCTCACTCACTGGGAATTTTAATGGCTCCTACTCATCTTTGCTTTCTCCTGAACATAACGAGACCCAGCGGTGGCTCTCCAAAGTCACTCTGTGGAACCGTGGAATAAATAGGCGGCTTAATCCACAGCTACACAGAGCGACTCAACCAGTAGGGTTGCACATTCTGTCAAGATATGTTATAACTGCCTTTAGAGAGTGGTTCACAGACGTGGAGGTGATTCACAAGGAATGCAGGAGTCCTTTTCTCATAGCAAGAGGTCTGCAGGGCTCCGCCCACTGCAGCCCTAGCAAAGTACTTTTAGCTTCCCTCTAGTGGTTCTGTTGCTACTAGTTTTGATTCACTGCAATCTTCAACATCAGCCAGAGTTTAAGTACAAGTTTGAGTTCCATTGGCATCTAGAGAAATGTTCTATGAATACATAATATATGTGCAGTATTTGCACACCTCTAGTGGGGAATTTTATCTATTATGAGGCCATGTAGTATGTGATCAATTTCATGATATTGAGTGAAAATTGTAATACTATATCCTTAGATGATCTGTTTGGAAGCTCAGAACTGACAAATTATTCAAATCACGGTGATGAAAAACCCTTTTCATCAAAATAAAATGATTGCTCTTTACCAAGACCAGTCTATAGTACAATGCAACAGCTCTCAGTTGGTATCATGGGGACTGACTGCTTAGGACATGGCCTCAGAATAGATAAAGCTCCCTCCACAGATATAAGGCAATTTTGTTAAAAAAATGTACATCCATCTTTTAAAAATACACATATATTATTAAAAAAACAATTCTCATAATCTGCTGTACAAGTAAGCTATTTATATAAAAGTTACTAATATTTTACATAAATGAATGAACAATACAATGCCCACTTGCTACAATTCTTGACAGATGTCAAATCAAGTATGGCGAAATACCCTGTTTTGTAATTCAACCAAAGAAACTGCAGTTATAATGTTTAATTTAGCCAGTTGTAGTAGCCTACTTTTTTAAAAAAAATCTGATTTGATAATGAGTATTACTCTTTGGTCAAAACAACTCTGATAGTTTATGTGACATTAATGTGGAAAAGGTTTCACATAGTTTATTGCAGCCAGCTGCCAGCCATTCAAGACTTAACGGAGCCAGGGCATCATATTGTTCACAATTACCTGAAATAATTCTGCTGACTCGTGTTTCAACTCTTTCGTGGCTGCAAAAATATTGATAGACTTTTTTTTTTGATTTTTTACAAGTGGAAAAAAAAATCCCTTGCAGCATGTGTCTCAGAGCTTACAATTGAAACAGAGGCTGCTGCTCTGTGGGCTCTGTGAACTTTGTTTTGTTGTTTTGTTAAATTCTCAAAATCAGGACTCCCACAGATTGTTCTACATTAAAGGATACATAAACAACATTTTGACAACAAACTGTGCAAACATCTGACCTCAACCAGGACTAAAGGAAAGGCTGCTGAACTCGTTAATGATAAAACTACATTTATATAAGTTACCTAAATGTGGTTCCTAAGTATTTGAAAAATGTAAAATCAGCCATCCAATTTCAAACTGCCTTACCTGCTTCTTAAAATGACAGCCAAATGTGTTAAGTGATGACATCATCGGAGCCAAAGTCAGAGAGCTATATGGCCCTCTATAGTGCTAACTAGTTCTTTCTTCCCTTTGTATAGAATTGTTTCACCAAAATGGTCAAAACCATGTGCATTATTTAGATCAATATGCATGTTAGGCTATGGTTCTGTTGATTTTGTTAACTTTAACATGCTGAAATTGTGTTTGAATCCAATCGACTTTCTCTTTGGCAAACCACAGTGCACTACAAATCTTGTATAACCTAGTGGTCTAGTGGTTATGGTGGATCCAGGAAGCTACAATGGGGGTTGCTGGGAGTCTGTGCATACTTGATGTGCACTTTTAACATTTTATGAAACCTTTATATTTTCTGCTATTATGCTTTTCTAGTATGTTTTTGACTAAAACTACAAATGTAATCCATATTTTTGAATGTAAACATTTGTACAATCAATAAATCAGACTTCTTCAACAAAGTGAAATGCAGCAGCAGCAAGCAAGTACTTTACAATGGGGGGGTTACAGCCGCACCCTTCACCACCCCATAGATCCACCACTTGTTTGTAGCAAAGTTCTTCTGTAGTCCAACGCCACAGTTCATACTTTCTTGGAAATCATAAATATGCTTGTCTCGTCTTCTCTTCTTTATCCATAGGAAATAAAAATAAGAATAATCAATATTTATATAGTGCTTTCATACACTTTGTCTCCCAAAGTGCTTTACAAGCAATGCCAGACTGGTAGTGAAGTGACTGAATGTGTAGTGGCAGCCAATTCACACATTAATAACCACACACAGCCTTGGACAATTGCATGAACTGGTTTTATAGGAAGAGGAATGTTGGCCAGGACAATGGAGTCAGGTAGTGATCATGGTGCTGGCAGCCCCACATCTTATTTCTCACAGTGATCTGCTCATATTTCTCCCCTTCTGTCTTCCCCCCCTTCCGGAATATAGCAGTACCTTGCAGGAGTGGCCCTCTCAGTCCCCCTATGGTATTCATTCTCACTACTGTTCCCCACACCAAAAACTGGTGAGCTCATCCCCCCTGTGCATCATGAATGTAGGTAGTACAGTCCCCAGGTTTTTTGACATATATATAAAAAAATATATATATATATTTCCAGTAAGTCGGGCTGGTTGCAGCAGGGAACAAGGGGAATTATAGGCTTTCCTATCCTTAAAAGATCTAGGCTACCTTTGATTAGGCACTATTAAATGATAGGTGTGCACATCATTATGCATGTCATTTAACAGTGCCTATTCATAGGTGGATTAGATCTTATATAAATAGGAATGCCTATATTGTGCCCTACTGCTTATCAACCTAGCTACTAGAAGATCATGTTTATTATTAATTTGTAAAAATGACACAGGCGACTGTACTAACCGCATTCATGATGCAAAAGGGTAGTGAGCTCACCAGTTTTTGGTGTGGGGAGCAGAAGAGAAGAATGAATGCCAGAGAGGGACTGAAGAGGCCATTCCAGCAGGGTACAATTATATTCAGGTTAGAGGAAGACAGGAAGGGGGATGTTTAGCAGATCATTGTGAGATCTGAAATGTAGGGCTGCCAGCACCATGAGCACTACCTGACTGTAAATGAGAGCAGCCAGCAATGATAAATACTCGGTGGCAGGGCTGCACTTAAAGTGTTACTTGAATTCAGTGTAGGGAGAGTACCTTCAGGTGGGGGGGGGGCTGACGTTTGTTAGGACAGTATTGAGGGAGCTGTGTATAGATCATTTAAGATTTAGAAGGGTGGTAGCCAACCAACTCACATTGTGGAGTAGGGCACCAAAGAATACTGGAGAAGATTGCAGGGAACTGTCCTGCGGGGTTCTGCAGATCACAGGTAAAGGAGTAGACTGACACAGGAAGTCTGGTGGATTCGCTCAAGGCATTAGTATGCCTCTCCTGCTAATAATACTGTTATCCATAGTAAGTACAGCCCTCATGAGGGCATGAAAAGCAGTTTTTCTGGTGAGTCCTGAGGCTTATTGCTTGGCGCTCCATGAAGACCTAATTGTCGGTTAATGAGGCGGGACAAAAACACAACAGGGTAACTGTACATACTGCCGTCACTGTGCAGAAGGGTGGTGATCCACTCAATGTTTACTGTGGAAGCAGAAGTCAAACACTGAAAAAGTGGACTTAAGTGTGATTTGGGAGGTATTTTAACAGTGCTAGCCGATGATCCGTATCGGTGTAGGTACTATATGCACAACTCTCTGAGGTATACGATTACAGTCTGAGGTGTGATAATTCTCTTCATGAGACTGCAAGCTCATATGCAGCCCCAGGCAGTACTAAGGACATGGTATGGATGGTGGGGTGTACAGAAGAAGCCAGACTAGGTGCAGGGGGTTCACTTGAAAAAAGAATACAAGAGACACTTTTTTTGTGGATTAACAGGAATGCATGAGCTTTGGAATTGGACCAGACCAGTACTTCGCTGTGAGACCCTAAGCAAGTCACTTAACTTCCTAGTGCTGCCAGGACACATCTGTAAACAAGGTTTCAGCATAGTGTGTCTCTCCTGGTTAACAAAAAAAAATTCAGGGCATCACATAACCACTAGTTCATCAGGTATTTGAAGTGTTGTACTGTTCTGTAGTTTGCCAAAGAGAAAGTCAGCTAGATTGCAAAACATTTTCAGCAAGCTGAAGTAAATAAAATTAACAAAATCATAGCCTAACATGTGTACTGATCAAAATAATCCACATTAACACATGATGTTGATCATTCTGGTAAAACAATTCAAAACAAAGAGGGAAATAAGAACTAGTTAGCCTATAGGAATCTATATTGGTCTCTTGCTCTGGCTCTGATGATGTGATCATGACTCATCACTTAACACAGCTGGCAGACATCTTAGGGAGAAGACAAGGCTGTTTTTTGTAAGTGAAAGGCTGATGTTTACATTTTTCAAAAGCTATGAAACTGCATTTATGTTATTTACATAAATGCAGTTTTATCATAAATGTAAACAATAGCCTTTACTTTACCTTGCTATGAAGCCAGATTCTGGAGTTTGCAGTTTTAAAAAACTGCTTGTTTAGGTATCCTTTAAATATTACAATGAAAAAGCTTGCTGTCATACTGGATGGACCGGGGAAACATTGGAGAGAGAACCGTATGGTCATGCTGCAGTAAAGTGCTCTCTCTCTCTCCCTCCCCCTCTCTCCCGATGCTAGTAAGTGTGCTAAGCCTTCAGAGTGAATGATATCTGCAAACTGTTCCTGATTTCAGTCATTTGTTCCTGAATTTTTTAAACCTTGTCCAGGATTTGTAAGGCTGGGGGTTGAAAATAAGTTTGTAAAGGAATGCAGGAGTCCTTTTTTTCAGCTAAAAAGTAGTGTGGGCACGGAGTGGGCCAAAGTGCACAGATGCGGAGGCGACTTTTGTCACCTCATGAGTTTGTTCATTTGCAAGCTGCTTTTCTCCTAGTCCTAGCAACAGGATTGCAGGGCTCCACCCCTGCAGCCTTAAAAAGTACATTCTAAAATAGAACTGTTTGTGTTTCCATTGTGGTGCTGCCCCTTATTGATGGACGCCCTAGGCAGCCTGACTGGTTTACCTATGGCAGGGTCTGCAGGGAGTGAACTAGGAGAGAATGGGGGTATGTGGCCACACCCCCCCCCAGATCTACCACTGCAAAGACTATATATTTGTACAAAGGCTCAGATACACAAAACATTGGTATAGAGAGAAAAAGGAAGGATGGATAGATAGATAGACTAGCACTGTAACCCCAATTAATCTACCAAACACTATGTTACTATGCTGAATGAAGCTACAGGGACTAGTAAGGAGTGTCTCAAAATAAATATATTTACAGCCCCCCCCCCCCAAGTCAGTCACACATTGTGACATCTCAGAGGTGACTGATTGATACTGAGTTGCATTGGTGTACCAAGGTGGAAAAGTTATAAAGTTGGGGGGGGTGGGTCAAGTTCCTGATTCGTATTGCTCGGGTGTCCAGGTAGTATCTTCCACACTAGATCACGGTGTTGTGGCAGTGCATGATTCAGGATGTTTTTTTTTTTTTTTCAATTAATGCCAGTGGTGCAAGTGGTAGACAAGAAGTACAGGAACTCAGGCATTGGCAAATATGAAATGCAGAATGAAGATCCTCAATCTGAAGGATAGTTGTGTGAAGACACATCTATCTGTTTAGACACTAGTAGATTCTCTTACAGATATTGAAGTATTTTTAGGAAAATAGCACTTCTGTACAAGTCAAATGTTGTTATGGAAACCCTAATTTCAGGTCATAGGACCAGAAACTGTCATTATGTTGCTGGTTTAAGAGTTTCACTTCCAGAGTAAGTAGGAAGAAGTACAGGAACTCCGTTACTGCTGCAAAATAGGTACAGAAACTGAGTTCCTGCCCATTCCTGTTCACTTTCATCACTGATTAATGCCTTAAGTTCAAAAGATGCTGCCTGTTTTAGTATATGCCCCTAACCTAGATACCACCTGTTGTAGTTTAGCTGAACTCCAGGCACCCTCCAGCATCTCTCTGTCTGCCAGTCCCTGTAACCCCATCAGCAGCAGCAGCCAGGGACATGAGGGACAGCTGCCTCCTCGATCACCCCCATGCACAGAATGGGGGCCTTTTTGGTGGCATGATGGACTTCCCCTACCCTCTCAGTGGGACCCATCACCATCACATCTAAGAGTTGGCCAGGCACCAGCTGCAGTTGGTCACTGTTGTACTCTTCTCCATCGACAGATCACTGAGTGGCACCTGCATGGTTGCCTCCATGATGACCCAACTCCCCTGCTGCCAGCCAGATGCACTGTGAATGGAGAGAGCCAGCAGTTCAAAGTGTCAAGTAAGGGGGTGAGGGAGGCAGAAATAAGGGAACAGAGGAGAGGGGTCAGAGGATGAGGGGAGGAACAGGGGAGAGAGAGAGAGATGTGGTGGAGAGGGGTCAGAGGTGAGAGCCATCAAACAGGCATCAGCCACCATCAGTCAACTCATCTGCACCAGTGTTCCCAGCTACTGAACTTCGGGAAGGAGGTTCTAAACCAGAGAGAGCTTCTAGATATAAAAAAGTCAACAGGTTGTGCCTTAGCAGCCAGTTGCAAAAAAGGGAACTTAAGTTTCTCAAGGTGGGAAGCTACAACCCCACCACTGCCCACTGCTGTACTTCAACAATCTCTAAAGAGCTAGACAGACAGGCAAAGAAAGAGAGCAACAAAGACAGACAGAACAGGGGAGTGGCAGATGACTGCTCTCACTGCAGCCCACAGCACAACTCCCAGCTGCAGTTGCAGAACTCAAGAAAATCCCTTTGTTCTCATATAGAGAATGCAGGTAAATGGCTCCTCTCGCTAAGCTAGACACCCTGCATTTTGGGATGCCCAGAAAAGGTATTACTGGCAAGTTTTTTAACAAACAGCAAAATCTAGCTAAACGGGTTCTGTTTAGCTAGGTTCTGGTTTTTTTTAAATGGATCATTTTTATGCACTTCTAATGCTTGTGAGTTTGAAAAGAGAAACACATGGTGGCTGACACGATTAGTATATTTTTAGCACAAGAGGTAAATCATGAAAATGAGCACACACAATCTTTTTCTTTTTTTTTTCTTTACTGTTCACATCAAGACGTTAACTCTAAAATCGCTAGTACTCTGGAACCATATCATATTTTTTTACAAAGCCTTCCAAAGGCACAACCTTGGCATGAGCCCCTTCAGCTCTGAAAGTTTCATGAAAAAAAATCCACACCATCTAGCTTGTAGGTGAGAGCAAAAAATACACAATGTTAAGTATAGGTAAACCCATTTTTTTTTCAAATTGTTGGCACTCCATCTCTTGAATATGAAACAACACACTGTCACAAAACATTTCACATCTTGAGACTCTAGCAGCCTCACTGCCCGTGCCAGCTTTTGGGCTATTTCCTCAAACACTGCCAAAGTTATTAAGGTGCAAACATTGGGGCTTAACATTTGCTACTGCACCCCTCTAAATATATGAAGAAAACACTGGGAAGAGCTGGCAACCAGGAGACGAGGGGGAAGAAAGAAGCAGTATCAGGCATGGCACCGGTCTGCTTAATAAATGAGAAAGTAGATAGACAGACAGACAGATAGGCAGACAGACAGGCAGACAGATAGGTAGACAGACAGACAAAGACAGAGACAGACAGAACAGGGGATCAGTGGCACTGTTCTCACTGCAGTCCACTGTCTGACTTCCGGCTGCAGCTGCAGAACTCAAGAAAGTCCTGCTATTCTCATACAGAAAACAAAGGTGAACAGCTCCTCTCGCTAAGCTGGGCACCCTGGATTTTCAGGTGCCCAGAAAAGATATTTCTGGCATATTTAAAAAACAAACAAACATTAGGATCTAGAAGAATGGGTCCCATTTAGCTAGGTTGTGGTGTTTGTTTTTTTACAACACAATCATTTATATGTATTTTCAATGTTTGTGAGTTTTAAAAATTGTGGCTGTCATGATCGGTATTTTTTTCAGCACAAGAGTAAATCACGGAAATAAGCACCTGCAAAAGGTTTTTTTTTTTTTTACCAGTCAGGCTTGAACATTAACTCAAAAATCCTTAGCACTCTAATACAGTATGATAGTTTTTCACCAGACTTTCGAAAGGCACACGCTTGGCACAGGCCCATTCAGACATGAATATTGCATGAAAAAATTCCACACCGTCTAGATTGTAGGTGACAGTAAACAATATGCCACGTTAAGTATAGTTTTTTTTCTGTTTTTTGAGGCTCCATATCTTGAAAACTGTACAAGATGCTGCCACAAAACTTTTCACATCTTGAGACTCTGACCACACATGCCAATTTTTGGGCTATTTCGTCATACAATGCCAAAATTATTTAAGTGCAACGTTAGGGGTTTAGCACTGAACAGCAGACTGAACCCTAACTATAGGGGCACTACCGCACCCCTATAATATGTTTTTTTGTGTGTGTGTTTTTTGTCCAATTTGAACTTTATGACCCCTTCCTGTCACTGGCACTAGTCCACTTCAGGAGCTCCCAGGGCACACCCAAGCCCTACATCTCTCTCACCTGCAACCATCGGTCCTACACAGAGCTGTGGTTTGCCTGTCAGGCAGGGAAGGGTGGGGTGATTCACCCTCAAATGTGGTTGTGCATCAGCTGGTGTTGAGGCAGAAGTGCAAGTCCTAGGTATACTGGAATCCATCACGTGGGTATTAGGACCATTTTTCCATTTTTGTGGCTCTCCCTCTGAAGTTGCCAGTAGGGATGGGCAAAGTTGAAGTTCCTAAGGACTGCAGAAACTTCCTGAAGCTTCATGAAAGCGAATATTTGCTGCTTCGCAGTCACTTCACTGGCAATGTGTAAATTTGCAACACCTCTAGATGCCAGCAGCAGAGATACATAAGCATGACCACACATGCAAAACATGCAGCCATGTGGCATCAGCTAGTGTCTCGCTGCCACACCATGTGCCATCCTACAGCTCCACCTATGGTCACTCATGTGGAGCTGCTATGGCAGCATCACTCTATCTCCCTCCCCAGAGAAGGATGGCATTCCCTGGGATGCATCACCTCCCCCTGGGCAGACCCTTGATGACTCCGGCTCTTTCCCAAACCAGGGTTTCCGATATCACGAATGATAACCCAGTCACTGTGCTGATGGGCCAGTCTGGTTATAACAATATGATCTGTTTACCAGTGAGACTGCAAAGTTTCTTTTGATCACAGGTGCTCTAAAAAAAGACAAATATTGGACTAATAAAATATTCCTCAAAGCAAAATACTATCTTAAAAGTTGTAGAACTCCAATGATGATGGCCAGAGGTGGCATTAGGCACAAGTGAACCAACTGGACACTTGGGGAGCCAGCATAGAAGGGGCACACTAAGGTTGAAAGAATAAGCAAAGATCACTTGAAATACAAAATGTTAATATAAAAAAAATTAAATTGTTGTTATCACCCTTATCTTCATAGAATTTTTGCCTCTTTGGATGTAGGGTGAGGCATAGTGGAGGAGAGGAGAGGAGAGGAGGCAGTGGGAGCAGTGAAGGGGACACCACAAGCATCTCTGCTTTGGGTGCCACTAGTTCTAAAATCGGTCCTGATGCCAGCCACCATTGCCCATAAATCATTGGTGTATACACTTTCAAGCAGCTGTGAACAGCATGCAATTCATAACAGCAACAGTATCCTCAATGGAAGGGGCTCCCTGGGGTAGAACGTAGTAGTGGCGTGGTCGTAGTTCAGGTAGGGGATGTGTTGGCTGCCATCCTCATCAATAAAATGGCCATGCCCCTCTCCATTACACTATCAGAGTCCAGAACCACTAACATATTGTGTTAAACAGGGGCTCCACCCTCTTATCTGAAGGCAGCTGTGTGCCATATGACTTCTAGGTTTTGGGCACCAGTCTGGTACATATACATGGAACTGTAGGAACTGTGGACACTAAAGATGTTGGCCTGAAGACCTCTGGGTAACCAACCATCAGTATGATTTTTTTTTTTTGCACCTTGTGACATATCACACAACAATATTATGGAAGACCACTTGCTTACCGTTGGTGCCCCAGTGATCCATATATATGTTGTTCGTTTGTAGGACGGAGGAGTTTTTCTCAGTAAATAGATAATTTCTTCCACATAGACCAGGATGCCAATTAATACCATTGCTGTGAGAACTGCATACAGGGTGCTTGTAGCAGGGTCTATTTCTGTAGGGAAAGGGGGCAACAGCATTATAAACCTGCTTTATTTCCTTTTTTTTCAATGCACTTTTTCCTGGAGAGTTCAACTGAGATGTATCATCTCATTTACAGTGCAGTCCTGTTTCTACCCAGTTGTACAGCTGAGGAGGGACTGAAACACAGGGAGGTCAGGTGATTTTTTTTTCAGGGTTACATAGTGTGCAAGGGGTCTTGGTGGGATTCGGGGTGGGATTTGAAACTCAGTCTCCTGGTTCCTAAGTATGTGCTACAACCACTATAGTACATTGCCCCCATGGGCTCAGTGACCACATTATAGGTTCAAATACAAAAAGCAGTCTGCTGTATTGTTCTTCTGTCCCTTTTATTCTTATTTATTTGAGAAATAATTGTATTTTACTATTAAGAAATTCCTTCTCACATTGTCTTATATCTCCTACACCCCATGAACAGAATCAAACCTTGATGCTACTAGTTTCAAGTGTTATGTGCTCTTCAAATGAATAAATCTTCTTGTTATCATTAAAGGAACACTGTCAGCCTTTCTCTATCATATTATTTCTATCTGGAACCCCATATTTTGAGGTTGCATACCATCTCTAAAATTCATTGACGTTACTGCTTGTTTTATCTGTTTCCTTTCTAAGTAGAACTGAAATGTACGCTAATGGTGTGATTAGCAGTGGTCAAAACTTCCTTTTTCCATCTGAGGAATATCGCCAGGGTGAAGCATCTGGTTCCTCCAGAAGATCTTCCAACATTGATCCACGCCTTTGTTACCTTCCGCCTTGACTATTGCAACTCCCTGTACCTAGGGCTATCGGGGGTTGAACTTCGCCGTCTGCAGCTAGTGCAGAATGCGGCGGCCAGGTTGTTGACTGGTTCTTCTAGATCCAGTCATATAATGCCTGTGCTCCGTGGACTGCACTGGCTGCCAGTACTTTGGCGAATCACCTTCAAGGTCGGTCTTCTGACCTATAAAGCTCTACATGACCAGGGACCAACTTACCTGAAAGAGCTCCTTCGCCCCTACTGTCCCTCCCGCCCTCTCCGATCCACTGATGAGGGATTGCTGGAGATTCCCAGGGTCTGTTTGAAATCTTTGGGGGCTAGGTCATTTAGCTTTATGGCCCCGACCCTGTGGAATTCTCTACCTCGTCAGGTGCGAAATAGTCCGACTGTCCTGATCTTTAAAGGAGCCTTGAAAACCCACCTTTTTTAGTTTAGCTTTTAATGATTTATAATAGTTTTAAACTCTGTTTATTTATTGTTTTATGTTATTGTACAGGCGCTTTGGATTGAGGAAAAGCGCCTTTTATAAATAAAAAATTGATTGATTGATTGATTATACTTAATCTTGTTTTGTTTCAAATCCTTGATCTACTCTTAATGATAGATAGATAGATAGATAGATAGATAGACAGACAAATAGCTAGATAGGAACTTTATTTATATAATGCCCCTTATCGGAGGCTTGGAGTGCTTAACAAAATTTAAAAGCAATCCATACATGGCATACTTTAAAACATAATGCAGAGATCCAGGTACAGTAAATTCTGTTTATCATTCATTTAAAACATTCATTCATAAAACAGCAGTCAGTTAAATTTTCGATCTTCAGCTTGGGACAAACAACTGATTAAATAAGTGTTTTTAATCCATTTTTAAAGGTTTCCATAGAAGGTGCCTCCCTTAGATATCTTGGCAAGGCACTCCACATGGTCAGTGCAGCAACTGAGATTGCATGGTCCCCCGAATGTTGCAGTCTGGCCCTGGGAACCATAAGAAGGCACACTTCCTGAACATTAGGAACACTCTCAAACAGGGCAGCCATTCATTATGCAATAGTCGCCTCTCCTCCTACTGTGCCATGAGAGGCTAAACAGTGTTGGAGGTGTTCCTAAGTGCAGGAAAGATGCAATGGGAGTTGATCAAGGACTGTAAACAAACATGTTTTTGTGCGGTAACACCAGTATAGTGGGCAGTCTTGTTTTTCATTTTTAATAAGGAAAAAAGGAATCAGAATCAAACTACCAGCTACATCAGTAATCTCTGCAGAATGTGACCAAACATACCATGCGTTTTTTAAACTAGAGACACTTTGAGGCCTAAAGGGAGTGACAGTGTCCCTTTCATCTGGCAGTACTGTCTGGTGTTTTTTTCCACTTTGTGCTTTATTATGATTATACGTTTGATAAGATATATTACTGCTTTAGGCAGCCATTGCTGCACCAGCTATTTTGTCTGATTCCATTTAATCGCCATTGCACAAAAGTATCTTCTTATTTGTGACAATATACAAACATACGAAGAAGCCAGCAGAAGAAGGCCATTTGGTCTATCAAGTCTGCTCATACTGCAGGGTCCACAGCTTGAGCTACTGCCCCTGCCCCACCCCACTCCTCCCATCCTCCCAACCCATGATCCTTACTTTCCCCCTATGCCTATCCCAGCCTCTCTTAAAGCTGCCCACTGTCTTCAATGAGACTACCTCTTCTGGAAGTGCCTTCCAACCTCCTAAACCTCCCACCCTCCGGCTTAAAACTGTGCCCCCTCATGTTATGGTTGCCACTCAGCTTAAAGAGACTCTCCTTATCCGCCTTATTTATTCCTTTCAAGTATTTGAAGGTCCCAATCATGCCCCCCCCCCCGTCTTCCAGGGAGTACATACTCAGTGCCCTCAACCTTTCCTCGTCTGCCTTACCCTGCTGACCCATTATCATCTGTGTAGCACTCCCCTGGACCTTCTCCAGCAAGTTAATGTCCTTTTTGACATTTATATTATACTATTATTATGATATTATTTACATTTATATTAGTGTACTGTTTATCTCCCCTGAAATTTGAACCTTTTACTCCTCACTGGATATATCTGGAAAAAAAGCCATTTCTCAGTTAAGCATGTTTGTCAAGGTTACATTTTTTTTACATAAATAAAAACCAAAAGAAAAAACACATTTATTAAAGCACACAGAGTAAAAAGAAAAATATGGTTCATACATTAGCCTTATTTTTACAGCCTACTGACACAAACACACATAACTTTTGTTGTAGAAACAGAATTGTGCAGATCAAAAAGACCTACATCCATAGAGGTCTGTCTGCCTATTACCTTAGTCCCTGCAGTCTAGCACTGGTAGGATCATGGCAGTGCTCCCTGCTGGTAGCTCTGCCCCGAGTGATGACTGAAGCCCACCACCCCATCATTGTTCCTACAATCCCATGGGCCTATCCCACCCTCTCTTGTATTCTCATTTGACTCAGTGTTAACCACATCTCTGGGTAGAAGCAAAGTTTCACCCTCTCAGAGAAGAAGCACTTCCTCACATCCTTCCTGAATCCCCCACCCCCCCACTAATTCATAGTTGTGCCCTCTTGTCACAGACCCCTGACATTGCCTCAACAGTTGTTGACAATGCGCCATGTTTATTCCCCTCAGGTATTTAATGTCTCTGTCATGTCCTCTTTCCCTCCTGACCATCAGAGACTACACAGTCAGCTCGATCTTATGTGATAACGGCAATCACAGAATAGCAATCACTGTTTGGGTGAGTGTACATCACCAAAAAATAATTACGGCAATGTACAGTCTTGGTGAACTAAAAGACGGTGACCAATTCTACGTTTATGTGGGGGTCTGTGCCCCCTATGCCCGCCTACTTAAGGATTCTCAACTCCAGGGGAGTGCATGTCAGGGGGAAGGGGTGAACATCTTAAACAAAAACAAGACGCCTGCTGGCACAAAATAAACTGTGCCACGGCGGACCCAAATTCTGCACCCTGTATACCCCAACCGACTACACTCCCCACCACACTAGTGGATCAGCTCAGCAGCTGCCTGCCACACCCCCTCCCATATACCTCCACTCTCCTTCCCTTCCTCTCATCCCCCACAGATGTCCACGCTTCCCATCACACTATCTCACCCATCCAGGTATCGAGACGCTACCCTACCAGGTAGTCCTGAACACGGGTGCCCCCATGTCTCTTTCCTTTGAGGTCTGCTCTATTCTTCCCTGTTCAATACTGTCTTTTTGGATTCCTCCACCCCTTGTGCCTACCCAGTCAGAATAGCATTATCTGAACCATGCAGTCAAAACCGCATAGTCAGGAACATGTCAGGTAGAATAGCGATGGGAGTAGAATAGTGTTCAGCAGCAACTGCTACCCCTGTCGCTATTCAGCACAAGCAGGAGGCAATACAAGAGGAAGAAAAGTACAAGGACCAGTTGAGCTGCCATGCTAGAGTAGTAGGTTGAGTCAGTAGTAGCTCGGCCCGTACAGAGTGGGAGACCAGGGTTTGAATCCTGGTCTCTCCACTCAGTACATTTATTTCCTTTTTGTCAAACAGCCATGGAAACACTAATTCCACAGCCCAACAAATTTCATCTACGCCCCGTGATCTGCTCCCCCTTGGAGTTGGATCTCAAAGTTATGGGGGGTGTGGGGGGGGGCAGAGCCCCCTACATGCAACTACAAGTGCTTTGGTTACTGCTCATCAATGGTAGCGGTCCTCGCTGTGGTGAATGACCACTACCATTGGTGCTGTGTTTCCTGGTGGCATTATGTCCTGCTGCAGTTGTGGACAGCACTGTCAATACAGCACTGTTCTGGATGGCGCTGTCATTGACAGTGCTGTTCAGACCTAGTGTCCTCCTTGTGCATGACCTTGCATTTATGGCATTAAATTTGAGCTGCCTGATCTTTGCTCAAGTATCTTAGACATTTTTCTAGCTCTGTCACTTTTCTAATCCCTTCCTTGCTGTCCACCCTACTGCAGAGACACATTTTGCCATGGATCCCTATTTCAGTGTCACAGATAAGCAAATGTAAGAGCACTGGCCTTAGGATAGACCCGTAAATTAAAGAGCACTGAACTTAGGACAGACCAGCAAACTAAAGACCACTAGCCATAAGACAGATCCACAAATTAAAGAGCACTGGATTTAGGACAGACCCACAAATTAAAGAGCACTGCACTTAGGACAGACCCACAAATGAAAGAACACTGGCCTTAGGACAGACCCACAAATTAAAGAACACTGGCCTTAGGACAGACCCACAAATTAAAGAGCACTGGCCTTAGGACAGACCCGCAAATTAAAGAGCACTGGCCATAGGACAAATCAACAAATTAAAGAGCATTGGCCTTAGGACAGACCCACAAATTAAAGAGCACTGGCCTTAGGACAGACCCACAAATTAAAGAGCACTGACCTTAGGACAGACCCGCAAATTAAAGAGCACTGGCCATAGGACAAATCCACAAATTAAAGAGCACTGGCCTTAGGAAAGACCCGCAAATTAAAGAGCACTGAAATTAGGACAGACCAGCAAATTAAAGAGCACTGGCCTTAGGACAGACCCACAAATTAAAGAACACTGGCAATAAGACAGATCCGCAAATTAAAGAGCACTGGCCTTAGGACAGACCCACAAATTAAAGAGCACTGGCCTTAGGACAGACCCACAAATTAAAGAACACTGGCCTTAGGACAGATCCTCAAATTAAAGAGCACTGGCCATAGGGCAGATCTGCAAATTAAAGAGCACTGGAATTAGGACAGACCAGCAAATTAAAGAGCACTGGCCTTAGGACAGACCCACAAATTAAAGAACACTGGCCTTAGGACAGATTTGCAAATTAAAGAGCAAAGGCCTTAGGCTAGACCTGCAAATTAAAGAGCACTGGCCTTAGGACAGACCCACAAATTAAAGAGCACTGGCCTTAGGACAGATCCACAAATTAAAGAGCACTGGACTTAGGACAGACCAACAAATTAAAGAGCACTGGCCATAGGACAGATCCACAAATTAAAGAGCACTGGATTTAGGACAGACCTGCAAATTAAAGAACACTGGACTTAGGACAGACCCATGGAATTAAAGAACACTGGCCTTAGGACAGACCACAAATTAAAGAGCACTGGCCTTAGGACACACCCACAAATTAAAGAGCACTGGCCATAGGACAGATCCATAAATTAAAAGAGCACTGGCCTTAGGACAGACCCACAAATTAAAGAGCACTGGCCTTAGGACAGCCTCGCAAATTAAAGAGCACTGGCCTTAGGACAGACCTGCAAATTAAAGAACACTGGCCTTAAGACAGATCCTCAAATTAAAAAGCACTGGCCATAGGACAGATCTGAAAATTAAAGAGCACTGGAATTAGGACAGACCAGCAAATTAAAGAACACTGGCCATAGAACAGATCCACAAATTAAAGAACAATGGCCTTAGGACAGATTCGCAAATTAAAGAGCACAGGCCTTAGGCTAGACCTGCAAATTAAAGAGCACTGGCCTTAGGACAGACCCGCAAATTAAAGAACACTGGCTTTAGGACAGACCCACAAATTAAAGAACACTGGCCATAGGACAGATCCTCAAATTAAAGAACAATGGCCTTAGGGCAGATCCACAAATTAAAGAACACTGGCCTTAGGACAGACCTGCAAATTAAAGAGCACAGGCCTTAGGACAGACCTGCAAATTAAAGAACACAGGCCTTAGGACAGACCCACAAATTAAAGAACACTGGCCTTAGGAAAGACCCGCAAATTAAAGAGCACTGAAATTAGGACAGACCAGCAAATTAAAGAGCACTGGCCTTAGGACAGACCCACAAATTAAAGAACACTGGCAATAAGACAGATCCGCAAATTAAAGAGCACTGGCCTTAGGACAGACCCACAAATTAAAGAGCACTGGCCTTAGGACAGACCCGCAAATTAAAGAACACTGGCCTTAGGACAGATCCTCAAATTAAAGAGCACTGGCCATAGGGCAGATCTGCAAATTAAAGAGCACTGGAATTAGGACAGACCAGCAAATTAAAGAGCACTGGCCTTAGGACAGACCCACAAATTAAAGAACACTGGCCTTAGGACAGATTTGCAAATTAAAGAGCAAAGGCCTTAGGCTAGACCTGCAAATTAAAGAGCACTGGCCTTAGGACAGACCCACAAATTAAAGAGCACTGGCCTTAGGACAGATCCACAAATTAAAGAGCACTGGACTTAGGACAGACCAACAAATTAAAGAGCACTGGCCATAGGACAGATCCACAAATTAAAGAGCACTGGATTTAGGACAGACCTGCAAATTAAAGAACACTGGACTTAGGACAGACCCGCAAATTAAAGAACACTGGCCTTAGGACAGACCCACAAATTAAAGAGCACTGGCCTTAGGACACACCCACAAATTAAAGAGCACTGGCCATAGGACAGATCCGCAAATTAAAGAGCACTGGCCTTAGGACAGACCCACAAATTAAAGAGCACTGGCCTTAGGACAGCCTCGCAAATTAAAGAGCACTGGCCTTAGGACAGACCTGCAAATTAAAGAACACTGGCCTTAGGACAGATCCTCAAATTAAAAAGCACTGGCCATAGGACAGATCTGAAAATTAAAGAGCACTGGCCATAGGACAGATCTGAAAATTAAAGAACACTGGCCATAGAACAGATCCACAAATTAAAGAACAATGGCCTTAGGACAGATTCGCAAATTAAAGAGCACAGGCCTTAGGCTAGACCTGCAAATTAAAGAGCACTGGCCTTAGGACAGACCCGCAAATTAAAGAACACTGGCTTTAGGACAGACCCACAAATTAAAGAACACTGGCCATAGGACAGATCCTCAAATTAAAGAACAATGGCCTTAGGGCAGATCCACAAATTAAAGAACACTGGCCTTAGGACAGACCCGCAAATTAAAGAGCACAGGCCTTAGGACAGACCTGCAAATTAAAGAACACAGGCCTTAGGACAGACCCACAAATTAAAGAACACTGGCCTTAGGACAGATCCTCAAATTAAAGAGCACAGGCCTTAGGACAGACCTGCAAATTAAAGAACACAGGCCTTAGGACAGACCCACAAATTAAAGAACACTGGCCATAGGACAGATCCGCAAATTAAAGAGCACAGGCCTTAGGACAGACTCACAAATTAAAGAGCACAGGCCTTAGGCTAGACCTGCAAATTAAAGAGCACTGGCCTTAGGATAGACCCACAGATTAAAGAGCACTGGCCATAGGACAGACCTGCAATTAAAGAACACTGGCCTTAGGACAGACCCACAAATTAAAGAACACTGGCCTTAGGACAGACCCGCAAATTAAAGAGCACTGGACTTTTTATTTTATTTATTTATTGAAGGTATCAGAATTACAAACCTTTTAGTCAGAGACTCATTTACAAAGGCTCCATGTTAAAAGGTACAAAAGGAAAACAACCTGGATACAACCAGGGCAAAATCAAAATGACATAGCACAGTTACAATGGGAGAAAAAAAAGAAATACATAGAAGAACAGTGGGAGTAAAAGCCATCACTACTAAGCAGAAGTAAATATCAGCATGAAGTCACAGTACAGTTGGGTGTAAAACAAGGGAGAAGATACAAGATGCATAGACAAGTAGTAGACAGGTGGTAGAGAAAAAGAAGCAGAGTGGGAGATAAGAAGGATGCTAGGGGAGGGAGAAGGTTGGGCAGCTGACTGTGGAGGCTTAGGACAGACCCACAAATTAAAGTGCACTGGACTTAGGACAGATCCACAAATGAAAGAGCACTGGACTTAGGACAGATCCACAAATTAAAGTGCACTGGACTTAGGACAGAGCAGCAAATTAAAGAGCAGTGGCCTTAGGGCAGACCAGCAAATTAAAAAGCACTGGACTTAGGACAGACCAACAAATTAAAGAGCACTGGCCATAGGACAGATCCACAAATTAAAGAGCACTGGATTTAGGACAGACCCGCAAATTAAAGAACACTGGCCTTAGGACAGACCCACAAATTAAAGAACACTGGCCATAGGACAGATCCTCAAATTAAAGAAATATGGCCTTAGGACAGATCCACAAATTAAAGAACACTGGCCTTAGGACAGACCCGCAAATTAAAGAGCACAGGCCTTAGGACAGACCCGCAAATTAAAGAACACTGGCCTTAGGACAGATCCGCAAATTAAAGAGCACAGGCCTTAGGACAGACCCACAAATTAAAGAGCACAGGCCTTAGGCTAGACCTGCAAATTAAAGAGCACTGGCCTTAGAATAGACCCGCAGACTAAAGAGCACTGGCCTTAGGACAGACCCGCAAATTAAAGAACACTGGCCTTAGGACAGACCCACAAATTAAAGAACACTGGCCTTAGGACAGACCCGCAAATTAAAGAGCACTGGACTTTTTATTTTATTTATTTATTGAAGGTATCAGAATTACAAACCTTTTAGTCAGAGACTCATTTACAAAGGCTCCATGTTAAAAGGTACAAAAGGAAAACAACCTGGATACAACCAGGGCAAAATCAAAATGACATAGCACATTTACAATGGGAGAAAAAAAAGAAATACATAGAAGAACAGTGGGAGTAAAAGCTATCACTACTAAGCAGAAGTAAATAGCATGAAGTCACAGTACAGTTGGGTGTAAAACAAGAGAGAAGATACAAGATGCATAGACAAGTAGTAGACAGATGGTAGAGAAAAAGAAGCAGAGTGGGAGATAAGAAGGATGCTAGGGGAGGGAGAAGGTTGGGCAGCTGACTGTGGAGGCTTAGGACAGACCCACAAATTAAAGTGCACTGGACTTAGGACAGACCTGCAAAATAAAGAGCACTGGCCTTAGGACAGATCCACAAATGAAAGAGCACTGGACTTAGGACAGATCCACAAATTAAAGTGCACTGGACTTAGGACAGACCAGCAAATTAAAGAGCAGTGGCCTTAGGGCAGACCAGCAAATTAAAAAGCACTGGACTTAGAACAGACCCCTGAGGCACCCCACTGATCACACGCTAGAATTCTGAGCAGGGCCAGATGAGCCTTATGTGGGCCCTGGCTCCAAAACATTTTGTGCCCCCCCCTTTTTTTTTATTCTTTGGTACATAGATACATAGACAGTGTCAGCAGATAAGGGCCTATGGCCCACTCATTCTGCCCATTGGAGCTTGTAAGTTCCGTTTTTGTTTTCCTAGAAGTCTGTTGCCCCTTACCCCTGGCCTCCAGAATTCCTTTATGTCTATCCCATGCATTCTTAAATCCCATGATTGTTTCAGCCCCCATCACTTCCTCTGGCAGGGTGTTCCACTTGTCCACCACCCATTCTATGAAGAAATTCTTTCTCACATTTCCTCTGAATCGTCCTCCCTCCAACTTCATCCCATGCCCTCTAGTCCTGGAACATCTTTTTCGCTTAAAAATAGTGTATTCCTGCACCCTGTTCCTCCCTGTAAGATACCTGTATGTCTCTATCATATCCCCTCTCCTCCTCTCCTCCAGGAGTACATGTTCAGTTCCTTCAACCTGTCCTCATAGGACTTGTGATGCAATCCATGTACCATCTTTGTTACCCTCCTCTGAACCTTCTCTACCCTATGTCCTTACGTAGGTAAGGTCTCCAGAACTGTACACTGTACTCCAGGTGGGGCCTCACTAGTGTCTTGTATAGTGGAATTGTGACCTCCTTTTCCTGCTGGTGATGCCCTACCTATGCATCCCAGCATCTATCTGCTTTACCTGCTGCCTTGTCACACTGTTTCCTACCTTGAGGTCATCAGAGATGATAACCCAAGATCCCTTTCCTGCTTGGTGCATGCTATCCTCACCCCAACTGATGTATTGTGCCAGGGTTTTTGTGCCCCATATGCATTATCTTGCACTTCTTTGCATTGAATTTCAACTGCCAAACCCCTGACCATTCTTCAACTTTCTGCAGGTCCCTTCTCATTCTGTCTACACCCTCTGGTGTGTCTATTCTGTTACAGAGCTTTGTGTCATCAGCGAACAGTGAAATTCTGCCTTCTTGGTCCTGCGCAATGTCACTGATGAAGATGTTGAATAGGACCAGTCCCAGCACTGATCCCTGTGGTACTCCACTGGTCACTCTTCCCTCTGTGGAGTGACAGCCATTTACCACCACTTCTCTATGTCCTGCCGCCCAGCCAGTTACCTACCCACCACACTACTGTCCTGCCCACACCCATATTCCCCAGTTTGTGTAGTGGTCTTCTATGTGGCACAGTGTCAAAGGCCTTGCTGAAGTCCAGATAGGCCATGTCCACTGCCCTCCTGATCCACCTCCCTAGTCACCCAGTCAAAATTCAACGAGGTTGGTCTGACGTCACCTCCCTGGTGAAACCATGCTGCCTTGGGTCCTGTAGTCCATTGACAACCAGATGTTCCATCTCTCCTTCAGTAGTGCTTCCATGATCTTCCCACTACCGAGGTGAGGCTGACTGGTCTGTAGTTCCCGCTTCCTCTTTGTTCCCACTTTTGTATAAGGGACTACATCTGCTATCCTCCAGTCTTTGGGTACCTCCCTGTTTCCAGTGATTGGCTAAACAGGATAGCCAGAGTTCAGCCACCACCTTTCTTAGTTCTTTAAGGACCTGGGGTGCACCCCATCTGGCACCATTGGTTTATCAACTCTTATTACTTCCAGTTCCTTCAGGACCCTTTCTCGTGTAAAGGGACTTGTGTCCATTTCTGCACCATTCTCACCCCTTGTACTGCCTTCAGACCCATTACCTTCCTCTTCCTCAGTAAAGACTGAGCAGAAATACCTGTTCAATATGTCAGCTTTACTGTTGTCATCCTCCATGTGGCCCCCATCCTCCGCCTTCAGTCTCACTATCCCTCCCTTTGCCTTTCTTTTTCCTTATGTACCTGTAAAGGTTTTGTCCCTCTACCCACTCATTTTGCAATGTGTTCTTCTGTCTGAGCTTTGTCTTCCTTACTGACCTCCCTGCCTCCTTTGCTTCTCCTGGTACTTCTCCCTATCCCCTTCTGCCTGTGTCTTTTGTATTGCCTGAATGCAATCTTTTGGCTTTCACTTTCTTTTGCAACCTCTTTGGAAAACCATAATGGTCTCCTCTTCCTTTTCCTCTTGCTAACCTGCTTAATGCATAATTCTGTTGCTCTTATAATCCCCATTTTAAATACTGCCCACTGTTCCTCAACCCCTGATTCCTGCCCCATTCCCCTTAATGCCTCTTTCAAGTATCTCCCCATTTTCCCAAAGTCTGCCCCCCTAAAATCCAGGGTTCGCATTTTTGTGCGGTTTTGTTCTGCTCTTTCTGTGATTTCAAACCACAATGACTGGTGGTCACTGTTCCTCAGGTGCTCCCCCACTGTTACCCCCATCACACTGTCCCTGTTTGTGAGCACAAGGTCCAGTATTGCCTTCTGCCGAGTTGGTTCCATGACCAGTTGCTTGAGGAAGGCACCCTGAAGGGAGTCCAGGATAAATCTGCTCCTAGATGATGCTGCTGCTGGGATGCTCCAGTCCATATCTGGAATATTGAAGTCTCCAACCAGTACTACCTCACCCTTGTCTGACATCCTTTGGATGGCTAGCATCAGCTCCCTATCTGTTTCTTCCTCCTGGGCTGGTGGTCTGTAGACCACACCTGTGCAGATGGCTGGCCCCATTTTCCTTTCCAGCTTAACCCACAGCATCTTCCCCATTTTGTTCGTCCTGGATCTCTGTGGCCTTATGTCATTTTTCACATACAGTGCCACTTCTCCTCCCTTCCTACCTGCCCTGTCTCTTCTGAATATGTTGTAGCCAGGTATGGCCATCTCCCAGTCATGGTTATCATTACACCAGGTTTCAGTGATGGCCACAATGTCCAGGTCTGACTGCACCATGACAGCCTCCAGATCTTCCATCTTGTTGCTAAGGCTCTTGGCATTGGCACACATGGCTTTCCATGATTTGACCTCCCTAGACTATTTTGCTGTTCTACTCCAGCCCCTTCCTTGGTTGTCCTTTATCCCTGGTTCTCCTTGCTGTCTGCCCTTCTGCTGAATTTTGCCCCTTTTCTGCCTATCCACCTCTTGGGCGCTAATCTCCATCTTTTGCACACTGCTTTGTAGAGATAGCCACTCCTCCGGTTCACTGGTTCCATGGCTAGCTGTGGGGGGTGAGCAAGTAGGTACCCTCCTTGCAGGTCTGCCACCCCCCTTTGCTAGTTTAAATGCTTGTCAATGTAGCATTTAAACTTATCGTTGAGTGCTTGGATTCCCCTCCAGGATGGATGCAGGCCATCAGGTTTGAACAAACCTCCATCCCTCCAGGTGGGTCCCCAGTCACCAATGAATCCAAACCCTTCTTCACAGCACCAGTTCTTCAACCATGAGTTAAAGTTCCTGGTGCATGCATCCCTATTTCTCCTTGCCTCTCACAGGTAGTACTTCTGAGAAGTGACAGAAGTAGCTACTTGCTTGAGACCCTCCCCAATTTCCTAAACTCTTCCTGAACTTCCTTTGGCTCCCCATTTGCCAGGTCATTAGTACCTAGGTGGATAATGACATCCAGCTCACCCTTCCATCTTGCCTTCCCAGTGATCCCCAGGATCTTCCTTCCATCCCTCCATGCCATGGCACCTGGTAGGCATCTCACCTCCCTGTCCTCCCCCTCCTGTGTTCCTAGCTGGATCCCTCTTACGATGGAGTCCCCCACCAGGATTCGCTTCCTCCTCCTCTGGGGTCACTGCTCTCCCGCTGAGGTCACCTCCTTGGCTAACCTCCACATCCTTTCCTTCTACTTCTCTGGTACCTCTATTTAGTTGTCCCCATTTGCCAGTGTGGCATATGAGTTCTTAGTGGAATAGGATCTAGGATGTTCCTCTACCGCTCCTAACCCTCCCTGGGCCCACTGTCATCCAAAAGCCTCCTCGTTCTTGGCATCCTTTGAGGCAGTTGCATTGGACTGGGTGGTCTCTGGATAAGGGTGATGGTACTCCTGACCCAGTTTACTTCACTCTGAGTCTGGCTACCTCATCCCGCGGTCCAGAGATGCATGCAGATAGGGCAGCACCTCAGTGTCCAGAAGGTCTGCCTGAATATGGCTGCCCCACAGCCACTACATTGCACCACTCCCACATTATACTGCAGTTATACTGCTATTCCACTACTTGTCTGCTAGAGCTCTCCTAGTTCCCTTTTTATTAATTTACTGTCCTAAAAATCTTGCCACTGATCCTCAGATACTTTTCTTTAAAAAAAAAGAAAATAAACCAATAAATAAATAAATAAATGAGTCAAAACACTTTTGCTAATGGTGGGCTTCTTCCCCCTTATGCCCCTCCTTCTCCACACCCCTTACTATCCCCTGTGTTTAGCTCCTGTCAGTCAGATTTAACAGGGCATATAATTAAGAGTTGGGGGAGGGGGGGGCGACAATTTGCAGCAATTAAAGACAACAAAGAAATACACCACCATTACGTTTTAAATTTTCAACAGCCCAAAAACAATTCTAAGTAAAGACAGCAAAGAAATTACAGTGTCACTAAAAGCCCACAATCTAAGTTTAAAAGAAAAATAGCAATTACCAGTTACTGTAAATCACTGAATTGAATATGTTTCCTTCCCCTTCTGGCTTCTTCTGAGAAAACAAAACTCACTTGCTACCTCAACTCTGACTAAGCCCCACCTCCAGTTATCACGTAGCTGAGGTTAGAGGCCAGACAATTAACACCCCTCAACCAAACTACAGGGTAAGTCAGACAAGCCAAGACTAAATTTGCAGCAATTAAAGACAGCAAAGAAATACACCACCACTACATTTTAAATTGTCAACAGCCCAAAAACAATTTGAAGTAAAGACAGCAAAGAAATTACAGTGTCACTAAAAGCCCACAATCTAAGTTTAAAAGGAAAATAGCAATTACCAGTTACTGTAAAGCACTGAATTGAATATGTTTCGTTCCCCTTCTGGCTTCTTCTGGTAACTAGTTAAGGCCCACTAGGCACAGGTATCTGTTTTCAGGAGTGACCTGGGAGCACTGGGAACGTAAAGTGTCTTGTTCAGAGTCACACAGTATGTAAGTGGAGGTTGTGGGAATAAAACCCAGGTCTTTTGGATATACCAAGCTCATTCACAGCTCTTCCTTTCAGGTTAGTTTTTGACTGTACATACTAGATTCATATGGATGTATTAGGAAGGTGCTAGTTACTATTTCTATACTGATGGAAAACGGCACAGCTGTACTTTTTTTTTCCTCATCAGATGTTCTTAAAACAGCTTTTATTGCTAATTTTGTAGAACAATGACTCCGCTTAAGTCAATAAAGGGGGCCACAGGCAACCACAGGCAATTGCTAAAAAAACTCTTTCTTTGAGGTTATTTTGACTGTACATACCAGATTCATATGGATGTATTAGATAGGTGCTAGCTCCTTATTTCTAATGGGAAACACTACAGCTGTACTTTTTCTTCCTTCAGATATTCTTAAAACAGCTTTTGGTCTATCATGCCTCTTCAAGTTTATTTCTTACAGTAGCACCAATAGCTATCTCTATCCTGTTTCTGCTTAATAGTGCACTAATGCAATGCTGGCTGCATCTGCAATCTTACACAGACTTTGTTCTAAAAATCTCTTTGTCTGAGAATATATCCTGGCAGGGATAATCCTGACATGCCCAAACCAAAAGCTCCATGATGTATTTAAGCAATAATGCACAACATTGTACATTAGTACAAAGACAATGTACATCTAACACTCTGGAATGCATTATTGCTATTATACAATGGTTCTTATTTATTAATATTGTGGGGACACACATGAGCACATGTAGATGGCTATTAGGCAGAGAGCAAGTGTTGGAACATCCCTTTTATGTGTAGGGACATCTATTTTATAGTATCAGAGTTTTATTTTTTAAATTGAATTCTTTTTTTTTTTTTGAAGAAGCACTGCATCATAGCTATGCAAATACACAATTGTCTTTTATCACTGTAGTGTGTTATGTAATAACAGGAAATTAGGTATTTGCATACCCATGATGCAGTGCATTCATATGTTGCGTGTTTCCTCATAAAAAATAAAACTATAAAACTAATACTATAAAAAAGATGTTCCACACTATAAAGGAAATGTTCTGACACTTATTTTCTCTAACTATCAAATGTTTTAGCCACGACAAAATTATTGCCCCCCCACCCCCACACACACAATATAAGTAAGTAAGGTTTTTATATGAAACTAAGCTTTTGGGCTTATACTACAATTAGAAAACTTCAAACTATTTTCTTTTGGTAAGAGAAGTTGTGGTTTCTTATTCTGTTTGATATGCAGTCATCTGCAAATTAAGACAGGATGTTATGAAGCTGTGATCAAATAATCTTACTGTAAGAAACACACGATGACCCATCAAAGTCCAGGAAATTTTCTTGCAATTATATAATACATACTGATATTGAAAATTTGGATATAGAATTGTTTTTCCCTTATCCCCCTTCTTTGGTATTTCTTATTCACTGACTCCTGTGTCAAACTCAGGTGTTCTTGTCCTTGGTTTTCCTTAATGAAAATTCTGAAAAAGAATCAGCAACCAAAGTCTTGTTACTTTGCATGTTGCAATGCAACACACCACATATGTTTGTAGAACAGTTTGAACTTCAGTGCACTAAGTATGTGAAACACCTACACTGACAGTGCAGTTTTGAAATAGTACCCTCAGTGACTGCATGAGTTTCAAGGTGGATTCTTAAACGTTTTGGCTTTTTCACATAACATGCTCCATAGCAGTAAAGCACTCCACTCATTATGATGTCATTATCCATCAATATTAAAGTGCATTGATTCAGTATGGGAGTATTTTTAAGCAATAAGGCATGACCAAGGGTTATGTTAATGGTCTGTTAATCACCTTCTAGGGGTGTACTGTGGCACGAGGTGCAGCCGAGTGCCACATACCCCTAGAGGGTGATTAACTGACCATTAACATAATCCCTGGGAGTGCCTTATTGCTATTATAATAAAAAATGTTTTTAAACAGTGTTAAACCTTGCTCAGCATATGGCTAAGCTCTACATGTATGTTAATATGGAATAATGTAATCCAACAGGTAAAATAACTTAAGGTCTCATAACAGACAATTATGGTTCCTAAGGTAAACACTGTCAAAAGTCAAACGTAGTATACCATACGAGCACCAAGATTGTGGAATTCACTTCCGAGTAATCTGGTAAATATTAAATCTATTGACACCTTCAAAAAACCATTAGATGTATTTCTTTTGGAAAGACAAAATACTTGATATACCCACTGAGTAGTGGGAGACAATTAAATGGGCCAAAAGACAAGTCATCCAAGTAAAGGGTGCTTTTTTTTTTAACTTCCCAAATACTCAACAAAGTAGTCTTTGTTGTTCTTCAGTGAACGTTAAGCCTCACTTCCTATAACAAATCAGCCATCTGGCTAATAAAAGTGCTGTAATTACAAAAAAAATTGGCACATCAAGACTGGCACTAAAAGTCTTAAGAAATACAGTACATTGGAGAAACACAGTGGATCACATTTTACAAGGGCACCAGTTAGCAGGACTGACTGGAGCACACAATTTTGTATAAGTCCAAAAAAATAATTCTGTGCTTTCAAAAACCTATCACAGGGAGTTACAGATGTGATAAGTGCAGAAGCTGCAACAGCACATATGCCTGTAAACATTTCAAGCATCCATTAAATGGCAAAAAATATAATTTTTTTGGCCTGTGTAAGTAAGTAGTTCTGATTCTCTGTTTTTTGGGGGTTGACTTTTCTTAGTTTAACTTTTATTTGCCAGGGAGGAACTCTAGCTCGGAGATATTTGCAGTCATTTGTGACTAGACCTGTTACTTAATCTCTGTGAAATAGGTGTTTGCTAAGGGTAGGAGCTGAAAGGGGCCTGGGGAACTGTGGATTTAAAACAGGAGTTGTTTGTGGGCTCTGTCTGGAGAGAGAGAGAGAGACCTTAAATCAAGGAGGTAACTTAATAGAATACACTGAATTGAATGATTAATTTTTGGGCCTGTGTAAGTAAGTAGTTTTGATTGTCTGTTTTTGGGTTGACTTTTCTTAGTTTAACTTTTATTTGCCAGGGAGGAACTCTAGCTGGGAGATATTTGCAGTCATTTGTGACTAGACCTGTTACTTAACCTCTGTGAAATAGGTGTCTGAAAGGAAGGACAGCACTCCCTGGGGTGGAGGGTCAGAGTTGTAGTTAATTGTTTCTGGAGGCACTACAGCATTGGAATGGAAATGTCATGATGTCAGTTTATACCTGGCATATTGCTTCTCCTACTAAAAACAGGCTGAGTAAATGCCTTGCAATATACATAAACTCTGGCCAAAGCTGATACGGCTGCAGTTGAGCTGACCGAAGTCATGGTAGAACCAGGCACTGTCCACCATGTCCAAGGTGGCCACATTACATAGAGAATAATGGACAGGTTGGTGGTTATAATGAGTATTTTAGACACCCCCAAGGGGTGGGATGCCACATAAACCCTGAGAGCGAAGCTCAAGGGGTTTATTAAGGCACCCCACCCCAAGGGTGTGTGTAATATCAAAGTTTTACACACCTACCCATCATTTATTTTATATAATTGTGGGTGCTCATTTTTTTGCCACAGCAATTATATAAAATAAAAATAGCCATGGAAAGGTCGGTTTCAGTGTGGTCCACGGCTCTTGACAAAAGGCTTTATTTTTAAGTCAGCCACCTTTTTTGTTAAATCGGACCCTCTATGAAAAACTGCTCATTTGTTTTATTTGCTTACTGCCTCTGACTTGGAATGCAGCGAACTGTGGCGCCATGGTGAAAGGATGACAGCACACAGGACAAGGTCGTGGTGGGCGCATGCACCAAGCTAGGGAAACTGGGCACGTGTTCATCATTATAACCAGCTGGTTAGAACATCAGAATTACAACCTGGTTTCCCTACAGGAAAAAAGGAGCACCAGTTATTATATTATTATTACTATCATTATTATATAGAAGTCCGAACTATCCATTGCTCACTGTGACACAAAATGGCTGCCCAGGTATTAATGAGTTAATCTGTTTTGCAAGGCACACTGGGGCTCTGGGGACAGGCAACCTATATAAACAAAACCCATTACTACTAATACAATCTGAAGGATTCCGATAGTATTTTGTATTAATGTTTTGTAAACCTCTGTTGCTGTAATAAAAGGTATCAATTCACCTAGTTTGTGCATTTTGTTGTACAAGGACCAATACCAACTTTTTTTTTTTACGAAGAAGAACTTTTTGTTTTTGAAAATGAACTTGGTGTTTGGCTGACTTTCTCTTGATTTAAACAGTAGATGTCCATGGCCTGGTCCTGGAGTTGCACTTGAAGATCCTGGCAGGTATTCTCAATCTGTGAGACACAGGTTTCAGTCAATGTAAGGGGAAAGGGGGAGTCAGTTTTTGTTTTAGCCTGTGCATTTTTTGTCTGTGAATGACTTGAGTTCATTAATGTATTGCAGGATATGGTTGAACATGACCCTCACTCATTCTAGTGCAGGCCCTGTCATTGTGATGTCAGTCTGTAGAGTGAAAGTGGGCCTCGCAACACAACACAGAATTCAGATAGATGCTGCAACGTGATGGTAAATCTGATTTAAAAAAAAAAGTGTTCACCAAACGACCGACATGGTACTGTAGACGTCTTTTTTTGGAGCGGATGTAAGGTATTAATCAAAGACCAGGGTAGATGGCTTGTGAGTAAGGTCTGAGGGGTGAACAAGAGGACAGTTGAGTGGCCATGTTGGTAGGGTCAAGCCCTATCCCCTTCTGCCTGTCCAAGAGCCTCTCTAATGCTTTTTAAACAAGACCGAAAAGCCGCATTTATGATTGAAAGCAGTACCATATTTCACCTGTTTTGCAATGTCACACAATTCGGTGTCAGCTTTAATTAGGAAGTCAGAAAACCAATGTGACTACAAAACAGGGGGTGGCTACAAAACAGCAGCAGCTACAAAATTGTAAAATATGGACTACAAGGCCCTTAACTGGAGAAAAGGGGTTTGCTAGCAAATTAGATAGTATATGCGATCCAGTTGGCTCTTCAGTGCCCTTCTAGGCCCAGATAACATACAAAGGTGTTGCTTTGGCATGCCTTCCTAGGTGTAGCTTAGTAATATTGGTAACCAGGAGCTGTACTTCAGGTGCCTTTCCAAGCTACGCCTACATATAGTGGATGCCCCCGGACCATGCATTGCACAGTTTAGTAGTTGCTGCTGCCCATCTGTACTGGGGGCATTACGCTCTCTCCATTGGTGCCGGTGCATATCCCTCTTAAGGGAACTCCCATTTCTTCAGTGGGTACCCAGCCATGGAAACAGTGTAGGCTCAATGATATTGCATGTGGTTGTCCAGCAGTGGTGCACTTAAACAAATAAAGCAATGCTTGAAAATCAAACCACAAACCTGAATGTTCTTTGACCCAAGCCTGGTCCAGTAAATGATTTCTCAAACGATACAGAATGATGCATATGCAGGACAAGACTTAAGTTTATGCATAGTTTTCCCAGATCAGGGGCTGTCCCTCAATGTAAATGGAACTTGATGCTGTTCGCAGCAAGTCCCTCTCAGTATACCATTAGAACAGCAACTGAATTTTGTCGCCGCAATTAGGGTGCCACAACAAGGGTGAAGATGACAGGGGTGATCTTGATTTTAGGTCACCCATCAGTCATGCCTTCCTTTGCACACACACAGTGTCTGCCCCTTCCAGGGCATGCCTGCCTCAGAGAAGGTTATATTTAGTTGTAGGGGCTGTGGGGCGCGAAGCCACCTGCAGAAGCTGACTGTTTCCTGGGAGGGTGCTTTAACTCCCAGGAGACATAATGCCTGGCACTGTAATACTGGGCAGCATGTTGCCTGCACTGTAATCGGTGTCGACGGCAACATGTTTTTCAAATCAACATGGGTGAACTGTCTCTCTCTGGATGGTTTCACTCTTTCCCCTTCCTCTATGATGCAGGCCTCTGGTATCGGCAGACAGATGCTGTTTTCTTCTATTTCACTCTGTCTTCCCTTGATCTCTGCATTCAGCAGATAATCTTCCTCCTCTTCCTAGACAGGGCATCTTTAACTGTAAAACTCTGTCCCATCCACTCCACCTGGCACATTGTTGCATCCAATCCAGAGGGGTGACAAGGAACACCTGGCTAGGGTTCTGATCAGGCAGTTTTTAGAAGAAGAAGAATCAGCATTTATATAGTGCTTTTCATACACAGTATCCCAAAGTGCTTTACAAGCAATGCTAGACTGGTAGTGAAGTGACCGAATGTGTGGTGGCAGCCATATCGCACATCATCACCCACACACAGCCTGGATGATTGCATGAACTGGTTTATGGGAAGGGGAATGTTGGCCAGGACACCGAGAATGTTCCCTGCTCTTTACGAAGAGTACCCTGGGTTCTTTTACTTCCACCTGGACACCCACCAGGACAACACCAGGATGGGCAGAAGGGACCTCGGTTTAACATCTCATCCAAAGGACGGCACACCCCAACAGTACAGCACCCCCAATACTGCACTCGGATGCCAGCGAATTTTAGGTGCAAGTCCATCACAGTGTGGGACGAGAACCCACAACCTTCTGGTCCAGAGGTGGATGTGCTACCAACTGAGCCACGCTGACACCCAGAGTGGCTCAGTTTAAGATGAACTCAAGTCATATCAGCAGCATTCTCTTTAATGCTGGGCTAGTACATGGTTACTTCCTTTTCTGAAGATAGAAATCCTGCATTTCACTTCTCACTCTTCCAGACAGATGCACAGTGTTACTTTGTAGCAGCTCCAGTAGTACATAGTCTGCCTGTTTCTGCAGACACACAGATTGACTTGGTCAGGGTACAGCCAAGCATAATCTAGCATCTTCGGAAATTCCAGTCATAAGTGGAGAAATTAATTCCCCTGGGAACAAGGCTATCAGTGATCTTAGCGTTTTGATACATGAACTGAATAACACTGGTTGTGAGTCTGTGAGGACTGAATTGAATGATAAGTTACCATTTGGTAGTTAAAGTAGCCAAAGTAGCCATAGTGAGGAGAAAGAGGATACATTGTTAATTAGTAGTTTGGACCTGCTGGGATATTCTTTTTTTTAACTTTTTATTTATAGCATTTAGTATATAATCATACAGAATACTTTGATACTGAATGGGTATACAGAGTTACAGAGAAATCAGCAATACATTACTTAGGAGAGAGACTATCCACTCTATTGGTTCAGCATTAGGGGTTATCATCCATCAAATTTGAAAAAGCAATCATCATATCCAGTTCAGGAGTTATAATGCAGCCAATGCCCAAACTGTATATAAGAGTAATACTAAAGCCCACATGAAAAAAACGACCTGAAAGAGGTCTATTTGTAGTTGTTAACAACCTTAATATAGAAGCGAGGTCTCCAATCCAGAGCTCCCCTTGAAACTTAAAGAGGGTATATGGTGCTACCTACAGTGTTCTGGGAAATTTTCAACAAGAAAATTTGCTGGGATATTCTTTTAACTTCGATACTGATGGGGGAGTGGTCTACCCCCCTTTCCCCCTGGAAATTGCTGACATAGACGAGAGTAAGCACCCAGCTTTAACTTAAATTATTTATATTTTCTCTCCATATTGACAGTAGCAGTGTAAGTGGGTAGACAAAATAGATTTTTACACAGTGTTTTGGGCATTTGTCTTTAGAATTGTAACAGGCAGTGAGAGGAACCTAGCTCAGGACATTAATCTGAGGGCTGAGTAGATTCAGAAAGCCCTGTGTAGCAGCTGGCCTTGTGCGGTTGCAGTTGCACTTCCACTCCCCATCCCCGCTACTTAGGTTCGGGAACGGACAGGATCACTCAGAAGACTGGCAGGGTGAGGAAGAATTGAACGCCCTATGGCAGATCTCGTTCCTTGGGAAGGGGGAAGTACTCTAGTTCTGCTGCAGATACTGCCACCTGGTGGAGGCCAGGTGGCAGTGTAGCAGGACAGCACTCCGGGAAGAGCTGGAGTATGACGTGCTGGTGCACACATCACTGTACTCCAGCTCAGCGAGAAAAAACAAGGTGGAAAATGGCCAGGCTGCTGCATGCTGGCACCCCCTGCAGGCTCTTGCATGTCTGGCAGGGCCAACCACCCAACTACAGTCCTGTGCAACTAGTGGATAATCGGTAAACCTGTGAAAAGGATGGTGACGGGGCTGGAAGGGTGCCACTGGGGAAGACCTGAGGGAGAATAAAATGCTGATTAAATAAAAAATAAAAAAAAAAAGCCCTGTGAATCAGGTGTGTAATGGGGGGAGGGGGGAGAGCTGCCAGAGGCTTAGTGCCTTCTAGCAAGAGTACTATAAAAGACTCCCTTGCCCAGCATGTCCAGTCATGCTCTTGTCCCAGTGCATCAGTGGAACAGCACTTGAGTGGAACAAGTGACTACTGTCTTAGGTGTCAGCAGGTGTTAACTGATGACCACAGGCATGCAGGGAGCTCTGCTGGACTGACAAGGTACGTCAGGTACCTGGTAACTTACTGTTACCTGTATTGGGAACTGTAGGTGATAGGGCAGGAAGTATCTGCAGGGAAGGTACCAAGCAGGCAGATACTACAGGTTAGAATAAGAGAGACACCCTATCACATGAGTAGCTAGGAGATTTTGTATGAGAAGATTTGTAGATGTATTATTGGTGGATGGGTTTCTCTGTTCTTAAATGCCTATAGGATACGTCTTACGTTTTTGTAAATATGTATATAAATTATGTAAATAAATATGTATGTAAGTATTTTAGGCATTGTATAGGATAGTAAGCTGGGTCTGGATCTGATTCCTCATAAGACAAAAAAATCCTTTTAAAAGTTCTGATGTAACAGATGTCATAAAAGTGTGCCTATAAAAAGGACAAGTAAGGAGGAATGTTTGCCTTTGATAAAGGATCAAAAGATCCAAAATACATCATGCAGGAATGGGTCTCAGGTATGACATGTTTTTCCATTTGGGATGCTGGTTTTGCTTTTGTTTTATCTCTGAAATGTTAAATAAATGAAATTGTAAATTTGAAGATTGACTTGATTCTGTGGCGTCAATAAAACGAGGTGGTGAGTGCCTAATTTTTTGGATACAAAAACACCCTTATCAGGGCAGGGTGCAGAAACTGTTCAACACAGGCATAATGAGGAGACTTACTTAAGAAAGAAAGATACAAAAAGGTGGAGGGGTACAGGGTGTGATATAGTCAAGCAAGTAAAGGAAAAGGCAAGGGAGAAATGGGAAAAACAAGAAACTCCCCATCTAGTGTAGGCTGGTAAAGTAAATGCCATTAGAAGGTGTAAGTGGGAACGATCCAAACACAGGAAGGGGGCAAAGGGGCAAGGTACAAGTAGATTGCAGTAGGTAGCAATACATAAAGTCATTTTTGGGACTGGTGCAGTCGATACAGAGCTGCAGTTTTTCTGGGAGACAGTCTGGAGACTGAGGTGCCGCCCATCTGCTCACAAGCTCAAATGGGCAGACTGGGTGGGCCATAGGCCTTTATCTGCCAACACTGTCTATGTATCTATGTATCTGTACACATCTCTCTGAGTTGAGGGAGGAGATCACTGGTCTCTTGGCTGAGCAGGCTAAGATTCAGAGGATCTCTTCCCCCACCAAGGAGCACCAAGTCAACTGCCATTGTCCCAGAGGTTACCTAGAAGGAGAGCCAGCTGGACCATGGTGGGCTCTGTGAAAGTGGCAATGGCAGGTAAAGGGCACATTCATCAACCTGTGCCACTACAGAATGTCTTCACCATTCTGGCAGGACTGGACTGCCAAGAGGAGGCACCTAAAATAGTGGCAGAGGAGGGCATGGGGGTTCTCCAGGCTGGGAGGTAGAGGACCCCTGCAGAGGAGGAAGCAGCTTCTGGTGTTGGACTTAGTTGTTAGGGGGGTAGATTTGGAACAGGAAGGGGAGCTGAGAGGGAGGTAAGGCACCTACCAGGTCTCCAGGCTCAAAGTGATGGGCAGCAAATCCTAAGGATTGCTAGAGTGGCAGGGTGTAGGGGGGGACCTGGATGCCACTTGGGGACTAATGACCTAGCAAGTGATGCAGATAGGATTGTACAAGGAGTGTTCAGGAAACTGGGAAGGGGCTTCAGGCAAGTAGCAGGAATGACATATTTCACCAAGGTGCTGCCTGTCTATGCCCAAAGGGAGGATGGGGTACTCTGCACCAGGAGCTTCAACTCATGGTTGAGGAAATGGTGCAGGGAAGAGGGGTTTGGCTACACTGGGGACTAGGGACCAGAGAGCCTATACAGAGGTGATGGCCTGCATCCATCTGGGAGGGGAACTACAGTCCCCAGTGGATGGTTTGGCTGTTACTTTGATGAACATTTAAACTTGCTTGGGGGTGGCAGAAAGACAAAGAGAGGCATAAACTGCCCCCCCCAGCAGTAGGAAGGGAGGGAGGACCTATGGGCAGGAAAATTCCCCATGGAGCAGGTTAATGGGAACAGCACAGAAGTAGAGAACAAGGGGGATGGGAACAAAGTTACAAAAAGAGAGGGGAGAATGAGGTGGGACTAAAAGGAAAAAGAAGGTTGCAGACAGAGTGGGAGCAAGGTGTAGAAGGCCATGTGTGTAAATGCAAGGAGTCTAGGAAATAAAATTCCAAATCCTAAAAGCCAGCATAGGAGAGGCAGACCAGGATTGTGTATCCTATATACATAAGTCTTCATATATACAAAATCTTCACTAAATGCTACCCTAGTTGATCTTCAGGCTCTTGATGGGTCTCACTGTGAGGCCATCATTGTAAAATACTGGCTGAAGGAGCTAAAGTCCTCTTTGTGGGTTGCAGGTACACCCCCCCCAAAATGGCTACTTCAACTGTAGATGCTTTCTGTCAGTCAACTGCCGATAGGCCTTTAGGGGAAGATTTTCTACTTGGGGAATTCAGTATCAGTTGGTCTGCTAATGTGGGTAATGGGCCAAAGACAGCTGTGCTTGAGGCCCACCTCACCCAGGTAATCGGTAAAACCACAAGGTTTAACAATAAGTCAGGCAACTACGCTTTACTAAACTGGGCCCTGGTCTCTAATCCGTTAAGAATTAGAACTCCAGGGATTTTTGCAGATTCTCTTAGTGACCATGCCCCAGTCTTCTGTATATAGAAGAATAATGCTCCCAAACCTGCTCTGAGGAGCTTCCTGGCCCAGGACTTCTCTAAATTTGACCCTTACTTCTTTCTGACCTCTGTATAGTCAACTGGGCTGCTATAAAATACCTGCCTGACATTGAATCCACCCTGGATTTCTTTGTTGAAAATTTCCTCTCAGCTACAAATCTCCATGCCCCCCTAAACAGATCAGGGTTCATGGCCAGCATTCCAGATGCTTACCCTTGAGCTAAGGAAACATTTAAAGCTCAGGGATGAGGCATGGGGGCTTTGCAAGTCCACTAGCCTTATGGTGGATTGGGTCAAGTACCGGTGCTAGGAATGCCTTCAAAAAAGATCTCAAATGTGCCAGGAGAAGTTACCTTGCTCACTTGCAAAAAAATAAATAAATAAAATCTGTCAGACCACAAAACGTTCTGGGTACAAATGAATACTCTTTCAAAAGGCTGCTCTAGCTCTTCAGAAGCTGATATAGTGGTGACTGGTCAGACTATCAGCAACCCCTTGGCTGTAGCCAGTGCATTTAACAACTTCTTCAATGACCTGGAGTGATTTAATCTGCCCTTGTTTTATCCTACTTACTGTACCTCCAGCTCTCCTGTCCTGATACTGTGAAATCTACCCCCTCCTCCCTGAGTTCCACTTTTGCTTGGTCACTCAGAAGGAGATACTAATTCTTCTGAAGCGACTGCAGTGCAGCATGAGGGTGGAGTGCTGCACTCCTGAGGTGCCGTCTTTCAGATGAGATGTTAAACTGAGGTCCCATCTGCCTGTTCTGGTGGTAGTTCAGGTGGATGTTAAAGATCCCATGGTACTTCTCGAAAAGAGTAGGGGGAGTTTTATTAAACTGAAAAGTAAACCATAAACACAATGTGATACAATTCACAAAAAATAATTACAATACATGGGAGAACATAGAAAGGTATCATGGTATACATTAAAGAAAACAGTTTTTAAAGGGTCGCAGAAGTACAAAATCCTAAACCTTCACTAACAGGAGTAGGGAGAATTAACAGAACTTGAAAAGTAAAACACATTCAAACTCGTGATACAGCTCACAAAATAAATCTAAATTAAAGGAAAAGGAAACACCGACAGTATAACCTATATTTGTAAATAATTATATTACATATTATTAAATTAAAGGCACCTAAAGATGTACAAAAAGTCACAACCAAGCCACAGAGTCCCATCTAGATTTAAATAAAGGTGATGAAACATTATGCAGATCATGAAGTCGAAAATTCTTCATAGCAGTATCTACCAAATGGAACAATTCTTCTGTAGAAAAGAGACATTGCTGAATAGTGAGCCGGCAGCGGACAAACCAAATATAAAATTTAAAACACACAAGAAATAACCACATAGTAACCCTATCATGTTTAGTCCACAAAAAAGGTAAAATACCTACACACAATATTTCTGTGGTTAACTGAAAAAAAGGAGATGATAGCCACTTAGATTGAATGGTACTCCAAAATTCTATAATGAATGGGCATTCAAAATATAAATGTTCTATGGTCTCAATTATATGGGGGCAAGTTTCTCTTGGGCAATATCGTTCCGAAATCTGTTTATGTTTCAAATTTCCTCTAACATTAAGTTTTCCATAAAAGGACAACCACAACACATCCCACATATGACGGGGTATCCGAGGGGAAGTCAGCATATTACCAATTGCCAAACATTGATGTGGAGCATATGTATCAAATGGGGCTATATAATACCTTTGTATTATAAACGCATACAATTCTGTTCTTGAAAATTGGATAAAGGAGCCTTTAGAAATTGCCCATAATTTTATTTTCCCAAAGCATACTCTCATAGTGGGAGAAAGAGCAGCTATAGACCATTGTTTAGGGATTGGTGCATTCTCTGGCCAAATTCTCCCCCACTGAATCCTGGAGCCATGGTGTCCAAAATTTTAGAATTTTATCAATTATAGACCATAAATTTGTATACAGAAACATAGTAAAAAAAAAAAAATAACAGGTTGAATCATATTTAAACCTCCCTGGTTACAATCTCGTAGAAGTAAACTATGTTTTATAGGGTTTAGTCTGCTACCCCAAATGCATGAAAAAAAAAAAAACTATCAATCTGTGTTTCCAGACTCAAGGGGAGACTAAAAACTGAGCTTAAATATAAAAACAACGGTAACAAAAAGGTTTTAACCATAAAAACCCTCTTTAATTTGGATAACTGCCATTTATTCCATACCGAAAAGAGTAGGGGAATTTCCCTGGTGCCCTGGCCAAATTCCCCTCATTCACTAAAAATACCACCAACAACTTAATCTGGTTCAAAGTCAGTTGGCATTCATCTGTATCCCCCTCCCCTGGGTCGTGCCTGAAAATAGGCAGGATTTGTCTAGTGCTCTCACCCGGTCAACAGAAACATTTCAATAAATAAAGAAATAAAGAAATAATAAATAAATTCCTTCTTGAAGGGAGAATTCCTGAATGTTGAAAAACTGCCATAGTTGTGCCTATGTACAAGGGCTGTTCCAAAGAACCTACGGAGCAATACTATCCCATATCTCTCCTCTGCTTCCTTGCCAAAATGCAAGAATTGCTCATCTATAACCAGGTTCTTGACTTCCTTGAGCAGACGCCTGTTGTCAGATAAGCAACATGGCTTCAGGAGGCATCACAGAATGGACACCGCTCCTTATTAAACTGACCTTGGACATTCTGGAGGCCATAGATAAAGGGCTACCAACTGGTGCAGGCTGCATAGACCTTGCAAAAGCCTTTGACTTGATTAACCATAGCCTTCCCTTAACCAAACTAAAGCTGTTTGGTTTGGATGAAGTCTCCCTCCAGTGGTTCTCTCATTACCTGGCCAGTAGGTCCCAACTGGTCAGGTGGAAGAGCTCTCTTTCCTCAAAAAAAATATATCTCTGATGGTGTGCTTCAAGGCTCCATTTTGGCCCCCCGGCTATTCTCATTTGTTTGATAATGATATGCTGGGGAGCTGTTGGGGGGGGGGGGACCTACTGCTGTATGCCGATAATACAGTCCTCTGTAGAAGTTCTAATGATCCCAGCTGTCTCCATGCACAGATCGCTGGAGGCCTCCTAGAACTAGAGAACTACTTTGTGGCCAATAAACTAGTCCTTAAAGCAAAAAAGACCAAGGCAATCTTGTTTGACCCTCAAAACTTAGGTTTGTCCAAATAACACCTATCTTCTCTCTCGACTTCCTCTGGAACACTTACAGAAGTAGTGGAGTCCACCAAATACCTGGGAGTTTACCTGGACCAGGCAGGTTGAGTTGTTGCAGAGCAAAATGACCAGGAGGAATTGTGACATAGCCGGAGCTGGAACCAGAGTCAACATTTACTCTTGGGAAATACACAAATCTCCAACACAGGGGGTGGAACTGGATAAGGCAATAGAGGTAACCATCACCAGTGGCAGAAAAAAAAGAGGTGCAGCTGGTGGGGGCTTCAATCTTTCATATGCAGAGTGAAGCCTCCCAGCTGCATCCTCGGCTAGAAGCAAGGCAAGGACATCCTAGACTCCCTGCAGAGGGCGTTTCTCAGGCAACTGATCAAGGAGCTCACTCGTGATGGAGCAATATTGGACCTGGTGTTCACAAACAAGGACAGTATTGCAGAGATCAAGGTAGGATGCCACCTGGGGACCAGTGATCACTGTACAGTGTTGTTTAACATAAGGAGGGCAGCAGAGGCAAACCACACAAGGGTGAGGGTCCTGTACTGCAAGAGGTCAGATTTGAAAAAAAAAATTGGTGAATGCCTCGGAGACAGCCAGCAAGGGAGGATTACTTGGGTGGAGTGGATTAACAGTAGGGCAGATTAAGGGATGGCATAGTGAAGGCAACAAACCTCTGCTTGAAAGAAGTGAGCAAGAACAGGAGGAAAAAACAGACCTCTATGGTTCTTAAGGGAAGTGGCTGCAAAGGTAGAGGTAGCATTCTGGAGGTACAAAGATGGAAGAGGATAGGGAGGTGTACCAGGAAAAGTAGAGAGACACAGGGAAAGTGGTGAGGGGTGCAAAGGCACAAACTGAGGAAAGGATAGCCAAAGGAGCAACTTACGGGGACAAGACCTTAATTAGGTGCATAAGTGATAAGAGGAAGACGGTGGGAGGCATTGTGAGGTTAAGAATGGCAGGGGGAGGCTGTGCTGAGGAGAATGAGGAAAAAGCAGATATCCTGAACAGATACTTCTGTTCAGTCTTCACAGTGGAAGGATGGGATGGACAACATGAAAGCAGCAAGAAACACTGGTGGGAGGGAGGGAGGGTAGCGCAAGTCCATTTACAGAGAAAAGAGTCCTGAAAGGACTTGCAAATCTGAAAGTGGATAAAGCTATGGGATTAGACAGGGTACTCAAGGTGCTGAGGGAACTCAGAGGGGTACTGGCTGCACTACTGACAGCCTTGTTCAACAGCTTACTAGAAACATGAGTGGTTCCACAAGACTGGTGGAGGGAAGATGTACACTACATAAAGTGGCAACAAGGAGGAGGCTGGCAACTATAGATTGGTCAGCCTGACATGAGTGGTGGGGAAGTAAGTGCAGATGTTTCTAAAGGAAGACCCGAGGCAGCATGGAATCCTCGGGGGGGGGGGGCATGTAAGACGAACCTGATAAATTTATTCCATTGTGTGACCAGGGAAATAGATCAGGGTGGGGCGGTGGCTGTGGTCTACTTAGACATCAGCCAGGCCTTCAACACCATACCTCATAAGAGGCTCATAAGGAAACTGGGCAGTTTGGGGGTGCGTCCCAAGGTAGTAAACTGAGTACAAAATTGGTTGATGGATAGGCGACAGAGGGTGGCGGCAAATGACACTCACTCTGGGGAGGGGAGAGTGATCAGCAGGGTACCTCAGTGTTCAGTACTAGGACCAGTCCTCTTTAATGTCTTTAGAAGTGACATTGCAGAAGCACTGAAAGGGAAGGTATGCCTCTTTGCAGATAACACAAAAATCTGCAATAGGTTAGACACTCCGGAGGGGGTGGGGAGAATGTGTAGGGACCTGAGAAAATGTGGGGAATGGTCAAGGATATGGCAGCTGGGTTTCACTGCGAAAAAGTGCAGAATCATGCAACTAGGGTACAGAAACCCAGAGGTGGAGTATGAAATGAGGGACAGATATTAATTGTCACTAAACAGGAAAGGACCTTGGGGTAATCATATCTGATGACCACAAGGTGGTGTGGCAATGCAACAAGACAGTTGGGAGGGCCACCAGGATGCTGGGGTGCACAGAGAGAGGTATCAACAGCAGTAGGAGAGAAGTGGTGTTACCACTGTATAGATCATTGGTGAGACCCAACCTGGAGTAATGTGTCCATTGCTGGAGACCACATCTCAGGAAGGACATAGACAGGGTAGAGGCCCTCCAGAGGAGGGCAACTAAAATGGTGCAAGGGCTATATCAAAAGCCCTATGAGAAGAGACTGAGGGATCTCAATATGTACACCCTGGAATGTGTGTGTGTGTGTGTGTATGGGTGTTGGGGGGTGATAGAATAGAAACTTATAAATACCTCATGGGGTGAATAGGGTACAAGAGGGGAGTATTCTTCAGGGAAGAAGGTACATGAGAACAAGAGAGTAAGCAATGAAGCTGGAAGAGGGGAATTTAGGAGGGATGTGAGGAAGTACTTTACTTAAAGCGTGGTGGATGCCTGAAACAGTCTTCCAGTAGAGATGGTGGACTTCAAGCATGCATGGGATAGGCACAAAGGAACCTTGATAGGAAAGCAGGATGGGGGAGAGGACAGCCAGAGATCAGATAACGTCTGTAGTGACAGTGTAAGCATGGAAAAATGGGCAGACTAGCTGGGCCAACCAGTCCTTATCTGCCAACAAATTCTATGTTTCAAAGTGTTCGATGTGCTTATGCAACTTGGTTTGATACATGCTTGCATGACTTAGATACATTGTGGCTGTTCACCTCTCTATCCATGGGATATAGCACCCTATAGGGGTGCGATGGCTAGGAACCCTAGAGGAGGGTTCCACCCCTATAGGTGCTGTGGGAATGATTCCCTTGGCTAAAGGTAGCTTAGGAAGAAGCCCACGGGAAAGAGAGATGTGCCACTGGAGGAGGAGGGGAGAATGGTAGGGCAACGAAATAAATGATCCTGGACTAGCTAGGAGGGGCGGTCTTTAAATGCCTGATGGGGGAGTGGTTTGTTGCTCCGCCCATAACACTACAGGCATTGCCTTGCAATTCAATGTGCTTATGCAATTTGGTATGATATATGCTTCTGTGACTTAGATACATTGTGGCTGTTCGTCTCTCTATCCATGGGATATACCACCCTGTAGGGGTACAATGGCTAGGAACCCTAGAGGAGGGTTTCACCCCTATAGGTGCCATGGGAATGACTCCCTTGGCTAAAGGTAGCTTAGGAAGAAGCCCAAAAAGAATACCCAAAAGGGTGTCGAGCATCGAAGGAGGCAAGAAGTCAGAAGATATCGAGGGTAGGAATGGAAATCGACAGATGTAGATGGGAAGGACAGGAGATGAATGGGAGAAGATGAGAACAATGAGCAGAATGAAAGCTGACATGATGCAGAAGGGAGAGACTTCCTAAGGAGAGAGGGAACAGCCGGGGCCACCATCTGACTCCATCCAACAGTGGAACCTAACTACGGAACCTATGAAGGCACTAACCCTATCTAAATATTATGACCATTAGCATGGAGGAGAGAAAAAAAAAACCTTTGAGGAGGACACCTCTGGGGATCCAAGGCCAAGGTCTTCTTCCCGTGACAGCTCAGCTACTGCAATTTAGAGTCCAGATCGAGGGAAGAGGAAAAAATTCCAATTTAGATGAAGCTCATGCTCTGTTCTCCTAGCAGGAATGCAGTTGAGGGTTGTGAACGATGCCTCTGCACCAAGGTGGCCAAAAGCAAGAGAGGAGAGAACCGACTGCCAAGGCACTCAGTCAGCCTACACAAGCCTATGAAACAGACCAGGTGAACCAAAGGTGGTCAGATGGAGGATAACATAAAGGGTGCCCCCAAACCCGCTTGGGCAGCCAAAAGGGCCCTGCTGATGACAGCCCCACCCCTCATAGCCTGAAGTCATAAATTCTACATCTAGAGGTGTTGCCGAAATGAGGGACAACTGACAGTCCACCTGGAGTGAAGACATTCTCATTATGGGCCAGGGAGAAGGACCCCGTTCCAAGCTTCCCATGCTCAAGATGCGGACTTTGGGGGTGCAGAGTGAGAACATCGGCTACAGGCTAGCCCTGAGCCATGGAGCAATGGACACAGAAGGCATGTCTCTGGGTGGAGAACAGATTGAATAGAGGTAGCATAAGACCCATATGAGGGGTATGCTCGGACAGGCGATGTGAATGAATAGACCCACCAAGAGCTCTGATGAAGTGCAGTAGACCCCAATTTAGGTCCGGAGGAGTAGATTGCAAGCAGCAACCACAGGAAGGCATGCCAATTAGGTCCATTGATAAGCCAAATTAGGAGTGGACTGATTGCACGAGAGTGAGAGATGAGAACAGCTGGGCGCAGCCCACAACCAATGATGAAGATATGAAGTTCCAGGAGTAGGCACTAGGTACAATGGCAGGTAGCTTATAGGAAGTATGAGGTTTGAGAACAAATGGAGGTTGACATGGAGTAGAGGGAGATAGAAGTCAAGTGGTCCAAAATGTAGGTCTAGGGTAAAAGAAAGAGACAAATAGGTACAGTAATGGCAGGCTAGGGAAACACCCCCAAAATAAGCATGGGATGAAGAAGGAGAAGAGGTGAAGGTTGAGGGAACAGATGAAGGTGGGAGTGCGATAACCAGGAAGGCAGGAATGTGTACGGTGTACTGGAAGCACCGCAGGCTGCAGTGAATGGAAGGAGGAGTAGTGTCGAAACGTAGGAGGCTGGTATTGGAAGGGTAGAGAACACTGGGATATTGGTATGAATGGGAGATGGTATAAAGCCAGCTGCCCAGTGCCACAGTGCCCACCGTGATGCAGCAGTCCCCACCTTGGGAAAAACAGAGAGCCATGAACTAGGCACTGGGACACCAAGAAGTGAAATAAAATTGCAGGAGAAAGGAAACTGAGTTAACACAGGCAGATCGACTGAGGAGGAACTGTCATGAAAGGGAGATATGAGAATGGCCAGGCGAAGTCCGCAGCCGATGGGTGAGGAACGAAGGACAAGGAGTAAGGGAAATACCAGTAGCAACAGGTTTACATAGAGTGAAATGAATCCACGCTGAGAGTTCTGGAATGTAGGTAATGAGATGTCGAAAGTACTAATGTATAACCAATGCCTAGGAATCCCAGGCAGGATCAGCATAAAATGATGACTGGAATAGTAACAGATGGCTGATAGGGCAGGAAACCCCAAAAGAAATGAGAGCTGAAGAGCAGAGGCGAGTCCAAGGCCGGGTGGTCAGAACAAAAACATAACAGATGAGAGAACGAAAAGGCACTGGAAGGGGGGTATTGAATGCACAGTAGCAGTAGGAAGATCGAGGAGAAAAGTGAGAGGAGGACGAGCAGCGGAGCCGTGCCAAGCAGCAGGAGAGAGGATGTCAGACGTGGAGCTAGGCTGAAGGAAAAACAAGGAAGATGGAGGAGAAACCAGAGAGTGGCTTTCCCACACATGAAAGGAACACAAATGTAGTTCTGTAGAATGGCCAGAGTGAAATCCCACCATAATTCGGGTAGTCAGAAGCAGGAAGTCAAAGGGGGCTGCGATGGAAAAGGGAGAACAGAGGAGCCGATCCAGGTGGGAGCAAGGGAAAGCTGAGTACAGCTGGTGATGCACACCTGGAAGAGCTGGGGAAGGGGACTGAGCCGAGGCAGGTGAGCAAGGTAGATGCATAGGAAGAATACAGGGAGACAGAGGAAGAAGGGATGGCAGAAAAAAGGAGGTACTGGGGGACAAGGACAAAAAGGGTTATGGGGTGCAGGGATGAGAAATGGATGAAAGAGGAGGCAGGAATGAGGAGAATGGAGTGGGGGGCATACAGCTATGGCAAGGAAGGCGCCGGAAGGTGATGAGAGAACAACCCAGAGAGAGCATGACAGAAATGGCCGTGGAATGGTGTGGCAGACAGAGAAGAGGTGAATGCAATGAAAGAAACGATCCTGGACTGGGCAGGAGGAGCGGTCTTTAAAGGCCTGATGGGGGAGTGGTTTGTTGCTCTGCCCATCGAGCTACAGGTGTAGCCTTGCAAAAGAGGAAAGAAACACGTTGAATGTTGGAGAACAGAAGCAGGAAAGTTTAAGGAACCATCTACTTTTTTCAGCAAAACATTCTGTCCTGCTTTTTTAGTTTTTGAAACCGTCTTGAGCAATCCAGAAGCCCACCACATTTCTCCTCTTCTTTCTTCAAGTGGTACACTGTCAATGTAGTTTCCCTATGCAATACAGAAAGTATCCATCCCGAAATACAGACTAGTCATCCCCCTGTTCATCTCGTTTAAACATCATAACTGCTGCCACAGCCACCTGTGCATCAACAAGTGTCAGGTCACCATACACCACTATATGATCCATGCCCAGCTTCAGCACCACACAGTCCAGTACTGCTGCTCAGCCATCTATTAAGTGTGAGGAAACTGACACTGAGTCTAGATCTGGTATGGCATTAGCCCCATAGTACCTTACCACCTGCTGCTGCCCTGCCAGCCCACCCCCAGCTATGTCATATCATAGTCCCCCCCCAAAAAAAATAATCTTGCCGTTGCCGCCCAGTTCCTCATGAAGTGTCTTTATCGTCTCGACAAGCCACTGTGGCTAGCTAACAAAAAAGGAGATACTTGGCTGTTTGCTTTTTACAGATGACACCACAAATCCACCAAAAGCATAGTGAAATACAGGGGAAGTAACAGAATGCTGAATCAGTGTAGCAGTATAACATAGTTGCAGTAAAAAAAGTACCACATTATAATGCAGTCATGGTAATTAATAATGCATGTTATTTGGTGCTCTTTTTTCTTTTTTTAAAACACCTGCATTATACTATGGTATTTTTTTTTACTGAAAACTGTGTTATATTACAACTTTTATGTAACTACCACTCTCAAGTATTTTAGAAAGGTTAGTCAAGATCTGTCTACTTGAACTTTGCTAACCAGTGTTCTGGCAATCAGTTAAAATATAAATACATCATCCTTTTAACAGCCATGTCCATTTCTAATCTCACTAAAGTCAGGCAGGCCATTTGCAAGGACAGATATTTTCGAGCATGGGAAGTGGTGAGATAAGATCGTTCATTCATGTAATCCTGCCACCATGAAAGATGCCTAAGACAACTGATGTATCCCCCGCATACAGAGACTGCTTCACAAAATGTGCAACCACATCCAGCCCCTGCAGTAGTTATATTGAGGCAGACAGCCTCACAGAGGTACAGTAATACATGTAGTGCCTTACTTAGTGTGGCACTAATGGAAGGGAAGCACCATGAGGAAAACATTCTGCAGTTCACCAATCACTGCTAACCATCTTAGGCCTCTTAGTATCTCTCGATGGGGTGCTGCTAGTGTGAGGGTGTGTCAGTGGGGCATGGCTGGGGATCTCACTAGAATTTATTTCCTGGTCCCAAGTCCTCCCTCCTGGGTCATGCCTCAGTTTCCTTTGAATATTTCCTTCAAATATTTCTGCTCAGTATTCACAATGAAAAAGCAGGGGGAGATACCTAATCTAGTCAATAGAAACACTCTGATTAGGGGGGTTGATATTAGCCCTTTCACAGGAGAAAGGGTTCTGAAAGAACTCTTTAAAATGAAGGTGGATAAAGCAATGGAGCCTGATGGAATTCACCCCAGAATTCTAAAGAAACTAAGGGAAGAACTAGTAACACCATTGACTACCCTTTTTAATAAATCATGGGATGATGGTGTGGTACCTGAGGACTGGAGAAGAGCAGATGTGATTCCCCTTTACAAAAGTGGAAGCAAAACAGAGGCAGGAAACTATAGACCTGCCAGTTTGACCTCAGTGGTAGGGGAAAATGATGGAATCACTTCTGAAGGAAAGAATTGTTGAGTACCTAGAGGCCAGTGGGGCACAGGACACAAGGCAGTATGGATTTACAGCAGGAAGGTCATGTCAAACAAATCTAATTGATTTCTTTGACTGGGTGACCAAAGTAGTAGACCAGGGAGTGGCTGTGGACATGGCCTACCTAGACTTTAGCAAGGCATTTGACACAGTCCTGCACAAAAAGATTAATAAACAAATTAGCCAGCCTGGAAGTGGGTCCCAGGGTGGTATCCTGGGTAAAACATTGGCTGGACAACAGGACACAGCGGGTAGTAGTAAATGGAGTCCACAGTGAAGAAAGGAGGGTTACTAGTGAGGTACCGCAGGGTTCAGTACTGGGGCCGGTCTTTTTTAATGTCATTATAAGTGACATTGCAGAGGGACTGGAAGGGGAAAGTATGTCTCTTTACAGATGACACCAAGATCTGCAACAGGGTTGATATGCAAGGTGGGGTGGAAAGGATGAAAAGAGACTTGGCAAGGTTGGAGGAATGGTCAAATGTATGGCAGCTTAGATTCAATGCAAAGAAGTGCAAAGTAATGCACTTGGGAAACAAAAACCCAGGGCAAGAGTACACAATGGGGGTGAGATACTGACAACAACAAAAAATGGAAAGGGACCTGGGGGTAGTCATATCAGATGACCTAAAGGTGGGCCAACAATGTGAGAAGGCAGTAAGGAGGGCTGGGGGGATACTGGGATGCATAGGGAGAGGCATCACCAGTAGAAAACAGGAAGTTGTTGGCCCTCTGTACAGACAGTTGGTAAGACTACACCTGGAGTACTGTGTACAGTTCTGGAGACCCCACCTCCGCAAAGACATAGACAGGGTGGAGGCTGTCCAGAAGAGAGCAACCAAAATGGTGTAAGGTCTGCACCAGAAGACATATGAAGAAAGACTAAAGGAGCTTAAGATGTATAGCCTTGAGGAAAGGAAGGACATGATAGAAACTTTTAAATATCTCAAGGGAATCAACAAAGTCCAAGAGGGTAGCATCTTTCAGAAAGAGGTGTGCAAGAATAGGGGGGCACAATTTGAAGATAGAGGGGACGGCTCAGAGGTAATGTGAGGAAGTATTTCTTCACAGAGAGGGTTATAGATGCATGGAACAGGCTTCCTGAGGAGGTCATAGAGTCAAAAACAGTGGGGGAATTCAAGAATGCATGGGAGAGTCATAAGGCAATTCTAGTGGGGGGTAGGAGGAAGTAGGCTGTTGGTTAACTAGGATCTGCAGCTTATCCATTAGGTAGGGAAATGGGCAGACTAGGTAGGCCAAGCGGTCCTTATCTGCCGTCAAATTCTATGTTTCTATGTTTCCCTCTGAACTCATAAACCATGCATCATGTGGGTGCCTAAAAATATTTGCTGACTATTGCAGAGAGTTATAGCTTGTCTTTGGCATTCGCTGGCTAATATATTGTAATTAGTCCTAGCATAAAATCTGAAGAAATATGTTGGGTCTCTCAGTCTCAGGATCTGTGGTGTCAGTATAATCAGGACAGTTCAGAAGTCAAGACCACTCAGATGTGGCTGGGTTGAAATAAAGAAAATTAAAAAAGGAAAAAACACAGTATGCAACTGGTTCCACTCCTACTACAAGCAACCTTCCCTAGTCATCCAGAGCAACTGACCATGATGGTAGTCGGTCAATACCGCTAAAGAAAAACAGCACCATAATAACTGCGCAGCAAAAAAATGTGAGTAATTACAGCTATGGGGGAATAACAGCATGGTGCATTACAGCACTGTACCCGTATCTGTCTTTACTATTGCTAACCTCACATAGTCCACGGCTGTCAGGTGTTCAGTCGCACTGCCCTCATGGCTCAGACGTTAGAGCCACAGGTTCTGAGAAGCAGTGCACATTGTGGTGAAAGGGGGCTCGAGTCAGAGGCCTGCATGTGTATGTTTTGATATTGTTTTTTGTATGACATTTAAAAAAATTATGTTTTTGATATTCGGAGTGGATTTCTTTTTGGGTGGTGGACGGTTTCCGTTTTGCACCCATCCCTTGCTTGCCCCCACTGGAAAATCCAGCCTATCCCGGCCTTCTCCCCCTTCCCCCAAGTTTCCCCCCCATGTTGATTATATATATTACGGGGAGTGTGGGGTGGGTGAGGGGTAGAGACCCCCACTTACAATGTCCCATAGGTAGTATGGTAGGATAAGCGCTTAGATGTTCCTCACTGTTATTTCCCATGCAATTTTGTCTGCACTGTATTGCCCTGCACTCATATGTTTTAGTAGTTTTCGACTAGATCCAACAATGGCACACCACCATGAGTATTCCAGAGTTACACTAGTTTCCCACTGCTCCTTTAAGTGCTGCCAGTTTCAGTTCAACCTCCACTACCCAGGATAGGAATGATCCATTGGTAAATGTAAAGCCAAGCCCTCCCCCTGTCTGTCTCATATGAAAAACATGTGACAGCTGTTGCCCATCTCCAGCAATGTCAATCCAGGTTCCACCACAGTGCCCCCCACCCCAAAAAAAACAATCTTCTCATTATTTGCTTCTGGAAACATCTGGAAGAAGTCAATCAATAAGTCAAATTACAAGTTCAGGATTCATATTTTCTCAGCATATAAATTAAAAGAAAAAAAAAATAAAAGATAATGTATTGTGTCATGTAACATTACCATAGATCTATTTATTACCACTTATATACTTTATCCTCAAATGAATTTTGATTTTAATTTACTCCTCATCCTCTTGAAATATTATAAAACATATAGTATTCTATCACATAGTCACAACTCATGTTTCCTTGGCACTTAAAAAATGCAGACTAATAGACATTGCAGCTCAACTCTCCAAAAACTCTGAGATCATCACACTCGATGACTTTAACACAAATTGGCTTGCCCCTCAATCAACCTATTTCAGAGATGCCGCTGCTGCCCAAAACCTAACTCAACTGGTCCCCTCTCCAGCCTGGCTTAACCGAAACACAGGCAACAGAACCCTTATTGATCTCATTGTCTCCAATCACCCTGAACGTATCTCCGATGTCCAGGTCTTATCTGACTCACTTAGCAATCACTCCCCAGTCACCTGCCACTGGTCAAACAGTTGGAACCCCCCCCCCAATATCACTAGCCCCTGACTCCTTAGGAAAGGTGCTGTAGGGCATTTCCGCAATTATCTTCTCAACTTTGACTGGACCCCGCTCGAATATATTGCATCTATTGATGATGCGCTGTCCTTCTTTATTAGTTCCTTTAACTCCGCCTGTGATATCTTTTCCCCCTTTTTTAAGCAGGTGGTAAAAGATCACTTCTCTCCCTGGGTCAACTAGTCTATAATTGACCAAATGACTGCTCGTGACAACCTTATGGCACAGAGCCCTGGAATCTGGCCATCCCGCAGACCGTCAACTATACCGTGCTGCCCGAAACTCCTGCACCTGGGCCATTTGCCAAACTAAGGCTGCTTACTACCAAGCTAAACTCATCACCTCCTGGGGGCAGGGGCATAATTTCTGGGAGAATATTAAGGAACTCAGTGGTAAGTCCTCCCCCCGCTGATCATATACAGGGTCCCTACTCAAGATCCTGACCAGATTGCCAACTCCTTTAATGCGGCTTTTACTGACCTTAGCTCAGTTCTCCGCCTGACTTCTCCCCCTCCCCTAGGCTGTTCCCCCCCTCCTACTAGTGTCCCACCATTCCATTTCAAGACCATCTCCCCGAGTACTGCCTGCTTCTACCTAAGTTCCTTGGCAAATCCAGACAGAGTGGCGATACACTAGACCTTAAGCTGCTCAACCTGACTCTAGACACAGTCCTAACCCCCCTGACCAAAATCTTGAATATGTCGCTATACCTTGGTTAGTTCCCTTCTCAGTGGAAATAGGCGGTGGTCACCCCTATCGACAAGAGCGGTGACCGAACCTCCCATAATAACTACAGGCCTATCTCCATTCTGCCTCCCCTCTCAAAAGCGCTCAAAAAAATCATCACCGACCAACTCACTGACTTCCTGGAATCACATAACCTCCTCTGCCAGCAACAGCATGGATTCAGGAAGGGCCAAATCACCACCACTGCCCTCCTGGAGTACACTTCATACATCCATGATGCCCTCAACCAAGGGGCCTTGGTTGGGTCTGTGTACATAGACCTCACCAAGGCCTTTGATATGGTCAGTCATTCCCTACTATCAGACTCTCTTATTTCCACTGGCCTGTCCCAGGAGGCCACTGCCTGGTTCACCCACTACCTGCAAGGACGATCCCAGCAAGTGAAGATAACTGGCACCCTATCCACCAGTCTCCAGGTTCGCTCTGCAGTACCCCAGAGCTCCATTCTTGGCCCGCTCCTGTTTACCCTGTACCTGAACTCTCTCCCCTCGGCCTGCACTGGACGTCTCCTCCTCTATGCGGACGATGTGATGATTTTCAGTCGCCACTCTGACCCCACTTTGCTTCAACAGGACCTGCAGCTCTCCTTCAAGGAGGTTGAATCCTGGTTTTCAACCCATAAACTTATTCTCAATTATAAAAAGACAAAGGTAATGCTATTCTCCCATCACCAAAATAAGTACAAGTCCTCCTGTCCATCCTCAATTCTCATGGCACCCCTCTGGAATCTGTTCCCCATTTTAAGTACCTTGGTATCACCCTCGATTCTGCCCTCTCCTTCCATGAACGCATTACCACTACCTGCTCCACACTTAATGCCAGAACTGGCCTCCTCTACAGAATTAGGTCCTGCCTCCCCCTTGCTACTCTTAGACTGGTTATCTCCAGCTCTATTCCATCCCTGGTAGACTATGGTATAGTAATCTATGGATCTGCCTCAAACTCTGCCCTGAGAAAAATTTAACTTGCCTTAAACAAAGCCTACCACCTAGCCACTGGCTGTGACAGGTAGATGCATACCTGTGATTCTTATCAACGCTCTGCCTGGCTAAATTTCCAAGGGCATCTCTACTATCAGACTTACCTACTAGCAAAAAAAATCTTTATGGGCCACACACCCCCTGGTTGTAACCTTCTCTTCTCTCCAGGGCAGCACAGGTGGGTGACCAGACACACCGACAAAACTGCTTTTCAAGTCTGTTTCTATAGAACCACCGCCGGTCAAAGGTCCTTCAAATATAGGGCCCCTTTATGGATGAACTCCATCCCCAGTTCCCTCCTATTCATACCCAGGTTGGGCCCTTTCAAAAAAGAACTGTGGGACCACATCCTGGTTTCATCAATCTGTGACTGCCCGTAACATTGTTGTAACCAACCATTTCCTCTCCTGCACCCTAGCCCCACGGCAATGCCCATTGGGCAGCTTTCTGGTCTCTGCTATATTTCCAGCTGTCCTCTGGTCCACTTTCTGGGCCTGTTTCTCACTTTCTCCTCCATAGCTCCATCGCTCCTGTCTCCAAAATGTATTTTTCTCCTCTGACTTATTTCAACAATTTTGGTTACTCCCATGTCAATTGACAATGCTTAATGTATTGCATCGCTATTAGATAACTCCATATTGTATAATTTTCTCTCTGTATGTAATTAGTCATTATTCATGATGTCGGTAACACTTACCTGCCATACTTTGCACTGACGTGGAGCCTTTGAAAAAGAGTCCCAGACTCGAAGGGTTTTCATTCCTAGACTTCAATAAATAAATTTCCTCATACAGTTTTTCTTAACACTAAAGCAGCAGTGCAACAAAACTGAGCAAAACATGTGACCCTACATTTTTCACTATAAAAGATTCCTGGTATCTTCCAGTTTTGTTTAGTGGTAACATTTTATAATTCCAACATGAGTATTTTATAAATGGTTTAATTTAGTTTTTTCTTAAAAAAAAAAAGGCGACCATCACATTTGGCTTAGAAATATAATTGTAGACCTGGTAATGGTTAGGACTGAGAAAAAAAAATATGATATGCAGTATAGAAGTTACAAGGAAAAGTAGATTTGACAGGTACACTAATATTTGTATTGATTGTAGCTAAAACTGGCTTTTTAGACAAACTTTTTTATTGCACTGCAGCTTTAACCCTTGCCGTGCCGCGGACTGATATATCAGTCCAGAATTCCTATATGTTCTAATTCTGTTTGCAGCCTAAGGGTTAATATATATTTAACAGAATTAGATGCATCATCAATATATTTCATTTTTGCAGATGGTCCCCATGGTTTGAATGTTGCAACAGGGTTAGCTCTGCAGTAGCCCCCTGTGAATTGCCGAAATGGAGTCTTGCTTTCCATCTTTATTCATTTTCATCCCTTTCACTGTCCCTTTCTGCCGTGTGTTTTAGTTTGAGCTCAGTATTTACATTAATATTTAATTTATTATGTTTATCTTTGAGACCTGTGTTTAGGATATGTGGTGCAATGTTTGAAAGTTTACACGTGGAAAATGGGCTTTTGATAATTCCACTCTATTCTTCATGCAGAAGCAAGCAATTGATGGAATCTGATATAAGACTGGGATTGTGAACTGTGAGTAGCAGTGAACTTGATCCTGTAGCTGAAAGTACCAGCACTATCAAACTGAGCTAAGTGAATGCTTTAAACACGGGTGTGGGTAACAACTGATGTGGTTCACTAAGTTTTGTTACCGGCTGTGACTGTGAACCTGAACTTGAATGCACTGCATCAGCTAAAGATGCTCCTAGTGGACAATATGTTCAACATTTCCCTGCAGTTGCATACTAGTGGAGCAGACAATACTAAAGTTGGATGTATCCTGCCTCTTGACCATGTACTGTTTGCTGCAGTAATCTTTCTTGATCTGGTGCATAAGGGCAGCATTGGTGGCAGCTTTGCTGATTGTGGCCAAGCTGTGGAGGAATCAGACACCGCTTCATTGGTGGCAGAAGTGGTTTTGCCCTGAGGAAAGTAATAAAGCACACTCTTCCGTCAGTATACTGGAAACATTACAGCTGAACCTCATGGGTGACTTAGCTAATTAATTCGACTCTCTAACTTGATTGGTCTATTTGGAGATAATTCCCTAATATTGCAGAGATGGAGGGATACTGGTTAGTTCAGTGTGCATGCGAGAGTCCTTGCTCATGTGCACTGGGCTCCAGTGGCCATCTTGGACACGGTGGACTGTGCCGTGTACCACTGGGCCAAATAGTGCACCTTCCAGGGGGGGCCAGGGAGTGACTGCACTGTTTTGGAGTTGTGGAAGGATCGTTCTGAAACTACAAAATGGAAGCATTCCTCTATGTCAATCCAGTAGCTCATTTTTAGAGCTACCGCAACTGCAGCCGTAAAAATTAATCCTGTCTCTTTAAATTTATATACAATTGTTTTAAAGAGAAAGCTTTTCATGAAAGGAAAATACTAAGGATTAAAATGACATCCATCAAAATATTGTTAGAGACATTGTCGGGGAAGGAGAATCACTGAAAAAGCACATTGTCAGAACCCCACGGTAAGTATAAGAAATTTATTTTTTACTTAATAACAGTTTTTTATTGCTAGTAAATGCTACCTGCAAAAATAAAGAGCTCATACTTTAAATTTCAAATGATCTTTCATTTTAAAACTTTTTGTTGCGGTGTATAAGCTATACAAAAACCAAGCTTAGATACAAGCTGTGCCTGCTGAAAATAATGCACTGTTGACACGATAATGCGAAATGGGTCAGTGATAATTCACTTACTGTAAAGAACTAGTACACAACCTGAAACTCATATTAAGTTATTCGGGTTATTTGTAACTGACCTCCCTGCTGCCTGCCCCTTGAAGGTACATGGTCCTCTGCACCAGTAGCCCACAACCAGAGAACCCTTCATGTGAATGCCAATGCAGTTTTGGGGCATTAGAAAAGTGGTTTAATCAGAATAAACTACTACTTAATTATAAGAAAATAAAGACCATGCTATTCACAGAATCACAAGTGAGGAAAAAGGCCCCTCCACTCACCATAATAAATAACAACGGAGAACCCCGGAGCAAGCAACTGTATTTAAGTATCTCAGGGTAACCCTAGATGACACACTTACTTTTGCCCCTCATGCTGATAACATCGTAAAGCAAGTAAACACTAAATTAGGAGTATTGTATTGGCATAGGCACTACCTCACTCTGATGGCTAAACATGTAGCGGTATCTAACTCTATCCTCCCAGTACTGGATTACGGTCTGTCAGTTTAAGGAGCAGCTGCTGACTCTGTTCTCAACAGGATCAAACTAGTGCTTAACAGGGCCTGCTGTTTCATCCTTGGGGCAAATAGGCTCACTTACACCTGTACCCTTTACTCACAATCCAATTGGCTCTCACTCCAGGATAGAATAAAATATTGGGTATATCTCATGAAGACGAAGGCGCTCATGAGCCTCTCCCTCCCACCATCCAAAATCTCCTGCTCCCAGTTCATAACTAATATGCAACCAGGTGTATGACTAGGAAGGCACTATCTCTGCCTTTCTGAAAAACAAGCCTGGTCCAATGTCCCTTTGCTTACAGAGCACCCCACTGGTTAAATGAGCTGCCTGAGCCCCTGCTGAACCTCCTTAAACTGTCCCAGATCAAGAAGGAATGAAGATGTGATCTTAAACTCAGGTTCAGGTGTGTTTGTCCCCCCTCTGACGAAACTGAATGTCTGGTCAGTCACCTGTGACATTGTAATGTTTCAATCTTGTCTGCACTCATTTATGGTTCTCTGCATGTTCTACTGATTTGATTACTGCTGTACCGCTGCAATGTCTCTGTGATGAGGCTCCATCTGGACCCCAGTACTCGGTCTGTTTTAATTCTACTATCAACTGTGACAAGTAACCTTTGTAAATGACCTCATTGAGCTCAAAGTTGATTTTCAGAATGAATGAATGAATAAGTAAATAACTAAATAAGTACATGTAGTCAACTTACTATTTATATCTGAAGTACTGTGTTTTTGTTTCAATTTTGATTAGATTTCCTAGCTTACAATGCTAGGTGTGATGTGACTTGCACTACTTTAGATGGAGAGTTTATGTGTAGTTCTGTTTCCCTTTATACCTCATCAGCATTGTTATGTAACCCAAAGTGGTGGGGCTTACCTTAAGTCATCTCCCTAGGCACTGCTGTTGCCCTCCGTCTGGCCATGTTCCAGCCTGTGTTCTGCCTTTTGAACCTGGCTAATATCCAGCAGAGTGTGACTCCAGTGTAAAGTAATGTTGTATCCATAGCCCCTGCACAAACGTGCGAGACAGTGCCATCGCGCTTGGAGCTTTAAGAAGCGCAGCCCATGTATGTACTGTGTGTAATGGTTACCCCACCCCTGCCTTTTTTACTAAAACGACAGGTGGCATGCTGTTGGTGCTGGCAGCAATACCTGGTGGGGGACCTGGGTTCGGGGAGGATGAGTTTACCTGGCACAAGGGACCTAGGTTTGACTACTCTGCACAGGGGCACCCAAGTAAATCCAACTACAGGAAGCAATAACTGTAATGTCCAGAACCAGAATTGGGATTTTTCAGTGTGGCTTTATTTATTAACTAACTAAACATAAACAAAGCATTGCATGGTCTCCCAAAGGGCTACGTTACTGTATGTGCAGATTAGAGGTTAACCAAGCGGTCCATTTGAGGAATGAACACATTACTACAGTTGTCTGGCTTTGGACCCACCAGGCACTCAGCCCGGACATTGCATGTGCTTTGGATACATAGCCAGGCTCCCCTGCCGGCCACTTGACTGACGGTTCACTTGAAGAATGAACCCAAACTTTACTTGGAAAGACATCCCATCAAACAAGGAGACTCCCAAACTGTGGCTTCCCACACTACTTAGAGTCTGCGACTCCTAGAGAGATTTGTTTTCTTACTTCCAAACGAACTCCTATCAAACTAGGAGACTCCCATCCAACAAGGAGTAATTTTCCCATCCTGTGGCTCCCACACCACCTAGAGTCTGTGACTCCTAGAGAGATTTTCAAGTTGCGACCCACGTCTGGGTACCCACCCCATCACTGGCCAAGTGCATGAGGCAAGTAGCAAAACACAGAAGAAATCCGTAGAGATGGACCTGGTTACTAAAGATGGGGGGTTTTCCCAACTCCAGCTCCCACAGCCCATACCCGGCCATTTCTCTGGACACACACAGAAAACTTTAGAACTTTAAAATGTAGATTGAACGGTGGATGACCTGAAGCACCCCCTCTACAGCATTACTTGAAATCCAATAAAACTTTAGACTGTTTGACTGCTCCATTTGTTCGTCCTAGTAACATAGTCCTCCCAAATAGCAGTCCACATTCATTTCCCAACTGAAGAAAACAATTTGTTTGCCCCTTCAAATGGAGCCAAACACTCACCCATTCGTTGCAGGTGCCCCACAGGCGAAGTACTATAACCTTTGCTGTTATACAAGAACAGACTAAATAAAACCAGGCAGCTTCCTTCCTTGGTGGGAGAAGGGGATTGCCCCTGGAACCCACAGAGAACTTTTCCTCCCCCCCCTGGATGGAGGGGGGGCACTGAGACCGGGGGAGCGGTCTCCACCATTGTAAAAAAGGTAAACACAGGAACACTTCCTTCTTTGAAACAAACTGCAGACTGACTGACTTCCTTCCTGTTTGCTTTTTGACAAACTGAAGAAGAATGCCTTTGAATTTCCCAAAGTTCTAAACTCACTCCCTGAGCTGTAGATTCCAATGTGGCTCATGCAGCTGTGACAGTTCTATAGTGATGTCATCTCTCAAGTCTCAGCTGTGACTGAGGACAGAGTGAGACAGTGTGAAACCCATTTAACTGGAGTTTCACGAGCTGCCTTCCCTGCCTACCACTAGGTCTTACTGGGATTCTAGTAACCCCGGGTAACAAAGGGGTTACATGTGCATAGCCTGTGCTGGGTCTGAGTGAAATGGAGCTCATGACCGACCAGGGAATGCCCTTTCACACTGCACCCTGCAGTTGCTTAAAAGTGCAGAGGGAGCGCTTTTGAATGCTGTAAATATTTAAACCTGAAACTGAACTGTTGTATTTAAAAATGAACTCTAAAGTTGGACTGTTTATCTATCTGCCATCCAGAAGCCATGTTTGGTACTTTGACCCTGATTTCTGGGCAATGGGAACTCAAGGGGTCCTAAAGGGGTCCTTCTGTTATGGCTGCTGGGAGATATAGTAAACCGTGTGCTTGGTGCCCATTTTAGGCAATCTGAGTGCTAAACCTATGGTTGACAGCCTCAGCATCCAATCAGGTTACAGGACTGTTTTCTTCAGTTAAGGAGCTACAGATGAACTGGAGCAGTTGCTAGATGGCTTCCAGAAGGGAAGAAAGCTCTATTTTCAACTCTGAGGAAAGTGGAGAGGCCTGCTTAACTCTCCACAGCCAAGCAGCCCAAATTTAGTTGTTTGGAACTGCTAAAGCTGTAGATTGATTTCTTCAAGCTCTCAAGCTGAAAGGCAGTGTGATTTCTACCTGAAACTGCTATTTCTGACTGAACTACATCAGAGCCTGTGTGGCAATTGCCAAGCTGAACTGCTGCAAAAGTAAGAATCCTGCCTCAGAGACTGCTGTTCAAAATTAAAGCCTGTGGCTACAGAGTTTGTCTCCTGCCTAGCTCCTTTTAGAGGAGACTTGAAAATATGTTTTCCAGCTTACTGCCAGTGACTGCAACCTACCAATTGGGTAAACTGTGTGGCCTGTTTGAGACTGCATCAAAGACTGAATTGGTTATGCAGAGCACATATCCAGGAAGGCTTCAAAGACTGCTGCTGTGTTATGAATTTGAACTGTTGCTGTCTTCAGATCAGGGAGTCAGCTACCACCGCAACATCTCAGCGTTGGTTTGTGGCCACCTCAGGGGGTATACCTGGACGTGGGGGTGAGTCGTGCCAGCTCTGGTCCCTGTATGCTGGTGCTGTTCCAGAAGAACAGAAGGTTGCTGCCTGCAGCCGAGGCTCAGCTGATCCAATCCAGCTCCATAACAAATCAGCCTGATACCATTGCCAGCTCAGGGAGCCACAGTACCATGAGTAATATCAGGGCCTGTCCCTGAAACCAAGTTAAAGTTATTTTTGCCAAGTTGTTTGCTCCAATTGTGAGTTTGCTGTTTAAACTGTTGTGCAGGCCATCGGGCCTGGGAATTACAATTGCCTGTTGTTTAGAAGTTTCTGCTTCTGGCATTACAGAAGAGGTTAACGAAAATAAATCAAAATGTATTTGTTTAGGGGCCCCAATGCCTGCCAACCAGCTGCAACATGCCAGGCCTGCAACTGCTAAATTCTGGGTGCCCAGTGAATTTAAGTGGACTGTCCAGGGAGACTATAAAGTGGGTCCATGTCAATTCACTCTGTGACAATTCACTCCCATCTATTTAGCTCCAGATCAATTCACTCTCATAGGAATCTCTGTATCTTCACCTTATCACCTTAAAAGGTGCAACTATAACACTGCAACTGTCCAGCCTTCCTTAAATGCATCACTAAGTTAAGTGTTTGAGCAATAAACTTCTCTGAATACAAGAGCATTTTTACTTAGCAGCTGTAATGATTACTTCTATTTTACTTATGCACAGGATTTTTCATTTACCTAAATATGAAGAGGGCAGATGAGGGAGGTAATAATGCGAGTGATTTCCAATCTCACAGGTAAGCCTGGAGATGTGGTTGCTAGGGTGCACTGCAGGGAAAGCTGGGAGTGTTGGATTTCACAAGCTGAACAATTACTTTTTTGTTTTTAGCTTTGGGGGCTGAAATAAGGATGCCACCAAAACGCTACATGCCTGATGGTAATGTAAACTTTTTTTAAAATAAAGAGCGGAACAATCTAAGCAGGAATCAGGAAATACCGAATGCAGTGATGGTAATGTAAATTTTTATTTAAATAAAGACTTATGGCTTGATTTCGGGCAGATCAGGAGCTGAACTCATAAACTGAACTCATGGGTAATTCTTCCAGCACTTTTGTTTGTTGCTAATAGCAACACTGTTTGAACCTATTTCAAACCTTTTTTTTTCTTAACAATGTAAACATGGAAGTTGAAATGTATCGCCAGGTTGTTTCAGGCTTGTAGCTTGTTTTCGGGCAGAGCGGGAGCTGAACTGTTATAGAAACATAGAATTTGACGGCAGATAAGGACCGCTTGGCCCACCTAGTCTGCCCATTTTCCTACCTAACAGATAAGCTGCAGATCCTGGTTAACCAGCAGCTTACTTCCTCCTGCCCCCCACTGGGACTGCCTTATGTCTGTCCCATGCATTCTTGAATTCCTCCACGGTTCTTGACTCCACAACCTCCTCAGGAAGGCTGTTCCATGCATCCACAACCCTCTCTGTGAAAAAATACTTTCTCACATTACCTCTGAGCCGTCCCCCCTCTATCTTCAAATTGTGCCCCCTTGTTCTTGCACATGTCTTTTTCTGAAAGATGCTACCCTCTTGGACTTTGTTGATTCCCCTGAGGTACTTGAAAGTTTCTATCATGTCCCCTCTCTCCCTTCTTTCCTCAAGGGTATACATATTAAGCTCCTTTAGTCTTTCTTCGTATGTCTTCTGGTGCAGTCCGTGCACCATTTTGGTTGCACTCCTCTGGACAGCCTCCACTCTGTCTATGTCTTTGCAGAGATGGGGTCTCCAGAATTGCACACAATACTCCAGATGGGGTTTCACCAACTGTCTGTACAGAGGGATAACAACTTCCTGTTTTCTACTATTGATGCCTCTTCCTATGCATCCCAGTACCCCCCCCAGCCTTCCTTACTGCCTATTTGATATTTCTTTTTTCTTTTTTATCCCCTTCCCTTCTCTCTGCCATGGTGGAACTTCTTCTGGGAATTCTTAGACTGAACTCCCCGAGTCCCTCCCCGGGTATCTACCGTGGTGTCGCTCGGACCTACCTCCATGCTGCCTCGGCCTACCCCCCTGGGCAGGGAGGAGGGGGGTATCCCCGTTAACCCCCTCCAGTCCATTAGTGTGTGTCAGGTGGTCCATCTGTGGCATCCATCGGTAGCCCGGTTATGGGTTATCTGGGGCAGTCGGGTCCCGTCTACGTCCTCCACGCCAGGCACCTTTTTCCCTTTTTCTGTCCCCTCCCACAGGACGTGAGCACTCTGGGGAGACCTACGTGTGCTCGCTTCCGGTTTCCGGCCCATGTTCCCCCCTCCCTTCTATGCAGTCCTGCTGCACATCCACCCGTGGTCACCCAGGTGGCGGTAGAGCTGCGGGACAAGCATCCCCTCCCTCCCCAGAGGAGGAGAGCAGCCGTTGGGTGCTCGATCCTCCTCTCCCAGCTGGCCCTCCAGCTACCCGAGTCCGTTCCCGAACCCGGGTCGCTGGCGTCGCAAGCGGAAACCCAACCGCTGCGCCGGCGGGCCGGCGGGCCAGCGCGCCTATTTGATATTTCAACCTTTTTTTTTTTAACATCGGTTTGTTTTGAGGTAAAATAAACCATGGGCACAAGTTGCAACTGTGAGGACTGTTGGGACGAATGGATTGGGGGGAGGCGGGTTGTCGGAGATCGTATTGTCCTAGGAGCATATTGTCACGGGAGTGAACTGTCAGGAGCAGAATGACGTGGATTGAAATGCCAGGAGCGAATTGTCGTGCTTCCCTATAAAGTACTGTTGAATGTTTTGCCAAACCAAAAAGTGTGTTTGAATCTGCTTTTGATTTACATCCTTTACTCCACTATTCTTCCCTAAATAAATGAGGTTTGTTGTTAAATGTTAATACTGTCCATGAGCATATTATTACTAAGTTCCAGTTTGCTGTGTCTAACTGAAAATGGCATTATTATTGCTGTTGACCATTCCTTACAGATGTACAGGGTGTGTTCCAGAAGTCAAAACTCTGTGGGTAAGTGTAGGCACTGTGAGCACATTATTAGCACTCACCAATAATTGTACTATTGAATGCAAAGGAAAGTGTTCAAATCCATGTGTGGGACCACTGGTTGGGGCAGTGAGTAGGTACAGCATCCCAGAGGATTGTACTAGCTTGTCATCAAACCCACTTAAAAGTTACTCTGGGTGAAGGCACCGCACAAATAGTCCTACTGTTGACACCAAGCCCCTTTTTGTCATCCAAACCAGAACCCAGACCCCTCAACCTGCATTGTGGGCAGCAGACAAGCATAGTAGCCTATTAGGACACAGTGTCTGGGTTACAATTATGTTTGTGTAACCCCCAGGGGGCACTATCCTTAGGGCTACTACCCCTGCCTGCCCTAACTGTAACAGGGTGAGGGGCCTAGATCCGTTGGCGGGTGCCTCCACCCAGAGGTCGGGGTTAGAACGGTCGAGGATGACTTGATCACAGCCCTCTGGGTTGCTGCAACCCCCCTTTCTTCCCACTAGTGGCCCACACAATTCAATTACAGTGTCCTTACCATATAGACAAGGCCCCTAGAATTCTGTAGGCGCAGAATTTTGCACAGAACTTGCAATCTACCGCAGAACTTCTGCAGTGCCACAGAATTCACTCTTCTTGGTGATTTTTTTAATATTTCTGTTTATCCATAGAATCTGGTTCCCTTCCCCTCTTTTTATATCCAAAACCCCCTATACTCAGAATGTGATGTTATCATTGCTATAACGTCATACATTGGCTAACAAAATGGCTGCATTCTGCAACAGAAATGAACAGTCACTTATCTACCACAGCTCCCACTGCCAGAGACGGTGGCACAGCACATCATGCATGGTGATAGTTGCTCAACCTGCAGTACAGCCTAATACAATTTTCAGTCTTACATTATTGCACTAGGGCCTACTTAAACAAAACCTTGTCAATAGCACAGACCTGTTAAGTCCATACCTCACATTGTACAGACCTATTTGTGCCTTTAAGGTATAGAGATGCCATCTGAAATGAATAACTGGTAAAATTAATTTAACTGTCATTTTTAAGAAAAATAAAGTAATTATGCCCAGAAAAGTGAAATATAATAATGCATAGACCTGTTGAAAGAATAGACCTGTTAAATAAATAATTGCACTGTATGCATTTTTGCCAGGGTTATTGATTACTTATTGTCATTGGTTGATAGAATCACCTAAAAGTTATGGAGAAATGTTGTGTGTGGGGACAGCTGTTGGTCCAGAGGGTAGCATACTGTGTTTCCGTGCCGGCAACTCAGGTTCATAGATTAGCTCTGGGAGCTGGCCGGGCAGCATAAGGATTGATGGAACACATCACTGCTCGGAGCCTGGGAAGGTATGGTGCAATTTTCTGTCCTGCAGTGGACACATTGTGATGGGCTGAAGAGCACTATCTCACTATCGGTTCACATGCATGTCATGGCCTGATGGTGTTCACGGTGTGTCAGGAAAAGCAGGTTGACATGAAAATGAGTTTTGCAATAACTCCTCTATTCCATTTCCAATGGGACCTGTATGAATGAGGATGCAAGTTCATGGAAATAAAAAAAATATATATAGTGTGTGTGTGTATATGTATATGTATATATATATATATATATATATATATATATATATATATACACACACACACACATACATATCTCTGTCTCTCTCACCACACACCACATTTGTATGTATGTTACAGATTGCATATAAATATATAAGTGATACACAGTGGGAACCTCATGAGTGGTGCAGAAAGCACATACAAGTATATAAGTGATAGACAGTGGAAACCTCATTAGTGGGCTAGATAGCATGCATATAGAAATACATTATTTATCACATAAGATCCCCTCTGCATATCTCATTTATGCAACAGGCTAGGACCTTAAGGGAGAGACATTTGTTTTGCTTTTTTAGGCATAAAATTATTTTTATAAGTCTGCTATTTTTGAACTAGTGTTACTGTGCTTTCCACCATCCTGATTGCTGTAACTACTGTCATGAAAGTGAAGTAATGATGACAAGCTGACACTGTGATGTGGTTGTTTGTTAGTGCCGCAGAACTTCTGCAGAAATTACAAACCACCACCACAGAAGTTCTGCAGCAAATGGTAGTCTTGCCGCAGAACTTGGTCCCACTGTGCCGCAGAAAAGTAGGGGCCCTGCATATGAACTTACCCCCACCCCCGGCTCGAACCAATCAGCTTGCTCCAGGGACCCCCTGAAAAGTAAGGTGCAGTTACACAATATTCACTGTGCAGTAATTCACCATTAACACACAAACTAGCCAGTGTACCTTTGCAAAACAAGCAATCTGATTTATTTAAGGGGAGATAACAAGGACCAAGGGGAATCAGGTTGATTAGCTTACCACTACAGTATATGAGTATCTACCTAGGGCTCTGTGCACAGGCCTAACCTATAAGTTACTGTCTATGGGTACCCAAGCCCTAAAGGCTAGTTCCTCGGTGCAGCTGGTTGGGGCCCTGACACAAATGAGCATTTAATTCCTATCAAGATTAAATGGAGCCAGCAGGTCCAGATAGTGTCACCAGTACAGAACCCAAACCCTCCTGCCCTCACTAGGACCATTGGCCAGGGAGCTACCCTGATTCAGTACTCACGACTCCAGCAGACAGAGAGCTCTTTCACCTCTCTCAAGATCGAGCCTGTACTTCAAGCACTTCTCCACACATTTATTTGCAAGGCAGAGGGGTACCATACCAGGCAGCTGCTGTCCTTTTTGATCACCTGCCTGCCATACACTGGGCCCAACCGATGCAGCTTCACTATTCCTGACAGACCGAGCGCGATTCAAGCAGATTCTCTAGTCTTCTACAGGGTGAGCCTGGTAGGTAGCCACGCTCCTGCATGGCCTCCTCTGACCACTTCCCAGTGGATTTAGTCCGAAAATTACTGGCGTTTAAAAATGCCCGATGCTGGCCATACACGCGCTTCCCGCGCGACCGCTCAAACGGCACCGGTGCCCTGAGCTCCTTACTTGCTCACAGCCACAACGTCTCTGCCCCTTGGACAGTATGGGGAAAGAATCTCTGTTCGGGCGTCACCTGATCCCATTGGTGGGCTGCTGGAACCAGCCACTAAGTTCGCCCCTCATTGGTGCAAAAAAGGCGCCATGGTCCAGAACTTCACTTCCCAGAACCTCTAGCTGTATCCCCATTGGTCAGCAGGCTCCATTGTGGGTCCTGATCCTGGTTGGTCACCAGATACTCCATTTTAGATGACCCCTGCCCCTGCTGGACCCTTCAGACAGTCCTGGTCCAAAATGGAGGGGCCCAGCGCACAAAGTCCAGCTGCAAGAAAGGCAGGTTAAACAGCTTACATTCCCATGACCACATCTAAAGGTATGGGACAAACAGTTACACTTTCTGGAAAGTGCTCACTCTGCCCCTTCAGCGACAGCCGAAATCGGAGTAATCAGTCAGCGGCTCAAGTGGGACTCGAGCAGGAGAACACACAGCCCCCCTCATAAGTAATGAATATGTCTGCAAGCAGACAGCTCTTAAAGAAACAGTGCGGGGAGGCTCTACAAGCACTCACACAGCCATTTAAATGGCTTTAAGTGCAGAACGCCGACCACCAGGGGGACGCTTAGACAGCTCCTAGACGGCTGTTAGAAACCCCCATTTGTAGGGGGCTTACACCCTTCCTGGCCTGGAAAGAACTTGGCATCCACGTCAATTAGTTACCCTTAAATCACTTTAAGGCAAAACTGTTTAAATTAACAGTACATTAGACTTTTGATTACACACATTACACAGCTTACTTTTTACCTATACAACAGTACACATATTACAACCCCTTTCTTTTATACATCAGGTCATTACTTCCTGGCTATGACACTTGGATAAAGGGGGCCCTTCCCTATCCGCTACCTGAGGGCTAACTGGGGCAGTAGTACAATACTCAGAGGGTAATACTAACATTTGTGCATCGTTCCCCAAAACTAGCTTGGGCAATGAACTCGGAGATACATAGACCCCCTTATGGACTACATTTAGTGGCAGGTCCACAGGCTGACTCAGAGACTCATAACTTAACCTTATTACAGGCCGTACTTCTCAGCCAGTGCGTCTAGAGGTCTCAATAAAATTGGCTATGGGCCCTGGCTCCACTTCCGCCTCATTTAGATTAGTAAAGGGAACCTCTACATGAGAAGGGGACCCCGTGCCCATAGTGCTTTTGGGGACATGACCCTCTATATCAGGACCCAAACTACTTAGTTCAGTCAAAGGCACTTCTGGCACTACTGGGATGCTATCAGGGCACTCAAAGTATTCTTCTTGCTCAGGCAGATCCCGAACAGATTCCCCCACATCACTTTCCTCTTCTGAAAAGTCAGACAGTTCAGCCAGCCCAGATAATTCAGCCAGACTCATAGACCCTACTTCTTGACTCTGGGCCAATCACTTCATCCTCGGGAGTATGGGCTCAAAGACAAAGCTGGAGCTCAGACAGTCCACAAGACCCAACTTCATCCCAGAGTGGCGAGGGGTTACCTTTAAAAGTTGACTCAGTTCATAAAAGGGATAATACTTCACATCATGTTCACTGTCTTCAGCCACAGACGGGGGATCAATTTCAGCAGAGGGGAGAGAAGAACACCCCCGGGGTTTAAGTTCTGAGGAGTCCACCCCTCAGAATCGCTTTTTGGCAGAAGCTCTAGTTATAGGCCCAGAGGGAGGGGCATTAAGAGGCTCAATCTCTATCAAAATCTGTCCAATTGGCAGCAGGTGATTTTGGCATACAGTTTTTACATCTTTTGAATTGTTTTCCGGCCTTACTTTGTACACTGGCAGATCATCTAGGTTGCCCACTACAATGTGAGGGAGATGGTGCCATCGGTCAGCAATCTTGTGTTTGCCATGCAGTCCCAGATTTCTTAGCAATACCCGATCCCCCTCCTGGAGTTCCTGTGCCTTCACCTTTTTATCATACCTCTCTTTGTTGGCCAAGTTCCTTTTGGCAGCCATGGTTTGAGCCAGTTGGTAAGCATGATTTATCTGGGCCTTTAACTTTTGCACATACTGTAAATAATCATCAGCTCGAACCCTATCAGGAGAGACTCCAAAACACACATCTACCGGCAATCGAGCTTCTCTTCCAAACATCAGGTGGTAGGGGGAGAACCCAGTGGCATCACTTTTGGTGCAGTTGTAGGCATGTACCAGGGTGCTAATTTGTTGGCTCCATCTAGAGGCTTGTCTTTTGGGTGGAGGGTGCCTAGCATATCTAGCAAGGTGCAGTTGAAACGTTCAGGCTGGGGGTGGTAAGGGGTGGTTCTGGACTTTCGCACTCCTCACAAGGATAGCATCTCTCTAATCAGACAGCTCTCAAAATATCTCCCTTGATCAGAATGGATTCGCTGGGGGGCCCCATAATGAACAAAGAAATTTTCAACAAGGACTTTAGCCACCGTGGTTGCCTTCTGATCCTTGGTGGGGAAAGCCTGGGCATACTGCATCGAGTGAAATGATCAATGACCACCAATATGTTGCTGATATTTTTCAGATCAGGTTCTAAGTTCAGGAAATCAATGCAGACCAACTCCATAGGGGTGCTGGTAGTGATATTGACCATGGGGGCAGGTCTCTGAGGTAGGGCTTTTCTTTGCAGACAGCAGCCACAGGTCTTAACATACTGTTCTATGTCTGCACTCATTTTGGGCCAGTAGAATCGGGTCCGCACCAGGTCAAGAGTTCGGTCTATGCCAAGATGCCCCCATGTGGTCATGCAGGGACCTCAACACCAGTTCTCTAAAAGCGGTGGGCAGCACCAGTTGTTGTTTGTCTATTCACCCCTCTTTATCTACAGTCTCCTGATATAGCAGTTTATTGTTCAGCTTCAACTTTGTGCTTTCTTTGTATAACAGGGCAGTTCTCAAGTCAGCAGACTGCATTTGGGACACATCTCTCCCCGCCTGAAGCGCCTCTAAAACAGGTTGTGTCATGGGATCTTGAGACTGAGCCAACTGGAGGCTATCATTATTGAACTGAGGCAGCATACTAGTGTCTAATGCAGCAAAGTGGCAGTAAGCAGCAGGCACACAGTTCTCAGATGGACCCAAGCAATCCACCATGCCGTCCACAGTATCAGGAGTCACCTGTTCCTCCTTGTCGAATTTTTGGCAAAGGGCTCTAATGTCGGGTTCAGACAACCTGGTCCAATCAGCTCGGGATACAGGCCTCCATGAGAGAGCATCAGCATCTATATGGTTGAGGCCTGCTCTGTATTCAACAGCGTAGTTGTAGGTGGATAACGAAGAGAGCCACCTGTGACCAGTGGCATCTAGCTTGGCTGAGGTCTGAACATATGTCAAAGGATTATTATCAGTTTTCACCAGTATCTTAGCCCCATACAAATAGTCATGGAATTGATCAACAATAGCCCACTTTAGAGCCAGGAACTCTAGTTTGTGCACTGGATAATTCTTTTCAGAAGGAGTCAAACTGCGGCTGGCAAAAGCTACAGGTCTCGGACCATTCGAGTGCTCTTGGTACAATATGGCCCCCAATCCTTGCAGACTGGCATTAGTATGAAGAACATAGGGGTTTAGCTGGATCAGCATAGGCCAGCACTGGGGCGTGAGTAAGTTGATATATAATGTCATAGTAAGCTTCCTCATAGTCAGCAGTCCAGCAAGCACCAAACACATCGTTGGGGTGGAAATAAGTCTTTTCAGTCCCAGAATGTGCAGTCTTCTTATATTTCTTATGGGTCGGGGGGTAGCCTTGAGTGAGATTAAGCAGGGTCCGGATCACCCGAGAGTAGTCTCTAATAGACCTTCGGTAGTACCCACAGAACCCCAGGAACCGCTGTAGCTCCTTCAGATTTCTGGGTTGAGGCCAAGTGGTTAAAGCCTCTACTTTGCTGGGGTCAGTCTCTATGCTTTCAGTGGTTACTATGTGGCCCACATACTTCACGGAGGTTTGAAAGAATTGGCATTTGTCTATAGATAACTTAAGACTGAAATCCTCCAGCCGGTCCAGGACCTTGAACAATCGACTTTCATGTTCTTCCAACGAGCTGCCAAACACTATGACATCATCTAAATAAACCAAACACTCGAGCAAGTTCATGTCCCCCACAGCACGTTCCATCAGGCGCTGAAAGGTAGCTGGGGCACCGGAAATCCCTTGAGGCATCCGGATAAACTCATAGAAACCTAGGGGGCAAATTAACGTAGTCTTCTCGCGATCCTCTGGAGCCATTGGGATCTGATAGTACCCACTGCAGAGATCTAGCACAGAGAACCACTTACTGCCGTTTAGACAGTCCAGGGCATCCTGTATGCGTGGCATGGTATACTGGTCAGAAATGGTTCACCGGTTCAGGGTACGGTAGTCCACACACATCCAAGTGGCCCCATTCTTTTTCCTCACTACTACAATGGGGGAAGCATAAGGGCTCCTGGATTCTTGTATCACACCAGCAAGCATCTCTTGCAGATGCCGTCTCACATCGTCTGTGTCAGCAGGGGCCAGGCGCAGAGACCTCTCGCGAAAAGGCCTTTCATGATGCAGTCGAATGTGGTGTTCGACCCCCTGCACACATCCCACATCCCATTCTTTGAGGGAAAATACCTGGTCTCTTTGGGCAAGCTTTTCACTGATCCTTACTTTCCATTCAGTAGGCAACGGGGAGTCACCGAAATCAAACAAGTCGGGCGTGACTCTGTCATCCTTCCCCAAACCATTGCTATTGGGGAGCACTGTAGTGTCCGCACAATGCACACTAGCCAGGGTGCAGCCTCTATTTACTCGAATCTCTTTGTCAGACACATTATGAACTTGAACCATCACTCTCCTTGCATAAGCATGGGCTATAGCAGGCAAGATACTGGGTTTAATCAGCAGTCCCCCAGGCAACTTTCCTTCCCCAGGCACATCCAGCATCAATAGTTTATTTTTGACATCCTTTTTAAGCCGGACCTCCCCTTGCAAAACATACTGGGCATTTGGGGCTAATAGCAACGGCTCCGGATCCTTCCTCCAGACAACACCCACCGGGCCTTCAGGCTCCTCCCGACTAGCCTTTCTCTGAGTCTCATAGGCCTTCTGGATCAAAGCGGGTATCCTAAGAGCTTGCCCAGTCCTGGACACTTGCTTTTCAGAACACAGTTGTGCTAGTCGACCAAACATGTGGGCATTGGTCTCAATCAACAAGGGTACCCCATCATACAGTCCAGTGGTGGGACAGACTAAGGCCAAGGTTTCCACCTGTTCATCCATCCCAGCCACAGAAGTAGGAAACGACAACCAGATCCGGATGTACCCCAAATATGGATAAGCCTTGTCACTCAGCCCCAATACATGTAGACCATCCAAGGGTTGTAGTGGCACCTCAGGCAGATGTGTCTGATACCAATCCTGGAACATAATGGTCACCTGAGAGCCACTATCCAATACAGCACGAGAGTGGGAATCCCATTTACTCGCACCGGGGCCTCCATCGAGGGCCCTACTACATCAGACCATTTGGGGGGCACAGCGTTGACAGCTGCTTGGGCATTGGCCCAGGTCACAAAGCCCTTCCTATGGGGTCAGACGTAGGCCCTGCGATGCCAGGTGATCAGCCTGCTGTTGACCTTCCTTAAATTCTCCGGCAACTGGCATTCTGTCTGAAAGTGTCCATCCTCCCCACAATGGTAACAGAATTGGGGTCCCGGGGGTCTCCATTAGGAGGGGAATACTTTATCTGCTGGGGGCCATCCGGAGGGCGAGGGGACTCCCCTGGGCTAGGGGCGTTTGGTTCTAGATAACTCTGGTTCCCCAAACCTAACAGGGTGGGTAGTGGTTTGCTTCAAGTCCCTCACCAGTTCTCGTAAATTTCTGATCTCGGCCCTCAACTCACTTTCTACTTAGGGATCAGAGGAAATGGCACGCACCCCCACCCCTCCTTGTAACTCTGGGGATACATCAGGCCCCAAAGGTGGATCTCATCGGGTTCGCTAGACTCAGGGGTTTGGCATAGATTCACAGCCTCCACATAGGGTTCCCACCCCTCATCATCAGTCTCTACTTCTCTAATCTCCCTCATCAATTGACAGTATTCAGGCAGGGCAGCTCGCCGATCATGCAACTTAAGTTTTAACAGTATCACACTGGAAAATCTAGCAGATTTTAAAACATGTTCCAACCTGACCTGGTTCAAGGCTGGGGCAGTGATCCCCCCTTTTCGATAGGCCTTCTGTAAAGCCCTTTCCACCCTAGTAACAAAGGCAGAAAGCCTTTCATTCCTCCACTGCTTAGCAGACTTAAATTTCCATAATAAGTCTTCCCCAGTTTCTATGCTTCCAAACACTCCCTCTAAAGCAGAAAGATACTCTGCTGCGGTAGCTTCCAGGCTAGTAGCCCACAAAAACTGAATGGCTTCTAAAGCTGGACCCCGCAGGCTCTCCATCAGTCTCTTTCGTTTCTCCCCCTCAGAGCATTGCCACTCCTGGACTAAGGGGGTGGCATAGTCCATCCATGCCTCCAAATCATCCTCCCCTGAAGGCATGGGCACTGTACCAGAAAAACGTTTTAGCCTATGGTGCGGCTCTAGCTGTATAGAAGGAACCACTAGGGGTGGTGGGGCCAGAATAGAACTCTTGGGGGGCCCAGGAGAGGTACAGGGGGAAGTCTGGGGGGGGTGGGATCACTGGAAAGATCCAAAGCCTGCAGTAACTCTTGGGTAGTCTTCCCTCCACGACAAACAATTTAAGCAGTTTATCTTTGAAGCTATTAGTCTGGGGAGACCCCCCAAGGGTAACTGACCCACTCCAGATGTGAATGACCCTCCACCCCGTTGGGCACCTTCTGGGTAAATCACTGGGGGTACCCTCTCGGGGGTCAATGGCTACACTACATAACAGTAGCACCTGCAAAGTCTGATCGAGTAGTTCAGCCATACGCCCTCTCACCTCTACCTTACCCAAACACTTAACCTGCTCCACTACGGAAATAAGGTCAGCATTCGTTGTCCCTAAAGGTACATCTAGCAGTAACACAATTCTCTGAGAGTCCAACTCCTCAGCTTCACCCCAACCCATAAGTTTATGTACCATTGTCTTAATGGGGTCCAACTTGATTTTAGCCATCATATCCCCCTCCAGCTTTTCCTTCAATTTATCCATAGTTAGGTACTTTGTCCACTCGGCCACTAGGGGACGCTAATCCCAGTGGTGCCTCCACAATGTAACCCCCAGGGGGCGCTATCCTAAGGGTTACTACCCCTGTCTGCCTTAACTGTAATAGGGTGAGGGGCCTAGATCCGTTGGCGGGTGCCTCCACCCAGAGGTCAGGGTTAGAACGGTCGAGGATGACTTGGTCACAGCCCTCTGGGTTGTTGCAACCCCCTTTCTTCCCACTAGTGGCCCACACAATTCAATTACAGTGTCCTTACCATATAGACTTACCCCTGGCTCAAACCAATCAGCTTGCTCCAGGGAACCCCCTGAAAAGTAAATACAGGTTACTCACCTGTAACAGGAGTTCTAGGAATGGTATATGTTGTTCATCCACACTTATTGGCAGGTATTCTTGCCGCTTTAAATCTTGCCGGAAGGTCTTCAAGCTGGCTCCTCCCACCCACCTGGGTGGTATAACTCTCGGCTCCGCCCCATGACGCCAGATCTGGCCCGCTGGAAGCTCAGGTTGTGCGTCGAAGCCGGGGAGGTCGGGTGGGTCGTGTGGATGAACAACATACCATTCCTGGAACTCCTGTTACAGGTGGTAACCTGTATTCTAGGGACATGGATATGTTGTTCATCCACTATTGGCAGACTCCTAGCAGTTCTCCAGGAGGAGGGAGGCAAGACGCACACCCCAATACTTACTTGGGAAAGAGAGACTGGAGAACCGAGGCCCCAAAACCAGCATCCGGCGTGACTCAAGGTCGATGTGGTAATGGGTAATGAAGGTGTTTGCTGACTTCCAGGTAGCAGCCCTGCAGATATCCTGGATAAGGCGTCCCTGGAAGCAGCCACCGATGCAGCAGTATGGCGGGTAGAATGAGCTCTTATCCCTCTGGGAGCTCCATGCCCGTCAACTTATAGCAGAGATCTATGCAGGAGGTGACCCACCTGCTTATCGTCCGCTTGGCTGCAGGTCTGCCAGATGCGGCTTCAGCGTGGGTGACAAACAGCTGGCGAACCTCTCCCAATTTCAGCCGTCGCTCTTTGTAATGGCGCCTTCTAGGGTCCAAAGTATGGAGCCTATATTCGGCCTCGAGGTGTGATTGAGGTAGAACACCGGCAGAGTCAACACCTGGTTAAGGTGAAACTCCGACACCACCTTCGGAAGGAATTTCGGGTGGGGGCGCAGGACAACCTTGTCCCTGTGGAAGACCAGGTAAGGAGACTCAGTGGAAAGCGCCTGGAGCTCTCCCATCCTTCTGGCTGACGTGATAGCCACCAAGAAGGCGGTCTTCCACGACAGGTGAGAGAGAGCACACCTGTGCATAGTTCGAATGGCTTGCCCATGAGCTTTGCCAGTACCAGCAGTAGATCCCACGGAGGTGGAGGTTCCCGCACCGGAGGGGAAATGTGATCAAGGCCTTTGAAAAAGCGCCAGACCACCTTCTCCTGCGCCACCGACTGCTTTCCGGCCCGCACCCGGTAAGCAGAGATGGCTGCCAGGTGCACCCTTAGGGTCGTCGACCTAAGCCCTTGATTAGAAAGGGACCATAAATAGTCCAAGATGCTTGCCAAGGAACAGGAGGAAGGGTCCAAGCCCTTGCCCTGACACCAAATGGAAAACCTTTTCCATTTGAAGGCATAGCATTTTCTGGTCGACTCCTTACGGGACGCCTCAACTACATTGAGGACCTCATCGGAAAGACCCAAGGCCTGGAACTCTAGCCGCTCAGGAACCAGGCCGTCAGGTGCAGGGATTGAAGGTCCGGATGGAACACCTTCCCTGATTGACTGAGAGCAGGTCGGGCGAGCTGGAAGCTGCCAGGAGTCCTGGAGCTGAGACTGAGGATCTGGGTACCAGAACTGGCGAGGCCAGTCTGGGGCTATCAGAATCACCCTGCGCCTTGTCCCTCCTCGCCTTGAGAAGCACCTTGTGGATCAAGGGAAATGGGGGAAAGGTGTAGAAGAGGCCCGGGGTCCACTGCCTCGAGAAGGCATCCCCCTGCAGCGAGCCCTGCTGAGGGGGGCGGGCATGGAACAGCCTCAGCTTCGCGTTCTCCCTGGAGGCAAACAGGTCCACCTGAGGTGAGCCCCAATGGGAGAACAGATGCTGTACTACCTCCGGCAGGAGAGACCACTCGTGGGATGCAGCCCCTATCCGGCTTAGGGCATCGGCCAGGGTGTTGGAGGCTCCTGCCACATGAATGGCTAGGAGATCCACCTCCAGGCTGCTGCAGTGACCAAATCGGAGCTTCCTTGCATAGAAGCATGGAGCGCGTCCCGCCCTGGCGGTTTAGATAGTACATGGTCGTGGTGTTGTCCGTCTGGACTCGGACCACTTGACCCCAGAGGAACAGAGCAAAGGCGGTGAGAGCTAGGCGGACCGCTCGGAGCTCCAGCAGGTTGATGTGGCATCGGGACTCCCGTGGGGACCAGAGGCCGTGAGCCCAGTGTTCCCCCAGATGGGCACCCCAACCCATCAGAGAGGCATCGGTCGATAGAGAGACCGTCGGCTCGGGGCGGACGAACAGGATGCCCTCCTGCAAATGACCTGGAATGATCCACCACTGGAGAGCGTTCCACATCCCCTGTGTCACCGACACAAGCTGGTCCAAAGGATCGCAGCGTTGTGACCACTGACTGGCCAGTCCCCATTGAAGGGGACGCATGTTCCAGCGGGCCCAACGGACCACGCTGGTGCAGGCCGCCATGAGACCCAGGAGGCGCAGGAAGTCCCGGGCAGGGCGCAATTGCCCAACCAGAAATGATTGGGCAAGGAGGAAAGAACCTCGGCCCTGTCCGCGCGGAGCAGCTCTGGCTCGAGAGAGTCGAGCTGCGCCCGATGAACAGAATCACCTGCTCGGCTCGAGTTCCAACTTGGCCTCGGATAAGGAGGCCCAGTTGAGAGCAGACCTGGAGGGCCAGATCTCTGGACCACTCCACCTCCTGCCTGGAGGGAGCTGCTATCAGCCAGTCGTCCAGGTAAGGGTACACCCGGACCCCTCGGCACCGCAGGAATGCTGTCACCACTGCCATGCATTTGGTGAAGACCCTGGGAGCTGGAGACAAGCCGAAGGGCATGGCTCGGAACTCGAAAAGGGATCCTTCCGCTCAGAAGCAAAGGAATCTCTGGTGAGACGGACGGATAGGGATGTGAAAAAACGCGTTCTGCAAGTCCAGAGAGCAGAACCACACGCCGCGTTCCAAGGATGGTATTATCTGAGCCAGAGTGACCATCCTGAAGGTTCGAGACCTTAGGAACTTGTTTAGGTCGTGTAGGTCGAGAATGGGCCCAGCCCCCCGTCCGTTCGGAACCAAGAAGTACCTGGACACAAACCCTGGGTCTGAGGGGGGGTTCGCTACCACCCTGATCACCTCCTTTCGGAGGAGGAGAGCGATGTCGGCTCGACGAGCCAACAGTGAGGCTACGGACCCCGAGGCCCCCCGAGTGCGACGGCTCTGAAGGGTGGGGCCTGCTCGAATTCCAGAGGCAGGCCTTTTCCCACCACCTCCATTACCCACCTGTCTGTGGTAACAGCGGACCAGGCGGAAAGGAAGTGTCGGAGCCGTCCCCACATGGGGGGAACCAGGGGTAAGGTGACGGGGATGGGGGCGACACCCCTCAGCCCGTCACTGGGCAGGCTTGGAGGAGGGACCAGCCGAGGGACCTCCTGGGCCTTTTCCTCCCTGCCTCCTGTTAGAGGAAGCCGGCGGCTTGGGTTTGGGATGCCAAGGCCGAGCCTGCTGGCCCCTGGACGTTGCTGGGCGGGCGCGCCCGGGCGCAGAAGGACGAAAGGGCTTAGGCTGTGGTTTGCGGCTTTGTCCTTCTGGCGGAAGAGCCGAGTCCAAGGTAGCATGGACTTCTCGATCCTCTGCAGGTGACCTTCCACCCCAGGGCCGAAGGGTCAGTCCCAAAGGAACATCCACCAACTTGTGCTGGGTATCCGAGTAAAGGTGGATATCCTCAGCCAACCCGCCCGGCCGCATAGCCACTGTGGCGCCACCGACCTGGCACATGAGTCCCAATATCTAAAGCAGTCTGGATCTGCTGTTTGGCTACCCTGCCCTGGTCCCGCACCTGCTTGACCGTAGTCTGCAGATCCAGCGGGGAGATGAGGATGACCTCATCCAGGGAGCCCAACAGGGCATGAGAAAAATGTGCCATGAGGACGGCCGAACTGGCCTGACGAAGGCTGAGAGAGGACGCAGCATAGACTTTTCGCCCGACATAATCCAATTTCTTGGATTCCTTGTCGGGAGGTTTGTCCACATCCCTGGCGTTGCCGGCGTGCCGGAAAACGCTATCGGTAACCAACCCCTCAGCAGAGGGGTGCTCCGAAAAAATGGACAGGGAACCGGTAGGGACCGCATACTTCCTGGCCATCCTGGCCGAAGGCGCAGGACAGGAAGCAGGGCACTGCCAAAGCTCCAAGGCCGGACCCACTATGGCCTCGGCCACCGGAAAGGCCTCCGTTGGAGAATCCCCTCGGTCCAGAATCTCCATGAGGGGATACCTGGCCCGTTTGGAAACGGGTTCGAGCTTCATCCCGGTGGACTCCGAGATGAGCCGAAGCAGTCCTAGGAAGGACGACGGGCTATCGTCCATTGACTGTCCTCCTGAGGACTCCAAGTCTAGTCGCTTGGAGAAAAAGGAGGAATTATCCTCGGACTCGGACGAGTCCTCGAAGAGCTGTCTCTGGCCTGAGCCACCCTCTACCTGCCGAGGTCGGTCGGGAGTGAGGGTAACCGACAGCCGATGGGGTAGACCCTTAGCCGACCGAGAATCCCTGGTCGGAGCCCCAAATAGTGGCTGTGGAGGCGGAGGTTCCACGAATCGGTGGAGCAGCTGGTTTGGCCGAACAACCGGCCTGGGTACAGGCTCCTCGGGTAAGTCGGGGGTTGTGTGGCGCCGCTCGGTGACAACCATAGCCGGGGGAAGGCGACTGCGTCGGCTTATTCCCAGTCAGGAGGAGCTGTTGCCACATGAGGTCCTCGTACCATCAGCGTAACTTGCACGAAGCCTCCCAAGTCCGAGGAGGAGGAGGACAGGGCAGCCCGGCGCGCTGCCGTGAGCGCGAGCCGCCTATGGCGGCGGATCGGCTGGACCTGAAAGAGGTCCGAGACCGAGACCGAGAGCCTCGGCTTTTCCGAGGTCGGTGCGGGGAAGTGTCGGCAGGAACCGGCACTCCCTTCGGCTCGGAGGGTTCATCCGAGGGCTCCGGAACTGGAGGCACAGGCAAGCCCAGGATCCTCAACTCCCCGAGCAGGCGAGGGGGGTCTCGGCTTCTACAGCAGCCGTCCAGCGGATCGAGAAAAATCTCGCTTCCGTGACAGGAGTCTCAGTCAACTGACCTGATGGGGACACCGTGAGGCCAGTGGCGAAGCCGAGCGGTCGATCAAGTCGACGGTCGATGACTCGGGAGAGGGACCTTTCCCGCTCCAAAGGCGTCGACGGAGGGATTACCTTTGTCCCTTTTTGGACCGAGAAAAGGTCCAGCAGGCGTTAGCCCTTCTCCCTAGTGGAAAGGGACAGACAAAAGCTCCTTAAAGGAAGCTGTGTAGGAAGAACCCAGAGAGGCGGGATAAATGCGCGGCCCGAGGAAGATCTGACCCACGCCGCCTCCTCTTGAGGCGATCATCTGCTCGAGCTGATCCGCCGAACCCACCGCCACGGACACCGCCGACCGGCCTCCTTAGACTTCACCGAGGGAACGCTCGGACGGCCCAGTTGTAATCGGGCAGCACGGTCTTGAGGATGTAGGCGAAGAAGAGCACAGGTCGAGTCCTGGGTGCGTGCTCAAGGCCTAAACAGTAGACACACGAGTGTGGATCTGTCAGAGACATCTTCTGACCGCAGGGCATCTCTGAAAACCGAGTCGATTGTCCATCGCAGCCGTGAGGATCGAAGACTGAAGTCTTTAGCAAAACTTTCAAATTCGCAAAGCGGAAGAAATAGGAACCAGTCTCAAGCGCAGGGCGTTAAGGAGGAACCTGAGCTCCAAGCGGTAAGGAAGATCTGGCGTCATGGGGCGGAGCCGTGAGTTATACCACCCGGGTGGGTGGGATGAGCCAGCTTGAAGACCTTCCGGCAAGATTTAAAGCGGCAAGGATACCTGCCAATAAGTGTGGATGAACAACATATCCATGTCCCTAGAAGGTGCAGTTACACAATATTCACTGTGCAGTAATTCACCATTAACACACAAACTAGCCAGTGTACCTTTGCAAAACAAGCAATCTGATTTATTTAAGGGGAGATAACAAGGACCGGGGGGAATCAGGTTGATTAGCTTACCACTACAATATATGAGTATCTACCTAGGGCTCTGTGCACAGGCCTAACCTATAAGTTACTGTCTATGGGTACCCAAGCCCTAAAGGCTAGTTCCTCAATGCAGCTGGTTGGGGCCCTGACACAAACAAGCATTTAATTCCTACAAAGATTAAATGGAGCCAGCAGGCTCAGATAGTGTCACCAGTACAGAACACAAACTGTCCTGCCCTCACTAGGACCATTGGCTAGGGAGCTACTCTGATTCAGTACTCATGACTCCAGCAGACAGAGTGCTCTTTCACCTCTCTCAGGATCGAGCCTGTACTTCAAGCACTTCTCCACACATTTATATGCAAGGCAGAGAGGTACCATACCAGGCAGCTGCTGTCCTTTTCGATCACCTGCCTGCCATACACTGGGCCCAACCAACACAGCTTCACTATTCCTGACAGACCGAGCGCGATTCAAGCAGATTCTCCAGTCTTCTACAGGGTTAGCCTGGTAGGTAGCCGCACTCCTGCATTGCCTCCTCCGACCGCTTCCCAGCGGTTTTAGTCCGAAAATTACTGGTGTTTCAAAACGCCCGATGCTGGCCTTACACGCGCTTCCCGCGCGACCGCTCAAATGGCACCGGAGCCCCGAGCTCCTTACTTGCTCACAGCCACAACGTCTCTGCCCCTTGGACAGTATGGGGCAAGATACTCTGTTCGGGCACCAATCCATCCCATTGGTGGGCTGCTGGAACCAGCCACTAAGTTCGCCCCTCATTGGTGCGAAAAAGGCACCATGGTCTAGAACTTCACTTCCCAGAACCTCTAGCTGTATCCCCATTGGTCAGCAGGCTCCATTGAGAGTCCTGATCCTGGTTGGTCACCAGTTACTCCATTTTAGATAACCCTGCCCCTGCTGGACCCTTCAGACAGTCCTGGTCCAAAATGGAGGGGCACAGCACATAAAGTCCAGCTGCAAGAAAGGCAGGTTAAACAGCTTACATTCCCACGACCACATCTAAAGATATGGTACAAACAGTTACACTTTCTGGAAAGTGCTCACTGTGCCCCTTCAGCGATGGCCGGAACTGGAGCAATCAGTCAGCGGCTCGAGTGGGACTCGAGCCAGAGAACACACAACCCCCCTCATAAGCAGTGAATATGTCTGCAAGCAGACAGCTCTTAAAGAAACAGTACGGGGAGGCTCTACAAGCACTCACAGAGCCATTTAAATGGCTTTAAGTGCTGAACGCCGACCACCAGGGGGACGCTCAGACAGCTCCTAGATGGCTGTTAGAAACCCCCATTTGTAGGGGGGGTTACATTTGTTATTCTTTTGGTAACCCGGTAAGGCCTACTACGCACAAGTGACTTTTTTCAGGGGGGACCCAGGAGCACTGGGGTAGTTAAGTGACTTACTCAGAATCACCCAGTATGCAAGTGGAGTTTGTGGGAATCAAACCCATGTCTGCCAGATGTACCAAGCTCATTCCCAGCTTATTATTCTAACCTCTAGGCTATACTGCCAACATTGTGTCCTGATTATGACATCATGACTGACCAAGAAGAGCCCTTCACCGCATTCTGCCAGATTGATTCCCAGTGATGTCACAATAACTGAGGCCACAGATGAGGTATGAAGAGGAATAAGACTAGATATGTCAGTCTCCAGCTAAAGTCCTGCTTTTCACATCACACTACTGTCAGACAAAAAAAAACACTAATAAGCTAAATGAAAAAAATTAATGCTTTAGAAATAAAGAACAACTGGCTGAATTTAAAAACTGATCATATTTTCCGTTACTGGTGTTATTCTTTTTTTTTGTGCCTCCCGACTCCTGGTCGGACTGTCCTTCGGGCAGCCTAGGCCCCGCTGGCACCCTTCCCCTGGGACCAGCCACCACCACCCCACATCACAGCCCCCCCAGGTAACCCAGCATAACCCTTTGCCGGGCAGATCCCCCTTCTCTGAGAGAGAGGCGCTGGTGGGGGTCGGCCAGCACACTCATTTTCCTTGTCCCGGGTGCTGCTGAGGTGGTCCTTGGGCTGTCCCTCAAGGCTTCTGTGGCAGCGGGAACTGGCACCATCATCTGGTGGCCATGGAGTGCTTCTTCTCCGTTTGCTCCCCATGGGTGTGGCGTGCCACTAATGTCAAGGCATACGCCAACGTTCGCCATGCCCCGTTAGTCAGTGTGACCCAATGCGTTGCTGTGCCCCTGGCCTCCGCCAGGAGTCAGCATGCACTGGATCATCCCCACCCTCCCCCAAGAGAAGGCAAGTAGTCACTTAATACTCAAGCCTTCTTTCCCCGGCCAGCCCCCCCAGCATCCCAAGTCCATTGCCGAACCTGGGCCACCGGCGTCGCAAGTGGAAATCCAACCGCTGCGCCAATGGGCCGACGATGTTACTATCTCTTTTAATGGAAACATAGAAGTTGTCAGCAGATAAGGCCCACTTGGCCCACTCAGTCTGCCCTAAATTCCCCACCGATAGTGCCACCTGAGACCCTATTTGGACTCTGGATTACACCTCCCCCGCTTCTAAGATTCCCTTGTATCTATCCCATGCATTCATAAATCCTGTGTCCATTCTAGCCCCCACCACTTCCACTTGGAGGCTGTTCCAAGCTTCTACCACCCTCTCTGTGAAGAAGTACTTCCTCACGTTTCCTCTGAGGCCCTCCCCAGCTTCATATTGTGACCCCTTGTCCTTGAGCATCTTTTTCTTTGGAAAATGCTCCCTTCCTATACCTTGTTTATTCCTGTGTGGTATTTGAATGTCTCTATTTTATCCCCCCCACCACCGTTCCCTCCTGTCTTCTAAGGAATACATATTCAAATCCTTAATGTTGGGGCTTGGTAGAAAGTAGAATGCAGCCAGAATAGCAAAGCACCCACTCCCCCACTCTCCCCCCCCCCATGCTCTGCTGGAATGCTTCAGGTTTAATTACTTTGGGGGAGCATTCTGTCAGGGGCAGTAACTATGGCAGCACTGTGGCAGTAGCATCAAGAAGAGATGTTCAGTTCAGGTGACATTGTTCTGGACTTGGGGTGCATTACAGATCTGGGTATGTTCCAGTTTTCAACTGAAATGCACCCCAGGTCTAGAATGGCTCCTCCCAAAATGAATGCCCCTACTTCACGCCCCTGCCAAAATGCCCCACATAGCAACTTCCCCTGCCAGAATGCCCCTTAATGCCCCCATAGTGAGTGCCAGAAGGGCATTCTGGCAGGGGAATTTGGGGTATTCTAGTTCCAGCAGATGTGTTCTGGTTTTCCCTCCATACTTCTTAAAGTCTATTAAGTAGAAAAAAATTCAATTCTTAGATTCTAATTATACTAACTTGAAGACAAACAATGTTTTTAACTTGGTCATGCTCTAGAATGTGAAAACAAGGGATCTGACATACCTAAATATGTGATGTCTGTTGTTTAGTGTTACATAAGAAACTGACACTAAATCATCCAGAAAAGCACTAGTTTTAAAGCAGTCTCAAAGGTACAATTTTGATGTCTCCCCCCAAGTAGTAAATAGTAAATACCATATGCTTACCAGCAAGAATCTGCTCTGCCGTAGGGGGATCAAGACTGTTACAACTCTGGCTTTGGCTAACATTTTTGCCCATTTCTCTCCCTACGAAAATGTGCTCAAAAATCAGTTTGATGCACAGAAAACTATCAGGATCACTTTCAGTATAAAAAATCCTAGACGTGAAGCCAAAAAGAACAAACAATTGCTTCTTCAAAAGGTTTGTTAAGGCTTAGCTCATGTCCCGGCAACTATATTTTCAAGGCACTTCTGTCCACCACAGTTATGAAAGAAAGTAACTAACAAAAGCCTAGCCCCGTTGACATAGAGACAGGACAGAATGATGGTGGGGAGTGTTAACCCTTAATTGACTGCTTAGTTCCTTTCATGTATCCTATGAAATGTACTAATTCCACATTGATACTGAGCTTTTATGCACATTAATGTGACTAAAGGTGGGAGGGAGTGTTAACCCTTACCTGACTGCTTAGTTCCTTTGATGAAGCTTGTAAAATGCAATAATTCTACATTTACACTGAACTTTCATGCACATGAATAATTTGACTAAAGGTGGCAGGGGTGTTAACTCTGTCGACTGCTTAGTTCCTTTGTTGTATTTTTTATTTATTTATTAACTGATTTTACTTATTGGATTTTTTTGGTAACCCGCTGGGCACTCTGAGACCTAGGTCCTTTTTTCAGGTGTGACTCGGAATTTAGTACAGATAGCAACAAATACACAGAGAATACTGGATGGGCAACTATGCATAATTAGTGTGTTCTGCCACGGGGGGGCTGATTCCCTCTGACCTCGAGAACGAAGCTCAAGAGGTCCATGAGAATCAAAACCCCAAGGTGGCAGAACACACTGACTATGCATAAAGTTGCTCATCCTGTATTTTTTATAGCGCATGGTATTATGTGAAATGTGTGCATTGTTTTTTTCTCTGTCAAAGTGAGTCTGACTTGTGCAGTCTCAAGAGGTTCTAGAATGCTGTTCTACCACAGAAGGGTACAGTCACATTCCATGACCTTTGAACTGTGGTACAACAGCATTTTGAAAAGGCTGGATTTCTATATAGAGCAATTCTCTACTATACACTATGGGTGGGATATTCAAAGCGGTTGCGCAAGGCACAAGTGGGATTCGCCAGCACAACAGCAGACATGCACCGAAGAGTGATATTCAGCGGCTGACAATGTGCAGCACATACCGCAGTGCGCCAATGTGCAACCCAAATGAATGCATGTGCAAGTGCAGGGGGCGTATCCATGAATAAGTTGCACAGTGTGATATACAACAGCAAGCCGATGGTGCAAGCGTGGAGCAACAGGGACATGCATGGAGCAAAGTTGAGCCCATAAAAGGATGGAGCAAGCAGGGGATGGAGGCTTGCACCCATGGGAGTAGGGGCCAGAGACAGAGAGTGAGAGACAGAGACAGAGGGAGACAGAGAGAGAGAGAGGTCCAGTGGCCAGGCAGGACAGCAGCAGGGGTGCAGAACAGGCACAGAGGCAGGACGTGCAACGAGCAGTGGGACAGTGAGTGCAACCCTGACTGTGCCTGTCAGCATGAGATGACCAGAGTGTGTGTGTGGGTACCCAACACAAGAGTGCGCCCAGTGCAGGGGCCCAGGCAGCAGCACACAGCCGGGGTAGCCCAGGACATGAGCCATGGGGGGGGCAGGCCATGGCCAGTGCAATATTCCAGATGGAGGTGGTAATGAGGGGTGTGAGGAGGCGGGAGGCTGAGCGGTGCGGCCATGGAAGGGCCCGGTGGTGGTATGCCTGGAACAGGTGGTACCATGCCCGCACCACATTCAAACAGTACAGTGACACCGAGATCGTGGGCCGGTACCGCATGAACTGGGTGACTCTGAGGCAGCTCTGTGAGCTGTGCAGTGATGAGATGCAGGCACCCATGAGATGGAGCCACGCCCTGTCGGTGGAGACAAAGTTCACAGCCGTAATGTGCCTACTCGCCACAGGCACCTTCCAGAGACCAACAGGGGACACCACAGGCATAACCCAGTTAGCTGCGTCACGGCTCTTCACACAATACCTCAACGCACTGCTGCCATATGCTGCAGAATACATCCACTTCCCCAGCACATAGGCAGAGCGTACAGCTAACATGCAGGAGTTCCACAGGGTTGCACGTATTCCTGGCATGCTAGGGGCCATTGACTGCACCCACGTAGGCATCCGCACACCACCGGGGCCGGAGGGGGTGGCTACATCAACAGGAAAGGCTACCCCAGCGTCAACTATGAGGTGGTGTGTGTGATGCCAAGGGGCCCATAATTAATGTCTGTGCCACACACCCTGGAGGAGCACACGATGCCTTCATCTGGCACCAGTCTGCACTGTGCCACAGGTTTGAGAGTGGGGACATCCCCACCGGCCACCTAGTAGGTGAGTATACAGCTGTAATGGGCAGCCCTGCACAGCAGGGCTGGGTCTGGGAGGAGATGCAATGCTGGGGTCACAGAGGACTGACTGTATAGGCAGGGAGGGCAGACACACAGACCATGGTGCTAACCCATGATGTCCCCACACAGGTGATAGCGGATACCCATTCCGGCCCTGGCTGCTCACCCCGTACCAGCACCCATCAACCCCAGCGCAGGAAAGATACAACGAGGCACATGCCAGCACACGGAACATCATCGAGCATGTGTTTGGACTGCTGAAGGCACAGTTCTGTTGCCTGCACAGGTCTGGTGGTGCCTATAGTACAGTCCCTCGAAGGCCTGTGGCCTATTCCTGGCCTACTGCATGCTACACAACATGGCCACTGACCGTGGGATAGCCGTCGAAGTCAAAGAGGGGAACAGCAGTGAGGACGACACAGACACCGGGCCACACGGTGGTGGGCAGCCCCCCCCCCCCACCGGATGACGGGAACCCCAGCTGCAGAGAATGGCTCAGCAGCACCGGGACACCATTGCTAAGGAGCACTATGGTGCACATAGGTAGGTGAACGTGACCACACATAGGGACCAGGCACAGTATACAGGCATGCCAGGCTGGGCCCCACAACAGACATGGCTGGAGGGCGGTGGTGACGGAAAGGGACTGGACACTGTGGAAGCACCCCGTACAGCACTGTGAACCCCACACACCTACGCACACACAGGCACAGTCGCACGGGCACCCACACACGCACACCCCGAGGTTGCCAACGGGCGTATCAGATGCTGAACACCAGTGCACAGTGGCGGCCGGTGATGTGATGGCATCATCATGCACACGCCACTCTGGCCAGCGGCTGGGTGGGTGTGCACAGGGCGGGCATGTTGCGTGAGCCATGGACCGCATGGCCCTGGTACGCACATACACACACCATGCCACAGTGCAAACAGGGCTGCAGCAGACAGGGAGAGAGGCAGATCATGACTGTTGTGCAGTTGCATGGCTGCCTCAGACACGTGGACGGCCCCGACAAGGCCGCCCAGCAGACTCTGGCTGTGTGACGGCCACAGGGGGTGACACAGACGGTCCCCCAGGTGTGAGGCTGTGGGTATGCGACCGGTCCCTCGCAGGCGTCTGCAAGTCCCCGAACAGGCCTGCTCCAGGCATGCCCGGAATGCCTACAGTGGATCCCGGCGACGACAATGCCAGAGCTGCACGACGCTGGGACCGAAGGGTGGAGAATGCACTCCGTGGTGACTGCTGCAGAGAGCCCCGCACCAGGGTGGCTGGCAGTGCTAGGCCGGCCATGACTGCAGCGGTGAGCCAATCCAGGCCTGTGGTCGTGTCGTCCTTCATGCGTGTGGCCTCGGCCAGGAGCTGCTCAAAGTACCAGTCACACCGCCCTGTGGACTGGCGCAGCTCTGTGCGGAGTGCACGCACCCCTGCCAAGACCAGCATCTGTTGCTCCATGGATGCCCGGAGCAGACGGGTGTGCTCAGTCAGTGGGTCGGCACTCTGGGCTGGGCATTGCGCCGACCCACGGGTGTTGCGCGGCCCCGCAGAATGGCCCCCTGCGCAGGTGGGGCTGCACAGTGGGGCCCCCTTGGGCCTGTACTGGCTGCGGTGCACTGGCAGTGGCCACTGCACCCAGCCCCCCCTCAGCACCATCCTGCTGCCGCTGCTGCCCCTCCAGCCGCTGTGAGCGTGACAGCTCCAGGGCGGCTGCACCACCACCGCCACACAGTATGGGCTGTGCCGCAGGTACGTCGACCCCCACCACACCAGGCGGTGTTGCTGGAGGGTCGTCAAGTGCCACGTGGGCACCGGCTGCACTGCTGTGTCCGGTGCATGGTAGGGGTACCTCCCCCCTGGCTGGCATCGCCACTGTCCAGGACAGTGGACATGTCATCATCGGACCTGGACCCTGCCCCAATCAGTGTCTCAGCATACTGGATGCCATGGCTGGCATCCTACTGAGACAATGCCTGGGCCTCATCTGTGCCCATGCCACTGGCATCCGGTTGGACAGTGGGGGAAGGCCCAGCAGTGGTCTGGACCCCGGACTCCAGTGGAGGTGGATGGGCGCTCCTCCCGGCCCATGTCAGCCCACATGGTGGGCACCGCCACTCCTGCAGCTGCACGTGGGCGCTCAGGATCTGTAAGGGAACACATGCACGTTAGTGCCTCCACCACGCACCCCTGCCCCCTTGCACCCCTCACCCCCATCCCCATGCACCACTGTACCTACCATGCAGCGATGGGCTTCCCCCCATCTGGTATCCACCACTGGGTACACCCACCATGGTGCTGCACCACATTGCTGCCGCCACCAGCTCCTCCTGCGGTGTCAGCTGTGGCACCTCAGGCTGTCCACCGCCCATGGTGGCCCGTGCAGCATGGATGGCAGCCACCATCTCCTTTATCCACCACCGGTCTGTGCCCACCTTTTTTCTTGCACTCCTGTGTTGACCTTTGATGGCTGCCCTGCAGGTTCACGGCCCTGGCCACTCCTTCCCATGCCTCCGCCCTGGCCTGTGGGGTGCCTGTGGAGCCACTCAGTAGGGGCTCCTGGTCCAGGTATGCATCAAACAGGGCATCACATTCAGCTCTCATGAAATTGGGCCTGCGCCTCATTCTCCTCTTGCACCGACATGCTCACTTCTGTGGGTGAGGACATGTGGTTAGTGCTGGCTGCCACACACGGGGCGGCCCCCCCCCTTCCACTGTCCTGACATGACCACTGCCTGGTGTCTTACCAGTGAAGGATGCAATACTGGTCTGGTGCCTGTGCAGTTCCATGGTGCCTTTATAGCGCATCACATGCAAATGAGGGAATGAGCAACTGTAATGAGATGCAAATGCCTCAGATGCGCCATGGATATGCTGATCAGCTCATCTGCATATGCCTGCTGAATATCACGGAACTGCACATGGCACAGTGGGGATGCGCATGCACAAGCTATGGCGCAACTGTATGACATGCGCATTCTGCATGGTACAGCGCATGCGTGCACTGATGTCGCCTACATTGGTAGCGTGTCCTACGCACCGTGCACCACAGGCAGCATGGCGCTCTGACACTTTCCGGCATGTGGGGTACGTGCGCTGTCCACCCAATGGCACTAGTGCGCTATTGGCACGTGGCCCATGGGGCACACTGGACCCTATAAGCACACCTTGCGTGTGCAGACCTTTGACTCCTGTGTGTGTCCCCTGACCCCCGGGTGCCTACGGCACATGCCAGAGTCGCCCCAGCTGTATTGCGCATCGGCGAGGCATGCGCGATTGAGGATGGTGGTGCATCGTCAGGTCTGTCGCGCATCCATCACACGTGTGTCTCATATGCTCCCAAGCACCATTTTGGCTCAGCGGTGTTGTCTGCAGTCATGCCACATTGAAGCACACCAAGAGCGCTCACCTGGAGCCAGGTGGAGTTAGACAATCTGGTGGCACTGGTGGAGCCACATGTTGAGTCTCTATATGGGCAGGTGCCCCTGGACCAGCCGCGCACAGAGGTGTGGCAGGGGGCGGCCCAGGAGCTGGAGGAGGCCATGGGGTCATGCCGTAGCAGGGAGCAGGAGCAGTGCTGACATGTACGGGGACCTGTGGAGGAGGGATCCAGACTGTCTGAGGTCAGTGCAGGCATGCATCTGGATGGGTGCAGTGCCACGGCCAGGTGATTGCACATATCCGCGAACGTGCCGTGCTGCTGTTCTGTAGGGTGCCAATGGGTGCCATGCCATGCTGTTGGAGATGGGGGGCTGTGGCTGGGAACACCGCCGGCCATGGCAGCGCTCCATAGGTGTACTGTGCCATGGCACCACCACTGCACAGGGACATGGGGTATGCTGTGCTGGTGGGGGGGGCACGTGGGTTGGTGCCCGGTGCTGATGTTTGCCTCTAACTGTCTCCCTACTAGGCCCTGAAGATCGGCGCAGAGCCTGGATGGAGGGTGCCGCTGCCAGGCGGCAGCAGGACAGCAGTGGTGCACAGATGCTGGCCAGGCGAGAGGTGAAGGTGGACAGGCGCAGGTCAGACCACAGCCTGCAGGTAAGCACTTTGTCAGTGTACATTGTTGTGTGGGGTAGGGGTGGGCCACAGTCCCCTGTGCACATAGCCATTACGGCCGTGCATCCATTGCACCATGCTGCATGTGTGTGTGGCTGCAGCGGGTGGGCTGTGGGTGCATCCGGGTCCATGCCAGGCCACTGCCATCCCCACACAATGGCCACTTTTTTTTTAAGTTGTTTAACCAGGAGTAGCACACTAAGCTTAAAGCTTTTTTCCAGGAGCGACCTGGGAGCACAGGGAAGTTAAGTGACTTGCTCAGGGTCACATAGTATGCAAGTGGAAGCTGTGGGATTCAAACCCAGGTCTGGTCTGCTGGATGTCACCAGATTTGCAGCGCAGAGCCTTAAACTCCTGCGCTATACTGCCTCCCTTCTCCCCCATGCATCTGCATGGCAGCCATGGCTGTGGCGTGCGGCGCATGGCTGGTGGCGGTGTGCAGTGCTGAGCATGGCTGTGGCTGGTCGGGATGGCGGCTCGTGGGAATGCACACTGCGGATGTCTGTGTGCCACCTACAGGGTACACGTCACTGCTGTCCACTGCACATGGTGGATGGGCTACAGTAGTGTGGTCGTGCACTCATCCTTGTCCACTCCTTTGTCATAGGTATCCATCAGGTGGATGTCCACACGCAACTGCTGGAGAGGATACTGAGGGTCACCACGGCCACCCTTGTGGTGGCCCGCATCATTCAGCAGGCCCTGTTCCAGCCTCAGAGGTGAAGACGGATGAGGCACCAGTAGGCGTGGACATCTTGGGGGCCCACTGGCCTGCTTCATCCTCCCTTCCCCTGATCCCCTCCACACCTCCATTGCACCCTGCCTAGCCATGACCCTGTCCCCCCGGCCCCTCTTCCCCGGGCATACCTTCCTGATTCTGCCCTCCCTGTCCCCCGCCCTCCTTTTCCCCTGTATATACTTTGGTGTTGTTTTTGTTAATTTTAATACACCTATATTTTGGTAGCCAGCTGTGTCCACATCTGCTTTGCAGCTGGCGTATGGTGCCATGCTGCAGTGGTGTGCATGGTGGCTGTGTGGTACATCTGGGGTTGACTGCAGCTTGTGTCTGGTGGTCTGTGCCCAGTGGTCTGTGTGTGTGCCCTGGGGTGTATGTGTGTTCCCTGCTGGGCTGTGTGGCCTGTGTGTTGTGTGCTGTCAGACGGTGTGTTGTCCACTATGGTCCTGGTGGCATGTCCCATGCCGCCTTGTGGGTGTTGCCCGTGGCTGCCTGCCAGTGGCCATTGGTGTCACACCACCTCCTTGCACTGCTGTGGTGTGCGTGGTCAGGGCCTGCAGCTGTGCACCTGCCTTGCTTCCCTCCAGTCATCCCCTGCACCCTGGTGGCAGTGTGGCTTGCTCCACACTGTGCTGGGTGCCCTGTGCAATGGCCCATGGGCCTCTGTCCCTTGCCCGGCCCATGCTGTGTTCTTGCACTTCCTGCCATGCTCCAGTGCGCAGCCCAGTTTGTGTGATGGCGCCTGCTGACTTGCTCCCTGGCACAGCCCTTGTTGCACGATAGCGCATCCCTGCGATATTCAGCCGACTTGCGCTGCCTCTTGCCATTGTGCTCAGCCTTTGAATATCAGCCTTTGAGTTGGTTGCTCACTGGCACAGTGTGCATGCGCTGCACGGCTGTTGCACCTGCCTCTGGTGCATTTCTGAATATCCCACCCTATAATGACAATTTGCTAGCAAGTACAGGTTACACAAACATAAGAACAGGCTATATTACAAATTAATTTATGTTAACCATAAAACTTCACAAGTTAGAAATACTGTACAACATTACAACCATGGTCAGTAAAAATAGTTACAGCCTACAAAATGTAATAATTCTACAATTACACTGAGCTTTCATGCTCATTAATCTGACTGAAGGTGGGAGGGGGAGTGTTAACTCTGAATTTACTGCTTAGTTTCTTTCATGTGTCCTATAAAATGTGATAATTGTACATTGATACGGAGCTTTCATGGGTGTGCCGACTGTACAACGAAACCGTGATGGTGAAATCCATCACAGCGACAATCTTGACAGGTTTTGAGATTGTTGCTGTGAGGGAACCAAGGGTGAAATTTAGCGGTATACCATGTACAGGGTGACCGTGATTGAGCACTTACAAAAAGGACAACTCAACCACAGTGTCTATGTACAGGGCTACCTGGCAGGGTAGAGAGCGAATACCGGGGTGGGTGAGGCAGGGTGAACGGATGTACACATGAATACACATGTGCAGGGGGGAGGAAGGGGAGGGAAGGTATGTGGGAGGGAGTGTAGCTGGCAGCTGCCGAGTTGGACCTCTAGTGTGGGGGGTGGTCACTTGAGAGGTGCAGGGTTCGGGTCCAGCACTTTTTTTTTGCCAGTGGGAGGATTGTTATTTTCCCAAGTTTTTCACCCCTCTCTGACATGCACTCCCCTGGAGTTGAGAATCCATTGGGGGGTGCGGGGAGCACAGCCCCCTGCATTAAATAAAAACCCATAGATCTTGGGCACCCTCTCCTTCCTCGCCGTGAGTGTGCATTGCCAAAATTCCTTTTTCAGCAATGTACACTCGTCGTATCGGTGATTGCAATTCTGCGATCACCGTTATGACATGGAACAAAATTTTGCCCTTTCATCATCTTTCATCCCCCCTTCAATCTAACTCCAACTTGGACTTAGTAATCTATAAAAGGGTGTGTGTGTGTGTGTGGGGGGGGGGTGAAGCCCTCCGCATGGAGGGGGTTCCAGCCCCCGATAGAGACACACAATGTCTGACACACAAAACTTTGCCTGCCGACACTGGGGATTTCACCACATTGAACTTCGACAACACTGTTGTTGATTCAGCATGGTAAAACCACTTTCATGCACACGTTAATGTGATGGAAGGGATTTAAATAGGATGGGAAGAACTGATAGTGTGGCATTAGCCTCAATTAGGCAACTGAAACCAGTTGTAATGGGAAATAAATAATGTGATCATACTGGGAGTCAAACAAATGTCCCAGAAGACAAACCTAGTACTCCACTAACTGAGCTAGCAGGCCAACCACATATCCTGAGGTTCTTGCCATCACTTTTTCAGACTGCATATCCTGTAACTAGGACCATTTGAGATGGTAGTTAGTTACTCTTGCAATATTAGCAACTGCTAAGCATTTGAAACAAAAATTGTAATGAGAAAAAAATACTTGTGTCCTTACTGGAAATTGAACCCAGGCCCCCACAATACCATCTCACTCATAAGCTTGGTGGTTCGGAAGCAGCTCAATGCACTACCATGTTGGCAACCTCAGTACAAAAGCAAGAAGAGGCAGTGGGCTCCAGAGCAGACCCCTGCTGAGACTGTGCTGATGACAGCAGCATGTCTCAGCTGGGTAGGGTTGGTACCATGCTGCAGCACACCTGCAACCTTCCTGGGGTGGAACGGGGGAGCTGCTCTCTCGCAGTGGGGTCGACTGAGTGCAGGTGCATGCCACTGGCCTGCGTGCATGGCACGCAAGAGGAAGGGGGTTATGGGAAGAAAGATGTAGTGTGAAATGTGATGGCTACCGTGGATGAAGGCACATGTACTGTTGGGCCCTACATTCTGCTCAGCTCCCACACTGGACTGTGCTCTGCTCTGCTCTGTGGAGGGGGAGGGGGGGCTGCTCAGGTGCCATGCCACAGATGGTAAGACAAGAAAGAACCAGGAGATGAAGCCAGAAGGCCCAGGTCTAGGAGGCTGCAGGTGGTGGTAGTCGTAGTAGTATCAGTAGCAGTACAGTAGTAGTCTTTGTTTGTGGCGCGCCCTTCAATGGAGGTTCAGGGTATCATTGTGATATGACAGTAATACATAAACCATAAATACAGTTAACATAACCACTTTATAACCACAGGAGTAAATAAATAAATAACTATAGATAACTTATACAACACAATAAACAAAAGAACTGATCCTATGAGGAGAGACCTAGGGAACTGAATATGTACTCCACGGAGCAGAGACGAGGGGCGGAACATGATTGAAACATTCAAGTACATCAAAGGCATTAGCAAGGCACAGGCACAGAAACTTCTTCACTTCAAGAAGGGCTGCAGGACCAGGGGGCATGACCTCAGGCTGCAAGGAGGAAGGTTCTCTACCAACACCAGGAAGTTTTTCTTCACAGAAAAGGTGGTGGACACCTGGAACAGCCTGCTCCAAGAGGTTGTGGGGGGTCACCATTGTGGGGGGGGATTCAAGAATGCATGGGATAGACGCAAGGGAGCACTGACTACAAAGGGCAACTAGAGTGTCAAAAAATAGGTCTAAATCAAATGGGTAGACTAGATGGACCTAGTGGTCTTCTTCTGCCATCAACTTCTAGGTTTCTATGTAACAATTTAGGATGTCCTCATGTAAAAGGTTACTAATGTTTCCCAAGTGCTTGCTGAAATAGGTATGTTTTCAAGCCCCTCTTAGGTTAGTGCCTGATACAGGTGAGCCTGCCACAGGGATAAAAATGATGGAAAAAATAATCTGATGGCTAAATCTCAGAAAAAAATGTTCCCCTTTTGGGGGGAAACGTGAATGCCTTTTCTGTATCCATAGAAATAGAATAAGCACTTTCCCATGTGAATTATTTTGAAGAGTAGTAATATATTGGGGTGGATTTATAAAGGCCACTAAATATGCCCCATGCCTTGTATTATTGGTGAGACATTTTGAGCTAATATTTTCTTGCTATCTGCAGGTAATTATCATGGCACCACCCTGTTTGCAATGGTTCCGATAATTGTGAAACAAACATTTTTCCCGGAAATGTTTGAAAAGAGGTGCAGCTGAAAGAATTAAAAAAAAGTTGACCATCTGAAAGTAAGGCAAAATGATTAAAGAAAAACTGCATCCTGGCACAAAACAATTCCTAAAATGTTGGCACAGATTATTTTGTACCAGAAGTGACTGCACAAGAATTTAGCCCACAGTGTGTATGATGAAAGAAGCATTTGTCTTTCCTAACAGAGAACTTGTCTTTTATTCTTGATAATGTTCTTATGAAGGATAATGGTGTGTCTCTAGAGGAGGAGGGCAAGGTTTGCTGTTTTCAAAGGCAATGTGGCTATTTGTGCCACAATTATGTTCTCAAGTTGCAGGAAAAAAATTACTGGTGACATCTGTATACATTTGAGAAGGCAGTGTTGCAGGCTAGAGACTGAAGTACTGAACTGGGATATATAGGAGTTCTAAGATTCAGATTCCACCAAAGCCACAGGCTCATCAAGTGGCCGCCCTCTGCCTAGTCCCATTTCAGTTGTAAAACTGATAGAAGCAGGACCCCATTGTAAATAGGAAGCTGTATCTCAGTTGGGCTAGCCAGGGTGACTGAATGGTATAGAACAAATATTAAACAAGCATTTGTCAATGCCGAAGGTTTCCTTGCATGGTGTATGTGGCAGGGTGTATTGTGTTAGATGCAATTAATTCAAACCAGGAAAGGCATGCTGAGCTGTGTCAACTCATTTCCAGGTGTGTGTGTGTGTGTGGGGGTAAATGGATCAATTTTAATATTACTGAATCAAATAGCATAGTAGTCAGAAGTGATGCTAACAATAAAAAACAAAACATTAAGTAATGCGCACAAAATATAATTACAGGAGAACGTAGTTGGATGGACATTAGTAGTCAGGTATTTTGTATGTTTAATGTATATGTACAGTAGTTACAGAATTGTAAAGGAAAAAATATATATGCTTAATTAAATTGAATCCAACCTTAAAGGCAGCAGTCCTTCTATTCATGTAACTTCTGCCATGTAAACCTGCTGAATCTAGTGAGCAGCTGGGATCCAAGGTAATTAAGAGTATATATTTTTCCATTACAGGTCTGTAACTACAGTACATACACATTAAACATACAAAATACCAGACTACTTATGTCCAACTAACTAGGTTCTTGTGTAATTATATTTTGTGTGCATTACTTAATGTTTTATTTTTATTGTTCTACTGTTAGCATTATTTGTGGCTACCATGCTATTTGAATCAATAATATTAAAATGGATCCATTAACCCCCTCCCCCCTCACCACCACACACATACACACCTGGAAATGAGTTGTCACAGCTCAGTACTGACTGTAATTTTACTGTAATGTGGCTTCTCTTTGATCTTCCTGTGCCTGTAAACACTCTTTCTCACTCTCCCTCCCCCCTCTGTTTTACCTTTCAACCCAGTTGCAGCACCGCTCAACAGAACAAATAAAAGTCAGTATATGTTGAGCACAGCTGGATTTAATTTAAACCGTGTACAGATGGTAATGTGTGTGTGTGTGTGTGTTTCCCCCACCCTCCAAGGACCATCACAGCCGCACAAAACAAACTTGCTCATGAATGAGTTTACTAGTGGCACTTGGGTGTTTAATTCCTTAAGGTACACAAAGGAGCAGCAGGCCACCCGCATTAAGGTAATGTCACATAAAATATGATTTAAAAAAAAATACTGCATTACTGTTAATTTGATATAAATCAGGAACCAGATATGTGCATATAAAGGGCAATAGCGCAGTGGTCTAAGGCTCTGCGCTGCAAATTTGGTGACATCCAGCAGACCAGACCTGGGTTTGAATCCCACAGCTTCCACTTGCATGCTGTGTGACCCTGAGCAAGTCACTTAACCTCCTTGTGCTCCCAGGTCGCTCCTGTAAAAAAAGCTGTCAGCTTAGTGTGCTATACCTGGTTAAACAACTAAATAAAAAAAAAAAAAAGAGGCACCAGGTTACAGCACTTAAAAAACAAAATCTGGTCAGATCCACCACGGCTGCATAATGAAGTTAGTGAAGTTGTGTGGAATTGTTAACGAGGTATGGAGAAACAACACAATGATTTGTAAGTAGTAAGATTTGTTTTAGTTTCTGTTCTAAGGAAGGCATACAACATTGTTAGGAAAATATATGGAGGTGTACATTTTAATGGAAGGAATACGAAGCTTACAAAAGAACCCCAGAGCAAATGCCACTGATGTATGTGTTATCCCGGATGATATTGGCCAGACAGCCAAATTTTAAAGAAAAAACACAATTGCACATATCCCAATAATGCAAAGCATCAAGGGAAACATATGCAAATCCCCATGATGGTACAGAAGGTGGCAGTACATGAAAAAGTAATGGCTGGCATATGTTCAGCCTTTGGATTACTTAACACAGTTTTTTTTTTTCCGAGAAACAGGGTTTTTGTCCATGAGGTGATGCAAGTTATATTTAAGCAATGTGTTGATGTCCGGAAGTCAGGTGCAATGATGATGGACTGTTAGAGAAAATGTGATATTAACTTTCAGAGGGGTCACTTTTGAGAAGGGTAAAGTAATTGTGATAATGGGAATATTAGGAAAGTATGAGGTCTACGCAGAAGTGGAGTACAAATATGCACAGTTTCATAAGTATGTGCTCAGACTGCAGACAAATGTGATATGTAGGTTTGTTTTAGAAATAGGTAAAAATAGTGATACATGCAATTAATATAAAGATAGATAATTATAGACATATATATATAGAGAGAGAGAGGGGGGGGACAGACAGGCAGAATAGGAATGGCAGTGAAGTATTGAAGTGACGCCAACCATACCCCCACCCCGCAGGCAAGGACAGGCACTGGGGTGTGCCTTTGGGTCACTGCTCATAACGCTCACGCCATTTCACCTCACCCTACCCTGCTGACACAGACAAGAGTCAAGGTGTGCCTTGGGGTTTTCAAACTTTACACTCACCCCATTCCATAAGGAAATATGCTGAAATGGGTACAGTATAAAAGAATGGAGTGAACTTTGGGGCTGAAGAGTCAGAGGCACACCTTGATACCTGTCACTGGCTGCAGGGTGGGGATGGGGGTGGAGTGGTGTGAGCATTACTGTTGACAATCCCAAGTCACACCCCTGATGCCTGTCAGTCCCTACAGTGCAAGGTGTTATGGTCAGAAACCCTAATGCCCTGGGCGTTTCTTGGTATTTTTACTCCAAGTTTTCAGCATGGGCTTTTTGTGACACCACTGCATGATCAGTGACACTATTAGTTCATTAACCGAAAGGAGATTTTGCACAGTGACTGTGTTATTTGGCACCACAGGTGCAAAAATACATTTTGAACAGGATGTAAAAAATGACAGCTGTACATTTCTTGCTTCAGTAACTGCGCAGCACGTCTGTTGCATGACCTGCTTATTGACATTGTATATCTGCTATGCAGTGTACTGCTGCTATGGTTGTATGGCTGAGAGAGACCTGGGGATGGTGGTGGATGTCAAGATGAACAACTCGGAGACTTGTAGGAGGGCAGCAGCCAAGGCCAACAAGATGCTGGGATGCATTGCTAGTGGGATCACTCCAGAAGGAGGGAAGTGATACTTCCTCTGTATAACTGCTTGGTGAAGCCACACCTCGAGTACTGCGTGCAGTTTTGGAGGCCACACTTAAAGAGGGAGATTGAACTCCTGGAGATGGTCCAGAGGAAGGCAACCAAAAATGATCTGGGGCTTGGGGGAAAGGACCTATGGGGAGAGGCTCGAAGAGCTAAATATGTACACATTGGAAGAGAGAAGGGACAGGGGGGACATGACAGTACATGAAGGGGGAAAATAGGGAAGATGCAGTCATGGTGCTCTGAAGGAAGGGGGGCAACTAGAGGGCATGGGAGGAAGCTGGAGGGAGGAGACTCGGGAGAAAGAAGGAGGTGCTACTTCACTGAGAGGGAGGTAGAACCATGGAATGCACTGCCCGGGGGTCTGGTGGAGGCATAGACTGTGGAGGGGATCAAGAGGGGGTTGGACAGGTACAGGGAAAGGGTTGTGGAAGCAAAGACCAATGAAGCAAGAATACCCTTGACTGGGAAGGGAGAAGACCGAGAAGGCGAGGGGGCAGCAAGGTCAGCTCCCAGGGTGGGGACTGAACAAATCAGCAGACACAAAAGCCCACTAGGCCTATCCTGCTGGCATTTGTGTATGTTAGTGTGCTTACTACACCAACATCATGAACCATAAAACAGATTACTGCCATAACTAGGGAGGCAGTATAGCGCAGTGGTTTAAGGCTCTTAGCTGCAAATCTGGAGATCTGGGTTTGAATCCCACAGCCCCTACTTGCATACTGGGTGACCCTAAGCAAGTCACTTAACTTCCATGTGCTCCCAGGTTGCCCCTGTAAACAAACTTTCAGCTTAATGTGCCACTGCTGGTTAAACAGTTGAAAGAAAAAAAAATCTATTATTTTTCTTGCTTTATTTTGCTACTACAAGCTTTGACTAATACATCCATCCTTATTTATAGCTTATGTGTCTGTGACCTAGGCAAAACTACACTTAAAATCTCACACATAAATAAAATATCAGAACAGCATTTATTTTAGTAGTATTTCCTTCCTTTTCAGGTGCCCATGACACTATGTATATTTATTTATATCTTTTAACTTCAAAGCACTAAACCTATTCAAATGCAAAAAACACAATACTTTATTCTCTTCACACAATAGTGTTAAACTTTAGATCCCAGAATGGCCAAGAAACAATTTAGACTTCACTCTTCCATGCTACTGTCTTGTACACTTCTCATGCAAACAATACCTTACAGAAACTCTTTCATTTCTATGCTATGCACGCTTATATCAGAGAGACATAAATCTTACAGAACTGCTAAAAAAACAAATTTATAAAGACTGGATTTCTGAATTAAAAACTGTTGTTTATACTACCTATGTAAATAATAGTTTACTGGCTACAAACGATGCTACATACATGACATTAACGCTATTTCTATTTTACATGGAAAACATCCATATAATGAACTTGTCATACAGGATTTGAGACCTTCTGTCTGCATGTATCTGACAAAGGAAAAGGCACCTGCTTAATCATTTTTTTTCTATTTTATTGTTATGCCCAACTTTCCCATACTGTAAGAGCCAAATATTGACATGCTTAGAGTTAAAAAAATTAAAAAATCATGATGTCTATGCGTGAGCGTGTTTGGTGGGGAGGGGTATGCCTAGATGCAGTTTTAGGCACTCCTTAATTACTTCTCTAGGCAGCTCTGATAGTTGTTTCAGCATTATAGATCCACCTCATGTCCCTCCCACAAGAATAAAAAAAGGTGGGGGTGGATCTTCAGGAGCTTGTGTGTGTGTTTGGGGGGGATGCCTAGATGCAGTTTCAGGCACTCCTTAATTACTTCCCCAGGCAACTCTGATAGTCAGTTGTTCCAACATGATAGATCCACCTCATGCCCCTCTCATGAAAATGAAAGCATAGTGCATGCAACAGACCTTAGGAACATCACATTTTTTTATGTCAGCTCTGATCTGTTCAGTCTTACTTTTTTTCCTGGCTCAGTTTATAATATCGTTGAAAAGAAAGTAGGGGAAAAAAAAAACACCCAGCCTCTTGCTTCTACAAGTAGTTGTTAATTGCAGCTGGTATATTTTAACATGTGCAAGGCAACTCCACCCACAACTTCCCTAACACAGACAAACGGTATCATTGCTCACTGATGTGTTAACATCTTGTTTCTATTGTCCCTGATAAAATAAAATTAAAAATACAGTTGAGATTTTTTTTAATGTCAGCTCTGATCAGAATAGCTTTTAAAATCACCAACTGTTTTCTTGTTCAATGTTTTCTTCTCTCCTTTTACTGATAGTACAAAATGAGCCATAGCTATTTCTTCCAACAATACATGAAAGAAAACCCTATGATATATCAGTTTTACAAAATGTATCCCTTACAATTTATTTTTATTATATTTATCCTAACAAATCTGTCCTACTGCCACATTCAAAACACTATCCCCTACCTACTTGCTACATATAAACTCAATTATATTAAAAACAAATTCTAGGCACTTAACCATTATTCATTACCCAGTCCCATTTACAACACTGCTACACTTATATATAATACATACTTCTCAAACCTAAAAGAAAAAATACACTTTATCATCAAAGGTTTGTGTTTATCAAGTACTGTACCCATATCTAAAATATTTTGAACTCTCTTCCCCAAAAAAATGTGCCCTCACATGAAACTGCATGTTTAACTGTAAATATAATATATATTGAATATGGTAAACAAATATTGTTAATCCCAAAAGCTGAACTTTTATGTTTTTAGTATATAAATGTTTAAGAAAAACCTGTGGCTCTTTCAACTTGAATCAGAACGCTGTGTCTTATATTTTCCTTGGGAGCTGTAGTTTCAGGCACTCCTTAATTACTCTTTTCTTCTGAGGCCCCAGGTGGCTCCGATAGCCATTTGTTCCAAGGGTTTTTAAGTCCATTTGAAGACATTAAGTAACTTCTGTTCTCCTTGTCCTTAATAAAATGGAGGGGCCCCACAACTCAAACACTCCACAGACTTGTTCTGTTGCTTGGTCCAGGTCCCGTACTAGTGTGTCTTGTTCCAATATGATAGATCCACCTCATGCCCCTCCCACATGAATAAAGAAAAAAAGGTGGTGTGGATCTTTAGGAGCTTATATGTGCATGTGTGTGTTTGGGAGGGGGTGGAATATGCCTAGCTGCAGTTTCAGGCACTCCTTAATTACTTCCCCAGGCAGCTCTGATAGTCAGTTGTTCCAACATGATAGGGCCACCTCATGCCCCTCCCACATGAATAAAAAAAAGGTGGGGGTGGATTTTTAGGAGCTTCTCAGATGGAGGTGGGCTGGATCTTACTCCCCCCCAGAAAACTAATGCTGCCCCCATTACTCAGTTTCAAGTTCTTGTACCACCCATTTAAGAAAGAAAAAAGTACCTTGCAACCGCTGACTAACAAGAAAGTGTATTTGAGGGCAGAAAACATTTCTTGGAGGAGGCTAAGGTGGAGGAGACTATTAACACCTTCAGTCAGTTCCACGGACAGAAAACATGACATCACTCCTTTTGTACATGAAAAACGTCTGCAGGCTCTGCCCACTGCAGCCGTAAAACAAGTCAGTAAAAGCTGTCAGTGTTCCTTTAAAATTGTTAGCCTATGTGTGCCAAGCATTATTTCTCTGACCCAGCACATGCCAAAGTAATAATACTATACTAGATACCTATTGTCAACCAAGTCTCAGGGGTTACCCACCTAGCCCCCCTGACAACTGTGCCCTCCTACTTGTTTTTATTCTATGTTACTGATGTGTGACCTCACAGCCTTGTACATACTGTAGATTCATTTTCCATGTATGACACACTGTATATTTATTACCCACTGTATATGATGTGTTACAACATGCCCACTTGACTTATGTATCTACCTTTTGCTTGGGCTACAACTGCTGTTTGAGTACCATGCGTCATATTGTAAATAGCATTCGCTGTCATTCACTGAACTTGTACCATACCAATGTATTGTGCTTCAATTGCTGTATCTGAATCTAATCCTCTTACATGTGTATAATTGTTCACCTTGTATTCTCTGTCATCCTGTGCCATGTGACATCGCCTGGGTCGTGCCTGAAAATGGTCCCTGGGATCTGTGCACTTACACAGTTATCAAAGTCATAAATAAATAAAAATAAATTGAGTTATGCCTATGCTCCCATTACTTACAACATTACTTCATAGAAGCTTTTTAGTATAGAGCTCATCTTCTGCAATGGGTTGGGCTGTAGAGTAGTATAAAGGGTACTCGAAGAATCACCATTAACAGGTGAATAAATATCATCTCTCATACCCTTTATAGTACTCCGCAGTAAGAACCATTTGGACTTTGGTAGCAATGTGTTTACCCTTCGTCATTCAGGTGGGAAATGAGGCAGATTACTTTTGGTGGAGTCTGTGTTGGGAACCCTCCCTTAGCACTGCTCTAGCAAATTAAGCTTGCTCGGCAGATGCCACATCCAGGTGGTAATGCCTGGTGAAGGTGTGGATTGACACCGGTGTGGCTGCAGAACAGATCTCTGCAACTGATACTTGTCCCCTCTCTGCCCAGGATGTCGCCACCGCTCAGGTACAGTTTGCTTTGATTCCCGTGGGTGGCTCTAGACCCGAAGTCCTGTAGGCGTCAGCCATAGTTTCCTTTAGCCACCTTGTAATGGTGTCCTTGGTGGCCGCCTGCGCTACCTTCCTACCTTTCGTTAGAATGAACATTATCTGTTTTGCAGATGTTGTCGGTAATAGAAAGGTAATGCCTCAACCGGCGGCCGACATCCAAGAGATGGGGTGCTCTGGTGGTACCTCCTTGACCTAGAGAAAGAAATGGTAAATGGACTTCTTTGTCCAAATGGCAAGAGGATAATACCTTAGGTAAAAAGGATGGTACCATTCTTAGGGTGACCATGTCATTGTGGAACATCAAGAGCGGTTCTCTACAAGACAGGGTTTGAAGCTCTCCTATCCTTTTAGCAGAGCAAATTGCTACCAAAACACTTTTTTTTCCCCATCATAAATTTTTATTGTTTTCCAGACAAAGAAAAATATAATAACAGCATAAAATCACATTAAAAATCAAATTTTTATTGATAAAATTATAGATGATACAACATAGTTCAGCAGTAGACAGATTAATACATGGAAACTGTCGAAAGCTTCAGTATAAGAAAAACAGAATGCAATCACAACAAGATGCAGCACATTTTTGTATTATCTAAGTAGAGTAACTTGATATTAACAATAAAATAAATAAATAATTCAAATAAAATCTATCCTAAGAAAAGGTGCCCAAATTTTATAAACCAAGTCAAGTTTGTCAATAATGCTATAACTTACACGCTCGTTATTGGCCAGTACTGCCATACCAATCTTTTAAATGTTGGATGTTGTGTGATTTCCAAAGTACACCAGTGAAGAGAATCCTGTTGAAAGAGAGGTCCTTGAAGAGCCTCCAATACTGTATTCAGCTGCCATGGGGCGCATCTTGGTCTGACTCTTGGAGACAATATTGTTACTGCCCTGAGTAATCTACCTACATCAGGGTGCAACCCGATGAGGCCTACCCCTGCTAGGGGGCCTCTGATTGACAAGATTGCAGAATTCTGTGCTTTGAGTAAGGCTGGAATGAGTCTCTTATTCACTCCATCATTCAGAAAGTCCAATATCTGTGGCAGACCTGCCAAAGACGGCGATGTCCCTTTCTCTAGGCACCGTTTGCTGAAGATTTGCTATTGTCTTTGGTATGTCATGTTAGTGGATTGTCTCCTAGATTGTAATAGGCAGTCCACTACTCTAGTGTGATAACCCAGGCTTAACAGTCTGTTCCTTTCAGTGGCACTGGATTCGGGTGCAGGACTAGTCCCTGGCTCAGGTGATTTGGCCAATTCGGTAGTGGCATTGGAAAGTCTCTTGCCATCGCTTGGACTAGTGAGTACCAGGGTCTCCTGGGCCAGTCTGGAGGTACCATTACTACTGTTACGCCTGAGGACCATACCTTTTGCAGAACTCTGTTGATCATCATGGTTGGAGGAAAAACATAAGCCCTATCAAAGTTCCATGGGGTGCACAGAGTATCAACTTCTTGCGTCATTGGATCCATAAATCTGGAGTGGAAATTCTGCAATTGACTGTTGTGCCTGGATGTCATGAGATCTACTTAAACGGGTCCCCATCTGTCCTGTATTCTCTGAAAGATCTTTTCGCTGAGTTTCCATTCTGCTTGGTTTATGGCTACTCTGCTCAGCCAGTCCACCTCCATGCTGGTTCAACCTGCTAGATAAACCACTGTGATCAACAGCAGATTTTTCTCTGCCCAGTGTAGCAGCTCGAGTGACTCTGCTTTCATAGTTTTGCTGCATGTGCCCCCTTGCTTGTTCAGGTATGCTACCACTACCCGATTGTCGCATCTTACCAGGACTGCTAGTCTGCTGATTAATGGCTTGAAAAAAGCCAGTGCTAGTTGAACTGCCCGCATTTCCAGGACATTTATTGGTAAGACAGACTTCTTTGGTGACCATAGGCCTTGAGTGACATGACTCATGTAAGTCGCCCCCCCAGCCCTTGAGGCTTGCATCCATGGTTATTATGGCATTGCTTGGCTGTTCTAAGAGGCGGTCCCACAGCAAGTTCCTTTTGTCTGTCCACCATTACAAGCTGGTCAGAACTTTCTTTGGTGGAGTCATCTGGACCCAATAGTTCTGAGTTGTCTGATCCCAAGCCTCGATCAGGTTATCTGTGAGGTTTGAGACCGGTCTGTAATTGCTGAGACACTCCAGGTCCAATAAGGATTTCTTCAATAGGGGTCTAACCAAGGCCTCTTTCAGTGCCATACGAAATACCCCACTCCCCAAGGAACTTTGGACAATCTCAGCAACCACAGATCCAACCAGGTCCACATACCAAACCAAAAGTCGGTTTGGGCCTGGGTCAAGATCACAATATGCTGGTCATGGCCACTGCAACAGTTCCACTGGCTCACCTGCACATGATGATATTTGAGGGGTTCGGCTACCATGCTAGAGTCTGCCGCACAGGGTTGGAGACTAACACCAGCTGCTCCAAATAGTCTGTGTGCAGGTCCCATTGTACCCGAAGGGTCCACTGGGATACTCTCATGTGCAGGCAAGCCAGTGGAACTGTTGCACTGACTGCCGCCATGTGCCCTAGTAGCCTTAGGAATGATCTGGTGGGAACTTGTTGAGACGAGGATACCAGCTGAGCCTGTGCCTGTAGGTGTTCTGCTCTGTTTGGAGGCAGAAATGTTTTGCCTTGGGCTATGTCTAAGATTGCCCAGATGTAATGAAGCCTCTGGCTTGGCCAAGGGAAGGATTTAGGGAGACTGAGGGTGATCCCCAGATCCTGGAACAAGGTGAAGATGGTCTCCATGGTTCTGATCAATTGGTCCCTGGTGGGAGCTGTCAGAAGCCAGTTGTCCAGGTAAGGGAAGACATAATGGCCTTTCCTTCTCAAGGCCACAGCCACTACTGCGAGGCACTTTGTAAAGACTCGGGGAGCCAAGGACAGGCCGAACGGCAGAGTCCAATACTGGTAACTGTTTCTTTGGAAGCGAAGGAACCTCTTATGGGGTTGAAAGACTCGGATGTGGAGATAAGCGTGCTGCATGTCCAGTGAGTAAAGTCAGTCCCCATGATGGGGGGGGGGGGGTAGAAGGTCGGGAAGGGTGACCATCCTGAAATATTTGTATTTTTTGTACTGGTTCAGGTGACTAACGTCTAGAATGGGATGCAGGCCTCCGGTTCTATTTGAAACCAGGAAAAAGTGAGAATAGAATCCCTTCCCTTTTTGTGCTGGTGGGACAGGTTCTATGGCTTGCTCTCGCAGAAGTGCCTGAATCTCCTCCTGGATAAGGGCGATGTGGGCCTGAGGGTAATGGGAGGCAAGGAGGGATTTTCTGGAGGCATCTGTAAGAACTCTAGAGTGTGCAACTTTTCCACTAACTGAAAAACCTATTGGTCTGAGGTTATTCTGTGCCAACTCCTCCAGGTATAGAGAAAAATGAACCCCCACCGCCTCCCTCGGAGACTCTGCCGGGGAAGGGGTAGTCAGGTAAGGAGTCAGGCAGAGGAGCCGGGGACAGGCAGTGCAGCTTGGGAGGTTCTGAGGGCTCTAGGGTCTGAAGCTCCAGAGGCTTAGGTAGTGGCTTTGCACTTGAAGGCACTTCTGGGATGTTGACCCCTGGATTGCTGCCTAGTGGGCCAACAAAAGGACTGTAGCTGGGTGGATTTTGACTGAGAGTAGTACAAAGTGTGTACTGAACACAGAGCCTCACTCAACTCCTGTAGGTGAGTAATTATGTTCTGGGAATCCTTGCTGAAAAGGACAGGATCCCTGAAAGGGGCATCCAGAATTTTGGATTGCATGTCCAGAACAATACCTAATACTCTAAGCCAGTAGTAGTGGCAAATTCAAACTCCTGTAGCTGCAGCTCTGCCGGCAGAATCAGCTGGGTTATAGGCGGCTCTGAGAACATGAGTAGCCACATCAGAGCCCAACTTCAGAATGTGCAGCAGTTTGGTCTTGCCAGGACTATCAGGCTGAGCTTGTGCCACCTCCAGAGCCTTCTCCCACAGGGTGTTCTGGTACTGGACCACATGGGCTAGAAAGTTCAGGGAATGGATAGTGCACATGGCCGAGGCATAGACATTTTTGCCAAACTGGTCCACTTATCTAGAATCCTTGTCAGGAGGCTGCATGTTAAAGTGCCTGGGCCTCTTAGAGAGGTCATGGGCAGCATTAATGACTACTGAATCTAGCTCTGGATGCTCCTCATAAAAGGGTTCATCCCTGGGCAAATTATACAGGCAATCTGCCTTCTTGGACATAGCTGGAGTAGTGGACGGTTTCTAGGCAGCCCTATTGACATCTTTGGAGTCGATAAGGGGTGGAACTACCAAGAGTATTAACTAATTTGTATGGAGAAAAATGGCCTGCCGACATTGCTTGAGGTCCAGCTCCTCTGTGTCCGACACATAAGGGATTGGATGTGCCTCATAATCTCCATAAAAGTGGGATCATCTGGAGGAGACATAGGAGTTTCCTTAAGTTCCTCCAGATCTGAAGGCAAGTCAGAGCCTTGGGAATCATATGAGGAGGAGGAAGAGTAACTTCTGGACTCGTCCCAGTCTGGAGATGGAGAAGGTGATCAACGATGCTTACGTTGGCGAGTCCTCGGATGGCTGGTGCCAGCCCCGTCTGGCTGAGTAGCATCCTTAGGAGGTGGTGTTGATGGTTTCCTAGGGGGAACCTTATCCTTGTCCGGATTTGGAGGAGGTTCCTCAGGAGAAGGAGTAGGGGCCCCACCCCGGTGACTCCTTGTCCTTAAAGTACACCCACTAGGCTGCAAACAAAGCACTGAGGTCTGTGGGCAGATTCTGAAGCATGACTGGGGGAGTGGGTGTCAGGTGGAGGAGGAGCAGAAGGCCCTGGCATCAGTTTCATAGGCTGTGGTAACTCTGGCATTGGTTCTTGAGGTGTCAGGTTAGCAGGCATCAGCCCCTGGGGCACAGAGTTATCCAGTGCCAGTTTAGTGGGAGTCAACAGACCAAGCATCAGACCCTCAGGCGTTAGCTGAGGGATGATGACAGGTTCTGGCAATGATGGCTGTGGAGTCACCGTCTGGGTGTCTGGTGTTGACCAGATGCTGGTCTGGTGAATCAGCCAGCACCAGCCATAAAGGAGAGGCCTGTCCCAGGAACCTAGCTCCTGAGCGGGGCAGAGGTGTCACTCTCACGGGGGAGGTGAGCACATGTCCCGGGCATCGCTTAGAGGCGGTGGTCCCTGAAGTTGGGGCTGACTTAGCAGATGCCCAGACTGGAAGGGCGACAGGCAGAGACCCACCCCCCAAGGAGGACCCAGTTAAGCCGCCTGGCCAAGAACCCACTGGGTATATGGGCCTAAGCATCAGGGGCTGAGAGGCTGGGGATGAAGTCCTGAGCCCCGAAGAACCACCGCCCGAAATGATAAGGATAGCGGGTGGTTTGACAACCGTTAACTCGGAAGGAGTGAGGGCTGCCAGTGTGGAAGGGGCTGACGGGCTGCCAGTGTGGAAGGGGCTGACCTCCAGGGAGAGGAAGACCCAGAGTCAGTCACCGGCTGCCTTGGGGACCGAGAACGGGAAGCTGACCAGGGTCTGTCCCTATGCTTGTCCCGGTGCTTGTGTTTGTGCTTTCCACTGGATGACTTCTCTTTGTGGGATGAAGAAGCTGAAGTTCTGGAGGCTGGGGAAGAAGAGGTGCTTTTGCCCTGGAACTCCTTCTCCATCGCAGTTAGGTTCTGCTGTAGCAGGAAGGCTTTCAGAGTCTTCTGGCAGCAAATCCTGGTGTGCTGACTGAAGTGCTGGCAGGCCTCAGTGTCGAGGTCCAGGCCTAGGCAAGAAGTTTGGTCGTCCTTGTGGAGAAGCTGCTTGCCACAAGCACACTTCGTCTGCTGCTGCTCTGAAGAAGATGGAGAAGATGACTTGCAAGAAAAATCTTGTAAATTGAAGAGAAATATAAAATAATAAAGCGAGGGTAAATTGCGAAGAAAATGGCAGTTGACTATAGCAGCAGGCATTCTTGAAGGTCCGACGGGAAAAAAACTGAGGTTGGGCTGGGGGACCACCCCTTTTATATCATCGGCAGACATCAGGGGTGGGCTGACATCAGGGAGCGTCCCCCGGCTAATGAACGCTAGCTAGAAGTTTTCTGTGTGGTCCTGGCACCTGCCGACTTCAGTCCTAATGGTGTTGCCTGCTGCAAGAGCCCCCTCGAAATAAAATCAACAGTTACAGTATTTAACTTTCATGTCTTCCAAGAAGCAATCTGCATCACTGATTCCCACTTATAGGTTCAAGTACTAAACATTCCCTTCTTTTCTGAGGGAGGAGCTGGCTCACCCTGAGGGTAACAGATACCCTCAGCTCTCTGCGTGGGGGAGAACACTGGAAGGCCTGGGGTCCCGACCTGTCTGGCGAGACCTGAGACTGGTCAAGGCCAGGTGGAGGCTCCTGTGACCAAGGGTGCCGGAAGATGGTAAAAGCTGAAGGGGCTGAGAATCAAAAGGGCACTTATGAGGGTACAAAGGGCACTTTTTCCATACTAGTTTTTGCCATACAGAAATAAAAAGTGGAGTGGCTACCCCCCCCGGTTCCGGCACCTATGCCTGTGACACAGCAGCAGAAGGGTTCCAATAGTTCCTACCTGACCCATGGGGAGAAGAAATGAGCCCCCTAAAAGTGCAAATCAAGCACCTTACATTGGGCCAAAGGTGCCAGTCGAGAGAGACAAAGCCATGCCATCTACCTGATGCAGACTGCAGTTCCTGCTAATCTGGAGGCCACCTTGTTGGCATCATAAGATGCCCTCGACTGGTGCCAATCTACTTCTAGGCCCCAAGCAGAAAAGTCAATGGTCTACCTGACTGTCTCACTTTGTGGCAGTGTAGCTAAGAGTGTGCTTAACTGCAACCTTAGATGATGGTTACAGGTCACCATATGTACTTGGTGTGCAGAGATGCACAGTAGGGTGCATGCCAAGGAAAAAGGCTTCCTGGCAAGGGCTTACATCGAGTGGAATCTCACTCTGGAGGTTGGTCACATGCAAGGCTCCACTGCCCTGATGGTGTCTGCAGTAATTCAAGTCCTGCGGAGGGTGAAATATCTCATCTGTGGATGCTATGGGTGTGCGATACCACAAGGAGGTCCCTGGGGATGGCTAAATTTTATTTTATTTATTTCAGTTCTAGGATTACAATTACCTTTGGGCCCAGGGCTCTTTTACAAAGGTTCCATGTCAAGACATTGGTATCACATAACAATAGACAAAATTGTTACACAAATAAGGGTAAAGGATATCAAATTAATTAGGGTAAAGTGGAAAGGAAGAGGACAAGAGGGGGGGGGTGGTAGAAAGAAATGGGAGGGGCAAAGGCAGGAGGTAAGAAAATGAGAAGAGAGGAGAGGTGGGGGGTAGGTAAGGATATGGGGGTTGGGTGGGGTGAAGCAGCCAGGAAGGTGGCATTGTCAGGTGCTGGAGATCGGATGGGGCAGGGGCCAAACTAGGGCAAGTGCATTATGTAAGGAGTTAGATATAGGAGAGCGGTAGCGGAGCGGTGTTGCATAGACATTATCCATGACAGTCACAGATGCTGAAAGTGACCAGGGTGTTTCGGAGCCTGGATTTGAAGGCCCCAAGCCCAGTGGTATTGATAATATAATTGGCAAGACCGTTAAACCAAGTGGGTGCCCTGTAGCCGAATGAATGCTGGCCAATGGCTGTGCGGCAGCGAGGGATACAGAAAAGTTGTGGCTTTGATCCCCTAGTAATTCTGGAGCTGGTTTTCGTTTGAAGGAGTGAACAGACCCCGAAGGGCAGTTCCCAACTGTATTTTCTTGGCAACCACGCAGGTTTGGTACCAATTCTATTATCAAGTTGAAGCCAGTTAGCTTGTGAGTAGAGGTCACAGGTGTGTGAGCCGCTCGCCCCAGTGATGAGTCGACAGGCCTTGTTTAGGGTGGTAATCCTTCTGAGTGCAGTGGTAGTGGCAGTGCCATAGATGACAAGACCATAGTCAATCTGGGAGATGATGGAGCTTGAACTGTGGCAAAGAGGGCCTTTTAGTCAGGTGTCCATGTTGCCAGAGTAAGCCCTGACTAGTATTCAAGTTTTAGCGACATTGGTTATATGGGTTCCAAAGGACCGGTGTAGGTCTAAGGTGATTCCTAGGTATCTGAAGGAGTCAGCCTGCTCCAGGGAGTCCCCAAGACAGGTGTTTAAGGAGAGTTGGTGGTGTTTGTGCTTGTTTTGGTGTCTGGTGAAAATCATGGTCTTCGTTTTTTCTGGTTAAGGATTAACTTATGTTCTTTGAACCAGCTTTCAACAGAGGTGAAGCCGTGTTGAAGGGTTTGTTGCAGGTGGCTTGGGTCATGATGAGAGGCAAGAATCACCACGTCATCTGCATAGAGTCTGACTTGCTGAGAGGTGCAGTCGGGGAGGGAGTTGAGGAACAGGCTGAACAGCAATGGGCCCAGGATGGAGCCTTGGGGGGACACCAGAGCGAACCTGTTTAGTGTCGGAGACGACGCCTGATATTTTTACACATTGGGACCTGTTGCGAAGATAGCTATTGAACCATTTCACCGATTCCACAGAGAGGCCAATGTTCAGTAGCTGATGAAGCAGGAGGCGGTGGTGGACAGTGTCAAAAGCCTTTGACAGGTCGATGAATGTAGCTCCGGTTAGGTGACCTTGATCAAGGGAGTTGTGTATGGCTCCCGTAAACTCAACAAGTGCCGTGGCAGTGCTGTGTCCTTTTCTAAATCCGTGTTGCTGCCGGCAAAGGATGTTGTACTTGTCTAGATGATCAGTGAGCTGGTCTGCTACTATCCATTCCAGGGCCTTAGAGAGGAGTGGCAGGATAGAGATAGGTCGGTAGTTCACATGGGAGGTCCGGTCACCACCTTTATGGATAGGTGTGGCAGTTGCTACCTTCCATTTGTCAGGGAATTGGCTGAGAGAGAGGGAGAGATTAAAGATCCTGGTGAGAGGCCCCAGAACCTCGTCCAGAGTGAGGGACAGAAGTTTGACGTCCAGTGTATCAGCACTTGCTCTAGTGTTTTTGATGGCTTTGGAAATGTATTTCCTGACATTATTTTTGCTTACTGCTCCGAAGTAGAAAGGGGGACAATTTTTAAGTGATGACTGATGGGTTGGAAGAGGGGGGTCGCTGTCGTTGAAAACATCAGGGAGGAGGATGCTGCTGAGGTCGGTGAAGGCATCATTAAAGGTGTTGGCTAGGACTTTTAGGTCCAGGATAGTATTCCCATTTATTGTGATGGCAGTAGGGGGTGATCTGGACTCCTTCCTGGTAACATCTTTAATGTTATTCCAGAATGCTCTTGCATTTCCCCATGTGTCAGCGAGTGCAGTCTTGTAGTATTCAGATTTCTGTTGGCGTATGGATTTGGTGCAATCATTTCTAGCTCTTTTAAATTTTGGATGTCCGCCTGTTTTCCTGTTTCTCTGGCTAGTTCCCAGAGGTGGTCCCTGTGTTTCAGCTTCTTCAAGAGGGAACCCGTGAGCCAAGGATTGCAGAGGGGTTTAATTTTTCACTTTTTTGGAGGGGCAAAGATGTTACAAGCTTCATTGAAAATGCGTATATATGTGTATGAATTGATCAGGGGCTGTATTTGCATCGGGGGCCAGGTTGATGGGGGACCAGTCTTGATTTAGTATGTGTGATTTTAGGTGGGTTAGCTTCCCATGGGGTAGGACTCTGCTGAGGATGACCTTTGGTGGAGAGTTCCAGAGTTTGTTTGACCAGGTGCAGCTGATGGGGGAACGGTCGCTGAGAGAGTCAGACAGTACGGCAAAGCTAGTCATCCGGGAGGGGTGAGTAGTCAGGATCCAGTCCAGTAAAGTGCTGGTGCCGGTTTTGTAGTTCATTCTAGTCGTGCAGTCCAATATCTATGTGAGGTTTGCTGATGTGACCATGTCCCTGGTGTCGCCAGCATCAGGTCCCAACCAGTTTGTGTTGAAGTCACCAAGTGTGATGACTTCGGAGTCAGGTGGGAGTGATTTGATGTACTCCAGTACTGCATGGAGGCCCGGTCCCTGTTCTTTCGGGGGGATATAAATGATGATGACCGAGAGGGCTTTATGCTGAGCTCCAAGCAGGATTTTGATATGCAATAGCTGGGCATTTGGTGTTGGTAGGTCAGTGTGGGCAATGTGCCCCATCAGGTTGTCTTTTAGGTAAAGGGCGCAGCCCCCTCCTCGTTTTGATTTTCGGTCAAGCCTAAAGACAGTGTAGCCAGGGATGGAGATTGTATGATCAGGAACCAAGGGGATGAGCCAGGTTTCTACTACCGTCAGGATATCGGGCTGGAGGACATTTGCGAAGGCTTGTAGTTGATCAAATTTAGATAATAAGCTGCAGATGTTCAGGCAGATAATGGAGAGAGCGCCAAGGCGCTTGGTTTGGGTGGAGTTCATGGCAATCTGAGGGCCAGGGTTGGGGTGAATGTTTCCAGATAATAGCAGTAGTAGTAGGAGAAAGAGTTTCTGAATGTTTCCAGATAATAGCAGTAGTAGTAGGAGAAAGAGTTTCAGGGTGGCCAGGCGCAGTTCCCTGTGGGAGAACTTGTAGTACTTGATTGAGGAGGGTTTGCTTGCAGAAGTTTTTGTGTGTGTAAAACAGGAGCGAGTGAGCTGTGGTGAAGGGGCACACTGCACCCTGGTATGAAGGTGTGGGTACAATGTGGTGTGGTGAGCCCTAGGGGTGAGAAAGTTGTCAGGGAGCGTGGTGCAAGTGTGGCTATAGCAGAGATTATGCTTATAGCTATGCGGGGGGGATGGAAAGCAGGATGGAGGGAGCTGGAGCAATGGGGTGAGGGCAAAAAGGAGGAGAGGGAGGCAGGGGTTAGTAGGGAAGGAAGGCATAGTCTGTGGAGGAGGAAAAGAGAAAGGAACTGCGAGGAAGGCTGAGGTGGATGTACTACAACATGAGGGCAGAGGAAGCAAGAGAAAAAAGAGGGGGAGAATTGGAGAAGGGACACCTCCACATTGCCCTGGATGCCTCCTCGAAGGCTCTAGGCCCAGTGAGAACAATAGCAGTATAGAGATTGGGAACTCCAAGGGGTCCCAGTGGCAGGGTTGTCAGACTGTGACTTGTGAAAGCATTTAATTCGAGTGCCTGATGCATCTCCACCAAGAATCGCTGGTACAAAGTATATTCAGTAAGGAAGGTGGATTTTGTCAATACAATTTTATTGAGATAAAATGCATTAACTGATCATCAAATATATCAATAAGCAAGCATTTAAAGCTAGACTAAGAATAAACAAACAGATGCATCCTTATGTGAACTATAACACCATAAACAATTACAAAAAAGAAACTCTTAAGTACTAACACTGTTCCCCTGAAGTTCATCTTGCAAATGAGCCCTGGTAAATGGTGCCTGCCTGGATAAATATTTTGATTGATTGATAAAAAGAAAAGTCCATATAAGAAAGACAAATGAGGGGAACCAGAGAAAGCGAGAGAGAAAAGACCTAGAGAAAGAAGTATGTTACTAGCAATATAAGAGACTATTGAGTAGAGGATGTGAAACAGTTGTAAACTGTGCCTCACTTAGAGTTAAAGATATTGGCCTGGGCTGGCCCTATGGCGCTGAGGGTTGAGGCGCTGGACACCACACTTCGCGCCAGCAACCCGGGTTCGGGAACGAGCCCGGGTGCTGGGGGTCAGCGGGGAGGGAGTAGGATTGAGCATCCGGAGGACAGCTCTCCTTTCCCTGGGGTGGGCATCCCGGTGCGGTAGTGGCCTCTAGTGGTGACCGAAGGTACCACTGATGCTGGGAGCATGTTGGGGATGCGCGCGATAGACCTCCATGTTCGGCGTGTTGACGTCATTGCGCGTAGGGGTAGAAAAAGGAAAAAATACCTCAACAGGCTGTATGATGGCTGGCTGTGTGGTGCTGCCTGGCTCCTTCCTTGGATGCTCTTTGGAGTGGGACTCCCCGCCCGGATCCTGCGGTGGTGGCTCTGGTGTGTGCCTGCCGTGGTAAAGATCGCTGTGTAGGTACCGAAACAGGTAGAGCTTGGGGTTTGGGTGGAGCAAGTTGCTGTGTGGCCAGACTGGATTGGGGAGGAACCATTGGTAACACCTCCCCAGCCGTAGTGGAAAATATATGTAAAAAAAAAAAATAAATAGATATTGGCCTGGTCTAGCAAAAGATGAGCAAGCTTCTCCAATCTCAAAAACTTCCAGACATTCTGTCTTCCATTCATTAAAAGATGATACACGATCCTCTAACCATAGTCTGAGTGCGGAATTCCTGAGACTGAAACGTGTGTTTTGGGCCTGTCCCAAAATTGGTATCTTTGTGGGATAAAATTTCTGATTTCTTAAAGGACATTATTTAGCCAAGAGGGAAATTTAATGAAAGACTGTTCTTATCGGTCATTTTGATGACTCAGTACTATGAAGTAAAGAACAGCATGTGGTAGGGCGCAGGTATATGTGGGCAATCAGATAGAAAAGAAATGTCTCACCAGTCCTTGTAGATATTTTGAATTCAATTTATTCTTTTCCAGATGTTATTTCAACAGGAGAATTTCAGATTGGCAGTGTTTTTGTTCTTTTAAATATTTTCCAGCTCACACTTCCATTTAGACAGTAGATACCAGAGTAGACAAAATCTTCTGACAATTCTAAATCTTCACTTCAAAGCAGTAAATACCACAGTTCATCATAACTCCATAGCGCACTTTTCAGCAGTTTCCAGAGCATACCTCTAGTCCCACAGCAAAACAGAATCTAATCTCTCATCCCACACAATCTAAATTTATACCCCAAAGGAGTCATGTGATTATTTAACTCCACCTCAGCAACACATTTTCAAATTAATTTCATTAAACACTGCATCATTATTTAGTTTACATAACCTGAACACATCTTTGTTACTCTAACTACTTTCATGCTATCACCAGAATGAATTATAATAGTTTTAGATGTTTTTGTATTCATTTTCTAGCATGAAAAGGAACCACCCCTTTAACAATAGTATAAAGGAATTCAGGAGCGCCAACTCCCAAAACAGCACCAAATGCCAAAGAGTTTGGACACCAGGAACTCCCAAAACACCAACTACAAAAACTATCCTCACTCCCCAAAACAACAGGAAAACGCCTCACCTCAACTAAGGAGGGAATTTTAAGGCCTGTACTCATCACAGGGGCACCCTCTGACACAGCACTGCACCACAGCGTTGGATAGATGGCTCATTGTTCTCTGAGGAAGACACTGATGAAGATGAGGCGCTGATTCCATGGACTACTGGTGTCAAAGAGAAGGGCCTGTACTGGACCCTGTCAGAGTCCCTATGCCAACTTTGTAGGGCACCAACAAAATCCTGGTGTTGGCTCCTAATAGCCAATGAATGAGGGCAACCTTTCTAGAAAATGGGGAGGTAATGCTTGAGTAGGTCAACACTCCTGGCCTTGAGGGCCTTGAACTGGGCTGTTGAACTACATAGGGGACATTGTCCAAGAAGAGGGCCTGCCAGATTCCCCCAAAGGGTGTCCTACATCCAAGGAGTGACCCGATCAGAGGCCATGGGGGGAAATGCCCAGGTGAGGAAAGCATAGCCGTACAGGTCCCACAGGGTGCCTTGATCCTCACTGGTTCCAGTGATGTCCAGCAGCGCCAAGGAGAACTCTCCCTCCGGGCTGTTATCCGACCCAGAGTCAGCACTGCCTTTGGCACTGGGCTCAGAATTGGTGACAGCCTCAGCCACCATGGCCAACACTGCCCTTGACACACTGCTCAGTGCCAATTTCAATGTCACTCCCTGAGCCATCACCCTCCTCTGTGCTGTGAACGACACCAGGGTCAGCCACATCATCATCAGTGCCTCACCTAGGACGGAACTACGGCTATCGCCTGCTTTATCACCATGTCTGGTACTGTCACCCTCCTTGGTGTTGCCAGTGACACCATGGATGGTGCAACCTCCAAACTGGCAACAATGCAGACAACACCCCTGGTGCCAGTCCTGCTCCTGACATCACAAACAGTATCGGAAGGAGGCCCAGTGTCTTCCACAGTGCCATCCACTGTGTCATCACTGTGAACGGTGACAGCAGCATGGGCGACACCAGAGAACAATGTTGAGGTGTCCACCAGTGCAGACCAATTGTGTAGCTGTGACCTTGCCACTAGGGAGGTCTGCTGCTCAGGGCAGGCAGACTGTGGAGGGTTTACAGTTGACCGCCCGAAAGGAATCGACTATCTACCAACTCAACCACCAAAGTGATAGACACCTCAGTGCAGTGAGGTCAAGGAGGGCGTCATACTTCTACAGAACCAGAGGGCCCGGGAAGATGCTCAGAGGAAAGGCCTAATGATCTGAGCATGGATGCTCGTGTACGATGCCTGCCTCCAAATGCGGGGATCGCAAGCTCACTTTGTGTGGCTCTCTAGGGTGTGGCAGTCCGTGCAGAAGCAGACCTTACACATATCCACGTTGTGGTCCAGTCAGAGATAGGCCATGCAGGTCTGATGCTGGTCCGGAACAGCCATCAGTTTTCTGCAGGGGCAATGATGCATAATGGGTGGCTGTCGCACTTTCATTAACAATTTTACCCCTTTTTTTTATTAGACTTTGGCATCGCAGAAAAATAACAAACACAAGCAACACCACAAAGAAGTTAAAATAACATTGATGCAGTAAGAAATAGTGTAAATGAGTCATACTAAGGCACTGTAGTCCCAAGGTGTGCACTTCATGGCAGAAAGAACAAAACTGGGGTTAGTGAGGAAGCCAGCAATGGTTATTGACTGGCATGTAACACTACATGGGGTGGCACAGGCACCGTGCCCTATAGCCGTGGCCGACCTCCTGGCAAAAGCTCTGCTCCTGCAAGGGGGGGTGCCTCCAGCCTAGACCCATAAGTGGGAATCAATGGTGAAGACAGATTCTTGGATGATCTAAGGGTTCCACTGGCGGTGTCGCAGCTTTGGAGTGAGCAGGCTCCTAGCAGGTGACAATATATTATCCAGCAGTAAATAACTTGTCCAATGACAATGTGGACTGGCATAGAAACTAAAGATGTACTGATGGAATGCTGGGAGGCCCGAGCCAAGCATAGTGTGAGAGCACCTTTGAAAAAACATTCTAAGTTTCGGGGTATCGTGCACCAGCTGGAGTCGATGCACACGTTTGACTGGGTAGTTATAATTCATGTAAGCAACTGCTGCTGTAAGGTGAGAAGGGACTCTAGGTCCATCAAGTCTGCACTCCTCCCACTTCATAAGCAGGGACCAACGAAGATTACCAACAAGGGTTGGTGGACAAGGGGATAAAAATGTTGTCGGGGGGGGGCAGGGAGAATAAAGAAAATAAAAAATATTCACACTATATTGCTTATTCATGTTTATTGCCTTTGTGGTGTTTACATTTTTTGTGATATTTCATATGAAAGAAATGATACAAAACAGAATTGTATTGTACATATTTAGACAAATAGGACACTCTATAAACCCACTGATGTTAGACAGGCATAACTGTGAGAAATAAATGAGAATGGTCCAGAGTTTAGTTCAGCGGTCCTTTTATTATTCAAGGGCACCCCCCCCACACACATACTTGTTAACATATAATGAGAATGACACAATCGGAGGGGCTCCTTGAAGGAATGTTACCATTTTAGATATGTTCTACAAATCAATGGTAGTAGGCAATAAAAGGGTTGTCAATATATGACCAGTGACGCAATCCATACAAAATACACATAACTGAATGGGCTGTATACATCATCCCCGACTTTTATTCTGGGCTTTTATTATATATTCTGCCAAGAAAATGCAAACAATCTTGGAAGCCCACTTCAATCCTTAGCTGTCTTTGCACAGATGTGGATAACTCTGTACAGTCCTTTTCACGCCCTCCTCCAGGCTGACCACGGGCTTGTACCCCATGTCCCTCTTTGCCTGTTCACAGCTGTAATAGTGGTAAGTCCCGGCCAGAGCCACCCGCATTGGTGTGAAGGTGGGTTTTAAAGTAATGAATGGTCTCAGCAGCAGCACCAGTATGGAGAGAAGGAACGCCAGGTAATAGGCCAGCCAGTAAGGAATACAGTATTTGGGGGCGTCATAGTTTAGACCTTCCAAAATTTGAGTCATGAACGTCCAGAAAGGGATGGGCTCATCATTAGTGATGTGATAAGCCTAAAAGGACGAAAGAAACAGAAACAGCTTAAACAAAACTTAGTAATATATTTCAATATTCTTAACCTATCTGTTTTTAATAGAAATCACTCCATTTTTGTGCTGTGACATAGGTGTGTTCAATAAAGCTGAAAATGTGACTTAATAAAGCTGGTTAGATGACTGCACTACTACAGTTTCTTAAAGGAGAACTGCACCGAATCTGCAAGTCATTTTTCCCTGAAGAAGCCTATTTTTAAATTCTGGTTCAAATTCGATTTCTGCTCTAGTTATACAGGCGTTTTCATTGTCTAACGGATGTTTCTGAGCTGCATGCTGCTGGTAAGGACCATTTTAGAACTCTATGATGTAGTTTATGTCCTTGTTCTACTCTTCTATTATTGGCACGATGCATCTGTGGTCTACTATAGAACTCTCTGGTTGTAAAGGACACAAACTACATCACAGAGTTCTAAAATGGTACTTACCACCAGAGGGTAAATCAGAAATTTCCACTATTGGTTAAATGGCTCATGTTGTTTTATGAGTGATAATGTATTTCCGGCAAAGGTATCACAACACCATTTTATCTTCTCATTTTCTTTCATTCCTGAATGGACATATGTGATTTTAAAGTGTTTTATTTTATTTTTTTTTAAGTTCTTGCTCTTGCAATACCCACCATAAAATATGAGAAACATCTTGTGATGCAGTGCTATTTGCCATCAGAAACATGCTAGCACCATAATACATCTACAGTATAAATTCAGTATTTACAGTCAAAAAGTCCCCCCATGAAAAATTTTTAAATATTGTGAGTGGTGTTCATCTTTATGACTCTAGTCATTAATTACAAAATGGCTGTAAAAGCTTTTTGTTAAACTTTGGAAATTAAAAATATACTGATTATGAACGTAAAGAGCTCAAATATATTTTTGCTAAAAAAAGTACAGTTACCTAAGAACTTACTGTAACAGAAGATCTTCGAGAGGAGCTCTTGCAGTAGGTAATACCATTAGGACTAATGCCGTCAAGCATTATGGCCCCACGGAAAACTTGTAGCTAGCAGTCTGAGGTCCCCCTGCACCATCTCAGTTCTCCTGCTGTAGACCCAGCTAACACAGTATTGGAAAACTGAGCAGGAACTCCCCAACGAAGTACAGGTGCAAAACTCATCATATCTGGGGGATGGAGGGTGGGAAAGCCACCTGTTGCAAGAGATCCTCTTGAAGATCTACTGTTACGGTAAGTTCTTATGTAACTGTACTATCTAACTTCGAGGGTGGAGCTCTTGCAGTAGGTAATACGATTAGGACTGAGTCCCAAGCAGTACCCAAAGATGGGCCCAGATCTGAGCAGAAGGTGGTAGAGAAAAACTGAAACAAAGGCAGATACCGAGTATTCTAGGAGAGTAGGCCCTGCAGGATGGCTAGTCCAACACCTGCTCTCCTCCTAGAAGCAATGTCTAGGTTGTAATGCCTGATGAAGGTAAGGGCTGCGCTCCATGTCGAAGCAGCACAAATGTCTGCTGAAGAGACATTCCTTAGAGAAGCAAAGGAAGAGGCCACAGCTCTGGTGGAGTGATCCTTAACGGGACCCGGAGGGGTTTTACCATGGTGCTAGTAGCAAAGAAAAATTACTCACCTTAGTAATTGTGTTTCTTCTAATGAAGTATTGCTGTATTCTGACATATGCAGTTAGCCCTAGCACTTGAACTGCTCCGGAGAGGAAAGAGTTTTTATACCAGGCATAGAACGTTGAGCTTGAGCTTGTATTTCAAACCTCTGTCTGTGGTGCCTCAGAGTGTAACCATCAGATTCTTACTAGCAAACTAACTACACTTCCAGTGTGGAAACTGTAAAACATATAAGCCAACGGGCAACAACTTGGGTCCAGAAGACTCAAGCCGAGAACCCAAGAGAAAAAACAGGTAGTGAACAAGATATATAATCTAAGTAAAATTTAACAACTACCACCCCACCCTGAAGGGGAGGGGTGCAAAGTACACCCCTGAGGTGCAACACTGTACCTGCCAGCCCACATAAAAAAATTAGGTTCTGAGAGGGGAGGCAGGGGGGAGGTCAGAATACAGCAAGACTTCATTAGAAGAAACACAATTACTAAGGAGAGTACTTTTTTCTTCAAACATGAAGTCTTGCTGTATTTTGACATGTGCAGACTACCAAGCAGTACCTCCATGGAGGAGGGTACCGAACCTATTTTGGGAATAGGCTCTGCGGTACTGCTGTACCAAACCTCGCATCACTCCTAGCCTGGATATCCAGACAGAGAGTAATACTTGGTAAAAGTATGGACTGTTTTCCAGGTGGCTGCTTTGCAGATCTCTAACAAGGGTATATCTCTGGCAGCAGCCAGAGGAGCTGCTGTACCACTAGTCAAATGAGCCCTCATGCCTGAAGGAGGTGTTTTGCCTAGCTTGCCATAGTAGAACGGTATACAAGAGACAATCCACCTGGCAATAGTTCTCTTAGTAGCAGGCCTACCTTTCCCCACTTCACCATAAGTGAGAAACAATTGAAGACTGTCATTCCTATGTGCCTTAGTATGCTCAATGTAGTAGCTAAGTGCCCTCTTAATATCCAACTATGTAATCTTCTTTTTCCTGAAGAAGAATGAAACCTCCTATTGGTTCTGAGGACCACCTTATCTCTATGGAATGAGATAAAATCAGGTTCAACTGACAGGGCCTGTAATTCACTAATTCGTCTGACAGAAGTGACAGCTACCAAAAACACAATTTTCCAGGTCAGGTACTTAGGCTCGGCTGAAGCCAGAGGTTCAAAGGGTGGCTGCATAAGCTGAGCAATGCAAATATTGAGCTCCCAAGCCGGAGTAGGCTCTCTAAAAGGAGTGTTGATATGAACCAGACCTTTAAAGAACTTAGCAAAGACAGGGTGAGAAGCTAGAGAAGAGCCCTTCCCTGCTGACAGGAATGCAATGACATCTGCTAGATGAACTTTTAAAGTGGCTGGCCTAAGCCATTGAAGTTAACCAGGTACTCCAAAAGTGTAGTAATGCTAGCAGCATCTGGTAGAATATCCTTATGGGAACACCAAATGCTGAATCTTTTCCATTTGGAATTATAAGTTTTTCTGGTAGAGGGTTTCCGAGAAACCTTAAGGATGTCCAAAACTCCCTGAGAAAGATGCAGGCCTGCATATTCTATTCTATTCTTTAAGAGCCAGGCCTAGAGATTGAGAGACTGGAGATTGGTGTACTAGATCCTCCCCTAAGAGGCAGTTAGGAGATTATGTATTTTGGGAAGAGACAGGGGGAGTGAGACCATTAAGAACAACAACAGATGATACCAAGGCTGTCTGGCCCAGTCTGGAGCCAGTAGAATCACTGTGCAGGGTTGTGACCTGATCTTGACTAGAACCCTGAACAATAGGGGAAAGGGAGGAAAGGCATAAAGGAACTTGCCTTCCCAATCCAATATCAGGGTATCCAGGGGAATAGTCCCTAGGACTGGGGGTCTGCAGCCGAAGAGGGGAAGTTGGTGATTGTCTGGGGCTGCAAAGAGATCTATCTCTGGAGTGCCTCACCTGGCAAAGATTACATTCAGTATGAGGGGATCCAAGGTGCATTCATGATGGCCATGGGAGATTCTGCTCAGAGCATCTGCTAACACATTGTCCTTCCCTGGGAGGTGGACTGCTATTAGGGAGGTTTGCAAGGAGTAGGCCAGAGACCATATTTCATGGCCTCTGTGCACAAGGCCATAGACCAAGTGCCCCCTTGCTTGTTGATGTACCACATGGTGGTGGTGGTGTCTGTCCTGACCTGAACCACCTTGTCCCTTACTGAGTCAGAGAAAGCCTGAAGGGCTAGGAATACTGCCCTGAGTTCCAGAAGATTGATATGAAGGAGAGACTCTTGTGGAGACCAAACACCCTGTGCTGTGAGAGGTCCTAGGTGGGCTCCACAGCTCAGGAGGGAAGCATCTGCGGTCAGTACCACTGAATGAGACTGAGTGAGGAATGGGACACCTTGTCTGAGACTGTCCTGATCCAGCCACCACTGGGGAACTTGGACCAGAGTTTTAGTCACTGGAACCAATTTGGTGAGAGAATCTTTTCTCTGAGACCAAAAAGACCTTAGGTGAAACTGAATGTCCCTAATTTGGAGCCTGGCTCCTTGTACTACTGCAGTGGAAGCTGCCATGTGGCCTAGGAGTTGGAGAAAATGTCTTGCTAGGTGAGAGACCAGAGGATGAAAAGAGGAAGCAAGATCTGTAAGGGCCTTTACCCTTGATAATGAGAGGTAGACTTCTGCTTGAACAATATCCAACTTTGTCCCTATGAAAGTGAGGAGTTGTACTGGTTCAAGAACCAACTTTGGCAGATTGAGAAGAAAACCCAGAGAACTGAGCCAATCTTGAGTGACTTGAAGAGCTGACCTGACCTGGTCGGGAGACTGTCCTACAATGAGCCAGTCATCCAGGTATGGGAGTAGAGAGAGATCCCCTTCCTTCTGAGGAAGGCCACTACTACTGCAAGGCACTTGGTAAACACTCTAGGAGCCGATGTTAAGCCGAAAGACATGGCTCTGAACTAATAATGGCCTGAAGACAACTCGAACCAGAGGTATTTTCTGTGGGAGCACCTGATAGGAATGTGGAAATAGGCATCTTTGAGGTCCAGGGATGCTAACCAATCTCCTGGCCTCAGAGAGGGAAGAATTACTCCCAGAGTCACCATTTTGAACTTCGGTTTTAAGATGCGTTTGTTCAAATACCTTAAGTCTAGGATGGATTGCCACTCCCCTGTCTTTTTTGGGGTAAGGAAATATTTGGAATACAGACCCTTGCTCCTGTGTAGAGTAGGAATTCTCTCCACGGCTGTGAGACCCAGCAGAGAGAAAACCTCTGCTTCTACAGCAATGGTTTCGGAGATGTTTGTAGGAGGAAAAGATCTGACTCTAATTTCTGGAAACTTATTGAAACTGAGAGCCAGTCCATGGCTTACTACCTCCAGGACCCACCTGTCTGAGGTAACAGACTTCCAGGCCTGGAAGTGGTAAGCCAGCCTGCCTCCTACTGGAGCTGGGGAGTCGACCCAGGCTGACACATCAGGGTGTCTGCTTGGCAGGAGCCTTGGACTTGGAAAAGGATGTAGCCCTGCTCATTCCCCCCCCACCTCTGCCTCAGAAGAACCCCCTCTATGGGAAGGAAGAGGAGGCCTAGGCTTGGTAGAAGGGCCTGTGAAAGGGCCTGCTCCTGCCCCTAGACTGCTGCTTCTGAGGAGTGGCTTGCCGTTCCTTGGCCTGTGCACTCCTGTAGGTGGTCCTGTACTCATCCATCTTTTTCATGTAAGCCTCTGTCTGCTCCCCAAACAGAGAGTTACCCACCACAGGGGGATCCATGGCCTTAGTCTGGGTGTCCTCAGAAAGGCTAGTGCATCTGAGCCAAGCAAATCTCCTGAGAGACACAGATGTAGCCATGACTCTCAATGCCACATCGTTAGAGTCTACTGCAGCATGCAATTGCACTTTGGAGACCTCAATCCCATCAGCAGTCACCTCCTCCACCCCTTTGGCTAGCTGGGGGGAAGCCTGTTTAGCCAGTTCTAGAACCGTATCCCACCTGGACTTCCGGTATCTGGCTGTGTAGGTCATATAGTTAGCCTGCCTGAGTCCCAAGGAGGATGGCAAGTATTGTTTCTTGGTCGTGGCATCCACCTCATGGAGTCTTTATTTGGGGGGTGTGAAGCCAAAGGTATATGTGCCCCGTCACAGGCTGCAGCCTGCACTACCCCAAAATGGCTGCAATGATTGGACAAAAACTCCATACCTGAGCCTCACAGCATATACCTTCTGTCCATTCTCTTATCCACAGCAGGTAAAGAATCTGGAGTCTGTAGAATCTTTTGTGTCCGTTTCCTCAGGGATTTATGGAGGGGTATAGACAACATCTTGGACTCTGGGATGTCCATTATCTCCACAAAATCAGGCTCTTCTTCCTCCTCAACAGCTTCAACCATATGGAGCTGGAGGGTTTCAGCCACCTTTTTGTAAAACAAAAAGTGAGATGGGGACTCAGAAAGCCTTGGAGGGGAGATATTGGAGGGTCTGTCTGGGGAGATGTCTGGTTCAATGGGCTCATTCAGACCTCTATAATCATTGTTATCATCATCATCATCCAGTAATTCTTCATCCCCCTCCCACTCCAATTCGTAGTAAGCATCCGGATCATAATCCGATGGAGTTGGATCCGACCTAACCGATGGCGCTGGTTCGGACGGAACTGATCACTTTGGCTATTTCTTCAGCGGCTGGAGTAAGGGGTGCTGGATCCGAACCGGCTGAAATTTTTTGTCTTTTTGACAGAACTGACCCCCTCAGGGTCAGCTCTCCTTTGTCCCGAGGACGTCTTGCCTAGGTCAGTGGGCACCTCCTCAGGTTCGGTCGGAACCGAAATGGGCTGGCCATCCGGGTCAGCGGACTTCTCGGCCTCCTTTTTCTTTAGCCTACCCAATCTTTTTTCCAGGGTGGCCTTAGGAAAATTTTTTGCAGATATGGCAGTCTGTTTTGAGGTGGTCAAACCCCAGACAATAAACACAGATGAGGTTGGGGTCAGCCTTAGCAAAGGCTTTCCCAAACTCTGTACAGTGTTGAAACCCAGTGGGACATTTTTTTTTCCCTTGGGTTTCTCAGACATGGCCAGGCTAGAAAAAATTACCCTTTATAGCTTTGTTTTGCCAGGTAATACACCCCTATTGGTTACCAACCACATCGTGGGTTGTGGAAAGAAACCGAAAAAAGTTTTGTTTTTTTTAAAACCGATAGGAACCAGCATAACAATACTATAACCCAGAAAATAAATTTTAACACAGAGGGTCAGTTCCCAACCAGACTGACCACAAAGGAACCAAAGTTTACAATTTCCACAGAGAAAAAACAGAAATTATGGTTCACTACCTATCTACACTACTTACTGTACTGTAGACAGAGGCTCAAAACCGAAAATAAACAAACCGGTGGAAAAACCGACGTGTTGTGAAACTTTACCGAACCGAAGGAGCAATCTCCAGAGCATCTTCACAGTTAGGCAGAGTAAAGAATCTGACGGTTACACACTGAGGCACCGCAGACAGAGGTTTGAAATCCGAGCTCAAACTCAACATTCTATGCCTTGCATAGAAAATACAGGTTACTCACCTGTAACAGGAGTTCTAGGAATGGTATATGTTGTTCATCCACACTTATTGGCAGGTATCCTTGCCGCTTTAAATCTTGCCGGAAGGTCTTCAAGCTAGCTCCTCCCACCCACCCGGGTGGTATAACTCTCGTCTCCGCCCCATGACGCCAGATCTGGCCCGCTGGAAGCTCAGGTTGTGCGTCGAAGCTGCCGGAGAGTTTAGGTGTGGATGAACAACATATACCATTCCTAGAACTCCTGTTACAGGTGAGTAACCTGTATTTCTAGGACATGGATATGTTGTTCATCCACACTTATTGGCAGACTCCAGCAGTTCTCCGGGAGGAGGAGGGAGGCAAGACGACACCCCAATACTTACTTGGGAAAGAGAGACTGAGAACCGAGGCCCCAAAACCAGCATCCCGCGTGACTCAAGGTCGATGTGGTAATGGGTAATGAAGGTGTTTGCTGACTTCCAGGTAGCAGCCCTGCAGATATCCTGGATAGGGACGCCCTGGAAGCAGCCACGATGCAGCAGTATGGCGGGTAGAATGAGCTCTTATCCTCTGGGAGGCTCCATGCCCGTCAACTTATAGCAGAGATCTATGCAGGAGGTGACCCACCTGCTTATCGTCCGCTTGGCTGCAGATCTGCCAGATGTGCTTCAGCGTAGGTGACAAACAGCTGGCTAACCTCTCCCAATTTCAGCCTGCACTTTTGTAATAGGCGCGCCTTCTAGGGTCCAAAGTATGGAGCCTATATTCGGCCTCCGAGGTGTGATTGGGGTAGAACACCGGCAGAGTCAACACCTGGTTAAGGAGAAACTCCGACACCACCTTTGGAAGGAATTTCGGGTGGGGGCGCAGGACAACCTTGTCCCTGTGGAAGACCAGGTAAGGAGACTCGATGGAAAGCACCTGGAGCTCTCCCATCCTTCTGGCTGACGTGATAGCCACCAAGAAGGCGGTATTCCACGACAGGTGAGAGAGAGCACACCTGTGCAAAGGTTCGAATGGCTTGCCCATGAGCTTTGCCAGTACCAGCAGTAGATCCCACGGAGGTGGAGGTTCAGACTGGAGGAATGTGATCAAGGCCTTTGAAAAGCGCCAGACCACCTCTCCTGCGCACATCGACTGCTTCCCGGCCCGCGCCTGCAAGCAGAGATGGCTGCCAGGTGCACCCTAGGGTCGCGACCTAAGCCCTTGATTAGAAAGGACCATAAATAGTCCAAGATGCTTGCCAAGGAACAGGAGGAAGGGTCCAAGCCCTTGCCCTGACACCAAATGGAAAACCTTTTCCATTTGAAGGCATAGCATTTTCTGGTCGACTCTACGGGACGCCTCAACTACATTGAGGACCCGTCGGAAAGACCCAAGGCCTGGAACTCTAGCCAGCCAGAACCAGGCCGCCAGGTGCAGGGATTGAAGGTCCGGATGGAACACCTTCCCTGATTGACTGGAGAGCAGGTCCGGCGAGCTGGAAGCTGCCGGAGTCCTGGAGCTGAGACCGAGGAGATCTGGGTACCAGAACTGGCGAGGCCAGTCTGGGGCTATCAGAATCACCTGCGCCTTGTCCCTCCTCGCTTGAGAAGCACCTGTGGATCAAGGGAAATGGGAAAGGCGAGAAGAGGCCCGGGGTCCACTGCCTCGAGAAGGCATCCCCCTGCAGCGAGCCCTGCTGAGGGGGGCGGGCATGGAACAGTCTCAGCTTCGCGTTCTCCCTGGAGGCAAACAGGTCCACCTGAGGTGTGCCCCAATGGGAGAACAGATGCTGTACTACCTCCGGCAGGAGAGACCACTCGTGGGATGCAGCCCCTATCCGGCTCAGGGCATCGGCCAGGGTGTTGGAGGCTCCTGCCACATGAATGGCTAGGAGATCCGCCTCCAGGCTGCGTACGAGTGACCAAATGCGGAGAGCTTCCTTGCATAGAAGCATGGAGCGCGTCCCGCCCTGGCGGTTTAGATAGTACATGGTCGTGGTATTGTCCGTCTGGACTCGGACCACTTGATCCCGGAGGAACGGAGCAAAGGCGGTGAGAGCTAGGCGGACCGCTCGGAGCTCCAGCAGGTTGATGTGGCATCGGGACTCCCGCGGGGACCAGAGGCCGTGAGCCCGGTGTTCCCCCAGATGGGCACCCCAACCCATCAAAGAGGCATCGGTCGATAGAGAGACCGTCGGCTCGGGGCGGACGAATGGGATGCCCTCCTGCAAATGACCTGGAACGATCCACCACTGGAGAGCGTCCCACATCCCCTGTGTCACCGACACAAGCTGGTCCAAAGGATCGCAGCGTTGTGACCACTGGCTGGCCAGTCCCCATTGAAGGGGACGCATGTTCCAGTGGGCCCAACGGACCACGCTGGTGCAGGCCGCCATGAGACCCAGGAGGCGCAGGAAGTCCCGGGCAGGGCGCAATTGCCCAACCAGAAATGACTGGGCAAAGGAGGAAAGAACCTCGGCCCTGTCCACCGGGAGCCGCGCCTCTGGCTCGAAGAGAGTCGAGCTGCGCCCCGATGAACAGAATCACCTGCTTCGGCTCGAGTTCCGAGTTGGCCTCGTTGATAAGGAGGCCTAGTTGAGAGCAGACCTGGAGGGCCAGATCTCTGGACCACTCCACCTCCTGCCTGGAGGGAGCTGCTATCAGCCAGTCGTCCAGGTAAGGGCACACCCGACCCCTCGGCCACGAGGAATGCTGTCACCACTGCCATGCATTTGGTGAAGACCCTGGAGCTGGAGACAAGCCAAGGGCATGGCTCGGAACTCGAAAGGGATCCTTCCGCTCGAAGCGAAGGAATCTCTGGTGAGACGGACGGATAGGGACATGAAAAACGTGTCCTGCAAGTCCAGAGAGCAGAACCACACGCCGCGTTCCAAGGATGGTATTATCTGAGCCAGAGTGACCATCCTGAAGGTTCGAGACCTTAGGAACTTGTTTAGGTCATGTAGGTAGAGAATGGGGCGCCAGCCCCGTCGCCGTTTCGGAACCAGGAAGTACCTGGACACAAACCCTGGGTCTGAAGGAGGGTCCTCCACCTCTCTTATCACCTCCTTCTGGAGGAGGAGAGCGATGTTGGCTCGGTGAGCCGCCAGTGAGGCTGGGGACCCCGAAGCCCCCCAAGGGGCGACGGCTCTGAAGGGCGTTGCCTGCTCGAATTCTAGAGGCAGGCCTCTTCCCACCACCTCAAACCCACCTGTCCGCGTGGTAACAGCGGACCAGGCGGAACGAAGTGCCGGAGCCGCCCCCATGGGGGAACTCGTAAGGTGACGGGATGGGGCGAAACCCTCAGCCGGCCACTGGGCAGGCTTGGAGGAGGGACCGGCTGAGGACCTCCTGGGCTTTTCCTCCCTGCCGCCTGTTAGAGGAAGCCGGCGGCTTGGGTTTGGGATGCCAGGTCGAGCCTGCTGGCCCTGATGCTGTTATTGGCGCCACCAGCGTAGAAGGACGAAAGGGCTTAGGCTGTGGTTTGCGGCCTTTGTCCTTCTGAGCGGAAGAGACCGAGTCCAAGGTAGCATTGGACTTCTCGATCCTCTGCAGGTGACCTTCCACCCCAGGGCCGAAGAGGTCAGTCCCCAAAAAGGGAACATCCGCTAACTTGTGCTGGGTATCCTAAGTAAAGGTGGATATCCTCAGCCAAGCCCGCCGACGCATAGCCACTGCGGCCGCCACCGACCTGGCACATGAGTCCCCAATATCCAAAGCAGTCTGGAGCTGCTGTTTGGCCACTGCCCTGCCCTGGTCCTGCACCTGCTTGACCGTAGTCTGCAGATCCGCGGGGAGATGGATGACCTCATCCAGGGAGCCCAACAGGGCATGAGAAAATGTGCCATGAGGACGGCCGAACTGGCCTGACGGCGTGCCGAGAGAGGACGAGCATAGACTTTTCGCCCGACATAATCCAATTTCTTGATTCCTTGTTGAGACGCTTGTCCACATCCTCGACGCTGTTGTTGCTGGAAACGCTGTCGGTAACCAACCCTCAGCAGAGGGGTGCTCCAAAACCGGACAGGGAACCGGGGACCGTGATATCTCTGGCCATCCTGGCAGAGGCGCAGGGCAGGAAGCAGGGCGCTGCCAAAGCCCAGGCCGGACCCACTATGGCCTCGGCCACCGAAAGGCCTCGCTGGAGAATCCTCGGTCCAGAATCTCCGTGAGGGATACCTGGCCCGCTTTGGAAACGGAATCGAGCTCCATCCTGGTGGACTCCGAGATGAGCCGAAGCAGTCCTAGGAAGGACGACGGGCTATCGTCCATTGACTGTCCTCCTGAGGACTCCAAGTCCAGTCGCTTGGAGAAAAAGCAGGAATTATCCTCGGACTCGGACGAGTCCTCAAGAGCTGCCTCTGGCCTGAGCTACCCTCACCTGCCGAGGCCGGGTCGGGAGTGAGGGTAACCGATAGCCGGATGGGGTAGACCCCTAGCCGACCGAGAATCCCTGGTCAGAGCCCCAACTAGTGGCTGTGGAGGGCGGAGGTTCCACCGAATCGTGGAGCAGCTGGTTTTGGCCGAACAACCGCCTGGGTACAGGCTCCTCGGGTAAGTCGAGGGGTTGTGTCGCCGCCCGTGACAGCCACTTAATGGCGGAGTCGCGCGCCGGCTTATTCCCGGTCAGGAGAAGCTGTTGCCACATGAGGTCCTCATACCATCGACGTTAATTTACGCCGAAGCCTCCTCGCCCGGAGGAGGACGAAGACGCAGCGGCGACGCTGGCTATCAGGGGTGCCGAGATCGAGACCGCCTATGACGGGCGGGATCGGCTGGACCGCAAAGAGGTCCGAGACCGAGCCTCGCTTTCTGAGGTCGGGTGCGGGAAGTGTCGCCGAACCGGCACTCCTTTGGCTCGAGGGTTCATCCGAGGGCTCGGAACCGGAGGCACAGGCAAGCCCACGGATCCTCAACTTCGGGGAGAGGGGAGTCTCGGCCCTATAGGCGACAACCCGTCCAATGGATCGAGAAAATCTCAACTCGTCGACAGGAGTCTCGGTCCAACTGACCTGACGGGGACACCGTGGAGGAGCCAGCGCCGGCCGAAAGAAGTCGACCAAGTCGACGGCCGACGACTCGGAGAGGGACTCTTCCCGCCCCCAAGAGCGTCGACGGAGGGATTTCCCTTTGTCCCTCTTTGGACAGAGAAAAAGGTCCAGCAGGCGTTGGCCCTTCTCCCTTAGTGGAGAGGGACAGACAAAGCTCATAAAGGAAGCTGTGTAGGGAAGAACCCAGAGAGGCGGGATAAATGCAGCGCGGGAAAGATCGTCCGCGCCGCCTCCTCTTCGGAGGGCGATCATCTGCTCGAGCGATCCGCCGAGCCCGCCTGCCGTGGACACCGCTGACCGGGCCTCTTAGACTTCACGGAGGGCAACGTCTGAGACGGCCCAGTTGCAATCGGGCACGGTCTTAGAGGACGTAGGTCAAAAAGAAGAGCACAGGTCGCAGTCCTGCGGTGTGTCTGAAGGCCTAAACAGTAGACACACGTGGAGTGTGGATCCGTCCGAGACATCTTCTGACATCGCAGGGCATTCTCCAAACCGGAGTCGACGGTCCATCGCAGCCGCGAGGGATCAAGACCAGTCTTTTAGCAAAAACTTTCCACCGCAAAACGGAAGAAAATAGGAACCAGTCTCAAATGCAGAGCGTTAAGGAGGGAACCTGAGCTTCCAAGCGGTAAGGAAGATCTGGCGTCATGGGGCGGAGCCGAGAGTTATACCACCCGGGTGGGTGGGAGGAGCTAGCTTGAAGACCTTCCGGCAAGATTTAAAGCGGCAAGGATACCTGCCAATAAGTGTGGATGAACAACATATCCATGTCCCTAGAATTAACTCTTTCCTCTCTGGAGCAGTATAAGTGCTGGGGCTAACTGCATATGTCAGAATACAGCAAGACATCATGTTGTTTGAAAGGAAATACAGTGCACTAGCCAACAGGCTAGAGACTGCTTAGAGACAGGAGCCCCTGTTATCCTTTTTGCAAAGTAGATGAACAACTGGTCTGTCTTTCTGGAAGAACATGTTCTGTGAAGGTAATACCGTAGGATTCTATGGACGTCCAAGGTGTGCAACAGTGTTTCACCTTGGTTGGTAAACTCAGGATAATAAACTGGAAGGTTGATGTCCTGATTCAGTATCAGGAAGGACACCACCTTCGGTAAGAACTTGGGGTTTGTACTCAGGGTCACCCTGTCCCTGTGAAAAATGATACAAGGTTCCTTACACAGCAATGCCTGGAGCTCGGATACCCTTTGAGCTGAAGTAATGGCAACCAAAAGGAGAGCTTTCCAAGAGAGGAAGCATAGCTCGCAAGAAGCGTCTGGCTCGAAGGGTGGAACAGCGAGTTTCTCCAGCACAAAAAGTAAGTCCCACAGAGGAACGACGTCCCTCCTGGGAGGCCTGATGTGTAAGATCCCTTTGAGAAAGGTCTTCCAGACATTCAATTGTGCTAGAGTTCTCTCCCTGATCAGCTTATGATATGCAGAGACCACACACATGTGAACCCCGATGGACAAATAGCTCAGTCCCAAGTCCAAGAGGTGGAGGAGATAGTTCAGCACGTGTCTAACCGGACAATCCAAGGGATCTATGGCACGGGCCGCAGCCCAGAGACGGAAACGCTTCCATTTCAGAGCGTAAGTAGTTCTAGTGGAAGGTTTCCTCACTGCAACCAAGACCTCTGCCGCCCTGCTTGACACTCTTAGTCTCTCTTCTACTAAGACTGCAGGAGCCATGCGTGCAGGTGAAAAGAGTGAACAGCAAGATGGATGAGTGTCCCCTGCTCTTGTGAGAGCAAGTGGGTGGAGAGTGGTAACTGCATTGGAGGTTCCAAAGACAGCTGCTGGAGCAACAGATACCAGATCTGTCAAGGCTACAGAGGGGCAATAAGGATCACTCTGGCTCCCTCTGACTGCAATTTGAGCAGTACTCTCTGAATGAGAGGGAAGATGTACAGGAACTTCCCTGTCTAGGAGAGGAACAATGCGTCTCGCCAGAAAACACCAGGCCTTGGAGCGCGTGAACAAAAATTTTGCAGTTTGGCACTGCATGGGGACGCAAACAGGTCCAACTCTAGATAGCCCCAGTGACAGAAGAGGTTGTCTGTGACTTCCTGAAGTAACTCCCTCTCATGATTCAGAGAGGTGGAGCGACGGAGACTGTCGGCGAGAATGTTCTAGATCCCTGGCAAGTGCACAGCGATGCAGCATACACTGTGTTCTACTGCCCAATCCCACACTCTCATGGCCTCTCTGCAAAGGGGATAAGGGTGAGTTCCCCTTTGCTTGTTGAAGTACAAGACCACCGGTGTGTTGTCTGTCTGCACCAGAAGAGGACCCGGTGAGATTAGGTCTCTGAATGCATGGAGAGCATTCAGAACTGCTCTCATTTCCAGAACATTTATATGCCGAGAGCAGTCTGAGGGGGACCAAGATCCCTGGGCCCTTTGATCCGCTAAATGAGTCATCCAACCGGCCAGAAAAGCGTCTGTGGTTAGAACTTGAGGTGGGGTTGGCCTACGGAAGCAGACTCCTCCCTCTAGATTCTCATGGCAGAGCCACCAGTCGAGGGAATGATGGACTACCCGAGAGATCTGGATCTAGAGATCCAGATCGTCCACCGCTTGGTCCCACTGGACCTTGAGGTGCCACTGAAGGACACTCCTGTGCAGTCTGGAGAGGGGTACTGTGGCTATGGTGGCCGCTATGTGGCCCAACAGCTGAAGGATGACCCGGGCGGAGATAGCGGGTGCTCTTTGGACCCTGCTTGCCAGAGCCCGAAGGCGTTCTTCTCCGTCCGAGTGCAGAAAAAGCTCTCCCCGTTCGGTGTCCAAAATTGCTCCTATGAACTGCAGCCTTTGCGATGGCCATGGGTGTGACTTTGGCCAATTCATGATAATTCCCAGGGAACAAAACAGACTCTGTATCTCTTTGAGAGTGATTTGGAGCTGCTTTTCCAATGATGTGGAGAGAGGCCAATTGTCCAGGTAAGGGTAAACAAAGAGGCCTCTCCATCAGAGTACCGCTACCACCACTGCGAGACACTTGGTGAATACCCTTGGGGCTGACGAAAGGCCGAAGGGGGGTGCCCTGAACTGGTAGTGCTGGTCCTGAAAGCTGAAGTGAAGAAACCTTCTGTGAGATTTCAAGACCTTGATATGCATGTGAGTGTCCTGCATATCGAGGAAGCACAACCAGACCCCCTGCTGAAGTCCTGCCAGAGTGACCATCCGAAATCTCTGGTACCTGACTGAGAGATTGAGCTGATTGAAGTCCAGAATGGGGTGAAGGTCTCAGGTTTTCTTTGGGACCAAGAAGAAATGGGAGTAGTAACCTTTGCCCTTCTGGGCTTGGGAAACTGACTCGATGGCCTTTTTCTCAAAGAGCTGCTGGATCTCCGCAGCCAGGAGGTGATTGTGCACCAGCTGACAACTGACAGGAGTGGGGGGGATTGTCCAGTGGAATAGAAAGGAATTCTATGGCATACCCATTTCGAATGGTGTCCAGTACCCACTGGTCTGAGGCAATACTGGACCATTCGAGTGGGTAGAGGGCAAATCTCCCTCCTGCCTTCTCATTCTGCAGGTCTCTGAAGAGAGGAGGGGGGAAAAGAGTCAGGCGGAGGGTGGGGTCCTTGGGCCCTTGGGAGTTTTGGCTGCTTAGGCCCTGGGAATCTTGGGGGCAGGGTGACCTTGTCTCTTGAACCCTTGCCTTGGTAGGTTTGCTCCCGATGCTGTCCTTTTCAAAAGGGACGGCGACGGGGTTCTTGAAGCTGGGATTTGTACATGCGGTGTACGTCGGCCACAGCTTTACCAGACTTCTGTAGCTGTTTGACCATGGTTTCAACCTCTGGGCCAAATAGAATGGGGCCTTGGGATGGGGAATTCAAAATGGAGTCTTGCAGACCCTGGTGGAACCCCATCAACCTGAGCCACGACTGCCGTCTCAGACAAACTCCCGAAGCAGCAACCTTGTAGGCCATATCCACCGAGTCGTAAGAGCAACAGAGGACAGGTTTGTCAACATCCAGACCTGACTGGGCACAGGCAAGCACCTCCTCCTTTGAGTCTGAATCCGGCATGGACTTGACTAGGTCCATGGTCTTCTTCCATAAGGATTGTTGATATGTAATCATATGTGCCATGAAGTTAGGTGACCTGATGGCACCTGTAGCAGAAGAGTAAACCCTTCGTCCCCAGCTGTCCAATTTTTTGAGATCTGGTCCAGGGGTTGAGAGTTCAAGTGTTTGGGCTGGGAGCAGCCCCTACCATGGGCTGCAGTCAGATGCAGGGAATTTGCTTTTGGCTGTTCTGCCAGAAAGGGTTCAGATCTGGGAGGCTTGTAAAGCGTATTGGCCTTTCTAGGAACTGCAGGTACTGAGGAAGGGGTACACCAAATCAGGCGAGTGACATCCTGGAAGGGCTTGACAAAAAGGGGGGGATTAGCAAAGGCTTAGGTTCTTTTTTGCCCAGGAACTTGGCCAGGTGCTTGTGTTCTGTGTCCAGGTCCTATGTGTCCCACTCATAAATGGCCTGGATGTGCCGTATTATATCTAAAAATGAGAGATCATCCGGAGGGAGACCTTGGGGAATCCTTAGGTCCTGGGGAGGGAGGAAAGATTTCCCCGTCTGAATCAGGCTCAGATTCTGCGTCTCCCTCTTCTGAGGAGGATGTGTGAGGAGGAGAAGGAGGAAGGGGAGATTGCTGACATCTCCTCTTTTTGTCCTTAGGATCTGGGCGTGGGCTCTCACCCCCATCAGGAGTTGAGGGGGGTCCCATGGGTGGTGGAGTTGGTGTGGTATCTGATGGTCTGTAAAGGAGATCCCTCTTCACTGTATTCCACCATGTGGTGAATAAGGAGCCTATGTCCGCCGGGCCCGCCAAAGTGGGCGTCTGGTTATCTTGAGGAACTGGCATCAGGTCCAGGACCCTGTCGTCAATGGACTGATGTCTGGTGTTGCCATCGCCCAGGTAACTGGTGTCTGGAGTAGGTCTGGCCGGCAACCGACCACTGGGAGGGGGTGCGGGAGTCTGGTCGTCCGTCCAAAGGCTTCCTTTTTTTTGGATGAACTAGGCCTGTCCTTCGAAGAATTGGACTGGCCCTCCTGGATTGACCCAGAGGAAGATTTAGGAGGTTGATGAGCCGGAAAAGACTGGCATCACAAAGAGGCAGACTCCTGGTGCTTGCCCTAAGAAGAGGCGGGAATGGATTTACTCAAGTGGGAGTATTCGGTTGCTGGCACCAAACCAGACCTCTGTCCTGAGGTCAAGGAGGAAGCAGCCTGCTTATCCTGTGACTTAGGGAAGGACTCGGATCTGGCCTGATCTTTATCCCTGTGTGATGTTTCCTACCCAAGGACTTTTCTTTTGGTGGGGAATCCCTGGCGGGAGAAAAGAAGCTGGCCCCTGAGCCATGCTGCATCACCGCTAGTTGCTTCTCTAGAAGGAAGGTTTTGAGTGCGTTGGCTCTCCTGGCACAAGTTGTCTGATTGAAGTGCTGATAGTGGGTGCAGGCATTGGGCTGGTGGTCTGGGCCTAAGCAGATGAGGCAGACCACTTGGCCATCTTTGGCAGGGATCTGCTTGTCGCATGCACACTCAGCTTTTCGCTGCAGTGGAGGAGGCGATGACATACACAAGGTGAACTAAACGAATAACTGAGAAAAAATACTTTTCTTTAAGCTGTCGACTGCTGAAGGAGGCATCCATGGAGACGAACTACGCGGGTCGATGGTGGGAAAAGAACTGAGATGGCACTGGGGGACTGCCCCCTTTATACCACACTGGACATCGGGCAGAGCCAATGTCGGGGGTGGTCCCACACCTCAGACTGCTAGCTACAAGTTTTCTGTGGGGTCCTAACACCTGACGGTATTAGTCCTAATGGTATTACCTGCTACAAGAGCTCCACCCTCGAGGTTAGATCTAAGGAATATTGCTGCTTTAAAACAATATATTTAACTTGCAAGAACACAGAGAAGCCTCCCCACTTCAGCTCCAGTATAGTGTATGGTGGAATGCTGTTATGCATGGAATTCTATGCCTGGAATATGCTTGCTTTGCTGCAGTAGTGACATCATTATGTTGTTCTGCTGCAGGAGTGATGTCACTACTGCAGCAGAACAACTTGGAATGCTGCCACATACTTGATTTTCCCTATCCAATTAAGCTAGAAGTTGTTGTTTTTTAAACTTGAAATTGCAAAAACATCTGCAGCACACTGTCAGTAATTCGAGCCTACTACCAACCCTCAAGTGACCCCCCAAGTTCACTAAAACAAAGTGCAATGTCCAAAATAGGTATGGATGCCCATACGGCATACAGAACAGCGGATGGGCAACTCTATGCTCAACCAGTGTGTTGTGCCACCAAGGGGTTCTGATTCCCAGTAACCTCGACAGTGAAGCAGAACAACTTGGAATGCTGCCACATAATGTTTTCCTCTATCCAGTTAAGCTGGAAGTTGTTTTTTTTTAAACTTTTAACTTACAAAAACATCTGCAGCACACTGTGTCAGTTAAAAAAATGAAAATGTTAACATTTCTATTTTCCACTGTCTTCACTAGCTGGTTTTGTGTGATTTTCTAAGCTGTGACTACCCATACACTATAAAAGATTGTGAATGTGCTCTCGAGGTAATCTGTTACCAAGGAAACCTCTCGATACAAGAATATCCATGTTGTGTATGACTGCTCATACATAGTCCTTTATGTATTGGTCTAGCTAGCACCTGAACTTGTACCTGGAATAGCCACATAATTACTCAAAAATCCTGTATGTCACACAGCATCACAGAAAACCTTTATGTAAAACTTTCCACATCAACAGAAATTTTGAAAAGGTAGTTCAAAGTTTACTTGTCAAGGATATGTTCAAAAAATCAACTTCAGTTATATTAGTATTTCATTAGGCCATTGGAGCTCAAAAACATACATATACACACAACCACATTGTAACTGAACAGCAATCCCAATAGCAAAAAATTAGGCTCCTTTAGTCTGACATAAAGTCACAATGAAACCAGTTGAAATAGCCTTATTTCAAAAGCATGTAGGAACTGCACAGGTCATGAATAAATACACACAAAAAAAAAAGCCAGCTTCAGTTACGTCAATATTCCTTCAGGCTACACCAGTTAACAAATATTCGCCTGCAGGAACATGATACTATCTTTAGTATATCAAGCTTATAAATTAATTTTTTTTTTCAAATCTATTTTATCATCTGTAGTCACGACAGGGAACAGTTTCCCTATCTGCCCTGATATGCGGGGTCTCATACCTGCCAACTGCCAGCCTTTGCCGCGACTTTGGCGAAAGTAAGGAGGACTATGGCTTCCCCTGTGGAGGGGCCCTCCCCTGGAAGGGGCAAATGGGGGAGAGAGACTGCATCACCCTTGGACCCCTGCCCTTCGAGACCGGCATTGTTTGGTGGTGGCAAGGCAGGACCCTGTCAGAGACATCATCCCGTCATGTACAGTTTTTTTTTTTTGTTGTTCTGTATGGTTCCCCTGGGATGCGGACATGCAATGATGTTTGTGCACCCGTGATGCAGACATCTGCTGCATCCCTCCCCTTGCAACAGCTCCGTTCCTATAGTGCCACCGATCTCCACCAGAGACCACTGCAGAGTGGTACGTCCCCAGGAACACATCCCAGGGGAGGAAAGCAGTCCTCCGGACACTCAATTCTCTCCTCCCCTGCCAAACCCCAGTGGCCCGGGTAGCCAGCGTAGTGTGAAGTGTGGTGTCCAGAACCTCAACCCTCAGCACCATTGGGCCGGGCTGGCTTACAAAATTGTTAATATAACATTTTCTCATAAAAGCATATAAATACTGTACATGGATACATCATGTTAGGATTTACAGTCAGCAGAAACCTCCAATATGGTATAGCAGTGAGTGCCTGGTAAGGCAAAAAAAAAAGTCCTTTCTGCCATTTAAATAAAGTGCTGATACATGCAGGTCATTGTCTTTTTTTCCACCTTCCCTTGCATCCCCCTGACCTCCCACTCTCTCATCCTTGGAGGGTCCTGCTTATCCCTGCTGAGGGCCCCCTTCCTTGGGGAGAGGAGGGGAGTAGCATTCATAGGGGATTCTCCAAGGTACGCAGTACTGAGGAAGTAGGAGCAGTGTACTAGGGGGCCTGTGGTGTGGGGAGTCTAGTCCACTGTCATCCGGCAGGCCAAGATGGGTGCTAGTTTCTGTTTTCTGGGCCCATGCAAGACAGCAGTTCCAAAGCTGGCATCTCTTCTAGACGATGTGTCCAAATGGCAGTGCTTGTGAAGATGTGTACTGTTTTCTGGTAGCTGCTTTGCAAATTAGAGTTACCCCCTAGTGGAGTGTGCTCCTAAGCTTGTTGGTGGCATTTTCCTAGCTTTTTCATAGCAGCACTGAATGCAAGAGATTATCCAGCGAGAGACAAATATCTTTGTAACTGGTTTGCCTTTACCAAACTCAAACTCACCACTGGTAACAAAAAGCTGGGTACTGTGGGACTCGACATCTTTTGTTGAGTCCACGTAGACAGGACTCGCTTTAGGTCCAAGCTATGCAACTTTCCCTCCCCTGGACTGGAATGCTCTGGGTAGAGTACAAGGGAGGGTCTCTGACTGGTTCAGGGGGATTTCAGAGACCACCTTAGGAAGGAGTTTTCTGTTGGTTCTAAAAACTACTTTATTCCTGTGTGGGGTTATATAGTTTGGTTTTGTGTTACCCTCCTGACAGAGATCACTGCAACCAGGAATATGGTTTTCCATGTAACATACTTCAGGTCAGCAGCCTCCATAGGCTCAAAGGAAGCCTCCATAAGGTGGGCAAGGCATATGTTGAGGTCCCCAGGGTGGGACTGGATCCCTCGCTAGTGGGTAGTGACTTAGGCCTTTAAAAAAAAAACTTTTAAAAATGGGTTATGAGGACAAAGAATTTCCCTTGCCAGGTATGTATGCTTATACTGCAGCAAGGTAGGGGAAAACCACCATGCCTTGTTTTCTCAGATGTCCTGCCACCACAGCCAGGTACTTTGTGAAAACCCTTGGGGCTAAGAACTGGCACTGGCAGTTCTGCAGTTTGAATCTGAGATATTTTCTGTGAGACTGTCTGACTGGGATGTGAAAATAGGTCTTTCATATCTAGGGATCCCAGCCAATGACCTTTCTGCAAAGATGGTATCACTGTCCGTAGTGTGACCATTTTGACTTTTTCCTTTTTAAAGGAAAGCTGTCGGAAGAGTGGGCTCCCGCTCCCGGACAACTTACCCTCCGGTTCAGATTTTAACAGTAAGAGCAGCATATTTCTGCGTCGCAACTTGCTGTATTTTAATTTTTAAAACTCCAGAACCCAGAAGTATGGAGGAGGCAGGGGATGCTCCATTTGCTGAAAAGGTGCGGCAACGAACCGCTCACTTCAATACTGCCCATCACCTAATATTTTTCTTCAATTTTTTTGTTGACGGCTGCAGCTGAAGTGGGTGCAGTCAATTTTTGCTAGGCCTTTTTACGCGGTTCATGTATGGGAAGCAACATCCTTCTTGGTGGAGCTACTCCCAGCACGTTCATAAAATTACCATCCTCTTCACCCTCCTCTGTTTCTAGCTGGGGGATGTTGGGAGTATCAACCATTTTGTCTGACAGATGAGAAAAAGATAAGTGGTCCTCAATTTGCATTTGAAGAGGTTCAAAATCTTGTTCAGGTGTGCCCTGTAACTCCATGGGGTCACCTTCCTTCATATGCATATAATATTCTTCTTTCTTCTCCGCCTGCTCCTCAGGCAAATAGGTTGGAGCCTGAGCTGGGGGGGGGGGGGGGGGGGTTAGTATTTTATTCAAATTTCTAACAACCTGGATCACCTGGAAATACTGTCACATTTTTCCTATATGTCCTCTGATGAAGGCATTTCTTCTGTGTCATCTGCCTGCTGCTCTCTCCGTGCAGGAGAAGTGGCACAGACAATATTTTCTTTCAATTTCTTTTTGGCAGACACCATTTCCAGTGCCTGGTCTGAGGCTTTTTATTTTTGCCATCACTGGATTCAGGGTTCTCCCTCTTTCGGACACCCTGGTATCTAAATCAGCTTTACCAAGCCCTTCTGGTGGCTGTGCAGCTTTATCTTTGTCTTATTTCTTGTCACCTTTTACATTATTTGCTGCTGTATTTGAGGAGACGGACCCTTCAGATGCACGCTTCCCACCATTGCTGGGACCACTCTCAGAGCCTTTTTTATTATTGTTAGGTGATACAGAAGCAAACTGAGAAGGCGTGCTTCTTTTTAAAATTGTGACACTGTTAAATATGTTTTTTGGGCTAAAAAAATATGACAGGATTTACAATCTATAAAGTCATATTGTAGACCTAAACATTTTAAACAAAGCTTGTGAAAGTTTGCCCATGCCAGTAGCTGAAACCAATCGAAGCAAAATTAACATAGGAATTACATAGAACACTGAAGTAATCAAAAGGATTCCCAAAAAAAGATGCAGCACAACAGCCCAGTAGTAAAGCTAGCAATAATACTCGACAGGGTGGGCGGTATTGGGGCATACTAGACCACCCAGGGAAGGTCCGGTATGCCCCCAATACTGCCCACCCTGGAGGGTATTATTACGCTTAGAAAATGGCACTGTAAAAAAGAAAAGGTCAATAAAAAACTGTTAATAAAATAGTAGTTTAATGTAAATTTTGAAATAAAATAGTTCCTCCACCTGGATCAGAATGACTAGAAAGCACCTCTCCTCCAACCTGTTACGATGAGGCACCTTTGCTTTTGTATTCCATTTTTTGTTCATGCCCCTCCCCAATCGCCACTGGCAACAGAAGTTTGTTTTTGTAAGTGGCAGCTGTTGCTGGACACGGAGCAGTTAATGCCATTTGCTGCGGCGTGAAGTGCAGTGTTAAATGCTGTCCTCTGGTGGGGAGAGTGAACACTGCAAGTCACAGGTGAGACCGGGGAAATTATTCCTGTTTCAGAAAAAAAAAAAAAAACAGAAGTAATTTCATCTTGTGCAGAGATGTGCGGGGAAATTTGGCATGAGAGGAGCACAGAGTAAGGAGCGGAGGCAGCACCGATCTATTTGGCTGCCCAGACATGCAGTGTCAATCCCGGGCAGGTGCTACTACTACAGCGGCTGGTTTTTGAGGGGCCGGTAGCTGTGAGTAAATGGGTCTGTCTGCATCGGTTCCTCACACTGTTCTGCTTTTGGAAAACGTTTTGGAAGCAATTTTTTTGGCTATATGTGGTTGTGTGAAACCTCAATTTTTTTCACGGGGGGGGATAGCGGCAGGACTAAGCAAGAAGCTGCCGACATGAGGGTTTGTGAGTCTTTTTTTTTTTTTACTGATTTATTTCTCGAGAAGGGATAAGCAGGGGCTCATAAAAACATTAGCTGAGGGAGAGAGAGAGACATACAGACAGAGCGTCCTGACTCCAGTGCAGCCAGTGTGTGTGTGTATGGGGACAGTAGTGCTCTTTGAGTCACTAGTCTTTGTTAAGTGATTTTCGGCTGTGGCGATGTTTGTTATGTGGGGTACTGTGATGTTTTTCAGCAGCAGGGACTTGTATAAATAAATGTTACCCAACGGGGAGAGAATGAGATAGACACAGACGGAGCATGCCGATTTCTGTACTGCCAGTGTGTGACAGGGGCAGTAGCACTCTATAACTCTGGCATGTCTCCTGAAATTAATTTCTGCTCCGGCAGCAACGTTTATTTCATTGACAACCGTGTCGCTTTTTTTTTTGTTCTGACTACAGACAGAGCGCTGGTGATCAGCGTGGTGTGGGGAAGTTCGATAGCTGATCTATTTAGAATGAATTTTTTAAATGTTGCGCTGAGTTAACATTTACTTTCTTTTTTATGGTGGTGGCAATGGTAGTGGGGGGCATAAGTTGCTTGCTAAGTGTTAAAAAAAATGGTGACAGTTTGAGATTGTGTGCCCATCGCTTTAGCCAATGAGGAAGCAGGGTGCTGGGCACAAGGATACTTTGCTGGCTATTTGGAAGGTTTGGGCTGGGGCTTTTTATTTGGTGGGCATCTTTTGTCTGATAGATGTCCACCTAAATAAGTGTCACGGCCAATCAGAAGAGAGAATTTTCTTTGTCCATTTTCTAAACAGCTTTTGTACATTGTGCCAAAGGTCAAATTGTAGCTCCAGCAACAGGACTGATTAAGGTGAAAGGGCACACACAGAAATGGAAAGTGAAAATGTTCCATTCTCTGTAAACTGGATAGCTAAAAATAGTAAATCACTATAATTAACAAAAAGGAAAGTGGTTTACCACCCAAATAGTCAAAAGTTGACATGGTAGCCAAGTAGGATATTCTCCGATTCCTGGATCAAACCGGAACCAGAAAAACCTAAATTTACAGAAAACCTTAGCTAAACGCAGAGTGATCAAAAGAACGGATTAAAAACAGACTTTTTTTTGCTATGACTACAAAATACAAAACAACTGGAGAACCAACCATTAACTACAGGGTGACTGCTTTCTTCAGGCGGAGAACAGATCTGAGCAATGGCAAGAGTGAAGCACGGATGTAGAGTCTGAACCAACATTCCAAATTCTAGAATTTGCATAAGTTCTATCTCTGGGGTGTCACTCTTGGCTGAGATGACTGCATAATGTGTAAACATTAAGTAAGTCACTCCTGGGGTTAGAATATTTTCCCCAAATGTACTCCATATGGGCAATATAGAACAATCATCTGCTAACCACTGCCTGTAATACTCTGTGGCAGAAGGCCACATCGGTGGAGCTTTAACATCCTATCCATAGTGCTCAGTGAATGTATGAATGGATGACCACGCTGCTGCTTTGCACAACTCAAAAACAGATGTTTTCCCTCTCTCCGCCCAGGATGCAGCAAGTGCCCCGGTGGAATAAGCCTTGATGACAGCAAGAGCTTTCTTCTTTTGACCTTGTAACCAGCTTGTATGCTTCATTTTTTGTCTGTCTGAGGACTGTATCTTGTTCAACTGATGTAGAGCCTTTGTAAAGGAGTCTCTGACTCAAAGGTTTGCAGTTCTGATATGATAAATAAAATAAACACATGGTCACATGCTGCACATGTAGAAACCTTACTTGAGGCCATTTGGGTATCCACCACTTTCTTGGAGAAACCCTGCTTAAGCAATCTCCTCCTCTTAGAAGCCAGGCTTCCAGCTGCATTGCCTCTGGATCTGGATGCAGAATGGGACCGTGGGGAGAAGGCACCCCCCGAAGTGGGAGTTGCAATGGGGCCTGCTATACTAGATTCATAAGATCTGAGAACTACAGACTTCTTGGCGAGTCTGGAGCTATCAGGAGGAAGCTTCCTCTTGACTACCTTGAGAATTACCTTGGAAAGTAGCGATAGTGGAGGGAACAAGTAAGCTCCGAGGAAATCCCAGGTCTAGGACAGGACATCCATTCTCCACCTGAGGACAATGGAACAGGCTGAAAAACCTTGGTACCAGAGTATTTTCCTTCTATGCAAAGTGGCTGAACTGAGGGCAACCGAACCTTCTGCAAAGAAGCTCGAATGCTTTTGAGTTCAATGTCCATTCCCCTGGATCCCTGGATGGACAGTCTCTCGACTCATCCAATCTGCTTACACATTTAGTTCCACCACTAGATGAACTGCTAAGAGGACAGAGGGTTTTTCTCTACCCACAGTAGCACCCTGGTTGCTTTCTATATCATTCCCTGGCTTCTTGTGCCTCCTCGATTGTTTACATATGCAATGGTGATGGTGTTGTCTGACCTTACCGTCATGGCCCTGGACTGCACCTGATCACAAAAATGAAGAAGGGTAAGAAACACTGCCCTCATCTCAAGCACATTTATCTGAAGCTGCTGCTCCTCGGAGGTCTAGATCCCCTGAAGAGGGACTTGGTCCAGGACCGCGCTTCAGCCCTACAGGCTGGCATCGATCGTCAAAATCAGTTCTTTGAGACTTCCAAGAGAGATCCCTTGCTGAGGTTCTTGAGATTCTCCCACCAAGCTAGTGACTGCAGTACTGGCTGAGGCAGTGAAATCAGGGCTTGGTAGTCCTCTGAGGCCAAGGACCAAGCCTCCATTACCCTGTTCTGGAGAGGCCACATATTGAATTGAGCACACAACACTAGCTGTATAGCTACAGCCATCAGTCGTAGAATCTGGAGGAGGCTAAGAGCAGAGACTGACGACTGGCTCCTCTACCACTGAACCTCTTGCCTCAGGGTCTCCTTCCTGGATGAACAGGAACACTTTCTCCTCGTCCGTCTGGAACACTACCCCCAAGTGTTGCAACCTCTGAGACAGGACCAGGGAGCTCTTCTGATTGATGACCCAACCATGTGTCTGCAGCATCTCCAAGGTCCTTGACATTGATCTTTCTGCTATCCAAGCAGTCAGCGCTCAGATGAGAAATTCGCCCAGTTACGGATATACATGACGTCTCTCTTGTCTCAGCTGCATTACCAGCATGATCAGGATCTTTGAAAATACCCTGGGTGCTGTCGACAGGCTGAAGGGAAACACTTGGTAAAGGAAATACTGTCCCTGAATTGCAAACCTCAGAAACCTCTGGTGAGGCTGGTGAATGGGGACATGTAGACAGGTATCCTTCAGATCTATGAATGCTAAATAATCCCCTGGTTGGGCATCACATATGATTGCACCTGTTAGCACCCTTTGCAAACTGTGTGAGAGGCCTTTCGGCACCATGCAATTTTGCTTAAAGTTGGACCAGCATAACATTCTGTGGTGATTTGCATATGCAGCCCATGATGCTTTGCATTGTGGGGGCATGTGTGATTTTGTATTCATATATGATTGACTGCAAGGACTCCATCCTGATGGTTGTGTGGTAAACAAACTTATTTAAATATTTCAGGCCCAAAATCAGTTGGACCCCCTGCCCCCGACTTCTTGCAAATCACAAAATAAATTTAGTAGAATCCCAGACCCTCCTTGCTGGGGTGTGGGGGCACTGGGACAACTGCCTTAATCTGTATCAACTGAACTAAGATCTCAGTCACTGCCTGCCTTTTCACTGGGTTTTGAGGTACAGGTATGGGGATTGCAGGAAACAACCTCTTGTGGGTACTGTGTTGAACTCTATCCGGAATCAGCACCCTATTCCTCTGGTTTCTGAAATTTCAAAAGGGACGAAAACCATCTCTGGACTGTCACTGCTGAGCAGACGCTCTCCTCTTGACATGGAATTTGCCTTCTGTTGTTGCATGGAGACCAGAAGTTGCCCCATCTTATCCTGATGTCCTTCAGGATGTCGTTCAGACCAGGACCAAACAGTAACCTTCCTTCAAAGGACAGGTTAAACAGCTTTGACTTGGACGTCTGGTCTGCAACCAAGTGCTGGAGCCTGACACTCCATGCAGCTGCCACAACATGGTGACATCTGTCAACTGACCACTGTGGCATCCTCCAAAAAGGAGGAGACCATGGACACCAGCAGCAAAACGTCTGATCCTTCTACTCCAGAGGGATATGGCTACACAAAGCAGTGACCCATAGAAACATAGAATTTGATGGCAGATAAGGACCACTTGGCCCACTCAATCTAACCATTTCCCTACCTAATGGATAAGCTGCAGATCCTAGTTAACCAGCAACCTACTTCTTTCTACCTTAACCCCCTAGAATTGCCTTATGACTGTCCCATGCATGCTTGAATTCAACCACTGCTTTTGACTCCACAACCTCCGGAAGCCCATTCCATGCATCCACAACCCTCTCTGTGAAAAAATACGTCCTTACATTACCTCTGAGCCCCCCCATCTTCAAATTGTGCCCCCTTGTTCTTGCACACCTCTTTTTTTGAAAGATGCTACCCTCTTGGACTTTGTTGATTCCCTTGAGGTACTTGAAAGTTTCTATCATGTCCCCCCTTTTCTCAAGGCTATACATATTAAGCTCCTTTAGTCTCTCTTCATATGTCTTTCAGTGCAGACCCTGCACCATTTCAGTTGCCCTCCTCTGGACAGCTTCCATCCTGTCTATGTCCTTGCAGAGACTGAGTCTCCAGAACTGCACGCAGTACTCCAGATGGAGTCTCACCAGCTGTCTGTACAGAGGGATAACAACTTCCTGTTTTCTACTGGTGATGCCTCTCCCTATGCATCCCAGTATCCCCCAGCCCTCCTTACTGCCCTCTCACATTGCTTACCCACCTTTAAGTCATCTGATATGACTACACCCAGGTCCCTTTCCATTTTTGTTGTTATTAGTATCTCACCCCTATTGTGTACTTTCCCCCTGGGTTTTTGTTTCCCAAGTGCATTACCTTGCACTTCTTAGCATTGAATCTAAGCTGCCATACATTTGATCATTCCTCTAACCTTGCCAAGTCCCTTCTCATCCTTTCCACCCCACCTTGTGCATCAACTCTGTTGCATATCTTTGTGTCATCTGCAAAGAGACACACTTTTCCTTCCGGTCCCTCTGCAATGCCACTTATAAAGACAATGTAGAGGACCAGTCGTAATACTGAACCCTGCAGTACCCCACTAGTAACCCCCTTTCTTCAGAGTGGACTCCATTTACTATTACCCTCAGTGTCCTATTCTCCAGCCAATTCTTTACCCAGGCTATCATCTTGGGACCCACTCCCAGGCTGGCTAACTTGTATATTAATCTTTTGTGTAGGACTGTGTCAAATGCCTTGCTAAAGTCTAGGCAGGCCATGTCCACAGCCCCTCCCTGATCTACTACTTTGGTCACCCAGTCAAAGAAATCTATTAGATTCATCTGGCCTGACCTTCCCGCTGTGAATCCATGCTGCCTTGGGTCCTGTGCCCCTCTGGCCTCTAGGTACTCGATAGTGCTTTCCTTCAGAAGTGATTCCATCATTTTCCCTATCACTGAGGTTAAACTAACAGGTCTGTAGTTTCCTGTTTCTGCCCTGCTCCCACTTTTGTGAAGGGGAATCACATCTGCCCTCCTCTAGTCCTCAGGTACCACCCCATCCTCCCATGATTTGTTAAAGAGGGTAGTCAGTGGTGTCACTAGTTCTACCCTTAGTTCTTTTAGAATTCTGGGATGAATCCCATCAGGCGCCATTTCTTTGTCCACCTTCAATTTTAAAGAGTTCTTTCAGAACCCTATCTTTTATAAATGGGCTGGTATCAACTTCAGTATCCAGAGTGTTTCTACTGTTTGTTTTAGGTACCTCCCCCTATCCATTTGTAAATACTGAGCAAAAATATTTGTTTAGTATCTCTGCCTTTTCACCATCACCCTCTGCCCCCCCCCCCTTTATTAAGCCCCACTATCCCTTCCTCGGTCTTCTTTCGCTCCCTAATGTACCTAAAAAAGGTTTTATCCCCCCTCCTTAACTGAGTTGGTTATCTTTTCCTCGGTTTGGGCTTTTGCTGTTCTGACTGCCTTCCCAGCTTCCTTCTGCTTTAATTGATACAATTCCCTGTCCTGCTCCTTCTGTGATTTCTTGTACTTTCTGAATGCTTTTTTTTCTCTTGAACCTTCACTGCTACCTCCTTTGAGAACCATAGTGGTTTCTTACATCGTTTTGTTTTGTTTATTTGCTTCACACAAAGGCTTGTTACCTCAGTGATGGCAGTTTTTATTATTCCTCATTGTTCTTCCACCCCTCCTTCCTGCCCACTTGCTAGTGCATTCCTTAGGCACTCACCCATTTTGGCAAAGTCAGCCCTACTGAAGTCCAGTACTTTTGCCTTTGTATGGCTTGACTCTATTGCTGTGTTTATTGTGAACCATACTGTTCGATGGTCACTAGTTCCCAGATGGCTACCCACTTCTACATCTGTGATCCTCTCTCTGTCTCCATTTGAGAGAACCAGGTCTAAGAGTGCCCCTCTAGTGGGTTCCAATACTAGTTGTCTAAGGCATGCTCCCTGTAGGGCATCTAGAATAACCCCACTCTTAGAAGTGGCTACTGCAACTGCACTCCAGTTAACATCTGGCATATTCAGATCACCCATCAGCAATATCTCCCCTTTTTCTGCCATTCTAAGTATACTTTCTATCATTTCCTTGTTCATTTCCTCCCCTGAGAGGGGGGGTCTATATACAACCCCTGTGCAGACTGTGGTGCCACTGCATGTCTCCAAATTGACCCACAGTGCTTCTTCTCCTCCCTGTTTACCCTTTTGTTCTGTTGCTTTGATTCCTTCCCTTATGTAGAGAGCTAGTCCTCCTTCTCTTTTACCCTCCCTGTCCCTCCTGTAGATAGTGTATCCTGGCATGTTTACGTCCCAGTCATGGTTTTGTGTGCCCATGTTTCTGTGACTGCCACGATATCCAGATGTTCCTCCTCCATCAAGGCCACTAATTCAGGAAGCTTGTTACCCAGACTACAGGCATTGGTACTCATTGCTCTCCATTTTTTGATGGCTTTGCCTTCTGTAGTAGCATCCCCCACTGACCTTTCTACCTTGGTCTTATTCTCATTTAGTATCCTATTTTGTAAGGGGAGACTGGGATTTTTCTGCTGTTTATCAGTGCCTCCCCCCTTGACTAATTTAAAAGCTTGTCAATGAAGCATTTAAACCGGTTGCCCAAAAGACTTGTTCCCTTCCTGGACAGATGCAGACCATCCTGCCAGTATAGGCTGGTGTCCCTTCAGGTGGAACCCCAGTCCCCAAAGAAGCCAAACCCCTGTGCTCCACACCATTTTTTCAACCATTCGTTAAACTGTATAGTGCAAAGTACCCTCGCCTCACCCATGCCACTGACAGGCAGCACCTCTGAGAAGGATACTATGTGTACTACTTGTCTTAGGCCCCTCCCCAACTCTACAAAGTCTTTCTACACTGCTCTAATCTCATGATGAGCCAAGTCATTTGTCCCTAGGTGGACTATGATGTCCAGCTGTTCTAGTGATCCTAAGGATGCATTTCCTGTCCCTCCAAGCCATGGCACAAGGCAAGCACCTTACTTCAGTTTTCCCTGCTCCCCCCAGTTCTATCCCCCTAACAATCGAGTCCCTCACCAGGAGCTGCTTCCTTTCCCTGTGGTGTCCTCTGCCTCCTTCCTGAGGGCCTCCCTTGTGACAGTTGTCTGCAACTTCCTTAGTCTCCTCTGCGGGTATATCCATAGGGGAACTATGCTCCCCCAGAATGATGTATGGATTGTGGAGTGGAACAACTGACTGGGTGTGCCTCTGTTCCACCACCCTTACCCTCCCTGAGCCCACTGTGGTCCAACTGCTGTGTTTTCTTCCCAACCTCTGAGGTAGTGGTGGTGGCTCTGGTGCTCCCTGGATGAGGGAGGTTCCCTTACTACTGTCCAGTGCAACCTGGGAGAAGGTTCTCTTACTACTGTCCAGTGTGACCTGAAGACTGGCAACTTCCTCCCTCAGGGCAGAGAGTTGTCTGCAAATAGGGCAGCATCTCAGCCTCCAGAAAGACTCCCGGAAGACTGCTGCCCCACAGCCATTATATTGCACTACTCCCCACATGTCTGTCTACCTTCTTGTGTATTTTTTTATTTTTTTCTATTTTTTTTTGTGTGTGTGCGTGATTGGTTTGTTATATAGAAATATATATATATATATAATATAATGTGTATGCTTATATTGTCAGTGCAGTGCGCTAGAGATGATATGACAGTAATATGCACCTTGTCCTCTTGAGGAAATGATGTCAGAACCCCAGGTATAAAGGAATTATTTCCAGGAGTGGGAGGGGTGAGGGGTGGGAAGGGTTTGGGCCTAAACTGTGCCCTCATAAAACAATCAGCTAAAAGCTCTGACCTACTGCTGTGATAAATGCCTTCCTGTTAGCAAGATGCCCTACATGATAATTTGACAGAGAAAATACCCTACTGATCAAACAGAGAAAAATCCAAACATCCAAGTCAGACACAGGTAAACCTCCCCAGCCCAAAAACAGCCTGATGACTTGTGCTCTGAAAGCAGTCAGCCCCAAAACACGTCCGCTGTGCACAAGGACAGACACAGTAAACAGTATTCAGTCTCTCTGGGTTTAAACTCTTCCTGCACTGAAAATCTTAACAACTGTAACAAAAGTAAAGCAAGGTTCACCTCCCTCTGTTGAATGAGACTGCCTTTTCTGATAATTTTAAGTTCCTTATTTTACCTTTCAGTTAGAAGTAGCCTCCACCTGAAGAACATTAACTTTCTTAAGGAATCTGTTACAAACCAAAGACAACTGTAAATTGTAAGGTCCGCCTCCCTCTGTTGTGAGCACAACTCACTTTCTTGCAAATTCTAAGTCCAGTGTTGCAGCTTCCAGCCAGAAGTAGCTTCACCTGAAGAATATTAGGTTTTCCCATGAGTTTAATGCCCCAAATAAAATAAAAGATGCATATGGGGTATAAAGATTTACCCCATTTGAGGCAAAAACCCTTCTGCACAAAGCATTTACCCGCTTATTGAGGGTGTTGGTTAGGGCAGCTGAACCTTCAATAGGTATGGTTGTGTGCTTAACAGAGATATGCATCGTTTTCTCTGCCAAAGGGGGAACCTCCCACATTTTGGAGCTCTCCTTCAGGAACAGATATCTCACCCTCTGCATAGGGAGCTCCTTGCACTTATCCGTCCTGGCCCATTTCTGTTCAATAATCTGGTCACAGTGCACAAAGTTTGGGAAACAGTTTGGTGCAGAGGAGGAAGTGGACAGGACAGAATTCACATCCAGGGACTCCATGACTTGCACCTCCTTCAGCTGCAATGTCTGACAAGCTTCCATTAGAAGATATGATAGACACTTTGTATCAAACAGAGGAGGGATCAGATTCTTTTCCTTAGGCTCCATCCACTCCTCCTCCTCTCTCTGGAGAAAGATTCTTCCACATCTGATAGTGCTATCCAGTCAAGATTTTCCATGTGTCCCTCTGTATCCTCATCCTGACCCTCTATGTTCTTAAGGTCAGGGGCTGTCTGCAGATCTGAGTGAGCAGTATCTCTTTGCTCTGGCACACCTGGACATGCTTGTAAGGACCCCCACTGACCCGAGGGGCCCGCCATGGGTTCAGGTTTGTTGGTGGGGATGCCCTGCAGAACATCAGAACTCAGCAGCTCATTTTACAGCAGCAAAAAGGAATTCTGCAACACAGCCTTACCAGTGCCAGTTGGGATTCCAGGTGCACCCCCCAACTTGGAGATTCGGCTGGGGGAACAGACATGTTCGATTGTGTTACACAATTATGGCAAAGTGGAGGGTCTCATCATCCTCCAGCAGGTCTTACACCATTTAAACATTACTAGTCTGCGGTAAGCCATGGTGCCAATAAAACAGACTATGCTAAGTGCAAACAATCAACACAGTACTCAAAAAGTCAAAATCTTATGTTGCCTCAGTAACAAAAACATTATCCTGATTGACTAGCTAGAGGTACTAGGAAAGATGAGCCAGTGCACCTGGATGCTGTCCAAAACACAAAGTATGCCTGGAGACAGCACAAAAAGCAAGGAGAGCCTGAAATTTACTCAGGCTATTCCTAGATCCATCGGACTGCATTATCCCATGGGCTGAGAAAAGGCGGCACTGACCTGGGCTTTCTGATCTGTCTTTAAAATGGACTTCTGAAAAGGCTAAGAATCACTTCCCTGTTGACTGTCCTGCAGCACCAGCTATGAGGAAGAGGCTCTTGGCTGCCATTATTTGGCAGTCAGCCATGAGGAGCACTCAATGCCTCAACTGTGCATGCGCGGTGACGTCACGTTGACACTTGTGATGTCAGTGCGTCCATGTCCATGACCAACGTGAGCAGGTGTGCACCATGATGTGCCTAAGGTATGAGCACCGAGGAGAAACAGGCACAAAAATAGGTAACACAAGCTGCTAGAGCTCAAGATGAACTGCACTACACATTATTTTATTCATTTATTTTTTTTACAACTAAACAAAAACATGCACAGTGCTGGAGTGCAAAATATAAAAAGCAATAGTGTAAACAAAACAACCCAGCACTCAACACCGATATAAAAAGATGCTGTGCTCCAAAGTAGATAGTGCCCAAAGCTTTATTGAGGTGCCACAAAGTAACGCCATTTGAAAAAGGATTTGTTTTTTATCTGAAACGAGTCAAGGTGTTACTTTGTAGCACCTCAAAACTTTGGGCACTATCTACTTTGGAGAACAGCGTATTTTTATACGGGTGGTAAGTGCTGGATTGTTTTGTTTACACATACATTGGCGCACTGCCAGCAATAATGCTATAGAACCATGCAGCTGGAGACTGGTGGCAAACTAACACGCCCCGAGCTCCAGAAGAGAAAACATTTCATCTGTTAATCATGTTCCCAAAACAAGCACCACACTGTCATGACGCAAACAAAAATAGTGGAAAAATATTGGGCTGTAGAATTAAAGCTGTTCTAATCTTTTTTTTTTTTATTAAAAAGGCTACTCTGAGCATTTCCTTTAGGGAAAGAAATGTTCTCTCGGTCTGAATAATCCCAGCTGCTGGAGGACGGAAAAAAAGAAGAAAGTTGTTGTCATCAGAAGATTGCTAGAGAAAAAAAAGAAAGAGAGAAGTTATAATAAACCCACACAGACTGACTGACTGAGCCCCTCTCGCCCCCAGCAAAAAAGACCAAATCCTTTACCTGAGGCATCAGGCTAATGGGACCAAAGACTGTCGTTGCACACCCTAACAACAATGCAGTGGCACGTGGCTTTCAATTCATGCACAAAAGGCACTGACAGGAGATTTAAACGGCAGGTTAAGTCAAGTTGAAAACCGCAGGTTAACAGGTACAATTTCTAAATTTGAGGGTGCTCCATGTCACCAGATATCCCCAACGTGCCTACCAGTTGGACAATACTTGGCAAAAAATAACAAACCATAGACAAATGCCTCTGAGTGAAAGCTCTACCTATGCCATCCTACCCCCCAGTGGCATAGCAAAGACTGAGGAATTACTGGTCTCAGACTGCTCATGTGCCCAAGGTTCTATGCTGACTGACAGCTTTGGGCTGTGTCACTACCCTGTAGGGGGTGTTCATTACTTATATGCATTAATGCAGACTGGATGGGCCAAGTGGTCCTAATCTGCTATCAAACTCTAAGTAACTCCCCAATGACAACATGAAGCGATACAGAAAACTCGGCACCCAATTTGTATTAAGGCCATTTATTTAACATTTTTGAGCTGGGCTAGTGGAAAGCCTGTCAGGCCAGTGGGTTTTTCCAGTCACTAGTCCTGTTGGCTAGTGACTTAAAAAGTTATATTCAACTTTGGTTTCTTCAGCAGAGTAAAAAATCTTCTGTTGGAAGGCCAGGGTGTGTGTTACCAGCGCAGTTTGAAAATACTAAGATTCTCTGGGACATCATGGAGGTGTGACAAGATGCAATTAGTGTGACATCATATATTTATTTATTTAAAAGTTTTACCAGGAAGACACACTGAGCAGTAATGCTCAATTCCAGGTGCATCCTGGGGGAAGGGGGCATAGGGAACAGTACATACACATCAGGCAGTAGAACAACCATACATGTAAAGAACACGGGGTAATATTGTACATGAATTAAGCAGGAGTATACAAGTTATACAGAAGCAGTATACACTGAGCAGATTAATCACAACACGCGCATCCAGTTGAATGAAGAGAAGTGTATGACAATAAGGAGCAGTGAACAAAATTTCAGGCAGTACAACCATGCTGTAGGGTCTAAAACCACTGCATTTTTTATTTATTTATTAGCTTTGGTAACCGGGTAAGTGCGCTAGGCAACAATCATGCCTGTTTTCAGGCACGACCCGGGACAGTACAAGACAAAAGTACAGATAATCACAGTAGTACAAAATAACTAAGAACAACATAAGAGTTCAAACAATATAGTACAGAATACATGCTAGGACAGACTAACAAGATAGTAATACAGGATTCCATAAGAGTCTAGGTAGTATAGTGGAAGTGCTTGCACACTAACTGTACTAGTCCCTGCAAGTAAGTACATGACAAGAACACATTGAAAAAACAATAATATAACAATAGGTCAAGCCCCAACCAGGAGGCCTAGTGGAGTTAGGTTTAGGAACATCTGCAAATACCCAGGGTGTAGAGGTGAGAGAACGTCGAGCTTTTAAAGACCCGATGGGAGGCAGAATTTTTAACGTGGAGGGGGAGCGAGTTCCAGAGAGCATATCGACTACATAGTAGGACTCCTCAGTTTGCTTTTATTGTTTTAGTCTCAGACTACCCACAGGCACATGATGACATGAAATTTGAATTGATGAGGGAGCTGAAATGCATAGCCTGGGGCATATGCCGGATGACGGTAGGGTGGGGAGTTCCATAGTTTGGGCATTCGGTATCTGAAGGATGCCTGACTATTTGAGGAAGACACATATGGGATGGCCAAGGTTTGTGTGTCTGTGTTCCTGAGGGAGTGCACAGGAGGGTTAGGGACAGCCATCACAGTGGAGAGATAGGGAGGCAAGGACTGGGACCAGTATTTGGCAGTGAACTTGGTGCAGAGGGACAATCGGCGATCGTGGAGTGAGGGAAGAGCGAGAGACCGGTAGAGCACACAGTGGTGAGTTGGGGGGGGGTGCTATCCAGTGCGAAGCGGCAGAAAGAGTAGACGAGAGGGTCCAGTCTGGCTAGGATGGACTTGGAAGCGGCACTGTGGACTACTTCTCCATAGTGAAATATTGGGAGAATCATTTTCTGTACGAGTGCACGGTGAGCTGGTGACGGGATGCAACCACGATTCCAATAGAGGGCACCCAGTTTGGGGTGGAGCTTTTTGTGGATCGCATCGACATGTACAGAAAAGTCGAGGTGCTGGTCGAGCCATACCCTGACATATCTGAAGGAGGTGCAAACCTCCAGAATAGTCCCATCCAGGGAGTGGAAGGAAGGGGTTGCAGGGAGCCTAGAGAATCTGCCTTGTGCCGAAGATCAAGGAGACTGTCTTCTTGGCGTTGAGAAAAAGCTGGTTTGCACGGAACCAGAGCTGAACATCATTGAAGTCCTGCTGTAGTCACAACATCAGCTGATGATGGGCCTGAGGTATATAAGACCATATCGTCTGCCTACATATGAATGGATATGTGTGGGCAGGAGGAAGGCAGATCATTTAGGAATATGGAGAATAGGAGCAGTTCAAGGACAGAGCCTTGAGGAACCCCGGAGGTTACTGGGTGGGGAGGGGAGATGGAGCTCCCAATTCTTACCACCTGGGATCGGACGACCAGGTAGGAGCGGAACCGGCTGGTGACCAAGGTAGAGAGCCCAGCCCGGGAGAACTTGTCAAGGAGGAGGCCATGGGAGACCATGTTGAAATGCCTTTGCCAGGTCGACTAAAATGGCTGCTGTGATAAAGCCCTTGTCCATGTCATCGGGGATAGAGTCTGTGAGCCTGAGGAGCGAGGTGGCAGTGGAGTGAGATTTCCTGAGCCCAGACTGGTAGGGTGAGAAGGAGGAGGAGGTGTTAAGAAAGGTGGAGAGTTGAGAGATGACTAAATGCTCCTCTAGCTTAGCTATAATAGACAGGAGGGAAATGGGTCTGTAGTTTCCAGGGTCCAAGGCATACCTCTCAACTGTCCCTGATTCTGCCTCAAAATTTTCCTCTGTCCCTCATAACATTTGTGTTTTTGTGACAGAACAGTAGGGATTAAAAGCACAAAATAATGTCAAACATTAAAATAGCATACTTGTTCTTCTTCAGAAAATGCATCTTAACACAAATCCCATTATTCTATTAGCTTTCTGAGTGAATAGTACCAGTTTTTAAGATGTGTCCCTGATTTGGGGTCGTCCCTGATTTTTTAAGCCTTGTCCTGCCTATAATCAGTATGGGGTTGGGACGGTGGTGAAAAAAAATGGATTTAACCACCTTCCAGAATTTTGATGGGCAATTTAGGTTAGCCTGGAAGGAGGCTTTGAAGTAGTTTGCTTTAGGTAGTCTGATTTGTCTATTACAGATATTTTGTAGGGTGCAGTATTTATTTTGGTCAGCAAGGGAGCCGGAGGCTTTGAACGACTTCCAAGCCTGGTCTCTCGCTTTAGTAAGGGACAGGATGTCGGAGGAGATCCAGGGCAAACAGGCGACCCTCACCCATGTACGTCTGAGTGGGGCATGGCGATCCCAAGCAGCTAAGAATCAGAGCTTGAAGTAATCCTAAGCTGCATCAACAGAGGTTGCCATAGGAATAAAGGACCAGTCGGTGGTTGTTAGGTCTGTTAGGAGTGAAGCAAGGTCCAGGGATTTGTATGATCGTGTTGAGAACAGTTGGGGGGGGGGGAGCCTTTGAGCCTGCAGATTTTCCGGGCAGAGTTAGATCATGTGGTGGTCACTGAGAGAGTCAGGCAGGATGCCCGAGGCTATATTACGGTGCTGGTGGGAGGTAAGGCACCAGTCAAGGAGGGAGTGGTTTAGCGATTTAAGGTTCAGCCTGGTGGGTTCAGAGATCAGCTGTGACATGTTAAGGGCGGCTACCTGATTCCAAAGCTTCGAGGTACCTCTGCAAGCCAGTTCACATTGAAATCCCCGGGTATATGAATCTCGACCCGTGGTGAGGAATTTCAGGGAACCCAAAAAGTCCAGGATGGTTTGAGAGGGGGAGAGGGGGCAGTAAGATCCGGCTATGAAGATGGGGGTGGAGTGGGGGAGGGAGAGTTTAATCATCAGGGCATCAATTGCCTGCGGGGTCATAGATATACTAAGGTGTACTGGAGGAAGGACGAGATGTACATTGCTATGTTACTGCCCTTTTTTCTGCCTGGGCTGTCATGACAGATAACGGCATAGCCAGGGATGGAAAATTCTGGGTCATTGTTGTGGGGCTTAAGCCAGGTTTCAGTAATAATCAGAATGTCAGGCCTTAGTGAAAAAAACGTTTGCTGCAGCGAAGTTATTTTGTGCAGAAGGCTACAGATATTTAGGTGCATAAGTTTGAGCCCCCGAGGGAGTAACAGTGGGGTAGTGGTTGGCCCTGGATTTGGTTCAATGTCCCCAGCAAGTAGAAGAAGCAAGGTTACCAGAAGTTTGGCTAAAGGCATGGATCTCTGGGACTTAGGTGAAATGGACAAAGGCAGGATTGCGACTGAAAGTAGAGTGCGAATGGCTGAATGCAAGGCTAAGAGCCCAGTGTGAAAGGAGGGTGGCAGTACTGAGTGGCTGATCCATCAGGTGCAGGGGTAGTGACAGGGGGTGAGTTACAGAGTGGAAGGTGGTCAGTTGCTCAGTCCCCACTGCCTCAATGTGGAGCACCAATTTGTCTGTCTCCACTGAAGGGTAAATGGTGAGAGGGAGTGAGTCAGCAGGTATAAGTGAAGCTAGTAGTGAGATAAGAAGAGGCAGCATGGCGAATTTATGACGGAGAGAACGCCAGCTAGTGAGGGTTTCGTGAAGGCAACCTCTAGTGGGGGAAAGAGACAGCTTGCTAATGGAATAATCGACTGATAGGTTAAAATTACACACGTGGTCCACGCTATATAATGAGTGGTTCACCAAGGATGGTAGTGGGGTAGCCGACACGAAGCGTCGGTGGGGCTTCCGTGGGCAACAGCAAGCAATCTCGGCACAACACCGCCCAGTAAGCTGAGCCGTCATACCTTGAGATGCTGGAAATCGGGGGGTAGGCTGCTCGCGACGCCTTGGACCACCAGGGCAGGAATGCTGAGGGAGAGAGGAGAACCGGATTATAGCAGGTAAGGGGGGTGGCTGAGCATTCAGAGGGGGCGGGTTGGCTCGGGGGTTGGGGGCTAGCACAAATGGCAGCACAGAAAGGATCACCCAGGAGTTTAGCAATTAGAGCCAAGCAAGTACAGTTTTTTTTTTAACCAAATTAAATCCCTTATGCAGTCTTGTAGTGGGCTATACTGTGGCTACCCTTAAGTAAACAGTCTGAAATACGGATCCCTTAAAGCCCTGCATTAGAACGGTATTAGCAAATGCAGAATCCCTTAAGGTAACATGAACTACACAGTAAAAACATTTAAAAAGTAGATACATTTGTAGGTGTTAACTATCTGCACACTTATGATGACAGTTAATAAAAGGCACTTTTAGGAAAGTGCTTTTTAGGCTGAGGATGAAGTCCAGACAGTTTTAAAAAAAAAAAAAAATCAAGTTTGGCGCCAAATTCCGTGGCCAACAGCGGGCGATCCTAGCACACAATGCCATCCCAGAAGGCGAGCCCGGCAACGAGATGCTGAAAATTCAGGGAAGGGGAGGCTTATGACCACCAGGGCAGGAATGCTTGAGATGCTGGAAATTCCGGGGAGGGCAGGCTCCTCGGGCGCCCTCGCGACCACCAGGGCAGGAATGCTTGAGATGCTGGAAATTCAGGGGAAGGCAGGCTCCTCGGTCACCCTTGCGGCCACCAGGGCAGGAATGCTTGAGATGCTGGAAATTCAGGGGACAGCAGGCTCCTCGCGACCCCCAGGGCAGGAATGATTGATATGCTGGAAATTCAAGGGAGGGCAGGCTCCTCGGGCGCCCTTGCGGCCACCAGGGCAGGAATGCTTGAGATGCTGGAAATTCAGGGGAGGGCAGGAATGCTATGTAACATTCCTGTCATTGGAACAACCGTTTAATGTGAATAAAAAGATCTGACAATTCCAAGGGTACTGGCAAAAGGGGTATGGCCAACCATGTGGCACTATTTGTTTGAAAATGGGTAACTGAGCTGAGGCTCACTTCCAGGTGCGGCCGGGGAGTACAAGCAAAACAAAATGTCAGTGCTATGGCTGAGTGCATGCTGTAGCGGTGCACTAGCTTGGGATTGTGAGAGTTTGTGGATATGGGAAGCATGCAACAAGGTGCCCTCCTCCGGTACTGAACAGGGCCACAGATAAAAAAAAAACAGGTTACTCACCTGTAACAGTAGTTTTAGGAGTGATATATGTTGTTCATCCACACTTGCTGGCATGTCTTTTCCCTTCAAGAATCTTGCCAGAAGGTCTTGAAGCTGGCTTCTCCTACCCACCTAGGTGGTATAACCCTCGGCCCTATGACATTAGATCTTTGCCTGCTGGAAACTCAGGTTGTGCGTCAAAGCCAGGGAGGTCGGGTGGGTTCGTGTGGATGAACAACAGATACCACTCCTAGAAAGTACAGTTACGTAAAGTCTTACCATAACAGTAGATCTCTGAGGAATGTCTCTTGCACCAAGTCATTACTTCTGGGAGTATCCAGCAGAGGGCGCTGTTGCATGGCAGCTTCTTCTAGCAGTTTCATCAGGGGCCCCACACACATGACATCACATCCTGCTTCCCATACAAGTGTGGGTGGTCCCTAGTATCCTCAGTTCCACCTGCTGGATTCAGCTCGCAAAAGCGAGGGCAGAGGTCAAACCGAGGGACCAAGGAGCCCACTCCTACATCCGAGGAGCATGAAATTGCCTCTGTCAGAGAAGGAGGAGATTGGGATTATACTTACTGCAAGAGACATTCTTCGAAGATCTACTGTTATGGTAAGACTTTACGTAACTGCACTATCTTCCAGGGAATGGTCTCTGGCAGTAAGTCATTACTTCTGGGAGATTACCCACAGTTATGTCCAGAAGGGCGGACAATTATGATAAGAGACCTTGTAGGACTGCACAGCTGAAAGCCGTCCTACGTTTCGAGGCCACATCCAGATTGTAACGGTGAGTGAAAGTGTGGATCATGGACCAAGTGGCTGCATTACAGATTTCTGAAATGGAGGCACCCCTGAAACAGGCCACAGTAGTGGCCATAGCTCTTGTGGAATGGGCTTGGACTGGAGCAGGAAGAGCCTTGTTGTACTTTTTGTAGCAAAAATGTTATACAGTTTGCCAACCAAGAGGACAGAGTTCGTTTAGCAACAGCAAGTCCTTCTCTGCTGGAGGCAAAAGTGACAAACAATTGAGACATCTTTCTGATGTCTTTGGTACAATTAGTGTACTATCTTAAGATACAGTGAAAATTCATTAGATGTAGCAGATGCTCACCCGGATTGGAATGTTCTGGACAAAACACCACCAGACGTTCCATGGATTGATTTAAGGTCTATTCAGCCACTACTTTTGGTAGAAAGGCTTGGTTAGTGCGGAGCACTACCCATTCCTTATGGAAAATCAAGTAAGGTTCCTTACACATAAGGGCATGGAGCCTGGAAATGCAGCAAGCGGAAGTAAGAGCCACCAGGAATAACGTTTTCCATGACAGAAAACAAAGGTTGCGAGTGGCTGCAGGCTCGAAAGGTTCAAGAGTCAGCTTTTCTATAATGAAGCTGAGATCCCACGGTGGAGTGCGTCTTTGGATAGGAAGCTTCAAATGAAGCATGCCTCTCAAACACTTTGGATAAATGATGGTGATAGAGTAATCCACCATCCAGAGGTTCATGAAAAGCTGAAATGGCTGCTAACTGAACTTTGACGAAAGAATAACTGAGGCCTGACTCAGAAAATGAAGCAAGGTAATACAAAACGGTTGCGAGTGGACACGAGTAAGGGTCCACGTCATGAGAGGCCGACCATATGGAAAACCTCTTCCATTTGGAGTTATATGTTTCTCTGGTTGCTGGCTTCCTAGAAGCTAGGAGAATACTGGCAATAGAAGAGAACACCTGTAGTTTATTTACGAATGTGGCCTCGGGAACCAGGCATGAAAACATAGTGTCTTGAGGCTGGGATGCAGGAGGTCCAGTCTGGATAGCAATGGAATGGGATCCCACACCAATAATTGGTGGAGGAGGGGATACCATAGTTGTCGGGGCCACAGAAGTGCTATCAGTATCATGGTGGCAGGCTACAGTTGAAATTTCAACAGAATCTTTAGAAGGAGCGGGATGGGAGGGAAAGCATACAAGTAAAGTCCTGTCCAAGGTTGGGGACAGGGCATCAATACACTTTCCCCTGTTGATCAGCATAATGGAGAAGTAACTGGGGCCTGTGATTAACTGGGAAGGCAAACAGATTCAGCTGTGGCATCCCCCAGAGTACAAAGACATCCTCGTGAAGTGTCCATTCGTGAGCAGACAACTGATGACTCAGTCGATCCGCTAACTGATTGTATCGTCCTGGAAGATGGACGGCTGTCAGTGTAAGTCCTTGTTTGATTGCCATCTGTCAGACTGCAGTGGTCTGTCTGCAGAGGATGCATGAATGCGTGCCCCCTTACCTGTTTAGGTACGACACCACTGCAGTGTTATCTGATTGGATCAGCAACGGTCCTGGCTTGGGGTAGGGTAGGAATGCCTGAAGGGCAAGACGGACCGCTCTCATCTCCAAAAGACTGATAATGAGATAGAGTGGACCATCAACCCTGGGTCTGATACAGATCCAAGTGGGTGCCCCACCCATCCAGAGATGCATCCGTGGTTAACATCTGCATGGGGGGTGGAACGGCATTCCTTAACACAAATAGGTTTTGATTGTCCACCAGGTGAGGGTCGACACTAGAAAGGAAGTGACCCGAATCTGGTCGTTGAACTGTCCAGTTTTCTGAGACCACTGATTCTGCAGAGTCCACTGGACAGGTCTCATATGGAGATGGGCGAATGCCACTGTGGGAATAGCGGCCGACATGTAGCCCAGTAATTTCAGCATTTGTCTGGCCATTACCATTAGTTGATATTGTATCTGTAAGGCCAGGGATACTAGAGTGTCCTGAAGGGAGGGCGATAGGAAAGCCTTCACCTGAACGGTGTCCAGAACAGCTCCGATGTACTGTAGAATCTGGGTTGGCTCTGGATTGGACTTTGGCCAATTGACCATTACCCCTAGAGCGTGAAACAGTGCGAGGGTGGCGGTCAGAGAGGATAGCAGAGCTTCTTTGGAGTCTGCTTTTATTAGCCAATAGTCTAGCTATGGAAAGATATAGTGCCCTTTTCCCCTTAGGGCTGCAACTACCGCCGCTAGGCATTTGGTATAGACTCTCGGGGCCGATGAGAGACCAAACAGTAGAGCCCAACACTGGTAGTTTTGGCCCAGGAGGTGGAAGCGCAGAAATCTGATGAGCAGGGTGAATAGGAATATGTAGGTAAGCATTCTTCATAGCCAGGGCACACATGCAATCTCCTTGGTTTAGGAGAGGCATGATAGCTGGCAGAGTGACCATGTGGAAATGCTTGTACTGAATGTATAGATTCAGATGTCTCAGATCTAAGATGGGTCTGAGATCTCCTGTTCTTTTTGTTATTCTGCATCTGGTACTGGTACAATGGCTTGTTTGACCAGAAGTGCTGACAGTTCATCTTGGAGAATAGGAACATGCTGCGGAGGATACTGAATTGCTCAGGGAGGGGAGGGTAACGTTGTGTGAGGGTCCCAGGCATCTCACACAAAGTAGATAGTTATCAAAGCAAAAAATCTTCCTGCCACACCAAAAGGAACAAAATAACGCTTGTTTGGATGAAGAATCTTTAGACATTCGTCTGGAATCCAGTTTCTCATCGATGAGTGCTGCACAGAAGTTGAACTAGCTGCTGTGCGGGCTGAAGACGGTGGGAAAATGAACTGAGGATGCCAGGGATCACCCACACTTATATAGGAAGTAGGATGTGATGTCATGTATGGGTGATCCCTGGTGAAAACTGCTAGAAGAAACTGCCGTGCGACAGCGCCCTCTGCCGGATACTCCCAGAAGTAATTACTACTGCAAGAGATCATTCCATGGAAGATACTGTTACAGGTGAGTAACCTGTTTTTTCTAGGATCAAGGATATGTTATTCTATCCATACTTGTTGGCAGACCCCTAGCAGTTCTCCAGGAGGAGGGAGGCAAGGCGCACACCTCCTCTGAAATACTTACTTGGGGAACAGAGATTGGAGAACTGAAGTTCCAAAACCAGCATCCCAGCATGCTTCAAGGTCCATGTAATAGTGGGTGATGAAGGCGTTTGCTGACTTCCAGGTAGCAGCCCTGCAGATTTCCTGGATAGGGATGTCCCTGGAAGCAGCCACTAACGCAGCGGTCTGGTGGGTGGAATAAGCTCTTACCCCTCTGGGAGGCTCCTTGCCCGCCAACCTATAGCAGAGATCAACACAGGATGTAATCCATCTGCCAACTGTCTGCTTTACTGCAGGTCTGCTAGGTGCGGCTTCAGCGTAGCTGACAAACAGCTGGCGAACCTCTCCCCGAACTTCAGCCATCTGCTCCTTATAGTAAGAGAGTGCTCATCTCAGGTCCAAAGTATGGTGCCTGTACTCGGCCTCTGAGTGTAGTTGGGGTAGTACATTGGCAGAGTCAACACCTGGTTAAGGTGAAACTCCGACATCACCTTCGGAAGGAATTTCAGGTGGGGGCACAGGACAACCTTGTCCCTGTGGAAGACAAGGTAAGAAGACTCCACTGAAAGCACCTGGAGCTCCCCAATTCTTCTGGCCGACGTGACAGCCACCAGGAAAGTGGTCTTCCATGACTAATGTGACATCTCACACTTGGGCATTGGTTTGAATGGCTTGCCCATGAGCTTTGCCAATACCAGCAGTAGATCCCACAGAGGCTGAGATTCATGCACCAGAAGGGATCTGTGGTCGAGACCTTTAAAGAAATGCCAAACCATCTTCTCCTGTGCCACATATGCTGATTGGCCCACGCCCGGTAAGTGCAGATGGCTGCCATGTGCACCCTAAGGGTCGTAGACCGAAGACCCCTTTTGGACAAAGACCAAAGGTAGTCTAGGATACTAGTCACTGGACAGGTTAAAGGGTCCAGGCCCTTACCCTAACACCAAATGGCTGGCCAGCTCCCACTGAAGGGGGCGTATATGCCACCAGGCCCATCGGACCATGGTGGTGCAGGCTGCCATGTACCCCAGAAGGCGCAGAAAGTCCCAGGCAGGGCGCAAGTGCCCAACTAGAAATGACTGTGCAAAAGAGGAGAGAACCTCCACCCTGTCCGTGGGAGCTGGGCTCTGGCTCAGCAACAGTTGAGTTCTGCCCCGATGAAACATATCAGCTTGAAGGTACGAGTTCGGACACATACTTGTTGATCAGGAGACCAAGGTTGGTGCAGGTCTGGAGGGCCAGGTCCCTGGACCTCTCCCCCTCTTGCTTGGAGGAACCCGCCAAGAGCCAGTCGTGGAGATATGGGTAGACTCTGACCCCTCAATGCTGAAGATGGGCCACCACCACTGCAATGCATTTGGTGAAGACCTGAGGGGCCGATGACAGGCCAAACAGCATGGCTCGTAACTCGAATAGGGCTTCTGCTCGGAAGCGAAGGAACCAATGGTGAGATGGACGGATGAGGATGTGAAAAAACGTGTCCTGGAGATCCAGAGAGCAAAACCACATGTTCTGCTCAACAGATGGTATGATCTGGGACAGAGTTACTATCCTGAAGGTGCGTGACTTGAGGAACTGGTTCAAGTTGTGCAGATTTGGAATGGGGCGCTGGCCCCCTGTCCGCTTTCAGAACCAAGAAGTACCTGGATATGAACCCTGGGTTGACTTGGGGGTCTGTGACTCTGGCCACCACTTCATTGCAGAGGAGTTGGGCAAAGTCATCTCGAAGAGCTGACTGAATGTGTATGGACACCATGTCCTCCCGTGGGGTGTGGGCTCAGCTTGGAGGATATTGATCAAATTCTAGAGGCAGCCCCTGACCCACCACTTTAGAACCCACCTGTCTGTGGTAACAGTGGACAAGGCGGAAAGGAAGTGGCGAAGCTGACCCTCCACGGGAGGACTCAGAGCTTGCGTGACAGGAAATGGGGTGGCCAGGGGGGTCACGTGATGCAGCGAGCCTGAAGAGACGCCTTTTTATTCTCTCCTGCCTACCACCGTAAGAATCTCTATTTAAACACTCTATTTTAATTGTTTGGGCATAAAGAAGGCAACTGAAGGGTGTACGAAAGTCTGGAGTATTATACTGGATCGTTATCCAGGAGATGGAAGTTGAAATGAGGAAAACACAACCGAAACATACTCCGCCTGCCACGCCCGAAAAAGCTCCCAAAAAACAAAGGGCTAACACTGTTTCTGGGCCATCAACACCACTGCAGAGCTCCGATCAAGACCCACTAACATTGTCTGGCTTTTTGGCCAAATTTCGTCCCTTTAAGGAGGAATTAAAAAGCATTACCTCTGAAATAAAGTCAATTTCACAAGCGATAGAAGATATCGCCTTCAGAACGTCTGACAATGAGGCACGAATTATATCCCTGGAGAAAAGAGCACATAAAATTGATCCTGAAGTGGTGAATATAAAACAAAAGATGGCAAAGATCGAGTTGAAGTTAGAGGATTTAGAGGGTCGGAGCCGCAGGAACAATGCGGTAATTATTGGCCTTCCTGAAGCTGAAGAAGGACACGACTCCGTTTATTTGTGCAAAAGTTTGTGGAAAAAATAGTTGGTCCTTCACCCTATGGGCCACGGTACATTATAGAGCGTGCCCATAGGGCACTTAGACCAACTCCCCCGTCCGGTCCCCCCCCGCCCCTTAATCTTTCGTTTCTTGAATTACTTGGAGAAGCAACATTTTTTTATTAAAATAAGAGAGATTCAAGACCTTCAGTGGGAGGGGGTAAAAATCCGTGTTGCCCAAGATTTGTCATTAACGGTACGCCAACGTAGATCCTCTTTTCATCCTCTGGTTACCAAAATAATTGTGGCTGGAATTAAGTTTAAAATGATATATCCAGCCAAATTGCAGGTACTAATCTCCGGAGCTTGGCATTCATATGAAGATGTGGAGACGGCGATCAAAGGCTTGAAAGCGGCTAACCTGAGTTATTTAAGAATGTCTGAGGGAGGAATAGTATACCGTTGGAGAAATCGGCGGAGTAAAAATTCAAAGAAATGCAGACTGGTTAATTTTGTTTGGAAGCAGATGGAATCAAAGTATTGACTCATTCAAGTGGACTTATGTGATGTTTAGAATATCTTTTCTATGTCTTTTAGAAAATATCAAAATGCTGGGCTGAAAAAGGGGTGCATTAGGTAGAAACGCTCATGTTATAAAAACGTAAAAGCCTGAAGTGTGAACAGGAGTTAAGGAATGATAGAGTTATAACTTTAGCTGTCATATCTCTAAAGGGTGATTTACTAAGGAGATTTCGATTATAGGAGCTGGGATGAAAGCAGTACATAGAAAAGATGCAATAGCCTCGAGTACTAAGAAGGTATCATTTAGGAATTAAAACTGTAACTTCTAGTAAGCACTCAGTAGGAAAATGTAGTAACACAGGATTAATTATTTTAATGAGGAGGAGACGTATACGAATGATATTCGAGAATGGTTTCAAAAGTTAACACCACATTACAGCTTATGTAGTAATAAGGAAAGACGTGACGTTTCCTTGTAATGATCAGAGGTTTTGTTTCTTCTCTTGCTGGTCTTCCTCCCCGCATTTTCAGCCAGTTCAATATAGTTACCGAATTTTCTAGGCAGGGATGCAGTAACGTGGTGTTTCCACAGGAGGGAGGTGTTGCCTTTGTTTTTTTTACTAGTTAACTGAATTACTGAGTAGTGCGATAAGACTATTGTGGCTAAGGGGTTTTACAATCTAGCTGTAATAGGACATATGTTCCTTTTGGAGACGCAGATTACAATTTTCAAATTTCAAGACATTTAACAAAAAAAAAAAGAGAAATTACTAAGTCAGGACCCCTTAGTAGTATCCAAGAAGGTCTGGTTTGTGATATATTGTTGGGGGGGGGGGACTGTCTCGAGCGTAACAAAGGATTTAGCCTTATAGTTATTACTGGATTTGTTTCCCTTCTTTTTTAACACGTCTCCGATCTGGTGTTAGAGCACATATATGCGGATAGAACAATATAATGGGAGATTTTGATTGTATAGGAGCCCTCTTATGTTTCGTATTTGTTAGCGAGGGCCAAATTTATAGCATGAATGAATCACAAAGAGACCATATATCCCTTGCTAGTGGGATAGCTGGAGTTTACATAATATGGGGCATTTGGGGGAGAGACAATGGTGAGTGAGCGGGAAGGGAAAGGAGAGGAAGTGGTCTGCTGCAAAACGATTCGCAGGATAAAAAGGGAGGTAGGGAGGGCTGGGGGGAATGGGGATATTCAAGGGATTACTGGTTTGGGGTTTCTTTTGTGCGTTGTTTTTCTTATTTGTGTAGTAGGATATAGGAGAAGGGTGGGGTAGGGAAGAGTTAGAGTGGGGTTTAGGGGTTCCACAATCCAGTACGATAAAACATCTTAAGGGGTCAAAATTAACAGGCTTCAACTTTGGAGTAGGTTCAATTTGTGATTAGGTAGGATGGCTAAGGAACTGTATATTTCCACATGGAATGTTAAAGGGGTCCGACAGAAAATGAAACAATATAAAGTCTTGAAACATCTTAAATTGCAATATCTCTTTTATTCAAGAAACACATTTATTAGACTCCGGAGCCATTCAGATGAGAAGACTTCAGATAGGTCAGGTTTTCTCTGCTCAAGGTACCTCTAATAGTTGTGGAGTCTTGATTCTCTTGAATAGGAATATCCCATTTACTCCCATTCAGGTTATTAAAGACCCACAGGGCAGAGTTGTATTGGTTAAAGGCACTCTGTATTCCAAGGAAATATTACTAGGGAGCATTTATGGTCCTAATAGGGAAGATCCTCTTTTTTTATATGCAGTTGTTAAACATTATGCTCTCATTATTACCTGCGTTCATAATTTTGGGGGGAGATCTTAACTTGGTGTTGGACTTAGGTAAAGACCGCACTAATAACACTTCAGGAAGACCTTCCCCTGCCCAGTGCACTGTACATGACCTAATGGACCGCCTGGGGATTTGTGATGTATGGAGAGTATTACATCCCGAAGCTAGGGAATATACCTTTGTATCCCCGGTCCATAGATCCTCGTCTCACATTGATTATTTATTGGTGTCACAACAAATCCTGCCTGGGGTAATATTCTCTTCTATTCAACCGGGATCCCCTTCAGATCATTCAATGGTGCAGGTTGTATTGTCTTTTCCTTTCATTCCCAAACGTCAATCTCGATGGAAGCTGAATGATTAATTACTCAAGGATTCCAAAACAGCTGAGTGCATTAAGGAGCATATCACACAATTTTTTGAAATAAATTCTACACAGGATATTAAACCTGATATTGTGTGGTATGCCTTTAAAGCCTACTTACGGGGTATATTAATCGGATTAGCGTCCAGCAGGAAAAAAACAGGAGTTGAACCAGAAGACTGTTATCCCAGATTAGAATATTAGAAGCGGATATACATCCGCAATCAATAGATGAGGTCAAACAGAAATTAGCAAAGTTGAAGGACGCTTACATTGGCATTCTTAATGAGAAAGCGTAGTTTGTGATTTTATGTGCAAAAGCCTCATATGTAGACCCTGGAGAAAAAGCAGGGAAGTTATTGGCACAGCGAATTAAACAGCAGGAATCAGCCCGCTTTATTCCCCCAATTCGTTCAAGATTAGATGGATCCTTAAAATCCTCGCCTCAGGAAATAATATTGGAATTTCTCAGATATTACAAGCAATTATACAGTGTTATGGAAAATCCTCCCTCTAAATCATCTCTTCTTCTTTACTTAAAAGAGGCTCAATTACCTGTGCTCTCTGAAACCCAGAAAATGAACTTAGTGGTGCCAATTTCATCATTAGAAATAGAGGAAGTAATTCAGGGGCTACCTGATGGGTTTTCATCTAATTTTTATAAACACTTTAAGGAACTGATTATCCCACATCTACTCTCTCTATATCAGTTCATATTGTCCGGTACGCAAACGGATCCTACATTATTTGAGGCTCTCATAGTTCTTTTACCAAAACCCGGTAAGAATTTAGAATTAGTGGAAAGTTACAGACCCATTTCTCTACTGAACCAGGACATTAAGATACTAACAAAGATCTTGGCAGATAGGCTTAGTTTAATCCTTTCAAATTTGATAGGTCCACAACAGGTAGGATTCATGAAGGGAAGATCCTCTATAGATCACTTACGTACCCTTTCTCATGTTCTTTCTGTGTCTAGGGATGCCTCCTTCCCAGTGGCGTTGGTATCTCTGGACGCAGAAAAAGCCTTCGATAGAGTTAATTGGAATTTTTTGATTCATACTTTGAATGCCTTTGGCTTTCCACATCAATTTGTTGATTGGGTCAAACCGCTGTACCAAAATCCTTCTGCCAAAATTTCGGGTAATGGTGTTATTTTGGATACTTTTTCCTGACAATCTTGGTACTAGGCAGGGCTGTCCTCTTTCCCTGCTTTTAATCTTTACTTAGAGCCATTAATTTCAAACTCTCTTTATGTCCACAGGTACAAGGTATTACAATCCTAGATACTGATATAAAAGTGTCTGCCTATGCTGATGATTTACTGTTGCAGCTCTCTTACCCAGAGGCCTCTATTCCTGTCATGTTAAATCTCGTAGAGGAATACAGTAGGCTTTCTAATTACAAGCTTAATATTGGTAAGTCTATTGTATTCCCTTTGAATCATAGAGTGTTTAAGCATAGTATTACTGCCTTGGGCCTGTCATGGGCAAAAGATTCCTTACGCTATCATGGCATTGAAATAACTAGAACTACACACCTCTCCATCAAGAAGAACCTGGACTCATTGTTAACGATAGTCTCGAAGGACTTGGAACGATGGGTGGCTCTTCCCATTTCTTTGTGGGGAAGAATAAATTTAGTTAAAATGAATGTACTCCCCAGATTGCTTTACCCTCTTCATTTATTGAATACTTTTCTACCTGGATCATGGTTCAGAAAGGTGCAAACCCTAATAATGAAATTTATCTGGGCCAAAAACAACCAAGACTAGCATATCACAAGCTAGCTGCTTCTAAACTCAAAGGGGATTAAGACTACCTCATTTCAGTCTGTATTATTGGGCTAGTCAAGCTTCCAAATATCTCCAATGGTTGGTTCCTAATCCACCACTTGCTCTTTCTCCATGGTTGAAAATTGAGTTGGAAATGATCCGTTCATGTAACATGGATCCCTCCACATTGCTATTCTTAAAGGTATCGGATTTGCCAAAAAAGCTAAAAGGTACTACCATAGAAACGTCCATCAGAATTCATTCACAACTATGTGGGTTTTTAAAATACAAACAATATGCAGATCTCTCACAATCGATTTGGAATTCTCCATCCTTTAGAACAGATAAATTAATATCATCTTCATGGTTACCACAACTAGGGGAAGGGAAAATGTCCTTGTTTGTGAAAGATGATGGAACATGGTTGTCTTTACAAGAGCTGGTAGTGAAATTTAGGTTACGGCCAAAGGATCACTTCAGAATCCTTCAATTAAGGCATCTTTTGGTTAAAAAATTCGAGAGAACTGTTCCCATATCATCAAAGTATTCTTTCCACTATGACCTGTGTCCCCTAATTACTTCTACAAAGGTAATTTCCAAAGTGTACACTTTTTTATATGATTGGCATTTTCCCGAGGCCTTTGGACCTTCAAGTTACTGGTCTGGACTTTTTCCACAATGGAATATAGATTGGCCAGTCCTATGGAGTAATTGTCACCATTTTGTAGCTCAAGACAGGTTATGGTTGATGCAATTTAATATCTTGCATAATCTTTATTGTTCCCCGCAAAAATTGGCAGCTTGGGGAGTAATAACCTCCAATCTATGCACCAGGTGCTCAGAGCGAAGGTACTTTCTTACACATTTTCTGGGAATGTACCAAGATAGTTCCTCTCTGGAGAATGATACAAGACAGAGTAGATCCATTGTTGGGACTGTCCAATTTATTCTCGCCTGAGATATGCCTTCTTGGGAACTACTCTCAGATAACAGTGAATATCCGTAAATATAACATAGCTATGATCTCTATGTCAGTGAAAAAGATGGTCCTTAAATATTGGAAAAATGCTCAGCCGTGTCTCTATTCTGAATGGCTTAATGAGTTTTTAGCTAATCTTAGAACAGAAAAAGTGATTTCTAGTTTAAATAATAATAATGTGAAATATCAAAAGATATGGGCTCCTTTACATATGCTATAGTCTACCTAATATGTAAGATGTGTCTTAAATGAGAATTCTGTACTATTTTATTCCGGGACTGTGGGGGAAGGGAATGGGATGGTGGGGGTGGGGGGGGGAGATGGGATCATGCATGTTGATTCTTTATTGGTTACATGTTTTTCCGCATAAACATGATCCTATCTATGGTATAATGTAAAAGGTCAATAAACTTTATATTGGAAAAAAAAAAAGGAAATGGGGTGGCCATTCCTATCCCGTCACTGGGCAGGCTTGGAGGAAGAGGGTCCAGACTGGGGACCACCGGAGCCCCGTCCTCCAAGCTTATAGGCCACCAGAGGCCTGGACTTGGGCTGAGGGTGCTAAGGTTGTGCCTGCTGTTGTTGCTGCCCCACTTGAAAGTGGGGCTTCTTGGTCACAGGGCCAAAGTGCCGAAATGGCTTCTTCTTCTTCTGCTTTTTGGAATCCTGAGATTCCTTTTGTGCAGAAGTTACTGAGTCCAAGGTGGCACTGGACTTCTCAAAGCATTGGAGGTGACCATCCACACCTGGGCCGAAGAGATCGGTACCCAGAAGTGGGACATCTGTTAGCTTGTGTTGGGTGTCCACCGTGAACGTGGAGACCCTTAATCAAGCCTTGCGGTGCATGGCAACTGAGGCTGCCACCGAATGGGAGCATGAATCCCAGAGGTACAGAGCCATCTGGAGTTACTGCTTTGCAACAGCCCGATCCTGGTCCTGGACCTGCTTGACCGTGGTCTGGAGGTCTGCAGGGAGGTGAAGGAGAACCTCATCCAGGGAACCCAGAAGGGCGTGAGAGAAATGCGCCATGATGATGGCTGAGCTTGCCTGATGGAGGCCCAGCGTACAGGTGGCATAGACCTTGCGGGCAGAGTGGTCCAGTTTTTTTGACTCCTTGTCCGGAGGTCTATCAGTATCTGCCGAGCTGCCTGAACGTCTGAACACAGATTCGATCATCAGATTCTCTGCAGAGGGATGCTCTGTGAACCCCGAAAGGGACCAAATGGGCATCATGTATTTGTGGGCCATCCCAGCAGAAGGCACAGGGCAGGAGGCAGGATGCTGCCATAGTTCCAAAGCTGGACTGACAATGGTCTCAGGCATGGGAAAGGCTTCCGTCAGTGAATCCCCCCATTTAAGGATATCCGTGAGGGGATATTTGGCCCATTTTTGAACGGGTTCAAGAGGCATCTCTGTGTATTCAAAGATAAGGTGGAGGATGCCTATAAAGGAAGAGGGGCCTTCCTCTGTCGAGAGACTGCCAACCGATTTGTCGACTGAAGGTCCAAGTTCTTGGACTCCGGAAAAATCGGCTGACCACCCTATCTCTCTTCACCTGCCTAGGATGGTCAGGAGTGAGGGTTAACAGAAAGTCTACATGGGAGGCCCAGAACAGGCAGAGACTCTATGGTAGGCACCCCCACCAGGGGCTGTTTGGGTGGCGGCTCCACCAAGATTGGTGGCGAGGTTGATTCTGGACGAACCGGTTTAACTGACTCCATGGAAGGATGAACAGTGCGTGCCACTCGGAAGGGGTCGGCTTCATCCTGGGAGGCGAAAGCTAAGTGATGGCTGGTGTAGAAGTCGGAACTGACTTTTGACCGGACAAAATCAACTGTTGCCACATTAGATCTTTGTAGCATCAGCTGAGTTTCCGATGAAGCCTCTCCTCATTCGAGGAGGATGAAGAAGAATGTTGGTGATGCCTCTTTTTGGAGCACTTGTGCACCTTCTTTGGCCTGTTGATCGAAGGGAACAGAGACCTCAACCTCGATCATTGAGGAGACTGATGGGGTCGACTGGAAGGCACCGGGGAGACTGGTGGCTCTTCTGGTCGGGGACTGGTTCTCTGATGGGATTCCCAGTAGGCTGGGTATCCTCATCTGGGAAGGCCAGAACAGGGGTCTTAAATAAAGAGTTGTCAGCCTTGTTGGGTGACAATGGGTCGACTGGGTCAAGAACGATCTTGACCAGATCACTGTTCAGTGTCTGGGCTGGCTGGTCTCACGGTGGGACTGTGAAACCAGCGGCCGAGGCTGCAACCTCGACCAAAGTCGAGACAGGTGATTCCTGGGACCGATATCTCTCATGATCCCAGGAGCATCATTGGTGAGAAGAGGATTCTCTTGGCTCTTTGACCTTTTTATGGGACTGAGAGACATGCATGCTCGAAGGCCCCTCACCCTTGGTGGGAAGGGATTGTTATATCTCCTGAAAGAATCCGGAGAAAGTGGAGCCCAAGCTGAGCGGCACAAAAAATGACTTTGAAGAATGATCCACGGCTCGAGCCACCTCTTCCTCAAAGGTCTTCATCTGTTTGAGCTGCTCAGCAGATGCTGCAGCTGCGGAGACCACCCATCGGGCCTCCGTATATCTGACCAGCGGATTCTGTTTCTTTGGTCTGCCAAATTTCAGCCGTGTGAGCCGATCATCTAAGACATTCAGGCGGAATGTGCAACACATTTCACAGGCCTGGGTGTCATGGCCAAGACCCAGACAATACACGCACGTGGCATGCGGGTTTGTGTGACACATCTTTTGCCCACATGGATAGTAGCAGAGACCTGGAGAAGATTTATCTTCCATGACATTCGAGATCATGAAGTGATTATTGTTAACTTGGATGAGTTTAATTTTAAGCAAATCTGAAGATTTTGAAGCAAGGGCATACTGAACATGCGAGCGGTAAGGAGAGAACCTGTATCATCCAGCGGAAAGGAAGATCTGGCATCATGGGGTGGAGTCGAGGGTTATACCACCCGGGTGGGTGGGAGAAGCCAGCTTCAAGACCTTCCGGCAAGATTCTTAAAGGGAAAGGACATGCCAACAAGTGTGGCTAGAACATGTCCACAATCCTAGAAATAAGGATTCCATGATCAATGCCATCTGTTACAAGTAATTTATGACCTGTACACATTAATAAAAAAAAAACAGGAAAAAGTGATACAGGTTCCCACAGCTGTGCAGATCTCTTGACAGCCCCTTACCTTTCCACATAGAGGAGAGTCTTTCTGAAGGTGTTCTGCTGCAAGGATGTGTCCATGTACCACATTATCCACATAGGTAAAATCAACCAAGTTCTTCCCATTACTGTAAAATAATAAGAAACAGCAGCAGTTCAGAATCGAGGGCTAATCAATGTTGTTTGTACTTGCCCAGTATCTGGACTGATGGACCAGCTAATGCAGCAATTTTTGTTTTGTGTACCCAGAAGTAGTTGTGTAGTGAACAACGGTTTTAAAGAGCAGGCATTTCATTCAGTATGTTACTTTTATAATAAATTCATAATTTAAATTGTGTTCAGCTAACAACACTGACTAGAGAAAGAACAGTTATGTACTTACTAGAACAGTAGATCTTCAAGAGAATCTCTCATCATGCCACACCTATGGAACTAGAGCCGCCAGGTGCTAGGACCACATGAACATTTTTTTGCAAGCAGTCCACTAGGGCTGCCCATGACAATGTCTAACATTGACATCCTCTATATAAACGTGAGTGGCCTCCCTCCCATCTCAGTTCCCCGCTGGAGATAATACTCAGAGGACCTCCCTCTAGGGAACAAGGAGAGAGCTGAAGTTCCCAGCTACCAGGTCAGGCTGGAAACAGCAGGTACTCCATCCTGGAGAGAGAGAGAGACAGGAGTGAAGAAGCTGTTTAAGGAGGATAAAGGGTGAGATGGCATGGCCTGATGACAGAGATTCTCTCGAAGAGCTACTGTTATGGTAAGTACATAACTGTTCTATCTTCTTCGAGGCCATCTGTTTCATCAGGCCACACCTATGGAATGAGTCCCAAGCAGTACTGAGAAAGAGACAGCCTGGGTGGCTGGGGCTACAGGCCTAAGAAAGTAGGCCTTGAAGCACAGCAAGGCCGAAGCCTGCCCTTCTTGTAGAAGCAATGTCCAGACTGCAGTCTTTAATGAAAGTGTGGACAGTACTCCAAGTTGCAGCAACACAAATTTCTGTAGTCGATGCATTTCTGAACAGGCAATGGAAGTGACCATGCCTCTGGCTGAATGGCCATGAACATAGAAACACAGAATTTGACGGCAGACAAGGACCGCTTGGCCTACCTAGTCTGCCCATTTCCCTACCTGATGGATAAGCTGCAGAGTCTAGTTAATCAACAGCTTACTTCCTCCTACCCCCTACTAGAATTGCCTTATGCCTGTCCCATGCATTCTTGAATTCTCCCACTGTTTCTGACTCCACAACCTCCTCAGGAAGGCTGTTCCATGCATTCACAACTCTCTCTCTGAAAAATTACTTTCTAACATTACCTCTGAGCCGTCCCCCCCATCTTCAAATTGTGCCCCCTTGTTCTTGCTCATCTCTTCTTCTGAAAGATGCTACCCTCTTACACTTTGTTAATTGCCTTGAGATACTTGAAATTATTTATCATGTCCCCCCTCTCCCTCCTTTCCTCAAGAGTATACATATTAAGCTGCTTTAGTCTCTCCTTGTACTGCCTTCTCACATTGCTTGCCCACCTTTAGGTCATCTGATATAATTACTCCTAGGTCTCTTTTGATTTTTGTTGTTATTAACTCACCCCCCCATTGTGTACTCCTCCCCTGAGTTTTTGTTTCCTAGATGCATTACCTTGCACTGAATCTGAGCTGCCATATATCTGACCATTCCTCCAACCTTGCCAAGTCCCTTTTCATCCTTTCCACCCCACCTTGTGTATCACCCTGTTGCAGATCTTTGTGGCATCTGCAAAGAGACATACCTTTCCTTCCAGGTGCTCTCCAATGTCACTTATAAAGACATTAAAGAGGGCCGGTCCAAATACCGAACCCTGCGGTACCCAGCTAGTTACCCTCCTTTGTTCACTGTGGACTCCGTTTACTATTATCCTTTGTGTCCTGTTGTCCAGCCAGTTTTTTATCCAGGCTACCACCTTGGGACCCACTCCAAGGCTGGCTAACTTGTATATTAATCTTTTGTGTAAGACTGTGTCAAATGTCTTGCTAAAATCTAGGTAGGCCATATCCACAACCCCTCCTTGGTCTACTACTTCGTCACCCAGTCAAAGAAATCTATTAGGTTCTTCTGACATGACCTTCCTGCTGTAAAACCATGTTGCATTGGGTCCTGTGCCCCACTGGTCTTTAGGTACTCAACAATTCTTTCCTTCAGAAGTGATTCCATCATTTTCCCTACCACTGAAGTCAAACTAACTGGTCTGTAGTTTTCTGCCTCTGCCCTGCTCCCACTTTTGTGAAGTGGAATAACATTTGCCCTCCTCCAGTCCTCAGGTACCACCCCATCCTCCCATGATTTGTTAAAGAGAGTAGTCAGTGGTGTTACTAGTTCTACCCCTAGTACTTTTAGAATTCTTGGGTAAATCCCATCAGGCCCCATTGCTTTGTCCACCCTCAGTTTCAAGAGTTCTTTCAAAACCCTTTCTTCTGTGAATGGAATGGTATCCATCCCCATATTCAGAGCTTCTCTCTTGTTTGGTTTAGGTACCCCCCTCCTCTTCCGTTGTGAATACTGAGCAGAAATATTTGTTCAGTAGCCCTGCTTTTTCACTGTCACCCTCTGCCCACATTTCCTCCCCTTTATTAAGTCTCTGTATCCCTCCCTTGGTCTTTCTTTGCTCCGTAATGTACCTATAAAAAGGTTTTATCCCTCTTCTTAAAAAAGTTGGCTATCTTTTCCTTAGTTTGTGCCTTTGCTATTCTGACTGCCTACTGCCTCCTTCTGCTTTAACTGATAAAGTTTTCTGTCCCGCTCCTTCTGTGTTTCCTTATATTTCCTGAATGCTATCTTTTCCTCCTTAACCGTCCCTGCCACCTTTTTTGAGAACCATAGTGTTTTTTTTTCCTTCATTTTGTTGATGTGCTTCACACAAAAGGCTTGTTGCCTCTGCAATGGCTGTTTTGATTATTCCCTATTGTTCTTCCACCCCTCCTTCTTGCCCATTTGCTTTGCTTTTCTGAGGCACTCTCTCATTTTCCCAAAGTCAGCCTTCCTAAAGTCCAATACTCTTGTTTTTGTATGACTTGACTCTATGGCTGTGTTTACTGTGAACCACACTGTTTGGTGGTCACTTGTTCCCAGATGGCTACCCACTTCTAAATCTGAGATCCTTTCTGCTTCCCCATTTGAGTGTGCCAGGTCTATGATTGCTCCCTCCCGAGTGGATTCCAACACTAGCTGTCTGAGGCATGCCCCCTGTAGGGCATCAAGAATGACCATGCTCTTGGATGTGCCTGCAACAAAGGTACTCCAGTTAACATTTGGCATATTCAGGTCCATCAACGGTATCTCCCATTTTCTGCCATTTTAAGGAAGCCTTCTTTCATTTCCTTGTCCATTTCCTCACCCTGAGATGGAGGTCTGTACACAACCCCCATGCGGATTGTGGTGCCATTTCCTGTCTCCAGGGCGACTCATCAACTTCCTGTTTACTCTTTAATTTTGTTGATTTAATCCCTTCCCTTTTATAGAGAGCTACTCCTCCTCCTCTTTTACCCACCCTGTCCCTCCTGTAGACTGTGTATCCTGGTGTGTTGACATCCCAGTCATGGGTCTCTGTGTACCATGTTTTAGTGACTGCCACAATATCCAGGCATCCCTCTTCCATCAAGGCCATTAGTTCAGGGAGCTTGTTGCACAGACTGCGGGTATTGGTACTTATCACCTTCCATTAATTTTTTATGGCCTTACCCTTTTAGCCCCATCCCTGTCCTTACTGCCTTTTTCTGCATTTAATCCTGTCCTGCTCCCTACTGACTTCTCTACTTTGGTGTTTACTTCTCTAACTACTGTGTTTTGTGGGGGGAGGCTGGGATTTCCCTGCTCCTTTTCAGTGCCTCCCCCCTTGGCTAGTTTAAATGATTGCCAATGAAGCATTTAAACCTGTCACCTAGGATACTGGTCCCCCCAAGACAGATACAGACCATCGCGCCAGTATAAGCTTGCATCCCTCCAGGTGACTCCCCAGTCCCCAATGAAGCCAAAACCCTGAGCTCCACACCAGGTTTTGAACCATTAATTGAATCCCATGGTGCGGAATACCCTAGCATCATCCTTGCCATAGACAGGCAGCACCTCCGAGGTTACCATACATGCTACTTGTCTAGGCCCTCCCAACTCCACAAACTCCTCTTGCACCGCTCTGATCCCATTCACAGCCAGGTAATTCGTCCTTAGGTGGACAATGACATCCAGCTCCCTTCCTCGTGAAGCTGCTCCTGTGATCCTGAGGACTTGCCTCCTGTCCCTCTAAGCCGTGGTGCCAGGCAGGCACCTTACCTCCCTATCCCCTTCCTCCCCCAATACTCCACCCCAATGATCAAGTCCCCCACCAGGAGTTGTTTCCTTCCCCTGTGGGGTCTCGTGCCACCCTCCTGTGGGTCTCCTTTGTGGAGGTTCCCAGCATCCTCCTTGGTCTCCACTGCAGGTGCTTCCATAGAGGAACCACTCTTTGCCAGAACAGCAGATAAACTGCAGAGATGTACAACTGGAAGGATGCACCTCTATTCCACCACCCTCTCCCTCCCTGAGCCCACCTTGTCCAACCACTCCTCTTTCTTGGCAATCTCTGAGGTAACAGTGGTGGTCCCTGGTTGGGGGAAGAGGTTTCACAAATCCTATCCAGGTCAGCCTTGAGAAGGGCAACCTCCTCCCTCAGGCCAGAGAGGTGCCTGCAAATAGGGCATCATTGCAGCCTCCAGAATGTCTCCCGGAACACTGCTGCCCCACAGCCACTGCACTGCACCACTCCCATCTTATTTTGTGTTCCCTCTGATGCTGCTTTGTATGCTGTCTCCTCCCCCTATGTATTTTTACACTTACTTTCCTACTGCCTATGTGCCCTCACAACTCTCGCCCTTCCTGTTCTGGGACAGGAACTTCCTGTAGTCTTCGGTAGACTCCTTCTTCCATGCTTGAATTCAGACCTCCAGCAGCCAAAGGGGAGAGAAAGATTTCTTTTTTAGGTTCCTTCAAGGTTGAATAAACTAATGTGTCACAGTGATCCTTCCCTTCCTACTGCCAAACAGGAAGTTCTTGTTGTCAGTCAAATCCAGTGGCTATAGAAGTAGAACTGGCTTAGGGTGGAGGGGTGGGAAGGAGGGCAATTAGTAAAAAATCTGTAGTTCTAGAATGCTGTTTCTTGCTCTGAAACCAAAGTTCTCTGTCAAAAACAGCAGGAAGCTGTAACAGGAGACACCTGCTTTTGTACTCCTAAGCCACACCCCCAATTAGATTCACCCTCTGCTCCTGACTCAGTAAACTAAGCTGATACAGCGCCCTTCCTCAGAGAAACACACAGTGACTTTCTTTTTTTTTACTTAAATGAGACCCCCTTCTTCTAATAAAGTATCTAGTATCTGTTTGCTTAATCCAAACTGGTACTGACTCCTGCTGAGATAGAAGTGATTTGTCAGTAAAAAATTGTAGTTCTAGACTGCTGTTTCTTGCTCTGAAACCAAAGTTCTCCTCTGTCAAAAACAGCAGGAAGCTGTAATTGGAAACACTTGCTTTTGTACTCCTAAACCACACCCCCAATTAGATTCACCCTCTGCTCTTGACTTAGTATATTAAGCTAATGCAGCCCCCTTCCTCAGAGAAACACAGTGACTTTTTTTTTTTACTTAAATTAGACCCCCTTTTTCTAATAAAGTATCTGCTTAATCCAAACAGGTACTGACTCCTGCTGAGATAGAAGTGATTTATCAGTAAAAATATGTAGTTCTAGACTGCTGTTTCTTGCTCTGAAACCAAAGTTCTCCTCTTTGAAAACAGCAGGAAGCTGTAATTGGAGACACCTGCTTTTGTACTCCTAAGTTCCTAAGCCACACCCCCAATTAGATTCACTCTCTGCTCCTGACTCAGTAAATTAAGCCAACACAGCCCCTTCCACAGAGAAACACACAGTGACTTTCCTTTTTTTTTTACTTAAATGAGACCCCCTTCTTCTAATAAAGTATCTGTTTGCTTAATCCAAAAAGGTACTGACTCCTGCTGAGACAGAAGTGATTTATCAGTAAAAATCTGTAGTTCTAGACTGCTGTTTCTTGCTCCAAAACCAAAGTTTTCCTCTGTCAAAAACAGCAGGAAAACAATCCCAGGAAATTCCTTACTGCACTTCCAGTAACAAAAAGTAGCACAGTTGGTCAACCGTGTGGACAGGCAGCATTTAGAAACCAGTATGCCCTCTTTCCCAGGGATGAAAGAACTGAAAAGCTGAGAGAAGTTCCTGCAGTCCTTTGCATGATGTACATAATATCTGAGCATTCTATGTATATCCAGGGTATGGAGCAATGCTTCTGCTGGACTGACATGCTTAGGAAAATAAACTGGTAGGTGTATAGTCTGATTCAAAGTAAACTCCAACACTACCTTAGGAAGAAACATAGGATTGGTCCATAAAGACACCCTTGTCCTTATGGATAATCAGATAAGAAGGCTCATACATTAGAGCCTGAAGCTCTGAAATCCTTCAAGCAGAAGTAACAGCAACTGAAAATAGTGCATTTCAAGTAAGGAAGTGTAAGCCACAAGTTAAGGCTAGCTGAATAGGAGCCAAAATCGGGTTTCTCTGGCACAAAATTCTGGTCGCAAGCTGGGATTGGATTGTAGATGGGAGGCTTCCAAGTGCAGGATGCCTCTCAAGAACGTACGGACCACCTCTAGCTGTGCCACCGTATGAAAATCTATAGGCACATGGAAAGCTAACATAGTAGCCAAGTGCATTTTGATACACTGATACTGTCCCTCTGCACCAGCAGATGCACCAGGGACAGATGGTTCTGGAAGGCTTGCCAGGCTTACAGAACGGCCTTCATCTCTAGGATGTTTATGTGGAGGGAAGTCTCCACTCTGGTCCATGTCCTTGTGTCTGATGAGGTCCCAGATGTGCCCCCACCCCAGACCAGAAGCATCTGTAGTGGGAATCTGTTGAAGGGAGGGGATGGGAAGAGGAAAGGAACCCCTTTTAGCAAATTACTGGGTTCCATCTACCACTGGAGCACCATTCGGACAGAAGAAGTTACTAGAACCTGCTGTTCTAGACCATCAGTGTGCTGACCCCACTGGACTCTTTATGTCCACTGAGGAATCATGTGCAGCCTGGCCACGGGTACGGTGATCAGGCTCAGCAGTTTTAGGAATGTCCTGGCTGTGACATACGTGTTGTTGTAAAGTAGCTGGGCCTGTGCCAGGAGGCACTCCACCCTGTCCTGAGGCAGGAAGGCAAAGCCTTGGACAGTGTCCTGTACTGTCCCTATGTATTGTAGATGCTGACAAGGGGCCAAGGCTGATTTGTGCAAATTGACTGTGATCCCTAGGGCATCGAACAGCTGTCTATTACGTGCTAGAGTCTGAGACAGCTGCTCCTTGGACTGAGCTTTGAGCAACCAGTTGTCTAGATAGGGGAAGACATACAGTCCCTCTCTCCTGAGAGCTGCTGCCACAACTGCCGAATGTTTGGTAAACAACCATGGCCCAGTCTGGAGGGCCTTGAAAATCTCCTGCTTCTGGGAGGGACTGGGCTGCTGCTTTAACCTTTTTCCAGAGGGTATTCTGGTATTTGATCATGTGGGCCTGATAATTTGCTATTCTTAGGCCCAGTGTGGCAGAGGCAAAGGTTCACTTTCTCAGGAGGTCCAGTTTTCTTGACTTCTTTTAAAGAAGGAAGAAGAGGAGAAGGAATTTATGGGGAGCCCCTGAGAGATCAGGCTCCACCATTTCCTCCAGGAGTGAGGATTCCACCTTATATGCTTCTTGACTTCTTACCTGGAGAAGAGAACAGACATGCTTAGGCACCTTAGAGGTATCATGGGCTGCCTTTATCACAAATTAATCAGCATCAGGTTGGCCTGCAAAAAAAGGCTTTGCTGAGGGAGCCTGGTACAGCATCCTTTAGTGCAGCTAATAGGGGAGGAACGATAAGGAGTGGAGAATCTGGCAGCTCTAGAAGCTTCACCAAATTTCTCTTAGTGAGGTCTTGCTGCTCAGCATCAAACCCCATTGCAGTTTGGAACTGCTTCATCACAGAGATGAGAGAGAGGTCTTCAAGAGGGGACCTCAGAGTATATAAAGTGAAGTCCTCACTCCTGGTGGAAATGGTGAAGCCAGATCTCTCAGGGGGCTCCCCATATATTTCTCTTCCTCCTCTTCTAACTTCTTCAAAAGGAGGTCAGGATTGTATTCCTGATCCTTGTCGACAGGTCTTGAAGGCAACAAGGAAGGAAGAGAGGACAGTGACACCATGGACTGTGTGGGTGCGCCCTGCCCGGCTTTGAGGGCTGGTCAGTAGGCCATCGTTGTACCTGGTGTAGGAGGAGGTATAAGGTGTTGTAGTATTTCTGCAAAGGAGGAGAGTACCGTCTGAATGTTGATGGTGGCGTGTACTGCAGAGGCACCTGGCGATGTCGACGGGGATTTCTGGAGCCCCAACATTGATGGGCCTTCGCCGGCCGTGGTAGGTCCAGTGGAACTCACTGTCTGAGCCGACCTTGAGGTTTCTGAGGTCTGAGCAGTAGGAGGTGTCATTGCTGAAGCAGTCAATGGCACTGTAGCAGTCACTGCCAAGTAAAGCAGCTACTGGGAGTGTATCAGGGGAGGGGGATTTATCCTTACTTCTCTCCCTCTCCAGGTGTTTGTGCTTTCCTGAGGACTTCTCTTGGGCCTTGGAGGACTGCAAGCCTGAGGAATGGACTGGGGATGTGGTGGAGCTCTTTGCCTGGAGCTCTCTCTCCCGCTCCACTCTGGCTGCTTGCTCTTTGAGGAGGAAGGTATGCAGGGCTTGCTGGTGGTGTTGCTGGGTAGCTGTATTAAACTTCAGGCAGATCTCGCAGACCTTAAAGTTGTGAGCCTCTTTGAGACAGCATAAACAGACATCGTGATGGTCACCTGAACAGATCTTTTCACCGCGCTTGCAGTAACGGAAGAGTTTAGTGGCATCTATACATGATGACGGCAATCACTGTTAAATAAAAGTGATAACTACTATAGTGATAAAATAAAAAACTGAGAAAACTACAAGATTTAGCAGTGACTGTAGTTGCAGCATCTCCGTGGAGTCCGGCGATTATGGTCGCCAGTGGGAAAAGAACTGAGGAGGGAGGGGGGTCTCCCACATTTATATAGAGGATGTCGAAGTAAGACATCATCCTGGGCGGCCCTAGTGGAGTGCTTGCAAAAAAGTTCCCAAGTGATCCTAGCACCTGGTGGCTATAGTTCCATGGGTATGACCTGATGAAAGAGATCCTCGAAGACGATATGGCAGTTACATATTTATCGTTAACTGCTGATTTTCCAGAATATCTTCACCATTGATTACCACTTATGGGTCTGGGTCAGAGGCACTAGGACCATGTGGGAACAAAGCTTCTGCTGTGTGCCTGCCAATGCTATTGGACACAGTTCCTGTGCACCTGCACGAGGAGTTGGGCACCAGCCAATAACCACTGGTGACTCCCTCATAAATCTCAGTTCTGTTCGCCAAGAGAGAAACAAAGTGGAGTTAAAAAGAGAGAGAGCTGAGATTTTTCCCAGCTCAGAGGCACAGCAAAAGGGTATAGGAATATATGTAAACAAAATAAAACCTGACTACCAACCTCTGGATAGCGACACAGGGCATCCGGGGTGACACAAAGGGGTAGCTGGGTATGTCGTGGTGCAGCAGACGTCGGGGAGGTTCCCCGCCACAGACTGCAAGCTAGGAGTTTTTTTTCCGTGGGGTCCTAATGCCTGGTGGCTTAGTCTTAATGGTATTACCTGCTGCAAGAGCTCCCCCTCGAAGTGAGATCCAGAGCCTCTCACCACTAGCCAGACAGCAGATGGATATAGTTTCTAAAGGATGTAGCCCTGAAGCATAGGGCTCAGGTAAGGCGAGGGGGGGGGCAGGTGCCCCGAATGGTGACCCTCTAGCAACCGAGATGGCATAATGTGTCAAAAAGGGAATGAATGACATAGACTCCTAGAAAAACAACAACCACACCACCAGACAGAGGACTGGCTGGATAGTCAATTAAAAATGTGCTTGGTTTTTCCCATGGGGAAAGAAAAGGGAATCACAGGTACATGTGGAGCTGTAGGACTGAGCAGTCCAAAGCAGCCGAGATTGAGTTCCTTTCCCCAGGCACCCCTAAGTGTAGTAGGCTAACTGCCCAGCTGAAATAAGGGAAAAAGAGGGGTATACCAACCAAAAAGATAGTCTGACACAGTCAGAAAAAAAAATACTCTACCTGTTCTGCAATGATAGGAATGAACCCGGTGTAAGAGCCAGTGTATCTGCATAGCACTCCTCTTCAGCTGGTGCAACTGCCAAGTGGAATCAGACTGGACAGTGCAAAGAGGCATAGATTGCATTTTGCAACTGATATGGATACACCATGAGCAGGGAGGAGGACAGGACAGAAAAGGAAGACATATTTCAGAATGTACCAGTGCCACTACCTTTGGTGAATTGGAGGAAATGGCAGGTGTCTGTCACCAGGTACATCTGGCAGGGAAAATACCCATGAATCCAGTTTAAGACTTAAATGCTGCCTAAACATTGAGGGGGTCTAGGTCTGCCTGACCTACAGCTATATGATACAGTTGCTCAACTTAAAATTCTTTTCCAGTGGCATGTACATGGCAGCAGCCCACAGTGACTTGCCATGGAGGAGTATCTGATGCCCCCCCCCCAATAAGATAGCTAGTTATGTATTTGGCACAGACTTGACTCTTGCAGAGCTTCTTGAGGAGAATCCTTGGCTATGTAGGGTGAGGGAGATGAGGCAGGGTGTTGTGTCCTCCGTTGTGCTAGCTCCTCAGCAAATATGGGTGTGTCCACTGGCATAGATGGAAGGTTTCCTGTCAGCCCATCTGGATACTACATTCTGGGACTGGGAATGGCACAACTTTGAGCCAGATGTGTGTGTTTGTTTGGGGGGGGGGTGCACTGCAGCAATTTTAAGACCTGAGACAATCTGGCTTAGATGAAAAGGATTTTTTTTGGTAAAGTACAGTTACATAAGAACTTACTGTGACAGTAGATTTTGAAGAGGAGCTCTTGCAGCAGGCTATAACCATTAGGACTAATGCCACAGGCATTAGGACCCACCAGAAAAATTCTCAGCTAGCAGTACCCAGCAGGGACGGGGCCCCTCCCCCCGATGTCGGCGCCACCCTGACGTCAGCATGGTATAAAAGGGGGCGGACCCAGCTCCACCTCAGTTCCCCCGCCAAGACCTGCGAACGGGCCCTGATGAGAGAAAGAAGTGAAGCCTGTAGATGATGTTCTGTACACCTCTTTCGGGGGATGGAGGGCGGGAAAGCAGTACCTGCTGCAAGAGCTCCTCTTGAAGATATACTGTTATGGTAAGTTCTTACATAACTGTACTATCTTACTTCAAGTGGGAGCTCTTGCAGCAGGCTATAACCATTAGGACTGAATCCCAAGCAATCTTGCAACAAGGAGGTGCCTAACCCCGGGAGGTGGAGAGATGGGATGATGCTGGAGAACAGCAAGTCATGAAAGAAGTCCCTGAAGGACTGACAGGCTGAAGCCGGCACAGCATCTGGATGCAATGTCCAGGCTATAGTGCTTCACGCAAATGTGCACAGAATTCCAGGTAGCAGCTGCGCATATGTCTCTGATAGAGACATTCTTCAATGCGGCAAAGGAAGCCGAGACTCTCCTGGTGGAGTGACCCCTAACTGAGCCCGGAAGCAGTTTATTGTGCTTTTCATAGCAAAATACAATGCAGTGGACAAGCCACTTAGAAACAATCTGCTTAAGACACCGGGTTACCCGAGTGTTGTGGTGCGAAAGCCACAAACAGTTGCTCCGATTTACGGTGTGCAGCTGTGCACTTAAGGTAGTACCTCAGCGCCCTGTGAACGTCCAGAGTGTGAAGGAGAGCTTCTCCTCTATCGGTGGGAGAAGAAAAGTAAACTGGAAGGTCAACTGACTGGTTGAGGGTCAATTCCGAGACCACTTTAGGAAGGAACTTAGGATTCGTTCTGAGGGAAACCCTTTCCCTATAAAAAAATTAAATACGGCTCTTTACACATCAGAGCCTGAAGCTCGGAAACTCTTCAAGCGAATAACAGCAACTAAAAAAACAAACCTTCCAGGAAAGGTAATGCAGCTCACAGTCTGCCACTGGTTCGGGGGGGGGGGAGTGAGCTTCTCCAACACAAACAGGAGGTCCCAGGGTGGGATAGGATCCCTAATGGGAGGTCTCATATGTAGAATCCCTCGTAAAAAGGTGTGGGCCACATCCAGTTGGGTTAAGGTTTTGTCCCTCAAAAGGGTGCGATATGCAAAAATGGCCCACATGTGCACCTTTATGGAAGAGTAGCTCAAGCCTTGTTGATATATGGAGAGGAGATACTGCAATTCTGAGTTCACCGTACAGGTGAGCGGGTCCAAATGGTGAGACGACCCTCATAAGCAGAAGCGCTTCCACTTCATAGCATAAGTGGAGCAAGTAGAGGGCTTCCTTGCTGAGACGAGGATGGCCGCCAACTCCTGGGAGACCCTGTACCTGGACTTTGCTTCGTCTGCAGGAGCCAAGCATGAAGGTGCAAAGACCTGAGATCGGGATGGACCAGTGAGCCCTGATCCTGGGACAGCAACTGCGAGCATATTGGTAGCAGAAATGGAGGTTCCACGGACAACTGCTGAAGTAGTGGGATCCAAATCTGCTGAGGCCACAATGGGGCGATTAGAATCCTCTGAGCCCCTTTGGCTTGTGCTTTCAATAGAACTCTCTGAATAAGAGGGAAGGCGTAAAGAAACCTCCCTGCCCAACAAAGGGACAGCGTGTCTGGCCAGAAAACACCAGGTGCAGGCTCTTGCGAGCAGAAAACTGGTGGTTTGTCGTTGTGTGGGGACACAAAGAGGTCCAGATCTGGTCGACCCCATGTCTCGAAGAGCTAGTCCGCTACTTGATTGCAGTAGCTCCCACTCATGCGCTTTGGGCTGAGACCTGCTTAGGCTGTCTGCCAAGTCGTTTACGATGCCTGCAACATGCACTGCGGACAAAGAGATGTGCTGTTCTAGCGCCCAGTACCACACTCTCATTGCCTCCCTGCACAGGGGGTAGGAGTGGGTGCCCCCTTGCTTGTTGATGTAGAAGATGACTGCCATGTTGTCCGTCTGAACAAGGAGACAGCCTGGGACAAGATTTTCTTGAAAAGCATGCAGCACATCGAGGACCGCTCACATTTCCAGAACACTGATGTGGAGACTGAGCTCCAAAGGGGGTCAAAACTCCTTCTGTTTGGCGGGCCCCTAAGTGCGCCCCCCAACCCAAATCCGATACATCCGTCAGAGTCCAATTTGGGGGCTCCTGATGGAAAGGGGCTGCTTTCTCTAAATTTAGATGGTCCAGCCACCAAAAAAGTGGTCTAGGTTCTCTAAGCCTTGATCCCACAGTACCCTGAGCATCCATTGTGGGATTCTCATGTGGAGACGAGCCAGATGTGTGACAGGAATGGCTGCCGCCATGTGCCCCAGAAGTCTGAGGCTGGTTCTGGCCTGGACCTGAGGGGTTACAAGGACCGATCCAGCAATCTCTCGCAAGCAATCGCCTCTCTCTGGGGGCAGAAAAGCCATGCCCTGGACTGAATCCAGGACCGCCCCTATGAAGACGAGTCTTTAGCTGGGCTCTGGGGAAGACTCTGGAAGGTTCAGGGTGATCCCCACCTCTCGGAATAGAGTACAGGTGTCTCCAAGAGCCTGAAGGAGGCACGTCCTTGACGGGGCCGCAAGCAGCCAATCGTCGAGGTAAGGGAAGATATAATGTACCTGGCACCTTAAGAGCCACAGCCATCACTGCCGTGCATTTGGTGAAGACTCAAGGAGTGGAGGAGAGGCCAAACGATAGAACCTGAAACTGATAATTCATCCCTGGAAGTGGAACCTCAGGTACTTCCTATGGGGGGAGACCCCTATGTGCATGTACGCATCTTGCATGTCTAGGGAGCCGAGCCAGTCTCCCTGATGCAGCAGAGAAATAAGCCCTGGAAGAGTCACCATCCGGAACCTTCAATATTCCATACAGTCGTTTAAACAACTAAGGTCCAGAATGGGACTAAGATTCTGCGTCTTCTTTGGGACAAGGAAGAAATGGGAGTAATATCCCTTTCCCTGCTGCTGCAGAGGGGCTGGTTCTATCGCCCTTAATCTCTCCTTCTATGAGAGGAATGTGAGAAGGAGGATATCTTGAGGACCTTGGTGGAGCATCAGGTGGGGGGCAGGGTTCAGTGAACTCAAGCTATGTCCCCTCCTTATAATATCTAGGACCCACTGGTTCGCAGTTATTGAACTTCAACCTTTCAGGTGAAGGGAGAAGCAACCCCCTACTGTCTCCACTGGTACCTCCTCTGGAGGAAGGGGGGTCAGAAGGGAGTCATTGGGCAGAGGCAGGAGTGGACAGAGAAGTTTAGGAGGACTTGGGGCCACGAAAAGAAGCGACTCCAGGTTGCTGGCTCTCCTTTTGAAGCCACCCCTCTGGCCCTGTTGGTTGCCACGGGCTTGGGCACCTGAGGGCTTCCAAAATGGCTGCCATTTCACTCTCTTCTGGTCCCCTCTGTACATTTGTCAGATGGACCAGATGGATTTGCCCGACTCCTGGAGACAAGAGATAAGTGACTCCGTCTCTTGCCCGAAAAGGACATAACCCTGGAAGGGAAGGTCCCTGATTCTGGACTGCAGATCCTGGTGAAAGCCAGAGACTCTCAACCAGGCATGGCGCCGGAGGCAGACACCTGCCGCTGCCACTCTGACCACCATATCTGCGGTGTCATACGAGGCACGGAGAACATGCGTGCCTATGTCCGAGCCCGACTTTAGAATGCCCAGGAGCTCCATCTTTTGTGCAGAGTCTGGTAAGGCAGTAGCTAGCTCCTGCACTCTCTTCCATAACGCATTCTGGTACTGGAACATATGTGTGAGGCAGTTGAGGGACCTAATGGAGCAGGTGGAAGCAGAGTAGACCTTCTTGCCCACCTGGTCCAAGTAGCGGGATTCTGGGACAGAAGGCTGGGAGCCGAGGTGCTTGGGTTGCTTGGACTTGTCGTGGGCAGCCATAATCACCGATTAGTCCCCCTGAGGGTGTTCTGCCAGGAAGGGTTTGGCCCTTGGGGCTCTATACAGCCTGTCTGACTTCTTCAGAACTGCCGGGACTGAAGCTGGATGCTTCCAAGTGATCCTGGTAAGATCCTGGAAGGAATTCACTAAAGGAGGCACCATGAGAGGCTTGGGCTCCTTCTGTCTCAGGTACTGAGCCAGTCGATGGCGTTCTGGGTCCAGGTCTTCCATTTCCCACTTACTGGAAGCCTGGATGTGCCTCATGACATCCATGAAGGTCAGACTGTCAGGAGGCGAGCCGGGTTAGTCCTTCTTTCCCGGGGAGCCCTTGACTCCCGAGAGAGAGACGAGGAGGTAGACTGAGTAGACGACCTGCTACTGGGCCTTGAATGGCCTGAGCTGTGTATTGGGACTCCCCCCGCTCGACTGTTGGTAGCTGCTGGGCCGACGTCAGTCCGAAGACCGGCGTCTGCTATGGGACTGAAGAAGGCGCAACAACCGACGTTGGTCAGGGACCAACGTCGGGAATGGGAGTGGGCCCGCCTAGAAGAGCGGGATCGGCTTCAAAACCGGGATCAAGACTGGCGACGGCTAACGGATCGTGAGAGGTGCCAAAGATGGTCCTCAGACAGAGACCAGGAACGAACCTTGGAGGGCGGGTGGGCAGCGGCCGCTCAGGGGTCTTCCATGGGGAAGGAGCGGGAAGGCCCTCAGGTTTAGCACTGTCCGACCAGCTAGATGGGTCCAGCTTTGGTGGAGACTGTTCTTTCTTGACCCGACTCCACCAGAAGGTGAACAGTTCCTGCAGCTGGTCCTTGGTAAAGATCATGGCCACAGTCCCTGGAAAGGGAGGCAGTGAAGCCGGATCAGATAGGTCATGGGAAGGAGAACTGCAGTCTGACCCTTGGGAGGCGGAAGATTTTGGGGTTCCTGAGGCTGCTCCTGCTGCAGGGTCTTCCACCACCACAACCTCTACCGGCATCGGTGCCGGGGTGATTTTCTCACCCGGCGGTTTGCCTGAGTCTGGCGAAGTAGAGACCTTCCTAGGCAGGGCCATATCTTGTGCTGAGGAGGTCTACAGGGTAATCCGAAGAGGAGCCACCTTAGGTTTGGGCATATCCCCCGAAGTTCCTGCCTTAGCTGGTGCCATTTCTTTTGCAGGAGGGGCAGCACCTTAGAGCCTTCTGGGTAATTCCCTGAGCCTGAGGAGGGAAGAGGCCTTCTCATGGAAAGAGCGGGAACAGGACCGAGACTGGGAGCGATGATGGGACCGGCTACGGTCCTTTTCACGGGAGCATTTACCGGACTTGTCCCGGTGTTTGCTGCCTTTTTCCCCAGAGGTGTACAGAACATCCATGTTCTCTTCAAGAAGGTGGGCCTTTAGAGCCTTCAGGCGCCTGATTCTCATCCTGCTGGTAAACCCCTAGCAGATGGAGCAGAATACGCTGTCGTGGTCTGGGCCCAAGCTGAGAATTTTTCCAGTGGGTCCTAATACCTGCGGCATTAGTCCCAATGGTTATAGCCTGCCGCAAGAACTCCCACTCGAAGTAAGATCTGTAGGTTCGCCATGTTTTAACAGACCCACTCCATACAATATTTCACAGAAGCCCCAGTCCTGATACAAAAGTTAATGCATCATATACGAATGCAGTCCCCTTGCCACTGATTTCCATAGTATACAAAACATTAATAGACACCCAACAGGAGAATACATTGAGGGCGGCCAGGCACTGGTAGGGGAACTCCAGATAGTGCTTATCTTACAAGACTGGGAAAAGAGTTGTTACTAAACAAGCAGAATGGCAAACTCGCACATCTGGAGAGATAATGCTTGGAAGCATCTTGTACGTTACTTCAGAACACCAGCAATCACTTCCAGATACTGAGGTGGAGGATCCATAGCATGCTGCAGGGAGGCACTATGGGGAACCCACACCCACATTATGTGGACTTGTCCCAGCTTGCACCCTTTTTTAATGGATTTGGAACAGTAACGGTCTCGGGTCTTGGATGTGCCTGTATCTTTAACCCCACATCTCTATTTATTTTACCATAATCCTGTAGGACTAAGCCATAGACACAATAAGCATCTGTTGGGGGTCATGCGCCTGCTGGCCAAGGAACGCACAACTAGGAACTGGCTCACCCCGAAACTAGGTAGTATGGATGGTGGAGGGCTACACTTAATGCCATCTATAACATAGAAAAAATCCAGTATCGCCTGTAAGATGGAAAAAAAAAAAAAAATCACATACAGCCCAAATAAGAAACCAAACATTTTCATTTCCAGGTGGAATATGTGGGTTATATATGTTATGACTTATGATGCGGGTTTTATTCCTTGGATGTTAGAGGTTCCTGGTTGGTAATGTGAGGGGGGCCCAGTTGCTAAGGGTCAAAAGGGCAGTGGAAGGGATAGACTTGCTGGTGAGGGGAGTTCTTTCTCTGGAGGACTGATCTTTGCACAGCACCCCCCTTCAGTTCTCCCAGGCGCTTCCAACATGCATCAAATGTGAGGGAGTAGGTAGTAGAAAGGACTCTCCACTGACCCAGATGCTGTGTAGAGGTGTAGCATGCTGCCCAGAGGATGTCTGATACAAACCATAGGTCTGCCTGTCATCTGACATTTTCTTGTTGAACAACGTACTCTTGTGCAACACTGTGTCCGACATTCATGCACAAAAGTTTGTTAATAAAACTACATTTAAAGCTGGCCCACCGGCACAGCGGTTGGATTTCGCTGCGGCATGGTGATGACCGGGTTTGGGAATGAGCCGGGAGCTGGGGGGCCGGCCGGGGGAGAGGACTTGAGCGTCCCAGGGACTGCTCATCCTCTCCGGTGGGGTGTCAGAGCTCGACTCTTGTCTGGCCCCGGGTGGAGACCCAAGGTACAAAAACTAAGAAAAGGAGGAAGGGAGCTGCCTTCCCCTTTTTATTTATTTGGTTGGTACGACGGTCCTGAAAAGGAACCCTCACAGCAGTTTCTTTTCTTTGACTTCGTTAATACAACTACTCCATCGGGAGTACAACTAGGAAGAGGTCAGGTCAGCACTATCAGGGTGAGCTGCCAAGAGGCCCTGACTTTACTAGTGTGGGGGATGGTCGACAGGCAATTAATGGTGAAGATATTCTGAAGATCAACAGTTATGGTAAGTACGTAACTTTCATACCTTCCAGAAGTCAATCTTCACCTTTTATTCTCACTTATGGATTCGAGTACCAAGCTGTTCCTTTTTTGTGAGGGAGAAGCAGGCTCACCTTGGGGATAATGCATATCCTCAGCCCTCTGCTTTGGGGAGAACACCTGAGGGCAGGAGCTCCTTGACAGATCTGGCGAGACCCAAAACTGGTCAAAGCCAGGTTGGGGATCCCGAGGCATAGAAGCAGGAGGGTTCCCAGACATTTCCTGCCTGACCCTGAGAAGAAATGAGACCCTTGGAAGTGTGAGTTAAGCATCTTATGCTGGGCAAAGGTGCCAGTCATGAGATGTAAAGCCATGCCGTCTTTCTGATGCAGACAGCAGTTCCTGCTAACCTGGAGGCCACCTCGTTGGCATTGTAAGATGCCCTCAACTAGCGCCCAGCTACTTCCATTCACTGAGCATAAAGTGCCTATTGTCTCTGGGAGGGAGAATTGCTAGAAGCAATGGTACATGTTAATTCACCATCTCGATACCGCCAGCCCCAGGATATCTGCACGAGGTATGCAGGTGTTAAAGGACGGGGTGAAAAGTTTTTCAGATCAATATCTTGCATCAAATATGCTTATTTCAGCTTCTAAAAGCATATTTCCCCAATGTTTCTCCAACCTTAATGGCTTCTTCAGGAGGCCACTTACAATACTTTTTCCTTTTGTCCATTTTCAGGTTTCCATAGTCTAGTTAAATATGCTTAGTTGCACTTTTGTCCGAATTAAATCTGCATGGTGCTTGAAAGTTAGGAATCTCTGAGGGTTATGCAGAGCCTTCAGATATTCCAAGAACTCAGCACTCTAGCAGCAGAAAGAAATACTGGTTTATTTAGCCAGAGCAAATGCCCTTTACCTTTAGGTAAAAGGACATTTGCTCTGGCTAAATAAACCAGCATTGAGCAACACTGCTAAATGTTTCTTTCTACTGCTCAAGTGCTGAGTTCTTGGAATATTTGTATGATGTTGAGCTGGCTGGCTGCCCCCTCTCAGCCCCAACCTTTTTACTGCTAAGTCACAGCGACAACCAGTGGAGTTCCCTTATGCAGAGCCTTATAGTCGTGGTTCTCAGGAACATCGAACAGAAAGGTCACAGGCCTGCCTGAATGTCTCACTCTGCGGCAGTGTAACTAAGAGTGTGCTTAGCTGCAAACACAGGTGATGGTTATAGGTCACCATATGTGCCAGGTATATAGAAATGCACATTAGGGCATGTGCCAAGAAAAAAAGCCTTCCTGTCAAAGTCATCTGATTGAGCGGAATCTGCTTTTGGATGTCAGTCACATGTGAGATGCCATAGCCCAGACAGGGTTGGCAGTACTTCAAGCCCTAAGAAGGGGGTGAAGTATCTCACTTACGGACCCTGTGGGTGCAAAATAAATATGAGGCCACTAGGGATGGATGGGTTAGGGAAGGGAGGCCTCCACACTGCCCTGCATGCATCATCAAAGGATCTAGCCCATGGACACACAATACCAGTATTCAAGTTGGGAACTCGAAGAAGTCCCAACTGCAGGGCTGCCGGATCATGGCTTATAAAAGCATTCAAGTCAAGTGCCTGGAGCATCTCCAAGAATCACTAGTACAGGGTGTACGCAGCTGCTGAAGGCAGGTGGATGGGTGGATGACATCTTTTGAGGAGGACATCGATGTAGAGGAGTTGACAACGGGAGCCATTGGTGTTGGAGAGAAGGGTTGCACTGGGCCTCTTCAGCCTCCCTATGCAAACTTCTCTCAGGCACCAATGAAACTGACTCCCTATGACAACTCTCTCAGGCACCAATGAAATCCTGGTGCTGATCCCACGTTAGTGGCCCCTCAGAACCTGTGAATGAAGGCAAACTCTACAGAAAGTGGCCAGGCCCTACTAGAGAAGGCTGAGACTCCTGATATTGAGGGCCTCAGCCTGTGCTGCAGAACTGTGTAGATGGCCTTGCCAAAAGGGACAGCTTAGCAGATTCACCTGAAAGGTGTCATCCTGCACCTAGGACTGACCCGATCACTGCCCATGGGGAAAACCCCCAGGTGTGGAGGACTGAGCTGGACCCTAGGTCCCATAGGGTGACCCCAGTCCTCACTGGAGGCAGTGTTGTCCAACGGCTCCAGGGAAAAATACATCTCCAGGCTGCCACTTGATCCTGAGTTGGCACTGCCTCTGGGTTCAGGATCAATGACAAAGTACAGTTACGTAAGAACTTACCGTAACAGTAGATCATCGAGAGGAGCTCTTGCAGCAGGCTATTACCATTAGGACTAATACCGCAGCCTCAGGACCCACAAGAAAACTCTTAGCTAGCAGCACCCAGCAGAGCCGACATCAACTCTGCCCTGACATCACTCACAGTACAAAGGGGGTGTCCAGGCTGCACCTCAGTTCACCCACTGAAGACCCGTAAGCAGGCCCCAACAGGCGAAGCATGCCCATGTTATGCTCAACTCTCTGGAAGGGGGGAGGGAGGGCAAGAAAGCAATGCCTGCTGCAAGAGCTCCTCTCGAAGATCTACTGTTACGATGAGTTCTTACATAACTGTACTATCTTACTTTGAGTGGGAGCTCTTGCAGCAGGCTATTACCATTAGGATTTAATCCCAAGCAGTCCTGCGCAAAGGAGGTGATATGCCCTGGGAGAAGGATGACTCAAATAGTAAGGCCTACATAGGCAAAAAGGTAAGTTTGTTTGGAGAGCAATCCTTGGGAGGACCACTAGGCCGAACCCGGCCTGGTGCCTGGAAGCTATGTCCAGGCTGTAGTGCCTGACAAAGGTATGCACTGAACTTCAAGTAGCTGCTGTACAAATCTCTTATGGAGACATTTTTCAAGGAAGAAAAGGAGGTAGCCACTCCTCTGACCGAATCTGGGAGAAGTTTGTTGTGCTTATTGTAACAATAGACTATACAGTGGACTAACCACCTTGATACAGTCTGTTTAGACACTGGTTTGCCCAGGTGTTGAGAAGTAAAGGCCACAAACAGTTGCTCCGATTTGCGATGAGGAGTCATATGCTTCAGATAGTACCTCAGCACCCTGTGGACATCCAAGGTGTGTAGGAGAGCTTCCCCTCTGTTGGAAGGGATACAGTAATAAACTAGAAGGTCAACTGACTGGCTGAGGGTTAACTCAGAAACCACTTTGGGAAGAAACTTAGAATTTGTTCTAAGGAAAACCCTTTCCTTGTGAAAAATCAAATAAGGCTCCTTACACATCAGGGCCCAAAGCTCGGAAACCCTTTGAGCTGAAGTAACAGCAACCGGAAAAGATACCTTCCAGGAAAGATAATGCAGCTCGCAGTCTGCTGCAGGTTCAAAAGGAGGGAGGGTAAGCTTCTCCAACACAAAAAGAAAATCACTACCAACCTACACAATCACTACCATGCTTTGGTGCATCCAATCACCCTCCTGTTGCTACTAACAGGCAACATTCATCCAAACCCTGGCCCCGTGCCCAACCTTATGAACAAGCCTGCCCAGGCTCAAGGACTCCACAGAGCTTTCATGAATATTTGCAGCCTCTTTAAGATGGCTGCTGTATTCCAATGCTGGGTTACTCAGCACCAACTGGACATTGTTGCACTCGTTGAAACCTGGTTATCCAGATCCACCTAACCCCTTCGTCTCCCTCCCTGGTTACACCCTTTTCAGGGAAGATCGGGTAGGTAAGCGTGGAGGTGGTTGTGCTGTCTATATGTGTGACTCCCTCTCTGGACATGCACTTCCACCACCCAACCTTGATAATGGGGCACAAGCCCTCACACTAAAAATTTCCCCCACCCTGGTAAGGGCCCACTCTTTCTCACTGTTGCCTATATTCCCCCCAGAAAGCAAGACCTCGCCATTCAGGCACTTGCTGACTACCTCTCTGGCCTTCCACTCAAAATGGCCCAGATAATTGTTGGTGACCTGAATATCAACTGGCTGTCTGCCATGGCCTCCCAAACCAGAGATATCTTTGCCGCCCTTGACATGTCCCAGCTTGTCACCACCCCAACTACATTCAGCCCCTCTACTGGCTCCATCACCCTCATGGATATCACCATTACCAACCGCCCCCAGAGGGTTCTTGATATCTGTGTGCTGCCCAACCCACTCAGTGACCACTTCCCGATCGTATTCTCTTGGTCTGCTGCCAACAGCAAACTTGCACCACAAACCACCCAGCGATTTCGCCTACTCCCAGGTGGCCTGTGTCGCCTTAAACTGTACCTCTCACAACTGGATTGTTCCCCAATCAGGCTTGCACCATCCATAGATGAGGCATTGGATTTTTTCACTCGCACTTTTAACACCGCCTGTGACCTCTATGCCCCCTTCACTACAAATCGCACCGAAAAGCAAAACATGCCCTGGGTTATCCACTCCCTCCTTCACAAACTTAAAATGAGAGACAACCTATGGAATATTGCCATGGAATCTGGCAAGCCAGCTGATAGGCAAGCGTACAACGCTGAGCGCAGTAAGTGTAGTTGGGCCATTCGACAGGCCAAAGCCCAGTACTACCAATCCGCTCTCGTCTTCTCCTGGGGGTTGGCTAGAAACCTTCGGGATAATGTAAGGAGCTGAATGGGAAATCCCACTCCCCACCCCCCAACTCTCCTTTAATGGAACTGTCTGCTCTGACCCCCTTGGCATTGCAGACTGCCTAAACCACACTTTCTCAGACCCGAGTTCAGTCCTGCCCAGTAACTTCTTTGACCCCATCCCAGTAGCACTCCTGCCCACTCTTCAGAGACCTCCTTTTTAACTACATACCATCTCCATGTTGGAGGCCAGACCCCTTCTGCAAAAAGCCGTTAGTAGTAACAACCCTGGCACCGACTTACTGGACACTAGGTTACTTCGTCTGATGTTGGATGCTATCCTGGTCCCACTTACTGACCTGCTCAACTGTGCCTGGGGCAGTTCCCCAGCACATGAAAAACTGCCATCATCACTCCCATCCTAAAGAGCGGCGATCGAGTAACCCCGGGTAGCTACCGACCTATCTCCATCCTCCCCCCACTCTTTAAGGCCCTTGAAAAAGTAGTTGCCAACCAGCTTACTGAATACCTAGCCATGCACAATATCCTGTGCCCTGAACAGCATGGCTTTCGTGCTGGCCACAGCACCACAACCGCGCTACTTGAATTCTCCAACTTCCTGCACTCTGCTCTTGATGCTGGAAGTCCTGCTGGTGCTGTGTTCATTGACCTCTCCAAGGCCTTTGACACGGTTTGCCATCCTCTCCTGCTTGACTCCCTCAGATGCCTTGGTTTCTCTCCCCAACCCCTTGCATGGTTCACCAGCTACCTCTCTGCCAGAACTCAGTGTGTAAAAATCAGTAGCACCCTATCTGACACATGACATGTCTGCTCTTGGGTTCCCCAGGGCTCCATTTTAGGCCCTCTACTCTTTAGTCTCTACCTCAACTCCCTTCCCTTGGCCTGCCCAAGTAAGATCCTCCTCTATGCGGATGACACTGTGCTCTTTGCCACTGACCCCAACCCCAACACATTCCAGGCCACCCTCCAATAAGCTTTTGATAGAGCTGAGCATTCGTTCACATCACGAAGGCTAATCCTGAACCTAAAAAAGACCAAAGCTATGCTCTTCTCGTATCGCAAAAGCAAAGCCAGTGGTGCCCCTCTCTCGATACTGTCTAGCACACTGAACCCATTGAGCAGGTTTCCTCCTATAAGTATCTGGCCATTACCTTTGATTCGGCACTCTCCTTCCATTCCCATATCAATGCCCTTTCTGCTGCCACCAATGTCAGGACTGGACTGTTATACCGCCATAGGGACTGCCTACCACAAGAGGCCCTTAGATTGGCAATCACCTCCTCTGTCCTGGCGCTAATGGACTATGGGCTGCCTATCTATGCTGCAGATGACAACACAGCGCTTGCAAGAATCCAGCTCTCTATAAACAAGGCCTGCAGGCTAATGCTGGGAGCCCCTAGGCATACCCATATGTGCCTGCTGTACTCCACCACCAACTTGCTCAACCTTGAAGAAAGACTCCGCTTCCAAACCTGCCTTCTTGTAAAAAAGACCCTGCTAGGGTTCTCCCCCCAAAGGTCGCCACCTCCTTGCAGCATGCCTCCCCCTCAGTCTCCACCCGCAGCACTGTCAAAATCTCCCTTACTGTCCAAAGGATAAGAACCTTTATGGCCCAAAGATCCTTTTGCTATTGGGCTCCCTCCTGGTTCAGCTCCCTCCTGGTTCAATTCCCTCCCAGCCAATACAGCTGACTCCACTAAGCTTGGTCCTTTCAAGGTCTCCCTCAGAAGCCATCTGACAAGCACTCGCTGCTGCAACTGCACATAATCCCCCACCTGCCCCTTACCTTCACCCCTAGGCTGGGTCTGTCCTGTCTACTTTTGCTGTATATACCTGGGGTCTCATGCAACATCTGCTGACTAATGTAATAAAATATCCCTGGTTGCTACCTAATGTGGTACTCGTGTACCTATATTATGACTACTGTGATCTACCTATTACCAAGTGTGTACCACCAGTAAATGCCTGTAACACTGGCTGCTTTTTTAATCTAAGCGTTGTGTAGTGTACTGTACTGTTTTGTTTGCTGTGCTGTATTGCTCTCCTGATGAGGCGCCTTTGTAAATGAGTCTATGACTCAAAGGTCTGTAAACCGATGATCTAATAAATAAATAAAATCCCAGGGGAGATTTGGATCTCTAAAAGGAGGCTTTATATGTAGGATGCCCTGGAGAAAGGTACGGGACACATCCAGTTGGGCTAAAGTTCTGCCCTCCACCAGCGCATGATTGGCATATACTGCTGACATACAGTCGTGGCCAAAAATATTGGTGCCCTTGCAGTTTTTTCTAATATTGCACCATTCCTTCCAGAAAATTGTTGAAATTAAAAAATATTTTGGTATCCACACATGTATTTCTTTGGTTTGCAATGGAATAAAACACAAAAAGCACAAAAATTTACTAAGTCTTAGCTTATTCCACACACAATCCTTAAATGGCCCGGACAAAATTATTGTCACCTTTTAGAAGTAGTTAGAAATAATTAGATTTCAAGCAGGTGATTCTCCTTCACTTTGGAAATGAACTCACCTGTGGTGAGTTGCAGGTGCCTGCAATATAAAAATCACTCATTTAACCAGTTTGTATAGAGAAAAGGACTCATTCTCCTGTTTTGTGTCACTGTGTGTACTGCTATGAGCATGAAGAAAAGAAAGATAGCCAGAGAATTGTCTGAGGAGGTCAGACAGAAGATTGTAGCCAAGCATGGACAATCTCAAGGCTACAAATCAATCTCCAGAGACCTTGATGTTCCTGTTTCCATTGTACGTGATGTTTAAGGCCCATGGCACTGTAGCCAACCTCCCTGGACGTGGCTGCAAGAGAAAACTTGATCGAAGATTGCAGCGCAGGATTGTTCGAATGGTGGAGAAAGCACCTCGATCAACTGCCAAGCAGATTCAAGCTGACCTTCAGACACAAGGTACGACAGTTTCAACTCGCACCATCCATCGCCAACTCAATGAAAGGGGTTTATATAGTAGGAGGCCCAGGAGGACCACAGCTGAGACAGAGACATAAGAAAGCCTGACTGGGGTTTGCCAAAACGCACCTGAACAAGCCAAAATCCTTCTGGGAGAATGTCCTGTGGACAGATGAGACCAAATTAGAGCTTTTTGGTAAAGCACATCATCTCTATGTTTACAGAAGACAAAATGAAGCCTTCAAAGAAAAGAACACCTTCCCTACAGTCAAACATGGAGGAGGTTCAGTGATGTTTTGGGGTTGCTGTGCTGCCTCTGGCACTGGGTGCCTTGAATGTGTGCATGGCATCATGAAATCTGGAGATTACCAGGCCATTTTGGAGCTTAAATGTTGAACTAGTGTCAGAAAGCTGGGCTCTCGTCGAAGGTCATGGGTCTTCCAGCAGGACAATGACCCCAAACACACTTCAAAAAGCACCCACGAATGGTTCAAGACAAGATGCTGGACTGTTCTGAAGTGGCCAGCAATGAGTCCAAATCTAAATCCCATTGAAAACCTGTGGAGAGATCTGAAAACAGCAGTTGAGAGAAGGCACCCTTCAAATCTGGGAGAACTGGAGCAGTTTGCACAAGAAGAGTGGGCCAAACTGCCAGTAGACAGGTGCAGGAAGTTCATCCATGGCTATAGGAAGCAGTTGATAGCAGTTATTTTGACCAAAGGCTGTGCTACCAAATATTAAGTCTAGGGTGTCAATAATTTTGTCAATGCCATTTCTTTTCATTTTCTGATTTAAAAGGATATATTAAATTCTGAATCAAAAACAAAGGTTCTGTAATATTAACAGAGAAATAAAGAATTGTGGAGACCAAATACTGTACTGTTGTTAATTTCAACTTATGTTTAGAAGAATTGTGAGTTATTTGAAAAAGTGTAAGGGCACCAATATTTTTGGCCACGACTGTATGCATCTTGATGCAACAAGGATAGGCGATACTGTAAGGCTGAGTTCACTGGACAGGAAAGCGGGTCCAGGTGACTGGAAGAAACCCAAAGAAAGAAACATTTCCACTGCATAGCATAAATGGACCTAGCAGAGGGCTTTCTTACCAAAATGAGAATGTCCGCCACCTCTTGGGAGACCCCATACCATGTCTTAACTATGTCTGTAGGAGTGATGCATAAAGGTGCAGGGACTTGAGATCCGGATGTACCAGCCTGACCTGGTCTTGAGACAGCAACTGCGATCATTGTGGCGGTGGAATCGGAGGTTCCAGTGACAGCTGGTGAAGTAGTGGGAGCCAAATCTGCCGTGGTCATAGTGGGGCAACCAGAATTATTCGAGCCCCCTTGGTCTGTAGTTTCAAGAGAACCCTCTAGATTAAAGGAAAGGGAGATAAGGCATAGAAGAATCTCCATGTCCAACATAGGGACAACGCATCTGGCCAGAAAGCACCAGGCGCATGCTCTCACGAGCAAAAACGTGGCAATTTGGTGTTGCATGGGGACGTAAAGAGGTCCCGCTCTGGAAGACCCCATGTGTCGAAGAGCTGGTCTGCTACCGACTGGAGTAGCTCCTACTCATGAACCTTGGACCGAGACCAACTTAGGTTTTCTGCTAAGGCGTTTGGACACCTGAAACATGTACTGCAGTCAGAGTGATGTGATGTTCCAGGGCCCAATACCAAACTCTCATTGCCTCCCTGCATAGGGGGTAGGAATGCATTCCCCCTTGCTTGTAGATATGAAAGACTATGGCTGTGTTGTCTGACTGAGCAAGACTGGCGTTGGGTCCTCTTGAAAGACCTGTATGGCACTGAGGACTGCTCGCATTTCTAGGATGTTGATGTGGAGATTGCGCTCTTCTGGAGACCAAACGCCCTGTGTCTGGCTGTCCCCAAGTGTGCTCCCCAACCGAGTTCGGAGGTATCCATAGTTAAGGCCTGGCTCGGTGGCTCCTGCTGGAAGGAGACCCCTTTTTTCAAGTTGGAGGGGTTTAGCCACCAGACAAGTGTCCTCCTGACTGGATCCGAGATCCAGACCAGCTGGTCTAGACAGTCGAGCTCTGGTCTCACTGCATCCTGAGCATCCACTGAGGGACCCTCATGTGAAGGCAAGCCAAAGGGGTTGCAGAAATGGCCACCATGTGCTCCAGAAGTCTGAGGAAGGTCCTGGCTTGGACTTTGGGGGGGGGCCATAAGAACCATTTGGGCTACCTCTCGCAGGTGATGTCCCCTTTCTTGCAGGGAGAAAAGCCATGCCCTTGACGGTATCCAGAATTGCTCTTATAAAGGAGCGTTGTTCACTGGGCTCTGGGGATGATTTGGGAAGATTCAGAGAGAGATCCTCAGTTCTCAGAATAACATATAGGTGTCTCCGAGAGTGCGTAGGAGGCTACAAGGCTGCTAGAAGCCAGTCATCCAGGTAAGGGAAGACATAATGACCCTCGCGCCTTAGAGGCACAGCTACTACTGCTAGGCACTTAGTGAAGACTCAAGGAGCGTAGGAGAGACTGAACGGTAGGACCCAGAACTGATAATGCCTCCCCTGGAAGTAGAACCTCAAAACCTCCGATGTGGAGGAAGGATCCCTATATACATGTATGTATCCTGCATGTCCAGGGAGTAGAGCCAGTCCTCTTGGTGCAGCAGAGGAATTAGGCCTGGAGGGGTCACCATCCTGAAACTTTCATATTCTATATAGTTTAGAGAGCAGAGGTCCAGGATGGGCCAAAGATGGTGTGTCTTCTTTGGGACCAGGAAGAAGTGTAAATAATATCCTCTTCCCTGCTGCTCCCAAAGAACCGGGTCTACTGCCCTGTTACACGCGGTCCCCATGCCCTAATTAGCCTCCCACTGTGAACCTTAGACAAACCTTGTGATGTATATATATTATGGCAAATCACTACTAACTTGTAGGACATTGGCACTTACCATACAAGTGTAAGTAGCCAGGAAAACATAAGGATTCCATTTTATTCTACTTAGTAACAGCATGTAGTAAGCCAAGATATTTGTCTTTGTCATATTCTGATATCATAGCCAGCACTGTCATCTTTTGGATTTGTGCATAATTACATCATATCCGGTATTTTTCATGTACCAACTGTATCTTCTCTGTTCTAAGGAATGATGATCTTAGCAAAATTGTAAAATGTTATCTATTAACTGTGGAGTCGCCTCACTTTTGCCCAACAGGGCCTGCCTGTAACTCTAACAGTAATTATAATATACATATGAACTGGCTGTTACCATAATCACGATCTTACTATAAAAACTGTTGTATTATGTATTCTCAATGAGACCGTCACGGAAGGAGTGATAGACTCCGGCTCCCAGTATCAGCTATTGAAGATACTGTTTAGAGTGTAAGCCTAATCGTTGTAAGTAATAAACAAATTATTACTGCTGTGCCACTTGCTTGTCATTTCTTCTGCTAGTTTATTACCTTCCAGAATCTGAGGAGGGCTTAGCATTCCCTAACAATTGGTGCCATGACTCGGATGGTCTAAATTAGTGAAGATTCAGTTGCATGTTGGCTTACCCTTCCTGGTATAAAGTAGGAGTACGCACCCGTACCAGCTTGTCCGTGTTTTGTAATGAACTCTGTAGCATCTTATAAGGTCTGGCTGCTTACTGGGCAAGGCTGATTTTGCCTCACCTTGTTCAATGGCAGTTTTGAGTTCCAGAACTGCACTGAGTACAGACTGCTGAACCGTCATCCTGTTCAACCACTGTGGATGCATACACAGTAGGTGTGACTACAGACGGGTTGATCTGAGAGCCCTCCCCCCCCATGTTTACTATCTGTGCAGCTTTGATGCTTGTTGTCTCAATTTCAAGTTCCCTTGCCTTATATGGGGGCTGCAAGATTTTATCCCAAACCCAGGTACTGGGTAACTCCAGCACTTGTATTCCAACCCAGCATCTGGTGCTGCTTCTACAGACTGCACAGACCCACCCTTTACAGGGTCTGTTGGTCACAGCACTGTATCCTACTTCCTTCCCTGCTTTTAAAGCACTCCAATCCCAAATGTGTACTGTTAAACTTAAAACCACAGCTCTGGAAAAAGACTTGGGTTTGGCAGTTTCCTGAAATGACCAAAAGGAAACCTAATTTAAAAGGGTTAATATCTGCAGCACTCAGGTTAACAGCTACAGCACTTGGAGGTAATCGTCAAGGTTTTGTGGTCTTTCTCCTGGACCAGAGTATCAGGGCAGAGAAAGAAAAGAAATACCGTGGCACGGGGTAAGTTTGTGTGTCTTATCCTAAAAGCCAGTTGTCACTGGGATGAAATATTGTGTATCTCGTCCTAAACATTTTCTCTTTGTCTGTCTGCTTTATTTCTGTAATAAACACACCCTAAACAAAATAATGCTCTGTCATGTTTCCAGTGTATATCTATGTTCTGCGGTTATGTTATGTTCTCAAGGTTGCTACAGTAAAAAGGAAAAAAAAAAAAAAGGCTTCTTTGCCTCATATCTGACTGTTTTAGTTTTTTTAATAAAACATTTGTGCTGCCTAGATAGGGTTAGTGAAGGACTTTTGTGTGTAATTGGTTGGAGTAGGTCATTTTGAGAGTGGAGAGGTATGACATCATAGACTGTAATGTGTAGAAAGATTTGTAGTTTGCAGACAATGTGCCAAGGAACTGCTAGGTGAACGTGTAATGTGTTAACAGTTATGAATGGCTTTATCATACTGCTAGTTGAAACCAGAAACTATTTACTAAAGAGAAATAAAATGTTCGTCACAAAGATTTCAAAATGGCCGAGTGCCATATTTTGGCTATGCGCCACAGGGTGTAACCATGATCTCCTATATGTGTCTTCACTTACAGATGGTGTGTTGTGCTGTATTTTCAAATCAGATCTTGTTTGGCTTCAAACAAACATAAATAAATAAGTTTATTTTATAAAGTAGTTGAAGGTGTTTGAAAAGTTTTATTTTGGAAATATGTGGCATGGATATATATATATATATATATAAATTTGTTGGTTTAAGTTAGTTGTAGTTTACTGCAAGATAGGCAGCAGGCAGCACATTATCATATCTAAACCACTTTTACAGCTTTCTAATCAAAATATGGGCATTACTTCAGCAAACTGGTGTCAAATAATAAGCCAATCTAATCATACGGGTTGTATAAAGCATTTATTTTTTATTACGTGTACTGTTTCAGTCAGCAGATTGAAAAGACACTTCAATATGAGCAGCGTTCAAAGACACTGCAAAACCAGCCGGGTTTGACATCAAATTTTTTATTGAATATTCAATTAAGTAACAACAATACAAAATAAATAAATTGCAGTACATTGAACAGAATAGTAAATGTCGGCATAATCATAAAATATTAGAACTAAAAACAAACAGTGAACAATCCATGCAAATGGGAGAGAATGAAATGGCTGCACTCTATTGTTAAGTTTGCACTTCATACTTGAGATAAATGAATAAATATTCATTCATTTAATTTCTAAAAACTGTAGTAACTATAGTTAAACTTAATTGATATACAAAAATTCAAATATATTTATAAATAACTTCCCTACAATGGATTAAAACATTTTTAGTACTTTCAAGTGATGGTCTGCTGTAGAAAGGGGCCTCATATACTTGTAAAAGCATCCAATATGTCCAAAAGCATATATGATATTCTCTCATTATTTGCAGTATAACTCATTAGATTATACCATTCAGTTAATGAAGGAGGTTTAGAATATTTCCAGTACTTAAGTATTAGGCGCTTCGCACATACAGATGCCACAGAAAACCATAATCTTTGTTAATAGGTAAGGGTACTGTTATCTGGGAAGATCCCAATAATGTAAATTAGTGGTGAAAGAGACAAACTGACCAATAATGCTGCATTACAAATTTTGTGTATTTCTTCTCAGAATGTAGTCAGAACTGGTCAGCTCCACAGCATACGAGAAGCATTAGCATTAGCTTCCTGATATCTCCAATAATCAGCATTAGTGAGCAAACCCAATTCATTCAACCTCTTTGGGGACATATAAAACTGATGGATAATTTTATATTGAATAAGCTTACCATGTGTATCTCTATTCCCACAGTAAACGTGCTCCCATGCTGCATTCCAGTCCTGGTCTGATATTAGGATACCCAATTCAGTTTCCCACTTCTGTCTGGCTGAGAAAGTCAGAGACGGAGATGTTAAAGAATTTGTTAGGATTTTATAAACAAAGCTTGCTCCCCTTTTTAGTGGCCCTGTTTCCATTAAGTGATCCCATTCTTGGCTACAGGGAAGGGAGAAGTCTCGAAGGAGAATTTTTTTTTAGTAATTTTTGAAGCTAAAGAAAATAGTGAAAATGGAAACAAAGTACATGGTATTGTTCCCTAATTTCTGAAAAAGACATTAGTGTGAGAGTGTCCTTGGAGATCACGTCACTGATTCTATTAATACCAGCTTGTCACCATGTTTTATTAAATAATCGAGGGCCATCTTTAGTAATTAGAGGGATGGACCAAAGAGGCGTATGTTTTAAAGGGAGATGAGCAGGGTTAACTGCATTATTTTTTTTTTAAACCTTGAAGAATTCTATTAAGCATGGATTGTCTGTTAGCCCTTTTGGAGAAGACAAATAAAGTCAGCCAACTGATTAGGTTTAATAAGGTTACTTTCCGGCTGAACCCAAAGAGAAGTAAAAGGCGAGCTGTCTGGTGTAGACTGCATGTGAGCAGATATCTGTTTTAACATGAAACCCCATAGGTACCATTCCCAATGAGGGAATGCCAATTCCTCTAACTTGTGTGGTACTCTAAATACAGGTTAGTCACCTGTAACAGGAGTTCTAGGAGTGGTATATGTTGTTCATCCACACTGTCTGGCAGGTTCCTTGCTGCTTTAATTCTTGTCAGAAGGTCTTCAAGCTGGCTCCTCCCACCCACCTGGGTGGTAAGACCCTTGGCTTTGCCCCATGGCACCAGATCTAGCCCGCTGGAAGCCAGGTTGCACGTCAAAGCTGGGAGGTCGGGTGGGTGAACTACATACACCACTCCTAGAATTCCTGTTACAGGTGAGTAACCTGTATTTCTAGGGATGTGGATATGTTGTTCAATCCACACTGTCTGGCAGACTCTTAGCAGTTCTCCGGGAGGAGGGAGGCAAGGCGCGAACCCCCTACTTAGAGAATAAGGACTGGAGAACTGAGGTCCCAAAACCAGCATCCCGGCATGACTTTAGGTCAATGTGGTAATAGGAAATAAAGGTGTGTGCTGACTTCCAGGTAGCAGCCCTATAGATGTCTTGGATAGGGACATCCCTAGAAGCAGCCACCAAAGCAGCGGTATGGTGGGTAGAATGAGCTCTTATCCCTTTGGGAGGCTCTATGCCCGCCAACCTATAGCAGAGATCTATGCAGGCGGTGACCCACCTGCTTATTGTCTGCTTGGCTGCAGGTCTGCCAGGTGTGGCTTCAGTGTAGATGACAAACAGCTGCTGAACCTCTCTCCGAACTTCAGCCGTTTGCTCCTTATAATAAGCGAGTGCTCTTCTAGGGTCCAAAGTATGGAGTCTATATTCGGCCTCCAAAGTGTGATTGGGGTAGAACACTGCAGTCAACACCTGGTTAAGGTGAAACTCTGACACCACCTTTGGAAGGAATTTTGAGTGGGGGCGAAGGGCAACCTTGTTCCTGTGGAAGACCAGATAAGTAGACTCGATGGAAAGCACCTGGAGCTCTCCCATCCTTCTGGCTGATGTAATAGCCACCATGAAGGCGGTTTCCCATGACAGGTGGGAGACATCGCACCTGTGCATCAGTTCAAATGGCTTGCCCATGAGCTTAGCCAATACCAGCAGTAGATCCCACGGAGATGGAGGTTCTTGCACCAGAGGGGATATGTGATCAAGGCCTTTGAAAAAGCACCCGACCATCTTCTCCTGTGCCACCGAATGCTCGCTGGCCTGCACCCAGCAAGCAGAGATGGCTGCCAGATGCACCTTGAGGGTCGTCAACCAAAGCCCTAGCTAAGAAAGGGACCACAGGTAGTCCAAAATACTAGCCAAGGGACAGGAAGAGGGGGTCCAACCCCTTGTCCTGACACCAAATGGAGAATCTCTTCCATTTGATGGCATAGCATTTTCTTATGGGACACCTCAACGGTGCTGAGGACCTCGTCGGAATGACCGAAGGCCTGGAACTCTAGCCACTCAGGAACCAGGCCGTCAGGTGCAGGGATTGAAGGTCCGGATGGAGAACCTTCCCCTTGTCTACTGAGATCAGGTCCGGGTGGGTTGGAAGCCACCTCGGGAGCCTGGAGCTGAGGCTGAGGAGATCTAGGTACCAGAACTGGCGAGGCCAGTCTGGGGCTACCAGAATCACCTGCGCCTTGTCCCTCTTTGCCTTGAGAAGCACCTTGTGGATCAAGGGAAATGGAAGGAACATGCAGAAGAGGCCCAGGGTCCATGGCCTCGAGAAGGCATCCCCCTGCAGTGAGCCCTGCTGAGGGAGGAGGGTGTGAAACAGCCTCAGCTTCGCATTCTCCCTGGAGGCAAACAGGTCCACCTGATGGGTGTCCCAATGGGAGAACAGTTCTTGCACTACCTCCGGCACGAGTGACCCCCGGTGAGATGCCGCGCCTACCAACTGAGGGCATCGGGCAGACTGTTGGAGGCTCCTGCCACATGTATGGCTAGGGGATCTGCCTCCAGGCTGATCATGAGAGACCAGATGCGGAGAGCCTCCTTGCACAGGGGCAAGGAGTGCATCCCGCCCTGATGGCTGAGGTAGTACATGGTCGTTGTGTTGTCCTTCTGGACCTGAACCACCTGACCCCGTACAAATGGAGTGAAGGCGGTGAGGACTACACCTACCGCTCAAAGCTCGAGCAGGCTGATGTGGCATCGAGACTCCTGAGGGGACCAGAGGCCGTGGGCCTGGAGATCCCACAGATGGGCACCCCAACCCATCAGAGAGGTGTCAGTATGTGACCGTCGGCTCGAGGCATACAAACGGGATATCCTCCTGCAGATGAGCTGGGACGAGTCACCACTGCAGGCCGTCCCACATATCCTGGGTCACTGTCACCGGCTGGTCCAGAGGACCGGAGTGCTGTGACCACTGGCTGGTAAGCCCCCATTGCAAGGGGTGCATATGCCAGCGGGCTCAATGGACCACGCTGGTGCAGGCCGCCATGAGGCCCAGAAGGTGCAGGAAGTCCCAGGCAGGGTGCAATTGCCCAACCAGAAATGACTGGGCAAAGGAGGAAAGGGCCTCAACCATGTCCACCGGGAGCCGAGCTCTGGCTCGAAGAGAGTCAAGCTCTGCCCCAATGAACTGAATCACCTGCGATGGCATGAGTTCCAGTTTGGCCTTGTTGATGAGGAGGCCAATCTGAGAGCAGATCTGAAGGGCCAGATCCCTGGACCGCTCCACCTCCAGCCTGGAGGGGGCTGCAATCAGCCAGTCATCCAGGTAAGGGTACACAGCAGAGGAATCGCTGATGAGACGGAAGGATTAGGACGTGAAAGAATGCGTCCTGGAGATCCAGAGAGCAGAACCACATGCTAATTTAAAGGATGGAATGATCTGAACCAGAGTAACCATCCTGAAGGTGCGTGGCCTTAGGAACTTGTTCAGGTCATGCAGGCAGGGGAATGGGGCGCCAGCCCCCAATCCGTTTTGGGACCAGGAAGTACCTGAACACAAACCCTGGGTCTGGAGGAGTGTCAGCCACCTCACTGATCACCTCCTTCTGGAGGAGCAGGGCAATGTCGGCTTGATCCAACAGAGAAGCTGTGGAACCTGCTGTCCTCCGTGGGGCAATGGCTCGACAGGGAGGGAACTGCTCATATTCTAGAGGCAGACCCCTGCTGACTACTTCTAGCACCCAGCAGTCCATGGTGATAGCAGACCAGGTGGAAAGGAAGTGGCGGAGACATCCCCCCATGGGGGGAACCTGGGGAGGAGTGACGAGGTTGGGGGTGGCACCCCTCAACCCATCACTGGGCAGGCTTGGAGGAAGGTACAGCTGAGGGGCCTCCTCGACCCTTTCCTCCAGGCTTCCTACCGAAAGAAGCGGCAGACTTGGCCTTAGGGCACCAAGTGTAAGCTTGCTGGTCCTGTTGCTGGGTCGGACGTGCCGCAGGAGCGGGAAGAGCGAAAGGGTTTACGCTGATGCTGGCGGCCTCTGTCCTTCTGGGCAGACGTGACCAAGTCCAAGGTGGCATTGGACTTTTCGATCCTCTGGAGATGGCCTTCCACCCCTGGCTCGAACAAGTTGGTGCCCAGGAAGGGAACTTCTGCCAGCTTGTGCTGGGTGTCCGCCGTGAAGGTGGAGATCCGCAGCCAAGCTCTGCGGTGCATGGCTACTGCGGCTACTACAGACCGGGCACTAGAGTCACCTATGTCCAAAGACGTTCGGAGCTGTTGTTTAGCCACCACCCTTCCCAGATCCTGCACCTGCTTGACCGTCATCTGAAGGTCAGCTGGGAGATGAGGAATCACCTCATCCAGAGAACCCATAAGGGCATGTGAGAAATGTGCCATCAGTACAGCCAAGCTAGCATGTCGAAGGCCTAGGGAGGAAACGGCATAAACCTTTCACCCTGAGTAATCCAGCTTTTTGGATTCTTTATCAGGCAGTTTGTCCACGTCCCTAGCATTCCAGGAACGCCGGAAAACACTGTCAGTCACCAGTCCCTCCGCAGAGGGGTGCTCCGAAAAACCGAAGAGTGAACCAGTGGGGACCGTGTACTTTGCAAGCCATCCTGGCCGAAGGTGTGGAACAAGATGTGGGCCGCTGTCACAACTCCAGGGCTGGGCCAACAATGGCTTCAGCTACAGGGAAGGCCTCCGTAGGGGAATCTTCTTGGTCCAGTATCTCTGTGAGGGGATACCTGGCCTGTTTCTTAACGGGTTCGAGCTGCATCCCAGTGGACTACGCGATGAGTCGAAGTATACCAAGAATGAGGATGGGCTCTCATCCACCAACTGACCCCCCCACCGCAGATTCCAGGTTGATGGGCCTGGAATACTGGGAGGAGTCGTCAGACTCCGAGGAATCTGCAAACAGCTGCCGAGCGCCTGAGCCACTCTCCACCTGCCGATCTGCAGTGAGTGACTGACAATCTGAGGGGCAAGCCCTGACCGAGAATCCTTGGTCAGGGCCCCAATCTTTGGTTGAGGAGGCAGTGATAACACCACAATGGACTGATCAGCCTTTTTGGGCCGAACAACCGGCGCAGGGGTCGGCTCCTCGATAACCATGAGGGGTTGCTTAGGTCGCTCTGGTGACAGCCACTTAATTGCGGGAGAAGGCGATGGAGTCGGCTTGTTACTGGCTAAAAGTTGCTGCCACATCATGTCCTCATAGCGCTGGTGTAACTTACGTCGCAGCCAATCCTCCGAAGAGGACAAAGAGGATGAGCAGCACCGCTGCCACTTTCCATGGTGCCAAAACCGAGACAGCCGATGTCGGCAGGACCTACTCGACCTGGAAGAGGACTGAGACAGAGACCTTCGGGGTCACCGAGGGTGGGTCACAGAGAGGGTGGGGGGAAACCCACTCATCCCCTGGTTCAGGGTCCTTTACCAGGGACTTCGGCACAGGAGGCACAGGCAAGTCCTCGGTTACCACCAGGGGAACCGGTGAAGAAGGGTGGTCGGCTTCTCCAGTCGACAAACCGTCCAACGGGTCGAGAAAAATCTCAACCGTGTTGACGGATGTCTTGGCCGGCTGACCTGATGGGGACACCGTGAAGCCAGAGCCTTAGCCGCTACCTCGACTGAAGTCAAGAGCTGACAGTCTGGTGAAGGGGATCTCTCCTGCTCCCATGAACGTCGACAGTGGGACTTACCTTTCAGTTCTTTTTTCTTTGACCTACTGGTACAGAGCAAAGGCCGATGGCACATTTATAAGGTAGAAAAAGAAATGGGCAGACTGGATGGGGCTTGCGGTCCTTATCTGCCGTCAACTTCTATGTTTCTATGTATGTCCCGATGGCCCCTCTCCCTTGCCTGAGAGGGACTAACAAAGCTCCTTAAAAGAAGTAGTGTAGGAGGAGCCCAAGGAGTGCGGGATAAACGCTACATCTGAGGAGGAAGATGAAGCAGTCTGGGCCACCTCCTCCTTGAGGGCGATCAGCTGCTCCGCAGAGTCTGCAGCCACGGACACCACCCAACGGACCTCCTTTGACTTCACCGGTTGGTACCCTTTCTCGGGACGCCCAAGATGTAGTCTGGCAGCGCGATCCTCTATGATCAAAGCCGAGAAGGACTTGCACAGATCGCAGGCCTGCAGATCGTGGGCAAGGCCCAGGCAGTAAACGCACATGGAGTGCAGATCGGTCCGGGACATCTTCTGCCCGCAAGGGCACCGACAGAAGCCGGGAGTGGATTTGTCCATCGCAGCCATGAGGGAAGATGAAGACCATAGTCTTGAAAACTTTAAAATAACTTTTGGAAAACCCAAAGAGTTTGGATCCAGGCCTAAAATGCAGAGCGTTAAGGAGGAAACCTGAGCTTCTAAGAGGTAAGGAAGATCTGGCGTCATGGGGCAGAGCTGAGGGTTTTACCACCCGGGTTGGTGGGAGAAGCCAGCTTGAAGACCTTCCAGCAAGAATTAAAGCAGCAAGGAACCTGCCAGACAGTGTGGATGAACAACATATCCATGTCTCTAGAATTTTATTTATGCTCAGTCTTGGGCATCTATTATCCCAAGAAAATTCCTTAATGAGTTTAATCTATCCCTAACATTTTTTTTTTTTTTTTTTTAATAAGGATTGGTATATTTTGGAAAAGGTAAACTATTTTAGGGGCAATAATCATTGTGATTGAGTTAACTTTATCCCCAAAGCAATACATTGAGATTACTCCAATGCTTAAGTCCCGATTCCATATTTTGTAGCAATGGCAAATAGTTAATATTGACTAAAGAGTTCAGATTAGTAGAGATTTGGAGACCTAAGCATGTTAGTTGATTTTTCACCCAAAGATCATCAAATATTTCTGGAATATTTTGTAAAATAAAAGGTGCAAGATTAGGACATAATGCTCGAGTTTTATGCCAGTTTACCTGTAGTCCTGATATGTTGCCAAAATGAGAGATAATTGAGAATTCCATAGGACTGTACTGGTTTAGAAAGAGTCAGGAGCAGATCATCTGCAAATGCAAATGTTTTGTTTTGTTCATGGCCAACTATAATTCCCGGAATACCTGGATGATTAGCAACGCTTCCAATTAGTGGTTCAATAGCAAGGATAAATAAATATGGGGATAGTGGGCAACCCTGTCTGGTGCCGCATTCTAATTGTATGGGCTGGGAAACTAGTCCATTTGTGGACATTTGTGCAGATGATCTTTTATACAGGAGATACCCCCAGTTGCTAAAATTGTCTCCACATTCAAAATGATCTAGGACCTTAACCATATATTTCCAAGATAAGGAGTCAAAAGCTTTAAATAAGTCTAACAACAGTACTAAGTAAGGCTCCTTTATCCTATTAGCATGCCATATTGTACGTAGAAGTCTCCACAGGGAATAAGCCCAAGACCTTCCCTGCACAGATCCTACTTGTTTTTTACCACTAGAGTCATGTGTTATATTCTGCATTCTAATACCTAATATCTTAGCCAAGATTTTATAGTCTGTATTCATCAGGGAGATGGGACGACAGCTAGCACAGGATAGGGGGTCCTTATTTTTTTATGGATTAATGTGACCAGAGTTTGTGTGAGTGTGGGTGGTAGGGCATCATTATCCCAGGATTTCCTATACACGTTGAGCAGGTGTGTTGAGATGCTGGCATTTAATAATTTAAAGAATTCTCCCACAAGTCCATCTAGTCTTGGAGTCTTCCCAATAGGTAGCATGTCAATGGCTAACAGGACCTCATTTATGGTTAGTTCTTTGTTAAGGTTCTCTCTGTGAGCCCGGGGTATTTTGGCCAATTCAATATTGTTAAGAAAGGTATTTATTTGTTGTGGATCTACAGCTTTATTCTTATATATTTGAGAAAAAAAATATTTAAAGGCTTCAGTAATCTCTTTATTTTTCCTAAGTATTATCCCTGTAGCTTGCTGGATACCTAGGATTATGTTTAAAACTTGTAGCTTCTTTAGTCTATGAGCAAGTAATTTTCTGGCTTTTTCACCAGACTCCCAGTAGCTTTGCTTTGTACGAAAGAGTGCATATTCACTTTGTGCTGACACAACAGCATTTATCTCAAACTTAATAAACAATAGCTTATGAAGTAGTGTAGGGTCCATAGTTTTAGCATTTTTTATCTGTATTTCCATGGCAGCCAGTGAAGATTGTTTTTCTTTTGGGATTTTTGTTTTTTCCATTTTTTGGCTGTGGCGAAACTGATTATTCTGCCCCTTATAAATGCCTTGTATGTCTCCCATAAACAAGTTTCAGACACCTCTCCATTGTTATTATACTTAAAATACTCATCAGTTTCATTAGATACCCATTCAGTAAACTTTTCGTCTTTTAACAATGAAGTATTAAGTCTCCATCTCATCTCTTTGGGCCGACCTTCACCTAGAAGTATGCTTAGGTATGCTATGGCATGGTCTGATAATATAATGGCGCCAATCTTTGCATCTATTATTGAATTAACCAGGTCTGAGGATATAAATAAATGGTCTATCCGGCTGCATGTTAGATGTCTAGTAGAGAAAGTGCAGTTACGCAAGAACTTACTGTAACAGTAGATCTTCGAGAACAGCTCTTGCAGCAGGTAACACCATTAGGACTGAAGCCAGCAGGCATTAGGACCCCATGGAAATCTTCTAGCTAGCAGTCTTCAGCGGGGACCGCCTCCGACGTCGGTCCCGCCCCTGATGTCAGATGTAGTACATAAGGAGGCGGTCCCGCCAGATTCCCCAGCTCTCCCGCTGGAGACTCCCAGCCGCAGGATGGCATCAGAAGGGGAGACCGAGGATCCACCATCAGAAGAAAGGAGCTTAAGCTCCCACCCAAGACCTGGTAGGCCATACCTCCTCCAAGGGGGAATGGTGGGTGGGAAGGTACCTGCTACAAGAGCTGTTCTCGAAGATCTACTGTTACGGTAAGTTCTTACGTAACTGTACTATCTTACTCGAGATACAGCTCTGCAGCAGGTAACACCATTAGGACTGATTCTCAAGCAATACGCCTGTAAACATTCTGGGAGGAGGAAATTAGGAGAGATCTTGAACAAGTCCTGATTCTAGGACAGGAGACCCTGTAGAACGGGCTAGGCCAAAACCGCCTCCGCGTGATGTAATATCCAGCCTATAGTGCCTAATAAATGTGTACACAAAGCTCCAAGTAGCTGCAGTACAGATGGCCGAGGTGGAGACGTTGCACAGTGCTGCAAAGGAGGTAGCCACCCCCCTTGTGGAGTGGCCCCGGACTGTACCCGGGAGGGGCTTCTGTTTGCTATTATAGCAAAATGAAATACACTGGACAAGCCAGCGAGAAAGGGTCTGCTTTGAGACTGGTTGGCCCAGCACCCTCTCAGTGAAGGAAACGAATAGTTGCTCTGACTTGCGAAGCTGTTTAGTTCTGTTCAGGTAGTACCTTAAGGAGTGGTGAACATCCAGGGTGTGAAGCAACGCCTCTCCTCTATTAGAGTACTTGGGAAAATACACAGGTAGATCGATGTCCTGGTTGAGAGTGAGGGCAGAGACCACCTTAGGCAGGAATTTAGGATTCGTCCTCAAGAGACACTCTGTCCTGGTGGAAAATTAAATAAGACTCCTTGCACATGAGAGTGTGAAGCTCGGAAATTCTCCTTGCTGACGTGACAACAACTAAAAATAACGTCTTCCATGACAGAAACCGCAGCTCGCAATCTGTGGCAGGTTCCAAGGGGGGAAGCGTGAGTTGTTCCAGGACAAAGAGCAAGTCCCAAGGAGGAACGGGATCCTTGATGGGTGGCCTAAGGTGTAACATCCCTTTCAGGAAGTCTCGAGAGGCATCAAGCTGTGCCACTGTGCACTGTCCCACCGGGAAGTGGTATGCAGAAATCGCACAGAGGTGCACTTTAATGGAGGAGTAGGCGAGACCCGAATGGAATAGGGAAAGAGGTATTCCAGCACCATTTTCACTGGGCATTCTAAAGGGGAAAGGCCACGCGCCTGCGACCATAAGCAAAAACGGCACCACTTCCTGGCATACGTCGCATGCGTTGCCGGCTTTCTGGCTGTGGAAAGGACTTCCGCCACCTCTTGCGAGACCCCGTGTCGCATAATGTCTGTCTCTTGGAGCCAGGCATGCAGGTTCAGTGAGCGTACATTCCGGATGGACTAGTGAACCCTCCTCCTGAGACAACAGATGGGAGCTGAAAGGCAACGGAACTGGAGGTTCCCGGGACAATTGTGTCAGCATGGGGAACCAGATCTGCCTGGGCCAGAAAGGCGCTACCAGGGTCACTGTTGCTGCCCCGCGCAGTTTGAGAAGGACTTCTGGATCAACAGGAAGGAGGGAAAGCGAGAGGAATCTGTCTGCCCAGGAGAGGGACAACTCGTCTCGCCAGAAAACACCAGGCCCTGGATCTAGCGAGCAAAAATTGGGCAGTTTTGCGTTGGATGGGGAAGTGAATAAGTCCAACTCTGGAGTGCCCCATCGAAGAAACAGATCCTCTGCTACCTCCTGAAGAAGTTCCCACTCGTGGACTCTGGCCTGGGAACGACTCAAGCCATCTGCGATTGTGTTGTCCACTCCGGGAATGTGAACTGCAATCAGGCTCGCGCCGTGTCGGATTACCCAATCCTACACTCTCATAGCTTCCTTACAAAGGGGGTAAGAGTGTGCGCCTCCTTGTTTGTTGAGGTAATACATCACCGCCGTATTGTCTGTCTGAAGCAGAAGAGTACTCGACGGGATTTCTGACTGAAAGGCCTGCAGGGCGTAAAGGACCGCCCTCATCTCCAGCACGTTGATGTGGAGGTGGGCTTCCTGAGGGGTCCATGTTCCCTAGGACCTCACCTGCTCAGGTGCACTCCCACCCCAGTCCTGAGGCGCCTGTGGAGAGGATTGCCTCCGGGACTGGCGCTTGTAAACGGACATCCACAGAAAGTGTCCCTGGGTCTAGCCACCATTGCCAGTCTCGAATCACGTGTTCGTGATTCTGACCGATGCTGCATGTGGTCTTGCCTTTGGTCCCGCTGCACCTTGAGCATCCACTGAGTTACCCACATGTGGAGCCTTGCCAAAGGACAGTTGGAATGGCTGCAGCCATGTGTCTGAGCAAGCGAAGGACCAACCTTGCGGGGACAGTCTTCTTCACCGAGAGATCCCTGATGAGGGATCTGATGTGTTCCGCTCTTTCATTGGGAAGAAATGCTTTCCCTTGGACGGTGTCCAGAACTGTGCCTATGAACTGCAGCTTCTGGGACAGTACGAGGAGAGACTTCTCGTAGTTGATAAGAATGCCCATAGACTGGAACAGATCCTGGGTGCTCTGAATAGCCAGCAACAGCGCCTCTTTGGAGGTGGCCATGAGAAGCCAGTCGTCCAGGTACGGGAACATGTAGTGGCCCTGTCTCCTTAGAGATGCTGCCACGACTGTCATACACTTGGTAAAGACCCTGGGCGGCTAAGACAGTCCGAACGGAAGAGCCTGGAACTGAAAGTGGTGGCCGAGAAACTCAAGCGCAGGAACCTCCCAGCGCCGAAGCTACTGGGATGTGCAGGTAGGCATCCTGCATGTCCAGGGACGCTAAGAAAGCGTCCTTTTTCAGCATGGGAATGAGTCGTCCTTGGAGGGTCACCATGCGAAAACGTTTGTAGGCAACCGACATGTTGGGGTCGCTGAGGTCCAAGATTGGATGGAGGTCCCTTGTTTTCTTCGGAACCAGAAAGAAGTGGGAATAGTATCCGGATCCTATCTGGTTCTCTGGGACATACTCCACCGCTCCCTTTTGCAGGAGCGCAAGTACCTCTTGCCTGATGAGTGATCTGTGCTGACCTGAGTAACAGGAGAGCAGAGGAGGCCTTGTGGGTGGCTTGTCCACGAATTCTATAAAGTGGCCTCTTTGGACCAACTGAAGAACCCACCTGTTGGTGGTTATGGACTGCCACCCTGGCAGGTGGTCCGCAATGCGGCCCCTGACCTTGGTGTCCCGTTGATCCTGAGGGGCGGGGGCCGGGAAGGAGTCATGCTGTGACGGCTGAAGGTCCAGCGGGCTGAGCCTGCTTAGCTGGTCGTTGGCTTCGGCCCGCGGACGACTTCCCCATGGCTCTGCGGGAGAAAGAGCCTCTCTGTTGCGGGCTGGCACGGGACTGCTGTTTCTGCATCCGGCCTCGAAAATGGCTTTGGTTCCTGCAAAAGGAACTAAGCTTGGGTCTGTACATGGCCTGGACAGACCGCACCGCCTTCTCAAAGTTTGGTGAGGACCTTCTCCGAGGACTCACCAAAGAGAACTTCTCCATGAAACGAGGCGTCCAGGATGTTCTTCTGGACGTCCGGGGTGAATCCGGAGACACGGAGCCATGAGTGTCTCCGGAGGCATACGCCTAAAGCTGCTGCTCTGGCCGAGGAGTCCACAGAATCATACGCGGCTCGCAGCACCTGGGTTCCCACGTCCGAACCCGTGCAGAGGAGTTGCAGCAACTCCTCCTTCTGCTCACCTTCTGGCATCTTATCCGCCAGATCCAGTCCCTGCTACCACAAGGCGTTTTGAAACTGTACCATGTGGGTCAAGTAGTTGAGGGATCTAATGGCGCAGGTAGCGGATGCATACATGCGCCTGCCCATAGCGTCCAGCTGCTTGGACTCTGGGTCCGGTGGCAGGGTGCTCAAATGTTGCAGCCTCTGGGACCGGTCATGAGAGGCTGTGATGACCAGAGAATTGGCCTGAGGGTGTGATGCCAAGTACTGGTCCTCCCTAGGGGCCTTGTACAGGCAGTCAGCTTTCTTCCGCATCGCCGGAAGCGAGTGCGGACGTTTCCACGCTGCCTTGGTGACGCCCACGAATGTGTCCACCAAGGGTGGCACCACCACAGGCTTTGGATCTTTCTGCCGAAGATATCTGGCAAGGCGTAATCTCTCAGGGTCTAGTTCCTCTGTGTCCCAGCCCATGTTCTCCTGGATATGCTTCATAATCTCTGAGAACGATGGGTCATCCGGAGGAGATCTTGGAAGCTCACGTGGGTCCGGAGAAGGGACATTGATCGGAGAGGGGAATCTGGATCTGTCCGAGAAGTCCGATCCCGTGTCCTCCGTTGAAGGCGAATGACAGCGTCTTCTGGGTCTCTTGGGGCTGGGTGACCCCGAAGAAGATCTGGACGGAGGTCTCCTTTTTTCTGGTCTACCCCTAGGAGGATCCATTGGCTCCTGGGGGGGAAGGTACTCGGCCCGCAGCCCTGGGTGGAGTAGGGGGTGCGGGGGCCGATGGAGTCGCAGATGGAGGAGGAGGAGGAGGTGTGGGAACCACATCCCTTTTTATGGTATCCCACCAGTAGGTAAACAACTTCTTGACCTCGGATATGCTGAGGCCCGGCGACGGACCGGGCGCCGATGGCCGGTCATCGGGTTCCGGTGTCGGCTCCCCAGGGGCCTCAGGTTCCGGAGAGGGTTCCCTGGGGGGGTACGACAGGACCGGGTTCGCCTGTCTGGTCCTCAGGCTGGGTCAGCTCCTCCTCCGTGATCGCCTCCTGACCAACGTTGGTGGGAGGCATAGGGGCTCTTCTCTCTGTAGTCACGGACGTCGGTCCCCCGGCCGGCGTCCGTGGAGGCAAAGGCCTAACCAGTGACGGGCGTCTGGCGGTCGTCGGTTCTCGGGACCGATGGTGTTTGGCCGACGTCCGGTGGGCCGGCGTCGGATCCGACGATCTCTTAAGTGAAGTCAGCTCTTTGGTCTTCCGCTGGGGAGGAGGAGGCAAAGAGACTCACCTGGCGTTGGGCTCCAAATGGCAGGAACCGGACTTGTGGTGGTAATGACGATCCCCCGAACTCAAAAGGGTCTTAGTAGCTGAAGAAGAAGAGGGCCTGGAGGTCTTGGTCTGAGGAAGAGAGGAGGAACCCGAAGGAGTCTTCACCACTGCAGGGGGAGGCTGAGAGCGGGCCTGGGAAGGAGAGCGGTCGGACCGGGAGCCGGAGCTACGGGAGTCAGAGGCCCTAGACGGGGACCTGGATCTCACCCTCTCCCTATGCTTCTCAAGGTGTCTCCGGGCCTTGTCAGAAGATTCCCCCCCCCGAAGGCTGCGTCTATGGCTTTAAGCTTTTCCTCGAGCAGGAACGCCTGAAGGGCCTTCTGGCGACGGATCCGGGTCCGGCTATTGAACCCCTGGCAGTAGGAACAGGCCTGGGTGTCGTGGTCTGGGCTTAGGCACCGGACGCAGGCCGAATGCGGGTCTTTAAACTGGATATGCTTCCCGCAGGCGCACTTGGATGGCTTGCCTTCCACGGAGGTTGGAGAGGACATCAGACAGCAACTATGCAGAAGAAACAAACTTTTTCCTAATGGAAGAACTTAACCAGGCGTCGCGCGCTAGAAACGAACTGAAGGGTCGAGACATGCAAGTCGACGACGGGAAAGAACTGGGGAATCAGGCGGGACCACCTCCTTATGTACTACGTCTGACGTCAGGGGCGGGACCGATGTCGGAGGCGGTCCCCGCTGAAGACTGCTAGCTAGAAGATTTCCGTGGGGTTCTGACGCCTGCCAGCTTCAGTCCTAGTGGTGCTACCTGCTGCAAGAGCTGTATCTTGAAGTAAGATCAAGCATTTGTCAATGCTGAATGTTTGCTTGCTGGCATTAGCAGTGGAAGTGCAGGAGTTGGGCAGATGCAGTATAGGAATGGCACTGAAGTACTGAACTGACACCAACTCCACCCTCACCCTGCAGAAATGGACAGGCTTTGGGGTGTGCCTTTGGGACATCACCCATGACGGTCACAACATTTCACCTCATCCTACCCTTCCGACACTGACAAGTGTTGAGGTGTGCCTTGGGGTGTCTGGGCTTTACATTCATCTCATTTCGTAAGGAAATACTCTGAAATGGGTGCCGTATAGGAGCATGGGGTGAACTCTGGGGGCAAAGGGTCCAAGGCACATCTCGATGCCTGTCACTGGCTGCAGGGTGGGGGTGGAATGGCATGAGCATTACTGTCAACAATCGCAAGTCACACCCCTGACACCTCTCAGTCCCTACAGTGTAGGGCGTTATGGTCGAAAACACTAACGCCCTGGGTGTTTCTCTGTATTTTTACTCCACGTTTTCCACATGGGCTTTTTGTGACCCCCACCGCATGAACAGTGACACTATCAGTTCGTAAGGCGAAAGCTGATTTTGCACAGCGACTGTGCCATTTTGCACCACAGGTGCGAAAACACATTTCGAACAGGATGTGAAAAGTGTCAGGTGTACTGTTCATAAGAAGATGTAAAAAATGGCACTGTTGAAAATCTGAACTGAGAATATACAAAAACTGGTGAAGTCACGAGCGTGCGTAGAAACTGTGCAATGTACACCTGTAATGTAATTAGTTTGGGGATTTTTACAGCAGATTTCCAACATAGGCATTTTGGGACCTCCGCTCATGAACAGTGTCACTGCGATTTTCTTAATCTGTCTCAAACACTAATTTCCCACAGCGACTGTGCTGATCTGCGCCGGAAGTGCAAAAACACATTTTGGCCAGGGTGTGAAAAATGACAGCTGTACTGTTCATAAGGAGGTGTGGAAAAATGTCAATGTTGAAAATCTGGACTGAAAATACAAATTCGTGAATTTACGAGGTTGCGTGGAAACTGCGTAATGCACGCTTGTAACAGAGTCATTTTATGGACTTTTGTCACCAAATTTTCAACATAGCCATTTTAAGACCTCTGCTCATGAACAGTGTCACTGTGATTTTTTCAATATGTCCCAAACACTGATTTCGCACAACAACTGTGCCAATGTGCACTACATGTGCGAAAACACATTTTGGGCGAGATATGAAAAATGACAGCTGTACTGTTTATAAGGAGGTGTGGTAAAATAGCAATGTTGAAAATCTGGAGTGAAAATATTAAAAATTCTCAAAATTACGAGCGTGCATAAGAACTGCTAATGCACGTCATAGTATTTGGGATGTTAAATTTTCAACATAGGGTTTTGAGTCATCTCATGAACTGTGACACTGTCGTTGCTACTCTGTCCCAAAAGGTGGTTCATGCAGTGACCACAAAATCACCTTTTGGGGCTGAATAACAAAATGACAATGACCGAGTTCATAAGGTGGGGCCCCAAGAACCCCATGTTGAAAATTTGGTGAAAAAATTCCCCCAAAATTGCCTAGATATGCACCAAAGTTGGGAAAAAACAAACAAACAAAAAAAAAAACATTTACGCCATTATACAGCTTACCGGCATTTCATCAGTTTGCGGTTGGCTTTGAAGAGTGCAGATGTGTTCCTGGTCCACTGAAGAGCATTGAGCTGGGCTCCGGAGGTAAATGCAGGGTCGGGGTGTGTGTGGGGAGGTGGGTACGCAGAGGGTGGGTGCAAGTTGGGGGAAGGGCAAGACAGTCAACGAGGGACCGTTTTCTCTTACAGGTATTTTTTTTTTCCTTTTTACGAAAACTTTTGCCATGCTGGGGTGGGTTCCCAGCGTGGCAGCTGGAAGTTTGTTTTGGGGGGGCAGTGGAGCCAACGGTGGATCTGGCACCCCCAATGCCCCAATGGCCATATGGTCTTTTGCCACACAGGGGTAGGCTCCCAGCGTGGCATCTGGAAGTCTATTTTTTTGGGGGGGGAGGATCAGTGGAGACGACGGGGGATTGGGCACCCCATCGCCATACAGTGTGGGGTGTGCATGAGCTCGCTGGGTGGGCTCACAGTGTGCTACTTGGTGTTTGGGGGACCAAGAAAAACGAAGCCGTCTTTGACAGCTGTTCAGATGCAGTGCTGACGTGTAGGCAGTATGTAAATTGTCTACGTTACCACCGCTGATTGTGGCAGTCTTTTGCTTTGAACTGTACGCCACTGCATCTGAACTGCTGTTATAGACAGCTCGGACATTTATTGGTGTGGTGAGGCTGCGCCTGCAAGAAGAAGGGGTGGCACACCTACAAAAACTCATATGGTGGCACTATGTTTCTTGCACATGAGAGCAAGCAAACATAAAAAATGTATAATCTTTCTCTTTGGGGTTAACAAGTCTCCAGACACCTTTTAGGTTAACAAGTCTCCAGACATCTTATAGAGCCAGCGTGTTGATCATATTTTTAAGGGAAAATCTGGCTTTTGTTACCGCAAGGGTCCATTTATATGTTTTTTTTAATCTAAAAGAGTGCCCATGACCTCATTAAAGTCTCCACCTACTATCAGTTTATGTTCAGGATACTGAATAAGTTGAGCCGTAATGTGATCATTGAATACATGTTGGCCAGAGTTGGGTGCATAAATATTACACAATACCACATTTAGTCCATCAAGAGAACTGATAAGGATTTGATATCAACCCTCATGGTCCGAAAGTACAGTTACATAAGAACTTACTGTAACAGTAGATCTTCGAGAGAGGCTCTTGCAGTAGGTAATTATATATAGGACTGAAGCCGGCAGGCGTCAGGATCCCACTGAAAAATTTCTAGCTAGCAGTCTCTGGCGAGGGACCGCCCCCACGTCAGGAGACGTCGGCATAAAGGGGCAGTCCCTCATGCCCGCTTTCCAGTTCTTTCCCGCCACGAGCCAAAGAGGCCAGACAAGAGAGAAGCGAATATTTCCTCATTGGAAAAGGAGCTGAAAAAGCTTAGGGGATGGAGGGCGGATAGTTACCATTTTCAGAAGAGCTCTCGAGATCTACTACGTAAGTTCTTTCAGAATCGTACATCTTTACTTCGAGAGGGTTCTTGCAGTAGGTAATTACATATAGGACTGAGTCTCAAGCAGTCTGGAACAAGAAGCAGCACACAGGAGGAGGAAAGCTACTCAAAGTAGATCCTCTAGCTGTGAAGGCCTTAAGAAAGTAGGCCTTGCAGAACAGCAAGCCCGAAGCCTGCTCTACAGCGTGAGGCAATATCCAAACTGTAATGTTTTGTAAAAGTATGGACAGAAGTCCTAGTGGCGGCAGCACAGATGTCTGTCACTGACACATTCTTGAAACAAGCCACCGAGGCACTGACTCCTCTGGTGGAGAGTCCTCTCACTTGACCCGGAAGGGTCTTGTTGTACTTGTCATAACAGAAGGTGATGCAATGTGCCAACCATTTGGACAGGCATTGCTTAGAAACAGCATTGCCTTCTCTTTTGTGGGCAAAAGAGACAAACAGTTGATCAGTCTTTCTGAGATCTTTTGTTCTGTTAGTGTAGTATCTCAGAATTCGGTGAATGTTCGTAGTGTGTAATAGATACTCTCTCTCACTGGAGTATTGCGTAAAGAAAGCGGGTAACAATATGGACTGGTTCAATGCAGATTCCGCTACCACCATGGGGAGAAACTTAAGATTGGTGCGGAGAGCCACACGTTCCTTGTGAAAAATCAAGTACGGGATTTTACACATTAGGGCCTGGAGCTCGGAAATCCTCCGAGCAGAAGTAATGGCCACTAGGAAGAGTGTCTTCCATGAAAGGAACTTCAAGTCTGTTGAGGCCGCCGGTTCAAACGGAGGCAAAGTAAGCTTCTCAAGAATGAAATTCAAATCCAAAGGAGGGGCAGGGACTCGGATAGGGGGGTCTCAAGTGAAGAACTCCTCTGAGGAAAGACTTGGAGACTTCCAGTTGAGCAAACGTCCTGACTGCACAAGGAACATGGTAGGCTGAAATGGCCACCATGTGAACTTTCAGAAATGAGTGACTAAGACCCGGACCAAAAAGATAGTGCAGGTACTCCAGCAGCTGCCCAACAGAGCACGAAAAAGGCTCAAAGTCTTTTGGAGCGGCATAGGAACCGGGGGGAATGCCGGAGGCCCCACAGGCAGGTCTGGAACAGAAGGCCAGGAGGGCCCGGTGTTGGGGCGGGATCTGGGAGCGGGATGTCGCTCAGAATGAGCAATACTGGCATCGGAGCCAGCGGCCCAGGAGCCGGCGTTGGTGCTGGAGTCTAGGGAGCCGACGTCAGATTAGTCATACTAGCAGGTGGACGGTCTGATGGAGGTGGAACAGGAACCTCAGTGTTGCCCGTGGATGGGGGAGAGAAATCTGCAGGTTCAGGCTGAGGAGACCCAGGGTCCCCGGAGGGCCGCGAAGGCTGTGGAGAGCCAGGAATGACGGACATGGGAGGGTCCAGCATCGGCCCTGCCGCTGCAGGGATGTCAGGCGAAATGACGTTCGGCTTATCAGCGGGATCCGGGCGGGTTCTGGAGGAGCCGGTGTCCGACTTAACGGACCCGTCGCCAGAGGCAGGCCGTGATGGAGAGGCGGCCTGGTCAGGTGGAATAGAGGCCGTGCGCCACCCTGAAGGGTCAGGGGACTTACCAACTTTCTCCGTGCGGGTGTCGAAGGAGCCAATGTCCAGCTTATCAGAGCCGCTCACACCAGTAGGTTGTGCAATTATGGCTTTACCGGGAGTGGAGGCCTCCAAAAGCCCGGGGGCGCTGAAAGGGCCTGAGCGTGAGCCAGACGGGTTAGAAGCCTTTAAGGTGGCTGTTATGGAGCTGTCCCCCGGGGGGGGGGGAACGTTACTTGCAATGCGGCGACTCCCAGAAAAGTCGCAGTGGATGAAAAGCCCTTGTCCCGGTGCTTTTCTTGTGAAGGCCTTCAGGGGAAGTGGACGCCTGCTGGAGCTTTTTCAATTCCTTCTCCATGGAGTTCATTTTTTCAAAATATGGGCCTCCATGGACTACTGCCGCCTTCTTCGAGTGACCGCACTGAAGCTGGGGCAGTGCTGGCACTTCTCCACCAGATGGTCGGGGCCTAGGCAAAAGAGGCACAGGGAATGGCCACCAGTGCGGGAGCTACGCCATTTGTTGCACTTGTTTTGTGCTTGGAAGGTGTAGGGGACAACATACACTGACGAAAACCTGACGAATGATGAAAAAAAATCAAAAAATACGTGGTAAAATACTGATGATAGAGGCTGACGAGCAAGGCTCTTTACCGAGAGGCGCTGGCATGAGCCAACAGCAGGAAAGAACTGGAAGGCAGGCGTGAGAGACCGCCCTTTTATATCGATGTCTCCTGACACCGGTCACCTGATGTGGGGGCGGTCCCTCGCCAGAAACTGCTAGCTAGAAATTTTTCCGTGGGGTCCTGACGCCTGCCGGCTTCAGTCCTATATGTAATTACCTACTGCAAGAGCCCTCTCGAAGTAAGATATATGGTTAGTTTTAATGAAGTTAACACCTTTTTTTATTAATACTGTAGACCCTTTTTGTTTACTATTGAAAGAGCTAAAGTCAACCTGAGAGACCCAGGATCTACAAATGTAGCTGATTCTTTATCATCCAGATGAGTTTCTTCTAAAAAGGCGATGTCAGCCTTTTGTTTGTAAATCTATATCAAAACTTTTTTCCTTTTGACAGGGGTCCCTAATCCATTAACATTCCATGAACAAATCTCATATGGATACATTTTGAGGAAGGGATCACATTACTAATAAGCTAAGCTTGGCAGAAGACACCAAGAGAAAGGACTGCTGTGTGACTGAACTTCTCTGCTGGGACTAAAGTAGAAGAACTTTTGTATTTGGACCTTTAATTTAGGGTAAAAAAACCAACATACAAAACAAAAAAAAAAAAAAAGTGTGTGTTTGGGTTAACTGAACTGAATGGGTAACTGAAAAGTCATCTAGGTGTAAATCTCAGGTGACTGAAAGGACTTAACTGCTGTGAGGTTTAAATTACTTGTGGAAAGATCTGGTAAGTAGGGGGAGTGGCTTAGCTAGAAGGAAGCTACATTTAAAGACTGCCTTAGAAAGATTCTGCTAATAGCTTGGCAGAAGACACCAAGAGAAAGGACTGCTGTGTGACTGAACTTCTCTACTGGGACTATATTGCCCTCCTTACCTCCCCTCCACCCAAAGCTAGTTCTATTTTATAGGCACGGTTGACTGACAACAGGAACTTCCTGTTTAGGGGCAGGAAGTGAGTGATCCAGAACCACTAAGGACCCACCATCCTAGAAGGGCAAGAGTAGCCTCCCCTCTAGCTGCTGGAGGTCTGCCTCTGAACAAGTAAGTGGTCTACTGAGAAATATAGGATATTCTTGTCTCAGGACAGGACAATCAGGAGCTTAAAGGGCACACAGGCAGAAAGTAAGGAGAGAGAGAAAAAACAGACGAAAGAGTAAGGATTGCAAACAGTTAAGGGGTCAGAAATAAGACATGATTGGAGTGGTGCAGTGCAGTGGCTGTGGAGCAGCAGTCTTCCGGGAGATATTCTGGAGGATGAGGTGTTGTCCCATCTGCAGGCACCTCTCTGGGCTGAGGGAGGAGGTTGCTCATCTCCAGGCTGAGTTGGCCAGGATTTGTGGGACCTCCTCTTCCATCCAGGGACCACCAGTGCCACTGCCGTTGCCTCAGAGGTTGCCAAGAAAGAGGAGTGGTTGGACCACAGTGGGCTCAGGGAGGGTGAGGGTGGTGGAAACAGAGGCACATACCTCAGTTGTACCTCTCCACAATTCCTATGCCATTCTGGCAAAGTGTGGTTCCTCTATGGAGGCACCTACAGTGGAGACCAAGGAGGATGCTGGGAACCTCCACAAAGGAGATCCACAGGAGGGTGGCAGGGAAGAAAACAACTCCTGGTGGGGGACCCATTGTTAGGAAGGTAGAACTGGGCAAGGAAGGAGAGGGAGGCAAGGTGCCTGCCTGGCGCCATGGCTTGAGGGACAGGGAGCCGCATCCTCAGGATTGCCGGAGCAGCTACACAGGGAGGAGCTGGATGTCATTGTCCACCTAGGGACAAATGACCTGGCTAAGAAAGGGATTAGAGAAGTGCAGGAAGAGTTTGTGGAATAGGGAGGGGCCTTAGTCAAGTAGCACGCACGGTAACCTTCTCGGAGGTGCTACCCATCTATGGCATAGGAGAGGCTAGGGTGTTCCGCACCATGGGATTCAATCAGTGGTTGAAAAACTGGTGTGGAGCTCAGGGATTTGGCTTCATTGGGGACTGGGGGTCCATCTGGAGTGATGCAAGCCTATACTGGCATGATGGGCTGCATCTGTCCGGGAGGGGAACCAGGATCCTAGGTGATAGGTTTAAATGCTTCATTGGCAAGCTTTTAAACTAGCCAAGGGGGGAGGCACTGGAAAGGAGCAGGAAAATCCTAGCCCCCAAACAATCACAGTAGTAAGTGTGGCAAACACCAACATGGAGGTATCGATAGGGAGAAGGGCAGGGGTAAATGGAGAAAGTGACAAAGGCAAGAAGGACAGGGATGGGGCAAAAGGGGGTAAGGCCATCAGGAAATGGAGGGTAATGAGTACCAATGCCCGTAGTCTGGGCAACAAGCTCCCTGAGCTGGTGGCCTTAATGGAAGAGGGATGTCTGGATATCATAGCAGTCACAGAAACATGGTACACAGAGAACCATGACTGGGATGTTAACATACCAGGGTACATAACCTACAGGAGAGACAGGCAGGGGAGAAGAGGGGAGGAGTAGCTCTCTTGTAAAGGAAGGATAAAAGCAACTGAACAAAAGAGTAAACAGGGAGGAGAGGAGGCACTGTGGGTCACCTTGGAGACTGGAAAGGGCACCACAATCCGCACAGGGGTTGTATACAGACCCCCATGTCAGGGGGAAGGAATGGACAAGGATATGATGGAAGGCATTCTTAGAATGGCAGAGAAAGGGGAGATACTGTTGATGGGAGACCTGAACATGCCAGATGTTAACTGGAGCACATTTGCTGCAGCTACATCCAACAGCAGGGCCATTCTTGACGCCCTACAGGTGGCAGGCATTAGACAGCTAGTTTCGGAACCCACTCGTGAGGGAGCAATCTTAGACCTCGTACTCTCAAACGGGGGCAGTGAGAGGATCTCAGATCTAGAAGTAGGTTGCCATCTGGGGACAAGTGACCATCAAACAGTGTGGTTCACGTTAAACTCAGCTACAGATTAGCATACAAAAGTGAGGGTACTGGACTTTAGGAGGGCTGACTTTGGCAAGATGGGAGAGTGCCTCAGAAAAGCACTAGCAAACAGGCTACAAGGAGGTGTGGAGCAACAATGGGAATTATCAAAACTGCCATCACAGAGGCAACAAGCCTGTGTGTAGCAAATAAACAAATCAAAACGAAAGAAAAAGCCACTATGGTTCTCAAGAGAGGTGGCTGTGAAAGTCAGGAAGAAAAGATAGCATTCCGGAAGTATAAGGAACACAGAAGGAACAGGACAGAGAGCTGTACCAGTTAAGGCAGAAAGAAGCAGGGAGGGAAGTCAGAATAGCAAAGGCCCAAACTGAGGAAAAGATAGCCAACTCAGTTAAGAAGGGGATAAAACCTTTATAGGTACATCAGCGACTGAGAAAGACAAAGGAGGGATAGTGAGGCTGAATAGAATGAATGGTGGGTGGGCAGAGGGGATAGTGAAAAGCAGGAATACTGAACTAATATTTCTGCTCAGTATTCACAAAAGAGGAGGGGAAGTGCCTAATCCAATTAACAGAAGCACTCCTGATAGGGGGTCGATCCCAGTCCTTTCACAGAAGAAGGGTTCTGCAAGAACTCCTAAAACTGAAGGTGGACAAAGCAATGGGTCTGATGGAATTCACCCCAGAATTCTAAAAGAATTAAGGAACTAGTGAAACCACTGGCTACTCTTTTAATAAATCATGGGAGGATGGTGTGGTACCCGAGCACTGGAGGAAGGCGGATGTGATTCCCCTTCACAAAAGTGGGACCAAGACAGAGGCAGGAAACTACAGACCTGTCAGTCTGACCTCTGTGGTAGGGAAAGTGATGGAGTCACTTCTGAAGGAAAGAATAGTTGAGTACCTAGAGGTCAGTGGAGCACAAGATCCAAGGCAGCATGGGTTCACAGCAGGAAGGTCATGTCAGACGAATCTAATAGATTTCTTTGACTAGGTGACCAAAGTAGTAGACCAGGGAGGGGCTGTGGACATGGCCTACCTAGACTTTAGCAAGGCATTTGACACAGTCCCACACAAAAGATTGATAGTCAAATTAACCAACCTAGGAGTGGGTCCCAGGGTGGTAGCCTGGGTAAAACATTGGCTGGACAACAGGACACAGAAGGTAATTGTAAATGGAGTCCACTCTGAAGAAAGGGCGGTTACTAGTGGGGTACCGCAGGGTTCAGTATTGGGTCCAGTCCTTTTTCATTTTTTCATCAGTGACATTGCAGAGGGACTGGAAGGAAAAGTATGCCTTTGCAGATGACACAAAGATCTGCAACAGGGTTGATACACAAGGAGGTGGAAAGGATGAAAAGGGACTTGGCAAGGTTGGAGGAATGGTCAGGCGATGGCAGCTAGGATTCAATGCAAAAAGTGCAAAATAATGCACCTGGGAAACAAGAACCCAGGGAAGAATACACAATGGGTGGGGAGGTAGTAACAACAACAAAACAGGAAAGGGACCTGGGGTAATCATATCAGATGACCTTAAGGTTAGCAAGCAATGTGAGAAGGCAGTAGGGAGGCCGGGGTATACTGGGTGTATAGGGAGGCATCAGCAGCAGAAAACAGGAAGTTGTTATCCCTCTGTACAGGCAGTTGGTGAGACCCCATCTGGAATACTGTGTCCAGTTCTGGAGACCCCATCTCCGCAAGGACATAGACAGGATAGAGGCAGTCCAGAGGAGGGCAACTAAAATGGTGCAGGGTCTGCAAGAGAAGCTGTATGAGGAGAGACTAAAGGAGCTTAATATGTATACCCTTGAGGAAAGAAGGGAGGGGACATGATAGAAACTTCAAGTACCTCAAGGAATCAACAAAGTCCAAGAGGTAGCATCTTTCAGAAAAGAGACTTCCAAGAACAAGGGGACACAATTTAAGATAGAAGGAGGTTCAGGGGCAATGTGAGGAATATTTTCTACAGAGAGGGTAGTGGATGCATGGAACAGCCTTCCTGAGGAAGTTGTGGGGTCTAAAACTGTGGGAGAATTCAAGAATGCATGGGACAGACATAAGGCAATTCTTGTGGGGGGCAGGAAGATATAGGCTGTTGGTTAACTAGGATCTGAGGCCTATCCTGTAGGTAGGGAAATGGGCAGACTAGATGGGCCTAGCGGTCCTTATCTGCCGTCAAAGTCTTATGTTTCTAACACCAGAATATGAATTCAAAAAAGTCTACACTGTACTGTAGAATTAGTTACTAGTCTGCAAAACTTAGTATAACAGCTATTAATAACATAAAAATGTCATTAAAACTAGGAATTAAACCTTAGATTATTTGCCAGAAGTAACCATACAATTAAACAAGTAAATGAAAACAGAACCAGTACGGTGTAGTCTACTGTATTGCCAATTGAGTCCACCAAACAAGGGTCCAAGGTGGTGTTGGCACAGGTGCCTGATATGGCAACTACGAATGAGCACAGCAATACCCGTCCCAGTCAGTAAAGTAATATCAGCTGTAAAGAGATAACCAAATGCCAACAGCCCAAGATAGCTAGCAATAATTTCTCTTACACCCCCCCCCCCCACACACAATTATCCAGAAAAGGAGGGATGAGCAATGGAAACCACATAGGGGGAAAGGGAGTGGGTGCACCATATATACAGTGGCGTGAAAAAGTATTTGCCCCCTTCCTGATTTTCTCTATTATTGCATATTTGTCACACTGGATGTTTTCAGGTCTTTAGACAAAATATAATATTAGATAAAGGGAACCTGAGTGAACAAATAACACTTTTTTTTTTTACTTATTTCATTTATTTAATGAAAAAAGTTAACCAACACCAACTGGCACTGTGTGAAAAAGTAATTGCCCCCTAGTTAAATCAACCCAATTAAAGGGATAATTAGAGTCTGCTGATTGAACACAGCCAGGCTTGATTACAGCCAGCCCTGCTCAATATAAACCTCACTTATTTTGGCCCTTACCATCAGAGTCACGTTGCCAGCACAAAGATTCAACAAGCACATTATGCCATGATCAAAGAAAGTTCCTGAAAAGATCAGAAAAAATTTGTTGCCTCTATCAGTCTGGAAAGGGTTACAAAGATATTTCTAAGGCTCTGGGACTCCATTGAACCACAGTGAGAGCCATAATCTCCAAATGGAGAACACTTGGAACAGTAGTGAACCTTCCCAGGAGTGGGCGGCCTGCCAAAATTACTCCAAGGGCACAGTGTAAAATCATCCAAGAAGTCTCAAAGGATCCTAAAACAACATCCAAAGAACTGCAGGCTACTCTTGCCTCAGCTAAGGTCAGTGTTCATGACTCCACAATCAGAAAGAGACTGGGCAAAAATGGGCTTCATGTGAGGAGTAGCAATGGAAACACTGCTAACCAAGAAGAACATAAATGCTCGTCTCTCATTTGCCAAGAAGCACCTGGATGATCCACAAGCCTTTTGGGAAAATGTTCTATGGACAGATGAGTCCAAAGTGGAACTTTTGGACAACATGGATCCCATAATGTCTCGCCAGAAGCAAACACAGCATTCCACAGTAAGAACACCATACCAACAGTCAAACATGGTGGTGGTAGTGTGATGGTATGGGGATGCTTTGCTGCCTAAGGACCTGGATGACTTGCCATAATTAAAGGAACCATGAATTCTGCTCTGTACCAGAAAATTCTTAAGGAGAATGTCCAGTCATCCTTCCGTCAGCTAAAGCTGAAGCGTAGTTGGGTCATGCAGCAAGACAATGATCCAAAACACAAAAGCAAGTCCACATCAGAATGGCTAAAAAGAAGTAAAATTAAAGTTTTGGAGTGGTCTAGTCAAAGTCCAGACTGAAACCTAATAGAGATGCTGTGGCAGGACCTGAAAGCGAGCAGTTCATGCTAGAAAACCTACCAAATGTTACTGAATTAAAGCAGTTCTGCGAGGAAGAGTGGGTTAAAATTCCTCCACAGCGATGTGAAAGACTGATATTGAATTATAGGAAGTGTTTGGTTGCAGTCATTGCAGCTAAATGTGGCATAACCAGTTATTAAGTGTAAGGGGGCAATTACTTTTTCACACAGTGCCAGTTGGTGTTAGTTAACTTTTTTTCATTAAATAAGTGAAATTGAAAAAAAAAACAAGTGTTATTTGTTCACTCAGGTTCCATTTATCTAATATTACATTTTCTCTAAAGACCTGAAAACATCCAGTGTGACAAATATGCAATAATAGAGAAAATCAGGAAGGGGGCAAATACTTTTTCCCGCCACTGTATCCATACCACAAAACTTATATAGGCCACACTTCACATGCATGTATACAACTTAAGATAGGGCAGGTAGACGTTGGAGGACTTGTATATCCAGATCTGCTTCATCATAAATGCATTTCAAACATCTATTATTTAGTTTTCAGAAGGTGTACCAACTGCCAGTCAAGTCTCCAATAAATCTGCAACTTTAATTAAGGGTTGCTTCTGAGGGAGATTATTAATGACCAACGTGCAGTTGCCAACTTTAAAGGTGCTCTTAGCATGCATGTTTAAATTTATCTTGCTGTGGCTCTTATGTGGACATACTTACCTTCTATAGCCTGGCCTATTTACAGCAGTTATAAAAGTCTGGATCGAGCTTCACCTCAACAACATATTGGTAAAGCACTGAAGGATAGCAACATAAACATGTTTAAAGTAAAAGAATTGAAGCAATAAAGAATAAGACATACTATAGAGACATGTGACACCCTTAGGAAATAATACATTAACATTGCATAAATCCACCCAGAAATGGATAATTAAATCAGTTATGGATTCAATATAAAATTATTGCTAGCTACGTAGGCCATAATTCAGCAAAGGCAGTACGATTTTTTTTTTTTTTTTTAATGACACTTACATCAGTGTAGAAGTTAATGAAAGGCAAACATTGTCATCTGATTTCAATTTGATAGAATAACCTTTATGACAGCAAAACTTGTAAAACCAGTGCCATTTAGATTATTTTCCACCGAACTGATAAGGAACAAAGGGGTTAATCCAACGCAATCTGGCATCCCATAAATGCTACCCGTTAATAGTGCAGCAAAGGACTAGACAAGTAGAGCAGTAGATCTCCTGACCTTAGTTGATGTTCCCCTTTTTTGCTTTCTCCACCCTGATGCAACACCATAGCTAAACCGGAAGCAAGTTGTTGTTTGGAATTGGTGCAGGCACAGGAAGTAGTTTAGTGAAAACTGCAAGCTTTTTGGATGTGGATCTGTTGAGTTATTTTCCTGGTGATAACGCAGGCGGGGTTTCATTACCAGAAGGAGTGGTATCCATGGCTGAAAGCATTTCCGGTTCAGGAGAGGCTGCTACTGAGGAAGAAGTGTAACAACTATTTCTGTTTCGGTCTCGTTTCCTTGAGTTTCTCTACTGGGATGGCCTGGGAATGTTAGAGGGTTTTCCTGCTTGCCTTGTTTTTCGTGAGATCGCAGAGGTCCGGGGTTTTGCATCAGCATGGGAGACTGCATCAGAATAAAGGTGAGGGGTAGAAATGTTGGTGTATAAAGGTGGCATTTTTTTTTTTTTTTTTACTTTGAGTGGCAGCATGAGGCTGTGCAGTCGTAGAATGTTTTCTGGCAGAATCAGCGGGTGGGCTAGCATTAGAGCGTGCAGATGCTATTTGACCTTACGCAGTGTTCAAATCCTGATGGTTGGGTTGACCATGATTAACATTAGTCATGGGAGTATCTCTGTATGTGTATATGAAATCAGATGCTTCTTTAACTGAACTGCATTTAACTGTCATGCCTTTGGGGTCCTGAATAAACAAGGTGGCTGGATACTTAAAGAAATACTGCATACCGTCATTTCTAAGTTGTTTTTTCATATAATTAAATTCCTTTCTTCTGCCCACAAGCTCTGTTGAGAAACCTTGAAAAACAAGTATACATTCCCCTCTAAAATTCAAACTTCTTTCCGTAGCTAATCGCAGTATGTCTTCTTTAACAGAAAATCTTAAGAAGTAGGCTATTACTGGCCGGGTTTGGAGTGTCTGCCTCTAGGACCCAGTGATCTATGTGCCCTTTCTATTTCTAGCGGCCATGGCCATTGATATCCCAATATATCTGGTAAGAAGTTTTGTAGGAACAACACCATATTAGTTCCCTCAATGTCCTTTGGTACCCCTAAAATTCGTATGTTGTTCCTCCTTCCCCTGTTCTCCAAATCATCCACTTCCCATCAAATGTGAAATTTGTGCGTTTTGCCTTTGCATAAGTTGCTCTAGATATCCCACCACGGAGGTCAACTCATTTATTTTAGCACTATTAATCCCTATACAGGAGGTCATTTCTTCATTTTGTTTAGACTGGTTTGCTGCTGATGTTTTAACATCGGTAATGTCAATTTTAAGATCAGAAAGTAAAGCTTTCAACTCTGCAATATCTTCTTTACTGGCGTAGTCTGTATACATACTATTATTGTAGTTTCCACTTGAGTTCACCATCGGATCATGAAGTCTGTGACTGAGGGGATTGGGGCCTTCCGATCGGTATTTTTTTTGTATTGAGTGAGTTCTGATCAGCTGGGTCTGTCAGATTTGTTGACAACTTGCACTTTAATTAATTATAGATGTTAGCGATTCAATTGGGTCAGACTTTATTCACGGAACTATCCGATAGCTATTTCCTACAGCAGTTGAATGAAATGAAGTAGAAAACTAAATTTTGTCTTAAAATGTGACGGGATATCGCGGAGCTCAATCAAATGGGTCCATCTTAGTCACGCACCGGCACGTGCTCCCCACCAGCCGGCTTTGAGTCCCAGCGACATTTGCTTGCACACTGTGTGACCTCTGGCAAGTTAACTTGACCTTCACATGTTTAATGCTATGTTACTATCAGTTCAAACTTGATGTGTGTCCCTACATAAAGCACCAATTTCCACACAGAATGTATGTTTTCATGGAAACACACTAAGTGTGAACACTACAATTTCAATTTTTATTTCCATTTCTATGCACTCTGAGAAAAAAAAAGACAGACATTTTCTTCCGAGCTTGCAGCCAAAACTTTCTGGCTATCTAACACAAGCTCAATGCCTTCCTTCACCGAGGTTTAGTTTTCACACGGCTCTTTTTGTTGATGCACAGTATCATGAGACTCCCGTGCTATCAAATGGGGGGGGGGGGGCTGCTCAAGACACCCAGCATTTCAAATAAGCCATTTAGTTTAACAAAATTTGTTATACAGTATATTGCCATAAAACATTACAGCTGTTTGTTTTTTTTTAAATACCAACTATGTTTACCAATGATAACCTTTCGTTTTAGGCCTAAAAATGAACATCTTTCATGAATGCATTCTACAAATATATGTACGTACGTTACGCCATAAATACAACTACTGGCATACTGTTAATCTGGATTTTTATGAGCTCAAATAATATGTTCTAATGTTAGGACAAGGGAACCCAAGGATGCTTTCTTGAACTAGAAAATAATCTCATTTTGTTTTCAAACATCCATTAAAGTGTGGCTAGTAGTCACAAGAATCACCTACCCCTGTTTAGGGGTTACTGAAAGCATACTGCTGTATTAAACCTAATGCAAAAGCATTTTTGAAATCAGTGCTAACCTCTGACAGAGACAGCCATCTGCAAAGATGGCCCTTTGTGTCGTTGGTTTCTTTCTCTTAAAAAGAAGAGAGCCCCTCGTAATAATACACGGGGGCACTAATCTTGAAGAGCCTACTTACTGGTCTCCATCTTCTGGGAAAGTATAAACCCCAAAACTAGTAGGCTAATTGCAATGTTGTTACTGTTTTTTGTTTTCTTTACATGCCTTATTTCTAGTGGCAGTTAGGCCACACCCATTACTACCTATCCAGTGTAAACCTTTTTACGTTGCTAATTAACTGGCTACTAAAATTGCCACACCATTTGTGGTTCATCATCCACACCACCACCCACAGAACAACCATTGTATTGCTACAGTGCTCGAGCAGCCTCTTTCACCAAAGTAGGAGCTTGGGGGGGATAGACCACGCCCTTTCCCACTCCAGTGCAACGCCTGGTGGCTGTATACAACAGAAATACATGTCCCTCTGTACCTGACTGAGCCATAGCTGGTAGATTCAAAAATAAAAGAGGCATACCAACCTCTCCCCAAGTTATAGAAATAAAAAACATAATAATGTGTTTGCAAATACCATATTTGTTGCTCAAAGTCTGGAAAGGCCCAGTGCACTCTAACATTGCAGACCGGCTCAGCCCTTCTATTTGTCAAACACAGTGACCAGACTACTTACTAAGGGCTTATGGCCCTTGTACCAGGTAATCAGCTGAGCTGGGGGGGGTGTTGTACCTTCACCTGTTCCTTCTTGTCTTTACAGGACAATGCAACAGACTTAAACTAGACAACCACAGATATCCGCCTTAAGAACTTTGCCTAATTTATTCATGGTTCCAGATACGAACATACGAAATTTGCCAGCAGATAAAGGCCTAGAGGTCTATCAAGTCTGCTTGAATGTGCAGCTAGCACCCCTTATTCTGCAGCTGCCCCTCCCTTCCACCCTTCCCCTTCATTAACCCTCCCCCTTGTCCTGTCCCATCCTTGTTTGAAGCAGTCCACTGTTCTACTGCATACCACTTCTGCAGGTAACGCATTCCACCCAGCCACCACCCTCTCTGTAAAAAAGTGTCTCCTCATCTCCCTCCTGAACCTTCCTCACTCCAGTCTCATATCATGGCCCCTGGTGGCCCTCCCCTCCCTTACTTTGAACAGCCCCTCTGTACCAGTCTTGTTTATTCCTTTCATGTATTTAAAGGTTTCAATCATGTCACCCCTGTCTCTCCTCTCCTCCAGTGAGTACATGCTCAAATCCTTCAACCTCCTCTCGTATGATAAGTCCCCCAGACCCTTGATCATCTTTGTCGCCCTGCGCTGCACCCCCTCCAGTAACTTAATGTCCCTCTTCAGATACGGACGCCAGTACTGCACGCAGTACTCCAGGTGTGGTCTAACTAATGACCCATACAGTGGCAGAATAACCTCCTCCCTCCTCGAGGATATACCCCTTGCAATACAACCCAGCATTTTGTTGGCCTTTGCAGCTGCCTTCCTACACTGTGCCGAGTTGTTCATTGACCCTGTAATGAGCACACCCAGATCCTTCTCCTCCTCTGGGCTAGCTGCACTCCCCCTAGCTGGTAAGTCCTCCTTGGGTTCTTCATCCCAAAATGCAGTACCTTGCACTTTTTGACATCAAAGCCCAGTTGCCAGGTGTCTGACCAGGTTTCAAGCTTTGCCAGATCATCCTGCAACCCCTGCCATCCCCCTAGGTCATCCACCACCGCGCCAACCTTGGTATCATCAGCAAACAGACTGATCTTGCTCTTGATGTCCCATGATATGTCTGCAATGAATATCCCAAACAACACTGGTCCCAACACCGAGCCCTGTGGGACACCGCTCGTCACTGCCCTTGGGTGTGAGAGCTCCCCACCCAGATGGCATATCCTAAAAAGGCCATGCCAATTCCAACCATACTGCCTGGCAAGCCAGGCCCCCTTTTTGTCTTTTTCAAACCCTCAAACACAGAGAGGTGGGATACCAAACGTAATTCTCCTTCGACACAAACATGCAACACCATGTGGTTACACAAACACTTAATGGTATACCATCTTCTGCAACTCATCTCACCAGGTGCCCAATAAACTGCATGCACACACATTTCAACCACAGCCCTTACAAGGCCTATATTACATACGAACATACGAATGTGCCAGCAGAAACAGACCACCAGGTCTATCTAAGTCTGCTCGAGTGTGCAGCCAACACCCCTAGTCTGCAGCTGCCCCAACCACCCTCCCTTTTGTCATCCCACTGTCACCCCCTACCCTCACCCTCCCCGTTCCCTGTCCCATGCCCTTTTGAAGCTGTTCATAGATTTACATGATACCACCCATTCTGGTAGGGCGTTCCATTTTGCTACCATCCTCTCTGTGAAATAGTGTCTCCTCATTTCCTTCCTAAATCTTCCCCCCTCCATTCTCAGCCTGTGCCCCCTGGTGACCCTCCCCCTCCTTAATTTAAAGACCCCATCTGCACCATCCTTATTGATTCCCCTCAAATACTTGAATGTCTCCATCATGTTCCCCCTGTCCCTTCTGTCCTCCAGGGTGTACATATTTAGGTCTCCCAGCCTGCTGTCACAGTCTCTCCCTTCCCTTCCATTCCACATATCATCTTTGTTGCCGTCCTTTGCACCCCCCCTCCAGCAGCCTGATATCATACTTTAGGTATGGCCTCCAAGAGCACACACAGTACTCAAGTGTGGCCTACCAGCGACCTGTAGAGGGCAAGATCACCTCTTTGCCTGGACGAAAACCCCCTCACTATGCACCCCTGCATTTTGTTCGCTTTTGCAGCCGCTTTCCTGCACTGGGCAGTGTTGTTCATGGTCCCTGTTATCATTACCCCAAGGTCCTTCTCCTCCTCAGTGATCCCCAGCTTAACCCCCCCCCCCAGCCAGTATTTTCTCCTTTGGTTCTTCACCCCAAAGTGCATAACCTTACACTTCTCTGCATTGAACCCCAGCTGCCACCTCTCTGATCACTCCTCTAGCTTGCATAGGTCCCCCTGCAGCTGCTTCCACCCCTCTTCTCCATCTACCACGGCTCCGATTTTGGTGTCGTCAGCAAACAGACTTACCTTGCTCACCACCCAATGTCCAATGTCTTATATGAAGAGCCCAAACAATACTGGCCCCAACACAGAGCCCTGTGGCACCCCACTCGTCACCGGCCTTGGAGTTGAGAGCTCCCCCTCACCACCACCCGTTGCAGCCTCCCACTCAGCCAGCTTGTAATCTAGTTCATCAGTTTTGCCCCTACTCCTACACCAGTTAGCTTCTCCCCAAGCCGTCCATGAGGCACCGAATCGAAAGCCTTGCTGAAGTCCTAGTAAAGAACATCCACCGCATGACCCTTATCCAGTTCATCTGTCACCCAGTCATAATATTTTATCAGGTTGGTTTGACAAGACTTCTGTGAAACAAACCCATGCCTCACATCCTGGAGGCCATTGTCCTCCAGATACGACACCAGTCTTCCCTTTAGTATTATTTCCATGAGTTCACACACTATGGAGCCAGGCACATTCAGGGTCCTGACTATAATCTATAAAATGTTGTTTTAAAAATGCTCACTACCTTTGTGTGTCTATATATTGTGGTGAACTATGCCCAACATGGTCATTATATCATTACAGATATGTTTAGGTTTCATAATATTGTGTTTTTACATACAACTGCAGCTTATCAAGTATAAGCCCCAAATTCGGCTTCACATCTAGGAATGTTCCACTCAACATGCCTCCTGCATAATTTGGGTGTAACAGGCCCGGTGGGGAGTGTATTACAAAATAGGTCTGTCAACCTGGACATGGGGAGGGGATACACAACAACATCAAAAACAAATTAGTTGTTTCTTTTTACAAGCTAATAATGTTCCAAAGCCTCCCAACAACAACTCAAATTGCAAATGTTGCTCCCCCAAAAGTGCAATCCAGAAACCCAGACCAACTAGTGGTCTACTTGTATCACCACTCCTGGGTACCCTTTACATCTATCCAATTACAATATGACATTGACAGAATTTATATCCTGCTTCTGTACCAACATTTCTAGGTTTCATAGTGTCATGTTACTAGACCTCCTTAAAGCATATCAGACATACTCAAGACCCAGTAGCAGGGCCCCACACTATTGTATACCTAAGGGTCTTTTTGTCCAAAACACAGGAGAGATGCCCATAGGGTCCCAATTTTTACACTTCACAAGTGCAACAGGAACTGTTACAGGTATAAGCCATGATGTATGTATTACCCCAGTATCACATAATATAAATGGCATACAGCCATAGGTTTAAAGTGCATGCTACTGAACTCTTGTTTCATAAGGCAGGCCTACACTAGGCCAAAATTGCAACACCTAGACAAGAAAAGTATGTTTTAATTACTGTCACAACCTCTTCTGAGACTTGGAAACAGGCTGTATTCACAGCTAACCAAATGGCATTCCCTCCTTATTAAGCCTCAGCATGTTCCTTTAAGGGCATGGCTGACACCAATACCTTTTCTATTACAATTACCAGAAACTTGGGTTAAGTCACACCACACATTAACCAAAGGCACTGCTAATAACCTTGTCATTTTTCAATGCAAAATAGCTATGGTTGTTTTATCAACTAGGTTTATAACAGCATTTTTACCAGTTTGCAGGTTTCAACAGTGTGGCACACATGACATCTTCATGCAGACAGGCAATAACACTTTCATCTAAGCTGCAAAAACATTCATCTTTTTCTGAAAAGAAAACAGCTGCCACAACTTCAATGTCATCACTTTCCTCGTGACAGAGTGTCTCCATATACGGACTACTACATAAAACAGGCTATTATTACCTCTGCAAGTGTAATGCTTTCAGCACAATTACATCTATTTGTAAATATTTAAATGAACTGAAGAAGGTCCAGCCAATTCAGACTCTGCAATCAAGCTTATTGTTTCCACTTACTATAAAGCCAAGTCAGGGGTAGGGGCAAACCCCTGACTTCAGCAAGAAGACCCTTCTTCAGTTGATCTTCAAGCAAGACCTCCATTTTCTTCACTGCTGGCGTTTTTCAAGCTTGGCTGGCACCTCATACAAACTGATTGTTCTTTATGGACTGTCACTTATAAGCTATTACTCTTTGTGCCAGGGTGTGATCAACTTCCACAACACTAATGCTACGCCACTGTGTATGGCTGCTCCATTAAGACTCAATGCACAATTTAATGCCAAGGCCTCTGCAAATCCAGCCATCCAGCAGCCAGCAATATAAATATTGACTTTCTTATCATGCTGCTGTTTCATCTTTAAATCAACATCTGCATAGCCCCATGTGCCGTGTGGGGTTACCACCTTTCTGCAAATGGCATTTAGCCTGTAACTACGTTAACTTGTGGTTACTCATATAAACTTTATGGACTGTTACCCATATTAACTTTAGAGACTGGTCATATATGTTTTATAATGTTATGTCCATATAATGACCTGTCAAGAGACATTATCAAGACATTCTTCAATCAAGCAAAACGTACGCCGCCGCCACATGCCTTATCCACTCTCAAAGTACAATCTACATCATCAGTGGACAATGATGTATCCTTTTCATGTTCAACAATGCATTTAATACTGTTTTTATGTAACCCCCCCATTACCCTGGGTTACTAGAATCCCAGTAAGACCTAGTGGTAGGCAGGGAAGGCAGCTTGTGAAACTCCAGTTAAATGGGTTTCACACTGTCTCACTCTGTTCTCAGTCTCAGCTGAGACTGAGGGATGACATCACTATAGAACTCTCGCAGCTGCATGAGCCACACTGGAGTGCTGCAGTTGGAAGTTAGGACAGAATGTTGGAGATTTTGAACAGTCTTTGTGCAGTTTTGGAGAGAGACAGCAGCACAGAGCTTTAAGCTCTGTTTTAGAGCTACTGTTAAGAAAGTGTGCGTTTCCACCATAAGAGGGACACAGAAACTTATTGCTGAAGTGGTGGAGACCGCTATCACTGGTCCAAGTACCCCCTCCCTGAGGGGATGGGGGAAAAAGGTTTGCCTGTCTTCCAGGTGCAACCTTCCTGGTTCCGGCTAAGGGAAGAAGCTGCTTATTTCAAGTAGTGCTGCGGCACCAGAAGCTCTGAGAGAGAAATTCCTGTGCAGGAATCGCCTGTGGGATACCTGCAACCAAAGAGTGAGTTTGCTCTGACAGAGGGCAGATGTTTTCACTTGAACTGTTAGAACGTGGGGATTGGACTACTTAATCTGTAGGAGGTCTAGTGTAATAGACAATGCTGGTTAACTCAAGTAGGTTCAAGTCCAGCACAAAGAGTGAAGTAAAGTGGGGACTGGACTGCTTAATCAGTGGGGGGCCTAGAGCAATGGGCTAAGCCAAGTAAAAGTATGTTCAAGTCCAGCACAATGGGAAAGCAAGACAAGTAGAGGAAATGTGACATACATTTAGCCTTAATCTACATTGCCAAGCTTTACAGAGTTAGATGTTTAATGTCCAGAGAAATGGCCGGGTATGAATTGTGGAAGCGAGAGGTGGGAGACCCCCATCAGTAGTAACCAAATTCACCTCAATGGATTTGCTCTGTGGCACCTTTACTTTCTCTCAGGTACTTGGCCAGTGCCTGAGGAAAGTACCCAGAAGTGGGATTAAAAGGAAAATTCCCTGATAGAGCTGAGGTGCTCTTAGGTGGTTTAAGGAGCCACCAGAAAATGTTTCCATGACATATGGAAGGTGTCCGAGTGGCCGGCAAGGGAGCCGAGCCTGGGAATCCCAGATCAGTGTACAAGTTCGGGCTGTGTACCCAAAGCAGTGTGCAAGTCCGGGCTGTGTGCCCGGTGGGTTCAGAGCCTGAGGGCTGAAGTGTTGAAGAAGTGTTCTTGATTCTTTTAGTCTGCATTACCAGGAATGTAGCCCCATGGGGATCCATCTATGCTTTGTTTGTTCTGTTTCGATGTGAATAAAAAGCCACACTTTAAAATCCCATTTCTGGTGTTGGACATTACAGTTATTGCTTCCTGTGTTCGGAGTTACTTGGGTGCCCCTGTGCAGAGTAGCCAAACCTAGCCTTTGTGCTGAGTGACCTATTCCTCCCCGAACCCAGTCCCCACCTGGTACTGCTGTCAGATTCAAAGAGCATACCACATGTAATTTGCAAAATGATGGGGGTTGGGGTTACAAAATGGAGGCACTGCTTTGGATTTAAATTTTGGGAGGAAAGGTGCTCGGGCAAAGGGCTAGCATTTTGGTTACCTGGCAGTGGGTAGCTCAAAAAGCTGAAGCAAGGTAAACGTGTGTTGCTGTGTGCTGTTGTCCATGTGCTGCTGTTAAATGACAACTGTTTACCAAGGAGCAGTAAAGCCTGAGAGAGTATGCCCTTGCCCTGCATCAAAAATTTTACAGCGTTTTGCCAGCTTTTAAAAAAAACTGTTGTGACAAAGAAAAGTGCGGAAGACTAGGGGTAGCAAAAGGAAAATTGTGCCCTGGACGTTGGAAATGCTTTCTAGTGAATGGAGAGACTTGCTGTGTTAATGGCCATGACAAATTGTTGAAATGGGCTCCCACCGTGGAGTCAGTTCTAAAAAAAAAAAAAAAAGTGGTTTTGCAGCTTAAATTTGCCTGCTCGGCGATCGCCGTGAGGAGAAGTGCACTCGCGAGGGAAAGAGGCTCATTTGCATGGCATTGTGTGATTGGTGAGACTGCAATCAGTCCTGCCCCCACGCCAGCTTTACAGCAACTGCCCAGCATTCGAGAGGGATTGTGAGTGGAGTGCGTGGACTGGCTTACTGGAGGAAAGTCGCGGTGACTGAAAGCGCTGTAAAAGTTTAAAAAATTGACTTTTCCATCTAAATTTGGTCTCAACCCACATCTCAATCAAATGGAATGTGAGTGTGGTGTTCGGAGGGATGATCGGCAGGACTGCCAACCCGCTTCTGTCCAGAGGCCTCCAAGACTGGCTGCAGGCCGTTTTACATCACAGCAAACAGCTACTGATAACAGTGAGTACCAACAGAAATAATTGCTCAAACCAGTGATTTTTGCCAAAAGTCAACTGAATCTGTGTGCAGCAGTGTAGTCGTTTTGCAATCAAAGACTGTGTTAAGTTTTTACCAGCAAAAGCAAGCTTGTTAAGCCATCGGCTGTGAGCATAGTTATGGGTTCAGCGTCAGAGTAAAGTTTCAAAGCTATAAGAGAGACTGTGAGTTGTAGCAAGTTACGCAGCAAGAGAGATATAGGCAATCCTGTGCTTGAAATATGGAGGCTTTAAGGGACTGTGAGCTAGATCAATGTCTTCAGCAAGTGAAATGTCCTTGGTAAATCATATAAATGTGCTAGAAAAAAGAACAGTGCAAATTTGTGCAGTTTGAGCAAAGTTATCAGTGGAGTGTATAAATCGGATGTGCAGTGGCTTGACCCAATTTCAGAATGTTAATGCACAGGAGTGCTGCCGCCACCATTACAGGGTGGGGTAGTAATGTAAACACAGCAGCAGAGGAGCCATTTTGAAAGAAAAAGAAAGTTTTCAGTGATATGGTACTTGAAATAAACGTGAGTGGTTGTGTTTGTTTTTCTCTGCAGTCATGGCCTCAGGACCAGCCCGCTACCCGGATCATGCCCGGGCTGTGGTAGCAGCAGAAGTAAACAAGTTAAGGGACATTGAGAGGTGTTACTACAGAGGACAACTGGCTCCTCATGTGGGGATTCCTGGATATCCAGTGCAAGTGTGCTTAATATGCTTAAATGCTGGAAGGGACGTCTTCATGGTACCTCAATGTTCTAAGCGCCTTGAGAAATACAGTTTATTTAAAGCACCCAAGATTCGTTTGGCTCCCACATGGACAAAAGTTCAAGAATCTGCAGTTGGCAGCACACAGCACCAGGCGGAGCCTGTTGGAGGAGGCCACTTGGGGGAGTGTGGCACAAAGCTAGAGGGTGCAGATTTGCAGACAGAACAATGTGCTGATGCTTCAGATTCTGCATCGCAGAGAGACAATTTAGGCACAGCATCAGTGGACCCTTGGAGAGGGGGGCCTATCCCAAGTTTCATAGGAGAAGACGAGATGAGGGAGGCCTTTGAATGGGAGGTTTCGACCTTCGTGCCCAGTGAAGAGTGGATAGTCTCAGGAGTGAGGACGACTGCTCACTCCTGGGCACAGGTTCTCAGTGAGGAAGAAGAAGAGGGGGAACCTATGTGGCCGTGTGAAAAAGGAACTGGTACACAGCCTCAAGCTCTTGCCTCAGAAGAATGCAAGAGAGTGGTGATGCCACTGCCCTGGCTGTGCAAGGAGAAGTCAGGGATCCATTTATTGTGTCATTGAGAATGCGTAGCTGGCAGAACCAGAACTGGCCGCCCCCAAGCCAGGCCAGAGGTCTCAAGTTGACCAAAGCTAGTAAAGAGGAAAGACTGGTTCATAGGAAGGCGAATTAAATCTATGTGATGTCCTTTTCTACCTTTCCTCTGAGAGTCTGGAAGGAGACTGAACAGCAGGAAATCCTGGATTTGGGCCGAAGCAATGAAATGTGTGCATTCTGGTGCAAACAAGCATGTCAGGAGCAGAATGATTCATGAAAAATACAGCCAGTGGAAAAGAGGCAGGACACTGTTTGAAGAGTGGATGGAGAGGGACGTGGAACCTTTCACAGTGTGAATTATGTGCGCCCAGATGGGGTCCAGACAGGGTAATAATTCAAGCATCTGACCAGCTGTGCTATTGGCCTCAATGCAAATACCTCCCTGCAAATGTGCCCATGCCTACCAACTGGAAAGCAGAGCAGTGGTAGTCAGTGCTGCCACTCCAGCCATTGCAGTGCCTTCGTTGTTCCACCAGTACGGATGTCCAGGACTCAAGCGCCCCACATTCATCAGTTCTACAGTGTACTGACTTTCCAGAATCCATTGACTGGCCCACCAGATGATTTCAGATCCAGAGAGGACACCAGCCCAGCTGTATCCTGATTCATCGTCTGGTAATCGGATGACATCAAACCAGCTGTTTTCCCTTTTGTTCCTGTTCCAAGGTTCCATCTCCAGAGATGACATCAACCCAGCAGTTTCCAGATGTGCCCTCCTGTCGTTCCCGCAAGATGTCCACCCAGCTGTATCGGAAGAATGCTGCCAGGGAGAGTCTTCGGCTGAGGACCAGGTCGGTGTTTTGTTCGTTCTACAAGGGACTGTTAAGTCCAAACTTTTCTTTTCTTATGACATTGCAGTACACACCCTACACTAGCAGGCTCCAGATATGTGAACTGTCCTCAAAGACTCTCCCCTTCGGGACTTTGGCCTGCTAGAACTGTGCTTCACCGGGCTCTGGCCCAGGAGAGACTCGGGGAACTCCATCCCCCAAATGTGTATTGTAAATAATGTCATTATTTTTCTACTGTTTTTCTACCTTTTCTTAAAAAAAAAAAAAAAAAGTATTTTTGTGATTCTCCAGTGTTTTGATGGTAGGGGTTTAGATAGACTGTGTATGCAGATTAGGAGTATGTGTTGTCTTTCTTTTTCTTGCAGGTGTTCCTGAAGAAGACAGAAGAGGAGGAGGGACTCATCGGAGTTCCTCACTAGTACTTTAAATACTACACACCAAAGTACTGTTGTTGTTGTTGTTACTGTGTGTAACCCTTTTCTTCCATAGGTATGGTTGTGGGGAAATGTGGGAGTAATGCATATAGTTGGTATCAGCTCCTGGTGTGTGGTTGCATGGTGCCCAAGGTCAGGGGGGTTCCCTGTTTGTTTTGTTTTGGGATTTGAGTTAGAGGCAGACAGATTTTCCCTAGAGGGCTAGGGGGGGATAGAAAGGCTCTGGTCCTGAATGGCCATAGGGACTGCAGTGCTGATCTATTAGGGCTATGCTCTGGACAGTTCTACCAGAGCCACTAGGTACCCATAGTTAACGGGCAGAGTAGAGGCTGATATGTCAGCCAAAGGTCTCTAGGCCCTTAGTGTTGCCTGCCTGTGCTAGCACATGGTAGGAGGGGGCCTGATCACCCCCCTCCGCAGGTAAGCACATAGGGTGAGATGACCTAAGCCGGGTAAATAATGACTGCGGACAGTCACTGTCCTGGCCCAGTGTTAGTGTAACCACCCTGCTACCCTGGGTTACTAGAATCCCAGTAAGACCTAATGGTAGGCAGGGAAGGCAGCTTGTGAAACTCCAGTTAAATGGATTTCACACTGTCCCACTCTGTTGTCAGTCTCAACTGAGACTGAGGGTTGACATCACCATAGAGCTCTTGCAGCTGCATCAGCCACACTGGAGTGCTGAAGTTGGAAGTTAGGATAGAATGTTGGGGATTTTGAACAGAGTCTTTGTGCAGTCTTGGAGAGAGACCGCAGCACAGCAGTCTGTGTGTAGGCTCTCAGAGCTTTAAGCTCTGTTTCAGAGCTACTGTTAAGAAGTTGTGTGTTTCCACCGTAAGAGGGACACAGAAACTTATCACTGAAGTGGTGGAGACCGCTGTCACTGGTCCAGGTGCCCCCTTCCTGAGAGGATGGGGAAAAGGTTTGCCTGTCATCCAGGGGCAACCCTCCTGCTTCTGGCTAAGGGAAGAAGCTGCCTATTTCAAGTTGTGCTTTGGCACCAGAGGCTCTGAGAGAGAAATTTCTGTGGAAGAATCGCCTGCGGGGCACCTGCAACCAAAGGGTGAGTTCGCTATGACAGAGGAGAAATGTTTTCACCTGAACTGTTGGAACATGGGGCTTGGACTACTTAATCTGTAGGAGGTCTAGTGCAATAGACATTGCCGGTTAACTCAAGTAGGTTCAAGTCAAGCACAAAGAGTGAAGTAAAGTGGGGATTGGCCTGCTTAATCAGTGGGGGGCCTAGAGCAATGGGCTAAGCCAAGTAAAAGTATGTTCAAGTCCAGCACAATGGGAAAGCAAGACAAGTAGAGGAAATGTGACATACATTTAGCCTTAATCTTCATTGCCAAGCTTTACAGAATGAGATGTTTAATGTCCACAGAAATGGCCGGGTATGAATTGTGGAAGCGAGAGGTGGGAGATCCCCTATCAGTAGTAACCAAATTCACCTCTACGGATTTGCTCTGTGGTACCTTTACTTTCTCTCAGGTACTTGGCCAGTGCCTGAGGAAAGTACCCAGAAGTGGGATTAAAAGGAAAATTCCCTGATAGAGCTGAGGTGCTCTTAGGTGGTTTAGGGAGCCACCAGAAAATGTTTCCATGACATCTGGAAGGTGTCTGAGTGGCCGGCAAGGGAGCCGAGCCTGAAAATCCCAGATCAATGTACAAGTTCGGGCTGTGTACCCAAAGCAGTGTGCAAGTCCGGGCTATGTGCCCGGTGGGTTCAGAGCCTGAGGGCTGAAGTGTTGAAGAAGTGTTCTTGATTCTTTTTATCTGCATTACCAAGAATGTAGCCCCGTGGAGGTCCGTCTGTGCTTTGTTTGTTCTGTTTGGATGTGTATAAAAAGCCACACTTTAGAACCCATTTCTGGTGTTGGACATTACAGTTATTGCTTCCTGTGTTTGGAGTTACTTGGGTGCCCCTGTGCAGAGTAGCCAAACCTAGCCTTTGTGCCGAGTAACTTCTTCCTCCCTGAACCCAGTCCCCACCTGGTACTGCTGTCAGATTCAAACAGCATACCACCTGTCATTTGCTAAATGATGGGGGTGGGGAGTACATTTACAAATTATGTCATGTGGTTATAGTCATCAATACTTTTTTTTATACACATATCACTTACGGTGTTGATGAAAAAAATACTCACCTTAGTAATTGTTTCTTCTAATGGAGTCTTGCTGTATTCTGACATATTGCAGTGATCCCCAACCTTTAAACTGCCCTGGAGAACAAAGAGTTAACTTTCTATGCAGGGCATAGAATGTTGAGCTCGAGCTCGGTTAGAGTCTCTGTCTGGGGAGGCAGGGAAGGAGGTCAGAATACAGCAAGGCTCCATTAGAAGAAACACAGTTACTAAGGTGAGTATTTTTTCTTCAAACAACATGAAGTATTGCTGTATTCTGACATACTTCAGACTACCAAGCAGTACCTCCATGGAGGAGGGACAGAACCAACTTTGGGAATGGGCTCTGAAGTACTGCTGTGCCAAACCGAGCATCACTCCTAGCCTGGATATCCAGAGAGTCATGCTTGGTAAAGGTATGGACTGTTTTCCAGGTGGCTGCTTGACAAATTTCTGAGAGAGGGATATCCCTGGCAGCAGCCAGGGAAGCAGCTGTACCTCTTGTGGAATGAGCCCTCAGACCTGAGGGTGGAGTTTTTCCCAGTTTTTCATAGCAGAATTGTATACAAGACACAATCTACCTGGCAATAGATCTCTTGGTGGCAGGTTTGCCCTTTCCCACTTCTCCATAAGTGAGGAACAACTGGAGGGAGTCAAACCTGTGACCCTTGGTAGGCTCTATGTAGTAACGAATGGCTCTTTTAACATCTAAACTGTGTAGCCTCCTCTCTCCTGAGGAAGAATGATCAGTGAAGAAAACAGGAAGAGAGACAGACTGATTTAAATGGAAGTCTGAAACCACTTTGGGCAAGAACCTTCTACTGGTTCTAAGGACCACTTTATACCTGTGAAATAAGATAAAATCAGGTTCCACTGACATGGCTTGCAATTCACTGATATGCCTGGCAGAGGTAATGGCTACCAAGAACACAGTTTTCCAAGTCAAGTACTTCAGCTCTGCTGAAGACAGGCTCAAAAGGGGGTTGCATAAATTGAGCACTGCAAACATTCAAATCCCAGGCAGGGATAGGGTCTCAAAAAGGAGGACTGGTGTGAAGCAATCCTTTAAAAAATTTACAGAAGACAGGATGAGAAGATAGTGAGGAAGACTTCCCCACAGACAAAAACGCAGAAACAGCTGACAAGTGTACCTTGAGAGTAGCTGGTCTGAGGCCTAGGCCATTAAGATGGACCATATAATCCAGAACCATAGGCAATCCAGCAGTATCTGGAGAAATATGCCTCTTAGAACACCAAATGTTGAATCTCTTCCATTTGGAGTTGTAAGTCTTTCTGATGGAGGGCTTTCAAGAAGCCTTGAGGATATCCAGAACCCCTTGGGAAAGATGTAGATCTGCAAACTCTAACTCTTCAACAGCCATTCCTTGAGATTGAGAGACTGGAGATTGGGGTACCAAATCCTCCCGAGAGGATGTTAACATGTTGTAATTCCTGGCAAGAGACAGGGGAAGATGGACTGCTAGGGACAGCAACAGGGGGTAGCAGGGCTGTCTGGCCCAATCTGGAGCAACCAGAATCACTTTGCAAGGCTGAGATCTTATTTTGACTAAAACTTTGAACAGGAGTTGGGGGGGGGGGGGCATACAGAAACTTCCCTTCCCCAATTCAGAATCAGGGCGTCCAGGGGGACTCAACCCAAGACTGGAGGTCTGCAACAAAAGAGAGGGAGTTGGTGATTGTCTGGGACTGCAAAGAGATTCATCTCTGGAGTGCCCCACCTTGAAAAAATCACTTTCAACACCTGAGGGTCCAGGGACCATTCATGATGGCCCCCGAGAGATCCTGCTCAGTGCATCTGCTAGCACATTGTCCATTTTTTCTTTATTTTAAGTTTTTGTTGACCGGGTAAGTGCACTAGTTCCCTGGAAGGTGAACGGCTACCAGAGAGGTTTGCAGGGAATAAGCCAGGCACCACAGCTTCATGGCTTCTGTGCACAAGGCTGTGGACCGAGTGCCTCCCTGCTTGTTGATGTACCACATGGTGGTGTCCGTTCTGACCTGAACCACCTTGTCCTGTACTAATAGAAAGCTTTTAAGGCCAGAAAAACTGCCCTGAGCTCTAGGAGATTGATATGGAGAAGGGATTCTTGGGTGGGGACCACAGCCCCTGGGCATTGAGGGACCCCAGACAGGCTCCCCAGCCCAGACGAGAAGCGTCCATGGTAAGGACCACTAAACAAGGCTGAGTAGCAAAAGGAACACCTTGTCTTAAATTGTTCTGATCCTGCCACCATTGGAGGGCTTGGATCAAGGTCAGAGTCACTGGGATCAGTTTGGTAATGGAATCCTTCCTCTGAGACCAAAAAGCTCTCAGGTGGAACTGAATATCCCTCATCTGGAATCTTGCCCTTGGACCACTGCTGTTGAAGCTGCCATGTCGCCCAAGAGCTGGAGAAAATGCCTTGTTGGTCGAGATACCCGAAGGCTGAAGGAAGAGGCTAGTTCCACAAGAACCCTTGCCCTTTCTAGAGGAAGAAAGGCTCTTACTCTGAGTGTGTCCAGTTCTGCCCCTATAAAGGTAAGAAGCTGGACTGGTTCGAGAACTGACTTGGGAAGGTTGAGAAGAAATCCTAGAGAAGTGAGCACTTGCTGGGTCACTTGCAGATGAGATTTGACTTGGTCTGGAGACTGACCCACTATTAGCCAATTGTCCAGATGTGGAAAAATGGAAATCTTTTGCCTTCTTAAAAAGGCAACTACTATTGCTAGGCACTTTGTGAAAACCCTTGGGGCTGAGGTTAGGCCAAAGGGCATTGCTCTGAACTGACAGTGGCCTGAGGGCAACTCAAACCTGAGGTACTTTCTGTGGGAGCACCTAATGGGAATGTGAAAGTAGGCATCTTTGAGGTCCAGGGAGGCTAGCCAGTCCCCTGGCCCTAGAGAGAGAAGGATTATTCCCAGAGTTACCATCTTGAACTTTGGTTTTAAAAGATGTTTGTTTAGATATCTTAGGTCTAGGATGGGTCGCCACTCCCCTGTCTTTTTTGGGGTCAGGAAGTCCCTGGAGTACAGTCCTTTGCCCCAGTGTAGGGTAGGTACTCTCTCTATGGCTCTTAAGGCTAGAAGAGAAGAAACCTCTGCCTCTTCCGAGAGATTTGCAGGTGGAAAAGATCTGGCTCTCATCTTTAGAAATTTTCTGAAGCTGAGAACCAGTCCCTGGCTTACTACTTCCAGGTTCCACTTGTCTGATATAATAGACATCCAGTCCTGGACAAAGTAAGCCAGCCTGCCCCCTACTGGAATAGAAGAGTCGACCCGGGCAGGCCCATCAGGGTGTCTGCTTGGCAGGGGCTTTAGGCTGAGGAGTGGATGCAGCCCTGCTCATCCCCCTTCTGCCTCTCCCTCTGAAGAACCCCCTCTGAGGAAAGGAAGAAGAGGCCTGTGCTTGGTAAAAAGACCTTTGAAAAGGCCTGCCCCTGCCCCTAGACTGCTGCCTTTGAGGAGTTGCCTGCCTCTCCCTACTCATCCATTTTCTTCATGTAATTCTCTGTCTGCTCCCCAAACAAAGAATTACCCACTACAGGGAAATCCATGGCCTTAGCCTGGGTGTCCTGCAAGAGGCTAGTACATCTGAGCCAAGCCATCCTCTGAAGAGCCACAGATGTAGCCATGACTCCTGATGACACATCATTAGAGTTCACAGCAGCATGAAACTGAACTTTAGATGCCTCAATCCCATCTGCAGCCACCGCCTCCCACTCCTTGGCAAGCTGGGGAGAGGCCTGTATAGCCAGAACCAGTATAGTGTCCCACCTGGACTTCTGGTACCTGGCTGTATAGGCCATGTAATTTGCCTGCCTGAGTCCCGAGGAAGATGCCATGTACTGTTTCTTTGCCATGGCATCTATCTTCCTGGAGTCCTTGTCTGGGGGGTGTGAAGCCAAGGGATTATTTGCCTTGTCACAGGCAGCAGCCTGCACTACCCCAACATGGCTGCATTGCTGGTATAAGAACTCCGTGTCTAAGCCTGAAAGTGTATACCTGTTGTCCATTCTTCTATCCACAGGAGGTATAATGTTAGGAGACTTTAGGATTTTTTGTGTCTGTTTCCCAAAGGATTTGTGGAGAGGAATAGACAGTCTCCTGGACTCTGGGATGTCTATCATTTCTACATAATCAGGCTCCTCTTGATCTTCTACAGCCTCCTCTATAGGAAGCTGGAGGGTTTCAGCCACCTTTCTGTAGAACAATAAAGTGAGAAGGGGACTCAGAAAGCCTAGGAGGGGAAACACCTGAAGGTCTGTCTGGGGAGATGTCCGGTTCCACAGGCACATCCAGACCCTCACTTTCACTATCATCATCTCCGGAGCGATCGTTCAGTGAAGCGGAGTAAAGGATCTGAAGGTTTGAGTTTGAAACACTCCAGAAAGAGACTCTAATCGAGTTCGAGTTCAGCATTCTACGCCCTGCATAGAAAGTTAACTCTTTGTTCTCTGGGGCAGTTTAAAGGTTGGGGATCACTGCAATACGTCAGAATACAGCAAGACTTCATGTTGTTAAAAATATCTAGTTTCTGATTTGTCATTTATGAACAAACCATTCCATTTTTGCTCAATCTGTGATTACCTCTGTACCAACTCTAAAATATGACTCCATTCATGGTTTCCTTGACTATCTGTTTACTATAAACCAGTTTTAACAAGGTATTTCATACAATTGATAATACTGTGTTCTATTCAATTATATAACAAACTTTTGCTTTGTCACATATAAAAGCACTGTTATTTACTATGCTTCTTTTCTCACCACACAATTATGACAATTTTATCAATGCATTCTCCAATACTTGGTTACAATTAACTTTTAAAGGTTTTGTTATTATACAACAGTTTTAAATTATCTTTTTAATACTATCACTTTACTGTCTACAGCACATTCTAAAACAACACCATTAAAGACTCAAATTCCTTTATAAGGCTCGCACGTCAGGTCTGTAAATGATACTGCTGCCCACGCAACGCATCCAATACTGTGTTGCCTATTCAGTAAGGCAACAAGGGGGGGGGTTACACACGGTCCCCATGCCCTAATTAGCCTCCCACTGTGAACCTTATACAAACCTTATGATACATATATATTACGGCAAATTACTACTAACTTGTAGGACACTGGCACTTACTGTACAAGTGTAACTAGCCAGGAAAACATAAGGATTCCATTTTATTCTGCTTAGTAACAGCATGTAGTAAGCCAAGACATTTGTCTTTGTCATATTCTGATATCTTAGCCAGCATTGCCATCTTCTGGATGTGTGTATAATTACATCACATCCAGTATTTTTCATGTACCAACTGTATCTTCTTTGTTCTAAGGAATGATGATCTTAGCAAAATTGTATAATGTCATCTATAACTGTGGAGCCACCTCACTTTTGTCCGATATGGCCTGCCTCTAACTCTTAACAGTAATTATAATATAAAAATGAACTGGCTGTTACCATAGTCACTATCTTACTATAAAAACTGTTGTACTATGTATTCTCACTGAGACCGTCATGGGGGATTGATATACTCTGGCTCTCAGTATCAAGTTGGCTAAAGATACTGTTTAGGGTGCAAGTCTAATCCTTGTAAGTAATAAACAAGTTATTACTGCTGTGCCACTTGCTTGTCATTTCTTCTGCTGGTTTATTATCATCCAGAATTGTAGGACTGCTTAGCATTCTCTAAGAGCCCTTTTCTACGAGAGGGCCTGAATCTCCCCTTCTATGAGTCCTACGTGTGAAGGACGATAACATGAGGACTTTGGTGGCGTATCCAGGGGAATTTGTGTGAACTCCAGTGTATGTCCCCTCTTTATAATGTCTAAGACCCAGAGATCTGAAGTAATTTTGCTTCATCCCTCCAAGTGGAGAGAGAGAGAGAGAGAGAGAGAGAGAGAGAGAAGCGACCCCCGCCCCCCTGTGTCTCCTCCGGAAGAGGGGGAGTCGGTAGAGTGTCACTGGGAAGATCCGGGAGTAGGCAGAGAGGGCTGGGAGGACTTTGGGCCTCAAAAGAGAGTACCCCAGGTCTGCTGGGTGCAGCCTTCCTTTTAAAGCCTCTTCTCTGCAATGCTTGGCTGCCATAGGCAGGTTGTCCTGAGGACTTCCAAAGGGGCAGTTTGCGGAAGCACTTTTGGTCCCCCTTGTACAGTTGGTGGACAAACCAAATTGATTTCCCGGACTCTTGGAGACGAGAGATGAGCTTCTCAGTCTCCTCCCCGAACAAAACGGAACCCTGGAAGGGAAGGTCCTTGATTCTGGACTGCAGGTCTTGGGAGAATCTGGAGACTCTTAACCAGGTGTGGCGCCCCAGGCATACGCTGGAAGTCGCTGCCCTTGAAGCCGTGTCTGCAATGTCGTACAAGGTACGCAGTAAATGAGTGCCTACGTCTGAGCCCTATTTTTAGATTTCCAGTACCTCTGTCTTTTGAGCTGAGTCTGGCAAGGTGCTGTCTACTTCTTGGCCCTTCTCCCATAATGAAGTCTGGTACTGGACCATATGCGTTAGGGAGGTCAGGGGCCTTATGGAGTAGGTGGATGCAAAATACACCTTCTTGCCTACCTGCTCCCAATATCTGGACTCCTGATCATGAGGCTGGGGACTAATGTGCTTCAGCTGCTTAGACTTGTCATGAGCAGCCGCTATGATCATGGAGTCAGCCTGAGAGTGTTCTGCAAGAAAAGGCTCCTCCCCTCAGTGCCCTATACAGTCTATCCAATTTCTTTGGAACTGCTGGGATCGTGGCTGGATGCTTTCAGGTAATCCTTGTAAAGTCCTGGAAGGTATCCACTAAAGGAGGCACTACCAGTGGCTTAGGCTCATTTTGCCTCAGGTACTTTGCAAGTCTCTGGCATTCCAGATCCAGGTCTTCCATCTCCCATTCGTTGCAGGCCTGGATATGCCTCATGACGTCCATAAAAGGTTGGATCATCAGGAGGTGATGAGGGGGATCTCCTTATCATCAGGAGAGCCCCCAGCTCCTAAGAGAGACCGGTCCATGGAAGAGGAGGAAAAGGAAGACTGGCTCCTGCTAGGATGAGGAGAAGCCGACCTCTGTCTGGATGGGCTTCATCCCCTAGAGCGTTAGCCACGGACCGACTGACACTGGCTATAGGACCGGCATCAGCTCGGGGACCGATGATGGAGCAGTGACCGGTGCCCATCTCTGAAGCAGCAACGGCTAGGGGAGCACCCGCAATGGCTGAGAGACCTGTGGAAGCTGTGGGATTTGCTCTTGGGCTGAGATTGGCAATGGCTAGTGGACCGTGAATGGTGCTGTCGACGGTCCTTGGACCATGACCAGGATCTGACCACTGAGGGGGAGTGGGACTTGGAAAGCCTGTGCCACACACCTGGAGATAGTTTAAACGGTGATGTCAGAGGAAAGTCCTTGGTGCCCTGGATATCCAGCTGGTCAGGAACCGGTGTTGGGCTCGGCTTCGGGGGAGCAATGACCTTTTTAATTAGGCTCCAGCAGAAAGAAAAGGGTTCTGTCAGTTGTTCTTTGTTGAAGACAGAAGCTACCATCCCCTTCAGGTGAATGGGTGAAGCCGGAGGATCCGGAAGAGCCTTGGGGGGAACATCCGAAGTGCCCTCCGGGGTCGAGGACCTGTGGACTGCTGACTGTACTTTAGCTGGTGTAGTCTTATCTGAAGGTCAGCTGACACTGGAGTCTGGGACCAGTACTGTGGCTGGGGCCAGATCTGGTTTGCCTGGCTTAGAGAGGTGGGAACCCAAAGGGGTTCTGACCAGGGGATCCTGCTCCTTTGACAAGGACTTTTACACGAAGCCCCAGGTAAAGTCAAAACTGGGGTCTTTTTTGGCAGGGCCAATGCTTGTGCTGAAGAAAGGGCCTTGGAACAGTCTCCCGAGGCTGAAGGAAGATGCAGTGGCGTGACCTTTGCAGAAGTCTTGTCCAAAGAAGCCCCCGCCGGGGCCAACGTCTGCATCTTGGCAGAAGTTGAGGACTTAGTCCTGTCTTCAAAATGCCTGGAATAGCGAGAGAGTGGTCAGAGCCACCCAAGCCCGATGTAGAAGCTTTCTTGTGGGGGGAATGCGATCTGGAACATGGGTGGGACCAACCACGATCATTCTTATGAACTTGCGGTAGGTTTTATCCTGATGTTTAGGTTTCTCCCCTGGGGAGCTCTGCATGACTTGGATCTGTCTTTCCAGAAGGTGGCTTTAAGGTCCTTGAGGTGCCGGATCCTGGTCCTGCTGGTAAAACCCTTTCAGATTTCACAGACCTGGAGATCGTGGTCTGAGCCCAGGCAGAAGACGCAGGCCTTGTGACTGTCTTTCGAAGGGATCTGGCAGCCACAGGAACACTTGGTCTTCTTAGGCCTGGAAGAAGAGACCAAGGACAAAGAAGACATGTGACAGTAGAAACTCACAACAGAGGTTGAACAAGAAAAAAAAACTTCGCTAGAACTGCCAAAACGAAACTAAGGCTTCCTGTTGAGAGCAGTCTGCGGTGTGAAAGGAACTTGAGTAGGAGCCAGGGACCGCCCCCTTTTGTACTGTGACTGACATCAGGGTGGAGCTGACGTCGGGGGGCAGGCCCTGCTGGGCACTGCTAGATAAGAGTTTTCTGGTGGGTCCTAAGGCCTGTAGCATTAGTCCTAATGGTAACAGTCTGCTGCAAGAGCTCCCACTTGAAGTAAGATCCTCAGAGACAGAGTTGTCCTATCACCAAGGACAGCACCACCCTCAACAGTGTGCTCAGTGAATACTTCCACACAGAACCCAGAGTCATCACCCTCCTCAGGGTCTCGAATGACATCAGAGTCAAGAATCACCTTGGGGATGACATCATTGTCAGCGCCTCACTTGGAGCCAGGCTCAGGACTGACACCATGGCCATCACTAGCTCTGTTACCATAGCCGGTGCCATCACCCTCCTCGGTGTTGCTAGTGACATCACGGAATTCTGACAATCTCCAAACCACAACACTACGGCAAACAGCCTTAGTGCTGGTCCTTCTCCTGGCACTGCAAACAGTGTCAGAAGGGGGCCCAGTGCAATTTCCAGTGCCACCCATCGCATCATCACTGGGAATGGTAACAGCAACATGAGCAATGCCAGAAAATGATGTTGAGGTGTCCTTCAGTGCAGACCTAGCCTACAGCTGTGGCCTCGCCACCTGGGAAGTCTACTGTTCAGGGCAGACAAACTGTGGGGCGTTCACAGTCAATCACCCAGATGGAGCCAAATGTCCACCAGACCCAGCCACTGGAGTGCCTCAGCATGGATAGATCAAGGAGAACGCTATAGTTCCATGAAACCAGAAGTCCCAGAAAGAGGTCCCAAGGATCTTAACTTGCACACACCTATACGATGCCCATCAGGCGGTTCTCTAGAATGCAGCAGTCTATGGAGAAGCAAGCTCTACATTCATCTATGTCTAGCACTGGTCCAAGACAGACAGCGCAGGTCTAAGGCCGGTCCAGAACAGCCATTGGTTTGCCATAGGGGCACAGATGCATAACAGATAGCTGTCAGACTTTCAAAAATTCTGCCTGTTTTTTTATCTTACTTTGGCATTGCAGAAACATAAACAGAAATGACTCTGCAAAGAGGTAAAAACAGTGGTGATAGAGTAGAAACAGTGAAGAGTCTAAACTTAAGTACTGTGCTCCCACAGTGTGCACTTGATGGAGGAGGTAGGAAGCCAGCAACAGTTAATGGCAGGTGAGTGACACCAGGTGCATATGCGCAGGTACATTGCGAAAATAGCCAAGGATGGCCCCCTGGCAAAAGCTTTGCTCCTTTTAGGTCCTAATTAGGTCTTTTACTTTGACAAAGTCTGATATAATGCTCTGATTGTTTTTTGGTTTTGTTATATCCATGTCATGTTTTTATTACTTGTTGTATTTAGCTAATTGTTATGATTTCTTTTGGACATGGAACCTTTGTAAATGAGTATCTGACTCAAAGGTATGTCAAATTCTGAGACTGTATTAAATAAATAAATAGATAGATAAAGGTTGTAGTGCCTATGGCCAAGACCCATTAGTGAGAATCAATGGTGAAGATGGATCCTTGGAAGATCACACTTTTAGTTTTGATTAAGTCAGTGTTGGTGGCTCATCTGGTTGCCTGGTCACCTCTGGACCACAGAGATCAGGTGGCTGCAGGCTCACGTCATCCACCAGGCACACTGCAGTACTCTATTATGGAGGTGCTGACCTTCAGATGAGAAGTTAAATTGAGGTGTTCCCTCTGCCCTATTCTGGTGGATGCCCACGTGGATGTTAAAGATGTTATGGCATTTTTTCTAAAGAGTAAGGAATTCATCCCTGATGTCGTGGCCACCATCACCTCCTGCATAACACATGTGCTGAAACAGCAATGCTGTGTGCATTGTATTAATGCACTTTGTGACAGCTGAATATAGAAGAAGCAACAGAAGCATTCTCATTTATATAGCACTTTTCATACACACTGTATCCCAAATCACTTTACAAGCATTGAGAGCCTGGCAGTAAAGTATCTGTGTAGTGGTAGTTATTTCGCACATCAGCACCCACACACAGCCATGGGCAGTTGCATGAACTGGTTTTATGTGAAGGGAAATTTTGGCCAGAACACCAGAAAAACTCCCTGCACTTCCTGGGGGATGGGGCGTTATTCACTTTCTGTTGAAAGATGGAGACCACTGGATCGGAGGAGGTGGATATGGTTGCCCGGGGGATAAGGCTGTTTCCCTCCCCAACCCATGTACTGAGGAAGCTCCTTTTGCTCTACCTACAACTAGTTCTGGAGGAGATGGAAGTTGTGATGGCAAGTCCACACTGCACGTCAAGAAATACCTGATGTTAATTCTAATATTCTACCTGAACTGCCAATATCAATGGTGGTCTCAGAGAAGGAGAATATAGCTAAACAATGGAGGAAGAAGCGAGAGTATTTACTTACAATGATAGCCAGGGAGGAAACCTGTTTTAAAATTGCCAAGTGTAAACAACAGGACTCTGCGTACACTGTTGTGCCAGATGCAACTGCAGGACTGGAATCTCCTTTGCAGCACTGCATGAATCTGTCAGCTACAGCTGGTTGCCGTCCTGACAGCACTCAGTTGATTGCCCAGTCAAAGGCACCCTTCCAGAGTGTTAGTGTTCAACAGGAGGCTGTTAGCGTTTCCGAGTGACAGATGCTGGACAGTCCTGATGGAGCCCAGTGAGTAGTAACGTCAGTGGGACTACTGAAACAGTTAGTAACCATCCCAAGAGAGATGGGAAAAACAGTAACTGGTGGCAGTTCTGAGTCTCAACTGCTGACACTGCATCCTGGCACATGAAGCAGCTTCTCTGAGGTTGGGTTGGTGGGATGAGCGCTCATGGCTGGCTGGAAGCAATCTGGTCTGGATGGTAGGTGGGTTTTTGGCTCCATGCCAATACATATCCCAAAGGCTGGAGACTCACCTGTTAGAACATCACAACAGGCAAGTAATGAATTCCTTTTTAAACCTGCCATGAATGTTTCTACATAGGGGAGAACCCCCTATTGTGCCTACAGATTTGGAACTGCCTCCTGAATTTGCCCTCACTCACAATACAGTCCTTCAGGCTCTGACCTCTGAATCTCCTGAGACAGTTTCTAACAGGTCAGAGGTTTCTGCCCCACCATGGCACAGATCCCGGTGACAGGTGAGAACCAACTTATTTCTCCAGCAGCATCAAGTATATCACCTATCAAAGTTTCTGTGCCAGAGCCTCCTTTTGCCCCTTTGCTGCAAGATCGGCTAGATTTAAGAGAGGAGCAAGGCCCTCCACAACCGGGCTGAGGCTTCAGACCCCACACAGGATCTCCCTAATGTGCCCTCAGTTAATCCAAAGAGACAGAGGCCCTACAATAAACAGTATAACACCACTGGTCTTCGATACTGGTGTGGTATGGACATGATTCCTGACAGGGTGTTTGTGGCCAGACACTTATTAAAGGGATCTATGAGGTTTGCGGCCAGTGACATCTATGCCCATATTCATGTGAGTGGGGAGCTGCTGTTCGATATTAGCTTTTAAGACTTTGAGGGGATTGTAAATCTTTTGGCAGCAATAGCATTCTTTGAAGCATACCCCACTGTGGTCCCCTTTCTTGGTCATACTCCTCACAAAAGCCCGTAAGACTGTTACAATTTTATTTTGCAATGAAGTGGTTTCAGTGACTGGTGTGGTATTCTGGTTAAAACAGAAGTGCATGGTTTTGGGAGACCCTGCGGCCATAATTGATCAGAAGGCATTTCGACTGTGGGATGGAAGGTTTGGGCACCTTTGAAACAGTCTACTTTTGGGTTAAAACATCTGCTCAATAGCTTTTTTTTTTTTTTTTTTTAAGGTTGTGACCGGGGTGGGGGGTGGGGGGTCATAGAAACATAGACCATGATGGCAGAAAAGAAAAATTACTCACATTAGTAATGTTGATTCTTCTAATGGAGTCTTGCTGTATTCTGACATATGCAGTGATCTCCAACCTTGGAACTCCCCAGAGAACAAAGAATTAACTTTCCATGCAAGGCGTGGAACGCTGAGCTCGAGCTCGGTTGAAGCCTCTGTCTGCTGTTGTTTGAACCCCAACTGCCAGATCTTTACGAGCTATACTCACTGGGCGTTCTGTGTGGAAACTGTAAACTCACACTAGCCAACTGGCAACTAAATTTGGTAAAAAGGTTTTTTCGGTTTCAAAGCAAAGGCTCAAGTCAGGAAACCCAAAAAACAAAATACAACACACACCCAAAATAAAGGAGGGTGAGAAAAAGGTGCACCTCTAGGTGCCAACACTGCTCCTGCCCATTCACATCCCAAAAACCAGGTTCTGAGAGGGGAGGCGGGGGTTGTCAGCATACAGCAAGACTCCATTAGAAGAAACAACATTACTAAGGTGAGTAATTTTTCTTCAAACAACATGAAGTCTTGCTGTATTCTGACTATATACGAACTACAAACAATACCTCCATGGAGGAGGGACAGAACCTACTTTGGGAATAGGCTCCAAGTACTGCTGTGCCAAACGAAGCATCACTCCTAGCCTGTATATCCAGAAGTAATGCTTGGTAAAAGTATGGACTGTTTTCAGATGGCTGCTTGACAAATCTCTAAGATAGGAATATCCCTGGCAGCAGCCAGGAAGCAGCTGTACCTCTAGTAGAGTGAGCCCTCAGGCCGGTGGGATTCTACCCAATTTTTCGTAGCAGAATTGTATACAAAAGACAATCCACCTGGCAATAGATCTTTTAGTGGCAGGTTTTCCCTTACTGACCTCTCCATAAGTGAGGAACAACTGGAGGGAGTCAAACCTGTGACCCTTGGTGTGCTCTATGTAGTAGCTAAGGACACTTTTTACGTCCAGGCTGTGCAGCCTCCTCTCTCCAGAGGAGGAATGGTCAGTGAAGAAAACAGGAAGAGACACAGACTGATGGTCTATGGTCTATGAAGGTGGAAATCTGAAACTATCTTAGGCAAAAACTTCCTGTTAGTTCTTAGAACCACTTTATCTCTATGGAAAGAGATAAAATTGGGCTCCACTGACAGGGCTTGCAATTCACTGATGTGCCTGGCAGAGGTAATGGCTACCAAAAACACAGTTTTCCAAGTAAAGTACTTAAGCTCTGTAGAGGACAAAGGCTCAAAAGGCGGTTGCATAAGCTGAGCAATGCAAACATTAAGGTCCCAAGCAGGAGCAGGGTCCCTGAAGGGAGGATTGGTGTGCAACAGTCCCTTGAAGAATTTGCAAAATACAGGATGGGCTGAAAGAGAAGAGGGCTTGCCTACTGACAAAAAGCAGAAACAGCTGCTAAATGTACTTTGAGTGTAGCTGGTCCGAGTCCCAGGCCATTGAGATGAACCATATAGTCCAGGACTGTAGGCAACTCAGCAGATTCTGGAGAAATATGCTTACCAGTGCACCAAACAGTGAACCTTTTCCATTTGGAATTTTAAGTCTTTCTGGTGGAAGGCTTTCGAGAAGTCTTTAGAATATCCAGAACACCTTGAGAGAGGTGCAGATCAGCAAACTCTAACTCTTCAACAGCCAGGCCTTGAGATTGAGAGATGTGAGATTCGGATACCAAACCCTCTCCTGAGAGGATGTCAACAGGTTGTAATTCCTGGGAAGAGACAGGGGAAGGTGGACTGCTAAGGACAGCACCAGTGGGTACAAGGGCTCTCTGGCCCAGTCTGGAGCGATCGGAATCACTTTGCAGGGTTGAGACCTGATCTTGACTAGCACCTAGTACAGGAGAGGGAAGGGGGGCATACATGAACTTCCCTTCCCAAATGAGAACCAGAGCATCCAGGGGGACTGAGCCCAATACTGGGGGTCTGCAGCAAAAGAGAGGAAGTTGGTGATTGTCTGGGGCTGCAAAAAGATCTATCTCTGGAGTGCCCCATCTGGAGGAAATCACCTTCAAAATTAGGGGATCTAGGGACCATTCGTGGTGGCCCTGACATATCCTGCTGACAGCATCTGCCAGGACACTGTCCTTCCCTGGGAGGTGAACTACTGTCACAGAAGTTTGCAGGGAATAAGCCAGAGGCCACAACTTCATTGCTTCTGTGCACAAGGCCGTAGACCGAGTGCCCCCTTGCTTGTTGATGTACCACATTGTGGTGGTATTGTCTGTTCTGAGCTGGACTACTTTGTTCTGAACAGACTTGGAAAAAGCTTGTAGTGCCAGAAACACTGCTCAGAGTTCCAAGAGATTGATGTGAAGCAGAGATTCTTGAGGTGACCACAGTCCTTGGGTGGTAAGATCCCCCAAGTGGGCTCCCCAGCCCAAGAGGGGCGTCTGTGGTGAGTTAGAGAATGATACTGAGTGACAAAAGGAACTCCTTGCCTTAAATTGTCCTGATCCTGCCACCATTGCAAAGCCTGGATCAGGGTTCGAGTCACTGGGACTAGTTTAGTCAGGGAATCCTTTCTCTGGGACCAGAAGGTTCTCAAGTGGAACTGAATGTCCCTTATCTGAAATCTTGCCCCCTGGACCACTGCTGTACAGGCTGCCATGTGGCCCAGGAGCTGCAAGAAGTGCCTTGCTGGTCGAGACACCTGAAGGGTGAAACAAGAGGCCAGTTCTATTAGTGTCCTTGCCCTGTCTGGGGGAAGGAAGGCCTTTGCTCTTATTGTATCCAGCTCAGTCCCTATAAAGGTGAGGAGCTGCTCTGGCTCTAGAACTGACTTTGGAAGGTTTAGGAGGAATCCTAATCGTCCAGGTATGGAAAGATGGAGATCTTTTTTCTCCTTAGGAAAGCAACCACTACTACCAGGCACTTTGTGAACACCCTTGGGGCTGATGTTAGACCAAAGGGCATTGCTCTAAATTGATAGTGGCCTGAGGGCAATTCGAACCTGAGGTACTTTCTGTGGGAGCACCTGATGGGAATGTGAAAATAGGCATCCTTGAGGTCCAGGGAGGATAGCCAGTCCCCTGGCCTTAGAGAGGGCAGAATTATTCCCAGAGTCACCATTTTGAATTTTGGCTTTAAAAGGTGCTTGTTTAGATATCTCAGATCCAGGATGGGCCACCATTCTCCTGTCTTTCTGGGGGTTAGGAAGTACCTGGAGTACAATCCTTTGCCCCTGTGTAGGGCAGGAACTCTTGCTATGGCTCTGAGAGCCAAGAAGGAAGAAACCTCTGCCTCTAGGGCAAGGGCCTCTGAAGGATTTGCAGGTGGAAAGGATCTGGTTCTCATCTTGGGAAATCTTTTGAAGCCGAGAACCAGTCCTTGGCTTACTACTTCCAGGACCCACTTGTCTGATGTTAAAGACTTCCAGTCCTGGACAAAGTAAGCCAGCTCCCACAGGTAGTGGAGAATCGCCAGGGCAGACCCATCAGGTGTCTGCTTGGCAGGGGCTTTAGGCTGAGGGGTGGAAGCAGGCCTGCTCATACCCCATCTGCCTCTCCCTCTAAAGAACCCCCTCTGAGCAAAAGCAGAAGAGGGGGCCTGGGCTTGGTAAAAATGCCTATGAAAGGGCCTGCCCCTGTCCCTGGAATGCTGCCTCTAAGGAGTGGCTTGCCTTTCTTTGGCCTGAGCACTCCTGTAGCTGGTCCTGTACTCATTCATCTTCTTCATGTAGTTCTCTGTCTGTTCCCCAAACAGAGAATTACCAATGACAGGAAAATCCATGGCCTTAGCCTGGGTATCCTGTGACAGGCTACTACATCTGAATCAAGCCATCCTCCGAAGGGCCACAGATGTATCCATGACTCTAGATGAAACATCACTGGAGTCCACAGCAGCATGAAATTGCACCTTGGATGCCTCAATCCCATCTGCAGCCACCCGCTCCAGCTCCCTGGCAAGCTGGTCAGGGGCCTGTTTAGCTAGAGCCATCACAGTGTCCCACCTGGACTTCTGGAATATAGCTGTGTAGGCCATATAGTTAGCCTGCCTGAGTCCCAAAGATGCTGCCATGTACTGTTTCTTTGCCATGGCATCAATCCTCCTGGAATCCTTATCTGGGGGGTGTGAAGCCAAATGACTATTTGCCTTATCACAGGCAGCAGCCTGCACTACCCCAACATGGCTGCATTGCTGGGAAAGGAACTCTGTTTTCTGAGCCTGAAAGAGTATACATACCTCTTGTCCATTCTTCTGTCCACAGGAGGTATGGAATTAGGAGTTTTTAGAATTTTAAATGTCTGTTTCCCAAAAGGCTTATGGAGTGGAATAGACAATCTCCTGGACTCTGGGATGTCCATCATCTCAACAAAATCAAGCTCCTCCTGATCCTCTACTGCTTCTTCCATAGGAAGCTGGATGGTTTCAGCCACTTTTTTGTAAAACAAAGTGGGAAGGGGAATCGGAAAGCCTAGAAGGAGAAACACCTGAAGGTCTGTCTGGGGAGATGTCCGGGTCAATAGGCACATCCAGACTTTCATAATCACCATCATCATCATTATCTTCATACTCTCCCTCCTTCTCCTCCGGTTCATAAAATTCTTCTAAAGTATAATCCGGAACCGGGGGAACCGACCGAACCGAGCCCCTGACCGATGGTGCCGGTTCGGCCAGAACCAAAGTTAGAAATTGAACTATCCTTATCGCTTTAACTATTTCATCAACGGTCGGAGAAAGAACTTGTGGATCCGAACCGGATGATTTATCCCTTCTTTTTCTTTTAACCAGAACAGACTCCTCAGAATCGGTTCTCCTTTTGCCCGAAGAAGTTTCGCCCTGGTCAGAGGGCACTCCTTCTGGTTCAGTCGGAACCAAACCGGGCTGCCCATCCGGGTCAGCGGACTTCTCGACCTCCCTTTCCCTCAGTCTACCTACTCTCTTATCCAGGGTAGCTCTGGGAAAACTTTTACAAATTTGGCAGTCTGAATTGAGGTGGTCAAACCCCAGACAATAAACACAGGTGGTGTGGGGATCAGCCTTAGCAAAGGCTTCCCCACACACACACTACAGTGTTGAAACCCAGTGGGCCTGTTTTTTTTTTCTTGGGTTTCTCAGACATGGCCAATCCTAACCAAAACTTACCCTTTTTTCGGCAATCTGCCCAGCAAGACACCTCTATCGGTTCCTGACCGTGTTGACGGACGGGTTGATGCAAGATTGATACTTCCTGTGCCAAAGGCAAGCACAACAAGAAAGCTGAGAATAGAGGAATTTAACGAATGGCTAAGAACCTGGTGTTGTGCTAAAGGGTGTGGGCTGTTGGGGGGGTGGGGAGGAACCTGGAAGGACAGTAGTCTCTATGCCAAGAACAGACTACACTTGAGTGAGGAGGGAAAGAAAGTGTTGAAACAGAGGATGGAGGAGTACATAGAGGAAGTTGGGAATTTAAACTAGGAGTGGGGGGGTGGCAGTTGGGGAAGAGATATGCAGAGACCACAGGTTGGGAAACCATATGAGCTTACCCCCCATAAAAGTGACAAAGGACAAATGGCAAGTACTGTTGGTGATGCTAGGAAAGGAGGGCAGGATGGGGGGAGGGTGGAAGGAGGTTACCCTTAATGCTAGGAGCCTTGGGAGGAAAACTGCAGAGTTACAGGTTCTCATGGCAGAGGGAGAGGTGGACATTGCAGCCATCACGGAAACATGGGCCACCCAATACAATGACTGGGACCTGTCTGTACCAGGGTACAGGTTATTTCGTAGGGACAGGGTGAATGGGAAAGGTGGGGGGGTGGCACTATATGTGAAGGAAGGACTGAAGTGTGTAAGGGAGGAAGGGGAGGAGGGTAGTACGGAGTCACTTTGGATGCAAATCCAGGATTCCAAGAATAGGATTCTTAGAATGGGAGTGGAGTACAGGCCACCATCTCAGACGGAGGAGTTAGACAGGGAACTAGCAGGACAGATCAGGAGGACCTGGGAGAAGGGTAGTGTGGTGATTGTGGGGGACTTCAACATGCCAGGAGTGGACTGGAGCACCCCAACAACCAGGAACAGAAGGGAGCAGGTACTGCTGGATGTCTTCCAGGACAGCTTCCTGCTGCAAATGGTCAGTGAACCAACCAGGTTAGGAAATACCCTTGACCTTGTGCTGGCAAATGGGGACTTTGTGAGGGAACTTACAGCGGAGGAACCGCTGTCAGGGAGTGACCACCGCTCAGTATGGCTCACACTGGATATGGGCAAGAAAGGAGTGGAATCTGGCACAATAGTGCTGGACTTCAGGAGGGCTGACTTTGGGAGGATGTGGGAAGTGGTAAAAGGGTACCTGGCCAGAATTCAATCTAGTATGGACACTAACCAGAGGTGGGAGCTCATAAAGCTGGGGATAGTGGAGGCAACAAACCTGCTGCAAAGCCCAGAGCAAGAAGGCTGGGCTAAGAAACCAATCTGGTTGAGCAACGAGGTCATGGAAAAGGTAAGGAGGAAAAGAGCTGCCTTTAGGAAGTACAAGAAAACAGGGAGGGGGAGGACAGGGAGGAGTACTTGACAGAATCGAAGGAGGTGACAAGGGCAGTAAGGGGAGCCAAAGCATCTACGGAACTCAGGCTGGCACAAGGCATTAAGAAGGGGGAAAAGGACTTATTTAAGTGCATCAGGGAGAAAAGGAGCTGTAAGGACCACATAGTAAGGATTAGGAAGGAGGGGGTTGGGTGGAAGCAGGGTGCGATAAGGCGGAAGCACTAAATGAGTACTTCTGCTCAGTATTTAGTAAAGAGAAGAGGGGGGTGACACCCAAGGTGGGAGAAATGGCAGAAGCGGGGGGGAAGTGGTGACAGACGGGGAAATCATGGAGAGCAGAGTTTGAGAGGGTTTGAAGGCACTGAGGGTGGGCAAGGCGCCAGGCCCAGATGGCATCCACCCTAGGGTACTGAAGGAGCTGGCAGAGGTCCTTGCAGGACCTTTGGCAGACCTATTTAATGCCTCACTACATTCGGGTGTGTACCTCAGGACTGGAGGATGGCTCATATGGTGCCCCTCCACAAGAGTGGCCCCAAGGATGAACCGGGAAACTACAGAGCAGTGAGCCTCACATCCATCGTGGGTAAGCTAATGGAGACTATCCTGAAGGAGAGGCTGGTGGCCCTCCTAGAGGCCAAAGGACTACAGGACAGCAGGCAGCATGGCTTCATATGTGGCAGATCCTGCCAAACCAACCTGGTCGAGTTCTATGACTGGGTAACTAGGCAACTGGACAGGGGCCATGCAGTGGATGTCCTGTATCTGGACTTCAGTAAGGCATTCGACTCAGTGCCACATGGAAGGCTGGGAAGGAAGTTAGTAGGCATAGGGGCGGGTGCAAAGCTGGTGAGATGGGTAGGAAACTGGCTGCAGGGAAGGCAACAGAGGGTGGTGGTGGGTGGGGAGCTCTCACACCCAAGGGCAGTGTTGAGCGGTGTTCCACAGGGCTCAGTGTTGGGACCAGTGTTGTTTGGGATATTCATTGCAGACATATCATGGGACATCAAGAGCAAGTTCAGTCTGTTTGCTGATGATACCAAGGTAGGCACGGTGGTGGATGACCTAGGGGATGGCAGGTTGCAGGATGATCTGGCAAAACTTGAAACCTGGTCAGACACCTGGCAACTGGGCTTTAATGCCAAAAGTGCAAGGTGCTGCATTTTGGGATGAAGAACCTAGGAGGAGTTACCAGCTGGGAGTGCAGCTAGCCCAGACAGAGGAGGAGAAGGATCTGGGTGTGCTCATTACAGGGTCAATGAACAACTCTGCACAATGTAGGAAGGCAGCTGCAAGGCCAACAAAATGCTGGGTTGTACTGCAAGGGGTATATCCTCGAGGAGGGAGGAGGTGATTCTGCCACTGTATAGGTCATTAGTTAGACCACACCTGGAGTGCTGCATGCAGTACTGGCGTCCGTATCTGAAGAGGGACATTAAGTTACTGGAGGGGGTGCAGCGCAGAGTGACAAAAATGATCAAGGGGCTGGGGGACTTATACGAGAGGAGGTTGAAGGAGTTGAACATGCACTCACTGGAGGAGAGGAGAGACAAGGGTGACATGATTGAAACCTTTAAATACATGAAAGGAATAAACAAAACGGGTACAGAGGGGCTGTTCTAAGTAAGGGAGGGGAGGGCCATCAGGGGCCATGATATGAGATTGGAGCGAGGCAGGTTCAGAAAGGGAGATGAGGAGACACTTTTTTACAGAGAGGGTGGTGGCTGGGTGGAATGAGTTACCTGCTGAAGTGGTATGCAGTAGAACAGTGGACTGCTTCAAACGGGGATGGGACAGGACAAGGGGGAGGGTTAATGAAGGGGAAGGGTGGAAGGGAGGGGCAGCTGCAGAATAAGGGGTGCTAGCTGCACATTCGAGCAGACTTGATAGACCTCTAGGCCTTTATGTGCTGGCAAATTTCGTATGTTCGTAAGTGGTTGGGCAACTGGTATCCCCACTGCAAGTTTGATCGGTCCCTGGCAGGACAATTTAGTCTCACCTTATACTCCTGCGGGAGGTGGTAGAAGGGGGTAGTTCTGATAGATTACAAGGGTTTCTGTTATTTTTGGACCAGCATAAGGCACCTGACCTGGTTTCCTATGAGTTTTTATGGTATGTCTTATAGAGTTGAGGTTTCCCTTTACAGTTTATAAACTGGATCCAGTCTTTATACCAGGATGCATTCATAACCCTGGTTTGGAAGCCCTTTCCCTCTACTTAAGGGAGTCAGGCAGGGGTGTCCCCTCAGTCCTGTCCTGTATATTCTCTGTTTAGCTCCCCTATTACAGAAACTTGGATCCTCTTTCATTCCGCCCTTACAGGGTTCAGAAGTTGAATTTGGGTAGACAAAAAGTCAAACTAGAATAGATGGAGCCCTAGTAACAAAAAAAAAAAAAGAACTTAATTAAAAGTTTTTTGATACTACTATTTCTGTATACAAGTTGTATCCACACCCCAACCCCCGTGGCCTTAGAAACTATTCTCCTTGGATCCAGTAGCTGACATATGCCGTGAGAACCATCCATTGCTGAACCTGACCCAAAATGGCCACCCAGACTCAACGAGTTAAGTGTTTTTTTTTTCCCCAAGCCTTGTGGGGTAGCAAACTTACATCTGGTTAAACGGAATTAGCAGTTTTTACCCCATCAAATTTTTTTTTGGGGGTGGGGCACTATGATTCATCTGGTAGTTTTTTTTTTCTGGAATTTTCTTTTCTCATAATATAAGGACTTTATTAGTGCTCCCTGACACCATCTGGTCCCCTTGGGTTAAACCCATTGTCTCGGCCTGGCTGGCTGCTTGGGAAATGGGAAAATTAATATCCAAATTAAAAGCATTATGATCCTTGGTAGTAATCCCCCTGTATGTGAAGGAGGGTTTCTTGAAAATTAGGACCAGGGCTGTTACTTATTCACAACTGCGGGGCATGCCTTGGAAAGCTTTGTATAATTTTGTTCTAGCTTCTAGGCTTTCTGAACCTCAAATCTTTGGTCATGTTTCCTCCATGACTCGTACATGCTTATTACAGCAGCTATCTGATAGAAGGATACCACCTCAAATGTGGGATATGATTTGGCTGTGTTGCCATAATAGGCTTAGTGTCAAAAGCAATCTAATGCACAAACAGTAAGAGGAAAGGATATGTGTGAGGACTGCTTGTACTAACCAGTTAGCATGGAACACTTGCTTTTTTGCTCTCCCACCCCTTTTTCTGAGCTCCTCAGTAAGCAATTAGGCTAGCAATTTTTTTTTTTGCATTTCATTTTGTATTGGCTGTATTGTGTTTTTCTTTCCCTTTCCAGGATTTGGTATGTTCGTGTTATGTATTCTTTTATTTTTATTTTAGGTACTTTCTTCCTGCTCCTTTTTGACCGGACCCCTTCCACCGCCCCAGCTCCGTCACCCCGGCATCTACCAGACTCACCTCTGGCTTCCACGAGGTGCTGGCTGGCCGGGTGTGGTGCCTGTGAGGGGTTGGCATCATCTTGCTAGTCAGGGTTTTTTCCATATTTTTCTTCCCGGCCCTAAGAGGGGTACAATAGCGTGCAATGATGCCAATGGCTAACCTGTGTATGCTTCCATGTGTGGCACACCGGGCATCTGCCACGCATCAGCACCTTATGTTTGTGGGTGTGTGGCGCCAGCCCCCAGCCACTGGCAGGGGCCAGTCAAGCAGCGGACTCCATCTCATCCCTCCCCTGGAAGGGAGAGCAGTTCTCTGGACACTCTATCCTCTCCCTCCCCCGCCGACCCCTGGCGGCCCACTCACGCCGCAAACACAGGTCGCCGGCGTGGCAGGCGGTAAGGCACGGATGCCTTAGCCCTCCACGCCACTGGGCCTACTGTGTTATGCATTTTATTGTCTGCATTTCATAAAATTCCCTATGCTCTTTTTAAAAGCGTCATGAGTTCCTTTACTTCCATCTGGATACCCATCATGACAACACCAGAGATGGCAAAAAGGACAATTCAAGGTCTCATTTAAAGGAAAAGTAACTGTGTGAGACTAGAACCCAGTATCCTCTTGCCCAGACGTGGATATGCTACAGAAGCATGCTGACACCACATCTGATGTTGGCACCCGAGACTGCTAACAAAGCCAGGTCACCAGCATGAAAGCGTACCACTGGGCCATCAGGAAGCCCTCTACAATGTTTTTCCAAAAGGACTTTGTGTGCCTGCAAAGAAGGACACAGGAAGAGTGCCAGAAACATAGACAAGGATGGTAGAAAAAGACAGATGATCCATTCAGTCTGCCCATACTGCCCTATCATCATACCCCACATCTACTGTCTCTGTGAGGTCTTCACTTACGCTGTTCCCCCTTTTGTAATCAGTGCCCCCCCCACTCCCTGCTGAGTAGCTAATATCCCCCAACTGACTCTATCCCACCATGTTTGAAGCCATTTATGGGTTTGGCACCCACCACTTCTGCTCACAGACCATTCCATGCATGGCACAACTGCTCTTTCTCTAAAATATTATCCTCACATCCTTTTAAAACCTTCCCCCGTTAACTTCCACTCGTGACCCCATGTGCTAGCTTCTCTGTTTCTGGTCCATGGAATCTCACAATCTGCCTTGTTAATTCTTTTCAGAAACTTGAAGGTCTTGATCATATACCCCCTTTCTCTTTTGATTTCAAGTGAATACACGTTCAGACCCTTTAGCCGATCCTCAGAGGATCTGCCCTTCTGGCCCTGAATCATCTTGGTCATCCTACACTGTACTGTCTCTAGACTGTCCCTGTCCTTTTTTAGGTGCAAACTCCAGAACTGGGCACAGTACTCCAGGTGTGACCTCACCAGCAGCCTATACAGTGGTAACAGCATCTCCTGCCTTCTACTGTTTAACCCTCTCCTGATGGACCCCAGCATTCTGTTAGCCTTGCTGAAGGCCTCGTTTGACTGGTTTGTTTAAGGATGTCACTAATAAAGACTTCTAGGACACTTTCCTCTGTTGTGTCCTGTTCTCCAAGTGCAAAACTTTGCACTTTTTGGCACTTAAATTCAGCCACCAGACTTTGGACCAGTTTTCCAGCCTTTGCAGGTCTCTCTGCAACTCCCTTATCCCCTCTATGTTGTCAACCCTACCACAGAGTTTATTGTCATATGCAAATAAATACAACTTGCCCTGGATTCCCTCCCCCAAGTCACTGATGAACATACTGAAGAGCACTGGGCCCAAAAATATAGGTTACTCACCTGTAACTATAGTTCTGCGAGTGGTATACAGTTCATGTCCACACTCTGGCAGTTCCACTGGAATGGTCCGATTTGTTGCATGTCTTTAAGCTAAACTCCTCCCACCACCCGGGTGGTATGTCCTCTGGCTCTGCCCAGTGATGTCAGATCTTTGCACGCTAGAAGCAGGGATCCATGTGCCACTTTCCAGGGGAGTCCGAGTGGGTTGTGAGGATGTGAACAGCATACCACTCCTTGAACTACAGTCAAAGGTGACTAAGCTATATTTCTAAGGGCATGGATACAGTTCACTATCCACTCTCTGGCAGACTCCTAGCAGTTCTCCAGAAAGAGGGGACAAGGTGTGCACCTCTACATGGCAAACAGAAACTGCAGACCCAAGGCCCCAAAAGCAGTTCCTGACATGACATATCAATGCTGTAATGGGAGATGAAGGTGTGTGCTTTCCTCCAGGAAGCAACCCTACAGATATAGATGGGGATGTCTCTGGAGGCAGCCACGGATGCAGTGGTATGTCTGTTGGTGCAAGTCCTAGGGCCTTCGTAAGGCTACCTGCCAGTCATCATACTGCAGAGGTCGATGCAAGACGTGATCACCCTCCCAATCATCTGCTTTGCTGCCAGTCTGCCAGCCTTGCCTCAAACTCCATCTGTGAGCTCCTTATAATAAGGAACCACCCTCAGCAAGTCCAAATTATGGAGCCTGCAGTCAGCCTCTGAAGATGGGTCATTAAAATATACCAGAAGGCTGATCACCAGGTTATGGTAAAATGCTGGTACTATCTTCAGGAGAAACTTTGTAAGGGGACGAAGGACGACACTGTCCCTGTGAAAGACCAGATAAGAAGACTCCACTGAGAGTACCTGAAGCTCACTAATCATTCTGACTGTTGTGACAGCCACCAAGAACGTCATCATTCATGACAGGTGTGACATCTCACACCTGTGCATAGGCTCGAATGGCTTGCCCATGAGCACAGCCAGCACCAGCAGTAAGTCCCAAGGTGGCAGTGGTTCATGCACTGGAGGGGACAAGTGGTCAAGGCCCATAAAAAATTACCCATACACCTTCTTCTTGGTCACTGTCAGCATACCAGCAAGCCTCCAGTATGCAGACATGTCTGTCTGGTGCACCATGAGGGTCGTCAGCTGCAGTCCCAACTGAGAAAGGGACCAGAAGTACTCCAGAATGCTTGTCACAGAACAGGCAAGCAACTGAAGTTTCCTGCCCGACACCATATGAAGAACCTCATACATTTAAATGCATACCGTCGACGAGTCAGCACTTTCCGGGAGGCCTGCACAATGTGGAGCACATCTCTCAAGAAACCCAAGGCCTGGAACTCTATATACTCAGGATCTAGGCCAAGAGGTTCAGAGATTGAAGATCCAGGTGCAGGATCTTTCACAGTTGTCTTTTCAGGTAGAACACGGTCATGGTACTGTCCATCTGGATCTGCACGACCTAACCCCTGATCAGAGAAGCAAATCACACTGCATGGCGCCCCATCAGGCTGATGTGGTCATGGGACTCCTGACATAACCAGAACCTGTGGGCTCTATGTTCCCCGAGGTGTGACCCCACACCAAAGATACATCTGTTGTGAACATAGCGGTTGGCTCTGGGCAGATAAATGGGATTCCTTCCTCCAGATGAGGGACCAGCCACCTCTGGAATGCATCCCACATCATCTGGGTCACAAAGACTGGCTGGTCCAGATGACCTAGGAGCTGGAACCACTGGTGGCCTAGCTCCCACTGCAGGTGGTGCATCCACTAGCATGTCCAAAGGACCATGGCTGTGGTGAATGCCATGTACCTCAGCAGCTGCAGGAAATCCTGGGCAGGACACGAGCACCAAATATGAAATGATCATGCAAAAGAGATAAGGTCCCGAGTCTCGTCTGATGGAAACAGACCTTGGCTCGCAGGGAGTCTAGTTCTGCCCTGATTAACTTGATTACCTGAAAAGGGATCAGTTTGAACTTTTCCGGACTGACCAGCAGGGCCAAGCCTCTACAGGTGTGGAGGGCCAGATCTCTAGACCATTCCACGGCCTCCTTGAAGTGTCCTCGGACTGGGTGATTTCTGCTGAAAACTGGCCAACAAGCTGTCTGCAGCACAGGTGTCCTTAGTTGGGGCTCCCACCAGTGGTTGCGGTGCTGGCAGCTCCACCCTCAGAGGTGAAATAGCAGATGCTGGGCACATCTGCGGAGGATGGACCAGTGAAGGCTTGAGTGGCGACTGTCAAGTAAGCGAGGTCAAGAAGGGTACAGCCTACCCCATCCTGCAATGCTCCTCATAGCGTTGCTGCATCTTGTGGTGGTGCCTCTCCTTGCCAAAGGACAAACAGGTTGAGATGCATCGACAGTGGCACCTCCCGGCTGAGTGGGTTTGAGAGTACAAGCGGTGCTTCAACGTCAACCTCGACTGATGTTGACAGGATGCTTCCTGAGCATCGTGATAGACCACATGACGAGCTATATTCAAAAGCATCAGCTTTGGAGACACAATCACTGATGGAGGCAGGTTATGAGTGGAGCCAGTTGAGGATACCGACCGGATGATCCTGAGTGAGGACTGGGAGAACCAGGGTCTGGGGGGTCGACTCCTTGTCGAGCTCCCCTGACAGCTGGTCAACGGGCTTGAGAAAAATCTCGATGGCCTGCTCGACTGGAGTTGAGGTCAACAAACCTGATGGGTACATCAAGGAGCTGTCGACCAAATCCTCACCAAAACCATCTTGACTGCTGTCCAGTACTTCACCAGAGTCGAGCAGTCGGGGAAGTCGAGGGAACAAGAGGGTCATGATTTTTCCCGCGGTCCCATGACCTGTGCTGGCAGCACATCTGTTTCTTGCCATGGTGAGAAGAGCTCTCCTCAAAAGTTTGAAGGCCCAACACATTTCAGGAAAATCTTCTGTGAAGGACCATGCACAGAGTCCAATGAGGTACTCACCACAGTGGCCGCCGCCTCCTCTTCAAGAGCTGCAAGATGAGCAGTGGACTCAGCTAATATCGATGCCTTCTTGCGGCTTTTAGGTCAGTCCTTTGAATCCCAGTCTGCAGGTTGACTAAGGATGAATCTGGCTTTGAGATCTTTCAGCGATGCTGGAAGTATCGTCTGACGAAGGCCACCACTTTCTACATTGTGCTGTCCTCCTAGGCAGTATATGCAAGACAGGTGGGGACTGGTCTTCGACATTTATTGACAACATGTCACGCAGAACATGAGACCTCATGATGGCATTCTTCTTTCATGTTGAAATTAGTCATTGAAGGCACAGCCGAAATTAATTGAAGAATTAAACAGATTTTTGAAGCTGTACTCACCAACGTGCTCTCAGGGAAATCCTTGAACGCTGCAGAGCTGCAAAGGAGGACACCTGCCCCTTCCAGTGGAAAGAAAGATCCGAGGTCACAGGCGGAGCCAGAGGATATACCATCTGGGTGGTGAGAGGAGCTTAGCTTGAAGATATTTGATGAATCAGATCATTCCAGAGAACTGCCAGAGTGTGGATAGTGAACTGTATCCACACCGTTAGAACAGATCCCTGTAGTACACTCAGCTAGTTACCTCTCTTTCCTCTGTTCTGACGCCATTCACCGTAACACTCTGCTGCCTCTCCTCCAACCAACTCTTTAACCACCTTACTACTTCCTTACTTGTGGTCCTTATCTGCCATCAATTTCTATGTTTCTTAGTTGTTCACTGATCCTCTATCTTCTTCAGCAGCCTCTGATACAGTAGCAAGCCAAATACCTTGCTGAAGTTGAAGAACAGTAAAGTAAATCTACAGCACGGCTCTCATCAAATACCTTGGCTACCTAGTCAAACAAGACCTGGTCTGACAAGACCTCCCCATCACAAATCCATGCTGCTTACTATCCCAAAGCCCATTTTCCTCCAGGTATTCCACTGGATCTTCTTTGACTAGTGTCTCCATCAGTTTCCCTGCCACAGAGGTAAGGCTGAGAAGTCTAAAATTTCTCAGCTACTCCTCCCCTCCCTTGTGCAGTGGACCCATGTCCACCATCCTCCAGTCCCCTGGAACCACCTCTTGCTGCACAGAACTACTGAACAGCCCTGCCAGGGGTTCCCTTAGCACCCTTGTATGCATCCCATCCAGCCCCAGAGCACTGTTTACTTTTAGGACTGCTAGTCCCTTTTTGATTGTCTCATCAGCAAATATCTGCAGTTCCCTTTCTGGGACATCTCTATCAGCTACCTTTATGATGCTCTCTAGCAAGGGTCCACTATTCTCCCTACTGAATACTGAGCAGAAGTAATCGATTAGCACAGCTGCCCTTTGCTCATTCTTTTCTATTTCCCAGACCCCATCCACTAGCCTGACAATTCCTCTTTTCTTTTTTCTCATGTATCTGAAGAACTGTTTTTCCCCTACCTTGGCCCCCTCTGCAATATACGGGATCTGTACAGTTTCCCCGACAAGAATTTTTCCGACAGGTACTGTTCACTACACATTTTTAAACCGACACATAATTCCCCGACCTGAGCCATCTATACCAGGCCCATCTCGCAATCAAATAACAGAGCAATAGCTGTATCTGGACATGCATTCAGCATCAAATCCCCACTGACAGAATGTTCCTTTTGATCACTCTGCTGTCAGCGCAGCCGCAGGAGCTGAAACAGGACCATGCCATAGGCCAAGCCTACAACCCATATGTGCAATTCCTGGCAGGGCTGGACCCTTATCCCTGCTTCCTGATGGCCAGTCCATTTACAACTACCCTGACCCAGTGAGCTGCTGACATATGGAACCTTGTGCTGGTTCACCTCTGTCCAGGACCTGTACCTGTTCCATCTGCTCAGAAAGCACAGTGCAGTTACTCAGTTGTGGCAGTCGTATCTGAGATTCATTCCGAGTGCTATCAGACTGCTGAAATGATACTGTCACAGTTGGAAGATCAAGAGTAGAAGCATTTGGCTGCACCTTTGCAGCAGCTGTTAAGCAGGCAGAGTTTGCATTTTCAGGCAAAGCCATAAGCACGGGCAATTTTGTTACAACTGACAGGGTTAGCTGTGGGGTAGCCTTTGAATATGCAACATAATGACTCAGCAGGAATCAGCTGGGCTAGCTTGTTAGCACTGTCAGGGACTGGAGAATTAGTGTTTAACAACGTGGCAGACAGTTTCTCTTTTTGTTGCATTTTTCCCTGTGAAGGTAAAATAATGCAAGCTGTTCTGCAGCAACATTGAAATATGTAATATTTTTTTTTTCTTGTTTTTTTACAGACTATCTCCTGCTCTAGTGGTAGAATTGTCAAATTGTTGATGCTCGGTATTGTTGGTTGATCAAATGTCGGTTAATAAGTGGATCAGGATACTGCAAGTTGGGAAATCACATGTGGAGAAAAAAAATGACGGGCAATCCTAAATCGGGAAACCATACCAGACCCCAGTATACAGCTCTGTGTCTGCCTTTGCAATCCTGACCACTCTCTTGACCTTTCTAGTTTTCTCCAGGTACTCATCCAATTCTTAATCCTGACTTTCTTTGTACCCAGAGCCTTTATGAGAACCAAACTGGATTTGTATACTTGTTTCTCTTGATAGATGTTCTCATGTATGTTTTTGTTGCCTTGAGAATGGCCTCTTTTACAACTCCCACCCATCTTTCCTCCACTCTTGTGAGCCTGTCCGACTCAGCCTACCTGTCCAGCACTACTTCTCTCCTGTGGTTAAAATCTACACTCCTTTTGTCTAGCATGTCAGCCTTAGGCGAGGGCTTACAGGTGCCCATGGCCACCTCTAACCGTACAGTATTGTGTGACCTGGACCTCAGTGGTTCAGCGACCCACACTCTGCCTAGTCTTTCAGAGTTGGTGAGTACCTCATCTAGAATGGCGGCTGTCTAGTAAAATCTCTGACCTGTTGTACCAACATGCAGTCCTGTAAGATATCAAGCAGACCCTGGCTTCTGCTGCTCCTGACCACTCAGATGTCCCAGTTGATGTCTAGCACGTTGAGATCTCCCACTATTACAAACATCTCTTTTGCCACCTCCCTCCCTACTTCAGGACCTAGTAGATCATCTGTCTCTTTCCCCTGTGCCAATGGCTGGTAAGAAAAAATTACTCACCTTAGTAATATTGTTTCTTCTAATGGAGTCTTGCTATATTATGACATATGCAGAGAGTCCCAACCTTCGAACTGCTCCGGAGGTGAAAGAGTTAACTTTCCATGCCAGGCATAGAACTCTGAGCTCGAGCTCAGTTGAAACTGTGTCTGTTGTTCTTCAAACTCAAACCATCAGATCTTTACGAGCTAAACTCACTGAGGTCCTGTGTGGAAGCTGTAAACCTACAATAGCCAACTGGCTACTAAACATAAGAACACATTTTTTGGTCCCAAAACAAAGACTCAAGTCAGGAGACCTGAAAAATGAAAAACACACCACCAATTCACCCCAAAAAGGATGGGTGAAACAACAAGGTGGGCATCTACTAAGTGCCAACACTGCACTGCCCACCCACATCCCAAAACAAAGGTTCTGAGAGGGGCAGGCGGGGAGGTCATAATATAGCAAGACTCCATTAGAAGAAACAACATTACTAAGATGAGTAATTATTTCTTCAAACAACATGAAGTCTTGCTATATTATGACATATGCAGACTACACAGCAGTACATCCATGGAGGAGGGACAGAACCTACTTAGGAAATAGGCTCTGAAGCACAGCTGTGCCAAACCGAGCATCACTCCTAGCCTGGATATCCAGGGAGTAATGCTTGGTAAAAGTGTGAACTGTTTTCCAGGTAGCTGCCTGACATATCTCTAGGATAGGTATGTCCCTGGCAGCAGCCAGAGAAGCAGCTGTACCTCTAGTAGAGTGAGCCCTCAGGGCTGAGGGAAGAACCTTACCTAGTTTTTCATAGCAAAATTGGATACAAGAGACAATCCACCTGGCAATGGATCTTTTAGTGGCAGGTTTCCCTTTACTAACCTCACCATAAGTGAGGAACAGTTGGAGGGAGTCAAACCTGTGACCCTTGGTACGTTCTATGTAGTAACTAAGGGTTCTTTTCACATCTAAACTGTGCAGTCTCCTCTCGCCAGAGGAGGAATGGTCAGTGAAGTACACAGGGAGAGACATCGATTGATTAAGGTGGAAATCTGAAACCACCTTAGGCAAGAACTTCCTGTTAGTCCTGAGGACCACCTTATCTCTATGAAAGGAGATAAAATCAGGCTCCACATACAAGGCTTGTAATTCACTTATGCATCTGGCAGAAGTGATGGCTACCAAGAACACAGTTTTCCAAGTCAAGTACTTAAGCTCTGCTGAAGACAAAGGCTCAAAGGGGGGTTACATAAGCTGGGCAATGCAAATATTAAGATCCCAGGCAGGGGCAGGGGCCCTGAATGGAGGGTTGATGTGAAGCAACCCCTTGAAAAACTTGGAGAATACAGGATGAGCTGAAAGAGAAGAGGGATTACCTGCTGATAAGAAAGCAGACACAGCTGCCAGGTGCACTTTTAGGGTAGCTGGTCTCAGCCCCAAGGTATTTAAGTGGACCATATAATCCAGGACTGTAGGTAAGTCAGCAGATTCTGGGGAAATATGCTTTCCAGAGCACCATATGGAAAATCTCTTCCATTTGGAATTATAAGTAGCCCTGGTGGAAGGCTTCCTAGAAGCCTTCAAGATATCCATTACACCTTGGGAGAGGTGTAGGTCAGCAAACTCTAACTCTTCAAGAGCCAGGCCTTGAGATTGAGAGATCTGAGGTTCGGGTACCAAACTCTTCCCCTGAGCGCAGGTTAACAGGTTGTGATTCCTGGGAAGATACAGGGGAAGGTGGACTGCTAAGGACAGTAGGAGTGGGTACCAAGGCTGTCTGGCCCAATCTGGAGCAATCAGGATCATCTTGCAGGGCTGAGATCTGATTTTGACTAGCACTTTGAACAGGAGAGGGAAGGGGGGAAAGGCATAGAGAAACTTCCCTTCCCAACTGAGAAGGAAGGCATCCAGAGGGACTGAGCCCAACACTGGGGGCCTGCAGCAAAAAAGCGGGAGTTGGTGATTGTCTGGGGCTGCAAAAAGATCTATCTGCGGGGTGCCCCATCTGGCAAATACTACCTCCAAGACCAGAGGATCCAGTGACCATTCGCGATGGCCCTGGGAAATCCTGCTGAGAGCATCTGCCAGGACATTGTCCTTGCCTGGGAGGTGAACTGCCATAAGGGAGGTGTTCAGTGAGTAAGCCAGAGACCACAACTTCGTTGCTTCGGTGCACAAGGTCATAGACCGAGTGCCCCCTTGCTTGTTGATGTACCACATTGTGGTGGTGTTGTCTCTTCTGACCTGAATAACTTTGTTCTGAACAGATTTGGAAAAAGCTTGAAGTGCTAGAAAACTGCTCTGAGTTCCAACAGATTGATGTGGAGCAGAGATTCCTGAGGGGACCACAATCCCTGGGTAGTGAGGTCGCCCATGTGAGCTCCCCACCCCAAGAGGGATGCATCTGTAGTAAGGATTAATGAGTGAGACTGAGGGGCAAAAGGGACCCCTTGCCTCAGATTGCTCTGGTCCTGCCACCACTGTAGGGCTTGGATCAGGGTTCAAGTCACTGGGATCAATTTGGTTAGAGGGTCTCTCTTTGAGACCAAAAGGCTTTCAAATGGAACTGGATGTCCCTCATCTGAAATCTTGCTCCCTGTACTACTGCTGTAGAAGCAGCCATGTGTCCCAGGAGCTGTAGAAAGTGCCTTGCTGGTCGAGAGACCTGCAGGGTGAATGAGGAGGCCAGAGAGACCAGGGTCCTTGCTCTGTCCAGAGGAAGGAAGGCGCTGGCCTTCTCTGTGTTCAGCTCCACGCCTATGAAGGTGAGGAGCTGGACAGGCTCTAGAACTGACTTTGAAAGATTCAGAAGGAAACCTGGAGAAGTGAGCAGTTGCTGAGTTATCGGTAGATGTAACTTGACTTGGTCTGGAGACTGGCCTACTATGACCCAGTCGTCCAGGTAAGGGAAGATGGCAATTTTTTGCCTTCTTAGGTGGGCAACTGCTACTGCCAGGCATTTTGTGAATACCCTTGGAGCAGAGGTGAGGCCAAAGGGCATTGCTCTGAATTGGTAATGGCCTGAGGGCAGCTCGAACCTGAGGTACTTTCGATGGGAGCTTCTGATGAGAATATGGAAATAGGCATCCTTGAGGTCCACGGATACTAGCCAGTCCTCTGGCCTTAGAGAGGGTAGAATAATTCCCAAGAGTCACCATTCTGAATTTTGGTTTTAAAAGGTGCTTGTTTAAGTATCTGAGATCCAGGATGGGCCGCCATTCTCCTGTCTTTTTTGGGGTAAGGAAGTACCTGGAGTACAAAACTTTGCCCTGGTGTAGGGGTGGAACCCTTTCCACAGCTCTGAGAGCTAGGAGGGAAGAGACCTCTGCCTCTAAGGCAAGAGCCTCTGGAGGATTTGCAGGTGGAAAGGATCTGGTTCTCATCTTTGGAAATTTTTTGAAGCCGAGAACCAGTCCCTGGCTTACTACTTTCAGGACCCACTTGTCTGATGTAAGAGACTTCCAGTCCTGGACAAAGTAAGCCAGCCTGCCCCCTACAGGTAGCTGAGAATCGGCCCTGGCAACCCCATCAGGGTGCCTGTTTGGCAGGGGCTTTGGGCTGAGGGGTGGAAGCAGGCCTGCTTGTACCCAGTCTGCCTCTCCCTCTAAAGAACCCCCTCTGGGCATAGGCAGAAGAGGAGGCTTGGGCTTGGTAAAAAGGCCTATGAAAAGGTCTGCTCCTGCCCCTGGGAAGCTGCCTTTGAGGAGTGGCCTGCCTTTCTTTGGCCTGTGCACTCATATAGGTGGTCCTATACTCATCCATTTTCTTCATGTAATTCTCTCTCTGCTCCCCAAACAGAGAATTACCCACAACAGGAAAATCCATGGCCTTAGTCTGGGTATCCTTTGACAGGCTAGTACATCTGAGCCAAGCCATTCTGCGAAGTGCCACAGATGTAGCCATGACTCTAGATGACACATCATTAGAGTCCACTGCAGCATGGAATTGCACCTTGGATGCCTCAATACCATCAGCAGCCACCTGCGTCAGCTCCTTGGCAAGCTGGCCAGGGACCTGTTTTGCTAGAGCCATAACAGTATCCCATCTGGATTTCTGGTATCTGGCAACATAAGCCATATAATTTGCCTGTCTGAGTCCCAAGGATGCTGCTGCCATGTACTGTTTCTTTGCTATGGCATCAATCCTCCTGGAGTCCTTATCTGGGGGGTATGAAGCCAAGGGAATATTAGCCTTGTCACAGGCTGCAGCCTGCACTACCCCAACATGGCTGCATTGTTGTGTGAGGAACTCTGTATCAGAGCCTGACAATGTGTACTTCTTGTCCATTCTCTTATCCACAGGAGGTATAGTGTGAGGAGCTTTTAAAATTTTAAGTCTATTTCCCAAAAGATTTATGCAAGGGAGTAGACAGTCTCCTAGACTCTGGGATATCCATCATTTCCACATAGTCAGGCTCCTCTTGATCATCCACAGCTTCCTCCATAGGGAGCTAGAGGGTTTCAGCCACTTTTTTTTTTATGAAACATAAAATGAGAAGGGGACTCAGAAAGCCTAGGAGACACTCCTGAAGGTCTGTCTGGGGAGATGTCTGGGTCAATGGGCACATCCAGACTTTCAAATCCACATTCACTCTCCTCATACTCCTCTTCCCCCTCCTCTGGTTCATAATACTCCTCTAACTCATACTCTTGAACCGGTGGAACCGGCCGAACCGGGCACTTACCCGATGGTGCCGGTTCGGTCAGAACCGGGGAAAGCGACTGGACAATTTTTATCGCTTTGGCTATTTCTTCAGCGGTTGGAGAGGAAAGTTTTGGCTCCACACCAGCTGATTTTCTAGTCCTTTTTGCTGGACCCAGCTCCTCAGAGTCGGATCTCCTTTTGCCCGAGGAAGTCTCGCCCTGGTCAGAGGGCACTCCTCCGTTCGGTTGGAACCGAACCGGGCTGGCCATCTGGTTCAGCGGACTTTTTGGCCTCCCTTTCCCTGAGCCTACCAACTCTCTTTTCCAGGGTAGCGGCAGGAAAACTTTCACAAATCTGGCAGTCTGCATTGAGGTGGTCAAACCCCAGACAATAAAACACAGGTGGTGTGGGGATCAGCCTTGGCAAAGACTTCCCCACACACACTGCAGTGTTGAAACCCGGTGGGCCCGTTTTTTCTTTTGGGTTTCTCAGACATAGTGCCAGTCCTAACCAAACTTACCCGTTTATGGCAATGCACTAGGTAAGACTCTCTTATCGGTTCCCAACCGTGTCATGGGTCATGGAAAAAAACGTAATAAAATCCGTTTTTTTTAGAACCGATAAGAACCGGTAACCACACACTAAAAGATAGATTAAGATATTTTAAGTAACTTGATCGGTTCAAACTGAACCGATAAACCATTTAAAAGTTCCATACAGAATAGAAATAAATGTAAAACCTATCTAGTACTCACAATACCACAGACAGAATCTGAACCGACTGGTTGAGGTTTAAATTCGGTTGAAAAACCGAGAAAAACAATACTTAACCGACAAATGAACCGAGCAGAAGGAGAAATCTCCAGAGCGACTGTTCAGTGAGGTGGAGTAAAGAATCTGATGGTTTGAGTTTGAAGAACAACAGCCAGAGTTTCAACTGAGCTCGAGCTCAGAGTTTCATGCCTGGCATGGAAAGTTAACACTTTCACCTTCAGAGCAGTTCGAAGGTTGGGACTCACTGCATATGTCAATATGTCATAATATAGCAAGACTTCATGTTGAAATACAGGTTACTCAGCTGTAACAAGAGTTCTAGGAATGGTATATGTTGTTCATCCACACTGTCTGGCAGGTTCCTTGCCGCTTTAAATCTTGCCAGCAGGTCTTCAAGCTGGCTCCTCCCACTCACCCGGGTGGTAAAAAACTTGGCTCCGCCCCATGACACCAGATCTAGCCCGCTGGAAGCCAGGTTGTGCATCGAAGCCGGGGAGGCCAGGTGGGTCATGTGGATGAACATATACCATTCCTAGAACTTCTGTTACAGGTGAGTAACCTGTATTTCTAGGGACATGGATATGATATTCATCCACACTGTCTGGCAGACTCCTAATAGTTCTCCGAGAGGAGAGAGGCAAGGCGCACACCCCCTACTTAGGAAATAAAGACTGGAGAACCGAGGCCCCAAAACCAGCATTCCGGCGTGACTCAAGGTCGATGTGGTAGTGGGTGATGAAGATGTGTGCTGACTTCCAGGTAGCAGCCCTGCAGATTTCCTGGATAGGGACATCCCTGGAAGCAGCCACCGATGCAGCAGTATGGCGGGTAGAATGAGGTCTTATCCCTCTGGGAGGCTCCATGCCCACCAACCTATAGCAGAGATCTATTCAGGAGGTGACTCACCTACCTGTCGTCCGCTTGGCTGCAGGTCTGCCAGGTGCGGCTTCAGCGTAGGTGACAAACAGCTGGCAAACCTCTCCCCGAACTTCAGTCGTCTGCTCCTTGTAGTAAGCGAGTGCTCTTCTAGGGTCCAAAGTATGGAGCCTATATTCAGCCTCCGAGGTGTGATTGGGGTAGAACACCGGCAGAGTCAACACCTGGTTAAGGTGAAACTCCGACACTACCTTCAGAAGGAACTTCGGGTGGAAGCGCAGGACAACCAGATAAGGAGACTTGATGGAAAGCACCTGGAGCTCTCCCATCCTTCTGGCTGACGTGTTAGCCACCAAGAAGGCAGTCTTCCACGACAGGTGAGAGATGTCACACCTGCGCATCAGTTCGAATGGCTTGCCCATGAGCTTAGCCAATACCAGCAGTAGATCCCATGGAAGTGGAGGTTCTCGCACCAGAGGGGCTGTGTGATCAAGGCCTTTGAAAAAGCACCAGACCATCTTCTCCTGCGGCACCGACTGCTTCCCGGCCCACGCCCGGTAAGCAGAGATGGCTGCCAGGTGCACCTTAAGGGTCGTCGACTGAAGCCCTTGCTGAGAAAGGGACCACAGGTAGTCGAGAATGTTTGCCAAGAAACAGGAGGAAGGGTCCAGGCCCTTGCCCGGACACCAAATGGAGAATCTCTTCCATTCGAAGGCGTAGCATTTTCTGGTTGACTCCTGACGTTGAGGACCTCGTCCGAAAGACCCAAGGCCTGGAACTCTAGCCGCTCAGGAACCAGGCTGTCAGGTGCAGGGATTGAAGGTCCGGATGGAATACCTTCCCCTGATTGACTGAGATCAGGTCTGGGCGGACTGGAAGTCGCCACAGGAGCCTGGAGCTGAGACGGAGGAGATCTAGATATGAGAACTGGCGGGGCCAGTCTGGGGCTACCAGAATCACCTGCGCCTTGTCCCTCCTTGCCTTGAGAAGCACCTTGTGGATCAAGGAAAATGGGGGAAAAGGCGTAGAAGAGGCCCGGGGTCCACGGCCTCGAGAAGACATCCCCCTGCAGTGAGCCCTGCTGAGGGGGAGCGGGGATGGAACAGTCTCAGCTTGCATTCTCCCTGGAGGCAAACAGGTCCACCTTAGGCGTGCCCCAGTGGGAGAACAGATCTTATACTACCTCCGGCAGGAGGGACCACTCATGGGATGCAGCCCCTATCTGGCTTAGGGCATCGGCCAGGAAGTTGGAGGCTCCTGCCACATGGATGGCAATGAGATCCACCTCCAGGCTGCGCACGAGTGACCAAATGTGGAGAGCTTCCCTGCACAGAGGCATGGAGCACGTCCCACCCTGGCGGTTTAGGTAATACATGGTCATGGTATTGTCTGTCTGGACCTGAGCCACTTGACCCCATAGAAATGGAGCGAAGGCGGTGAGGGCTAGATTAACCACTCAAAGCTCCAGCAGGTTGATGTGGCATTGGGACTCCCAAGGGGACCAGAGGCCGTGCGTTCTGTGCTCCCCCAGATGGGCACCCCAACCCATCAAAGAGGCATCGGTCGATAGAGAGAGCGTTGGCTCAGGGCGGACAAACGGGATGCCCTCCTGCAGATGTGCTGGAATGGTCCACCACTTGAGAGTGTTCCACATCCCCTGGGTCACTGTCACTAGCTAATCCAGCAGATCGAAGTGCTGTGACCATTGGCTGGCAAGCCCCCATTGAAGGGGATGCATGTACCAACGGGCCCAACGGATCACGCTGGTGCAGGCCGCCAGGAGGCGCAGGAAGTCCCGGGCAGGGCGCAACTGCCCAACCTGAAATGACTGGGCAAAGTACGCAAGAACCTTGACCCTGTCCGCCGGGAGCTGTGCTCTGGTTCGAAGAGAGTCGAGCTCTGCCCCGATGAATTGGATCACCTGCTTTGGCACGAGTTCTGACTTGGCCTCGTTGATGAGGAGGCCAAGCTGAGAGCAAACCTGGAGGGCCAGATCTCTGTTCTGGAGGGGGCTGCAATCAGTCAGTCATCCAGGTAGGGGTACACCCAGACCCTTCGGCGCCACAGGAATGCTGTCACCACTGCCATGCATTTGGTGAAGACCCTGGGAGCTAGGGAAAAGCCGAAGGGCATGGCCCAGAACTCGAAGAGGGATCTCTCTGCCTTGAAGCAGAGGAATCTCTGGTGGGACAGACGGATTGGGAAGTGAAAGAACGCATCCTGAAGGTCCAGAGAACAGAACCACATGCCTCGTTCCAAGGATGGGATTATCTGAGCCAGAGTGACCATCCTGAAGTTCCGAGACCTTAGGAACCTGTTCAGGTTGTGCAGGTCGTCAATAGGGCACCAGCCCCCCCCCCTCTCCCCACCGGCCCTTTTGGGACCAGAAAATACCTGAACACAAACCCCGGGTCTGGAGGAGGATCCGCTACCTTCCTGATCACCTCTTTTTCGAGGAGCAGGGCGAAGTCGGCTCGGCGAGCCGACAGAGAGGCTGCGGACCCCATAGCCCCCCGAGGGTCAACAGCTTGGAAGGGTGGGGACTGCTCAAACTTCAGGGGTAGGCCCTTTCCTACCACCTCCAACACCCAGTGGTCCATGGTGATAATGGACCAGGCAGAAAGGAAGTGGCGGAGCCATCCTCCGACAGGGTGAACCCAGGGGGAGTGACGAGGCTGGGGATGACACCCCTCAACCCGTCACTGGGCAGGCTTAGAGCAGGGACTGGCCGAGGGACCTCCTGGGTCTTTACTTCCCTGCTTCCTATTAGAGGAAGCCGCAGGCTTGGGTTTGGGGTGCCAAGCGCAAGTCTGCTGGCCCTGGTGCCGGTGCTGTTGGGCCAGACGTGACGCAGGCGCAGAAGGTCGAAAGGACTTATGTTGCTGTTGTCGACGGCCCTGGTCCTTCTGGGCGGAGGTAACCGAGTCCAGAGTGGCACTGGACTTTTTGATCCGCTGGAGGTGACCTTCCACTCCAGGGCCGAAGAGGTAGGTCCCCAGGAAGGGGACATCCGTCAGTTTATGCTGGGTATCCGCCATGAAGGTGGATATCCTCAGCCATGCTCTGCGGCGCATGGCCACCGCGGCTGCAACTGATCTGGCACAGGAGTCTCCAATGTCCAGAGCCATTTGGGAGCTGCTGTTTTGCCACTGCCCTTCCCTGGTCCTGTACCTGCCGAACTGTGGTTTACAGGTTGGCCGGGAGATGAGGGATCACCTCATCTAGGGAGCCCATGACGGCGTGGGAGAAGTGTGCCATCAGCACGGCTGAGATGGCCAGGCGGAGGCCAAGGGAGGACGCAGCGTACACCTTGCACCCGGCATAGTCCTGCTTTTTGGACTCCTTGTTGGGGGGCTAATCCACAGCCCTAGCGTTCCCGGAACGCCGGAAAACGCTATCAGTGACCAACCCCTCAGCAGAGGGGTGTTCCGAAAAACCGGACAAAGAGCCAGTAGGGACCGAAGGCGCAGGACAGGAAGCAGGCCGCTGCCAGAGCTCCAAAGCTGGGCCGACAATGGCTTCAGCCACCGCAAAGGCCTCCGTGGGTGAATTCCCTCGGTCCAGTATCTCCGTTAGGGGATACTTGGCCCGCTTGGATACGGGCTCGAGTTGCATCCCAGTGGACTCTGAGATGAGCCAAAGCAGACCCGTGAAGGATGATGGGCTTTCGTCCATTGACTGGCCCCCGGAGGACGCCAGGTCAATGGGCCTAGAGAACAGGGAGGAGTCGTCGTCGGACTCCGAGGAGTCTGCGAAGAGCTGCCTGGGGCCAGAGCCACCCTCCACTTGCCAAGGACGGTCGGGAGTGAGGGTGACCGACAACCTGTGGGGCAGGCCCTGACCCGACCGAGAGTCCTTGGTCGGCACCCCCGATTTTCGGTTGTGAAGGCGGAGGTTCCACCACAATAGGTGGGGCAGCTGGTTTCGGCTGAACAACTGGCCCAGGCTTGAGCACCTGGACTACAGCGAGGGGTTGTTTTGGCTGCTCGTGTGACAGCTACTTGATGGCCAGGGAAGTCGACGGTGTCGGCTTGTTCCCAGACAGAAGTAACTGCTGCCACATCAGGTCCTTGTAGAATCGACGCAATTTGCGCTGAAGCCTCTCCTCTTCCGAGAAGGAAGATGAGGACGAGCGGAGGCTCCGCTTACTTCGGTGCTGAGACCGAAACCGCTGATGTCGGCGGGATTGGCTGGACCGAGAGGATGTCCGAGACCGAGATCCTCTGTGTTTCTGAGGACAGGTCTGGGAAGGGGCAGGGGACACCCGCTCTTCCCTCAGCTCGGAAGCCTTGACCGGGGACTCCGGCACCGGAGGCGCGGGCAAGTCCTCAGTCTCCACTGGGAAACGGTGAAAGGGTTGTCGGCTTTACCAGTCGACAGACCGTCCAACAAGTCAAGAAAAATCTCGATCACAGCTGATAGTGTCTCGGCCGGCTGGACCTGGACGGGACACCGTGAAGCCAGTGGCCTTAGCTGCAACCCTAATCAAGTAGAGTGTCAACTCTCCGGGAAGGGGACCTCTCCGCCCCACTTAACATCGATGGTGGGACTTACCTTTCGAGTCCTTTTTGGACCGAGAAGAATGTCCAGATGGCCCCTCTCCCTTCATGGAAAGGGACTGGCAAAGCTCCTTAAAAGAAGCTGAATATGAGGTACCCAGAGAGAGCGGGATAAATGCTGCAACCGAGGAAGAGGATGATGCGGCCTGTGCCGCCTCCTCCTCGAGGGTGATCATCTGCTTGAGTTGCTCAGCCAAGCCAGCCGCCGCTGTAACTGCCCAATGGACCTCTTTTGACTTCACTGGCGGGTATCGCTTCTCAGGGCACCCAAGCTGTAACCAGGCAGCGCGGTCTTCCAGGACGTTGGCCGAAACAAACGGCATAACTCGCAGGCCTGCAGGTCATGGTCTAGGCCAAAGCAGTAGACGCACGTGGAGTGCAGATCCATCCTGGACGTTTTCTGCCCACATGGGAACCGCCAAAATCCAGGAGTCGATTTGTCCATCGCAGCTGTGAGGGAGTAACTTGACCGAAGTCTTGAAAATTTGAGAATATGTTTCGGGTGAACTGAAGAATTAGGATCCAGTCTACACGCAGAGCATTAAGGAGGGAACCTGAGCTTCCAAGCGGTAAGGAAGATCTGGCGTCATGGGGCGGAGCTGAGAGTTTTACCACCTGGGTGGGTGAGAGGAGCCAGCTTGAAGATCTTCTGGCAAGATTTAAAGTGGCAAGGAACCTGCCAGACAGTGTGGATGAACAACATATCCATGTCCCTAGAAACCACTTCTATGCGTGCCTTCCTGCCTGATGACTCTGTGAGTGGAACCCACAGTGATTCTACCTTCCCTTCACCACAGTAATTGCCCCATGGCAGCATCTTCTGCTGCCTAAATCCCTTCTTTGATGTAAATGTCCACCCTCCACTTCTACCCGTCCCTTTATCATGCCTACATAAGGTGTCACCTGGGACAGCATTATTGCCAATTGTTTATCACAATGGCCCAAGTTTCTGTAACAGCCACTAGATCCCACCCACAGTCTACCACCAAAGTCTGAAACTCACGAATCTTATAACCTAGCCTCCTAGCACTGAGGCATACCACCCTCCCATATGCACTCGCATCTCTACTGGTTCTCATTTGCCCTCATCATCACCATTCTCTAATAATTTTGGTGTCCTGTGTTTCCCCTACCCTGTTAACCTGGACTCGTTCCTCTCATTTATTATTCCATGAACATCATCCCGCAACCCCGAGGGCTTACTTTCTAGGTTTCCCACCATTCCTCTCTCCACAGTGGAATTCCCAGCCCATGCATTCCCTCAAGTTACACAGATACACAGAAATGTGACAGCAGAGAAAGGCCCCATGGCCCATCTAGTCTGCCCAACACCCTCCCCCCTCTTGAACCACTCCACTGTTTCAGCTGCCACTACCTCCTCCGGCAGCTTGTTCCAGGCCTCCACCACCCTCTCTGTGAAAAACTGCCCTGACATTACCTCTGTATTGCCTACCTTCCAGTTTGAGGCTACGTCCCCTCGTGTTCGCTCCCTTCTTCAATTTGAACACGCTATCACACTCCACCTTATTTATTCCCCTCAGATACTTAAAGGTCTCAATCATGTCCTCCCTCTTCCTCCTAGTCTCCAGAGGGTACAAATTCAGCCCTCTCAATCTTCTCTCATAGGGTACATCCTGCATCCCTCGTACCATTTTAGTTCCCCTTCTCTGTACCCTTTCCATCAACTCAATATCTCTTCATAGGTGAGGCCTCCAGAACTGCATCCCATACTCCAGATACAGCCTGACCATGGTTCTGTATAACGGCATTAGCACCTCCCTCCTCCTGCTATTAAAACCCCTTGCAATACAGGCCAACATTCCATTTGCCTTTCCCACCGCCCTGCTACACTGGCTGCCCACCTTGAGGTTACGAGATACCATAATCTCCAGGTCCTTTTCCATCTCCTTCTCCTTAATCCACCCCCCCAAGGGAGTAAGTTTCCCTCCTATTCCTCCTCCCCAGGTGCATCAGCGAGCACTTTTGTGCATTAAACTTCAATTTCTAGGTGCCAGACCACCTCTCCAGGTCCTGCCTCATGTCTTGCACCCCACTAGGTGAATCCACCCTATTGCAGACCTTTGTATCATCTACGAACAGGCACACTCGTCTCTCCAGACCCTCCGCTAAGTCACTAACATAGATGTTAAAAAGTATTGGTCCTAGCACTGAGCCCTGTGGCACACCACTGGTCACCGCCCATTCCCCAGAATGTATCCCATTTACCACCACTGTCTGACTCCTTCCCTTCAACCAGTTTTCCACCCACCTAGTGATCCTGAGGTCCACCCCTAGTCTGTCCAGCTTATGCACCATTACACCATGCGGAACGGTGTTGAAGGCCTTACTGAAATCCAGACAGGCCACGTCCACTGCTTCTCCCTGGTCCACTATCTGTGTCACCCCATCGAAAAACTATCAGGTTACTCTGACAGGACCTTCCCTTGGTGAAGCCATGCTGCCTGTCATCCTGCATTTCCAAGTATTCTATCAACCTGATCTTAAGTAGTGTTTCCATTACCTTCCCCACCACTGAGGTAAGACTAATGGGACGGTAGTTTCTGACGTTGTCCTTCTGCCCCCATGTAGTGCGACCACCTCTGCCCTCTTCCAGTCCATTGGCATCACTCCTGTGACCAAGGACAAGTTAAACAGGGAGGCAGTATAGCGCAGTGGTTTAAGGCTCCGAGCTACAAATCTGGTGACATCCGGTAGACCAGACCTGGGTTTGAATCCCCCAGTTTCCACTTGCATACTATGTGACCCTGAGCAAGTCACTTAACTTCCCTGTGCTCCCAGGTTGCGCCTTTAAAAAAGCTTTCAGCTTAGTGTGTCTCACCTGGTTAAATAACTAAACAAAACAAACAGCCTTGCCAGTTCATCCTTCACCTCGAGATTCCTTGGGTGTATTCCATCAGGCCCCATTGCCTTGTCCACCCCAAGTCTACCCAGCTCTTCCATTACTCCTTCAGCTGTGAATTCTGCCACACCCACCTGCCTGTGGCTGTCACCTTCCCCTACCCTCTCTTTCCTCCATGAAGATTGAGGCGAAATAGCTATTTAATACCTCTGCTTTTTCGAAATCCCCTTCCAGTAATGTTCCACTCCCCCCCCCTTATCCTCCCAATCCCATGCTGTACCCTCCTCCTTTCTCCAACGTACCTAAAGAAGGTTTTGTCCCCCCACCTTGCCTTTTTCGCTATACCCTCCTCAGTGGCCTCCTTAGCCCTCATCTTTTGCCTTGCCTCCTTTCTTTTTTCTCTGTAGGTTTCCCTGTCCTCATCCTTTTGTGTCCTCCTGTACCTCTTAAAAGCTCTAGTCTTTTCCTTGACCCCTAACGTCACCTCTCTAGTGAGCCATAGAGGTCTTTTCTGTCTTCTGTTCTTTCTTACCCTTCTTATACATGACTCCATGGCTTTAAATACCCCTCTCTTGATGGCTGCCCATAATTCCTCCACCCTCTGCACATCCCCTATCCTCAACATTTCTTCCCTAACTACCTTCCTCCTTCCACTAAAGTCAGCCTTCCTGAAGTCCATTACCTTGGTTCTTGTCCTAAACCTTACCCTCACCCTGCCTGCTCTCACCCTGAACCTGACAGCCCTGTGGTCACCAAGCTCTTCCCTCACCTCCACCTCCTCCACATTGTCCCCATTTGTGAGGACCACATTAAACAGGTTTACACCCCTAGTGTGCTTACTGACCCTTTGCTGCAGGAATATGCCCTGAAGAGCTTCTAAGATGCCCCTGCTCCTTGCGGAGATTGCTGTCTGGGCCTCCCAGTTGATGTCCGGAAGGTTTATGTCCCCAACTAGCACAATTTCACCTTTCCATGCCATCCTCACTACAGATTCCACAAAGTGTCTATTCCCTTCCTCCCCCTGCATAGGAGGCCTATAGACTATCCCAATGCGCAGGTTTTCCCCCTGTCCCCTGTCTAGGGTGATCCACATTATCTCTGTTTCCCTCTCCTCATCCTACCCTTCCATGGCCCCAATCCCTTCCCTGACATATAATGCCACTCCTCCCCCCTTCCCCTCCCAATCCTTCCTAAACAAACGATACTCTGGGATCACCGTCTCCCAGGCGTGGTGCTCATTCCACCAAGTCTCACTCACTGCTACAATGTCTAGGTTCTCCTCCATCATGGTGGCCTCCAGTTCTCCCATTTTGTTCCCCAGGCTCCTGGCATTTGCAACCAAAGCCTTCCAACATGTAGCCCCATCCCGTCCTTCCCTGCTGCTAAGTGTTCCCTTGATGAGTGTTGTGACTTGGGGGGAGGCTGATAGCCTCTCTGCTCTGCCTCATGTAAGGATGGCCCTGTCCTTAGCCCCCCCTCCATTTAGTTCAAATTGAACTTCCTTGCCATGAAGTCCCCCAGTTTACTCTTTAGTGCAGCTGCCCCTGAAGAGTTCAGGTGCAGCCTGTCTTGGGCATACAGCCCCTCCTCCTCCCATGTAGAGACCCAGTCACCTATCCAGCCAATCCCCATCCCACTGCACCAACCTTGTAGCCAACTGCTGAATGCCCTTATCTTCTCTTTTCTGGGTGTGCTCGCTCTTGGTACTGGCAACACCTCAGAGAAGGAAATGGAAGGAAAAACAGTGTTGTTCCTACAGAACCTAGAGAGTTCCTCGAACCTTGCCTGTACCTCCATCAGACTGTTCCCCACCAAGTCATTTGTGCCCAGGTGAAACACCAGATGTGTCCTTTCATCCTGCTGCTTACTCAAGGAAGGAATATGATGCCTCACCTTCAGCGCCATCTTCCCTGGCATGCATTCTACCCATACTGCATTGTTTTTTTGCTCCCCTCCTTCCCCATTTTAGCACCTTAATTTTTGAGTCCCCCAAGAGTGCCACCCTACTGCCCCCTGCTTCCTGGGTGTCCTTTTGGCCTCTAGCTTTATGTTGCGGGGTTTGGCTCCCTTTTGACTCCTCCTCATGTTCCATCCTGACTCGGTTTCTGTTTCTGCTCATCTTTTGTTCCCCGTCACCTAACCTATCCTGATTTTTACCCACACCCAGCATCTGTCCCTCTTCACTCTCTCCCTTTAGCCTTTCCACAGACTCCCCCTCCTGTACCTCTTCATCCCTTATACTTCCGCCTGACTTCCTTCATCCCTGCAAACCCCTCCTGCATCACTGCTTGAGCATGAGACAACTTCACCTGACCCCCCTCTATCTGCTCCTGGCCTTCCCCTGTCTGCATTACTGTGTGAGATTGTGCCATCTGTGCTGGATCCCCTTCCAACTGTTCCTGTCCCGCCCATCTTTGCAGAAGGTTTTGAGCACCATACCCCACTTGGGGAAGTCTTCCTCCTCCTCACCACCTTCCCTGTCTGCATATTTCCCCTGTTCTGCACCCTGCCCGGTGCATGCCCCAGCCTCCTACTGCAGCTCCTGCCTTTCAGGGTTTCCTCCCGTTCATTTTCAGCTTCCCAGGAGCTCAACTCCAGCTCTTTCAGTGCTTCCTTCCTGCCCTTTTCTTATACCACAGTTCCCCTAGTACCATCCTCTGGTATGTCCCTAATGTGCCCTTCTCCTCCTCCACCCCTTCCCCTGCATGCAATGTGCCTGCCCCCTCCTCCCCCCCTTCCACTGCACCCGAGATCTTCCCCCCATGTCCCCGAGCCACCCTGCCCCTCCTTCTCTGATGGCCCCTGCCGGACCCCTTCCTCCAAAATGTCCTTGACTAGGATACCAGGGGAGGGGGAACTATATGTTACTTCCACCCTCTGGCCCATTTCACGTATGCCTACATCACCCTTCATTCTGGGCATCCGTATGCCTTTTCATGAGCCTACTGTCTTCCACTTCTCCTGATCCCTGGCTGACCCCTTTTGTCTAGCTACAGGCATCATTTTTGTGCCTCTGGACCGCCTGCTGTCAGTTCCCACTGTCCCCTTTCCTCCTGTCTCGAGCGTCCCTGTCCCAACTCTGGACTTGCTGCTGTTTGCTACCACCTCTGGTCTATCCCCTCTGGATCCCCTTCCATCCTCTTCCTTCCAAGCCCTTGACTTCTGGAACAGTATATCTGATCCTCCAGTGAATCCACCCAGCCTTTCCCACTCCTTCCTTGGTTTATACCATCCCTGTCTCTCTACCACCTTTTCCCAGCTCCCCCCCATTTAACCCCCGCCTTAGCCTCGCCACTTCCTCCCTCAGCTGAGTGAGCTGCTACACATCATACAACCCCCCATCCTCCAAGCCCAATTTATGATCATAGCTGCCTGTCATTGCACCCCACCACCCTGCCAAGCACCCCTCTTGGTTGCCCCTCCTCTGTGCTGCCTACCATTTCTTCCGTGATATTCAAATATAGTCCTAAAATCACACCTTATGTATTTTTAGGCCCCTGACCCTCACCCTCTCCTCAGCCCCAACCCACAGTCAAGACTTTTTTAGATATAATGAAGCATGTGCAAACCATAGGCATCAAGAATTAATAACCATAGTCACCCAGTTCAAGTCCAAGACACCAAATTCAAGTCCCCAGCACCTCTAGCGTCAGTAGTCCAAGATCAAGTGACATGTAGACCTGTGATCTGTTAGCTCCTCCACCTGTAGATCTATGACCCGTTAGCTCCTCCACTTCATATATGGCTCCTCCTCCGCTCCATATTTAATAGGGGTCGGGGAAGGAGGACGGGAACAAACAGTTCTCAGCTCTGTGGTCTGGCTGGCTTTTAAAAGCCTGATCGCCTTGGCACCCCTCTACCTGACTGGACCGATCCTGCACCATGAACTGCGCTTTTTTTTTTTTTAAGTTGTTTAACCAGGAGTAGCACACTAAGCTGAAAGCTTTTTTACAGGTGCAACTTGGGAGCACAGAGAAGTTAAGTGACTTGCTCAGTGTCACACAGTATGCAAGTGGAAGCTGTGGGATTCAAACCCAGGTCTGGTCTGCTGGATGTGACCAGATTTGCAGCTCAGAGCCTTAAACCACTACGCTATACTTGGCCGGCTGTCCTGCTTCCGGCCGGGCCACTGTGACCTCTGCCCCATCTGTCAATGCAGATGTCAAACTTCTGCCCTGACGCACTAGTCCTCTTCTCTAGTCAAGTGAAACTGCCCCATCCCCCATAATATGGTTCCCCTACTCCTGATACCACCCCTTTACGCACCCGTTGGAACGCCTCAGACTCCCTTACTCTATCTTTCCCATTCTCCCCTGCCCAGATAGGAAGGACCTCAGAAAAGAATAAGGAAGCAGAGTGCTTTTTCCATCTGTTCCCCCCACCTCCCAGACTCCGGAAGTCCCTCTTAACATGATGGTTGGGTTTACCATAGTCTGTCTGAAACATTTTATTAATGGAGTTCATGGAAATGACTGCTTGACTTTTTAAAAAAATGCCAGCACTTACCCGATCATAAACTTCATCTTTCCACTCTTTGCAGCGTCCACAAGGATAGGAACTAACTGAGGGTCTCTTGGTCCGAAAATGCCGTGGGGTCGGATTGCAACTGTTAGGAAGTTGTCCTCAGGACTGTTGGCATTTAGCACTTCCTACAGGGAAATGAAAAAGCAGGAAAAGTGTTCAAATGCAGGTAATGACATAGGAAGTGTGTCTTGCTTGAGCAGACAGAGGATGCCTAGCAAGATGTCTCAACATACTGGTGTGTCAGTGCACTGATTGTCTCTAGGTTTTTCATAATCAAAAGTTCCAAGGACTGCTCTTCTGGTTGTTTTTCAACAGCTAAAGTCACATAAAATAAAACATGCTGGGCTGTGTGGATACCTTTGTAACCCCCCTGTTACCCGGGGTTACTAGAATCCCAGTAAGACCTAGTGGTAGGCAGGGAAGGCAGCTTATGAAAAAGTACAGTTACGTAAGAACTTACCGTAACAGTAGATCTTCGAGAGAGGCTCTTGCAGTAGGTAATTACATATAGGACTGATGCCGGCAGGCGGCAGGACCCCATGGAAAAATTTCTAGCTAGCAGTCCCTGGTGAAGGACCGACCTCGCGTCAGGAGACGTCGGTATAAAGGGGCAGTCCCAGACGCCTGTCTTCCAGTTCTTTCCCACCACAGGCCGAAAGAGGCAGGATGAGAGAGGAGCGGATATTTCTCTATACGGAAAAGAAGCTGAAAAAGCCTAGGGGATGGAGAGCGAGAAGGTATGACCTACTGCAAGAGCCTCACTCGAAGATCTACTGTTACGGTAAGTTCTTACGTAACTGTACTATCTTACTTTGAGAGGGCTCTTGCAGTAGGTAATTACATAAAGGACTGAATCCCAAGCAGTCTGGAATAAAGAAAAGGCACCGGGAGGAGGAAACTACTCCAAGAAGTAGCTCTAGCCGTGCAAGTCTCAAGACAGAAGGCCTTGCAAAACAGCTAGCCCGAAGCCTGCTCCACGGGCGTAGAGGCAATATCCAAACTGTAGTGTTTCGTAAAGGTGCGGACAGAACCAGGTATGGCAGCGCATATATTCGCCGCAGACATTTCTGAAAACAAGCTGCAGAGGCAGCTACCCTCTTGTGGAGTGGCTCCGACTTGACCCGGAGGGTCTTGTGGTACTTGTCATAACAGAAAGTGATGCAATAGCCAACCACTTAGACAGGCATTGCTTGAAACTGCACTGCCTTCCCTTTGTGAGCAAAAGAGACAAACAACTGATCAGTCTTTCTGAGATCCTTCATCCTATTGGTGTAGTATCTCAGAATCCGTGAACATCCATAGTATGGAGTAAATATTCCCTTGGTTAGAGTATCTATGTAAAAAAGGCAGGTAGCTCTATGGACTGATTTAAGGGAGACTCTGCTACTACTTTAGGTAAAAACTTAGGATTCGTGCAAAGAGCAACTCTTAACTGCTTAATGAAGGGGAGGGAATGTGGGTAAAGGGTGACAGTGAAAAAGCAGGGATACTGAACGAATATTTCTGCTCAGTATTCACACAGGAATAGGAGGGGGAGTTACCCAAACCAAACAAGAGAAACACTCTGAAGACGGGGGTCAATACCAGTCCATTTACAGAAGAAAGGGTTCTGAAAGAACTAATAAAATTGAAGGTGGACAAAGCAATGGGGCCTGATGGGATTCACTCAAGAATTCTAAAAGAACTAAGGGTAGAACTAGTGACACCGCTGACTACTCTCTTTAACAAATCATGGGAGGATGGGGTGGTACCGAGGACTGGAGGAGGGCAGATGTGATTCCTCTTCACAAAAGTGGGAGCAGGACAGAGGCAGGAAACTACAGACCAGCTAGTTTGACCTCAGTGGTAGGGAAAATGATGGAATCACTTCTAAAGGAAAGAACTGTTGAGTACCTAGAGGCCAGTGGGGCACAGGACCCAAGGCAGCATGGATTCATGATGGGAAGGTTGTGTCAGACTAATCTAATAGATTTCTTTGACTGGGTGACCAAAGTAGTAGACCAGGGAGGGGCTGTGGACATGGCCTACCTAGATTTTAGCAAGGCATTTGATACAGTCCCACACAAAAGATTAATACACAAGATAGCCAGCCTTGGAGTGGGTCCCAAGGTGGTAGCCTGGATAAAAAATTGGCTAGATAACAGGACTCAAAGGGTAGTAGTAAATGGAGTACACAGTGAAGAAAGGAGGGTTACTAGCGGGGTACCACAGGGTTCAGTACTGGGACCGGTCCTTTTTAATGTCATTATAAGTGACACTGCAGAGGAACTGGAAGGAAAAGTATGTCTATTTGCAGATGACACAAAGATCTGCAACAGGGTTGATACACAAGATGGAGTGGAAAGGATGAGAAGGGACTTGGCAAGGTTGGAGGAATGGTCAAATGTATGGCAGATCAGATTCAATGCAAAGAAGTGCAATGTAATGCACATGGGAAACAAAACCTCAGGAAGCGTATACAATGGGGGTGAGATACTGACAACAGTAAAATAGAAAGGGACCTCATGGTAATTATATCAGATGACCTAAAGGTGGGCAAGCAATGAGAAGGCAGTAAGGAAGGCTGGGGGGATACTGGGATGCATAGGAAGAGGCATCAATAGTAGAAAACAGGAAGTTGTTATCCTCTGTACAGACAGTTGGTGAGACCCCATCTGGAGTACTTGTGCAGTTCTGAGACCCCATCTCCGCAAAGACATAGACAGAGTGGAGGCTGTCCAGAAGAGGGAGAATCAAAATGGTGCAGGGTCTGCACCAGAAGACATAATGGAAGAAAGACTAAAGGAGCTTTTAATACGACACCCTTGAGGAAAGAAGGGAGAGAGGGAGATGGGAGAGGGACATGATAGAAACTTCAAGTACCTCAAGGGAGTTAATAAAGTCCAAGAGGTAGCATCTTCCAGAAAAGAGATGTGCAAGAACAAGGGGCACAATTTGAAGATAGACGGGAACGCTCAGAGGTAATGCCAGAATTATTTTTTCACTGAGAGGGTTGTGGATGCATGGAACAGCCTCCCTGAGGAGGTTGTGGAGTCAAGAACAGTGGGGGACTTCAAGAATGCATGGGACAGGCATAAGGCAGTCCTAGTGGGGTGTAGGAGGAAGTAAGCTGTTGGTTAACTAGGATCTGCAGCTTACCTGTTAGGTAGGAAAATGGGCAGACTGGGTGGGCCAAGCGGTACTTATCTGCCATCAAATTCTATGTGTCTATGTTTCTATGTAACTCGTTCCTTGTGAAAAATCAAGTAGGGGACTTTACACATCAGGGCCTGGAGTGCGGAGATTCTTCGAGACAAAGTAATGGCCCCCAAGAAGAGTGTCTTCCACGAAAGAAACTTCAAATCTGCAGAAGCTGCAGGTTTTAAGGGAAGCGCAGATGGCCTGACTGGGAACCTCGTGGGCAGGTCCGTAGTGGAGAGCCCGATGGGAGCAGGAACTCCCCCTGAGTTGGTAAGGCCAACGTCAGGGCCGACGGCGGAGGCCCTGACGCCGGAGGTACCAACGTCAGAGGGGCTGGCGTCGGAGCCGGCGTCCGGGGAGCCAATGTCAGGTCCCTCACTCCAGATGGAGGAGGGACTAATGGAGGTAAAGATCCCCAGCTGCGCCTGGGATTGGGGGGGGTTCCCGGGGTCAGGATGGGGGGACTCTGGTTCCCCAGACGGCAGAGAAAGCTGCTGTGAACCGGGAACAACGGACATGGGGGGGGGGGCCGTCATTGGTTCCCTCGCCGGCCGGACGTCGGATGAGCAGACGTGAGGCATAGAGGCGAGCTCTTGGCAGGTGCCGGAGGAGCCGACGTCCGACTTATGAGAGCCTTCCCCGAAGGCAGGTCGAGAGAAAGGGTCAGCCTGGTCCGGAGGGGAAGAAGCTGTGTGTCGCCCCGAAGGGTCGGACGTCTTACCAGCCCTCTCAAGCGGACGCCAGAGGAGCCGATGCCCCGCTTACACAGAGTCGCCTGCGATGTAGGCCGCGAAGCCTGCGGCTGAACCGGGCGGAGGCCTCAACTCGCCCAGAGAGCCTGCAAGGCCCGAGCGCAAGCCAGACGGGCGGGCCATGCTGCGCTCCAGAAACCTCCGAGGCGGCTGTTGAGGAGCAATCCCCAGAGGGGATATTCTGTATGCCCGCAACTCCCGATGGAGACGCGGTGGAGGAGTCTTTGTCCCGGTGTCTCTCCTTGTCCTCCTTCTTTCGATGGCCTTCAGGGGAAGTGGATGCCTGCCTTAGCTTTTTAAGCTCCTTCTCCATAGAGCTCATTTTCTTTTTAAGAATATGGGCCTCCAGGGATTGCTGCCATCTTTTTCGGGTGGCTGAGTTGAAGCTAAGGCAATGCTGGCACTTCTCAACTAGACGACCCGGGCCTAGGCAGAACAGGCACAGGGAGTGGCAGTCCTTGAGCGGTAGTTGGGAGCCGCACGAATCGCACTTGTTCTTGTGCTCGGAGGATGTAGGGGACGACATACACTGACATTAGTACTGACGCTGTTGAAAAAATATTTTTCGGTATAAAAACGACGAAGGCAGGGCTGACGAAGCACAAACTTTTCCGCGAGGTGCTGCACGAGCTAACGGCGGGAAAGAACTCTAAGGCGGGCGTCCGGGACTGCCCCTTTATACCGACGCCTCCTGACGCCGGTCACCTGACATGGGGCGGTCCCCGCTAGGGACCGTTAGCCAGAAATTCTTCTGGGTCCCAAGCGCCCGCCGCCGCCAGTCCCATATGCAATTGGCCTACTGCAAGAGCCCTCTCGAAGTAAGAGCTCCAGTTAAATGGATTTCACACTGTCTCACTCTGTTCTCAGTCTCAGCTGAGACTGAGGGATGACATCACCATAGAACTTTTGCAGCTGCATGAGCCACATTTGAATCTGCAGATGGGAGTTAGGTTAGAATGTTGTGAGTTTTTGAACAGTGAAGAGCAGTTGTGTGTGAGCAGTCTTGAAGGGAGGTGCACAGCAGTCTGTGCACAGGCTCTTGGAGCCTAAAACTCTGATTTAGAGCTACTTTTAGGGAGAGGTGTGTGTTTCTGCCAAAAGAGGAACACAGTAAGCTGTTCGTGAAGTGGTGGAGACCGCTGTTACTGGTCTCTGTGCCCCATCCCTGAGGGGATGAGGTTAAAAGGTTTGCCTGTTATTCCAGAGGCAACCTCCTGGTTCCAGCTAGGGAAGAAGCTGCCTTATTTTTTGTAAGTTGTGTTGTGGCACCAGAAGCTGTTCAAGAATCGACTGTGGGGCACTTGCAACCAAAGGGTGAGTTCTGCTCTCATATGGGGCCTATGTTTCACCTGAACTGTTGTAAAGTGGGGATTGGACTGCTTAATCAGTGGGTGGCCTAGAGGAATAGGCTAAGCCAAAGTAAAAGTATGTTCAAGTCCAGCGCAAGGGGAAAGCCAAGACATGTAGAGGAAATGTGCTATGCATTTACCCTTTAAGCTACACTGCCAAGCTTTTCAGAAAGAGATGTTTAATGTCCAGAGAAATGGCAGGGTATGAACTGTGGATGCTAGAGGTGGAAGGACCCCCCCCCATCTTTAGTAACCAGGTTACATAGATACATAGATACATAGACAGTGTCGGCAGATAAGGGCCTATGGCCCACCTAGTCTGCCCATTTGAGCTTGTAAGTTCAGTTTGTTTTCCTAGAAGTCTATTTCCCCTTACCCCTGACCTCTAGAATTCCTTTATGTCTATCCCATGCATTCTTAAATCCGTGATTGTTTCACCCCACCACTTCCTCTGGCAGGGTGTTCCACTTGTCCACCACCCGCTCTGTGAAGAAATTCTTCTCATGTTTCCTCTGAATCGCCCTCCTCCAACTTCATCCCATGCCCTCTAGTCCTGAAACATCTTTTCGCTTAAAATAGTGTTTTCCTGCACCCTGTTCCTCCCTGTAAGATACTTGTATGTCTCTATCATATCCCTCCTCCTTCTCCAGGGAGTACATGTTCAGTTCCTTCAACCTGTCTTCATAGGATTTGTGATGCAACCCATGCACCATCTTTGTTGCCCTCCTCTGAACCTTCTCTACCCTGTCTATGTCCTTACGTAGGTATGGTCTCCAGAACTGTACACTGTACTCCAGGTGGGGCCTCACTAATGTCTTGTATAGGTTCACCTCTACAGATTTGCTTTGTGGCCCTCTTACTTTGCCTCAGGCACTTGGCCAGTGCTGAGGAAAGTACCCAGACATGGGATTGAAAGGAAATTTCCCTTATGGAGTCGAAGGCTCTAAGGTGGTTTGAAGAGCCACGGGAAAATGTGTCCCATGTCAAATGGAAGGTGGTGAGTGTGGCAGGTCGGGCCAGGGAAACCCAAATAGTGTACCAGTCGGGCTGTGTACCCAAGCAGAGTGCAAGTCTGGGCTGTGTGCCTGGTGGGTCCAGAGCCTGACGGCTGAAGAGCTGAATGTTCTGCTTCTCTTATCTGCATTACCAGGAATGTAGCCCTGTGGCGGTCCATCTATGCTTTGTTTGTTCAGTTTGGATGTGAATAAAAGCCACACTTTAGAATCCCATTCCTGGTATTGGACATTACAGTTATTGTTTCCTGTGTTCAGATTTACTTAGGTGTCCCTGTGCAGAGCAGCCAAACCTTGCCCTTGTGCCGAGTAACCTAGTCCTCCCCGAACCCAGTCCCCCACCTGGTACTGCTGTCAGCTTCAACAGCATACCACCTGTTGCTTGCAAAAAGTCAGGGGTGTAGGGATTACACCTTTATTAGATTTCTGAATGGTTTAGACATGCAATGTTTGAGGACTTCGAAATCTCCTAGTTAGCCATGTTTTTTAAATGTATTTTATTTATTTCAGCCTCGGATTACATTACCTGTAAGCACATAGCAGCTCTTTTACAAAGGTTCCATGTCAGTGAGGAAGGGTGACACACATACAAAGGAGGCATAATACAAACTCTGCACTACAGCAGTAACGTGAAATGACTAAGTCAATTATAATATAATACAAACAGTGTACAAAATAACTATGAGTTAGCAAAGGAGACAGCCCAAAGGGCTTCATCAGGTAAGGATAGAAAGTAGTAGCAGAGACAGAATTCAGGGACAGTGAGGTTGAACAGAGAACCGGGAGGGACAGGTGCGGCAGGGTGAATAGCAAAGTATGGGATGGACAGGCAAGTGGGTAAAGAGCAAGGTAAATGGGTGAAAGAGGTTATTTATAAAGGATGGTATTGGGGTAGACACTGTGGTTCAGGACAGGCAACGGAAGGTAAGGCCATGACTTAGATGAAGCAGTCACAGGAGCCGTTAGCCGTGAGATACCGACAAAGTGCACATTATGTACAGACCCAGTTTTTGAATGGACAATGCTTACCAGATCCCTTTTATAAGTGCATGAGACCAGGGGTCAAAATTGGCACTGGCCAAAACCTGGTACAATTTCTAACAGGCCACTAAAGGTTTCCAGTAACTATTGCTGCTGGCTAGTACTGGAGGAAATAGTCCAGTAAGTGCACTTGGTGGACTAGTGAAGCTCAACTTATATGAGATCAGCATATAAATTTAAGGTGTGATAGGGCTCTAGCTCCATCAGGACCATCCCTCCACTTTGTCAGCACTGGTTATTAATTATGTTGTGTAAACATGTTCTAACTTACAGTGATTCCCCGGCCATTCTACTACCCAGTGCACTCTGTGATTCACTTGCTATACAGACATCTGGACAAGGCTTACCTTAAAGGCATGTGCTGCCTTCATAAAACTGATGTGTCAGAAGTGGGGTTTGCACCCATGCCTCCATTCAGAGACCAGAATGCACAACTGTAAGGGAAGAATTTACTTCCCAAGTCTGCTGCCTTGAATTACTCGGCACAGGGTCATTATGTCATAAGACATAACAGCACAGCAATGTACCGTGCTGTAAATATAGCAGATACATTGCTGCTGCTGAGACAAACTGCTGAAACAGATTTCGGCTAAACACATAAGTGGCTTGTTTGTTTTCAGCGGGAAGCTCCGCACCCCGCCTTACGAGGGGATGGGCCACTGACTCCACCCCTCACTAATACTCTTGGGGGGGGGGTTCAACACCACTGGGGAAGGGGGGAAAAAAAAAAAAAAGAAACCGCACCATGTGGTTTTGCAAAAGTCTGAGACCGGGATTGCAACTCAACTCACTAAGCCACGGCGACAGCTCGGCGGACCACCTCTCCAACAGAGGTCTTGACCTCCGTGTCATTCCTCCTCCCCACCTATGCACGACAGGGTACAAAACCGCATGGAACATATGTGCCTTGCAGGGTTTTGAACCCTGTTGTGCTAGTACACTGCGCTATTTGTTCCATGCAGTATTCCATGCACGGCTCTGCCCATGACATATTGACCCGGTAGGGAATTACTCAGCCATCCTGACACTTTTACCTAAAGTATCTGCAGACTTTACAAGGATTAACTATTGCTGCTATAACAAAACCTAATTTTGTGCAGTTCCAACTGCAAAACTAGATTATAGCTTACATATGCAATCATATATACACAATACAGATCTACAACTAGAGACATTTCCGCTCCGTCACAGAGGCTACAGTCTCTTGGTGACTTCCCTGTCCACTGGAATTCCCATCCTCTTTATCTCCAGTCCTCTCCTTTGCAGTTGTACTTTAATGGGGAACAGCCAGCACGAAGAAGAACCCATTCAAGTGTGGAGCTGGTTCAAATTTGCAGTTTGTGAACAAAAACATTACTTTACTGTTTATTGCAGTGTGGTAGACCGTATCAGGCCGATTCTGATGACTCCCAAGCTGACATTTGCTGTAACCAGACATCCCAGAATCCAGTGCAGCTGTCAGAGCTAGGCTATAGCAGTGGGGATGCAATAAGCCTGCAGTGTATGTAAGAGATTTTATAAGCTCTGCTCATTTGTCTGCTGGTCTGGTTGTCCTCCTGGGTCTAAGTACAGTCAAAGAGGGCTGTATTTAAACTAGAGAGACTAATGGGACTGGCAAACATCTGATCTAAGCTTGTACCAGCTCCAGCACACACTGCAGGCTATTGACTCCCCCACTACTGCAGCCCAGCTCTGACATCAGCTGCATGGGATTCTGGGATTTCTGGTTACAGCAAATGTCAGCTTGGGAATCTCCAAACTTAGTCTGGTCCAATCTACTTTACTACAATGCACAGTAAGTAAAAAAACAAATTTAATTTTGCACACTCAGTGCAAATTGAAATCAGCCCTATAGTTGGATGTGGGGGTCACGGTGCTGTTTCCCTTTAAGGGACAGGTCCAGGAGCAGACTAGGCTCACCTGTGTATCCTTGCTGGTCTGCTCCAAAATCACTATAACCTCATGACTGTTACATTCTCCTAACTCTAGGTCTTTATCTCCTACACTAGGTCTTTATCCCTGTCCCTGGTTCCTTACTAACACTGCACTGTGCTTATCTGGGTGTTTTATTTAGTCAGCTGCTGTTTACTTGCCTGCCTTCATTTTATTTTGTTTGTACTGTTTGCTGTAATTTAAGCAGGTTTTCTCCTTTGTACCCTTCACCAGGAGGCACCAGGACACATCTGGAAATGAATGGTTGGCAAGCTCACCCTGTTCCCTCCTGGCTAAAAATTCCAAATAAATAACAATACCATGAAATACATGATCAGCAGACACAAAAACTGTTGCAACCCATATTGTTAACTGCACACTTTGGTTTAGTTGTTCTTGATTTGGTAAGACAGAGTGCTTTTTTCTGGCTCCATGTTGTCTCCCCACCCCATAAATTCTAAGGCCACGTACACATCAGGCTAGTTAAAATGTTTTAAGGTGCTTAAAATGTTTTAACTAGTGTAAACATGGTACCCATCCGCATTTAAGCATGGTTTCAAAGTGTGTTAGGAAACTGTGCTTAAACCCTGCTGGGAGCTAGTCTCAAGTCCGTTTTTAAACACGGTTTGATGAGGGAAAGCATGTTACCCTGTAGTGTGGATGGGTGTCTGCATATTGCTCCTCTAGGAAGCGTGTTAACAGTCATGGAGAACCTGTTTTTAAAAACGTTACTAGAGGCAGATGTGGATGAGAGTCGACCGTGTTACAACCAAGTTCAAACTCGGTGAAAAATAATGTGGACTGGCTGCTGTGGTGTATTTGAAAACGTTTTTTTTTAAATGGTGCAAATCTTCATCTCTCTAACGTGTACAAGGCCTAAAGGGCTACCTGCCCCAAGGCATATTTTCCTCAAGACGGGGAAAAAAGTGAAAGTCAAAGTTTAGAACCTGTTTGGTGCACCGTTATATCTGTAGGTTCATTCCCTTTCTTCTTCATGAAATGTAATCCTGGAGACTGGGCTCGTTTCTCCACCACCAGCTTTCTTTTTTTCTTCTATCCGTTGTTATCTCTGCCCGGCCTTGGTGGCCCCCCTTGAATGACCCTCCCCTCAGCCCAGTCAATCGGCTCCTCCATGACTTACCTTTGCCGCTGACGTTCTCTGCCACAGGACTTGAAGAGGGTGCACGGGCACCAGAGTGGAGCCTGTGAGGGGCGGTCTTCACTAGTCGCCGTGGGTGATTTTTTCACTTGATTTTCTCCCCTTATGTCACCACAGCCTCAGTGCAAGGATGTGCATGGAGGCACACATGACGACTCGACCTGAATGGCCCCAATCTCTCCACCCGGCCTAATGCCATGGCCCCCCCCCCCGGTGTCCGCACTGCCATCACGCCTCCACATGTTAGCTGTCAAAGGCCAGGAAGGCTTACCTCTCCAGTCCGGGAGAGGAAAGCTGCCAGGTGGTTCCATAATCCTCAACAAGCCCTCCCCCCCCACTGGCTGACCTCTGCAACCCATGCTCATCACCAAGCATGGGTCACCAGTGTGGCAAGAGGTAAGGTGCCAGTGTCTCAGCCCTCCACGCCACCAGGTTGGCCCTCCATCATCAGTTTTGTGACACTCTGAGCCAAACGGGGAGGAGAGCAATTCTAAAAAATATATATATATATATATATATATGTATATTTTTTTTCTAACTAATTATTACACTAGTAAATTATTTAATTAGTATCAGTGGTTGAGTGGGTGGCACCCTTGCCTCATGAGCTGGAAGACTGGCAGGTTGTGTGTTCTAGTCCCACACCAGGTACATGGGTAATATAATACCCATAACTGACACTATTGTACTGTGTATGTGGAGTGCTGCACATTACTGAGAGGGCTGATACTTGGATAAGATGTAAACCATCGTCCCTTCTGCTCATCCCTGGTCACATTTCAGGTTACAGTTAGAGATCCTATGGCACTTACACGTGATGAGAATTTTCCATTGTCTTGGCTAAAATTTCAGGTCAATACAACAGGTCCACTTATACCCCACCCCACCCCCCACCCCGGACACACCTGGAAATAAGCTAACACAGATCAATGAGCATTTCCTGGTCAAAAATAACAATGGATGATAATAATTAATTAAAAAAAAAAAAAGAAAATCAGTAACTGATCTAATTAAATTGATCTCCTTAACCTTTTTCAATTATACGAGCAAGAAACAGGGAGCTCCCTTTCTTTATCAGGAGCTCCTCCAGGTTGCTTGTTCAATGTTTTTAAATAACATAAAAGGTAGCTGAATCAGCTGAACTGGGAGACGTCTATACTGAATAGCATACTTCAGATAAATCCTGTGAAACCTCTGTAATTGGACACAGCTCACTAAATCTCATTATTTTCTTTAGCTTTTTTGCCTGAGCTGATTAAATAAAACAAAATAATTTATGAAATTTGGTGATCTGTGTCCAGTTACTAAAGTTTCATACAACTTGTTAGCACCCTGTTATCACAAGGAGCACAAATGGCAACAGTTAGTTTAGCAGATACCTGAGAGTAAGCTAACTGGAGTTTCTGCAAGACAACAGCTACTAAATAGCTCTGATTCACTATTTTTGTTTTCTCTGTGCATCAGGTCTAGCTAGCAGGAGTGTTTTAACATCAAAAACACAAATAATGAATTAGAGCCATTTAGTAGCTGTTGTCTTACAGAAACCCCAGTTAGCTTGCTCTCAGGTATCTGCTAAACTAGCTGTTGCCATTTGTGCTCCCTGAATAAGAAGTTACAAGGCTTTGCTTTTGCTAAACTAATTTTAAAGCAATACACATGCTAACTCTAAGGCAGGGCCCCTGGTGTTCTGCGGCAGAATTTTCTGATTTCTGCGGCAGGGCTCCTTGACTTTTGCGGCAGCATTTTCTGATTTCTGAGGCATGATTTATTCATTTCTCTGGCAGAATGCAGTCCTGTCATTTGCTAAATATGATGTGATGTCATCAATGACATCATGTGCTGAGCATACAGGAGGGGCTTCAGGATAAACGAGGTGGGAAAGAAAGCCTGGCACTATGGAAAAACAGTATATTTATATGAAAATTCACAAAAACAATGAATTCTGCAGCACTATATATATTCTGAGGCATGATGCAAATTCCGCGGCAAATTCCACAACCGCAGAACCGCAGAATTCCAGGGGCCTTGCTCTAAGGGCATGGCTACATCACTGTTACATGAGACAGGGGCATCCTGGGAGAAAGAAAACCAATAAAACTATTTGTTATGGAGAACCCCATGGGTCATAAAACTACCATACAGCTAGCAGGCAATTTAGGAAAAACTCCAAATAGCAGACAGAGGGAAGGATACACTATGAGTTAACATACATATCAAAACACTCTACATAACATATGTTTTTTGCACATTCTGGGTGGATTACTCCTTTAAATGTATTTGGCTTTGTATACTTGGGTAATGTACCCATGCATCATCAGTCTCTGTATAATCTTTCTTATACTGTATGTATTCTATGAAATTAATCATAGTATCATAGTAATGTGTCAGCAGAAAAGGACCATCCTCGTCCATCTAATCCCCAACTTTTCTCCACTTCCCAGGGATATTTTCCTTTGCCCACCAGCCAACCCCTTGCGTCTGTCCCACACCTTCTTGAATTCCTTCACTGTTTCTGCACACACCCCTTCGTTAGTAATCTGTTTCAGAGTTCCACCACCCTCTCAGTGAAATAACATCGCCATACATTGCTCTTAAATCTTCCCCCTTCCAATCTTAAATTATGACCCCTTTTTTAACTCCTACTTTCCTTTCGAATAATCTACCATCATTCAGTTTATTTATTCCCTTCATATACTTAAAAAGTCTCTATCATGTCACCTCTATCTCTTCTCACCTCCAGTGAGTATAGATTTAATTATCTCCATCTAATCTCATATGGCTTCTCTTGAATACATTGCACCATCATTGTTGCCCTTCTTTGAACCCTCTCCAACCCATCTATACATGCTTCTCCTCCCTTCCTCTAACTCCATGTCGCCCCTGAAAAAGGGACTGTTTGCTCCAGCGGGCCTACCTCGTTAACAAACTTCAATAAATAAATGCACATTACAGTATGTGTGGGCAAAGGAGGGCAGAGTACTGGGAAAACAAGGGAAAAGGCTACTGATGCCCCAGGGCTGTTAGCCAATCAAGTCTGAGAATTTGTTTCAGCCATTGGATAATAGTGTTTTACACATTACGGCACAGCACGGTGTGCTTTACGATGAGATAATAACAGCACATTGCGATCTGGTTGCTTCAGCACATTTTTAAATATTTTTTCCTCTGGACAAATGGCTATCCATAGTTTCCTAAAGCACCAGCAAAATAACATGTAAATTCTGAGGGTGTCCCTAGAAATTCTGGACAGGCAGGATCTTGTTTAAAGAAAAAGTTACTCACCATAGTAATGATATTCTTACAATTAGTACAATTCCCAGGCAGCATAGTTGCCCCAGGTGACTGACAGAACTTAGTCTCTATTCATGGACTCTGTATGGTGAACCAACGCCCTATGCTTGTCAACCATCAGATCAATGGCTGAAGAAACATCAGAGGCAGTGATCACTTGAATGAAAAAAAAAATGTTTTTTGAAAGGGTGGGCTAGAGATCCATCAACCAAGATGGCTGCTTAAACAGCTAGTGTACTGCCTAAAAAACAGGTTACTCACATGTAACAGTAGTTTTAGGGTGGTACATTGTGCATCCACACTTACTGGCGTCCTTTCCTTTTAAGATTGACGGAAGTCTTCAGCTGGCTCCTCCCACCCACCCCGGTGGTATAACCCTCGGCCCGCCTGGATGCCAGATCTCAGGCTCATGGAAGCTAGGTGCCTGAGCTTGCAGCCCGGGAGGTTGGGTGGGTTCGTGTGGATGAACAACATATACCACTCCTAGAACTACTGTTACAGGTGAGTAACCTGTTTTTCTAGGATCGTGGATATGTTTATCCACACTTATTGGCAGACTCCTAGCAGTTCTCTGGAAGGAGGGAAGCAAGGGGCACCCCCCCCCCTCCACTGATGCTCACTTGGGAAATAGAGATTGGAGAACTGAGGCCCCAGAACCAGCATCCCGGCGTGACTCAAGGTCGATGTGGTAATGGGTAATGAAGGTGTTTGCTGACTTCCAGGTAGCAGCCCAACAGACTTCCTGGATAGGGATGTCCCTGGAGGAAGCCACCGATGCAGCAGTATGGTGGGTAGAATGAGCTCTTATCCCTCTCGGAGGCTCCACGCCCGCCACTCATAACACAGACTTATGCAAGATGTAATCCACTTTGCAATAGTCCATTTTGATGCAGGTCTGTCAGAAATGGCTTCAGCGTAGGTGACAAACAGCTAGAGAACCTGTCCCCAAATTTCCGCCGTCCTCTCCTTGTAATGGGAGAGGGCTAGACTCAGCTCCAGGGTATGTAGCCTTTATTCGGCCTCCGAGGTGTAATTAGTGTAGTATACAGGCAGAGTTAACACCTGGTTAAGGTGAAACTCTGACACCACCTTCAGAAGGAATTTCGAGTGGGGGCATGGGACAACCTTGTCCCTGTGGAAGACCAGATAAGGGGAGTCCACCAAAAGCACCTGGAGCTCCCCATCCTTCTGGCAGACTTGATAGCCACCAGAATGGCCGTCAACCACCACAAGTATGACAACGCACACTTGTGCATTGGTTCGAATGACTTGCCCATGAGCTTTGCCAGTACCAGCAGTAGATCCTACGGTGGTGGAGGTTAACGCACCGGAGGGTATACATGATCCAGGCCTCTGGAAAAGCACCCAACCACTGTCTCCTGTGCCAGTGTTGGCTGACCGGCCCGCGCGCGGCAAGCAGAGATGGCTGCCAGGTGCACCCTAAGGGTCGATGACTGAAGACCTCCTTTGGACAGAGACCAAAGATTGTCGAGAATGTTAGCCACTGGACAGGAGAGAGGGTCCAGGCCCTTGCCCTGACACCAAATGGAAAACCTTTTCCATCTGAAGGCATAACATTTTCTGTTCAATTCCTTTCCGGATGCCTCCACCATGGTGAGGACATCCTCGGAAAGACCCAAAGCCTGGAACTCGAGCTGCTCAAGTACCAGGCTGTGAGGTGCAGGGATTGAAGGTCCGGATGGTATACCTTCCCCTGATTGAGAGAGAGATCAGGTCTGGGCATGCTGGAAGCCGCTCCGGGGGCCTGCAGCTGAGGCGGAAGAGATCTGAATACCAGAATTGGTGTGGCCAGTCTGAGGCTACCAGAATCACGTTCACCATGTCCCTCCTCACTTTGAGGAGCACCTTGTGGATCAAGGGAAATGGAGGGAAGCCATAGAAGAGGCCTGGGATCCATGGCCTCAAGAAGGCATCCCCCTGCAGCAAGCCCTGCTGAGGGGGATGGGCATGAAACAGCTTCAGCTTGGTGTTTTCCCTGGAGGCATATAGGTCCACCATCAGTTTGCCCCAGTGAGAGAACAGGCTGTAAGCTACCTCTGGATGGAGAGACCACTCATGGAATGTCTCACTTAAGCATCCGACAGCATCCGCCAGATGGTTTGAGGCTCCTGTCACATGAATGGCTAGGAGATCCATGTCCAGATGGCTAACGAGGGTCCAGATGCGGAGCGCCTCCCTGCAAAGCAGACGGGAATGCATGCCTCCCTGTTTGTTGAGATAGTACATGGTTGTGGTATTGTCCATCTTGACCTGAACCACTTCACCCAAGAGCTGAGGAGCGAAAGCTGAGGGTGCCAGTCTGACTACTCTGAGCTCCAACAGGTTGATGTGGTATTGGGACTCCTCTGGGGTCCAGAACCCATGGGCCCTTTTGTCCCCCATGTGCGCTCCCCAGCCCATGAGAGAGGCACTGTTCATAAGGACGGCCGATGGCTCTGTGCGGACCAACAGGATCCCTTCCTGTAACCGGTCTGGGGTGGTCCACCATTGGAGAGCATCCCACATCTCCTGGGTTACAGTGATCAGCTGGTCGAAATGACTGTGGCACTGAGTCCACTGGGTGGCCAGCTCCCATTGGAGAGGGTGCATGTGCCACCGGCCCCAACAGACCATGGAGCTGCACGCCGCCATGTAACCCAGAAGGCACAAAGTCCCGGGTAGGGTGCAATTTATTTATTTATTTAGTTAGTTTTTGTTGACCGGGTAAGTGCACTAGACAAATCCTGCTTACCCCACAGAAATGATTGGGCAAGTGAGGAGAGAACCTGTCCACCGGGAGCCGAGCTCTGGCTTGACGAGAGTCAAGCTCTGCCCAGATGAAACACAAGTTCCGACTTGTCCTTGATGATCAAGAGGCCGAGTTGGGAGCAGGTCTGGAGGGCCAGGTCCCTGGACCTCTCCACCTCCTGCTGAGTGGGACCTGCTAAGAGCCAATCGTTGAGGTAGGGGTAAATTCTGACCCCTCCTCCCCCGACGTCTGAGATGGGCTGCCACCACTGGGATGTATTTGGTGAAGACCCATGGGGCCGTTGACAGGCCGAACGTCATGGCTCAGAACTTGTATAGGGTCCCTTTGGCTCTGAAGCAGAGGAACCGCCAATGAGACAGATAGACTGGGAAGTGAAAGAACACATCCTGCAGATCCAGTGAACAGAACCACATGTTTCGCTCCAAGGATGGTATGATGTGGGACAAACTGACCATCTGAAAGGTATGTGACCTGAGATACTGATTCAGGTTGTGCAGATCTAGAATGGGGTGCCAGCCTCCTGTCTGCTTGGGCACCAGGAAGTACCTGGAGACAAAGCCTGGGTCTGCTGGAGAATCCGCCACTGGAGCTACTGCCTCCTTGAGGAGGAGCTGAGTTATGTAGTCTCGGACAGCTGAGTATGGATGGATACTCTTTCCTTCCGAGGGGCAAGGGCTTGGCTTGGAGGGTGCTGCTTCAATTCCAGAGGCAGTCCCTGACCGACCACTTCTAACACCCACCTATCCATGGTGATAACGGACCAGGCAGAAAAAGAGTGGTGGAGCCGGCCCCCCCATGGTAGGACCCAAAGCTGGCGTGATGGGAGAGGGGTAGCAGCCCCCGCCCCACCACTGAGCAGGCTTGGAGGAGGATCCAGGACCTGAACCTCGGCCTCCTTTATGGGCCTAGGAGGGCCCAGGCTTGGGCTGGGGTGCCAACCTTAAGCCTGCTGCTGCCCTCCTTGAAAGGAGGGTTGCTGTGCAGCAGGGGAATAGTGCCAAAAAGGCTTCTTCTTCTGCTGTTTCTTGCTTGAAGAACCTTTAGCAGAAGTAGCGTTCAAGGTGGCATTGGGCTGCTCAATATGCTGAAGATGACCAGCCACACCTGGGCCAAAAAGGTCGATGCGCAGGAAAGGCACATCAGCTAGATTGTGCTGAGTATCTGCTGGGAAAAAGGAGTCTCTCAGCAAAGCCCTGCGATGAGAGGCAACTGCGACTACCATCGAGTGGGCACAAGAGTCCCCAATATCCAGGGCCATCTGAAGCTGCTGTTTGGCAACAGCCCAGCCCTGGTCCCAGACTTGCTTGACCATGGTCTGCATGTCCGTCAGGAGGTGTGGGAGGACTTCATACACAGACCCCAAGAGGGCATGGGAGAAGTGTGCCATGATGATGGCCGAACTTGCCTGATGGAGGCCTAAAGATGAGGCCACACCGACCTTTCGAGCCGAATGATCCAAGTTTTTGGATTCCTTCTCAGGAGGTCGGTCAGTGTTGGCAGAACTGCCAGTACGCCCGAACACAGAGGCGGTCACCAGACTCTCAGACGAAAGGTGCTCTGTGAACCCCACAAGGGACCCCATGGGCACTGCATACTTGCAGGCCATGCAGGCAGACGGAGCTGGACAGAAGGCAGGACACTGCCGAAGTTCTAAGGCTGGGCCAACTATGGTCTCGACCACAGGAAAGGTCTCCGTCGGGGTATCCCCTCTCTTCAGGATGTCCGTGAGAGGGTACTCTGACTTTTTCTAGATAGGTTCCAGGGGCATCCCTGTAGACTCAGAGATGAGGCAAAGAATGCCTTGAAAGGACAAAGGAACTTTCTCAGTCTCTATTCCACCAGCCGATTCGTCATCCCCAGGATAAGAATGTAGGCCGGGTCTCATCTGAATCCGAGGAATGTGGATTCAATAGTCGACCGCCAGGTCACCTTCGACCCACTGAGGGAGGTCTGGAGTGACAGTGACCGAAAGACACCAGGGAAGCCCGGTGTCTGGTCTATCTTCCTTAGAAGGAGCCCCTCCCACAGGCTGCTTGGGCGGTGGGTCCACCACAATTGGTCGAGACCGGTTTAGGCAGAACCGGAGGTTTCGTCGGCTCCGTGGGCGCGGCAGCCGACTTAATCGGCTCCAAAAAAGTCAGCATCGGCCTGGGAGGCGAAAGCCAAGTAATGGCCAGGGTAGAAGCCGAGGTCGGCTTGTGCCCGGACAAAATCAGCTGTTGCCACATGAGGTCCTCGTAGCGTCAGAGTTTCCACCGGATCCTCTCCTCATCTGAGGAGGATGAGGATGACCAATGCTGTCGCCTCTTTTCTGAGCGATTGTGGTTCTTCCTTGACCTGTCGGGAGACACTGGTGGGACCAGTGATTTCCCAGGGTCGGGGACCACTTCCTCGACAGGATTCCCAGCGGGCTGCGTCTCCTTGTCAGAGAAAGAAAGGACTGGAGTCTGACTGAATCATCGATCGAAGTAGGGACAATGGGGTCGACTGGGTTGATGATTACTTTAACCTCATCGATTGACACTTTGGTCGACTGGCCAGACAGCAAAGCCGAGAAGCCAGCGGCTGAAGAGGAAATTTCGAACAAAGTTGAGACGGCTGGTTCCGGGGACTGAGATCTCTCATGAACGTCTTTGCCAAGATGAAGACGATCCCGGGTCCTTTTCCTGCTTATGGAACCGAGAGGAATGTGTGCCTGCAGCACCCTCTCCCTTAGTCGGAAGAGACTGGCACACCTCTCGGAAGGAACCCGAGAAGGTGGAGCCCAGGCTGAACGAAATGAAAAAGCTCAGAGAGGAAGATTCCGTGGCACGAGCCGCTTCCTCCTCAAAGGCTTGCATGCGTTCCAATTGCTGGGCGGATCCCGCAACCGCGGAAACCGCCTACCGAGTCTCTTTTGATTTCACCGGAGGGTTCAGTTTTTCCAGCCTCCCCAACTTCAGGTATGCGAGATGGTCATCAAGGATGTTAGGGTGAAATGAAAGACAACAATCGCACTTTGAGGTGTCATGGTCAACACCCAAGCAATAGATGCACGTGGTATGGGGATCGGTGCACGACATTTTCTGGCCACACAAACACTGGCAAAATCAGGGGGAAGACTTGTCTTCCATAATCGAAGCTAAGCAGTTGCGATCGCTAATGCGAACTAGATGAATTTTCGGAATAACCGAAGGTTTTGAAGCCAGGGCCTACAAAATGCGGGAGCAAGAAAGAGGCAACCTGAATCTTCCAGCGGAAAGGAAGATCTTGCATCACGGGGCAGAGTTGAGGGTTATACCACCCGGGTGGTGGGAGGAGCCAGCTTGAAGACATCCAGCGATCCTTAAAGGGGGAAGAGGCATGCCAGTAAGTGCAGATAAACAACATATCCACGATCCTAGAAACTAATATTAGTTTTTAAACTCCCCACTTTCCCATTTCCAAGTTATACACCTCTACCACATGAGGGCACTGTTACTACATCTCTTTTTGACTAGGTTAATTGCTGATTACTCACTACTTCAATGCTGTCAGGATGATCTCGTACTGAATGTTAATGGTTTTATTAAATATATGTAAAGGCTGACTGCCCTTTGGTGCTACCAGCATATGGTCAAGATTTTTTCACCCCCATCTTGACCATCTTATTTCTGTCTCAATGTGATCTCTATTCTCCTCCACTCTAAATCCTATTCGGTGTTACATTCTAACCTCTGTCTGCCCCCAATTTACATCTAATTTATCCCACTGTCTTCCTCCAGGACCCTACGCCATACTCCTTTTTCTCTGTTTAATTCATACCTAAAACCCTCGATCATGGGCAACTCTGGCTGGCCAGTTACCCTGCCCTGCCTCATACTCCTCTGCTGTGCAGACCATTTTATTGCTATATCCTTAAAGTGCTCCCCTTGGGGCAGTATTCATCCACCACTATATCACATTACTCTGAATCTTTTAAGCCTGTTCTTATGTATCCCATGTTTTTCTAGTCCAGGCGCTGCTCTCCTTGGGCTCTGGCTCCACAAACAGCTGCGTGTATCTATCCCTCCTGCTGCTCTCAGTATACAACTTCTTCATACTTCATTCTGGATTCACATATCTGTGCTCCTACTCTTAGTTTGTGCGGGGGATACTGAGATTAATCCCGGGTCCTCATGCTCCACCTCTACAACTGTCCCTACAATTGGTGCTCAACCCCCTCCCAAAGGCCTGAAAACTGCAGATTTGAATGTACAGAGTCTCTGCCCTAAAATGGCTGAATCAGAAGCCTAGGTTGCTCAGAAGACTCGTGACATTCAATGCATCTTGGAATCTTGGCTTAAACCTGCTATCAAGCAGCACAAGGTGGCATTACCTGGCTATAACTGCTTCACGAAGGATATATTGGGTTAAAGGGGAGGAGGCGTCCTTATGTATACTTGGTCTGACTTGGATGCCACCGAACTCCCTGAGCCTGACATTGGGTCTCCTGCTGTGAAATTCCTAATCCTCTCCCTGACTCCTGGCAATGTCAAAAAGCTAATTGTTGGATGTGCCTACCGGACCCGCAAAAAAGCCTCCACCTGTCTCTCCCCTTTCATCACGTCCCTTGCCAATCTCCCTCATCATGACCTCGTACTCTGCAGTGACTAACACTGACTGGCTAAACCCCTCTGCTGACAAGGTGTGTGCATCTCTTGCAGATTCTAACCTGGTTCAGTTCATTCACGACCCCACATGTATTAATTAGTACAAAGTCAGGAAAACACACTTTGTCTGACTGGGTGGTGATTAACTGACCTCTTAAAGTTAAATCAGTGGGAGTTCTCTCAGACAGCATCAATGACCATTCTCCTACTCCCTGCGTCTGGAGGAATAACTCCCCCAAACCCCCCTCCTAAAATCACCCTGGTCAGAGATATGTCCAGATTTGACACTAGTAGCTTTCTTGCCTCTATCAATGATGCTGACCAAGGCCCAATTAACACTCCCCCTGACATCAACTCAGCCCTAGATTTCTTTATATCCACCTTCACCCGAATAGTTGATAGTCATGCTCCCCTAAAAAGGTGCAGGTCTAAGGGTATCAAGGCGACTTGGCTGATTAAGTACCTTAGGAAGCTCATGTCCTCTGATGACCATGCCTAAAAGACTTACAAAGGTAGTGGGCTGCCTCTGACTGGCAAGTCTACAGGCAACTTAGAAATAACTGTAAAAACTCTCACCAAAAAGCCAAATGCCTACACTACACGATGCTCCAAACTGAGCACCTCTGTAATCCCAAGGAGTTCTGGAAGTAGGTTAATTCTCTTTTCAAGGGAAAGGCTGCCAAACTCATTAGCGCCCTCACTGCCAAGGGCTCTGTCCTAACAGACCCACCGTCTATTGCTGCTGTACTCAATTAATTTTTTACCGATCTCCACAAATACACTTCGCTCTTTCCCAACTCATCTGTAGCCCTCTCAGCCCCACTGTCTCCTGGTGACACTGGAGCTCGACCTACATTCCACCTGAAGTTGTCTTCCTTCAATGAGGTCCAATGGCTCCTTGCTATGCTGAAACCTGACAGCTCACCAGGTCATGACACCCTTGAGCCTAAGTTTCTCAAGTTGGGAGCTCCTGGCCTTGCCCGCCCTGTTTGTGATCTGTTCAACTGGTCCTTCCTATCAAGTATTGTCCCAGACAAATGGAATGTTGCTATGGTGGTGTCCATTCATAAGGGTGGGCCTAACACTGTTGCCAAAAATTTTAGACCCATCTCTATCCTCTGTCCATTGGCAAAAATCCAGGGGGGCGTATCATATACTATCACCTCCAGAACTACCTGACTACCTGGAACACCATAACCTGCTATCCCTCTACCAGCATGGGTTCAGAAAGAATCATAGTACCCTCACTGCCTTAATCAAATTCACTTCTGATCTGCTCCAGGCTACGGACCAGGACTTTGCCACTGGCGCCATCTTCGTTGACCTTACAAAGGCATTTGACCTGGTCAACCACAGTCTTCTGCTTCAGCAGCTACAAGTTCTCGGCCTTGATGCCAGTGCCCTAGCATGGGTCCAAAGTTACCTCACCTGCTCCTCACAAAGGGTCAAGTGGGCTGGTTCTCTTTCCGGCCTTAGACCAATAACTCATGGAGTTCCACAGGGTTCCATACTGAGCCCACTGCTGTTCTCCTGATTTATTAATAATCCTCCAAATATCTGTGGACGGACTTCCGTGCACCTCTATGCGGATGATGCAATTCTCTATCGTTCCTCTTGTGATGTCGAGTGGATTAACAGTACACTAGCATCTGACTTTGCTGCTCTCAAAGAATGGTTTATATGATATCATCTTATTCTCAACACCAAGAAAACTAAAAGAATGCTATTCTCCCATCCACTCTTCCTCCTCTAACCTCCCCCTCTCAGGATTACTTCCCTCAATGGTCATGCCCTTGAACTTGTTCACACCTTTAAATACCTGGGCATCATCCTGGATACCTCGCTATGCCTTAATGCTCATTTCTCCATCCTAATCAAATCTCTGAACCAAAAGCTAGGCCTTCTCTATCATATCCGCCCCTTCCTCACTTCAGCCTCTCGTCACAAGAATGCATCCTCCTTTCTTCACCCACTTCAATCTTATGGTGCTCCACTTCTGCTCACAAGTAACACTACTACCTTATCGCTTCTCAAACAGGCTTTTCCATATTGTGAGTAGGTTTGCCCTGGGGGTCAACGCCTGTCACCACCAGAGTGATGTCCTCTCTTCCCTGGGTTGGTCATTGTATAAATCTAAACTAAGGTATGCCACTCCTGAATTTTCTGCACAAGCTGGTCCACAAACATACTCCTTCTTGTCTCAGTGAGTCTATTTGTCTAAGACAACCTCAACGAACCCTGACATCTGCCTTCCTTCTCCTTCTCATAATGCCCAAAGCGCGCTTAGCTGTGGCCCGTAAATCATTCACCTACGCAGCTGTGTCTGACTGGAACTCCCTTCCTCCCTCCATTCAGTCATGTTCCACCCTCCCTGAGTTCCAATCCAACTTGCTTTCTTTTCTCGTTGCCTCAACACCTTGCTCCTGCTACCAGTGGTATTAAACCTCAACCCCAACAGCTCTATTTCTCATCATTGCTGTTCCTTTAACCCTGGCTTTTAACCTTGTCCTCTGTGCCTCACCTTTAAACACAACTGCTACTGGTTAGCCCTCTTGTATCTGATATCATTCGCTAACAATTATATATTGTAGTCCACTCTCGTGAATGTGTCATGTGTTCATCGCATTACTGTGTAACCTACCTGCTTGTTATTTCATAAACCTGTCGTTGTATCTGCCTGTATCACAATCCTGTGGCTCACTGAACGCTGTGAATACATTTTTCCATTGTAACTGTCATTGTTATGTTAAAGTATTTTACTGTATACATACTGCACATCCAGGCTGCCCCTGAAAACGGGACTGCAACTGTCTCAGTGAACTTACCTGGTTACCAAAACTCATATAAATAAAATTTGGTCAGTATCTTTTATACCTGAAGAACTTTTTATTTCCTGTTTGTTTAACGAAAGATTGTTTACTTGATGTTTGTAGGTGTGATGTGTGGGGCAGCACTCTGCCTGGCCGTCGGCATACCTATCTCTATCTCCCCTCTCCCCCCAACTACATCATTGGCACTGTGAGATTACTGCTGCATAGGAATAGCCACTCAGCAGCTGCCAGGTCAGTCGCCTGTGATGTCACTGAGATCACAATGATGATGATGTAATGAATGGGACAGAGAGATAGATATGTTAGCTGCCAGGCTAAGAGCTATGCCACACATCCAGAACAATATTATCACACTGAATACTTTCTAATGTGCAAAAAGATAAAAACAACATTTTTCAGAAATAAACAGTTACGACTACTACTTAAAATTTGTAACATTTTCCTGGCTGCCTGTTTTGGCTCCATTAGCTCTTTAATTCACTAATATTCTTAATAATACAAATGTTTTCAGTCTTGATCAGGGCGTAATACTACCTGAATCTAACTCTCCTAACCTCATGCATTCAATACTGATGCTTCATTTCTGAGTTACGGCAGGCCTAATGAGTAATTTTAATGAAAGCGTACTGGCAGCCACGCAAACATCAAAACAGGTTATGATGGCCACTCCCATATCAAGCTTGGAGGATCTTTCAGAGATTAAAATGATGCTACATCCTTTCCTGCAAGAGATGCCCAATATAAAATCACCTTTAGCAGGAGCTGAAGAAAGATTGGCCATACTACAACACTGGATTTCAGGTTACGAGAGGTATGTGGGAAGGATGAAAGCCAAGGTTCCCTTGGTGGTGGATTACAAAGATGATCACAAGAGGTGACTGCAGCAACTGAGGGCAAAGGTAGATAACCTCAAAAACCAAGGTTGGCAGAACAATCTGTGTATCGTAGGGTTCCCTGAGCAAGTGGAGAATAATGATGTGATTGATTTTCTCCAAATGACACTGCGCAAGGTGAAAAACCCACCTGATTGTGCTAGGGATCTATGGCCTGAAATACTCATTTCATCCTGAGGCATTGGCTGGGCACTTCTCTAGCACCATGCATACAACCTGAAAGGTAGAACATTTCTCAGCAATCTGGAGCCCCTGTCTGAATCATTCAAATGCTATTACCCTTCAACCTCAGGAGCAGACTGGGAGTCGTGGCAGGCTATAGATACCCAGAAGTTGGTAAAACCCAAAAGATCAAAATGAAAGGAAAAAGAATATGCCTCCTGTAGGTATCACTCTCCTTGCCAGCAACAATAACAGAAGCTGCAGCCACAGCTCAAGATCACCAATTCTGGGATCCTCCTCTCTATCTCAGATTAAATTTTCATCAGGCCTCCACTCCAGGGGCAGAGAGTGTCTGCAAGTGGACAAATCAATAGCCTCTGAAGCTCCAGTGGGGACTCTGCTTCAGAGATCTCTTTGTGACAGAGCTGGGCAGCAACAGCAGTGGAGGTCAGTATAGATATAACAGCAGTGCTGCTGAGAGCAGTTGAATCACCATACCGACAAAATAATACTTGACTGTAAATACTGATTTTTCTTCTTTTGTTCCTGGGGGGCAATGCATGCCAAAGTCGAACTGTGACAAAGCTGGTACGAAAGCTCAAAAGAGAATACTGTGCTTATATTACATACACCAATGTTTATTCATTTATGACAGCAGTGTTTAACAATGAGGTGGTATGGCAGGGCTGGTTGGGATGGGACACCCTCATGTGGGGTGGTGGGGCTGCTTATCTCATTTGGGCATAACTAGATGTGCTAGTTGCTAGATCCAATGCTAAGGCTCAGGGTGGATCAACTAATGGCCAGGAAAGACTGCAGACGTCTATCTTTTCAAGAGGCCATCCTGTTCCTCATCTACTGCAGTGAAGTCCAAGAGAGCCTGAGGAGCCTAAGGCTCAGGACTGGGCAGGGTCACTCTGGAGGATACCAGAAAGTGTGCTTTACTGCTACAGATCCTCAACCGTTCTCGCATGTAACACCAGCATCAGTCACACTACTGGTGAACACTACGCAATACTGAATCACAGCTAAATACTCCCATGGAGCTGACCCAAGGGACCTACCAACTATCATCGTGTCTGACTATGTATGAGCCCAGTTCTCCAGACTAATGCGGGGACATGACTGGCACTTACTGTCAATAATTAGGTATTTAAGTAAGCACCCCAAAAAGTTACTTCTGGGAATTCTCAGACATGGCTAAAAAGGCTATATAGGGTAATACACAATAACTGCAACAACAGCACCACTCCTTAAGAGATTCTGGAGGTACACCATATCTGACTCCCTCCCTCTCCACCTTACTGTGGGGCTAGGGTGTAGGAATGATAGAGGGGATTTTGCATGTGGAGAGTAGAAACTCCAACAAAGTTGGCTTATAAAGAGCAGCGCAGGGTCATAATGTTGTGGATAAAACTGCGCAAAGAACGGTGCAGACATAATGGTGTGCACTCTAACAGCATCTGGACAAAATCCCGACCGAAACAACAAGAGCGCATGTCGCTTGAAAACACAGCAGTTGTCTTTCTTTTTGTGGGGGATTCGCCCCATGCACCCCCATACCACTCGGATTAGTATATACAACTCCCGGATTTTGGGGGGGGGGTGTCATGGACTTCGGGGAACAAAGCAAACTCGAACCAGGGAAACTTTTTTTTAAAGCCGCATTACAGTGGGACCTGGGGAGAACTGAACTGCAGTCCCAGGTCCCTGCCGCCAACGGAGGCAGGTGCTCTAGTCACTCCACCACAGGAGTGACTCTGCCAGGCACCACCCTGGCAGCATCCTTCACTGTTCCCAATGGCAGCCTACAGCGACAGGGGCAGCGGTTTTTACTGCACCCTGAAACAACCCATCGTTATAGTACCATTCGCGCTTCCTACAGTGTGGTATTCCATGCGCGGTTTTGTCCGCACTATATTTACCCGGTACCATAAACAGCAATGTTTTTCACTCAATTACTCAATTCATTGACAACGGGTTACCCCTTCTGATTGAAATAGTTAATTTAGAAATGTTACTGGTGAGGACCAACTTGCTGGACACCATTATACAGATTGTAACACAACCACCAGTGGAGTGGAGCACTGTGTAAGAGGGTAGTGGGGGATAGGTAGCTGGCATAGTTTTTTTTTTTTTTTAAACACACTTTTCAAAATGTCACTGTTTACTGGTTCTTTGTTAACAGTGTTGACTTTGGTGATATGGCACAAGATGGCAGTGTGTGCATGGGCGTTCTACAGTACAAGTTTCTGCACAGCATGCTTAACTCTTAACAGTATTTTTTTTCTCTTTTGCAAAACTATGGGTTTCATAGCTGGCTTTCATGCTGGCTCCCCAAAGGTACAAATTGCATGAAGGGATTTATTTATTTTTTTAAGAGTATCAGAGGTCTTTCCCATGGCTGAATTAAGGTGTGCATCTTGGAACGTACAAGGTTTTAATCACCCAATAAAGTGTAGAAATATTCTTAGTCTCAAAATCTTTGTAATGTGACGTGGCTGTCCTACTGGAGATGCACCTGTTGCAGATGGAGGCAGTCAAATGGCCTGATCACTGGTAGGTGGTGGGGCTGCCAATGCCAAGGAGTACTCAGCAGGGCAGATATTCAAGTTGACGAGAGAGAAAAAGTTATTGCTCATACGGTGTTTTCCTGGTCTTTATGGAAGCCTATTCTTTATATTCCAAGTTGTTCTGCATGGTTATAAGTTCACAATAAGTTATTCTGCATAATTCTTTGTGAAAAACGTATTTGTTTGTCAACAATGTCACGATGGTGCTCCAAGACAGTCTCTTGGGCAGAGAAAACTGATGTGACATTTGACCAACAGACAGCACGTGATAATTACAATGACTGCTTGAACAGAGTTGAAGTTCTTATTCAATCTCAGGGCAACCATGCTGCACAAGAATGTTGCCAAGTGTAAAGATAGATGTGTTTTATTCCTGTTAAGAAAAACTGTGACAGCAGGTAAATTATCTGTGCAGAATGATTTAAAAATATCCCAGGTCTGTCACTAAGTATGTAGTTCCAGGTGCCAAAACTGGAACCAGTTCACAAGCTAGTAGATGTCTGAATTGGGTCAGTAAACTGTGTAACTAGCCCTGTCAGAGGAGGTGACATTTCCATGTGTACATTAATCTTGCATTGGTGGCTGCAGCACCACTAACGAACATTACCCTTCTGAGGAACGCAAAAAAAAAAAAAAAAGTTTTACTTAGATTAAAAGTACCAGGCAGGTGTGCTATCAATGTTCGGTTCCCATTCAAAGTTTTATTCACTGGTGGCATATATGACAGTTACATAAGAACTTAGCACAACAGTAGATCTTCGAGAGGTATTCCTGCAGTAGGTCTTCACATATAGGACTGTGCCTCCTGGTGTCAGGACCGCACAGCAAACTTCTAGCTAGCAATCATTAGTGGGGGACCGCCCCTGGCATCACCAGATCAAGCGTCATTGTGACCGTATATAGGGGGCAGTCCCCATGCCCGCCCTCCAGTTCTCCCGCCATAGACCTCTGTAGTGGAAACAGGGGAAAGGAGTAAAACAAACAACTCCTTAGGCCCTGGGCTCCGGAAACAAAGTCTTGGTAAAGGAAAGAGGATAAAATAACAGGAGCTGGGGAAAGGTGGGTGGGAAATCTAGACCTACTGCAGGAACCTCTCTCGAAGATCTACAGTTATGCTAAGTTCTTACGTGACTGCCATATCTTACTTTGAGAGGGTTCCTGCAGTAGGTCTTCACATACAGGACTGAATACCAAGCAGTCAAAAATAATGAAGGTGTCGGAGACAAAGTTCTGGGAGGAAGGAGCGCCTGCCAACTAGAAGCCTACTTAGGAAAGAAGGCCTTGCAGAATGATGAGGCTAAACCGGCTCTACACCTAGAGCGCAATGTCCAGACTGTAATGCTTGGTGAATGTATGTACAGAAGACCAAGTGGTCGCCAAGAATAACTGCAGTGGACACGCCTGAGAAAAGTCGCATGGCTGCTTCAGCCCCGAGTAGAATGGCCTTTCACCTCCCCGGAAGGGCTTCTCATTTGTGGTAAATGTACGAGATGCAGTTAGCCAACCATTTTGACAAACCCTGTTTGGAGGAGGCCTTGCCCTGACTTTTGGGTGCAAAGGCTACAAACAACTGGTCAGACTTCGAGCCTCTTTGGTCCTAGAGATGTAATATCTCAGAATCCTGTGTACATCTAAAGTGTGCAAGATGTATTCCCCATTGAAATAATGTGGGTAAAATACCGGCAGGTCAACATTCTGGTTCAAAGTAAATTCTGAAACAACTTTCAGAAGAAAGAAAGGGTTAGTCCTCAGAGCCACAAGGTCTCCGTGGAAAATCAAATAAGGCTCCTTACAGACGAAGGCCTGAAGCTCTGAAATCCTACAAGCTGAAGTTAGAGCAATCAAAAACAGCATTTTCCAGGACAAATAACGCAAGTTGCAACTTGCTGTCGGATCAAAAGGGGTCAAAGTAAGTTATTCTAAAATAACATTTAAATCCCAGGGGGGAACCAGAATCTGGACTGGAGGCTTAAGGTGGAGGATCCCCTTAAGAAAGGGTCTAGAGACCTCCAATTGAGCAAGGGTTTTGCCCCCCCATCAGAAGGTGGTAGGCAGAAACCAGAGATAAGTGGTTCCACAGGGAGGAATATCTGAGGCCCGAATCAGACAAAGATCAGATCAAGAGGTACTCAAGGACCTGGGGAGCCGAGCAAGTGAATGGATCCAGACCCTTGGCTGTATCCCAGATAGAGAATCTCTTCCATTTCATAGCATAAGTGGATATGGTAGGTTTCCTCTACTAGAACCTGGGCGACTCAAGAAGAGACGCCATAATGAGAGACAGCTATGTCCAAAAGTGCCACACATGCAGGTGGAGAGACTTGAGGCTCTGGTGCACCAGACTGCCCTGCTCCTGAGACAGAAGGTCATGGAGAGAGAAAGAGGTACTGGGAGTTCCACAGTCAGCTGTTGCAGCAGCAGAGGGAACCAGATCTGCAGAAGCCAAAAGGGGGCTGACAGGATCATATGAGCCTCCTCGGCCTGTAGCTTCAGCAGAACATTCTACAGAATTGGAAAGGAAGGGAAAGCATATAGAAATCTCCCTGTCCAAGAGAGAGACAGCATGTCTCACCAGAAAACACCACACCAGGGAAGGAGTGAGCAAAAGCTGGGTAGTCTTACGTTGACTGGGGACTCGAAGAGGTCTATCCCTGGTTGACCCCACTGGAGGAAGAGTTCTTCCACCACTTCCTGCTTTAGTTCCCACTCGTGCGCCCGTGCAATGGTGCAGCTAAGACTGTCTGCCAGGCCATTGCTCACCCCTAGAAGGAGGACCATTATCAAAGACAGGCCATACTGGACTGCCCAGTACCACACCCGCATCGCCTCCCTGCAAAGGTGGTACGATCAGGTGCCTCCCTGCTTGTTGATGTACCAGATTGTAGCCGTGTTGTCAGTCTGGACCAATAGTGTTCTCAGCATCAAGAGGGACTGGAATGCTTGGAGAGCATAGAGCACAGAACACCGCTCTCATCTCCAGAATATTAATATGTAGATTTTCCTCTAGAAGAGACCATGTCCCCTGAGTTAGATGGTCTCCCAGGGGTGCATCCCATCCTTGGCCTGAAACATCCGTCGTCAGGGTCATGGGGGGGGGGTGTAAGGGGATCCCCAACGAAAGGTTGGAAGGATCCTGCCACCAGAGGAGATCCCTCTTCATGTTGTTGGGAGACACAGACCATTTGGTCCATGCTGTCCACTGGACCCGGAAGGACCACTGGGTCACCCTCATGTGCAGTCTAGCCAAAGGGACTGTGGGTATGGCAGCCACCATTAGATCCAACAGGCAGAGGACAGAGCATACCTTAGTCTGTCGAAAGGAGGATACCAACACCGCTTGTTGCATCAGAGTTTCCACCCAGTCCATAGGCAAGAAGGTCCTGCCCTGTACAGTGTCCAACACTGCTCTAATAAACTGGTGCTGCCAGGAGGGTGAAAGTTGAGACTTGGGAACATTCACAGTTATGCCAAGTCTGGAGAATATGTCCAGGGTGGAGTAAAGAGAATCCCTCAATCTGTCCTGAGATGGTGCTGACAGCAGCCAGTCATCCAGGTAAGGGAACACATAAATCTCCTTGCGACACAAGGCCGCAGCCACCACCGCTAGGCACTTGGTAAAAACCCACGATGCCAAAGAGAGGCCAAATGGAAGGGCCTTGAACTGATAATGGTTCTCCTGAAAGAAGAATCTCAGAAAGTGGTGGTGGGTCTAGAGGATAGGAATATGCAGGTAAGCATCCTGCATATCCAGGGAGCACGGCCACTGGTTCTGTTGGAGCAGGGGTAACAGTCCCTGGAGCTTCAACATATGGAATCTCTTGTATTCTACACAGAGATTGAGTAGGCTGAGATCCAGAATTGGTCTCAGATCTCCCGTCCTTTTGGGAACTAGGAAGAAGTGGGAGTAATATCCCCTTCTTATTTGCCCTGGCAGAACCGGCTCTATGGTTGATTTCTGAAGTAGAGCCTGGATCTCTTGATGGATTAGGCCAAGATGGCCTGATGGGTAGTGAGACCTGCCTGGTAGGTTGTCCGGAAGTCTGTCCAGGAACTCGACTGAATGTCCTCTTGCTAATGGCTGTAGGGCCCAAGCATCTTCGGTTACCATTTTCCACCCTTCCAGGTGGAGGGCAAACCCTCGCCCCACTGGTTCCTCGGGAGATGCAGAAGGAGGAGGGGGGGGACCCTTGTGTCAGGACGCTGAGGGGAGTGCTGCTTTACTGCCTCCAGTGGTCTTTTGGGATTTTGCCTGAAGGGTCTGGGAGCCAGAACCAGTGGTGCGATGCTTACCCTGTCACCCACGTTGGTTCTACCTCTTCTGATGAGCGATGAAAGGACTGCTTGGGTTTTTGTCCCAAGTGGTACATAGTGCAGACGTCCTTAAGTGACCTTCCACTGTCCTGTAGCTCCGTGATAATGTCCTTTGCGTCTCCCTAAAACAGGACAGGGCCCCTGAAGGAGGCGTCCAGTAGGGTGCTCTTGACATCTTGCGCCAGTCCCGCAAGACAGAGCCATGCCAGGCGCCTCAAGCAAATGCCTGTAGCAGTGCATCGGGCCACTGAATCGACTGTATCGTAAGTGCCCCTTAAGGCGTGGTGGCAAAAAGACTTATTCAGTCTGATCTTCTCCAAGATCCTATTTCTGAGGTCTTCAACCTGAATCTCCTGTAAGTCCTTCTCCAAGTCGGACAATGCCGACTTCTGGAAGGACACCATATGGGCTACATAGTTTAACGACCGGATGGCACAGGTCAATGAAGCATAGACTTTACATTCATATTGATCCATTTGTTTGGATTCTTCATCCAGAGGAGAAGCACTCAGGTGTTTCGGCTGTGCCAACCTGTCATGGGCTGCAGTGATAACCACGGAGTTGGCCTTTGGTTGACTGGTCAGATGACAAACTCCTTCCGGGGGGGGGAGAGAGTGATATGTTCTATCAGCTTTTGAAGACTGCTGGAGTAGAGGACAGCTGTTGCTAAATTGTAGAGGTAAGATCCACATGCGCCCTGCCCATGGGGAATATAGGGAGGGGTTCGCTAGTGAGGTCAGGGTGCTCTGCCAGACGCTTTCCTCTTGGGGTCCAACTCCTGAGACACACAGCCACAGGCCTGTTAGATGGACCTTAAGACTTCTGCAAAGGATAGGTCCTCTGGTGGAGACTTCAGGGACTCCTTAGGCTGGAGTTCAATGGGGAGTGAGGTCTCGAGTGACCAATGGATTCGAAGTTCGAATCAGAGTCAGAGTACTCTAGCCTGCTGGGTAAAGGTGTAATGTCTGGGACAGACTCCATCACCCTTGCTCCTGAGGTTGGCTACAAAGAATGCCCCGCTCAAACCCCTATCAGACACCAGCACAGAGGGGAAGGGCTCCTGGTAATGATCCTATGGGTCAGGGTGGGAACCACAACCATAAGGGGTTATCCCAGTTCCTGCAGGAGCTGGGATTTTGCATCCTGCCACCAAGTCAGAATAGCACTGGGTGGTTCCAGTTGGGGATGGGGTGGCGGAGGTTGGTACCCTGTTAAGTAGGAAGGGTAACCAGAAGGCTGGTACCAATATTGGTATGTTTGATGCCCCTGATAGTAGTGACCCGGCGTCTGGTACCCCGGCATCGGAGCTTGAGGTGGTGACAGCCACCCTGGGGTCAGGAACTATGGAAACTGAGATGACAGATAGCTGGGACAGTGAACAGAAGGACCCGATGGAGGAGAGGCAGGAGGTACAGGGATAGGCAGTGCCGAGGGACCACTAGGTGGAGTACAGTCTGTTGGCAGGTCTGGGTCTCTATTGGAACCCCGGAAGGGCCAGAAGGTAGCTTTGGTGTCAGAGCAAAAAAGCCCTGGTCCATGTCAGGAATAGGAATATCGACCGAGGACTGGCCTGGTATTAGGGTATGAAAGTGACCAGACATCTGGTCTGAGGAAAGCGATGGAGGCAAAGAAATAGATAGTCCTGTCGCCTGATCCAGCCCAAAGACTGGAGTCTCAGAGAGGGTGCCTGACGCAGGAGAGCTCTCCTGGACAGCCACACCAGATTCCCTGGCCAGGAAAAACAAGGTGTCAGGCAGGGTCAGTGAATCTCAGAGGGGAAACCTCACGGGATGGAGGGCCTGGAGGCTCACCTGGTGCAACGTCACAGACCACAGGGGTGTCTGACAGGAGGGCACCCGCCAGGCGGATGTCAGACAAGCCAATGACCGACTTATCAGTGGACACCTGGTGGGCGTCGGAGAAGCCGAAGTCCGACTTACAGGTGGCAGCTGGGCCCACAACATCCGGGAAGCTGCAGTGAGGCGGAGCATCCAAGGCCGTGCTCCTGACGGCAAAAACAGGGAGAGACTTAGCAGCCGAGCCTTCAAAAGGACCCAAAGTGTCCTTTGGAGAGGAATTCCCCAATTGCTCACTGACCAAGGCCGAGGGGAGAAGGCGCCTGATCAGCCTGAATGGATGGAGACCCTTGAGGTAGAGTACTCTGACGTGGAGGCCTTGTCCGCTATGCGCCAGCTGCCCGACAACAACGGGATGGAGAATGCTTTCTTCCTTTCTGCTCGCAGGGTGAAGAAGCTGTTCCTCAGCTCCTGGAGCTCTTTTTCCATCAATGCAAGGCAGTGCTTAAAAGGTGATAATTGAGGGCCTTCTGGCGATGGGTGCATGTGGCCTAGTTAAAAGACTGGCAGATCTCACAGTCTGACACCTGGTATTTGGGGCCCAGGCAAAGAACGCAGCGGGAGTGGTTGCCCCATGCGGGATTTGGGTGCTGCACTGTGAGCACTTTTTCTTCATTTTCTGTGAAGACACACATTAAGACAAAAAGGGCAAAAAACTTGCACTTTTAGGTTAAAAGAAATGGCAGATGACTGAGCTAGCTCACTGTGAGGTTCCGACAAGTTTAGGTCGATGGCGGAAAAGAAGTGGAGGGCGGGCATGGGGACTTCCCCTTATATACAGTTGTGCTAATGCTCAATCAGGTGATGCCAGGGATGGTCCCCTGCTAATGATCACTACCTAGAAGTTTGCCGTGTGGTCCTGACACCAGGGGGCACAGTCCTGTATGTGAAGACCTACTGCAGGGACCCTCTTGAAGTAAGATATACTAGTCAATGACCAATTAAGACTGTACCATTCCAGATCTTAGTGTAACCTCCCTACAAATGGGGGTTCATAAAGAGCCTCCTAGGAGCTTGCCTAAGTGTTTCCCTTGCCTGCTGGCGTTCGGTGCTTAAGCCATTATAATGACACAGAGTGCTGGTAAAGCCTCCACTTATTGTCTCTTTAAGAGCTGTCTGCTTGCAGACATAACTGATGCTTTTCCAGGGGTGCTGGTGTTTCTCTGTTCAAATCCCGGCTGTACCGTGGGGTAATCACTTCATTTTGCGGTTGCTGAAAGTGCAAAGGTAGCCCCTCTGACAGATATATCTGTTTCCCTGTAAACATTTAAGGCATTAGTAATATTGTAATTTGTCTAACCTGCTTTTGTTACAGCTGGGACTGTGTGTGTGTGTGTTGCCCCTCCATTCAGACCTAAACTGCTGTACTGGGCCAATGCAATAAGGGGAGCTATAAAATGGAGACTGGACCAACCAGAATTCGGACTCTTCTGGGAGCTGGCTTACAATGGGAATGTATAGCTAGAAATTCTGGGAAGTGAAGTTTTGGACCCTGGTGCCTTTTTGCACCAACTGAGAGAGCTTTGGAGAGATTGACGGCTGAGTCCACCAACTGGACCGGGTGGCGCCCATAGAGAAGGCTCTGCCCTGTGACTTGGAGATCAGATCAGTTGTGACCATGAGGAAAGAAGAAACTCTGTGCTTCTGCGCTGATGGTTTCGTGCAAGAAGCGTGTGATAGGCCTGAAGTCGGTCTGTTGCCGTTGTAAGCTCAAATTGGACTGAATCCAAGGTGACTGAAGGGAAGGAAGGCTGAAAAGTGGAAACCAGGCTCACCCTGTAGAAGACTGGAGAAATTGCTGAATAGCGCTCGGTCTGTCAGGAACTGAAGCTGCTGTGTGAACTCCCGTGTATTTGTAGTAAGTGCGATCAGGACCTAGGAGCAGCTGCCTGGTATAGTAATTTCCTTTACATGTAAATGTGTTGAATGCTCGTGAAGAATAGCTATTCCAGTTCTCTTGTCACCGTGTGGTGTAAGATGAAAGCTGAACTCAATGTAATCAGACTTAATCCATCTGCTAGTCGAGCAGTTGGGCCTAGCCAGTAGAATCTGATCTCCCTGCCTTGTTTGTCAGGCAATCCAGAACAATTATCTGCATGAGGTTCTCAGTGTGGGGTAGTGCGAGTACAAATCAGGGCATCCCCTGCGACCTGTTAACAATCACCAGTGTTTAATCTGATTTGCTTTATTTCATTTCCTCAAGAACTGAGCCATCCGGCTCCGGATTACAATTGGGTGTTGTGCCTATCTTTTTTCCTACAGGGCCCTGTTCATCTGTCACTGCCAGCCAACCCCAGGCAATGGACCTGGCTAGCCCCCTTCAACCTGGGTACCCAGAGTGCGACTTTTAAGACCCTGTATGAGTGCACAGTACTGTGATTTAATTCTGCCTATCAGCTTGAGCTCCCCCTCCTGTGTTCCACTCCCCTTAAATAAACCAGATTTGATGTTAATGACTTTAAACTGTCTGAAGTGTCAGTATCTATATAGCAGGCATTGCATTGGTTTGTGTATGTTGATCAACCTTATTTTACATGGGGACCTCCGAGACAAACTTCAGAATCGATCGCGAGGGTAAGTGGTACCTTATGATTGAGCATTGTGTACATGTGGGTATTGTTACAGTAATTCCTGTGTATTGTGTGGATCCTTAGAGGGATTAGAAGGGGGGTCTCAGTGTCCCAGGGGGCTGTGACCAAACTCGACCAACCATTACAAACACTGACCTCTGGGTGGAGGCACCCGCCATAGAACCTAGGCCCCTCAACCTGTTGGTAGTCCAGCAGGCAGGTGTAGTAGCCCTTGGGATAGCGCCACCTGGGGGTTGCATTAGTTTTATAATCCTTACAACCTTTGCAATAAAGTGGTTGGCTACACATCGACACCTGGAGTCCAAAGAACAGGTTTATTCTCTTCATTCCTCATCTGACTCTTCATTACCCATTCCCTGTCTTCCCTGCGTCTACTAGGCGCCATCTAACTTCACGTTTAGAATAACCTCCTCTTCTTCGTCAAACAGACTCTGCTACTCTTTTAAAATCTTAAAACATTTCTCCCTTGCTTTTCCTTCTTTATTCTGAGTTCTCTATTTTGGCTGCATATGATGTACAGGATAGTGCATCATGGCTCATACACAAAGACATTTTTACTTGAGAGGTTTCCATGGTAACAGGAGACCTCGACAGCACAGCTCAAGAGGTCTCGTTACCATGGAAACCTCAAGAATTAAAACATATCCTAGTTGTGTATGAGCGATCATACACTATCTTTTATAGTGTATGGTCACTCATAGAAAACAGTGGGTGTCCTTACTTTATCGTTTTTTTTCTGCTGCTCTCTTCCTGGGACAGCTTTCACCGCCACAGCCATTCCTTGAGGACTGAAGGTCACCAGAACGTGCATACGCAACAATGTTCCAAGTTGTTATGCTGCACTAGCCATGTAGCTATTGCAGCGTAGCAGAAGTGTTACAGGATGATTTCCATTCTCAACAATGTTCCGCCATACACTATAATATACACCTCAGTATTTACTGTCAATTGTAAATGAGCTACCAATGGAGTTTTCCTGCCAATAAACCTGAACTTGAAACTACTGTACAGTAGCAAATCCTGACTTTTGTTGTCGCTTATTAAAACTGAGATTTTCTTATTTCAATATTTACTTTTCATCATTTGTTAAACATATTTTCTACTTTTCTTTGTCTTTGATTCCTCTATAGACGCTTGTGATATTTGGGTATTATGGATGCTATACACAATATTATAAATTGAAGGAAAGCTCCAGACCAGTTGGAGGCCTTCTTTCCCCTACGGCTAAGATACTCATTTTGTAAAGACATGGGCACATTTGAAGGAATTTTTTTACATTTCTAATATCTTATTAATTGACCTTGATCAATAATATATTAATATGTCTATGGAAACCACTGCAACAGTTTTAAGAATACTCTCACTTACATCATTAGGGTGTCAGAATGGACCACCTATGGTTCACAGTTCCCATACCCTAAGAAAGTACACTTACAACAGTAAGCATGGTTTCCGTAGCTGTACTAACATGCAGAATATACTGAATAATTAAGTTCTGACTGTGAAGAACAGGGTTGTTGGGACACTGAGGGGATCTTGTGACATCACTGAACCACAAGAGCGAAGCTTGAGTCATACCATGATAATGATATCACTGTTGTTCTATCAACCATGTGCTTCAGAGTCATAGGTTTTTAACCGTTATAACATATGATATGCCAATTTTGCAAACACAAACAATATATTTAAACACCAACCCTCTGTAGGTCTGACAATGCGAAAGTGTACCAAACAAGGCAGTTTTCAAGTTTCTAAGCTGACAAGAGAAGAAAAGACGACTGCTTATAAAGCATTTTCCTGATCTTTATGGAAACCCCTTCTTTACATTCCAAGTCATTCTGTAGGGTTTAAATTCTCAATAAGTCATTCTGTAGGATTCTGTCTGAAGAAAGGCTTTCAGAAACCACCCACAAAATGGGCTAAGCATCTATTATAGTACAATACTTCATTTATTTTATACACATCTGACAGTTAATCAGGGATTTTATTATTTTGTTGTGTCATGACCCCTTTTTTGCCCAGATTACAACAATCTCCATTTTATCATCAATATAGCTGTGTTCTTTTGATGTTGGTGGTTGGGCTGGGGATAACCATACCTTCTCCTGAAGAATTTTCGTTTCTGTGTAGTAGTCAATGGGTTTCTTGGCATAAGTGATATCTTCCGTCCCATTTTTAATGTCTGTACCTTCAAAAACAACACTGGCACTGCTGGTCAACACTAATTTCTGGCAGGATGAGAAACAGAAATGAATTAGGATTTGCAACAGGCATGTGCATAAACATTACATGCAGATATATGCATACTTGCAAGCCCAGTATCATGGCTCGACTTTCAGACCCCGATTTACCCAACTCTGAGCACCCATTTCAAAACAAGAAATACTTTGCTGAGTTCAGCTCTTTTTATACTATTAAAACAGTAGAGTTACGCAAGAACTTACCATAACAATAGATCTTGAAGAGAATATTTTTCATCAGGCCACACCAATGGAATCACAGCCATCAGGTGCAAGGACCACATGGAAACATTTTGCTACCAGTTTACTAGGGGCCATTAATAATGACATCAGCCGTCGATGTCCAGTACTACATAAATATGGGCGGCACCGCACCCTCCTCAGTACCCCACTGGAGACCATAGTCAGAGAACCTTCTCTGGGGGAACCAAGGGACAGCTGAAGGTTCCCACTACCAGACAAGGTAGAACATCAGAAGGTACACTGTCCTGGAAAGAGAGACAGGAGTGAAGAACTCAGAGTCTGAGGGGGATGAAGGGTGAGATGGCATGGGCTACATAGAAACATAGAATTTGACGGCAGATAAGGACCGCTTGGCCCACCTAGTCTGCCCATTTTCCTACCTAACAGATAAGCTGCAGATCCTAATTAACCAACAGCTTAATTCCTCCTACCCCCCACTAGGACTGCCCTATGCCTGTCCCATGCATTCTTGAATTCCCCCACTGTTCTTGACCCCACAACCTCTTCAGGGAGGCTGTTCCATGCATCCACAACCCTCTCAGTGAAAAATACTTCCTCACATTTACCTCTGAGCCATCCCCTTCTATCTTCAAATTGTGCCCCTTGTTCTTGCACATCTCTTTTCTGGAAGATGCTACCCTCTTGGACTTTGTTAATTCCTTGAGGTACTTGAAAGTTTCTATCATGTCCCCTCTCTCCCTTCTTTCCTCAAGGGTATACATATTAAGCTCCTTTAGTCTTTCTTCATATGTCTTCTGGTGCAGACCCTGCACCATTTTGGTTGCCCTCCTCTGGACAGCCTCCACTCTGTCTGTGTCTTTGCGGAGATGGGGTCTCCAGAACTGCACACAGTACTCCAGATGGGGTCTCACCAACTGTCTGTACAGAGGGATAACAACTTCCTGTTTTCTACTATTGATGCCTCTTCCTATACATCCCAGTATCCCCCAGCCTTCCTGCCTTCTCACATTGCTTGCCCACCATTAGGTCATCTGATATAATTACCCCAGGTCCCTTTCTATTTTACTGTTGTCAGTATCTCACCCCCATTGTGTACGCTTCCCCAGGGTTTTTGTTCCCCATGTGCATTACCTTGCACTTCTTTGCATTGAATCTGAGCTGCCATACATTTGACCATTCCTCCAACCTTGCCAAGTCCCTTCTCATCCTTTCCACTCCATCTTGTGTATCAACCCTGTTGCAGATCTTTGTGTCATCTGCAAAGAGACATACTTTTCCTTCCAGTTCCTCTGCAATGTCACTTATAAAGACATTAAAAAGGACCGGTCCCAGTACTGAACCCTGCAGTACCCCGCTAGTAACCCTGCTTTCGTCACTGTGTACTCCATTTACTACTACCCTTTGAGTCCTGTTGTCTAGCCAATTTTTTATCCAGGCTACCACCTTGGGACCCACTCCAAGGCTGGCTATCTTGTGTACTAATCTTTTGTGTGGGACTGTTTCAAATGCCTTGCTAAAATCTAGGTAGGCCATGTCCACAGCCCCTCCCTGGTCTACTACTTTGGTAACCCAGTCAAAGAAATCTATTAGATTCGACTGACACGACCTTCCCATCGTGAATCCATGCTGCCTTGGGTCCTGTGCCCCACTGGCCTCTAGGTACTCAACAATTCTTTCCTTCAGAAGTGATTCCATCATTTTCCCTACCACCGAGGTCAAACTAACTGGTCTGTAGTTTCCTGCCTCTGTCTTGCTCCCACTTTTGTGAAGAGGAATCACATCTGCCCTCCTCCAGTCCTCGGGTACCACCCCATCCTCCCATGATTTGTTAAACAGAGTAGTCAGCTGATGAAAGAGAGTCTCTCAAAGATCTACTGTTTTAGTAAGTTCTTACATAACTGTACTGTTTTCCTCAAGGATATCTCTTTCATCAGGCCACACCTATGGAACGAGTCCCAAGCAGCTCTGACAGAGAGACAGTCTGGGTGGCTGGAGGCTATAGGCCTAAGAAAGGAGACCTTGAAGCACAGCCAAGCCAAAGACTGCCCCTCTTCTAGAGGCACTGTCCAGACTGTAGTGTCTTGAGAAAGTGTGGACACTACTCCAGGTTGCAGCAGCACAAATGTCTGCCGCTGACACATTCCTGGAATGGGTAACAGAAAGGGGAAATTGTTTAACCAGAAAAGGCACACTAAGCCGGAGCTTGTTTCCAGGTGCGACCTGGGAGCACAAGGAAGTTAAGTGACTTGCTCAGGGTCACACAGTATGCAAGTGGAAGCTGTGGGATTGAAACCCAGGTCTGGTCTGCTGGATGTCACCAGATTTGCAGCTCAGAGTCTTAGACCACTGCGCTATACTGCCTCCAGAAGCAGCCATGCCTCTGGCTGAATGGCCATGCACAGCCCCAGGAAGTTCCTGACCGCACTTTGTGTAACAAAATGTAATACAGTTGGCTTACCATTTGGACAGGCACCTTTTAGAAACTGGTATGCCCTCTTTCCCAAGGGTGAAAGAAACAAAAAGCTGCGAGGACTTCCTACAGTCTTTTGTGTGATGAACATAATATCCGAGTATTCTATGAACACTTAAGGTATGGAGCAATGTTTCCCCTAGACTGGCATGCTTGGGAAAATACATTGGTAGGTGGATGGTTTGATTTAAAGTAAACTCACAAACCACCTCTGGGAAAAACCCCAGGGTTGGTACGCAAACACACCCTGTCTTTGTGGAAAATTAAATAAGAAGGCATGCACATAAGAACCAGAAGTTCAGAAATCTGCTGAGCAGAAGTAACAATACTAAAAATAATGCTTTCCATGATAGAAAGCGTAGATCGCAAGTCGCAGATGGCTCTAAAGAAGCCAAAGTAACTTTCTCTAGAACAAAATTTCAAGTCTCAAGCCAGGACTGGATTGTGGATGGGAGGCTTTAAGTGAAGAATGCCTCTCAAGAATGTATGCAACACCTCCAGATGAACCACTGTACCACCGTTAATAGGCACATGAGAGGCCGAAATGGTAGCCAGGTGCACCATAATGGAAGAGTACTGCAGGCCAGGGTCTGAGAGGGACAGCAAGTACTCTCAAATCTGATTCACTGAACTAATGATGGGATCAGAGTTACAGAAAGCCGCTCACAGAGCAGAGCGCTTCCACTTCATTAAATAAGTGGCTCTGGTGGAAGGTTTTCTAGCGACCACCAGGACATCTGCCATCTTTGGGGACACTCCAAATCTCACAACAGCTATGTCTTCAGGATACAGGCACAGAAATGGAGTGGCTTGAGGTCCAGATGGACCAGGGTTCCCTGTTCTTGTAACAGCAAGCCATTGCACAGAGGCAGGGGTACTGGAGATTCCCACTGCGAGCTGCTGCAGTAGCGGGAACCAGATCTGACAAGGCCAGAAGGGGACCACCAGAATTAGGGTGGCACCATCCATCTGGAGTTTGATGAGCACCCTCTGAATCAGAAGAAAGGGAGGCAAGGTGTATAGAACTCCCTATCCAAGAAACTGACAATGCGTCTCGACAGGAAATTCCAGGCCCTGGAGCGAGCAAGCAGAATAGCGGTGGTTTTGTGCTGAGTGGGGATGCAAAAAGGTCCAGCTCTGGACTCCACCTGTCGAACAGGACTTCCACTATCAAGGTCAGCAGCTCCCACTTATGCATTTGAGACTGTGACTGGCTTAGCCTGTCTGCCGGGACACTTTGGACACCTGGAACATGAATGGCTGATAGTTGTAGACCGTATTCTAGAGCCCAGTGCCAGACTCTCAATGCTTCTCAGCACAGAAAGTAGGAGTGGATGCTCCCCCCCCCCTCGCTTGTTTATGAAGTGATCTACACCAATGTTGTCCATCTGCACCAGCAGATGGCCCAGGGACAGATAGTTCTGGAAGGTCTGCAGAGCATAAAGAATGGCCCTCACCCTAGTAGTTCCTAGAATTCTACCAGGTTTCTCCTGGTGATGTCCTGCTCCACAGCATCAAACCCCATACAGATTGTAAAAAAACAAAGACAAGGAGCTGCGTCAGCATGTGGTCTAAAAGCAAAACAAAATGGTTATATTAAATGCACGCTGAAAATAGAAAATAAGAGTTAAAAAATCTACGTTTTGACCTTAGGTCTTCTTCAGGAAATATCTAAAAGAGAAAAAAAACAAGTTAATGTAGAGGAGAGGTAAAATGAGATATATATGTGGAGAAAGAAGAAGGGGGAGGCTAAGGGAGAAGAAGTGATAAATGGTAAGATTAAGAGAGAATCTGTGAAACAAAAAGGTGATGATGGGAAAAATAAAGGTATCTTTCCCATCATCACCTTTGTTTCACAGATTTCTTAATCTACCATTTATCACTTCTTCTCCCTTAGCCTCCCCCTTCTTCTTTCTCCACATATATATCTCTCTCATTTTACCTCTCCTCTACACTAACTTGTTTTTTTTCTCTTTTAGATATTTCCTGAAGAAGACCTAAGGTCGAAACGTAGATTTTTAACTCTATTTTCTATTTTCAGCGTGCATTTAATATAACCATTTTGTTTTGCTATCAAACCCCATAGCTGTTTGGAGCTGCTTTACCGTGGACATGAAGGAGAGTCCTCAGGAGGAGACCTAGGATTATACAGCATAGTCCTCACTTCTATAGGAAATGGTGGATTCAGACCTGTTAGGACTCCCTTCTGTATCTTCCTCCTCCTCCTCCTCCTCTTCCTGAGGGATGATGTCAGAGTGGTATTCCTGATCCTCATCGACAGGCTCTGAAGGTAAGGAAGGAAGGAAGGAAGAGAGGTGGTCGACACCCTGGGGTGAGCAGGACAGAACAACATGCCTGGTGTCAGCGAGGGGGTCTGGTAGGCCCAGTCATTGTCTGACCTGGAGGAGACATGACATGCTGCAGTATCTCCATAAAGGAGGAAAGAGCCATTTGCACATCGATGGTGGTCTGTAATTCAGGAGTGTTTTGGAACGTCGAAGGGGAAGGCTAGAACCCTGACATCGACAAAGTAGCCTGCAACATCAACGCAGGTCTCTGGAGCCTGGATGTCAATGGGCCACGACCAACCGTCAGCGGTCTGGTGGAAGCAACTGCCAGCTCACCCTGTGGAAGAAGTCCAAGCAGCAGGGCTTACAGCGTTAAAGGGGAAGGCTGGAACAAAGATGTCAACTAAGTCCCTAGTAGTGTCGAAGGGGGGTGCTGGAACCCCAACGTCGATGAAATGCCCTGTAGTGTCGACAGGGGCGTCAGCAGTCCCAGCGTCAACGGGCCAGTGCTGGCTGAGGGAGGTGTTGGCCCATCAATACTGCGGTTGCTGACACAGAGGCACCACTGCTGAGACAGATGACATAGATACATAGATACATAGACAGTGTCGGCAGATAAGGGCCTATGGCCCACCTAGTCTGCCCATTTGAGCTTGTAAGTTCAGTTTGTTTTCCTAGAAGTCTATTTCCCCTTACCCCTGACCTCTAGAATTCCTTTATGTCTATCCCATGCATTCTTAAATCCCGTGATTGTTTCAGCCCCCACTCACTCTGGCAGGGTGTTCCACTTGTCCACCACCCGTTCTGTGAAGAAATTCTTTCTCATGTTTCCTCTGAATCGTCCTCCCTCCAACTTCATCCCATGCCCTCTAGTCCTGAAACATCTTTTTTTCGCTAAAAATAGTGTTTTCCTGCACCCTGTTCCTCCCTGTAAGATACTTGTATGTCTCTATCATATCCCCTCTCTCCTCGCCTCCAGGGAGTACATGTTCAGTTCCTTCAACCTGTTCTCATAGGACTTGTGATGCAACCCATGCACCATCTTTGTTGCCCTCCTCTGAACCTTCTCTACCCTGTCTATGTCCTTACATAGGTATGGTCTCCAGAACTGTACACTGTACTCCAGGTGGGGCCTCACTAGTGTCTTGTATAGCAGAATTATGACCTCCCTTTTCCTGCTGGTGATGCCCCTGCCTATACATCCATCCAGCCCCTGCCTATATACGACGCTGCAACAGTCAGTAGCAAGTATAGGGGTGACCGAGAGGGTACTGGGGGATTTACCCATTCTCCTGTCCCTCTCCCTGTGTGTGTTCCCCCCCCCCCGATGACATATCCCGAGCCTTGGAGAAGTGGGAGCCCGAGGATGGGGCTTTGCTTGTTCCCTGGAGCTCCCTTTCCAGTCTGACTACTTTCTGCTCTAGAAGGAAAGACTGCAGGACTCTGACAGCATTGCTGGGTAACATGACTGAAGCTCAAGCATATCCCACAGGCCTTAATGTTGTGGGCTTCTCTGAGACAGCGGAGGTTGGAGTCATGGTGGACACTGTTGTAAATTTTTCCACCGCACTTGCAGTAATGAAAGAGTTTTGCAGAGTTGGTCGTTCTTGACATATACAACGACATGAATCACTTTAAACATAAAGTGATAATTACTAGGGTGTGAAAATAAAAAAGCTAAGAGAAATTTGAAGATTTGGTGGGTGACTGTCGCAACGTTGTCTGCATGGAGTCTGGCAAGCTTGGTCGATGGCAGCAAAAGGACCGAGGAGGGCGCGGAGCTGCCCATATTTATATAGTACTGGATGTTGACGTATGCCATTGTTGTAGGTGGCCCCTAACAGACTGCTAGCAAAAAAAGTTTCTGTGTGGTCCTGGCGCCTGATAGCTATTGTTCCATAGGTGTGGCCTGAAGAAAAAGATATCCTTGAAGATCTGTATTTGGCTGAACTTGGGTAGAATGAGGAGTGCACAAGCCTTCAGGTGCTTTAGCACCATTTAGAAATGTGACCACACTTTGGTATCAGATGTAGTAAATAGGAGCAGCAGGGGCTAAAACATTTTTTTTTGGATGCATAAGTCCAAGACTTGTGTTCCATTTTTAGGGATGAGTCTGTTGCAGGGATCAGTAAGTCACTTTTTTTCTGTGTACGTTATTACCAAAACAAATAATGTTTTTTTCCCTCCTCGTAGGATGCCCAGTATCAAGATGAGAGGCAGAGAAAAATTACAATAGAGTAGTACTGCAGCTTGCTTCTGGCTCAGCTTGTCTTGAGGGACATTTGTGACCAGGGGAATGGATTGTACCAAGCTTACTGTCAAGCCAGTACTTAACTGATGGTAGTGGATTAAACTCAGAGATGGGTGGGCCTACACTCATGATCAGCAGCAGAATCTCAAAAGATTGCTGTGTCAGGGTTGTTCTTAATTTGTTTTTTAATGAAATCTGCTTTGGAGAATCCTCTTTTGCATTCACTTGTAGAAGAGGAAATAGTGAGCAGTATTTCAACGAGCTTTTGCATAGGACCCTTCGTGGAGTTCTCAGGACCACATTTAGCTATTTTCATTTGCAAAACGAATTGGTACATTGATACGAGAGGTTTGGTTCTGAATTGAGACAGGTATAATTTCAGCTGGCTCCATTCATCAATAGCATAGTTATTATCCACCTCAGAGAAGTGAGAAGAAAATGGTCTGTCTGTCATGAATTTAGTTAGTGCAACACTACCAAATGTTGCTAGATTATCTTTTTACCATAGGCAACTTATGAAAATTCAAAATCTGAAGCAAAGGTAATGGTTCCTCTGAGAGAACAGCAAATCTATTGTGGATGTAATTGACAGTATCATTAACAAATGCATGAAGTTCATGTTCACTGCCAGGTGTACCACGTACTTTTGTTTTACCAAACATACGCTCGGCTGTATTGCACTGTTTCTGGAATTGTGAGATATTTGCTTCTAATTAAAGAACTGATTTCTCAATATGTTCCGTTATCTCAATAATTAAGTAGTCTGCCAACTGGAAAGTTTTTGATAATCTAGCAACAACTAGCAAAAAAAATCTAATAAGACATAAAGAACTTTAATAAAGTGCACAGACTTCAGTTCCTTGTTGTAGCCCTTAGCTCTTTTCCCGTTCACAAATCTGTGCTCAAGATGCATTGCCACAATGTCAGTGTTTTTTTCTAAGGCCACAACTGCTCTCTCTCTGCTGGCTAACCCCCAACTTGCTTTACAGCCATGAAATGTGCAAGATGCTCATTTAGAACCTCTGCGATTTCTTTAAGTTCTCTCCTGCATTTTGGAGACCAAAAATAAAAACTGAAAATGCCTTTCAAGCAGTCCTTAAACTCTGACATGCATTTGAAATTTTTACTGGCACCCAAAATGACAAGTTCAAGTTTGAGGGCAAGATAGTGAATACCAATAATGTCTGGCAAAAGTGACTTCGGTCTAGTAATGTCACCTGTCTGCACACCAAGATTAACTGATGCGCCATCACAATTAGCACAGACATGTGCTGGCTTTCCACTGCCTAGCTTAAGTTCTGGTAATGGCAAAATCCACTTATTGCAAAGCTTTCTCCATTGCATGAACTACACCATCAGCAGTTGCAGTTTCAAGTGGTACCACAGATATTAAGTGTGTGACTGGCAAACATTCTACACCAACATATCTGAAATAGACAATTTCTTGCTCGATTACAGAGTGGTTTGTACTTCCATCAGCATGAGTGCTCAAAAATTATGCATTTTTGACCTCTGCAACTATTGCTGCACGTACTGTTATTGCTATATTGTCCACAAACAAATGGCAGCATGCTATGCTTACATAGCTGTTGCCCCAAAATTTTTCCCTTAAACCATTTCATTTATAGAAGGGACTTTGCTCAATTTGGCAAGTTATGGTCTCCCAATTATATTCGATACTTAGGAATTCTCCTGTCCACAGATCCTTCGGTCGTCAGGAAACCAAATTTGGATGATTTGGTAGTTACCCTCCAACAAGACCTCAAACGTTGGGAGTATCTCCCACTTTCACTTTGGGAGCGTATAAATATTGTTAAAATGAATATTCTTCCCAGACTTTTTTATCCCTTGAATATGTTGAAAATATGGCTTCCTATTTCCTTTTTCCACCATATACATTCCATAATTTCTAACTTCATTTGGCTTAACATACATCCTAGGTGTTCCTTCTTTAAGCTATTTCTCCCCAAGGAATTGGGAAGACTCCGTCTCCCCAACATTCTTTTGTACTACTGGGCCAGTTATCTTATAAAAATGGGGAAATGGATCTCCAATCCTGAGAGTCCACATTCCAATCTGGTTGCAGTTGGAAAATTGCTTCTTAGAGATGCATAATTTAAAGGCCTCGTCTATTTTTTTTTTTTTTTACACTTACTGATCTTCCCCTGCCCTTAAGCCATACAGTGATAGGCACCTCGTTGAAAATTTTTTTTTCCAATGCTGCTCCTTTTTCAAGTTTTCTCCAAGGCGGGATTACCCAACCTATTACTCTTAACCCCTAATATTAAGATAGGTGGATTATGCATCTCAACCACCTGGCTACCATAACTAAAGGATGCAGTTGTTGCTGACTTTTACTCTCAGGACTCTTTGATGGTCTCCCCAGACATTCTTACAAAATATAATGTGTCCCTGGTGCATATTTTTAAGATTTTTCAGTTGAGGCACCTAATGAATCTCCTCTCTGGTGTATCCCCTCAGACATCTAAGCTAGAACCCTTTCTGACTCAGCTATGGGTCGTAACCTTCAAACCTCACAGTATCTCGCTGTTATATGCCAATCTTTTAACTTTTGGCCATCCAACATTTTCTCTAGGCTCTAAAACCTGGAGTTCATTCATGCCAGATACTCTCTTTAATTGGTTGCAAATATGGAAGGATCTCTATCTTTATATTTCCCAGGACAGACTCAGACTTACCCAATACCAAATTTTGAATGACATGTATTTCACAACTGTTAAGTTGGCCAAAATAGGCCATGTTCTAGACTGTATTTGCTCCAGGTGCAGTAAAGCAGAAGGTAACCTGCTTCATGTATTCTGGCAATGTTGTGGCAAGTTATCCAAGCCAGAATGACTCCACTATTGGGTTTTGATGGACTTTTCACCACTGAAATATGTCTCCTTGGTACAGGGGTGTACCAGGGATTTCAGATCTGTACACCAAGTGGACTCCTGCTACCCCCTTGTTAAGGTGATCTACCCCGGATGTAGCCAGACAATATACTAATGTACACCAGGACCGTGTTAGTTGCCTCATTTGGCACAATAAATACAACTTTTATATCTCATGACAGTGGTTGTTGCCGTGCATGGGTAAATACAAATGTCATGCATTGTTCCCTATGACACCCACATATCAGCCCAGAGCTTGTAAAGTTCTATTGTCCTTGGGATGCAATGAAAATATTAGTGACTAGTCATTCTAGTTTTGACTCCTAGGAATAGAATTATAGAAAAGTTCAGTATTTTCTTTTAGTCTTCATGGAAAAAGGAAGCAGTTCAGAGCCTATTTGCTACCCCCCTTACATAGAAACATAGAAGTTGACGGCAGATAAGGACCGCAAGGCCCATCCAGTCTGCCCATTTCTTTTTCTACCTTATAAATGTGCCATCGGCCTTTGCTCTGTCAGTGGCCTATCTATTCATAGTCATTTGTATTGCTCCCTTATGCCTATCCCATGCCTGTTTGAAGCCCTGCACTGTATTCATAGCCACCACTTCTTGTGGTAAGCCATTCCATGCATCCACCACCCTTTCTGTGAAAAGAATTTCCTCACATTCCCCTTAATCGGCCTCCCTCTAATCTCATGTTGTGTCCTCTTGTCCTGCTATTTTTCTTATATTTAAACATGTTAGACTCTTTCACCTTGTTTATGCCCTTAAGGTGTTTGAATGCCTCGATCATATCACCTCTCTCCTCCTTTGCTCAAGGGTATACATATTGAGCTCTGTTAATCTGTCCTCATATGTCTTCTGATGTGCAGTCCCTGCACCATTTTGTTGCCCTTCTCTGGACTGCCTCAATTTGGTTAATGTCCTTGTGAAGGTGTGGCCTCCAATACCTCACGCAGTACTCCAGATGGGGCCTAACCAGTGTCTTGTACCAGAGGATTATTACCTCCCTCTTACGACTTGTGATACCCCTACTAATACACCCTAACACCCCCTAGCCTTACCTACTGCTTTAGAGGTCTGCTTGGATGATTTTAGGTCATCAGTGATGATGATGCCCAAGTCTCTTTCTTCCTTTGTGACTGCTAGCAACTCCCCTCCCAGCCTATAGGTGGCTTCAAGGTTTCTCTTCCCTATATGCATGATTTTGCACTTCTTTGCATTAAATCCCAGTTGCCACTCTTCTGACCATTCTGCTAGTTTATCCAGATCTCTTCTCATTCTGCCCACCCCATCTGGATCATCTACTCTGTTGCAGATCTTGGTGTCATCTGCAAACAGACAAGCCTTACCCTCTAGTCCATCTGCAAGGTCACTAATGAAGATGTTGAAGAGGACTGGCCCCAGGACTGATCCCTGAGGTACCCACTTGTGACTTGCATCTCTTCTGACTGTATACCATTTACCACCACTCTCTGTTTTCTGCCAGTCAACCAGTTTGCCACCCAGTTGACCAACTTCTGACCCACCCAGCCTACCCAGCTTATTTATCAATCTTCTATGTGGAACAGTGTCAAAAGCTTTGCTGAAGTCAAGGTAGGTGACATCAACTGCTCCCCTTGGTCCACCACTCTGGTTACCCAGTCAAAGAAATCTATGAGATTAGTTTGACGGGACCTTCCTTTTGTAAACCCATGCTGTCTTGGATCCTGTGCCCCTATGGATTCCAGGTGTTGCACTATCCTTTCCTTAAGGAGTGCCTCCATAATCTTGCCCACTACTGAGGTAGACTGACCGGTCTGTAGTTCCCCACCTCCTCCCTGCTACCACTCTTGTGGAGGCGGGATCACATGAACCCTTCTCCAGTCTTCTGGGACCTCTCCTGTGCTCAGAGACTCACTAAACAATTCTGCTAATGGCTCTGCTAGTTCCTCCTTTAGCTCCTTAAGTACCTGGGATGTATGCCATCAGGTCCCATTGCCTTATCCACCCTGAGCTTAGCAAGCTCTTGTAGGACCTTTCTTTGTGAAGGGAGTAGTGCTCACCTCCCTCCCCCTGTGTCCATGATGCTGAGCTGTGGGCCCTGCCCTACCTTCTCTTCAGTAAATACTGAGCAAAAGTATCTATTTAGGATAGATGCCTTTACAGGGTCCTCCTCCTCACATGCTCCCTTTCTCCATTAAGCTTAGCAATACCCTCTGGATTTTTCTCCTTTCACTAATGTATCTATAGAAAGTCTTGTCACCTTCTTTTACTGTTCGTGCTAGTGTTTCCTCAGTTTGGGACTTTGCCTGCCTTACTGCCTTCCCTGCTTCCCTTAGGGCAGTTTGGTATGCCTCCCTATCTTCATCCCGCTGTGTTCCCTTATATTTCCTGAAGGCCAGCCTTTTGGCTCTGACCTTTTCTGCTACTGTATTTGAGAACCAAAGTGGTTTCCTTCTTCTTTTGCACTTCTTTTTCTGTCTAACACAATGGGATGTTGCTTCAAGTATTGCATCCTTAATGCTTGCCCACTTTGCCTGTACCCCCTCACCTGTGTTTCTTTTTGCCAGGGCTAGCTTAACTCTGTTGGCCATCTTATCAAAGTCAGCTCCTCTGAAGTCCCATATTTTTGCCTTGGAATGGGATGATTTAGATGTAGTAGCCAAATTGAACCATACCATGTGATGGTACTGGCCCCCAGGTGACCTTCTACCTGGAGATCTGTGATCCCTTCTTTGTTAGTCAGTACTAGATCTAGGATAGCCCTGTCTCTTGTGGGTTGCTGTACCAGTTGTTTGAGGCCTTCCCTGCAGGAATCCACTATGAGTCTAGTTCTGGCAGATGTTCCTGCTGGTATTGACCAATCTGTATCTGGCATGTTGAAGTCTCCCATTATCAGAACCTCCCTTTAGCTGTCAGTGTTTTGTATATCTTCTAACAGTAATGTGTCTATGTCCTCCCTCTGGTCTGGGGCCTGTAGACAACCCCAGTTCTTATGGCTGTCCCATTTCCTGTTTCCAGGGTGACCCACAGTTCTTCTGGCTCCTTATGTGTATTCACAATTTCTGTAGCTTTGATATTTTCATTAACATAGGGACCACTCCTCCCCCCCTTTTGCACCTCGGTCTCTTCTGAACAATACATAGCCAGGTACTGAAGTCTCCCAAGTGTGGTTACTGGTAAACCACGTCTCTACTAATTGCTACTATGTCCAGTTTAGCCTCCTGACATTATTGCCTGCAGGTCTGGGATCTTATTTCCGGGCTGTGAGCATTTATTGTACATGATTTTCCATTGGCCAGATTTTGGTTGTATTAGTTGTTGGGTGAAGTTTGGCATTACTCCTGTCGTCGTATGGGGAGACAAGCCTTTTTTCTTACCTGGTGATGCAAATGAGCGGCAAACATGCACAATTCCTGTTTGACCACTAGCTGAGGGAGGGTGTTCTTCCCCATTCGACGTATGGGGTGCTAAACCTCTCCCCACTTGCTAGTTTAACATATTCTGCAAAGACGCTAAACTTCTGCCCCAATGCACTGACTCCCTCTTTAGTCAGATGCAGTCCATCAAATTTAAAGAACTTTGCTCCCAGAACTGTTGCCAGTTCCCTACAAATCTGTGTCCTTTTCCTGGCACCAGTCCTTGAGCCACATGTTTAGCTCCCCTATCTCCCCTTCTCTGACCTTCCGTCCATCTGCTCCCCTCTCCCAGACTGGCAGGATCTCAGAGAAGGAGATGCCGGACGAAATAGATGATAGTTTGTCACCCAGCCTAGTCAGGTGTTCCTTGGTCTCCACAACTGACCGGCTGGCGAAATCATTAGTCCCTATGTGTACTAGGACCTTAAATAAAATTGCACACCATGGAGTGCTTGGAGGATGCCTGCCTAAACCCTTGCCTTGGTATATACATGGATTTTGAGGTTAAAGAGCACAGATTTTATATGGCTCTGATTTCAATGGCTGTTAAAAAGCTCGTGCTTAAATACTGGATGGATCAGCTGCTTATATCCTACAATGAATGGTTAAAGGAACTGACTTCCTGCCTTCATATGGAATGTTTGATAGCCAGCTCTCATAATAAACTTAAGATCTTCGACAAGAAGTGGGGCAAATTACATTCCCTATATTTACTTTAGATTTACTTGACTGTACTGACTCTCCTAATGAAATAATATATAATCCTTACTGTCCATTTTCCTGACAAGGGCACACGCCTGCGTTGGGAGGTGGGGGTGTTTTTTCTTTTTTTTTGGGGGGGGTGTAGTTAGTTTGTAATGTTAGCCAGACTGATATCTGTCTGTATTCTCAGTACTGGTTGAGGTTTGTTAAAACTTAATAAAGATTTTGAATTAAAAAAAAATAGTTGTTGCCAACATTTAATCCATTTTTATGCTAGATCTCACATATTTCAAAATCTGAAAAAGGTTTCTAGTTCTTTGCTAGAGTAAGCTGTGTTAAATAAAGTGTTTTATTTCTCAAGTTCTTGTGTCATGTGTCTTTTCTGGAAGGACTGACCCAGAGCAGTTTGACAAGCGAATAGGTGGTACTTGTTTTGGAGTTGTATCTTTAAAGTAATGCTTTGTGCAACTGAAAAGTTCCCTTGTTACATCATGCCTCTTTATGGGGTCCAGTTTAAGATCACATGGCCCTTTAACCATGGCAGAATTAGGATCACAGATTTGGGGTAGGCCTTACAATACAAACAAAACTTTTTTTTTTTTCAATTGAAACCCAGCCAAGGATGTTCTTTTTTCCATTCAGGTTGGAAATTCCTGACTCTTTTTTTCTCTGTCATACCTTTGATCCTTTGTAAGGCCATCATCTATTATTTTATGTTTTGAACAAGAACTGGGTGTACTGGTAACTTGCTGCTCCTCCAGATATCGAGAAACCAAACTTGAACAAAACTCATTTTGCCATGAGAAATTACTCTGAATAAGTGATCAAGTAGGTCATAAAGCAGTTGTATGTACTGAAGCTGAAAAATTTCAGGAAGGAAATAATATATTTTTCGTGACTTCTATGTGCAGAACTGAACATGTTTGACTATACATCCTGGGCCAATGAATACACTATAGGAATTTGATTTTTTTTTTGTTTTGTTAACACCCTGCACAGACATCGAGACACCCTAAAATAGTACCACCCGAGCGGGACAGTTATGTGCAACGGGTGCTAGGAAATATTTATTCTTTTTTGTTTCAGGGCACGACAGGTACAGTGACAACAGACTGAACACACATGTGAAAGAGGAGCAGTCTAGTAGTCCAAAATAATTTGGTCTTTACTGTTTCTATAGGGCACGAAAGACAGATACAACACACTACTAGACTTGACTGTCACTTAGATGACCCTGATTGTGACATTAAAAGTGCATCAGCTGAAAAATTTAATTTAAATTGTATTATGTACATCACACACAACTTGGAAGAGTAGTGCTTGTGCAAAGACGGGATGGAGGCATAATATGACAAAAGACTGCAGCACTGCAGTGTAACAAGGAAGTCCCTCAAAGCAGACGTCCCCGCAAGGCTGTGATTCAAGGGCTGCCTGGGTCTAGGAGTATCAGGCTTGCTAACCCGGGCCATCTAGTCTTGCTTTCTAGCTAGTCAATCAGTGCACTTCTGACTTTCTGTTTCAAACAAATAAAATTATATTTTGACTGTCACTAGACACTGGCACAGGCTTACTTCCAGCCCAGAAAAATAGTGCACTTCTGACTTCTATCTCAAATTAAATTAAATATTTGACTGTCACTCAGACACTGGCATAGGCTTGCTTCCATCCCAGAAAAATATTTATTAGTACAGCACTTTTGACTTCTGTCTCAAATATCTGACTGTCAGACACTGGCACACAGGCTTGCTTCCAGCCCAGGAAAATATTTATTAGCGCACTTCTAACTTCTGTCTCAAACAAAATTATAGTTTGACTGTCAAACATTGGCACAGGTCTGCTTTCAGCCCAGAAAAATATTTATTACCACACTTCTGACTTCTGTCACAAACAAATAAAATTATATTTGACAGTCAGACACTGGCACAGACTTGCTTCCGTCCCAGAAAAATATTTATTTGTGCACTCCGCCTTCTTCAAATAAAATTATATTTTGAAATTGACAGTCACCACAGGCTTGCTTCCAGCCCAGAAAATATTAGTGCAGTACTTCTGTCTCAAATAATTAAAATAATATTGTGACTGTTGCTGACCTGGACTGGACTTGCCAGGCAGCCTAAGCGCCAGCAAAGGATTCTGTCCCCTTTTAGCTGCTCACTAATGCAGCTCTCTTATTAGCAGGTTTGCTTTCAGCCAAGAAAAATAATATATTTTTGATAGTGCACTAGCAGAATTCTGCGTCAACTAAACTACTATAGGACTCACTGGACTTATCTGTCGTCATAGCCCAGCAGCCCAAACTAAGAAAGGAGATTTGCCTATACAGTATTAAGCTCAACTGCTGCAGTCAAGCACACAAAAAGATATGAAAATAAAACAGGTTTGACTAAATGCAGTGGTCACACTGGTGAGGTCTATCTTTTTTTAGCCCACTGATCAGCTGAAAAACAAGAGATGTCCCCCTGTTGCTGCTCTAAAATAGTCAGCCAGTTTAATAAAAAAAAAAAAAATGCTTCAGAGTCCTCACAATAAAAATAAATTTATCCCTGTCTAGCAGTTGCAAGAAAGGGTTCGACTCTTCAGCTGCAGCCCCAGTTCAAAACAATCACTCCCTGCTCCTAACAGTTATTCCACAGACTAGAGTCATTTTTTACTTGCTCCCTAACAAAAATAACCCTCCAAAAAAGTAATTCACACTGTGCCTCAAGTAATTCCCTGACCCTCCCCGAAATAATTCACACTGTCCCCAAAGTAATTTCCTAACAAAACACACAGGAAGACCATAAGTCGAGAACACATCTGTCCAGTTCAACAGGCAGCTCCTGAGTGAATTGCACAGTACTAAATTCCCCACACATGCGCAGATCAGCCACAGACCACCTGATAACAATTTGTGAGACATGTGATCTCTCTGTGATTGATCTCACAATGCGCCGTCACTCCCACAAGACTTACCCCTATGCTGCCTGACTCCAGATTGAAGCCACCTGAATTCTGGAAGTTCCCATAGCACAGCAACCCCACCCCGCATTACCTGGACCCTGGAGCTCAGAGCATTCGGCATGAGTGTTCCCCACTCCCCAGCGCATTACTGAGGACTCCGACTGCTGTAAGGAGAGGTAAGTGCGCTTGGGGAGGTTGCCACGGAAGACACTGCACATGTGCAGCAGCAGGAACTGCACAGCAAGTCCGTTGGAAAGTACAAGGCTCTGCAGTTCAAGTCCTGCTGCTGCTGACATGAGTCGCAGACCTCTGACTTGGGGATTTTTCATCCCCTGAGCAGACAGAGAAGGTTTTGCTTATCACTAAAATTAGTAAGAATAAATATTTTATGTGAGAATAAAGTGCTTCTATGTATATTGCATTGCAAGAGGGACTGCTGCAGGCAGAGTGGGCATGTTTAGGAATACCTGCAGAAAAAGTAAGTAAAGCACTGACACTGCCCCTTTAATTACCTAGTAACAGTACTTTAAGGATTTAACACTTTATATTCAATACTATAAAAAAAAAAAAAAAAAAGAAAAGAATATGGAAAGTGGTGGTGGTGGGAGGGAGACTGGAGATGGCCATGTCCTTACCAAATTTCCCGCCCCACCCAAATTCATTAAATTATCACCACCAACAACTTAGTTGGGTTTGCATCTGTATCATCCCGGGATCAGGCTGAACATACACAGTCCAGCATAGTGCCATGCTCTCCAGTCTTAAATCAACTTGGATTAGTCACGTTTTAGTTGATTTATTTCCTTTTTGGGTGCCACCATTATTTTGTTTTTGCGAACATATGCATTACTGCCTAGCCTTCCTTACCAGTCAAAAAAAACATTATTAAGAAATAAATACTGGTTCCAATTGACCGTTTCTTCCCATTTGGGCTACAAAAGTACATAGATACATAGACGGTGCCAGCAGATAAGGGCCTATGGCCCACCCAGTCTGCCCATTTGAGCCTGTAAGTTCAGTTTGTTTTCCTAGAACTCTGTTGCCCCTTAACCCTGACCTCTAGAATTCCTTTATGTCTATCCCATGCATTCTTAAATCCCGTGATTGTTTCAGCCCCCACCACTTCCTCTGGCATGGTGTTCCACTTGTCCACCACCCGTTCTGTGAAGAAATTCTTTCTCATGTTTCCTCTGAATCGTCCCTCCCTCCAACTTCATCCATGCCCTCTAGTCCTGGAACAGCTTTTTCGCTTAAAAGTAGTGTTTTCCTGCACCCTGTTCCTCCCTGTAAGATACTTGTATGTCTCTATCATATCCCCTCTCTCCCTCCTCTCCTCCAGGGAGTATATGTTCAGTTCCTTCAACCTGTCTTCATAGGACCTGTGATGCAATCCATGCACCATCTTTGTTGCCCTCCTCTGAACCTTCTCTACCCTGTCTATGTTCTTACGTAGGTATGGTCTCCAGAACTGTACACTGTACTCCAGGTGGGGCCACTAGTGTCTTGTATAGCGGAATTATGACCTCCCTTTTCCTGCTGGTGATGCCCCTGCCTATACATCCCAGCATCCTATTTGCTTTACCTGCTGCCTTGTCACACTGTTTCCCTACCTTGAGGTCATCAAAGATGATAACCCCAAGATCCCTTTCCTCCTTGGGGCATGCTATATCCTCACCCCCCTAACTGATATATTGTGCCAGGGTTTTTGTGCCCCATATGTATTATCTTGCACTTTGCATTGAATTTCAACTGCCAAACCCTGACCATTCTTCAAGTTTCTGCAGGTCGCTTCTCATTCTGTCTACACCCTCTGGTGTGTCTACTCTGTTACAGAGCTTTGTGTCATCAGCGAACAGTGAAATTCTGCCTTCTAGATCCTGTGCAATGTCACCGATGAAGATGTTGAATAGGACCCGGTCCCAGCACTGATCCCTGTGGTACCCCACTGGTCCTCTTCCTCTGTGGGTGACAGCCATTTACCACCACCTCTGTGTCCTGCCACCCAGCCAGTTACCTACCCACTACACTACTGTCCTGCCCACACCCATATTCCCCAGTTTGTGTAATAGTCTTCTATGTGGCACAGTGTCAAAGGCCTTGCTGAAGTCCAGATAGGCCAGGTCCACTGCCGTCCCCTGATCCACCTCCCTAGTCACCCAGTCAAAAATGTCAATGAGGTTGGTCTGACATGACCTCCCCCTGGTGAAACCATGCTGCCTTGGGTCCTGTAGTCCATTGATAACCAGATGTTCCACCAATCTCTCCTTCAGTAGTGCTTCCATGATCTTCCCCACTACCGAGGTGAGGCTGACTGGTCTGTAGTTCCCTGCTTCCTCTTTGTTCCCACTTTTGCATAAGGGGACTACATCTGCTGTCCTCCAGTCTTTGGATACCTCCCCTGTTTCCAGTGATCGGCTAAACAGGATAGCCAGAGATTCAGCCACCACCTCTCTTAGTTCTTTAAGGACCCTGGGGTGCACCGTCTGGCCCCATTGCTTTATCAACTCTTATTACTTCCAGTTCCTTCAGGACCCTTTCTCGTGTAAAGGGACTTGTGTCCATTTCTGCACCATTCTCACCCCTTGTACTCCCTTCAGACCCATTATCCTCCTCTTCCTCAGTAAAGACTGAGCAGAAATACCTGTTCAATATGTCAGCTTTACTGTTGTCATAAAAAAGTGACTTTTAAAAGCCCATATCTACATTTAAAAAAAAGTTAGTAGACGAAGAACATGACCATGAAACAGTGAAGAAACCAGTCCACTGGAATCAGTGGCCCACCATTTTTATTCATTTTTTAAGGGAGCATGACAATTCATTCCATCAATACACTCCAACGTCAGTTCATCCCGTGCACTTTCCGCTTCCATCAATTCGCTCCCCCATAATACCTGAGAGCATGAGAAGTTGCCGCTACCCTCTCATCAGACCAACAAGCTGCCAGTTAATGAACAATTATAGTGAAGCCACTTCAGGGGGAGAATACAGAAAATCCCGACTCACACGATAAAAGCTGCTCCGATGCACAATGAACTTTGACCTATATTTACTGAACCAATTCTCCTCTCAGGTTGGTTGCCCATGGTTTTAATCACAGCTGCAATGCTGGTTTATCCTTAACCCTTCTCCTGATGATGAGATTTGCCTCCACCAAAAAAACTATTTTTTTTGTCCCAGGACTTACTCAGGTGGGTGCTGAGCTACTGATGGCAGTGGACAGGTCTTACAAACAGGTACCAGCCGCCAGGTGTTTTTTTTTTTTTTTTTTTTATTTTACACACAAGACAGAGGGACAGGCTTGCTTCAGGAGTGCAGGAGAAGGGAGAGTGCAGACAATTGGTAGACTGTTTCCCAATGTCAAAAAGCAATATCGGGCTTATTCCCCAGTGAGCTGATGGTCTGCTGTTGCCTATTTCTACTCCATGGGACCCCTATCTCGTTACATTTCAGGAGGCTGTTTAAAAGTTGCAAGATTCCCTGAAAAATGGAAAGCAGTACCTTATGCATTTGCAGGCAGTTTGCTTTAGATTCCTGGGATTCATTCTTCCACCTGACTCAGCCCACCCACTGTCATGCCTTGTGCTGCAGACCCCTTATGCACCAGGTATGTTACCAACTACTGAACAATGTCTGGGTAAATAGCATTTTCATTTCACTCTGTGGCAACAGTCTGTCAGTAAAGAAAAATGTCCCGCAAGCCAGTAATTTAATTAACTCCTATATGGAGTGATCTGTTGAGGGAGTGGTTATCATGGGAGTGAACTGTCACCAGAGCAAGTTGTCGCAGAGCGAACTGACAGGAGCAAATTGATATGGATCCAATTTTTAAAGAGGGGCTCCAGTCACCAACACTCTTGGAAACAGGAAACCTCGGCTACACAACCTGAATTATGACAGCAAAACCATCTGTTCTGAACTGCAGATCCCAGGAAAATAGACATGTCATACTGCAGTTAATTCTGAATAAGAGTTATTAACCCACAGAATGCATAGTGTTGGTGCTGAATGTCTGCACAGTTTCTCTTAACGCAATTCTGATATTCTTGCATGGTTTGGATGATAGTTAAGTGCCCCAGTGTTTTTAACTCACGGGAAAACCCCTTAGTCATTACTGGTGGGCCAAGTCCATAGTAATGAATGTCTCGATGCATGGAGTCCAGCCTGCTTGCACACACTGGACAGCTTGGATTGCAATGTAATGAACCTGCTGGAAGAGCTCAGCCACACACAGGCCCTGTCCATGGTGCTGAATATCTGTATGCATTCTGCCTTTAATGAATGTGACGATAGATTGTTGTTTCCAAATGATCCCTGTAGTTGAGCTCTCTTCTGTCATTCAATTGCCCAGTCTATGGTCCTGAATTGCAATACGAATGATTTCCATTTGGAATTCAGATATTTCGGCAAAGCCCTGCATATGGTGGCCAGTGCAGTTACTACATCTCCACCTAGACTCCAGGGGCCTGATCACAGATGCACCTGCGCTTGCTGCAGGAGACGTGCGGCAGTGTTCTTGACGCAAGTGCAGACTTGTGTCAAAATTGGTATTCTAGAAGTCGCAAGTCTCCAATGCTGTAAAGTTAGACCATCTCCCCGCAAGTCCAACTCTGCTTCCCTGGGGTACCCCTAGTATGGGGCTTGCACCCAACCTTTGGCGCAAGCTGCCGTAAAGCGGGAAAGCTTTTGCAACTGCGCCAACCCTCCTGGAATAGCACAGAGTTGTGTCCAAGGGCTGTGGTGCAGCTGTGTCAAACTCTGCGGTGGATGCTGGGCTTGGTGCAAGCCCTCCGCACACTTTCTGGAATTGGGCCCCAGATATCACTGTCTATGGTGAAAAAGCAAGTTGCTGTAGACAGTTTATACTACAGGAGTATAAAATAAAGGGCACATGATAAATATGTCATCTTGCCCCAACTTACAAAATATCCTATTTTCTTGCAAGTTGGATATGTCACAATCACTATCTTGATAGCTGGGCTCATCACAACAGATTACTAAACCAATCAGAAGCAGCATTCCGCACTGCCAATGAAATCACCATAGCTCTGTGCAGCACTGAAGCCAGCAGTTCCTTTTATTTGAGCAGTTTCTCACCATAGTAACAGCTAATCTTCTAATGGATTTGAACAGTCAGTACAAGTTATGCATCATCTCCAAGAGGAATATGGTGCCCCAGAACATAGAAACTTTTTCAAAAGATGCTCTCTCTCCCTCTCTCTCTCTCTGTCACTGTGCTGGGCTCGTGCCTCCCAGCATTTCAATGCCTTGTCCACTCCTACCTCTACCTGAACCTCTGGGTGCAAGTGTGGTTGATGGTGATAAAGCTCGAGATAATACTCCATTCCCATGCTTCCCCTGTCATAGGGTCCATAGTACCCTCTGGAAATGTATTTTTCAACAAGGTTTTTAACAGCAGTTTTGTTTCATCGACCTTATCTTGTGACTATTTGTCTGGTCTCCAAAGAGAGATGTACTTTCAATAGGCGAAGTCAGCAGCTGTTTTTGTCGATCCACAGATAAATCTGTGGTTCTTACCCACGCACACATTCTACCAGACACTGCATTTGTCAATGCTCTGACTGTTGCATTAGTCCACAACCACTTGCAAATCGGTGTTTGGCTGCATCAGACCTGCTTTCACAAGCTGCAGCCACTCTGGCCACTCTTCAATGAACAGACTATCACAAAAGGGTACCCACAGCATTTCAGAGTGCTTCCTGGTAATGTAATATGTAACTCAAAATACAACAGCATTTCAGAGTGTTTCCTGGTAATGTAATATGTAATTCAAAATACTGCCTCCCTGATTATGAGGGGGCAAAAGAGTGTTTTTTTTTTTTTTTTTTTGTCAGCTATGTTAGTCTTTTCTGGAATCTTTGTCAAATGGTGGAGTAGAAAAGGATGTTGTTGCTTTTTCACATGCAGTGGCCAACATTAGCCCATCAGGATTAGGGTGTTAAAGATAATCTCAGTCAGTAGTATTGGTAACTGCACATCTTTTCTCCATTTTCTTATCAACTGCTTTTGCAGGCAACTGCAGAATCTCTTTTCACTCATTTTTTTGTGTCATATATAGGGATACAGACTCTTTCTGTTGAAGTCAGTCCTAGCAAGCCTAACAAAATCTGACTTCCCAACGTCAGAATCTGTTTCCACAGTGAGGATATTAATAATTGCTGCTATACCTCTAAGGAAGGCAGAATATGAAGAGTAGTCTTCGGAAAGATATGAAGGTGACCGTGTTTCCTCATCACCTGTGACATATGGAGTAATAGGGTTCTGCTCCTTAAAACTGGATAATACCCATAACTGACACTGTAGTACACTATTGGGGGGTTACTGCACTGTTGAGGTGCCATCCTTCGGATGAGACATTAAACCAAGGTCCTTTCTGCCTATCTCTGGTCACTGTCCAGGTGGAAGTAAAGGATCCCATGGCCCTTATCGAAGAGTACAGGAATTTTCCTGGTCATGGCCAACATTCCTCCAACCATAAACAGGTCCATGTAACCTCCAGGACACACATAGTACAGACCAGAGTGCCTTTCTTGGACAAAAATCACAAATTCATGAAATATAAATGAAAAAAGCACTCCTCCTTTATGACACTAGAGGCAGTAGAGTGTGAAATTTTAGATGCCTGTTTTTTCAGAGCCTGGAAGAATTTCCACATTTATTTTAATTCTTCCACTGAGAACATCTGAGCATTGCCAACAGAGTGGACAATGGGGTCCATTCACCTTTTCTTTTTCAGCCTCCAATTTTTTTTTTTTTTTTTAGGCTACTGTGAATAGGATTCTTTTGCCTAGCTTTTCTTGGCATCCTTTTTATATAAGCATTCCTTAGTCGACAGTTTACACTCTTTCTTGCAGACTACTTCAGATGGGTCCTTTGGGGAAGCTGTGTCACTGACATTATCACGGAGATGTTCTTTACCTTTTTAACAGGGGGAACATGCTTTGGAGCTAGACAGAGAGGCTGAAATGGACAGTGACTCCCTTCTGCTTGTTCCGTTTTCTGTGTCTTAGGCCAAAAGACTCTGCACAGATCATAGTTTAGGCAACTGTTACCTAGGCCCAGACACAGGGTGAGAAATTCCTATACCTTAGGTGCCCCAGGGCAGGCACTTTTGTCACAGGACACCTACTACAGTTTAATGCCAGCCCTGTGGGGCACCTAAGGTATCTGACAGAGTCCCGTATTTTTCCTGTTGCATGCTGAGCAATATGTGAGCATGCGTATTTATTTTATTTTTTTTTAATTCACAGCAGCAGTCATGGAGGGGAGGGTCACTGGAGAAGTGCAAGCATCATTTTCCTTTGGGCGGGTGGAGGAGCGCCGAGTAAGCTGGTCACGATAGAAGCCCTTATACGTGCCAGCTGACATGAGGGAAAGAATGGGCTGACGGTCCTCCTCTCCTTTGATAGGCACACCTATCAGCCAGCTGCTCATGCGAGGGGTCGGACCACCACTTTTGGAGGTGGGCTGCAGGAAACTGACACCAGTCGGGGACAGTCTTTGCACAGTTCGCCCGCCCCCTCGCACAGTGTGTCATGCGATTCCTGTAAAGCGTGCCACTCTATAATTTTCTGTTGGTGAAGTAAGTCATGAGTGCCGTGCTTACAGCCTGGACATCCCCATTTGTTTACGATCGCGTTTGCCGATCATCAACCTGGTACCTATTATTAAAAAAAGCTCTTTTAAGAGCTATTCTAATCCAGTCAGTCTACTCAGTCACAAAACCAAGTCAAACTTTATTGCTGACTGAGAGACTGAGAAGTTCAAGTGATTGGGGGTTAGGGAACACGAAGGATGGACTCTCAGAGTCACAAAGGACTAAAGGAAATTAAAAAACAATAAAAGCTCTTTTAAGAGCTTTATAAACAGCTATTCTTAATTTTAAGCATCCAAGCAGGGCTCAAATCAAACAATTAACAAGTGCCTGCCCTGCTGCAAGTGATAGGGGAAGGGGAGAGTAAGACCTCCTGGGAAGATCTCTTCACAGCTTAGTGAGCAAATTAGCAGCCTGTGACAAAAACTGACACTGTAGCTGCTTGTATTTATATAAGTACAAAAAAAAACCCACTTGCCATACAGAATAAACCAAAATAACAGCAGACTACAAGGGTGCCATTATCAGTTAGAGGTTATAGGCTGTGCTGCAGCAGTCTTTTTTTCTGTAGTGCTAATTACAGTTACATCAGGGTACAGAAAATCAGAAGTAAAAAAATAAATCCTCCTTCCTTATATTCAGTGTAATAAAAAAGCTGTTTTTTAAGTGTGAAGTAACTAACTAAACTAAGCCTTGCCTCGAACATCTAAATTAAGAACTACACTTAGCTGAGGAAGTCGGCTTGACTGTTAAGAATAGGGGTTTAAATATCTTTAAAAAAAAAAAAAAAAAAAACTCATTAAGAAATTTTATGTAAAAGCAAATTTGTGTAGCCTGCCTAAAATCTGCTCCTGTGAGTGTGTGACCCTATTGCTTTTGAAAAAGTAACTCTTTTGTGGAACTTTTGCACTATCTAAACTATAAATATAAAAAGGCTTTTTCTTTGAAGCCATAAAGAGGTACTGTCCATGCCTGTGTTCTGTACTACCTTACATCTAAGTAAACTTTCAGAGTCAATATCTTTAGCATTTAGTTTGGACTACTTAAAATCAAAATTAAAAAGGATTTGTTACCTTTGTGTGTTGTGGAGCTTGTGGGTTGACTGATCGCCCTCCTGCCCTCTTAAGGACTAGTGAGGGGTCTACTGATTTGTCCTCTTGAGGACTGAATGAGGGCACCACAGAGGGCAGTAGCTAGGCAGGACAGGAGGAAAGAATAATAATAATAAAAAAAAAGCCCTGCCACTTTGTGTGCTGAATTTGTGGGGTGACTGGGTGTTGTCATCTCCTCTTAAAAATAAATTACACTGTGGACGGTCTGTCCTCTCATCTTAAGGACTGTTGAGGTCTGAGGGCACTAGCCAGAGAGTGGCTAGACAGAAGGGAAAACACATAAAAACTCTTTCTTTGGGACTGCTGTACTAATCTACACTACACTGCATACCGATTTGTCCTCTTAAATGAAAGAAAAAAAAAAAAAAACTTGTCAGTTGCAATCGGTGCTTGTTGGGTCATGCACGGGTAGTGGCACTGAAATAAAATCACACAGAGCCAGTTTAATTTCTTAATATTTCTGTTTATTATTTACAAACCGACAAACCATTCAACTTTCTACTAGCCTGCCTGTTTTTAAGCAGCGAGCATTTTGTTAATATAGCCAAGTAGTTACACGACATACAACCAAAGCACTGAATAGACAACTTGGTCTCACTTGTAAAAAAAAAAGAAAAAATTGGTGGCATGTTAAAAGTTTTCTATGCATGTACTTTATTTTACGAATTTCATGCCCTGCTCAAACACCTGTAGTACTCAGCGATTGTGGAGAGAGTCGGACCACCCGATGTTACGTAGCGCAAAAGCTACACTAATTGCACACCGCTATAAATGTAAGCATAACGTAATGCTACTCAAGCAAGTGAAGTAACAGTGACAAGACACGTGTGACAAATGATCCAGCTATCGGGGGGTCTGTACCCCCCTCCCCCACCACATCACACAACTACCATCAATAGGGCAATATAAAAATTAATATGAAAAAGTGAAAAAGAAAACAAACTAGTAGACATAATCCATTTATTTTACCTTTCATCGGGGGGCTGTGCCCCCGCATCCCCCCTTTAATTCGGACTATCTCTGATCAATCGTAGACATAATCAATTTATTTTAGTTTTCATCAGGGGGGCTGTACCCCCCGCACCCCCCCTCTAATTATCCACTGATTAATGATTGCGCATTGTCAGTTACGCATTAAGCGCAGCACCACGACTGGTTCTACACACTCCACAATCGCCTAGTACTCTGCCCATCTCCTTTAGGCAAGCAGTGGCCACACTTTTTGAAATCTGCGGGTCCAGTATGTTTTTTAGGCTCCCCCCCCCCATTTGGACTCAGACACGAGACCAGAAAAAAAGGCAACCTCATAAAATCCTGGACCTCAGTCACTGAGAGACAGTGTTTTAATATCAACCACAGTTGTAGTGAACCGACTATTTTAATTCAAGCAGTCACGGTGAGCTAAAGTAGATTAAAAGTGCCATAAACTATTTGGGAAATGCACATAATTGTTAACAGTCATTTCGAATTTACCAATTTCAAAACATCTGACCAAAGTCATGAGTCAGAAAATCAGCCTAAAGGGCTCAAAAAGTAAAAGCAGAAGCACTTTAATGTCTTTTGTATTTAAAGCGGAACCGTTAAAACAGAATTGCTAGGCTGTTCATGAAAATCATAAACTCCACTGTGGTTACTGTAAGTAGAGTTTCTCTTCTGGTTTAAACCATGGTTCCTCTAACAGTTTGGGTACCATGTAAAATCACTGCATAACATTATTTCGCACAAAAATACAGTTTGGAAGAGAGAGCAAACATGTATTAACTAAATAAACATTAATCTTTATTTAACAAATCAATCAATAACTTTATTTAACCAGGCATAAACACCATTGAGCAAGCTCATTTTCAAGGTGGTCCTGGGCATAAATACAATACAGTACACTTCATAAGATTACAATTATGGTGGACAATGGTGCAAAAAAAAAAAAAACACATTGTGAAGGTGATGGTCTATATGGGCCTGTACATACTGTACTTAAACATAATTAACATGCAAAGGTACATAATGATAAGCTTTACTGAAATGAGAAGAGACAACAATCCCATACAGTCTCCGCTGAGTAAGAGCTCATACCTAAATGATAAAAAATAAGGAGGTATTAAGGAATAGGGTAGAAACTGGGGTGAAAGAGTAGGCAGCCAAAAGTGAAGGCCAGAATAGGGAAAAGGTAGAGAACAGGCAGGGTCATCTTGGATTAAGGGAACTAGGCTTGTAGGTCCTAGGTTTCTGTTAGGAATGTGGGGTGGATGAGATACTTGGACGTAGGATTTGAGAGTGGCACCCGAGGCTTAGGGGGTCATCGGCATTTGAAACAGTTGCATGATTCCTTCAGATAATCCGTTAATAGAGCTTTGAATGTGAAAATGCTTGGAAGTGAGGATAATTTTAATGAGTCTTGCATAGCAGTTTGCCATCAAATTATCTGGGAGCAACGTCTGAGGTAACAGCACTCTTCAGCCAAAACTAAAGATTTATAGTTGAAAAGCAGGGAGGCTCCAGACCAACACAGTGAGACAGAACATCTGTGAAAAAGATTCTAAGCTCCAGGGCACCATGTGACCCTGTTTCTCTGTTGTCTTGATATAAAAATAAAGGAAAACCACTAGAAGAATAAAAAGAAACCTTTCTGTAGCATACTTTCTGCACCTTGCATTACAGCACCAGTGCAACGAACTTCGGTTAAAATGTTACCCTACCTTTTTTTCACTATAAAAAATTTCAGGCATCTTCCAGATTTATTTGGTGGTACAATTTTTTAATTCTACCAAAATCTGAGTATTTTATAAATGTTTTAATTTTATTTTTTCCTCAAGAAAAGAAGATGGCTGCCACATTTTGCATACAAACTGCATTGCAGACCTGGCGAGGACTGAAAAAAAAAAAAAAAAAAAAAACTCATGGTACACAGCACAGGAGGTACCTAAAGTTTAGACAAGTATGTTTGACAAATATGGTAATATTCTTCTTAATTGTAGCTGAAACTAGCTTTTTTAGGAGAACATTTTTCATTGCACTGCTGCTTTGTCTTTCACAAAGTTTGCTACACAACAGTATTTCTTTTCTGTATGCAGAATGCCCATCTGCAGACAATCATTCTAATTTAATTCAGTGTTAAATGTAATTTCTGAGTGTCTGCCTCCTACATTTCTTTTCTCACCTCTTCACACACTATTTTCTTTATGGAGCGGATGCACAAATCATACTGGCTCTTTTAATTCAAGCAGTTAGAACATAAATCTTTGCGCAGACAGCTGCTGTAAAGTTTGTAAGTAATAAACGGATGTTTTAAACCAAATATGCAATGGCCAGTCTCAAAATATACAGCAGATCATTTGAGAGATGGCAGGAGTTTCATTTCTCACTCACGGCTCTACCACTCATGAGTTACAGTACTGTTTGTTCCTCAACACCTGAAGATAAATTGCATATTTGAGTCAGGTTATTACATGTCCCCTACTGTACATCTTCACCTGGAGTTGAGATATCACTGGAAGGTCCTTTCTATGGTGGGCAGGTATGCTGCTACATATACCATCTCCACTGGGACTCCATCTATCACTGTAAGACCTCCATCCATCGTATGAAAAGCAGCTGGTACATTGCACCCCTCCAGCCCACCCCCCAAATGGAATCAGGATGTGTACTGGGGTCATCTGTCCTACCTGTCACCCCATTCTCCTATTCCTCAGCTTCTTTCCACATGTGATGGGGTGACACTTAGGGCCGACGACCCCAGTGCGCACCCCGATTCCATTTGGGGGGGTGGGCTGGAGGGGTGCAAAGGGAGTTTCAACCCTAACATCGAATTTCCTCATTTTTGTCACTGTGGAACAACCCTAACTGATGCATTAAACGGAGTTTTTTGCCTTTAAAATATATATATATATATGTATATACACACACACACACACACACACACACACACACACACACACACGTTACATATATGTATATATCACAGGCTCCATCTACAATGGAAAAAGGAGTTGCTAGACATACAGTAGTATCTGTATTCAAACTTCAGATGTCACTGGAATACTCAGTCAATGGCAGAAATGGGAGTTGCTACATAGTGTGTCTGTGCAAACTCCAGATATCGCAGAAAGGCCATGTCTATGATAGAAAAAAAAAAGGAGTTGCTACAAATAGTATCTCTACCTGGACTCCAGCTTCTTTGCATGCCTGGATGACAGTCTGGGTTCCTGTGTAATTAACCTTGTAAAAGAGCTCCCTGTTATCACTAGAAGGAGCTGGTGAGGCACAGTGAAATACAACAGTCACACCCTGGAGCGCTGGTAGAAGATCCTGTGAAAAACACAACACAAAAATTGAGGAAAAGTTTTCAGATTCCAGAGATTATTATGATTTTTATACATCCTTATCTCCCGAGTGGGACCTTTCTCGGGCAACTCCAAACTCTCTCCTAGCTGAGGGTGTCACTGGATCGTTCATACTAACACTCAGCTCCTGACACTCAGCAGAGTCCTTTGCTCTAACTTGCACTTTGAAGCATGTACCAGTCTTAGGGGTAGAAATTAAGAAAATAGTCTGGTGTGGAAAGTGGAATACCTAAACTCAGGGGTCAACCTTAACCTTTTTTGATTCAAAATTGCACTAGCCCGCAGATGGTTGCACTAGCCCTCAATTATAGTCATAAATTTTGATCATTCATACAGGAAACAATGGAAGCAAAGAAATACTCTGATTATTGCACATCTATCCTGCTCCCACATTGCTTCAGCTCCCCAGCAGAAAAAAAAAGACTGCAGTGTCATCACACACAGTGAGCCCCCCCCCAGTTTTTTGTACCATGGCCTCCTCTGTTCCTCTTTCTGCCCTCCCATCTCCCTCCCCCACCAAACCAGAGGACATCGCAACAGCAAATGTTCAATGAAGCAGTCCTAGCTCTGCACACACACACACACACACACACACACAATAGCTGACATCATCATGTACCTCACCACACTGTCACCACCATCCACAGGGTGATGAACAGAGTCAGGCAGAGAAAGACACTCTCAGCCTCCACCCTACAGTAAACTGGAGACTTGCACTTCTGGAAAATTGTGTACAGTATCAAGTGAACCAGAAGCACATCTAAGATTTCTTTGGGGTGGGGGGCCAAGGGCGTAGCTACTGATACTCCAAGTAAGCCATGGCATACCATGTTTAGTAGCAGGGGGTAGCAAACAAGCTGGCCAGAATTGCTCTGCCCTCTCTAGTCCATCACGTTTAAATTCCTTCATTTGGCTTCACAGGCTTTTTCCTTTCTCTTTCAGTTTTGTTTTGGGGGTGGCAGAGTGGATCGTGAACTTTGAAGCTGAAAGTCTCAATTAGGTCTGCATGGTCCACCTGCATAGTGATTGGCTGTGGCATCTGGTAGGGGTGTGGCAGGTCTGGGGCAGTGAGTTTAAATGCCCCAGCAAAGTTAGAAGTCATACTGTTAGTTCAATTGTACTGGGAGCGAGAGAAGCAGTAGAAGAACTGAAGAGCAGCAGACGGAAGAACAGACTCAGAGCCAACCAAAAGAATGAAGACTTCATGTGGACTGGCAGGTGGAGCGAATCTGCCTACCAGCGGGGGAGAGAGAAGAAGTTTCTGCCATGGTTTCGGACTTGTGGTGTGGGAATCATCTGATTGGAGCCAGGAACCTTGGACTTGAGTCATGAGGGGGAGGCATGAACAACAGTGGGGGGAGGGGGCAGCAATGTGGCAGGCTGGCGTACAAATCTGAAATGCCTGGCTACAACCCTGGTGGGGGCTACACAAGCCTAAGGGGCTTGGGAAATGGAAAACTATGACATTTTTGAAAGCACTGGATTTTAATATGCTCTGCCCCAACAACAGCGGATTTTTCCTTAACACTGTCCTTTCATCAGCCGTGGGGGAAACAGTACACAGGCATAATGCTATACTATCTCCATTTCTATACAGAAATGTCTATTTTAAATGTTCAAATTACATTTTTTACTAAGGTTTATTTTTGTACCACACATGATCCAAAGTTTTGTTTTTAGGATGAAAGAACATGCTGGGTGGGACTGTATGAATAGTGATGGCTGACATGGTTCATTTAGAAGAACCCCATACACTTGCCAGTAATGGCAGCTATGGACCTGTGGATGGTCATTCAGAGTCTGGTCTGCAGTGATGTCCAGGGAAAGAACAGAGTTAGAAGATTTGACGGGGAGAGGAAGTTATGGTGAGGCTGGGATAAAACCCACCACCTGCAGGGCCTACCATGCATATCTCTTCACATTTTGTCACTGAAATGTTGGATACACACTCAAAATGTAGGGCAATGAGGGGCACTGGTCTCAATAATATGGGACTAGGGTTACCACCTGTCCCGATTTTTCATAGGACTGTCCTGATTTGAGCAACAGTGTCCTGCAAAAAACATGAAAAATACTAAATGTCCTGATATTATAGTAGAAAAAATATTTTAACTTTCTTCTAAATGTTGCAAAAAATTATAGTACCTTACCTAAAAGACCTTAAAATGATAAGAAACAGTAGAAACAACTAAAAAAACTATCACATAGTCTTTATTTTTTATTTTCTTTATGCCCCCTTTGCACCGGCACCCGAACTCTCTCCAGCTGGGACACTCGATTGGCCTGTTCCCACCCACCTGAAGCCTCATTGGCTCCACCTCCAGGTAAGGGCCACTCTCCCTACCAGACTCCCTGGCCGCCGACCCCCGGGTTCTGAGCCCCCCGGGGTGGGACCGCTGACTCCTCTGGTGCTCTATCTATAGACTAGTTGAGTGATCAGGAGGGGGAGGAAGTACCTGTGATGGATGTGAGGCCAGACATTGGGTGTGGGGGCCTGCCACTGGTCCTGGCCTTCGTCTATCGGGTGCCAGGGAATTTTTCCGTTTTCTTGTTCCCACCCCATGGAGCTCGGTAGTGCAATGACTGCCAGCATCCACCAAGCTCCACCCCCTGGTGCCCTACAGCAGCGACACTATTCCTCGCTACCCCTGACTGCCACCAAGGGCCGCTCAAAGCGGCCTTGCCGCCCCTCCTCCCAGGAAGGAGGCTGTCCAACGGACATTCAGTCCTCCTCACCCCTGCCGACCCCCGACAACCCGGGCTCGTTCCCGAACCCAGGTCGCCGGTGTGGCGCGAAGTGAGGCATCTAGTGCCTTGACCCTCAGTGCCACTGGGCCGGCTTATCACATATAGTCTTAATTCTGATTATTTAGAGAAAACAAATCCGATGCATTGGTCGAGGTTACATATTGTCCTGCGAAAAATCATATTTCAGTAAGAAATGTCCCACTTTGGGCTTCCTAAAAGGTTGTAACCCTACATGGGACAAATTGTTAGAGACACATTCAGAAAACTAGAAGCTAGTGATTTAACAGCACTGTACCCTTGATCACACCCTGGACAATAGCTTAAAGTCCTAAAAGTGGAGTGATAACGACTCACATTGAGTCTTTTGTGGGATACCTCTCTTGAACTGCCAGATAATTGCAACTCTTAATGGGCTGTTAATCACACCAGACCATCTGGAAAATTGGGAGAGATTAACATGAGGACTAGAGCCTGCTACAGTAGAGACTTTTTTTTTTTTTTTTTTTGAGTGATCTATTTTTCCTCTCCTCATCCCCTCGCATCTGCCTATCCTTCAGGCATCCAAGGTCACCAGCAGCCCTTCTAACCCCCACCCCGAGCTCCTTCGCCTCACATTGCAGCCTACCTCAAGGTAGCTCAGCGTTACCCTTCGACGAGTGGGTCCCTCTCCTCCAAGGGGGGAAGGCACCAATATGGGCAGCCCGGTAGCCCACAGGAAGTTTTCCAGGTGTGCTGGTAGGCCGGATGCCGTCATTCAGCCAATCTGGAGTGGTTTTTCTGTGTTCTGGTACTTCCCACATTGCGACACTTTGTGCAGTGCTCCCGATCTCCACCGGGGACTGCTGCAGAGCGAAGTGACCCTGGAACCCACCCAAGAGAGGAGAGCAGTCCTACGGATGCTCAGTTCTCTCCTTCTCCTGCCGACCCCAGACGACCCAAGTCTGTTCCTGAACCTGGGTTGCCAGTGTGATGTGAGGTAAGGTGCCAGCACCTCAACTCTCTGCACCATCGGGTCAGCCAAGAGACTTTTTTTAACTTCCTTAACAGCCATGAAAACCTGCACTAGTCAAGGCAGACAAGTAGAGTGTTAGGTGCACTAGTCCTGCTCAATTTGCACTAGTGTTTGGGCTGACTGTTAGCGACTGCGGTTACATTTACCATTACCGTTGCCTTACGCATTTGCATTTGCGTCACCGTTACCATTTACGATACCATTTCCATTACCACATGGGTTTCCATTTCCGTTTGCGTTACCGTAACAGAGCTTGCGTTTGCATTAATGTTTCTGTTGGTGTTACACTTACCATTACCATTTGCGTTTTACTCACCGTTACCATTACTGTTACTGTTACTGTTAGCATTAGCATTACTGTTAAGGTTATTACGCAGACATGGGCAGCATGGTGGGAGTGGGCCCCATGCTCCCACCACCACATACCATTCACTATTTATAGTGCACTTTCTCAAAAAGGGAAATTCGTGGCAAAAAAATCCATTTAATGCATCAGTTAGGGCTGTTCCACAACGATAAAGAAAGAAATTCGTGTTAAGGTTCACAATTTCAGACACCACATCCAATTCTTTCACCAACAGGCATCGTGTGCATTGGGGTCATCCAGCCTCTCACCCCAGTCTCCCATACTGCACCACCTCAGCTTATTTACACAAGGAGTGGGGTGACAATGCCGGCGACCCCATCGCACACCTCGATGCCTGTTGGTGGGGGCAGGGTGGACGTGGGATGCAAGGGGTGGCAACCCTAACACCAAATTTCCTTGCTTTTGTCGCTGTGGAACAACCCTGATTCTTTAAACAGATTTTTTTGTCATAAAAAAAAAAAAAAATACATACACACACACACACACACACACACACATATATATATATATATATATATATATATATATATATATATATATATATATATATATATACACACACACACACACACACACATATATATATATATACATACATATAATATATATATATGTATATGTATATATACATATGTATATATACACATATATATATATACACACACACACACATACACACATACATATACACACACATATCTATATATCTATATACATATATCTCTATATATATCTCTCTCTCTCTCTCTATATATATCTATATATATATATATATATATATATATATATATATATATTATATATCTATCTATTCTATATATCTATATAGAGAGAGAGAGAGTTCTTAGTATGCCAATCCTGAGAAAGACCCCCAGGCACTGTTAAGATCTGCATTCCACAGGGGTGCCTCACGGTAAGTCCCTGCGAGGTCCTAGGTAAAAAACAAGGCAACTGTCCTAATTCAACGGTTCCCACAAGAATTTGCCCAAAAATTACGGGAACCATTGAAAATAAGCACCCGTGATGAAGTTAGACTTTAAAATGAATATTCGAGGTAAATATAAAGTCAAAATCGAACGATCATGCTAAAAATATCAAATTAGCACGGCGCTAATGAAAAATGTAAAACTTTCACTCAGCACACTTTTAGAAATGAAATATGAGGAAAACTTCACTCAAATGAGCGCTACCCTACGAGGCTGTCAAAAAGGAAAGCTGAGAGACACCTCAGGAGCAAAGTTGCTCAGTCCAGCGGAGAAAAAAAATTCTGAAGCCTTCAACAGCTCTCACTTAGCTCACTCCCTTTCCTGTCTTCTGACTGGCTTGTCCCTCAGCTCATTAAATTCTCTTAAAGGCACACCTCTGGGGCCGTTGCTCCTAGCCAGCTAAGTGCATAAGTTACTGTTGCTAAAGGACTCCTGGGGTAAGAAGTGTAGAGAAGGAGAAAGAAAAAAAATGTAGTTCCCTTTTCCACATCAACTAGCAGGCTACACAGTGGGCTTTTTTCAAACACTGGCACCTACACGGTGCTAATGAGGAAAACAATTTCCGATTTACCACTGGGGGACTTCATCTCAGTACTGGCCTTGAATTTCAGTAATCTATTTTCATTTTACATTATCAGTTTACTTTCGGATATCACACACTGATTGTGACCTTGTACCACCTGAATGTTTTAGATCAGGATGGGCGGTCCACAAGTGTCACAATCATAGGCGACAGACGCATCAGCCAAAGCTGGGCCTTCTGGAACAGCAAAACTGGACCAGCTACTACCAACCATCTGATGGGCTTGTCAGAGGAATATGAAAGTGTAGACCCACGTGCCAGCCCAGTGGCACCAAGGGCTAAGGTGCTGGTGCCTTACCTCGTGCCACGTCGGCGACTCATGTTCGGGAACAAGCATGGGCCGCCGGGAGTCGGCAGGGATGGAGATGGAGCGAGCGTCCAATGGACTACTCTCCATCTCTGGGGAGGGGGGAGCTCAGTGGCCAGTACACACCTGATCCCTGGCAGAGGCTGGGGCTCGGCACCATGGAACCACTACTGTGGGAGACGGTGTGCGGCAGACACTTAATGGAGCACTGCGCAGCCCTGTCGCAGGAGTCACTGCATGCCGAGTTACCATAAAGGGAAAAGGAAAATAGGAAAAAAACAACTTTCAGAGGATGACGGGGGAGTCTGCATGCCCCACATCTGGCTACCATGATGCGATCCCTTAATCTGGCTTCAGTGGGGGAAGGGCCCCTTCTGCCGACCCCACCGGGGTAAAGCCCTGAGAAATGCATCGGCTGGTGGACGCCAGGGTGATGGGGATGGGGCTCCCTATAATGAGGTGCAGGAGCAGAGGAGCATAAATATCAGGGGAAAAAAGTGCAGACCCAGTTACCTTCTTTGAAGCAGGGCTACCGAAAGTACTCCAGTGGAACAATTTCCAGGTTCAAGGGTTTATGGACTGAGTGTATTAAGTATCTCCGAACAGGGCCAGCACAATTCCCATCTATCTTGCACTGTGAATACTACCTTCCTAGGGGTCAGTGTGAAAAACATAGAGGATAATGACTGGGTTTTGGTTCAGAATCACGCTGTAATCACCTCGAGTGGTTGTCAGGACAACATAGTAAATCTCGAGAGCGCAGTTTGAGAGGTTTATTGTCCTGGCAACCATGAGAGGTGATTTCAGTGTGGTTATTAACCGAAACCCAGTCATTATGTTTTATAGTGTATGGGCCAAACCAGTTAAAAACATTTAAAAAAATGACTGTGATAGAAAAAAAAAAAAAAGAGCCAATTTAAAATTAAGCCAACACGATTTATTCAAAATGATCTGGTTGGTCCACACTGATTACGATAGTTGATTACGGCACTGGATTGTGAGTAGTGTCGCAGCAGCGTCTTTTGGGAATAGCAAACATCCGTGTTCCTTGCAGCACATTGCAGCCTAATACAGAGTACTCCTCAGGTAAGTAAACTACAAAGGGGCAAATAACATTTTTAAACAACATATGCGAAGCATTCTGGTTGGTCGATCTCTAGTTTCTACAAGCTGCATCTGTCAGAATGGAATTACTCCCCCCCCCCCTTACTTTTTGCCTTTGTGGCCTCCAGCTGGCTCCAACTCCTCTCCTTCTCCTTATTCTGGCTGCCTGCTCCAAACTCCTGGGTCATCACCTTGTACTCCCACATGGTTTACCCCCCACCATGGTGGGGATGCGAGGTAGCCCCCAACTCCCTCACCTGGCATGGATCTGGATCACGTGGTGCACCCATGGAGATGGTGCATGTTAGCAGAAGGCCATCAAGCTGCACAACTTGGCCGCCACTTTTTTCCATCATCCCCCATTACGGGAGTGCAGCATGCAAGGATGCCTGTGATGGGGGCTGCGCATGCTCCCCTGCACACCCTCATCAAGCATCTGCCATGATTTGCCCCACATTCTTGCAGCACCATGCTGTCAAGCCCCAGCCTCCGCTAGGGGTCAGGCGTGCACCGGCCGCAGGTCTCCCCCCTCCCCAGAGATGGAGAGCAGTCCGTCAGATACTTGATCCATCTTCCCCCTACTGACCCACAGTGGCCCATGCTCGTTCCCGAACACAGGTCTCCGGCGTGGCACAGGATGTGGCGTCCAGCACCCCAGCCCTCAGCTCCACCGGGCTGGCTTAGAATGGAATTACGTTTGAAATGCTTGCGGAGACTAGCAATCGGCGTTCTCGCACAGGAATACTGTTTTTTGTTAACATTCTATTTAGTCGATATGACGTAGTCAAGAAAGGTTAACAGCAGCATGATGTCATATCGATAGTATAACAGCTTTGTAAACTATGCAATTTCAGTTAATAATAAAGGCTTTTCATACATTATAAAGTTCTATCCTTGACACGCAGGCTCAAGAAAACAGTTGCAGACAATGCTACCCTGCACTTCTTCTCTGATTTTCCCTATCGGAAGAGGCTGCACTGGAAAGGATTCAAAGGGATTCAGGGCACCTGGACTGCCCTTTGCATAGTTATGCCTAGGGTAGAACACCTCTGTCATGGAAAGCATGGATTCCATTCCCCTTTTTTATGAAAACTGCATGACTTGTGGCATTGATGACTGAATGATTTGTGTCATTTTCCATGACAATCCCATGGTTTTTGACACGTTCCATGACAACACCATAGTTTTTGTGTTTGCAGATCATAATCACAATGCACTTGGCGCCAAGTCAACCAAAGTGTGGGATTCTAGGGGCCTGCAGCAAGTTTCAGTATTTGAGTTTACAGGGAGATGTGCTGCCTCCTGCTACTAGACCAACAAATAATTAATTTTTAAAAACATTTAAATCTTTGCTGACGTATAAAAATGTGTCAGAATAGAGATAATTTGTTTAACACACAATAAATCCATAACTTTTACTATGACTTCCAAGATTTCTCTTTTTTGACAATGACAATGCCATGATTTTATCCCAAATCTTCCATAGCAAAAGTAGAGCCCTACTTATGCCTCCTTGTCTAAAAGTGACTGCTGGACTTGGATGTAAAATGTACTTATTTATCAACCCTCAGGAAGCTGGAAATTTCATCCAAAAACTTGAAGTGGATCATGAGATCCCGGAGTATTCAGTGTCGGAAGGACAAGCAGCACTGAACATCATGAAAATCAGAAGTTCAGGTGGTATTGTGATCTCGGGTAGAAATTTTACATAAATTCAATATAGTTTTGTTTTTCCTTTCACTGTCAATGGTGACCAGACATAACACTAGGACTTGTTCAAGATAACCAAATGAATAAAACATTTAATGCATGCCTACTCTTCTTTATAGCTGTATCTGGTTTAACTGACTTGATGGGGCCAAGTCAGCAGTGGACGTATGGTCGATAGTCACTCAGGTAAGCTGATGAAGAAGGGGGGTGAGGTATGGTGATTTCTGCATCAGTCATTTCTGTTGCAAATGTGTCCTGGATTCCAATGCAGCGAGGTTACTATCCCTGACTGTGCTTATTCATTAATAGCACTAGGTTGCAGAGAATTTCCAATGTATGTTTAAATAGAACTTTTTTAACAAAACATAATATTTAGAGACAGTCCCGCTTGTACTTCCCATTAATTTCGTATTCCTCCTCCACACTATTTATTACTTAGGTTATTTACATAAAAACAGAATCTTTACTCCTGAAGAGTTCATCTATTCCTGCTGCTTTCTCCCTACCTGAAGTTATAGAGCACTGCCGTTGACCTCACAATTGCTCCCATGGCAACAGACTGATGTCACAACAGAGGATTATGACTTGAAGTAGGGAGTAAGCTACAGAGACAGATGAACTCTAAGGGATGAAGAGCATATATTCATACACATTTCCTTAGTAATAAATTATGGGGAGGAAAAATATATAAAATATAAATGAAACGCAAACAGAATTGTACCTAATTATTATGTTTTTGGAAGTTTTCTCTGAGGCATCAGTAGCTCTTTATAAAGCAACTTTTTCAGGAGATGTAGTTGATCTCTCGGTGTTCCTCTATGATTGGAGGCTTGCCTGTAGTCGGGGCTTTAATGTCTCCATAACTTATACTTACCACTCTCTCTATAGTATGCAAACTGTCATGATTTGTACTGTCATTATACCTAAAGTACAGAACAGAAATGGACTTTATTAAATAATAAAAAAAGCCTGCTCCCTTGTCCCTATGTAGCACATCTTACTGCTAAGATATAAAATAAGTGGGTTCACAGAAGTGGTGCCATACAATATTCAGCGGCAACATGAAACTTTCTATGGCCGCCACTGTACAAGATATGTTACAGTACCACAGTTTCAAAGTATATTGTGGTTATCGGAGGTCACAGTATTGACTCCATGGGTAACTACTGATATCATGATAACCATGGTTCATAGTATGTCCGAACTTTCAGAAATTCAACTAATTTACTTGTTTTTATGGATGACTGTTCCTTCAGCTTCAAATCTGCCCAACACAAGAGTCTGAAGAGAATTTTTTGTTCAGAAATAACTACTTCCAACACACTCACAAATAACTGAAGTATCCTGTGCAATGGTAATCATGCCATTAAAAGATCATACTCCTGGGCCTACCCACTGGCACAGCCATAGCACTACTGTTCTTGACACTGGACCAGAGTTCGGGAATGAGCCTTGGTTGTGGGTGGCCCGCTGGGGGAAGGGATCTGGGGAGTGAGGGAGGGCTGTCATCCTTGCTGCTATACTGCCACCTGGGTGACCACAGGTGGCATGGTGGCTGGTGGCTGATGGCAGTGGGAAGAGAGAAAGAGGGACAGGCTGGGAGCCAGTGCGCCATGAACGCTCACTGTTTGCATGCACCTAGGCTCTTCTAACATGCTTGTATGACAGGGGCTGGGAGAAATGAAGAACAATGGACCCCAGCTGAGCTGGATAATGCCACTGTTCCTCCAACAGGCCTTGCACTGCTGACTTCAGCACAGGTACAGACAGCGCTGGCTTGAGTTGTCTTGAGGGATTTGTAGCTCTCCTAGATCCTGATGAAAGAGCCCCACCAAGGGGATAAGCTACGGGGTACAAGACTGGGGCAGGGTATCTCACAGAGATGGCGGGAGACAGGGAAGATGGTAGCTGAGTGGTGGAAGGGGGCTCATAGACAAAATATTACAAAAAGAAAAAAAAATCATATTGTAACATCCCTGCACTGTACAGATTGGTTTTCCATGAAGTGCCACAAATGGTTTCAATAATGTTGCCTGTACAATCTGAGCCCCCCAAAAAGACTTATACTTTTAACATTCTGTTTTTACCATTTTTTCCTTGGTTTCCCTGCTTTCCATACCACAGCAGCAGGGTCACACAGCTACCCCCTTATTCTTGCCAGGCAGGTGAGTTGCAGCATTTACACTCAACACGATGCTGCTACAAGATTAGTTGGTAAGGATGTGTGCAAATGCCCAGTCCCCTACAAGTCCTCCCTCTAAAGGAACAGAGCACCTCATCTCTACTGCCTTAAGATTCATAAAACTGGAACTCAACAGTTTTCCAAATTTACTTAACTCTATACTGATTTATAAATGCTCTTGCTAACAGTGCTAAGGGCACACCATTTTATCCTGTGTATGTTACAATCACCTTCTGCTTTTTCGAGCCTTGAACACGACGAGCCTGAAAATAGGATGACCTCCCTATTCTCTATAACAACACATTTCACTGTATCTTAAGGTAGAATTGCATTTAACCTGTAAGCCTAAAGATTTTTTAGAAGCCGTCTTCCAAAAACTGGGCCACATTCCATTCTTGCTCCATCTTGCAGTAAATTCAGAAGGTGTTTCTAATCTATATATGGGTGGTAAGGACCATTTCAGAACTATATGATGCAGTTTATGTCTTTACTTATCTCTTTCATTGTTGCCGCTAGTGTGCTACTATAGAAGTCTGCAGCTGAAGGGTACATAGCCTGCTTCATGCAGTTCTAAAATAGCATTTACCACCAGTGAATCAGAAACACTTACTCATTCAGCTTGAGATGGCCATTTTGAAGAAGCTTAAGCATAAAACATTTCAACTCATATGTACGCTGTAAGGTGACGGGAACACAGTGAAGACCATCACAGCCACAAAATTGACAGTTCGCTGTGATGGTCTGCTGGTTTCCCGATGCTGCTGTCTCTGGGGAACTTGCCCCCTTCCCAGAACCAACTCCAACTCGGAGTTAATTATCTAAAGTGTGGGAGGTGCAGAGGGCAGAGCCTCCTGCATGGGGGATGCGGAGGGCTTAAAAAAAAAAAAAACTCTTTATACAGTGACAGCACAATGCCAACTGACATTGTGCCGTCGCTATAGTGACGGTCAGTGAATTTCCTTTTGCTGCGGCAACATGGGAACCACACTGTAGGAGGGAAGAGAAGGAAAGGTTAGCAACAAACGAAATGAATGGGACCCAGTATTTGAAACACTGTTTCTTCAGTAAAAAAAAAAAAAACACTGTATGTTCAGCACAGTTCTTCTTTAAGAAGGCATCAGACTATAGAAACATAGAATTTGACGGCAGATAATGACCGCTTGGCCCACACAGTCTGCCCATTTCCCTACTTGATGGATAAGTTGCAGATCCTAGTTAACCAGCAGCCTACTTCTTCCTACCCCCAACCCCTAGAATTGTCTTATGACTGTCCCATGCATGCTTGAATTCCACCACTGTTTTTGACTCCACAACCTCCTCTGGAAGGCCGCCGTTCCATACATCCACAACCCTCTCTTGTGAAAAAATACTTCTTTAAATTACCTCTGAGCCGCCCCCCTTCTATCTTCAAACTGTGCCCCCTTGTTCTTGCACACCTCTTTTTTTGAAAGATGCTACCTTTTGGACTTGTTGACCTTTGCTTCACTATACAAGACATGAAGCTACAAAATAAAAAAATTAAAAAAATAATCACATAGAAAAAGACTAACTAGCTGCAAAAATCGGTTTTATAATCCATAGTCGGTAATCAAAGACAGTCTTCACTGACTCAAACTAAACGACGAAGAGATTAGCGCAGCATGGATATCCTCAGTACATATAATCATTTGTCACCTTCACGATTCTGTTTTTTTCTTACTGGCTGACGTTTATGTCTGGATGGTGATTTAGACTTACTCAAACCCCCAATTTCCATTTAAGAAAAGTTACTTAGCTCATTTGTAAGATTATCAACCAGTACAAGCAAGGAACAAAAAACCTAGAGCAAAACTTGTTACCTGCTTTTTGCAGAGGTCACCAATAAAAAACTGCACTCTCTCATTCTCGAACCCTTTGCGGATATCAAACACGTTGACTGTGTAACCTTTCTCTAACAGCCGCTCCACCATGTGTTGTCCCAGGAACCCTGATCCACCTATCACCGTACACTTCTTACTGCTCTGTAAAAAAAGAAAAAGAAATACATTTAAAACCATTTCTACAGGAGCTGCAGATTTTTTGTGATAGCGAATGTATGGCTAGGAAAAGTCCAACAAGCCAAAGCTCATTTTCAAATGTAACCTGGGAGGGAATTAAGCACAGGGAGGTTAAGTGACTTACTCAGTATCATGCAGTATACATATAGTGGGCACTACCATGCTGGCACGACAGAAAAGATTGTGACCGGCATTACAGTAATGGGCTCCATGTCAAGTGCAAGCTGCAGTCGGCATGGAGCTGCACAATTCAGTTCTATTTTTTACATTGGGGGGAACCCCCCAAACTAAACGATTCTAACTCCAGGTTGGAGTTAGTTTGGGGAGGGGGGTGCAGGTTGGGGGAAGTGGTTGCCCCCTTCCAGTGGCACTTCTACGGTGGCATGGCACTGTTGTCGAGATTGATGCATGTCGCCATAGAAATGTCGCTGTTAAGAGTAGCATACCCATATAGTGGTGGTGGAATTTAAACTCAGGGCTGCTGACTCTCCATGTTCACAGCCCTGGGCTCTAACCACTATACCATACCGTCTCCCTTACAAGTCACTGTTATCATCATTACCTAACCTTCCACAACTACTACAGTCAACCACCACAATAAAAACAACCATTGGCCAATGCCAACTGTGTTTGCTTGCTTGCTTGTACCTGCTGTGTAGATGCTGGGCCTAGAGAGTGCAGACAGCGTCAGAGGGGGGAGCAGAACGAAAACAAGATGTGCCAAGCGCCTGCAGGAGACAGCTGTGCGGTAAAACAAATTCTCCTAATAGGAACCTTCAAGGTAGTACACACTGTTACAGCAGCTTCTGCTTTGCACTTGCAGTTCTATGACTGAGTAAGGAGATCAAAGAGGTGGGGGAACCAGAACCAGGCTCAATGAACCCCAAGACTAGATGCAAGGCGTGCACCAATAAGGCTGTGAGAACCGGCTTATGCTGTCAGCTTCCAATGGCCAGGCACAGTAAGTGCACGTGCTCCTGAAGACTACTCCGATGTAGAGCTGGATGACGCATACCTGCTCAAGATGATTTGGATCATGCTGGTAAATGGCCAATATGGTCCAGTGTACCAAACCGATGATCAAATAAACTGAATTAAATTAAAGCTGGTTCATTTAAAAGACGCAAAAAATGTAAAAAAAAAAAAAAAATCACACAGATATGTTTTCCAGTTTATCCAGATGAGTCTAATCTGTGTTAATGGTAGTGTTTAGTTTATTGACTTTTTTTTTTTTTAAATAACAATAAATAGTATTTAATGTACACAAGCGCAAAGTAATGCACCTAGGTCATAATCTGAAATAAAAATACAAACTTAATAATGTCATACTACGAGAAACCAACAATGAAAAGGATTTAGTAGTAACTATAGACAATAAATTTAACTTAGATGTTCATACACTGGCTGTAATTAAAAAATGTCAACGCATCACTGGGTGTATCCTAAAGCACATTAAGAGTAGACAACCAAACGTCATACTACCACTATACACAGGACTTGCGAGACCACATTTACATTACCGTGCACCCCTCTGGGCACCAAACACAATAAAAGAAAAAAGTTAATTGAGGGAGTTCAAAGAAAAATAAATAAAAAGATCAATGGATTGGAAAATAAAGAATATGGAGAGAGGTTACAACAACTCAACCTTTACTCCATGAACTATAGGCAACTACGAGGTGACTTATGCCTAACACATAAAGCTATAAGAGACCCCTTTCTTCTGGGAACCCTCGGCTTGGAAAGAAATCCTACCAAGGTCCAAACTAGGTCACATAGTTTTAAACTAAAGGGTGAACCTTGTAGAACTCATAAAAGGAGTCAATGGTACTCACTGCGAGTAGTGAATCCATGGAATGCGCTCCTATGCACAATAGATGAGAGCAGGACAATGGACATATTCAAAAGACAATTAGACCTACATATGGGAATAAATAAAGAAGAATATTTCTAGATAATCACCCCACCCTTGGGTGGCGAGCTCAAATAAAAGACTTTGCCTCCTAAGCTTGTAAACCACTATGAAATGCACGCCTCCAGTTTCAGTGTGAGGATCACCTTTGTTTCATTGTTTCTCCCGCTGCTCTCTGATCCCATTTCTGAGGATGCACCAAGCTCATGAAACTGTGACATAGGTTTGCCCTAGCTTAAACAGCTGTGCACTGTAACATTATAAGCTGACTAAGTTTAAGTTGCATCATTTATTCCCCTACTTCTGTACTTTACAGGTATGCCTAATTAAAGGTAGACTGATTTTTGGCCATTTCCTAAATCTTTATTTGATTCTTGATATCTGGGGTGAGACTGTCTCTTATGCTCGATAGTTACATAGTAAGTGACGGCAGATAAGGACCACTTGGCCCACCTAGTCTGCCAGTGTTACTTGCCTACATCAGTGGCCACTGACCCTACTTGGTCATCGGCTTTAGCCTCTCTTATCCATCTCTAGGGTTCCCTTATGTCTATCCCATGCATGTTTCAATCCTCCCACTGTGTTAGTTCCCACCACTTCCTGTGGTAGGCTATTCTATGCATCCACCACCCTTTCTGTGAAAAAAAACTTCCTCAAATTCTTCTTTATTCTGCCCCCTTCAATCTCATAATGTGCACCCTCGTCCTTGTACAAATCTATACTGGAAGATGTTGCCCACTTTCACTTTGTTCAAGCCCTCAAGATACCTGAAGGTTTTAATCATATCTCCCTGCTCCCGCCTCTCTTCCAGTGTATACATATTGAGGTATTTTAATATCTCCTTATGTGTCTTCTGGTGCAAACCCTGCACTATCTTAGTTGCCATTCTGTGAACTGCCTCCATCCTATCTATGTCCTTGCAAAGATTAGCCTCCAGAATCTTATGCACCCCAACATCCTACTGGCCCTTCCCACAGCCTTGTTACACTGTTTGGACACCTTTTGGTCATCTGAGATGATTATCTTTAAATCCATTTCCTCCCTGGTGACTGACAGCAGCACTCCCTCCATCCTGTAACTCTCTGCAGGATTTCTGCACCCCAGGTGCATAATTTTGCACTTTTTTTGCATTAAGTTTCAATTGCCACACTTTGGGCCATTTTTCCAGCTTTCCTGGGCCCCTTCTCATTCTTTTGGCCCCCACAGGAGTATCTACCCAGTTGCAGATCTTGGTGTCATCTGCAAATAGGCAAACCTTCCCCTCCAGCCCTTCTGTAATATTACTAATGAAGACATTAAAAAGGAGTAGCCCCTGTACAGATCCTTGGGGCACCCCACTGGCCACCCCCTTTCCTCAGATTTGATCTAATTTACTACCACCCACTGCTTTCTGTCCCTCAACCAGTTACTAACCCAGTTTTCCACTTTGTGACCAACCCCCAGACTACCCAACTTGTTCACCAGTCTCCTGGGTGGAATGGTGTGAAAGGCCTTGCTGAAATTCAAGTAGGTGATATCCATCGCTCCCCCCGGTCCAACTCCTTCATCACCTAGTCATAAAAGTTTATGAGATTTGTTTGACATGACCTTCCTGCTGTGAATCCATGCTGCCCTGGATCCTGTGCTCTGCTGGACTCTAAGTCTTCCACAATCCTCTCCTTAAATAGCGCTTCCATGATATTGCCCACTACTGAGGTGAGGCTGACCAGCCCATAGTTTCCTGCTTCCACTTTTGTGAAAAGAGACTACATGTGCCCACTTCCAGTCCTCTGGAACTATACCTGTACTAAATAACTCACAAAATAGAGCTGCTAGCGGTGCTGCCAGCACCCTCCTCAGTTCCTTTCATATCCTGGGGTGTATACCATCTGGTCTCATCACTTTGTCCACTCTCAGTTTTGTGAGTTCCTCAAAGACTCTCTCGTCTGTAAATGTCCCATTGTCTGCCTCCTTCCCCCATTGTTTCTGATGCCTGTTTTGGCCCCATCCCTCCCCCTCTTCACTGAATACCAAGCAGAAGTATATGTTCAGTACTGATGCTTTTTCAATGTCTCCCTCCACGCACCCCCCCTTCCCCCTCTGAACCCAACACTCCCTCCTCTGGCCTTCCTTCTATCACAAATGTATCTATCGAATGTCTCATCCCCTTTCTTTGCACTAATCTTTCCTTGGTTTGTGACGCTGTGCACCTAACTGCTTTCCCTTGCTTCCCTCTGTCTCCCTAGGCCCACTTCCCTATCTTCATCCTTCAGTGTCTTCTTGTAATTTCTGAAAGCCACCCTTCTGTCCCTCACTTTCCCTGCCACTTCCTTTGAGAACCATAGTGGTTTGTTTATTTTGCTTGCCCTTGTTTCTCAGCCTAATACACTGATTTGTCACTTCCACTTTGGCCCTTTTAGGTGTGCCCACTGCTTCTCTCACTTGCCTTCTTTCTCATCAGGGCTTCCATGATCCCTCCCCCATCCCAGGAAAGTCTGTCCCCCCTGAAATGCAGCATAGCCGAGTCTGTCTCGTTACAGTGCTTGTGAGGCCACTGCTGTGCTGTCACAATCTCAGGAAAAACACAGTGAAAGCAATTACAAGAACATAGTCTATTCTATTTCTTGTTAAGAAGGTTCTGAAACTAACCGAAGGTAACCAGGGTATTTTGTATGTAGACAGTATAACAGCACGAAAGTTGTAGTGGAATTTTTTTTTTTTTTATTTACAACATGCACTGCTGCATACTTCATTTTCACTATACATGTAAAAAGGATACAAACAAATTTTCTAAATCCAAAGAATAACAAATACTTAAAGCTCAGGCACCATAAAAATTAACTTCCTCACAACTAAACTGTGTCTTTTGTTTCATTTGCAGAACACTCCATTCATTTAGCCTGACCGTGGAAATACAGTACTTCTCGATAAACACCAAACTTCAAAACTCACCGGTCTGCTGCGGGTTGCCATCTCTCCATGCAATTAATATACTTTATCCTGCAAAATATTAAGTAAGAATAAACCAGTTATTTGAATGTATAGGGAAACAACAATACATAATGATATATTTGTAGAAGCGGCTAGAGAACTGCTATATCCAACCATATCCCTTTCGGAGCTATTTTGTCACTATAAGCAATATGCTGTTTAAGCTTGTCAGCACTGTAGTACCAAACAACGACGTGTAATATTTGGTGCCATCTGAGGAGTGACCCACACAGTTCATGGTTTAAAGAGGCTGAGTCTATCAAACAGCACTGCAGTACAGCGTAACTTTGTAAATTTAAGCAGATTCTCAATCTGAGCAAAATGCAGGAACCAGCAAAGAGAGTGCAGCCTCTGCAGCACGCATCTGCCATGAGTTACACAGAAGTAGTTGTGATTCTGTCTTTTATAGTTTACCATTCTTACACAGCAGCACTGCATTCCAGACTCAGTCTTAAATCTGAGACAATACCGCAACTTTCCCTGATGCCCTTCTTTTAAGACATACTCTTCCCCAGCAACTTACGGTATCCCTGCCTAATGCTTTTATTCAGTCACTGGCCTCCAGATACCCATTCCCTTCTCTGACCATGTACTGCATACTGTCTTAGACATACACCCCAGATGGTGCCAGGCACTTTTAGGGGTGGGACCCAGAGGAATGGGCCCTGCAAATGGGCAGAAAGTATAGCATCTATGTGAGTCACAGTTATTTTCACCCCCCTCCCCATGTCCAACTGCGACCCTCGGGGGCACAGTCCAAGACTAGAGACCTTTCAGGCCCACTCATCACACTCTGACTGACTCCCACGGGATGCAAGATGCCACCACATCCTATGTCATCATCCTGCATCACTTCGACAGCAGGATTTTCACCTGTCAGAGACCATGACATCCTGTCCATGACTGACTCCCACTAAGCCAAGGGCAGCCAAGAAACCACAGCAGGAGCTACCCACTCACCCTCCACAGGGCAGGACACATCCAAAATGGACACACAACACAGCCTCTGCTGTACACTGTCAGATGATCCGTCATTAGCATGGTAAACTGCAATGTTTACTAGCAAGCAACCAGACATGGGCCCGTTTTTAAAGTGAGGGTCCAGCCACCAGTAAAACAATGTTCTTGGCATAAGCATATCTCCTTTGCACGACATACCAAACTAACTTGATTTGTAAGTCATTCCATAAACTACGAGGGTTCTTTTTACATTTAAAAAAAAAAAAAAAACACAGGAGCTTTGCCCATTTACAGTTAATATATATCAGAAGCTTATTCAGGAACGTAAGTCATAATCCTATACCTGGGGATAGGGTGAAAACACGGATAACTGGAACCACACTAGACAAGACTATGAAACGCCGGACTGGCACGATCCACCACCGGTCCAGCTTTTATCTATCTAGTCCCGTCCTATTTCCATCAAGTTTTAGACAAGGTGAAAACCGGCCTGTTTAAAGTGGATTGGTAAAAGCCAGACCGGCAAACTTCACACAACCTGCACTCAATCCGGGTGGTCCTGCTTTAACTGATCTGGTATGTTTTTTAAGAATTTCTCTGCCTATGACATGACTGTCACCCACAGCAACAGACTGTGATGTCACAAGCAGGACAATATTACTTCAGTCTAAGCTGTGAGTGAAAAACTGTAAGGGACAATGGCCCAGTTTTCATTTAGGTGTCCCTAAAGAAATAATGAGTGAGACATACAACAGTTACAGCAGTCTATAATGTCAAGAAATACCTAGTTGCCAATACTGCTCCTATGACACTCCTCCCTTTATATGTGTTCTAACAGTCTAATACACAAAAACTCGCACACGACCACCGTTTCCTTCTCCCCGTTAGATTAGAACGGCGACGCCCCTGTTCAGTCCTTGTCTTCTTGTTGCACTACCGAATTTTACAGCCGCATTCTGTGAGCAATGTGCAGGACTCGGATCTTTGGTCTCCCTGCCCCCTGTATCATCCTATTGCCCCACTGGCCCGAGAATCGGCCGAGCACCTTGCTGCCACTTGATTGGCCAAACGCGAACCCCGTCCGCTGACACCTATACACGACAGCCAATGACAACAGCCCTAACAACTACGATAAGTAGTCACCTATCGCAGTCCAATCAGAACTGACAAATAAAAAAATAATGGTTAATCGGAGTTGGCCGAAGAGAAACCAATAAGTTGCATTTATGTTTTTATGCTTCCAATAGGCGCTTGGCTTCTTTCCGGACGACTGCGACGAATGAAATCGGCAGATGGTTGTTACGGTGCTACGTAGGAAAACGTGACCATTCAGAATGCGGGTTACTCTGTCGGCACGGCACTCTCGCAGACCCTAGCTGACAGCAGGAAAGTGGATGTAAACAATCTGCGGTGACAGGTAGCAGAAACTGTTCCACATTTGTTTCGGTGAGGCATTTTCTGGGGCTGTTCTGCATTCTTATAACGGTTAGCTAGCATCATGGTGAGTATGATGAATGGACAGTGCCCCTTTTCTAGCTGGCCGCACGGTGAATATCGGGCAGGGATACATGGCTAAAATAAGGGGCACATCTTAAAGTTAATCCATACGTTTTCTTATGGAATTATTGTAACGGTTACTATGAGGACCCAGTATGTAAATTGTGTGGTTATATTTAGAAAATGTTTTCAGTAAGACAGAAAATTGCTTTTTAAATAGGGATTCAGAGGCATCCATTTTTATTTTATTTGTTTTTTGTTTACCGGGTAAGTACACTAGGCAATGTTGCCTATATTCAGGCACTACCCGGGAGAGTACAGACAGGGGAGATCAGAGTCAACATTAAAGAGTATTTCATGACACAGCATGGGATGAGAACAAACATTTTTTTGAACAGTATACAGTCAGGTACAGTCATTATCAGTGATGGCAAAGAGAAACAGATAACATTACATTAATTATTTTCATCTGCTGATACATCAGAGACTAAATTGAAACGACAAACAGCAAACGGTGATTGTGTAGTTGGACCAGCAGTGGAGCTGCGCTTAATGTGTAACTGACAGTGAGCAAACGTCATGTTGCGTACCTACGAGCAGGGATATCCCGAACTGGGTGGGGGTGCGAGGGGCACAGCCCCCCAATGAAAGGTTAAATACATTGATTACGTCTGCTATTATGTTTGTTTTTTACACTTTTTCATGATAATTTATTTTATTTGTGGTAGTTGGGACAGTTGACACATATGTCTCGTTACGTAAGTTACGCTAAGCTTAAGTTTACAGCGGAAAGCAGTGTGCGATTCCTATAGCTTTTGCGCTACGCAACCTGGCTAGTCCGACTCTCTACACAATTGCCCAGAAAACAAAACTTAAATGAAGTAGCGTTATAAAAATAGGATTTCTGCTGGATGTGGGAAACTTTCAGATTTTGGAGACCAGCAGGAAATCAGTAAGTGCCATAGGGAGGAGAAAATGCTAGGAGTGCGGCTCAAGTTACAGCACAAGAGCAGCAGTCGGATTCTAATAGGTGTGCTGAAGACCCAGTTTAAAGGCCTTGTGGGATTTGGAGAGTTTGATGTGGGAGGGAATGGAGTTCCAGGAGCGGGGAGCAGATGTGACGAAGGATCGTTCACTTTTTTGTGAGATATCTGGGAATTTCAAGTTGGGTTTGAGCAGATACCCTGAGGAGGTATGCTTGGGAGGGCTGAGTTAATAGTTTGGCAAGGTATTTAGGGGGACCCCATTCTGATCATATTGTCAGTTGTACAGCCCACAGAATAGTGTCTGAGAGAGTCTGGGGAGAACCAATTTAGTTTCGAGTAGAGCAAGCAATGATGGGTAAGTCTGTGAGTGGAGAGAGTAAATCTGCATATACTGTTATAGCAGGTGCTCCATTTCTGGAGTGCTCATTTGCTAGCTTTAAGGTAAACCTGAGAGCAATTTGTCAGAGTAGGGAGGAGAAATCCTTGTGCAACAGCAAACCGGGCAGCATCATTGAGGGAGGACCTAATTTTAAAGCCAAGACCAAGTTTTGGGTAAACTGTCTTACTTGTAGCCGCAATGTGGAGGTTAAAGTAAAGAGATGGGTCGAGAGTGACTCCTAGATACCTGAAGGAGATAATGAATTCAAGAAGGGAGTCGTCTAGAGAATGTATCAATAAATCTGGAGTAAGAGATCTGATTCTTGGGGGGGGGTCAAAAAGCATAGTTACGGTTTCTTGGCATTCATTAGGAGCCTGTTCTGTAGTAACCATTCCTGCAAGCAGTTGAAGTCTGCTTGAAGATGTGCTCTTACTGATAAGGGATCTTTACCACTAGAGAGAAGCACCATGTCATCAGCATAAAGGATTAACGAGGAGGAGCAGGGAAGGGAGGGCAAGTTGTTAATGAAAAGGGAAGAAAGTAGTCCAAGAATAGATCCTTGGGGGACTCCAACAGAGGAAAGGGAAAGATTTGAGACGGCTGATTCAATTTGGACAAATTGCAACCTCCCTGAGAGGTAGCTATCGAACCAGAAGATGGTCGACCGGTCAAAACCAAGGCAGGACAGTTAGGAAAGTAGCAGGGAGTGATTCACAAGGTCAAATGCCTTTGTGAAATCGATAAATATGGCCCCTGTGAGCAGGCTCTTACCCATCGCTGTAAGGACTGCATTTGTCAGCTAGAAGTAGAGCAGTTGTGCTGTGTCCTGTTCAAAATCCATGCAGGGTAGGGGATAAAAGGTTATGAAGGTGCAGGTAATTTGTGACCTGAGTAGCGATGGCCTTCTCGAGAAGTTTATTTAGGGTAGAGAATGGCAATCGGTCTATAGTTTGACATATTTTTGGTATCCTCTTTTTTGTGAACAGGGACAACACAAGCAGTTTTCCACAATGTTGGTACCGTTTGGGTTATTATGGAAAGAATAAAGATTCTTGGAATAGGAACCGCAAAGGCAGGGGCTGCCTGTTTCAAGAAGCTTGGTAGTAGCCCATCTGGGCCAGCAGATCCATAGGTGGATACTGATTTGAGGAGATGCAGCACTTTGGTGGAGGAGACTAATGTGAGATGAAAAAGGGTTTAATGCGAAAGTTGCACCTCAGGAGGAGGGGAAAGAGGTTGGTTGAATTTCTCAGTGTAACCTCTTTGTTACCTGGGGTTACTAGAATCCCAGTAAGACCTAGTGGTAGGCAGGGAAGGCAGCTTGTGAAACTCCAGTTAAATGGGTTTCACACTGTCTCACTCTGTTCTCAGTCTCAGCTGAGGCTGAGGATGACATCACCAATAGAACTTCGCGCTGCATAGCCATTGGAATCTGCAGCAGAGGGAGTTAGATAGAACGTTGGGAGTTTTCAAAGTGTAGAGTCAGTGTCCGGCTTGTTTTCAGTAAGTGAAGGTGTGCTCAAGTGATGGAGACTGCTGTTCGGGTCTCAGTGCCCCCTCCCTCGGGGGGGGGTGTAAAGATCCCTAGCAGATTCCTGGGGCAATCCCCTAAACTCTGCCAAGTCAGAAGAAAAGCTGCCTGTTTAGTTCAGCATTTATATTTTGAAAGATGGAAGATTTGTGAGTCGCCTGTGGGGCACCTGCAACTAAAGGGTGAGTGTCTGCTCTGACATGAGAGGGCAAAATGTTTTCTTCACCCTGGGACATGTGTGGAAATCTAGGGATTGAGCTACATTTTGGGAAGCATATAGGACTGGGCCAAACAAGTCAAATGCTAGAGTGTTGTGTGATTCAAGTAATATGTAGAGGAGATGCACCCAGATCATCTACCCTTTAATCTGCATTTAGAAGCTCAGAAAAGAAATGGTTCAGTTTTCCCAGGGAAATGGCCGGGTATGGGCTGTGGGAGCTGGAGGTGGGCGACTCGACCCCATCTTTAGTAAACAGGTCCACCTCTACGGATTTCTGCTGTGGTTGCTACTTTGCCTCATGCATTTGGCCAGTGATGAGGGCAGTACCCAGACGTGGGGTTGCAAAAGGGAAAATCTCTCTAGGAGTCGTGGACTCTACGTGGTGTGGGGAGCCACAACAAGTGTAAAGAAAAATTCTCTTTGTGAGGTGGGGAGTCATAACAAGTAAGGAAGAATTCTCTCTAGGAGTCGCAGACTCCAAGTGGTGTGGGGAGCCACGACAGGATAATTGGTTCATTCTCCAATGGACCGTGGATCAAGTGGCCGGGGGGGGAGCCAGGCCAGTCGGGCTGTGTACCCAAAACGCGTGCAAGTCCGGACTGTGTGCCTGGTGGGTCCAGAGCCTGAAAACAATATAATTGGTTCATTCCTCAAATGGACCGTTTGTAATCTCTAATCTGCATTACCAGGAAATGTAGCCCCATGGGGTCCGTCTATGCTTTGTTTTGTTCAGCTAGTATGTGAATAAAGCCACACTGAAGAATCCCATTCCTGGTTCTGGACATTACAGTTATTGCTTCCTGTGTTCGGATTTACTTGGGTGTCCCTGTGCAGAGTAGTCAAATCTAGGTCCCCCTGTGCCGAGTAACCTCATCCTCCCCGAACCCAGGTCCCCACCAGGTACTGCTGTCAGCTTCAACAGCATGCCACCTGTCGTTTTGGCAAAAAGGCAGGGGTGAGGGGTTACATCAGTGTATTCGGAGAGATACGAGAATTGTGCATTAAGAGCATTAGCAATAGTAGGTAACTTATTACAGTTTGCGTCATTCAGTGTCATGTCGGTAATGGCCATCTTGGGTCTCTGCCAAATTAAATTTTTGATGTGGTTCCAAAAACCCCTGGTGTCACCCGCTGAAGATTGGAGAAGCTTAAGGCAGTAGCTCCTTTTAGCCTTCTGAATATCTTTTTTGCAGGCATTTCTCAGTTGTCTATAATTAACCCAGTCTTCTGATTGTTGGGACTTCTTTGCCAAGGTCCAGGCCTTGTCTCTTTTTATCATGGCTCAAGGAGGTCTTTTTAGCCATTTATTGAGGGCCCTGAGATGCCTTTTTTCAGAGGGATGTGCAGATCCTGAAGAGAGCAAGCTGAGACATCAGGTATTCAAGTGCAGTGTTTATATCATCAGTGTGATAGATGGGAGACCAGTCTATATTATTAATATCCTCGAAGTGCAGTTCGGTTTAGTTTGGCAAAATCCGAAATTGAATGATTCTTTGGGGGGTTAAGGCAGTGGCCATTCCAGATACAGAGCGTAGGCAGGTGATCAGTAATAGAATACTGAAAAGGTCCCTGCAGCAATTATTTTATTTGCTGTATTTGTAGTCATCCAGTCCAGGAGAGATTGGCGCTCTGAGTTAGAAGAGATGCGCGTAGGGCTAGAGATAAGTTGAGCGAGGTTAAGTCGGGCGAGAGCTTCAGTATAAATACCAGCGTGACTCCCTGATAGGTCTAGGTTAAAGTCTCCTATTAGTATGACTTCAGATCTACCCTTTAGAGTGGCCAGATAATCCAAAAGCCCATTTAAGTCAGGAAGAGCCCCCTTTGGAGGATTGTAGGCACAGATCAGATCTAGCCTTTTATCACCTCCTAGTTGTAGAACCATATGCAGAGCTTCACAGTGATTTGTTATCCAAGACTGGAGTACAGAGACATTGAGATGCTCTTTGTAATAAAGGGCGACTCCTCCACCATTTTGTTTGGTGAGGCGATCGGATCTGGACAAGCTGTAGCCAGGTATTTTGTACATGGAATCGGGCATCTCTGGCCTGAGCCATGTTTCAGTTAGTCCAAGTATGTCTGGATAGTAGAGGGCTATCCAGGCTTCAAGTTCAGGAAAGTTTGCTGATAAACTTCTGATGTTCATGTGGACAATTTCATGCTGTTAGTGGAGAACCATGAGGAGTCATCCATGGACCTGGCATTCCAATGGGGGCCAGGGTTAGATTCTATGTCTCCTGATAAGCATAAGCGCAGAAGCATCACCCAAACTTCTTTGTAAAATCTGTATTTGCGCTTGAGGTATTTGGGCATGCTAGGAGGGTGGTAGAGAAGCAAATGCTCTAATTTGGAAGGATGAGTTATATGAAGGGACAGGTTAGGAGAAGGAAGCAAGGTTCTAGTTGGTAAAAGGTTGGAGAAGACAAAGGAGAATTCTTCATGGCAGTGGGACCCAGGGTATCCAGCTGGTATGTTACATGAGAGAGGGGAGAGGACTATTATGGTGGGTAGTAATCCTGATACCACCAGAAGTGACCCTGGGCATGCAAGAGAGAATATTATGTATGCCTGGAATGAAACCTCTGTAAATCAGAGGTGGATTGTCCCTTATAAGAGTAGAATATAAGTGACAGAAATGGTGACTTAAGGGCAGGGTGACACCTATAGTGAAGGCAGTTTAAGTGAAACCTTTAGTTGCCAGAGGTTGGCAGTCAATTATACAATTTATTCACAAGAGGCAGGTATTCCAATAGAGTGCAGTTTAAGAGGAGTGGACAGGAGCAGGGGGAATTTGAAAAGGTGGGGGGGGATAAAACTGGGATACCCTCAGTCTGAGTTACTTTTCCAGACAAAATAAGCATAGAACAGAGGCAAATATAGAGACTAGGCAAGAGTGAGTGGAGGAAAAAAAAAAAAAAGGACTGCCTCGCTGGTTTGAATTAGGGCTGATGCAGCAAGGGGGAGGGGTAGAGCTGCCCCAAGTGAGTTTATAGGTTGGAACAAAAGTGGGCAGGATTACTAGTGTATTTAATTGATGGTGGAGGAGGGGTGGGCGGGTGGGCCGAAAATTTCAAGCCTGCAAGCGGCTGCTGTGTTCGAGGTTCTGCTAAAATTAAACAGTTGCTGCAGTGTACCAGAATCAGCAAAAGTTAATTTTATTTATTTATTTATTGCAAGATCAGTTTTACAACCTTTGAGTCAAAGACTCGTTTACAAAGGTACCTCGTCAAGAAAGGTGGGGGAGACGACAAATAGAGTGGTGTTAGGACAGGGATGACAGACAGGTTAGATACATAAAATATACATTTGGAGAGTGCAGACAGCGAGCTGTACTGGGGCAACTCGTGTAAGGTGCTAACATTGGTAAAACAACAGGAGGTACGTTATTCAATTAACAACATGTCGCAAATAATATGTAGAGTAAAAAGAGGACCGGCAAATCAAGGTAGGCAGGCTAGAGTGTATCATAGGCATAGCCTGAGGCACAGTCTTGTGAGTCGAAATACATGAATTTCCTTGGGTTTAAAGTGGCTGCAGCAGCAGCGAGTACTACAGCGCCAGGGAGCTAAACAGAAAAAAGGCGCCAAGGTTTAAAACCGAGCACAGTGTTGAGATTGCGTACCTTCCTGCTGCCAGCCTTGTAGCTGAGGGGAACCGAGGGGAGCCGGGGAGGGCTTTTCAACAACCGTTGCCCTCTCGACCCTCGAAAATTTCAAGCCTGCAAGCAGCTGCTGTGTTAGAGATTCTGCTAAAATTAATTAAACAGTTGCTGCAGTGTACCAGAATCAGCAAAAGTTAATTAAATCAAGGTAGGCAGGCTAGAGTGTATCGTAGGCATAGCCTGAGGCACAGTCTTGTGAGTCGAAATACATGAATTTCCTTGGGTTTAAAGTGGCTGCAGCAGCAGCAAGTACTACAGCGCCAGGGAGCTAAACAGAAAAAAGGCGCCAAGGTTTAAAACCGAGCACAGTCTTGAGATTGCGTACCTTTCTGCTGCCAGCCTTATAGCTTCGGGGAACTGAGGGGAGCTGGGGAGGGCTTTTCAACAACCGCCCTCGCGACCCTTCCTGCTGCCAGCCTTGTAGCTTCGGGGAACCGAGGGAAGCTGGGGAGGCTTTCAACAACTGCTGACCTCTCAACCCTTCCTGCTGCCAGCCTTGTAGCTTTGGGAACCGAGGGGAGCTGGGAGGCTTTTCAACAACCGTTGCCCTCTCAACCCTTCCTGCTGCCAGCCTTGTAGCTTCGGGGAACTGAGGGGAGCTGGGGAGGGCTTTCAACAACCGCTGCCCTCTCGACCCTTCCTGCTGCCAGTCTTATAGCTTCAGGGAACCGAGGGAGCTGGGAGGGCTTTCAACAACTGTTGCCCTCTCTACCTTCCTGCTGCCAGCCTTGTAGCTTTGTGGAACTGAGGGGAGCTGGGGAGGGCTTTTCAACAACCGTTGCCCTCTCAACCCTTCCTGCTGCCAGCCTTGTCGCTTCGGGGAACCGAGGGGAGCTGGGGAGGGCTTTTCAACAACCGTTGCCCTCTCGACAGGAAGGGTGTTCTGGTGATGTACTGCCTCATAGTGTGCAGTGCAGCAGGTGAGAACAGTGCAACTGTGCTGTCAAGGATTTTGTTATATTCTGAGGAACACCCAGGATTTTACGTTTGGCAGAGTGCAAGAACAGAATCTAGTGCTTCTCTTCGTGATAGAACAGGATCCCAGTCTGTAGGAGCAGTTTGTTTTAACCTGCTTAATTGCTTACTGTTAGAGCTGGTGAAGCAGTGACATCATCACAGCACCCTTTCTGTCCACAAAATGGATGCCTCCACATCACAGTTTTAAATGCATTTTTCTGTCTTACTGAAAGCATTTTCTTAATATAACTTATTACATATAACTTAGTACATACGGGATTCTCATAGTAATCTTCACAATAATTTCATAAGGAAACATATGGATTCCCTTTAAAAGAAAGCTTCTCCCGGAAGCTGCCTCAACATTTTCATAGTCAGAAAAGCATTGGCAAACTAAACTGTAATTCTAGTGCGTGTGTGGTATTTTCTTTTTAAAATCTCTACACTGTGGCAGAAATGCCCGGAGGATCATTGATACGCAACCAGGGACACTTGACATGTCTGATACCCTGGCACCATGTCGGATCTAGGATATGGCATACCTCTCAACTGTTTGTAGTTTTATTTAGTTGTTTAACCAGGTATAGCACACTAAGCTGAAAGCTTTTTTACAGGAGCGACCTGGGAGCACAAGGAGGTTAAGTGACTTGCTCAGGGTCACACAGTATGCAAGTAGAAGCTGTGGGATTCAAACCCAGGTCTGGTTTGCTGGATGTCACCAGATATGCAGTTCAGAGCCTTAGACCACTGCGCTATACTGCCTGCCTAGTTACGAGGGACATCCCTCATTTTTACCCCTCAAAATTCATGTGTTCATTACTCATCCCTCAAACAAAAGGTACTGCCCACACAGTAAAGGTTCTGTAAATTCAGGCTTTAAAGCAGAAATCCATAACATTCTAAGATGCTAAATAAAACATACATTTTGTGCAAGTAAAGTTAGTTGTTTCCACAGTGTTCTGAGCTTTTAGCTCAGTATTTGAGGTGTGTCCCGCATTATGAGGGTCACTATCCCTCATTGACAGTGAGCTGAAATTTTTTTCACGGGGGTCACGGATTTCACGATTACCATGAAATCAGTAGTCTCCCGTGAAAATCACCAAATCCAAAATCATGCCGGATTTTCAGTTTTACAGCTGGCGACTTAGGGGAGGAGTGGAACGCCATGTCTCAAAGCAAGCGACAGATCACTCTCTACCGACCTACCTATACCTACGGAGCAGAGCCGCAGTATGGGCTGCACGCATACTCTACCTACTGTAGGTGTAAATAGCTTCCAAAAGGCTCACTACAGGGGAAGGGTGTTAGAGGACTATACTGTGCTGTTTCAGCTTCTTCGGCGATGGTGAAATGCCGCAAAATCGTCAGTGTGCTCCCATGGGTCTCCTGAATTGCGACTTGCCCTGATTCCTTTTTTGACTTCTGGGGCGACTGTGAAATGCCGTGAAATTGGCCGTTTTTTATTGTGAAAATATTTTAGCCCTACTCATTGTTCCTCATTTCAGTAACAAAAGGTTGCGAGGGATGGTGAGGTGTTCCACAACATGGAGGGTGTGGTGACACAGGCTCCTCTGCTGGTATCATGGTGAAACGGACCTCACCATCATAATACTGTATATTAGGGGTAGGCAGACTAACCCGCTGAAAATCAGAACCCCGCCTCAGGATCCAGTGCGGTCCGACGGACCTGGATAAGCAGAGTCAGTGGGCTTAATGTACTGAATCCGGGTCCGTCATCCGCAATGTGCTTTATTATAGTTAAAAACACAGTTAGTGCCTTTTTACCTGCAGCCAGCAAGCCCTGTAGATGGTGCTCTGTGATCCTCTGGATCACGGCTGGCTGGCAGTCACCTGAGAGCCACATTGCAGGTCACGTGGCTGCTTGTGGCATGGCATCCTGCGGGCTGTTGGTACTCACTCCTGCTACTAGAAAATGCTTGTGCTCATTTGAGCAGGCAAGGCGTGGGTAGCAGGAGACGAGTACCCGCTCACGAATGAGCGCAAGGGTGGAGAAACTCGATTGGCCAAGTCCAGCTAGACTGACAGGCTAGGCAGCCTATAACTGTAGGAGACTGCCTGTCAGTCCTGGCGATTGGCCTCTGTGGTGGATGGGCAGAGCTGCAAGGGTCTCTGTAGCTCGATCAGTGTTTGTGAAAGGTGCCATTTTGGAGTTACGTCGCATTGGGAGAAGACGTTTTTTCTCTCGACTGAGACTGTCTGAGCAAGCAGTACTTAAGAAAGTGTCAGTTTGTGGTTATCAAAGGAGCATTTCTTTTGTGGGCTATAAAAAATTAGAAAAAAGTAAAAAGAGTCATAATCTGATGGAATCTTAATTTGGGGGGAAGGGATTGACGATCATGGTTGGTGGGTAGGGTGGGGGTCCAGGGACATCTAAAAGGTTCCTGGTGGGAGGTCAGTCTCTGTCAGACAGCTGCACTGTATTGCAGAAGAGCAAGGAAGGGAGATATTCATTCATTCAGGGTGTTTTGATTGTGCCTGGACTGTGGAGGTTGGAGGAACTGTACCTTACTGTTACTAATATAGTACTAATCATAGTCAGAAACACCAGAACTATTAAAATAGTTTTCTTTAAACTGAAAAAAAAAACTAGCTACAGGGATGTGAGGTGGTGTGTGGCTGTGAGAGCAAGCCGACCCTGGCCCCTGAGTGGACAGAGGAGCTTTGAACAACTGAGGACTAAATAGAAAACTACATTAAAGAAAAAGCATTTTGTGCATATGTGTGTGTGTGTGTGTGTGTGTGTGTAATAAAACTAGCTACAGTGCTGGAAGGGAGAGTTTGGCAGTGATGCCATACGTGCCCTGAGTGGGCAGAGGAACTTGGAAACAGCAGAAAAGACTAGTTCAAAAGAAAATGCATACAAGAAAATGCATTTTTGTGTATAATTCAAAAAAAAAATACTACTCTGGTACTCACATAAGCCCATATGTAGCCTACACAATTTTTGTACCTGGTGGCACACTTTTCACAGCATGTCCTAATGGACTTCTCTAATTTCTTACCTCAGGGGTCCCTTTAGTATCAGTAACTTTTTGCACTTAGCTGGCTAGGTGCAGTTGCCCCGGAGGTGTGCCTTTAAGAGATTTTTTTAATGAGTGTAGGGCCAACCAATCAAAAGACAGGAGGGGGTGTGAACTGAGTGAAAGCTGTTGATTGCTTCAGAATTGTTCCTCCGCTGGACTGAGCATATTGCCTCTGAAATGTCTACCAGCTTTCCTTGTTGACAGCCTTCTAGTGCTTATCTGGGTAAAGTTTTCCTCAGAAATCATTTCCTTTAGTGTGCTGAATGACAACTTTTACTTTTTCATTAGCACTTCTCAAATTTTTTATTTTTAGCGAGACGACACTATTTAGACTTTATTTTTACCATGACTATTTACTTTAAAGCCTAACTTGATCGCGGGTGGTTATTTTTGACGATTTCATTCATTTTTGACTAATTTCTTGTGGGAACTGTCGAATTGAGGACAGTTGCCTTGTTTTTTTACCTCAGACCTCGCAGGGTTTACTATGAGGCACCTGCAGTAGATTTTAAACTTACACAGTGCCTCGGGGTTTTATCTCTAGATTGGCAATTACGGGCAAATCTTTTTTTGTTATATTACTGGACCTTGGTATCATCTGTGTCAGGACTGTCCATAAGGGTCCAGCTGCCACCTGTGCGCAGTTGAGTATTACTGGTTTTCTGTTAAGATTGGCACTGGTATCGATCCCAGTTTTACAACCAAAAAAAAAAGGCACTGGTAATAGAGTTTATTAACTGGAGCAGGACTGGCCAGTGGCATTTTCACAGACACATGCACTCAGTTCATAGGTCCAGAACTGGTTTGCTTTGCTAAAATTTGGTGAACATAGCAGGCAAACTTTGATAATTATGGCTGAGGATAAATCAAAGGTTTCCAACGAGGGGCCATTAAAAGTACTAATACCAAAAGCAGAGGTGCTGAGGAACCCTCCAGATCCCAGTCAAAAAATAAAGCTTCCAAAGATGAAGTTCCTCACAAATTGAAAAATAATATGAGTGACGAAAAAAGGAAGCTTGATCAAGCCTCTGATGAAGTGGCTAAAAAGAAACTCTGTCAAGACAGATATGCTTCCGTTACTCCTGGGAAAGTCAATAGTGTGACAACAGGCAATTTAAAGCATTCAGAAAAAACAAAGCACTTACAAACTGCTTAGGTTCTTCTGTCAGTGCAAGATATGGAAAAAGCATGGCAACTGTTTCAGACTCTTCAAAAGATGGGTCCTCTATTTACTGGGGCTGGCAAGCACTCTTCCACAGTTCTCTGTTCTTTAGACTGTGAGGGTGATGCAGATGATGATGATCAATTCTGTGATGCCCCTAACATGGATTTTGAGGGCCTTGAGCCCCAGGAGTCCCTGGACCCTCACCTTGGGGATCCCCCCGGGTGACCACAAGGATCCTTCCTCTGTTTTCATTTATACAAAATATGCTGGATACCCTGGACCTCCCTACATAGGAGCCCAACCAGGATGTCGATGAAGATGAAGATTTTAGGAAGATGAAGGGTCTTTCATCCTCAAAGACCCTGGTCGCCTCTATCTATAATGCATTTAGAAAAAATACCATGAAGGTGCTTCAACACTCCACTTTAGTACTAGGGGTTGATAAGCGACTTGAGAGAAAATATAAATTGTCTAAAAATGGTACCTATTTCCTGTCAGTACACCCTAGCCACAAGAGTATAGTGCAGCAGGCAGCTTGTGAGAAAGCTGGAGTTTCCTTGTTGCCCTCTCCCCCTGACAAGGATTCTAAGAAAATTTACTTTATAGCAAAGAAAATGTATGCCACAGCTTCCCTGCTTCTCAGGCTTTCTTCTTACATGGCATTCACAGCCAAATATTAGAAAGCCTTTTGGAAATCTGTCCAGGATATCACCCGCAACGGCTAAGATTCTGTGGTACAGGAACTGGTGGATACGTCAAAAACTGCCTTGGAAGCTACTATGTATCAGTTCCACAAGGCAGATGACAATAATGATGCAGCCTCTAGGGCAATGGCCCATGCCATACCTCTGAGACGCTTCACCTGGCTTAGAACAACCAGTCTGACCACAGACACCAGAATAAGGCCATGGATTTTCCCTGTGATCAAAATATGTTGTTTGACTGATTACAGAACCACTGACTACATGAAGAATGTTGATGAGTACAAGGCCTCCTGACAGAGCCATTCATCCAAGCCTAAACCCGCCACCCCTCAGAGATCCCATCCCAAGGGTGGTAGGGGCAGAAGTTTTTTTCCCAGGCCTTACAGTCCCTGTCCCCAGTCTGATTTTGCCAGTACAGGGGATCTTTCAGAGGCAGGGGCAGAAGGGGCCAAAGAAGATCCACCTCTACCCAGCCACTTGCCTCTCAGTCTAAGTTCTGATGTGAGTGTCTTGGTCGCCTTTCCATTTCCGGTTGGAGGCAGACTCTCCCACTATTTTCAGTACTGGTTCCTCATCATGTCGGATAAGTGAGTGCTGGAGATAGTGGAGAAGGGTCTGTCATTACAGTTCAAGCAGCTGCCAGACCTCAAGCATACCCAGGTGTCAAGACCTCTGTCACCATCACAGATACCGCTGTTGGAAATGGAGGTACAAAACTTTCTGGCTTTACGAGCAGCAGAGCGGGTCCCCACCCATGAGAAGGGCAAGGGCCTCTACTCCAGGTATTTTCTGACACAAAAGAAAACTGGGGAGTGGAAACCTATCTTAGATCTCAGATATTTAAACAAACATCTGGAAAAAAAATTCAAATGGTCACTGTCACTGATCATAAGAGTTCTTACAACAGGACGACTGGCTAGCCTCCCTCGATTTAAAGGACAGCAACTTCCACATACCCATAAGGAGATCTCACAGGAAGTTTCTCAGGTTCAGACTTCCTTCGAGTCACTATCAGTTCACCGCAATGCACTTTGGTCTGTCCTCGGCCCCAAGAGTCTTTACCAAGTGTCTCGCAGTGGTAGCAGCACATCTCAGGAGACTGGATGTCGCTCTCTACCCCTATCTGGATGACTGACTCATAGTAGCAAAGTCTCCTTGCCAAGTCAAGGAATCTCTTTCCCTCACAGAATGCACACTGGAGTCTCTAGGTTTCCTGGTAAATCTCAAGAAGTCTCACCCGGAACCCACCCAGCTGCTCAGCTTCATAGGGGCCCAGCTGAACACTCGGAAGGGATATGCTTTCCTCCCACAGGAAAGAATTCAGAGTTTCCTTTCAGTGGCAGATTTTTTCGCCCAGGGACAGCCAAGACCAGCCTGGTATTTCCTCAAACTTCTGGGACATATGGCCTCTATGACTACAGTAGTCCCAGGGGTCAGGTACAGGATGAGACTCCTGCAAGCCTACCTCAGAGCTCGCTGGTTTCAGAGAAGCAACACATTTTCAAAGTTAATACTGGTGTCGGAGCAGTTCCTCCAAAATTTGCTGTGGTGGAAGGACCCTGCAAATTTGCAGGCAGGGGTTCCATTTCAAGCTCCTCTTCCCACAAAGGTGATCACCACAGATGCCTCCCAGTTGGGCTGGGGAGCTCATCTAGACTGTGCCTCAGTAAGCGGCAACTGGACTCCCGAAGAGTCACAGTTGCACATAAATGGCTGGCAGTATAGCCTAGATGTTAGAGTAACAAGCTGTGAATGAGCTTGGTACAACCAGCAGACCTGGGTTTGATTCCCACAAACACCTCTCATATACCATGTGACTCTGAGCAAGTCACTTGACCTCTCAGGTGCTCCTGAGTTATCCCAGAAAACAGGAATTGTGCCTAAAGCAAACTTTATGAGCAGATTCTGTGGCTTAGTGGTTAAACCATTGCACTACGATAAAAATTACCTTGTAGTCGTGGGTTCGAATCCTGTCTCCCCCATTTCATATTTATGCAAAATCAGTGGGTAGAGGGAACAAAACCTTTTACAGGTACATAAGTGAAAAAAGAAAGACAAAGGGAGGAATAGTGAGACTGAAGGGGGAGGATGGGGGCCGCGTGGAGGATGACAGCAGTAAAGCTGACATATTGAACGGGTATTTCTGCTCAGTCTTTACTGAGGAAGAGGAGGGTAATGGGTCTGAAGGGAGTACAAGGGGTGAGAATGGTGCAGAAATGGACACAAGTCCCTTTACACGAGAAAGGGTCCTGAAGGAACTGGAAGTAATAAGAGTTGATAAAGCAATGGGGCCAGATGGGGTGCATCCCAGGGTCCTTAAAGAACTAAGAGAAGTGGTGGCTGAACCTCTGGCTATCCTGTTTAGGCGATCACTGGAAACAGGGAGGTACCCAAAGACTGGAGGACAGCAGATGTAGTCCCTATACAAAGCGGGAACAAAGAGGACGCAGGGAACTACAGACCAGTCAGCCTCACCTCGGTAGTGGGGAAGATCATGGAAGCACTACTGAAGGAGAGATTGGTGGAACATCTGGTTGTCAATGAACTACAGGACCCAAGGCAGCATGGTTTCACCAGGGGGAGAGCATGTCAGACCAACCTCGTTGAATTTTTTGACTGGGTGACTAGGGAGGTGGATCAGGGGAGGGCAGTGGACATGGCCTATCTGGACTTCAGCAAGGCCTTTGACACTGTGCCACACAGAAGACTATTACACAAACTGGGAATATGGGTGTGGGCAGGACAGTAGTGTGGTGGGTAGGTAACTGGCTGGGTGGCAGGACAGAGGGTGGTGGTAAATGGCTGTCACTCCACAGAGGGAAGAGTGGCCAGTGGGTACCACAGGGATCAGTGCTGGGACGGTCCTATTCAACATCTTCATCAGTGACATTGCACAGGACCTAGAAGGCAGAATTTCACTGTTCGCTGATGACACAAAGCTCTGTAACAGAGTAGACACACCGGAGGGTGTAGACAGAATGAGAAGGGACCTGCAGAAACTTGAAGAATGGTCAGGGGTTTGGCAGTTGAAATTCAATGCAAAGAAGTGCAAGATAATGCATATGGGGCACAAAAACCCTGGCACAATATATCAGTTGGGGGTGAGGATATAGCATGCACCAAGCAGGAAAGGGATCTTGGGGTTATCATCTCTGATTACCTCAAGGTAGGGAAACAGTGTGACAAGGCAGCAGGTAAAGCAAATAGGATGCTGGGATGTATAGGCAGGGGCATCAACAGCAGGAAAAGGGAGGTAATCATTCCGCTATACAAGACACTAGTGAGGCCCCACCTGGAGTACAGTGTACAGTTCTGGAGACCATACCTACGTAAGGACATAGACAGGGTAGAGAAGGTTCAGAGGAGGGCAACAAAGATGGTGCATGGATTGCATCACAAGTCCTATGAAGACAGGTTGAAGGAACTGAACACGTACTCCCTGGAGGAGAGGAGGGAGAGAGGGGATATGATAGAGACACACAAGTATCTCACAGGGAGGAACCGGATGCAGGAATACACTATTTTTAAGTGAAAAAGATGTTCCAGGACTAGAGGGCATGGGATGAAGCTGGAGGGAGGACGCTTCAGAGGAAACGTGAGGAAGAATTTCTTCACAGAACGGGTGGTGGACAAGTGGAACACCCTGCCAGAGGAAGTGGTGGGGGCTGAAACAATCACAGGATTTAAGAATGCATGGGATAGACATAAAGGAATTCTGGAGGTCAGGGGTAAGGGGCAACAGACTTCTAGGAAAACATAAACTGAACTTACAAGCTCAAATGGGCAGACTGGGTGGGCCATAGGCCCTTATCTGCCGACACTGTCTATGTATCTATGTAAATCTTTTGGAACTCGGAGCAGTCTTACTAGCTCTCAAATCTTTCGCTCCCAGCACAGAATGGCAGGCGGTTCAAATTTGAACGGTCAGCACCACTGCAATGTTCTGCATAAACAAACAGGGTGGTACCAAAGCTCTGAAGCTCTGGTCTCTAGCATTCTCCCTGGGAGTCAGCCTCTCAGCTGTTCACCTCCCAGGCAAACTCAGTACTCCTCCGGCGGATGTTCTAAGTCGCATCAGTCAAGGTCAGAGCGAATGGACACTGGACAAGCAAGTACTAGCCACAGTGTTCAGGCAGTGGGGTACACCAGACATGGATCTGTTTGCCTCGCCTCTCAATTTTCAGCTACCTCAGTACTGTTGCAGGCCCCCAGTTCCGGGAATACTTCCTCTGGATGCCCTGATCCTGGACTGCTCAGGGAGGTTCCTATACACATTTCCTCCCTTTCCCCTGATAGTCAGGATTTTGCTGGAACTCAGGCAGCAGCCTGCATCCATGATCCTAGTGGCTCTGGACTGGCCCAGGCAAGCCTGGTACCCTCTCCTTCTCTCCATGTCCTGCAACAGGCCCATTTGCCTACCTCCAACTCGTTCCCTGCTGACCCTTCCTCAGACGGGAGTGCAGCACTGAGACGTACACTCTCTTCACCTCAAAGCCTGGCTCTTGAGGAGTTAGAGTTTTCATCCTCACAGTACTCTGAACAGGTCCTTAAGATACTGAGGATGGTTAAAAAAAACAAACACTAAGAAGACTTATACAGCCAAATGAAAAAGGTTTTCCCTCTGGTGCAGAAGCGAGAAAAGGTTGAATGCCTGTCGGCTTCAGACCCTCAGCTGCTAGACTACCTGGTACACCTACAGGCGTCAGGCTTGAAACCATCTTCACTCAAGCTACACCTGGCAGCAATTTCAGCCTACCTTTCTGTGGGAAAGAAGAAATCCATTTTTTCCCGTTACATTTTTAAACAGTTTTTCAAAGGCCTCTTGCACCTCCAGACTCCAACCAGGGAGCCTGTTCCTCCTTGGAACCTGAACCTTTGCATAGATGGGCTCATGAATCCACCTTTCGAGCCTATGTCCACAGCTCACATCAAGTTTGTAACTTGGAAGACCATCTTCCTGGTAGCCATTATGCCTGCCAGGAGGATTTCAGAGCTACAGGCCCTGTGCACTGAGACGAATTACATCATCCTTCACAACGATAAAGTTGAGCTCAGGACAAATAGGAAATCTCTGCCAAAGGTGGTTTCGGAGTTTCACTTGAACCAATCTATTACTGTGCCTGTCTTCTTTACTGAGCCATCCTCTCCTGGCGAGCAAAAGCTACTCAGCTTGGATGTCAAAAGAGCCATCTTTCACTACCTAGAGCATACTAGACAGTCCAGAGGCTCTTCCACCCAGTTGTTCCTCACCTGCGGGGATGTAGGCAGAGGAAGACCATTTACCAAGAGAACTATTTCTCATTGGTTGGTCTCTTATATTAGATTCTACTATGAGAAAGCTAGTCAACAACCTCCAGTTGGGCTCAGGGCCCATTCCACCAGGGGCACTGCAGCCTTGCTTGCAGCAGCAAGGGCCATTCCCCTACTGGATGTCTGCAAGGCAGCTACCTGGAAATCTGTGCACACCTTCGTGAAACACTACAGTTTGGATGTGCAGACCAGATCTGATGCCAAATTTGGCAGGGCAGTTCTGCAGAGCCTCTTTCCTAAATAGGTTCTGAGCCCACCTCCCACTTGGTACTGCTTGGTAGTTTGTATAAAGTTACTGATGCTAAAGGACTCCTGGGGTAAAAAGAAAAATTTACTCAATGCAGTAATCTTTCTTCCATGGGGTCCTTTAGCATCAGTAAGCTCTCACCCGTTCTCCCAGTTCACCTGTCAGAGAAGGGCTCTTACATCACCTTTTACCAAATTTTGCGTTCGTTATTGATGAATTTTTACCTCGTGTTGCTGTTTCTGTTTCCACTTTTGGACATTTGCATGTTTTTTGAATCGTGTTAATTCTTTTATGGGGCATTTGCCCTAGTTTTTCCTTAAAAAAAAAAAATTCTGAAGCAGTCAACAACTCTCACTCAGTTCACACCCTGTCTTGTCTTTTGATTGGCTGGCCCTACGCTATTTAAAAAATCTCTTAAAGGCACACCTCTGGGGTAGTTGCACCTAGCCAGCTAAGTGCAAGAAGTTACTGATGCTAAATGACCCCATGGAAGAAAGAAGATTACTGCGGTGAGTAATTTCTTCTTTTGGATCGCCTGAAGTTGGGACTGATGACACAGTGTTTTCAGCATGTCCGCCTGACATACTTGGCTAATTTTTTGGATTGCCTGAACTTCATGGCACACTTTCCACAGCATGTTCTAATGGACTTGTGTAAGTTTTGGACTGCCTGAAGTTGAGACTGGTGGCACAATGTTTTCAGTATGTCCTAATTTTTGGATTGCCTGAATATGATGGCACACTTTTTTTCAGCATGCACTAATGGACTTGTCTAATTTTTGCATTTTTGAATTACCTGAATGAAAGTCTCTGCCAAATCAGTGCAGGCTCGGCCTCACAACCACATCCCTCTTCCAGCACAGTAGCTTGGTCTCTTGACTCCTAAGGACATGCAGTTATTTATTTTTTGGTAGGGGTCCCCTAAATGTGTCATCAGTTTGGGTGGGTGGATGGAGGGGATCCCATGCCATAGAAAATAACTGCGTGACTCTCAGTGGAGCAGAGAAGGAACTGGTGCAACAATAACAAACTTTTTATTTATTTGTTTACTGAAATGTTTCACCAGGAGGGCACACTGAACAACAACTTGCTCGTCTCACGGTGCGACCTGAGGGGAAGGTGTTACATAGAGTAGTGAAGGATGATCAGCTACAGTAGTATTTGAGTAGTGCAAACAATACAACATTATAAGATTATGCAGCAGTTACGAATATACGAACATACGAAATTTGCCAGCAGATAAAGGCCTAGAGGTCTATCAAGTCTGCTCGAATATGCAGCCAGCACCCCTTATTCTGCAGCTGCCCCTTCCTTCCACCCTTCCCCTTCATTAACCCTCCCTCTTGTCCTGTCCCATCCTTGTTTGAAGCAGTCCACTGTTCTACTGCATACCACTTCAGCAGGTAACGCATTCCACCCAGCCACCACCCTCTCTGTAAAAAGTGTCTCCTCATCTCCTCCTGAACCTTCCTCGCCCAGTCTCATATCATGGCCCCTGGTGGCCCTCCCTCCCTTACTTTGAACAGCCCTCTGTACCCGCCTTGTTTATTCCTTTCATGTATTTAAAGGTTTCAGTCATGTCACCCTGTCTCTCCTCTCCTCCAGTGAGTACATGTTCAACTCCTTCAACCTCCTGTCGTATGATAAGTCCCCAGCCCCTTGATCATCTTTTGTCTTTCATGCTGTACTTCGCCCAGTAACGTAATGTTCCTCTTTCAGATACGACGCCAGTACTGCACGTGCAGTCTATAGGCGTGGTCTAACTAATGACCTATACAGTGGCAGAATCACCTCCTCCCTCCTCTAGGATATACCCCTTGCAATACAACCCAGCATTTTGTTGGCCTTTGCAGCTGCCTTCCTACGTTGTGCCGAGTTGTTCATTGACCTTGTAATGAGCACACCCAGATCCTTCTCCTCCTCTGTCTAAGCTAGCTGCCCTCCTCCTAGATGGTAACTCCTCCTTGGGTTCTTCATCCCAGAATGCAGCACCTTGCACTTTTTGGCATTAAAGCCCAGTTGCCAGGTGTCTGACCAGGTTTCAAGCTTTGCCAGATCATCCTGCAACCCCTGCCATCCCCTTAGGTCATCCACCACCGCGCCTACCTTGGTATCATCAGCAAACAGACTGCTCTTGCTCTTGATGTCCCATGATGGACAGTTGGAACACAAGGTATTGTACAATAAACAGTAGTGGAACACTGAGTAAATTACATGTCCACAATCATACGAAAGAACATATAAATGTACAAAATAATAATAATGCAACAGAACCATTATAGTGCATGCATGTACTAGGAGCAGTCTCAAGGTAGTACGCAAGTGCTGTTAGAAAAAGGATGGGGTAGGTTGTGCACACGGGTTACACAGAAGGGCAGGTGGAAAAGAGAGGGCGGAGAGGCAAGAACTGAATATAAGGAGAAGAGGTAGCCATTTCCTGATTCCCCCTTCAGGATGTTGAGAACCCTGCCAGTGAAATCTGTTAGGAGGAAGTAGGCTGTTGGTTAACTTAAAATCTGCAGCTTATCCAGGAGGTAAGGAAATAGGCAAACTGAGTGGGCCGAGCAGTCCTTATCTGCAGTCAAATTCTGTGTCTCTGTGTTTCTATGATATGTCCCTTGTATAGTGTATAGTACTAAATGGGAATGGGATTCCTTTTCTGAGGTCAGAAAGGTCAGTCTATAGTTGTAGCACTAGTACTACTGACTCTGAGACAGGAAACAGACAGAGGTCAACTGCATGACTGCCATATTCGGTTGCCCAGCACATCAGTGCTATAAACTCAGTTTTCATATCCTGAAATGCTGATTCTACATGACAGTTCTACATGTGTCACAGATCTCAGTGTCGTTTATGCAATTATATAGCAGATTTGCAGTTTTCATCACATTTTACCAAAGGTTCTGATTTGAATCAGAACTAATCGGAACTTATCAGGATTTTGGCCCGGATCCTGATCCTGATAATAAGGGTCAGGACCTTTTCAGGTCCGCCCAACCCTACTGGATATATATTTATTTGAAACTGTTTAACCAGGTAAACCTACAGAGGTACAACACAGTGTGCACATGCAATAACTGAATACACAATTTTCAAATAATTTAAAAGGTATATACAAAAAATAAATAGGAACACAACCTTCCTCCTCACCATGGCGAATATGGGGCATGGTGACAGTTTTCCCTCCTGCTGGCATGGTGAGTATGAGGTATGATGTCACAGCACACCCCCCCCCCATTTGCTGTCACAATACTGAGTATGGTGGAAGATAGCGAGCTGGATAAGTGGCAGTTTTTGTAAATCTGAGTCTTCTCTCCACATGGCTCAAAAAGTGAGTGTAGGATAAAACACATGATCTTCACAATCCTACTACAGCCCCGTCTCACAGTGTAGCTGAACAGAAACTAGATCAATGGGGTGGGCATGGCACAAGGCACTATCATGTCTAGGAGTCTATGTGATGGTTAACTTACTGAGAGCTAACTGGCCCATTTGGTGCAACAGTAGCACTGGCTTACGATGCCAGTGACCTGATTTGGGAACAAGCGCGGGTCATCTGGGACCAGCCGGGTAGAGGAGGATTGTGCATCCCAGAGGACACCCAGGGAGGGAGGGAGGGAGATGATCTGTGTGCTCCGCCATGCTACTACCATCTAGGTGACCATATGTGGCGGTGCAGCCAGGAGCCGCGATTGCAGCGCAGGTGCCTCCTGACTGGGATGTATGTGTTAGCATATGTCCATTCAGTATGTAGCCCACAAGGCATCTGAGAATGGGAGGAAAGCCAGGAAGACACCTCAGCTGCAGCAGTTTGACACTACTTGCAGGTCCTGCACTGCTCACTGGGCCACTTGCCACAGCAGCCAGGCTAAACTCCTCCTGGGCCTGGTGAGGCTCTGCCATGGAGGGTTAACCCATGGGGCATGATGGTGGCAGGCTGTAAGTCACTGATTTGGCGGGTGTCAGGGCTGGAGGGTAGTGACAACTGATAATGTCTGACTGAGATGAGGGAGTATAAAGTACACCATAGAATTCCCTATCATCTTCTCTCTTGTTCTTTGAGGTTACACAGGCAGTCACCTTACTATGATGGATAAATGACTTGGGCTAGGAGTCCAGACTAAGGATAATCAGATATTTCAAAACCTGATCCGTTTTTGTTTTTTTTTTCAGATTTTTATAATTATACTAATCCTAATCTGATCCAATTACCATAATACAGTACATCGAATTTGGATTACAGAGACTGGATCCTAAAATCCCAAGTCTAAACCTAAACATCAGAATTACTACTATTTAGGATTTAGGATTCAAACAACAGGAATCCATCAGATAGATGCCTTACAAATGGCATCAGTCCACAGGAGTGTGCTACCCCAGAGACAGAACTTTATGCAAATTATGGAATTTAGAATGCAAGTTCAGGCTCTGCACTTTGATCATGCGCCCCCTGCTGTTCCGACATCACGTTTGTTTCTCCACTAAAGAGAGCAGATGCCCCAGAGTCGGCTCCAGCTTTTGGGTCAATGGCACAAAATTAAAAAAACTATTAAGAAACAACTTTACAATTTTTTTTATTCCAACTTTCTCAGCTGTAGCCCTATTGGCTCTGGCCAGAGTTTGTTTTCTACGGCTGTATCTCAAACGGTTTTAGGTTGCGGTCTGAAATTTTTAGGGTAGAAAGCATTTGCCTCACAGATGTGCCTTTTAAAGATTTGATGAAAAATATTAATCTGTTCAAAAGTTATTAAATTTTCCCATTATTTCTTATGGGAAAAGTTAGATGTTCCGCACAAAAATACTTTTATTTTCTCAAACGGATGCTTTGTTTTTGCATGCAGGGTCACATAGTGTTGCAGGGAGCCTGGTGTATTTTTGCAGAGCTCGGTTGTGTCCGCCATCTTATTTTTCAGTTAGCAAGAGTTAAGAAATAAACAAAACACATAAAATTGAGTGGGTTTAAAAAAAAAAAAATCAGAATCTAGCTAAACGGGACCCGTTTAGCCACATTCTTATGTTTGTTTTTTTTAAATTGTGGGCAGAAACTCCTTTTCTGGGCGCTCATATTTCAGGTGCTGAGGTTAGCGAGAGGACCACTTTTGTTGTGTTCTCTGTATGAGAACAGCGGGATTTTCTTGACTTGTGAGCTACTGCTGAAAGTCATGCTGCCAGCTGCACTGTCACATGTGACCCGCTGTTTCTTTGGTGTGTAGTGGTGCCCCCCGAGAGCACTCTGCGAAAGTCTAGCCTCCCTGTGACTCTCTGTGGCCCTGTGTGTGCAAGTATTCTAGGTCCTGTTTTCCCTGGTGTCTGGTGGCACCCCCTTATGTTTCCCTGGTGTCTAGTGGCACCCACCATCTGATCCTCATGTTTTTTGTCTTCTCCTATTTTTCTCTGGTGTCTAGTAGCATCCCCACACCCTCATGTATATATCCCTGGTGTCTGGTGGCACCCCACCCCCACCCTCCATTAGTCGTCCCCCTGTATTTTTATAAATATTTCAATAGACTAGCATTTGGATGGCCACCCCAGGGTGTTTGATACGCGCCTCAGCCCAATGCCCGTGTCAGCATTAGAAGCGCCCCCCAGTCATGTCGAACACTAGGGAGCCCACTCCCAGTGTCTCAAAATATTTGTTGTTTTCACCTGTAAAGAAAAAAACAGTTCCCTGATGTCTGTTTAAGTTTTTGTACCTTAAAAAAAGAAAATGATCCCTTCGTTCCTGCCACTCACCCTTCCCACTGAGCACCCTCCACCCCACCCCTTACTCTGTACTTACCTCTGGAGGTCATCCCCTGTCATCTGCCCAAGAGGCCGGTTGAGGGCACTGTGGAAGGCTTCAAGAAGGGGTGGGACATGTACAAGGGGAAACTTAATCCAATGAAGACCCTCTTGGGGGCTGGGGGGTGGGAAAGCGAGCAGTCACTAGGTGGCTGGCTACCGAGCGGACACAACAGACCATTAGGTCTGTTCTGTTGGCTTGTTAGTATCTTTTGTGGACCGGGACATGTCTGCACTCTCCAAAGCCAAACTGTAAACTGAGGAATCAAGGTAAGAGCCATGTATTGTATTTCAGTGGCGTTTTGAACTTATGTTCATAACTTTGCCATTTTTAGGTACTTTTTCACCAAATTTTCAAAATGGGCTTTTTGGGACCCCGCCTCATGAACACTGTCACTGTCATTTCGTTACTAAGGCCCAGAAGGTGATTTTGCGGTCTCTGCACGAAATCACCTTTTGGGGCCAGTTAACAAAATAACAGTTCCAGTGTTCATGGAGTGGGGTTCCAAAAAGTCCATGTTAAAAATTTGGTGAACAAATTCCTAAAAATGGCCGAGTTAGGAGCGTTCCTTGAAATGTTTCTACACATGCCCGTAAGTTTGGTTATTGTTAATATTTTGACTCCAGATTTTCAACATAGCCATTTTTTTCACACCACCTCATGAACAGTATGGCTGTAATTTTTCACATCCTGCCTGAAACGTGTTTTTGCATCTGTGGCGTGGAATAGCATTTTGGCACTGATCTGAGCATTTTCACCTGTGGGGTTTATGAGGCGGAGTCATAAGAAGACTATGTTCAAAATTTGGGGTCAAAATATAAAAAAATGCCAACGTTATATTAATTCGTTGCAATTTTAGTACGCCCACTCCTAACTCCGGAAGTGTAAAATATTTTGACCCCTGATTTTCAACATAGTTTTCTTATTACCCAACCTCTTGTATGTTATAGCTGTAATTTTTGAAATGCTGGCCAAAATGTGTTTTCGCACCTGTGGCGTGAAATGGTTGTTGCAGTTGCACAGAATTGCGTTTTGGCATGGAATCGAAAATTTTCTGTACCGGGGTACATGAGGTGGGGTAATAAGATGTATAAGCTGACAATTTGGTCACTGTTTTCCTATAAATGGAGGGACCTGTGCTTCCACGGCTACATGCATACACTGCAAGTATCTATGGAGGGATGGGAGCGCAAGAACCTCCCACAGACAAATAAGGATATGATTATGCTATCTTAAAAAGTAAGGAAATTCATTGCAAAAAACTTCATTAGTTAGGGTTGTTACTAAAGTGACAAAAACAGGGAAATGTGGTGTTAGAGTTTTCAATCCTAACACCCCACCCCCACCTTGCAGACACCGACAGGCGTCGAGGTCTTGGAGTCTTCGGCCCTAACGCTGATTACATTCCATAAGTCGGGGTTTTAAATAATTGATTAGCGGTGTTTTCTTGGGACAATACTAACAGTACAGAAAGTATTTAGATAGGTTTTCTAGAAGTGTTATGTTTGTTAATCACAGTGAGTCAAGTGCTATGCATTTTCACAATGTTTTAGCACTTTTATGAGTAAAACGCTAATCAATTTTTAGAGTTAAATAAAACCCAGTAAGTAAATAAACTGAGATGGGTATAATATAGGAGAATGGGGTGAGCGTTAGGGCCGATGACCCCAAGGCACACCCTGACGCCTCTCGGTGTCTGCAGGGTGGGGGTGGGGTGTTAGGATTGGAAACCCTAACACCACATTTCTCTGCTTTTGTTGCTTTAGTAACAACCCTAACTGATGCATTAACAAAGTTTTTTTGCTATATATCTGTCTATATATAATTTATAGAGATATGCATTACACAATACTTTGTTAATGCACTAGTTAGGGTTAAACCGACAAAAGTAGGGAAATGTAGTGTTAGGGTTACTAACCCTCACATTCTCACCCCACTCCCACCCTGCAGGCAGCAACAGGAAAAACATTATGGTTTGACCTTTCCTGCATGTTCACAAATCAGGCGTGGGGTGTGCCTTGGGGCTGTCAGCCCTAATGTTCATTCCATTCCATCATTATATAAGCTGAGATGTGTAGAGTATATGAAAATGGGGTGAGCGTTAGGGTTGACAACCCCAAGGCACATCCCATGCCTCGTTTGCAAACACGCAGGAGAGGTCAAACTGTAATATTTTAACCTGTTGCTGCTGTAGGGTGGGGGTGTGCTGCTAGGGTTGGGAACCCTAACGCCACATTTTCCTACTTTGGTCATTTGAATCCTAACTAGTGCATTTTTTTTTTTTGCAATGAATTTCCTTTCTTCTTGAGATAGTATAATCGTATCCTCATTTGCCTGTGGGAGCACTGGGCTTGGAGGCCGCTGCTGCATTTCCGTCCCTCCATAGATGCATACATCTATGTTTTTGTGGAAGTTTCCATTTCTGCTAAAACAGCAATTTCCTTCCTTTGTTGTATGACTTGTTAGAGTTGTGATGTTATCCTATGGGAATTCACATTTTCTAAAAATTTTTGATATGGCCCTAATGTTTTTGTGTGGGGGTTATGTGTTATTGTTGTACTCATTAAAGGGGGCACTGTCAGCCTTGATTCTCTTTTTTGAAGAATTCTATCGAGTGTGCCTCTGCCTTACACGATCCTATGATGCGCGGAATAGCCATGATATAGTTTAGCAGTATTCTTACCACTATTCATTTTCAAGACTATTCACTTTCCTTAGGGTCAGTCTACAAGTACCCTATCACCTGGAAGCATAAGGTAGCCTAGAGAGCGCTTCTGACACTGAGCGCCGGCACAAACCCTAATTTTACACATGTCCATGATAACAAACTAAATACAGCATGTATTTTCTACTGCTGTAATAGACCTGACCATTTTTAAATAAAACCAAGCGCTTGGAAATTTAAAAAAAAAAAAAAAAAGGTTTTAAAAGCAGTTGCCAAAATCTCCATGTCTGAAAGTGGAATGCTCCCACATATGCGCGGGATGTGTGCCTCATCCTGCTTTCGCACATGTGTGAGAAACTGCTTTTAAAAGCTTTTTTTTTAACTTTCCCAGCGCTCGGTTTTCTTTAAAAACTGGCAGGTCTAGTACAGCAATATATGATACATGCTATATTTAGCTTGTTATTATGGGCATGTGTAAAATCAGGGTTTGTGCTAGCGCTCGGTGCCAGACGTGCTCTCTTGACTACCTTATGCTTCCGGAGGATGGGGTACTTGCAGATGGACCTGAAAGAAAGTTGATAGTCTTAAAAAAAAAAAACAAATAGTGGTAAGAATACTGCTGTAAACCATATGGCTGTTCTGTGCATCATAGGGGATCAGTGTGTGCATAGAGGCACACTGATGGAATTCTCCCAGAAACAAGGGTCAAGGCTGACAGTGCCCCTTTAAGGCCTTTGTTTTGATATATAGATTGTCCCTTAAGTCCAAATACTGAGGGAGTTATTAGCTTGTTGAAGTTCAAATTGGGGGGGGGGCAAAGTCCAAAATCTATTTTCATATGAAGGGATCCATTTTTGTATCCAACAAAATACCCATGTGATAAAGGATTTCTACATACAAAAAAAGAAATGGCAAAAAAACTAAGTCCAAAATCTTTTTTCGTGTAAAGGCATCCTTTTTTATGTGAATGAAAAACACTATACGAAAAAGGATCCCTTCATATGAAAAAAGAATTGGGGGGGTGGGACTAAGTCAAATATTTGTTTTTTTTGTATGAGGGCATCCATTTTCGTATGAACAAAAGAAACATATGAAAACAGATTACTTCATACGAAAAAGAATCTGAAAAAAACTGCAGAATATTTTTTATATGAGGGTACTTTTTTTCGTATGAATGAAAGAAGTATATAAAAAAGGAACCTTTCATACAAAAAAAAAATTGGACTTATTTTTTTGTTTCTTTCTGATTCTTTTTTCATATGAAGGAATCCTTTTTTGTACGGTCTTTTCTTTTGGGAAAAAAAACTGAGTCCAAATTATTTTTTCATATGCTGGGATTTTTTCTTATATGGCTGAATTCCTTTTTCATATAGCCATAAGAAAAAAAGGAAGCGATTTACAAAAAAGCATTTTAAAAGCAAAAAAAAAAAAAATTCAGGATAATTTTTTCAAGAAGAAAATGCACAGTCCATCTAACAGGGTCTCGATGACCAAGATACAGTACATGTGTTGGTGTGTGTCCAGGCTGTCATTTTTATGGGTTTTAACATTCAAAAAAAACAACTGGAAACAACATGGCGGCCATACACAAAATGATTGTTTCCTCACAAAAAAGGATTACCTCTATATAAAATAACTATCTTTTTTCATATGGATCTAATTCTTTTTTCGTTTCAAGTAGGTATCCAAAAGACCATACTGAACATGCTCACATCCGAAATTTTAAAATGTAACAACTTTGAAACAGATTCATATTTTTTTTTTTTTCACTAAACCAGTGAAAGGCACCACTTTAGCCCAAGCCCTTTCTACCCTGAAAATTTCATACCGAAATTCCAAAGTGTCTGGGCACTAGGCAATGACAAAAAAAACCCCAAAAAACCATAGATTGTTTGTTTCACTTTTTCGCTATCCTCATCTCAGAATCTGCACATCTGACCGAAAACAAACTTGTCACGTCAAGCGATGTATCCTGAGACCACGCATGTAAAATTGCATGCAAATCCATTGGAACGATTGCGAAACTATTAAAGTGCAAAGTTTTGAGGTTTAACATAGAAACCCCTTTTCAACCCTAACTATAGTGGTGCTCCCGTTCTGCTGTAATGCACAGTTCCAGAGGGCATGCCAAGATAGGGTGTTTTTAGTCACTCTGGAATGTTGCCAGTAGTGTTGCCTAGTAACACGTGGCAGAGACAAGTGCAGCCCTGAGTTCTGTGTCAGCATTGTTTGCGGCATTCCAGAGTGAATAAAAATCTTTTTTTCCTGGTAGCTCTGTGGAATCTTTTGTTTATACCATGGAATACTGAATGCCATTGTGATGAAGCTACAGGGAAAATAGTATAGGCAGCAAGTGAAATAACATATAGTGTATGGCAGAACGTTGTTATGAATAAAAATCCATAACTAGAATACAGTTGTTATGCTGCAGTAGCTACATCATCATAGCTGTTATGCTGTACCAGCTATGTTGCTACTGCAGCATAACAACATAGAACGCGCTCGCATACACTAAAAGACAATGTATGGTCTACAATCAATAACAAGTGTATACATACATACATAGTTGCCAGCAGATTAGGCCTAACGGTCTATCTTGTCTGCCGGATGCAGCTCACTGGTAGTGCACAGTAGCTGCTCTACCTTCTCCTATTATTCCCCCTCCCACCCACTTCCCCACCCTGTACAACTGGTGATCACCTTACCCCTGCTCCATACAGTGCCCCTATGCCTGTCCCAACCCTACTTGAAACCTTCCACAGTTCCCATTTTTACCAGATCATCTGGCAGTGCATTCCAGGGCACGACCACCCTCTCTGAGAAATAATGCCCCCTTGGCCTCCCCCTGTACTTCCGTCTGCTAACTTTAGACTGTGGCTTCTTGTAATCCCCTCCTCCCTCAGTTTGAGCAGACACACCTTGTTCCCTCTGTTACACTCTTAAGATATTTGAAGGTCTCTATTATATCCCCCCCATCCCTTCTGTTCTTCAGAGAGTACATGTTCAGCTCTCTGAGTTTGTCCTCATATGACAACCCTCCAGACCACTGATCATCCTCGTCGCCCTTCTCTGGACTCTCTCCAGCAGTGTTATGTCATTTTTTATGCTTGGGCGCCAGAACTGCCCACAGTGCTCCAGATGCGGCCTCACTAATGAGGTGTACAGGGGAAGTATAACCTCCCTTCTCCTGAACGTTATCCCCCTAGCAGTACACCCAAGCATTTTGTTTACCTTAGCCACTGCTCTTCTGCATTGCTCCCGAGTGGTTCCCTTTTGCATCAGTCATATCCCCCAGATCCTTTGCCATTGTCACGGCAGTCAGCTGTACCCCCAAGTGGTAGGCATATCCAGGGTTCCTAACACCCAGATGCAGAACACTGCATTTGTGTGCATTAAACCCCAACTGCCACACATGGCCCCAGTTTTCCAGTTTCTACAGGTCATCCTCTAGTGCCTTCCTTCCCTCCTCGCTATCTACCACTGCCCCTAATTTAGTATCATCAGCGAATAAACTCATTTTACTACCGCCCCCCCGATGTCTGCAGTGAACATATTAAAAAGGATAGGGCCCAAAACTGAACCTTGTGGGACCCCCACTGATTACCTCTCTGGGTGTCGAGACTTCGCCCCATACCACCACTCTCTGCTGTCTATTCCTAAGACATTTTGCTACCCACTTCACCAACTTATCTCCCGCCCCCAGTTCCCTCAGTTTCCAAATTAGCCTTCTGCACGGAACTGAATTGAAAGCCTTGCTGAAGTCTAGATACAGGACATTGGTCATCTTTCCTCCATCCAGGGACCTTGACACCCATTGGAAGAATTCGACCAAGTTTGTTTGACATGATTTCCCCCGGACAAACCCGTGTTGGTTTTCATTGGGAAAAGCATTATTCTCTAGGAACTCCACCATCCGTTCTTTCAAAATAGCCTCCAGCATTTTCCCTAGTATGGATGTCAAGCTGACCAGCCTGTAGTTTCCCGGATCATCCTAAGATCCACTCTTGTGGAGGGGCACGACATGGGCCAACCTCCAGTCTAGAGGGACCCATCTCGAGCTTCGCTCTCGAGGTTCAAACTGTTGCCATGGCAACCTCTCAATGAATACATACGCTTGTTATTGATTGTAGACTGTACATTATCCTCTGTGTTATTCACCCAAGAAATGGCAAGGGCCTCATGCCTCACAGCACACCTGGGTGAGCGGGTTGCAAGTAGAAACCCACACCCTATCATATCTTATTGCCTACTAGCTAATGCCTGCATTGCATTGTATTAGAAAATGGGTAGAAATGTTACTGTCATCTGATTGACTGGCACCCCTTGCAGGGGGTACATTTATGTGCTAACAGAGACTGTGAAATAACTAGCTCCTGTGCCTGGCTGCCCCTCGACCAAAATCAGTGTGCCACACCGAATTTTCAAACACATTTGCTGTACTGTTTCTCCTCTCACTAATAAGTGAGTGTAACTGTTCCTTCCTTTGTTCTCCAAAACACCAGGGGGAAAGAACAACTACCACTAGATTTCCCAAACAGACCATTTGCTTTATGAAAAGTAAAGGCTTTTCAGCCACAGCAGAGCACTCTACGCTCTGAGAGCTACTCATGCCCCTGCCCCCCCCCCAAAAGTCCAGCCAGTGTATTAGGTGGTGCAAGGCGGTAGCACATCTCCATTGCCAGGGAAATGAACTCAGGAAACTACTCATACTGTTAGAGACAGTATGGCCATTCTGTCATCGCTGCACTCATGGGATACTAATAGCACACGGGTCTTTCCTCCACTCATAAAGTACTTGCTTTCCTCGACTAAAAGAAAATAAATGAAATATTAAAAAAAAAAAAATTAAAAGTGGCACCAGAGCTGCTCTGCAAAACTGCAGTAAAAAAAAATCTAATGCATTACTACTTTGGGAGGAAGGACAGGCACTAGTAACAAAAATCTCCACCTAACCTCGATAGCTGTGCTGGGGGGAAGGGGGGGCACCACATTCACCACAATAGCCAGAACGAAAAACACTATGAAACACAGTACTGCCCTATACTTCCAATGCCACTAGCACAGGGACTACTTTGCACTGCATTTTTCAAACATTTTTATTAACTTTTTACATGTATGTTGAATTTTTTTCTTAAATTTTTTATGTAAAATCAGCCAAAACCCATTTTTCTAAGCACAGTAATACCATCCAGGGTGGGGTATGGGCTATACCGGACCTTCCAGTGGCTCCAAGGCCCTCTGCCTGCAGCGTTAATAACCCCATGGTAGTCCGATATGGCCCAATACCGCCCACACTGTCAGGTATCATTGCTTGGTTATGAACAGAAATGTTAACTGCTGTAATGATTCATGTTTAAACATGTATTCATTATATCAACATTCAGTACAGCGGAGTTAAAAAAAAAAATGTACACCATTTATAGTCACAGAATCGCATGGAATTTGGCATTTTTTTCCCCAGATCAGTGCATCTGTATTACATGCATTTTGTTATAAATTATTTTCTGTACTAGCTTCATTTTGCATTGCTGAAAGCAGCAGTTTATGTTTGCAGTTAAAGGTGGCAGTAGATGTTTCTGATTCAGTAAGGGAATATTTGGGCCCCCTTACTGAATCGGCTACTCTGACCTTAAGGAGCCATTATTGCCTAGAGGATAGAGCACCTAGTTGTGAGCCTTAGGACCCAGCAGACCTGGATTTGCCAAGAAAACAGTCTCCATGACCTTCAACACTAGTCAGAGACTCTCTAGGCTAGCCCTCCTTCCACACCCTTGGTGGCTCCACTCTAGAGGACACCTCCTCCTTTAGGTATCTAGGGGTCTGTCCAGACCAGCACTTAAACTTCACTGGACACACAGACTCCATCCTGGAAAAGCTGCGCCCCCAAATTCGGTGCCCTTTACAGGAACCGTAGCTGCCTACCTCTACAGGCCAGGCAGGAGATCATCCAGAAAATGATACTACCCATCTTTGATTACTGGCGATGTAGTCTACAGTGTCACCAAAGTCATCCTTAACCAGATTGGAACCCTTTTCAATGCTTTCTGTCATTTCGCTCTGGATGCCCCTTCCTTTACCCACCACTGTGATCTAGCTGTCTAGCTTTTCCTTCCCTGGAAAACCACCATCTAGCTCACTGCATAAAATTTGTCTCTAAATTATGGTTTGATACGCTTCCCCCTTACCTTGCCTCCTCACTGTCCTCCTGCCGCACTCTTCCTCAGATCCAGTGACTCCTGCACCCTAGCCGTACCATGACACATCACCTCTATAGGCCAGTCATCATTCTCCTATAGGCCCTAAGCTGGGGAGCTGAATGCCTCATCAAATCAGGCATTCCTCCCTGTGGTCCATCTCAACCTCCCTCCCTCCTCAACTTCCTCTTGCCATCCTGCAGCTGTTCCTAATTTCCCCCCTGGCTCCTCACTTCTCCTAATTTCCTCTCTGGCTTCCCCATCTCCTTTCCTAGCGTAGCAGTTAACGTGAGGAGAATCCAGTGAACTTTATTGCACTTCCTTGTCAGCATTATATGTATTAGTCTGCAGTGCTGTTAATTTATTCCTCTCGTATCAAATCCCAATGTTTCTCTAATCCTGCCGATGTATTGTTTTTTTATTCTGTTGCTTCTCTGTTGTACGTTATCTTTGAAAATGTATTGTTGAGCATTGTGTGTGTATATATTTTTCTCTAATACTGCATGGAAATGTGCTTTTGATTACTGTACTCCCATGTTCCCCTTCCCCATGACACTCCGTGAGATGAGCAGTTTTATATTGTTCAGTGTGCCTTTCATGGTGAAACTTTTCAATAAATAAATAACTTTGATTCCCACAACCACCATGTGCATACTGTGTGACCCTGAGCAAGTCACTTACTTGCCTGTGCGCCTGGCTTGCACTTGGAAATGAGCTGCGCTGAGTATGCCTTTCCCGATGAACAATTCTAAAATAATAAATGACTTAAAAATAATTTGATAAAATAGTTCATGTTTTCCTTGTTTATCTTTTATGTATCTGAACTAAAGTTCTCTCTGGCCCTGCCTCCTCTGATGCTGGATCAGTCATAGTAGACGTCCAGTTTGGACCTTTTTCTTGATGCCTACCATCACAGGCAGAGGCTAAGGGCATCTGTAGTGTCTCGGACCACTGTTTTGTGGTCAATGGCATTATTAGATTCTGTTTTCAAGAGCTGAAGGGTCGGGTTTGTACTCGGGATTGCTTGTTCAGTTTTTGGATTTTACCATGACTCTGCTGTCTTCTGTTTGGTATATTAGAATTTTAACCTAAACCTGTTACTACTGAGTTGTCATTCCCCCACTTCCTTAATTGAAGGCTTCCAACTATAAGAAACCCTCCCTGGCTGCAACATCACAAAGGAAGAAGACTGGCCCTAAAGCTGACCTCACTGAAGAACAAAAGCAGGAAATCCGGGAAGCCTTTGACCTTTTTGATACAGATGGCACTGGGACTATAGATGTGAAGGAGTTAAAGGTAAAACTTGGATGTAGGAAGAGAAGATTTGGATAACTGAGATTCTCCAGTTACTTTTTTTTTCTTTGTTCTGTTGTAAATCAATTTTATTGCTACTATTACTTGTATTAATATTCTATTTCCCTTCCTGTTGTACCCTTTGGATCCTCCATCCCTCATATCTTTGTTGGAGGCTGCTGCAACCCTGGTTGCACCCTTATTTTGGGAGGGTATACAACTGGCTGCCTTGACAGCTGACTCCAGTTCAACTCCAAAGATTGGCCAGTCAGAGTGTGCAGATGCCAGGTGACTTATACCCATCACCCTATGAGCCGAGCATCTCGCCTTCGGGTTGTAACACAGCTAAACCTTATATGGCCTCAGAGTGAGATTTGTGCCACTATTGATTTGTTTTTCTTTTTCTATTTATTTGTTTAATTATTATTTGTCTCCCCTCTGTCCCTGTATTTCTTGACCCACCCACCCTGGTGATTGGGGTTACCAAGGCTTCACCATTCATGAGGCTGGGAGAGTAGCTGCCTCTATAGCTGATACAAATGCTGCTCTTTGGTTGGTTGGCTGGCTGACTGGCAGGATGGGCTTATGCCACGTGACCTGCACTGTCCTTCTCTGGGTGCCAAGCTCCATTCTGGTTTTCTACTCTAAATTGGCTACCACTTTTCTGAGCATATGTCTCTGATGGCAGCACAGGTCTGTGACACTTCTCCAAGGCAGTGACATTTTGGGCAGGGTGGAGTTGCTGGAATTACAGTGTCTGGGTCATTGTCTTTTTGCAAGTAGAGGGCACCCAAAAACTAAATGGCCCTTATCCAATCTTCCTCCCCTGGAGCCTAGTACCACAGTGTTTTCTTTCTTTTTTTGATCCTTCTGGTGTCCCTCTCCTTCAGGCTTCATAGCTATCTGCCCAACATACTTCCCACTACAGCACTCCTCCGTCAGTTTTCTGGGATGCCTGCTATCCCACTGCTCCAGTATATTCCTGCTGGGGGACAGAAGCTGATGTGGATGCGATGGGGATGGCATGCTAATGGGTCAGGTGGCATGGGAGGAACTCAAGGGCTGTTATCTGGGACACTCTAAATGGGGTCTTTTCCCATTTTCTCCCTTGCCCCACCAAGGACATCACACATGATGGGTACTAGAGGTGAGGGACATGTGATAGTGTATCATTATATATGTCATCATGCATGAGCTGCTCTAAGACCAGTCCGTCACTCATCCATTACCAAGGAGGAAAGCATCCTTAGGGATGGTCTGTCACCCCACCCTACTAGCCTCTGCTCCTGTCATCTCAGGCCTGTGGCATGAACCTGGGTTGCCAGTGCACCAAGCACTGTGTTTTGAATTTGAATTGTCTATCGCTGTTTAGTCCAGTGTTTGCTCTCTCAACTTGGGAATAAACAGCTCTCAAAGGAGAGCACCCTCATCTAAGATTGCAACACAGAACCAGACTAGATCATAATACATGGGGCAAGACATTTAGAAACTGCATCCTCAAAGAGGAAAATAACTGGTTATGATTGCAAGAGTAATGCCTTTAGGTTGATAAATGGTCAGAAGATACAGAACAAATTGTCTTTTTGGCACAAATTGGCCCTTGATTTGCAGTCTCACATGAGAGGTCAAAAACTGAATGGGCATGGAGTCTGAATTAATCTGTCATCACCTGCTGGAGATGGTTCCTCCAGGAAAGGGTTGAGGCACTTTGATGAGACAGTGTCTGAAAGCCCGCACTCTGGCTGTCATGTGGATAAACAGGGTAAACGGTGAACTTTATTTACAGTACTGTTAGTCTGGCAACTTTAATGAGCATTGAAATTCACTACAAAAAGGAAATAAAAAAAGTTTTGTTCTCATTGTGGTCTAACGTCATACAGGTTGCTATGAGAGCTCTTGGATTTGAACCAAAGAAAGAGGAAATCAAGAAAATGATTGCAGAAATTGACAAGGAGGGAACTGGGAAAATTGGCTTCAACAACTTCTTAGCAGTGATGACACAGAAAATGGTATGTACACCTTACTGACAGTAAGACTGAAAATGTTCCCCTTGTATGTGCTGCATTTAGCTGTGGTTGTGCCTCATGTGTCTATATAGATCAGCTGCAAGTACTTTTTCTGGTACATTTCCCCCATTTCTTGGATTTTCCCTACCACAGGGGAACAGATAAGAGAAAAAAGGAGCATTTACTCCAATGTTTGCATTATTTACTCATCTTTTCTCTGTTAATAATTTGTTTCCCACCATGGATACATACACACATATATGTATGTGTGTATACGCGAGTATGTGTGCATATATATATATATACATATTTTTTTCATATATATATATTTATAAATGTATATATTTACTTATATATATATACACACACACACACACACCAAAGAAACATGATAACATACAGAGTAACTTAGTAATTTAAAGCAGCAGTATTTGTTAGTCAGCAGAAAATGTCATTAGCCGAATGCCGGCCCGGTGGCGTAAAGGGCTGAGGCGTGATTGTGCCTTACCTCTCACCATGCTGGTGACACACAGAACAAGCTTGGATCAGTGAAGGTTGTCAAGGGGAAACTGGGAGAGGATCAAGCGGACGAATGGCAGCTGTCCTTCCTCAGAATGGGGTGGAGGGTTATTCCAGCTCTTGGCTGCCACCAAGTGGAGGCCTGGTGGTAGCACTGAGCTTAGGGAGGCAGACTGAGGTCAGGAGGGGGTGTGGAAGGATCTGAAGGTTCAAGAGTTCAAAAATATCTTAAAAGAGCATGCGTGGCTCCATGTGTATGTGTCCTCCATGTCGTTGCAGATCTGGGAAGGGAAAAAACAAAAATCAGGTCTGCCTGGGCTCCATGATGTCCCGTCTTCCAACCCTCTGCTCCACACTGCTGCCTAGACAACAACCAGCACTGGATATGGGTCTCTGGGTTGGGGAGAATGGCTGTCTGCTGCCTAGCACCACCTCGGGGGAGGGAGCACTCCGTGGTGATCTCAGAGACCTGGCCGAGTTGAGGCAGGTATCCGAGCAGGAGGGTGCAAGGTTGGGACCTTAAGAGCTACAATTATCTTCAGGATTGTTTCCTCTGAAAATGGACTTGTGTCCATCCCCCCCACTCCTGTTTTTACTTCATAGGGTGAACAATTGGGGTGGGGGGTGGAGAGAATGCAGTGGGACATTTGCAAACTCAAGGAGTGGTCAGGAGCATGGCAGTTGGGATTCAGTGCCAAAAATTGCAAAATCATTCGTCTAGGACATAGGAACCCAGGAGCTGAGTATAGGATTGGGGGGGGGGTACTGACAGTCACTTAGTAGGAAAGTAATATCAGGGTTATCGTAGCTGATTATCTCAAAGTGGCAGGGAAGTGTGACAAAGCACTAGGTAGGGCCAGTGGGATGCTGGGATGAACAAGGAGAGGTATGTCCAGCAGGAGGAGGGAGGTGGTCTTGCCACTGTAAAACTCACTTGTGAGACCCTCCTGGAATATTGTATCCAGTTCTGGAGGTCGCATCTCAAGAAAGATATAAACAGGGTGGAGGCAGTCCAGAGGAGGGCAACTAAAATGGTGCAGGTGTTGCATCAAAAGCCCTATGAGGAGAGACTGAGGGATCTCAACGTGTATGCTCTGGAAGAAAATAAAATGAGAGGGGACATGATAGAGACCTACAAGCACCTCACCAGGGTGAACCGGGTGAAGGGGAAGACTCCCTTACAAATGAGAGAGTACCAGGACCAGACGGCATCCGATGAAGCTGGATGGGTAATGTATAAGAGGAATGTGAGGAAGTACTACTTCACTGAAAGAGTGGTGGAAACTGGGAACAGATGCCAGCAGAAGTGGGGATGTGAAAACAATAGGGGGCTTCAAGCATGCATGGGATAGACATAGGGGAATATTTGTAAATAGCCAGGGAGGAGGGAGGGTCCCCAGAGACCAGGTAGGGCTGAGGAGACGAGACTAGGCAGACTGGTTCTCTTTCTGCTGACAGATTTTATATTTCTGTGTTACTGTCAAGTAGTCTGTCCCCCCACCAAATTGTGAAGGTGAGCAGCTGTACTTCCTCAGGATGGCAGCTTTTTCTTGGTCCTTGTCTGTGCAGTCTTCCCCCAGTCACCCTCTTAATCCTCACTATCCCTCCCCTTGCTTTCCTCTTTTCAATTACAGTATGTATCTGAAGAAAGTCTTAGCTCCTTTTGCTACCCCTTTGGCTATCCTTTCCACTTCGCCTTTGCACCCCTCACCATCTTACCTGCTTCCCTCTCTTTTACTCAGTATACCTCCCTGTTCTCCTCCCTCTGTGTTTCCATATACTTTCTGAATGCCACCCTTTTTTCCTTCATTACCTTGGCCTCTTCCCTAGAGAACCCTAACACTCTCTTTGTCCTTCGGCTTTTACTCACTTCATTCACACGGAGGCTGGTTGCCTTAACTGCACCTTCCCTTATTGTTACTCACTGTGTCCCTTCCCCTCATTGGCAATCCTCCCCATGAGGCAGTTTCTCTGCATAAAGCAAAGAGAAAGAAAAAAAACACTGTGGTTCTCTAAAGAAGTGGTCAGAAAGGTGAGAGAAAAAAGGGCAGCTTTCAAGAGGTGCAAGGTAACACAAAGGGAGGAAGACAAGGAACTGTATCAGGAGAAACTAAGGGAGGCTGGGAAAACAGTCAGGGTTGCAAAGACACAAACAGAGGAATGAACAGCACAGGCAATGCAGAAAGGGGATAAGACCTTTTTTAGGTATATCAGAGAAAGAAAAAAGTCTAGAGGAGGGATTGGGAAAATGAGACAGGTGTGTGCAGAGGGGGACCCAGAGAAGGCAGAAATCCTAAACAAATACTTTTGGTCAGTATTCACAGAGGAGGGGGAATGGGAAGGACCACAGCTATGGGGTAGAAACAATGGAGGAAAGGAGGTGGACACCTGTTAGTTTACGGAAGAGAGAGTCCGAGGAGAGCTAGCGAAACTGAAAATAGGCAAAGCCGTGGGGCCAGATGAAATACACCCAAGAATACTAAAAGAACTCAGAAAGGAGCTGGTATCACCTCTGACAGCTCTGTTCAACAAATCATTAGAGACATGAGTAGTTCCAGAAAACTGGAGGAAGGCAAATGTAGTCCCTCTCCACACTGGTGGGAGCAAGGAGGAGGCTGGCAATTACAGGCCACTCAGCCTGACCTCGGTGGTGGGGGAAAAATAATGGAATCATTACTGAAAGAACTGTGACATACCTAGAGGAATACGGGATACAGGGCCCAAGGCAGCATGGGTTCACATTAGGTAGGCCTTGTGAAACAAATCCGATAGATTTCTTTGACTGAGTGACCAGGCAAACTGATCAGGAAAGGATGACCAGGCAGACTGATCAGGGAAGGTCAGTGGATGTGGCCTATCTGGATTTCAGTAAGGCCTTTGACACCATCTCACATAGGAGGCTTGTAAACAAGTTGGGTAACCCGGGGGTGGGGACCAGGGTGGTAAAGTGGGTCAGAAATTGGTTCAGTGGAAGGACACAGAACATGGTGGTTAATGGAGCTCAGTCTGAGGAGAGGGGTATGATCAATGGGGTGCAATATGGATCGGTATTAGGGCCCGTCCTCTTTAATATCTTCATAAGTGACATTGCAGAAGGACTGGAAGGGAAAGTATTCCTCTTTGCAGATGACATTAAGATCTGCTGCAGGATGGACACTCCGGGGGGGGGGGGATGAAAAGGGACCTTTGCAAGCTGAAGGAATGGTCAAGAGTGTGGCAACTGAAATTCACTGCAAAGAAATGCATGATCACACATTTACATAGATACATAGACAGTGTCGGCAGATAAGGGCCTATGGCCCACCCAGTCTGCCCATTTGAGCTTGTAAGTTCAGTTTGTTTTCCTAGAAGTCTGTTGCCCCTGACCTCTAGAATTCCTTTATGTCTATCCCATGCATTCTTAAATCCCATGATTGTTTCAGCCCCCACCACTTCCTCTGGCAGGATGTTCCACTTGTCCACCACCCGCTCTGTGAAGAAATTCTTTCTCATGTTTCCTCTGAATCGCCCTCCTCCAACTTCATCCCATGCCCTCTAGTCCTTGAACATCTTTTTTGCTTAAAAATAGTGTTTTCCTGCACCCTGTTCCTCCCTGTAAGATACTTGTATGTCTCTATCATATCCCCTCTCTCCCTCCTCTCCTCCAGGGAGTACATGTTCAGTTCCTTCAACCTGTCTTCATAGGACTTGTGATGCAATCCATGCACCATCTTTGTTGTCCTCCTCTGAACCTTCTCTACCCTGTCTATGTCCTTATGTAGGTATGGTCTCCAGAACTGTACACTGTACTCCAGGTGGGGCCTCACTAGTGTCTTGGGGCGCAGAAATCTGGGGGAGGAGTATAGGATGAGATGGGAAGTTCTGACTGCCACCGAACAGGAAAGGGATCTGGGAGTGATTATATCCGGTGACCTAAAGGTGACCAAAGTGATAAGGTTGTAGGGAAATCCAATAGAAAGCTGGGGTGCATAGTTAGAGGAATCACTAGCAGAAACAAGCATTTGTCAGTGCTGAATGTTGTCACGCTGTCATTGTCTTTGGTAGTGCAGTGCAGAAACACATTTTGGGCAGGATGTGAAAAATGACAGCTGTACTGTTCATAAGGATGGCAGTGTTGAAAATGTGGTATGTAAATATTGCAAATTTGCGAAGTTACAAGGGTGCATGGGAAATGCGCAACGCGCAGTCATTTTATGGAGTTTCGGCACCAAATTTTCAACATAGGCATTTTAGTACCTCTGCTCATGTACAGTGTGTCTGTCATTTCCTCAAACTGTCCCAAAAAAGTGATTTCGCACAGCAACTGCGCTACTCTGTGCTAGACGTGCAAAAACACATTTCGGGCAGAATATGTAAAATGACAGCTGTACTGTTCATCAAGAGGTGTGGAAAAATGCCATTGGTGAAAATCCAGTGAAAATATTACAAATGCACGTTACGAACGTGCATGCAAACTGTGCAACACACGCTCGTAACACAGTCATTTTACGAAGTATCGTCACCAAATTTTCAATATACGCATTTTAGGACCTCTGCTCATAAACAGTGTCATTGTCATTTTCATTATCTGCCCCGAACACTGATTCCCACAGCGACCGCGCTATTGTGCGCCAGAAGTGCGGAAAAACACTTTCGTCAGGATGTGAAAAATGACAGCTATACTGTTCACAAGGAGGTGTAGAAAAATGACAGTGTTGAAAATTTGGTGTGAAAATATTGCAGATTCGCGAAGTTACGAGCGTGCGTTAGCAACTGCGCAACACACACACTCGTAACACAGTCATTTTATAGAGTATCGTCACCAAATTTTCAACATAGGCATTTTAGGACTTCTGCTCATGAACAGTGTCACTGTCATTTTCATAATCTGCCCTGAACACTGATTCCCACAGCGACCGCGCTATTGTGCGCCGGAAGTGCGGAAACACATTTCAGACAGGATGTGGAAAATGATAGCTGTACTGTTCACAAGGAGGTGTAGAAAAATGACAGTGTTAAAAATCCGGCATGAAAACATTCCGAATTCGTGAAGTTACGAGCGTGCGTAGCAACTGAGCAACGCACACTCGTAAAACAGCCATTTCTTGGATTTCTTCCACCAGATTTGCAGCATAGGCTTTTTGAGAGCCCACCTCATGAACACTGCTACTGTCCTTGCGTTAATTAGTCCCGAAAGGTGATTCTGCGCAGTGACTGCGAAATCACCCTTTGGGACCAATTAACGTCATAACAGTGACAGAATTCATGAGGAGGGGACCCAAAAAACCCATATTGAAAATTTGATGTAGAAATTCAAAAAAATGCCCGAGATATGCATCAAAGTTGAAAGACCCTATTTATTCCATTATACAGCTTACTGTCATTTCCTCAGTTCGCGGTTGGCTTTGAAGAGTGCAGACGTGGTCCCGGTCCACCGAAGATCGTTGTGCTGGATTCCAGAGGTAAGTATGGGGTGGGGGTGTGTGAGGAGGCAGGGTACACAGGGGTTGGGTGTGGGTGGTAGGGAGACCATTTAGGACTGTTTTCTGTTTACAGGTGTTTAAAGAAAGGCATTGTGGACAGTTTTTTTTTTTTGTTTACAGGTGGTTTTTTTTTTGGGGTAAGGTAGCCATTGGGGATTGGGGACCCTTCGCTGGCACATAGGGAGTGGGGGACAGATGCAGATGGGGACTGGACACCCTCGTCGGCAAACAACGAAAGTGAGGGGGCATGAGCGAGGGGATTGGGCACCCCTAGGCAACCAAAAAGGAGGGGGATATTATGCCAACGGGAGTGGGCCTCTTCGCACATACAAATGGGGCAGAGTAATCCGACCGGGGATTGGACACCCCCGAAGTCGGCAGTTTAGCGGCCACTGTGCTGCCATGTTTGATGCTGAGGAAGCACGGAGGAAGGTCCGCTGCATGTGACGAGCTTTGCTCGCATTGCAGTGGACCTTTCCTTAGATGTGCTTGCCCGGGTGGTGTGGCAGGCTGGCTGATTGAGGAATGAGGGACGCAACTACTGGTGTTTGCCCTGCATTCGCCCAACAGCGACCGCACCTCCAAATCTCCACTACTGCAAGATGTTGGCTGCGCAAGCACGCCAACATTAAAAGGAGGTGGTGATGCCACTGTATAGATCACTTCTCAACCCAGGAATACTCCAGTATTACTAACGGTGTGCAGTATGTCTTTAAGCTAGATCTACCCGGAGATGGACTGTTATGCTAAAGATGGAATATTGGCTTGTGCCACTTTTTCAAATGCTGCCACCTGTCAACTGCCAACATTCTGACCCTCAGATTTCTCTCTGTGCTTGTCAAGACTAGACTCTCGGAGATCATCTCCTCATCATCTCGTCGTTTGACATAAATTTTTTTTATTTTCATTTTCTGCCCTTATCTTTCATTTTTGGTGAACCATTTGCTAATTTTAGTTTAAATTACTTATTTTCTCGGTTTCTCCCAGTTCGGCATAACCGGCGGGGAACCAAGGCCTTTTTTAGCTTTAGCGGGGTTTTTCTTTCTTAAAACACTTTGGATTGTTTAAACTACATAATTTTGTAACTGCTGTTATCGGTTACTGAACTGCTAATCCCGGTTCTTTTTTCCCTCAGTTCCTGGTTCCGATCGATTCCCTGATCGTTCCTGAACTGACCTCAACTGATAGATTTAGTTTAAAAAAATTCTAAATTTATTGCGGTTGCTTTTTTCTGGGGTTTTTGTTACAATGTCCGAAAAACCTAAGAAAAAGACTGGTGGTGAAGTGTTTGCCAAGGCAGATAAACACACTTCTTGTGTTATCTGCCTGGGTTATGATAATTAAAAGACAGATTGTGAAATCTGTAAAACCTTTCCAGAAAAAAACACATGAACCACTTTTGGAAAGGCTCAAGAAAAATTGCCTCCACCCAAGGGTCCCTCTGACTCTAACCAGTCAATACCCTCTGTGGCTGTGGGTGAAACCACAGAAACTACACTTTCTACCCCGATACGGGTAGAAAAAGGCCTGCTGAACCGGCTAGCTCTCTGGTTCCTAAGAAGAAAACAAAACACACTGAACCCCCCCCCCGCTGGTCAGCCTAAGGGGAACCAAAACAAAAAAAGGAAAAAGGAAATCCAAAAAACTTCTGATCATAGGAGACTCCATGATTCGGGGAGTTGATACCTATCTCTAGCCAGGGGTAATGGTCAGATGTCTCCCAGGTACATCAGCATGGAGAGACACTGACCTCATTGCTAAAATTGTTCAGGAAGCAGGAGAAAACTTTTATCGATCTCACCAAAACATTTGATCTGGTAAATCACCAAGTATTCCTGGCAAAACTGGCACACATCGGTCTCGACACTCTAGTAATACAATGGTTTAGGAATTATCTCCAGGACAGGTCCCAGTTAGTTAAATGGCAGGGTGCCAAATCTGACAAGATTAATATTAATAAGGGAGTTCCCCAGGGATCTATCCTAGGACCACTCCTATTCTCCCTATTTATTAATAACCTGCCTACTTTTTGCAAAGGTCCTGAGATCATTCTCTATGCAGATGACATTGTTATCTATAGATCAGTGGGGGATCCGAAAGAACTCAGCCGATTGCTATCCAAAGATCTAACATCACTGGAAGTCTGGCTGTCCACAAATCAACTTCTACTGAACTGCAGAAAAACTAAAGGGATGCTGTTCGGGCCCAAACATATGACACCCAACAGATCAGATACACTCAACCTCACCCTCTCGTCTGGGGAAAAGGTGGTGGTGGTAGTAGACTCACTAACATACCTAGGGCTCACCATTGACCGGGATCTCAACTTCAAGGCTCACATAGATCACCTATCCAAAACACTGAACCAAAGGATAGGTCTCCTGTATTGACTCAGCCCTTACCTTACCCTGGAGTCATGATCTAAGATTGCCCATGGTACCTTGCTATCAAAACTACTGTACGGCTCCCCTGTACTTCTCTCCACCCAAAGTACTGAGATAAAAAAAACTTAAGACACTTTACCACCGGATCGGGAAATTTGCTATAGGGGCGCCCCAAAGAGAACACCATTGCTAGATCCTGCAAGCCCTTAAATGGCCCACCCTGCAAGGTAGACTACGCTACTCCTCTCTATGCCTAGCCTATAAACTCAGATTGACATATGCTCCACCTAGCCTGGCTGAGTTACTACAACATAAAACTAATAATAGGACTCAAAGGTCATCAAACAGACAGCTTCTCAAGGTTCCCCTGACACTGTCCTCCCAAGGGTCCTGGGCCTTCTCATCCCTCATTCCTCCCATATGGAACTCACTTTCACCCAAACTCCAGGAATGTGAATCCCTTGGGGGGTTTAAAAAAGGGACTTAAAACGTGTCTGCAGGGATTAAACCAATGCACTTGTAATGGCAGAACTTCACACTTCATTCCTGTTGCTTGTCTGATGTATAATTACGGTTGCTGATCTCACCTAACGTGTACGGCAAAGAACTGATAACAGTCCCCTGTATTACTCTGTATGCCTAATGACTGTCTCCTTGTATGAAGTATAATCTACTGTATGTTGTTGAACTTAATGTAACATTATTGTCCTGTTGTACCATTGTTGTAATTAACCCCAGGTCGCCCCTGAAAAGGGGACTATTATTGGTCTCGGCGGGCCTACCTGGTTACCAAAATTTAAATAAATAAATAAATAAATAAAAACGTTGATGTCCTGGTACACATAGGGACTAATGATCTCGCCAGACGGTCAGTTGCGGAGACCAAGGAACACCTGACCAGGCTGAGTGACAAACTACCATCCATTTCGTCTGGCATCTCCTTCTCTGAGATCCTGCCAGTCTGGGAGAGGGGGGCAGATGGACAGAAGTTCAGAGAAAGGGAGATAGGGGAGCTAAACATGTGACTCAAGGGCTGGTACCCAGAAAAAGGACATAGATTTGTAGGGAACTGGCAACAGTTTTGGGAGCGAAAGTTCTTTAAATTTGATGGACTGCATCTGACTAAGGAGGGAGTCAGTGCATAGGGGCAGAAGTTTGACGTCTTTGCAGAATATTTAAACTAGCAAATGGGGAGAGAAGTGCAGCACCCCATACATCAAATGGGAAGAGCACCCCTCCTCCCTCAGCTAGTGGTCAAACAGGGATTCAGCATGTTTGCAGTTCATTTGCATCACCAGGTAAGAAAAAAGGTCCGTCTCCCCATATGACGCACAAGGGGAATGCCAGACTTCACCCAACAGCTAACACACCGAAATCTGGCCAGTGGAAAATCATGTATACAGATGCTCACAGCCTGGGAAATAAGATCCCAGACCTGCAGGCAATAATGTCAGAGGCTAAACTGGACATAGTAGCAATTAGTGAGACGTGGTTTACCAGTAACCACACTTGGGAGACTTCAGTACCTGGCTGTGTACTGTTCAGAAGAGACCGAGGTGCTAAAAGGGGGGGTGGAGTGGGCCCTGTATGTCAATGAAAATATCAAAGCTACAGAAATTCAGAATACACATAAGAAGCCAGAAGAACTGTGGGTCACTCTGGAAATGGGACAGCCATAAGAACTGGGGTTGTCTACAGGCCCCTAGACCGGGGGAGGACATAGACACATTACTTTTAAAAGATATGCAAAACACGACAGCTAAAGGGGAGGTTCTGATAATGGGAGACTTCAACATGCTGGATACAGATTGGACAATACCAGCAAGAACATCTGCCAGAACTAGACACACGGTGGATTCCCTGCAGGGGGAGGGCCTCAAACAACTGGTACAACAATCCACAAGAGACAGGACTATCCTAGATCTAGTACGGACTAACAGGGAAGGAATCACAGATCTCCAGGTAGAAGGTCACCTGGGCGCCAGTGACCATCACATGGTATGGTTCAATTTGGCCACTACATCTAAATCATCCCATTCCAAGGCAAAAATATGGGACTTCAGAGGAGCTGACTTTGATAAGATGGCCAACAGAGTTAAGCTAGCCCTGGCAAAAAGAAACACAGGTGGGGGGGGGAACAGGCAAAGTGGGCAAGCATTAAGAATTCAATACTTGAAGCTACCTCCCATTGTGTTAGACAGAAAAAGAAGTACAAAAGAAGAAGGAAACCACTTTGGTTCACAAAAACAGTAGCAGAAAAGGTCAGAGCCAAAAGGCTGGCCTTCAGGAAATATAAGGAAACACAGCGGGATGAAGATAGGGAGGCATACCAAACTGCCCTAAGGGAAGCAGGGAAGTCAAAAGGCAGGCAAAGTCCCAAATCATGAAAACACTAGCACAAACAGTAAAGAAGGTGACAAGACTTTCATATATACATTAGTGAAAGGAGAAAGTCCAGAGGGGGTATTGCTAAGCTCAAAGGAGAAAAGGGGGCGTGTGAGGAGGAGGACCCTGTAAAAGCATCTATCCTAAATAGATATTTTTGCTCAGTATTTACTGAAGAGAAGGTAGGGCAGGGCCCACAGCTCAGCACCATGGACACTGGGTGGAGGGAGATGAGCACTACTCCCTTCATAAAAGAAAGGGTCCTAAAAGAGCTCGCTAAGCTGAGGGTGGACAAGGCAATGGGACCTGATGGCATACAACCCAGGTTACTAAAGGAGCTAAGGGTGGAACTAGCAGAGCCATTAGCAGAACCGTTTAGTGAGTCTCTGAGCAGAGGAGATGTCCCAGAAGACTGGAGAAGGGCTCATGTGATCCCACTCCACAAGAGTGGTAGCAGGGAGGAGGCAGGGAACTACAGACCAGTCAGTCTTACCTCAATAGTGGGCAAGATTATTGAGGCACTCCTTAAGGAAAGGATAGTGCAACACCTGGAATCCATAGGGTCACAGGATCCAAGACAGCATGGGTTTACAAAAGGAAAGTCCTGTCAAACTAATCTCATAGATTTCTTTGACCGGGTAACCAGAGTGGTGGACCAAAGGGGAGCAGTTGATGTCGCCTGCCTTGACTTCAGCAAAGCTTTTGACACTCTTCCACATAGAAGATTGATAAATAAGCTGGGTAAGCTCAGGGTGGGTCAGAAGTTGCTCAACTGGGCGGCAAACTGGTTGAGGGGCAGAAAACAGAGTGGTAATAAATGGTATGCAGTCAGAAGAGATGCAAGCCACAAGTGGGGTACTTCAGAGATCAGTCCTGGAGCCAGTCCTCTTCAATATCTTCATTAGTGACATTGCAGATGGATTAGAGGGTAAGGCTTGTCTGTATGCAGATGACACCAAGATCTGCAACAGAGTAGATGATCCAGATGGGGTGGGCAGAATGAGAAGAGATCTGAATAAACTAGCAAAATGGTCGGAAGAGTGGCAACTGGGATTTAATGCAAAGAAGTGCAAGATCATTCACATAGGGAAGAGAAACCCTGAAGCCATCTATAGGCTGGGAGGGGAGTTGCTGGCAGTCACAAAGGAAGAAAGAGACTTGGGCATCATCATCATCACCAATGACCTGAAATCATCCAAGCAGACCTCTAAAGCAGTAGGTAAGGCTAGGGGGATGTTAGAGTGTATTAGTAGGGCTATCACAAGTCGTAAGAGGGAGGCAATGCAAGAATGCATGGGACAGACATAAGGCAGTCCTAGTGGGGGGTAGGAGGAAGTAAGCTGTTGGTTAACTAGGATCTTTAGCTTATCTGTTAGGTAGGAAAATGGGCAGACTAGGTGGGCCAAGCAGTCCTTATCTGCCGTCAAATTCTATGTTTCTGTTTTTATGTACAAATCCCTCTTTACAAGACACTGGTTAGGCCCCATCTGGAGTACTGCGTGCAGTACTGGAGGCCACACCTTCACAAGGACATTAACTGAATTGAGGCAGTCCAGAGAAGGGCAACCAAAATGGTGCAGGGACTGCATCAGAAGACATATGTGAACAGATTAGTGGAGCTCAATATGTATATCCTAGAGCAAAGGAGGGAGAGAGGTGATATTATTGAAACATTCAAACACCTTAAGGGCATTAACAAGATGAAAGAGTCTAACATGTTTCAATATAAGAAAAATAGCAGGACAGGAGGACACAGCCTGAGATTAGAGGAAGGCCGATTAAGGGGTAATGTGAGGAAGTTCTTTTTTTACAGAAAAGTTGGTGGATGCATGGAACGGCCTACCTCAGGAAGTGGTGACTATGAATACAGCGCAGGACTTCAAACAGGCATGAGATAGGCATAAGGGAGCAGATGAGTATGAATAGATAGGCCACTGACAGCAAAAGACAATGGCACTTTATAAGGTAGAAAAAGAAATGGGCAGACTGGATGGGCCTTGCGGTCCATATCTGCTGTCAACTTCTATGTTTCTATGTTTGCTGTCTGTTGCCATGCCTACTCCTCTTGAAATTGCACAAGCATTTAAAGTTTTACGAGCCTTACAGGGTCTGCTGCCTGCCGATCAGCAGCCTTCAGTCCAGACCCCTACTGAGTCTACCCAGTCCTCTCTACATGAAAGAGAAGATTATGGGGAAGAGGAGGAAGAGGATGAGGGAGAGCCTGTAGACTCTGCTGAGCAGGAGTTGGGCTGTCCCCCCAGGTCATCTGAAGATTATTCATCTCATTTTTCTTTCGTTAAAAAAATGGTAGATACATTGGATATCTCTGCCACTGAGGTAATAGAGGATGAGGAGGAAGTGGAGTATTTAGAAATGATGGGAGTAACACCTACCAAAAAGTTATTGCTCACAATAAATACGTTTTTTAAAAAGGGATGCAATGTAGCCCCTCCAAACACCTGGGTCTGCTCCACCTTTGGATAAAAGACTGGACAGAAAATACCAGCTTGACAGGGAAGGGACTGAATTTTTATTTTCCCATCCTGACCACCAGGGGGTTGTACAAGCTGCAGTCTGCGACAAGGCAAAAGTCACTCTCACCCTCCAGAGAAGGACTACAGAAAAATTGATAGTATGGCAAAACAGGGCTATTTATCGGCTTCTTTGGCCATAAGGCAGGCTAATTTTCAGGCCAGACCCCCTCTAGCCTTGCAGCAGACCATGCTGAAACTGCCAGATTTGGCCTGGAAGCTGCCAAATACCAGTTTCAGAGGGCATCAGATTCCAGTGATACTGCTGCTAGGTGGATGGCCAATACAGTTGCTCAGAGGAGGTTTGCCTGGTTAAGAGCCACAAACCTTACTCAGAACACCCAAAATAAAGCCCTGGATTTCCCAGTTGCAGGTAACTCCTTTTTTTGGAAGTCACACAGAGGCATATATGAAAAAGTAAATGAGTACAGAACAACTTTTGGAAGTAACTCTGCCAAAGAGAAAGCTTCCCTGTTCACAAGACCATATGGCAGGGGAAGCAGGCAGACAATTCCATTCCAGGCCTTTTTATCAGGCTATAGTTGTACCCCAGGTTCCTCAGTACCCTTAACAAGGGTATTTCAGAGGCAGGGGCAGAAGGGGTTCCAGGCGTGGTTCCTCCTGTCAGCACCAAGCAAATCAGGACCCCTGACTTGTCCTCCCAGGCCACCTCCCCACTTCCAGCAGGGGGCAGGCTGACTCACTATTTCCAGGCTTGGAAACTGATCACCAGGGACAAGTGGGTCCTGGAAGTATTGAGTCGGGGATTGTCCCTAAGCTACAAATCTCTTCCCTTCTTAAGAACCTGAACATTCAAACCAGCTTCCAATCTGGAGATAAAAACTCTAGAAAAGGAAGCTCAAAAGCAGTGCCTCCACAGCAAAGGGGAAAAGGGTTTTACTCAAGATACTTCCTCACAACAAATAAAAATGGGGAGTGGTGGTTTATCTTAGATGTAAGGGTGCTAAACAGGCACCTAACAAAAACAAGGTTAAAAACGGTAACCTTGTCACTGATCTTGCTAGCTCTCCAAAAAGGAGATTGGCTGGCATCTCTGGACCTAAAAAATGCTTATTTCCACATCCCCATAAGGGAGTCTCACAGAAAATGCCTCTGGTTCAAACTCCCTTCGGATCATTACCAGTTCTCTGCACTACCATTTGGCCTCACTTCAGCACCAAGAGTGTTCACAAAGTGTGTGGCAGTAGTTGTGGCACACCTGCAAAGGCAAGGTGTCTCTGTGTTCCCCTATCTAGATGATTGGTTGGTGGTGGGAAAGTCACCACAACAACTAAAGGAACATCTGCAACTCACCCAATGACTTCTGGAGTTTCTAGGGTTTATGATAAATCTCAAAAAGGCATCCTTTCTCCCTGCACAAGTGCTGCAGTTCATAGGAGCAGAACTAAACATGAGGGAGGGTTGAGCTTACCTGCCTCTGGACAGAGCAAGAAGTATTCTGCGAATGGCAGGCTCTTTCAAGCTTGAACAAGCTAAAAACTGCACAGCAGTTTCTTTAGATCTTACTTCGAGACACAGCTCTTGCAGCAGGTCACGCCATTAGGACTGAAGCCGTCAGGCGTCAGGACCCCACGGAAAAATTCTAGCTAGCTATCTTCAGCGGGGACTGCCCCCGACGTCGGTCCCGCCTCCGACGTCAGGTGTAGTACATAAGGGGGCAGTCCCGCTAGATTCCCTAGTTCTTTCCCGCCGTCGACTTGTATGTCTCGACCCTTCGGTTCGGTTTCTAGCGCGCGACGCGTGGTAAAGTGTTTTCCTATGGGAAATTCATTCTCCGAGTTCAGTTTCTTCTCTGATGTCCTCCCCGACCTCCGGTCACTCCTCGAAGTGCACCTGTGGGAAGCAGATCCCATTCAAGGATCGGCACTCAGCCTGTGTCCGGTGCCTAGGCCCAGACCACGACACCCGGTCCTGCTCCTTTTGCCAGGGTTTCAGCAGCAGAACCCGGATCCGTCGCCAGAAGGCCCTACAGGCATTCCTGCTGGAGGAGCAACTCAAGACCATGGCTTCCAAGGGGGATTCTTCGCAGAAGGCCCGCAAGCATGCTGAGAAGCACAGGGAGAAGGCCCCTTCCAGATCCCCGTCTAGGGCCTCCGACTCTCGCAGCTCTGGCTCCAGGTCCGACCGCTCTCCTTCCCGTGCCAGCTCTCAGCCTCCCCCCGCTGCGGTGAGAAAATCTTCATCCTCTTCTCAGGCCAAGACTCCCAGGCCTTCCTCGTCCTCCAAGGCCCTGGCTAAGTCGGGGGATCGCCACCATCACCACAAGTCGGGTTCCCGCCATTCTGAACCCGACGTCAGGTCTGCTTCCTTGCCTCCTCCTCTTCACCGGAAAACCAAGGAGCTCACCTCACTTAAGAGGCAGCAGGAGCCGACGCCAGTTCGTCCGACGTCGGCCTCTCGCCACAGGTCCCCAGAGCCGTCGTCCGTCAGAAGACCGTCACCGGCCAGGCCAACTCATCACCAGACGCCAGTAGGGGGACCGGCACCCACTCCAATTGAGAAGAGGACCCCGACGCCTCCGACCGACGTCGGTCAGGAGACCATCACTGAGGAGGACTTAACTCAGCCCGAGGACCAGGCGGGCGACCCCGGTCCTGTTGAGACTCCCAGGGAACCCTCTCCACAACCCGAGCCCCCTGTGGAGCCATCGTCGGGCCTTTCCTTTTCAGAGGTGAAGGAGCTTTTCACTTACTGGTGGGATACCATCAAAAAGGACATGGTCCCCACTCCACCTCCGCTTCCTCCTCCTCCTACACCGGTTGCTCCTCCAGTTCCTGCACCCCCGTCTCCGTCTGGGACTGCAGGCCGGTTACCTCCTCCCTGGGAGCCCAGGACCCCTCCAAGGGGGAGACTAGATAAAAGGAGACCTCCGTCCAGATCCTCTTCTAGGTCACCCAGTCTCAAGAGACCCAGAAGACGCCGCCGTTCGCCTTCGACGGAGGGCACGGGATCAGAGTTTTCTACATCCAGATCCCCATCTCCCCTCTCTATCCCTTCTCTGGACCCACGTGAGCTGCCAAAGTCTCCTCCGGATGACCCTTTGTTCTCGGATATCATGAGACACATCCAGGAGAACATGGGATGGGATCTTGAAGAGTTAGACCCGAGGCTGCGCCTGCGAGTATTTTTACGGCAGGACCCCAAGCCTGTAGTGGTGCCACCCTTGGTAGACACTTTCGTGGACGTCACTGAAGGCAGCGTGGAAGCGCCTTATTATTCGCCCCGGCGAGGTCAAGAAAGCTGGGACCGCTTGTACAAGGCTCCAAGAGAAGACCAGTACTTGACCCAGCATCCTCAGGCCGACTCTCTGGTCATAACAGCCTCTCATGACCGGTCCCAGAGACCGTAACATCTGAGCACCCTGCCACTCGACCCACAGTCCAAGCAGCTGGACTCCATGGGTAGGTGCACGATGTTCTGCCATCTGCGCCATCAGATCCCTGAATTATTTGACCCACATGGTGCAGTTCCAAAATGCCCTGTGGGAGCAGGGTCTGGATGCGGCTTAGAAATTGCCAAAAGGTGAGCAGAAGGAGGAGATGTTGCAGCTCCTCCGTACAGGTTCGGACGTGGGAACCCAGGTGCTACGAGCTGCGTACGACTCCGCGGACTCCTCGACCCGAGCAGCAGCTTCAGGCGTATGCCTCTGGAGGCACTTTTGGCTCCGTGTCTCCAGTTTTACCCCGGACGTCCAGAAAAACATCATGGACGCCCCATTCGAGGGAGAAGTTTTATTTGGTAAACCCTCAGAGAAGATAATTACCAAACTCCAAGAGGCCGGGAAGGTGGTGAGGTCGGTTCAGGCCATGTACTGACCCAAGCTTAGTTCCTTTCGTGAGGAACCAAAGCTACACTTCATGGACGGACGAGACAACAGTCCCGCCTGCTCCACAACAGAGGGGCTCCGGTCTTCACAGAGCCCAAGGAAAACAACCCGCAGGTCGCAGCCAGCGCACTCCTAAGCCAGTCCAGCCAGCGGGACCTTCAGCCGCCACAGCCTGACTCCTTCCCAGCCCCCGCCCCTCAGGATCAACGGGACGTCTTGGTCGGGGGTCGCATTGCGAATTTCCTGCCGGGGTGGCAGACTATAACCACCGACAGGTGGGTTCTACAGTTGGTCGGAAGAGGCCACTTTATAGAATTCAGGAAAAGCCACCCTGGAGGCCTCCGTTGCTCTCCGGTACCCGGGTCAGCACAAGTCATTGATCAGACAAGAAGTGCTCGCGCTCCTACAAAAGGGAGCGATAGAGTACGTCCCAGAGAACCAGAGAGGACACAGATATTATTCCCACTTCTTCCTGGTTCCAAAGAAGACAGGGGACCTCCGTCCAATCCTGCACCTCAGCGACCCCAATTTGTCGGTCGCCTACAAAAGATTCTGCATGGTAACTCTTCCGGGTCTTATTCCCATGCTGAAGCAGGATGCTTTTTTAGCGTCTCTAGATATGCAGGACGCTTACCTGCACATCCCTATAGCTCAAGCGCACAAGAGGTTCCTGCGCTTCGAGTTTCTCGGCCATCATCTTCAGTTCCGAGCCCTTCCATTCGGGCTGTCATCGGCACCCAGGGTCTTTACCAAATGCATGGCAGTCGTGGCAGCGTCTCTAAGGAGACAGGGCCATTATGTGTTCCCTTTCCTGGACGATTGGCTTCTCATGGCCGCCTCGAGAGAGGCGTTGTTACGGACGATCCAGAGCACCCAGGAACTGTTTCGATCTCTGGGTATCCTAATCAACCACGAGAAGTCCCTCCTGGTACCGTCGCAGAAACTGCAGTTCATAGGCGCAGTACTGGACACCGTTCAGGGAAGAGCATTTCTTCCAGGCGACAGAGCGGAGCGCATCAGATCCCTCATCAGGGAGCTTTCGTCGAACAAGACCGCCCCAGCCAGGTCGGTCCTTCGCTTGCTCGGACACATGGCTGCGGCCATTCCTACTGTCCCTTTCGCAAGGCTCCACATGCGGGTAACTCAGTGGATGCTCAAGGTGCAATGGAACCAAAGGCAAGACCACATGCAGCATCCGGTCAGAATCACGAATACCGCGATTCGAGACTGGCAGTGGTGGCTAGACCCAGGGACACTCTCTGTGGGCGTCCCGTTCATAGCGCCGTCCCCAAAGGTAATCCTCACCACAGACGCCTCAGGTCTACGGTGGGGAGCACACCTGGACGGGGGTGAAGTCCCAGGGTACGTGGACCCCTCTGGAGGCCCACCTCCATATCAATGTCCTAGAGATGAGGGCAGTCCTTTATGCCCTGCAAGCTTTTCAGTCAGAGATCCCGCCGAGTACTCTCCTGCTTCAGACAGACAACACGGCAGTGATGTATTACCTCAACAAACAAGGAGGTGCACACTCTTACCCCCTTTGCAGGGAGGCCATGAGGGTGTGGGATTGGGTAATCCGACACGGCATGAACCTGATCACAGTACATGTTCCCGGGCTGGACAACACAATTGCAGACGGCCTGAGTCACTCCCAGGCCAGAGTCCACGAGTGGGAACTTCTCCAGGAGGTAGCAGAGGATCTGTTTCTTCGATGGGGAACTCCAGAATTGGACTTGTTCGCCTCCCCATCCAACGCAAAACTGCCCAATTTTTGCTCGCTAGATCCAGGGCCTGGTGTTTTCTGGCGAGACGCGTTGTCCCTCTCCTGGGCGGACAGATTCCTCTACGCTTTCCCTCCCTTCCCGTTGATCCAGAGAGTTCTTCTCAAACTGCGCAGGGAGCATGCAACAATGATCCTGGTGGCCCCTTTCTGGCCCAGGCAGATCTGGTTCCCTTTGCTAATTCAGCTGTCCCGGGAACCTCCGCTCCCATTGCCATTCAGCTCCCACCTCTTGTCTCAGGAGAAGGGTTCACTGGTCCACCCGGACTTACGCTCACTGAACCTGCATGCATGGCTCCTAGAGACATAGCCATCTTGCGTCACGGGGTCTCGCAAGAGGTTGCGGAAGTTCTTTCTGCAGCCAGAAAGCCGGCAACGCATGCGACGTACACCATGAAATGGCGCTGTTTTTGTCTATGGTCGCAAGCACGCGGCCTTTCCCCTTTAGGTTGTCCGGTGAAAGCGGTGTTAGAGTACCTGCTCTCCCTTTTCTGTTCGGGTCTCGCCTACTCCTCTATTAAAGTGCACCTCTGTGCCATTTCAGCTTATCACCTCCCGGTCAGACAGCGCACAGTGGCACAATTAGATGCCTGTCGAGAATTCTTAAGAGGGGTGTTACACCTTAGGCCACCCATTAAGGACCCAGTGCCTCCTTGGGACTTGCTCTTTGTCCTGGAGCAACTCACGCTTCCCCCCTTTGAACCTGCCGTGAATTGTGAGCTGCGTTTTCTGTCATGGAAAACGTTGTTTTTGGTTGCTGTTACGTCAGCGAGAAGAGTTTCTGAGCTTCAGGCTCTCATGTGCAAATAGCCTTATTTAATTTTCCACCGGGACAGAGTATCCCTGAGGACGAATCCTAAATTCTTGCCTAAGGTGGTTTCCACACTCACTCTCAATCAGGATATTGACCTGCCGGTCTACTTCCCTAGTTACTCTAACAGAGGAGAGGCGCTGCTTCACACCCTGGATGTTCACCGCAGCTTAAGGTACTACCTGAGCAGAACTAAGCAGCTTCTGCACTGGGCAACTTTTCGCTCCTTTACCGAAGGATGATGGGCCAACCAGTATCCAAACAGTCCCTGTCTCGCTGGCTTGTCCAGTGCATCTCTTACTGTTATGTTATCAAACGAAAGCCCTCCCAGGAGCAGTCCGGGGCCATTCCCACTCGGGTGTGGCCACATCCTTTGCAGCACTTCAAACGTCTCCACCTCTGCCATTTGTGCTGCAGCCACTTGGAGCTCTGTTCATACCTTTATCAGGCATTATAGCCTAGACATGCTTCACGGCGAAGAGCAGGCTTCGGCCTGGCAGTGCTACAGGGTCTCCTGTCCTAGATTCAGGACCTGGAACGTTCTTCTTATTTCCTCCTCCCAGAGTGTTTGCAAGCACTATTGCTTGGGAATCAGTCCTAATGGTGTAACCTGCTGCAAGAGCTGTGTCTCGAAGTAAGATAGTACAGTTACGTAAGAACTTACCGTAACAGTAGATCTTCGAGAACAGCTCTTGCAGCAGGTACCTTCCTGCCCACTTTCCCCATTGGAGGAGGCATGGCTTAAGCCTTTGTTAACAGGGATTTTTTCCCGTTTGTCTTCTGACGATGGATCCTCGGTCTCCCATTTCAATGTCAGCCTGTGGCCGGAAGTCTCCGGCGGGAGAACTGGGGAATCTGGCGGGACCGCCCCCTTATGTACTACACCTGACGTCGGAGGCGGTCCCGACGTCGGGAGCGGTCCCCGCTGAAGATGGCTAGCTAGAATTTTTCCGTGGGGTCCTGACGCCTGCCGGCTTCAGTCCTAATGGTGTAACCTGCTGCAAGAGCTGTTCTCGAAGATCTACTGTTACGGTAAGTTCTTACATAACTGTACTTTACTGGGCCACATGGCAGCTACTGTAGGCACAGTTCTTGGTTTCAGTTTTCAGATGAGACATTCAGTTCCACCTAAGGTCTCATTGGTGTCAAAGAAGGGACTCCCTTTCAAAGCTTGCCCTTGTAACAAAAACATTACTCTTGGCCCCTTCAGTGGTGGAAGGAGGAAGCCAGTGTCAGGGAGAGGTTCCCTTCCAGAAAGAGCCTTCTTCAGTGATTCTCACAATAGATGCATCCCTACTAGGATGGGGTGCTCATCTAGGAGAGCACACTACCCAGGGCACTTGGTCAAGCACGGAGTCCCTCTAGCACATAAACCTGCTGGAGCTCAGACCAGTGTTCCTGACTCTACAAGTCTTCACCCTACTAATTCAGGGAAAGGTGGTACAGGTCAGAACAGACAATACCACCACTATGTATTACATAAAGAAGCAGGGAGGGACAAGGTCAAATTCTCTCTGTCAGAAGCCATGCGAATTTGGACTCTGGCCTACTCCCTAGAAGTTTCTCTTCAGGCCATTCATCTGCCAGGCAAGGACAATACCCTAGTAGATGTCTTGAGTCAAATCAGCCAGACCCATCACGGATGGTCCTTAGACAGGTGGTGGAAGTGATTTTCAATGGGTGGAGTACCCCAGAGATAGATCTATTTGCATCCCACGAAAGCCACCACCTTCCACAGTATTGTTGCGGAACTCCAGATATGGGAACAATACCGCTGGATGCTTTGATCCTGGACTGGTCAGGAAGAAACTAGTATGCCTTCCCTCTGTTCCCTCTGGTGTACAGGGTACTACTCAAGCTCAGGCTTCAACCAGCCACAATGATCCTGATAGCCCCAGATTGGGCCATACAGCTATGGTATTATCTGCTGCTCTCCATCTGTGGCCAAACCAATACAGCTTGCTAGGAGGCACAACCTGCTGACCTGTAGTCAGGGGAGACTCCTGTACCTGAACCTCAAGTCACTCAAATTCAAGTCATGGCTCTTGAAGACTTAGAGTATGCTAGCTTGCATCTCTCTGAAGGTGTCCTGGACATTTTGAGGGCGTACAGGAAACCTTCCACCAAGAAAACCTACGCCTCTAAATGGAAAAGGTTTTCTATCTGGTGCTCCATCAGACATATAGTCCCAGTCCAGGCAGAGGTGCCAACTGTACTGGACTATCTTGTTCATCTGAATTCATTGGGCCTGCAACCCACTACTCTGAAACTTCATTAGCCTCAGTTTCTGCTTACACTTCAGCTGGAAAGAAGATCTCTATGGCATCAAATTCTATCTTTAAAAGGTTTTTTAAAGGTCTGTCCCATCTTCACCCCCCTGTCAGGGAACCAGTGCCAGTGTGGGATCTAAACGTTTGCATTGCTAAGCTCATGGGTCCGCCTTTTGAACCCATGTCTTTAACTTCTCTGAAATATGTCACATGGAAAACACTGTTCCTAGTGGCCATCACTTCCGCCAGGAGGATCAGTGAGCTTCAGGCCTTACGCACTGAGCAGGACTACATTTTCTTCCACAGGGACAAAGTGGTCCTGCGAACTAGTAGCTGTGCATCCTAGGTTCTCTGGTAGGCGGATTCTGTGCCAGAGGCCGTTGCCGCGGACTCGTCTGGGGGCAGTGACCTCCTGGTGAGGTGACTGTTTCCCCTACATATAAAGTGGAATCAACAGTGCTTCTGTCTTTGGAATCGGCTTTTCATGATTTCTCCTTTTAGCTCCTAAGAACACTTTCTTCTGGACTGCCCTATGACTTTCTGTACTCTCTCTCTCGGGCTTTAGGTGAGAGCAGAGTCCAAGAGTGAGCTTTGGTTTACCAGGAGAGGTGAGAGATCCCTTGGCCCTTCATCAAAACAGAATCTGGACTCAGACTGATATGTACTAAATCTTTGATATTGTGCTGGATTAGAGTACTATTGAACTGCACAGATTGAAATGGACTAATATGGATTGAAATCTTGTAGGACTTGAATTGGGCTGAAATTGCAAGAATTTGTTTATTTATTATAATTAATTTGTCTATCTGGGTGTTAATTATTTGCATGTTGGTGTTTTTGTGTGGTGTTGTGATGTATGTATGATACGATTTTTAAGGGATGTTTGAGACATGTTTCCCTGGATGTGCATGTGTATGTGTGGTGATAATAATTATAGTCTGGTAGTGTGATTTTAATCTTGGGTTTATTATTTTGTCAGGATGTGCTGGGAGGGTGTTAAGACAGTCAGGCATTATTCTCCCACTGTGCTCCGTGATCTACGCCCCTTTCACTGCCCCCTATTATCTGTCGAAGTCTATAGGAGATGTCGGGCATTGGGGATAGTAAGGAGGCGAGTGAGGGGTGTGTGGACTGGGCACAGTGGAGGAATGGAGAATGGTAAGTGGATAGAGGTAGTGTGGACTAGGAGACACTCTCGGGCGAAATGGGGTCAGGAAAGGGTGTTCCCTGCCTGATTCCCATACCCAAGGGCTCCACAAATTGTGGGCAGGTCCTGGCATCCTCATTGAAAACCCATTCAACCTGAGCGATGTTATGTAATGCCAGATCGATTAAGAACAAGACCGCTATTATAGCTGATCTTCTTGTAACATCTGACCTGGCATGTATTACCAAGACATGGCTAGATGAAAATGCAGGCCCTAGTTTGGCATCTGTTGCTCCGGCTGGGTTCTTGGCGATACACCACCCGAGGTTGGATCATAGGAGCAGGGGTGTGGCCATCTTTTTTAGAACAGAGCTGGGCCTTGTGGATGTGCCAGCGGGTTGCACTAGATCTTTTGAATGTATCCTGGGAGCAGATGCAGGGTTCATGATTCTCATCATCTACCATCTACCCAGGGATGGTGGAGAATTCCTTAAGGAGTTTGCAGACTTCATTGTCGATGTGGCATTGGAGTCACCCAGATGGTTAATTCTGGGTGACTTCAATGCCTGGGTCGATTATGAACTCTCGCAATTTGGAAATAATCTCCTCCAACTTATGACTACATTGGGCCTTACACAGGTGATTACCTCTGCTACCCATATAAGGGGTCATTCATTAGATCTTGTGTTTCTCCTGGGGATGGAGATCACGGGATTGGGGGTGGAACCAAACAGTTGGTCAGACCATCACACCATAAGTTTCAGCTTTGGGGCACCCCCAACTAGGCTTGCCCCTACAGAGACGGTCCAGTATCACCCTTTGAGGGGGATTACCCCAGAGGGCCTATCGGGTTTATCAAGTGAGTGCATGAATCCAGGGGATCTTGTACTTGCCTATAACAAGGTGGTGGGCGATGCCTTGGACTTAATTGCTCCTGTTCATGTTCGCCCGCTCACTTTGCACCCAAGGACCCTCTGGTTTGATGGGTCCTTGAAGGAACTGAAGAGAGTGGGGCGAAGGCTAGAAAGGGCTTGGCGGAAATCCGGTCTTGATGCTGACAGACTTAGGTTGATGGACCACTGTGTGCTCTATCAATCAGCAATCACCAATAAGAAGGCAGAGTTCCTGTCCGGGGAGATTGCTGCTGCGTGGAACCAACCAGCTCAGCTGTTCCGAACTGGCGACAGACTGTACAATCCAGTCTCTCTGCAGCCTGGAGGAGATTTTTCACAAACAAAGTGTGATGAGCTTGCTCGGTTCTTCACAGGTAAGATTACCAGCATTAGATTGGGTATTGGCCCACGCTTTCTTTAAGGGATTGTGGAGATCGTCGAGAGGTGGTGAGCACCCATGCTGCCTGGTTTGACTTTAGTAAGCCGGAGTTCATGGACATTGTAAGGATTGTCCAGACTGTATGACCAACCAGCTGTAGTTTGGATCCAGGCCTACACCACTATTAGTACGTTGTGTAGATACTATCTGCCCGATCCTTGCTGAAATTGTCTGGAAGTCCCTGAAGCAGGGGGTCTTTCCTGATCCCCTTAAGGAGGTGGTCGTTCGACCACTCCTTAAAAAAAATTCTCCTTGGTCCCAGACTGCTTAGCTAACTGTAGATCTGTCTCTAACCTGCCCTTTGTGGGTAAGGTTATTGAAAAGGTGGTTGCCCTGCTGCTGGAGAACCATCTTACAAATTGAGACATCTATGATGTTCTCCAGTCTGGGTTTAGGAAAAGACATAGCACTGAGACCGCTCTGGTCCGGGTCTTAAATTATCTTCTAATTGCGAGAGATCAAAAGGCTTGTACTGTCCTAGTCCTTGATCTCTCTGCAGCATCTGATACTGTGGACCATGGTGTGCTTGTGGAGCACCTGCGGCTTCTTTGTGGACTGTCTGGAACAGTCCTACATTGGTTTTGATCTGTTCTTACAGGCAGGACTCGGAGGGTTGTCACTGGAATTTGTTCCTCTGACACCTTCTTCCTGTCCTGTGGGGTGCCGCAGGGCTCCATTTTGGCGCCCATGTTGTTCGCAGTTTATATGCTGCCATTAGGAGAGATCATTAGGCGACACAGTTTGGATTTTCATTGCTATGCAGGTGATACCCAACTGTATCTGTTCTTTATTCCCAGACAGGATGATGCGATCGCTGTGCTTAACAGCTGTCTTGCCGAGATCAGAGATTGGATGAGCACCAGCTGGCTGAGGTTGAACCCGGATAAGAACGAGGTGTTGGTTGTGAACCCTGGTCGCCTTGAGGCGAGTCTTAGGGCTGGGCTTCCTTCTGGCTTAGAGCTTGATGGTGTACAGCTCCTGACCTCAGACTGGGTGCGTAACCTGGGCATTATTTTTGGTGATGGTTTGACCCTGAAATCTCAGGTGTCTGCCATTGTCAAATCTTCTTTTTTATCATCTTAGGAATATCACCCGGGTGAAACACCTAGTTCCTCAGGCTGACCTTCCTGTATTGGTTCACGCCTTCGTCACCTCCTGCCTTGATTACTTCAATGCCCTTTACCTAGGGCTACCGGGAGTTGATATCCGCCACCTGCAGCTATTGCAGAATGCAGTAGCCAGGCTTTTGACTGGTACATCTAGATCTAGTCATATTACACCTGTGCTGCGTGGACTGCACTGGCTGCCGGTTCAGTGGCGGATCACCTTTAAGGTCGGGCTGCTGACCTATAAAGCCCTACATGACCAGGGACCCCTAGTACTTGCAAGATCTTCTTACTCCCTACTGCCCCGCCCGCTCGCTCTGATCTGCTGATGAGGGTTTGCTAGATATTCCCAGGGTTCGGTTAAAGACATCTGGGGCACATGCGTTTTCTTATGCTGCCTCTTCCCTGTGGAATTCTCTTCCCCCGTTAGATAAGAGAATGCCTGACTGTCTCTAGTTTTAAATCAGAGCTTAAAACCCGTTTATTCTTTAAAACTTTCTCAGAAGGATTTTACCTGTGATTGTTTAATCTAAGTGTGTGTTTTTAATATTTTGTGCAGCGCTTTGGTTTTGAAAAGCGCTTTAAAAATTAAGTTTTACTTACTTATTAACAGAAAATTTCTTCCAAAAGTGGTTTCAGATTTTCATCTGAACAAGTCCATCACTTTACATGTGTTTTTCACTGAACACTCATGCTCTGGTGAGCACAAATTGCACAGCCTTGACGTCAAGAGAGCTCTTAGCTACTACATGACAGCCACTAAGTTCCACAGACAGGAAAGGAAACAGCTGTTCCTGACTTATGACTTATCCTGACATCATCTAAGAGGTCCATTTCCGTTGGATAGTCCAGTGTATCCAATTTTGCTACTCGAAAGCTGGGAAGGAGGCCCCAGCAGGGCTGAGAGCCCACTCCACAAGAGATACAGCTGCTACTATAGCAGCTTCTAGGGATGTTCCTCTGGTGGACATTTGTAAAGCAGCTACCTGGAAAACAGTACAGACCTTTACTACGCATTATAGCCTGGACATGCAGGCTAGGGGTGATACCAGGTTTGACACAGCTGTCCTGCAGAGCCTGTTTCTGAAATAGGTTATGTACCCACCTCCAAAGGTACTTCTTCTTAGTCTGCATAGAGTTAGGAATATTGGAGTATTCCTGAGGTGCGAAGAAAAAGTTACTTACCGCAGAAATCTTGTTTCTCCTAGGAGATACTCCAATATTCATAACTCTCCCACCCTGCCTCCCCTGCTAGAATCATTGGCCTCTGCACTCCTGCTGTAATACCAGGGGTATGTATGCTGCATCTGGCTTTTATATTTGGAACTGGGTTTCAGTTAGTTTTTTTCCCCCTCTTCAGGTGATTCTGATATTGGGGGTTTTCTTGTTATTGTTTTTTCCTCCAGTTGGAGGTCTTTCTTGCTGTTTTCTGGTTATTATTATTAGATGATTGTTAATTCCTGTGGGGCCCTGTCTTAACATAGAAACATAGAAACATAGAATTTGACGGCAGATAAGGACCGCTTGACCCACCCAGTCTGCCCATTTCCCTACCTACTGGATAAGCTGCAGATCCTAGTTAACCAGCAGCCTACTTCTTCCTATCCCCACCCCCTAGAATTGCCTTATGACTGTCCCATGCATGCTTGAATTCCACCACTGATTTTGACTCCACAACCTTCTCCGGAAGGCTGCTCCATGCATCCACAACCCTCTCTGTAGAAAAATACCTTAAATTACCTCTGAGCCTCTCCATCTTCAAATTGTGCCTCTGTTCTTGCACACTCTTTTTGAAAGATGCTACCTCTTGACTGCTGATTCTCTTGAGGTACTTGAACATTTCTATCATGTCCCCCTCCCTCCTTTCCTCGAGGCTATACATATTAAGCTCCTTTCGTCTCTCTTCATATGTCTTCCGTGCAGACCCTGCACCATTTTAGTTGCCCTCCTCTGGACAGGTTCCATCCTGTCTATGTCTTTAGGGAGATTGGTCTCCAGAACTGCACAAGTACTCCAGATGAGGTCTCACCAGCTGTCTGTACAGAGGGATAATAACTTCCTGTTTTCTACTGGTGATGCCTCTCCCTATGCATCCCAGTATCCCCCCAGCCCTCCTTGCTGCCCTCTCACATTGCTTGCCCACCTTTAGGTCATCTGATATGACTACCCCCAGGTCCCTTTCCATTTTTGTTGTTGTTAGTATCTCACCCCCATTGTGTACTCTTTCCCATGGTTTTTGTTTCCCAGGTGCATTACCTTGCACTTCTTAGCATTGAATCTAAGCTGCTATACATTTGACCGCTCCTCTAACCTTTGCCAAGTCCTTCTCATCCTTTCCACCCCACCCTGTGCATCAACTCTGTTGCAGATCTTTGTGTCATCTGCAAAGAGACATATTTTCCTTCCAGTCCTTCTGCAATGTCACTTATAAAGACATTGAAGAGGACCAGTCCTATACTGAACCCTACGGTACCCACTAATAACCCTCTTTCTTCTGAGTGGACTCCATTTACTATTACTCTCTGCTTCCTATTCTCCAGCCAATTCTTTACCCGGCTGTCATCTTGGGACCCACCCCAGGCTGGCTAACTTGTATATTAATCTTTTGTGTGGACTGTGTCAAATGCCTTGCTAAAGTCTAGGTAGGCCATGTCCACAGCCCTCGCTGATCTACTACTTTGGTCACCCAGTCAAAGAAATCTATCAGATCTGTCTGGCATGACCTTCCGCTGTGAATCCATGGTGCCTAGGGTCCCAGCCCTCTGGCCTCTAGATACCGACAGTTCTTTCCTTCAGAAGTGATTCCATCATTTTCCCTATCACTGAGGTTAAACTAACAGGTCTGTAGTTTCCTGCTTCTGCCTTGCTCCCATTTTTGTGAAGGGGAATCACATCTGCCCTCCTCCAGTCCTCGGGTACCACCCCATCCTCCCATGATTTGTTAAAAGGGTAGTCAGTGGTGTCACTAGTTCTACCCTTAGTTCTTTTAGAATTCTGGGATGAATCCCATCAGGCCCCATTGCTTTGTCCACCTTCCATTTTAAGAGTTCTTTCAGAACCCTTTCTTCTGTAAATGGGCTGGTATCAACTTCTGTATCCAGAGTGTTTCTACTGTTTGTTTTAGGTACCTCCCCCTCTTCATTTCATTTGTAAATACTGAGCAAAAATATTTGTTTAGTATCTCTGCCTTTTCACAGTCTCCTCTGCCCACCCTCCCTCCCTTTATTAAGCCTCACTATCCTCCCTTGGTCTTCCTTCGCCCATGATGTACCTATAAAAGGTTTTATCCCCTTCTTAACTGAGTTGGCTATCTTTTCTCAGTTTGGGCCTTTGCTGTTCTGACTGCCTTCCCAGCCTCCTTTGCTTTAACTGATACAGTTCTCTGTCCTGCCTCTTCTATGTATTCCTTGTACTTCCTGAATGCTTTTTCTCTTGAACTTCACTGCTATCCTTTGAGAACCATAGTGGTTTCTACATCGCTTTGATTTGTTTATTTGTTTCCCACAAAAGCTCGTTACTCTGTGATGGCAGTTTTATTGTTCCCCATTGTTCATCCACCCTCCTTCCTGCCCATTTGCTAGTGCATTCCTTAGGCACTCACCTATTTTGGCAAAGTCAGCCTCCTAAAGTCCAGTACTTTTGTCTTTGTATGGCTTTGACTCTATTGCTGTGTTTATTAGAACCATACTGTTCGGATGGTCGCTGGTTCCCAGATGGCTACCCATTTCTACATCTGTGATCCTCTCTCCATCTCCATTTGAGAGAATCAAGTCTAATATTGCTCCCTCTCGAGTGGGCTCCAGTACTAGTTGTCTAAGGCATGCCCCTGTAGGGCATCTAGAATAACTGCACTCTTCAAGTGGCAGCTGCAACTGCACTCCAGTTAACATCTGGCATATTCAGATCACCCATCAGCAATATCTCCCTTTTCTGCCATTCTAAGTATACTTTCTATAATTTCCTTGTCCATTTCCTACCCCTGAGAAGGGGGTCTGTATACAATCCCTGTGCGGATTGTGGTGCCATTGCCTGTCTCCAAATTTACCCACAGTGCTTCTTCTCCTTGTTGACCCTTTTGTTCTGTTGCTTTTATTCCTTCCCTTATGTAAACAGCTACTCCTCCTCCTCTTTTACCCTCCCTGTCCCTCCTGTAGATAGTGTATCCTGGTATGTTTATGTCCCAGTCATGGTTTTGTGTGTACCATGTTTCTGTGACTGCCACGATATCCAGATGTTCCTCCTCCACCAAGGCCACTAATTCAGGAAGCTTGTTACCCAGACTACGGGCATTGGTACTCATTGCTCTCCATTTTTTGATGGCTTTACCTTCTGTTGCAGCATTCCCCACTGACCGTTCTACCTCGGTCTTTTTCTAATTTAGTACCCTGTTTTGTAGGGAGAGGCTAGGATTTTCCTGCTGCTTGTCAGTGCCTCCCCCTTTGACTAGTTTAAAAGCTTGCCAATGAAGCATTTAAACCGATTGCTCCAAAGACTTGTTCCCTTCCTGGACAGATGCAAACCATCCTGCCAGTATAGGCTGGTGTCCCTCCAGGTGGAACCCCAGTCCCCAATGAAGTTAAACCCCTGTGCTCCGCACCATTTTTTCAACCATTCATTAAACAGCATGGTGCTAATTACCCTCGCCTCCCCCATGTTTTTGACAGGCAGCACCTCTGAGAAGGATACTGTGTGTACTACTTGTCTTAGGCTCCTCCCCAACTCTGCAATGTCCTTCTGCACTGCTCTAATCTCATGATGAGCCAAGTCATTTGTCCCTAGGTGGACAATACTGCCCAGCTCAGACTCCTTGCAGCTGTTCTCGTGATCCTGAGGATGCGCTCCTGTCCCTCCAAGCCATGGCACCAGGCAGGCACCTTACTTCAGTTTTCCCAGCTCCCCAGTTCTATACCCCTAATAATTGAGTCCCCCACCAGAGCAGCTTCCTTTCCATGCGGTGTCCTCTGCCTCCTTCCTATGGGCCTCCTTTGTGACAGTTGTCATCAGTCTTCATGGTGTATCCATAGGGGAGCTATGCTCCCCAGAATGGTGTGCATGGACTGTGGTGTGGAACAATTGACTGGTGCCTCTGTTCCACCATCCTCACCTCCCTGAGCCCACTGTGGTCCAACTGCTATGCTTTCTTCGCAACCTCTGAGGTAGTGGTGGTGGTGCTAGTGCTCCTGGATGGGGGAGGTTCCCTTCCTACTGTCCAGTGTGGCCTGGGGGAAGGTTTCCTTACTACTGTCCAGTGCTTCCTGAAGACTGGCAACTTCCTCCCTCAGGGCAGATAGTTGTCTGCAAATAGGGCAGCATCTCATCCTCCAGAAAGACTCCCGGAAGACTGCTGCCCCACAGCCATTACATTGCACTACTCCCCACATGTTTATCTACTGGTTTTTTTTGTGTGTGTGTGTGTATGTGTGCACGTGTGTGTGATTGGTTATATAGAAATATATATATTATACAATGTGTATGCTTATATTGTCAGTGCAGTGTGCTAGAGAGGATATGACAGTGATGTGCACCTTGCACTCTTGAGGAAATGATGTCAGAACCTCAGGTATAAAGGAACTATGTCCAGGGGTGGTAAGAGGGGTGGGGTTGGGCCTAACTGTGCCCTCACAAAACAATCAATTAAAAGCTCTCACCCACTGCTGCGATGAGTGCCTTCCTGTCAGCAAGATACCCTGCACAACAATTTGACAGAGAAAGTACCCTGCTAATCAAACAGAGAAAATCCACACATCCAAGTCAGACACAGGTAAACCTCTCCAGCCCCAAATCAGCCTGGTGGTTTGTTAGCCACAAAGGAAAATCAAATATGCAGTTATTTCAGCCCTTCTGAAGATGCTGACAAGATAAGCAGTTTTGAAAACCCCCTTCCTGAATTAAAAACTAAAATAATTAAACACAAAGCAATACCACTGTAAAAGTGAGGAAAACTTCTCTCAGATGTAAGCAAGAGAGAGAGAGATTAGTTACAGATATTTAGTCCAATATAGTATATCCCACGCAGCTTCTCAGTTGTTTCACAGCACACCCAGTACACAACTTGGAAGAAGATGGACTTCTGTCTCAAACAGGATCACACCAGTAGTTTATAGTAATTGAACAATGCTGAAATGGTCAAGCTAGACAATTGGCTGTGATGCAGGCCTCTGACTTGTGAAGACAATTTCCCCCACCTCAGGCTATGTCTGGCATCCAATTACAAACTGCAACCTTTACTATTTTAAATCACACAACCCCACCAAATGTTGCAAAATATATTGATGCAGATTGTCACAGAATTCTAGTAATCAGTCCTGTTAGCTACAAAGGAAAATCAAATATGCAGTTATTTCAGCCCTTCTGAAGATGCTGACAAGATAAGCAGTTTTGAAAACCCCCTTCCTGAATTAAAAACTAAAATAATTAAACATAAAGCAATACCACTGTAAAAGTGAGGAAAACTTCTCTCAGATGTAAGCAAGAGAGAAAGATTAGTTACAGATATTTAGTCCAATATAGTATATCCCACACAGCTTCTCGGTTGTTTCAAAGCACACCCAGTACACAACTTGGAAGAAGATGTCAGGAGTCCATGAACTTTGAGGGTTAGAATATAGGAAGTTGATAGGTGGCAGCATTTGAAAAATTGGCATGAGCCAATGATTCCATCATTAGCATAATGTTCCATCTCCGGGCAGATCTGGCTTAAAGACATACAGCATAGAGTTAGCAATATTGGCGTATCTCCTGGGAGAAAGAAAATTACAGTGGTAAGTAACTTTTTCTTGTGAGACCCTACCTGGAGTACTGTGCCCAGTTCTGGAGGCCACACCTCAGGAAAGACGTAGAATAGAAGCAGTACATCATAGCAACTAAAATGGTGCAGAGATTGCATCAGAAGACTTATGAGGAAAAACTTCAATATGTATTCACTGGAGGAGAGAAGAGAAAAAGGAGACATGATACAGACTTCCAAGTCCCTCAAAGGCAAAAATAAGGTGCAAGAGGGGAGCATCTTTCAGAGAAGAAGAGGGTGAAGAACAAGGGGACATGATAGGAGGCTTGAGGGAGGGAGGGAAGGAGGCTCTGGGGTAATGTAAGGAAGTATTTCTGCACAGAAAGGGTGATGGATACATGGAATTGCCTGCCGGTAGAGGTGGTTGAGGTGAAAACTGGGGGAGAATTCAAAAATGCATGGGATAGACAAAAGGGAACACTAGAAATAGGAATGAAAGATAGGTTGCAGGTCAGGTTAGGTATGCAGCTTAAGCACTGGGTAGGAAAAGTGGGAAGACTAGATGGGCCCAGCGGTCCTTATCTGCCATCATATTCTATGATCTTACTTCAAGAGGGTTCCTTCAGTAGGTCATCACATATACAACTAGGGTCACCTGGCATCTGGCCGCACGGCAGACTTTTTCTTGCAATACGTGATGGAGGACCGCCCACTTGATGTCACATGACCGCCGTCAGCGTGACGCTGTACAGTGGATGGTCCCCACACCTGCTCTCCAGTTCTTTCCTGCCGTCGCCTCGTGTCAGTTGCATTGCAGACTTTCCAAGTGATCGTCATTGAAAGCAATTTTTTTCTTGTTGGTTTTCACTGCGTTTTTTCTTCTTCATATTTGTGAATTTTCTTCTGTGTCTTCACCAAAGAAGAAGTGTTCCACCTGTGGCACGCAAATTCCACATAAGGACGGCCACTTGAAGTGCATGATCTGCTTATGCCCAGACCACCCAGTTTCTTCTTGCCCGAACTGCCAGCCTTTTAACCAGGCCACACACAAAAGGAGGCTTCAGGCTCTGGAGGCCCATCTTCTCAAGACCCGGCTGGCATCTTTAGTAAAGCAGATGGAGTGGATCCAATCTTCTACTTCGTTTCCTTACAAAAAAGAGCATAGGAAAGAGAAACATAGGGAGCGAAAGTGCTCCACGAAGGTGTCCCAGACCGAGGCCTCTCAACCCTCGACCAGCAAGGCTTCTTCCTAGCCGCCACTTAAGGCCAACCCGGCTTCGGATGGTAAGTCGGACAAATCCTTCTCTGTGGGTAAGTCGACTGCCGGCTCATCCAATGGCTGCACCGTGCCTGCTGTTAAGTTGGCCCTTAGCTCCTCCGGGGACCGCCCGGCTACTGGCAAGTCAGCTTCCCAGGCTTCTGGGACCTGCACAGCACCAGCCACTTAGTCGGCAGGGGGCCCCAGGCAGGTGCTCAGACGTGGCTCGCCCGTTGGAGCCTAATGGCGCTCAACACGATTTCCGGCAGATCCCAGGGAAGACTGCCCCTCTACTCCATCCCTCTTCGCCAGTAGCTTCCCCTGCTCAAGCCACTACCTCAGGCGATGATAGTGCGGAGCCCCTAGACATCGACCACACCTTTGGGTCCATTCCACACTCTTGTGATGGGGTCGCAGGGAAGGAGGCCCCACCTCAGCCATCTGGCCCTAGTCCGGAGGCCCCTCCTATCCCTTCTAGTGGGATCACTCCCAACCCGATGCCAGTCCCGGTCGAGATCCATCCGCCGGATCTGGCAACGATTCCTCCAACGCTGGACCCCCTGACGACGGTCTCTGAGCCTGGGCCCAGCCGTCTGCCCTAGCCTTTGGCTCAGGTGCCAGACGTGGTCCCTCCATCGGGTCTCCTTCACCCAGCTCTGATGCTGCCCCTCCACTGCCGGACCCCTTTCTGGCACCGGATCGGGTGGTGCAGGTTCTGATGACAACGGCCCCAATACCGGCTCCCCTGATGACAAACCTGCTGCCAATTTATACGATGGCAGGCCCTATGTGGGTTCCCCCACTGTCAGATCTTCTGACATTGGGCCTGTACTTGCCACCCCGGACTGTCCCGCATTAACCCTTGGGTATCCTGGGGACCATCTCCCGGCTGGTCCTCTTCCAGATTGGAGTGGCGTGGGGCATTACTTCCCAGGGTACGGTAAGGACCCGGGATATGGCTATTCAGGTTACCAGGGGTATCACAATCCTCCTCCCCTGGTAATCCCTCCACCACCTCCTCCTCCCCCCCCAACCCCTCCTCTGCCCCCTCTACAAGCCCCGGTTCAACCAGACTTCAAGACTTTTATCCAGTCTTGGTGGCAGGGGGCGCGCTCCAAACTGGTATCTGACCTAGAGAGCAGACTCTCTCCACCGATGTCTCCTAGGTCTTCATCCCCGAGGAGTTCTTTTCCTTCCATGGTTCACATCCTGGGGACCACTCGCAAGGATATTGCGCTACGTAAAATCTTGGAGACGATCCGGACATTGGGGATGATGATGATGGTGACGAGTCGCCAGAGGAGCCCTCAGATCATGAATCAACAGTCCCTAAGGGCAAGGTTTCACCCAAATCCCCATCGGAGGACCCTGCCTTTTTGGACCTCATGAGGTCCATGCAGAATTATTTTGAGTGCAAGTCTGAGGGGCAGGATCCTATGCGGCAGAGACTCACCGAACACCTGGACTTGGATTCTCTGTCCCCGATCCCTGTTCCTCTGTGGATAGGACCTCACCAGGACCTCACCTCTACTGTCTGGCAGATGACTCATTCCATCCCAGCTGTGCCCAAGAGGGTGGACAGGGTTTACCAGGCGCCCAAGGATGCTCCGTTCCTCAACGTTCATCTGAAGGCGAACTCCGTTGTGATTTCAGCTGCTCATGATTGCTCTTCAGTGCCTAATCACATGAGCACCTCTCCTCCAGACAAGGAGTCAAGGCAGATGGACCAGTTTGGCAAGAAGGTCTATTCTTTGGCCACGTGCGCTTCCGTCCCTTAATTATGTGGCCCACATGATGTTGCACCAAAAAGCTACCTTGGCCAGGCTCGAGGCCCGAGTCCAGTCTATGGAACCTTCGGATCTCAAGGAGGAGCTTGCCAAGGAACTCTGCTTGTCCTGCTTTTCTTGCAGGCATGCACTGCGGGTTATGTACAACTCTGTCCATTCAGTAGCTCGTGCCTTGGCAACTGCCATTGCTTTGAGACGACAGGCCTGGCTTCGCATCTCTGACCTTGCCAGTGAGGTCCAGTCTGCGATTTAGTATGCCCCCTTTCGGGGTTCGGTGCTGTTTAGCAGCAACACCAAAGAAATCATCACCAGTCTCTGGGATAAAGGTCAGGCCCCGAGATCAGTGCGGTCCATGTACCGATCGGATGCCCAGCAACAACAGCAGCAGCACTTTTGGAAAAGGACCTAGAGGCAGCGGAAGCAGGCCCCAGCTCATTGCCAGGGCAAGTGTAGGTCCACAGGTTCTGTCACTCCTCCTGCCACCAAGAATCAGAGACGTTCAGGTGGCCCTCCCCCTGACCATCCTGTCACTTCCTGACTCCCTCGCCTCACCTCCTCCTCAGCCTCTGTGCAAAGAGCCGGTGGGGGGGGGGAGGTTTGCCCTCCACATGCAGGAGTGGCAGGGCATTATCTCCAATGCATTGGTCCTGCAGCTGGTGTCCGCTGGACACATCATAGAGTTTCTGAAGATTCCACCAGATTTTCCACTAATCCGGTCGCCCTACTCTCAGGACCAGGCTCTTCTTGTCAGAGAAGAAATCGCCTCTCTCTTGCTCAAGGAGGCTATAGAGAGCGTTCCCTTCTGGCAAAGGGGAAGTGGATTCTACTGTCACTTTTTCCTGGTTCCAAAAAGTCAGGCAACATGAGACCCATTCTCGACCTGAGTAGTCTCAACCTGTTCATCAAGTACAAGAAATTCATAATGCTGACCCTCCAAAAACCTTCTCCCTCTCCTGCTGGAGAACCAGTGGCTTTGTGCTCTGGATATGCAGGATGCTTACCTGCACATTCCAGTTTTCCTCAGCCACTGCTGGTTCCTGTGGTTTTGTTCCCAGGGGGAGCATTTCCAGTTCTGGGTCCTTCCCTTTAGTCTGTCTTTGGCACCAAGTGCCTAGTGGTGGTGGCAGCCTTTCTGAATCGCCAGGACATAGCAGTTTTCCCTTACCTGGACGACTGGTTGATTTCAGCCCCTTCCAGGGATTCCCTTTCAAAAGCTCTGCATTTCATTCTAGATCTGTTCTCCAAGTTGGGGATTACTGTCAATTTCCCCAAGTTGTCTCTTTCCCTTAATCAGAGACTTCAGTTCATCGGTGCAGTCTTGGACACCGTCCAGCACAGGGCCTTCCTGCCTCCGGACAGGGTGGAAACCCTGGCCCATCAGACTTCAGTGGTGGCCTCATCCAGGACCATTCCAGCAAGGGAGGTCCTTCGTCTTTTCGGCCTGATGGCAGTCTCCATCACTACTGTTCCCCTGACGAGGCTCCATATGAAAATCACTCAGTGGTTCTTACGGGTGCAGTGGGATCAACTCCTGGACGACCTGGATCATCCAGTCCTGATATCGTCAGCAGTCCAGAAAGATCTGCTTTAGTGGAGGGATCCCCGCAACCTTTCTTTGGGTCTCCCATTCAGGAGTGCTGTCCCCTCGGCATCTCTGACTACAGATGCATCGGATATGGGCTGGGGGGTGTGTTTGGGGGAACACCAAGCTCAAAAACTTTGGTCCAGCTCGGAGGCATTGTTACACATCATCGTTCTGGAGATGAGAGTGGTCTTGTACGTGCTTCAGGCATTCCAGACTCTTCTCCCCAAGGGATCACTGCTCATCCAGACGGGCAATATGTCAGTAGTCTAGTATCTCAACAAACAAGGAGAAACTCTCTCATACCCTGTCTGTAGGGAAGTGATGAGAGTGTGGAACTGGGCAGTCCAGCACGATCTGTCCTTAGTGGACATGCATGTTTCAGGCATTCAGAACATCCTGACAGTCTTAGCAGGTCTTGAACCCTCAGTCACAAGTAGGAACTAAGCCAGGAAGTGGCAGAGTCTCTCTTCCTAAGATGGGGGCATCCGGAACTCGGACCTTTTCGCCTCTCCGTTCAACGCACAACTTCACAGTTTTTGCTCCCTTGTTGCAGGGCATGGTGCTTTCTGGCATGACGCTTTGTCTCTCTCTTGGACAGGGAACTTTTTGTATGCCTTCCCTCCTTTTCCCATTCTCCAGAAGGGTTTTTCTCAAACTTCAGGCAGAGAAGGCGCGGATGATCCTTATCGCACCCCCCTTTGGTCGAGACAGAGTTGGTTCCCGCTTCTGCAACAGTTAGCCAGAGGAGTCACCGGTTCCACTTCCTATAACTCACGACCTCTTGGCACAGAATCAAGGCCGGCTCATCCATCCAGGGCTCAGGACCCTGCACCTTCATGCGTGGCTCCTGCAGACGTAGCGGTTTCTCGCTTCCGGGTCTCCTCTCGAGTCACCCAGATTCTGGTTGAGAATAGAAAGCTGTCTACCCGTTACATCTATTCTATGATGTGTAAACATTTTTCCATTTGGGCGGCTTCCAAAGATTGGAACCCTTTCTCTTGTTCTGTCCCACAAGTCATGGAATACCTCCTTCAGCTTTTGGATTCAGGCTTTTCCTATTTCTCCTTGAAGGTCCATCTTTTGGCTATTTCGGCATACCACGAGCTGGTGGATGGAAAACCCGTGGCTCAGTTGGAAGTCTCAAAAACATTTCTGAAAGGGATTCTCCATCTGAAACTCCCCCATCTGTAGCCCCACACCACCTTGGGATTTTAACTTTGTTTTGGAAAAGCTCACTCTCCTGCCCTTTGAACCAGCTGTGAGCTGTGATTTACGCTTCCTGTCCTGGAAGATGTTGCTTTTAGTTGCAGTTACCTCAGCTCGAAGAATTTCAGAGCTTCAGGCTCTGGTTTATAAAGAGCCTTATTTAATTTTCCATAGGGACCTGGCGGTCCTCAGGACAAATCCTAAGTTTTTGCCTAAGGTGGTTTCAGAGGTCACACTGAATCAATCAGTGGAGCTCCCTGTTTATTTTCCGTCCCCTGTAAATTGAGGTGAGGCACTTCTGCACACTGTGGACGTGCATCATGCTCTCCGATGCTATACTCATCATACAAAAGAGTTCCATAAAGATGATCAACTCTTTGTCTACTTTGCCACCAGATCTTTGGGCAAAGCTATTTCTAAGCAGTGCCTGTCCAATTGGTTGGGCAATTGTATTCGCTTTTGCTACCAGAAGTATGACAAGCCTCTGCCATGGCCCTGAGAGAGGTCATTCTACTAGGGGCATGGCTGCTTCCACAGCTTTTTTGTGTAACGTGTCAGCAGCTGATACCTGTGCAGCAGCAACATGGAGTTATGTCCATACCTTTACCAAACACTACAGTCTGGACATTGCTTCTAGGTGGAGTGCAGGTTTTGGTCTAGCTGTTCTGCAGGGCCTTCTGTCTAGGCTGGTTCCACTCTTGTTTTTTCCCTGATTGTTGGATTTTTTTCCTCCTCCCTGGTTTCTCTCGGTCTCTCTTAGGAGGGACTGCTTGGGATTCAGTCCTGTATGTGATGAGCTATTAAAGGACCCCTTTCGAAGTAAGATAGTACAGTTATGTAGGAACTTACCGTAACAGTAGATCTTCGAGAGAGGTTCCTCAGTAGGTCATATTTTTCCCTTCCTCCTTCCCCCTTTTTGTTTAGGGACTCCAGAGTCTGTTTCCTCCTGCTGTCAGGCCTGTTCCAGGCTCCGGTGGAAGAACTGGAGGGCGGGCATGGGGACCATCCACTATATAGCGTCACGCTGACGTCGGTCACGTGATGTCGGGTGGGCGGTCCCCTGTCAGGTATTGCTAGAAAAAGTCTACCGTGTGGCCAGACACCAGGTGGCGCTAGTCCTATATGTGATGACCTACTGAACTAACCTCTCTCGAAGAGCTACTGTTACTGTACTTTTCTGTTTCTTTAAAACCTGCCCTCGTAAAGGCCAGGATCCTTATCCTCATGTGGTTTGCTGCTGCTCTTGCCTTTATGTTAACCCACACAGCAGGTGAATATGGGTACCAATGGGACTGCCCAGTGTGATATCTGCAGTGCTGTCCCTATTTGTAAGCACCAGATCCAGCACAGACTCGTCCCTAATGGGTTATTTTGACTATCTGAGAAAGGTCCCTTGCTGGGAGTCGGGGTGGCCCTGCTCCTTGCCGAAGCTGGTGTTAGAAGGCTCCACTCCACATCTGGCAGACTGAAGTGACCAACTAGCAGCACCTTCCCTTAATTGCCACCATAAGGATGGCTTCACCAACTGCCTTATCTAACTTGTCTCCTTGTGCTGGAGGTCTATACACTATCCCAGTATGGATAGCAGCTTCAGACCCTGTTTCTAGAATGACCCACAGCGCCTCCAACCTTTCCTTTTCCTCTGGGTGACCTTATACTTTCATGGCCTTAATTCCGTCCCCCGGATATAGTGCAACCCGTCCTCCCTTCCTCCTTGCCCCCTGCCTCTCCTGAACATTGAGTAGCCATGCATGGCCATATCCCAGTCGTGGTGCTCTGTGCACCATGCCTTCATTATGGCTACCAGATCCAGGCTAGCCTCCACCAAGATAGGCTGTGTAAGTGTGTGTAGATGCTCAAAGGTACATTGGAAGTGCATCTTTGTATAATTCAGGACTGCCACTTAATGGGCATGGAAACACATCCATGCAGTCTTTCCCATTAAGAGGTAGCTACTGTATTAACATGAGACATCCTCTTATTGTTTTAAGAGTACTGGAATGTTCAGAAATAAGCCACCCTGATTGACTAAAAATGAACTCATGATTTATGCCATTCAGATGATTTTTGTGACTGGCAGTACAACACATGATGTGTAGAACAGCACATAACCTCTGAGACTGACGTGTAGTGCTGGTACGCCTCCGGCATCATCAAAGGTGTGACCTTGCCTCTGCTTTGACATCACAACTGATAAAAAACAGACAGCAGAATAATTGGCTCTTTCTTTGTTAGTTATGATGTCACAGTGAGTGAGGTCATGGTGCCAATTAGGTATAAGGAGGAAGACACTAGATGTGTCAGCCCCAGGTAAAGGACAGCCACCCATCAATTATGCTGAGTATGATCATACTTAAAATATCTTCTAACTGGCTCAAGAATAAAGACAAAATACTTCAGAAATCAAGATATACAGTGACAAGCAGCTACTGTTCACAGTTAGTGAAATTGTCTGGCTGTCGCCCAAGTATGTACTAGTTCTTTAATTTGCACATAGACGACCACCAGTAACAGACAAGACCTTGTTTTAATATCTCATTTAAAGGATACAACACACAGGGCTCTCGCATAACTACTATTTTGATGGCAGACACTGATAAAAATTGTCAGGGGACAAAGTACGGCAGTTTTTCTTTGTCATCAGAGGATCTTAAAAAGTATTTTTATATTGAAGAAACTGAAACCCCAGTGCAAAAACAGCGAAGCAAGGGTTACCCTGAAAGAGCATTGGCAACAAAGCCAAGTTTCTAACAAATACAAAATTGCACATACTGTACTTCCTCTAATGCAAAGCATCATGGGTTGCTTATGCAATTAGCCATGGTGTAGTTAGTGCTGATTGGACATTAAGCAGGACTGTATGGTGCCAGAATGCCTCACAAACAATATGCATAGGCTCTTCCTGAAGTCTGCTGTTCTGAACTCGAGGACCCTTGTTTGAGAGCTGAAGTGTTAGGCCTGATCATGATGCCTTGGCTTACTCTGTGTTTTTCTGTAGACATTTGGAACTTTTTAGAAAGAGACAAGCCTTAGCTGATAATCATGGGGCATTTATTGAATTAAGCAACCCACCTTTTTCATGCATGTTCTCTCTCCTTCCATTTCAGGCTGAAAAAGACAGTAAAGAAGAAATTCTGAAAGCATTCCGTCTGTTTGACGATGATGAAACTGGGAAAATTTCCTTCAAAAACCTGAAACGGGTAGCAAAAGAACTCGGGGAGAACCTCACTGATGAAGAACTGCAGGTTGGTTCATGTCTCCTTTAACTGATGTATATACTTAAGGGCACAGGATACCAGCATCCAAATATTAACAGGGCATTTTCTGGCATATCATCACCTCTGATTCATCTAGTCAGTACCAAGACTTGCCCTCTACAAGAGAAGACTTATACTATACCTGCATTCTTCTCTTGGTGTCTGGGTTGAGACATCTTTTCCGTAAGGCCAAGCCTCTTCCTATCCTAGAAACCCCAAGCTAGTCTCCCCTACTGTGCCTTAGACTTGGCACTCTACTCCTACTCCCTTTCTTAAGCCATTAGGTGGGAGTGGTGCATCCAACTTTACGTGCCCAACCCCAGATAATTTTTATGCCCCTTACTGTGCCAGTTCCAAAGTGGTGTGCCTTCTGATGTTTGGGAAGTAACCCAGTGATCTATCAGGATAGTACAGAGAACAACAAAAAGGCAATTTCAGTTGCAGTGAAACTACAGCATGTAAGACCAACAGGAAGTCCAAAAAAACAGAGTACTCATTCATCACTTAGAAGAAAGACACTGATTCCACATTAGAAATGCTCAAATCTGTTTGTTTGTTTTTAGCTGTTCAAAAACCGATACATGCTACTTGAGTTATACCCCATACAGCTCCCAATGTTTCACACCAAAACGACATACTTTCTTGAAGGACCAGTGCCCAAAACATTCAACACTTTTATAGGCAATAGAGTAGCATATTTATTTATGGGGTGGGTGTGTGTATGTGTGAATTGGTCCCCAGGGATTGTTTTCAGACACAATCTGAGCCAACAAGATGGCACGTAACGGGTAATGGCAAAAGTACATACAGGCAAGGTTAGTAGTAACAGGATGAGGAGACATTTGATAATATTCAGTCAAAAGACTGGGCAATAAATGCAAAAGGTACAGGACAAGATGTAGTTGATATAGCGTGGTTGTGGGAGTGAAACCCAAGCAATAAGTACAGACAATAAATACCATTACGAAATGTATACAAAATGCATCACAAGGCAGTGCCCCAAAATTGAAAATCCAACATGAAAGGTCAGTCCAAATGGAGGCGTATCTTAGTTGTGTTCCCTCAACCCCAGAACAGAGCTGAAAAGATTGAAAAGAACAGCTGAATCCTCCTGGAGAATTTTGAAAGACATAATGTTCAGACACAAGAAGTGGAAGGTAATGCACATTGGATAGAAAAACCTGAGCGTGCAGTACATGATGGGGATGTTATATTACAAAACACTGCGGAGGAAAAAAGACCTGGGAGTAATGATGGCAAATCTGAAATCGACAGCTCAGTACAGTGTGGCAGTGGGGAAAGCTAACAGGATGCTGGAGTGCATAGGGAGGGGAGTAAGTCAGAAGCCAGGAGGTGAGCTTCACTCTATACAGGTCATTGGTGCACTGGCACCTGGAGGACTTCACAGTGTTCTGGCTACCACCTCTGCATAAGGACTGTGAGAGGGTGGAAGTGTTGTAGCAATGGGTGACCAAAATAATCCAGGGTATGGGGATGAGACATATAAGGAAAGGCTGATAAGCCTCAACATATACACCCCAGAGAACAAAAAGGGAGAGTTGGCATGACAGAATGATACAGATATCATGGTGGGGGGGAGGGGCGTAAACAGGGTGGTTTGCAAAAACATGGACTACCTAGACTTTAGCAAGGCATTTCACACAGTCCCACCCAAAAGATTAATAATCATGTTAGCCAGCCTGGGAATGGGTTCCGGAGGGTAGCCTGGGTTGCAAACTGGCTGCAGAACAGGACACAGAAGGTAATAGTGAGTGGAACACATTCCGAAGAAAGGGGGGTCACTAGTGGAGTACCTCAGGGCTCAGTACTGGGTCCAGTCCTCTTTAACATCTTTATAGGTGACATTGCAGAGGGTCTGGAGGGAAAGGTATGCCTCTTTGCAGATGATACAAAGATCTGTAACAGAGTTGATACACAAGAGGGGGGTAGAATAATGGGTGAATACCTGAGGAATGCATTAGCAAATGGTCAGAAAGGAGGGGTGGAAGAACAATGGAGAAAAATCAAAACTGCTAGCATGGAGGCAACAAGCCTTTTGTATGAAACAAATAAAGAAAACAAAGCGGAATAACAAAACACTGTGGCTCTCAAAAGAGGTGTCAGGGAAGGTTGAGGAGAAAAAGGTTGCATTCAGAAAATGTAAGGAATCACAGACTGAGCACGACAGGGAACTGTATCAATTACAGCAGAAAGAAGTGGGGAAGGCAGTCAGAAAAGCAAAGGCCCAAACCAAGGAAAAGATGGCCAACTCCATTAAGAAGGGGGATAAAACCTTTTATAGGTACATTGGGGAGTATAGAAAGGTTAAGGGAGGGATAGTGAAGATTAATAAAGGAGAGGGGAGGTGGGCAGAGGAAGACAGTGAAAAGGCAGAGATACTGAATGAATACTTTTGCTCAGTATTCACAAAAGAAGAAGAGGAGGAGTTACTCAAACCAAACAGTAGAAGCACTGTGGATAGTGGGGTTGATACCAGTCCATTTACAGAAGAAAGAGTACTGAAAGAACTCCTAAAACTCAAGGTGGAGAAAGAAGTGGGGCCTGATGGGATTCACCCTAGAGTCCTAATAGAGCTAAGGGAGGACCTAGTGACACCACTAACCACACTTTTTAACAAATCATGGGAAGATGGGGTGCTACCTGAGGACTGGAGGAGGACAGATGTGATTCCCCTTCACAAAAGTAGGAACAAGGCAGAAGCAGGAAACTACAGACCTGTTAGTTTGACCTCAGTGGTGGGGAAAATTATGGAATCGTTTCTGAAAGAAAGAATTGTTGAGTACCTAGAGGCCAGCGGGGCACAGGACCCAAAGCAGCATGGATTCACAGCAGGAAGGTCATGTCAGACAAATCTAATCGATTTCTTTGAGTGGGTGACCAAAGTAATAGGCCAGGGAGGGGCTATGGATATGGCCTACCTAGACTTTAGCAAGGCATTTGACACAGTCCCGCACAAAAGATTAATAATCAAGTTAGCCAGCCTGGGAGTGGGTCCCAGGGTGGTAGCCTGGGTAGCAAACTGGCTGCACAACAGGACACAGAAGGTAATAGTGAATGGAACACATTCTGAAGAAAGGAGGGTTACTAGTGGAGTACCTCAGGGCTCAGTACTGGGTCCAGTCCTCTTTAACGCCTTTATAGGTGACATTGCAGAGGGTCTGAAGGAAAGGCGTTCTTTATGGATGACACAAAGATCTGTAACAGAGTTGATACACAAGGGGGGTAGAAAGGATAAGAAGGGACTTGGCAAGGTTGGAGGAATGGTCAGACATATGGCAACTTAGATTCAATGCAAAGAAGTGCAAAGTAATGCACCTGGGAAATAAAAATCCAGGAGAAGAGTACAATAGCAGGAGGTACTAACGACAACAATAATGGAAAGGGATCTGGGTGTAGTCATATCAGATGACCTAAAGGTGAGTAAGCAATGAGAAGTCAGTAGGAAAGCCAGGGGGATACTGGGATGCATAGGGAGGGCATCACCAGTAGAAAAAGGGAAGTGGTTATCCCTCTATACAGACAGTTGGTGAGACCCCATCTGGAGTACTGCATGCAGTTTTGGAGACCTCATCTATGCAAGGACATAGACAGGATGGAAGCAGTCCAGAAGAGGGTAACTAAAATGCTGCAGGGTCTACATCAGAAACCATATGAAGAGAGACTGAGAGAGCTTAATATGTATACCCTTGATGAAAGGAGGGACAGGGGGGACATGATTGAAACTTTTAAGTACCTCAAGGGAATCAACAAAGTCCAGGAGGGTAGCATCTTTCAGAAAAAGAGATGTGTAAGAACAAGGGGGCACAATTTAAAGTTAGGGGTGGACAGCTCAGGGGTAATGTGAGGAAATTCATTTTCACCGAGAGAGTGGTGGATGCATGGAACCGCCTTCCTGGAGAGGTTGTGGGGTCTAAAACAGTGGAGGAATTTAAACATGCATGGGACAGACATAAGGCAAGTATAGTGGGGGGTTGCAGGAAATAGGCTGTTGGTTAACTAGAATCTGCAGCTTATCCAGTAGGTAGGAAATGGGCAGACTAGGTGGGCCAAGTGGTCCTTATCTGCCATCAAAGTCTATGTTTCTATGTAGAAAGGATAAGAAGGGACTTGGCAAGGTTGGAGGAATGGTCAGACATATGGCAACTTAGATTCAGTGCAAAGAAGTGCAAAGTAATGCACCTGGGAAACAAAAACCCAGGAGAAGAGTACACAATAGGAAGGGAGGTACTAACAACAACAAAAATGGAACGGGACTTTGGGGTAGTCATATCAGATGATCTAAAGGTGGGTAAGCAATATGAGAAGACAGTAAGGAGAGCCAGGGGGATACTGGGATGCATAGGAAGGGGCATCACAAGTAGAACAAGCATTTGTCAATGCCGAACATTTGCTTGCAGGTATTTGCAGTGATGTTTGGCATGTATGGTGCTTTACCCTCATGCCCTGTGCTATTGCTGGTATTTGCACAATAAATTGTCAGCATGACCTTTTTGTTACCCCCATTGTGTGCTACATAGGCGGAAAGACGTTTTGGGCAGGATGTGAAAAATGACAGCAGTACTGCTCATAAGGAAGTGGTAAATGGCAATGTTGGAAAATCTGGAGGGAAATATTGAAAATTCAAACCTAGAGCGCAGGTGGAACTGTGCAATGCACGCTTGTAAACAGTCATTGTTAGAAATTTTTTCACCAAATTGTCAACATTGGCATTTTAAAACTTCTACAATGAACAGTGTCACTGTGATTGTCTTACTGTGTGCCATACATTGATTTTGCACACCGACCGCGCCCATTGTGCACTACATGGGCGGAAATACGCTTTTGGGCAGGATGTGAAAATGACAGCTGTACTGCCCATAAGGAGGTGTGGTAAATGGCAATGTTGAAAATCTGGAGTGAAAATATTGAAATTCAAGAACTTAGATAGCGCATGAGGAACTGCACAACGACGCCATAAAACAGTTATTTGCAGGAATTTTTCGCCAAATTTCAACATAGCCATTTTAAGATCTCTGCTCATGAACAATGACACTGTGATTTTCTTAATGTGTCCCATACACTGAGTTCAAGACACTGACTGTGCCATTGTGTGCTACATGGGTGAAACACGCTTTGGGCAAGATGTGAAAATGACAGCTGCAGTGCTCATAAGGAGGTGTGGTAAATGGCAATGTTGAAAATCTGGAGGAAAATATTGAAAATTTGTAAACGACGAGCGTGCGTAGGAACTGCGCAATGCACCCTCGTAAAACAGTCATTTTTAGGAATTTTTTCACCAAATTTTCAACATAGCCATTTTAAGACCTCTGCTCATGAACAGTGTCACTGTGATTTTCTTAATGTGTCCCGTACATTGATTTTGCACACCGACTGCACCATTGTGCGCTACATGGGCGGAAACTCATTTTGGGTGAGATGTGAAAAATGACAGCTGTACAGCTCATAAGAAGGTGTGATAAAATGGCAATGTTGAAAATCTGGAGTGAAAATATTGAAAATCGTGAACTTACGAGCCCATGAGGAACTGCACAACGCACGCCAGAACAGTATTTTTGATTTTATAAATTCAACATGGTTTTTGGATTCTTCATGAATATACCGTCATGGCGTGATTCAGTCTCGGCGGGTGATTTCGCAGTGACTGCACAGTGCTCTACGAAATCACCCTTCGGGCCTGAATAACGCCATGACAGTGACATCATTCATGAGAAGGGGTCCCAAAAACCCCATGTTGAAAATTTGGTGCAAAAATTCCAAAAAATGACTGAGATATGCAAAGTTGAAACCCCCTATCTAGCCCATTATACAGCTTACCGGCATTTCCTCAGTTCGCGGTCGGCTTTGAAGAGTGCAGACGTGTTCCCGGTCCACAAGATCGTCGCGCCGGAGTCCGGAGGTAAGTATGGGGTGAGGGGGGTGTGGGGAGGCTGCGAGTGGTGGATGCGGCTGTGGGAGGGGGCTGGAGATGCCGGGACCGCTTTTATTTTACAGGTTTAAACACAAAAAGACGACGGATGTTTGCCATGCTGGGGTGGGATCCCAGCGTGGCAGAAGATGGCTGGGGGCAAGGAGCCGATGGGGATTGGGCACCCCTGCCGGCAAACTACGCTTGGGGCCAGGGGCCGACGGGGATTGGGCACCTTCACGGCAAAACAAAGGGAAGGATTACGCTTGGGGTGGGCTCCCAGTGGCAGCAGGATGGCTTGGGGGCCATGGAACCGATCGGGGATTGGCACCCCGCCGGGTAACAACGCTTGCCATGCTGGGGTGGGTTCCCAGCGTGGCACCAAAGCTTTGGGGCGGTAGCCAGTATGGCAGCGGTGCTTTCCTTGAAGCAGAGGAACACCGCTGTCATACAGAGCTCCTGCACCCATTGGTGCAGGACCGCCACGCCTGCTCAAAGGAGCAGTGCATTGGATAGGAGAGGCACACCTCCAAAGTGTGCTACTCTTCCCAAAACATTCCTTGTGCATGCGCGCAAGCGAACGTAAAAAGGAAAGTGGTTATCCCTCTGTGCAGACAGTTGGTGAGACCCTATCTGGAGTACTGTGCACAGTTTTGGAGACCTTATCTACGCAAGGACATAGACTGGATGGAAGCAGTCCAGAGGAGGGCAACTAAAATGGTGCAGGGTTTGCATCAGAAATCATATGAAGAGAGACTGAGAGAGCTTAATATGTATACCCTTGATGAAAAGAGGGACGGGGGGGACATGATAGAAATGTTTAAGTACCTCAAGGGAATCAACAAAGTCAAGGAGGGTAGCATCTTTCAGAAAAAGAGATGTGTAAGAACAAGGGGACACAATTTAAAGATAGAGGGGGGATGGCTCAGGGGTAATGTGAGGAAATCTTTTTTCACGGAGAGAGTGGTGGATGTGTGCAACTACCTTCCTGGGGAGGTTGTTGGGGCTAAAACAGTGGAGGAATTCAAACATGCATGGGACAGACACAAGGCAGTTGTAGTGGGGAGTGGCAGGAAGTAGGCTGTTGGTTAACTAGAATCTGCAGCTTATCCAGTAGGTAGGGAAATGGGCAGACTGGGTGGGCCAAGTAGTCCTTATCTGCCGTCAAAGTCTATGTTTCTGTGTTTCTATCCTAAGCATGAATACAGGAACATAGGGAAATTCAGTGAAACTGGAAGGGGATACATGGGGGGATATCCGCAAGCACATTTTCACTGAAACAGTGGTGGACAAGTGAAACAGGCATCCTGAGGAGGTGGTAACAGTGGTAGGGGTTCAGGGTAGAATTGGGGACAGGCATATGGCCACAGTAAGAAAGATGAGGGTAGGGGTAAAGAGATGGCCACTAGGGCCTACATAGGGCAGTTAGGTAGGGTGGGCCTTTTTCTGCTGTCAGTGTCTATGTTTTATTTCCCACAAGTTCTGTATTTCTCTTCCTCATTTATTACTGAGGTCATTTGCACTGATGAAATATGACCATTGCTTCTTGGCAGTTCATCTGCTCTCCTTGCTTACTCCTTACCTGAGGTCATACTACTGTGCTTGTGACATTACAATTATTCCCATGCCAACAAATTGCGATGTCACAAAAGAGAGTTATTACTTCTAGTAGTGGCCTGAAGAACTGCACCAGATTGAAAACCTATGTTGTGCAGATGTTCTTAGTCTTTTTTTATCAATAAAATTGTATTAAGCATTTTCAAATAGTAACAATACATGACATATAATGTATAGGAGAAGATTATTAAGGGTGGAATTCAGTGAATTCCTGTCCTTCTTACGCTTCTTATTGTGACATCAGGTGGTTGTTATACCCTCCTGAGTATGTCACAACGATGGCATAACAACATGAATGTCTTTGTGCGTGCACTTTTTGCTAAATTCCCGAAGGTTGAACAACTGCAGCAGTGGGAGCTGGCCCTGACGGAGAGTGGTGCAAAATAAAAAAAAAAAAAAATAGAAATGTAAGGACAAGTTTTGTTTAACTGGTGCCCATACACTATAAAAGACAATGGGTTGGCACCAGTTAACAACACGGAGTTCCCTTAAGTTTGTCATGTCAGCGGTAAACGTCTCAAGCTGTGCTTTTGAGGTTTAACTAGGATGTCATGACAGCCTCTCGAAGGGAACACAGTGTTGTTGTTAACTAGTGCCCATCCATGATCCTGTATATTACTATTAACAGTTAGTTATTAACAAGTGAAATAAATACATAACTAATAATTTCAGTTAAATAAAAAAAGTATACATTGTTGACAAACTGGCAGTATCACATCTGAAACCGTAGTTCAAATGTAGTATAATTCAGTGATGAATCATTCATTACCCTTAAGTTTCCCCTATTGTATCAGACTCTATTATAATGGCAGCACTGAGAAGAAGAGAAAAGAAAGAGCTAAAAAAGGAGAACAGATTACAAAGGAAAAAGACCATTAAAGGATACCTAAACCATCTTTTTTTTTTTTTACACATTTTTTTAATTACCTGATAGGCTTGTAAAGAAGAGGCTATTGTTTACATTTATAATCAAACTGCATTTATTAAAGTATGGTAATTGCAGTTTCATAACATTTGAAAATTGTAAACACAGCCTCTTCTGATGCAAAAGTCATTGTGTAAGAATCCTAAAATGGCTGCTTTGATGATGTAAGTTATGAGAGAGATGCCAGTGTGCAGATGTGTTCTAGCTCTACTAACCATAATCAAATGCGAACAACTTTAAAGTGAACAAGCATTTGTCAATGCCGAATGTTGACTTGCTGGCATTGGCACTGGTAATGCAGGAGTTAGATCCATCATAGGAATGGCAGTGAAGTATTGAACTGATGCCAACCCACCCCCACCCTGCAGAGAGTGACAAGCATTAGGGTGTCCCTTTGGGTGTTTGGTAGTGCAGTGCGTGAGAACATGTCGGGCAGGATATGAGAAATGGCAGCTGTACAGTTCATAAGGAGGTATAAAAAAATGCCAGTGTTGAAAATGTGGCATGTAAATATACCAAATTTGCAAAGCTACTAGGGTGCGTGGGAAATGCGCAATGCACGTTTGCAACACTGCCATTTTATGGGCGTTCCGCACCAAATTTTCAACATAAGCATTTTAGCACCTCTGCTCATGTACAGTGTCACTGTTATTTCCTCAAAGTGTCCCAAGAAGTGATTTCGCACAGCAACCACGCTATTCTGCGCCGGAAGTGCGAAAACACATTCTGGGCAGGATATGTCAAATGACGTCTGTACTGTTCATCAAGAGGTGTGGAAAAATGCCAATGGTGAAAATCCAGACTGAAAATATCACCAATGCACGATGGTACGAGCGTGTGTGCAATCTGCCAACGCACACTCGTAACACAGTTATTTTATGGAGTATCATCACCAAATTTTCAACATAGGCGTTTTAGGTTCTCTGCTCATGAACTGTGTCACTGTCATTTTCATAATCTGGCCCAAACACTGATTTCCCACAGCGACTGCGCTATTGTGTGCTGGAAGTGCAGAAACACATTTCGGGCAGGATGTGGAAAATGACAGCTGTACTGTTCACAAGGAGGTGTACAAAAATGACAATGCTGAAAATCTGGCAGTAAAATATTGTGAATGCGCCGGGTTACGAGCCTGTGTAGCAACTGCGCAACGCACGTTCGTAAAACAGGCATTTGTTGGATTTTTTCTACCAAATTTGGAACTTAGGCTTTTTAAGAGGGCACCTCATGAACACCTCCACTGTCATTTCGTTAATGGGCTCCGAAAGGTGATTTCGCGCAGTGACTGCGAAATCACCTTTCGAGGCCGATTTAACACCATGACAGTGACATAATTCATGACGAGGGGCCCCAAAAACCCCATGTTTAAAATTTGGTGCAAAAATTCCAAGAAATGCCTGAGATATGCAACAAAGTTGAAAAAACCCTATTCACTCCATTATACAGCTTACTGGCATTTCCTCAGTTCACGGTCGGCTTTGAAGAGTGCAGACGTGTTCCCGGTCCACTGAAGATCGCTATGCCGGACTACAGAAGGAAGTATGAGTGGGGGGGTGAGGGGAGTCAGGGTGCGCAGTGGTGGTGCGTTGGGGAGGGGGGGCACGAGACTACGAGGGACGGTGAAAAATAAAACAAAGAAACCATTGCAGGACAGTTTTCCTATTGCTGGGCATTTGCACGCTGGGGTGGGCTCCCAGCGTGCCATCCAATTGTTTGTTTTTTGGGGTGTCAGTAGCTGACGGGGATTGGGCACCTCGCCGGCTCTAGCCAACGGGAGGACAAATAATGCCGACAGGGATTGGGCACTCGCCGGCAAAGACAGCGGTGGGGGCACGCTGGAGCCGTAGGGGATTGGGCACCCTCAGCATTGAACAGTTGGGAGAGGTGATGCCGGCGGAGCCGGGCTCCCCATCGGCACAGTAAAATAGCGGGGTGTGTTACCGACAGGGGGATCGGGCTCAGCCGTAAGCTGCTTGCCGACCATGCTGATAATGGCGGTGAGCACGCAAGCAAAGGGTCCGCTGTGTATGGCGAGCTTTGCTCGGATTGCAGCAGACCTTTGCTTAGATGTGCTCGCACCATTATGTATGCATGGTGTGGCGCCGGCATGCAGGCTGATTGGGGAATGAGGGATGCACCTACTGATGCGTCCCCTGCATTCGCCCAACAGCGGCCGCGCCCCCAAATCTGCACTCTCCCTATATGTTGGCTTGCGCCTCCGCCAAACCAACATAAAAATGATAGTATGGTACTGCCAGCACGAAAGTTGTTCAGCACAAAAATATTGACAAAATGTGTGGTGTTTCATTTATACATACCTTTCAGTTTTTTTATAATTAGCAGAAAACAGATTTTTTTTTTAACTTTTTACAACAAAGAAATGCAAATAGCTTTAAAATGATATGTGATAGCACAGTACTTTGACCATAAATGTTGTTCAGCACAAAAATATCTACCAAATGAGTGGTGTTTCATTTATATATACCTTTTAGATTTGTTATAATCAGCAAAAATGGCAGGAAATTAATTTTTTTCACTTTTTGGGAGGTGTGGTATAAGTGGGATATGCTACCCCCCGACTGAAAGTATTGTTGATACTTTTTGTTCTTGTGCCGATTGACCTGATGACATCACTTGTGGCTTCGCCACTTGTGAATGTCATCGGATCAGTCTGCACCGGAACAAAAAATATCAACAGTATTTCCAGTAGGGGGATAGCATATCCCTTACATCTTTATATATGTGTGTATATATTATGGTAGTAGGGTGGTGCTACCATAGTTAGGGTTGAGGAGCCATTTACATGTTAAACCCAAAATTTTGCACCTTAATAACTTTGCAACCGTTTGACAGATTTGCCTGAAATTTGGAATACACAGTCAAGACCAATACACCTTTGGGTCTGACAAGATTCGTACCGGTCAGATACGCGGCTGCGGAGTTATAAGCGTGATCTCGTCATTCGTTCACGCTTTTTCTGAAATCTACAGTGGCCTACTCAGTGCACAGTTGCACGACCAGTCCGAAATCTTCAGAGAATGTGTGGCCGGGTCCTCGATGTGCCTTTTGAAGATTTCATGAAAAAATATTAAATGGTTCAAAAGTTATTCAAAAAACAATTTCCCATTATAAGTCAATGGGAAAAGTTAACAAAAAGTTCGACAGTGTCGCAAATGCACTTTTTACTGTCGTAAATGGCCCTTTTACTGTCTCAAATCTGCCATTTTGTTTTCAGTTAGTGATCAGAAAAATGCTTACCATTTAAAATTGGGATACTCTAGCAACCTAATTATTTCTGTATTCACCTAGTCGGGCCCTGAGGATGTTAGCCATTTCTTTATTTTGGGGTAAAACACCCCAGAAATATGTTTTTCAAATTTCTGGAAAAAGTACTTTTGAAAAGTATCATCAAAGACCATGGTTCTGTCAAGATGCATTTATGTAAAGCTGCGAATTTGGCGACAGTACTTTTCTAGGCTGTGGGAAAATGACAGCAATTCTTTGGCACCCTGCTGCAAAATAATGGTGTGGTGCTTTGGCCTGAAATTTGGAGGGAACGCAGCCAACATCTCACAGATGTGCCTTTCAGTGTTGCGTTGAAAAAATATTACAGGGCGGCAAAGTTATGGCACTTCAAAGTTGATGCTTTTTCCCATAGGATAACATTACGGCATCCAGTGCATTGCAGCAATCCTTTAGCGCCCTGCTTCAAAATAATGGCTCCGTCTTTTGGGCTGAAATTTGGAGGGAAGACAGCCAACATCCCACAGATGTGACTTTTAGTGGATTGGTGAAAAAATATTACAGGGAGCCAAAGTCATGGCACTCAGAACTTCTCTTTTTGTCCCCATAGGATAACATTACGGCATTTGCCTTGCCTTTCAGGACCTGTATTTCGGAAACGGTGCGAGATACGGACTTTTCGTCAAAAAAATGCTTAGCTGCCTAATGGGGGGCTGAGTACAAAACTAGCCAGGAAAGTCATACATCATATGACTTTTAAATTTTTTTTGTACGTCGTAGGGTTCCTGAGATATAAGCAATTTAGTATTCCAACTCTTCATTTTCTGCTCCAAGACCCATTATTAAGGATACATTCTTTGTACTCACTGGGCTGGATATTCAAAAGGATTTCACCTGCGCAAGTCCGAAATTGCACCATCCTGCCATATTCAGCAGGAGTCAGTTTCGCCCCCCCCCCCCAAGTCAAGCTGAGCAGCAGCGCAATGCTAATAAAGGCATGCTGAACCGGAAGGGGAGGAATCATGCATAAACTGCACAGCCCGATATTCAGTGGGTTGTGCAGGCGCAACCCCCAACCTGTGCCTGCACAACTTTGAGCCAAAAAAGGAGTAAGTCGAGGGTCACCCACAGGTGAGCTGCCGCATTGCAGGGTGCAACACAGCAGCTGCCACCTGTGGGTGGCCCTCAACCTCTCCTGTGCCCCCCTGCTGCCCAATCGCGGGCATATAGTAACCCCCCCTCCCCAACTGGCCTGATTGCGGGCATATGTTGAAAACAACCCCTTCCTCGACTGGCCGATCGCGGGCATATGTTGAAATCAACCCTCTCCCCGACTGGCCCGATTGGGCATATGTTGAAAACACCCCCGACCTCAGCCGATCGTGGGCATATGTTGAAAACACCCCTCCCCGACTGGCCCGATCGCGGGAGAAGGTGAATCAAACCCTCCCCCACACCAGCCCGATCGCGGCACCAAAGTGTTCAACCCCCCAGGACCACCCTACCCTGGTGATCTGTGTCCCCACCCACGGCCCCACCACCTCGCCCCGGGTGGCAGCATCCACCCGCCCGCCAACTGACTGCCCAGTAGGGCTGCATGCCCATGGCTCTTGCTCTGCTGCACCAATGGGCATGCCCTACACGGCAGTCAGTCAGCGGCGAGGCAGGCAGGAGGTGGGATGCTGACGCCCACCGGCTGCTGGGCGGTGTGACAGGCTTCGTGAGTGGGTGGGTGGGGGACACTAGATCACCAGGGTAGGTGGTCCTGGGGGTGTTTGAACGTTGCTGCCCCGATCGGGCTTCGCTGTCCACTGGACCATCAGGATATGTTCTTTGGGGGTTGAAACTTTGCTGCCCGCGATCGGGCTTCACGTCCACTGGACTACCAGGGATATGTCCTGGGGGTTGACTCTTTGCTGCCAGCGATCGGGCCAGTCGGGGGTTTAACCTCTGCCCATGATCGGGCCAGTCGGGGAGTGGGGTTCAACATATGTGTCCAAGGCCAGTCGGGGAGGGGGTTTTCAACATATGCCCACGATCTGGCCATTCGGGGGGTGGGGGGAATTTTTAACTTATGCCTGCGATCGGGCTGCAGGGGGCATCGGTCCCCGGCGGCTGCTGCCTGGCAGGGCGCCAGGCGCAAGTCCTCAGGGATCGGCGCACCTGCATGCTAATGGCATGCAAATGGGACCATAAATAGATGCAAATGGCCCCCCCCCGTGCCTTGCATGAATTATGGCCTCATTTGCATGTCACCTTTTGAATATGGGAAATTTGCACATGGCGCAATGGTACTTGCGCCACCGCAACTTCAATGCTCATCTCTGACCACTTGCGGTGGTGCAAGTTCCACTGCGCCATGCACAGTGGCTGTGGCCGGGGAGTGATATTTAAAGGAGTTGCTCAGTAGCGCAACTCCTTTGAATATCACCCCGACCACACCCCTGTGGAACTGTTTTGTGCAGCACAAGGGCTTGCGCCACAGAATAGCGCAGTTTGAATATCCAGCCCACTGTCTTTCTCTATGCAGCTATTGGGGGAAACCAGCCTGTGCGCTTACATTACTGTTACCCTTTCCGCTTGCGGTTCCATACCCGTTTCACTTACCGTTCACGTCTATGCCACCATGTGCATTATCCTTTGCGTTTTCATTTGCGCTTGCGTTTCCGTTATTTTTTGCCATTTTCGTCTACAGTACTGTTTCACTTTCTGTTTCGTTTTGCGTCACCATGCCCATTACCATTTCCTTTTGTGGGCACCATGTTACTATGTGACAAGACATCGCATGGCAGACCATTCCTGTCTATGGCACCGTGTGCGTTACCCTTTCTGTTCTCATTCGCGCTTGCGTTACCATGTGTGCCACTGTTAGTGCTTCTGTTTTGCATTGCTGTTCCTGTTACTATAGGGCCCCACCCTCCCACCGCCACATTACACGGCGGGTCCCGTGCTCCTGCCGCTGCATTACATTAGTATTTCTCATTATCATTCTCAAAAAGAAGGGAAATTAGAGGCAAAAAACTCTGTTTAATGCATCAGTTAGGGTTGTTCCACAGCGACAAAAGTGAGGAAATTCGGTGTTAGGGTTGAAAACCCCCCCTTGGCCTCCCCAGTCCACCCCCCCCAAGCCGGCATTGGGGTGTGCCCTGGGGTGTTTGATCCTAAGTCTCACCCCATTCTCCTATACCTCTGCTGCTTTATACATGTGATGGGGTGAGAGTTAGGGCCGACGACCCCAATGCACACCCCAGTGCTGGTTGGGGGTGGGCTGGGGTCCAAGGGGTTTTCAACCCCAACACCGAATTTCCTCACTTTCGTCACTGTGGAACAACCCTAACTGATGCATTAAACTGAGTTTTTTGCTCTAAAATATATACATATATATATATATGTATATGCACATGAAACCCCTCACCCCTGCCTTTTTGCCAAAATGACAGGTAGCATGCTGTTGAAGCTGACAGCTGTACCTGGTGGGGACCTGGGTTCGGGGAGGATGAGGTTACTCGGCACAGGGGGACCCAGGTTTGGCTACTCTGCACAGGGGCACCCAAGTAAATTGGAACGCAGGAAGAAATAACTGTAATGTCCAGAACCAGGAATGGGATTCTTCAGTGTGGCTTTTATTCACATACTAGCTGAACAAACAAAGCATAGACGGACCCCCATGGGGCTGCATTTCCTGGTAATGCAGATTAGAGACTACAACACACTTTATCACCATTTCCAGCCCTCAAGCTCGGAATTCACCAGGCACACAGCCTGGACTTGCACGCAGCTTTGGGTACACAGCCCGACTTGTACACACTTAGGTTTTCCCCACTGGCCCAGCTCCGCTGCCGGCCGCTTGATCCGTGGTCCATTTGAGGAATGAACCATTATCATTTCCAGCCCTCAGGCTCTGAACCCACCAGGCACACAGCCCGGACTTGCACGCAGCTTTGGGTACACAGGCCGACTTGTACACACTTGGGTTTTCCCCACTGGCCCGGCTTCCCTGCCAGCCAGTTGATCCATGGTCCATTTGAGGAATGAACCAATTATCATGTTGTGGCTCCCCACACCACACTAGAGTTTGCGACTCTTAGAGAGAATTTACCTTACAATTCCACGTCTGGGTACTTCCCCCATCACTGGCCAAGTGCCTGAGGCAAAGTAGAAACCACAGAAGAAATCAGTAGAGGTGGACCTGGTCACTAAAGATAGGGGGCCAGCCATCTCCAGCTCCCACAGCCCATACCCGTCCATTTCCCTGGAAAACTGAACCATTCCTTTGCTGAACTTCTAAATGTAGATTAAGGGTAGACGTCTGTCACATCTCCTCTACATATTATTTGCATCTCACAAAACTCTGGGATTTGATACTACTTTTACTTGCTTGGCCCATTTCTCTAGGCTTCTCAATATGTAGTTCAATCCCTAGATTTTCACACAGGTCCCAGGGTGAAGAAAACATATGCCCTTTTAGCCAGAGCAGACACTCACCCTTAAGTTGCAGGTGCTCCACAGGCGACTCACAAATCTTCCTTCTTCCAAAATAAATCCTGGACTAAACAGGCAGCTTTTCCTCCTCTTAGCAGAATTAAGGGGATTGCCCCAGGAATCTGCTGGGAATCTTACATCCCGCAGGAGGACACTGAGATCCGAAAACAGCGGTCTCCACCGCTGAGTACAAACTTCACTCCTCAAGCCAAACTGCAGACTCTCCTTTGAAATTCCCAACGTTCTGTCTAACTTCCTTTGCTGCAGATTCCAATGTGGCTTATGCAGCTGCGAAAGTTCTATTGGTGATGTCATCCCTCAGTCTCAGCTGAGACTGAGAACAGAGTAAGACAGTGTGAAACCCATATGACTGGAGTTTCACAAGCTGCCTTCCCTGCCTACCACTAGGTCTTACTGGGATTCTAGTAACCCCAGGTAACAAGGGGGTTACACACACACACACACATACATATATATATATATATATATATATATATATATATATATATATATATATATGTATGTAGGAATCATATTTCCACGTAAGTGAACCTAGCAATAAAGAACAAAAGAAAAGGAATACAGAAAATCTATTTAAACAAAAAACTGAACAGCGTTTTATTATTGTTTTTCAAAATGTTCTCAAATGTGGCAAATGCACTTTAAAAGGGCAGTGTACATGTATTTTTACTCCTTCACTCTGTAGAGGATTAGTGAAAATATGCCTTACTTGATGAGCCTAGTGGTGTATAAGCTGTAGGTGTGTGTGAAGTTTTAACTTTGCTGGCAGTGTTTGTGACCAGTTACAAACTTCACGTTTTGCTAGCGAATTGGCCACATCTTCATCGGGGTTATTTCAGTCATCAGGTCACACATGTGGAACTTCACCGTCGGTAAAGCAGGATCCACAGGGAAGATTTTCAGTAGTACCTCTGGGGGCCGCTCATGCCAAAGTCACCAACCCTGTAAAGGCACGAGGGATCTGCTCCCTCCTCAGTACTTTCCCGCCATCGACTCTGTTCACATGGATCTCCATGGAAGCTCCGACACACTTTTGCCCACAGCTTTTATTCTACTTGGTTTTTAGAATCCCTTTTTTTATAAGAGATTCCTTTACCTTGTTTATGACGAGAGTTAATCCTTCCACTTCTCTCTTCCATCGCTGCCGCTGTGGAAAGAATATTGCCTATTCAGATGACCATATTCTCTGTGTCTGCCGTCTTGGACCTATCCACAACATCTCAGACTATGAGCTCTGCCACAAATTTAATCAAACCACCCTCAGGCGATGAAAAAAGGCTCTTAAAAATTCCTGATGGAGCAACAAGTAGCCAGTTCTGGGCAGGGGTCTGGGGGGGCTCCCTTCCTAGTCACTGGCTGGTTAGTGGCTCCCAGGCATAAAGGCTTAAAGATAATTCCTTGGGGAAAAATCACAAGAAAGACAGAGATTGGGATCGCTCCCTGATGGCCTCTTCTTCTTCCTCCAGGGGTACTCTGTCAGCTGTGCCTGCACCGACACTTGTAGCTGTCCATGTCTCTGTCCCTACCAGACTCATAACGACAGCGCTGCTGCCTGCCTCTCAGGGCGGCCAGTCATCAACTCTCAGGTCGTCAGTCCCCAGCTCGTCAACATTTGGTTCATCAATGATAGCCCTGCCATCGTGTCCTGATGCATCTCCAGGCCCAGGCCCATCAGGCTGTTAGGGCTCCCAGGCCACGACGGGCAGGTCGTCATGCCCTCTGCTGATGACCCCTCCTCTGTCGACACAGCAGTCTGCTGATGTTGACCTCTGTGATATTCTGGTCAAGTTTACTACAGATTTGGTCCACCAGCTGGGCACTCATAGGCCTGGGTCCCTTGTGCCAATGACGGCCCTGTGGTAATCAACGCCACTTCGGCCTCCCTGTGCGGTTCCCCGTGGGCTGTTGTCAGTCCCTCATTCATTGAACCTGGGGTTGGAGCAGGTTGACATCGAGGAGGAGTACCACCCTGATCTCATCCAGCCTGAGGAAGAGGGAGAAGAGGAGAAACCTCTTTCCCTCTGTCAGGTCCACAGCCTCTTCTATGAGTGAGGACTCTGTCAAGGATACTCACAGGTCTCCTCCAGAAGACCCTACTTTCTTTAATACTATGAAGCAGCTGTCCTCCGCCATGGGCTTCCATACTGTGGAAGAGAATGCCACCAGACAGGAGTTGGTGGACTTACTGGAAATCCCAGAATCTCCTAAGGTCATTCCTCCTATTCTCCCAGCACTGAAGCGTGCCACTACTACCACCTGGCACAGACCTGACATGATCCCTGTCATGGCCTGCAGGGCAGACAAGTTGTATCATGCCCTCCAGGACCTACCTTACTATGCCACCCAACCCAAGACCAATTCAGTGATCAAGGCAGGTCATGACAGGTCTAAGGTGCCTAAGTACCTCAGTTCCCTCCCCCTTGACAGGGAATCCCGGCTGATTGACCTTTGAGGTTAGAGGGTATACACTTCCTCCACCTTGGGTGTGAGGATTGCTAATTATTTCTCACATGGTCAAATATTAGAATACCATCTGGAGGAAGGGCAAGTCAGCTGCCCAGGCCCTCTCTGACTGTTCCCAGAAACAGGAGGTTCTTAAATTCTTGCAGAGTGCAGAGGATATCAGCAGGCATCTACTCAGGGCCTTCTACGATATCTCAGATACTGTCACAGATGTGTGCCTTCGTAGGCACTTTTGGCTGAGGGTCTCGGGCTTTGCAGCAGATGTCCAGCATAAGGTGCTTGATGCCCCTTTCAGTGGCTCCAGGCTATTTGGGTCAGATGTTCAGTACATCACCAGTGACCAGCAGGCATCTGCCAGGGCTGTCCACTCACTCTATCATATGTAGCTTAGGAGCAGACAGCACCCTCCTTCTTGCAAGGTGTCCTACAAAGTCTGGAGCAGCCTCTTGTCCTCAGGGCAAAAGAAAGGCCTCCTCCTCGCCTTCTCCTTCCTCTGGCACTGCAGCAAAGCACCCTAGGGGTGACGGATCAGCCACAGTGTCTGGATCTGCCACCGCTCGACTTCTTGCTAGCCCCCCCCCCCTTCCGATCCCCAACCAAGAAGTGATGGTCGGAGGTCGGTTCTCCCTCCATCTCAGTCAGTGGAGAACCATCACTTCAGATGCCTGGATTCTTCAGATTATGGAGAGGGGTAACACTCTGGCACTCAGAGAGAGGCCCCCAGTATCCTCCACCTATACCCCAGCCCACCTATCCATCCTCTGGGAGGAGGTACAGTACCTTCTGTGAAAACTGGCCATCAAGTTAGTGCCCAAGTGTTAAAAGAACAGGGGATTTTATTCCAGGTTCTTACTGGTTTCCAAAAAAAACAGAGATCTGAGGCCCATTTTGGATCTCAGGGACCTCAGCTTGTGTGTCCAGTACAAAACATTCTGTATGGTCACCCTGCCAGACCTCCTGCCCCCACTCAAGCGGGGTGACTGACTATGCTCCCTGGACATGCAGGATGCTTAGCTGCATATCTCAGCGTTTCCACCACATGGGAGATTCCTCCGTGTTTTTGTTTTTTTGTTGTTTTTTTTCAGGGCAAGCACTGCCAATTCAAAGTATTGCCCTTTGACTTATCCTCTGCATCGTGGGTCTTTACAAAGTGCTTAGCAGCAGTAGCTGCAGCTTTCAGAAGGGAGGGACTATGTGTTTTTCCCTGCCTGGAACACTGGCTCCTAAAGACCCCATTCAGAGAGCAGTTCCTTTGAACTCAGGAAATAACCCTTCAGCTGTTTCTCTCCCTAGGCATCACTGTCAACCTGCCCAGGTCTGTCCTGATCCCGTACCAGAGGTTACAAGGTTTAGGAGCAGTTCTGGACTCTGTGCAGGGCATTGCCTTCCTGCCTTAAAACAGGGCAGAATGCCTCATTGCCCAGGCTCAGGAGGTTGCCCAGAGCTGTTATATCCCTGCAAGGGTATACCTCAGGCTGTTGGGTTTTATGGCAGCAGCCATTCCCATGGTTCCTTTGGCCAGGCTGTACATGTGAGTTCTCCAGTGGACACTCTGAGTCCAATGGGACAAACGCATAGATGAGTTAGATCAGTTGCTGCTGGTCTCCTCCCCAGTCCGCAAGGTGCTCCAGTGGTGGATGGATCCACAGAACCTCTCAAAGGGGATCCCATTCCAGATGTCCTTCCCCCAGCAGATCTTCACCATGGATGCCTCCGGTTTTCGCTGGGGCACATCTGAATCCATTCCAGACTCGAGGGTCTTGGTCTCAGATCAAAACCTCCCTGCATATCAATGTCCTGGAGATGCGGGCAGTTCTGCATGCTGCGCAGGTCTTTCAGAACCAACTTCTCCCGGGTCAGCTGTTGATCCAGTTGGACAATCCGTCTTGTCTGTTATATCAACAAGAAAGGGAGGGCGCATTCCTACCCTCTGTGCAGGGAGGCCATGAGAGTATGGCACTGGGCAATAGACCACAGTCTTGTCCTCTCAGCGGTCCACATCCCTAGCGTGCTAAACACCCTGACTTACAGCCCCAGCAGGACATAATCCAGCATGCACAAGTGGGCATTTGTCTTATCCATTGCAGAAGGTCTGTTCGCCAGATAGGGTCATCCAGAGTTGGACCATTTTGTGTCCACAGTCAATGCAAAACTTCCCAGTTTGTGCTCGCTAGAACCAGGGCCTGGAGTTTTCTGGCAAGGGACGCTATCCCTCTCCGGGAGCAGGGGGTTTCTTTACACCTTCCCTCCATTTCCTCTGATTCAGAGGGTACTATTCAAACTGCAGATGGAGGGGGCCAGCATGATCTTTATAGCACCATTCTGGCCACAGCAGATATGGATTCCATTACTGCAGCAGTTAGTGGAGGAATCTCCAGTCCATGTGCCTCTCTGCAGGGATCTGCTGATGCAGGCTTAGGGGACCCTGGTCTGTCCCAATCTCAGGTCCCTTCGTCTGCATGCCTGGCTCCTGAGGACATAGCCATTGCCCAGTTTGGGGTGTCCCAGAGGGTGGTGGGTGTCCTCGTGGCAGCTCAGATGCCCTCCTCTAGATCCACATATGCCATAAAGTGGAAGAGGTTTGCCATCTGGGCTACCAAGCATCATCTGGACCCTTTGACTTGTCCGGTGAGCCAGATTCTAGACTACATGGATTTCTCTGCTGGATTCAGATCTCCAGTACTTCTTCCTGAAGGTGACCTCTCAGCTATCTTTGCCTTTCATGAGCCCATGGGTGGATGCACCATGGCTCAACTGGATGTGTGCCATACCTTTCTTAGGAGCATCCTGTGTCTGAAACCTCCAATCCGTTCCCTTGTCCCAGGTTAGGATTTGAATTTTGTTTTGGAGAAGTGACCTTGTCTCCGTGTAAGGGAAAGGGGAAATTGCTTAACCAGGAAAGGCACACTAAGCCAGAGCTTGTTTCCAGGTGCGATCTGGGGGCACAAGGAAGTTAAGTTACTTACTCAGGGTCACACAGTATGCAAGTGGGAGATAATGGGATTCAAGCCCAGGTTTGCAGCTCTGTGCTCTTAACCACTACGATATACTACCACCTTGGGAAAGGGGTTTAAGCCAGCCATGACTTGCGAGCTACAATTTCTCTCTTGGAAAGCGTTATTTTTGGTTGCTTTTACCTCTGCTCAAAGGATTTCCGACCTTCAGGCTCTCTGATGTGAGGAGCCTTATTTGATTTTTCACAAAGTCTTTGCACATGAATCCTAAGTTTCTCTCTAAGGTGGTGTCTGAGTTTATCCTGAACCAGTCTATCCACCTACCAGTTTCTTTTCCCAAGCGTACCAATCCAGGGGAAGCACTGCTCCATACATTAGATGTGCACAGAATTTTGCAGTATTATCTGCTTTGAACTAAAGAATGCAGAAAGTCGGAGCAGGTTTTTGTTTCTTTTGCCTAGTAAAGAGGGTCTTCAGGTTTCTAAACAATGTTTGTCCAAATGGTTGGCACATTGTATTGTGTTTTGTTACAACAAGCATGGCAAAGAGTTGCCGGGGGCAGTGAAAGCCCATTCCACCAGGGGCATGGCTACCGCCATGGCCTGTTTCAAAGGGGTCTTAGCCGCTGACATTTGCGCTGCTGCCAGCTGGAGTACTGTCCATACTTTCACCAAACACTACAGTCTAGACATTGCTTCTAGAGCCTGTGCAGGTGCTGGCAGGGCTTCTTGTCCTAAGCTTTAGCTGACCTTCTTCCCAGACTGTTCTATTGCATCTGTAACTGCTTGGAACTTGTTCCATATGTGTGACCTGATGACTGAGATACCCCTCCGATGAAGACAGAACACTTGTGTAAGAACTTACCATAACAGTAGATCTTCAGTTCAGTTCAATTCAGTTGAAAGTAGATCTTCTCAGTCATCAGGTCTGTCTTCCCTCCCACTATCCCCCTATTTTGGGGTTCTCTTCTCAGAACTGGTTTACTGGTGTATCCAGCCTTTTATTTTGGCCTGGGTACCCTCTCTTTCTCTCTCTCTCTCTCTCTCTCTCTCTCCTCGGTCCTCCATGGCATGGGTTTGCTCCCTAGTCTCTGTGGGAAAGAACTGAGGATGGAGTGAGGCCATTTGTACCTTTTTAAGGTTGGTTATGTCGGCAAGTGACATTGGCGTGGGTGGTCCCAGTGGTACTGCTGAAAATCTTCTGTCTGGATCCTGCTTCACCGACAGTGAAGTTCCAGTTGTGTGACCTATTGACTTGAGATCCTCTCAAAGATCTACTGTTATGGTAAGTTCTTACATAATTGTTATTTCACACTATGCCACTGTTTGCGTTGTAATTTGCCACTTTGTGGCAGAAAACAGCTGCCAAGTGGTGAATTAGAAGTTCAGGTTCATTCTTTGTGGGTGCACGAAGAGCAAACTTCGCAAATAAGAACAACAACAAGAGGGGATAGGGATAAGGAAATGTACCAACTTGCATCTAGGAAAGTCACCCGTATGGTGAGGGGAGCAAAGTCCAGTAAAGAGCAGCAGCTGGCACAGGGGATACATGAAGGGGAAAAGGGGTTCTTCCAGTACATTCGGGAGTGGAGAAAAACTAAGGGCCATCTCAACAGATTGAGATCAGAAGGAGGGTGGTTGGAAGAGGCGAGGGACCAGGCAGAGGTATTTAACGAGTACTTTGCCTCTGTGTTCACTAGGGAAGGGGATGGGATATCTACAAAGCAAGGCACGAAGAGGATAGAAGCGGCAGTGAGTGGGATCAGGGGAGCAACAGAAATGGATCAAGAGGGAGGGAGAGGTACCCCAGGGGTGTCACATCTGGATAAGGATAAAAAGGCCAGTAAGGTGGAGGGGATGGATGATGCTATCTCTGCCAAAAGGGTGTGGTTAGCCCTCAAGGCCCTAAAGAAAGACAAATCTCCTGGGCAGGATGGCATTCATCCGAGTACTATGGGAATTGGGCGGACATACTGGCTGCACCCTGGCGGAGCTCTTCAACAGGTCACTTGAGACAGGAAGGGTACCTAGGGATTGGCGAGGCACATGTGGTGCCAATCCATAAGGGGGTCAAGGGAAGTACCAGGTAACTATAGACCCATCAGTTTGACCTCGGTGGTGGGAAAATTAATGGAGTATACTAAAGGAGCGATTGAGGCGTGCTTGGAGGAGGTGGGAGGCCTGGATGAGCGACAACATGGGTTTGTGCCAGGTAGATCATGTCAAACCAATCTTGTGGAGTTCTATGAATGGGTAACATCAGAACTGGACAGGGGGAAAGCCTGTGGATGTATTATTCTTGGACTTCAGCAAGGTGTTTGACTCTGTCCCCCACAATGGTCTGGTGGAGAAACTGATGGGGTTAGGAGTAGGCCCTTTGATGGTCAGATGGATTGAAAACTGGCTAGCTGGATGCACCCAGAGAGTAGTGGTCTGTGGGGAGCTCTCGAACCCTAGAGAGGTTGGTAGTGGGGTACCGCAGGGCTCGGTCCTGGGTCCGATCCTGTTTAATGCATACATATCGGACATCAGGGAGGGTATAGGGTGTGAAATGAGTCTCTTTGCGGATGACTCCAAGATGGGAGCAGTAGTTGAGGGAGAAGAGGGGAGGTTGGCCCTGCAAGGGGACCTGGACACCCTGGAAAGGTAGGATCACACATGGAAATTAAATTTCAATATCACCAAGTGCAAGATGTTGCATCTTGGTCAGGGAAACCCTAAACACAGGTACACCCTGGGAGGGGAGGCGCTGGAGGCCTCAATAGGGGAAAAATACCTAGGGGTCATGGTGGATGCATGTATGAATAACTCTGAGCAGTGCAGGAGAGCGGCTAGCAAGGCATACAGGATGTTGGGATGCATCGTAAAAGGGGGATCACCTCTAGGAGCAAGGAAGTGATTCTGCCGCTGTACAATGGACTGGTTAGACCATACCTTGAGTACTGTGTACAGTACTGAAGACCACACTTGAAGAGGGGTATACAGCTCCTGGAGAGGGTACAGAGGAGGGCAACTAAGATGATACGAGGGCTAGGGGATTTGACGTATGAGAACAGACTTGAGCTCTGCTTGTTTTCATTGGAGGAGAGGAGAGACGGTGGGACATGACTGAGGTCTTCAAGTACCTCAAGGGAATAAATAGGGTAAACATGGAGGGGATCTTTAGACTAAAGCAGGGAGGTATCACCAGAGGCCATGGTTTGAAGTTGGAAGGTGTAAGGGTGAGGGGGGAAAAGAGGAGGAGGTTTTTCACTGAGAGGGTGGTGGACCCTTGGAATGCACTGCCTGGCAAGCTGGTTCAGAGATCCACAGTGGAGGGCTTCAAGAGAGGGTGGAACAGACACAGAAAGTGGATGTATCAGATGATGACCTGTCCCAGGGGGGTGGGGATGAATGATAGGGGTTTCTGGAGCACAAGGGATAAGAGGGCCTCAGCACCCAACTAAGGATCTAAGGTTCGAGCAAACTCAATAGACCGTAAGGCCTAATCTGCTGGCAAATAGTATGTTAGTATGTAAGATTGCTATGCCAAGTTGTATACTACGCACAGCGCTATGTAAAGTGGAACATTTGATAACTTTGTACAGCGCTAACAAGCAATACAATCAAGGCACAATTCAACTACTTTTCATATAAAAATACAGCACCAGCACCATCTGATGGCAGAACAGTAACTGTTGGAGCTTGCCCTGCTTATGACATTAGATCAGGTTTCAAGACCAATATCATCACACATCGAGCAGCAGTGACAGTACTGAGTAGCCATGTCAGACACTGTCTGCCTATAGGAGGGTGGCTGGGTGCAATCAGTGATTTCTGTTATAAAAATGTTTCCAAAGCAATTTAATCACATTACATGACAATTTACTTTCCCCCATGGGTAGCCCCTAACAATTTACCATGCTTTTGCAGGCTACCAGAGAAAGCATCAGTAAATGTATAACAAAATACAGATACACAAATGTGGACATGATTATGGATAAATCAATGGCTTACTGACTTCCTGGAGCAATTAAAACTTTCTGATAGGGAAGTGGTGCTTATCAGGGAATCCCTGGGTTTGCCTTTTACAATGTAGTACTAGCTGACATGGCGATCTGATTCATGAAGGGGCAGATATCAGGGTGGCACCACAATGCTACAGTTGAATGAAACAGAACTACTGATTATTGTAGATATCAAGTCTACCTTTGCATGCTTTCCTCTCACAACTAATGAACCTCTGTCTGCAGGAGATGATTGACGAAGCAGATCGGGATGGAGACCGAGAGGTCAACGAACAGGAGTTTCTGCGCATCATGAAGAAGACCAGCTTGTATTGAAGCAACAAGAATTACAGACTCATCTTACCACTTACATGCCAGTGGGTGGGTGGGGGATTCAAACTAAGTATTTTTACATAAGCAGTCATAAAGATTTCCATGTTGCTTAGTAAACAAATGTTAAACATTGTCAACCAAAAAGGAAAAAAGCTTATTGCAAAGTAACCTTTTTGTAAAGCTAGTTGATAGTTATCTGTGCAATATCTGAGGCTTGTGTAGATTACCCCCAGTTGTGTGTAGATATGTGCTTATAATAACCTGCCACATAGAGTAAAGCAGAAAGTTACCCAATCTCCATGCATCAGGAAGTTAGTGTTGACACTGTTGCTGGACTGGGGCATAGTCCAGGCCTCCTGAGGCTTCTGTGACTCCTCTCCATGTGCCTTATATGTCCAGTTTATTTTGTTAGCTCAAGAATCAAATGTAACATAGAAAATGTTGGCAGAAAAAAATATTGGTCCATCCAGTATGTCCTTTTTTATCTTATCCTTCCCCCAGACATCTCCCCCTTCCATGCCCTTATGCTGCCACCTGAGTAACTGATGAGCCTTTTCCTGTCCCAGCTGTGTTTGAAACCATTAATGGTTCTTGCACCCAGCATCTCTGCTGGTAGGCTGTTCCGTGGCTCGATCACGCTCTGTAAAATAGAAGTTTTTCAAGCCCCTCTTGTATCTCCCCTGCCAGCTTCCACTCATGTCCCTGTGTTTTTGATTTGTCATTCCTGTTGAATATTTCCTTGCTCTCTACCTTTTTCTGTTCTCTAGCGAGTACGTTGTCAGAGCCTTAAGCCAATCCTCATAGGATCTGCCCTGTAGGTCCTGAATCAGATGTGTGAACCTTAGCACCAGAGAAGTTCTACAGTGCTGCATTCCCACCCCAAAACAGTCCCCACTGTAGCCACAGGCAAGTGCAGTGGGGGGACAGAAACATTTTGGTCCTAGTTTCCCAGTTGTTCAGACCATTAAAAAGGTTTAGTGTTAGCACTGATGTACTCTCCTGCAGAACAGGAAGTTCCCACATCTACAGGTATATTTTTGAAGAAGGTAGCTTAGATTGTGCCCATGAAATTGATTGCTTTTGCTGCCCCTCCCAGTTCTGTACTCCCTTACTGATCGAATGCCATGCCCTTTTTCTGCCACTACCTGCATTGATGACATCCCATGCCCCCCAGCACTGCTGCCTTGGGACCAGTGAACATTCAGGCTCACCTGAGCAGTGGGGCACAAAGAGTTTGCTGTGGAGGTGGGCTTATCCATGTGTATCCTATCCCCAGGAGTCACCAGTAGCAGGGAAGGCATTGGTTTGAAGGGCCGGGGTGTGCCCAAAGCCAGGGGGCCATTCAGGATATGCTGACACTGTGGGGCAGTGAATGACTGGTTGAATGTGCCTCCAATGTGACCTTTCCCAGGCTCGTAGTACTTGTTAAGGGGGTGATGCCTGCAGATAGGGGTATTTAAACAACAAAGAGATTAAACATTATTTGAAGTGGTCATCGCACTTTAACTGACCAGGATCTTAATTGATCGGTGGTCCTAATAGGGTCTGCAGACCAAAGAGAACAATATGGAACCATACCTTGCACCAATCAGGGAATGTCTTTGCAAAGAATAAGAAAAGTTACGTCTAGTCAGTCGCATAGCAGTTCAGTGTCCCAGATATTTCCGGCAGACAGCAGGGACTGTTCCTGTGGCTTTTCCTTCAACTTCTCTGCACTCATCAAGCCACTAGCTGAGAGGTAAGCAGACACAGTGGCCTCTGCCCAAGAACTCATTTTTGTCAGTGAGTGAGCAGTCATTGGAGTCCTGAAGGGGCTAGGCAGGCATGGTGCAATGTCTTCTGCAATTGGATTGTTTTAGGGCTGTGTAGCTGTTGTTGGCAAGTGCGACTGGTGCAGAGATCAATGAGGCCTTGGAGTCGATATTATGACTTCTGCTCCAGAAGTGCAGTTGAGGGGATCTGTCCCTCTTGTGGCCTGCGGCAGATTTTTTCTGGCAGTTCTTGCATTTTTGCTTAGTGGACAGCTACTACTGGTCATTGCTTGGAGGTAAAGGGCAGGGTGGGCCTTCTCTTCTGTCTTGGTGCTGCTCAGGTTTAGGTGTGTCCATGGCCTCCAGCTGCTCCCTCTTGGAACCTGAGAAGGTTGAAATTTCCGCAAATCCACCTTCAGCCATTTTGAAGAAATTAAACATTCAGTTGACTGTTGTGAGTCAAAGGATCTGGAGATGCCGTTCACAGTAATGCTTAGTGTGGCAGGGTATCACAGTCAGTAGACGAGCCACAGGTCTTTGCAGCCCTGTTGGGCAGTGGTGAAGCCACAGCAGCACTCTGACAGGACAAGAGAGAAATCTGCAAAGATCTGGATATGGTGGTTGCGCCATGGGAGATTCCCCTTTTCTTGTGCCAGGCACATGATAAGTTCCTTATTCTGGAACCTAAGAAATCTCACCAGTAGGGAGGGGGGTGGGCTGCAGGGGTCGGTTGAGGTGTCAGCAGTGCAAGCAGTCAATTTCGAGCAGGCTGTGCCATTTACAGCGTAACAGTTCTGGGATTGCTCCTTGTAGAAAGTCAGAAACATTTTGGCCCTCACAGTCCTCCAGGAAATAGACCAACCTCAGGTTGTGTCTCCAGGCACAGTTCTCCATGTTCTCCACTTGGTCCTGTATTGTTCTTATGGCAATAGCAACATTAACCTGTGAGAAACATTAGCAGTGTCCAAGTTGATGCACTGGGTTGCCACCTCTAGGTTGCCAATTTGGGAGATTAGATGTGCAAACATTTATTTATTTGTTTGTTTACCGGGTAAGTGCACTGATCCAAAGGGCTGTTTTTGAGTACAACCCGGGCCATGGAGATGGCACAAAAGGACACAAATGCAATGCATCAAGTACGGTACAGAGCACTGGGAAAATATTAGGAACTACAACAATAGCTTTGCACAATAAACCACTACAGGAGTAGATTTATACAGTGAAAAAGGGAATAAAGTGAAATGTATTGCATCCAGGGAAGTACAGAGTTTTATACAGTTGGCACACGACAAAAGACAAATGAATATATTCCATCCAGTAAAGTGCAGAATTATTACAGTTGGCACAAGACATCATATAGGTATATTAAGGCTTGAGCCAGGGCATGAGAGGATATGGACCATAAGCAGGATGTTCACCCAGGGGAGCAGGAGCAGTTTACTGTGACCACCAGGTGTGACTTTAGGAGGGATTTGAATTGTCAGTGAGAGTCTAGGGTCTGCTTATCTCTTATTTCTTTGAGGTTGCCTACCGCTGGGTTTTCCAAGGCTCTTGTCATCCTGATCTGTGGATTCCCATGCTTCTCGGCTAGTAGAGCTGGGCAGAATAATGGCGAGGAACTGTGGCTATATTGGTACCATTGGACACAGCAGGTAAGCAGCTCACGATTTCGGCAGGTAGACCCAGTCAATAGGTGAAATGGGTGGTGATTTTATTTGGATTATTTAGGGCAGTATCAGAGTTCTAGATTAGGAAAGCATCTTAATTGGCTACGTCCCTGCCTTACTGAGAATTTTAAATGCAGTAATGGGTTTCCTGGTGCACTCCTCACTGTTTCCCACAATTACAGACATCCATGACCAATCTAAATACCATGTGGTAGTCACAAAGGTCCCAGCAAATCTTGAGGCTAGTTTGCCAGTCCAGTTTTTTATTGTGGATTAGGATGGAAATGAGCATGAACTCTGCAATTAACTCTAGGCACGTTCAGTGGAGAGTCAAATTGCCTAGCTCATCATCTGGAAACATTGATGTCCGTGCCTTAGCACTGACCTTAAAAAAGGGATAAGTAAACTCTTCTAGTGTGAAAACAGAGCATGTTCTGCCTGCTTCAATGTGATGTCACCCAGTACCATTACTGGGATCTCTGGATACCTGGATACAGGGTGTACTGCAAAGACAGGGAGGGGGTAGGTATTTATGTGAGGATGGGATACTATGTACCAGAGAGGAGGGAGAAGAGGGGAGGCCAGAAACCATATGGGTACAGCTCCAAAACTCCAAGGGAAGGACGATTAGGATGGGGGTGGTATACAGGCTACCCTCACAAAATGAGGAAAATGACAGGGAGTTGGGGGAGCAAATCAGGAAGGTCAGTGACAGGAGGAGTATGATCATAGTGGGCAACTTCAGTCTACCTGGGATTGGCAAACCATGACTACCACGAATGCCAGGGAACAGGTACTGCTGGAGGCTGTCCAAGGCAGCTACGTAGTGCAGGGGGTGGAAAAGCCCATCAGGGAGGGTAGCGTTTTGGATATTGTGTTAGCAAATGGGGACCAAGTCCAGGATGTAGTTGTGCAGGACCCTCTAGAAGGAAGCGATCACCACATGGGTAGGGAGTCGGACAGGACCAGGATGAGAGTAGTAGACTTCAGGAAGGCAGATTTAGTCAGGATGGACAGCATCCTAGAGGGGCATCTTGCTGAAACTTGCCCAGGGATGGATGCTGAACAGCAGTGGTCCATCATAAGTCGGGTCTGACAGAGGCCACAAACATGTATGCCAAGACACAGAGTAAGTAGTCCAGGTCTAAAAAAACTACCTGGCTCGGCAGGAAGGTTGTAGGAAAAGTGAGGAAGAAGAGCGTGGCCTTTACCAAGTGCAAGAAATCGGGTTGAGGGGAGGATGAGGAGTACTCAAAGAAATCTAGGGAAATGAGTAGAACAGTCAGGGCAGCAAAAGCAGCAAGGGAGCTGAGATTGGCTGAGGGGATCAGAGAGGAGGATAAGGATTTCTTCAAGTACATAAGGGAGAAGAGGAGCTGTTGGGATGAGATTGTCAGAATCAAAGGGGAAGGGTTGTGCAGAAAAAGGGGAAGACCATGCAGAGGCACTCAATGAGGAGTTCTTTTCTGTGTTCACTAAAGAAAAAGACAGGACGATACCACAAGGGAAAGGGGGCAGAGGTAACAGACGAGGTCATCCAGGAGGATAGGGTTCTAAAAGGCCTTAAAGCTTTGTGACTGGACAAGGCACCAGGACCTGATGGAGTACATCTGAGAGTCCTGAAGGAACTGGCAGAGGTATCGACAGGCCCACTGGCAGACCTGTGTAACACCTCTTTGGAGACAGGGAGCATGCGCATGGACTAGGGGATAGTTCACGTAGTATCCCTCCACAAGAGTGGTCCCAGGGATGAACCAGGCAATTATAGACTAGTAAGCTTGACTTTCATCACGGGGAAGCTAATGGAGACCATTCTGAAGGAGAGGTTGATAACCTTCCTGGAAAGTAATCGACTCCAGATGAGAGATGGCATGGTTTGTCTCAGGAAGATCATGTCAGACTAACCTAACTGACTTCTTTGATTAGGTCACAAGGGCGGTTGACAGGGGCCATGCCATTGATGTCCTATATCTGGACTTCAGCAAGGCCTTCGACTTGGTGCCACACAAGAGGTTATTGGGCAAGCTGAGGAACATGGGGACAAGGGAGAAACTAGTGTGGTGAATTAGGAGCTGGCTGCAGAATAGGCAGCAAAGGGTAGTTGTAAGGGGGGAGACCTCCAAGCCAGCCAAGACCCGAGACTAGTGGAATACCACAGGGTTTGGTGCTAGGCCCGGTTTTATTGAACATCTTTATCCGGGACATTGCAGAAGGGTTTAAGAATAAGATCTGCCTGTTCGCCAATGACACAAAGATATGTGCAACGTTGGACAGTGAGGAAAGGAGGCAGGAACTCTGGGAGTATCCAGCAAAACTTGAGTACTGGCCATATGTGTGGTAGCTGGGGTTTAATGCTAAGAAGTGCAGAGTCATGCACCTCTGAGCAGAAACCCAGGACCAGCTATTGGCTGGGGAGAGTGCAGGTATCAATTTCAGAGGAAGAGAATGACCTAGGGGCACTAGTCACAGGGAACATGAGGGTATCAGCACAGTGTCAGAGGGCAGCAGCAAGAGCCCAATCAAATGCATGGGTGCATTGCCAGGGGTATCACCTCAACAAGAGAGGAGGTTATCCTGCCTTTGTACAGATCATTGGTGAAGCCGCACTTTGAGTACTGTTTCCATTACTGGTGCCCGTATCCAAAAAAGGATGCAAGATTACTGGAGGGGGTGCAGCGTAGGGCAACAAAGATGATCCTAGGTCTAGGGGATAAACCCTATGAGGAAAGATTGAGGGAGCTCAACATGTATTCCCTGGAGGACAGAAGGGAGAGGGGGGACATGATAGAGATATTTAAATACTTAAAAGGCACAAACAGTATCAAAGCAGGAGGATTGTTCCGATTAAAGGGAGGAAGGGTCACAAGGTGGCACAGTCTGACATTGGAAGGGGGTAGATTCAGGAGGGAGATGAGGAACTACGTCACAGAGAGGGTGGTTGCTAGATAGAACGCACTGCTGGAGGAATAGATCGCACTGAAAACGGACAGTTTTAAAAGGGGATGGGATAGAGTCGGGGGAGGGTAAGTACAGACAAGAACAAAGGTGGGGATAGTCTGGGGAAGGATGATGGAAAGGGAATGGGGGCAACTGCAGGAGAAGTAAACTGCAAGCTGCACACTTGGGCAGACTTGGTAGACATATAGGCCTTTTTCTGCCAGTGCTTTTGTATATTTGTATGTGCACTGGAAGCCATCACCAAAAAGGCAAATAACTTTGGAAGAGCTACATATAAGGTCCATGCTATAGGTCTTTCTATTGTATGGTAAGCCCAAGTATGTAAATAAAATGAAAGAATATTTTTTAAGTCTCATGAGAGACCAGTACATTTAATAAGGACCAGAAGTACCCATCCCTCCTTACTTATATGGTTGAAGACAATCTATTAAAGGCAAACTACACAAAATAAAGCCTTCTCTCCAGCTGTTAGCTATCTCTCTTCCAACTTAGGTTTTCTCTAAAAGGCTCATTTTTTTATTATTTGGAAATATGGTTTTTAAAGCTTATTCCTATGAGCTGTAATCTTTGAGTAAAAGACATTGCCTTGGCCATCTTGCATGTACCAGCCTGCTTTCTATTCTCAGCATCATGCTAATAAGTACCGCCTACTAATGGGAGAAAGGTCAGCAGCACTCTCATGCACAGAAAACAGACTGGTCACGCAAGATAGCACAGAAACTGTGGCGCGCACAGGGAAATCTTGTGCCGGTGCAGAGCAAGGCAGCAAGTCTACTATGTAGACAGCAAGAAAGCTCTGCACTCATGGAATCTTGTATAGATCAAGTACACTCAGAGAAGGTCAGGTGAAATATTTTATTCCTCCATCATAGAAAAATCCCGGCTAGAGCCCTCTTGCTGTAGCGCTTCAACCCACACAGGGACTTTGTCACAGCCCCTCACGCAAGATGGCTGCTGGCATAGCTTGGAATCAGAGATTCCAGCACATAGTAATACACTTTAACAAAAACTACAGTATATTTCTAGGTAACAGAAAAATTACTGTAGTAGGGATGCTTGGAATTAGCCAATTCCGATCCGATTTCGAATATAGGCTTTTTTCAGAACTTCTGAATCCTAACCTGATTCCATTTCAAATCCTAAAAGAACCTAAAAATCAAATTTAGGATTCATATTTGAAATCCTAAATGCCTGTTCAAAAATAGGTTTTAGGATTTAAGATTTTTTTTACTGTTAATCATGCAATTCAAAAATCAGATCGGATTCCGAATTCGTTTGGCGGAGTCGAGCCACCGCACGGCCAACATGGCAGGTTGCCCACCACCGTGTGGGGACCTGAGCAAGTGATGGATAAGTGGTACATCCACGAGAAGGTCGGTAATGGGGCTGGGGGATGCTGCAGGGATAATGGGACGAAGGAGCGCAAAACAAATCATTGAGGAAAAAAAAAAACAGTTTCATTCACGCAGTCCATCCTGTATATACCAAACCATTATTGCACTCACTGCAACTCAACAAATAACTGCCACGGGTGCGCAAATTGTGCAAGTTCCCCAGATCAAGGGATACTCTACTAGGGTTCTCTGGGATTGAAGCAGGGCCCTTTGATGTTTGCCTTCATCTTCTGTGTTGATTGTAGCACTGGGGTGACAGCCAGCTTCATTACCATTACCCATATCATCGCCACCCATGGTAGTTGACTTATGAAATTTACTTACATCTGCCTTCAGGTGAATCTCAGTTGGCACTCGTTAGCCTGGTTCTACCAGTTGGGAATAGGAAGCTTCCCCACAGGTATTAGGTTTCTGGACATTTATTTATTTTAGTCTTTGGTAACTGTGTAAGGCCCACTAGGCACAGATGCCTGTTTTGGGGGGCAACCTTGGAGCACTGGACGGTTAAGTGACTTTCTCAGAGTCACACAGTATGCAAGTGGAGGTTGTGAAAATCAAACCTAGGTCTGGTCTGCGAGATGTACCAAGCTCATTCACAGCTCATTACTCTAACCTCTAGGCTATACTGCCAGCCTATGTGACAGATATTACAGCGGTAAATCCAACTTTGGATAGGTGCAGAAAATTATATGCTTGGGGGTGGCGTGTTGCATTTGCAAGTTCATAAAAATCATGCAGAGAGATTCTGTGACTAGAATTCAGAAACTTCAAGCAATTGTCATGTGACTGGTAGACTGCTATGTAAAGGGCAGGTACTGTGTTAAGATTATTACATTTAGGTAGCATATTTCAGTGTATACTGCCAACACACTTTACGTATGTTGGCAGTAACATGCAGCGGGGTGGGGAGATCAGAGTACCTACAGTTGATCCCACCATGATGCAAGGCAGTGTCCCTGGTTACTACATGACAGAAGTTATCTGCCACTGAAATTTCCCGCTTTCCTGCAGTAACTCTGCTGTAAAAGTCTGTAGAATTGTGTTGCTTCCTGGCAGGTTCCACTGTATAGTATAGTATACCTCCCAGTGAACGGAGCATTCTGTCATGTGTTGTTGCACTGCTAAAATGGCCTTGTATTGAACATTTTGACTTATGAAATGCAGCACCATGCATTCATGAATACAGTAAGCATGGCAGGTCACCTGTTCTGTCCAGTCAAAGAGCAGCATTTATAGTGGCCATCTTGGTCCATTTTATATATAGAATAATGGCTGGGTAGGTGGTTATAATGAGAATTTTACACATACCCAAAGTGTGGGATGCCACATAAACCCTAAGAGCAGAGCTCGAGGGGTTTGTAAACACATCCCACACCAAGGGTGTATGTAAAATTCTCGTTATAACCACCTACCCAGCCATTGTTATTATACAGTTGCTGGGGATCATTTTTTTTCGCCACAGCAATTATACAAAATAAACAATCATCCCTACGGAGCCGCGGACCAGTCGGGCCTCAGCACGGTCCGTAAAAGAATGTTTGGTAACGTCCACCTTTTTTTAAAGCAGCCAGTATAAAAGTTATGTTTTTTGTTTGTTTGTTTTTTTAGCCTGGTTAATAATATTTTTTTTTAATGAACTGACCGCCAATGCCAAGTGGCAGTGAACTGTCTTGCGCTGAGGATGAATGCCAACTGACCTTGAACCAGATTAAGCTGTTGGTGGTATTTTCACCAGTTATAGACAAATACAGGCCTGTACAGCAGTCTTACAGTACTTCTAAATAAACTAACCTCTAGCTGGGCTTTGAGGACCTGATAGTGTGTCCATGGTCTGTGGCTATCAGTTATTTAGTTACTTCTAAATATAACTAGGTGACTTCAGAGCACAACAGAAGGGACCTTGGTTTAACATTTCTGAAGTAAAGCACTTATAACACAGAACTACACTACAGTATTAGCATATGTTATGACTCGAGCCCGGGGACCTGAACACATGACCCTTGGGCACAGAGGGCTACCAGCTGAGAACTCTTGTCCTCTGAGCTACACTACCGTATTCAGTAATAACTAAATAAATGTTTGGCTTTCACCATATACCCAATCTGCCTGCCTAGGAATGCTGTGTTGTCTAGAGATTAGAGGACTGGTTACTATGTCAGTGAACCATTAGATCCCAGGTTCGAATCCCACCACAGTCACTGCAGCATTGTTTGACCTCGAACAGTTTCCGTGATGTCCCTATCATTCAGGCCCTCCCAGTTTTAAAGAGCACTTTTCCTGTTCTTTTGTGAATTGCCTCCCAAAACCACGTAAGGACCCTTACCTGGCCCCAAGTCCACTGCTGCATGAGTTATCATTTTTGGCTGCCAGTATATTAGGAGGGAAGGGATCATATTTGGCTCTGTAGAGCCGAGTAGCAGATCCCTTTCACTTCCTGATTGGGGAGCATGCCCCTGCACTAGGACATGCGATGCAAGACTAAAGAATGTGCAGGAGCATGCTTCATAGACTACTATGGGGCCAGTTTTTAAAGTTTTGGGTTTTTTTTCACTTCAGAGTCCCGATTTGGACAAATCAAGGCCACTGCTCAACTGACAAGTGCTTTTTAGTTGAGTGGTGGCTTTGATTTGCCTGAATCAGAACTCTAAAAGTATTAAAAAAAAAAAACTTCAAAACAACTGCCTTATAGTAGTCTATGGAGTGCATCCCAGTGCTCTCCCTATTCTTGCAGTACAAAATATGCTAGCATAGAGGCATGTCTCCAAATCAGGAAGTGCCTGGCATCAGGCTCTCAACTCCACCGCAGCAAAATATGATTCTATACCTACCAATATAACGGCAGCCAGAAATGATCATTTATACAGCAGTGGACTTGGAGCCAAGTAAGGGTCCTTATGTGGTTTTGGAGGGAGCACCAGAAAAAGGGTGCTCTTTAAAACTGGATACAAGCAGGGATCCAGTGACAGCAATATGTTGCATCTCAGCTATGATATCTTAAACTGAAAAAGAAAAGTGCAGAATCCTTACCATCTGGCCACTTGTCACCAGTCTCGTATCCTTTGGTTGAGTTCACGGGCCTGTGGTCAAAGAAGTTAGTCAGATATTAAGTTTTATTCTCCCAGTTATGCACATGCCATTTGAAGGCAGAGCTTAAGTGCAAGAAAAGATGCTGCTTATTGGTCTAAAATAATAAAAGCTGTTTGTACTATATGCACCATATTTGCCAGTTTACTGTGGTTTGACTGATGCATGTTGTGGTTTTCATATATGTGAATGCCTCAGTCATTTTTTTAATTTTTTTTTTACTGTGCACTGAAAATTTAAGATATTTATCTGTTCTGTGGTGTTACCATGAAAACTTTGTTCTGAAGGAAATGTGCATAAAAAATGAGTTTGAGACCAAAATATTGTGTATTGTTTTGTTTTCTACAGTTGTGCGTTCCTTGTCCCTTTGGTGCTGTGTACCAGAGACTGTAGTTGGCACTGTGGCTCCCCTTTACCTGATACAAACAAAAGACATGTTAGGACAGGAAGAAGAATTAGCATTTATATAGTGCCTTTCATACACATTGTATCCCAAATTACTTTACAAGCAATGAAAGACTGATAGTTAAGCAACTGTAAATGTGTAGTGGTAGCCATTTTGTACATCGGCACCCACACACAGCCTTGGATAGCTGCCCATTTTATGGGATGGGGAAATGCTGGCCAGTACATGGGGTAAAATCCCCTACTTTTACGAAAAGTGTCTAGGGTTCTTATATTTCCACCTGGACACCCACCAGGACATCACAACAGATGGGCAGAAGCGACCTTGGTTTAACTTCTCATCCAACGGATGGCATACCCTAACAGTACAGGACCACCCTAGTACTGCACTTGGGTGCCAGCATTTATTGTATGACCCAAACTCAGGTGTGGGATTATGACTCATAACCTTCAGGCATACAAACGGATGTGCTACCTAGGATGTGCTACCAATTGTAACAGGTGCAGGAGACCAATCTGGTTCTGTAAGAAGATCAGCCAGGCAGTGATGGCCAAAAACGTGTCTTCATTACTCATGGTCTCCTAACAGACACCTGTAGTCAAATATGCTGGTGTGTCCTGAGGATGCCTACAGAAGTCAACTACTGACTTCCTGTGTGCCCTGGCAGTGTCTAGAGACGTCACTTATATATTTTAATACATAAGGTAACAGAATATAATATATATTTGACTGCATAGCACCGTTGGAAAGGTAATTCTGTGCTGAACAACTTTGTCACTGATATTCTGTGTATATCTTGTATACTTTAGGAGTTATTCATATTTGTTCATGATATGATGTGTATGGCTTATGTTGCCTGTTATTTAGTGAAAATTTTTTTTTTTTTTTCTGGTTTCAACCAGCATAGAAAAAAAATGAAATTACATATTATTCTTTGCATACCACAATTGGAAAGGTAATTTTGTGCTGAATAACTTTGTCGCTCATACTTTGTGTCTAGCACTTACGGTTCCTGAGCTATTAGGATTTGTTTGTGGCATGCTGACTATAGCTTGATTTTGCTTAGAAAGATGCAGTATTTACTAGTAACTGTGTGCAGGAGACAAGTGGTGCAACTTCAGAGAGCTCCTGTGGCGGCAATGAGTTAACTACAATAGAAACAGAAATTTGCCCGGTAGAAAAGGACTCCTTGGTCAATCCAGTCTGCTCATTTACCCTCCCTGTCTGGCTTATCTTACTCCTTTTATTCCCTTGTCATTGTTACTTCTGTGTAGCCCCATGTGGTTGTCCCAAGCCTTCTTGAATCTGCTCACCGGATCTACACCCACCACCCATTCTGGCAGCCTATTCCTAGTGCCCACCACTCTCTCAGTGAAGAACTGCCCCCTCATATTTCCTGTAAATCTTCCCCCTCCCAGCATGTCCCCTAGTTGATTTTTCATCCATCCTGAATATGCTTCCTTCCCTCACCTTGTTTATTCCCGTTAGATATTTGAAGGTCTCTACCATATGCCCCCCCCTCCAGCCTCTCCTCCAGCATATACAAGTTTAGTTTCTCGAGTCATTCTTCATAAATCCTCCTGTGTAGTCCTTGAACCATCTTGGTTGCCCTTCTCTGGACCATCTCCACCCTGGCTCTGTCACCTTGTAAGTGTGGCCTCCAGAACTGCACCCTGTATTCCAGATGTGGTCTGACCATAGTTTTGTATAGTGGCATGATCACCTCCATCCTCCTACTTGTAATGCCCCTTCCCATGCATGACAACATTCTGCTTGCCCTCCCCACCGCCTTGTTACATTGGTTTCCAGCCTTCAGGCTATTCAAAATGATGATCCCCAGGTCCCTTTCCTGCTCCGTTTCCTCAAGTTCCTCCTCTCCCAGCCAGTTTTTTGCCCTTGGGTTCTTATGCCTATGTGCATAATTTGGCACTTTTTTGAATTGCAGTTGACACTTCCCTAACCACTTCTCCAACCTGGACAGATTTTCCTTCATTCTTTCCACCCCTTCCGGCGTATCCACTCTTGCTACTTACCTTTGTATCATCTGCAAATAAACATTCCTTCCCATTCAGGCCCTCTGAAATGTCCCCAGTGTATATGTTAAACAGTATGAGACCCAACACTGACCCCTGGGGAACCCCACTCATCACCCCCTCTTCCGTGGAGTGCACTCCATTAACCACCACCCTGAGTTCTACCTATCAGCCAGTTCTCCACCTAGTTTGTTAGTTTACTCCATAACCTTAAGCTTCCCAATTTTCTTATTAGTCTCCTGTGAGGGACAGTGTCAAAGGGCTTTCTGAAGTCTAGATAGGCCATGTCCACCACCCTAGCCTGATCACATATTTCCATTACACTATCAAAGAATTCAATCAGGTTGGTCTGACATGACCTCCAATCTGTGAACCTGTGCTGGTTGTTGTCCCTGAGCGCCCCCTCGATATTGTACCAGCCTTTCCTTTATAAGTGACCCCATCAGCTTACCCACCACTGGGGTAAGGCTCACTGGATGATAGTTGCCCGGCTCTTCCTTCCCTCCCCCTTTGTGCAGTGGCAGCACATCAGCCCTGTTCCAATCCCCCGGGACCCTCTCTTTGTCTAGGTACAGGTTAAATAACTTTTTGAGTTGTGCCACAAGTTCCTCTCTTAACTCCTTGAGCACCCTGGGGTGAATTGCATTGGGGCCCATTGCCTTGTGTGTCTGCAATTTTTCCAGTTCTTCTAATACACTGTCCTCTGAAAAGGGGATTGTGTCCATCTCCCTGCCCACTTGCCCCCTGCTTCTTAGCTCTGCCCCTTCCCTTCTTCCTCAACTCTGAAGACTGAGGTTGAGTATTCGTTCAGCAGATTTGCCTTATCCTTATCTCCCTCAGTCAGAGTGTCCTGTTTCCCTCTGAGTCTCAAAATCCCCTGCCTGCTTTTCCTTCTCTCACTTATATACCGAAAACATTTCTCATCCCCCTTTTGGTCTCCCTCACTATTTTCTCCTCCGTGTCCGTCTTAGCCCTCCTGATTATTCTTCCCACGTCTTTTAGCTTTTCCCCATAAGCTTCCTTTTTCGCCATCCCCTGTGAAGATTTGTAGGTCTTGAACACTTTTTTTTTCTCTGATTGCTCTCCCCACCTCTTTTGTAAACAAAGTGGTTTCCTTCCTCGTTTGTGTTTGCTCACCCTCTTGATGCATTGTTCTGTTACCAGTAGAATTCCCCCCTTTATTGCCCTCATATCTCTTAAATGCCCTCTAGGTTCTTCTTCCTGGCTAGCTCCATTTTGAGAATTTCTTTTATTTTCCTAAAATCTGCTTTCCTAGAATCCATTACCCTAGTGGTGGTTTTGTTTATTTCCGACCCTGTCCGAAGACTAAACCTGACCATTTTGTGGTCACTATCCCCCAGAATTTCCCCGACCTCAACGTCCTCAGTACTGTCCCCGTTTGTCATCACTATGTCCAGTATGGCCTCTCCCCTAGTTGGTTCCTTGACCAGCTGTTGAATAAGTGCCTCCTGCATGGACTCCAACAGATCCCTGCTCCTTTCTGATGTTGCTGTTGGAATCCCCCAGTCCACATCGGGGAGATTTAGATCCCGTACCACCAGAATTTCTCCTTTGCTGGCCATCCTTTGTACTTCAATCGCCATTTTCCTATCCACCACCTCCCCTTGACTTGGTGGTCTGTATACCATGCCTACCCTACTGCCTCCCCTGTTCTCTTAGTTATCGTGACCCAGAGGATCTCTGCTGAGCTCTGTCCTTCACTACTCACCATTGCTCTTATCCCGTCCCTTATGTATAGGGCTACCCCACCACCTTTTCTTTCTCTCCTGTCCCTCCTATAGAGACTATACCCTGGTATTCCACTTGCCAACTGTGGTTTCAAACAACATGAAGTCTTGCTATATTATGACATATGCAGTGAGTCCCAACCTTCGAACTGCTCCGGAGGTGAAAGAGTTAACTTTCCATGCCAGGCATGGAACTTTGAGCTTGAGCTCGGTTGAAAGCTCTATCTGTTGTTCTTCAAACTCAAACTGTCAGATTCTTTACTCCGCCTCGCTGAGCAGTCGCTCCGGAGAGTTCTCCTTCTGCTCGGTTCATTTTGTCGGTTAAAGTATTAAGTTTTCGGTTTTTTAACCGAATTTAAACCGCAACCGGTCGGTTCAAGCTCTATCTGTGGTATTTGTAATTACTAGATAGGTTTTACATTTACTTTCTGTGTGGAACTTGTAAATGGTTTTATCGGTGCGGTTTGAACCGATCAAGTTGTTTCTAATACATTATCTATCTTTAGAAGTGTGGTTCCCAGTTCATATCGGTTCTAAAAAAAACGGATTTCATTACGTTTTTTTCCATGAACCGTGACACGGTTGGGAACTGATAAGGAGTCTGCTTTTATGGATTGCCATAAACGGCAAGTTTTGGATAGGCTAGCACTATGTCTGAGAAACCCAAAGAAAAACCGGCCCACTGGGTTTCAACACTGTAGTGTCTGTGAAAGCCTTTGCAAGGCTGACCCACCCACCTGTGTTTATTGTCTGGGGTTTGACCACCTCAATGCAGACTGCCAGATTGTAAAGATTTTCCTGCAGCTACCCTGGATAAAAGAGTTGGTAGGCTCAGGGAAGGGAGGCAAAAAGTCCGCTGAACCAGATGGCCAGCCGGATCGGTTGAAACCGAACCGGAGGGAGTGACCTCTGACCAGGGCGAGACTTCCTCGGGCAAAAGGAGAGCCGACTCTGAGGAGTCGGTTCCAGCAAAGAGAACTAGAAAATCAGCTGGTGTGGAGCCAAAACTTTCCTCTCCAACAGCTGAAGAAATAGCTAAAGCAATTAAAATTGTTCAGTCACTCTCCCTGGTTCCGACCAAACCGGCACCATCAGGTAAGCGTACGGTTCAGTCGGTTCCACCGGTTCAAGAGTATGATTTAGAGGATTTTTATGAACCAGAGGAGGGGGAAGAGGAATATGAGGAGAGTGAATGTGGATTTGAAAGTCTGAATGTGCCCATTGAACCGGACATCTCTCCAGACAGACCTTCAGGAGTGTCTCCCCCTAGGCTTTCTGAGTCCCCTTCTCATTTTATGTTTTATAAAAAAGTGGCTGAAACCCTCCAGCTCCCTATGGAGGAAGCTATGGATGATCAAGAAGAGCCTGATTATGTAGAAATTATGGATATCCCAGAGTCTAGGAGACTGTCTATTCCTTTGCATAAATCTTTTCGGAAACAGACAGTAAAAATTCTAAAAACTCCTCACACTATACCTCCTGTTGATAAAAGAATGGACAAAAGGTATACATTATCAGGCTCTGATACGGAGTTCCTTACACAACAATGCAGCCATGTGGGGGTTGTGCAGGCTGCAGCCCGTGACAAGGCAAATATTCCCTTGGCTTCACATCCCCCTGACAAGAACTCCAGAAGGGTTGATGCCATGGCAAAGAAACAGTACATGGCAGCATCCTTGGGACTCAGGCAAATTATGTGGCTAGATACCAGAAATCCAGATGGGATACTATTTTGGCTCTAGCAAAGCAGGTCCCTGGCCAGCTTGCCAAGGAGCTGGAGCAGGTGGCCACTGATGGTATTGAGGCATCTAAAGTGCAATTCCATGCTGCAGTGGACTCTAATGATGTGTCATCTAGAGTCATGGCTACATCTGTGGCTCTCTGTAGAATGGCTTGGCTCAGATGTACTAGCCTGTCACAGGATACCCAGACTAAGGCCATGGATTTTCCTGTTGTGGGCAACTCTCTGTTTGGGGAGCAAACAGAGAATTACATGAAGAAAATGGATGAATATAGGACCACCTATAGGAGTACACAGGCCAAGGAAAGGCAGGCCACTCCTCAAAAGCAGCCTCTCAGGGGCAGGCCTTTTCATAGGCCTTTTTACCAAACCCAGGCCTCCTCTTCAGCTTATGCACAGAGGGGGTTCTTTAGAGGGAGAGGCAGACGGGGTACAAGCAGATCTGCTTCCACCCCTCAGCCTAAAGCCCCTGCCAAACAGGCACCCGGATGAGGTGGCCAGGGCCGATTCTCCACTACCTGTAGGGGGCCGGCTGGCTTACTTTGTCCAGGACTGGAAGTCTCTAACATCAGACAAGTGGGTCCTGGAAGTAGTAAGCCAGGGATTGGTTCTCAGCTTCAAAAAATTTCCAAAGATGAGAACCAGATCCTTTCCACCTGCAAATCCATCAGAGGCACTTGCCCTAGAGGCAGAAGTCTCTACCCTCCTGGCTCTCAGAGCCGTGGAAAGGGTTCCACCCCTACACCAGGGCAAAGAGTTGTACTCCAGGTACTTCCTTACCCCAAAAAAGACAGGAGAATGGCGGCCCATCCTGGATCTCAGATGCCTAAACAAGCACCTTTTAAAACCAAAATTCAAAATGGTGACTCTGGGAATTATTTTACCCTCTCTAAGGCCAAGGGACTGGCTAGCATCCCTGGACCTCAAGGATGCCTACTTCCATATTCTCATCAGAAGCTCCCATCGAAAGTACCTCAGGTTCGAGCTGCCCTCAGGCCATTACCAGTTCAGAGCAATGCCCTTTGGCCTCACCTCTGCCCCAAAGCTATTCACAAAATGCCTGGCAGTAGCAGTTGCCTACCTAAGAAGGCAAAAAATTGCCATCTTTCCTTACCTGGACAACTGGCTCATAGTAGGCCAGTCTCCAGACCAAGTCAAGTTACATCTTCAGATAACTCAGCAGCTGCTTACCTCTCTAGGTTTCCTTCTCAGTCTTCCAAAGTCAGTTCTAGAGCCTGTCCAGCTTCTCACCTTCATAGATGCAGAACTGAACACAGAGGAAGCCAGAGCCTTCCTTCCTTTGGACAGGGCAAGGACCCTGGTCTCTCTGGCCTCCTCATTCACCCTGCAGGTCTCTTGACCAGCAAGGCATTTTCTGCAGCTCCTGGGACACATGGCTGCTTCTACAGCAGTAGTGCAAGGAGCCAGATTTCAGATGAGGGACATTCAGTTCCATTTGAGAGCCTTTTGGTCTCAAAGAAAGGACCCTCTAACCAAGTTGATCCCAGTAACTCGAACCTTGATCCAAGCCCTACAGTGGTGGCAGGATCAGAACAACCTGAGACAAGGGGTTCCCTTTGTCACTCAGTCTCACTCTTTTATCCTTACTACAGATGCATCCCTCTTGGGGTGGGGTGCTCACATGGGCGACCTCACTACCCAGGGACTATGGTCCCCTCAGGAATCTTTGCTCCACATCAACCTGTTGGAGCTCAGAGCAGTTTTTCTAGCACTTCAGGCTTTTTCCAAATCTGTTCAGAACAAAGTTGTACAGGTCAGAACAGACAACACCACTACAATGTGGTACATCAACAAGCAAGGAGGCACTCGATCTATGGCCTTGTGCACCCGAGGCAATGAAGTTGTGGTCTCTGGCTTACTCCCTGAACACCTCCCTTATGGCAGTTCACCTCCCAGGCAAGGACAATGTCCTGGCAGATGCTCTCAGCAGGATTTCCCAGGGCCATCATGAATGGTCACTGGATCCCCTGGTCCTGGGGACAATATTTGCCAGAAGGGGCACCCCACAGATAGATCTTTTTGCAGCCCCAATCACCAATTTCCCCTTTTTTGCTGCAGGCCCCAGTGTTGGGCTCAGTGCCTCTGGATGCCTTACTTCTCAATTGGGAAGGGAAGTTTCTCTATGCTTCCCCCCTCCTTCCCTCTCCTATTCAAAGTGTTAGTCAAAATCGGATCTCAATCCTGCAAAGTGATTCTGATTGCTCCAGATTGGGCCAGACAACCCTGGTATCCACTCCTACTGTCCTTAGCAGTCCATCTTCCCCTGTGTCTTCCCAGGAATCACAATCTGTTAACCTGTGCTCAGGGAAGGGTTTGGTACCCGAACCTCAAATCTCTCAAGCTCAAGGCCTGGATCTTGAAGAGTTAGAGTTTGATGATCTACACCTCTCCTAAGGTGTAATGGATATATTGAAGGCTTCTAGAAAGCCTTCCACCGGGGCTACTTACAATTCCAAATAGAAGAGGTTTTCCATATGGTGCTCTGGGAAGCATATTTCCCCAGAATCTGCTGATTTACCCACAGTCCTGGATTATATGGTCTAGTTAAACACTTTGGGGTTGAGACCAGCTGCCCTAAAGGTGCATTTGGCAGCTGTGTCTGCTTTTATTTCAGCAGGTAAACCCTCTTCTCTTTCAGCTCATCCTGTATTCTCTAAGTTTTTAGGGGATTGCTTCACCAACCCTCAGTCAGGGACCCTTCCTGCCTGGGATCTTAATGTTTGCATTGCTCAGCTTATGCAACCTCCCTTGAGCTCTTGTCTTCAGCAGAGCTTAAGTATTTGACTTGGAAGACTTGTGTTTCTGGTAGCCATCACTTCTACCAGACGCATAAGTGAATTACAAGCTTTGTCAGTGGAGCCTGATTTTATCTCCTTTCATAGAGATAAGGTGGTCCTCAGGACTAAGAGGAAGTTCTTGCCTAAGGTGGTTTCAGATTTCCACCTTAATCTATGTCTCTTCCAGTGTACTTCACTGACCATTCCTCCTCTGGCGAGAGGAGGTTGCACAGCTTAGATGTGAAGAGAGTCCTTAGTTACTACATTGAGCATATCAAGGGTCACAGGTTTGACTCCCTCCAACTGTTCCTCACTTATGATGAGGTTGGTAAAGGGAAACCTGCCACTAAAAGATCCATTGCCAGGTGGATTGTCTCTTGTATCCAATTCTGTTATGAAAAGCTGGGTACGGTTCCTCCCTCAGGCCTGAGGACTCACTCTACCAGAGGTACAGCTGCTTCCCTGGCTGCTGCCAGAGACATCCCCATTCTAGAGGTTTGTCAGGCAGCTACCTGGAAAACAGTTCACACTTTTACCAAGCATTACTCTCTGGACATCCAGGCTAGGAGTGATGCTCAGTTTAACACAGCGCTGTGCTTCAGAGCCTATTTCCTAAGTAGGTTCTGTCCTCCTCCATGCGGTACTGCTGTGTAGTCTGCATATGTCATAATATAGCAAGACTTCATGTTGTTTGAAGAAAATTACTCACCTTAGTAATGTTGTTTCTTCTAATGGAGTATTGCTATATTACATGACCCTCCTCACAGAACCTCTGTTTTTGGGATATGGGTGGCAGTGCAGTGTTGGCACTTAGTAGATGCCCACCTTGTTTTTCACCCCTACCTTTTTGGGGTGACTGGGTGTTGTGCTTTTCATTTTTTGGGTCTCCTGACTTGAGTCTTTGTTTTGGGACCAAAAAATGTGTTCTTATATTTAGTAGCCAGTTGGCTAGTGTAGGTTTACAGCTTCCACACAGGACCTTAGTGAGTTTAGCTCGTAAAGATCTGACAGTTTGAGTTTGAAGAACAACAGACAGAGTTTTCAACTGAGCTCGAGCTCAAAGTTCCATGCCTGGCATGGAAAGTTAACTCTTTCACCTCTGGAGCAGTTCGAAGGTTGGGACTCACTGCATATGTCATAATATAGCAAGACTCCATTAGAAGAAACAACATTACTAAGGTGAGTAATTTTTTCTTTAAGGGCCTGGTCTGCCTGCACCCCTCACAGGGAACCAGTGCCTGCATGGGACCTAAATGTGTGTATAATTAGGCTCATGTGTTCTCCTTTTTGAACCTATGTATTCAGCTCATTTGAGATGTGTCACATGGCATAGTTTTCCTTGTCCCATTAAACAGGATTACATCTCATCCCACAGAGACAAACGTGGTCATGAGAACAAACAGGAGGTTTATTACTAAAGTGGTTCCTAAATCCCATTTGAACCAAAGCATTACTTCATTTGTCTTTTTCACTGAACACTCTAGTTCTGGTGAAAGAAGACTCCATAGCCTGGATGTCAAAGGAATTTCTAGCTATTGCTTGACAGCCACCAAAGTCCATAAGCAGGGCAGAAAACAGCTATTCCTGACATATAAGGATAAAGGTCAGGGAAACTGCGTCTGCATGGGGCCTGTACATATATCTTGCCATGCTTATGGGTCCTTCCTTTGAACCCATGTCTTCAGCAGCTCTAAACTATGTTACATGGCAAATGCTACTTTTAGTGGCTATCATCTCACTTAAACCAATCAGTGACCTTCAGGTCCTATGCATGAAGCAGGATTACATCCTTTCTCACAGGGATAAAGTTGTTCTTAAAACTGATAGGAAATTCCTTCCCAGAGTGGTTTCAGACTTTCATCTAAACCAAACTATGTATCACTCAGTGTTTTTTACGAGCATTCTTATTCTGGTGAATGTTTATTGCATAGTCTTGCTGCAAGGGAGTTTTCAGCTACTGCATGACAGCTACTAAGCTCCACAGGCTGGACAAGACACAGTTTTCCTCATTTATGGGGATATGGGAAGGGTTAATCCAGCATCTAAAGGCCCACTTCTCGGCGGATGGTCCAGTGTCTTCAGTTTTGTCATGTCACAATGGGCAGAGAGGCCTAAGCAGGGCTCAGAGCCTACTCCACGGGGGGGCAGCTGACACATTGACAACAGTCAGGGATGTCCCTTTCTAGATATCTGTAAAGCAGCTACTTGGAAGACAGTTCACACATTTACCAAACATAACAGCCTGGATATGCAGGCTAGGGCTGATGCCCAGTTGGTACAGCTGTCCTGCAGAGCCTGTTTCCAAAATAGGTTCTGTTCCCACCTCCAAAGGTACTGCTTTTTAGTCTGCAGAAGAGTTAGGTATATTGGAGTATTCCTGGGGTGAGAAGAAAGTTACTTGCCGTAGTAACCTTGTTTCTCCCAGGGGATACTCCAGTATTCATAACTCTCCCACTCTGCTTCCCTTCCAGAACCAGTGGCTTCTGCATTCCATGCTGTACCTTAAGGGTATGTATGCCACATTCTGTTTTTTATTGAAATCAGTTTCAGTGGTTTTTCACCTTTCAGGTGATTCTGACATGGGGGAATGCATTGTTTGTGAATGCATCTTGGTATATTCTTCCTTCAGTTGAAGGCTAGTTGTGGGAGTCCTAAAATTACTAAATTTTACTGATTTTAAATCTTTTGGGCCCTGTCTTTACAGGCGTCTATGAAATCTGAGGGTTACAATGTAGGCAGTTGAGTAGTGGCAGTATTTGAAAAGTGGCACATGCCAATGATTCCATCATTAGCATAGCATAGCATTCTATCTCTGGGCAGATCTGGCTTAGAGGCATATTGCAGAAGAGTTATGAATATTGGAGTATCCCCTGGGAGAAACAAGGTTACTATGGTAAGTAACTTTTTCATTCATCCTACCTATGTTGGCCTGCTGCAAGAGATTCCCCTGGCTTAAGATAGTACAGTTACATAAGAGCTTAATGTAACAGAAGATCTTCCGAGGGGGATCTCTTGCAGCAGGCCTTGCTTTTCCCGCCCTCCTTCCCACTGGGTCTTTTCTCTTGCTATCCTTCCTCTCCTATAGAAGACCTTCAGTCTTCCCTTTTCCTGTCTTTTTCCTTGAACCTTGGGTTTCTCCTCAATTCCCTATGCCGGATATTCTAGGGTCTCCGGTGGGAGGACATGGGAGGGGAGCCGCCCACCTGTATAGGGTAGCTGATGTCAGAGAGTGACTTTGGAGGTGGGTGGTTCCCTTTGGTAGACTGTTAGGTAGAAAGCTTCTGTGTGGTCCTAGTGCCTGATGGCAAAGTTGTACCTGTGATGGCCTGCTACAAGAGATCTGCTCGAAGATCTACTGTTATGGTAAGTTCTTATGTAACTGTACTTTCTGTTATTGTCATTGTGGTAAAGTGAAAATCTGCAAGGAAGACAAACACTTCATGTGCATTGGCAGCTGAGGCCTGTCCCATGACATACAGGCCTGCAGCATTTGCCAGAGCTTTAACCAAGCCACTTGGAGAAGTTGCAAGAAAGCCTTAGAAGTTTACTTAAAGCTCAAGGCTATGGAAGACAAACATTGTACAGTATATCGTGGAAGGCTTTGCTGTTATCACTTACTCCTGTCCACGGCTACCTGTCAACCCATCAGTCTCTGCGGTTGGTAGTGCCTGTTGCTGATTCTACACAGGAAATGGACAAGTCTGCAAAACTGGCAAAAAATCACTGCTATGAGGGCAAGGAAAACAGAGGTACAGGGAAAAGGATGCCTCACCTGAACTGCCCTGCTCTGCTCTAAAAAAAGGCAAGTCCTTGGATAAAGACAGATCCCAGTCTAAGGCCTCTGGTTCTGCTGCCCCCCTTCTGACTGTCTCTCAGGCAACAAGGTTGGGGTCTGGCACAGACTTTGATCCCTGCCAGGAAATTCTTAACTGATTCCCCCATTGGGCACTGTCCTATTGATTGTTCTATTGTCGGTGACCCCATCGAGGCCCATCGATGCATAAATGCTGTTTCAGACAATGTCTGAACTCTTCCTTGGGCTTCTACCCATGACTACACCATCAACGCTAAAAACCAGTCACTGCAGTCAATACAGCTGCTGTTGACTTCATCGATGATGCAAGAGCACATTGTGCTGCTCACAGTCCCAAGCCGGGAACTTCCTCTTTTGACGACTGGCCCATCGACGGTTCCTTCATAGCGCCTTCCTTCTGCCATCAACCCGATGCCAGTGACCATTGAGGAGGAGCTGGAATACAATCCAGAGTACATGGAGGAGGAATAAAGAGGAATATCTGACCGCCTCCCCTAATGGAGTGAGCTGCTTTTCCACTTTATCCTCCTGTAGTGAGTAAAGTGTCTACTACACGTCTAGGTCCCCACCAGAGGATGCCTCTTTCCAGGCTTTCCTCCAGTAGGTCCAGCCTAAGCTGGGATTTGCTGCTTATGAAGAGGATTCATCTTAAGAGAAATCTTTATGAGTTCTTAGAGTTGGCTGCTTCTCCCACTGTGATTATTCCTACAATACGCATGGCTTAGAAGAGTACCAAACTGGCTGCTTAGCAAAGACCCTGTGCTTTACTTCGCTGTTTCTTATAACTTGGATAAGCAGTATCCTGTGCCCTTTGAGAAACCTTTTTACTCCTCTCAACCAGAAACGGGTTCGGTGGCTATCATGGCTGCTCATGACTGCTCAAAATCTCTTAAATATATTACTTCTCTCCCTGCTGATAAGGAAACGAGGAAGCTTGATGTAATGGGAAAGAGGAGGCATGCTTCAGCGTCCCTTGACCGTAGGATTGCAAGCTACCAGGCTTACATGATTAAATATCAGAACAGCATGTGGAAGTCTATGGCTGCCATGGCTGACAAACTGCCTGATGGCCCAGAGAAAACTGAGGTCCAGCAGACTGTTGCACATGACCTGGAGGTAGGTAAGCACCTGTTAAAAGATCCACTTCTGATGCCTCTGACATGTCTGCTTGTACTGCTGCTTCTGACATTTGTCTGCACGAACACTTCTTGTTAAGGGTTGCTGGCATTGTTTCTGATATTTAACAGTCAATCTTTAATGCTAAAGGTAAGCAGCTTTTTGGCACAGATGTAGAGTCTGCCTTGCAGAACTTCTACATACTCTGACTCCTGAGTCCCAGGGTAGAGGTCAGGTTTCTTATGCCTGCTCTAATAGGGGCTACTCCCTGGGACCTGGCTGTGGCATTCAGTGGCCCCATGTCTCCCCACAGGCCAGTTTGCTCCTGATGTCCATGCCAGGCTCACCAATGGTTTGGGTATTGGCAGTGCCCCCACAGTCCACCCAGTGCCTTCTGGCTGCCCCTCCCCTTCCTCTGTCCCCCACAGATCAGGGCGTTCTAATGATGGGCTGCAGCTACCTCTTCCTGACAAAGTGGAAGATGATCATGATGGATGCTTGGTGCTGGAGGTGGTTCAGCAAGGACATACCCAAGAACTCTTTCTGTCTCTCCGGTGCACCCTCCCTTACAAAACTGTTACCCTCTGGGACATCTTGCCCTTCTGCTGGATGAGGTTCAAACCCTCCTCAGTGAAAGGGCCATAGAACCTGTGGCAGTTCTAGAACTGCACATGAGCTATTATTCCCTGTACTTCCTGGTACAAAATTGGACCAGGGATTAACAGCCTGTTCTGGATCTCTGAGGCTTCAACCTGTTTATTGAACACAAAAAGTTCAGGATGATCTCTTTCCAGTCTCTTCTCCCCTTGCTCCTGCAAGGAGACTGGATGTATGTCATGGATATGAAGGATGCTTATTTCTGTATCAAAATTTGCAGATCCCATAGGAAATTCCTGCATTTCATGCTTCAGGGTTCGCACTATCAGTTTCATATCTTGTCTTTTGGTTAGTGTTGTGCACCGCATGTCTTTATCAGATGCTTTGCAGTGGTTGTAGCCACCCTCCAGTGGGAAGGTCTCTATGTTTTCATGCACATTGATGACTAGCTTCTAAAGTCCCTGTTGAGGAAGACAGTAGTGTACACACTGTTCCATACAAAACAGCTGTTCGAGCAATTGGGCATTCTGGTGAATGAACCAAAGTCAGTCCTCACTGTGCCAGCATCACCAAAACATTGGAGCAGTTCTAGATGTGGGACTGGGTTGGACTTTTCTTTTTTCAGACCATGCTACTGCACTGCTTGTTTAGTCTCAACCAGTCTCGTCCAGAGAGTATGTCTCGGACAGATGCCTCCTCAGTGGCTCAGTAGGTAGCACACTCGCCTCTGAGGCTGGGAGATCAGAGGGCTGTGGGTTCAGTTCCCACATCTGGCACTTGGGTTAATATCCCAGTACTGACACTGTAATGCAGCATGAGAGGGGTGCTGCATTTATGAGGTGCCGTCTTTCAGATGAGATGTTAAACCGAGGTCCCATCTGCCTGGATTGGTGGTAGTTCAGGTGGATGTTAAAGATCCCATGGCACTTATCGAAAAGAGTAGGGGAATTTCCCCGGTGTTCTGGCCAAATTTCCCACATTCACTAAAAATACCACCAACAGCTTAATCTGGTTCAAGGTCAGTTGGAATTCATCTGTATCCTCCTCCCCCGGGTCGTGCCTGAAAATAGGCAGGGTTTGTCTAGTGCACTTACCCGGTCAACAAAAGCTAAATAAATAAAATAAAAGATTGACAGGCTGCTGCTATTCTGACTGTCCATCTGGTGCTCTTGTACAAGAGGACCCCACAGTGGTTCCTCCGTGCCCAGTGAGCTCAACATTCAGAGAGGCTGGAGTGTCTTATAGAAGTGACATTTCTAGAGGCATGGATATGGTGCAGTGTCCACATTTAGGCAGTCTTCCTTTCCCCTTTAAATCCAACTGAAACATCTTCATGATAAGCTGCTCCCACATACCTGGTAGTATTCTTCTGGGCACTGCCCATTGATATCATATCTTCCTTTGGAACAGACCTGGTTGACCTGTCATCTGAGAGGATAGAGGACAACTCTGTCCCGGGAGTCTTGTCCTTTTGACTCTCTGCCAGGCCAGTCAGGAACAGTCGGTAGACCAGACCATCTCCTCCCAGGAGTTGCCTCCTGAGGTTCTGCAGCAGGAGCTGTGTTTGTTTTGTACATGGACCTCCACCCGCTCCTTGTCTTTGAATGACAAGAGGATCCATCGCATACTGTAGTTGGTGCATTGAGCTGATGTGGCAGCAATGGGTCCTTGGGCAGAGTAGGCCCCTTCCCTGCTTCCCTGTTCACCCTTGGTCCAGCCCGCCCCAGTCCTGCCACACCCGGTATCTCCAGCACCAGCCTCTCTACCAATTCAGGTGGAACTGCTGCCTAGGCAACCCCTACAGGGAGTCCCTACCAAGGCCTCCTGCCCGGCTACTGGCCTTCCCAGTCAGCCATCGGTTGAGATTACCCACTCAGATGAGTCCAGGGTAGTTCATGGAGAACAGCTGCCAAAGGCAGTCTTTGAAGAGTCTTCTGTGCAATCTTTGAGGACCCCAGGCTATGACCTTGAATCGACCAAAGAGCTGACCACTGAATGCGGGCCAGTGTCCTTCAGGGCTTTGCTTTGATTAATCTTTGACTCAATGAAGATCCCATTGGAGCTGGTCCAGAAGCAAGCCAAGTGCCTCCTCATGGAAATTCTAGATCGGGATGATTCCCCAGGGGTCATCTTCCTGGTGGTGGAAGCTATCCTGGGATCTGCAGTGAAGATCTGGCAGCATCTGACCTCCTGTGCAGTGCTCTCAGCCTGTATGGTCCACAAATGTGCAGTCCCAACTGGTTCCCTGTCTGATTTATTGAACCAAACCTCATCCAAGGGGATGGGGGCTGACTCTGTCTTTTGTAAGACTGGCAATGTGGGGGATGTGAAAAAACCCTCAGACAAGGAGTCCAAGAAGCTGAACCACACAGCCAAGAAAGTTTACGCTGCATCCTTCCTGGGTTTCTGTCAGGTGAGTTACACTGATGGCCAGCTTTGATCACTCCCTGATGGGAATCCTTGACCATGTCCTCCCTTGCCTTTTTGCTGATCTACAGATGGTGGTTAAGATGGTTAGAGACCAGGGTTGAGCACTTGCCAAACACAAGCATCAAATGGCTTTGGACTATAGAGACTCCTGCGCTCAGTCCCAGCAGTTGTGATGTGTTTCAGGGCCTGGCTGTGGATTTCCACCTTTACAGTGGACACCCAGCACAAATTGACTGATGTCCCCTTCTTGGGCACCAATCTTTTCAACCCAGGGTGGATGGGCACCTTACGAGGATTGAAAAGTCCGGTGTACTCTGTGATGTCTTATCAGAAGGATCAGACAGGAAAGCAGCTGAAGTAAAAGCCCTTTCAGTTTTGGCCCTTTTCATCCCAGCAACCCAAACAGCAGCAGTCCCAGCAGGGGCAATTGCAGGTCTAGCGACCTAAGCCTAGGTTTTCCAACCAGAAATCCAAGACGTTCATGGGTCAGGGTGGCAGGGCCCCCCTGGCAGCTGGTGCTGGTGCCCCCTTCAAAACTGTTCAGTGATAGGTCAGGGGTGTCTAACTCTCACTCATGCAGTCCCTGCCTCAGCTGTCTTTGGGAGATTGGCTTCACCATTTTTGACACACCTGGTCTGCCATCACCTCAGGCAAATTGATGGTAGAAGTGGTGGGCAGCGAAGTGCCTCTTGACTTCAAGGCTCTTCCACCATACTGAGCCCATGGTCCATGGGAGTCTGTAGTGTCCCAGGACATGCTGTTCACCCTCAGGAGGACATTGCTCTCAGCTCCTAGAGAAAGGAGCTGTAGCCCATGTCCCAGATGCCACGGCTGGCCAGGGATTCATTTTCCAGGTACGTTGTGGTCGCCAAACGGATGAGAGGTGGTGCCTCATACTGGATCTTCATGATTTCAATCACTTTCTGAGGAAGTGCAAGTTCTGGATGGTCACTCTGAATCAAGTCATTCCATCTCTGGAGCAAGGCATGTGGTTCTGCTCTCAGACCTCCAAGATGCCATCTTCCACATTCCAGTTCATCTGTCCCACTGGCAGTACCTCCAGTTCAACACACAGCTAGTTCTCTGCAAGTTCCAGGTCGTGCATTTTGGTCTCCCCTTGGCCCCCAGGATATTTACCAAGTGCATCACAGTGGTAGCAGCATTCCTGTGGCACTGAGGAGTCTGGGTCTGTCTGTACCTAGATGATTCACTGATAGCCAGGCCATCCAGGGAGTCAGTGGAGCAGTGCAGGGACCTGGTCCTCCAGACTTGCAGAGACTTGAGCATTCTAGTCAACCCAGCCAAGTCTGAACTCAACTCCTCACAGGTTATCCACTTCATCAGGGCAGAGCTAGACTCTCACTGTGCCAAGGCTCAACTCCCTGTGGACTGGGCATCAGATCTTGCCTTCTTTGACCGATCATTTCAGGTTGGGTGCTTGCACCCTGCCCGGGACTTCCTGCAGCTGCTGGGGTATGCCATCCTACATCAGCATGGTCAGATGGACCTGCTGGCAGATGTGCCACCTTCAGTGGGAACTGCCCCCCCTTGATCTCAGCGTCTAGGTCACCTGGACTAGCCACTCACAGTGACTTAGCTAATGCGGGATGCCATCTAATGGTAGCTCATCCCAGGACATCTGGAGGAAGGAGTCCCATTCATCCACCTAGACCTGACAGTCACCCTGACAATTGATGCATCACTGGTGTGATGGGGAGTGCACCTGGGTGATTACAGGGCCAACAGGCTCTGGACCCCCAAGGAGTCCCATTACAACATTAACCCACTTAAGCCCTGTGCAGTGCATCTTGCAGTGTGACTTGCTCTCACTGAATTTGCTCCATTTGTCCAGTGTCATGTCAAGCAGGTCCAGATGGACAATACCTGACCATATACTTCCTGAACAAAAAGAGCAGCATGCACTCCCTTTGATTGTGTTGGGAGGCCCTCTGCATCTGGATCATCATGTATGACTTGGATGCCGATCTCCTGGTAATTTGAATAGCAGGAGCCTCCGGCCATCTAGCAGACACCCTCAGCCAGGTGGGTGAAGTGTCTCATAAGAGGCATCTGAATAAGGAAGTGGTGAACTGCCTGTTCTCCTGGTGGGGCAGTACCCTGGTCGACCTGTTCACCTCCTGGGAGAAGGCCAGGCTGAGGGTGTTTTGTGCCCACCTTCCACAGTGCAGGACAATAGTGGGAAATGCCTTCGTGAAGCCTTGGATCCTAAGCCTCTTTTACACTTTCCCTCCCTTTCCTCTGATCCACAGTGTGTTGGTCAAGGTGTGGAATGGAGGAACAAGGCACGAATAAGTCTGCTAGTCCCAGAGTGTCCACGCCAGATTTGGTACTCAAATCTCCTCAGCCTAAGCAGCAGGCCTCCATGGCAATTATCCCATGCCCAGACTTACTTTCCTGTCATAAGCTAAGGTCCTGCATTTATTAGTTAATTTAATTAATTTATTTATAGTATATTCAGAAACACCTTTGAGTAGAGCTCATTTACAAAGCTTCCTCATCACATTTACAGAGCTACAAAAGTAGTATTCGGACAAAAGACAGTTCATTGAGTTACAGCAGCAATTGTACATTCTTTTTTGTCAGAATGGCCACTACATGGAAGTGCTGTCCAATGGGTAGGGAAGGAGGAAGGGAGGTAGTGAATGAGAATGTAGGTAGTTGAGAGGGTAGTGGGAAGAAGAGGAATAGGTGTCCCATACAGAGGCATTAGTAGTAGTTAAGTGCATGTGCAGGTGGATTTTTTTAGTGAAACAGCTTTTCAGAACTGTTTTGATTTGGGTGGGGCTAGTGGGAGCTCGTTTATCCATGATGGAGATCTAACAGAGAAGGAGTATTTAGCCAGGTTAGTCCTTCAGAAGGGGACATGAAAGAGGTTCCTGAGGGTGCTACAGGTGATGTGCTTGCTTTGGGCAGGAGGGAAGAAGGAACAAAGGGGAGGAGAGGAGTGGCCTTAGAGAGCTTTTATTCCCAGCAGGCATGTTTGGTATTTGATGTGTAGATCCAGAGGAAGCCATCCCAAACTGGTATAGAGGTTGGAAGTGTGTATCATTCTATCAGCTCCTAGGATGATGTGACATGCATTATTCAGTGCTACCCTTACTCTGTTTCGGATAGAGTCGGCAGCAGCTGCATAAACCACCAGCTCGTAGTTAATTATTCGAAGTATTGAGAATGCAACTGCCAGTTGCCAAGCCTCCACTGTTGTAAGTGATTTGTGACGGTATAGGGCACCCAGTTTTTTATTTAATGTTTTCATCATTTGTTCAACATGATGTGCAAAGAAGAGGTTGTCATCTAGGTATACTCCTAGATATTTGAAGGTACTGACCTTCTCCAAGACAGATCCTGCCTGGTTAAAGATAGGGGTTGGAGCACTCTCTTTTTGCAGACAGAAAATCAACATTGTCTTAGTTTTCCTGCAGTTTAAGATTAACTTGTTTTGGAGGAACCAGTGCTCCAAGGCCATGACGCTTTGCTGTAAGTTATGTGTGAGTTCTTGCTGGCTTCTGCTATTAGAGGAGATAACAGTGTCATCCACATAGAGGAGCACATGAGAGTTCAGGCAGGCCAGAGGGAGATTGTTGATAAATAAACTGAAGAGAAGGGGTCCCAGGATTGAGCCTTGTGGTATCAGTACTGAGACTTACCCTGTGCCAGAGGTTGTCTCATTGATTCTTACTTTCTGGGCACAGCCTGTAAAATAGGCTCTAAACCAGGATACTGAGTCTTGGGAAAGCTCTAAGGTGGAAAGTTCTTTAAGCAGAGGGGTGTGGTTAACAAGGTCAAATGCCTTTATTAAATCTGTGAAGATGGAACCTACCAAATGGCTGTTGTCAAGCGCACAGTGTGCAAAGCTGTATTCTAGTAACCTCGTTATGGTGCTGTACTGTTTTCTGAAGCCATGCCGTTGCTGGCATTGTATGCCATGTTGACTTAGGTGGGTTGTTAGTTGTTCAGCAACTATCTTCTCCAATGCTTTGGAATGTGGAGATAGGACAGCGATGATGTGATAGTTTGAGACATTGTTATCATCCCCTTTGTGTACAGGGGTAACCAGGGCTGTCTTCCAAATACTCAGGGACTGAGCAAACTGTAGTGAGTGGTTAAAGAGCTTTGTTATAGGCAAACTTAGGCCATCCAGGGTGGAAGCAAGAAGCTTCATGTCTGTTGTGTCGCTGCCCATCCTTGTTTTCCCTAGTACCTTCTTGATGTGGCAGAGGGTGTCTGATATGGAAACCAATTTGAACTAGAAAGCTGGGCAGGGTGGAGTGGCAAGGGCCACCTTGGACTGAGCCATGTGTGGGTTGGGAGGCATGTTAATAGAGTCCAAGGTGGTCAGTATTTTGCGGAGGTTGGTGAATGCAGAATTAAAGATATTTGCAATTTTGCTTGGATCTGTGATATTGGTGTTATTGTGAGAGTTTAAGGTGGGGAAGGCCTTTTCCTCTTTACCTAGGAGATCCTTTTGGGAGTTGCAGAATTTGTGCTGTTACCTCAGAGTTGGACCTGCTTGTTTTGAAGTAGGCAGCTTTGGCAGACCTTGTTTCACTTGTGCATTTGATTTTGACTGCCTTATAGTTCTGTAAGTCCTGTGGGATACCAGTGAACTTTGCTTTGTACCATAGCTGGTCTCTTAGCTTCATTTTTTGCCTTTAAGGGGAGGTTGTCACTCAGCAGTATTACCATGGATCATTTCGGACGCATCAGGACCTTCAGTCCTTGAACCTGATGGCCTGGTTCCTTGGGTTTTTTTCTTTCTTTTTCAATCAATCAATCAAAATCTTTAGTTAGCCAGATTAACACCATTGAGCATGCTAATTTTTGAGATGAACCTGGCAAGATACACGAACAATACATAAAGAGGAATACCAACTTACAGAGTCATTACATAGAATAGGGATTACACACAAAAGGTTAATAACAGCACTGGAATACATTTATAAAATAAGACAGAAAGCTAAATACCATGTGCTACAAAAGATACAGAGTAAACCTATACAACTGCACATACAGAGTTTTCATGGAGCAGACTTGGATTCAAGTATTGAGTACATTGTGCAAGAAGGGGCATGGATGAGGAACTCAGGAAAGAGAGCATAAGTGCAGGGGTACCTGAGGGACTTTAGTGCACATGGGGCAGGTGGCAATGGTTATAGATCTATGTGCAATACAGCAGGAACAGGGGATGAGTGTGACGTGCCAGGAAGTGTAATATTAGTAGATGCCAGGATGACTCAGAGAGGGAGAAGGAGATTCCAATTTAGATTGAATGGAACTGTCAGGTGGGGTACAAATAGACACAAACATACTGAGTAGTGGGGCAGGAGTGCCAGGAAAGAAATGCTCCTGACAGGGCTAGAAACTGAATCTGGGGGGAAGGGGAGATGCTGGGAGGCTGTGACATGAGGGAAAGCAGTTACCGGATTCTTTAAATGAATGAGAATATAGTGCTTTGAAGGCTGATGGTTTGATTGGGAATGCCGGTCGCAAGGTTTTTTTGCAGGTTCTTCCATAGTGCAGGTAGAGCGTGATTAATGGCAGACCTACCAAAGCATGACTTGAACTTAGGTACTGCAAACAAGATATAAGTAGAACTTCTTGGGGCATACTTACCCTCTGCATTTAGAGGAAGACAGTCTGATATATATTGGATATATATTGGAGCAGTAATTTAGTAGTAGTCTTGTAGGTCCAGAGGGTTGCATTTCTCTTTCTATACCCTAGGGAGGACCAACCTACTGCAGCATAGATGGAGCAGTGATGAGTAGAATAAGGAAGTCCAGTAATGAATTTCAGAACTCTATGGCCAGAGCAGTGGCAGTGCTTTGGCTATATAGAAAGTCTGCATAATCCAATAAGTTGAGGAAAGTAGTTTGGACTAGTCTCTTTTTTCGCCTCCAATGTTAGTAGGTTTTTGATCCTATAAAAGATGCCAAGCCTCTGCCTCAGCGTCTTTATCAGCTCATCAGTGTGATCATTGAAGGAAAGCTTTTGGTCTATTCAGATCTCTAGGTATTTGAATTTTATGACATAGTTCAGTGGTTCATCGAGGAGTGTATAAATCTGAGTTAAGTTGCCTTGAATTGCAAGGTTATTTTTTATTTATTTTTATAATTTATTTTATTAAGTCTAGGATTACAAATACCTTTGAGCCAAGGCTCTTTTACAAATGTTAGCATTTGCAAAGGGAGAAAAAAAGCATTGCTTTTGTTTTCTTTGCATTCAGGAGCAGTTTCTGTTGCAGGAGTTGTCATTGTAGCAGGTTAAATTCCTGTTGCAGATCCCTGCAAGCTGCTTCTTGGGAGGACCTTGCAATGTAAAGTATCGTGTCATCGCCCCTCAGAAGAGGTTTCAGGGTTGAGAGCTCACTTTCCTTCTTAATTTGCTGTTGCCATCCTTTAAGACAGTTCGAGAACCATCTCAGGGATAGGAAGTCCAGGCCAATGTTTTGGAGGGAGACAAGGAGTAGATCATGGTCAACAGTATCAAACGCCTTACTTAAATCCAGAAATACAGCACAGATGAAGTTCTTAATATCCAGGGCACACATTGCCAGTCAGTCACTTTTGCAAGGGCTGAGATAGCGCTATGATGTGACCTAAAACCAGACTGTAGGGGGTTTAACAGGTTAGCAATATCAAGGTAGTTCCTGAACTGTATACTCACCATTTTCTCTAATAATTTGGATAGGGTGGGGAGTAAGAAGATTGACATATAGTTGTTCAGGTCACAGGGTTCTCCTGACTTGAAGAGAGGGATTATGTGGGCAGTTTTCCAGAGAAGTGAGAATAACACCTTGAGAAAGAGAGAGGTTAAAGAGATGCATGATAGGTACTGCCAGTTCACAATGACTCAGCTTCAAGAAGAAGGGGTCTAAGAGGTCAGCCCCAGCACTCTTCCTGGTGTCCAGATGTAGGAGAAGATCCTCAACTTCCTGTAGAGTGGTAGGCTGGAGGGAGAATGCCATGCTTGTGGCTGGAGCTGATGCGTCCAGTAAGCGGAGTTGTGAGCAGAGGGTATTGGCAGGTGAGGTATCGAATACAAGTCCTGCAGTTGCAAAATGGTCATAAAGAGTTGAGGATGAAGGATTTGTCAGACACCACAGAAACACCAGTAATGATTTTTGTGGGCAGGGTGTTCGGAGCAGCATGACCTTCATTATCCTTGACAGTCTTCCAGAATCTGGCTGAAGAATTTTTACAGAAATAACTAGCCTTGGCCTCTCTAACTGACCTAATACAATGTTTTCTAGCTTTTCTAAACAAGGCCCAATCCGCAGGTAGTTTTGTTCTCCGAGCTTTTTTCCAAAGCCAGTCTCTGTGCAATAGAGAGGCCTTTAACTGCACCATAAACTATGGGCATGATTTTTTCTTAGAGCGCATTTTGACCAGGGGTGCATGCCTATCCAGTGCCCCTAGCACAGTCTCCTGAAAGATATCATAAGCCGTAAGCACTGAGTTTGTCAGGTAGAAGTCCTGCCATCTCAAGGAGTCACACAGGTCAGAGAGAAATGCACCAATATCCAGGTTATGCCATTTTCTCCTGAGAGAGAATGTGGAAGAGGACAGTACTTTGGGGATGGATCTTACACATGCTATGAAGCAGTGGTCACTAAGGTCAGAGAAAAACACTCTGACATGGGAAAACAGAAGTCTTTTGTTTACTAAAATAAGATCTAGTACAGAGCGATTGTTTTGGGTCTTTCTTATTAGGACACATTGCCTCTGAGATGAGTTGTGAAAGTCCAAAGGAGTCACAAAGAGTTTTGAGAGAAAAGGAGACATTAGATGACCAGTCCAAATTAAGGTCTCCTAATATAATAATCTCCATCTACAAGGATCCCAACAAATTAGTTAGATGATCTAACAACTGTAGACCCACAGATGGGTGCCTATAGCATCCTAGGATGCAGAATGAGATAAAAGAGGTGAGCTTGACTTTGAGGGTCAGGCTTTCAAATTCTTTGGGGATTGAGGTTGACTTTATGACAGAGGTGGAAATTTTATCCTTGACATAGATGGCAACTCCTACTCCTGTGGAAGGCTTATTGGCTCTGAATAAGGAATATGATGGAATATTCACCTCCCAATCAGACATACCTGGTCGGAGCCATGACTCTGTGACAAGTACATCTGGCAGAGTATGGCTAGTCCAGGCTTGTACTGATGCAAACTTTGTAGGAGGCCACACACATTAAATGTATGAAGCTCAAGCCTTTGATACTGGCTAAGTTGGCTGGGGATAAAATAGTTGCAGGGGCACCAGGATTGAGCTCAGCATTTCTGGAGCATATCAATAGGAGCAGCAATAGTTTCTTGTTAGCTTCAAGGAGTAGACTATGTGCTTTGGGTTTGTCCCACTTGGTACTACTAACATTAAGCTTTGGGGGGACCCGGAGGCAATACTTAGAGGAGCCTAGCGATATGTAGAAGAGTACCCTAGCCATAAAAAGCAGGGAATGCTGGGGGGCTCATTGCAGAGGGGTGTGAGATCCTATCCTGTATGGTGCATACAGTTGCAGTACCAACTCACCATGGTGGTTGTAATACAGGTTCTAAGGTAGGTATCAAGACCACCAAAATGCAAGAGTCTGAGGGGTCAAGAGGTCCATGGCAGTCCAGGGTGATACTGTATGTGACCATGCTGAAGGGAGATTGGTGTGGAGTAACATATGGATCTATGATGCATAGCAGATGAATAAACAAGAATAATAAGTAGGAAAACACCATTGTACTATATAATGTAAAGAAAAGCACAGGGAAGAAAACTTTTGTATTTGAAATTAGTATCATCAGATAAAAATTCTTCCTTATACACCAGCAAGATGACAGCTGCAGAGAAGGTGGAGTGGAGTTTTGGATCAGGAAACAAAGACACAGGGGGCCCGATATTCAAAAGGGTTGCGCCATGCGCAATAGGGTTGCGCATGCGCAAGTCTGAAAGTGTGCCATTCTGCGATATTCAGCAGGAGGCAGTTGCACCACCGAAAACATGCTGAGCAACAGCGCAATGCAAATGAAGGCATGCGCAAGCGAAGGGAGTGGATCCATGCATAAAGAGCGCAATGCGATATCCAAAGACTTGCGCAATGCGCAACGAACAGCCAGAAGTTGCGCCTTAGCGGAAATGAGCCAAAATAAAAGGCTCAAGGAAGAGGCGCAGAACGCCACAGGGATGCCAAGTGGGAAGAGAGAGAGAGAGAGAAAGACAGACAGTGACAGGCCAGGGCAGGCAAGGGAAGCAGTGTGGGCCATAGGCTGCAGAGGCCAGCGGGGGTGCCCGGTGCAGTGGAAGTAGCAGTCAGGACAGCGGGGTAACAGAGCAACATCAGCCGGGGGTCACAAGCCAGGGAGATGGACAGTGGCAGCTTCCACATGGAAGCTGTAATGAGGGGGGTGAGAATGCAAGGTGCAGTGGGACGTGGCCGTGGATGGGCCCGTCGGCTGTACGCCCCCAACAGGCAGTACCGGGCCCGCATCAGCTTTGAGCTGTACACAGATGTAGAGATCGTGGGCCGGTACCACCTGAACAGGGCAATACTGAGGCGGCTCAGTGAGCTGTGCAGTGATGTGATGCAGGCACCCTCACGACAGAGTCATGCTCTGTCAGTGGAGACCAAGGTGACAGCCTGCATGTGCCTGCTCACCATGGGCACCTTCCAGAGGCCAACAGGGGACACCACAGGCATCACACAGTCGGCCACGTCACGCATCCTCACCCAATTCCTCAGCGCACTGCTGCCACATGCTGCGGAGCACATCCATTTCCCCAGCACCGCAGCAGAGCGTACAGCAAACATGCAGGCGTTCCACAGGGTAGTGCGTATGCCTGGCGTGCTAGGGGCCATAGACTGCACCCATGTGGCCATTCGCACGCCACCTGGCCCCAATGGGGCGCATATAGGAACAGAAAGGGCTTCTCCAGTGTCAACTGCCAGGTGGTGTGTGATGCCACTGGGCATATAATCAATGTCTGTGCCACACACCCTGGCGGAGCAGCATGTGCCTTCATATGGCATCAGTCCGCACTGTGCCATCGATTCGAGAGTGGGACATCCCACAGGCCATCTAGTGGGTGAGTACGCATGTAGGAAATGCAAACTCGGGGCAAGGGTGGGAATGCCACAGGTGCCATGGTAGTGGCACACAGGGATATGGGCAATATGAACCTGAACATGATACTGAACTCCACTATTTCCACACAGGTGACAGTGGATATCCACTCTGTCTCTGGCTGCTCACACCCTACCGGCGCCCCATGACCCCATTGCAGCAACGCTATAATGAGGCGCTTGCTGCCACATGCAACATCATTGAGCGGGTGTTTGGGATGCTCAAGGCACGCTTCTGATGCCTATACACCTCTGGCAGTGCCCTACAGTACAGCCCCTCAAAGACCTGTGGGATATTCCTGGCCTGTCGTATCCTGCACAACATGGCCAAAGACTGTGGGATAGCCGTACAGGTTCAAGAGGGGGACAGCGATGGGGACGCCAGCGGCGCCGGTGTTGATGGTGATGAGCAGCCCCCTTTGGACGGTGGGACCCCTGACTGATCCGGCAGGCCCAGCTGCACTGGGACACCATCATGGAGGAGCATTATGCACAACACAGGTAAGTCAAGGGGCCATGTGCAAACAACACTGTCCTGGTGCAACCCACAGGCATACAGAGTAACACACCAGGGGTGCATGACGGCAAGGGGAGTGGAAGGGACCAGGCACACAAACACCCCATCAAGGAGGGGCAAACAGTCATATGGACACACACACACACACACACACACACCAGGCACAAAGAGTACATGGGCAGGTGCACAGCAGAGCAGGAACAGACATGGCAAACACACAGATCTACAGACCACACCCACCACCTGTACTGTCCAAGTACGTGTGTCAGATGCTGGGCACCCTTGCACCTTGGTGTACAGTACAATGCAGGCATCATCATGCACACGCACCTGTGGACAGCAGTCGGGATGGTGTGCAGGTGGTCCGTATGTCAGCGTGATGGGCAGGGCACCCACCAGTGCACTGCCACCACGATCACAGTGCACCAGGGCAGCACCAGACAGGGCCCGCACTGGGAGACAGGTCAGTCATGTTGCACGTTCACAGCCACCGCAGATGCGTGGGTGGCCCTGCCATGACCCAACAGCACTGGCAGGCTGAGCAGAGGCCACATGGGGTGGCACCAATGGACCACCAGGGGTCCCACTGCGTGATCGCGACCTTGTCCACAGTGGGGTCTGTAGGATGCCAAACATACCTGCACCAGGGGTGCTTGGGATGCCCACAGCAGAACCCGGCATCGACAGGCTTGGTGTCGCACAACGCCGGGAACACGGGGAGCACCTGCTTGTGTGCCCAATGCAGCCACGACAGCGACCAATGCCTGGGTCTGCCTGTCAATGGCGGTGGTCACATCCATCCGCATGTGGACCATCTCTGCACGGTCCAGAGCACAGTCCCTGCTGTGCCGCTCCACAGCCGCACACAGTGCCTCCACAGATGTTGTAACCCACCTTTGCTGCTGTACTGATTCCCGCAGCAGGCAGGTGTGCTCTTCAAATGGGTACTCTGCCACAACGGCATCCTGTCCCCCAGGGTATGGAAGGTCCTGATGCTCAACACCCCTTGAGGGTGGGCGCTGTTCACCAGGACCAGGAATGGGCATATCAAAGGGCGGCGGGCATGTGCCACTGCTGGACACTGTACCCCAGACCTGGTGGGTGACTGCTGCTGCTGCCCCTCCAACTGCTGTGCCCCAGGGACCACTCATTCCACTGCTGTGGCCGCAACAGTGCCAGACACCTGCACAGCCATGGTGCTGCCCCACTGGTGCTGACAGGCACAGCCTGGGACTGTGCCGACATGCTGGCACACACGTTGGAACCAGGTAGGCCCAGGGGCACGTGCTGGCCTGCTGTGTGTCCGTCATGGGACACACACATGTCACTGCCCATTGCAGTCCTTGCATCATCAATGGTGCAGGTACATGCTACAGCCACAGTCACAGTGTGCTGGCATGCTTGCATGCCAGACTGCTGAGACACAGGCTGTGCACCCCCCACACCCGACTCACCGACACCAGAGTTGGCAGCCCAGCATGCATGCTGGTGCAGTGCATGCTGGCTGGTGACAGAGGTGGATGGACCCTCCTCCATGTCCAGCAGGTCTTCCTCACTGCCTGGACCCACCACCACCATCCCCTGAAGACAAACAGGATCTGTAACAGAAGAGAGGACATATGGTGCATGTAGACAACTCCCCCCCAACACCACCACCATGTCATACCCGTGCAGTGATGGGCTTCCACCTGTCCTGGAATCCACCTCCTGAGTGCGCCCTCAATAGCACTCCGCTGCATTGATGCAGCCAGTCGAGTCCTCAGCCGGGTCAGCTCCACCACGCTGGCTGGCCTCCGCCAGTGCCAGCGCGTGCCACCTGAGGGCTGCCACCTTCTCCTTCACCCTCCTGTGGTCTGTCCCCATCTTCTTTTTGCATTCCTGCACAGAGCGCTGGTGGCTTCCGTGCAGGTTCACTGCCCGAGCTACCCCCTCCCATGCAGCCGCACGGGCCTGAGGGTTGCCCCACTGTCCACTCAGTAGTGACTCCTCCTCCAGGTAGGCCTGAAGAGGGCCCCTGTCTCCACCGTGGTGAAGTTGGGCCTCCACCTCCTTCGCCCACCATCCTCACCCTCACCTTGGCTCTGCTCGGTTGTGGCGATCTGTATGGGTGGAAGTGGACACCTGTCACTGTGCAGTCTACGGCGTTATCCATGCCCATTGTCAGAACATCCCACAGCATGCAACCCACCTCTCACCTGCAGTAACGAATCTGGCCAAGCGCAGCCCAGTATCGCACATTTGTAGCACAATGCATGCAAATTAGAGTGGAGCAACTGTAATGAGATGCAGATCACGCCACTGCACCTTTGAATGGCTGATCAGATGATTTGCATGTGTCGGCTGAATATCGCGCCGTTGCGCTTTGCGCAATACGGTTGTGCCGGCTGAGCCAATGGCGCAGATCTGTGATTGTGTGGTACACTGCATTGCGCATGCCCAGGTAGCTTACGCAGGCATCTGCCGCACTGATGACATGCTGTGCGTGATCAGCAATTCAGGCCATGGCCGCCATTGTGCCAGTGGCGCTACAGCACTGGGCACCATATGGCGCTGTGGTGCTACTACGTAATAGTCCACTGTGGCACTGGCACGCAGGTGGGCGGTCGCGCAGGATGCGTAGACGTCAGATGGCACTGTGCGTGGCCTTGTGTCATAGACCCCTGACCTGGTGTCCAACCTTTGCACCTTGCGCTGTTCAGCTGCCAATGTACGGCCTAATGCGCTGTTTGGTGACGGCGCTATGTGAACTCAGCGAGCTGTACGAACAGCGTGATTGGAACCTATGGTGGTCTATTGCGCAACATTTCCACGTGGGGTTGCCGCGCTGCAGGGCGCCATATTGTCTGCTGTACAACACGAAATATGGCATGCAGGAGAGCGCCCCAATGGAGCCCAGTGGAGGTGGCCAACCTGGTGGCCCTGGTTGAGCCCCACTATGGGGCACTGTATGAGGATGAGCCCCTCACCATGGCCCGCACCCAGGTGTGGCTGCAGGTGGCCACTGACCTGGTGAGGGTCACAGGGCGGTGCCGGTCTGCAGAGCAGTGCAGGCACAGATTCAGTGACCTCCGCAGGAGGGAGCCAGATGTGCTGCAACGCCTAAGGTCACGTACCGGGAGGGGCGTTGTGCCTAGGCCAGGTGGGTGTACCATCTATGCACCTGTATTCTCCATAGGGGTGTGACTGTGTTTTGGTGGCGGTGCATGGGGATGGCTCTGCCATGGTTGGCTGTGTCAGTGTGTGCAGGTGTGAGATGCATGGGTCTGGCTGTGTGGGCAGGCACACTCACTGGGGCAGGGGCAGTCTGCTTTGGAGTCACACTGATGTTTTCTCAACATTTGTCACCCACAGGCCTGGCAGAGGATGCAGGCACGGGCTGAGGAGGGCCGTGGCAGGGCCCAGGTGGCGGACGGAGGAGATGTGAGGGGTGGGCCACAGCAGCAGCAGCAGCAGCAGCAGCCACAGCTGCTTGATGAGTGTGAGTATCATTACATCACGGATGCTATTGCATGCTGGAGGGGGTGGGCATGACCACCAGCCATGGACAACACAACCATGCAAGACACAGGCGACAGTCATCACTGTCCAGTGTCACTGCACATCTGTGTGTGCGTCACTGGTGGTCCATGCATGCACTGGGCACATGGCTGTGGAACTGGCATCCCACCACATTGCCACGTCACTTGACAGCCTTGTTTGTGCTGTGATGGACATGGGCAGTGTGTGTGTGCAGTGGTGCACATAGCTGGTGCTGCCTGGTTGGGCATGTCATGTGCATGGTCACTGTGGGTGGGTGCATACCATCACAGGTGCAGGGCACTAGGCTATATGCCTTGCAGGATGGGTGGTGTTCAGGGTTGCGGACAGTCACAGCCATTGACTGTGTTCCCTTTTCCTAGGCTTCAGCATCCTACACAGAATCGAGCATGCCCTCCAGCAGCTGACCAGGGTCTCAATAGAGAATCATCACATCCTCCGGGACATTCAGCGCCGTGGGCTCCGGCGACGGCACAGCCGACAGGGACAGCACCAGGCAGCAGCAGACCAGCCTGCTAGATGTTAAACGGGCTTCCCCTTCCCACTTCACCCATCCCTCCCAACCTGCCTTCCCTCTCCCAGTTGTTCACCCCTACCCCTTGCCCACCCCTACCTTGTACGCCTACCCCCCAGTCTTGTAAATATCTGTAAATAGTTTTGTTCTTGTTCTTGTTGTTGTACTTTCTCTTTTTGCAATATATATATATTTTGTTATGAATACTGTGGTGGTCTCTGATTTGCAGCTGGCTATGGTTGCTCAGTTGCAGTGGTGTGCATGCCATCTGGGGTGGTATGGTCCTGGGTATGAGTGTGTGTGTGTGCGTGTGCGTGTGTGTGTGTGTGTGTGTGTGTGTGCATGGGGAGGTGTCTCCGGTGTGGCAGTGACTTTCAATCGGTCTTGCCATCTGCTGCCCCACTGCTGGGTGCCCAGGGTGGGTCTGGCTTGTGGTTCTATGCTACCGAGGTTGGCGTGTGCGGGGGATGCATGGTGTTTACTGTAGTGACAGTCACTGCACATGTGTGGTGTCTTGGGGTCATGGTGCAGGGTGTGCTGTGCAGACGAGGGGCTGATGTGCACTGTGGTTGTCAACCCCCTGTGTGTGGCAGTCTCAGCCTGACAGTGGTTGTGCTGGGGCATCATGGCCCTGCTGTGCTTTGTTGGCTTGTCCCCATGGGCCAGTGGATCATCCATCCCTCCCCCAGTGATGCTGTGCTTGGGGTGTGTGAGTGTCTTGTTGGTTCTGCAGTGTGTTCCTGTGCCCATGTGTGGCATGGCTGGCGGTGGGCCCCAGCCTGCCTCCCTGGTTGTGCAGTTCCATTGCTCTGCTGGGGGTGGGGGGGGCTCTGCTTGCGCTATGGCACCTCTGAACTGCTGAGCTGGGCTAGCCTTGTTGCGCTATGGCGCAACCTTTCTGCTCAGCTTCCCCTTCCTGGTTGCGCTATGGCGCAAACTTTCTGCTCAGCTTCCCCTTCCTGGTTGCGCTATGGCGCAGTTTGTGCGATATTCAGACGTTGGCTGCTTGCGCAATTTGTTTTGCTCCATGTTTGAATATCGCGTCTGTTGCGCCTATGCGCAATTGACTTGTGCTTGCTCCTGCTGTTGCGCACATTTTGGGCGCAGTTTGAATATCTGGGCCAGTAGCTACAATAAGATTAACACTGACAAGTGTTAGGCCCTATAACTGAATTCTGTATCTTTAAGGGAAGTTGTAATGTTAGTAAGAGGGGAAGATGAAGATTGCCTAGGGGCGTTGCCACTGGGGGAGTGAGTAATAAAGGCTGGGGGTGGGTGAAAAATTCAAGCTGGAAGGAGAGACATTGAAACAGAAATGGGATTAGTTGCAGGACATAGCTTACAACTGTAACACAAATGAAACCTGGTCTAAAGAGAGAAGTGTTCACAAAAAGCTGTATCACTTTAAACTTAGTTTCTGATCTAGGGTAAAATACCACAGGACCTTAAAACAAAGAGAGCTGTAATACTTCAAAACCTAAAAACCTGCACTCTAGAAGATCCTGCCCTTGAAACTACCCTTGGAGTGCAAAATTGCTGTAAACAGGCTTAGATTCACATTTAAATTAGGATTCACAGGGCAATTTGGTGAAACTTAACCAGTACCAAAATCAATAAATAACATTAGCTTAAAGTCCAAAGGAACAGGAGTAGGAAAGAATTAAAGAAGTGGAGCAGCCAATCATCAGGCAGAGCCACTGGTTCTGGCCAATCGGTGTGGAGACACCAGAAGTTTTAGCAGCATACCTTTGGTCTGGTGATTGGTGGGCAGTACAGTGAGGAGGCAGCCGGCAGACAGTGGGGCCTGCCAGGCTGCTTGCAGCAGCAGAGGCATCTGTGTCAGGGTGAAGCTTTGGTTTGGTGATTGGTGGGCAGTACAGCAAGGAGGCAGCCAGCGGACAGTGGGGACCTGCCAGGCTGCTTGCAGCAGCAGAGGCACCTGTGTCAGGGGTGAAGCTTTGGTCTGGAGATCAGTGGGCAGTACAGTGAGGAGGCAGCCGGCGTACAGTGGGGACCCAACGGGCTGCTTGCAGCAGCAGAGGCACCCATGTCAGGGTGCCTCTGCTGCTGCAACTTTATTAAAATATTTCAATGACAGAAAGAACAAGAAAAAAACAAAATCAAACAGTCAATACAAAACATGGTCCAGGATGCGCATGAAGACTGGAGTGAAGCAAAATCAACAAAACCCACAACAATCCCTCCCCAACCACTACCACCCTATACCTCTCCCGCATGTCTGCTTCCCTACTACACTACTAAACCTCAAAGCAGGATAGGCGCCTTCCATTTCATAAAGGATAAAAAGCCAAAGGGCCAGTATGGGGTCAGGGGAAGATCTGTGGGCCCTGAAGAGACAATAAAGTACAGAGTGGCTCCCAGGTGAAGAAAATAAACTGAGGCCTTTTCCACATAGAAGCTATATGTTTCTCCAGTTGGAGAGCCAGCAGGATCTCTCTGTGCCATGCTAAGGTCCTGTCCACACTATGCCTCTGTAACGTTACAGAGGGCCCAAACTGTTACTGTAATGGTTTGCGTTTACACCTGTAACATTACAGAGGGCGTTTTCATAACTGTTGTGGAAGCCACATGTGAGGTAGTTTCCACAATGGTTATGAAACCGGTTCTGCCCAAGTAACGTTACCAGGTGTAGTGTGGATGGGTGAGCATGTTGCCCCAGCTGTCCCCCAGTGCGGAACGCACTGCATTGTGGGATAGGGTGCCATCCATAATGGTCCCATGGCACTCACAATGCGGACGGGCTGTCACGGTTCTACATCATTACCGAGACAGTTCACCGGCAATGTGGACACACTGTACCAGTTACTGTCTGTAATGGTGTGGAACCATGACAGCATTTAAGCGGCGTAGTGTGGATGGGGCCTTAGAAGGGTGGGGAAAACATAGCCTTTCCAGTGACGTAACATAACAAGTTTAACTGTGGCAGTTATTAGAGATAAGTGAGCTTTCCTAATGCTTTATAGCTTTCACTATAAATACCACCAACAGCTTAATCTGGTTTCAAAGTCAGTTGGCATTCATCTGTATCCCTCTCCTCCGGGTCGTGCCTGAAAATAGGCAAGATTTGTCTAGTGCACTTACCCGGTCAACAAAAGCTAAATAAATAAATAAATAAATAATGTTAGGGGTACTGGGAGGAAAGATAACTAATAAACAACTCATGGTGCTAAAAAGATCATTCTGACCCAAAAGCGGGTCCAGGGCTAACTGGATGGAATGCCAAAAGGGCTTAATCTTGACACACTCCCATGACATATGGAAAAGGGAACTGGGGGCCTCTCAGCGCTGGGTACACAGAGGTGAAGGTAATTTACCCATCCTGTACAGCTTTAGTGGGGTAAAGTACACATCATGCATGATGTTGAATTGCACCAGTCGTAGCCAGTCCTGCTTTATAAATCTATATAGATTTCTCCAAAGAGTCCTCCAATAATCCTTGTCATCTGACAGTTGAAGCATGTGCACCCAATAATAACAAACCCAGGAGGAGAGATGGGGATCTGTAGACTGAAAGTGTTTGTAAAACATAGACACTCAGTGGTGCTGTATAGCAATGGACAGGAGGAAATCTACCCATCTAACTGGGTCAAATACCATGGTTAAGGACCCAAGAAGGCTGTCAGCACACCTCTAATCTGGAAATATTTAAATAGGTCCATTCCCTTCAATTTAAACTGCCCTTGGAAGGGGATGAACCCATCGTCATGAAAGCTGTTAGCCAGAGTTCAAGCACCCAACTGGGGGCAGAAAGAAGATGAAGGGTTTTGAACACAGGCTGGGAGGTTGCCATAGTCCATGACAGAGACAAATAAGATTGCAGTTGAACCCAGGTTTTAAGGGACCACTCAACGGGGGTAGCACACAGGAGATGGGGAAGCTGGTAAGGCCTAAGGTAGAGCAGACTGCTAAGAGAACAACCCGCCCTATCAGCGAGAGCCCTCTCAATATCCAGTCAAAGAGGATTATATACTGAAGGACCAGACTGAGTGCATCCTGTACCCCAGCGAAAAAATATACTAGCATGTTGGGCACTATAATACAAAAAAACACCCGAGAGGAGTCATAAGCCTTCGTTCAACTTGGGAGCGGCCAGCTTAATATATGCTCTGCAAATAGCTGAGGACCTCCAGGGGAATACAGTGAATAAGCACTGCAAATGGGAAAACCAGTACTTTGGGAGATGGAATCCAAGCATCCCTAGGGGGTATAACAAATGGGGCAGGACGTTTATCTTGAGAATATTAGCTGTCCCCCACAAGGACAGAGTGAGAACAGTCCATCTGTCCAGGTCAGATCTAATCATATCAGTAAGCCTAGAAAAATTCTCCTTAACCATGATCGATACTGTATGGGAAACACTGACCCCCAGATATCTTAACACACTTGTCTCCCATGAGAGACCTTGATTCAGGGACAGCCTGGTTCTTGAGCAGCTAGATTTCCAGGCTTTGGTGTCTCTGAAGAGGTTGTTCACATTGTGGAAGCCTCCCTAAAATAGTCAATCCACCAGTGCTATGCCTTTAAATGGAAATGTTTTCCATTTGGTGCCAGGGCAGGGACCTGGACCCCCTTTTGCTTGCATTCTGGATTACTTGTGATCCCTCTCTCAGTTGGACTCGAGGTAGATAAACCCTCAAGGTACACCTGGCAGTCATATCTGCATACTAGGCGCAGACTGGTATGCCGATGGAGATGCAAGAGAAGGCTGTTGGGTGCTTCTTCAAGGGCCTTGACCACCTGTCCCTGCCAGTGCATGAACCACCACCACCTTGGGACTTGTTGCTGATACTGGCAGCGCTCGTGGGCAAGCCATTTGAAAATGCACATGAATGAGATGTCACACCTGTCATGGAAAGTCACCTTCTTTGTGGCTGTCACCTTTGCCAGAAGGATCAGCGAGCTCCGAGCACTCTCAGTGACGTCTTCTTATCTGGTGCACCACAGGGACAAGGTTGTCTTTCACCCCCACCCAAAATTCCTCCCAAAGGTTGTGTTGGAGTTTCACCTTAATCCGGTGATTAATCTCTCAGTGCACTTCATCACTCCAACCTCGTGAGCTGAACACAGACTCCACATGTTGGACCTAAAGTGAGCACTTGTTCATTATAAGCAGCGCATGGCTGGAGTCCGGGGAGAGGTTCGCCAGCTATTTGTAACTTGTGCTGCATCTGCACCGGGTAGACTAGCAGCAAAGTGGATGATTGGCAGGCAGATTGTCTCCTGCATTGAACTCTGCTACAGATTGGCTTGTAGGGAGCATCCCATAGGGCTTAGGGCTTATTCCACCAGACATACTGCTGCCTCAGTGGCTGCTTCCAGGGACATCCCTATCCAAGAGATCTGCAGGGCTACTACCTGGAAGTCAGCACACAACTTCATTTCCCACTACCACATCAACCTTGAGTCACACCAGGATGCTATTTTTTGGACCTCAGTTTTCCAGTCTTTCTTTGCCAAGTAGGGGTGTGCGCCTTGCCTCCTCCTTCTGGAGGACTGCTAGAAGTCTGCTTAAGTGTGGATATTGCACCAAATTCACGCCCCCAGAAATGAGGGTCACTTATCTTTAAGCGTAGTTCTAGGAATGGTATATGGTGCACATCCACATGACCACCTGACCTCCCCTGGCAAGTGGCACATGGATCCCTGTTTTCAGTTTACGAGATCTGACGTCACAGGGTAGTGCCGAGGAGTATACCACTCAAATGGGTGGGAGGAGCTTTGCTTCAAGATGTTTTAGCTGGATTTAAAGAGGAAAGTAAGACTGCTTAAGTGTGGATGTGCACCATATACCACTTCTAGATCTACAATTACTGGTGAATAACCCTAATTTCCACTACACCACTCCTAGAACTATGATTACTGGTGTGAAACCCTAATTTCCAATCTACCATTAACTGCTCTGGTTCCTGGACCACTCCACCTTGTAGATAGGGCTACCCTTTCTTTGTCCATCTCCTCTGCTAGTGATGGCAATGGAAACTTTGGGCTCCAAGTGGGGTGCCCATCTAGGCTCCTTCTGGACTCCGGGTCAATGGTTCCCTCTTGGATATGGTTCTGTGCAGCAGCACTCTGGAGAGGAGGACTCTTCTGCTTGACCTGCATCCTTTGCGACCCTCTTTCCAAGTCATCAGCTTTGATCTGTACTGGCAACATCTCTGTGATGTACCTAATAAACTGCCAGGGCCGTGTCCACTTGCATCCTTTCTGCAGAGAGGTGATGAAGATCTGGCACTGGGCCATAGAACATGACATCACCTTGTGGATCACCTCAGCTGATCCCAGGCACTCTGCCCCAAATGAGAGCTCTTGGACTCCATTGTGGGCAACCTTTTCACAAAGTGGGTCATCCACACATACAGACTCTATACAGCACAAAACTGCCACATTTCTGCTCACTCGCTCCATGATCTGCAGATTTTTCTTGAGATGCGTTGTTCCTGTTTTGCAAAGGGAGGTTCACATCAGCCTTTCCTCCATTCCCTGTAATACAGAGGGTTCTGTTCAGGTTGAGGGCTGAGCTGGCCACCCTGATTCTTGTGGCTCTTTACTGTCCCAGACATATCTGGTTCCCTCTGCTTTAGCAGTTGGCAGTGGAACCCTTGTCTTGCTCCTCTGTGAGGAAGACTTACGTCACAGGAGAATGACACTCTGATGCATCCGAATCTTCAATCCTTACAGCTGCACACCAAGCTTCTGAAGATGTAGTGCTCTCCTACTTTGGGATTTCCCCAGTGATTGGAACTGTTCTGCTGGTATCCTGAAAGCTATCTACTAGATGCACCTACCTGCTAAAATGGAAATGTTTTTCAGTTTGGTGTGCTGCCCGTCAGCTGAACTCCTTTACATGTCCACTCAGCTTGATAATGGACTATTACTTCCTGTCACTTATAGACACTGGCCTCAGGTATTCCTCTGTTAAGGTCCACCTAGCTGCAGTGTCAGCCTTTCATGCCCACTGGTGGCAAGATGGTGGCCTAACTTGAGGTTTCTCATAGGTTCCTTAGGGATATTCTGTTTCTGCACCCCCTGGTGTGTGATCTGGTTTCAGTGTGGGATTTTCATTTGGTTCTGGAGACCCTTACTGCACCTACCCTTGAGCCTGCTGCTACTTGTGAGCTGCACTTCCTCATGAAAGATTTTGTTCCTAGTGGTTATGGTGCCTGCTAGACGTGTTTTTGAACTGCAGACTCTGGTTGTGGAGCCTCCTTTTCTTGTTTTCCACAAGGATAGGGTAACCTTGCATCCCAGCCTTCGTTTTCTGTCAAAGATCATTTCTGAGTGAACACTAAATCAAACTGTTGGCCTTCCAGTTTATTTTTTGACTCTTAGGATGATGGGGAATGTTGTCTGTGTATACTTCATGTCTGTCAGATGTTATGTTACTTCCTTGATTGTAACAAATAATTTTTTTAATCTAATTTTTTTAAATGTTTTTTCTCCCTGTCTGATCAGTCCCCTTCTACTTGTCACCCCATCCCTGACACCTCGGTGTTCTTCAGGGCTTACTTGCCTGTGTCTGCCACCGGTGCTTCCTCCCCCTTGCGGGATCTGTGGGGTATCTGAATCTTGCCATCGAACAGGATCCAATTTCACTGGGCAGGTCTGGGATAGCCAGGTGCAGGGCCTGCAAGTGACCGGTGTCATCCTACTGCCCAGGAGTTTCCTGTGCATGTTCTTGTTCAATGTGCATTCACACCTGACACACCTTCCTGTGCTTCCGACAGCCCAGGACTGCCTTCCACCTAGCTTCTGCTGGGACCAGGTGTATGGTGAGTTTTGCATCCCCCACCAACGAAGAAGAAGAGCAGTTCCTTGGATGGTCGATCCGCCCCACTCATGACCCTCCAATACCCTGAGTTTGCTTCCAAACCTGGGTTGTTGGCAGCACAAGCTGTAGCACTACCACTACGCTGGTGGGACAGCCTTGTACTAAGGAATTATAGACAATCCTATCGGCTCTTTGTGGCTTTTACCCCCAGAATGGTGAAGGCTCCCCTGTTTTGAAGCAGGGCCTTTCCAAGTGGTTGGCCTGCTGCATTTCTTTCTTTTACCAGAAGTGTGATAAGCATATTCCTTGTCCTGTCCATGCTCACTCCATCTATGAGGTGGCTGCTCCTTTGATTTACATAGAAACAGAATTTGGAGGTTGCATGATGCGCCCTGTATGAGAGGAGTTTCTCTCACAGTTTTGCCAATCTACAGAAATGAACATGGCAAGAACCTTTTTAAAACTTCTTTTTTGTTTACTTTCAAAAAGTGATAGTGTGCCGGCCCAGTGGCTCAGAGGGTAGAGGCACCAGTGCCTCACCTGCCGCCACACCGGTGACCTGGGTTCGGGGTGGAGTTGATTCACCAGGGGCTGGAGTAGTGGACTGAGCATCCAGAAGGTGGCTCTCCTCCTCTGGGGAAGGAGGTCTTTGGATCCCAGCACTCATCTGGCCCCTTGCAGAGGCTCTGGGCTGGCAGCCAGTGCTGGCACATTCGGGCATGGAGGGATGGCGGCTGTCCACATCACATGCACAATAGTGTGCATTGTACATCTGGACAGCATTACATGTCTGTTTCTTCAGCATAGAACAGGGAAAATGACCAGGTGCCTTGTGAGATAACACCAACCCCTTGCAGGCTCTGAATTGGCTACAGGACCCTCTCCCAGAACCAGATCCATCTCCTCAGTGCTGAGGCACCCACCATCGGCCCCTGCCATGGGGAGTGAGCCATGGGGAAGCACTGGGAAGAGGTAAGTTCCTGGGATGCCGGGTGACAGAGCTGGAAGGGGTTGGTGGGGAGAAATGGCAAAAAAAAGTGGTAGTGTGGTAGCTAAATCATTTGAGCACCACATTATTGACTTTGAAGCAGAATGGATAATGGAGACCAAAAGTTATTGAAAGTGTTTGCTGCCCTGCTGGTGCCACCTTGAGCACAGGCACACAAGCACCACAAGCAGGGCTGTCCCTTGGATTCCCCACTGGAGACTAATGAAGCTGAGTGTTCTGCCAACAAACTAAACTGCTTTTCTGGACATAGCCACCACAAAAGTGACTCTGCTGGAGCTTACAGGCAATCTTAGGCCTTTTAATACTGCTCTGGAATCACTGATGAAGCATAGAAATGATACAGAAACCCCCCATCAGTTCAATTGAAGACAGACAGGATAGAGACAGCACTGAGCTCAAAGACCTCCAGTTGAAAGTGGCTAAATTGGAAGCCCAAATTGAGAACCAGGAGGAATGAAGCAGGAGAAACAATTTGGTCCTCACTGGTATACCAGAGAAGTCTGAAGCTGCCAAACATGCTGACTTTTATTCAGAAGCTATTACAAGAGGTGACCAGCCCTCCTGAATCTGACACAGTTTACACCATTGAGCGGGCACTCTGCTCTCTCTGACCCTAGCTTCTTCCAGGTGGCAAATCATGAGCTATAATAATCAGGTGCCTAAATTTTCAAGAAAAAACATATATTCAGAGCTAAATGAGAAAACAAGGAACACTGATGTGAAATGGCCACTGCTTCTGTATCTTTTGTTTTGCGATTAAATAATTGTTATTAAAATTTTACAAGAAATACACAACAACATAAACTATAAACATATACAATCCATAGTACTATTCCAAAAACTCAGTGAAATAACATAAGAAAAACAAAGGAGTTTCCTAACAAGAACAACAATAAAATATAAAAGCAGACACTACAACAAGCATAACAACCACCTATCCCCCCCCCAACCCATGCATAACCCTGAAGGAATAACAGATATCAAAAAAGAAACAGAACTATTACCTTCCAATATTCCAATGCATCTCTGGTGCAGAGTAAAAGGATACATCACAGGCTGGCCCGGTGGTGCTGAGGATTGAGTTGCCAGGTGCCACACCTCGCATCACACTGGCGACTCGGGTTCGGATGCGAGTCCGGGATGTCAGGGGTTGGCAAGGGAGGATAAGATTGAGCATCCAGAGGACTGCTCTCCTATCCTGAGGAAGGTTGTGAATTTCATCAGCTCTGCAGCGGCCCCTGGGAACTCCCAGAGGCACTGCTAGAGTCGGTGCAACATAGGGAGGAGTGCAGTGGATGTCAGCTGTCAGTGCTAGACGTCATTGCATGTCTATACTCCTGGGGGACTAATCGGAGGAAAAATGGCAGCACTGTCCACAGTAGCTTGATGGCTGCACTTCCTGAGTCTGGCAGGGGGTCGTTGGCACAGAAACCAGGGCAGGGATTAGTTCCTGGCCTGGCACGAGGACTGAGGGGGATCCTTTTTGTGGGTAGAGATGCATATGCTAGCTGGCCTGGGCAGATGTGTCTCCATGGTCATTAGGGGAAGTGGAGCAGTGGCTGGAGATTGGGCAAGTCAGTGGCTGCATAGGAGAGAAAACTAGAAATATGATTAAAAAAAAGGACACATCACTCCAATTCACCTTAAAAGAGAAAAGACCAGAAAAAGAAAATACTTCCCGATTATCAATCTCTCACTAAAAAAGGTAAAAGACGAGCCAACGGGCATTATATTTATGAAGAGTATGATGTACATAGTCTATGGACTGTTCCACATTTAAGGCATTAAGCATTTCCTATACCCATTCAGTCCGTGATGCACAGATGTACCATTCCAATGGTGGAGGATTAGTAACTTTATGATTGCCGGCACCACAGCCATACATGCCTTGTCTGTGCCAGTCGGCAATGAGTCATGATCCCCTAGTATGCATATTTCCACAGTAAGATAATTCTGGTGTCCAAACAAAAGAGCTAAGAATTGCTGAATAGAGACCTAAAAAGATTTAATTTGTGGATAAGTCCATAGCACATGCAACAATGTGCCTTCTTCCTGAGCACAAAAAGAACAAATAGGAGGCAGTATTTTACTCATTCGAAATAGCTTCTGTGGAGTATAGTACACATTATGAAGAGTATTGTATTATATTAAATGGAGTCAGTCTTGTTTAATATATGTGTACATATCAGACCATATTTGCATCCAGTAACTAGGCCGTCAATCCATTCGTAAAACATTAGCCCAGTAAAAGGCAGACAGTGAGGTACCTGTCCAAATAAGCTGACCTAATTCTTTATATAAGTGATAGATGTAGTGAGGTTGTGGAGAGAGGAAGGACATCTTGTCAAATAATAAGCCAGATGTGTTTGACCAAGGAGGGTGCCCTAAAAAATGTTGTAGACAATGTTTAATTTGATCACATTGCAAAAAGGAGCCTAGGTAGAGACCAAATTTAGTTTGACAGTTGGAAAAATAAATTATAGTATCATTACAACTCATGTCCGCTATTCTTTGAAGAGGGAATCCTTTCCATGCACGCAGTTAAAAAGGTCTGTTACCGGTGCATACATTCTGGTTACGAAACAGATTGATTTAGGTCTTTCTGATAAGAAAGGTGCAAAAATATGCAAAATTGGGAATAGGCCTGCATGGACCAACCAATAGGCGTGGTTTTTAGTGGTCCAGGAAAGCAAGGCAGTGGCATGTACAATAATGAAACAGAAATGGGCATCAGTAAGGTCTTTCTTAATTTGTAACCATATTGGTAAATAAGTCCATGTCTCTACTGGGGAACCGCACTGAAAATATTTTGAACCATGCAGGGAAAAGTAGTATCCCAACAGTAAAGGGAATTGAAGGCCACTCAATTGATGGGGCCAACATAATTTAATAAAGGCTCTATGGGGGCATTTTGGGCAACCAAAGAAATTCAGTAAACAAGATTTTCAATTTAGTAAACCAAACTTTGGCAAGAACAGTATTTAACATACCATCAGATTTAACAGACGGGCAATACGTTCATTTTTTAAATATTTGTCCTTCTCCAAAGTGAAAGAGATAAGTGTTTCCGTCATTGCAGATCCTGCTCAATATGTTTAACATGGGGATTGAGATTGAGAGACCTCAATAACTGGATGTCTCGGGTAAACTTTAATGCCCAACTAAATAAGTGCATGGGATTCCCATTGCAAGCCTAATTTCAGTACATCCATTTTGATAAGGTGGGACAACAATGGGTAATACCACTGTCTTGCGAAGGTTAAGCATGTAACCCAAAAACACACCAAACTTTTTTAAAGTATCTCAAACAACATGTAGTGAGGTCTGCCAATCTGAGAGATGCAGTAAGACATTGTCAGCAAATGTAGATGTTTTTAATTCTTGTTGACCCAATGAAATGCCTTTTGTAAGGGGTGAGGAGATTACTTTATAGGTCAAGGGCTCAATATAAAAATTAAAAAGAATAGGGGATCAAGGACATCCCTGACAGGTACCTCACAATAAAAAAAAAAAAAACAAACTCAAAAATGTAATTTTGACAATATTCTCTGCCCCCCTGGTGGCGCTGAGGGCAGAGGCGCTGGTCAGATCACCTCGCACCTCGCCGGCAATCCGGGTTCGGGAGTAAGCTCGGATCACCAGGGGCTGGCAGTGAAGGAGAGGGATTGAGCGTCCGAAGGACTGCTCTCCCTCTCCGGGGATGGTTGGGTCCATGATGGTCGGTTCCCGACTGCCCCTGGTGGAGGCTGGGAGGTGGAGGCACACGCCATACTTTGGGAAGGAGTCGGGAGGCAGACGCCTGGACATGAGCTAGTGTGTACGCGTGTGCTCTCATGACTGCTGGTATCATTGCACACCCACCGACTTGGGGAATCCTGGAACAGGAAAAGTGGCACCTCCTACGGCTTGATGGCCATCTGCGAATGTTCGTCAGGATGCTGGCACCCAAGCTGAATCCACCTGGGTAGGGAGTTAGGGGGCTCCCTGCCACCCCGCTGTGGGGGGTAAGCCGCAGGGGCTATAGGGGTGCCAGCAGTATTGGACAAGATAGAGGGCAGCTGGATCTCTGCTGATGGGATGCGAGAAGAACAGCTGGAGTGTAGAGAGGCAGCCACAGGAGGATAAATAGGCATATATAAAAAAAATACTCTGGTAGATGGTTTGCGACACAAAACCTGCACCCAACAAGGGAAATGTCAGACTTAGATCAAATAGAAACAAATAAGACCAGGATACCCAATCAAAAGCTTTTTCCGCGTCCAGGGAAATCAACATTTTGTCAAGTTGGTGCCCTGAGAGGTGGAATACAAGTAGAAGAGCTTCCTAAAATGTTCACTAAAATGTCTATCTGCCACAAATCCAGCCTGTTCAGGCCCAATAAAGTCTGTCCAAACTTTACTTAAACGAGTGGCTAAATGTTTTGCTAAGATCTTAACATCAACATTACTTAACTAAATTGGATGGTAATTTTCTTTGTGAGTTGAATCTTTACCAGGTTTTAGGGATTAAAACAATTCTGGCCTCAAAAGGAGATAACTTGCATTAGAACATGATCTTATAAATAAACATCTGTGTTAAGATCAAGGCTAATTCCTCCCTAAACGTTTTATAAAATAAAGAAGAAAAAACACCTGATCCATGAGCTTTGTCTGGTGAAAGGGTCAAAATACCATCCTTGATTTCCATTTCTTGAATAGGGCCTGTGAGGAGTTCCCACTGGGCCTCTGAAAGCTGGGGCAAACTTACCCCTATCAGAAAAGCCTCAAGGGTAGAAGATGTCAGCTAGACTGTTGTCTGCAGAATATAAAGCTTGGTAATAATCTCAAAAAATGGCAGTCATCCACTTGGCCTCATATGTTAAACCTTGAGTATGTGGATCAGACAGGGCCGTAACCCAATGAGAAGCAACTTGCTGCTTTAGGTGTAAAGCCAGTAGTCTACCAGCCTTATCACTCTGACCTATGTATGTTGCTTTAATTCTAGTTAGGGCTCACTTTACCTTCTCCAGAAAATTTATTTATTTTAATTTTTTATTTATTTAGTTTTTGTTTACCGGGTAAGTGCACTAGCCATAGCAATTACTATTTTCAGGCACGACCCAGGAGGATACAGTACAAACAGAGCACAAATACAACAATGCAAGACAATTTTTACATAATTAAACAAATGTATACTATAGAGCAAAGTAATAGGCATAGCAGACAATAGAATACAGAGCAAATAGTTATAGGCAAGGTAGTTACAAGTAACAGTGTAAGTAATATCCTAGAACAGAGTATACAGAGGCATATTAATAACCAGGGCTAATAACATATTGTCTGACTAAGGTAACTATGACAAAATTATAGAAAGGGAGATAGAAGTGCGAGGCCTGAGTGGAGAAAATAGGCATAGTTTGGATAGCTAGGCAAGAGGGATGAAGAGAAAATGGGAAAGTGCTACACTACCTGATTAGCTCAAATACAGTAGAAAGTGCCAGGAGAGAAGAGGCTAGGAAGGAATAAGGAGCTAGGGGGGTTTGAAGCAAACGCATCTGTGGGTAGTGGCAAGATGGTTCTGTAATCCTTTTTTAAAGGAGGAGTAGGTTGAGGATTGATGTAGGGCTAGCAGGAGGGAGTTCCAGAAATTGGGGGCATGACAGGCAAGGGCCCTAGCACCTTTGGAGGAATTGTGTCTGAGGATGAAGATGGGTGCATTATCAGCAGACCACAATCCATAGCGAGGTGCCAGATTCAGGAAAAGACCCGCCAGGGGTCTGGGTATTTGTAATCAGACTATATTGTCAGTGATGGAGCCATAGGCATAAAGCCTTAGATCAGAAGGAGGAAGCCATTCCAGATCAGAATACAGGAGACAGTGGTGTTTCAGTCGATGAGAGGAGGATGTGTAATGACAGATGTTGTTGTATGTGACATCCCATTTTTGGAGGCTGGATTTGGACACAGAGGTGTAGGTGGCAACACCATAAGTGAATGTGGGAAGGAGTATGCCACGGGCAATGGCAAGCCGAGCAGAGGGGGTGAGCATATTACTGGTACGGTAGGCTATCCCAATTTTAGCATTAATAAGATTACAGGTCTGTTGGATTTGCTGATTGAAGTTTAGAGCTGGATCTAGTGTGATGCCCAGATATTTAAATGTGTTCACCACCACAAGAGTTGAACCATTGGGGGAGGAGACTTTAAATTTGGTTTGGGAGAGTTTGAGTTTGGCATTAGAACCAAATAGCATAGATTGGGTTTTTGAGTCATTTAAGACAAGTTTATGGCTAGACAACCATAGATGGATTTGCTGAAAGTCAAGAGAAAGATTATGATTGATGACATCAATGCTGTCATCACTAGTGTAGAGAACAATGTCATCTGCATATAGAAGGGAAGTGGTCCTATGGAGGTCAGAGGTGATGTTATTGATGAAAATTGAGAAGATCAGTGGCCCAAGGATGGACCCTTGCAACACCCCAATGTTAATGGTGGCCTTGTCAGATAGGGTGGAGTTGTATTTCACAGTTTAAGTCCTGTTGGATAGGTAGCTGCCAAACCATCTTACAACATTCTGAGAGAAACCTAGTAATGTAAGGGAGGCAAGGAGGATGGAGTGATCGACAAGGTCAAAAGCCTTGGTCATATTAATGAAAATTGCCCCAGTGAGCTGGCCAGAGACCATAGCCATTAGGGTATCTGACATGAATTTAAGAAGGGTGGTAGTAGTGCTATGTCCCTTGAGAAAGCCATGCTGGGCAGAGGTAAGTTGGTCATATTGCAGTAGGAAATCAATTGTTTCAGCAGAAACAAGTTTCTCCAGCATTTTATTTAGAGCTGATAGAATAGCTATGGGCCTGTAGTTAAAGGGATCTTTATGATCTCCTTTCATAAAGACAGGCGTAATCCTCGCAACCTTCCATATCTCTGGGAAATAGCATTGTGACAGGGATAGTGTGAACATTTTTGCTAGGGGAGCAGCTATGTAGAGGGCAGATAGCTTTAGGAGCTTGGGCTCAATGTTGTCCAAGTCAGCTGAAGTGTAGTCAGAGATTTTGTTTTACAGGTCAAACACCTCATTCCGGGAGACCACCTTAAAAAAGAACTGGGGACCAGTAACAGTTGATGAGGAAGATGTGTTCGACTGGACGGAGAAGGAGGAGGTGTACTTAGGTCAGAGAACTTTTCATTGAAGAAATTTGCAATGGTATGGGGATTGTTGCAGTGAACACCATTTAGGGACATGTCATTAGGGGTGGATGAGGGATTCAATCCAAGAAAGAATTTAATATATGACCAGAATTGTTTTGAGTCACCATAGGAGTTGGTTAACAGATCTTTGCAATAAGAACTTTTAGCCTTTTTGATGTTCTTTTTGCATGAGTTCTGAAGGGTCCTGTAGGTATTATCATCAGAGGATAGCCCTGAGCCCTTGAAATGAAGCCAGCTTTTATCTCTTTGTTTTAGTTTAGCTAGGAGGTCAGATTTTAGCCACAAGGTGTGTCTATTTTTTACCCTCCGAGTTACTAGTTTGCAGTGCTTATCCCGAAGTGCTAGGAAGTATGTCAAGGATGGACTGAGGGAAATCTAAGCATCATTTGGTTTTAGAAGGGAGGTCCAATCAGTTGCAGTGATGTCATGGAGGAAAAGCTTCAAGTCAAAATTCACAAAGTTGCAGAAAGTAATGAGACGAGGTTTAGAAGGAGTAGACTTGCTTTTCCCCCAGATACAGAAAGTAGGGGAGTGGTCTGTGATAGCATCGGGTAGTATGCCAGAGCCAATAATGTTTTCATGGTGATTGGTCATAATCCAGTCTAGCAGCGTACTTGTATTAGAGTGTGGAGTTGTTCTACTAGGATCACTTATAAGTTGATGAAGGTTAAAACTCTGCATCCTAGACAGTAATGTAAATGGGGTGTTTCTCAACCAGTTTACGTTAAGGTCCCCTAGTATCAGTACTTCATGTTTCCCAGGAAGGTGAGAGATTTGATCAAGCAACTCATCCAGACCTTTCTGACTGTTGCATAGGGGGGTTATAGGCACATGCAATATGTAGTTTTTTGGTACCTAGGGTAAGTAGACTATGGAGTACCTCACAGTGGTTTAGGAGAGGTGATTTTATGGCAGTGAGGTGTAGATGGTCTTTAAAGTAGATAGCAGTACCACCCCCCTCTTAGGTGCAGTTCTATCGAGCCTCAGGAGGTTATAGGAAGGAAAAGAGCACATAGAGTCATTAGTGGAAGGATTTAGCCTGGTTTCAGTCAAGCATATAATGTTGGGCTTGTAGAGGGAGGTCCAGGATTCTAGATCAGTAAGATTATGAGTGAGACTCCTGATATTTTGATGCATAACAATCAGACCTTTAGTGTTGCTAATCAAATCAGGTATGGCATATGTTGGGCCTGGATTTATTTGAACATCCCCGGAGAGCAAAATGGCATGTAGGAGAAGATACCATAGCTTGCAGCACAGGAAGGGACATGGGTTACATCATATGTACTCAGGTGACACTTTTTATAGGCATAAGCAGCTAGGTGGTGCCAGGCTCTGTTTAATAGTAATGGAGAGGAGTCACTGGGGGGAGATATGAAATAGTAACAGGTTGGGAAAAAAGTAGGCATTTGGCAGGAACTTAGGAACCATAAAAACAGATTGTGGCAAAGAGAGCATGAAAAGGTGGAGCAGTAGCAAAGAGGATACAATAAAGAATAGCAAAATTAATTGGTGCACTGTCACTGCCTAGGAACAGGAGAAGAGGTCAGCTAGGCTGGTGGTAGCTCAGTGAAACTGATGAGGGACTGTAACTAGCAGTAGCCCTAGGTCAAGACAGAGGCAGGAGAAGAGGTCAGCTAGGCTGGTGGCAGCCTAGTGAAACTGACGAGGGACTGTGACTAGCAGTAGCCTTAGGTCAAATAGAGGTTGGTAGTTAGATGTACAAGTGACCTAAAAATGGTAGTCCAGGCAATACTGGTGAGGGGAGACCTTAAAATAGTAGTTAAGGCAGGATAGGAAAAGCGGCAGATGACTATTCCATTCAGGGACTGATTTAGATAGGGAAGATTTAGGAAGCGTAGCCAGAGTCAAAGCTGACAGCCCCAAAATTCAAAAGAGAGTGGTTGAAATATAGGAGAAAGTGGGCCAATAAGGAGGGTGGCGTGTCGAGAAAGAGTGGCTAAAGTGTATTTAAGGAAGCCTGATAGGGGGTGTGGGGTGGGAAAAATAACAGCAAGGTTTTGAGCTACCGAGATTTAAAATGCAGCTGTCGAGCAAGTGCTGAATCCTGCAGCTCATAAGCCTAAGAAAGGCACACCAATCAGTAGTCAGATTTAGCGCAGGTAGCCCAATGGGATATGAGCAGCCAAGGTGCCGCACCAATCAGAACTGTTAGACAGAGTAGTAGGGTAGTGGCGAATACCTCAGAAGAGATCCTTGGCAGCTTGATGTTGGTCGGTCGGGCGGTGGCCGGTGCAGCGGCCGTGAAGCTCCGCCTTGTGGGGTTGGGTACTGCTCAAGCAGTGCAATCCTAGGGACAAGAGGAGGACAGCAGGGTTAAAATAGTGATTTTACACAAAAGGCCTAGGGTGGGGGCTGGCGGCAAGGCCATCACTAGGGGGTGGGGGTGAACAGGTAAAACAAAAGGCCAGAGTTTTAAGGATAGATAGGGGAGGGGTTAGATATCGTTAAGTTTGAGAGGGTGTAAATTGCTTCGAGGTGACTGAGAGCAAGGAGGGAGTAGGGAAGGTGCCAGCAGTGATTCTAATTAAAAAAATCAGACAGAGGGTTTCAAGGGGGGACAGCTAGTGGCGCTATAAATGGATTGGAGTAAAGGGGTGAGCTGGACTTGGGGTAGGCAGTGAGATTAGAGGATAGAGTTCAGAAAAAGATTGGAAATGAAATCAACTGGAGAAGCAGGAGAAAGACAAAGTTGAGCAGAAATCAGCTATCACTTAAAATAAATGCACTTTTCCATGAATCAGTTCTACCCACATCATTAGCTTAGCACAATCAGGTAATTTAAAAACAAAACAATGTATAAGAAAAATAACAGCAAAATAACAGCAAGGTTTTGAGCTGCTGAGATTTAAAATACAGCCATCCAGCAAAATGCCAAATCTTGCAGTTCATAAGCCTAAGAAAGGTGCACCAATCAGTAGTCAGATTCAGCACAGGTGGCCCAATGGGATATGAGCAGCCGAGGCACCGCACCAATCAGAACTGTTAGACAGAGTAGTAGGAGGATGGCAGTGAATACCTCAGAAGAGATCTGAGGAAGGGGACCAGGAGGGCAGCCTTGGCAGCTTGATGTCAGCTGGTAAGGCAGCGGCAGGTGCAGTGCCCGTGAAGCTGTGCCTCGTGGAGTTAGGCACCACTCTGGTGGTGCCATCCTCAGAAGAGATCCGAGGAAAGGGACCAGGAGGGCGGCCTTGGCAGCTTGATGTCGGTCGGGCGGCATCCTGTGCGGCGGCCATGAAGCTCTGCCTCGTTGGGTGTTGCTTAGGCAGTACAATCCTCAGAAGAGATCCGACGAAGGGGACCAGGAGGGCGGCCTTGGCAGCTTGATGGTCGATCAGGCGACGGCCGTGAAGCTCCACCTTGTGGAGTTGGGTGCCGCTCGGTGGTGCAATCCTCGGAAGAGTTCCAAGGAAGGGGACCAGGAGGGCAGCATTGGCATCTTGATGTCGGTCAATCGGGTGATGGCCAGTGTGGTGGCCGTGAAGCTCCACCTCGTGGAGTTGGGTGGGCGGAAGCTGGTGCGGTGGCCATGAAGCTGTGCCTCATGGAGGTGGGTGCCGCTTGGGTGGTGCAATCCTCAGAAGAGATCTGAGGAAGGGGACCAGGAGGGCAGCCTTGTCAGCTTGATGTCGGTCGGTTGGGAGGCAGCAAGTGCAGCGGCCGTGAAGCTCCGCCTCATGGAGTTGGGCACTGCTTGGGTGGTGCAATCCTCTGAAGAGATCCGAGGAAGGGGACCAAATATAATACCTTTAAATGAGTTTGTCTTAAACGAACATTGTCCGAAAAATAGGGGGAGAAAATGTTTTCTCTAATTCTCTAATGTCATGTAACCATGATGCAACCTGAAGTTCTCTTTTTTTTCTTCCACACAGTAGCTAAGCAGATGAGTTCCCCATGCCATTGTGCTTTCAGAGCCCTCCATAGGACATCTAAAGCAGAAATAGAGCCAATGTTATCTGTCAGGGACTGAGCTATGAAAGCTTTTAAATGAGTGACAATTGATGAGTCTTTTAACAATTGAGTATTTAATGACCAAGAATGAGCCAGAACTCTAGTTTGGGAGACATCCACCTGCAATGACACAGGAGAGTGATCCAAAATAACATGGGCTTCAATTTAACAAGTATACACAAAAGGAAGGAATTGATGACTAGCAAAAAAAATAGTCCATTCTGGAAAAAACAGCGTGGGGGTAGAATAAAATACAAAATCCTTCTGACCAGGATGAAGGGTCCTCCAAGGGTCTACCAATCCTAACTGATCTATAAATTCTTTGAGGACTCTCTGGGCTGGAGAAAGGCCTGCTTGCATTTTATAGATACAATCCAAATCATTGAAAAACACCAAATTCCAATCTCCACCAATAATTAAGGGCAAATGAGTATAAGGAGCCAGGGTGGAAACAAGCTTGAGGAAGAAAGAATGGGTGTCCAAGTTTGAACCATAAACAGAACCCAGCAAGACCCTCTCACAGCCCAACCTATCAAGAACAAAAATATATCTTCCCCAGGGTCCCCCGTCTCTGATAAAAAAGCAAATGGAATTGTTTTGGCGACCAGGATTGCAACATCTCACTGGCAGAAACTGTTGGGTGTCCCCATATGCTTAGTCAACCCATCCCCTGCGGAACCCATTCACCTTTTGAATGGGTAAGTGTGTTTCCTGTAATGAGGCAAAGTGAAGATAAAAAACTTGCAGATGTCTTAGCACGCAGTGATGTTTAATATTGTCCTTCCCTCCTTTAATATTCCATGTTACAATTTTCCATGGACTAGCCATAAATTACAGAAATAGTTACTAACCACGACCAATATCTGCATCCGGAATACAGGATTATGAATGGGTAGTCCCTCCCCCCATTCCCCACTCCATCAAACAACAGAACAAAGGAAAACATAACCAGTAGTGAATAATTAGAACTAAAGAATATTATGGAAATGCTAAAAAGAAAAGGCTCCTCTGGCTAAACAGCCCTTTCCTGTCTATGTGGCTTGCGAAGAGCTGGTAGGCAGCTTCTATCAGGACCTCCATAACAGGAGCTACAGTGTTAAGTACTATTCATCCCGACCATGTAGAAAGCTAAGGTATAATATTTATATCATGCTATATAACTAATACTAAGCATAACATTATAACTATATTATTACTATAACACTCAAGTACAAACAGCAATAAAGGCCAACAAATAAGGAAATATGGAGAATAAAAATGGAGCTTCCCCAGATATAAGACACAGGGTCAACCCATAACCTTCTCTACTAGTGAAGCACGCTGCTACCTAAAGAACTGATTGCAACGGGTCCACCCTGTCTCTACCGTTCATCAATTGTGAATACGCTATTGTTCTATCCTCCAGTTTATCATTGGCCTCTCCTATTCCCCCTTGTAACTGCTTGATGTATTCTGCTACCCCTATCCTGTAGGGCTTTGCTGCCTGAATAAACTGCTTACTGCCTGCCTCCCTTGTACCATGATATTATCTTCCTCCCATTTGTTATGTAACTCCCCTGCTGTTACTGCATTGACCTTGCTCTGACTGTTGCTCTTGCTTATACCTGCTCTTGTTGTTGCCTGTTGTGCCTGAATGTATCTTTGTAATCTCCCGGGTCACACCTGAAAATAGGCACTCGGTTGTCTAGTGTGCTTACCTGATAAACAAAAGCAAAATAAATAAAATTAAATTTCAAAAACAGAACTGAGCAGACTGATTGGGGGGGGGGGAACAAAAAAAATACAAAAAAAGCCACAAGACTATCAGGAACAAATGTTTCCGCAAACAAAATGAGATATAAAAAAACAATCACCATCGACAACAATATACATCAAATTGAAAAGAAAGTGATAACCAAGAACCAAGATATTAAAAAGAAATAGATCACCAAAAACTAAAAATCTACAACAGAAAAGAACTTACAGACTAGTGCCACATGAGGGAGCTCTAGGATCAGAAATGTAATGCAGCCATCTCCTAAACTACCTGAGAAGGGCTGCTATTTGAGTCAACCAAGTATACAGGGGGTTAATTACCCTCCACACCCTCCACAGTTCAACTGCAATCCTAATAGTCTGCTGGCTAAATACATGTCAAGAGGATAGGGAAAAAAAAGTTTATTCCACACTTCATACTATCATTTTTTCTGAAAGCAATGACAACCTCTAAAGAAACAAAAGGAAAACAAGCATTTGTCAACGCCGAATGTTTACTTGTTGGCATTAGCAGTGGAAGTGCAGGAGTTAGACAGATATAGTATAGGAATGGCATTGAAGTATTGAACTGACGTCAACTCCACCCTTACCTTGCAGATATGGACAGGCATTGGGGTGTGCCTTTGGGTCATTGCACATGACGGTCACAACATTTCACCTCACCCTACCCTTCAGACACTGACAAGTGTCGAGGTGTGCCTTGGGTGCTTGGGTTTTGCATTTACCTCATTCCTTAAGGAAATACACTGAAATGGGTGCAGTATAGGAGAATCGGGTGAACTCTGGGGCCAAAGGGTCCAAGGTGCACCTCAATGCCAGTCACTGGCTACAGGGTGGGGGTGAGGGTGGAATAGCGTGAGCATTACTGTCGACAGTCCCAGCTCACACCCCTGACACCTGTCAGTCCCTATAGGGTAGGGTGTTATGGTCGAAAACCCTAATGCCCTGGGTGTTTCTTGGTATTTTTACTCCACATGGGCTTTTTGTGACCCCACTGCATGAACAGTGACACTATCAGTTTGTTAGGCAAAAGGTGATTTTGCATAGCGATTGCTCCATTTGGAGCCACAGGTGCGAAAACACATTTCAAACAGGATGTGAAAAGTGGCAGGTGTACGGTTCATGAGGAGGCATAAAAATGGCATTGTTGAAAATATGGAGTGAAAATATACAAAAACTGGTGAAGTCACGAGCGTGTGTAGAACCTGCGCAATATACGCCCATAATGTAATTAGTTTGGGGATTTTTTACAGCAGATTTTCAACATAGACATTTTGGGACCTCTGCTCATGAACATTGTCACTGTGATTTTCTTAATCTGTCCCAAACATTAATTTCCCACAGCGACCACGCAATTCTGCGCCAGAAGTGTGAAAACACATTTCGGCCAGGGTGTGAAAAATTACAGCTATACTGTTCATAAGGGGGTGTGGAAAAATGTCAATGTTGAAAATCTGGACTGAAAATATTACAGATTCGTGATTACGACGATGCGTGTAAATTGCGCAATGCACGCTCATAACAGAGTCATTTTATGGACTTTTGTCACCAAATTTTCAACATAACCATTTTAACACCTCTGCTCATGAATAGTGTCACTGTGATTTTCTTAATGCGTCCTGAACAGTGATTTTGCACACCGACTGCGCCAATGTGCGAAAACCCATTTTTGGGCAAGATATGAAAAATGACAGTTGTATTTGTCAATCAATCAATCAAAATCTTTATTTATCCAGGTGGGCACCATTGAGCAGAGTTCATTTGCAAGATGGACCTGGTCATACAAAAATCATAGTATAGTAACATGGTAAAACATAATGCAATATTATACAAAGAAGAAAAATATACATATGGACATCAACATTTGAGTAAGAGGGCATTTACAACAGATAGGCTTATAATTGGGTACTGTGGGAATGTTCACCTAAAAAGAGAGAGAAAGGCAAGAAGAGGGATACCTGCTTAGGAAGAAATGATGGGGTTGGAATAGTTAACTGGCATACTTCAGGGAAGGGAGAGGGACTTGGCCATGGCTAAAGAGAGGCAGAGAATCCGGTATTTTGGTAGTGGGAGACAGAGGCAGGGTGGGAGGCAGGATGGGCAGGAGAGAAACTGGAAAATACATGAGCTATTGATGTGGGAAACATTTGCAGGATTCCTTCATGGAGCGGTCATAGAGTGACTTGAAAATATTCAGGCTAACAGGACAGCTCAGCTTCAAGTTTTTTGCATATTATTCCACAAGAAAGGCATTGAGAAACTTTTGGCAGCTCTGACGAAATGAGATTTGACCTTAGGTAACTGCAAGGCAATTAGGGATAGCTTCTTAGAGCATAGACACCTATCACACTCAGGGGAATACAATCAGAGAAGTATAGGGGGAGCTTGTTGGTAACCGCTATGAAAGCCCATAGAGCGGCATATCTATTTCTCCTATAATGAAGGAAAGTCCAGCCCACCACAGTGCACAAGGAGCAATGGTGTGTGGAAAGTGGAAGGCCCATTATGAACCTGATTGCTCTGTGGTATAGGGTGTCCAACTTAGCCAGGGTGTAGGCAGTACAGTGGCTATAGAGAAGGTCCGCGTAATCTATTAATGAAAGGAATGTGGCTTGAACCAACTGCTGCTTGGCATCCATAGGATAGATTGTGGAGAGGGCAAGCTGCCCCCCCGAGAAATTAGACCAGGACTTTTTTAGGAGCCCAGCCACCGTTCTTCGATTATCATTTTTGTTTTTTTAATATTGAATGGGCTCAGGGCTATGCCCGGACTGCCTGTACCTCTCTGGTGGAGGGAGGGAGGGTGGCGGCACGGCGCCGTGTCTCTTAAACAAAAGCTATCACCTTTTCCGATTGGCTGCAAGCTTGCAACCATAGTAGCCTGCATGTTACAGCCAATCAGAGAGTGCTGCAAGCTGGTGCCATCGCGTGAGCAGTACTCCGTTACTGGTGCCTTCCATGAAGGAGCAGCAGCCGCATCCATATAGCATAGGGCCGAGGAGAGATAGCTATTTGAGGATGTCGTGCAGCAGTCATTGGTTGTCTGTCAGATGTCAGCAGTGTCTCAGTCAGTCTAGTGTTCCCACCCTCCTCCTGTCCTGAACAGCCCAGTTTAAATATATCTCACCCGAATCCTCTGACTACCTACTCTCTATTTCTCAGTGCAGCCAGCTGTGCTCTGAGCTGTCCCGCTGCCACCTGAGCCTCCCATCCCTGAAAGCCTAGGAGGCCTGCAGCCACAAGGCCTTTACCACCAGACAGACCAGGCGGAGGACCGAGTAGTAAAATTACAGTGAGTCTGAGGCACGGCCAGGCTTGCCTGCACACCCAGCTCCTGTGCCCAGCAGGCCAGAAAAAGATTTACTGTGTTGTCGTCGAGTCCCGCACCATGCCCGTTGCCCACCAGTTCCATGGTCCACTGAGAGGGATTATTCAGGTCAGTGAACAGCCAGGCCCAGAACAGTGAAGAAGCCGGCAGTCATGCAGGGTATAACAGACCCATAATGTGACATGTTCATCTGGTGTCAGAAAAAAATGAGTTACTGTCTCGTCGGGGCATTAATCGGGAGAGGAACAGGACTGTTGAGAGAGACTCGGCTACCTGACCTGCCGTCTTGGCCTTGCTGTGCCCTGCTGCATGCTGCCCTGTCTGTGCCCTTGCTGATTTGGTGAGTAACTGTGCTGCAAGCTGGTTGTTGGAAATTAATACAATTCACATCCCAGAAATGTGTCTTTTGGTGGGGGTTGTCTGTTGTCATGGCCATGTGTCTGGGGGTGGTGGAAGGTTTGCTGTCAGCTTGTGTTTCTTTGGGTGGGAGGGGATTTACTGGCTGTTGAGGCTGTCCATGTTGGTGGGGTGGATGGGGGGGCCTATTTGTTTGGTATAGTGTGGACACTGGTCATGTTGGTGGGGTGGGGACACTCAGTTACTGTGCTACTGGTGGGGTGGGGTTTGTTGGGGAAACTCACTGGACGGTCTGTGTTTGGTGGGGCTGGGAGGATGGTCTGTTTTGTGGGGTTGGGGGAGACAGTCTGTGTGTTTTGGGGCTGACTCACTGAGAGGATGGTCAATGTTTGGTGCTGGGGGAAGGCCTGCATTTGGTGGGGCTGGGGGGGGATGATCAGTGTTTGGGGCTGGGGTGGTTAGTGTTTGGGACTGGGAGGGCGGTCAGTGTTTGGTGGGGCTGGGGGGACAGTCTGTTTTCTATTCTGGGGTCTGGTGGGGGTGGAGACACACGCCATTTTGATGTGGGGACATTGGCTGTGATGGTGGGGTGGTGACACTAGCCACTGTTTGGTGGACTTGGCTGGCCGTTTGTCTGGAGGGACTGTCCATGATGGTGGAAAAAGGGAACTGTCCATCTTTTCCTGCCAGGTGTCTTGTGGGGAAGTGGGGACTATTTGCTGGTCGGGTGTCTGGGGGGGATCTTTCAATGTTGGTTTAAGGGGGTGAATGTCGGTGATTGCTGATCTGGTGTCTAGGATGGACTATCAATGTTGTTGGGAGGGAACTCTCCCTGTTTGCTAGCCAGGTGTTTGGGGATTGTTCATGTTGGTGGGGCAGGGGAAATTCTGTGTTTTCTATCTGTGTGTCGGGGGTGGGAACTGTCCTTGGTGGGATATAGGGAACTGTCCATGTTTGCTGGCTGCCTAGGTGTCTGGTGGGACTGTCCTTGTCGGTTGGGAGGGGGGGCATTCTATGCTCGCTGGCCCGGTGTCTGGTGGGGAGCAGGGGACTGTTTGGGTGTCTGGGGAGGACTATCTTTGTAGGTGGGGTAAAGGGGGGGAACTGTCCATGTTTGCTGACTGGATTTCTGGTGAACTGTCCGTGTTGGTTAGGAGGGGGGACATTCTGTGCTTGCTGACTGGGTGTTAGCATATAAACATAAGCAAATGTTAAAACATAATTTCCACCTCATCCTTTACCTGTCAAGGGATGTATCTCACTGACCTGTGCCCACAGCTAGCATATGAACATTAGTAAATGTTGAAACATTATTTCCCCCTCATCCTTTACCTGGCTGTGAAAGTGATCTTTCACTTTTTTTTATTTCTCCGATCGTCCACTGTGGAGGGGTTAAACAGACAGATTCCTTGGCCATGCTATTTCTGTCTTCATTGCCTGGCATACACAACCAAAAGGGTAGCTTTTTGTGTTCTCCCCCATACAGTGTTACAAGACTAGCAAAAAAAAAATCTTGCACTAAAACATGCACCCTAAAGAAATGATTATACTACTACCTGGCTATTGTTATAGCGACTACTGACAGGCCATGATTTTTTTTGGGGGGGTTGGAACACTTTTCGTGTGTGTGGGTGGGGTTGTGGACACTGCTGGTTTTGTGTGTGTGTGGTTGGGGACACTGCTGATTGTGTGTGTTGGGAGTTGGGGACAATGCAGGGCATGTGTGTGTGTGTGTGGTGTTGCGGACACTGGTCATTTGTGTGGTGGGGTTGGGGATACAGACATTTTGTGAGTGTGGTGGGGGCACTGTTGTGTGGGTGGGTGGAGGCACTGGCCTTGTGTCGGTGGGGTGGGGTTGTAATTGTATACCAGGCAAACTGTGCTGACCGGTAGCTCAACATCTCTCTTTTCAGACAAAGAAAGAAACATAAACAAAATGCAGCATAAAATGTGGTTTTATTTATTTTTGTGTGCCTGTGATGTGGAGGCACAGACCTGGATGCCTGGAGAGGATACCAGATAAATGGAGCTGGAAATGGTGTTGGTTAGGTGGGATGGGGAGAGTGACTGTGCTGGTAAGGTAGACACAGAGTGTGGAGAGTGGCTGTGCAAGTCATTCAGGGTGCAGAGAATAGCTGAGCTGGTCAGTCTGGGTGGAGATAGTGGCCTTGCAGGTCTGGGGTGGGGAGAGTGGGCTGTAGCTTTTTGCATGGACATTTAATTCACTGTTGCTTGCTGTGACTTCTGTTGCCCTGCCAGCTTTGTGCTGCTGTGCTGACTAGGGCGGACTGGTACACATGCTGAAAAAAATGGTTCTGGACACTGGTGATGGAAGAGGGAGGGGTGGATGAGCATACTGGCACAGAAATATTTTTTTCAACATGTATGCTAGTCTGCTGGGTCAATGCCATGCTTACCTCCCTCGTACAAGGGGCTTCTGAGCACTAAAGATAAGTTTCTGTGTCAAAATTAGGAACTGTTGGAAAGTATGAAATCCTACAGTATAAAAAGTGTGCATGTTTATGTAGTTTCACCTTACTGTGTGGTTCGACAAGATGTTCTGTGGTCTCTCCTCCTCGTTTAGCACCCTGACCTGTAACCTAGCCATCCCCAGGGCAGGGGGAAAGTCTGTTGTTTTGTGGTCTTTTGGTGGTTTGTTGGGCATTGTAAAATGCTTTGTTTCATTTACTGCGTTGTACTGCCTGGACCTGCTTTACCCTGTCTCTATCTTGAATGTAAACATGCTATAAAAAAAGTTCATTTTTTGGTGGTGTGTGTGTGTGTCTGTCTGTGTCTGAGTGTAGAAGAATAGAGACACATGCTCGGACAAAAAAAAACCTGTATTAAACCACATCAAACTGAAGCAACCATGTTTCATTTGTGCCCTTCAAAACTGTCAGATGAGACGGTTTTGAAGTAAACTGTGGGGGGGAGGGGAAGCATCCATGGCAACCTGGGCTACCACAGCCGTCCCACCACACACTTATCATAGGTGATGCTAATAAAAACCACCAACCAAGTACTTACCTTTCAGGGTGGGTCCTGTGAGGCTGTGCACAGGTATCTGGAGTTGTTGTTCCAGCAAACTTCCTGTGGCATCTGTTCTCTTAGGTTATGTGATGCGACCACTTTTGTGCCAAGGCAGTCCGTGTTTGCTTGGATGGGGTTGTGTAACCCTGGGCATGGACAGAGATGCATATTCCTTAGGAGCCCATGGAGAGGAGAGTGGAAGGGGTTGTGGTGTGACCACACCATGCCCATGATTATCTTGAATAATTAGGGGTTTGCATTGTTCTGTTGCACTGTCCCAGTAACATCAGCATGCTTGTTAAGAGCACCGCCTGAGGGATATCAGCACGTCCCATGCTTATGTATGCAATGCTTGCTTGCTTGAGGAGAGCATTATCCTCTTCGCTTACTTTACCTAACCAGATTCAGGCATGTGACACTGAATAATATGGGATGGGATGTGATGGGAGACTAGTGAATTAACTTGGCTATAACAAAGAAAAGTGTTAACACTGGGTGCGAGTAAGCAATAATGCCCGACAGGGCATGTGTTATGCTGGGATAACGTCTCGCCTCAGGTGGTTGGGCACGAGTGCATCCAATACTTAAGGCATGACATTATCCTACCATGACACACACCCTGGAGGGCATTATTGCTATTATACAATGGCGTGTTTTTATACAGAATTTAAAAAAATAGTTTTAAAGATGTTTTATTTGGTGTGGAAAAATATTTTTAAGAGAAGACACAAAAAAACACACTAATGCTAACAATCATCAAGAGGTTCATGGTGAGGCTGAGACTAGACCAGTGATGAATCGGATGTACTGGGAAAACATCATGGGTCTAGCCCAAGACTGACCAATCAGAGGCCAGCATTCATTCTTGTCATTGTATAATTGCATTTTTTTATGTAATCTTTGTAAATAAGGGATCATGTTGTGAGGATGCACATGCTGGGATGTTTCCCATACCATCCATGTTTATAGATATACTGAGGTGGCTCAGCCATTTGCTGCACTTCCTTGAAACATGCTTTTTGCACTCCTCAAGGGTGGGAGGGCTAGCTCAAGCAGACATTTCAAGAAGTTCAGGATCCACTATAAGGGCTGGACTTGGAAGGGTTATGTAAGCAGCAAAGGAGGGTAAGAGACTAGTGAGCTATCCACCTGGAGGTTCAGGTGGGGGCAAAATTAGGTCAAGACTGATTTGAATTGAAGCTGAGGGGAGGTTCTGTCCTCTTGAGAAGGAAGTTAAGTTCCTTACATATTTTTAACTTTACAAGTAAGTCCTCACTCCCAAGGCAGAAGAACGAAGAACTGAATACAAAACAGATCTTGGTCAGTTTTTCGACTCTGGCCTCAGGAGGAGTTGGGCCGAGAGCAGGCTGCAGTAAAACTGGTGGGGTGGGGTGGGGTGAGGAAGTGCTCTGACTGGGCCTAGGTTGGTCCCTCCCAGGAGTTATTCAGCTGTAGTCTTAAATGTTTTTTGGGCATTATTTGATGCTGGTTGATTTGTTTGCATTATGCAAGCCACCCGCCCTCTTCACTGTCGTGGTACGTGAAAATCAGAATTTTTTTGTTACTTTGCCCCCCCCCCCGTAAAAATAACAAACTACGCCCCTGTTGGCATCCCTAGAAGGAAGTGGTTAATTCTGCAGAATAGTCCTAGTCTTTGTCTTAGTTTCCTTTGTAGTTCTTCAAGATGTTCAGAGGAGTGTTTGTGATCAAGCCATATACCCAGATATTTGAATTTTGGCACATACTCTAGATTTTCTCCAAGTACTGTGGTAATCTGAGGGATAGCTTCAACGCAAGCGGGGTTCAAGGCATAGGAGGAAGGGGAAAAGAGCATCGCTTTTGTTTTTTTCACATTAAGCAGAAGCTTTTTACTGATGAGCTGGTATTGCAATAGGTTAAATTCAACTTGGAGGTCTTCACAGGCTGCTTCTGGTGTAGGACAACTCAAATAAAGTACTGTGCCGTCAGTGAACAAGTGGATATTGGTCTTATTGATGTTGTTAATGTAAACCGTAAACAATAGGGGAGCAAGAATAGACCCCTGAGGCACACCTCTCAGTAGGGGTTTAAGTGGTGAAAGATCACCTTCAGCTTTAACCTGCTGTTTCCGATCTGTGAGGTAGTCAGCAAACCAGCATGTAGACTTAGAATCCAGACCGAGGTTACATAGGGATGAAAGAAGAAGGCTATGGTCGACTTTGTCGAAGGCCTTACTGAGATCCCCAAAAATACCACAGACAAAACTCCTATTGTCAAGGTCAAGGAGCCAATCATTAGTCACTCTTGCTAGGGCAGTTATGGTGCTGTGCTTTGCTCTGAATCCAGACTGCACTGGATTTAACAGATTCTTGGATTCAAGGTATGCCCTTAGCTGACCACTCACTGGGCCAGATATTCAGAGTTTTGCACGGTCCGCAAACAGTTTGCTCGGGAATAGCGTAGGATTAGCGTGGGTCTTCCATATTCAAAAGGCCAACTAGTGCGGGCTAACAGCAGTAGCACCGGACTAAGCATAATGATATGCAAGGGGCATAGTGAACATGAATAAATTTGCTATGAGATATTCAGCGACTAGCGCAGCGCTAAGGTGTTTAGTGCGACTCAACCTTCCTGATTGCAACACTAACCAGGGTACAAAAGAATTTGTGATGGCTGAAATAGCCCAGAAAGACCTGTTGAACTGTATCCGTGGATTGATCATCAGTCCAGCTGACCAAGACACAACAGCAACAGATGCATTGCTAAGAAATGAGTAAACACCACTGCCTTTGATAAAGCTGTGCTACACTAAAGTGGAGAGTGTGATCCCTTTATTTTTCTTCACCACTTGACTTAGTACAAACATTGTAATCCTGTCTTCTGGCACAATAGGAGACTTTTAATATTGAATTGTGTTAGTGATTTGCTCAAGTGTTGGAACCTTTCATGGGGACTCTTAGGGTTTAAGCTGGCGGGGGAAGCATGGTATAGTCCTTACTGGGTGCCAACCTTGAACAACCATGTCTTTCCCACCACAGCAATCTTCTTAATTCATGCAGCTGCAAACTTTAGCTTTTGACATGAACTGCCAAACTGTCAAAAGCAGCTGAACGACCCCCCCTCCCATGCATACCTGCTTCCTTGGCAATATGACAGCTAATAACTATAAACACTCTCAGAGGATCAACATGAAAAATGCATAGCCAATGCACACCTGGACATCCACAACAGTCACAAAGGAATATGCGCAAGTTTGCACTGCCAAGCACAACAGCTGCAAGTTACCAGTCCTCCTCTTACCCCTCGGCAACAAGTACTAACACTGGACACAGAAGCATGCATTTTCCAGCCTAGACTGTCACCGCCAACATTTAAGACCCCCACTGGCACCCATAACCCTAAAACTAACCCTAACCCTAATATCTGACAGTCGTATTAGTATCATCCTAACTCTAACCCTAGCCCTAACCCTATCCCTAACCCTGACCATAACCCTAACCCTTACCCCTACCCTTACCCTAACCCTAATCCTAAGCCAGACCCTGACCCTATCCCTATCCCTAACCCTAACACTAATGTCTGACAGTCATATCAGTATCATCCTAACCCTAATCGTAACCCTAACCCTAACCCTAATGTCTGACTGTCATATCAGTATCATCTTAACCCTAATCCTAACCCTAACCATAACTTTAAACTTAACCCTAACCCTACCCCTACCTTGACCCTAACCATAACCGTAACCTAACCCTTATGTCTGACTGTCATATCAGTATTGTCCTAACCCTATCCCTAACCCTAACCCTAACCCTTACCCTTACCCTTACCCTAAACTTAACCCTAACCGTAACACTAAAACTAATGTCTGACTGTCATATCAGTATCGTCCTAACCCTAACCCTAGCTCCAACTCTGACCCTAACCCTAACCCTAACAATAACCCTAAACCTAATGTCTGACAGTCATATCAGTATCATCCTATCCCTAACCCTAACCCAAACCTTACCCCTAATCCTAACCCTAATGTCTGACAGTTATATCAGTATCGGTCTAACCCTATCCCCATAGCCCCAAGTTTTCCACAATTCCGTCACCCACGGAATTCGCGGCCACCCGCGGAACAAACGTGCCCCCTCTGAAATGTTAGTATGCCACTCTGGGAGCCCACCCCAGCGTGGCAAATGCTTAATTTGCCGACAGGGGTGATCAATCCCCTGTCAGTTTCACTGCCCCCCAAATGTTTCTGTGCCACACTGAGAGCCCACCCCAGCATGGCAAAACTTCCTTTGTCAATGGGGGTGCCCAATCCTCCATCAGCTTCATTGACCCCCCCAAGCTGCCTGGTGTCACGCTGGTACCTCACTCCAGTGTGGCAAAAGTCCCTCCTTGTGTGAGAATTCTGAAGAACCTTGAAAAAAAAAACTTCCATTGGTGATTATTTTGCCCCCCTCCCCAACCCACACCCACCATCTAGATACCCACCTCCCCACACCCCCACCTCACCCCCACTTCAACCCATACTTACCTCCAGAGCCCAGCAAGATGATCTTCTGTGGACCAGGAACACGTCTGCACTCTTCAAAGCCGACCGTGAACTGAAGAAATGCCGGTAAGCTGTATAATGGCATAAATTGATTGTTTTTCAACTTTAGTGCATATCTCAGCCATATCTGGGAATTTTTTCACCAAATTTTCAACATGGGGTTTTTGGGGCCCCACCTCTTAAACTGTGATACTCTTATTTCGTTAATCGGTCCCGAAAGGTGGTTCTGCAGTCACTGCGCAGAACCACCTTTCCGGAATGATTATTGAAATGACAGTGTCACAGTTCCTGAGGTAGGCTCCTAAAACCTATGTTGAAAATTTGGTGAAATTATTCCTCAAAACCACTGTTTATTTAGTGTAGCATTGCGCAGTTCTACTAATACCCGTAACTTTGTTACTCTTTTAATATTTTCACCCAGATTTTCAGTATTGCCATTTTACCACACCTCCTTATCAATAGTATAACTGTCATTTTTCACATTTCACCCAAAATGTATTTTCGCACATGTAGAGCACAATGGCACAGTTGGTGTGCAAAATCAATGTTCCGGACAGATTAATAAAATCACAGTGATACTGTTCATGAGCAGAGGTCTTAAACTGGCTATGTTGAATATCTGATGACAAACGCCCTTAAAATGATTGTGTTACGAACATGCATTGTGTAAGATTTGGCCAAAAAAATAAAAAAAGGAAAAAATTAAGGGCAAAAATGTGCCGCAGAATTGTCGCAGAAATTGGTGCTGAGTGCCACAGAAGTTCTGTGGCAATGAGAACCCTGTGCAGAACTTTGCTCCGATGTGCCGCAGAAAAATCGGGGCCCTGCCTATCCCTAACCCTAACCCTGACCCTAACCCTTAACTTTACCCTTACCCTAAACCTAACCCTAACCCAGACCCTGACACTAAACCTAACCCTAACCCAAACCCTAATGTATGACAGACATATCAGTATCCTCCTCTTTCCCTAACCCAAACCCTAACACTAACCCTAGCCCTTACCCTGACCCTAATCAGTATTATAATCCTAACCCTAATCCTAATGTCTGATAGTTATACCAGTACTGTCCTAACCCTATACTTAACCATAATCTTAACCCTAACCCTGACCCTAACCCTAAACCTAACCCTAACCCTAACCGGTTGTGGTTGTGCACCTCCATGGAGGAGTTCAAGAGGGATTTAAAAACTCACTTGTATCAGTCTGCCTTTTTAGACCAGTGATTGTGATGTATCATTCTGAGATTGATGTTTTTATCTGTGTTTTATTTGTGTTTTATAATCTTTGTACAGCACCTTGAAATTGGAAAGGCGCTATAGAAATAAAATGTATTATTATTATTAACCCTAACCCTACCGTCTGACAGTCATATCAGTATAGCCCTAACCCTATTCTTAACCCTTACCCAAACCCTGACCCTAACCCTATCCCTAACCCTAACCCAAGCCCTAACCCTAACCCTATCCCTGACGCTAACCCTTACCGTAACCCAAACCTAACCCTAATGTCTGACAGTCATATCAGTATCATCTTAACCCTATCCCTAACCCTAACTCTAAACCTAACCATGACCCTAAACCTTACCCTAACCCTAACCCTAATGTCTGAAAGTCATATCAGTATCATCCTAACCCTAACCTTAACCCTGACCCTAATTTCTAAATGTCATATCAGTATCGTCCTAACCCTAACCCTAACCCTATTCCTAACCCTAACCCTGACCCTATCCCTAACCATAACCTAACCCTAATGTCTGACAGTCATATCAGTATCATCCTAACCCTATCCCTAACCCTAAACCTGACCCTAACCCAAACTCTAACTCTAACTCTAATTCTAATCCTAACGTCTGACAGTCATATCAGTATCATCCTAACCCTGTCCCTAACCCTATCCCTGACCCTAACCCTAACTCTAACCCTAACCCTGACCCTAACCCTAAGCCTAACCCTAACCCTCCAGTCTGACAACCATATCAGTATCATACTAACCCTAACCCTAATGTCTGACAGTCATATCAGTATCGTCCTACCCCTAACCCTAACCCTGAACCTGACCCCAACCCTAACCATAACCCTAACCCTAATGTCTGACTGTCATATCAGTATCATCCTAACCCTAACCCTGATCATAACCCAAACCATAACTCTAACCCTAACTCTTACCCTAACCCTAACACTCACGATATTCCAACCCCTAACCCTAAGACTAGCCTTAATGTCTGACAGTCATATCAGTATTGTCCTAACCCTATCCATAACCCTAGCCCAAACCCTAACCCTAATGTCTGACAGTCATATCAGTATCATCCTAACGCTATCCCTAACTCTAACCCTAACCCTATCCCTAACTTTGACCATAACCCTAACCTTAACTCTAACCCTAACTCTAACTCTAACCCTAATCCTAAACCAGACCCTGACCCTATCCCTAACCCTAACCCGAATGTCTGACAGTCATATCAGTATCGTCCTAACCTGATTCATAACCCTAACCCTAACCCTAATGTCTGAAAGTCATATCAGTATCATCCTAACCCTAACTGTAACCCTGATCCTAACCCTAATTTCTAACTGTCATATTAGTATCATCCTAACCCTAACCCTAAACCTAACCCTAACCCTGACCCTATCCCTAACCGTAACCTAACCCTTATGTCTGACTGTCATATCAGTATCGTCCTAACCCTAACCCTAGCCCTAACCTAAACCATAACCCTAACTCTAATATTTGACAGTCATATCAGTATCAGTATCATTCTAACCCTTTCCCTAACCCTAACCCTGACCCTAACCCTAACCGTAACACTAAAACTAATGTCTGACTGTCATATCGGTATCGTCCTAACCCTAAGCCTAACTCTAACTCTGACCCTAACCCTAACAATAAATTTAAACCTAATGTCTGACAGTCATATCGGTATCGTCCTATCTCTATCCCTAACCCTAACCCTATCCCTAAACCTAACCCTAATGTCTGACAATTATATCAGTATTGTTCTAATCCTATCCCTAATTGTAACACTAACCCTGACCCTAAACCTTATCTGTATCCTAACACTAAACCTAACCCTGACCCTGACACTAACCCTAACCCTAAACCTAACCCTAACTCTGACTCTGACACTAACCCTAACCCTAACCCTGACCCTAACCCTTACCTTTACCCTAACCCTAAACCTAACCCTGACCCTGACTCTAACACTAACCCTTACCCTAATCCTAACCCTGACATTAACCCTAACCCTAAACCTAATGTATTACAGTCACATCAGTATCAACCTGGCTGCACAACAGGACAGAGAAGGTAATAGTGAATGAAACACATTCTGAAGAAAGGGGGGTTACTGGTGGAGAACCTCAGGGTTCAGTACTGGGTCCAGTCCTCTTTAACGTCTTTATAGATGACATTGCAGAGGGTCTGGAAGGAAAGGTATGCCTCTTTGCAGATAACACAAAGATCCATAACAGAGCTGATACACAAGGGGGATAAGAAAGGATGAAAAGGGACTTGGCAAGGTTGGAGGAATGGTCAGACATATGGCAACTTAGATTCAATGCAAAGAAGTGCAAAGTAATGCTCCTGGGAAATAAAAATCCAGGAGAAGAGTACACAGTAGCCGGGGAGGTACTAACAACAACAATAATGGAAAGGGATCTGGGTGTAGTCATATCAGATGACCTAAAGGTGGGTAAGCCATGTGAGAAGGCAGTAAGGAGAGCCAGGAGGATACTGAGATGCAAAAGGGAGGGGCATCACAAGTAGAAAAAGGGAAGTGGTTATCCCTCTGTACAGACAGTTGATGAGACCCCATCTGGAGTACTGCATGCAGTTTCAGAGGCCTCATCTACGCAAGAACATAGCCAGGATGGAAGCAGTCCAGAGTAGGGCAAGTAAAATGGTGCAGGGTCTACATTAGAAACCATATGAAGAGAGACTAAGAGAGTTTAATATGTATACCCTTGATGAAAGGAGGGACAGGGGGGACATGATAGAAACTTTTAAGTACCTCAAGGGAATCAACAAAGTCCAGGAGGGCAGCATCTTTCAGAAAAAGAGATGTGTAAGAACAAGGGGGCACAATTTAAAGTTAGAGGGGGGATGGCTCAGGGGTAATGTGAGGAAATTCTTTTTCACGGAGAGAGTGGTGGACGCATTGAACCGCCTTCCTGGAGAGGTTGTGGGGTCTAAAATAGTGGAGGAATTCAAACATGCATAGGACAGACATAAGGCAATTATAGTGGGGGGTTGCAGGAAATAGGCTGTTGGTTAACTAGAATCTGCAGCTTATCCAATAGGTAGGAAAATGGGCAGACTGGGTGGGCCAAGTGGTCTTTATCTGCTGTCAAAGTCTAAGTTTCTATGTTTCTAACCTAACCCTTTCCCTAACTCAAACCCTAACCCAAACTCTAACTCCAACCCTAACCCTAACCCTGACCATAATACTTATCCTATTCCTAACCCTAATCTTAATGTCTGATAGTCATACCTGTATGGTCCTAACCCTATACTTAACCCTAACCCTAATCTTGAGCCTAACCCTAACCCTAACTCTAAAGTTAAACCTGACACTAATGCTAACCGTGACCCTAATACTTATCCTAACCCTAACTCGAACCCTAACCCTAATGTCTGATAGTCATACCAGTATCATCCTAACCCTATCCTTAACCCTAACCCTAACCCTGACCCTAACCCTCAACATAACCCTAACCTTAACCCTGACCCCAACCCAATCCCAAACCCTAACCCTGACTGTGACCCAAACCCTAGCCCTTACCCTACTGTCTGACAGTCATATTAGTATCATCCTAACCCTATTCCTAACCCTAACCCTGACCCTAACCCTATCCTTAACCCTAACCCAAACCCTAATCCTAACCCTAACCCTAACCCTAATCATAACCCTAACCCTAATCCTAATGTATGACAGTCATAACAGTATCCTCCTAATGCTAACCATAACCCTAACCCTAACCCTATCCCTAACCCTGACCATAACCCTAATGCTAACCTTAACTCTAACCATAACTCTAACCCTAATCCTAAACCAGACCCTGACCATATCCTTATCCCTATCCCAAACCCTAACCCTACTGTCTGACAGTCATATCAGTCTCATCCTAACCCGATACATAACCCTAACCCGAACCCTAATGTCTGACAGTCATATCAGTTTCATCCTAACCCTAACCGTTAACCTAACCCTAACCCTAATGTCTGACAGTGATGTCAGTATTGTCCTAACCCTAACCCTAACCCTAACCCTAACCCTAACCCTACCCTAAACCTAAGCCTAACCCTTACTGTAACCTAACCCTAATGTCTGACTGTCATATCAGTATCGTCTTAACCCTATCCCTAACCCTAACCCAAACCCTAACCCTGAATCTAGCATCTGACAGTTATATCAGTATCATTCTAACCCTTTCCATAACCCTAACCCTAACCTTAACCCTAACCATGACCCTAACCCTAACCCTAACACTAAAACTAATGTCTGACTGTCATATCAGTATCGTCCTAACCCTAACCCTAACTCTAACTCTGACCCTAACCATAACCCTAACAATAGGCCTAAATCTAATGTCTGACAGTCATATCAGTATCATCCTTTCCCTATCCCTACCCCTAACCCTAACCCTATTCCTAACCCTAACCTTAATGTCTGACAGTCATATCAGTATCATTCTAACCCTAACCCTTACCTTTACTCCAACCCTAAACTTAACCCTAACCCTAACCCTTACCCTGACCCTAACCCTAACCATAACCCTAACCATGACCCTAACCCTAACCCTAACCATGACCCTAACCCTTACCTTTACCCTAACCCTAAACCTAACCATAACCCTGACCCTGACACTAATCATAACCCTAACCCTAACCATGACATTAACCCTAACCCTAATGTATGACAGTCATATCAGTATCATCCAAACTCCTTCCCTAACCCAAACTCTAACTCTAACTCTAACCCTAACCCTAACCCTAACCCTAACCCTAATCATAATCCTAACCCTAATCCTAATGTATGACAGTCATATCAGTATCCTCCTAATGCTAACCATAACCATAACCCTAACCCTAACCCTAACCCTATCCCTAACCCTGACCATAACCCTAATGCTAACCTTAACTCTAACCCTAACTCTAACCCTAATCCTAAACCAGACCCTGACCCTACTGTCTGACAGTCATATCAGTATCATCCTAACCCGATACATAACCCTAACCCTAATGTCTGACAGTCATATCAGTATCATCCTAACCCTAACCGTTAACCTAACCCTAACCCTAATGTCTGACAGTGATGTCAGTATCGTCCCTAACCCTAACCTAACTTCCCTAACCTCTAACCTACCTACCTAAACTAACCTTACTGTAACCTAACCCTAATGTCTAGCTGTCATATCAGTATCATCTTAACCCTATCCCTAACCCTAACCCAAACCCTAATCCTGAATCTAGCATCTGACAGTTATATCAGTATCGTTCTAACCATTTCCATAACCCTAACCCTAACCCTAACCATGACCCTAACCCTAACCCTAACACTAAAACTATTGTCTGACTGTCATATCAGTATCGTCCTAACCCTAACCCTAACTCTAACTCTGACCCTAACCATAACCCTAACAATAGGCCTAAATCTAATGTCTGACAGTCATATCAGTATCATCCTTTCCCTATCCCTACCCCTAACCCTAACCCTATTCCTAACCCTAACCTTAATGTCTGACAGTCATATCAGTATCATTCTAACCCTAACCCTTACCTTTCTCCAACCCTAAACTTAACCCTAACCCTAACCCTGACCCTGACCCTAACCCTAACCATAACCCTAACCATGACCCTAACCCTTACCTTTACCCTAACCCTAAACCTAACCATAACCCTGACCCTGACACTAATCATAACCCTAACTCTAACCATGACATTAACCCTAACCCTAATGTATGACAGTCATATCAGTATCATCCAAACTCCTTCCCTAACCCAAACCCTAACTCTAACCCTAACCCTGACCCTAATCCTTATCCTAATCCTAACCCTAATCCTAATGTCTGATAGTCATATCAGTATCATCCTAATCCTTTCCCTAACCTAAACCCTAACCCAAACCCTAACTCTAACTCTAACCCTGACTCTAATCCTTATCCTAATCCTAACCCTAACCCAAATGTCTGATAGTCATACCAGTATCATCATAAGCCTATACTTAACCCTAACCCTAACTCGAGTCTTAACCCTAACCCTAACCCTAACTGTAACCCTAATGTTTGATAGTCATGCAAGTATTGTCCTAACCCTATCCTTAATCTTAATCCTAACCCAAAACATAACCCTAACCCTAACCCTAACCCTAACATCAACCCTGACTCTAACCCTAACCCAAACCCTAACCCTAACCCTGACTCTATCCCTAACCCTAACCCTAACCCTAACCCTACTGTCTGACAGTCATACCAGTATCTTCCTAACCCTATCCCTAACCCTAACCCTGACCATAACCCTATCCCTTACCCTAACCCTAACCCTAATATATGACAGTCATATCAGTATCATCTTAACCCTTTCCCTAACCCAAACCCTAACTCTAACCCTAATCCTAACCCTGACCCTAATCCTTATCCTAATCCTAATCCTAATCCTTATCCTAATCCTAATGTCTGATAGTCATATCAGTATCATCCTAACCCTTTCCCTAATCCAAACCCTAACTCTAGCCCTAATCCTAACCCTGACCCTAATCCTTATCCTAATCCTAATCCTAATCCTTATCCTAATCCTAATGTCTGATAGTCATACCAGTATCATCCTAACCCTATACTTAACCCTAACCCTGACTCTAACCCTAAACCTAACCCTAACCCGAATCTTAACCCTGACCCTAACCCTAATCCTAACTTTAACCCTGACCATAATCCTGATCCTAACCCTAACCCTAACCCTACTGTCTGACAGTCATACCAGTATCATCCTAACCCTATCCCTAACCCTAACCCTGACTGTAACCCTATCCCTTACCCTAACCCTAACCCTATCCCTGACCCTAACCCTTACCATAACCCTAATCCTAATATCTGACAGTCATATCAGTATCGTCCTAACCCTAACCCTAATCCTAACCCTGACCCTGTCCCTAAACCTAACCCTAACCCTAACCCTAACTCTAATTCTATTCCTAATGTCTGACAGTCAGATCAGTATTGTCCTAACCCTACCCTAACCTATCACTAACCCTAACTTCTACTCCTACTCACAACCCTATCCCTAACCCTAACCCTACTATCTGACAGTCTTATCAGTATCATCCTAACCCGACACGTAACCCTAACCTCAAACCTAACCCTAATGTCTGACAGTCGTATCAGTATCATCCTAACCCTGACCATTACCCTAACCCTAACCCTAATGTCTGACAGTCATATCAGTATCATCCTAACCCTATCCCTAACCCTAACCCAAATTCTAACCCTAAATCTTGCATCTGACAGTCATATCAGTATCGTTCTAACCCTTTCCCTAACCCTAACCATAACCTTAATCCTAACCATGACCCTGACCCTAACTGTAACACTAAAACTAATGTCTGACTGTCATATCAGTACCATCCTAACCCTAACCCTAACTCTAACTCTGACCCTAACCCTAACCCTAACCCTAACAATAACCCTAAACCTAATGTCTGACAGTCATATCAGTATTGTCTTTTCCCTATCCCTATCCCTAATCCTACCCCTAACCCTAACCCTAATGTCTGACAGTCATATCAGTATCGTTCTAACCCTAACCCTAACCCTAACCATAACCCTAACCCTGACCCTAACCCTTACCTTTACCCTAACCCTAAACCTAACCCTAACACTAACTCTGACCCTGACACTAACCCTAACCCTAACTATAACCCTAACACTGACCCTAACCTTTACCTTTACCCTAACCCTAAAGCTAACTATAACCCTGACCCTGACACTAATCCTAACTCTAACTCTAACCCTGACATTAACCCTAACCCTAATGTATGACAGTCATATCAGTATCATCCTAACCCTTTCCCTAACCCAAACCCTAACTCTAACCCTAACCCTGACCCTAATCCTTATCCTAATCCTAACCCTAGTCCTAATGTTTGATAGTCATACTAGTATCATCCTAACCCTATACTTAACTCTTAACCCTGACCCTAACCCTAACCCTAATCTTAACTGTGATCCTAAATCTATACCTAACCCTAACCCTAACCCTGACCATAATCCTTATCCTAACCCTAAACCTAACCCTAACCCTAATGTCTGATAGTCATACCAGTATCATCCTAACCCTATCCTTAACTCTAACCCTAACCCTAAACATAACTCTAACCATAACCCTGACCCTGACCCTAACCCTAACCCAAACTCTAACCCTGACTCTAACCCTACTATCTGACAGTCATATCAGTATCTTCCTAACCCTATCCCTAACCCTAACCCTGACCATAACCCTATCCCTTACCCTAACCCAAACCCTAACCCTAACCCTAAACCTCTCCCTGAACCTAATCCTTGCCATAACCCCAATCCTAATGTCTGACAGTCATATTAGTATTGTCCTAACCCTATCCCTAACCCTAACCCTAATCCTAACCCTGACCCTAACCCTAAACAATACCCTAACCCTAAACCTGACCCTAACCCTAACTCTAACTCTAATTCTTTTCCTAATGTCTCACAGTCATATCAGTATCGTCCTAACCCTATCCCTAACCACATCACTAACCCTAACCCTAACACTAACCCTATCCCTGACCCTAACCCTAACCCTGACCCTGACCCTAACCCTAAACCTAACCCTAACCTTCCTGTCTGACAGTCATATCAGTATCGTCCTAACCCTAATTCTATCCCTAATGTCTGACTATCATATCAGTATCTTCCTAACCCTAACCCTGACCCTAACCCTAACCCAAAAATAACTCTAACCCTAACCCTTACCCTAACCCTAACCCTAACTATTCCCATCCTTAACCCTAAGACTAACCTTAATGTCTGACAGACATATCAGCATCGTCCTAACCCTATCCATAACCCTAACTCAAACCAAAACCCTAACCCTATCCCTAACCCAAATGTCTGATAGTCATATCAGTATCATCCTAATGCTAACCCTAACCCTATCCCTAACCCTGACTCTAACCCTAACCCTAACCTTCCTGTCTGACAGTCATATCAGTATCATCCTAACCCTATTCCTATCCCTAACCCTAATGTCTGACTGTCATATTAGTATTGTCCTAACCCTAACCCTGACCCTAACCCAAAACATAACTCTAACCCTAACCCTTACCCTGACTCTAATACTAACAATATTCCCACCCCTAACCCTAAGACTAACCTTAATGTCTGACAGACATATCAGTATCGTTCTAACCCTATCCATAACCCTAACCCAAACCTGAACTTGAACTCTAACCCTAACCCTAACTCAAATATCTGACAGTCATATCAGTATCATTCTAATGCTAACCCTAACCCTAACCCTAATATCTGACAGTCATATCACTATCATCCAAATCCGATACATAACCCTAACCCTAACCATAACCCTAACCCTAACCCTGACCCTAAACCTAACCCTAATGTCTGACAGTCATATCAGTATCATCCTAACCCTAACTGTAACCCTAACCCTAATGTCTGACTGTCTGACTAGGGATCTCAGTGCATTCTTGGCACTACCGCTGAAAAGCAGCGCTCAACAGCCGCCGTACCGACAGCAGCAAGAAAAGCAGCTGACTCCCTGGAACTTTTTCGGATCCAGATTGAAGGATCCGGTGCATTTCGACATTACCACCAAAAAGCAGCACTCAACAGCCGCTGCACCGACTGCAGCAAAGAAAAGCAGACGACTCTCTGGAACTCGCACCCAGATCCAACGTAGAGGTAGGAGTGCTTAACCCAGTGGGAGCTCCATACCTAGTGGATCCTCACTGATTGGCACAGATTTGCTGAAAGTGGCCCGTGATTGGGTCACACAGCCTCTGCACCAAAACCATTGGTGCACTCATGGACTGCTGTCAGCTCTGCATTTACTTGCACTGAAATTACTACTTCTACTGTTTTCTGGGTGATTTTTCTCCTGCCCCCACCACCCCTCTCAGGCCTCCTTTAAATACACTCTTGCTCCTCCCACTTTTGAACTACTAATTCCTATTGGATATAGAACACTCAGCTTCACCCTATCCCCTTGCACAAAGTACCAAACCTATTGCCTAATTGCTCTTTCTAGCTCTCCTTTAGTGCCCACTCTCAACTATAGATCACCCCTCTCTCCCTGCCTCCCAACAATCTGAACTTAAAATAAAACAACAAAGTAATTTACCTATTTTTACCATTAAGAAGATTGAAGTAGGACTGCCACACCAAACTAACTAATATGGGGAAAAACCACATAATACCACTTCTACTCCTCTCTACCTCCCTTGGCATTGCTGGCACCACTTAGAAATTCAGTCCCCAAACTCCACACTCTGAAACCTCTTTTGGCACATCATGGCCCAAAAGCATGAACATGGACACAACCATCTCCAGTATTACTAGGTCCCCTCATGCCCCCTCACCTCCCATTCACAGTCACCACTAAGCTACCCTACCCTATATTAACAGAAATAGTTAACCTTCCCCCTTATATAACGCTTGCGTCTAGACACCCCCCATATAAAATGCAAGTGATGGTCAAAAGTAAAAATAAACATCACCCTATCCACCAGGAAGGTTACCCTCATGCTACTGCTACTCTCAGGCAACATTCACCTAAATCCTGGACCCACAACCCCGAGGAGCAGGGACACCCGCTTTGCAGACGACCTAAAAATGGCATCACTAAACATCCACAGCCTAACTGCAAAACTTGACCAGCTTCAGGTGTGGGTGACCATTCACACCCCGGACATACTCTGCCTAACAGAAACCTGGCTGTCAAAAAAGATCAAAGATGGTGAGGTGTCCATTGAAGGATTCCAAATTTTTAGACTAGACAGAATAGGCAAGGAAGGCGATGGCTGCCTCATGCATGTCAGAAACACGCTAAGCTGCTCCGTCCTTTCCATCTCCAAAGTTGCAGAGGACTATGAGCTATTAGTGGTAAAAACTCAAGCCGGCCTAAATGGCAAGACCATTACCATTGCCACAACCTACCTGCCCCCCCAAAAAGCCAAGAAAGGACTTCCAATGCTTATGCAAGAAATAAGCATCCTCAAAAAGAGCACAAATCTCATCTTGACGGGCGACTTTAACATAAACTGACTCTGTAATGAAGCAACAGCCGCCAAAGATCTAATCATCTCCCACAATCTCACCCAATGCATAACTCACTCCTCCAGACAGAACTACAAGGCTGGCACCAGCACACTAATTGGGTTCTGGTCAGCACACACCACCCAGATTCTCTGAACTCAGAGTTCTCCCAGATGTACTGAGCGATGACTCACCGATCTCCTTTCTCTGGAACAGTAAAATTGCCAAAAGCCCACCACATCTCATCAAGAACAGGGTCCTGCAAAAGGGCAAACTTGGTTCCATTAAATCAGCACTGTCTGCCTACAACTGGTCCCCCATAGACAAGGTACCCACTCTGGAACAGGCACTCAGCTTTTTCATGGAGGGTTTCAACTCCATCTGTGATATTTATGCCCCATGCACTAAACGGAAAATTCAAGGAGTGGAAAATGGCTTGCTGGATGGTAAGCTCCTCTCTCTCCTAAACGAAAGGTACTGCCTCTGGGCCAAAGCCTTAAATTTTGGCTGTAAAGCATTACTTACAATATTACAAAACTGCTAGAAATCAATGCACTAAACTGGTCCAGCTTGCAAAGGCCAACTTCCATAAGACCAAGCTCAACAACGCTTGGGGAGATGGAAAGAGGTTTTGGAATAATTTCAAGAACGCCCTTGGCAAAGACCAGAAGCTTAGTCCTAAAACACTCAGGGCCAGATATTCAGAACTGTGACCCAGGGCAAAATCAGCACTGCCTGGTGGGCAGAAATTGCCCGGAGCAAAACTAGAGCTATATTCATAAGGAAATAGTCCGGTGCAAAACCAGCTGAATATAGCAAGCCAAGAAAGCTGGGCAAAGAGGCCGAGAAGTGCAGGGCAAAATTTGCCTGGGAGCAAGACAGCACTGAACATAGCAGATAAGACAGCACTGAAAACAGCAATCAGACAGAGGCAGTGCAAACACCCACGTAAACAAAGTTTCAGAAGTGTAAGCAGCTGTCCAGGAACACAGGCAAGCAAATCAGCGCTGCCAGACATAACTGCAGTACTAGTGAAAGGCATGGAATAACCGGAACCCACAAGTGAAACCAGAATACCACAGAACACTGTCAAATCCTGACTCCCCCCGCAAAAAGACACAGGACACAGGAATGTCAGGCATAATATATTATAATTCAAAAAGGGAACAGGGAAGGCACAAAGGCAACAAGAAAACAGAAACAGAAAAACAAGTCAAAACACAGCAGAATACAGCATGCAAAAATGGGGTGCAAGAAAAACACAATGAAAGGGAAAAGGGCAAGGCTAACAAAGGGACTGCAAACAATGGGGAAAATTGTAACACTATATAAACTGCTATTGTGAAAACTATGTACATTGCAATGGGGAAAGAATGTGAAAGGGAGAGGGATGTGGAAATAGGAAGGAATGGAGGGAAACAGGATGGCAGACAAAGGACTAGAGACAGTGGGCCTGGGACAGGAAGCAGGAGAACAATAGGAGGTACGAATCAGGGGAGGGCAGGTGCTGGCAGACGGTTATCAAGGATGGCTGCCACCCATCTCACTTTGGCAATTAGTACAGCTTGCTGCTCAATGAGTGCACGTTGTTGTTGTACCACCCGCCTCAGCAGTTCATCTCGGCTCTCATCCTCATCTGGATGGGTGGCCCACAGTGATGCCCGATGTGGACCTACAGGAGACAGAGGGACCATATCAGGACATGACAATGACACAAAGGCCCCATGTACCACCACACGGTGGACAGCATGCCCCAATAATCATGCTCATGTGCCAGCACAGAACAAACCACAATGCACACAAACATGTGCCTGCAGGACAAGGCAGTATGTAACAGGCAGCATGCAACAGCCCAATGTACATGGATATGCATAGATGGATGCTGAGAAGCATCACACAGTGGAATCCAGCCAGCACAGTGGTGTGCAGACTGTAACAGTGCAAACAGACAGCCACCCCCTGAGATGCGAACCACAAGTGGACACTGAATGACATGCACATGGGATGACACATGGTGGGACATGCTGCCCACAGGCACACAGCTATGATACCCAATGCAGATCACATCCCCTGGAGAAGGTGCAACAGCCACACCCAGGTGTGTTACCAGACAAGTTTGTTCCATACCCCCCCAACAGTGGCCTACCCTCAGTGGTGCCGCCCCAACAACTGTAAAGACCCAGCCAAACTGCCACCCACTATGCTAGAACACAGTAGCCATACAAATGATGACAGGAGGCCCTGAACAGGTGTGTGACTGACATAAGTGCGGAACAGTGGCAAGTCACACAGATAGTGACTCAACATGGACCACAGACAGCAAATGACCACAGAGGATAACGACACTGGCACAAGTACAGTAATGACTGCAGGACAGGTAACCAAGCAATACACAGACAAAGAAAGTGCCAATGCCCACCTACACCCATGGCCACAACAGAAGGATGATGAGCCCACACTGGGAAACAGCATGGCATGGGGCTGTGCCACCACCCAAGGTGGTAGCACCATGAAGGTGCACATGCAAGAAGACACACACAAGTGAAACAGGGACACAGGCCATGGTCCACAGTGGCAGGGCAGTGGTAGGCCAATGATATGCACAGGACAGTGTCACCCTGGTGGCCAAGGCATGGCAAGGCACACACCCACACTTGTGGGAGCAGTGTCTGCCATAGGATCTGACATCCAGCACACCATGCCACCACAGAACAACCCCTGCAGCACACCTGCATAACCAATACACAAGTACCATGCACTGCAGGGACTGAAGGACAGCACCCTGTAGGGGACAATGGCTTCCACAACAGAGTTGGAGCTAACAGGCAGGGGTGTAGCCAGGATGGGCACAGCTGCACACTATGTGGACACACTGCTATCCCCCTCCCCATTGTCAGGGTGAGCTACCCCACCCTGGAGTGCAGCCAGATACTATACAAACGTACATCAGGACTGTGTAGGTTGCCACTAGTGGCATAAGAAATACCACCCATGAAACACATGACAATGGGCGATGCCCTGCATGTGTAAATACAAAGCCATGCATAGCACCCCAAGACACTCACAGACCAGCCCGCAGCCTGTACAGGTGTATGTTCCATGGGAGACAAAGACATTCATAGTGATCAGCTCCCCTAGTGTATACCCCAATGAATGACAACACAGAAAGGTACAACATTGTCTCTGTTAGGCTCCATGGACAAAGGAAGCAGTACAGAGCCAATTTGCCCCCTGATATAAAATAGCACACCATGGAGTGCTTGGAGGATGCCTGCCTACACACATGCCGCAACAGGCAAACATGAAATGCACAGCCACACAGGCCCATGTGGCATCATAGTCCCAGAGGCTCCCCCTCAACAGCCCTGTGCTTGTTCACCATGGAGGTCAGACAAGGGCACACAATAACATACCTGTGTCCTCACCACCATGGCATTACACTGGTATGGAGATACAGGCACCACATGACACAGTGGCCCCCCGTTTGCCATAGTGTGCATAGCCCTGACAGGTACTTACAACATGTCCTGCACAGATACTAACACAGTATTTATGGTACTATGAATGAGACATGCCATGAGAAGTGGAGAACAGTGTTGCCATGGCAGACAGGACAACAGTAGCAGCAGTAACAAGCAGCACAACAGGCTGTCCCCAGTAATCCCCCAACCCCAGGCATGACGACTGGCCTACAGCCATGCACAGACATGCAGCATCCTTCCACAATGGTGGACAAAACAGCAACATGATGCACATGACAGTACAAGGCAGATATCAGTGCACATGGCAGTAATGGCAACAATAGATCAGACATACAGCAAGGCATGTCTCAAGCTTCGCAGCAGAAGGCAAGGCACTGGAGGCAAGGAAGACAACACAAATGCACACAGCCAAATCACATCAGGCCTGGATTACCTAGCCAACTGTGCCACAACACCAGCCACAGCACTCCAGTGCAGGAGTGTAGCCAGACATTTTCATGTTGTACACACAATCCCCAACAGTCACACCCCCCCATAAAAAGAATGTGCTTATCAACTCCAAATGGTACCCCTCTTCCAAAAGGGTAAGATGGTTGTAAGATGATTCCCCTAATCTCTAAAGAGGTTATACATTTATCTGTCTCCTAAACTACATCAGTTCAAACAGAGACACACCCCAGTAGCCTACAGTGACCCAAATAGTATGGATTAGTTATAAAAAGTTAACAGAAAGGCATATATTTTGGGACATGCACTCAACGAAACTGTACACAAATGTGTACAGAGAGTATGCCTGCCTACACCCTTGTCCAGTGCCTGCAGTGGCAAGTCAGACACATAGTAGAAAAGCACAATGGCATATAGTACTCATGCAACACACTCCTGTTACTGTAACTGCTCTCTGCTGCGTGCTGTGCCATCGGAGGCACCCTGCGCCTGTCCGTGGATGGCCTCTGTTCAGACTGCAGCTCGCCCCTCCTGTCTCCGGTCTGTCCTCTGCAGTGGGAAGATGGTACAGCAGCATTACTACAATATCAGCCACCACAGTATGCTAAACACCACCCTGTACTCTGGTGGCGTAGCACAACACACACATCACTGGCACACAGGTGCAGTACACCACCAAAGCCATGCCAAGCATGACACAGGTCAGTGCATACCTTCTCCCCCTTGCCCACACAGTACACACACAATGGATAGGAGGACCCCATGGCATGAGAGCAACATGCCTGAGTACTATTTAAAGTGTACCTTTGAACAGGTAGTGAATGGTTTAATGGTAGTGGGATTTGAACCCATGTCCAACAGTGACCTGAGTCACATATCAGCCCACAACAGTACATGCATGGTACATCTTAGCTGGACCCCACCAGCACAGCAACACACATGCACACAAGCACACCACTGAACACACATCCCCACCACTCATGACAGCAGCGCTTACCTGGCACAGGCACAGTCCCCTCCCAAACTATCACCCTGCATCATTCAAGCAGTGGGTGCTGCCTGCGCCTGATATCCACATATCTGTGGAGCACTTCTCACCATCACGGGGTATACCCGTGATAGCTGTGAGACAACGGGCAGCTGAAGCCCAGACATGGCTACGGGGATGGTCACCCTCCCAGACCAGTCCAATTAGGCACCAATGGTGCTTTTCAGTTAATTTCACTAGGTTGGCCATCTCCGCCTCATCCCAACACCTGTCATGGCTCACCACTGCCCTTTGCCTACATCTCCCAGACATGGCTGATATGAGGGGGCCAAGAAAATGCTCCACTGGTACATGAATGACTGGCCACACACCCTGACACTCCCAAGCACTGCAGTCTAGTGCTGTGCAGACATGTGCCATAGTGCCGCACTAACAGGAAGTGTTTGCAATGTGCATGCATGACCCCTACCATGATCCTGAGCTCATCTACCACGCATGCGTATAGTGCCGCTCTATGCTGTGTAGCGCCATGCTACATTGTGCTAAGACAGGGTGATAGCATGGACGCAGGGGCCTCAAGACATGCATGATCCTCACAGCTACTGCACATGGCGCTCGCTAATTGGATAGCATTAGTGCTGCCCTCTATTAGCCCTGCGCTTGGCTTTGCACAGTGCTGCTGTGCTAGTGCAGGGCTAATCAGAGCTATATTTAACAGGTGTATGCAAATGGGGATACTTGTGTATGCTTGGGGCAAACCGTGTGATTAGCATATCATTATGCACTCATTTACATGAATAACAGGCTTGATTACCTGGGCGGGCTATAAAAGGGCAAGCAGTGCACCACCAGTGTTGTGTTGTGGTAATGCAGTGGAATTACAGCAGTGAGAATCAACAACACAACGCTGGAGATATGCAATAGGGGGATGAGCAGTGAGAGGAAGGTATGTATGACCGCCGTGGGACACACTTGAATGCAATGTGCTGACGGCTGCATGGGACTACTACCATCCACTGCATTGTGCACATTCCCCTGCAGGTAACTGTTCCATGTACCACTGCCTGCACAATGTGTCTGCCAGCAAGGTGCATTAGTGCACTACCGTGCTGTGTCCTGTGACATTGGTCCACTGACTTGACTCCCTGGATGTGTGGCGTGATGGGCTGTGGCCCCCCCCACAGGATGTACACAGTGTCCTGGCGATGTGCTTTCCCATGCAGCATGGTGTGCTGACATTACTAGCGCAATTGTCCATGTAACCACTGTAGTGCTCAAGAGGGGCACATCACAGTGCAAGGTGGTTAGTGTAGGGGTGGGCCCAGTCATGGGACTACATGGTAGCCACAGGCCACAGCAGTGCACATGTGTGTACACGGCTCACTGTCCATACATGGGATGGACAGTGACTATGTGGCTGTGTGCACCATACATGCACATGCATCAATATGATATGTCCATGTGGCCTGTGGCACTGTAGAGGGTGGCATTGTGATGTCTAATGTGTAATGCAATGCAGCACTGACACAGCCAATGACACTTGTCCCCCTTTCGATTATCCCATAGGTCTGGTAGCATGCCAGGAGCACATCTGTGCCCACAAATTCTTGCAGGATGAGTTGAACACCCTTGTACATGCAGTTAAGGAGAGGGAGCAGGTGCTATGCACACACAGGGCCACTGATGCCGTGGTATGGTAAGCTTTGGAGGAGGTTACTGTGGCTGTAAATGCTGTCAGAGGCCATGGAAGAATGATGGAGGCTGTGCAAAAAAGATGGAGTGACCTGCAACGTGCGAAGGAGGAGGAGGCACAGCGACTGAGGGACAGGATGAGGACTGGTGGTGGACCACCTGAACACCAGCAGTGGGTGGTGGTGGCATCAACACTAAGCATGGTGGCAGTAACAGGTGTGCCAGGTGGTGGATGTGAGACGACCCTCGCACTTCCAATGCCAGGTCTGTATTTGCATGTGTAATTCCTGTATGTTGTGCTGGCATGGGTGCATGGTCATGCTGTTGGTGTCCTGCACAGGGTGCACTGTATGCTGCCGAACTGATGCCTGCCATGGCCATGGTCACTGTGGGTTGGGTGGGTGCATGTTGTCACGGGCTTGTGTGAAGGGGGTACGTGTCCTGAAGACTGCATGGTGTAGTGGTGGTAATGGTGGTGGTATTTGGCCACAGTGTCCATGGACGGGTGACTGACCCTGTCCCTATTGTCTCCACAGCGATGTCTGCCAGGCCTGCACCACAACAGGATGTGCCAAGGATGTACAGCCAGGTTAATGATGTCGTGGAGGAGGTGGATGAGGAATGGCCATTAACATCCAGGCTCTGTGAAGCTCAGGGCTGCACAGACACCATGCATGTGTGGCATTCCCATGGACAGGGCATGCAACTGCCTGGGGAGGGGGGGTCACATGTCACTAGGGGTATTGGGATACACTGGCTACTTGGATGCTGCACAGAAAGAGGATGATGGTGTAGGGGAGGTCCTACTGGTCACAGTCACCAGTGAAGATGACACTGATGTATCCGAGTATTCGCAACACCTGGCCATTCCTGTGCAAGGGGATGCAGGGGTGGGGCTGCTTGCAGGACATGGAACGGGTGCAAGTGGTTTCTTAAGTGTCACCAGTGTGGCTGTACCTGAGCACACGGTGGTGGGCAGTGTGGGGGACATCGTAGAACTGCAGGGTGTGCAGTTTCAAACACGTGTTGGGGTCAATGTCCATACGGTGCCACAGACCACCACCAGTAGTAGCCAGCAGTAGGACATACCTGGTGGGCAATGGCATCCCCTTGCTCCAGTGCTGCAGGCACCTCTGCTAGCTGCAGCTGAGGGTTCTGTGCCTCTGGGGCAGAATGGCCATGGTGCCCGGCCACTCCTACAGGCTGCTGTCACCTCCCAGCAGGAGACCTGTATGGGCCTACATGGCATGCGAAGGGAGCTGTGACATGAGCTGGGACAGATAAGGGAGGCCATCTCACTGGGCTTTGCCTGTGCTGAGCAGCTGGCGGAGGACAGGTTGGGCCACCTGGTGGGTGCCATCGACCGTGGATTTTCTGGCCTGACTGCTGCAGTGGTCGACATCGGGAATGTCCTGTATGGCATGCCTGGTGGTCGCCAGCAAGGGATGGTTGGCCATGGTGCAGACAGCACAGGGGCACACAGGTGGGTACACCATGGCTGCAGGGCTGCCAATGTTTCAAGCTCAACAGCATCACTCACTCCATCTGCAACCCTGCACTGCCGTGGCCATCCATCCACCCTGTCAGGCTCCACCATCCCCAGGGGGCACAGGAGGACAACTCTGCCTGCCTCACCTTTCTCTTCGGCATTGTTCTCTGCCCAGAGCACCCCAGGGTCTGTGTCCCATGGTACAGGTGCGTGGCGCATGAGTGGGGGTAGGTGTCAATGATGTCCACAATTGGTCTGTGGTACTTTGCATTCATCACCCACATGCACGTGCAGATATGCACACACACTCACTTCCACTACCACAGTTAGCCCCTTACCCTCACAGCACACATCACACTTCCCCACTGACACTACACCATTTGTGTCTGTCCCCCCCACATGTGTCTTGCACAATCCCGACCTCACACCACATGCACACATTTTGTCTGTTCCCCAGTGTTTTTGTTTACTGGTGTGATTGTTGGTGTCACTGTTCTGTTTGTTTGTGCACATTAAATGGATAATTACTTGTACTCTTTCAAGTTGGTGTGCAGTCTGTACTTACCCTCTTGTCTGTAGCAGTGTCCTGATGATGTTGTCCCTGTGCTGTATGGCCCTGCGTGCCATGTGAGGGTCCCTCCTCTCAAGCTGCTCCACTATCCCCCTGACCGCTGGCTCTGGCTCACTGTCAGACTGTCCCTCAGGTTCAGGTGCCTGTGTCCCATGGTTCATTGCCATGTTGTGCAGCATACAACAGGTTAGGAAGATACAGCATACCTTCTGAGGTGTATACTGTAGGGCACCACCTGATGTGTCTAGGCATCTGAATCGCATCTTCAGGATGCCAAACTTCCTCTCGATGATGTTCTGTGTTCTGGCATGTGCCTCGTTGTACATCTCCTTGGCCACTGTGGCCGGTCGGAGTACTGGTATCAGCAGCCAGGGTCGCAGGGGATAGGCACTGTCCTCGTCAAGAGATGTATACCTATTAGTGCCATACTGCAGTCTGTCAGCTGCTGTCCTGCACCTCTATGTGGCCCTCCCACACCCCTACCCTGGCCTGCAATGCCTGCCCCCATCCATGCTGTTGTGTGTATGCCTTGTATGCTACTACTCACTGACTACTTGTCCACTGGGTATCCTGCCCTCCTCAAAAGCCTGGCACAGCTGGGACTGGTGCCAGATAAAGGCATCGTGGGCACTGCCAGGGTACTGTGCATAGACATTGCTGATGCACCCAGCTGCATTGCACACCACCTGGCAGTTGATGGAGTGGTACCCCTTCCTGTTGATGTACACATCACTGCTTTTACCAGGTGGTGCACGGATGGGGACATGGGTGCAGTCAATGGCACCCAGTATGGATGGTAGGTGTGCAACTTGATGGATCTGCTGCATTGTTTCTCTGCGCTCTGCTGCTGTGCTGGGGAATACTATGAATTCCCCAGCATGTGGCAGGAAAGCCTCTAGGAACTGGGTCAGGAGGAGTGAGATGGCAGACTGCGTTACCTCAATGGTGTCCCCTGTTGGTTGTTGGAATGTCCCTGTGGCAAGGAAGCACATCGCTGCTGTCACCTTCTCCTCCACTGTCATGGCATGGCTGCATCTGGTATTTGAGTGCAGCTGCTCATGCAGGAGTTCACAGAGCTGCCTCAACATTCCCGTGTTCATCCTGTACTGGCCAATGATGTGGTCATCAGGCAGGGTCTTGAAGGAGACCCTGGGCTGGTACAACCTGTTCGCAGCATACTGTCTCCTTGGCCTGTGTTGTGGCCCATGTTGTGCCTGCTCCCTCTCCTCCTTCTCCACTACAGCTGCCATCAATGGCAGCATCACTGCTACTGGCATTGCACACATTCCCACTTCCTGTGGTGGTCCCTCCTCCTCTGTGTTTTTCCATGGGTTAAGACCAGCCTTTTATAGATGGTAAGTAGCACCTCACTACGTGCCACGCTATGTATCCTAGCATGGCGCTGGGCCTTTGAATATCCCCTTGCGCGTCTCTCTTGGTCCCCCCCTTCCTTTTGCCCCTTGCATGCATTAGTGGTTTGCCCCGTGCTAATGCTATTAGTGCATGCTTACTGATCCTCTGAATATGGCAGCTCCGAGCTATTCCAGCGCTATTGCCGCACTATTGGTTTGTGCGCCACACTATCCTTTGACTATCTGTTTCCCAGTATCAACAATGCACCCTCCACAGTTCCTCTAGTCATTGCAGAAGCCTTTAACCAGATCTTCACTGACCTGGCCCCAGTACTACCCCCAGACTACCTTCTGCCAGTGGATGACCAAGGCTGCACAAACCATACTACTACAAACCACCCAACTTTCTACTTTAAGAAGGTGATGGAAAGGGAAGCCCTAACAATGGTCAGGAAAGTCCTAGGAAAAACTAGGTTAGGGAGTGATGAGGTAGACATGAAGATACTATCTCTGACCCTTGATGTTATGATCAAACCCATTACGATAATATTTAACAAATCCCTGGCCCAAGCTCAATTCCTAGAAGTCTGGAAGCAAGCCCTGGTAACTCCAGTGCATAAGAATGGTGACAAGGCACTGGTATCTAACTACAGGCCAATATCTATCCTCTCCCCTCTATCCTAAGCACTGGAGAAAATTGTGGCAAACCAACTCACCGGATACCTAAACAAGTACAATCTGCTCTGCCCAATCCAACATGGTTTCCGGCAGAAACACAGTACCACCACTGCATTGCTTGTGTACTCTGATTACACACACAAGGCACTAGATGAAGGTAAATTGGTGGGTTCCATCTTCAGCAACTTCACTAAAGCCTTCGATACCGTCAACCACCCTCTACTGATATTCCAGCTCCAAAGACTGGGAGTGGCACCAAACGCCCTAAATTGGTTCAATGATTACCTATCACAAAGGACTCAGCCAGTCAAAATCAGGCAGACATTATCCAGCTCCAGAGAGGTACTCATAGGAGTTCCTCAGGGATCAATCATTGGTTCCTAGCTTCTCAGCCTTTTTGTTAATGAACTGCCCACGACATGTGACACCAGCCTCATCCTGTATGTGGACGATGCTGTGCTGCTGAGTACTGGCACCTCCCATGCAGCACTACAAACAGAACTACAGACCTCCTTCAACAAACTCAAGGACTGGTTCTGTAGGAAAAGGCTGCTACTGAACTACAAGAAAACCAAGGCTGTGCTCCATTCCAGCCATTACAATAAACGCAGGCTCCCCCCCAATATCACCAATAATGCAGGTGAGAAGATTGAGCAGGTACAATCATTTAAGTACCTAGGGGGTCACCATTGCTAATTTTCTCACGTATACAAACCATATTGACTCCCTTGTCAGATCAGTAAATACAAAGATCGGGGTCCTCTACAGACATAAGAAATCCCTCACTCCGGAAGCACTCCGAATCTCAGTCTCCAGCTCAATACTTCCCATGATAGACTACGGGCTTGTGGTCTATGGAGCTGCCACTGACACTGCACTCAACAGGGTCCAAATTGCTCTAAATAAGGTATGCCGCCTAACCCTGTGTGCAGACCATTACACCCACACTTGCACCCTATATAAGAGAACTAACTGGCTTAACCTTAAAGACAGGCTCAAATACCAAACCTGTCTACTGGGTAAAAAGGCACTCCTCGGAAAAACACCACCCTGCATAGAAAACCTGCTCGAGGCCTCTCTCTCATCACATATCACCACAGGGAAGAAAAATGGAGTACTGTCCATCCCATTCTGGTGAACCTCACTTGGGCAGCGTACTTTCTCCTACCGAGCCCCCCTCTGGCTAAATGAACTCCCGCAGAAACTACAAACACACAGCCTGCCTTGGTTCAAAACTGGCCTCAAACAGCACCTACAGTCTAGCTCACAATGCACATGCTCCTCAGGCCAAACCTGAAAGACTACCCCACTACCACCATTAAACTCAGCTCTGAAACTGAGAACACTTGCCTCAACCTAGCCAAACTAGGAGCACTAGTAAGCTACTAACCCTTCTTCAGGATCTGCATACAGCCCCCACCCCACCCCCACCTTTTTCTTCCCTTTTTTTAACCATATTATATCAATAGACCTCATGAGGATTCTAAGGCAGAGCCACCCCTAGAATCTTCCAAGACATAACCAAATCCCTCTCACATTAGATTTGTCTCCCACTACTAGCCGATAAATTTCATACTACTCTTAAAATGCCTAATATGCTAGACCCTGTGATAATTGTATTTGTTCCGTAGTCTGTAACCATTGTATTTGTGCTAAATCCTGTAACAACTGTATTTGCTCTGAAATCTGTAATTACTGTACTGGTGTTTTTGTATCATTTGTCCACCCTGATGTGGAACCTTTGTAACTGAATTGTTCCAAAATCTGTAACTACTGTATTGGTGTTTTGTATTATTTGTTCACCTTGACGTTGAACCTTTGTAAAAGAGCTCACGCTCAAAGGTCTTCTGAAAACTCATAAAAAAATAAATAAACAAATATCAGTATTGTCCTACTCCTAACCTAAAACTAATACTGACCCTAACCCTAACAATAACTGTAACTCTGATATTTGACAGTCGTATCAATATCGTCCTAACCCTATCCCTAACCCTAGCACTAATCCTAACCCTAACCCTTACCCTAACACTAATTCTAACCCTAATGTTTGACAGTCATATCAGTAGCATCCTAACCCAATCCCTAACCTTAACCCTAACCCTGACCCTAACCCTATCCCTAAACCAAATGTCTGAAAGTCATTTCAGCATCATCCTAAAACTAAACCTAACACTAACCTTGACAGAAACTCTAACTCTAACCCTAATGTCTGACAGTCATTTCAGCATCATCCTAACTCTAACCCTAACCATGACCCTAACCCTAAACCTAATTTCTGACATTCATATCAGGATCGTTCTAATCCTATCCTTAGCCATAACCCTGACCCTAAACCTAATTTCTGACATTCATATCAGGATCGTTCTAATCCTATCCTTAGCCATAGCCCTGACCCTAAACCTAACCCTAACCCTAATGTCTGAGAGTCATTTCAGTATCGTCCTAACCCTATCCCTAAACCAAACCCTAATCCTAACTCTATGTCTAACCCTAACCTTAATGTCTGACCGTCATTTCAGTATCCTCCCAACCCTAACCCTAACCCTAACCCTAACTCTAACCATAACCCTAATGTCTGATAGTCATATCAGTATCATCTTACCCTACCCCTAACCCTGACCCTGACCATAACCCTTACCATTACCATAACCATAATGTCTGACTGTCATATCAGTATCGTCCTATCCCCATCCCTAATCCTAAACGTAACCCTAACCCTAATCGTAACCTAACCCTAACCCTAATCTCAGACAGTCATATCAGTATCGTCCTAACCCTAACCTAAACTGTAACCCTAACTCTAACCCTAACCCTAACCCTAACCCTAATGTCTGACAGTCATTTCAGTATCATTCTAACCCTTACCCTAACCCTAACCATAACCCTAACCCTAATGTCTGAGAATCATTTCAGTATCATTGTAACCTTAACCCTAACTCTAACCATAACCTTAATGTCTAATAGTCATATCAGTATAGTCCTAACTCTAACTCTAACCCTGACCCTGACCCTATCCCTAACTCTAACCCTAACCCAAACGTCTGACAGTCATATCAGTATTGTCATAACCCTATACATAACCCTAATCCTGACCATAACCCTAATCCTTACCTTAACCCTAAAGTCTGACAGTCATATCAGAATTGTTCTAACACTATCACTAACCCTAACTCTGACCCTAACCCTAACCCTTACCCTAAACCAAATGCTTGACAGTTATATCAATATTGTCCTAACCCTATCCCTAACCCTAACTCTAACCCTAACCTTAACCCTGACCCTAACCATAATGTCTGACAGTCATATCAGTATCAGCCTAACCCTATCCCTAATCCTAACTCTAACCCTAATCCTAATGTCTGACAATCATTTCAGGATAGTCTCTACCCTAACCCTCACCCTAATAATAACCCTAACCCTAACAATAACTCTAGCCCTAACCGTAATGTCTGACAGACAATTCAGTATCGTCTTAACCCTATCCCTAATGCAAACCCTAACCCTAAACCTAACCCTGACCCTAACCCTTTCCCTAAACCTAACACTAACCTTAACCCTATACCTCATATCTGAAATTGAAATCAGTATTCTCTTAACTCTTTCCCCAACCCTAACAATAACCCTTACCCTGACTCAAACCCGAACCCTAACACCATCCCTAGCCTTAACACTAACTCTAACTCTAACCCTAACCCTAACCCTAATGCCTTACAGTCATACCAGTATCGTAATAACACTATTGCTAACCCAAACCCTAACCCTAACCCTGACCTTAACTTTAACCTTAAACCTGTCACTGTATCCTTAACCCAAACCCTAACCCAGAACCTAACCCTAACCCTAATCTTAACCCTAACCCTAACACTAATGCTAACACTAACCCTATCCCTAACCCTAACTCTAACCCTAATCTTAATGTATCACAATCATTTCAGTATAATCCCTGCCCTAACCCTAACCCTATTCCTAACCATAACCATTACAATAACCATAACCCTAACTCTTACTCTAACCGTAATGTCTGACAGTCATGTTAGTATTGTCCTAACCCTATCCCTAACCCTAACCCTAACCCTAACCCTAACCCTAACCCTAACACTAAATCTAACCCTGACCTTGACCCTTTCCCAAACCCTAACCCTAACCATAACCTTAACCCTAACCCTAATGTCTGACAGTCAAATCAGTATCATCCTAACCCTTTCCCCAACCGTAACCCAAACCCTAACCCTGACCCAAACCCTAACCCTAACCCCTAACCCTATCCATAAATCTGACCCTAACCCTCACCCTAACCCAAACCCTAACATTAACCCTAACTCTAACCCTAGTTTCTGACAGTCATATAAGTATCGTCCTATACCTAACCCTAAGCCTGACCCTAACCCTTACCCTAACGCTAACCCTAATGTATGACAGTCATATCAGTATAGTCATAACCCCATTGCAAAACCTATACCTAACCCTAACCATAATCCTAACTCTGACCCAATCCTAACCCTAACCCTAATATCTGACAGTCATATAAGTATCCTTCTATCCCTATCAATAACATTAACCCTCACCCTAATGTCGGATAGTCATATCAGTATAGACCTAATCCTAACCCTAACCATAACCCTAATGTCTGACAGTCATATCAGTGTAGTCCTAAACCTATCGCAAAACCTAAATCTAACCCTTACCCTAACTCTGACCCCACTATAACCCTAACCCTAATGTCTGACAGTCATATAAGTATCCTTCTATCCCTATCCCTCACCCTAACCCTAACCATAACCCTAACCCTAATGTATGATATTCATATAAGTTTAGTCCTAACTCTGACCCTGACCATAACCCTAACCATAACCTTAATGTCTGACAGTCATATCAGAATCATTCTAACCCTATCCCTAACCCTAACCCTAACTCTGAAACTAACCCTAACCCTAACCCAAATGTTTGAGAGTAATACCAGTATTGACCTAACCCTATCCCTAACCCTAACCCTAATGTTTGACAGTCATATCACTATCATAATAACACTGTCCCTAACCCAAATAATAACTCTAATCCCAAACCTGACCCCAACCCTAACCCCTAACCCTAACCCTAACTCTGACCCTTTCCCTCACCCTAACTCAAGCCCTAACCTTAACCCTAACACTAACCCTAACGTCTGACAGTCATATCAGTAACGTCTTATCCCTAACCCTTAACCTAACCCTAACCCTTACCCTTACCCTAACCCTAATGTCTGACAGACATATCACTGTAGTCCTAACCCTATTGCTAAACCTAAACCTAACCTTAACTCTAACCCTAACTCTGACCCAACCCTAACCCTAACCCTAATATCTGACAGTCATATAAGTATCCATCTATCCCAATCCATAACCCTTACCCTAACCCTAATGTCTGATAGTCATATCAGTATAGTCCTAACCCTCACCTTAACCCTAACGCTAATGTCTGACAGTCATATCAGTATAGTCCTAAACCTATTGCTAAACCTAAACCTAACCCTAACCCTAACCCTAACTCTGACTCAACCCTAACCCTAACCCTAATGTCTAACAGTCATATAAGTATCCTCCTATCCCTATCCCTCACCCTAACCCTAACCCAAACCATAACCCTAACTTAATGTATGATAGTCATAACAGTATAGTCCCAACTCTAACTCTAACCCTGATCCTGACCCTAACCGTAACTCTAACCATAACCCTAATGTCTGACAGACATATCAGTACTGTCCTATCCCGATAGATAACCCTGACTCTGACCATAACTCTAACCCTAACTATAACCCTAATGTCTGACAGTCATATCAGAATCATTCTGACCCTATTTCTAACCCTAACTCTGAAACTAACCCTAACCCTAACCCAAATGATTGACAGTCATATAAGTATCGTCCTAACCCTAACACTAATGTCTGACAGTCATTTCAGTATCGTCTTCACCATATCCCTAACCCTAACCATAACAATCACGTTAACGCTAACCCTAACCCTAATGTCTGACAGTCATATCAGTATCATTCTAATCTATCCCTTACCATAACCTGGACCACAACCCTAACTCTAACCAGAACCCTAATGTCTGACAGTAATTTCAATATTGCCCTAACACTATCCCTAACCCTAAAACTAAACCTAACCCTAATCCTGATCCGGAACCTAACCCTAACCCTAACCCTCAACCCCTAACCCTAACCCCACTCGTGACAGTCATATGCATTGTCCTATCCCTAATGCTAACCCTAACCCTAACCATCATGTCTGACAGTCATTTCATTATCGTTCTAACCCTAACACTAACACCAACCAAATTACTAGCCCTAATCATAACCTTAACACTAATTCTGTGCCTAATTCTGACCCTAACCCTAACCCTAATGTCTGACAGTGATATTAATATTGTTCTAACTCTATCCCTAACCCTAACCCTAACCCTGACCCTGACACTTACCCTACCCTAACTCTAACCCTAACTCTAATGTCTGACAGACATATCCGTATTGTCCTAACCCTAACCCTAACCCTATCCCTGACCCTAATCCTAACCCTGATCCTAACCCTAACCTTAACCCTAATGTCTGACAGTTATATCAGTATCATCCTAACCTTATCCCGAACCCGAACCTTGACCGTAACCCTAACCCTAACCCTAATGTTTGACAGTCATATCAGTATTGTAATATCACTATCCCTAACCCAAATCCTAACCCTAACCCTGACCCTAACTGTAACCCTAACCCTAACCTTAACACTAACTCTCACCCTATCCCTAACAATAATCCAAACCCTAGCCTTAACCGTAACTATAACCCTAATGTCTGACAGTCATATCATTATCCTCCTAACCTTATCCCTAACTCTAATCCTAACCCTACACCTAACCCTAACCCTTACCCTAACCTTAATCCTAACCCTAATGTCTGACAGTCAAATCAGTATTGTCCTAACCCTATCCCTGTCCCTATACCTTACCCAAACCCTAACCATAGTAGTAACCCTAACCCTAACCTGAACCCTGACCCTAACCATAACCCTAACCCTAACCTTAATGTCTGACAGTCATATCAGTATCGTCCTAACTCTATCCCTAACCCTGACCCTAATCCTAACCCTAACTCTAACCCTATCTGACAGTCATTTCAACATTGTCCTAACTATAACCCTAACATTGACACAAAAATTATCCCTAACCCTGATGTCTGACAGCCATATCAGTATTGCCCTATCCCGATCCCGATCCCTAACCCCAACCTTGACACTAACCCTACCCCTAGCCCTAACCTTAACCCTAATGTCTGACAGTCATATTAGTATCACCCTAACCCTATCCCTAACAACAACCACAACCCTAACTCTAACCCTACCCTAACGTCTGACAGTCATTTCAGTATCGTCCTAACCATAACCCTAAAGCTAACCCTAAACCTGACCCTGACTCTAACTCTAACCCAAACAATAACCTTATCTCTAACCCTAACTCTAATGTCTGACAGTCATTACAGCATCATCCTAACTCTAACCCTAAACCTAACCATGACCCTAACCCTACTTTCTGACATTCATATCAGGATCATTCTACTCCTATCCTTAGCAATAACCCTGACCCTAACCCAAACCCAAAATCTAACCCTAACCCTAAAGTCCGACAGTCATTTCAGTATTTTCCTAACCCTATCCCTAAACCCAACCCAAATCCTAACCCTATGTTTAACCCTAACCCTAACCAAAACCCAAATGTCTGACCGTCATTTCAGTATCGTCCCGACCCTAACCCTAACCCTAATTCTAACAATAACCCTAATGTCTGACAGTCATATCAGTATCATCTTACCCTGTCGCTAACCCTGACCCTGACCATAACCCTAACCGTTACCATAACCATAATGTCTGACTGTCATATCAGTATCGTCCTATACCTATCCCTAACCCTAAGTGTAACCCTGACCCTAATCGTAACCCTAAACCTAATCTCAGAAAGTCATATCAGTGTTGTCCTAACCCTAACCTTAACCCTAAGCCTAGCCCTAACTCTAACCCTAACCCTAATGTCTGACAGTCATTTCAGCATTGTCCTAAATCTAACCCTAACCCTAACCATGACCCTAACCTTAACCCTAATTTCTGATATTCATATCAGGATCATTCTAATCCTATCCTTAGCCATTAACCTGACCCTAATCCTAACCCTAAATCTAACCCTAACCCTAATGTCTGACAGTCATTTCAGTATTGTCCTAACCCTATCCCTAAACCTAAACCTGATCCTAACCCTATGTCTAACCCTAACCGTAACCCTAACCCTAATGTCTGACCATCATTTCAGTATCGTCCCAACCCTAACCATAAACCTAACTCTAACCATAACCCAAATGTCTGACAGTCATATCAGCATCATCTTACCCTGTCCATAACCCTGACCCTGACCATAACCCTAACCATTACCATAACCGTAATGTCTGACTGTCATATCAGCATCATCCTGTCCCTATCCCTAACCCTAAGCATAACCCTAACCCTCACTCTAACCCTAATCATAACCCTAACCATAATCCTAACCCTAATCTCAGACAGTCATATCAGTATTGTCCTAACTCTAACCTAAATCCTAACCCTAACTCTAACCCTAACCCTAACCCTAATGTATGACAGTCATTTCAGTATCATTCTAACCCTTACCCTTACACTAACCCAAACCATAACCCTAACCCTAATGTCTGAGAGTTATTTCAGTATTGTCCCAACTCTAACCCTTACCCTAACTCAAACCATAGCCCTAATGTCTGATAGTCATATCTGTATAATCCTTACTCTAACTCTAACCCTAACCCTGAAACTGACCCTGTCCCTAACTCCAGCCCTAACCCAAATGTCTGACAGTCATATCAGTATCGTCATAACCCTATCCCTAACCCTGACCCTGACCTTAACCCTAACCGTTACCATAACCATAATGTCTGACTGTCATATCAGTATAGTCCTATCCCTATCTCTAACACTAAGCGTAACCCTAACCCTCACCCTAACCATAATTGTAACCCTAACCCTAACCCTAATCTCAGAAAGTCATATCAGTATCATCCTAACTCTAACCTAAACCCTGACCTTGACCCTAATTCTAACCCTAACCCTAATGTCTGACAGTCATATCAGTATCATCATAACCCTATACCTAACCCTAATCCTGACCATAACCCTAATCCTAACCTTAACCCTAATGTCTGACAGTCATATCAGAATCATTCTAACACTATCCCTAACCCTAACTCTGAACCTAACCCTAACCCTTACCCTAAACCAAATGCTTGACAGTCATATCAGTATTAATGCTCACCCTATCTCTAAACCTAACCCTAACTCTGACACTAACCCTAGAGTCTGACAGTAATATCAGTATCATAATAACACTATTCCTAACCCAAACCCTAACCCTAACCCTAACACTGACCCTAACCCTAACTCTGACTCTCACCCAATCCCTAACCCTAAAACAAACCCTAAAACTAACCCTAACCCTGAACCTCACCATAATGTCTGCCTGTCATATCAGTATCATCCTATCCCTATCCCTAACCCTGAGCATAACCCTAACCCTCACCATAACCCTAACCCTAACCCTGACCCCAACCTTAATGTCTGACCATTATTTCAGCATCATCCTAAAACTAAGCCTATCACTAACCCTGAGTGTAACTCTAACTCTAACCCTAACACTAACCTTGACCCTAACCCTAACCCTAATCCTAATCTCTGACAGTCAAATCGGTATCGTCCTAACCCTAACCCTAACTATAACTCTAACCCTAACTCTAACTCTAATGTCTGACAGTCATAATAGTATTGTCCTAACCCTGTCCCTAAACGTGACCCTGACCATAACATTAACCCTAACCATAGCCCTAATGTCTGACAATCATATTAGAATCATTCTAACCCTATCCCTAACCCTAACTCTGACCATAAACCTAACCCAAACCCTAACCCAAATGTTTCATAGGCATATCAGTATCGTTCTAACCCTATCCCTAACCCAAACCCTAATCCTAACTCTAACCATAACCCTAATGTCTGACAGTCATATCAGTATCGTGCTAACAATATCCCTAACTCTAAGCGTAACCCTAACCCTCACCCTAACCCTAACCCTAATCCTAACCCTAACCCTAACCCTAACCCTAATCTCAGACAGTCATATCAGTATCGTAATAACTGTAAAGTAAACCCTAACCCTAACTCTAACCCTAACCCTAATCCTAATGTCTGACAGTCATTTCAGTATCGTTCTAACCTTTACCCTAACCCTAACCCTAATGTCTGACAGTCATTTCAGCATCATCCCAACCCTAACCCTAACCCTAATGTCTGACAGTGATATCAGTATTGTCATAACCCTATCCCTAACCCTGACCATAACCCTAATCATAACCTTAACCCTAGTGTCTGACAGTCATATCAGAATCATTCTAACACTATCCCTAACCATAACTCTGACCCTAACCCTAACCCTTACCCTAAACAGATATGTTTGCCAGTCATATTAGTACTGCCCAACCCCCATCTCAACTCCCAACCCTAACTCTCACCCTAAGCCTCATGTCTGACAGTCATATAAGTGTCGTCCTAACCCTATCCCTAACCGTGACCCTTACCATAACCCTAACAATAGCCCTAATGTCTGACAGTCATATTAGAATCATTCTAACCCTTTCCCTAACCCTAACCCTGACCATAAACCTAACCCTAACTCAAATGTTTGATAGTCATATCAGTATCGTCCTAACCCTATACCTAATCCTAACCCTAACCCTAACCCCAACTATAATACTAGCCCTAAATCTAACCCTAGCCATAACACTATTATCTGACAGTCATTTCAGAATCATTCTTACTGTAACCCTTACCCTAACTGTAACCCTATCCCTATTGTCTGAGAGTCATATCAGTATCATCCTAACCCTATCCCTAACCCTAACTCTAACCCTAACCTTAATGTCTGACAAGCATTTCAGTATAGTCCCTACCCTAATCCTAACCCTAACCCTAACAATAACGCTAACCATAACAATAACTCTAACCCTAACCATAATGTCTGACAGACAATTCAGTATCTTCTTAACCCTATCCCTAACCCAAATCCTAACCCTAAACCTAACCCTGACCCTAACCCTTTCCCTAACCCTAACATGAACCTTAACCCTATACCTAATGTCAGACAGTCAAATTAGTATCATCTTAACCCTTTTCCTAACCCTAACAATAACCCTTACCCTGACCCTAACTCGAACATTAACACTATCCCTAACCCCTACCCTAACCCTAACCCTAACTCTAAACCTAACCCTAATGTCTTACAGTCATACCAGTATCGTAATAACACTATTGCTAACCCAAACACTAACCCTAACCCTGATCTTAACTCTAATCCTAAACCTGTCACCATATTCCTAATCCTAACCCTGAACCTAACCCTAACCCTAATCTTAACTCTGACCCTAAAGCTTACACTAACCCTATCCCTAACCCGAACTCTAACCCTAATCTTAATGTCTGACAATCATTTCAGTATAATCCCTTCCCTAACCCTATTCCTAACTATAACCCTACCAATAACCCTAACCCTAACTCTTACCCTAACCGTAATGTCTGACTGTCATATTAGTATCGTCCTAACCCTAACCATAATCCTAGCCCTCACCCTAACCCTTTCCCTAACCCTAACCCTAATGTCTGACAGTCAAATCAGTATCGTCCTAATATTTTCTCCAACAGTACCCCTAACCCTGACCATAACCCTAACCCCTAACCCTATCCCTAACTCTGACATTAGCCCTCACCCTAATGCAAACCCTAACATTAACCCTAACTCTAACCCTAGTGTCTGACAGTCACGTAAGTATCATCCTATACCTAAGCCTAACCCTGACCCTACCCTAAACCCTTACCCTAACCCTAACATCTGATAGTCATATCAGTATAGTCCTAACTCTAACCCTAACCCCAAACCTAACCCCTAAACCTGACCCTACCCCTAACCTCTAACCCCAACAAAAATGTCTGACAGTCAAGTATCGTAGTATCATCAAACCCCACTCAAACCTGACTCCTGACCATAACCCCAAACCATTACAATAACTGTAATGTCTGACTGTCATATCAGTATTCGCCATCCCTATCCCTAACCCTAAGCGTAACCCTAACCCTCACCCTAACCATAATCGTAACCCTAACCCTAACCCAAATCTCAGACAGTCATATCAATATCATCCTAACTCTAACCTAAACCCTAAGCCTAACTCTAACCCTAACCCTAACCACAATGTCTTAATCATTCTAACCCTTACCCTAACCCTAACCATAACCCTAACCCTAATGTCTGAGAGTCATTTCAGTATCATCCCAACTGTAACCCTAACCCTAACTCTAACCATAACCCTAATATATGATAGTCATATCAACATAGTTCTAACTCTAACCCTAACCCTAACCCTAACCCTGACCCTGACCCTATCCTTAACTCTAACCCTAACCCTGATGTCTGACAGTCAGATCAATATAATCATAACCCTATACCTAACCCTAATCCTGACCATAACCTTAATCCTAACCTTAACCCTAATGTCTGACAGTCATATCAGAATCGTTCTAACACTATTCCTAACCCTAACCCTTACCCTAAATCAAATGCTTAACAGTCGTATCAGTAGCATCCTAACCTTATCCCTAGCCCTAACCCTAATTCTAACCCTAATCCTAACCATGACCCTAACCCTAATGTCTGACAATCACATCAGTATTGTAATAACACTATCCCTAACTCAAACCCTAATCCTAACACTGACCCTAACACTAACCCTAACTCTCACCCTATCCCTAACCCTAAGCCAACCCCTAACCCTAACCCTAACCCTGACCCTAACCTTAATGTCTGACAGTCATTTCAGCATCATCCTAAAACTAAACCTAACACTAACCCTGACCATAACTCTAACTCTAACCCTTATGTTTGACAGTCATTTCAGCATTGTCCTAACTCTAACCCTAACCCTAACCCTAAATCTAACCCTAACCCTAACCCTAATGTCCGACAGTCATTTCAGTATTGTTCTAACCTTATCCCTAAACCTAACCCTAATCCTAACCCTATGTCTAACCCTAACCGTAACCCTAACACTAATGTCTGACTGTCATTTCAGTATCGTACCAACCCTAACCCTAACCCTAACTCTAACCATAACCCTAATGTCTGACAGTCATATCAGTATCATCTTACCCTATCACTAACCCTGACCCTGACCATAACCCTAACCGTTATCATATCCATAATGTCTGCCTGTCACATCAGTATTGTCCTATCCCTATTCCTAATCCTAAGCATAACCCTAACCCTAATTGTAAGCCAAACACTAACCTTGACCCTAACCTTAATGTCTGACAGTCATATCAGCATCATCCTAACCCTATCCCTAACCCCAACTTTGAAAGTAACCCTAACCCTAACACAATTGTTTGACAGTCAGATCAGTATTTACCTAACCTTATCTCTAACACTAACACTAACTCTAACCCTAGCCCTAACCCTAACACTAACACTAACCCTAATGTCTGACAGTCATATCAGTATTGCAGTAACACCAAACCTAACAAAAACAGTAACCCTAACCATAACCCTAACCCTGACCCCAACTCTAACCCTAACCCTAACTCTAACCCTATCCCTAACCCTGACACTAACCTTAATGTGTGGCAGTCATCTCAGCATCCTACTAACCATAACCCTAACACTAACCCTAACCCTGACCGTAACTTGACTCTAACCCTAACCCTAATGTCTGACACTCATATCGGTATCAATCTAACCCTATCCTTAACCCTAACCCTAACCCTGAACCTAACCCTAACTCTAATCTTAATGTCTGACTATCATTTCAGTATAATCCCTACCCTAACCCTATTCCTAACTATAACCCTAACAATAACCCTAATCCTAAATCTTACCCTAACCATAATGTCTGACTGTCATATTAGTATCATCCTAATCCTAACCTTAACTCTAGCCCTCACCCTAACCCTAACCCTAACCCTAACCCTAATGTCTGACAGTCAAATCAGTATTGTCCTAATCCTTTCCCCAACAGTAACCCTAACCCTGAACATAACCCTAACCCTAATGCCTAACCCTATCCCTAACTCTGACCCTAGCCCTCACCCTAACGCAAACCCTAACATTAACCCTAACTCTAATCCTAGTGTCTGACAGTCACATAAGTATTGTCCTATACCTAAGCCTAACCCTGACCCTACCCCTAACTCTTACCCAAACCCTAATGTCTGACAGTCATATCACTATAGTCCTAACCCTATCACTAAACCTAACCCTAACCCTAACAATAAGCCTAACTCTCTGACCCAACCTTAACCCTAACCCTAATATCTGACAGTCATATAAGAATCCTTCTATCCCTATCCATAATATTAACCCTAACCCTAATGTCTGATAGTCATATCAGTATAGTACTAAAACTACCCCTACCCCTAACCCTAATGTCTGACAGTCATATCAGTATAGTCCTAAACCTATCACTAAATGTAAACCTAACCCTTACCCTAACTTGGACCCAACTATAACCCTAACCCGAATATCTGACAGTCATATAAGTATCCTCCTTTCACTATCCCTCACCCTAAACTTAACCCTAACCTAATGTATGATAGTCATAGAAGTTTAGTCCTAATTCTAACCCAAACCCTAAAACTAACCCTGACCCTAACCCTAAACCTGACCCTCACTTTAATGTCTGACAGTCATTTCAGCATCATCCTAAAACTAAGCCTAACACTAACAGTGACCATAACTCTAACTCTAACCCTAATGTCTGATAGTCATTTCAGTATCATTCTAACCCTTACCCTAACCCTAATCATAACCCTAAGCATAATGTCTGAGAGTCATTTCAGTATTGTCCCAACTCTACCCTAACCCTAACTCTCACCATAGGTCTAATGTCTGATAGTCATATCAGAACAGTCCTAACTCTAACCCTAACCCTGAACCTGACCCTATCCCTAACTCTAACCCTAACAAAAATGTCTGACAGTCATATCAGTATCATCATAACCCTATACCTAACCCTGACCATGACCATAACCCTAACCATTACCAAAACTGTAATGTCTGACTGTCATATCAGTATCGTCCTATCCCAATCCCTAACCCTAAGTGTAACCCTAACCCTCTCCCTAACCATAATTGTAACCCTAAACCTAACCCTAATCTCAGTCACATCAGTATCATCCTAACTCTAACTTAAACCCTAACCCTAACACTAACCCTAACCCTAACAGTAATGTCTTAATCATTCTAACCCATACCCTAACTCTAACCATAACCCTAACCCTAATGTCTGAGAGTCATTTCAGTATCATCCCAACCCTAACCCTAACCCTATCTCTAACCATAACCCTAATGTCAGATAGTCATATCAGTATAGTTCTAACTCTAACCCTAACCCTAACCCTGACCCTGACCCTATCCTTAACTCTAACCCTAACCCTGATGTCTGACAGTCAGATCAGTATCATAACCCTATACCTAACCCTAATCCTGACCATAACCCTAATCCTAACCTTAACGCTAATGTCTGACAGTCATATCAGAATCGTTCTAACGCTATCCCTAACCCTAACTCTGAACCTAACCCTAACCCTTACCCTAAACCAAATTCTTGACAGTCATATCAGTATCATCCTAACCCTATCCCTAACCCTAACCCTAACTCTAACTCTAACTCTAACTCTAACTCTAACCCTTACCCTGACCCTAATCCTAATCTTTGACAGTCATATTAGTATTGTAATAACGCTATTCCTAACCCAAACCCTAACCATAACCCTAACCCTAACCCACACCCTAACCATAACCCTAACTCTCACCGTATCCCTAACCCTAAACCAACCCCTAACCCTAACCCTGACCCTAACCTTAATGTCTGACAGTCATTTCAGCATCATCCTAAAACTAAACCTAACACTAACCCTGACCATAACTCTAACTCTAACCCTAATTTCTGACAGTTATTTCAGCATTGTACTGACTCTAACTCAAACCCTAACCGTAACGCTAACCCTAATTTCTGATATTCATATCAGGATAGTTCTAATCCTATCCTTAGCCATATCCTTGACCCTAACCCTAACCCTAAACCTAACCATAACCCTAATGTCTGACAGACATATCAGTACCGCCTTACCCTATCCCTAACCCTGACCCTGACCATAACCCTAACTGTTACCATAACCGTAACGTCTGCCTGTCATATCAGTATCGTCCTATCCCTATCCCTAATCCTAAGCGTGACACTAACCCTCACCCTAACCCTAATTGTAACCCTAACCCTGACCCTAACCTTAATGTCTGACAGTCATTTCAGCATCATCCTAAAACTAAACCTAACACTAAACCTGACTGCAACTCTAACTCTAAACCTGACACTAACCTTGAACCTAACCCTAACCCTAATGTCTGACAGTCATACCAGTATCGTCCTAACCCTATCCCTAACCCTAACTCTGAAACTAACCCTAACCTTAATACAAATGATTGACAGTCATATCAGTATTGACCTAATCTTATCTCTAACACTAACACTAAATCCAACCATAACCCTAACCCTAGCCCTAACCCTAACACTAACCCTAATGTCTCACAGTCATATCAGTATTGAAGTAACACTATCCCTAACCCAAACAGTAACCCTAACCCTGACCCCAACCCTAACCCAAACTCTAACCCTATCGCTATCAGTATTCCTAACCCTGACACTAACCTTAATGTGTGGCATGCATTTCAGCATCCTAATAGCCATAACCCTAACACCAAGCTTTACCCTGGCTGAAACCCTAACTCTAACCCTAACCCTAATGTCTGACAGTCATATCAGTATCAGTCTAATCTTATCCTTAACCCTAACTGTAACCCTAACCCTAATGTCTGACAGTCATATCAGTACCGTCCTAACCCTATTCCAAACCCTAACCCTAACGCTAAACCTAACTCTAACTCTAACCCTAACCCTAGCCCTAAACCTAATGTATGACAGTCATTTCAGTATCATCCTAACCCTAACAATTACACTAACCCTAACCCTAACCCTTTCCCTAACCCTAACCCTAACTCTAACTCTGACCCTTGCCCTCACCGTAACTCAAACCATAACTGTAACCCTAACTCTAGATCTAATGTCTGACTGTCATATCAGAATCATCCTAACCCTAAACCTATCCCTGAACCTAACACTAACCCTTAGCCTAACCCTTAGCCTAACCCTAACCCTAACTCTGACCCTTGCCCTCACCGTAACTCAAACCATAACTGTAACCCTAACTCTAAACCTAATTTCCGACAGTCATATCAGAATCGTCCTAACCCTAAACCTATCCCTGAACCTAACATTAACCCTTAGCCTAACCCTAACCCAAATGTCTGACAGTCATATCAGTATTGTCCTAACCCTAACCCTAACCCAAATCCTAACCCTAATCCTAACCTTAACCCTAGTGTCTGACAGTCATATCAGAATCATTTTAACACTATCCCTAACCATAACTCTGACCCTAACCCTAACCCTTACCCTAAAGCAAATGTTTGACAGTCATATTAGTATCACCCTAACCCTATCGCTAACACTACCCCAACTCTAACCCTAAGCCTCATGTCTGACAGTCATATAAGTATCAACCTAACCTTATCCCTAACTGAGACCCTTACCATAACCCTAATGCTAATGTCTGACAGTCAAATCAGTATTGTCCTAACCCTTTTCCTAACGGTAACCCCGACGCTAACCTTAACCCTAGCCCCTAACCCTAACCCTAACTTTGACCCTTGCCCTCACCCTAACTCAAACCCTAACCTCTAAACTAACTCTTAACCTAATGTCTGACAGTCATATCAGTATCATACTAGCCCTAACCCATTCCCTTACCCTAACCCTAACCATATAGTCCTTACCCTATCGCTAAACCTAAACCTAACCTTAACCTTAACCCTAACTCTGACCCAACCCTAACCCTAATCCTAATATCTGACAGTCATATAAGTATGCAGCATTCCCTATCCATAACCTAAACCCTAACACTATAAGTATAGTCCTAACCCTCACCGTAACCCTAACCCTAATGTCTGACAGTCATATCAGTATAGTCCTAAACCTATTGCTAAACCTAAACCTAACCCTAACTCTGACCCAACCCTAAGCCTAACCCTAATGTATGATAGTCATATCAGTATAGTCCTAAATCTAACCCTAATGCTAACCCTGACCCTAACCATAACTCTAACAATAACCCTAATGTCTGACAGTCATAACAGTATCGTCCAATCCCTTTAGATAACCCTGACCCTGACAATAACCCTAACCATAACCCTAATGTCTGACAATCATATCAGAATTGTTCTGACCCTACTCCTAAACCTAACTATGAATCTAACCCTAACCCTAACCCTAATATCTGACAGTCATATAAGTATGCATCTTCCCCTATTCATAACCCTAACCTAACACTAATGTTTGCTAGTCATATCAGTATAGTCCTAACCCTCACCCTAACCCTTACCCTAATGTCTGACAGTCATATCAGTATAGTCCTAAACCTATTGCTGAACCTAAACCTAACCCTAACCCTAACTCTGACCCAACTGTAACCCTAACCCTAATGTATGATAGTCATATCAGTATAGCCCTATCTCTAACCCTAACGCTAATGCTGACCTTGACCCTAAACGTAACTCTAACCATAACCCTAATGTCTGACAGTCATATCAGTATCATCCTATCCCTATAGATAACCCTGTCCCTGACCATAACCCTAACCATAACCCTAATGTCTGACAGTCATATCGGAATTGTTCTGACCCTATTTCTAACCCTAACTCTGAATCTAACCCTAACCCTAACCCATATTTGACAGTCATATCAGTATCGTCCTCAGCCTAACCCTAACACTAACTGTAACCCTAACCTTAATCCTAATGTCTGACAGTCATATCAGTATTGTAATGACACTATCCCTAACCATAACTCTGACCATAACCCTAACCCTGACCCTAACCCTAACCCTAACCCTAACTCTAACCCTAACCCTATCCCTAACCCTAACCCTAACCCTAACACTAACCTTAATTTCTGACAGTCATTTCAGCATCGTCCTAACCCTAACCTAACTCTCACTCTTGCCCTAACCCTGACCGTAACCCTAACCCTAACTCTAACCCTAAACCTAACCATGACCCTAACCCTGACCCTAACCCTAATGTCTAGCAGTCATATCAGTATTGTTCTAATCCTATCCTTAACTCTAGCCCTGACCCTATCCTTAGCCCTAACCCAGCCCTAAACCTAATGTCTGACAGTCATTTCAGTGTTGTCCTAACCCTAACCCTAACCCTAACTCTAACCCTAATCCTTATGTCTGAAAGACATATCAGTATCGTCATAATCCTATCCCTAACCCTGACCCTGACCTTAACCAAAACCCTAACCATAACTCTAATGTCTGACAGTCATATCAGAATCATTCTAACCATATCCCTAACCCTGACCCTAACCCTAACCATAACCGAATTCCTAACCCTATCCCTAACCCAGACAGTAACCTTAAAGTGTGACAGTTATTTCAGCATCCTCCTAACCATAACCCTAACACTAACCCTTACCCTGACCATAACCCTAACTCTAACACTAACCCTAACCTTGACTCTAACCCTAACCCTAACCCTAATTTCAGACAGTCATATCAGTATTGTTTTTATCCTATCCTTAACCCTAACCCTGACCCAAATCGTAACCCTAACCCTAATATCTGACAGTCATATTAGTATCGTCCTAACCCTATCCCAAACCAAAACCCTATCCCTAAACCTAACTCTAACTCTAACCCTAACCCTAACCCTAAACCTAATGTATGACAGTCATTTCAGTATCGTCCTAACCCAGACCGTAACCATAACATTAACCCTAACCCTTTCCCTAACCCTAACCCTAACCCCTAACCCTAACCCTAACTCTGACCCTTGCCCTCACCCTAACTCAAACCCTAACTTTAACCCTAACTCTAAACCTAATGTCTGACAGTCATATCAGTAACGTCCAACCCCTAACCCTAACCCTGAACCTAACCCTAAACCTTAGCCTAACCCTAACCCAAATGTCTGAGAGTCATATAGAAACATAGAAACATAGAATTTGATGGCAGATAAGGACCGCTTGGCCCACCCAGTCTGCCCATTTCCCTACCTACTGGATAAGTTGGAGATCCTAGTTAACCAGCAGCCTACTTCTTCCTACCCCCACCCCTAGAATTGCCTTATGACTGTCCCATGCATGCTTGAATTCCACCACTGATTTTGACTCCACAACCTCTTCCAGAAGGCCATTCCATGCATCCACAACCCTCTCTGTGAAAAATGCTTCCTTAAATTACCTCTGAGCGGCCCTCTGTCTTCAAATTGTGCCCTCTTGTTTCTTGCATACTGTTTTGAAAGATGCTACCCTCTTGGACTTTGTTTCTTCCCTTGAGGTACCTTGAACGCTTCTATTGTCCCCTCTCCTCCTTTCCTCGAGGCATATTGGCTGGGCTTTTCGCTCTTCATGTGTCTTCCGTGCAGACCCTGCACCATTTAGTTGCCCTCCTGGACAGCTTCCATCCTGTCTAAGTCTTTGCAGAGATTGGTCTCCTGAACCGGCACACAGTACTCCAGATGGGGTCTCACCAGATGGTGTACAGAGGGATAATAACTTCCTGTTTTCTACTGGTGATGCCTCTCCCTATGCATCCTAGTATCCCCCAGCCCTCCTTGCTGCCCTCTCACATTGCTTGCCCACCTTTAAGTCATCTGATATGACTACCCCAGGTCCCTTTCCATTTTTGTTGTTGTTAGTATCTCACCCCCCCTTGTGTACTATTCCCCTGATATCAGTATCATCCTAACCTTAACCCTAACCCAAATCCTAACCCTAACCCTAATCCTAAGCTTAACCCTAGTGTCTGACAGTCATATCAGAATCATTTTAACACTATCCCTAACCATAACTCTGACCCTAACTCTTACCCTTACCCTAAACCAAATGTTTGACAGTCACATTAGTATCATCCTAACCCTATCGCTAACACTAACCCTAACTCTAACCCTAAGCCTCATGTCTGACAGTCATATAAGTACCATCCTAAAACTATCCCTAAATGTGTCCCTTACCATAACCCTAACCCTAATGTCTGACAGTCAAATCAGTATAGTTGTAACTCTTTCCCCAATGGTACCCCTAACCCTAACCTAGCCCTAACCCTAACCCAAACCCTAACCCTATCTCTGACCCTTGCCCTCACCCTAACTCAAACCCTAACCTTAACTCTAACTCTAAACGTAATGTCTTGCAGTCATATCACTATCGTCCTATCCCTAACCCTAACCCTAACCTTAAAGTCCTAACCCTATCGCTAATCCAAACCTAACCTTAACCATAACCCTAATTCTGACCCAACCCTAACCCTAACCCTAATATCTGACAGTCATAAAAGTATGCATCTTTCCCTATCCATAACCCTATCCCTAACCTTAATGTCTGATAGTCATATCAGTAGAGTCCTAACCCTCACCCTAACCCTTATCCTAATGTCTGACAGTCATATCAGTATAGTCCTAAACCTATTGCTGAACCTAAACCTAACCCCAACCCTAACTCTGACCCAACCATAACCCTAACCCTAATGTATGATAGTCATATCAGTATAGTCCTAACTCTAACCTTAACGCTTACACAGACCCTGACCCTAACCGTAACTCTAACCATAACCCTAAAGTCTGACAGTCATTTCAGTATCATCCTATCCCTATAGATAACCATGTCCGTGACCATAACCCTAACCACAACCCTAATGTCTGACAGTCATATCAGAATTGTTCTGACCCTATTCCTAACCCTAACTCTGAAACTAACCCTAACCCTAACCCATATTTGACAGTCATATCAGTATCGTCCTAAGGCTAACCCTAACACTAAATGTAACACTAACCCTAACCCTAATCCAAATGTCTGACAATCATATCAGTATTGTAATGACACTATCCCTAACCATAACTCTGACTGTAACCCTAACCCTTATCCTAACCCTAACCCTCTCCCTAACCCTTACCCTAACACTAACCCTTACTCTAACCTTAACCTTTATGTCTGAAAGACATATCAGTATCATCATAACCCTATCCCTAACCCTGACCCTGACCATAACCAAAACCCTAACCATAACCGTAATGTTTGAAAGACATATCAGTATTGTAATGACACTATCCCTAACCATAAGTCTGACCATAACCCTATCCCTAACCCTGACCTTAACCCTAACCCTAACTCTAACCCTATCCCTAACCCTATCCCTATCCCTAACCCTGACAGTAACCTTAAAGTGTGACAGTTATTTCAGCATCCTCCTAACCATAACCCTAACACTAACCCTTATCCTGACCGTGACCCTGACTCTAACCCTAACTCTAAGCCTAACCCTAACCCCAACCCTAATGTCGGACAGTCAGATCAGTATTGTTCTTATCCTATCCTTAACTCTAACCCTGACCCTAATCGTAACAATAACCCTAACGTCTGACAGTCATATTAGTATCGTCCTAACCCTATCCCAAACCCTAACCCTATCCCTAACTCTAACCCTAACCCTAACCCAAACCCTAGCCCTAAACCTAATGTATGACAGTCATTTCAGTATCGTCCTAACCCAGACCCTAACCCTAACATTAACCCTAACCATTTAACTAACCCTAACCCTAACCCCTAACCCTAACCCTAACCCTAACCCTAACTCTGACCCTTGCCCTCACCCTAACTCAAACCCTAACCTTAACCCTAACTCTAAACCTAATGTCTGAAAGTCATATCAGTAACGTCCTACTCCTAACCCTAACCCTGAACCTAACCCTAAACCTTAGCCTAACCCTAACCCAAATGTCTGACAGTCATATCAGTATCATCCTAACCTTAACCCTAACCTTAATCCTAACCCTAATCCTCACCTTAACCCTAGTGTCTGACAGTCATATCAGAATCATTTTAACATCTCCCTAACCATAACTCTGACCCTAACCCTAACCCTTACCCTAAACCAAATGCTTGACTGTCATATTAGTATCATCCTAACCCTATCGCTGACACTAACACTTACTCTAACCCTAAGCCTCATGTCTGATAGTCATATAAGTACCATCCTAAAACTATCCCTAATTGTGACCCTTACCATAACCCTAACCCTAATGTCTGACAGTCAAATCAGTATCGTTGAAACCCTTTCCCCAATGGTAACCCTAACGCTAACCTAGCCCTAACCCTAACCCAAACTCTAACCCTATCTCTGACCCTTGCCCTTACCCTAACTCAAAACCTAACCTTAACCCTAACTCAAAACATAATGTCTGACAGTGATATCAGTATCGTCCAATCCCTAACCCTAACCTTACATTCCTAACCTTATCGCTAAATCTAAACCTAATCTTAACCATAACACTAACTCTGACCCAACCCTAACCCTAACCCTAATATTTGACAGTCATATAAGTATGCATCTTTCCCTATCCATAACACTAACCCTAACCCTAATGTCTGATACTCATATCAGTATAGTCCTAACCCTCACCCTAACCCTTACTCTAATGTCTGACAGTCATATCAGTATAGTCCTAAACCTATTGCTAAACCTAAACCTAACTCTAACCCTAACTCTGACCCAACCATAACCCTAACCCTAATGTATGATAGTCATATCAGTGTAGTCCTAACTTTAACCCTAACGCTAACGCTGACCCTGACCCTAACCATAACTCTAACCATAACCCTGATGTCTGACAGTCATATCAGTATTGTCCTATCCATATAGATAACCCTGTCCCTGACCATAACCCTAACCATAACCCTAATGTCTGACAGTAATATCGGAATTGCTCTGACCCTATTCCTAACCCTAACTCTGAAACTAACCCTAACCCTGACCCATATTTGCCAGTCATATCAGTATTGTCCTAAGCCTAACACTAGACACCAACTGTAACCCTAACCCCACTCCTAATCCTAATGTCTGACAGTCATATCAGTATTGTAATGACACTATCCCTAACCATAACTCTGACCATAACCCCAACCATAACTCTAACCTATCCCCAACCCAAACCCCAACCCTGACACTAACCTTAATTTCTGACAGTCACTCAGCATCGCCTCAACCCCAACCTAACCCTCACTCTTGCCCTAACCCTCACCGTAACCCTAACTCTAACTCTAAACCTAACCATGACCCTAACCCTAATGTCTAACAGTCATATCGGTATCAGTCTAATCCTATCCTTAACCCTAACCCTGAACCTAAACCTAACTCTAATTTTAATGTCTGACAATCATTTCAGTATAATCCCTACCCTAACCCTATTCCTAACTATAACCTAACAATAACTCTAACCCTAATTCTTACCCTAACCATAATGTCTGACTGTCATATTAGTATCATTCTAATCCTAACCAAAACCCTAGCCCTCACCCTAACCCTTTCCCTAACCCTAACCCTAACCCTAATGTCTGACAGTCAAATCAGTATTGTCCTAATCCTTTCCCCAACAGTAATCCTAACCCTGACCATAACCCTAACCCTAACGCCTAACCCTATCCCTAACTCTGACCCTAGCCCTCACCCTAATGCAAACCCTAACATTAATCCTAACTCTAATCCTAGTTTCTGACAGTCACATAAGTATTGTCCTATACCTAAGCCTAACCCTGACCCTACCCCTAACTCTTACCGTAACCCTAATGTCTGACAGTCATATCAGTATAGTCCAAACCCTATCACTAAACCTAAACCTAACCCTAACAATAAGTCTAACTCTGACCCAACCTTAACCCTAACCCTAATATCTGACAGTCATATAAGAATCCTTCTATCCCTATCCATAATATTAACCCTAACACTAATGTCTGATAGTCATATCAGTATAGTACTAAAACTACCCCTACCCCTAACCCTAATGTCTAACAGTCATATCAGTATAGTCCTAAACCTATCGCTAAATGTAAACCTAACCCTTACCCTAACTTGGACCCAACTATAACCATAACCCAAAAATCTGACAGTCATGTAAGTATCCTCCTTTCACTATTCCCTCACCCTAATCTTAACCCTAACCTAATGTATGATAGTCATATAAGTTTACTCCTAATTCTAACCCAAACCCTAACACTAACCCTTACCCTAACCCTAACCCTGACCCTCACTTTAATGTCTGACAGTCATTTCAGCAGCATCCTAAAACTAACCCAAACACTAACAGTGACCATAACTCTAACTCTAACCCTAATGTCTGACAGTCATTTCAGTATCATTCTAACCCTTACCCTAACCCTAACCATAACCCTAAGCCTAATGTCTGAGAGTGATTTCAGCATTGTCCCAACCTTAAACCTAACCCTATCTCTCTCCATAGGTCTAATGTCTGACAGTCATATCAGAATAGTCCTAACTCTAACCCTAACCCTAACCGTGAACCTGACTCTATCCCTAACTCTAACCCTAACAAAAATGTCTGACAGTCATATCAGTATCCTCATAACTGTATACCTAACCCTGACCATGACCATAACCCTAACCATTACCATAACTGTAATGTCTGACTGTCATATCAGTATCGTCTCATCCCAATCCCTAACCCTAAGTGTAACCCTAACCCTCCCCTAACCATAATTGTAACCCTAAACCTAACCTCACATCAGTATCATCTCTAACTTAACTTAAACTTAACCCTAACACAACCCTAACCCCTAACAGTAATGTCTTAATACATTCTAACCCATACCCTAACTCTAACCATAATCCCAACCCTAATGTCTGAGAGTCATTTCAGTATCATACCAAACCTAACCCTAACCGTAACTCTAATCATAACCTTAATGTCTGATAGTCATATCAGCATAGTTCTAACTCTAACCCTAACCCTAGCCCTGACCATGACCCTATCCTTAACTCTAACCCTAACCCTGATGTCTGACAGTCAGATCACTATCATCATAACCCTATACCTAACCCTAATCCTGCCCATAACCCTAATCCTAACCTTAACTCTAATGTCTGACAGTCATATCAGAATCGTTCTAACACTATCCCTAACCTTAAATCTGACCCTAACCCTAACCCTTACCCTAAACCAAATGCTTGACAGTCATATCAGTATCATCCTAACCCTCATCCCTAACCCTAACCCCAACTCTAACTCTAACTCTAACCTCCAACTCCTTACCCTGCCCCTAACCCTAATGTCTGACAGTCATATCAGTATTGTAATAACGCTATTCCTAACCCAAACCCCAACCATAACCCCAAACCCTAACCCACACCCCAACCATAACCCTAACTCTCACCGTATCCCTAACCCTAACCCACCAACCCCTAACCCTAACCCTGACCCTAACCTTAATGTCTGACAGTAATTTCAGCATCATCCTAAAACTAAACCTAACACTAACCCTGACCATAACTCTAACCTAACCCTAATGTCTGACAGATATTTCAGCATTGTCCTAACCCTAACCCTAACCCTAACCCTAACCCTAATTTCTGATATTCATATCAGGATCATTCTAATCCTATCCTTAGCCAAATCCCTGACCCTAACCCTAACCCTTAACCTAACCATAACCCTAATGTCTGACAGTCATATCAGTACCGCCTTAACCTATCCCTAACTCTGACCCTGACCACAACCCTAATCGTTACCATAACCGTAATCTCTGCCTGTCATATCGGTGTCATCCTATCCCTATCCCTAATCCTAAGCATGACCCTAACCCTCACCCTAACCCTAATTGCAACCCTAACCCTGACCCTAACCCTAACCCTAATTTCTGATATTCATATCAGGATCATTCTAATCCTATCCTTAGCCAAATCCCTGACCCTAACCCTAACCCTTAACCTAACCATAACCCTAATGTCTGACAGTCATATCAGTACCGCCTTAACCTATCCCTAACTCTGACCCTGACCACAACCCTAATCGTTACCTTAACCGTAATCTCTGCCTGTCATATCGGTATCGTCCTATCCCTATCCCTATCCCTAATCCTAAGCATGACCCTAACCCTCACCCTAACCCTAATTGCAACCCTAACCCTGACCCTAACTTTAATGTCTGACAGTCATTTCAGCATCATCCTAAAACTAAACCTAACACTAAACCTGACTGTAACTCTAACTCTAAACCTGACACTAACCTTGAACCTAACCCTAACCCTAATGTCTGACAGTCATACCAGTATCGTCTTAACCCTATCCCTAACCCTAACTCTGAATCTAACCCTAACCCTAACACAAATGCTTGACAGTCATATCAGTATTGACCTAATCTTATCTCTAACACTAACACTAACTCCAAACCTAACCCTAAACCAAGACCTAACCCTAAAACTAACCCTAATGTCTGACAGTCATATCAGTATCATAGTAACACTATGCCTAACCAGAAAAGTAACCCTAACCCTAACCCTGACCCCAACCCTAACCCAAACTCTAACCCTATCCCTCTCAGTATCCCTAACCCTGACACTAACCTTAATGGGTGACATGCATTTCAGCATCCTAATAACCATAACCCTAACACTAACCCTTACCCTGACCGAAACCCTCACCGTAACCCTAACCCTAATGTCTGACAGTCATATCAGTATAGTCCTAAACCTATTGCTAAACTTAAACCTATCCCTAACCCTAACTGTGACCCAACCCTAAGCCTAACCCTAATGCATGATAGTCATATCAGTATAGTCCTAAATCTAACCCTCACGCTAACCCTGACCCTAACCATAACTCTAACCATAACCCCAATGTCTGACAGTCATATCAGTATCGTCCAATCCCTTTAGATAACCCTGAGCCTGACAATGACCCTAACCATAACCCTAATGTCTGACAGTCATATCAGAATCGTTCTGACCCTACTCCTAACCCTAACTCTGAAACTAACCCTAACCCTAACCCAAATGTTTGACAATCATATCAGTATCATCCTAACCTTATCCCTAACCCTAACACTAACTGTAACCCTAACCCTAACCCTAATCCTAATGTCTGACAGTCATGTCAGTATCATAATGACACTATCCCTAACCATGACTCTGACCATAACCCTAACCACGACCCTAACCCTAACCCTAATATCTGACAGTCATATAAGTATGCATCTTCCACTATTCATAACCCTAACCCTAACACTAATGTCTGATAGTCATATCAGTATATTCCTAACCCTCACCCTAACCCTTACCCTAATCTCTGACAGTCATATCAGTATAGTCCTAAACCTATTGCTAAACCAAAACCTAACCCTAACCCTAACTCTGATCCAACTGTAACCCTAACCCTAATGTATGATAGTCATGTCAGTATAGTCCTAACTCTAACCCTAACGCTAATGCTGACCCTGACCCTAACTGTAACTCTAACCATAACCCTAATGTCTGACAGTCATGATAGTCATATTAGTATCGTCCTATCCCTATAGATAACCCTGTCCCTGACCATAACCCTAACCATAACCCTAATGTCTGACAGTCATATCGGAATTGCTCTGACCCTATTTCTAACCCTAACTCTGAAACTAACCCTAACCCTAACCCATATTTGACAGTCACAACAGTATCGTCCTCAGCCTAACCCTAACACTAAATGTAACCCTAATATTAACCCGAATCTTAATGTCTGACAGTCATATCAGTATTGTAATGACACTATCCCTAACCATAACTCTGACCATAACCCTAACCCTGACTCTAACCCTAACTCTAACCCTATCCCTAACCCTAACCCTAACACTAACCTTAATTTCTGACAGTCATTTCAGTATCGTCCTAACCCTAACATAACTCTCGCTCTTGCCCTAACCCTGACCGTAACCCTAACTCTAACCCTAAACCTAACCATGACCCTAACCCTAACCCTAACCCTAACCCTAATGTCTAACAGTCTTATCAGTATTGTTCTAATCCTATCCTTAACTCTAACCCTGACCCTATCCCTAACACTAACCCAGCCCTAAACCTAATGTCTGACACTCATTTCAGTATCGTCCTAACCCTAACCCTAACCCTAACCCTAACCCTAACCCTAACCCTTATGTCTAAAAGACATATCAGTATCGTCATAACCCTATCCCTAACCCTGACCCTGACCTTAACCAAAACCCTAACCATAACCCTAATGTCTGACAGTCATATCAGAATCATTCTAACCCTATCCCTAACCCTGATCTTAACCCTAACGTTAACTCTAACACTATCCCTAACCCTGACAGTAACCTTAAAGTGTGACAGTTATTTCAGCATCCTCCCAACCATAACCCTAACACTAACCCCTACCCTAACCTGAACCCTAACTCTAACCCTAACTCTAACCTTGACTTCTAACCCTAACCCTAACCCTAACCCTAACCCTAATGTCGGACAGTCATATCAGTATTGTTTTATCCTATCCTTAACCCTAACCCCTGACCCTAATCATAACCCTAACCCTAATATCTGACAGTCATATTAGTATCATCCAACCTATCCCAAACCCTAATCCTATCCTAAACCCTAACTCTAACTCTAACCCTAACCCTAAACCTACTGTATGACAGTCATTTCAGTATCGTCCCAACCCAGACCATAACCATAACATTAACCCTAACCCTTTCCCTAACCCTAAGCCTAACCCCTAACCCTAACCCTAACTCTGACCCTTGCCCTCACCCTAACTCAAACCCTAACTTTAACCCTAACTCTAAACCTAATGTCTGACAGTCATATCAGTAACGTCCTACCCCTACCCCTAACACTGAACCTAACCCTAAACCTTAGCCTTACCCTATCCAAATGTCTGAGAGTCTTATCAGTATCATCCTAACCTTAACCCAAACCCAAATCCTAACCCTAATCCTAACCTTAACCCTAGTGTCTGACAGTCATATCAGAATCATTTTAACACTATCCCTAACCATAACTCTGACCCTAACCCTAACCCTTACCCTAAAGCAAATGTTTGACATCCATATTAGTATCATCCTAACCCTATCGCTAACACTAACCCTAACTCTAACCCTAAGCCTCATGTCTGACAGTCATATAAGTACCACCCTAAAACTATCCCTAACTGTGACCCTTACCATAACCCTAACCCTAATGTCTGACAGTCAAATCAGTATCGTTGTAACTTTTTTCCCAATGGTAACCCTAACACTAACCCAGCCCTAACCCTAACTCAAACCCTATCTCTGACCCTTGCCCTCACCCTAACTCAAACCCTAACATTAACCCTAACTCTAAACGTAATGTCTGACAGTCATATCAGTATCATCCTATCCCTAACCCTAACCATAACCTTATAGTCCTAACCCTATTGCTAAATCTAAACCTAACTCTAACCATAACCCTAATTCTGACCTAACCCTAACCCTAATATCTGACAGTCATATAAGCATTCATCTTTCCCTATCCATAACCCTAACCCTAACTTTAATGTCTGATAGTCATATCAGTATAGTCCTACCCTCACCCTAACCCTTACCCTAATGCCTGACAGTCATATCAGTATAGTCCTAAACCTATTGCTGAACCTAAACCTAACCCTAACCATAACTCTGACCCAACTGTAACCCTAACCCAAATGTATGATAGTCACATAAGTATAGTCCTAACACTAACCCTAATGCTAACGCTATCCCTGACCCTAACCGTAACTCTAACCATAACCCTAATATCTGACAGTCATATCAGTATCATCCTATCCCTATAGATAACCCTGTCCCTGACCATAACCCTAACCATAACCCTAATGTCTGACAGTCATATCGGAATTGTTCTGACCCTATTCCTAACCCTAACTCTGAAACTAACCCTAACCCTAACCCATATTTGACAGTCATATCAGTATCATCCTAAGCCTAACCCTAACACTAACTGTAACCCTAACCCTAATCCTAATGTCTGACAGTCATATCAGTATTGTAATGACACTATCCCTAACCATAACTCTGACCATAACCCTAACCCTGACCCTGACCCTAACCCTAACCCTAACTCTAACCCTGACCCTAACCCTAACCTTAACCCTTACTCTAACCCTAACCTTTATGTCTGAAAGACATATCAGTATCGTCATAACCCTATCCCTAACCCTGACCCTGACCATAACCAAAACCCTAACCATAACCCTAATGTCTGACAGTCATATCAGCATTGTAATGACATTATCCCTAACCATAACTCTGACCATAACCCTATCTCTAACCCTGAGCCTAACCCTATCCCTAACTCTAATCCTATCCCTAACCCTGACAGTAACCTTTAAGAGTGACAGTTATTTCAGCATCCTCCTAACCATAACCCTAACACTAACCCTTACCCTGACCGTGACCCTAACTCTAACCCTAACCCTAACCCTAATGTCGGACAGTCAGATCAGTATTGTTCTTATCCTATCCTTAACTCTAACCCTGACCCTAACCCTAACTCTGACCCAACAGAAACCCTAATCCTAATGTATGATAGTCATATCAGTAGAGTCCTAACTCTAACCCTAATGCTAATGCTGACCCTGACCCTAACTGTAACTCTAACCATAACCCTAATGTCTGACAGTCATACCAGTATCATCCTATCCCTATAGATAACCCTGTCCCTGACCATAACCCTAACCATAACCCTAATGTCTGACAGTCATATCAGAATTGTTCTGACCCTATTTCTAACTCTAACTCTGAAACTAACCCTAACCCTAACCCATATTTGACAGTCATGTCAGTATCCTCCTCAGCCTAACCCTAACACTAACTGTAACCCTAACCCTAACCCTAATCCTAATGTCTGACAGTCATATCAGTATTGTAATGACACTATCCCTAACCATAACTCTGACCACAACCCTATCCCTGACTCTAACCTTAACTCTAACCCTAACTCTAACCCTATCCCTAACCCTAACCCTAATCCTAACACTAGCCTTAATTTCTGACAGTCATTTCAGCATCGTCCTAACCCTAACCTAACTCTCACTCTTGCCCTAACCCTGACCGTAACCCTAACCCTAACTCTAACCCTAAACCTAACCATGACCCTAACCCTGAACCTAACCCTAATGTCTAACAGTCATATCAGTATTGTTCTAATCCTATCCTTAACTCTAACCCTGACCCAATCCCTAACCGTAACCCAGCCCTAAACCTAATGTCTGACAGTCATTTCAGTATAGTTCTTACCCTAACCCTAACCCTAACTCTAACCTTAACCCCTATGTCTGAAAGACATATCAGTATTGTCATAACCCTATCCCTAACCCTGACTCTGACCTTAACCAGAACCCTAACCATAACCCTAATGTCTGACAGTCATATCAGAATCATTCTAACCCTATCCCTAACCCTGACCCTAACCCTAACCTTAACTCTAACCCTATCCCTAACCCTGACAGTAACCTTAAAGTGTGACAGTTATTTCAGCATCCTCCTAACCATAACCCTAACACTAACCCTTACCCTGACCGTAACCCTAACTCTAACCCTAACCCTAACCTTGACTCTAACCCTAACCCTAATGTCAGACAGTCATATCAGTATTGTTTTTATCCTATCCTTAACCCTAACCCTGACCCTAATCATAACCCTAACCCTAATATCTGACAGTCATATTAGTATCATCCTAACCCTATCCCAAACCCTAAACCTATCGCTAAACCTAACTCTAACTCTAACTCTAACCCTAACCCTAACCCTAAACCTAATGTATGACACTCATTTCAGTATCGTCCTAACCCAGACCATAACCATAACATTAACCCTAACCCTTTCCCTAACCCTAACCCTAACCCTTTACCCTAACCCTAACTCTGACCCTTACCCTCAGCCTAACTCAAACCCTAACTTTAACCCTAACTCTAAACCTAATGTCTGACAGTCATATCAGTAATGTCCTACCCCTAACCCTAACCCTGAACCTAACCCTAAACCTTAGCCTAACCCTAACCCAAATGTCTGACAGTCATATCAGTATCATCCTAACCTTAACCATAACCCAAATCCTAACCGTAATCCTAACCTTAACCCTAGTGTCTGACAGTCATATCAGAATCATTTTAACACTACCCCTAACCATAACTCTGACCCTAACCCTAACCCTTACCCTAAAGCAAATGTTTGACAGTCATATTAGTATCATACTAACCCTATCACTAACACTAACCCTAACTCTAACCCTAAGCCTCATGTCTGACAGTCATTTAGGTACCATCCTAAAACTATCCCTAACTGTGACCCTTACTATAACCCTAACCCTTCTCAAAAGAGGTGGCTGTGAAAGTCAGGAAGAAAAAGATAGCATCCCGGAAGTATAAGGAAACACAGAAGGAGCAGGACAGAGAGCTGTACCAGTTAAGGCAGAAGGAAGCAGGGAGGGAAGTCAGAATAGCAAAGGGCCAAACTGAGGAAAAGATAGCCAACTCAGTTAAGAAGGGGGATAAAACCTTTTATAGGTACATCAGCGAGCGTAGAAAGACAAAGGGAGGGATAGTGAGGCTGAATAGAATGAACGGTGGGTTGGCAGAGGGGGACAGTGAAAAAGCAGGGATACTGAATGAATATTTCTGCTCAGTATTCACAAAAGAGAAGGGGGAAGTGCCTAATCCAATTAATGGAAGCACTCTTGATAGGGGGGTCGATCCCAGTCCTTTCACAGAAGAAAGGGTTCTGCAAGAACTCCTTAAACTGAAGGTGGACAAAGCAATGGGTCCTGATGGAATTCACCCCAGAATTCTAAAAGAATTAATGGAGGAACTAGTGAAACCACTGGCTACTCTTTTTAATAAATCATGGGAGGTTGGTGTGGTACCTGAGGACTGGAGGAAGGTGGATGTGATTCCTCTTCACAAAAGTGGGACCAAAACAGAGGCAGAAAACTACAGACCTGTCAGCCAAGTGATGGAGTCACTTCTGAAGGAAAGAATAGTTGAGTACCTAGAGGCCAGTAGAGCACAGGACCCAAGGCAGCATGGGTTCACAGCGGGAAGCTCATGTCAGACGAATCTAATAGATTTCTTTGACTGGGTGATCAAAGTAGTAGACCAGGGAGGGGCTGTGGACATGGCCTACCTAGACTTTAGCAAGGCATTAAACACAGTCCCACACAAAAGATTAATAGTCAAATTAACCAGCCTGAGAGTGGGTCCCAGGGTGGTAGCCTGGGTAAAACAATAACTGCACAACAGGACACAGAAGGTAATTATAAATGAGTCCACTCTGAAGAAAGAGGGATTACTAGTGGGGTACCGCAGGGTTCAGTATTGGGTCCAGTCCTTTTTAATGTCTTCATCAGTGACATTGCAGAGGGACTGGAAGGAAAAGTATGCCTTTTTGCAGATGACACAAAGATCTGCAACAGGGTTGATACACAAGGAGGCGTGGAAAGGATGAAAAGGGACTTGGCAAGGTTGGAGAAATAGTCAGAAGTATGGCAGCTAGGATTCAATGCAAAGAAGTGCAAAATAATGCACCTGGGAAACAAGAACCCAGGGAAGAATACTCAATGGGTGGGGAGGTACCAACAACAACAAAAGGAAAGGGACCTGGGGTAATCATATCAGATGACCTTAAGGTTAGCAAGCAATGTGAGAAGGCAGTAGGGAGGGCTGGGGTATACTGGGATGTACAGGGAGAGGCATCAGCAGCAGAAAACAGAAGTTGTTATCCTCTGTACAGACAGTTGGTGAGACCCCATCTGAGTACTGTGTCCAGTTCTGGAGACCCATCTCCGCAAGGACATAGACAAGATAGAGGTAGTCCGGGGGGGCAACTAAAATGGTGCAGAGTCTGCAAGAGAAGCCATATGAGGAGAGACTAAAGGAGCTTAATATGTATACACTAGAGGAAAGAAGGGAGAGGGGGGACATGATAGAAACTTTTAAGTACCTCAGTGGAATCAACAAAGTCCAAGAGGGTAGTATCTTTCCGAAAAAGAGACTTGCAAGAACAAGGGGACACAATTTAAAGATAAAAGGATGGGGGCCACGTGGAGGATGACAACAGTAAAGCTGACATATTGAACAGGTATTTCTGCTCAGTCTTTACTGAGGAAGAGGAGGGTAATGGGTCTGAAGAGAGTACAAGGGGTGAGAATGGTGCAGAAATGGACACAAGTCCCTTTACATGAGAAAGGGTCCTGAAGGAACTGGAAGTAATGAGTTGATAAAGCAATGGGCCAGATGGGGTGCACCCCAGGGTCTTTAAAGAACTAAGAGAGGTGGTGGCTAAACCTCTGGCTATCCTGTTTAGCCAATCACTGGAAACAGGGAGGTACCCAAAGACTGGAGGACAGCAGATGTAGTCCCTTATACAAAAGTGGGAACAAAGAGGAAGCAGGGAACTACAGACCAGTCAGCCCCACCCCGTAGTGGGGAAGATCATGGAAGCACTACTGAAGGAGAGATTGGTAGAACATCTGGTTGTCAATGGACCACAGGACCCAAGGCAGCATGGTTTCACCAGGGGAGGCCATGTCAGACCAACCTCGTTGAATTTTTGTCTGGGTGACTAGGAGGTGGATCAGGGAGGGCAGTGGACATGGCCTATCTGGACTTCAGCAAGGCCTTTGACACTGTGCCACATAGAAGACTATTACACAAACTTGGGAATATGGGTGTGGGCAGGACAGCAGTGTGGTGGGTAGGTAACTGGCTGGGTGGCAGGACACAGAGGTGGTGGTAAATGCTGTCACCCACAGAGGGAAGAGTTACCAGTGGGGCACCACAGGGATCAGTGCTGGGACCGGTCCTATTCAACATCTTCATCAGTGACATTGGCGCAGGACCTAGAAGGCAGAATTTCACTGTTCGCTGATGACACAAAGCTCTGTAACAGAGTAGACACACCAGAGGGAGTAGACAGAATGAGAAGGATCTGCAGAAACTTGAAGAATGGTCAGGGTTTGGCAGTTGAAATCAATGCAAAGAAGTGCAAGATAATGCACATATGGGCACAAAACCCTGGCACAATATATCAGTTGGGGGGTGAGGATATAGCATGCACCAAGCAGAAAGGGATCTTGGGGTTATCATCTCTGATGACCTCAAGGTAGGGAAGCAGTCTGACAAGGCAGCAGGTAAAGCAAATAGGGATGCTGGGATGTATAGGCAGGGCATCACCAGCAGGAAAAGGGAGGTCATAATTCCGGCTATACAAGACACTAGTGAGGCCCCACCTGGAGTACAGTGTACAGTTCTGGAGACCATACCTACGTTAGGGACATAGGGTAGAGAAGGTTCAGAGGAGGGCAACAAAGATGGTGCATGGATTGCATCACAAGTCCTATGAAGACAGGTTGAAGGAACTGAACATGTACTCCTGGAGGTGAGGAGGAGAGGGATATGATAAAGACATTAAGTATCTTACAGGGAGGAACAGGGGTGCAGGAAAACACTATTTTCAGAGAAAAGATGTTCCAGGACTAGAGGGCATGAGATGAAGTTGGAGGAGGAGGATCAGAGGAAACATAGAGAAAGAATTCTTCACAGAATGGGTGGTGGACAAGTGAAACACCCTGCCAGAGAGAAGTGGTGGGGCTGGAAACAATGGGATTTAAGAATGAATGGGATGAGCAAAGGAATTCTGGGGTCAGGGGTAGGGGCAACAGACTTCTAGGAAACAAACTGAACTTACAGCTCAAATGGGCAGACTGGGTGGGCCATAGGCCCTTATCTGCCGACACTGTCTATGTATCTATGTATCTATGTAAAAGGAGGGTGGTTCAGGGGCAATGTGAGAAAGTATTATTTCACAGAGAGGGTAGTGGATGCATGGAACAGCCTTCCTGAGGAGGTGGTGGGTTCTAAAACTGAGGGAGAATTCAAGAATGCATGGGACAGATATAAGGCAATTCTTGTGGGGGGTAGGAAGAAATAGGCTGTTGGTTTACTAGGATCTGCGGCCTATCCTGTAGGTAGGGAAATGGGCAGACTAGATGGGCCTAGCGGTCCTTATCTGCCATCAAAGTCTATGTTTCTATGTTTCTGTTTCTTTGTAATGTCTGACAGTCAAATCAGTATCGTTGTAACCCTTTCCCCAATGGTAACCCTAACGCTAGCCTAGCCCTAAGCCTAACCCAAACCCTAACCCTATCTCTGACCCTTGCCCTCACCCTAACTCAAACCCTAACCTAAACTCTAAATCAAAACGTAATGTCTGACAGTCATATCAGTATCGTCCTATCCCTAACCCTAACCCTAACCTTATCGCTAAATCTAAACCTAACCTTAACCATAACCCTAACTCTGACCCAACCCTAACCCTAACCCTAATATCTGACAGTCGTATAAGTATGCTTCTTTCCCTATCCATAACCCTAACCCTAATGTCTGATAGTCATATCAGTATAGTCCTAACCCTCACCCTAACCCTTACCCTAATGTCTGACAGTCATATCAGTATAGTCCTAAACCTAATGCTAAACCTAAACCTAACCCTAACCCTAACTCTGACCCAACCGTAACCCTATCCCTAATGTATGATAGTCATATCAGTATAGTCCTAACTCTAACCCTAATGCTAACGCGGACCCTGACCCTAAACGTAACTCTTACCATAACCCTAATGTCTGACAGTCATATCAGTATTGTCCTATCCCTATAGATAACCCTGTCCCTGACCATAACCCTAACCATAACCCTAATGTCTGGCAGTCATATTGGAATTGCTCTGACCCTATTCCTAACCCTAACTCTGAAACTAACCCTAACCCATATTTGACAGTCATATCAGTATCGTCCTCTGCCTAACCCTACCACTAACTGTAACCCTAACCCTAACCCTAATCCTAATGTCTGACAGTCATATCAGTATTGTAATGACACTATCCCTAACCATAACTCTGACCATAACCCTAACCCTAATTCTTACCCTAACCATAATGTCTGACTGTCATATTAGTATCATCCTAATCCTAACCATAACCCTAGCCCTCACCCTAACCCTTTCCCTAACCCTAACCCTAATGTCTGACAGTCAAATCAGTATTGTCCTAATCCTTTCCCCAACAGTAACCCTAAGCCTGACCATAACCCTAACCCTAACGCCTAACCCTATCCCTAACTCTGACCCTAGCCCTCACCCTAACGCAAACCCTTACATTAACCCTAACTCTAATCCTAGTGTCTGACAGTCACATAGGTATTGTCCTATACCTAAGCCTAACCCTGACCCTACCCCAACTCTTACCCTAACCCTAATGTTTGACAGTCATATCAGTATAGTCCTAACCCTATTGCTAAACCTAAACCTAACCCTAACAATAAGTATAACTCTGACCCAAGCTTAACCCTAACCCTAATATCTGACAGTCATATAAGAATCCTTCTATCCCTATCCATAATATTAACCCTAACCCTAATGTCTGATAGTCATATCAGTATAGTCCTAAACCTATCGCTAAACGTAAACCTAACCCTTACCCTAACTTGGACCCAACTATAACCCTAACCTGAATATCTGAAAGTCATATAAGTATCCTCCCTTTCCTATCCCTCACCCTAATCTTAACACTAACCATAACCCTAACCTAATGAATGATAGTCATATAAGTTTAGTCCTAATTCAAACCCAAATCCTAACACTAACCCTGACCCTAACCCTAACTCTGACCCTCACTTTAATGTCTGACAGTCATTTCAGCATCATCCTAAAACTAAACCTAACACTAACAGTGCCTGTAACTCTAACTCTAACCCTAATGTCTGACAGTCAGATCAGTATCATCATAACCCTATACCTAACCCTAATCCTGACCATAACCCTAATCCTAACCTTAACCCTAATGTCTGACAGTCATATCAGAATCGTTCTAACACTATCCCTAACCCTAACTCTGACCATAACCCTAACCCTTACCCTAAACCAAATGCTTGACAGTCATATCAGTATCATCCTAACCCTATCCCTAACCCTAACCCTAACTCTAACTCTAACCCTAACCCTTACCCTGACCCTAACCCTAATGTCTGACAGTCATATCAGTATTGTAAGAACACTATCCCTAACCCAAACCCTAACCCTAACCCTAACACACACTCTAACCATAACCCTAACTTTCACCCTATCCCTAAACCTAAGCCAACCCCTAACCGTAATCCTAACCCTGACCCTAACCTTAATGTCTGATAGTCATATCAGCATCATCCTAAAATTAAACCTAACACTAACCCTGACCATAATTCTAACTCTAACCCTAATGTCTGACAGTTATTTCAGCATTGTCCTAACTCTAACCCTAACCCTAACCGTAACTCTAACCCTAATTTCTGATATTCATATCAGGATCGTTCTAATCCTATCCATAGCCATATCCCTGACCCTAATCCTAACCCTAAACCTAACCATAACCGTAATGTCTGCCTGTCATATCAGTACCGTCCTACCCCTATCCCTAATCTTAAGCGCGACCCTAACCCTCACCCTAACCCTAATTGTAACCCTAACCCGGACCCTATCCTTAATGTCTGACAGTCATTTCAGCATCATCCTAAAACTAAATCTAACACTAAACCTGACTGTAACTCTACTCTAACCCTGACACTAACCTTGAACCTAAACCTAACCCTAACCCTAATGTCTGACAGTCATGCCAGTATTGTCCTAACCCTATACCTAACCCTAACTCTGAAACTAACCCTAACCCTAACACAAATGTTTGACAGTCATATCAGTATTGACCTAATCTTATCTCTAACACTAACATTAACTCCAACCCTAACCCTAACCCTAGCCCTAACCCTAACACTAACCCTAATGTCTGACAGTCATATCAGTATCGTAGTAACACTATCCCTAACCCAAACAGTAACCCTAACCCTAACCCTGACCCCAACCCTAAGCCAAACTCTAACCCTATCCCTATCAGTATCCCTAACCCTGACACTAACCTTAATGTGTGACATGCATTTCAGCATCCTAATAACCATAACCCTAACACTAACCCATACCCTGACCGAAACCCTAACTCTAACCCTAACCCTAATGTCTGACAGTCATATCAGTATCAGTCTAATCCTGTCCTTAACCCTAACCGTAACCCTAACCCTAATGTCTGACAGTCATATCAGTATCGTCCTAACCCTATTCCAAACCCTAGCCCTAACCCTAACTCTAACCCTAACCCTAACCCCAGCCCTAAACCTAAGGTATGACAGTCATTTCAGTGTCATCCTAACCAAAACCCTAACCCTAACCCCAACAATAACACTAACACTAACTCTTTCTTTAACCCTAACCCTAACCCTAACCCCAACTCTGACCTTTGCCCTCATCGCAACTCAAACCATAACTGTTACCCTAAATCTAAACCTAATGTCCGACAGTCATATCAGTATCGTCCTAACCCTAAACCTATCCCTGACCCTAACACTAACCCTTAGCCTAAAACTAACCCAAATGTCTGACGGTCATATCAGTATTGTCCTAACCCTAACCCTAGCTCAAATCCTAAATCTAATCCTAACCTTAACCATAGCTTCTGACAGTCATATCAGAATCATTTTAACACTGTCTCTGACCATAACTCTGATCCTAACACTAACCCTTACCCTAAACCAAATGCTTGACAGTCATGTTTGTATCACCCTAACCCTATCGCTAACACTACCCCTAACTCTAACTCTAAGCCTCATGTCTCACAGTCATATAAGCATTGTCCTAACCTTATCCCTAACTCAGACCCTTACCATAACCCTAACGCTAATGTCTGACACTCAAATCAGTATTGTCCTAACCCTTTCCCTAACAGTAACCCTGACGCTAACCTTAACCCTAACCCCTAACCCTAACCCTAACTCTGACCCTTGTCCTCTCCCTAACTCAAACCCTAACCTTAAAACTAACTCTTAACCTAATGTCTGACAGTCATATCAGTATCGTACTAGCCCTAACACTTACCCTTATCATAACCCTAACCCTAACCCTAACCATATAGTCCTTACCCTATCGCTAAACCTAAAGCTAACCTTAACCTTAACCCTTACTCTGACCCAACCCTAACCCTAATCCTAATATCTGACAGTCATATAAGTATGCATCTTCCCCTATTCATAGCCCTAACGCTAACACTAATGTCTGATAGTCATATCACTAGTGTCCTAACACTCACCCTAACCCTAACCCTAATGTCTCACAGTCATATCAGTATAGTCCTAAACCTATTGCTAAACCTAAACCTAACCCTAACCCTAACTCTGACCCAACTGTAACCCTAACCCTAATGTACGATGGTCATATCAGTATACTCCTAACTCTAACTCTAATGCTAATGCTGACCCTGACCCTAACCATAACTCTAACCATAACCCTAATGTCTGACAGTCATATCAGTATTGTCCTATCCCTATAGATAACCCAGTACCTGACCATAACCCTAACCATAACCCTAATGTCTGACAGTCATATCGGAATTGTTTTGACCCTATTCCTAACCCTAACTCTGAAACTAACCCTAACCCATATTTGACAGTCATATCAGTATCGTCCTCTGCCTAACCCTACCACTAACTGTAACCCTAACCCTAACCCTAATCCTAATGTCTGACAGTCATATCAGTATTGTAATGACACTATCCCTAACCCTAACTCTAATGCTATCCCTATCCCTAACCCTAACCCTAACACTAACCTTAATTTCTCACAGTCATTTCAACATTGTCCTAACCCTAACCTAACTCTCACTCTTGCCCTAACCCTAACCGTAACCCTAACTCTAACCCTAAACCTAACCATGACCCTAACCCTGACCCTAACCCTAATGTCAGACAGTCATATCAGTATTGTTTTTATCCTATCCTTAACCCTAACCCTGACCCTAATCGTAACCTTAACCCTAATATCTGACAGTCATATTAGTATCATCCTAACCCTATCCCAAACCCTAACCCTATCTCTAAACCTAACTCTAACTCTAACACTAACCCAACCCTAAACCTAATGTATGACAGGAATTTCAGTATCGTCCTAACCCAGACCGTAACCATAACATTAACATTAACCCTAACCCTTTCCCTAACCCTAACCCTAACTCTGACCCTTGCCCTCACCCTAACTCAAACCCTAACTTTAACCCTAACTCTAAACCTAATGTCTGACAGTCATATCAGTAACGTCCTAACCCTAACCCTGAACCTAACCCTAAACCTTAGCCTAACCCTAACCCAAATGTCTGAGAGTCATATCAGTATCATCCTAACCTTAACCCTAACCCAAATCCTAACCCTAATCCTAACCTTAACCCTAGTGTCTGACAGTCATATCAGAATCATTTTAACACTATCCCTAACCATAACTCTGACCCAACCCTAACCGTAACCCTAATATCTGACAGTCATATAAGTATGCATCTTTCCCGATCCATAACTCTAACCCTAACCTTAATGTCTGATAGTCATATCAGTATAGTCCTAACCCTCACCCTAACCCATACCCTAATGTGTGACAGTCATATCAGTATAGTCGTAAACCTATTGCTGAACCTAAACCTAACCCTAACCCTAACTCTGACCCAACCGTAACCCTAACCCTAATGAATGATAGTCATATCAGTATAGTCCTAACTCTAACCCTAACGCTAATGCTGATCCTGACCCTAACTGTAACTCTAACCATAACCTTAATGTCTGACAGTCATATCAGTATTGTAATGACACTATCCCTAACCATAACTCTGACCATAACCCTATCCCTAACCCTTACCCTATCCCTAACCCTAACTCTAACCCTATCCCTAACCCTATCCCTAACCCTGACAGTAACCTTAAAGTGTGACTGTTATTTCAGCATCCTACTAACCATAACCCTAACACTAACCCTTACCATGACAGTGACCCTAACTCTAACCCTAACTCTAACCCTAAACCTAACCATGACCCTAACCCTGACCCTAACCCTAATGTCTAACAGTCATATCAGTATTGTTCTAATCCTATCCTTAACTCTAACCCTGACCCTAACCCTAACCCAGCCCTAGACCAAATGTCTGACAGTCATTTCAGTATCGTTCTAATCCTAACCCTAACCCTAACCCTCACACTGACCCTTACCCTAACCCTAACCCTAACTCTAACCATAATCTTTATGTCTGAAAGATATATCAGTATCGTCATAACTCTATCCCTAACCCTGACCAGAAACAAAACCCTAACCATAACCCTAATGTCTGACAGTCATATCAGAATCATTCTAACCCTATCCCTAACCCTGACCCTAACCCTATCCCTAACCCTGACAGTAGCCTTAAAGTGTGACAGATATTTCAGCATCCTCCTAACCATAACCCTAACACTTACCCTTACCCTGACCGTGACCCTAACTCTAACCCTAATTCTAACCCTAACCCTAACCCTAATTTCGGACAGTCAGATCAGTATTGTTCTTATCGTATCCTTAACTCTAACCCTGACCCTAATCGTAACCCTAACCCTAATCTCGGACAGTCATAATAGTATCATCCTAACCCTATCTCAAACCCTAACCCTAGCCCTAAACCTAATGTATGACAGTCATTTCAGTATCGCCGTAACTCAGACCCTAACCCTAACCCTAACATTAACCCTAACCCTTTCACTAACCCTAACCCTAACCCCTAACCCGAACCCAAACTATGACCATTTCCCTCACCCTAACTCAAACCCTAACCTTAGCCCTAACTCTAAACCTAATGTCTGACAGTCATATCGGAATTGTTCTGACCCTATTCCTAACCCTAACTCTGAAAGTAGCCCTAACCCTAACCCATATTTGACAGTCATATCAGTATCGTCCTCAGCCTAACCCTAACACTAACTGTAACCCTAACCCTAACCCTAATCCTAATGTCTGACAGTCATATCAGTATTGTAATGACACTATCCGTAACCATAACTCTGACCCTAACCCTAACCCTGTCCCCAACCCTAACTCTAACCCTAACTCTAAACCTATCCCTAACCCTAACACTAAAATTAACTTTTGACAGTCATTTCAGCATCGTCCTAACCCTAACCTAACTCTCAATCTTGCCCTAACCCTGACCATAACCCTAACTCTAACCCTAAACCTAACCATGACCCTAACCCTGACCCTAACCCTAATGTCTAACAGTCATATCAGTATTGTTCTAATCCTATCCTAAACTCTCACCCTGACCCTATCCCTAACCCTAACCCAGCCCTAAACCTAATGTCTGACAGTCATTTCAGTATAATCCTAACCCTAACCCTAACCCTACCTCTAACCATAACCCTTATGTCTGAAAGACATATCAGTATCGTCATAACCCTATCCCTAACCCTGACCTTAACCAAAACCCTAACCATAACCCTAATGTGTGACAGTCATATCAGAATCATTCTAACCCTATCCCTAACCCTGACCCTAACTCTAATCTTAACTCTAACCCTATCCCTAACCCTGACAGTAACCTTAAAGTGTGACAGTTATTTCAGCATCATCCTAACCATAACCCTAACACTAACCCTTACCCTAACCGTAACCCTAACTCTAACCCTAACTCTAACCTTGACTCTAACCCTAACCCTAACCCTAACCCTAACCCTAATGTCGGACAGTCATATCAGTATTGTTTTTATCCTATCCTTAACCCTAACCTGACCCTAATCATAACACTAACCCCTAATATCTGACAGTCATATTTGTATCGTCTTAACCCTATCCCAAACCCTAAAGCCATCCCTTAACCTAACTCTAAATCTAACCCTAACCCGAACCCTAAATCTACTGTATGACAGGCATTTCAGTATCGTCCCAACCCAGACCATAACCATAACATTAACCCTAACCCTTTCCCTAACCCTAAGCCTAACCCCTAACCCTAACCCTAACTCTGACCCTTGCCCTCACCCTAACTCAAACCCTAATTTTAACCCTAACTCTAAACCTAATGTCTGACAGTCATATCAGTAACGTCCTACCCCTAACCCTAACCCTGAATTCTAACCCTAAACCTTAGCCTAACCCTAACCCAAATGTCTGAGAGTCATATCAGTATCATCCTAACCTTAACCCTAACCCAAATCCTAACCCTAATCCTAACCTTAACCCTAGTGTCTGACAGTCATATCAGAATCATTTTAACACTATCCCTAACCATAACTCTGACCCTAACCCTAACCCTTACCCTAAACCAAATGTTTGACAGTCATATTAGTATCATCCTAACCCTATCACTAACACTAACCCTAACTCTAACCCTAAGCCTCATGTCTGACAGTCATATAAGTACCATCCTAAAACTATCCCTAATTGTGACCCTTACCATAACCCTAACCCTAATGTCTGACAGTCAAATCAGTATCATTGTAACTCTTTCCCCAATGGTAACCCTAACCCTAACCCTAACCCAAACCCTAACCCTATCTCTGACCCTTGCCCTCACCCTAACTCAAACCCTAACCTTAACCCTAACTCTAAATGTAATGTCTGACAATCATATCAGTATCGTCCTATCCCTAACCCTAACCCTAACCTAATAGTCCTAACCCTATCACTAAATCTAAACCTAACCTTAACCATAACCCTAATTCTGACCTAACCCTAACCCTAATATTTGACAGTCATATAAGTATGCATCTTTCCCTGTCCATAACCCTAATCCTAACCTTAATGTCTGATAGTCATATCAGTATAGTCGTAAACCTATTGCTGAACCTAAACCTAACCCTAACCCTAACTCTGACCCAACTGTAACCCTAACCCTAATGTATAATAGTCATATCAGTATAGTCCTAACTCTAACCCTAACACTAACGCTGACCCTGACCCTAACTGTAACTCTAACCATAACCCTAATGTCTGACAGTCATATCAGTATCATCCTATCCCTATAGAAAACCCTGTCCCTGACCATAACCCTATCCATTACCCTAATGTCTGACAGTCATATCGGAATTGTTCTGACACTATAACTAACCCTAACCTTAACCCATATTTGACAGTCATATTAGTGTCGTCCTAAGCCTAACCCTAACACTAACTGTAACCCTTACCCTAACCCTAATCCTAATGTCTGACAGTCATATCAGTATTGTAATGACACTATCCCTAACCATAACTCTGACCATAACCCTAACCCTAACCCTAACCCTAACCCTAACCCTAACCATAACTCTAACCCTATCATTAACCCTAACCCTAACACTAACCTTAATTTCTGACAGTCATTTCAGCATTGTCCTAACCCTAACCTAACCCTCACTCTTGCCCTAAACCTGACTGTAACCCAAATTGTAACCCTAAACCTAACCATGACCCTAACCCTGACCATAACCCTAATGTCTAACAGTCATATCAGTATTGTTCTAATCCTATCCTTCACTCTAACCCTGACCCTAACCCTAACCCAGCCCTAAACCAAATGTCTGACTGTCATTTCAGTACCGTCCTAACCCTAACCCTACCCCTCACCCTAACCATTACCCTAACCCTAACCCTTACTCTAACCCTAACCTTTACGTCTGAAAGACATGTCAGTATTGTTATAACCATATCCCTAACCCTGACCCTGACCATAACCCTACTGTCTAACAGTCATATCAGTATTGTTCTAATCCTATCCTTAACTCTAACCCTGACCCTAACCCTAACCCAGCCCTAAACCAAATGTCTGACAGTCATAGCAGTATTGTAATGACACTACCCCTAACCAGAACTCTGACCATAACCCTATCCCTAACCCTGACCCTATCCCTAACCCTAACTCTAACTCCCTATCCCTAACCCTGGACAGTAACCTTTAAGGTGTCCTCCAACCATAACCCTAACACTAACCCTACCCTAACCTGAACCCTAACTCTAACCCAACCCTAACCTTGACTCTAACCCTAACTCAACCCTAACCCTAACCTAATGTCGGACAGTCAGATCAGTATTGTTCTTATCCTATCCTTAACTCTAACCCTGACCCTAATCGTAACCCTAACCCTAATGTCTGACAGTCATATTAGTATCGTCCTAACCCTATCCCAAACCCTAATCCTATCTCTAAACCTAACTCTAACCCTTACCCTAACCCTAACCCAAACCCTAGCCCTAAATCTAATGTATGACAGTCATTTCAGTATCGTCCCAACCCAGACCATAACCCTAACATTAACCCTAACCCTTTCCCTAACCCTAACCCTAACCCTAACTCTGACCCTTGCCCTCACCCTAACTCAAACCCTAACCTTAACCCTAACTCTAAACTTAATGTCTGACAGTCATATCAGTAACATCCTACTCCTAACCCTAACCCTGAACCTAACCCTAAACCTTAGCCTAACCCTAACCCAAATGTCTGACAGTCATATCAGTATCATCCTAACCTTAACCCTAACCCAAATCCTAACCTTAACCCTAGTGTCTGACAGTCATATCAGAATCATTTTAACATCTCCCTAACCATAACTCTGACCCTAACCCTAAATCTTACCCTAAACCAAATGTTTGACTGTCATATTAGTATCATCCTAACCCTATCGCTAACACTAACCCTAACTCTAACCCTAAGCCTCATGTCTGACAGTCATTTAAGTACCATCCTAAAACTATTCCGAACTGTGACCCTTACCATAACCCTAATGTCTGACAGTCAAATCAGTATCGATGTAACCCTTTCCCCAATGCTAACCCTAACGCTAACCTAGCCCTAACCCTAACCCAAACTCTAACCCTATCTCCAACCCTTGCACTCACCCTAACTCAAATCCTAACCTTAACCCTAACTCAAAACGTAATGTCTGACAGTCATATCAGTATCGTCCTATCCCTAACCCTAACCCTAACCTTATAGTCCTAACCTTATCGCTAAATCTAAACCTAACCTTAACCATAACCATAACTCTGACCCAACCCTAACCCTAACCCTAATATCTGACAGTCATATAAGTATGCATCTTTCCCTATCCATAACCCTAAGCCTAACCCTAATGTCTGATAGCCATATCAGTATAGTCCTAACCTTCACCCTAACCCTTACCCTAATGTCTGACAGTCATATCAGTATAGTCTTAAACCTATTGCTAAACCTAAACCTAACCCTAACCCTAACTCTGATCCAACCGTAACCCTAACCCTAATGTATGATAGTCATATCAGTATAGTCCTAACTCTAACCCTAACGCTAACGCTGACCCTGACCCTAACCATAACTCTAACCAAAACCCTAATGTCTGACAGTCATATCAGTATCATTCTTTCCCTACAGATAACCCTGTCCCTGACCATAACCCTAACCATAATCCTAATGTCTGACAGTCATATCGGAATTGCTCTGAACCTATTCCTAACCCTAACTCTGAAACTAACCCTAACCCTAACCCATATTTGACAGTCATATCAATATCATCCTAAGCCTAACCCGAACACTAACTGTAACCCTAACCCTAACCCTAATCCTAATGTCTGACAGTCATATCAGTATTGTAATGACACTATCCCTAACCATAACTCTGACCATAACCCTAACCATAACTCTAACCCTATCCCTAACCCAAACCCTAACCCTGACACTAACCTTAATTTCTGACAGTCATTTCAGCATCGTCCTAACCCTAACCTAACCCTCACTCTTGCCCTAACCCTGACTGTAACCCTAACTCTAACCCTAAACCTAACCATGACCCTAACCCTGACCCTAACCCTAATGTCTAACAGTCATATCAGTATTGTTCTAATCCTATCCTTAACTCTAACCTTGACCCTAAACCTAACCCTAACCCAGCCCTAAACCAAATGTCTGACAGTCATTTCAGTATCGTTCTAACCCTAACCCTAACCATAACCCTAACCCTCACCCTAACACTTACCCTAACCCTAACTCTAACCTTAACCTTTATGTCTGAAAGACATATCAGTATCGTCATAACCCTATCCCTAACCCTGACCATAATCAAAACCCTAACCATAACTAAAGTCTGACAGTCAGATCAGAATCATTCTATCCCTATCCCTAACCCTAACTCTAACCCTATCTCTGACCATTGCCCTCACCCTAACTCAAACCCTAACCTTAACCCTAAATCAAAATGTAATGTCTGACAGTCATATCAGTATCGTTGCTATCCCTAACCCTAACCTTAACTTTATAGTCCTAACCTTATTGCTAAAACTAAACCTAACCTTAACCATAACTCTAACTCTGACCCAACCCTAACCCTAACCCTAATATCTGACAGTCATATAAGTATGCATGTGTCCCTATCCATAACCCTAACCCTAACCCTAATGTCTGATAGTCATATCAGTATAGTCCTAACCTTCACCCTAACCCTTACCCTAATATCTGACAGTCATATCAGTATAGTCCTAAACCTATTGCTAAACCTAAACCTAAACCTAACCCTAACCCTAACTCTGACCCAACTGTAACCCTAACCCTAATGCATGATAGTCATATCAGTATAGTCCTAACTCTAACCCTAACGCTAACGTTGACCCTAACCATAACTCTAACCATAACCCTAATCTCTGACAGTCATATCAGTATTGTCTTATCCCTATAGATAACCCTGTCCCTGACCATAACCCTAACCATAACCCTAATGTCTGACAGTCATATCAGAATTGTTCTGTCCCTATTCCTAACCCTAACTCTGAAACTAACCCTAACCCTAACCCATATTTGACAGTCATATCAGGATCGTCCTAAGCCTAACCCTAACACTAACTGCAACCCTAACCCTAACCCTAACCATAATCATAATGTCTGACAGTCATATGAGTATCATAATAACACTATACCTAAAACAAACAATAATCCTAACCCTAACCCTGACCCTGACCCTAACCCTAACCCCTAACTCTTACCCTATCCCTAACCCTAACCCTAACCCGAACCCCTGACACTAACTTTAATTTCTGACAGTCATTTCAGCATCGTCCTAACCCTAACCTAACCCTCACCTTGCCCTAAACCTGACGGTAACCCTAACTCTCAGCCCTCACTCCCAACCATTACCCTAACCCTGACCTGAACCCTAATGTCTGACAGTCATATGAGTATTGTTCTAATCCTATCCTTAACTCTAACCCTGACCCTAACCCTAACCCTAACCCTAACCCTAACCCCAGCCCTAAACCTAATGTCTGACAGTCATTTCAGTATCGTCCTAACCCTAACCCTCACCCGAACCATTACCCTAACCCTAAACCTAACTCTAACCCTAACCCTTAAGTCTGAAAGACATATCAATATCATGATAAGCTGATCTTTATCCCTGACCCTGACTATAACCAAAACCCTAACCATAACCCTAAAGTCTGACAGTCATATCAGAATCATTATAACCCTAAACCTAACCCTAACTTTGACCCTACCCTAGCCCTACAACAAATATTTGACAGTCATATCAGTATTGACCTAACCTTATCTCTAACACTAACACTAACTCCAACCCTAACCCTAACCCTAGCCCTAACCCTAACACTAATCCTGTCTGACAGTCTTATCAGTATCATAATAACATTATCCCTCACCCAAACAATAACCCTAACACTAACTCTAACCCTAACCTTTATGTCTGAAAGACATATCAGTATCGTCATGACCCTATCCCTAACCTTGACCATAATCAAAACCCTAACCATAACCCTAAAGTCTGACAGTCAGATCAGAATCATTCTAACCCTATCCCTAACCCTGACCCTAACCCTAACCCTAACTCTAACCCTATCTCTGACCATTGCCCCTCACCCTAACTCAAACCCTGACCTTAACCCTAAATTAAAATGTAATGTCTGACAGTCATATCAGTATCGTGCTATCCCTAACCCTAACCCTAACTTTATAGTCCTAACCTTATCGCTAAAACTAAACCTAACCTTAACCATAACTCTAACTCTGACCCAACCCTAACCCTAACCCTAATATCTGACAGTCATATAAGTATGCATGTGTCCCTATCCATAACCCTAACCCTAACCCTAATGTCTGATAGTCATATCAGTATAGTCCTAACCTTCACCCTAACCCTTACCCTAATATCTGACAGTCATATCAGTATAGTCCTAAACCTATTGCTAAACCTAAACCTAAACCTAACCCTAACCCTAACTCTGACCCAACTGTAACCCTAACCCTAATGCATGATAGTCATATCAGTATAGTCCTAACTCTAACCCTAACGCTAACGTTGACCCTAACCGTAACTCTAACCATAACCCTAATCTCTGACAGTCATATCAGTATTGTCCTATCCCTTTAGATAACCCTGTCCCTGACCATAACCCTAATGTCTGACAGTCATATCAGAATTGTTCTGTCCCTATTCCTAACCCTAACTCTGAAACTAACCCTAACCCTAACCCATATTTGACAGTCATATCAGGATCGTCCTAAGCCTAACCCTAACACTAACTGCAACCCTAACCCTAACCCTAACCATAATCATAATGTCTGACAGTCATATGAGTATCATAATAACACTATACCTAAAACAAACAATAATCCTAACCCTAACCCTGACCCTAACCCTAACCCTAACTCTTACCCTATCCCTCAACCCCAACCCTAGCCCGAACCCTAACCCTGACACTAACTTTAATTTCTGACAGTCATTTCAGCATCGTCCTAACCCTAACCTAACCCTCACTCTTGCCCTAAACCTGACGGTAACCCTAACTCTCACCCTTACCCTAACCATGACCCTAACCCTGACCCGAACCCTAATGTCTGACAGTCATATGAGTATTGTTCTAATCCTATCCTTAACTCTAACCCTGACCCTAACCCTAACCCTAACCCTAACCCCAGCCCTAAACCTAATGTCTGACAGTCATTTCAGTATCGTCCTAACCCTAACCCTCACCCGAACCATTACCCTAACCCTAAACCTAACTCTAACCCTAACCCTTAAGTCTGAAAGACATATCAATATCATGATAAGCTGATCTTTATCCCTGACCCTGACTATAACCAAAACCCTAACCATAACCCTAAAGTCTGACAGTCATATCAGAATCATTATAACCCTAACCCTAACCCTAACCCTAACTTTGACCCTACCCTAGCCCTACAACAAATATTTGACAGTCATATCAGTATTGACCTAACCTTATTTCTAACACCAACACTAACTCCAACCCTAACCCTAGCCCTAACCCTAACACTAATCCTGTCTGACAGTCTTATCAGTATCATAATAACATTATCCCTCACCCAAACAATAACCCTAACACTAACTCTAACCCTGACCCTAACACTAACCGTAACCCTAACTCTAAACCTATCCCTAACCCTATGCCTAACCCTGACACTAACCTTAATGTGTGACAGTCATTTCAGCATCCTCCTAACCATAACCCTAATACTAACCCTTACCCTGAACATAACCCTAACTCTAACCCTAACCCTAACCTTGACTCTAACCTTAACCCCAAACCTAATGTCTGACAGTCATATCAGTATCGTTCCAATCCTATTATTAACCCTAACCCTGACCCTAATCGTAACCCTAACCCTAATGTCTGACAGTCATATCAGTATCATCTTAACCCTATCCCAAACCCTAACCCTAAACCTAACTCTAACCATAACCCTAACCCTAGCCCCTAACCTAATGTATGACAGTCATTTCATTATAGTCCTAACCCTAATCCTTTCCCTAACCCTAACCCTAACTATAACCCTAACCCTAAGCCTAACCCCTAACCCTAACTCTGACCCTTGCCCTCACTCTAACTCAAACCCTAACCTTAACCCTAACTCTGAACCTAATGTCTGAAAGTCATGTCAGTATCATCCTTCCCCTAACCCTAACCCTGAACCTAACCCTAGCCCTTAGCGTAACCATAACCCAAATGTCTGACAGTCACACCAGTATTGTGCCAACCCTAACCCTAAACCTAACCTTAACGCTAGTGTCTGACAGTCATATCAGAATCATTTTAACACTATCCCTAACTGTAACTCTGACCCTAACCCAAACCCTTACCCTAAACTAAATGTTTGACAGTCATATTAGTATCATTCTAACCCTATTGCTAACACAAACCCTAACTCTTACCCTAAGCCTAATGTCTGACAGTCATATAAGTATCGTCCTAACCCTATTCCTAACTGTTACCCTTACCATAACCCTAATGATATTGTCTGACAGTCAAATCAGTACCGTCGCAACCCTTTCCCCAATGGTAACCCTAACCCTAACCCTGACCACAACCTTAACCCCTAAACCAAACCCTAACTCTGACCCTTGCCCTCACCCTAACTCAAACCCCAACCTTAACCCTAACCCTAAACCTAATGTCTGACAGTCATATCAGTATCGCCCTATCCTAACCCTAACCCTAACCTTATAGTCCTAACCCTATTGCTAAACCTAAACCTAACCTTAACCCTAACCCTAACCCTGTCCCAACCCTAACTCTAACCCTAATATCTGACAGTCATATAAGTATGCATATTTCCCTATCCATAACCCTAGCCCTAATGTCTGATAGTCAAATCAGTATAGTCCTTACCCTGACCCTAACCCTAACCCTAATGTCCGACAGTCATGTCAGTATAGTCCTAAACCTCTTGCTAAACCTAAACCTAACCCTAATGATAACTCTGACCCAGTCCTAACCCTAACCCTTATGTATGATAATTATATCAGTATAGTCCTAACTCTAACCCTAACGCTAAATCTGACCCTGACCCTAAACATAACTCTAACCATAACCCTAATGTCTGACAGTCATACAGGTATCGTCCTATCCCTATAGATAATTCTGACCCTGACCATAACCCTAACCATAACCCTAATGTCTGACAGTCATATAAGAATCATTGTGAAACTATTCCTAACCCTAACTCTGAAACTAACCCTAACCCTAACCCAAATGTTTGACAGTCATATCAGTGTCATCCTAACTCTATCCCTAACCCTAACACTAACTGTAACACTAACCCTAACCCTAATCCTAATGTCTGACAGTCATATTAGTATTGTAATAACACTATCCCTAACCCAAACAATAACACTAACCCTAACCCTAACCCTATCCCTAACCCTAATTTTAACCCTATCCGTAACCCTATCCCTGACACTAACCTTAATTTCTGACAGTCATTTCAGCATCGTCCTAACCCTTACCTAACTCCTCACTCTTACCCTAACCATGACAGTAACGCCTAACTCTAACCCTAACCCTAACTCTCAACCCATGACCCTAACCCCGACCCTAACCCTAATGTCTAACAGTCATATCAGTATTGTTCTAATCCTATCCTTAACTCTAACCTTGACCCTAAACCCAACCCTAATCCCAGCCCTAAACCAAATGTCTGACAGTCATTTCAGTATCATCCAACCCTCCCTAACCCTAACCCTCAACCCTCCCAAGCCCTACTCCCAACCCTAACCCTAACTATAACCTTAACCCTTATGTCTGAAAGACATATCATCATGTCATAACCTCATCCCTAACCCTGACCCTGACCATAACCAAAACCCTAACTGAGCCTAATGTCTTACAGTCATATCAGAACTCATTCCAACCCTATCTCTAACCCTAACTTTGACCCTAACCCTTACCCAAATATTTGACAATCATACCAGTATCATCCTAACCCTATCTCTAACCCTAGCTCTAACTCTAAGCCTAACCCTAATCTGACAGTCATTTCAGTATCTTCCTTACTGTAACCCTTACCCTAACTGTATCCCTAACCCTAACTCCCTAACCCTAACTCTAACCCTAACCCTAACCCTCATGTCTGACAGTCATATCAGTAAAATCCTAACCCTATCCCTAACTCTAACTATGACTGTAACCCTAACCCTAACCATAATCCTAATGTCTGACAGTCATTTCAGTATTGCCATAACCCTATCCCTAACCTTAACCCTAACCCTAACCCTTACCCTGACACTAACCCTAACACTAACCTAATCTTAGACAGTCGTAACAGTATCATCCTATCCCTTACCCTAACCCTAACCCTAAACCTAACCCTAACCCTAACCTCAACCCTAACCATAATGACTGACGATCATTTCCGGATTGTCCGAACCCTTACCCTACCGCTAACCCTAATCTCAGACAGTCATATCAGTATCATCCTAGCCCTAATCCTAACCCTAGCCCTTCCCCTACCACTAACACTAATGTCTGACAGTCATATCAGTATCATCCTAAACCTAACCCTCACCCTATCCATATCCCTAACCCTATCCCTGACCATAACCCTAAAACTAACCCTCACCCTGTCCCTAACCCTAACCCTAACCCTGACACTAACCTTAATTTCTGACAGTCATTTCAGCATCGTCATAACCCTAACCTAACTCTCACTCTTACAATAACCCTGACCGTAACCCTAACTCTAACCCTAACCCTAACCCTAACTTTAACCCTAACCATGACCCTAATGTCAGACAGTCATATCAGTATCATTCTAATCCTATCCTTAACTCTAACACAGACACTAACCCTAACCCTAACCCTAAACCTAACCCTAACCCTAACAATAATGTCTGATGGTCATTTCAGTATTGTCCTAACCCTTACCCTACCACTAACCCTAATCTCAGACAGTCATATCAGAATCATCCTATCCATAACCCTAACCCTAACCCTAATACTAATTTCTGACAGTCATATCAGAATCGTCCTAACCCTAACCCTACCATAACCCTAACCCTTTCCATAACTATAACCCTAACCCATATCACAACACTAAAACTAACCCTAACCCTAACCATAACCCTAACCCTGACACTAACCTTAATTTCTTACAGTCATTTCAGCATCATCCTAACCCTAACCTAACCCTGACTCTCAACCTATCCCTGACTGTAACCCTAACTCTATCCCTAACTCTAACCTTGACCCTAACCCTAACCCTAATGTCTGACAGTCCTATCAGTATCGTTCTAATCCTATCCTTAACTCTTACCCTGAACCTAATCCTAACCCTAACCCTAATCCTATCCTAAACCTAACCCTAACCCTAACCATAATGTCTGACAGTCATTTCAGTGTTGTCCTAACTCTTACTGTACCGCTAACCCTAATCTCGGACAGTCATATCAGAATCATCCTATCCCTAACCCTAACCCTAACCTTAACCCTAATCCTAATGTCTAACAGTCATATCAGTATTCTTCTAACCCTAACCTTAACCCTATCCGTAACCCTAACCCTAACCTGTATCATAACCCTAAAACTAACCCTAACCCTATCCCTAACCCTAACCATAACCCTAAGCCTAACCCTGACACTAACCTTAATTTCTGACAGTCATTTCCGCATCATCCTATCCCTAACCTAACCCTGACTCTTACCATAAACCTGACCGTAACCATAACTCCAACCCTAACCTTGACCCTAACCCTAATGCTAATGTCTGACAGTCATATCAGTATTGTTCTAATCCTATCCTTAACTCTAACCCTGACCTTAACTCTAACCCTAACCCTAACCCTATCCATAACCCTAACCCTAACCCTACCCTAACACTGACCCTGACTCTAGCCCTAACCCTAACCCTGACTCTAACCCCACTTTAACCCTAGTGTCTGACAGTCATATCAGTATTGTCCTAACCCTATCACTAACGCTAACCCAAACCCTGACCCTAACCCTAATGTCTGACGGTCATATCAGTATTGTTCTAACCATATCCCTAACCTTAACCCAAACTCTAAACCTAAATCTAATTTTTGACAGTCATTTCAGCATTGTCCTAACCCTAACCCTAACCCTAACCCTAACCCTAATCCTGACCTTGACCCAGTCTCTAACCCAAACCTTAACCCTGAATCTAACCCAAAACCTTATGCCTGACAGTCATATCAGAATCATTTTAACCCTATCCCTAACCCTTACTATGACCCTAAACATAACCCACTCCTAAACCCTAATGTCTGATAGTCATTTCAGAATTGCCCTAATCCTATCCCTAACACTAACCCTAACCTCAACCCTGAAACTAACCCAAACCCTAACTCTAATCTCAGACAGTCATATCAGTATCGCCCTATCCCTAACCTTAAACTTAACACTAAATCTAACCCTAACCTTAACCCAAATCCTAATCATAATCCTAACCTTAACCCTAGTGTCTGACAGTTACATCAGAATCATTTTAACACTATCCCTAACCATAACTCTGACCCTAACCCTAACCCTTACCCTAAACTAAATGTTTGACAGTCATATTAGTATCATCCTAACCCTATCACTAACACTAACCCTAACTCTAACTCAAAGCCTCATGTCTGTCAGTCATATAAGTATCGTCCTAACCCTATCCCTAACTGTGACCCTTACCATAACCCTAACCCTAATGTCTGACAGTCAAATCAGTATCATCCTAAACCTTTCCCCAATGGTAACCCTGACCCTAACCCTGATCCTAACCCTAACCCCTAAACCTAACCCAAACTCTGTTCCTTGCCCTCACCGTAACTCAAACCCTAACCTTAACCCTAACCCTAATGTCTGACAGTCATGTCAGTATTGTCCTAGCCCTAGCCCTTACCCTAACCCTAACCTTATAGTCCTAACCCTATCGCTGAACCTAAACCTAACCTTAACCCTCACCCTAACTCTGACCCAACCCAAACTCAAACCCTAATATCTGACAGTCATATAAGTATGCATCTTTCCCTATCCATAACCCTAACCCTAATGCCTGATAGTCATATCAGTATAGTCCTACTTCTGACCCTAACCCTAATGTCTGACAGTCATATCAGTATAGTCCTAAATCTATTGCTAAACTTAAACCTAATCCTAACTCTGTCCCAGCCGTAACCCTAATCCTAACCCAAATGTATGATAGTCATATCAGTATAGTCCTAACTCTAACCCTAACGCTAACCCTGACCCTTACTGTAACTCTAACCATAACCCTAATGTCTGACAGCCAAATCAGTATCATCCAATCTCTATAGATAATCCTGACCCTGACCATAACTCTAACCATAACCCTAAAGTCTGACAGTCAAATCAGAATCATTCTGACGTTATTCCAAACCCTAACTCTGAAACTAACCCTAACCCAAATGTTTGACAGTCATATCAGTATCATCCTAACCTTATCCCTAACCCTTACACTAACTGTAACACTAACCCTAACCCTTACCCTAATCCTAATGTCTGACAGTCATATCAGTATCGTAATAACACTATCCCTAACCCAAACAATAACCCTAACCCTAGCCCTGACCCTAACCCTAACCCTATCACTAACCTTAATTCTAACCCTATCCCTAACCTTAACCATTACACTATCCCTAACCCTAACCCTAACCCTGACACTAACCTTAATTTCTGACAGTCATTTCAGCATCGTCGTAACCCTAAACTAACCCACACTCTTACCCTAACCCTAACAGTAACCCTAACTCTAACCCTAACCGTAACCATGACCCTAACCCTAACCCTAAGCCTAATGTTTCACAGTCATATCAGTATTGTTCTAATCCTATCCTTAACTCCTAACCCTGACCTGAACTCTAAACCTAATCCCAGCCCTAAACCTAATGTCTGACAGTCATTTCAGTATCGTCCTTACCCTAACCCTCACTCTAAGCCTTACCCCAACCCTAACTATAACCCTAACCCTTATGTTTGAAAGGCATATCATCATTGTCATAACCCTATCCTTAACCCTGACCCTGACCATAACCAATACCCTAACATAACCCTCACAGTCATATCAGAATAATTCTAACCCTATCCTTAACCATAACTTTGACCCGAACCCTAACCTCAACCCTTACCCAAATGTTTGACAATCATACCAGTATCATCCTAACCCTAACTCTAACTCTAAGCCTAACCCTAATGCTATTATCTGACAGTAATTTCAGTATCTTCCTTACTGTAACCCTTACCCTAACCATAACCCAAACCCTAAATCTAACCCTAACCCTAACCCTAATGTCTGACAGTCATATCAGCAAAATCTTAACCCTAACCCTAACTCTAACTATGGCCATAACCCTAACCCTAACCATAATCCTAATGTCTGACAGTCATTTCAGTATCGCCATAACCCTATCCCTAACCTTAACTCTAACCCTTACCCTGACACTAACCCTAATGCTAGCCTAATCTGAGAGAGTCCTATCAGTATCATCCTATCCCCTACCTTAACCCTAACCCTAAACCTAACCCTAACCCTATCCATATCCATATCCCTAAACCTATCCCTAACTCTAACCATAATGTCTGACAGTCATTTCAGTATTGTCTGAAACCTTATCCTACCACTAACCCTAATCTCAGATGGTCATATCAATATCATCCTATCCCTAACCCTAACCCTAACTCTAACACTAACACTAACCCTAATGTCTGACAGTCATATCAGTATCATCCTAACCCTAACCTTAACCCTATCCATATCCCAAACCCTATCCCTGATCATAACCCTAAAACTAACCCTAACCATAAGCATAACCCTAACCCTGACACTAACTTTAATTTCTGACAGTCATTTCAGCAACGTCCTACCCCTAACCTAACTCTCACTCTTATCCTAACCCTGACTGTAATCCTAACTCTAACACTAACCCTAAACTTCACCTGAACCCTGACCCTAATGTTTGACAGTCATATCAGTATCATTCTAATCATATCCTTAACTCTAACACTGACCCTAACCCTAACCCTAACCCTATCCCTAAACCTAACCCTAACCCTAACCTTAATGTCTGACGGTCATTTCAGTATTGTCCTAACCTTTACCCTACCACTAACCCTAATCTCAGACAGTCATATCAGAATCATCCTATCCCTAACCCTAACCCTAACTCTAAGCCTAACCCTAATGCTATTATCTGACAGTCATTTCAGTATATTCCTTACTGTAACCCTTACCCTAACCATAACCCTAACCCTAAATCTAACCCTATCCCTAATGTCTGACAGTCATATCAGTATTGTTCTAATCCTATCCTTAACTCTTACCCTGACCCTAACCCTAAACCTAACCCTAATCGTATCCCTAAACCTAACCCTAACCCTAAAGATAATGTCTGACGGTCATTTCAGTATTGTCCTAACTCTCACCCCACTGCTAACCCTAATCCTCAGACAGTCATATCAGAATCATCCTATCCTCAACCCCAACCCTAACCCTATCCATAACCATAACCCTAACCTGTATCATAACCGTAAAACTAACCCTAACCTTATCCCTAACCCTAACCCTAACCATAACCCTAACTCTAACTCTGTCACTAACCTTAATTTCTGACAGTTATTTCAGCATCATCCTAACCCTAACCTAACCCTGACTCATACCCCAACCCTGACCGTAACCCTACCTCTAACCCTAACCCTAACCTTGACCCTAACTCTTACCCTAATGTCTGACAGTCATATCAGTATCGTTCTAATCCTATCCTTAACTCTAACCCTGGACCCTAACCCCTAACCTCATCCCCAAACCTAACCCTAACCCCAACCATAATGTCTGACGGTCATTTCAAGCATTGTCCTAACCCCTCACCCCTATCAACCCCAATGTCAGACAGTCACATCAGAATCATCCTATTCCCAACCCCAACCCTAACCCCAACCTCAATGTCCACGGTCAGCATCAGTATTGTCCCAACCCCTTACGCTAACCCAAACCCCAACCTTATCCATAACCCTAGCCCTTAAACCCAATGCCTCCTCAGTCATATCAGTATTGTTCTAATCCTATCTCAACTCTCCAACCCTAATTCTAACCTAATCCCAGCCCTAAAACTTCCATGTCTGACAGTCAGTTCAGTATCGCCCCAACTCTAACCCCAACTCTCGCACCTCAAGCCCAGCCTTACCCTAAACCTAACCCTAACTATAACCCTTACCCTTGTGTCTAAAAGACATATCATCATTGTCATAACCCTATCCATAACCCTGACCCTAATCACAACCAAAGCCCTAATGTAACCCTAATGTCTCACAGTCATATCGGAATCATTCTAACCCTATCTCTATCCCTAACTTTGACCCTAACCCTAACCCTTACCCAAATGTTTGACAATCATACCAGTATCATCCTAACCCTATCCCTAACCCTAGCTCTAACTCTAAGCCTAACCCTAATCTGACAGTCATTTCAGTATCTTTACTGCAACCTCCCACCCTAACCGTACCTCTAACCTTAACCCTAATGCTCTGAATCAATAATTGTGTAAAATCCTAACCCTATCCCTAACTCCCACCATGACCATAACCCAACCCTAACTATAATCCTAATGTCTGACAGTCATTTCAGTATCACCATAACCTCATCCCTAACCTAAACCCAAACCCTTGCCCTGACACTAACTTCTAACGCTTAACCTAATCTTAGACAGTCATGCAATAATATCATCCTATCTCCACCCCCAACCCCTAACCCTAACCCGAACCCTATCCCTATCCCCTATCCCTAAACCTAACCCTCCTACTAACCATAATGTCTGACAGTCATTTCAGTATTGTCCGAACCCTCACTCCACCACTACACCCTAATCTCAGACAGTCATATCAGTATCATCCATATCCCAACCCCATCCCTGATCATAACCCCAAACCAACCCTCACCCTAACCCTAACCCAATCACTAACCCTCAACCCAAATCCTTGACACTAACCTTATGACAGTCACTAGTGGCGTCTCTAACCCTAACTTCTCTCTCACCTTACCCCAACCCCTGACCGAACTCCCAACTCCCAACCCTAACCCTAATCTTTGACTCTAGCTATGACCCTAATGTCTGACAATCATATCAGTATCATTCTAATCCTATCCTTAACTCCAAACACGAAGACCCCAACCCAACCCTGGTCCCTAAAACCCAACCTCAACCCCTAACTATAATGTCTGAGGGTCATTTGTATTGTCCCAACCCCACCCCTACTGCTAACCCTATTCTCAGACAGTCAGTGTCAGAATCATCCTATCCTAACTCCTAACTCCTAATGTCTGACAAACAGCATCAGTATCGCCCAACCTAACAATATCCCTTCATCCATAAACCATAACCCTAACCCGATCAACAACCATAAACCAACCCCAACCCTATCCCTAACCCTAACCATAACCCTAACCCTAATCCTGACACTAAACTTAATTTCCTGACAGTCATTTCAGCAATTCATACTAACCCCAACCCAACCTCTGACTTTACCTCTTAACCCGACCATAACCCTAACTCTAACCCCTCAACCCAAATCCTTGACCCCAACCTTAACCCTAGTGTTCTGACAGTCATACCAGTATCATTCTAATCCTATCCTTAACCTTTAGCCTGACCCTCAACCCCAGCACTCAACCCTAATCCTCTCCCAAAACCTAACCCTAACCCTAACCATAATGTCTGACATCTTCAGCATTATCCTAACTCTTACCCTACCGCTAACCCTAATCTCAGACAGTCATATCAAAATCATCCTATCCCAAACCCTAACCCTAACCCTAACCCTAACCCTAATGTCTGACAGTCATATCAGCATCATCCTAACCCTTACCCTAAACCTAACCCTAACCCTAATATATGACAGTCTTAGCAGTATGGTCCTAACCCTATCCCCAACCTTAACTCTAACACTAACCCTAACCCAATCCCTAACTCTAATGCTAACCCTAACCCTTTTACTGACCTTAACCTTAACCCTATTCCTAACCCTAATCCTAACTGTAAACATAATGTCTGACAGACATATCAGTATCATTCTATCCCTATCCATAAGCATAACCCTAACCCTAACCATGACCCTAACCCTAACATTAACTCAAAAGTCTTACTGTCATAATAGAAGCATCCTTACCCTATCCCTAACCCTAACCCTAATCGTGATCCTAATCAAAAACACTAACTCCAGCCATGCAATGTCTGACACAGTGATACTGCTCATCTTAACCATAACTCTAACTCCAACACTTACCCCAACCCTAGCCCAAACCCCTGATGTGTGAAAGTCAGCAATCAGCATCGTCCCAACCATATCCCCAACCTTGACTCCCCAACCCAAACCCCAACCCTAGCCCTAAAGTTTGACTTCCATCATTTTAGTATCATCCTAAACCTGTCGCCAACCCATACCCAACCCTAACCCCAACCATAAACCTAACCTTAATCCTAATCCTAACCCTAACCCTAACCTTAATGTCTGACAATTATTTCAGTATTGTCCTAATCCTAATCCTAACCCTAATCCTAAACCTATCTCCAACTCTGACCCTAACCCTAATCTCAGACAGTCATATCACTTTCTTGTCCTATCCCAACACTCAACCCCATACCCAATTCTAACTCTATCCCTATCCCTAACCCCAACAGGCTATTGTTTCATTTCCCAGTATCATCCCAACTCCCTACTCCAATCCCAACCCCTGACTCTGACCCTGACCATAACCCTATTCCTAACCCTAACCCTAACTCTAAACTTAATGTCTGACTGTCATCAGTATGTTCCTAACCCTATCCCTAACCCTAGCCCTGACCAGAACCCTAACCCTAACCATAAACCTAATGCCTGACAGTCATTTCAGTATCGCCCTAATCCTATCCCTAACCCTATCTCCAACTGTAACCCTAACCCTGATCCTAACCCTAATCTCAGACAGTCATATAAGTATTATCCTATCCCTAACACTAGCCCTATACCTAACTCTAACACTAATATCTGACACTGTTATTAGTATCATCCTAACCCTAACCCTATCCCTAACCCTAACACTAACCCTAATGTCTGACAGTCTTATCAGTATCGTAATAACACTATCCCTAACCCAAACAATAACCCTAACACTAATTCTAACCCTGACCCTAACCCAAACCCTAACTCTAACCCTATCCCTAACCCTGACACTAACCTTAATGTGTGACAGTCATTTCAGCATCCTCTGAACCATAACCCTAACACTAACCCTTACCCTGACCATAACCCTTACTCTAACCCTAAACCTAACCTTGACTCTAACCCTAACCCTACCCCTAATGTCTGACAGTCATATCAATATCGTTCTAATCCTATCTCAACCCTAACCCTGACCCTAATCGTAACCCTAACCCTAATGTCTGACAGTCATATCAGTATCATCCCAACCCTATCCCAAACCCCAATCCTATCCCAACCCTAAACCCAACTCCAACCCTCAACCCCAAACCCAGCCCCAAACCCAATGGATGACAGTCATTTCAATATTGTCCAACCCAAACCCCAACCCTAACCCCAACCTTTCCTTCCTAACCCTAACCCCAACCTTAACCCCTACTTTGACCCTGCCTCACCCTAACTCAAACCGCTAACCTTAACCCTAACTCTAAACCTAATGTCTGACAGTCATATCAGTATCGTCCCTACCCCTAACCCTAACCCCTGAACCAACACTCAACCCTTAGCATAACCGTAACCCAAATGTCTGACAGTCATATCAGTATCATCCTAACTGTAACCCTAACCCAAATCCTAACCATAACCCTAACTCTAACCTTTACCCTAGTGTCTGACAGTCATATCAGAATCATTTTAACACTATCCCTAACCATAACTCTGACCCTAACCCTAACCCTTACCCTAAACTAAATGTTTGACAGTCATATTAGTATCGTCCTAACCCTATCGCTAACACTAACCCTAACTCTAACCCTTAGCCTCATGTCTGACAGTCATATAAGTATCATCCTAACCCTATCCCTAACCGTGACCCTTACCATAACCCTAAGCCTAATGTCTGACAGTCAAATCAGTATCATCCTAACCCTTTCCCCAATGGTAACCCTAACTCCAACCCTGATCCTAACCCCAACCCAACCTCAACTCAATCTCTGACCCTGGCCTCACCCTAACTCAAACCCCAACTTAACCCTAACTCAAACTAATGTCTGACAGTCATATCAGTATCGCCCATCCTAACCCTAACCCCAACCCTAACCTATAGTCCTAACCCAATTGCTAAACCCAAACCAACCTAACTCTAACCCAACCCTAACCCTAACCCTAATATCTGACAGTCATATAAGTATGCATCTTTCCTATCCATAACCCTAACCCTAACCCTAATGTCTGATAGTCATATCAGTATAGTCCTAACCCTGACCCTAACCTTAACCCTAATGTCTGACAGTCATATCAGCATAGTCCTAAACCTATTGCTAAACCTAAACCTAACCCTAACTTTGACCTAACCCTAACACTAACCCTAATGTATGATAGTCATATCAGTATAGTCCTAACTCTAACCCTAATGCTAACCCTGACCCTGACTCTAACTGTAACTCTAACCATAACCCTAAAGTCTGACAGTCATATCAGAATCATCCTGATGCTATTCCTTACTCTAACTCTGAAACTAACCCTAACCCTTACCCAAATGTTTGACAGTCATGTCAGTATCATCCTAACCCAATCCCTAACCCTAACACTAACTGTAACACTAAACCTAATCCTAACCCTAATCCTTATGTCTGACAGTCATATCAGTATCTTAATAGCACTATCCCTAACCCAAACAATAACCCTAATCCTAACCCTGACCCTAACCCTAACCCTATCCCTAACCCTAATTCTAACCCTATCCCTAACCCTGACACTAACCTTAATTTCTGACAGTCATTTCAGCATCATTCTAACCCTAACCTAACCCTCACTCTTACCCTAACCCTGACAGTAACACTAACTCTAACCCTAACTCAAACCCTAACCATAACCATGACCCTAACCCCAACCCTATCCCTAATGTCTGACAGTCATATCAGTATTGTTCTAATCCTATCCTTAACTCTAACCCTGACGCTAACCCTAACCCTAATCCCAGCCCTAAACCTAATGTCTGACAGTCATTTCAGTATCATCCTAACCTTTTCCCTAACCCTTATCCTCACCCTAAGCCTTACCCTAACCCTAACCTTAACTATAACCTTAACCCTTATGTCTGAAAGACATATCATCATTGTCATAACCCTATCCCTAACCCTGACCCTGACCATAACCAAAACCCTAACTTAACCCTAATGTCTCACAGTCATATCAGAACCATTCTAACCCTATCCCTCACCGTAACTTTGGCACTAACCCTAACCCTTACCCAAATGTTTAACAATCATACCAGTACATCATCCCAACCCTATCCCTAACCCCAACTCTAACTCTCAAGCCTCAACCCCAATGCTGTATCTGACAGTCATTTCAGCATCTTCCTTGCTGTAACCCTTACCCTAACTGTAACCCTAACCCTAACTCTAACCCTAACCCTAACCCTAACCCTAACCCTAATGTCTGCTGACAGTCATATCAGTAAAATCCTAACCCTATCCCTAACTCTAACTGTGACCATAACCCTAACCCTAACCATAATCCTAATGTCTGACAGTCATTTCAGTATCACCATAACCCTATCCCTAACCTTAACCCTAACCCTTACCCTCACACTAACCCTAATGCTAACCTAATCTCAGACAGTCATATCAGTGTCATCCTATCTCCCCTTACCCCAACCCTCATAACCTCAACCCAAACCTAACCTCAACTCCCTACCCATAATGTCTGATGGTCATCTCTGTGATTGTCCTCAACCTCTACCCTACCACTCAACCCTAATCTCAGACAGTCATATCAGTATCATTCTATCCCTAACCCTAACCCTAACCCTAACACTAACCCTAATGTCTGACAGCATATCAGTATCATCCTAACCCTAACCCTAACCCTATCCATATCCCTAACGCTACCCTGATCATAACCCTAAAACTAACCCTAACCCTATCCCTAACCCTAACCCTAACCGTAACCATATCCCCAACCCCGACACTCAACCTTAATTTCTGAAAGTCATTTCAGCATCGTCCTAACCCTAACCTAACTCTCACTCTTACCCTAACCCTAACCCTAACCCTAACCATAATGTCTGACGGTCATTTCAGTATTGTCCTAACCCTTACCCTACCGCTAACCCTAATCTCAGACAGTCATATCAGAATCATCCTGTCACTAACCCTAACCCTAACCCTAACTCTGATCTCTGACAGTCATATCAGTATCGTCCAAACCTTAACCCTATCCATATGCCTAACCCTAACCCATATCATAACCCCAAACTAACCCTAAGCATAACCTCAACCCCAACCCAGGCACTAACCTTAATTTCCCTGACAGTCATTTCAGCATCATCCTAACCCTCGACTTCTTACCCCAACTCCTAATCGTAACCTCATTCTCAAACCCACCCCAACCTTGACCCTAACCCCAACCCTAAGTGTCTGACAGTCAGCATCAGTATCGTTCTAATCCTATCCTTAACTCTAATCCTGACCCTAGCCCTAGCCCTAACCCTAACCCTAAACCTAACTCAAACCCTATCCTTAACCCTATCCTTAACCCTGACACTAACCTTAATGTGTGACAGTCATTTCAGCATCCTCATAACCCTAACCCTAAAACTAACCCTTACCATGACCGTAACCCTAACTCTAACCCTAAACCTAACCTTCACTCTAACCCTAACCCCAACCCTAATGTCTGACAGTCATATCAGTATCATTCTAATTCACTCCTTAACCATAACTCTAACCCTAATGTCTGACAGTCACATCAGTATCATCCTAACCCTATCTTAAACCCTAATCCTAACCCTAAACCTAACTCTAACCCTAACCCTAACCCTAAACCTAATGTATGACAGTCATTTCAGTATTGTCCTAACCCAAACCCTAACCCTAACCCTTTCCCTTTCCCTAACCCTAACCTTAACCCTAACTTTGACCTTTGCCCTCACCCTAACTCAAACCCTAACCTTAACCCTAACTCTAAACCTAATGTCTGACAGTCATATCAGTATCATCCTACCCCTAACCCTGACCCTGAACCTAACCCTAACCCTTAGCGTAACCGTAACCCAAATGTCTGACAGTCATATCAGTATCATCCTAACTGTAATCCTAATCCAAATCCTAACCATAATCCTAACCTTAACCCTAGTGTCTGACAGTCATATCAGAATCATTTTAACACTATCCCTGACCATAACTCTGACCCTAACCCTTACCCTAAACTAAATTTTTGACAGTCATATTAGTATCGTCCTAACCCTATCGCTAACACTAACCCTAAACCTCATGTCTGACAGTCATATAAGTATCGTCCTAACCCTAGCCCTAACCGTGACCCTTACCATAACCCTAACCCTAATGTCTGACAGTCAAATTAGTATCGTCCTAACCCTTTCCCAAATGGTAACCCTAACCCTGATCCTAACCCTAACCCCTAAACCTAACCCAAACTCTGTTCCTTGCCCTCACCCTAACCCAAACCCTAACCTTAACCCTAACCCTAACCCTGATGTCTTACAGTCATATCAGTATCGTCCTAGCCCTAACCCTTACCCTAAACATAACCTTATAGTCCTAACCCTATCACTAAACCTAAACCTAACCTTAATCCTAACCCTAGCTCTGACCCAACCCAAACTCTAACCCTAATATCTGACAGGCATATAAGTATGCATCTTTCCCTATCCATAACCCTAACCCTAATGTCTGATAGTCATAGCAGTATTGTCCTAACACTGACCCTAACCCTAACCCTAATGTCTGACAGTCATATCAGTACAGTCCTAAACCTATTGCTAAACCTAAACCTAACCCTAACTTTGACCTAACCCTAACCCTAATGTATGATAGCCATATCAGTATAGTCCTAACTCAAACTCTAATGCTAACCCTGACCCTGACCCTAACTGTAACTCTAATCATAACCCTAATGTCTGACAGCCATATCAGTATCATCCTATCCCTATAGATAATCCTGACCCTGACCATAACGCTAACCATTACCCTAATGTCTGACAGTCATATCAGAATCATTCTGATGCTATTCCTAACCTTAACTCTGAAACTAACCCTAACCCTTACCCAAATGTTTGACAGTCATATCAGTATCATCCTAACCCTATCCCTAACCCGAACACGAACTGTAACACTAACTCTAATCCTAACCCTAATCCTTATGTCTGACAGTCATATCAGTATCATAATAACATGATCCCTAACCCAAACAATAACCCTAACCCTAACCTTGACCCTATCCCTAACCCTATCCCTAACCCTAATTCTAACCCTATCCCAAACCCTAACCCTATCCCTAACCCTAACCCTGACACTAACCTTAATTTCTGACAGTCATTTCAGTATCGTCCTAACCCTAACCTAACCCTCACTCTTACCCTAACCCTGATAGTAACTGTAACTCTAACCCTAACTCTAACCCTAACCATAACCATGACCCTAACCCTAACCCTAATGTCTGACAGGCATATCAGTATTGTTCTAATCCTATCCTTAACTCTAACTCTAACCCTGACCCTAAACCTAACCCTAATCACTGCCCTAAATTTAATGTCTGACAGTCATTTCAGTATCATCCTAACCCAAAGCCTAACCCTAATCCTCACCCTAAGCCTTACCCTAACCCTAACCTTAACTATAACCCTAACCCTGATGCCTGAAAGACATATCATCAGGGCCCCTACTTTTCTGCAGCACAGTGGGACCAAGTTCTGCGGCAAGACTATGATTTGCCACATAACTTCTGCGGCGGTGGTTTGTAATTTCTGCAGAAGTTCTGCGGCACTAACAAACTACCACATCACAGTGTCAGCTTGTCATCCTGGCTTCACTTTCATGGCAGTGGTTATAGCAGTCAGGATGGTGGAAAGCTCAATAACACTAGTTCAAAAAATAACAGACTTATAAAAATAATTTTATGCCTAAAAAGGCAAAACAAATGTCTCTCCCTTAAGGTCCTTGCCTGCTGCATAAATGACATATGCAGCGGGGAGCTTATGTGATATATATAAGGTATTTCTATATGCATGCTATCTATCCCCCTAATGAGGTTTCCACTGTCTATCACATATATTTGTATGTGCTTTCTACATCACTCATGAGGTTCCCACTGTGTATCACTTATATATTTATATGCAATCTGTAACAAACATACAAATGTGTGTGTGTATGTGTATATATATATATATATATATATATATATACATACACACACACACCATATATATATTTAATTTCCATGAACTTGCATCCTCATTCATATAGGTCCCACTGGAAATGGAATAGAGGAGTTACTGGAAAACTCATTTTTCATGTCAACCTACTTTCCCTGACACACTGCATAACACCATCAGGCCATGACATACATGTGAACTGATTGTGAGATAGAGCTGTCCAGCCCATCACAATGTGTCCACCATGTGACAGAACACTGCACCATACCTTCCCAGGCTCCAAGCAGTGATGTGTTCCACCAATCCTTGTGCTGCCCAGCCAGCTCCCAGAGCTAATCTCCGAACCTGACTTGCCAGCATGGAAACACAGCATGCTACCCTCTGGCCCAACAGCTGCCCTGCACACAAAATTTCTCCATAACTTTTAGGTGATTCTATCAACCAATGACAATATGTAATTGATAACCCTGGCAAAAATGCATACTGTGCAATTATTTATTTAACAGGTCTATTCTTTCAACCGGTCTACACATTATTATGTTCCACTTTTCTGGGCATAATTACTTTATTTTTCTTAAAAATTAAAGTTAAATTCATTTTACCAGTTATTCATTTCAGATGGCATCTCTATACCTTAAAGGCACAAATAGGTTTGTACAAAGTGAAGTATGGACTTAACAGGTCAGTGATATTGACAAGGTTTTGTTTAAGTTGGCCCTACTGCAATAATGCAAGGCTGAAAATTGTATTAGGCTATAGTGCAGGTTGAGCAAGTATCACCATGCATGATGTGCTGTGCCACTGTCTCTGGTAGTGGGAGCTGTGGTAGATAAGTGACTGTTCATTTCTGTTGCAGAATGCAGCAGTTTCGTTAGCTAAAGTATGATATAGCAATTATAACATCACATTCTGAGCATATAGGCGGGTTCTGGATATAAAAAGAGGGGAAGGGAACCAGATTCTATGGATAAACAGAAATATTAATAAAAAATCACCAAAAGAGCTAATTCTGCGGCGCAGAGTTCTGCGATGAATTGCAAGATCTGCATAAAATTCTGGGCCATGAGATTCTAGGGAATATACATATCATCATTGTCATAACCCTATCCCTAACCCTGACCCTGACCATAACCAAAACCCTAATGTAATCCTAATGTCTCACAGTCATATCAGAACCATTCTAACCCTATCCCTAACCCTAACTTTGACACCCTAACCCTAACCCTTACCCAAATGTTTGACAATCATACCAGTATCATCCTAACCCTATACCTAACCCTAACTCTAACTCTAAGCCTAACCCTAATGCTATTATCTGACAGTTATTTCAGTATCTTCCTTACTGTAACCCTTACCCTAGCCGTAACCCTAATCCTAACTCTAACCCTAACCCTAACCCTAATGTCTGACAGTCATATCAGTAAAATCCTAACCCTATTCCTAACTCTAACTATGGCCATAACCCTAACCCTAACCATAATCCTAATGTCTGACAGTCATTTCAGTATCGTCCTATCCCTATAGATAATCCTGACCCTGACCATAACTTTAACCATAACCCTAATGTCTGACAGTCATATCAGAATGATTCTGATGCTATTCCTAACCCTAACTCTGAAACTAACCCTAACCCTTACCCAAATGTTTGACAGTCATATCAGTATCATCCTAACCCTATCCCTAACCCGAACACTAACTGTAGCACTAACCCTAATCCTAACCCTAATCCTTATGTCAGACAGTCATATCAGTATTGTAATAACACTATCCCTAACCCAAACAATAACCCTAACCCTGAGCCTAACCCTAACCCTATCCCTAACCCTAATTCTAACCCTATCCCTAACCCTAACCCTGACACCAACCTTAATTTCTGACAGTCATTTCAGCATCGTCCTAACCCTAACCTAACCCTCACACTTACCCTAACCCTGACAGTAACTGTAACTCTAACCCTAACTCTAACCCTAACCATAACCATGACCCTAATCCTAACCCTAACCCTAATGTTTGACAGTCATATCAGTATTGTTCTAATCCTATCCTTAACTCTAACCCTGACCCTAACCCTAATCCCAGCCATAAACCTAATGTCTGACAGTCATTTCAGTATCATCCTAACCCAAAGCCTAACCCTAATCCTCACCCTAAGCCTTACCCTAACCCTAACCTTAACTATAACCCTAACCCTTATGTCTGAAAGACATATCATCATTGAAATAACCCTATCCCTAACCCTGACCCTGACCATAACCAAAACCCTAACGTAACCCTAATGTCTCACAGTCATATCAGAACCATTCTAACCCGATCCCTAACCCTAACTGTGACACTAACCCTAACCCTAACCCTAACCCTTACCCAAATGTTTGACAGTCATACCAGTATCATCCTAACCCTATCCCTAACCCTAACTCTAACTCTAAGCCTAACCCTAATGCTATTATCTGACAGTCATTTCAGTATCTTCCTTACTGTAACCCTTACCCTAACCATAACCCTAACCTAATTCTAACCCTAACCCTAACCCTAATGTCTGACAGTCATATCAAAATCCTAACCCTATCCCTAACTCCCCAACCATGGCCATAACCCCAACCCCAATTCATAATCCTAATGTTCTATTGGGAAGTCATTTCCAGTATCACATAACCCTATTCCTAACCTTAACCCTAACCCCTACTCCTGACACTAACCCTAACGCTAACCTAATTTCAGACAGTCATATCAGTATCATCCTATCCCTTACCCTAACCCTAAACCTAAACCTAACCCTAACCCTAACCCTAACCCTAACCATAATGTCTGACAGGCATATCAATATTGTTCTAATCCTATCCTTAACTCTAACCCTGACCCTAACTCTAACCCTAACCCTATCCATAACCCCACCCTAACCCTAATATCTGACAGTCACATCAGTATTGTCCAAACCCCATCACTCAACACTCAACTCCAAACCCTGACGCCAACCCCAACCCCAATGTCTGATGGTCATATCAGTATTGTCTCAACCAAACCCCAACCCAGTCCAAACTCAAACCCAATTCCAATTTTGACAGTCATTTCAGCACTGTCCTAACCCTAACCCAACCCCAACCCTAATCCTGAACCTGACCCTGTCTCTAACCCAAACCTTAACCCTGAATCTAACCCAAAACCTTATGCCTGACAGACATATCAGAATCATTTAACCCTATCACTAACCCTTACCATGACCCTAAACATAACCCTCTCCTGAACCCTAATGTCTGACAGTCATTTCAGTATTGCCCTAATCCTATCCCTAACACTAACCCTAACCTCAACCCTGAAACTAACCCTAACCCTAACTCTAATCTCAGACAGTCATATCACTATCGCCCTATCCCAAACCTTAAACCTAACCCTAAATCTAACCCTAACCTTAACCCAAATCCTAACCATAATCCTAACCTTAACCCTAGTGTCTGACAGTTATATCGGAATCATTTTAACACTATCTCTAACCATAACTCTGACCCTAACCCTAACCCTAATGTCTGACAGTCATATCAGTACAGTCCTAAACCTATTGCTAAACCTAAACCTTACCCTAACCCTAATTTTGATCTAACCCTAACCCTAATGTATGATAGTCATATCAGTATAGTAAATAACTCAAACCCTAAAAACTAGCCCCTGACCCCTAACTGTAACTCTAATCCATAACCCTAATGTCTGACAACCATATCAGTATCGTCCTTATCCCTATAGATAATCCTGACCCTGATCATAACTCTAACCATAACCCTAATGTCTGACAGTCATATCAGAATCATTCTGATGCTGTTCTAACCCTAACTCTGAAACCAACCCTAACCCTTACCCAAATGTTTGACAGTCATATCAGTATCATCTAACCCTATCCCCAACCCGAACACTAACTGTAACACTAACCCTAATCCTTATGTCTGACAGTCATATCAGTATCATAATAAAACTATCCCTAACCCAAACAATAACCCTAACCCTGACCTTAACCCTAACCCTATCCCTAACCCTAACCCTGACACTAACCTTAATTTCTGACAGTCATTTCAGCATCATCCTAACCCTAACCTAACCCTCACTCTTACCCTAACCCTGACAGTAACCGTAACTCTAACCATAACTCTAACCCTAACCATAACCATGACCCTAACCCTAACCCTAACCCTAACCCTAATGTCTGACAGTCATATCAGTATTGCTCTAATCCTATCCTTAACTCTAACCCTGACCCTAACCCTAATGTCTGACAGTCATATCAGTAGAGTCCTAAACCAATTGCTAAACCTAAACCTAACCCTAACCCTAACTCTGACTCAACCTTAACCCTAACCCTAATGTATGATAGTCATATCAGTATAGTCCTAACTCTAACCCTATGCTAACCCTGACCCCATCTATCATAACCCCAACCATAACCCTAATGTCAGAGAGTCAAATCAGAATTATTCTGACGCTTGTTCCAACCCCAACTCTGAAACTAACCCCTAACCCCAACCCAAATGTTTGACAGTCATATCAGTATCGTCCCCAACCTTATCCCTAACCCCAACACTCAACTGCAACACTAACCCCTAACCCTATCCTAATCCTAATGTCTGACAGTAATATCAGCATCTAATAACACTAGTCCCCAACCCAAACAATAACCCTCAACCCCAACCTCTGACCCCAACCCCAACCCTATCACCAACCCCAATTCCAACCCTATCCCTAACCCCAACCCTGACACTAAACCTTAATTCTGGACAGTCTTTCCAGCATCGCCGAACCTCAGAACCATCCTCACCTTACAGTGCAACCCAACCTCAACCCCAACTACAACCATGACCCTAACCTCTAACTCCCAAGCCTCCAATGCTCCAACAGTCATATCAGTATTGTTCTAATCCTATCCTAACTCTTCAACCCTGACCCTAACCCCAACCCTAATCCCAGCCATAAACCCACGTTCAACAGTCATTTCAGTATCATCCTAACCCAAAGCTCAACCTAATCCTCACCCTAAGCCTTACCCTAACCCTAACCTTAACTATAACCCTAACCCTTATGTCTGAAAGATATATCATCATTGTCATAACCCTATCCCTAACCCTGACCCTGACCATAACCAAAACCCTAACGTAACCCTAATGTCTCACAGTCATATCAGAATCATTCTAACCCTATCCCTAACCCTAACTTTGACACTAACCCTACCCCTTACCCAAATGTTTGACAATCATACCAGTATCATCCTAACCCTATCCCTATCCCTAACTCTAACTCTAAGCCAACCCTAATGCTGATTATCTGACAGTCATTTCAGTATTTTCCTTACGTAACTCCTTACCCCAACTGTAACCCTAACCCTAACTCTAACCCCAACCCTAAACCCAATGTCTGACAGTCATATCAGTAAACTCTAACCCTATCCCTAACTCTAACTATGGCCATAACCTAACTCTAACCATAATCCTAATGTCTGACAGTCATTTCAGTATTGCCATAACCCTATTCTTAACCTTAACCCTAACCCTTACCCTGAAACTAACCCTAACCCTAACCCCTAAACCTAACCCAAACTCTGTTCCTTGCCCTCACCGTAACTCAAAGCCTAACCTTAACCCTAACCCTAATGTCTGACAGTCATATTAGTATCGTCCTATCCCTAACCCTAACACTAACCCTAACCTTATAGTCCTAACCTTATCGCTAAACCTAAACCTAACCTTAACCCTAACCCTAACTCTGACCCAACCCAAACTCTAACCCTAATATCTGACAGTCATATAAGTATGCATATTTCCCTATCCATAACCCTAACCCTAATGCTTGATAGTCACATCAGTATAGTCCTACCCCTAACCCTAACCCTAATGTCTGACAGTCAAAACCTATTGCTAAACCTAAACCTAACCCTAACCCTAACTCTGACACAACCCTAACCCTAATGTATGGTAGTCATATCAGTATAGTCCTAACTCTAACTCTAATGCCAACCCTGACCCTTACTGTAACTCTCAACCATAACCCTAATGTCTGACAGCCAAATCAGTATTGTCCTATCCCGATAAATAATCCTGACCCTGACCATAACTCTAACCATAACCCTAATGTCTGACAGTCAAATCAGAATTATTCTGACGTTATTCCCAACCCTAACCCAAATGTTTGACAATCATATCAGTATCATCCTAACCTTATCCCTAACCCTAACTGCAACACTAACCCTAACCTTTACCCTAATCCTAATGTTTGACAGTAATATCAGTATCGTAATAACACTATACCTAACCCAAACAATAACCCTAACCCTGACCATAATCCTAACCCCAACCCATCACCAACCCTAATTCTAACCCCTATCCCTAACCCTAACCCTAACACTATCCCTAACCCTAATCCTAACCCTGACACTAACCTTAATTTCTGACAGTCTTTTCAGCATTGTCGTAACCCTAAACTAACCCTCACTCTTACCCTAACCCTAACAGTAACCCTAACTCTAACCCTAACTGTAACCATGACCCTAACCCTAACCCTAAGCCTAATGTCTGACAGTCATATCAGTATTGTTCTAATCCTATCCTTAACTCTAACCCTGACCTGAACTCTAAACCTAATCCGAGCCCTGAACCTAATGTCTGACAGTCATTTCAGTATCATCCTAACCCTCACCCTAAGCCTTACCCTAACCCTAACAATAACCCTAACCCTTATGTCTGAAAGACATATCATCATTGTTATAACCCTATCCCCAACCCTTACCCCTGACCATAACCAAAACCCTAACGTAACCCTAATGTCTCACAGTCACATCAGAAATCATTCCTAACCCTATCCTTAACCATAACTTGACCCAACCCTCAACCCAACCCTACCCAAATGTTTGACAATCATACCAGTATCATCCTAACCCTTCTAACCCTAACTCAAACTCTAAGCCCAACCCTAATGCTATTATCTGACAGTACTTTCAGTATCTTCCTTACTGTAACCCTTACCCCTAACCATAACCCAAACCCTAAATCTAACCCTAACCCTAACCCTAATGTCTGACAGTCATACCAGTAAAATCCTAACCATATCTCTAACTCTAACTATGGCCATAACCCTAACCCTAACCATAATCCTAATGTCTGACAGTCATTTCAGTATCGCCATAACCCTATCCCTAACCTTAACTCTAACCCTTACCCTGACATTAACCCTAATGCTAGCCTAATCTGAGACAGTCATATCAGTATCATCCTATCCCATACCCTAACCCTAACGCTAAACCTAACCCTAACCCTAACCCTAACCCTATCTGTATCCATATCCCTAAACCTATCCCTAACTCTAGCCATAATGTCTGACAGTCATTTCAGCATTGTCTGAAACCTTATCCTACCACTCAACCCTAATCTCAGATGGTCATATCAGTATCATCCTATCCCTAACCCTAACCCTAACACTAACCCTAATGTCTGACAGTCATATCAGTATCATCCTAACCCCTAACCCTAACCCTATCCATATCCCAAACCCTATCCCTGATCATAACCCTAAACTAACCCTAACCCCATCCGACCCTAACCCCTAACCCTAACTAAGCATAACCCAAACCCCACACTAACTTTAATTTCTGACAGTCATTTCAGCAACGTCCCACCCATAACCCAACTCTCACTCTTACCCCAACCCTGACTCTAATCCTAACTCTAACACTAACCCTAAACTGACCCTAACCATGACCCCTATGTCTGACAGTCATATCAGTATCATTCTAATCATATCCTTAACTCCAACACTGACCCTAACCCCAACTCTCAACCGTATCCCTAAACCTAACCCTAACCTTAATGTCTGACAGTCATTTCAATATTGTCCTAACCTTTACCCTACCTCTAACCCTAATCTCAAAAAGTCATATCAGAATCATCCCTATCCCTAACCCCAAGCCTAACCCAACTCTAAGCTCAACCCTAATGCTATTATCTGACAGTCATTTCAGTATCTTCCTTACTGCAACCCTTACCCCAACAATAACCCTAACCCTAAATCTAACCCTAACCCTAATGTCTGACAGTCATATCAGTATTGTTCTCAATCTATCCCAACTCTGCCCTGACCCCAACCCTCAAACCCAACCCCTAATCCCATCCCCAAACCCATCCCTAACCCAAAGATAATGTCTGACCTGTCATTCCAGTGTTGTCCTAACTCTTACCCCACTGCTAACCCTAATCAGACAGTCATATCAGAATTATTCTATCCTCAACCCAACCCAAACCCTAACCCTATCCATAACCCCAACCCTAATCCATATCATAACCCTAAAACTAACCTTCAACCCTATCCCTAACCCTAACCCTAACCCTAAACCTATCCCTGACACTCACTTTATTTCTGACAATCATTTCAGCATCATCCTAACCATAACTCAACCCTCACTCTTGCCCTAACCCTGATATGAACCCTAACTCTAACCCTAACCTGACCCTAATCTAATCCTAACCCAGCCTAAACCTAATGTTTGACAGTCTCTTCAGTATCGCCCCAACCCAAACTCTAACCCCAACCCAAACCCCAACCTTGACCCTAACCCTAATGTCACCAGTCATATCAGCATCATTCTAATCCTATCCTCAGCTCTAAACCTGACCTAACTCCTAACCCCAACCCTATCCATAACCCCAACCTTAACCCTAACACTGACCCCTGACTCTAACCTCAACCCCAACCCTGACTCTAACCCCACCCTAACTCTAATGTCTGACAGTCATATCAGTATTGTCCTAACCCTATCACTAACGCTAACCCAAACCCTGACCCTAACCCTAACCCTAATGTCTGACGGTCATATCAGTATTGTTCTAACCATATCCCTAACCTTAACCCTAACTCTAAACCTAAATCAAATTTTTGACAGTCATTTCAACATTGTCCTAACCCTTACCCTAACCCTTATCCTGACCTTGACCCTGTCTCTAACATGAACCTTAACCCTGAATCTAACCCAAAACCTTATGCCTGATAGTCATATCAGAATCATTTTAACCCTATCCCTAACCCTTACCATGACCCTAAATGTAACCGCTTCCTAAACCCTAATGTCTGACAGTCATTTCAGTATTGCCTAATCCTATCCCTAACACTACACTACTTTAACCCCAACCCTGAAACTAACCTAACCCCAACTCTAATCTCAGACAGTACTATCAGTATCGTCTCATTCCTAACCTTAACCTAACCCTAAATCTAACTCAACCCTAACCTTAATGTCTGACAGCCATTTTAGTATCATCCTAACCCTTTCCTAACCCAACCCTGACCAAAACCCCACACTTAACCCCTACCCTGTCTTTACCCATCCATAATGTATGACAGTCATGTTAGTACGTCTTAACCTTAAAGATAACCTAACCAAATCCCTAACTCTAACTCTAACCATTATCCTAATGTCTGACAATCATTTCAAAATCATCCAACTCTAACCCTAACCATAACCCTATTTTTAATCCTTGATCGTTCAATCCCTCAATCGTTCAATTTCTCAATAGTTCAATCCTCAATCGTTCAATCATTCAATGATTCACTTGTTCACTTGTTCACTTTCGTTCAATCCCTCAATCATTCAACAATTCACTTGTTCCTCGTCCACTCGTTCGAGTCCTCAATTGTTCAATCGTTCAAACCCTCAATCGTTCAATCCCTCAATCATTCAATCCCTCAATCATTCAATCCCTGAATTGTTCACTCATTCAATCGTTCAATACCTCGATCGTACAATCGTTCAATCATTCAATAACTCAATCATTCAATCCCTCAATCGTTCACTCCCTCAATCGTTCAATCCCTCAATCGTTCAATCCCTCAATTGTTCAATCCCTCAGTCATTCAATCCCTCAATCGTTCAATCCCTCAATTGTTCAATCCCTCAATCGTTCAATCCCTCGATCCCTAAATTGTTTAATCATTCAATTCTTCAATCGTTCAGTCCCTCAATCATTCAATCCCTCAATCGTTCAATCGTTCACTCCCTCAATCGTTCAATCCCTCAATCATTCAATCCCTCAATCACTCAATCGTTTAATCCCTCAATCGTTCACTCCCGCAATCCCTCAATCATTCAAATGTTCAATCCCTCAATTGTTCAATCCCTTAATCGTTCAATCTTTCAATCCCTTGATCATGCAATCCCTCAGTCATTCAATCATTCAGTCATTCAATCCTTTGATCATTCAATCCCTCAATCATTCAATCGTTCATTTGTTCGATTGTTGAATCATTTAATCCCTCAATTGTTCAATCCCTTGATCGTTCAATCCCTCGATTGTTTAATCCCTCAATCATTCACTCATTCAATCATTTAATCACTCAATTGTTCACTCTTTCAATCGCTCACTCATTCAATCATTCAAACGTTCAAATCCTCAATCGTTCATTCCCTTAATCATTCAATAGCTCAATCCCTCGATCGTTCAATCCCTCGATCTTTCAATCATTCAATCGTTTAATCCCTCAATTGGTCAATCCCTCGATCATTCAATCCTTCAATCGTTCACTCATTCAATCACTTAATCCCTCAATCGTTCACTTATTCAAATGTTCAATCCCTCAATCGTTCACTTGTTCAATCGTTCAATCCCTCAATCATTCAATCCCTCGATCGTTCAATCATTCAATCCCTTGATCGTTCAATCCCTCAATCCCTCGATCATTCAATCGTTTAATCCCTCAATAGTTCAATCATTTAATCCCTGAATCATTCACTCGTTTAATCCCTCAATCATTCACTCATTCAATCATTCACTCATTCAATCGTTCAAGTGTTTAATCCCTTGATCTTTCAATCCCTCAATCATTCAATTTCTGAATCATTTAATCCCTCAATCATTCAATCCCTCAATTGTTCAATCGTTCACTTGTTCACTTGTTCAATCCCTCAATCGTTCAATCCCTCAATCATTCAATCATTCACTTGTTCACTCGTCCACTCGTTCAATCCCTCAATTGTTCAATCGTTCAAACCCTCAATCATTCAATCCCTCAATCATTCAATCCCTCAATTGTTCAATCCCTGAATTGTTCTCTCATTCAATACCTCGATCGTACAATCGTTCAGTTGTTCAATAACTCGATCATTCAATCCCTCAATCGTTCAATCGTTAACTCCCTCAATCATTCAATCCCTCAATCATTCAATCGTTCAATCCCTCAATCATTCAATTGTTCAATCCTGCAATCGTTCAATCCCTCAATCCCTAAATTGTTTAATCATTCAATTCCTCAACCATTCAGTCCCTCAATCATTTAATCCCTGAGTCGTTCAATCCCTCAATCAGTCAATCCCTCAATCATTCAGTCCCTCAATCCCTAAATCATTTAATTGTTCAATTCCTCAATCAATGAATGCCTCAATCATTCAATCCCTCAATCACTCAATCATTTAATCCCTCAATCGTTCACTCCCACAATCCCTCAATCGTTCAGTCTTTCAATCCTTGATCGTTCAATCCTTGATCATTCAATCATTCCTCATTCGATCATTCAATCATTTAATCCTCAATTGTTCAATCCCTTGACGTTTAATCCCTCAATCATTCCTTGTTCAATCATTTAATCCTCAATTGTTCACTCGTTCAATTGCTCACTCATTCAATTGTTCAGATGTTCACATCCTCAATCATTCAATCCCTTAATCATTCAATCATTCAATCCCTCGATCGTTCAATCCCTCGATCATTCGATCGTTCAATCGTTTCATCCCTCAATTGTTCAATCCCTCGATCATTCAATCCCTCAGTCGTTCACTCATTCAATCATTCAATCCCTCAATCGTTCAATCATTTAATACCTAAATTGTTTAATCCCTCAATTGTTCAATCATTCAATCCCTCAATCGTTCAATCCATCAATCGTTTAATCCCTCAATTGTTCAATCCCTCAATCATTCAATGGTTCAATTCCTGAATTGTTCAATCGTTCACTCATTCAATCCTTCGATCATTCAATCATTCCATCCCTCGATCGTTCAATCCCTAAGTCATTCCATCCCTCAATCGTTTAATCCCTCAATCATTTGATCCCTCAATCGTTCAATCCCTCAGTCATTTAATCCATCAATCATGTAATCCCTCAATCATTCAATCATTTAATCATTCAATCCTTCAATCATTCAATCCCTCAATCATTCACTCATTCAACCCCTCAATCGTTCACTCCTTCAATTGTTCAATCCTTCGATCACTCAATCTCTCAATCCCTCAATGGTTTAATCCCTAAATCATTTAATCAATCAATTGTTCAATCATTCCATACTTCAATCATTTAATCCCTCAATCATGTAATCCATCAATCGTTCAATCCCTCAATCCCTAAATTATTCAATGCCTCAATCATTCAATCATTCAATCCCTGAATTGTTCAATCCCTGAATTGTTCAATCCCTCAATCATTCAATCGTTTAGTTGTTCAATCGTTCACTCATTCACTCATTCAGTCATTTAATCCCTCAATCATTCTATCCCTCAATCCCTCGATTGTTCAATCCCACAATCATTTAATCCCTCTATCGTTCAATCGTTCAAGCGTTTAATCCCTCAACTGTTCAATCCCTGAATCATTCAATCCCTTGATCATTCAATCCCTCAATTGTTCACTCATTCAATCGTTCAATCCCTCAATCGTTCACTTGTTCAAATGTTCAATCCCTCGATCGTTCACTTGTTCAATCGTTCAATCCCTCAGTCGTTCAATCCCTCGATCGTTCAATCCCTTGATCGTTCAATCCCTCGATCATTCAATCGTTTAATCCCTCAATAGTTAAATTGTTTAATCCCTGAATCATTCACTCATTTAATCCCTCAATCATTCAATCATTCAATCGTTCAAACGTTTAATCCCTTGGTCGTTCAGTCCCTCAGTCATTCAATTTCTAAATCGTTCAATCCCTCGATCATTCAATTGTTCAATCCCTCAATCATTCAATTGTTCACTTGTTCACTCATTCAATCCTTCAATCGTTCAATCACTCAATTATTCAATCATTCACTTGTTCACTTGTCCACTCTGCTCAATCCCCCAATCGTTCAATCATTCAAACCTCAATCATTCAATCCTCAATCATTCAATCCCTCAATTGTTCAATCCCTGAATTGTTCTCTCATTCAATCGTTCAATACCTTGACCGTACAATCGTTCAATTGTTCAATAACTCAATCATTCAATCCCTCAATTGTTCAATTGTTCACTTCCTCAATCGTTCAATCCCTCAGTCATTCAATCATTCAATCCCTCAATCATTCAATCATTCAATCCCTCAATTGCTCAATCCCTCAATCGTTCAATCCCTCAGTCCCTAAATTGTTTAATCATTCAATTCCTCAATCATTCAGTCCTCAATCATTCAATCTCTCAATTGTTCAATTCTTTAATCATTCAATCCCTCAATCATTCAATCCCTCAATCATCAATCATTTAATCCCTCAATCGTTCACTCCCACAATCCCTCAATCATTCAAACATTCAATCCCTCAATCATTCAATCCCTTAATCATTCAATCTTTCAATCCCTCGATCGCTCAATCCCTCGATCATTTAATCCCTCAATCATTCACTCGTTCAATCATTCAATCCCTCAATCATTCAATCATTTAATACCTAAATCGTTTAATCCCTCAATAGTTCAATCATTCAATTCCTCAATCGTTCAATCCATCAATCGTTTAATCCCTCAATTGTTCAATCCCTCGATCATTCAATCATTCAATTCCTTAATCGTTCAATCGTTCACTCATTCAATCCCTTGATCGTTGAATTGTTTCATCCCTCGATCGTTCAATCCTCAATCCTCGATTGTTTCCTCCTATCGTTTATCCTCTATCATTCAATCAGTTCAGCTTTGATCCCTCAACCGTTCAATCCCTGAATCATTCAATCCCTCAATTGTTCAATCCCTTGATCATTCAATCCCTCAATCGTTCACTCATTCAATCGTTCAATCCCTCAATCGTTCACTTGTTCAAATGTTCAATCCCTCAATCGTTCACTTGTTCAATCGTTCAATCCCTCAATCGTTCAATCCCTTGATCGTTCAATCCCTCAATCATTCAATCGTTTAATCCCTCAATAGTTCAATCATTTAATCCCTGAATCGTTCACTCATTTAATCCCTCAATCATTCACTCATTCAATCATTCAATCGTTCAAACGTTTAATCCCTTCATCGTTCAATTCCTCAATCATTCAATTTCTAAATCATTCAATCCCTAGATCATTCAATCATTCAATTGTTCACTTGTTCACTCATTCAATCCCTCAATCGTTCAATCCCTCAATCATTCAATCATTCAAACCCTCAATCGTTCAATCCCTCAGTCATTCAATCCCTCAATTGTTCAATCCCTGAATTTTTCTCTCATTCAATCATTCAATACCTTGATCGTACAATCGTTCAATTGTTCAATAACTCGATCATTCAATCCCTCAATCGTTCAATCCCTCAGTAGTTCAAGCGTTCAATCCCTCAATCCTAAATTGTGATCATTCAATTCCTCAATCGTTCAATCCTCAATCATTCAATCCCTCAATCGCTCAATTGTTTAATCCTCAATCGTTACTCTCCACAATCCTCAATCATTCAAACGTTCAATCCTCAATTGTTCAATCCTTTAATCAGTTCAATCTTTCAAGTCCTCGATTGTTTCAATCCTCGATCATTTGATCATTCCTGGTTTGATCGTTCAATAGTTATCCTCAATTGTTCCAGTCCTCGATCGTTCAATCCTCGATCATTTAATCCCTTAATCGTTCACTCATTCAATCATTTAATCCCTCAATTGTTCACTCATTCAATTGCTTACTTGTGCAATCATTCAGATGTTCAAATCCTCAATCGTTCAATCCCTTAATCATTCAATCATTCAATCCCTTGATCGTTCAATCATTTGATCCCTCAATTGTTCAATCCCTCGATCATTCAATCCCTCAGTCTTTCACTCATTCAATCATTCAATCCCTCAATCGTTCAATCATTTAATACCTAAATCATTTAATCCCTCAATTGTTCAATCATTCAATCCCTCAATCGTTCAATCATTCAATTCCTGAATCATTCAATCATTCACTCATTCAATCCCTCGATCATTGACTCGTTCCATCCTCGATCATTCAATCCTCAATTATTTAATCCATCAATCGCTTAATCCCTCAATCATTCAATCATTCAATCCTTCAATCATTCAATCCTGAATAGTTCACTCCTTCAATCGTTCAATCCTCAATCATTCAATCCTCAATCATTCAATCCTCAATCGTTCAATCCCTCAATCCTAAATTGTTTAATCATTCAATTCCTCAGTCGTTTAGTCCTCAATCATTTAATCCTCAATCGTTCAATCGTTCAATCCTCAATCAGTCAGTCCCTCAATCATTCAATCCCTCAATCTCATTTAATCATTCAATTCCTCAATCATTTCAATCCTCAATCGCTCAATCGTTTAATCCTCAATCATTCCTCCACAATCCTCAATGATTCAATCCTCAATTGTTCAATCCTCAATCCCTAAATTGTTTAATCGTTCAATTCCTCAATCGTTCAATCCCTCAATCATTCAATCCCTCAATCCCTAAATTGTTTAATCATTCAATTCCTCAGTCGTTCAGTCCCTCAATCATTTAATCCCTCAATCGTTCAATCGTTCAATCCCTCAATCAGTCAATCCCTCAATCATTCAATCCCTCAATCCCTAAATCATTTAATCATTCAATTCCTCAATCATTCAATCCCTCAATCATTCAATCCCTCAATCGCTCAATTGTTTAATCCTCAATCATTCCTCCTGATTCCTCAATCATTCAATCTTTCAATCCAGTCGATCGTTCAATCCTCGATCATTCAGTCGTTCACTGGTTCAATCGTTCAATTGTTTAATCCTCAATTGTTCAATCCTCGATCGTTCAATCCTCAATCATTTAATCCTCAATCGTTCACTCGTTCAATCATTTAATCCTCAATTGTTCCTCATTCAATTGCTCACTCGTTCAATCGTTCATAATTCAAATCCTCAATTGTTCATCCTTAATCATTCAATCATTCCAATCCTTGATCATTAATCATTCAATTCCTCAATCATTTAATCCTCAATCATTCCTCCCCATTTCTCAATCATTCAATCTTTCAATCCTCGATTGTTCAATCCTCGATCATTCAGTCATTCACTCGTTCAATCGTTCAATCGTTTAATCCCTCAATTGTTCAATCCCTCGATCGTTCAATCCCTCGATCATTTAATCCCTCAATCGTTCACTCGTTCAATCATTTAATCCCTCAATTGTTCACTCATTCAATTGCTCACTCGTTCAATCGTTCATACATTCAAATCCTCAATTGTTCAATCCCTTAATCATTCAATCATTCAATCCCTCGATCATTCAATCACTTAGTCGTTCACTCATTCCTCATTCAATCCCTCAATCATTCAATCATTAATCTTAGTCATTTAATCCTCAATTGTTCAATCGTTCAATCCCTCAATCGTTCAATCCATCAATCGTTTAATCCCTCAATTGTTCAATCCCTCGATCATTCAATGGTTCAATTCCTGAATCATTCAATCGTTCAATCTCTCAATCTCTCAATTGTTTAATCCCTAAATTGTTTAATCAATCAATTATTCAATCATTCAATCCCTCAATTGTTCAATCCCTCAATCATTTAATCCCTCAATCATGTAATCCATCAATCGTTCAATCCCTCAATCCCTAAATTGTTCAATGCCTCGATCGTTCAATCGTTTAGTCATTCAATCGTTCACTTGTTCAATCGTTTAATCCCTCAATCATTCTATCCCTCAATCCCTCGATTGTTCAATCCCACAATCATTTAATCCCTCTATTGTTCAATCGTTCAAGCATTTAATCCCTCAGACGTTCAATCCCTGAATCATTCAATGCCTCAATTGTTCAATCCCTCAATCGTTCTTTCCCTCAATCGTTCAATCCCTCAATCATTCAAACGTTCAATCCTCAATTGTTCATCACTTAATCGTTCAATGATTCAATCCTCGATCATTCAATACCTCAGTCGTTCAATCATTTAATCCTCAATTGTTTAATCTCTTGATCGTTCAATCCTTCGATCGTTCAATCCTCAATCCTCAATCATTCAATTGTTTAATCCCTCAATAGTTCAATCATTTAATCCCACAATCATTTAATCCTGAATCGTTCACTCATTTAATCCCTCAATCATTCCTCGTTCAATCATTCACTCATTCAATCATTCAAACATTTAATCCTTGATCGTTCAATCCTCAATCGTTCAATCCCTCGATTGTTTAATCCCTCAATCATTCCTCGTTCAATCATTTAATCCTCAATTGTTCACTCGATCCAATCGCTCCTCGTTCCAATTGCTCAAGCGTTCAATCCTCAATCATTCAATCCTTCAATCCATTGATCGTTCAATCCTTGATCGTTCAATCCTCAATCCTCAATTGTTCAATCGTTCACTGTTTAATCATTCAGTCATTCAATCCCTTGATCATTCTATCATTTAATCCTCAATTGTTCAATCCCTCGATCGTTCAATCGTTCAACCACTTGATCGTTGACCCTCAATCCCCCATCATTCAATCATTTAATCCCTCAATAGTTCAATTGTTTAATCCCTCAATCGTTTAATTCCTGAATCATTCACTTATTTAATCCCTCAACCATTCACTCATTCAATCCCTCAATCGTTCATTCATTAAATCGTTTGATCCTCAATTGTTCAATCCCTCAATCATTCAATCCCTCAGTTGTTCACTCATTCAATCATTCAATCCCTCAATCGTTCAATCATTTAATACCTAAATCATTTAATCCCTCAATTGTTCAATCGTTCAATCCCTCAATCATTTAATCCATCAATCGTTTAATCCCTCAATCATTCAGTCGTTCAATCATTCAATCATTCATTCCCTCAATCATTCACTCATTCAATCCCTCAATCGTTCACTCCTTCAATCGTTCAATCCCTCAATCGTTCAATCTCTCAATCCCTCAATAGTTTAATCCCTAAATTGTTTAATCAATCAATTGTTCAATTGTTCAATCCCTCAATTGTTCAATCCCTCAATTGTTCAAACGTTCAGTCCCGCAATCGTTCAATCTCTTAATCGTTCAATCATTCAATCCCTTGATCGTTCAATACCTCAATCGTTCAATCATTTAATACCTAAATCATTTAATCCCTCAATTGTTCAATTGTTCAATCCCTCAATCATTTAATCCATCAATCATTTAATCCTCAATCATTCAGTTGTTCAATCATTCAATCATTCATTCCTCAATCATTCACCTATTCAATCCCCAATCGTTCCTCACCTTCAATTGTTCAACTCTCAATGTTCAATCTCAATCCTCAATAGTTTAATCCTAAATTGTTTAATCAATCAATTGTTCAATTTTCAATCCCTCAATTGTTCAATCCCTCAATTGTTCAAACGTTCAATCCCGCAATCGTTCAATCCCTTAATCGTTCAATCATTCAATCCCTTGATCATTCAATACCTCAATCGTTCAATCATTTAATACCTAAATCATTTAATCCCTCAATTGTTCAATCGTTCAATCCCTCAATCATTTAATCCATCAATCGTTTAATCCCTCAATCATTCAGTTGTTCAATCATTCAATCATTCATTCCCTCAATCATTCACTCATTCAATCCCTCAATCGTTCACTCCTTCAATTGTTCAATCCCTCAATCGTTCAATCTCTCAATCCCTCAATAGTTTAATCCCTAAATTGTTTAATCAATCAATTGTTCAATCATTCAATCCCTCAATTGTTCAATCCCTCGATCATTTAATCCCTCAATCATGTAATCCATCAATCGTTCAATCCCTCAATCCTAAATCATTCAATGCCTTGATCATTCAATCCCTGAATTGTTCAATCCCTCAATTGTTCAATCCCTCAATCGTTCAATCGTTTAGTCATTGAATCATTTAATCCCTCAATCGTTCTATCCCTCAATCCCTCAATTATTCAATCCCACAATCGTTTAATCCCTCTATCGTTCAATCATTCAAGCGTTTAATTCCTCAACTGTTCAATCCAGGAATCATTCAATCCTTCAATTGTTCAATCCCTCAATTGTTCAAATGTTCAATCCCGCAATCGTTCAAGCCCTTAATTGTTCAATCATTCAATCCCTCGATCATTCAATACCTCAATCGTTCAATCATTTAATACCTAAATCATTTAATCCCTCAATTGTTCAATCGTTCAATCCCTCAATTGTTCAATCCCTTGATCATTCAATGGTTCAATTCCTGAATCGTTCAATCATTCACTCATTCAATCCGTCGATCAATGAATCGTTCCATCCCTCAATCGTTTAATCCCTCAATCATTTGATCCCTCAATCGTGCAATCTCTCAATCATTTAATCCATCAATCATTTAATCCTCAATCATTCAATCATTCAATCCTTCAATCATTCAATCCTTCAATCTAATCAATCATTCCTCCTTCAATCGTTCAATCCTCAATTGTTCAATCTCTCAATCCTTCAATCATTTAATCCTAAAATGTTCAATCAATCAATTGTTCAATCTTTCAATCCCTCAATCATTTAATCCCTCAATCATGTTATCCATCAATAGTTCAATTCCTCAATCCCTAAATTGTTCAATGCCTTGATCGTTCAATCGTTTAGTCATTCAATCATTCACTTGTTCAATCGTTTAATCCCTCAATCATTCTATCCCTCAATCCCTTGATTGTTCAATGCCACAATCATTTAATAACTCAATCATGCTATCCATCAATAGTTCAATTCCTCAATCCCTAAATTGTTCAATGCCTCGATCGTTCAATCGTTTAGTCATTCAATCATTCACTCATTCAATCGTTCAATCCCTCAATCGTTCAATCCCTTGATCGTTCAATCCCTCAAACATTTAATCGTTTAATCTCTCAATAGTTCAATCGTTTAATCCCTGAATCGTTCACTCATTTAATCCCTCAATCATTCACTCATTCAATCATTCAATCGTTCAAATGTGTAATCCCTTCATCGTTCAATTCCTCAATCATTCAATTTCTAAATCATTCAATCCCTAGATCATTCAATCATTCAATCCCTCAATCATTCAATTGTTCACTTGTTCACTCGTTCAATCCCTCAATTGTTCAATCCCTCAATCATTCAATCATTCAAACCCTCAATCGTTCAATCCCTCAGTCATTCAATCTCTCAATTGTTCAATCCCTGAATTGTTCTCTCATTCAATCGTTCAATACCTTGATCGTACAATCGTTCAATTGTTCAATAACTCGATCATTCAATCCCTCAATCGTTCAATCCCTCAGTAGTTCAAGCGTTCAATCCCTCAATCCCTAAATTGTTTAATCATTCAATCCCTCAATCGCTCAATCGTTTAATCCCTCAATCGTTCACTCCCGCAATCCCTCAATCATTCAAACATTCAATCCCTCAATCGTTCAATCCTTTAATCGTTCAATCTTTCAATCCCTCGATTGTTCAATCCCTCGATCATTCAATCATTCACTCGTTTGATTGTTCAATAGTTTAATACCTCAATTGTTCAATCCCTCGATCGTTCAATCCCTCGATCATTTAATCCCTTAATCGTTCACTCGTTCAATCATTTAATCCCTCAATTGTTCACTCATTCAATTGCTTACTTGTGCAATCATTCAGACGTTCAAATCCTCAATCGTTCAATCCCTTAATCATTCAATCATTCAATCCCTAGATCGTTCAATCATTTGATCCCTCAATTGTTCAATCCCTCGATCATTCAATCCCTCAGTCTTTCACTCATTCAATCATTCAATCCCTCAATCATTCAATCATTTAATACCTAAATCATTTAATCCCTCAATTGTTCAATCATTCAATCCCTCAATCGTTCAATCATTCAATTCCTGAATCATTCAATCATTCACTCATTCAATCCCTCGATCATTGACTCATTCCATCCCTCGATCATTCAATCCCTCAATCATTTAATCCATCAATCGCTTAATCCCTCAATCATTCAATCATTCAATCATTCAATCCTTCAATCCTTCAATCATTCAATCCCCGAATAGTTCACTCCTTCAATCATTCAATCCCTCAATCATTCAATCCCTCAATCGTTCAATCCCTCAATCCCTAAATTGTTTAATCATTCAATTCCTCAGTCGTTTAGTCCCTCAATCATTTAATCCCTCAATTATTCAATCGTTCAATCCTCAACAGTCAATCCTCAATCATTCAATCCTCAATCTCTAAATCATTTAATCATTCAATTCCTCAATCATTCAATCTCTCAATCCTTCAATCCTCAATCGGCTCAATCCTCAATCATTCCTCCCCTGATCCCTCAATCATTCAATCCTCAATTGTTCAATCCCTCAATCCTAAATTGTTTAATTGTTTAATTCCTCAATTGTTCAATCCCTCAATCGTTCAATCCCTCAATCGTTCAATCCCTCAATCCCTAAATTGTTTAATCATTCAATTCCTCAGTCGTTCAGTCCCTCAATCATTTAATCCCTCAATCGTTCAATCGTTCAATCCCTCAATCAGTCAATCCCTCAATCATTCAATCCCTCAATCCCTAAATCATTTAATCATTCAATCCCTCAATCATTCAATCCCTCAATCGCTCAAACGTTTAATCCCTCAATCATTCACTCCCACAATTCCTCAATCATTCAATCTTTCAATCCCTCGATCGTTCAATCCCTTGATCATTCAGTCGTTCAATCGTTCAATCGTTTAATCCCTCAATTGTTCAATCCCTCAATCGTTCAATCCCTCAATCATTTAATCCCTCAATCGTTCACTCGTTCAATCATTTAATCCCTCAATTGTTCACTCATTCAATTGCTCACTCGTTCAATCATTCAGACATTCAAATTCTCAATTGTTCAATCCCTTAATCATTCAATTGTTCAATCCCTCGATCATTCAATCACTCAGTCGTTCACTCATTCACTCATTCAATCCCTCAATCATTCAATCATTTAATGCCTAAATCATTTAATCCCTCAATTTTTCAATCGTTCAATCCCTCAATCATTCAATCATTTAATGCCTAAATCATTTAATCCCTCAATTGTTCAATCGTTCAATCCCTCAATCGTTCAATCCATCAATCGTTTAATCCCTCAATTGTTCAATCCCTCGATCATTCAATGGTTCAATTCCTGAATCATTCAATCGTTCAATCGTTCAATCTCTCAATCTCTCAATTGTTTAATCCCTAAATTGTTTAATCAATCAATTATTCAATCATTCAATCCCTCAATTGTTCAATCCCTCAATCATTTAATCCCTCAATCATGTAATCCATCAATTGTTCAATCCCTCAATCCCTAAATTGTTCAATGCCTCGATCATTCAATCATTTAGTCATTCAATCGTTCCTTGTTCAATCGTTTAATCCTCAATCATTCTATCCTCAATCCTCGATTGTTTCAATCCCACAATCATTTAATCCCTCTATTGTTCAATCGTTCAAGCATTTAATCCCTCAGACGTTCAATCCCTGAATCATTCAATGCCTCAATTGTTTCAATCCTCAATCATTCTTTCCCTCAATCGTTCAATCCCTCAATCATTCAAACGTTCAATCCCTCAATTGTTCAATCCCTTAATCGTTCAATGATTCAATCCCTCGATCATTCAATACCTCAGTCGTTCAATCATTTAATCCCTCAATTGTTTAATCCCTTGATCGTTCAATCCCTTGATCGTTCAATCCCTCAATCCCTCAATCATTCAATTGTTTAATCCCTCAATAGTTCAATCATTTAATCCCACAATCATTTAATCCTGAATCGTTCACTCGTTTAATCCCTCAATCATTCACTCGTTCAATCATTCACTCATTCAATCATTCAAACATTTAATCCCTTGATCGTTCAATCCCTCAATCGTTCAATCCCTCGATTGTTTAATCCCTCAATCATTCACTCGTTCAATCATTTAATCCCTCAATTGTTCACTCGTTCAATCGCTCACTCGTTCAATTGCTCAAACGTTCAAATCCTCAATCGTTCAATCCCTTAATCATTCAATCGTTCAATCCCTTGATCGTTCAATCCCTCAATCCCTCAATTGTTCAATCGTTCCTCATTCAATCATTCAGTCATTCAATCCCTTGATCATTCTATCATTTAATCCCTCAATTGTTCAATCCCTCGATCGTTCAATCATTCAACCACTTGATTGTTGAATCCTCAATCCCCATCATTCAATCATTTAATCCTCAATAGTTCAATTGTTTAATCCTCAATCGTTTAATCCCTGAATCATTCACTTATTTAATCCCTCAACCATTCACTCATTCAATCCCTCGATCGTTCAATCATTAAATCGTTTGATCCTCAATTGTTCAATCCCTCGATCATTCAATCCCTCAGTTGTTCACTCATTCATTCATTCAATCCCTCAATCGTTCAATCATTTAATACCTAAATCATTTAATCCCTCAATTGTTCAATCTTTCAATCCCTCAATCATTTAATCCATCAATCGTTTAATCCCTCAATCATTCAGTCGTTCAATCATTCAATCATTCATTCCCTCAATCATTCACTCATTCAATCCCTCAATCGTTCACTCCTTCAATCGTTCAATCCCTCAATCGTTCAATCTCTCAATCCCTCAATAGTTTAATCCCTAAATTGTTTAATCAATCAATTGTTCAATTGTTCAATCCCTCAATTGTTCAATCCCTCAATTGTTCAAACGTTCAATCCCGTAATCGTTCAATCCCTTAATCGTTCAATCATTCAATCCCTTGATCATTCAATACCTCAATCGTTCAATCATTTAATACCTAAATCATTTAATCCCTCAATTGTTCAATTGTTCAATCCCTCAATCATTTAATCCATCAATCATTTAATCCCTCAATCATTCAGTTGTTCAATCATTCAATCATTCATTCCCTCAATCATTCACTCATTCAATCCCTCAATCGTTCACTCCTTCAATTGTTCAATCCCTCAATCGTTCAATCTCTCAATCCCTCAATAGTTTAATCCCTAAATTGTTTAATCAATCAATTGTTCAATCATTCAATCCCTCAATTGTTCAATCCCTCGATCATTTAATCCCTCAATCATGTAATCCATCAATCGTTCAATCCCTCAATCCCTAAATCATTCAATGCCTTGATCATTCAATCCCTGAATTGTTCAATCCCTCAATTGTTCAATCCCTCAATCGTTCAATCGTTTAGTCATTGAATCATTTAATCCCTCAATCGTTCTATCCCTCAATCCCTCGATTATTCAATCCCACAATCGTTTAATCCCTCTATCGTTCAATCATTCAAGCGTTTAATTCCTCAACTGTTCAATCCAGGAATCATTCAATCCTTCAATTGTTCAATCCCTCAATTGTTCAAATGTTCAATCCCACAATCATTCAAGCCCTTAATTGTTCAATCATTCAATCCCTCGATCGCTCAATACCTCAATCATTCAATCATTTAATACCTAAATCGTTTAATCCCTCAATTGTTCAATCCCTCGATCATTCAATTGTTTGATTCCTGAATCATTCAATCATTCACTCATTCAATCCCTCGATCATTGAATCGTTCCATCCCTCAATCGTTTAATCCCTCAATCATTTGATCCTCAATCATGCAATCTCAATCATTTAATCCATCAATCATTTAATCCTCAATCATTCAATCATTCAATCCTTCAATCATTCAATCCTTCAATCATTCAATCCTCAATCATTCACTCCTTCAATCGTTCAATCCCTCAATTGTTCAATTCTCAATCCTCAATCATTTAATCCTCATTCATGTTATCCATCAATAGTTCAATTCCTCAATCCTAAATTGTTCAATGCCGATCGTTCAATCGTTTAGTCATTCAATCGTTCACTCGTTCAATTGTTTAATCCTCAATCATTCTATCCTCAATCCTTGATTGTTCAATCCAATCATTTAATCCTCAATCATGTTATCCATCAATAGTTCAATTCTCAATCCCTAAATTGTTCAATGCCCCGACGCTCAATCATTGTCATTCAATCGCTCACCATTCAATCGCTCAATCCCTCAATCATTCACTTGTTCAAATGTTCAATCCTCAATCGTTCACTTGTTCAATCGTTTCAATCCTCAATCGTTCAATCCCTTGATTGTTCAATCCTCAATCATTCAATTGTTTAATCCCCAATAGTTCAATCGCTTAATCCCTGAATCATTCACTGTTTAATCCCTCAATCATTCACTCATTCAATCATTCAATCGTTCAAACGTTTAATCCCTTCATCATTCAATTCCTCAATCATTCAATTTCTAAATCATTCAATCCCTAGATCATTCAATCATTCAATCCCTCAATCATTCAATTGTTCACTTGTTTACTCATTCAATCCCTCAATCGTTCAATCCCTCAATCATTCAATCATTCAAACCCTCAATCGTTCAATCCCTCAGTCATTCAATCCCTCAATTGTTCAATCCCTGAATTGTTCTCTCATTCAATCGTTCAATACCTTGATCGTACAATCATTCAATTGTTCAATAACTCGATCATTCAATCCCTCAATCGTTCAATCCCTCAGTAGTTCAAGCGTTCAATCCCTCAATCCCTAAATTGTTTAATCATTCAATTCCTCAATCGTTCAATCCCTCAATCATTCAATCCCTCAATCGCTCAATCGTTTAATCCCTCAATTGTTCACTCCCACAATCCCTCAATCATTCAAACATTCAATCCCTCAATCGTTCAATCCTTTAATCATTCAATCTTTCAATCCCTCGATTGTTCAATCCCTCGATCATTCAATCGTTCACTCGTTTGATCGTTCAATAGTTTAATACCTATAGTTCAATCCTCAATCGTTCAATCCTCGATCATTTAATCCTTAATCATTCACTCATTCAATCATTTAATCCTCAATTGTTCACTCTGTCAATTGCTCACTTGTGCAATCATTCAGACGTCTCAAACCTCTCAATCATTCAATCCCTTAATCATTCAATCATTCAATCCCTTGATCGTTCAATCATTTGATCCCTCAATTGTTCAATCCCTTGATCATTCAATCCCTCAGTCTTTCACTCCTTCAATCATTCAATCCCTCAATCGTTCAATCATTTAATACCTAAATCGTTTAATCCCTCAATTGTTCAATCATTCAATCCCTCAATCGTTCAATCATTCAATTCCTGAATCATTCACTCATTCAATCCCTCGATCGTTGACTCATTCCATCCCTCGATCATTCAATCCCTCAATCATTTAATCCATCAATCGCTTAATCCCTCAATCATTCAATCATTCAATCCTTCAATCATTCAATTCCTGAATAGTTCACTCCTTCAATCGTTCAATCCCTCAATCATTCAATCCCTCAATCATTCAATCCCTCAATTGTTCAATCCCTCAATCCCTAAATTGTTTAATCATTCAATTCCTCAATTGTTCAATCCCTCAATTGTTCAATCCCTCAATCATTCAATCCCTCAATTGTTCAATCCCTCAATCCCTAAATTGTTTAATCATTCAATTCCTCAGTCGTTCAGTCCCTCAATCATTTAATCCCTCAATCATTCAATCCCTCAATCATTCAATCCCTCAATACCTAAATCATTTAATCATTCAATTCCTCAATCATTTAATCCCTCAATCATTCACTCCCACAATTTCTCAATCATTCAATCTTTCAATCCCTCGATTGTTCAATCCCTCGATCATTCAGTCATTCACTCGTTCAATCGTTCAATCGTTTAATCCCTCAATTGTTCAATCCCTCGATCGTTCAATCCCTCGATCATTTAATCCCTCAATCGTTCACTCGTTCAATCATTTAATCCCTCAATTGTTCACTCATTCAATTGCTCACTCGTTCAATCGTTCAGACATTCAAATCCTCAATTGTTCAATCCCTTAATCATTCAATCGTTCAATCCTCGATCATTCAATCCTTAGTCGTTCACTCATTCCTCATTCAATCCCTCAATCATTCAATCATTAATCTAAATCATTTAATCCTCAATTGTTCAATCGTTCAATCCCTCAATCATTCAATCCATCAATCGTTTAATCCTCAATTGTTCAATCCTCGATCATTCAATGGTTCAATTCCTGAATCGCTCAATCGTCAATCGTTCAACTCTCAATCTCCCAATTGTTTAATCCTAAATTGTTTAATCAATCAATTATTCAATCATTCAATCCTCAATTGTTCAATCCTCAATCATTTAATCCTCAATCATGTAATCCATCAATCGTTCAATCCTCAATCCCAAATTGTTCAATGCCTCGATCGTTCAATCGTTTAGTTATTCAATCGTTCCTTGTTCAATCGTTTAATCCTCAATCATTCTATCCTCAATCCTCGATTGTTTCAATCCCACAATCATTTAATCCTCTATTGTTCAATTGTTCAAGCATTTAATCCTCAGCGTTCAATCCCTGAATCATTCAATCCTCAATTGTTCAATCCTCAATCGTTCTTTCCTCAATCGTTCAATCCCTCAATCATTCAAGCGTTCAATCCTCAATTGTTCAATCCTTAATCATTCAATGATTCAATCCCTCGATCATTCAATACCTCAGTCGTTCAATCATTAATCCTCAATTGTTTAATCCCTTGATCGTTCAATCCTCAATCGTTCAATCCTCAATCCTCAATCATTCAATTGTTTAATCCCTCAATAGTTCAATCATTTAATCCAAATCATTTAATCCCTGAATCGTTCACTCATTTAATCCTCAATCATTCACTCGTTCAATCATTCACCAATTCAATCATTCAAACATTTAATCCTTGATCGTTCAATCCTCAATCGTTCAATCCCTTGATTGTTTAATCCCTCAATCATTCCTCGTTCAATCATTTAATCCTCAATTGTTCACTCATTCAATCGCTCACTCGTTCAATTGCTCAAACGTTCAAATCCTCAATCGTTCAATCCCTTAATCATTCAATCGTTCAATCCCTTGATCGTTCAATCCCTTGATCGTTCAAGCCCTCAATCCCTCAATTGTTCAATCGTTCACTCGTTCAATCATTCAGTCATTCAATCCCTTGATCATTCTATCATTTAATCCCTCAATTGTTCAATCCCTCGATCGTTCAATCATTCAACCACTTGATTGTTGAATCCCTCAATCCCCCATCATTCAATCATTTAATCCCTCAATAGTTCAATTGTTTAATCCCTCAATCGTTTAATCCCTGAATCATTCACTTATTTAATCCCTCAACCATTCACTCATTCAATCCCTCGATCGTTCAATCATTAAATCGTTTGATCCTCAATTGTTCAATCCCTCGATCATTCAATCCCTCAGTTGTTCACTCATTCATTCATTCAATCCCTCAATCGTTCAATCATTTAATACCTAAATCATTTAATCCCTCAATTGTTCAATCTTTCAATCCCTCAATCATTTAATCCATCAATCGTTTAATCCCTCAATCATTCAGTCGTTCAATCATTCAATCATTCATTCCTCAATCATTCCTCATTCAATCCTCAATCGTTCCTCCTTCAATCGTTCAATCCTCAATCGTTCAATCTCTCAATCCTCAATAGTTTAATCCTAAATTGTTTAATCAATCAATTGTTCAATTGTTCAACTCAATTGTTCAATCCTCAATTGTTCAAACGTTCAATCCCGCAATCGTTCAATCCCTTAATCGTTCAATCATTCAATCCCTTGATCATTCAATACCTCAATCGTTCAATCATTTAATACCTAAATCATTTAATCCCTCAATTGTTCAATTGTTCAATCCCTCAATCATTTAATCCATCAATCATTTAATCCCTCAATCATTCAGTTGTTCAATCATTCAATCATTCATTCCCTCAATCATTCACTCATTCAATCCCTCAATCGTTCACTCCTTCAATTGTTCAATCCCTCAATCGTTCAATCTCTCAATCCTCAATAGTTTAATCCTAAATTGTTTAATCAATCAATTGTTCAATCATTCAATCCTCAATTGTTCAATCCTCGATCATTTAATCCTCAATCATGTAATCCATCAATCGTTCAATCCTCAATCCCTAAATCATTCAATGCCTTGATCATTCAATCCTGAATTGTTCAATCCTCAATTGTTCAATCCTCAATCGTTCAATCGTTTAGTCATTGAATCATTTAATCCTCAATCGTTCTATCCTCAATCCCTCGATTATTCAATCCACAATCGTTTAATCCTCTATCGTTCAATCATTCAGCGTTTAATTCCTCAACTGTTCAATCCAGGAATCATTCAATCCTTCAATTGTTCAATCCTCAATTGTTCAAATGTTCAATCCCACAATCATTCAAGCCCTTAATTGTTCAATCATTCAATCCCTCGATCGCTCAATACCTCAATCATTCAATCATTTAATACCTAAATCGTTTAATCCCTCAATTGTTCAATCCCTCGATCATTCAATTGTTTGATTCCTGAATCATTCAATCATTCACTCATTCAATCCCTCGATCATTGAATCGTTCCATCCCTCAATCGTTTAATCCCTCAATCATTTGATCCCTCAATCATGCAATCTCTCAATCATTTAATCCATCAATCATTTAATCCCTCAATCATTCAATCATTCAATCCTTCAATCATTCAATCCTTCAATCATTCAATCCCTCAATCATTCACTCCTTCAATCGTTCAATCCTCAATTGTTCAATCTCTCAATCCTCAATCATTTAATCCTCATTCATGTTATCCATCAATAGTTCAATTCCTCAATCCCTAAATTGTTCAATGCCTCGATCGCTCAATCGCTTAGTCATTCAATCATTCTCTCGTTCAATTGTTTAATCCCTCAATCATTCTATCCCTCAATCCCTTGATTGTTCAATCCCACAATCATTTAATCCCTCAATCATGTTATCCATCAATAGTTCAATTCCTCAATCCCTAAATTGTTCAATGCCTCGATCGTTCAATCATTGTCATTCAATCGTTCACTCATTCAATCGTTCAATCCCTCAATCATTCACTTGTTCAAATGTTCAATCCCTCAATCGTTCACTTGTTCAATCGTTCAATCCCTCAATCGTTCAATCCCTTGATTGTTCAATCCCTCAATCATTCAATTGTTTAATCCCCCAATAGTTCAATCGTTTAATCCCTGAATCATTCACTGTTTAATCCCTCAATCATTCACTCATTCAATCATTCAATCGTTCAAACGTTTAATCCCTTCATCATTCAATTCCTCAATCATTCAATTTCTAAATCATTCAATCCCTAGATCATTCAATCATTCAATCCCTCAATCATTCAATTGTTCACTTGTTCACTCATTCAATCCCTCAATCGTTCAATCCCTCAATCATTCAATCATTCAAACCCTCAATCGTTCAATCCCTCAGTCATTCAATCCCTCAATTGTTCAATCCCTGAATTGTTCTCTCATTCAATCGTTCAATACCTTGATCGTACAATCATTCAATTGTTCAATAACTCGATCATTCAATCCCTCAATCGTTCAATCCCTCAGTAGTTCAAGCGTTCAATCCCTCAATCCCTAAATTGTTTAATCATTCAATTCCTCAATCGTTCAATCCCTCAATCATTCAATCCCTCAATCGCTCAATCGTTTAATCCCTCAATTGTTCACTCCCACAATCCCTCAATCATTCAAACATTCAATCCCTCAATCGTTCAATCCTTTAATCATTCAATCTTTCAATCCCTCGATTGTTCAATCCCTCGATCATTCAATCGTTCACTCGTTTGATCGTTCAATAGTTTAATACCTCAATTGTTCAATCCCTCAATCGTTCAATCCCTCGATCATTTAATCCCTTAATCATTCACTCATTCAATCATTTAATCCCTCAATTGTTCACTCGTTCAATTGCTCACTTGTGCAATCATTCAGACGTTCAAATCCTCAATCATTCAATCCCTTAATCATTCAATCATTCAATCCCTTGATCGTTCAATCATTTGATCCCTCAATTGTTCAATCCCTTGATCATTCAATCCCTCAGTCTTTCACTCCTTCAATCATTCAATCCCTCAATCGTTCAATCATTTAATACCTAAATCGTTTAATCCCTCAATTGTTCAATCATTCAATCCCTCAATCGTTCAATCATTCCAGTTCCTGGATCATTCACTCATTCAATCCTCGATGGTTGACTCATTCCATCCCTCGATCATTCAATCCTCAATCATTTAATCCATCAATCGCTAATCCTCAATCATTCAATCATTCAATCCTTCAATCATTCAATTCCTGAATAGTTCACTCCTTCAATCGTTCAATCCTCAATCATTCAATCCTCAATCATTCAATCCTCAATTGTTCAATCCTCAATCCTAAATTGTTTAATCATTCAATTCCTCAATTGTTCAATCCTCAATTGTTCAATCCTCAATCATTCAATCCTCAATTGTTCAATCCTCAATCCCTAAATTGTTTAATCATTCCAATTCCTCAGTCGTTCAGTCCTCAATCATTAATCCTCAATCATTCAATCCTCAATCATTCAATCCTCAATACTAAATCATTTAATCATTCAATTCCTCAATCATTTAATCCTCAATCATTCCTCCCACAATTTCTCAATCATTCAATCTTTCAATCCTCGATTGTTCAATCCTCGATCATTCAGTCATTCACTCGTTCAATCGTTCAATCGTTTAATCCTCAATTGTTCAATCCCCTCGATCGTTCAATCCTCGATCATTTAATCCCTCAATCGTTCCCTTTCAATCATTTAATCCCCAATTGTTCACTCATTCCAATTGCTCACTCGTTCAATCGTTCAGACATTCAAATCCTCAATTGTTCAATCCCTTAATCATTCAATCGTTCAATCCCTCGATCATTCAATCACTTAGTCGTTCACTCATTCACTCATTCAATCCCTCAATCATTCAATCATTAATGCCTAAATCATTTAATCCCTCAATTGTTCAATCGTTCAATCCCTCAATCATTCAATCCATCAATCGTTTAATCCCTCAATTGTTCAATCCCTCGATCATTCAATGGTTCAATTCCTGAATCGTTCAATCGTTCAATCGTTCAATCTCTCAATCTCTCAATTGTTTAATCCCTAAATTGTTTAATCAATCAATTATTCAATCATTCAATCCCTCAATTGTTCAATCCCTCAATCATTTAATCCCTCAATCATGTAATCCATCAATCGTTCAATCCTCAATCCTAAATTGTTCAATGCCTCGATCGTTCAATCGTTTAGTTATTCAATCGTTCACTTGTTCAATGTTTAATCCCTCAATCATTCTATCCCTCAATCCCTCGATTGTTCAATCCCACAATCATTTAATCCCTCTATTGTTCAATTGTTCAAGCATTTAATCCCTCAGACGTTCAATCCCTGAATCATTCAATCCCTCAATTGTTCAATCCCTCAATCGTTCTTTCCCTCAATCGTTCAATCCCTCAATCATTCAAACGTTCAATCCCTCAATTGTTCAATCCCTTAATCATTCAATGATTCAATCCCTCGATCATTCAATACCTCAGTCGTTCAATCATTTAATCCCTCAATTGTTTAATCCCTTGATCGTTCAATCCCTCGATCGTTCAATCCCTCAATCCCTCAATCATTCAATTGTTTAATCCCTCAATAGTTCAATCATTTAATCCCACAATCATTTAATCCCTGAATCGTTCACTCATTTAATCCCTCAATCATTCACTCGTTCAATCATTCACTAATTCAATCATTCAAACATTTAATCCCTTGATCGTTCAATCCCTCAATCGTTCAATCCCTTGATTGTTTAATCCCTCAATCATTCACTCGTTCAATCATTTAATCCCTCAATTGTTCACTCATTCAATCGCTCACTCGTTCAATTGCTCAAACGTTCAAATCCTCAATCGTTCAATCCCTTAATCATTCAATCGTTCAATCCCTTGATCGTTCAATCCCTTGATCGTTCAATCCCTCAATCCCTCAATTGTTCAATCGTTCACTCGTTCAATCATTCAGTCATTCAATCCCTTGATCATTCTATCATTTAATCCCTCAATTGTTCAATCCCTCGATCGTTCAATTGTTCAACCACTTGATCGTTGAATCCCTCAATCCCCATCATTCAATCATTTAATCCCTCAATAGTTCAATTGTTTAATCCCTCAATCGTTTAATCCCTGAATCATTCACTTATTTAATCCCTCAACCATTCACTCGTTCAATCCCTCGATCATTCAATCATTAAATCGTTTGATCCTCAATTGTTCAATCCCTCGATCATTCAATCCCTCAGTTGTTCACTCATTCAATCATTCAATCCCTCAATCGTTCAATCATTCAATACCTAAACCATTTAATCCCTCAATTGTTCAATCGTTCAATCCCTCAATCATTTAATCCATCAATCGTTTAATCCCTCAATCATTCAGTCGTTCAATCATTCAATCATTCATTCCCTCAATCATTCACTCATTCAATCCCTCAATCGTTCACTCCTTCAATCGTTCAATCCTCAATCGTTCAATCTCTCAATCCTCAATAGTTTAATCCTAAATTGTTTAATCAATCAATTGTTCAATTGTTCAATCCTCAATTGTTCAACCTCAATTGTTCAAGCGTTCAATCCATAATCGTCAATCCTTAATTGTTCAATCATTCAATCCCTGATCATTCAATACCTCAATCGTTCAATCATTTAATACCTAAATCATTTAATCCTCAATTGTTCAATTGTTCAATCCCTCAATCATTTAATCCATCAATCATTTAATCCCTCAATCATTCAGTTGTTCAATCATTCAATCATTCATTCCTCAATCATTCCTCATTCAATCCTCAATCGTTCACTCTTTCAATTGTTCAATCCTCAATCATTCAATCTCAATCCTCAATAGTTTAATCCTAAATTGTTTAATCAATCAATTGTTCAATCATTCAATCCCTCAATTGTTCAATCCTCGATCATTTAATCCTCAATCATGTAATCCATCAATCGTTCAATCCTCAATCCCTAAATCATTCAATGCCTTGATCATTCAACCTGAATTGTTCAATCCTCAATTGTTCAATCCTCAATCGTTCAATCGTTTGAGTCATTGAATCATTTAATCCCTCAATCGTTCTATCCCTCAATCCCTCGATTATTCAATCCCACAATCGTTTAATCCCTCTATCGTTCAATCATTCAAGCGTTTAATTCCTCAACTGTTCAATCCAGGAATCATTCAATCCTTCAATTGTTCAATCCCTCAATTGTTCAATCCCTCAATTGTTCAAATGTTCAATCCCGCAATCGTTCAAGCCCTTAATCGTTCAATCATTCAATCCCTCGATCGTTCAATACCTCAATCATTCAATCATTTAATACCTAAATGTTTAATCCTCAATTGTTCAATCCTCGATCATTCAATTGTTTGATTCCTGAATCATTCAATCATTCACTCATTCAATCTCTCGATCATTGAATCGTTCCATCCTCAATCGTTTAATCCTCAATCATTTGATCCCTCAATCATGCAATCTCTCAATCATTTAATCCATCAATCATTTAATCCCTCAATCATTCAATCATTCAATCCTTCAATCATTCAATCCTTCAATCATTCAATCCCTCAATCATTCACTCCTTCAATCGTTCAATCCCTCAATTGTTCAATCTCTCAATCCCTCAATCATTTAATCCCTCATTCATGTTATCCATCAATAGTTCAATTCCTCAATCCCTAAATTGTTCAATGCCTCGATCGTTCAATCGTTTAGTCATTCAATCGTTCACTCGTTCAATTGTTTAATCCCTCAATCATTCTATCCCTCAATCCCTTGATTGTTCAATCCCACAATCATTTAATCCCTCAATCATGTTATCCATCAATAGTTCAATTCCTCAATCCCTAAATTGTTCAATGCCTCGATCGTTCAATCATTGTCATTCAATCGTTCACTCATTCAATCGTTCAATCCCTCAATCATTCACTTGTTCAAATGTTCAATCCCTCAATCGTTCACTTGTTCAATCGTTCAATCCCTCAATCGTTCAATCCCTTGATTGTTCAATCCCTCAATCATTCAATTGTTTAATCCCCCAATAGTTCAATCGTTTAATCCCTGAATCATTCACTGTTTAATCCCTCAATCATTCACTCATTCAATCATTCAATCGTTCAAACGTTTAATCCCTTCATCATTCAATTCCTCAATCATTCAATTTCTAAATCATTCAATCCCTAGATCATTCAATCATTCAATCCCTCAATCATTCAATTGTTCACTTGTTCACTCATTCAATCCCTCAATCGTTCAATCCCTCAATCATTCAATCATTCAAACCCTCAATCGTTCAATCCCTCAGTCATTCAATCCCTCAATTGTTCAATCCCTGAATTGTTCTCTCATTCAATCGTTCAATACCTTGATCGTACAATCATTCAATTGTTCAATAACTCGATCATTCAATCCCTCAATCGTTCAATCCCTCAGTAGTTCAAGCGTTCAATCCCTCAATCCCTAAATTGTTTAATCATTCAATTCCTCAATCGTTCAATCCCTCAATCATTCAATCCCTCAATCGCTCAATCGTTTAATCCCTCAATTGTTCACTCCCACAATCCCTCAATCATTCAAACATTCAATCCCTCAATCGTTCAATCCTTTAATCATTCAATCTTTCAATCCCTCGATTGTTCAATCCCTCGATCATTCAATCGTTCACTCGTTTGATCGTTCAATAGTTTAATACCTCAATTGTTCAATCCCTCAATCGTTCAATCCCTCGATCATTTAATCCCTTAATCATTCACTCATTCAATCATTTAATCCCTCAATTGTTCACTCGTTCAATTGCTCACTTGTGCAATCATTCAGACGTTCAAATCCTCAATCATTCAATCCCTTAATCATTCAATCATTCAATCCCTTGATCGTTCAATCATTTGATCCTCAATTGTTCAATCCTTGATCATTCAATCCTCAGTCTTTCACCTTCAATCATTCAATCCTCAATCGTTCAATCATTTAATACCTAAATCGTTTAATCCTCAATTGTTCAATCATTCAATCCTCAATCGTTCAATCATTCAATTCCTGAATCATTCACTCATTCAATCCTCGATCGTTGACTCATTCCATCCCTCGATCATTCAATCCCTCAATCATTTAATCCATCAATCGCTTAATCCCTCAATCATTCAATCATTCAATCCTTCAATCATTCAATTCCTGAATAGTTCACTCCTTCAATCGTTCAATCCCTCAATCATTCAATCCCTCAATCATTCAATCCCTCAATTGTTCAATCCCTCAATCCCTAAATTGTTTAATCATTCAATTCCTCAATTGTTCAATCCCTCAATTGTTCAATCCCTCAATCATTCAATCCCTCAATTGTTCAATCCCTCAATCCCTAAATTGTTTAATCATTCAATTCCTCAGTCGTTCAGTCCCTCAATCATTTAATCCCTCAATCATTCAATCCCTCAATCATTCAATCCCTCAATACCTAAATCATTTAATCATTCAATTCCTCAATCATTTAATCCCTCAATCATTCACTCCCACAATTTCTCAATCATTCAATCTTTCAATCCCTCGATTGTTCAATCCCTCGATCATTCAGTCATTCACTCGTTCAATCGTTCAATCGTTTAATCCCTCAATTGTTCAATCCCTCGATCGTTCAATCCCTCGATCATTTAATCCCTCAATCGTTCACTCGTTCAATCATTTAATCCCTCAATTGTTCACTCATTCAATTGCTCACTCGTTCAATCGTTCAGACATTCAAATCCTCAATTGTTCAATCCCTTAATCATTCAATCGTTCAATCCCTCGATCATTCAATCACTTAGTCGTTCACTCATTCACTCATTCAATCCCTCAATCATTCAATCATTAATGCCTAAATCATTTAATCCCTCAATTGTTCAATCGTTCAATCCCTCAATCATTCAATCCATCAATCGTTTAATCCCTCAATTGTTCAATCCCTCGATCATTCAATGGTTCCAATTCCTGAATCGTTCAATCGTTCAATCGTTCAATCTCTCAATCTCTCAATTGTTTAATCCCTAAATTGTTTAATCAATCAATTATTCAATCATTCAATCCCTCAATTGTTCAATCCCTCAATCATTTAATCCCTCAATCATGTAATCCATCAATCGTTCAATCCCTCAATCCCTAAATTGTTCAATGCCTCGATCGTTCAATCGTTTAGTTATTCAATCGTTCACTTGTTCAATTGTTTAATCCCTCAATCATTCTATCCCTCAATCCCTCGATTGTTCAATCCCACAATCATTTAATCCCTCTATTGTTCAATTGTTCAAGCATTTAATCCCTCAGACGTTCAATCCCTGAATCATTCAATCCCTCAATTGTTCAATCCCTCAATCGTTCTTTCCTCAATCGTTCAATCCTCAATCATTCAACGTTCAATCCTCAATTGTTCAATCCTTAATCATTCAATGATTCAATCCCTCGATCATTCAATACCTCAGTCGTTCAATCATTTAATCCTCAATTGTTTAATCCCTTGATCGTTCAATCCTCAATCGTTCAATCCTCAATCCCTCAATCATTCAATTGTTTAATCCCTCAATAGTTCAATCATTTAATCCCGCAATCATTTAATCCCTGAATCGTTCACTCGTTTAATCCCTCAATCATTCACTCGTTCAATCATTCACTAATTCAATCATTCAAACATTTAATCCCTTGATCGTTCAATCCCTTGATTGTTTAATCCCTCAATCATTCACTCGTTCAATCATTTAACCCCTCAATTGTTCACTCGTTCAATCGCTCACTCGTTCAATTGCTCAAACGTTCAAATCCTCAATCGTTCAATCCCTTAATCATTCAATCGTTCAATCCCTTGATCGTTCAATCCCTTGATCGTTCAATCCCTCAATCCCTCAATTGTTCAATCGTTCACTCGTTCAATCATTCAGTCATTCAATCCCTTGATCATTCTATCATTTAATCCCTCAATTGTTCAATCCCTCGATCGTTCAATTGTTCAACCACTTGATCGTTGAATCCTCAATCCCCATCATTCAATCATTTAATCCTCAATAGTTCAATTGTTTAATCCTCAATCGTTTAATCCTGGATCATTCACTTATTTAATCCTCAACCATTCACCTGTTCAATCCTCGATCATTCAATCATTAAATCATTTGATCCTCAATTGTTCAATCCCTCGATCATTCAATCCTCAGTTGTTCACTCATTCAATCATTCAATCCCTCAATCGCTCAATCATTCAATACCTAAACATTTAATCCTCAATTGTTCAATCGTTCAATCCTCAATCATTTAATCCATCAATCGTTTAATCCTCAATCATTCAGTCGTTCAATCATTCAATCATTCATTCCTCAATCATTCCTCATTCAATCCTCAATGTTCCTCCTTCAATCGTTCAATCATTCAATCTCTCAATCCTCAATAGTTTAATCCTAAATTGTTTAATCAATCAATTGTTCAATCATTCAATCCTCAATTGTTCAATCCTCGATCATTTAATCCTCAATCATGTAATCCATCAATCGTTCAATCCTCAATCCTTAAATCATTCAATGCCTTGATCATTCAATCCTGATTGTTCAATCCCTCAATTGTTCAACTCCTCAATCGTTCAATCGTTTAGTCATTGAATCATTTAATCCTCAATGTTCTATCCTCAATCCCTCGTTATTCAATCCACATCGTTTGATCCTCTATCGTTCAATCATTTAAGCATTTAATTCTCAACTTTGTTCAGTCAGGAATCATTCAATCCTTCAATTGTTCAATCCTCAATTATTCAATCCTCAATTGTTCCAGATATTCAATCCATGATCGTTCAAGCCTTAATCGTTCAATCATTCAGTCCCTCGATCGTTCAATATAAATCGTTCATTAATTTAATGCCTAAATCGTTTGATTCCTCAATTGTTCAATCGTTCAATCCTCAATTGTTCAATCCTCGATCATTCAATGGTTCAATTCTGAATCGTTCAATCATTCACTCATTCAATCCCTTGATTGAATGTGTCCATCCTCAATCATTTAATCCTCTAATCATTTGATCCTCAATCGTGCAATCTCTCAATCATTTAATCCATCAATCATTTAATCCCTCAATCATTCAATCATTCAATCCTTCAATCATTCAATCCTTCAATCATTCAATCCTCAATCATTACTCCTTCAATCTTCAATCCTCAATTGTTCAATCTCAATCCTCAATCATTTAATCCTAAATTGTTCAATCAATCAATTGTTCAATCTTTCAATCCCTCAATCATTTAATCCTCAATCATGTTATCCATCATAGTTCAATTCCTCAATCCTAATTGTTCAATCCTCGATCGTTCAATCGTTTAGTCATTCAATCGTTCCTCATTCAATCGTTTAATCCCTCAATCATTCATCCCTCAATCCTTGATTGTTCAATCCCACAGTCATTTAATCCTCTATCGTTCAATCATTCCATTTAACCCCCAACCCATTCAATCCTCAATCAGTTCAAATGTTCAATCCTCAATCTTTCAGTCCTTAATCATTTCAATCATTTCAATTCTAATGCGTACAATACCTCAGTCGTTCAATCGTTTAATCCTCAATTGATTAATATCTTGATCGTTCACTCTCATCATTCAATCCCCATCATTCAATCTCAATCCCTCAATCATTTAATCCTCAATAGTTCAATCATTTAATCCCTCAATCATTTAATCCCTGAATCATTCACTCGTTTAACCCCTCAATCATTCACTTGTTCAATCATTCACTCATTCAATTGTTCAAACGTTTAATCCCTTTATCATTCAATCCCTCAATCATTCAATCCCTCGATTGTTTAATCCCTCAATCGTTCACTCATTCAGTCATTTAATCCCTCAATTGTTCACTCGTTCAATCACTCAAACGTTCAAATCGTCAATCGTTCAATCCCTTAATCATTCAAATCCCTTGATCGCTCAATCCCTCAATCCTCAATCGCTCACCTGCTCAATCATTCAGTCATTCAATCCTCATCATTCAATCATTTAATCCTCAATCGCTCAATCCCTCAATCATTCAATCGTTCAACCCTTGATCATCCCTCAATCCTTGATCATTCAATCATTTAATCCTCAATAGTTCAATCATTTAATCCCTCAATCATTTAATCCCTGAACCATTCACTCATTTAATCCCTCAATCATTCACTCGTTCAATCATTCACTCATTCAATCATTCAAACATTTAATCCCTTGATCATTCTATCCCTCAATAGTTCAATCCCTCGATTGTTTAATCCCTCAATCGTTCACTCGTTTAATCATTTAATCCCTCAATTGTTCAATTGCTCAAAAATTCAAATCCTCAATCATTCAATCCCTTAATCATTCAATCCCTCGATCATTCAATCCTTCAATCGTTCACTCATTCAAACATTTAATCCCTCAATTGTTTAACCCCTTGATCATTCAATCCCTCAAATGTTCAATCCCTAGATCATTCAATCGTTCAATCCCTCAATCGTTTAATCCCTCAATCATTCAATCCCTGAATCATTCAATCCCTGAATCATTCAATCCCTCAATTGTTCAATCATTCACTCGTTCAATCATTCAATCGTTCAATCCCTTGATCGTTCAATTGTTTAATCCCTCAATCATTTAATCCCTGAGTCGTTCACTCATTTAATCCCTCAATCATTCACTCGTTCAATCATTCACTCATTTAATCATTCAAATGTTTAATCCCTTGATCGTTCAATCACTCAATCATTCAATCCCTCGATCGTTCAATCATTCACTTGTTCACTCGTTCAATCCCTCAAATGTTCAATCATTCACTTGTTCACTAGTCCACTCGTTCAGTCCATCAATCCTTCAATCGTTCAAACCCTCAATCATTCAATCCCTCAATCATTCAATCCCTCAAACGTTCAATCCCTGAATTGTTCACTCATTCAATCGTTCAACACCTTGCTCGTACAATCGTTCAATCATTCAATAACTCAATCATTCAATCCCTCAGTTGTTCAATCATTCACTCCCTCAATCATTCAATCCCTCAATCATTCAATCCCTCAATCGTTCAGTCGTTCAATCCCTCAATCGTTCAATTCCTCAATAATTCAATCGTTCAATCCCTCAATCATTCAATCCCTCAAACGTTCAATCCCTGAATTGTTCACTCATTCAATCGTTCAACACCTCGATCGTACAATCGTTCAATCATTCAATAACTCAATCATTCAATCCCTCAATTGTTCAATCATTCACTCCCTCAATCATTCAATCCCTCAATCATTCAATCCCTCAATCGTTCAGTCGTTCAATCCTCAATCGTTCAATTCCTCAATAATTCAATCATTCAATCCCTCAATCATTCAATCCCTCAGTCGTTCAATCCCTCAATCCCTAAATTGTTTAATCATTCAATTCCTCAATCGTTCAGTCCCTCAATCATTCAATCCCTCAATCATTCAATCGTTCAATCCCTTAATCAGTCAATCCCTCAATCATTCAATCCCTTAATTGTTCAATCTTTCAATCTCTCTATCATTCAATCCCTCAGTCATTCAATCTCTCAATCGTTCAATCATTCAATCCTTTGATCATTCAATCCCTCGATCATTCAATTGTTCACTCGTTCAATCGTTCAATCATTTAATCCCTCAATTGTTCAATCCCTCGATCGTTCAATCCATTGATTGTTTAATACCTCAATCGTTCACTTGTTCAATCATTTAATCCCTCAATTGTTCACTCTTTCAATCACTGACTCATTCAATCATTTAATCCCTCAATCGTTCACTTGTTCAAATGTTCAATCCCTCGATCGTTCAATCTTTCAATCCCTTGATCATTCAATCCCTCAATCCCTCGATCATAAAATCGTTTAATCCCTCAATAGTTCAATCATTTAATCCCTGAATCGTTCACTCATTTAATCCCTCAATCATTCACCCGTCAATCATTCACCATTCAATCCTTCAGCTTTTAATCCTTGATCTTCAATCCCCAATCAGTCAATCCCTTGATCATTCAATCCCCGATCATTCAATCGTTAACCTCAATCGTTCAATCATTCACTTGTTCACTCATTCAATCCTCAATTCTCAATCCCTCAATCGTTCAATCATTCCTTGTTCACTCATCCTCAATCATTCAAATATTAAATCCTCAATCGTTCAATCCTTAATCGTTCAATCTTCAATCCCCTGATCATTCAATCCCCAGTCATTCAATCATTCAATCTCTCAATCGTTCAATCATTAATCCTGATCATTCAATCCTCTGATCATTCAATCGTTCCTCATTCAATTGTTCAATCATTTAATCCCTCAATTGTTCAATCCCTCGATCGTTCAATCCCTTGATTGTTTAATCGTTCACTCGTTCAATCATTTAATCCCTCAATTGTTCACTCTTTCAATCGCTCACTTGTTCAATCGTTTAATCCCTCAATCGTTCACTTGTTCAAATGTTCAATCCCTTGATCATTCAATCATTCAATCCCTCAATTGTTCAATCCCTTAATTGTTCTCTCATTCAATCGTTCAATACCTCGAGAGTACAATCATTCAATCGGTCAATGACTCAATCATTCAATCCCTCAATCATTCAATCATTCACTCTCTCAATCGTTCAATCCCTTAATCGTTCAATCCCTCAATTGTTCAATCGTTCAATCCCTCAATCCCAAATTGTTTAATCATTCAATTCCTCAGTCATTCAGTCCTCAATCATTTAATCCTCAATCGTTCAATCATTCTATCCTCAATCAGTCAGTCCTCAACGTCTCAATCCCTGAATTGTTCACTCATTCAGTAGTTCAACACCTCGATCATACAATTGTTCAATCATTCAATAACTCGACCATTCAATCCCTCAACTGTTCAATCGTTCACTCCCTCAAATGTTCAATCCCTCAATCATTCAATCCCTCAGTCGTTCAATTGTTCAATCCCTCAATCGTTCAATTCCTCAATCATTCAATCATTCAATCCCTCAATCATTCAATCCCTCAATCGTTCAATCCCTCAATCCCGAAATTGTTTAATCATTCAATTCCTCAATCGTTCAGTCCCTCAATCATTCAATCCCTCAATCGTTCAATTGTTCAATCCCTCAATCATTCAATCCCTCAATCCCTAAATCATTTAATCGTTCAATTCCTCAATCATTCAATCCCTCAATCATTCCAATCCTCAATCACTCAATAGTTTAATCCTCAATCGTTCACTCCCGAAATCCCTCAATCATTCAAATGTTCAATCCTCATTGCTCAATCCTAATCATTTAATCTTCAATCCCTCGATCATTCAATCCCTCTATCATTCAATCGTTCACTCATTCAATCATTCAATCATTTAATCCCTCAATTGTTCAATCCCTCGATCGTTCAATCCCTTGATTGTTTAATCCCTCAATCATTCACTCGTTCAATCATTTTATCCCTCAGTTGTTCACTCTTTCAGTCGCTCACTCGTTCAATCATTTAATCCCTCAATCGTTCACTTGTTCAAATGTTCAATCCCTCGATCGTTCAATCGTTCAATCCCTCGATCGTTCAATCCCTCAATCCCTCGATCATTCAGTCATTTAATCCCTCAATAGTTCAATCGTTTAATCCCTGAATCATTCCTCATTTAATCCTCAGTCATTCCTTGTTCAATCATTCACTCATTCAATCGTTCAAGCATTTAATCCATTGATCTTTCAATCCCTTAATCATTCAGTTTCTGAATCATTCATTCCCTCGATCATTCAATCGTTCAATCCCTCAATCATTCACTTGTTCAATCCCTCTATCGTTCAATCCCTCAATCATTCAATCATTCACTTGTTCACTCATCCCTCAATCATTCAAATGTTCAATCCCTCAATTGTTCAATCCCTTAATCGTTCAATCTTTCAATCCCTCGATCATTCAATCCCTCAGTCATTCAATCGTTCAATCTCTCAATCGTTCAATCATTCAATCCTTTGATCATTCAATCCCTCGATCATTCAATCATTCACTCGTTCGATCGTTCAATCATTTAATCCCTCAATTGTTCAATCCCTTGATCGTTCAATCCCTTGATTGTTTAATCCCTCAATCGTTAACTCGTTCAATCATTTAATCCTTCAATTGTTCACTCTTTCAATCACTCACTCGTTCAATCATTTAATCCCTCAATCATTCAATCCCTCAATTGTTCAATCCCTGAATTGTTCTCTCATTCAATCGTTCAATACCTCAATCGTACAATTGTTCAATCGTTCAATAACTCGATCATTCAATCCTCAATCGTTCAATTCCTCCTCAATCATTCATTCCTCAATTGTTCAATCATTCAATCCTCAATCCTCAATCATTCAATCCTCAATCGTTCAATCCTCAATCCTAAATTGTTTAATCATTCAATTCCTCAGTTGTTCAGTCCGTCAATTATTTAATCCCTCAGTCGTTCAATCATTCAATCCCTCAATCAGTCAATCCCTCAATCATTCAATCCCTCAAATGTTCAATCCCTGAATTGTTCACTCATTCAATCGTTCAACACCTCGATCTTACAATCATTCAATCGTTCAATTGTTCAATCCCTCAATCATTCAATTCCTCAATCATTCAATCATTCAATCATTCAATCCCTCAACCATTCAATCCCTCAATCGTTCAATCCCTCAATCCCTAAATTGTTTAATCGTTCAATTCCTCAATCGTTCAGTCCTCAATCATTCAATCCTCAATTCTTCAATCGTTCAATCCTCAATCCTCAATCATTTAATCCTCAATCGTTCCTCCTAATCCTCAATTGTTCAAATATTCAATCCTCAATCGTTCAATCCTTAATCGTTCAATCTTCAATCCTTGATCATTCAATCCCTCAGTTGTTCAATCATTCAATCTCTCAATCGTTCAATCATTCAATCCTTGATCATTCAATCCCTTGATCATTCAATCGTTCCTCATTCGATCGTTCAAACATTTAATCCTCAATTGTTCAATCCTTGATCGTTCAATCCCTTGATTGTTTAATCCCTCAATCATTCAATCATTCACTCTCTCAATCGTTCAATCCCTTAATCGTTCAATCCCTCAATTGTTCAATCGTTCAATCCCTCAATCCCTAAATTGTTTAATCATTCAATTCCTCAGTCATTCAGTCCCTCAATCATTTAATCCCTCAATCGTTCAATCATTCTATCCCTCAATCAGTCAGTCCCTCAAACGTTCAATCCCTGAATTGTTCACTCATTCAGTAGTTCAACACCTCGATCATACAATTGTTCAATCATTCAATAACTCGACCATTCAATCCCTCAACTGTTCAATCGTTCACTCCCTCAAATGTTCAATCCCTCAATCATTCAATCCCTCAGTCGTTCAATTGTTCAATCCCTCAATCGTTCAATTCCTCAATCATTCAATCATTCAATCCCTCAATCATTCAATCCCTCAATCGTTCAATCCTCAACTCCAAATTGTTTAATCATTCAATTCCTCAATCGTTCAGTCCTCAATCATTCAATCCTCAATCGTTCAATTGTTCAATCCTCAATCATTCAATCCCTCAATCCCTCAATCATTTAATCGTTCAATTCCTCAATCATTCAATCCTCAATCATTCAATCCTCAATCACTCAATAGTTTAATCCTCAATCGTTCCTCCGCAATCCTCAATCATTCAAATGTTCAATCCTCATCTGCTTCAATCCCTAATCATTTAATCTTCAATCCCTCGATCATTCAATCCCTCATCATTCAATCGTTCCTCATTCGATCATTCAATCATTTAATCCCTCAATTGTTTCAATCCTCGATCGTTCAATCCCTTGATTATTTAATCCTCAATCATTCCTCGTTCAATCATTTATCCTCAGTTGTTCCTCTTTCAGTATTTCCTCGTTCAATCATTTAATCCTCAATCGTTCCTTGTTCAAATGTTCAATCCTCGATCGTTCAATCGTTTCAATCCTCGATCGTTCAATCCTCAATCCTCGATCATTCAGTCATTTAATCCTCAATAGTTCAATCGTTTAATCCTGAATCATTCCTCATTTAATCCTCAGTCATTCCTTGTTCAATCATTCACTCATTCAATCGTTCAACATTTAATCCATTGATCTTTCAATCCTTAATCATTCAGTTCTGAATCATTCATTCCTCGATCATTCAATCGTTCAATCCTCATCATTCATTCAATCCTCTATCGTTCAATCCTCAATCATTCAATCATTCCTTGTTCCTCATCCTCAATCATTCAAATGTTCAATCCTCAATTATTCAATCCTTAATCGTTCAATCTTCAATCCTCGATCATTCAGTCCTCAGTCATTCAATCAATCTCTCAATCGTTCAATCATTCAATCCTTTGATCATTCAATCCTCGATCATTCAATCATTCACCTGCCTCGATCGCTCAATCATTTAATCCCCCATTGTTCAATCCTGATCGTTCAATCCCTTGATTGTTTAATCCTCAATCAGCTAACTCTCGCTCAATCATTTAATCCTTCAATTGTTCACTCTTCCAATCACTCCTCGTTCAATCATTTAATCCCTCAATCATTCAATCCTCAATTGTTCAGTCCAATTGTTCTCTCATTCAATCGTTCAATACCTCAATCGTTACAATTGTTCAATCGTTCAATAACTTCGATCATTCAATCCTCAATCGTTCAATCGTTCACTCCTCAATCATTCATTCCCAATTGTTCAATCATTCAATCCTCAATCCTCAATCATTCAATCTCAATCGTTCAATCCTCAATCCCTAAATTGTTTAATCATTCATTCCTCAGTTGTTCAGTCCGTCAATTATTTAATCCTCAGTCGTTCAATCATTCAATCTCAATCAGTCAATCCTCAATCATCAATCTCAAATGTTCAATCCCTGAATTGTTCACTATTCAATCGTTCAACACCTCGATCTTACAATCATTCAATCGTTCAATTGTTCAATCCCTCAATCATTCAATTCCTCAATCATTCAATCATTCAATCATTCAATCCCTCAACCATTCAATCCCTCAATCGTTCAATCCCTCAATCCCTAAATTGTTTAATCGTTCAATTCCTCAATCGTTCAGTCCCTCAATCATTCAATCCCTCAATTCTTCAATCGTTCAATCCCTCAATCACTCAATCATTTAATCCCTCAATCGTTCTCTCCCGTAATCCCTCAATTGTTCAAATGTTCAATCCCTCAATCGTTCAATCCCTTAATCGTTCAATCTTTCAATCCTTCGATCATTCAATCCCTCAGTTGTTCAATCATTCAATCTCTCAATCGTTCAATCATTCAATCCTTCGATCATTCAATCCCTTGATCATTCAATCGTTCACTCATTCGATCGTTCAAACATTTAATCCCTCAATTGTTCAATCCCTTGATCGTTCAATCCCTTGATTGTTTAATCCCTCAATCATTCAATCATTCACTCTCTCAATCGTTCAATCCCTTAATCGTTCAATCCCTCAATTGTTGAATCGTTCAATCCCTCAATCCCTAAATTGTTTAATCATTCAATTCCTCAGTCATTCAGTCCCTCAATCATTTAATCCCTCAATCGTTCAATCATTCTATCCCTCAATCAGTCAGTCCCTCAAACGTTCAGTCCTGAGATTGTTCACTCATTCAGTAGTTCACCACCTCGATCATACAATTGTTCAATCATTCAATAACTCGACCATTCAATCCCTCAACTGTTCAATCGTTCACTCCCTCAAATGTTCAATCCCTCAGTCATTCAATCCCTCAGTCGTTCAATTGTTCAATCCCTCAATCGTTCAATTCCTCAATCATTCAATCATTCAATCCCTCAATCATTCAATCCCTCAATCGTTCAATCCCTCAATCCCGGAATTGTTTAATCATTCAATTCCTCAATCGTTCAGTCCCTCAATCATTCAATCCCTCAATCGTTCAATTGTTCAATCCCTCAATCATTCAATCCCTCAATCCCTAAATCATTTAATCGTTCAATTCCTCAATCATTCAATCCCTCAATCATTCAATCCTCAATCATTCAATCCTCAATCACTCAATAGTTTAATCCTCAATCGTTCCTCCATATCCTCAATCATTCAAATGTTCAATCCCTCATTCGTTCAATCCCTTAATCATTTAATCTTTCAATCCCTCGATCATTCAATCCCTCTATCATTCAATCGTTCACTCATTCGATCATTCAATCATTTAATCCCTCAATTGTTCAATCCCTCGATCGTTCAATCCCTTGATTGTTTAATCCCTCAATCATTCACTCGTTCAATCATTTTATCCCTCAGTTGTTCACTCTTTCAGTCGCTCACTCGTTCAATCATTTAATCCCTCAATCGTTCACTTGTTCAAATGTTCAATCCCTCGATCGTTCAATCGTTCAATCCCTCGATCGTTAATCCTCAATCCTCGATATCATTCAGTCATTTAATCCCTCAATAGTTCAATCGTTTAATCCCTGAATCATTCACTCATTTAATCCCTCAGTCATTCACTTGTTCAATCATTCACTCATTCAATCGTTCAAGCATTTAATCCATTGATCTTTCAATCCCTTAATCATTCAGTTTCTGAATCATTCATTCCCTCGATCATTCAATCGTTCAATCCCTCAATCATTCATTTGTTCAATCCCTCTATCGTTCAATCCCTCAATCATTCAATCATTCACTTGTTCACTCATCCCTCAATCATTCAAATGTTCAATCCCTCAATTGTTCAATCCTTAATCGTTCAATCTTCAATCCTCGTCATCTTCAATCCTCAGTCATTCAATCGTTCAATCTCAATCGTTCAATCATTCAATCCTTTGATCATTCAATCCCTCGATCATTCAATCATTCACCTGCCTCGATCGCTCAATCATTTAATCCCCTCAATGTTCAATCCCTCGATCGTTCAATCCCTTGATTGTTTAATCCCTCAATCGTTCACTCGTTCAATCATTTAATCCTTCAATTGTTCACTCTTTCAATCACTCACTCGTTCAATCATTTAATCCCTCAATCATTCAATCCCTCAATTGTTCAATCCCTGAATTGTTCTCTCATTCAATCGTTCAATACCTCAATCGTACAATTGTTCAATCGTTCAATAACTCGATCATTCAATCCCTCAATCGTTCAATCGTTCACTCCCTCAATCATTCATTCCCTCAATTGTTCAATCATTCAATCCCTCAATCCCTCAATCATTCAATCCCTCAATCGTTCAATCCCTCAATCCCTAAATTGTTTAATCATTCAATTCCTCAGTTGTTCAGTCCATCAATTATTTAATCCCTCAGTCGTTCAATCATTCAATCCCTCAATCAGTCAATCCCTCAATCATTCAATCCCTCAAATGTTCAATCCCTGAATTGTTCACTCATTCAATCGTTCAACACCTCGATCGTACAATCATTCAATCGTTCAATTGTTCAATCCTCAATCATTCAATTCCCCAATCATTCAATCATTCAATCATTCAATCCCTCAACCATTCAATCCCTCAATCGTTCAATCCCTCAATCCCTAAATTGTTTAATCGTTCAATTCCTCAATCGTTCAGTCCCTCAATCATTCAATCCCTCAATTCTTCAATCGTTCAATCCCTCAATCACTCAATCATTTAATCCCTCAATCGTTCTCTCCCGCAATCCCTCAATTGTTCAAATGTTCAATCCCTCAATCGTTCAATCCCTTAATCGTTCAATCTTTCAATCCTTCGATCATTCAATCCCTCAGTTGTTCAATCATTCAATCTCTCAATTGTTCAATCATTCAATCCTTCGATCATTCAATCCCTTGATCATTCAATCGTTCACTCTATCTGATCGTTCAAACATTTAATCCTCAATTGTTCAATCCTTGATCGTTCAATCCCTTGATTGTTTAATCCTCAATCATTCAATCATTCACTCTCTCAATCGCTCAATCCTTAATCGTTCAATCCCTCAATTGTTGAATCGTTCAATCCCTCAATCCCTAAATTGTTTAATCATTCAATTCCTCAGTCATTCAGTCCCTCAATCATTTAATCCCTCAATCGTTCAATCATTCTATCCCTCAATCAGTCAGTCCCTCAAACGTTCAATCCCTGAATTGTTCACTCATTCAGTAGTTCAACACCTCGATCATACAATTGTTCAATCATTCAATAACTCGACCATTCAATCCCTCAACTGTTCAATCGTTCACTCCCTCAAATGTTCAATCCCTCAGTCATTCAATCCCCAGTCGCCCAATTGTTCAATCCCCTCAACTGTCTCAATTCCCCTCAATCATTCAATCATTCAATCCCTCAATCATTCAATCCCTCAATCGTTCAATCCCTCAATCCCGAAATTGTTTAATCATTCAATTCCTCAATCGTTCAGTCCCTCAATCATTCAATCCCTCAATCGTTCAATTGTTCAATCCCTCAATCATTCAATCCCTCAATCCCTAAATCATTTAATCGTTCAATTCCTCAATCATTCAATCCCTCAATCATTCAATCCCTCAATCACTCAATAGTTTAATCCCTCAATCGTTCACTCCCGCAATCCCTCAATCATTCAAATGTTCAATCCTCATCTGCTCAATCCCTAATCATTTAATCTTCAATCCCTGATCATTCAATCCTCTCATCATTCAATCGCTCACCCATTCGATCATTCAATCATTTAATCCCTCAATTGTTCAATCCCTCGATCGTTCAATCCCTTGATTGTTTAATCCCTCAATCATTCACTCGTTCAATCATTTTATCCCTCAGTTGTTCACTCTTTCAGTCGCTCACTCGTTCAATCATTTAATCCCTCAATCGTTCACTTGTTCAAATGTTCAATCCCTCGATCGTTCAATCGTTCAATCCCTCGATCGTTCAATCCCTCAATCCCTCGATCATTCAGTCATTTAATCCCTCAATAGTTCAATCGTTTAATCCCTGAATCATTCACTCATTTAATCCCTCAGTCATTCACTTGTTCAATCATTCACTCATTCAATCGTTCAAGCATTTAATCCATTGATCTTTCAATCCCTTAATCATTCAGTTTCTGAATCATTCATTCCCTCGATCATTCAATCGTTCAATCCCTCAATCATTCTCTCATTCAATCTCAATCATTCAATCATTCCTTGTTCCTCATCCTCAATCATTCAAATGTTCAATCCTCAATTGTTCAATCCCTTAATCGTTCAATCTTTCAATCCCTCGATCATTCAATCCCTCAGTCATTCAATCGTTCAATCTCTCAATCGGTTCAATCATTCCAATCCTTTGATCATTCAATCCCTCGATCATTCAATCATTCACTCGTTCGATCGTTCAATCATTTAATCCCCCACTGTTCAACTCTGATCGTTCAATCCTTGATTGTTTAATCCTCAATCGCTAACTCCGTTCAATCATTTAATCCTTCAATTGTTCACTCTTCAATCACTCACTGTTCAATCATTTAATCCTCAATCATTCAATCCTCAATTGTTCAATCCTGAATTGTTCTCTCATTCAATCGTTCAATACCCCAATCGTACAATTGTTCAATCGTTCAATAACTCGATCATTCAATCCCCAATCGTTCAATCTTCCTCCTCAATCATTCATTCCTCAATTGTTCAATCATTCAATCCCTCAATCCTCAATCATTCAATCCTCAATCGTTCAATCCCTCAATCCCAAATTGTTTAACATTGTCTACCCTCAGTTGTTCAGTCCATCAATTATTTAATCCCTCAGTCGTTCAATCATTCAATCCCTCAATCAGTCAATCCCTCAATCATTCAATCCCTCAAATGTTCAATCCCTGAATTGTTCACTCATTCAATCGTTCAACACCTCGATCGTACAATCATTCAATCGTTCAATTGTTCAATCCCTCAATCATTCAATTCCTCAATCATTCAATCATTCAATCATTCAATCCCTCAACCATTCAATCCCTCAATCGTTCAATCCCTCAATCCCTAAATTGTTTAATCGTTCAATTCCTCAATCGTTCAGTCCCTCAATCATTCAATCCCTCAATTCTTCAATCGTTCAATCCCTCAATCACTCAATCATTTAATCCCTCAATCGTTCACTCCCCCAATCCCTCAATTGTTCAAATGTTCAATCCCTCAATCGTTCAATCCCTTAATCGTTCAATCTTTCAATCCTTCGATCATTCAATCCCTCAGTTGTTCAATCATTCAATCTCTCAATCGTTCAATCATTCAATCCTTCGATCATTCAATCCCTTGATCATTCAATCGCTCACTCATTCGATCGCTCAAACATTTAATCCCTCAATTGTTCAATCCCTTGATCGTTTCAATCCCTTGATTGTTTAATCCCCAATCGCTCACTCATTCAATCATTTAATCCCCAATTGTTCCTCTTTCACCGCTCACCTCGTTCAATCATTTAACCCTCAATCATTCACTTGTTCAAATGTTCAATCCTCGACTGCTCAATCGTTCAAGTCCTGATCGTTCAATCCTCAATACTGATCATTCAGTCATTTAATCCTCAATAGTTCAATTGTTTAATCCTGAATCGTTACTCATTTAATCCCTCAATCATTCACTCATTCAATCATTCACTCATTCAATCATTCAAGCATTTAATCCTTGATCTTCAATCCTCAATCATTCGGTTTCTGAATCATTCAATCCTCGATCATTCACCTCGTTCAATCCTCAATGTTCAATCATTCATTGTTCACTCGTTCAATCCTCAATCATTCAATCCTCAATCATTCACTCATTCAATCCCTCAATCGTTCACTCCTTCAATCATTCAGTCCTCAATCGTCAATCTTCAATCCATCAATTGTTTAATCCTAAATTGTTTAATCAATCAATTGTTCAATCATTCAATCCCTCAATCATTTAATCCTCCATCATTTAATCCATCAATCGTTCAATCCCTCAATCATCGTTCAATGCCTTGATCATTCAATCCCTGAATTGTTCAATCCCTCAATTGTTCAATCCCTCAATCATTCAAAAGTTTAGTCATTCAATCATACACTCATTCAATCGTTTAATCCCTCAATCAATCTATCCCTCAATCCCTCGATTGTTCAATCCCACAATCATTTAATCCCTCAATCGTTCAATCGTTCAAACATTTAATCCCTCAACCGTTCAATCCCTGAATCATTCAATCCCTCAATTGTTCAATCCCTCAATCGTTCAATCACTCAATCGTTCAAACATTCAATCCCTCAATTGTTCAATCCCTTAATCATTCAATCATTTAATCCCTCGATCATTCAATCCCTCAATCGTTCAATCATTCACTTGTTCACTCGTCCACTCATTCAATCCCTCAATCTTTCAATCGTTCAAACCCTCAATCATTCAATCCCTCAATCATTCAATCCCTCAATTGTTCAATCCCTGAATTGTTCTCTCATTTAATCGTTCAATACCTCGATCATACAATCGTTCAATCGATCAATAACTCGATCATTCAATCCCTCAATCATTCAATCGTTCACTCCCTCACTCGTTTAATCCCTCAATCATTCAATCATTCAATCCTCAATCGTTCAATCCTCAATCCTAAATTGTTATCATTCCAATTCCTCAATCGTTCAGTCCCTCAATCATTTATTCCCTCAATCATTCAATCGTTCAATCATTCAATCCCTCAATCAGTCAATCCCTCAATCATTCAATCCCTCAATCCCTAAATCATATAATTGTTCAATTCCTGAATCGTTCAATCCCTCAATCATTCAATTCCTCAATCGCTCAATCATTTAATCCCTCAATCATTCAATCTTTCAATCCCTCAATCGTTCAATCCCTCGATCATTCAATTGTTCACTCATTTGATCGTTCGATCATTTAATCCCTCAATTGTTCAATCCCTCGATCATTCAATCCCTTGATCATTGAATCCCTCAATCATTCACTCGTTCAATCATTTAATCCCTCAATTGTTCACTCATTCAATTGCTCACTCCTTCAATCGTTCAGCCGTTCAAATCCTCAATCATTCAATCCCTTAATCATTCAATCGTTCAATCCCTCGATCATTCAATCCCTCAGTCGTTCACTCATTCAATCATTCAATCCCTCAATCATTTAATCCATCAATCATTTAATCCCTCAATCATTCAGTCGTTCAATCATTCAATCATTCATTCCCTCAATCATTCACTCCTTCAATCGTTCAATCCCTCAATCGTTCAATCTCTCAATCCCTCAATAGTTTAATCCCTAAATTGTTTAATCAATCAATTGTTCAATCATTCAATCCCTCAATTGTTCAATCCCTCGATCATTTAATCCCTCACTCATGTAATCCATCAATCGTTCAATCCCTCAATCCTTAAATCATTCAATGCCTTGATCGTTCAATCCCTGAATTGTTCAATCCCTCAATTGTTCAATCCCTCCATCGTTCAATCATTTAGTCGTTGAATCATTTAATCCCTCAATTGTTCTATCCCTCAATCCCTCAGTTATTCAATCCCTATCGTTAATCCTCTATCGTTCAATCATTCAGCGTTTAATCTTCAACTGTTCAATCCGGAATCATTCAATCCTCAATTGTTCAATCCTCAATCGTTCAATCCTCAATTGTTCAAAATGTTCAATCCCTGATCGTTCAAGCCTTAATCGTTCAATCATTCAATCCCTCGATCGTTCAATACCTAAATCGTTCAATCATTTAATACCTAAATCGTTTAATTCCTCAATTGTTCAATTGTTCAATCCTCAATTGTTCAATCCCTGATCATTCAATGGTTTAATTCCTGAATCGTTCAATCATTCACCTCATTCAATCCTCGATCATTGAATCGTTCTATCCTCAATCATTTAATCCTCAATCATTTGATCCTCAATCGTGCACTCTCTCAATCATTTAATCCATCAATCATTTAATCCCTCAATCATTCAATCATTCAATCCTTCAATCATTCAATCCTTCAATCATTCAATCCTCAATCATTCACTCCTTCAATCTTCAATCCTCAATCGTTCAATCTCTCAATCCCTCAATCATTTAATCCTAAATTGTTTAATCAATCAATTGTTCAATCTTCAATCCCTCAATCATTTAATCCCTCAATCATGTTATCCAACAATAGTTCAATTCCTCAATCCTAAATTGTTCAATGCCTCGATCGTTCAATCGTTTAGTCATTCAATCGTTCCTCATTCAATCATTTAATCCCTTAGTTGTTCTATCCCTCAATCCCTCGATTGTTCAATCCCACAATCATTTAATCCCTCTATCGTTCAATCATTTAACCCCTCAACCGTTCAATCCCTCAATCGTTCAAATGTTCAATCCCTCAGTCTTTCAATCCCTTAATCATTCAATCCCTCGATCGTTCAATACCTCAGTCATTCAATTGTTTAATCCCTCAATTGATTAATAACTTGATCGTTCAATCCCTCGATCATTCAATCCCTCAATCCCTCAATCATTCAATCATTTAATCCCTCAATAGTTCAATCATTTAATCCCTCAATCATTTAATCCCTGAATTGTTCACTCATTTAACCCCTCAATCATTCACTTGTCCAATCATTCACTCATTCAATTGTTCAAATGTTTAATCCCTTTATCGTTCAATCCCTCAATCGTTCAATCCCTCGATTGTTTAATCCCTCAATCGTTCACTTGTTCAGTCATTTAATCCCTCAATTGTTCACTCATTCAATCACTCAAACATTCAAATCCTCAATCGTTCAATCCCTTAATCATTCAATCATTCAATCCCTTGATCGTTCAATCCCTCAATCCCTCAATCGTCTACTCATTCAATCATTCAGTCATTCAATCCCTCTATCATTCAATCGTTTAATCCCTCAATCGTTCAATCCCTCAATCGTTCAATCGTTCAACCCCTTGATCATTCAATCCCTTGATCATTCAATCATTTAATCCCTCAATAGTTCAATCATTTAATCCCTCAATCATTTAATCCCCGAATCGTTCACTCATTTATTCCCTCAATCATTCACTCGTTCAATCATTCACTCATTCAATCATTCAAACATTTAATCCCTTGATTGTTCTATCCTCAATAGTTCAATCCCTCGATTGTTTAATCCCTCAATCGTTCACTCATTCAATCATTTAATCCCTCAATTGTTCAATCGCTCAAACATTCAAATCGTCAATTGTTCAATCCCTTAATCATTCAATCGTTCAATCCCTCGATCATTCAATCCTTCAATCATTCACTCGTTCAATAATTTAATCCCTCAATTGTTTAACCCCTTGATCATTCAATCCCTCAAATGTTCAATCCCTCGATCGTTCAATCCCTCAATCGTTTAATCCCCCAATCATTCAATCCTGAATCATTCAATCCTCAATCGTTCAATCATTCCTTCGTTCAATCATTCAATCGTTCAATCCCTCGATCGTTCAATTGTTAATCCTCTCAATCATTCTATCCCTTGATTGTTCAATCGTTCAATCCCTTGATCGATCAATCCCTCAATCCCTCGATCATTCAATTGTTTAATCCCTCAATAGTTCAATTGTTTAATCCCTCAATCGTTTAATCCCTGAGTCGTTCACTCATTTAATCCCTCAATCATTCACTCGTTCAATCATTCACTCATTTAATCATTCAAATGTTTAATCCCTTGATCGTTCAATCCCTCAATCATTCAATCCCTTGATCGTTCAATCGTTCAATCGTTCACTTGTTCACTCATTCAATCCCTCAAATGTTCAATCATTCACTTGTTCACTAGTCCACTCGTTCAGTCTGTCAATCCTTCAATCATGCAAACCCTCAATCATTCAATCCCTCAATCATTCAATCCCTCAAACGTTCAATCCCTGAATTGTTCACTCATTCAATCGTTCAACACCTCGATCGTACAATCGTTCAATCATTCAATAACTCAATCATTCAATCCCTCAATTGTTCAATCATTCACTCCCTCAATCATTCAATCCCTCAATCATTCAATCCCTCAATCGTTCAGTCGTTCAATCCCTCAATGTTCAATCCTCAATAATTCAATCATTCAATCCTTCAATCGTTCAATCCCTCAGTTGTTAATCCCTCAATCCCTAAATTGTTTAATCATTCAATTCCTCAATCATTCAGTCCCTCAATCATTCAATCCCTCAATCGTTCAATCGTTCAATCCCTTAATCAGTCAATCCCTCAATCATTCAATCCCTCAATCCCTAAATCATTTAATCCCTCAATCGTTCACTCCTGAAATCCCTCAATTGTTCAAATGTTCAATCCCTCAATCATTCAATCCCTTAATCGTTCAATCTTTCAATCCCTCGATCATTCAATCCCTCAGTCATTCAATCTCTCAATCGTTCAATCATTCAATGCTTCGATCATTCAATCCCTTGATCATTCAATCGTTCACTCATTCACTCATTCAATCATTTAATCCCTCAATTGTTCACTCTTTCAATCACTGACTTATTCAATCATTTAATCCCTCAATCGTTCACTTGTTCAAATGTTCAATCCCTCGATCATTCAATCGTTCAATCCCTTGATCATTCAATCCCTCAATCCCTTGATCATTCAATTTTAATCCTCAATAGTTCAATCATTTAATCCTGAATCGTTCACTCGCTTAACCCTCAATCATTCACTCATTCAATCATTCACTCATTCAATCCTTCAAGCTTTTAATCCCTTGATCTTTCAATCCCTCAATCAGTCAATCCCTCGATCATTCAATCCCTCGATCATTCAATCGTTCAATCCCTCAATCATTCACTTGTTCACTCATTCAATCCCTCAATCGTTCAATCATTCACTTGTTCACTCATCCCTCAATCATTCAAATGTTAAATCCGTCAATCGTTCAATCCTTTAATCGTTCAATCTTTCAATCCCTTGATCATTCAATCCCTCAGTAATTCAATCATTCAATCTCTCAATTGTTCAATCATTGAATCCTTTGATCATTCAATCCCTCGATCATTCAATCGTTCACTCATTTGATCGTTCAATCATTTAATCCCTCAATTGTTCAATCCCTCGATCGTTCAATCCCTTGATTGTTTAATCCCTCAATTGTTCACTCATTCAATCATTTAATCCCTCAATTGTTCACTCTTTCAATTGCTCACTCGTTCAATTGTTTAATCCCTCAATTGTTCACTTGTTCAAATGTTCAATCCCTGGATCATTCAATCATTCAATCCCTCAATTGTTCAATCCCTGAATTGTTCTCTCATTCAATCATTCAATACCTCGAGCGTACAATCATTCAATCGGTCAATAACTCGATCATTCAATCCCTCAATCGTTCAATCATTCACTCCCTCAATTGTTCAATCCCTTAATCGTTCAATCCCTCAATTGTTCAATCGTTCAATCCCTCAATCCCTAAATTGTTTAATCATTCAATTCCTCAGTCATTCAGTCCCTCAATCATTTAATCCCTCAATTGTTCAATCATTCAATCCTCAATCAGTCAATCCTCAAGCGTTCAATCCTGAATTGTTCCACCATTCAATAGTTCAACACCGATCGCATTAACTGCTCAATCATTCAATAACTCCCACCATTCAATCTTCAACTGTTCCAATCGTTCACCCTCAATTGTTCAATCCTCAATCGTTCAATCCTCAGTTGTTCAATTGTTCAACCCTCAATTGTTCAATTCCTCAATCATTTAATCATTCAATCCTCAATCATTCAATCCTCAATCGTTCAATCCTCAATCCCAAATTGTTTAATCATTCAATTCCTCAATCGTTCAGTCCTCAATCATTCAATCCTCAATCGTTCAATTGTTCAATCCAAGTCATGGCACAGCCGCCAACCGAGATTCCTCAGTCGGCGGCTGGCCGCTGTGGTGTGCGGAGTGCTCAGCCAGTCACCGCCAGCTTCCTGGCAGATGGGTCAGTTGAGTGAAGACAGCGCTACCGGGTGGGGGGTACCACTAGACTACCAGGGTAAATAGCTAAAATTATATTCATAATGGGGTCGGGAAACATGCTGAGGGGGGAACCACTAGACTACCAGGGTAGGTGCTTGAATGTATTCATAATGGGGTTAGGAAATGTGCTGGGTGGCCACTAGACTACCAAGGATAGGTGCTTGAATGTATTAATAATGAGGGTCAGGATACATGCTGGGGGACCACTAGACTACCACAGATAGGTACTTGAATTTATTCATAATGGGGGTCAGGATACGTGCTGGGGACCACTAGACTACCAGGGATATTTGCTTGAATGTATTAATAATGGGGTTGGGAAATGTGCTGGGGACCACTACACTACCAGGGCTAGGGTTTTACTTTTATTGGACACACGGGTCGGGATACGTGCTTGGGAGTGACCATTAGACTACCAGGGCTTCTACCCAGCTACTGGGGCCACAATGAGGGGCATCTTTGCATTACCGCCAGCTTTTGTCCGGCGGTATCTAGTGCTGCGCTACAGGTCACGCTTAATGTCTGTAGTGCAGCGCTATGCATTTGAATATGCCATGCTTCTGGTATATATGGGAGCTCTCCTGTCCATGCCCCAGCATACTATTACCTATTAGAGTTGGCACTACCATTCAGCAGTGGCGCTAATAGGGCTTTTTCTAATATTGTAGCCTCAGGGCAAATCCAGCACTATTCCAGTGCTATGGATTTGCGCTTAGGACAAAGGTTTGAATATCTGGCCCCTATTTCATTGTCTTTGAGATTCCCCCAAAAAAAAAAAAATCATACAGTGATAGTCATACACTTTGGCTCTATTAACAAATATCCTGAATTTATAAGATCCTGTTAGTTTTTCATTATGTGTCCTTATTGATAGCAATCAGCTGAGGTTAAACAAACAACAGCAAAAATTTCTGTATTGAGTCAATGGCCACAAAAAGATTAATTTTGGAAAATGGAACTCACCCTCCTGAGGGACTTTAAAGAAATTAGATGGTGGTATCTGGTGAAGGAAGCCATGCAGTTTGTAAAACTATGGGATGAAAAACAAACCTTCAGGACATGCCTGAACTGTCATGGAAAGAAATAGAAGCATCCTTCTACCATTGCATACTTTATGAAAAATATATAAATATTAGGAAGAAGGCTCTTGTTTTACTAGATTAAGTAATCAATTGTCAAAGTCTGTTACTTAGTTTTGGTCATTTTTATTTTTCCTTTGTCAATTTATTTTTCAATAACAAAATTATCAATAAAATTTATTTAAAAAGAAATCATGAGAAATGCACAATCTACACAATGCGGTTCATTAGATAATGATGCAATGTTACAAAGAAGGTTACTATTATGGTATATTTTACTTTTGACACAGACAGAGACTTAATCATTCCACTATCCAGATTAAATGCACCATTAATGTACAAGTTGAATAAAATATAATTCTATCCTGATTATTCATACCTAACAAAGCAACATAGATGTTGTTTTTGTCATTTCAGACAAGAGTTGCTTGAGATGGGAGCAAAGTTCCAGTTGTTAGCTCTGGCTAAACTCAAGATTAAATGTAAGGAGTACAACAAATTTTCTTCATATAAACAACTTTCAGAATTTATCAGAGACAGTATGATCAATCACCTGAACAAGAAGGTGAAACAGATTCACATACACTAGCAGAACAGGAGATGATAAATATGTGGTTCTGTGAACATTTTAGTATAACAAATAATTATTTTTGTTCTCTTGTTTCTTAGTTCTTAATTATCATTTTCAACTGACTTAAATTTATAAAGCAGTAACCTTAGTTATATAATTTTCTTTGCTTTCCTCAGTCAAGGGATGAGGTGTCTTAGAGAGTTATATTAAAATGAGTATGGCATACTGCTTTGTATATTTATATTTCTATATCACCTAGTAAGAGGGTAATGGTATGACTATCTATTTGGCTAAACTATTAAATCTAGTATACAGAATGAAGTATTCATAAACATAGCAGCAACAACCTGTGTAGTAATGTAAGTAATTAATTGAAATAATACTTTATTCTCTCATATGATTCGGTCCAGACACACCTAACATACTACAAAATAAAGGTGTTGATTATTTCTTTGCTTGTTGCTGTATGAATTTATCATCACCACTTCTTTTTCTTTGATGTAAATATAAAATGTAAAATCACAATAAACTATCAATAAAAAAGAGAAATGAGTGATCTGTTTATTTAATGGCTGTCCTGGCCCATGCCATTATTATTCCATAATGGCATGGGCTCAAAATGTAAGAATGTATTTTCCAAGTTGGACAGCTTATAGGAAATTCATAGGTCATTTTCACTTATCCATGATTGCAATAGCTTCAAACATAACTCACTAAAACCTTCATTTTGGCCCTAAAATAAACCCCATCAAATTTCAATAAAATAACTAAATTAATAACTGCTTTCCCCTCATGATCCCTTCCTTACAGACAAACAGTGAGGTTCCTACATGATCAGTGTTTTTGTTCTTTAACAGGGCTCAACCCTTGGTCCAGCCCTTTTCAATATGTTCATTAGTGACATTGGAGAAGGGGTACAGAGCAGTGTCTCTTTGAAGATAACAATAAACTATGTCATAGTGAAGACAGCGATTCCACGATTCAGAAGGAGCATAGTCCCCACCTTTATAGTGCTGATATGGTGATCAGTTAAGGTGTGTTGCATTCCCATTCATATGAATGCAGATGGACAAGGTAGAGGGAGGATATGTGTGGCAATTACCTGCCTGAGAAACACTGATACATGTTTAACAATGGTGGCATGGAGAGGAGGAGGAGGAGGAGTTTGGGTGCCTAGTAGAAGATGGGATGGGTTCTTTATCTTGTTCAACTGAGTCATGACTAGAAGAAGGTGGGGAATCAAGGATACTTTAGAGTGGGAGGAAGGGTATACTTAGTTAAATGTAGTACAACTATGTTTGACTTTGCTGGAACTGGAGGGTGTAGGGTGTTATGCCAGTGGGGGATGGGCTTTTTATGTTACATTTTTTAATGAAGAATAAACTTTGCCATGTGAAATTGGTGCTGGGGCAAAATTCTTCAAAGTATTGCACAGTGAGATATGGCCCTCTTTGTAATATTCACCAAGTGCTGCTCACTTTAATTTCATAATATCTCTAGCAATAGATCTAGAGGAAGTTTCCATTATTTTTCTCCTAGACTTTACTTAAGCATTTAAAACACTCTATCATGGGAATTCATGGGAAGTTATTTGACAGTCTTATGGTATACTTATGATTTTTGGAAACTGTTTTACAATGCCTGTGGGCTTTCCTTTCAAAAGGGTGCACTCTGTCATAGTTGAGTCTTGCCAGATAAGATTAATTACCCTACACTGTGGTGTACCACAAGGTATTTCCATTCTCCTGCATTGTTTGTGGTGTATCTTCTTCCTCTGGTTGAGTTCATCAGATGATATAGTGTAGAGTTTCATTGGCATACAAAGGATTCCAAGCCATGCCTGTCTTTAAATCCTCAACAGGGCATTCCATGGCAATACTAGAATGGTGCCTGGAGGGATCCAAGCTTGATGGCCTCTGGTTGGTTAGTGCTCATCCTTGGCATGACTGACATGCTACAAAGTGGATTGGAGAAGCAGGTTTCAGCCTATTGAGGTTGCCTCAGGATATTCACTTCTAGGAATGTACAGCTTGAAGTGGTAAGTAAAGACTGCAGTCTGGAAATTGGGCTGATAAGCAACTTCCGCTTGAATCTCAGGTGTTGGCAGTCATCAAAATTTGCCAAATGCTGTCTTAGGAACATTTGCAGGCTGTCCCCTTATTTGCCATGTAAAATCAGAGCTTTGCAGCAGTGAATGCTAATGGCTCCAGCTTCCCGCATCGAATGATAATGGCTCCAGCCTCTTGCAGGGAATGCTAATGGCTCCAGCTTCTTGCTTTTCATCAGTGGGAGGCAGATAAGGCTTTGCAGTGTCTGTTCCTGTTTTATGGAATGATCTGCCATGGGAGGCTCTGTATGCTCCATTGGTATTGAGATTAGACTCAAAAATAACTTTTGAGGTAGGCCTTCCAGGACTGATATGTCATCTGCATTTATGAAATTCATGGACTTTATAATTCTTGCTGCTAGGACTGCATGAATTGTGTTGTCCTGTTTCTTGTGATCATCATAACATTTTGCATCATAATGTTAAAGTATTCTGAGATTTATAAAGAACACAATATAAAATCAAGTGCTACCTGATCCATGGCTGATATTAATTTGTTTTTGTTTTAAAAATCCACAGTTTACATACTGGTGTTATTTTGTGAAAGTTCTCAAAACGTCCCTGTGTTACAATAAAAGTTGAATTAGTAATGCTGCTTTAATTCTGCCAGTATAATTTAAAGTTCATACAGCCCTACCTAGCATTCTTCCTCAGTCCACCCACTGGGCAATTCCACCTCATGACATGCATAATAATAAATCTCCCTTCTATGTCCCATCACTGCACACACTCATATCAGCACTTGGAGTTCTTCAATGGTGTCAGCAACAACCTCCTAAACAATCAGTCTGTTGCTAGTAACATTTGTGCCAGCAAACACCCTTCCAAATGATCAGTGCAGTATTTGGAGCCCATGTGTGGTACCTGCAAACAAAGACACACACACATATGATCATTTAAGCAATGGAAGTTTAGCCCTGGTACTAGCCACCTATGACCACCCCCAGTCTAAATAATTAAGCAGAAAAAGGAACACATCCTCAATGCCACTACATTTTCTTTAATGATAAATTGATTGGCGATGGTCCTCTTCCTCTACAATGTATCTAGTGTTAACATGTGCACACCACCCTGCTAGCACAAACTGCTGACTTATTTTTGGAGCAGAGCCTGTGATAGTGCACCCACTGCGCACTCTGGGTTATGCACTAGAGCTTTATTATTTCATGTTACCATTCCTTGAACAACTGTCAGTGGTTTGTACTAGTGGAGTGGAAAATGTGTGTTAACTCTGTATATGTAATAGAGGACTAGCATCTGCATCAGGTAAAGAATGATTACCGATAAATAAAATTCATGTGTGGGGTCATCATGCTGGGTTGGATTTGGATTTCACAGTGGGAGGGTCATGGTAGATGGTTTGTATTGTTGTGTGATTGCTAGTACCAAGGATGAGCTCCCAATGCTGGCTCGATCCTTTGGAGGTGTGGAGGGTATCTGATAGTTGTTGTTTGTCATCACTAAGGACTGGCTACCATTACCAGATCCTATGAAGAATGTGCATGCTAATACGTATAACTGCCTTTCCTGATGATCCACTGGCAGCACAGCAAAGTGGGTCATTTGCCACACTAGCATAATTCTGTGATCATCCTGCTAGTGTTGTCAGCAGACCAACTTGTGCTATACTGCCAACAGAGTAGGAAAGGAAATTACATGTATTTGCATATAAATTGCTACACCAACATTTTTCAGAGTAGCTGGCCTCTCGGCAGAGTGGTAGCACTACTGCTCATGATTACTGAATTCTGGAATGAGTTCCATCTGTTGAGTGCTGTCCAGGATTGGAAGGACTGATCATCCCAAAGTTGGCTTTCCTTCCTCAGGGAGGGAGGATGTTGCCCCAGGTGGAAGCATAGCTAAGAGCACCCAAAATGGTATAGGTAGCCACCTGATGTCCAGCACACATGTGTACCACCATACACATGCATGCATCATTGTATGCCAGCACCTGGGGACAAAACAGGAGGAAGGGGGGAAAATCCTGGTCCACTTCATACCGCCCCTCCCACAGGTCATGCTTTGTTGACCCATCTCATCCCCAACAATAAAAGGGTACTGAGTAAGTGGTGGATAACCTGTAATTTTATAAGAAGGCTAGTGATGGAACTGGTGGGTTGCTGTTAAGCAGAACTGGGGTAGGGAATTGTTTCAGGACCTTGTCATTTGTTAGCAGTAGAGGATGGGATCTCAGAGCAGTAAAAAGTATTTTGTGTGGTTGCTTGCTGGCACAACAGATAGGCTCCTAGTTCACCACTGTTAGGTGAGGCATTAGTTCAAGAATGTTGTGTACCATGTGTCACATTACTTGTTTGTGACATATATTCCTTACCTGTATTGTTAAACATGCTAACAAACTGACAAACACATTTGCTTTGTATCTGTTTATTAGTTTAATTTTTGTTGTTGTTAGTTTATTGGTAATGTGAGTTATGAATTCTAATGGGCAGTGCATACCCAGAGCACTCTATTTAAACAGTTAGTTAGCTTTATTTTAACTGAGAAAGAAGTACTAGACAATTCTGCCTATTTTTAGCTTCATCCAGGGAATGGGAGATACAGATGCAAACTGGCATACTGAATCAGGTAAGCTGTTAGTGGTGTTTTAGTGCATGGGGAACATTGGCCAGTACACAAAATCTGACTATATGGTCTCCATGAGTAGTAATCTGACTGTCCAAGTTTGTAGCAAATGGATTCTATGCAGAACATACTAAAACAAATATTTGGTTCTCCTAATATATATGCGTCTGTGGCAGAAAAAACTCAGGCAGTGGAATTTCTCTATGACAGACATACCAGTATTAGAAGATATAAAGTATTTAGGAAATAATGCAGTCTCAAGCCTTTTCATCTGTTGTGGAATACAGAGGGTGAATTAACAGTTGGCACCTGAAGTAGAACAATACTTGACTGATAAAAGGCTTCCACATTGTATGTGGGATACTACATGGCTTAGTTATCATAGGAAATTGGAAGAAAAGGGCAATGCAAAACATAAATGTGTACAGAAAGAGGATGTCCAAGAGTTGCTGCCATATCAAGCCAGAGACAGTAGGCCACTTATTTCAATAGTTTCTATATATTCCTAGAGATATGTAAAACCGCAAACTTTACTCCACTGAATAATTTTAAAGTTGGCCAAATTTGCAAAGTGCCAACTTGGCAAATTTTTGGCGGGAAAAAACTTAACTTCACCTGACTTCACCCTCAAAAAGTGCCATTTCCCAAGAAAAATTAGGAGGCCTTGGTTAGATCATGCTGATATTTACAATCCCTAGATTCTGGCACTTTCTACATAACATCAAAATAGCTGCCCAATCTGCCTTTAGCTTCTTGAAATATGCAAAAATCAGAAATGTATATAAAAGTGACCAGAAAGCTTGTCTGTGAGATTAGGCACACTCCCATTATACTAAATGGATTAGATGTACTGTACTGAAGAAATGGACTCATCCTATTTTACCTTTATATATAGAGCTGGAAAAGATATAGAATATTACAAACCTATTGCAATTTTAAATGTATACTTGAAGCTACTATGCCACCTGATATTTTATCTTAATGGGGAAGGACAAATTTATCTTGCTGCATGTGTTTTAGCAAAATCACTGGTAATACAGATATTTTCTACATATATTTGCCACAGTTTGACTTTATATCTGGTTGATCCTGCACTGCTCCATCTGTCTTCTAGATACATGAATAGTCCCACTTGTCCCTGTTATTGACTTAAACCATGGTGAACATCAGTCGCTCTGTGGAGTTACACGAAACATAAAAAGTGATGGCAGAAGGGGACCACATGGTTCATTCAGTCTGCCCATAAGCCTAGCCCCCTCCCTTAACTGCTATTCAGTGTTATAATACCTTGTGTCTATCCCATGCCTTCTTGAATGACCTGACTGACCTAGTCTCCACAACCTCTGGTGGAAGACCATTCCAAGTATCCATCACCCTCTTGGTAAAGAAGAACTTTCTTGTGTTACTCCTGAACTTGGATCCTTCCAGCTTCATGCCATGCCCCCTAATTCTTGCATGATTCTTGATCTGAAATAGGTCCTGAACCTGGACCTTGTATATTCCCTTCAGGTTCTTGAAGATGTTGATCATGTAAACCCTTTCTCTGCTTTGTTTCAGGGAGTACATGTTTAGGTCATGCAGACGTCCTCGAAGTCTTGTTGTGGAGTCCAAGTGTAATTTTGTAGCTCTCCTTGCACTGTCTCCAGTCTGTCTATGTCTTTTCTGAGGTGAGATCTCCATAACTGCAAATTGTACTCCAGGTGAGAGGACTTACCATTGATCTGTACAGTGATATGTACAGTGGCATAATCACCTTCCTCTTTCTACTTGTAATTCCTCTTCCTATGCAGCCTAACATACTGTACACTTTTAACACTGCTTTTTCACACTGCTTGGATGTTTTGGGTTGTCTGTTATAATCACCCCAGATCCCTTTCCTGCTTTGTGGCATTTGTACCAAAAGGGTGGGTGTGTGGTACTGCAGCATATAATGCTGCTGACAGAATCAAGGTATACTGTGAGTTTAGTGATCATGATTGGCACCTACCAAAATGGCGATTTAATCATGGCACTTTTGACCATGGCGAGGAGGAAAGGAGGGCAACCAGATGGGGGATGCTTGACTATAGTGACAGGATGTCGCTACATGTAAATGCGCATGGGGGGAGGCATGCTGCATGGGGTGGTACAGGAGGGAGGGATTGTGAGGATGGCACCATGGTGAGCTGCTGAGCTGCTCCCAAGGTGTGGTGGGTGTGTTCAGAGCTCGGCATGTGAGGTGCTGGGTCTGGTTTGGGTCTGGGCACGGGTGCCTTTGTTGTACCTGGACCAAAATTAGCTTTTGCCAGATCTGCACCTCGACATGCACCCCCTGAGTTGAGAATCCTTAAGTAGGGGTGCAGGGCACAGCTCCCTCATTAAAATGTAAAATGTATGTCCCTGCACCCTTGTGCTGTGCTCCAGGGAGTCAGAGTGCCAAAACTGAATTTCGCCACTCTGGCTTTGCAATAACGCTGATCACCTTTAGGCTTTCACCACTATCACATAAACCCCAGTATCAATACCACCAAGCCAAGGAAGGAAGCATAGTGCTGGCACTGTCATCAGTATTCTTTATTGTCATAGTACCATTCCTGCACAAAATCCTAAGTGCAGATAACAGCAGATAACAATCTCTCTACTGATCCCTCATAGACATTAGCTGTGGATTGTCTGGGACTATACATTATTGTGATGCTGAGCAGGATGTCACAGGACCAACCAGCCATAAAGTTAAACTTTGGTAAATGTATGTATTTGGAAAAAAAACATTGAAATATTAGTAATATTGCTAATCAGGACTCCTATTGTATGCAGTGGAGAAATGTTTCCTTCCACTTTAAGTAATGAAAGCATCACTGCTATAGTTGATTCATCCAGGTCAAACAGTTTTTATTACGTTAGGCAGATGTCTAACATCAGAAGATCCCTGATTATTAAAAGAAATAAATTATAAAATATATTTTTTGTAGGACTATAAATGGCATTTGACAGGGTATATTAAAATTTCACTCCATATATAACATAGTGTATAAAATAATATTCAATAGACTTTATAGATTAGATCAAGGCATAATGTAGAGATCCTATTGAACTGATGACAGTTAACAGGATGTACTGTTGAGAAATTCAACTAAAATAAGAACAAGACAGGGATGCTTACCTACCCACTCTAATTTGTGACCCTGTAATTGGACAATTTGCACAATGGATGAGAAGAAAAAGAAGCAATGGAAGACATAAACGTAGCAGTTGCAGAGATGGAGAGTAAAGTATTGCTTTTATTGCTGATAATGTCCTTTTTTATGTAAAATGTGCTAAAACATTATTGGATAATCTGTTACATGAGGTTAATGGTCTACAGGAACATCTAGGGCAATAATGTGATTGTAGCTACAATGCACTGCTGGCTTATGATGTGCTAATGAAGCAATTACAATAATAGACCAATTTATATCTTTGTATAGTAGCAAAAATTCTAAGGATATGGTAATTAAACAATTAAAAATGTATTCGAAAAAGAATCACACCCTGAGTGAGTCTCAGTCAGACTTCAGTATACAGGATATTTACAGCAGAAACTAAACAAATAAATATTATTTGATCAATGAATCACAAAGAAGTACCCACCTTACTGTCTAAAGACAGTCTTTTACCTGATTGATCATCCTCCGCTAATTATTAGATTTAAATACTCTGAAAATAGTGTAATGGCTTTGGTATGGTCTAAACTTCTCTGTCTCAAATAACACTGTGAAAATTAAGCCAGAACCAATATGAAGTCGAACCCATTCAGAAAGGTGCCTCGTAGGCTGCCAGAGATTCAGAGCCAGTGCTTGAGCATGGTCCCAGAAGTCAGTTTTAGTGGCCAGGTGGAGAAGCACTGCCCAGAGCAGTGCATTCCAGCCATGGAGGGATTGGGGTAGAGGCAGGCTAAGTGGCCAAAATCTGCTATGTGGGCAGTAGCGTATGACATACAGAATCATGTGGTATAATCCACAATGCGAGTTGTGTACTCTTCCTTCTAATATTGATCGTGAAGTCCATTGGAAGCACTGACTTTGCATTACTCCGCCTTTCTCCAACCACTTCTGCACCAATTTTAATGCAAAGTACATTGATTTCAATGCACTTCACATTACTTCACCTTGTTTGTGAGATCTAAGGCACATTTTGCAGTGATTCATGGGATTTCAGGTCACATGGTCTCTAGATTGTTCTGCACATCTTCAGTTCTGTGTAGTGGTAGCTGGAGACAACTTGTTGTCAGAGGTCTGAGATTCAGACCCTCTAAAAACATTCAAAAACCTTTTTGAGCCATTTTATTGCTCAAAATTTAGTACATCAATTGTAGAAAACCTTCCTGTGCTCATATTGAGTATTTATTGTTTCTGTGTGGAATTTGAATATTAATTTAGAATATTTAATGTGTAATGACAAACACTCTTGAAGTGTGCTGGGAGGGGCATATCTGTGGTGGAGGTAGATTAACTGGGAGAAATGCAGTCTTTCTAACTGTTTTGGTTATATTTTGTTGTATAACTGTGTTCATGTACACACAGTAATATTTTCAGTAATTTTGACCTTTTTGCTGATTGTTGTAGTGCAGTGCATAATTTCAGTTTGTTTAAAAGATTTGGTTATGTTACTGAAGTTTTCAACTTGCTGCGCATTACCTGTAGTGTGTGTGTGCAATCGTGCCATCAAGTAAGATACATTTTATTGTGCCACACAGTAATTGCAGCACTGTGAACCTGTTATCCATCTGCATTATTTTGTACTGCTTTGTGGTATCTTGGTAGTGGACTGTTACTACGGTGCCTCCCCACAACTGGCAAAGGTATGCTTTTCCAGTTTTGGATTTGTGAGCACTGGTTAAGGTGTTGTTTTGCCTTTTACGTCCACTTGCCTTGTGTGTGCAGCACAATCTTAATCTGTCTGTGTGTTTGCATTTGTTTAGTGCCCAATCTCCATCTGTAAGCCACGGCTGTTGTTTTTGGCTTTCCATCCACCCAAAATGAAAGTTCATAAATCTAAATGTGTTTAGAATTTTCCTGGTGATCCTCAAAATGCCTGCAAAGTGATGTGCAAGCAAAGCTGTTTCTGGCTATGGCACTGCTGCCAGTGGCAAGGATAGCCATGGGCATGGTAGTATGCAGAAGTGCATAGCTGATATCAGTAAAGGGATTTCTCCATCAATGTTTCTACAGTGCAGTCCATTGCTTCACTGATAGTTGGAGGAGATGATGTCCCCACTGGTGGTGTTAGTACAGTTGCTGCTGGCATGAGTATTGCTGCCCCACGTTCCACTTATGACCGGTGACTGACAGTGTAGATGATGTCATACTCCCCAACATCCCCATGGTAGTTGAACATGAGCCTGATCCTGACGATGATGACTACCAATGTCACATTTCCAGTGTTGTTGAGGTCATGCCTTTGTGAAAGTAGATCTTATTGAATATAAGACCTTGTTCCTTAGGAACATGATCCCTGAGTAAGAGAGAAGATAGAGCCAACCCCATCCCACCACAGAAAGGTTTGCCAACATCCTTCGAAAACCGAGAGGTTTACCAACTCTGCATCTGTGATCTGGGCTCTGGTTCCAAGAAATTAGCCGCTGTGAAGCCTACTCAAGAGGCCGTGATGCACTACATGGTGGAGGGACAGACCCAACACAAACAGCCCCTCCCATAGACAACCAACACTCCCAGCAGGCCCAACAACCACAGCAGTAGCAGCAACAATGGGGTGAGAACCGGAACTATCATAAGAATAAAAAGCACCATAAGAATAAGGGTAAACAACAACAAAGACAAGGCCCTTTGTATAGAGATATAGCGAAGAGAATCAGAAGTTTAGAGAGCTCCCAGGGCAAGTGCGATCTGCAGCGGATGTTGTTCCTGCTCAGTCCCTTGCAGCCATACAACCAGGAACCCAGGCCCCAATGGGCCATGGTGATACTGGGTACAGGCCTCAGGCCCATATAGGCATGAACAAAGAAGCACCTCCCTATATAGCATCAGTGCAGCATGGTGAAGTGGCTCAAAGGAGCCAGGCACAACCTCTCCATGCTTCCTCCAGTACAGATTGACAATTACAGGCCCCATTCTGGATTGTAAACAAGCTGGTCTTGGATACAAATGGAAGGCCCTGCACTGAGGCCAAGGTCAGGGGCTGCCTACTTACAGTATTATTGGATACAGGTGCGGCTGTGCCTGTATTACATGATGAACACCCAGACACATCTCCTTGGTCCACCGGACGGAGGACCAACATGTCAGGAGTAGATGGTACCATGTTACCTGCATACTGCTGTCTACCACTACCTATAGACTTAGGACACCTGAAGGTCCACACACCTTCCAACTGATGGTACTGCATGATCGAGCCAATATCATTGGAACTGACTTTCCACCGCACCACGGCTGTGTGGTGGATTTAGCAACATGCTACTGATTCAGATTCAGGGCCAATACCATACCATTTTGATCCCTGATTCACATGTGCTGGCAACAATATCTGCCAACAATAGAGAATATGACATCATAGATTTGTTCAGAATCATGAGCTTTTCCAAAGCTCCTTCCCATTCTACAAAGGCATTTGGAAGCATTTGCTATCAACAAACATGACTGTGGAAGAATGCATGCTGTCATCAAAGTGCCAGGCCCAGCACACGAGAGGCAAAGGCAATATCCCTTCCCATCTGAGTCCTTGCCTTCTCTTAGAGAATCAATAAAATCACTCCTCAAACAAGGATAGTCAGAACAGGTGTTTCTACTCCAACTCCCCAGTGTGGCCTGGAAAAAACCTTCAGGTGCCTGGAGACTTACTATTGACTACAGAAACTGAACCAGGTCACCCACAGTTGTGCTCCAACTGTGGCCTCCACACCTGACATTCACGACTCTTGACCCCTGACCTAAATTGGCTTAATGCCCTGGATATCTCCAATGGTTTCTGGTCAATGCCACTGGCCCTAAGTGTCAATATAAGTTCACCCTCACCTTTGAAGGTAGACAGTACACGTGGACATGCCTACCACAGGGATTCCATAACAGCTAGTCCCTGTTCCATCTACAGATGATGGACACCCTTGAGGGTTTCTCTACTCCCCAGTGTCTCTTGCAGAATGTGGATGACCTGCTGTTGGCAACAACAACACAGGAACAACACTTGGATCTCTTGGATGTACTATTGACTCTCATTCAGAGAGCAGGACTCAAATGCAACCCAACAAAAGCACAACTATGTCAGAAAGGGTACTCTTTCTGGGCCTGGGAATAACTTGACTAAGGCCAAAACCCTACCTGGAAAAGATAGAAGGACTGCAAGACTTGCCATTACCCATCAGTGTGCCAACTCTTACAAGGTTTCTAGGTATAGTGAACTATTCAAGATATTTTATTTGTGATTTTGCTCAGATGTCTGCTCCTCTGTATGAGCTACTGAAAAGAACATTCCCTGGACTTGGGGCCCATACACACCCAGACTGTGACATCACTGAAACAGGGCTTGGCCTCAGCTCCAGCTCTGGTCAACCCAATCCAGCACTACCATTCTTTCTGGATGTGCCACCTCTGACATTACTATGTCAGCAGTGCTGGCCCAAAAGGTTCATGGTACTCTGAGACCCATTGCATATGCACCACGGCTCTTGACTCCAGTAGAACAGAAGTACAGCCTTTTAAAAGGAACCTTCTGGCCACCTACTGGGCTGTCAAGCACTTTCTGTATATCATTGGGTGCTCTCCACTGATCATTAACACAAACCACACCACAACTACCTTTCTGCTATCGGACAGAGTGAAAAATGGGTCATTCTCTAACACCAGACTGACACACTGGTCACTCCTTCTCCAGGATAGAGACATACAGGTCCACCCAACTAAAATGCCATCCATGCTGGCACATGGACTCCTTTACAAGGGAACCCCATGTCTGTACACTGCAACCACCTGATCTGCCAAATCCAGGTCCTTTCCTCCCTGCCACACCACAATTACTGGAGAGCACCTCATTGTGTTGTATTTTCGCAGATGGTTCAGCTTCCTACTATCAGGAGAATGATTGCAGGGATGGGTATCTTAGTAATTTACCCCTATGGTAACACTGTTAAAATCTCTAAGTGTTGCAGTGTGGCATCTTCACAGTATGCTGAGATGGCAGCAGTGGCCTGTGCCCTTGAGTTCATCCAGCATGGAACCAAGGATACCATCATTTTCACAGACTATAATTGGGTTTGATGTTGTCTTACAGAATTTCTTCCTTTCTGGCTGAAGAACTCCTTCCTCTCTTCTGATGGCAGCCCAGTGAAACACAAAGAACTGGTAATATACATACACTCAATAGCACAAAGGTTTGCACACAAACTCTATGTACACAAAGTTAAAGCTCATTCCCTTTATGACCCATATCATGCCTTCAACAATACAGCAGACACCCTTGCCAAGGAAGGGGCTTGAGGGGGACACCTGGATGATGGATCATCCAGAGGGCCAATCGCCATACATATCGCAGCAGTTAGGAAGAAACCTGTACCTTTTCTCCCTTGGACGTTTCAGCAGCCCAACATGTTGATACTGATCTCAAAGGAGTGTTCAGATTCCTTGACAAAGGTACTGAAGAAAACTTCCCACACACAATCCCTACCTGAGGCATAAAGGTAAGTTACACTTATCCCCAGAAGACAAGCTCATCTGGAACCAACCAAATGATTCCACCACTAAATTGTGGGTGGTCCCCAGACATCTTAGGTCTAAATTCTTGCACCAAGTGCATGATACCCCACTGGTGGACACCAAGGAGTGGAAAACACCCTCCAGAGGCTCAAGACCACTGCTTGATGGCGATGTCACTAACGATGTCAAACAGTACATAGACAACTGCCTTGTTTGTGCACAAAACAATCCCATCCCCACCAAGTGAAATGCCAAACTCCTACCACAAAGACATTCTGCCCTTGGCATGCCATACAGATCGATTCTATTAGTCCCTTACCAATACCAGCAGAAACCACAAGTATGCTCTTGAGGTAACTGATCTTTTCTCTAAGTGGGTCAAAGCTTTCCCCACTAAGACATGTCCTGCTAAAACACTGCTAAAATCCTGGTGAAACAAAATTTCTCCAGGTGGGGCCTACCTCTTAAGGTGGACTCCGAAAAAGGAACTAGTTTTACAGGTGAGTTGATGAAAGAATCCTTGAGCTCCTTGGGTTCATCAGAAGTTCCACTACCTTATCACCCTCAATCTTCAGGTCAAGTAGAAAGAGCCAACAGATGGATTAAGCAAATGCTTTCCAAATTCATTGAGGACAGTCCCAAAACTTGGGATTCCCTGTTGCCATTACTCCTTATGGCAATCAGGGGCACCTCAGCCACCACCCAGTTGACACCCTTTGAGGTGACAGCTGGAAGACAGATGAGATTACCTGAACACCTGTTATTTGATCTGCATACCCCACTGCAGACCATGTGTCTGTAGACCAATATGTGGATAAACTCAGAAAAGACCTCATACACACACACTTGTATACCTGCCAATTGCATGGGCAAGGCCCAGCAACAGTCCAAAATACAGTTTGACAAGCACGCTCAAGAAGTGGATTGGCAGGTCAGAAATCAGGTAATGATCCTTTGATTTGCACATCCCACACTCCTTCTCCAATAAGTGGGAAGGCCCATACCCCATTGTCAACAAGCTCAGTCTTGCAGTCTATCAAGTTAGACCCCTGCACAATAACAAACTAACTGACAAATGGTTACATGCAAACCAATTGAAACTATATAAAGGAGAATAATTACTTTTCCTCACCCCATTGGGCGGAATAGTACTAATCTACTAATGTTTGATTTTCCTTTTCAGATACATTGGCAAGATGACTATCTTGTTCCATTTCACCTCATCTCAGGAGTTTTCCTGCATCCAAGGCATGGTACCGAACCTCCTACCTTGATCCTCCAACATCTGTCCCAGAGGGAGTATCCATCAAAATATTCCATAGTTTGATCACTGTTCAGGAAGGTTCTGATACCTACCTCACTGCCTCGGTTGTTGCTCTTGATAAATCTACTCTTCAAATTGGTGGCAAACCACATTGCAAAGACAAATTCTCCCTGTGGCCAAACTCTCAAGGGAATTTTCCAGGGTTGGCATAATGCTAAATTATCCCTAATGGTTCTCTGTCCATGCTAAAACTGCTCGTAGACATTCTGGTTTATACAATATTACTGCTTTAATTGATCCTCATATTGTAATTCTTTGTCTAAGGACTCTGCTTGAAAATGTTGTGCCATACACAACATGGCATCTGCTACCATGTTCCTTTCTGTGTTACTGCCCACTGTCAAACAGCTTTTGGAATGTCCTAAGCACACCTCGGTTCTCGTAGTGGTCTAACTGCCACTGCTCTACCTGGTACACTGATTAACAATTTATAATTTATGCATATACTGTTTGGTTTAATTTAACTTACTGGAATTTGAAAGAATTTGGTATTGGTCACAATACTAACACTTTAGCATGTTACAGTACCTTACTGATTGACAGTTTAGCAGTGTTTCAGATTCGTACTCAAGACCCTATTGCCGGGTACATACCACGAGCATAGAGGCAACTTCAGGAAAACCCAATCCTGGAGATCAAAGTCATAAATGTAATACCGAGGTTGACAGTTCTGATGTCACTGGCCCAACATGCACGGTCACAGGTCTCTTTGGTACAGCTATGTCTATCTGGAATAAAGCAGACATTGCTGCTATCAAATCTCATTCAGCCAAATTTCAAACTGCTTTGGTGAATAATATACTACCCCCATCATTGCATGGTGTGGATGGCCTTAGTCAGGCAGAAAGACACACTGTTTACAATATGTATAATATTGCTAAGGCATTTACAGATTCTAAAGATAAGATTAATGCACTCATTGCACAGAATAACAAAGAAGCAGATAAGCAATTGAAATTTTATGCTCAATATACGGCTCATACATTATCACTACCATCAATAATCTCTTCCACGATCTAGAATCTGGAAGAATCCCTGACATTATACATGACAGACATATTTCTAAATGGTACTGCCATGATGTAAAACCCTGGCTGTATTGCTATGTGTACACAACAATCCTTAGCTATTCCTCTTTCTACAGCTAGAAATTTGGGTTTTGGGACCAGACACCTAACGCTGGTTCCTGTTTTACTTCTAAGAAATGTTCTATCAAAGATACAATGTTTGTTTCTTTTACTGTCTCTTTGCCATGTTTTGATCCCACTACAGCCTTGTTTGACAAGCTAGCTTCTGTACACTCCATCAGGCACTCGATGATGACATCTACAGAAACGCCTGGACTTGCCTTCTCTATTGGTCTTCCATCCTTTCCTGGATGCCTGGTCACTCCACACACAGACTGCTGTGTGAAGAAACAATATATCTACTTGTGTCAATGTGATGTATTTGATGTTATTAAACCTGTATGTGGTTATTCTCCTGACATTATTGATTGGTCCTTTTCCACGGACGATGATATCAGCACTAATGGCACAGATTTTCAGACTTAACATTGGCTCCAGATAAACTTTACCAGTCTTATCGAGAGGAGGTTCATTGCGTATCAACACGAGTTCCAAGGCAACCAACACCTGCCTGGTATAGTTGCAAAATGGAGACTCCCACTGTTAAAATGCAGTATAATTCCAATGAGAGTACTGTGTGGTAACCAATTATAAAAGTTATACATATGGCACTAAAACATGTGTTACTGATAACCCAAATTTTTGTTTGTTCCCCATCAAAGCTGTTATTCGACATACCGTTATTACCCATCCCCTTATGGATGCAGACATCATTGATGGTAACCCCAATTATCTGCTCACCCTTTCTGAGTATCTGCCATATTTTAATGTACACATAGATCCACTGTCACTTACAATAAAATAACTTTTAAAAGAAAAGACACCCACCTCATCCACATCAGCAATAATATCACTAAGGCTAATGAAACTATCCTTTCGTTGATTAATGATGGTGATATGAATAATGCATTAACTAACACTTGGTTAGAGATTACTTTTAATGGTTTTGTTATATAAGCATTTCTGATATTTTCTTGGTTATATATATGCCTATGGCCTTTCATAACACCATGAGCAGCTGGAGTTCCTTTACAAAGCTACGCCGCGTCGGGTTTGTAAATGACCCCTGCTCCTTGACCATTCCATATTTTGCCTGTGTTGCCCTTAGAGGTAACAAGGGAGGAATGTTGGACAAGGTCCCTGCACCTTTATTGGTATCCCCAGAGGTACACCATAGACAGCTAATGTTTAGGCATATGTTATACTAATATATAGGGCTAAGGCATCTACTGTATAAAAGTAGATGTCAGGATATGTATGCATATTATTGTTATACATTCTACTTTCTAAAACATATATATTTTCTATGTATTTCTTACTTATAAGATGCTAGGACATTTGTGTCCTTGTAATGATTATGATATATATCTTGGCATTGCCACCTGTTGGAGATTTGTACTATTACACTGATTTGTGTAAGAACTGCTCTTTTGTTTCACAAGTGATTACTACAAAATTGTATAATGTTATCTTGGACCATGGAGCCACCTCTAATTTAGCCAACTGGGCTCATTTTTGTAACTAGAAATGTATCTATCTTATGGTAACCATAGTAATTATCATAGGTATATAATGTGAGACACTGAGTCTTATACCTCAGAGACTCCAAGAGACACGAAGAAACCTCGAGGTATAGGAAATGCTTAGCATTGGCTCCGGTTCGTATTGGTAAGAACTGCTTAAGGCAACTGTGATTTATCCTTTGGCAGCAATAAACAAGTTTATTACTCTTATGCAACATGTCTGTGATTTCTTGCATTCCCAATATTGCCACGAACCTGAGAGTGAGGTTTAGACCTCCTGACACCATCCAATGATTCAAAGTGCAGCACAACAAATATTGGGTGATGATAATGATGCTGTGGTTGGAACATGTTCTCCACAGGACAGCGTTCAAGCTGAAATGGTGGATGTGGATGATGAATATGATGATGATGCCAGTGACCCCTGTTGAAAACTGGAGAAAAAGAAAGTCAAGGTGGCTGAGTCTGGGTCTGTTGGGGTTAAATCCCCTTCTCAAAAAGTTCTGATGTAGGGTTATTGTTAATGATGATGATGATGACCCAGTAATAATCATAGCTAGTCATTGTGGTCAGTCAGAGTCCAAGTGTGTCCAGCAAGAGAAACCATGCAGTACACCTCCTATTTCAGCGGTTAAAAACAGAGTCAATACACAGCATCAGGGACATGTTAAAGTAGGGGATCAAAATCCCTTGCTTGGGATTTTTTGTCCAAGATGCAAATGATGACTCAGTTGCAATCTGCCAGGTTTGCCATGTGTGCGTGGTCGAGGTAAAAGAGGAGCCATCTGGGCATGGGGGTCAGCATACACATCTTAAGAATAGGCACATGACACTGTGAACTCAACACCAGTCAGCAACTAATGCCACAGTGGGGCATTAACCCTCATCATCAACCTTATCAAGCATGTTATTCCCTTACATGGTGTAAGACCAAGTAGCAATGTCTGTAGTAGTGCAGAAATAACACTGGAGGATTACTACAGGCATGATGAGGAGGAGGATTATGATTTGGAAATCTTGTCAAGTAGTGGTCAGAGTAGCAGCAGTGGTAGTGGTCTATGCAGTTTGTCTAGTAGCAAGTGGTACATCAATCCCTGTGTTTAAAACAGAGAAAATAACTTCATTTGTGGACTTGTTACCTGTGCACCCCTCTTCATCACTGCGTGTACCCCACCCCCAGCCATTCACAGAGCAGAACCATTTGGCACACCTTGTGCAAGACATGTAACAAGAAGTCAGCCCATGTTGCAGAGTGTTTTTGCATGTAACCTGAAGTATCCAGCAAATCATGCAGTGTCATGGGAACGTAATGCTGCTGTGGCTGAAATGCTGACCATTGAGCTTTTGCCCTTCTCATTTGTGGAGAATTCAGGATTTCACCGGTTTGCGCCACGCACCTGTCCAAAATGGAAAGTCCCATCTAGGACATAGTTTTCCACTCATACTGTCCCGAGTTATGCGGACTGTGGCTGACTCTGTAAGACATGCCCTTCAACATTCCTCCTCATCATTCATCCATTTAAGTATGGATATGTGGACAAGTGGCAAAATGGCTGGGTACTAGGGTTGTTTGTGCTGGTGGCAGTGGGAATAATCAGTGTAGTAAGGCAGACTGTCATGGTAGCAACCTTCTGGGAATTCTACAGCATGCAGCACTTGCAATGCACAGTGTGCCTGTTCCCCACACTGGTGAAAACATGCTGGACTTGCTACTGACCGAAAATGATGAGTGGCTGAACCCCGCCCCTGAGAGCTGGATTTATAGCAAGTAACAATGGCTCAAATGCGGTTAAATGATTCATGAATGGTGGCTTTGTTCAGGTTTCATGCATGGCCCACTGTTTAAATCTGGTGGTCCAGGACTTTCTGCAACACTCTGATATAAATGAAATGTTAACAGTTGCACACCATATCTGTTCGCACTTTTCATGCTCTGCAAAGACCCATGACTAACCAACAGCTCCCAGAAAACAGCCTTCTGCAGCACCACCTCAAGATGGAAGTTGTCACAATGTGGTACTCAACTTTTTACATGGAAGAGAGGTTGTATGAACAATACAAAGCAATCTCCAAATATCTCATCATCGCACTAGACATGACACTTCCAGGGCCTCTGTATCTCTAATGATGAACAGTGGCACCTCATGGACTCTGTTTTAACAATTTTGAGGCCTTTTAACATGCCACACAGGCAATGAGTTGCGAGTCTGCTTCCATCAGTCAATCAATTCCACTGCTGCAGATGCTGAGGCAGACATTGCTGAATCTACAGCATAGCCTTGATGGTTCCAGAAACTGCCAGCAGTGTGTACAGAAACCCATGCTGACAGTATTAGACCACAATCAGCACATCAGCTGAGCATTCAGCAAAGTGATGAATTCTCAGTAGCAACAATGCTGGACTAGAGATGTTTGCGAAATAAAATTTTGCTGGTGACATTATGGCGAAATTGACAATTTCACCGTGTGAAATGTTTCACGAAAATGTGGCTTAATTTCACAATTTCACCTGCATTTTTGCCCTCTGAGCAGTCCACCAACAATGGTGAAATTTCACCTGTGAGTGGTGAAATACCACCAAACTGGCAAAATTTCACATGTGGGTGGCGAAATTCCACCAACAGTGGCAGAAGTTCACCCCAGTGGTGAAATTTCACCCATAGGTGAAATTTCACGGCTTGAGAGTGAAATTTCACTCACAAATTCAGGTGAAATTTTGTTTTCACCTGGTGAAATATTTCACGTAATGCACTAATTCTGCAAAATATTTCATCTGGTGAAATATTCTAATTTTGCACAACACTATCCTGGACCCATGATACAAAAATGGAATTGTGTCGCTACTGGAGGGAGGTCCTGAACTGGTTAAAAATTTCAGTGTGCAGAGGGTGTGGTCTAGCTGCCGTACTAATGGCTGCCTAAATCTTGTGCTCGTCCGAATCTGCCAGGAATTTGTGCTTGCTGGCCTAACCCGAGATTCTCTTTTAATTTCCATCAATGTACTTTAAGTGGGTGGTTCCCGTAATCGTCCGGTGCAACTGTCTTGCAGTTTTAAGGTGTGATGGGGTTTAATTAAGCACCAGTACCCATGAGTCGCTTGGTACTAGTAGGCCGAAGCCCGACTACAGTCTTCAGCCTGACACTCTAACTACATTCATTTACAGTTGGGCGCATTGTAAAATTATAAGTAGTGATCCTTTTCTGTACCTGGAGAATGGCGTCGGGAGAACCTCTGAGTGCCCCCTCATCTGTGGTACCTGCATCCACTGCAACTAATTCTGTAAATGATTCCTGGGCTATATTACTCAAATGCTCGAAGACTTTCTAGTAAGAGTACGACATCGGCACCACACTCACGGGCACTACTACTGATGTTTGCCAATTGCAAGATAGAGTTAATGTGGCGGAATAGAAAGTTGAAAACCTAGAACAACAATGTATGTGCTTACAGCAAAAGGTGCAGAACCAGGAGGGCAAACTGGAAGTTTTACTGGCCAGAATAGAAGATCAAGAAAACAGGGGCTGACGTAATAATCTCCGAATCATAGGAGTACCAGAGGAGCTGAGGGAACATCTATGGCGAGATTTTTGAATGAACTCTTGCCTACGTTATTAGGAGTGCTGGAAGGCCCAGTGGAAGTGAAGAAGGGCCCATCGTATTACTGGCAGGAAGGACAGGCTGATGCATGTTCCAAGGCCTGTAGTGGCCTATTTCCTCTGATTGTCAACCAAGGAGTGTATTTAAGGGCAGCATGTGATCTGGGGAAGTTAAATGGTGAGGAGTATCTATCTCCTTTTACAGAGATTTTGCCCAAGACACAGCCAATAAATGTAGGCGTATGGTCCCCTGAAGAAATTTCTAACTACTCATGGTTTCCTCTACAGATTTAGGGGACTCACTAATCACCTGGCAGCCAAAGAGGGAAAGAGATCATGGCAGATAGCTCTGATCAAGTGGAACATTGGATCTGTAAGCACTGGTCTAACCCACCTCCCCAAATATATCATCCAGAAGGTTGTGGGATGCTTCAGCAACCTCCAGTGAGCTGCCTCACAGGGATGAGTATCCAGCTATACTAGGTTCGTTGACCTTAGATTCCCCAGACAGCAGAATACTTCATGCACATCATCCATGGTTATCGCTGCTGAACAACCATCTCCCCCCAGAGCTGCAGGATCCTCCGCCGCCACAGACAATGCTCCAAAAGTGGCCAACAACCCACTCCAGATGTGCAAGCTGTTGCACCTCCAGCTAAGATGTCACACGAGGACTCTTCAGGAACTCCACCAGCTTGTCATTCACCAGGCCCTGAATGTTCACAAGCAGAGTTAGCCCCATCCATGGACTGGGCCGACATCCCTGATTCTTCACTAGTCGATGTGGTGGACCTCGTGGGGAAACACAAGCTGGGAGAGAAGGCATACGCTGCTGCTGCTCATGTGATGACTCCAGCTATGCCTAGGGACACTTGAATATGGCAACATTTGTTATTGTAGTCAGGTAACTCTGACTAGCGGTTTAATGCACTCTATATGAGCTAATCTATGACTGTTAGACTGGTTCCTGTCTATCGCTTTATTTGTAGTATGCAGTACCTTAGATGCATCGCTATTTCCATAGTTATTGAACAGCTTACCTTTTGTCTTAGTAAATAAAATAATCTGCACTGTATTTGCATTAATGTTGGGTAACTAAGCGGCCCTTATAATGGTTGATTGGGGTGACTAACCATTTTCCTTTTCCTTTTCCTTCCCCCACTCAGTTTATACCCCTCCCCTTCCCCGGTTGCACCAGCTACTGCTGGATTGTTGGTGGACGAGGAATAGCAGGTTGGTTTAGTCGACCTAATCCTCTTCTGACACGTGGAAGCTTGCGTAGCTGAGGGTATATTTGTTTCGGTACCTTCTTTGCTATAGCTCTCCTCGCTCTTAAGCGTAAAATGCTATTTGTATTGTTATAGTTACCTTTGCATGTTAATTGAGTTTTGTGTGAAAAGTGTGTTTCTCTCAGTACTGGTGTTTAGACTATTTTACCTGGTATACCCTCTGTTATATTTTTTGTTCTGATCAATAGTGCTGTTATATCTTCCTGATACCACTCGGTTACCCCTTAATACGGACTAGGTTGGCAACTCCCCAGATACATTCATTGGGTTCACATTTTCTTATTTAGTAATAAGAGGTGAGTACTTAGGTGTTACTCAGCAGTATACCATGTCCTCCTCTGTATCTCAAGGCTTCGCCTAGTGTCATGGAATGTTAAAGGTCTTAATCATCCATTAAGCGTACCAAGGTTATGCAATTTCTTCATTCCTTGCACACAGATATAGCCCTTCTTCAAGAAACACACCTGCTCCGTAAATCTGTCCCTGGCTAAAGAAATCATGGGTAGGTGCGGTTCATACTAGTTCTGCCGCATCTAAGTCTATGAGAGTTGCCATCCTAATTCATAGATCTAGCTCATGGGTGGTGGAAGAGTCTAGATTGGATTCAAAGGTAGATGGATTCTGTTTAAATTGACATCACTGGTGGGTTAGTTGATTCTGGGTAATATGTATGCTCCCAACTCTGATCAGGTTGATTTTTTCCAGGTTTGAGTCAAGCCATTTCCACACTGAGTCAACCTAACCCAAAAATTCCTTCTTCTAGGAGGTGACTTTAATCTAGTATCTTACATTTTCTAGACAAATCGAAACACACCCCACAAACACACCCTCGAGCTCATGCAGCCTTACTAGATTTGCAGGCAGAGTGGGGTCTAATTGATGTATGGAGGTGGGATAACCCCTCTGGGCATGACTATTCTTACTTTTCCTCTGTTCACAGAGTACACAGCTGAATTAATTATTGGCTGGTGAATAGTGCAGCATCAGGAGCAATCTCTCACAATTCTATAGGTAGTAACCTTATCTCAGATCACACCCTGTTCTCACCATGTATACCTCCATAGGCCATAGACCTATGGGTACAAGATAGCGGTGTAACCCTCTGTTAGTCAAAGACCCGGAGTTTAAGCAAGCAATGGCAAAAGCTGCCAAAGATTACTTTGCCATAATTGGACTGTGGGTATCACCAAGTATTGTATGGGAGGCTTTCAAAGCCTATATTAGGGAGCCATATCCATAGCATTCACGGCGCACCGTAATAAAGTTAGGAAGAAGTCTATGGAGGTCTTGCAGGCAGAGCTCAGGACTGTACAGGCACAATTTAAGGACTTACCAACTGCTACAGGATACATCCCTATACCGTAGAATAGTGGGACTTAAATATCAGATCAATGCTCTGCTACATAGCAAAGCCGAATGACTAATGCTGAGATCCAGATACTCACATTGGGAGGGGTGATAAGGGGAGGTAAACTTCTTGCCTTTCAGTTATGCAAACAGCAGGATTCCTCCAAGATACATGCCCTCCAATGCCTCCTCTGGTTCACTAACTTCTGATCTTGTAGGAGTTAATGAGACCATAGCATCTTTCTTCCAAATGCTATATAAGTCCCAAGCATCCCAATCATCTAATCAGTTGTCTCAAGATCTCACCACTTTTTGTCAACAGTTTACTATACCTACCCTGCTACCGAACAAGTTCACTATTGGATGCCCCAATTACTACCACCGAGATACAACAGGCTCTCTCCCAGATGGCCAAGGGAAAGCTCCCAGACCTCATGGGTTGACTGTCGAACTATATCAGATAATGACACAGGAGATTTTTCAAACCCTGTTGTTAGCTCTGCAGGATACCCACACCACAGACTCCTCCCGCTATGATGAGGGAAGCTTTAATTACACTCCTACCTAAAAAGCTAATGACCCCTATAGTTGTGCTAATTTTCAACCAATATCACTGCTGCCTGTTGATACTAAGATCTTGGCCAAGATCTTAGCTACAGAATGCAAAAGTCTTGCATCATAATACATCCTGCACAGGTAGGCTTATGCCGGGTAAGGTGGGATCTGACAACACCAGGTTACTGCTGAATTTAAAATGGATTGCATCTAAGGTCAAGATCCCTATGGCTGCTTTAGCGGTAGATTTTGCTAAGGCCTTTGACTCCATTGAATGGAATTATTTACATGAAGTTCTTCATCTCTATGGATTTGGACCTCAATTCCGCCACTGGGTCTTGACTCTATATAATTCCTCCTGGCCAAAGTCTTAACAAACTCAGATGTTTTCACACCTTTCACCTTATCCAGAGGTACCCGGCAGGTTGCCTCTCTCTCCACTGCTCTTTTTGGTTGCTTTGGATCCACTAATCAGGCGTTAACTACTACACCTGGCCTGGTGGATATCTCAGCACATGGTAAATCTTATGTTGTGGCTGCTTACGCTGACGAACTACTACTTACCCTTTCCACCCTCAACATTCTTTACTAATAGCCCTATCAGTACTGGGGACTTTTCATTACTCTCTGGGCTGCAGGTTAACCAGCAAAAACAATGTTTGCTCCTTTTAACAACTTATGACACAGGACTGCCTAATGGGTACAGAATTGAAGTGGGCACCCCAGGTTTCACTTATTTGGGAATTTATATCCCTATAAATGGGCAGATTTGGAAACCTCTAATTTTGTACCTTGTTGAAACATTTGGCCACCAAGAGGAGAGGTGGGCATAAATTACACCTCTTACTACCTGGTAAAGTAGCAGCCATAACGGTGCTTTTACTTCCCAGAGTTACAGACTTATTCAATAATCTTCCAGTCTATATCTCACCCAAGGTATTTTTCTCTCTGAAAAACTTGTATTCTGTTTCTCTGGGAAGGAAAGTACACAGATGGGGAAACAAAAGTGTTATGCACAATGGTCAAAAGGAGGCTTAGGGGTCCCGTGGTTCCAGGGCTATCGTACTGCGTGTAGCTGCTCAAATTATAAAATGGTTTGTACCTTCCAGTGCTTCACCTCCTCTGTGGGTAGGCCTCGAATCTAATATAATGTCACCTACCCTGCTTGGGCCCTCTTGTGTGCAAGTGGGTTGTCTGATAGAGGCTTCCTCCAGTGTTATTGGAGTCTCAATGTGCTTGGCATCGTTCATGACTCATTCATACACTCCCAAGGAGGCATGGCCTCCTCTGGTGAGTACGCTGAGTTGTGGAGTAATAACTTGTCACCCATGGAAAGCAGCCCATTAAATGGCCCCTTGGGAAGCTAAAGGTATCCACCACATACAAGATTTAATGTTGCCAAATTCAGACATTATATTATCCTTTGATCAGCTTAAACAGAATTACATCTCCCCAATAAAGATTTTTGGCACTTTTACAAATACGAGTGTTCTTCAGGACCTTACTGTCAAACAAAAGACACACAACCAATGGTCCTGGCTTGCTATTGCACAAGTCCTCGGTGGCCAAAGGTAGGATAGGTAGGTTCTATGCCACTTGAGAGACTCCCAAACTGATCCCACTGAAAACTGCAGGGCTAAATGGGAAATAGAGATGGGATTGACCATATCAATGGAATCTTGGTCCTCTTGTCTTGTGGACTCACATAGAATATACAGAGAATCCAAAATCCATTTCTTGCATCCATTTATGCAAGCAGCTGGACTCCTGTCTCATTTCAAGTGCTGGAGCTGCCAGCAACCTGAAGCCCACATGTTTCATATTTTGTGGACATGTTCCAAGATTACTACTTTTTGGTCTGCCATCGCCCATGATTGTGCTCAGGTCCTGGGTATTGATGAGTTACCTTTGGAACCCAGATTGCTACTGGGCGAACTTCTGGATTAATCCTTTTGTCCAGGCCACAGAAGGAATGGACCATTCTGGCAATCTTAGAGGCCAAAGATTGATATTAACACATTGGAGACAACCCTCACACCCACCTATTGCCTTATGGCAGGCAGCTTTAGCATGTCCTGATGAAGTGTCCTTCACACTCACAGAGTGGCCAATTAGAATATTATTTTAAAAATGGGACACACATCTGCACTCTTCATTATGTAAATCTCCTCCACTGGAGAATCCTCCCTCTTCCCAAGATCCAGATAGAATAGATCTTCTGTCCATGTTTGGTGGCTGTATTATGGGTACATGTGACCAGCAGTGGTGTGTAAATAGTCTGTTAGATCCTTACTAGTGCTATTGAAATAATGAGTGTTGGTTTCCCTATTATATATGCAATATATTACTGTATGTATGGTAATGAGTATATTATGTATTGGAATGGTATAGAATGCTTGTTTTTAGTGCAGAGGTAAATGCAATATCAGGTGTACCATCAGGTGTATTGTCTGAAATTAAAACCTCAATAAAACTTTATATGATAAAAAAAAATTTCAGTGTGCAACTGGTGTGCTTGACTTATAGGGCGAGAAGTCATGTGTCAAGGTCAGCAAACCTCAGCAGCAAAACAAGGTTGAAGGTCAGTTTGGAGAAGTACAAAGCACATCATGTAAGGAAGCTGCAGTCCCAGGTGGTCTGTCATCAAAAAAGTTGCCTATCACCCATTCTCCTATTCCTCAGCTTCTTTACACATGTGATGGGGTGACAGATAGGGCTGATGACCTCATAACGCACCCGATTCCAGTTGGGGGTGGGCTGGAGGGTGCAAAGGGGTTTCAACCCTAACATAGAATTTCCTCGCTTTGTTGCTGTGGAACAGCCTAACTGATGCATTAAACAGAGTTTTTGCCTCTAATATATATATATATATATATATATATATATATTATGGTAGCAGGTAGTGCTACCATAGTTAAGGTTTGAGACCATTTACATATTAAACCCAAAATTTTGCACCTTAATAACTTTGCAACCGTTTGATGGTTTGCCTGAAATTTGGAATTCATGATCAAGACCCATGCACCTTGGGATTTGACAAGTTTTGTACCAGTCAGATACACAGCTGCAGAGTTATTAAGCATGATCTGCATGTGTGTTTATGCTTTTCTGGAATTCTAGGTCATGCCTACAGGTGCACTGGTTTGTACAACTGGTCCAAAATCTTCAGGGAACATGTGGCTGGGGTCCCCAATGTGCCTTTTGAAGATTTCATGAAAAATATTAAGCGGTTCAAAGTTATTCAAAACAATTTCCCATTATGTCAATGGGAAAAGTTAACAAAAGTTCGACAGTGTCGCAATGCACTTTTACTGTCGCAAATGTCCGTTTCACTGTCGTAAATCTGCCATTTTGTTTTCAGTTAGTGATCAGAAAAATGCTTGGCATTTAAAATTGGGATCCTCTAGCAACCTAATTTTTGTGTGTATTCACCTAGTCGGGCCCTGAAGATGCTAGCCATGTCTTTATTTTGGGTAGAACACCCCAGAAATATGTTTTCAGATTTCTGGAAAAAGTACTTTCATAGTAGTGTCGCACTCACAAAAGTGTCGTAAATTTTTGTGAAAGCTTTTGCAAATTAGACAGTACTTGTCTAGGCTGTGGAAAATGACAGCAATTCTTTGGCACCCTGCAGCAATAGAATGCTTTGGTGCTTTGGCTTGAAATTTAGAGGAACGCAGCGACATCTCACAGATGTGCCTCTCAGTATTGCGTTGAAAAAATATTACAGCGTGGCAAAGTTACGGCCTCAAAGTTGATGCTTTTTCCCATAAGATAACATTACGACATCCGACGCATTGCAGCAATCCTTTGCGCCTGCTGCAATATAACGGCTTGGTCTTTTTGGCTGAAATTTGGAGGAAGACAGCCAACATCCCATAGATGTGCCTTTTGTTGTTTGTTGAAAATATTACAGGAGGAAGGTTATGGCACTCGAACTCTCTTTTTTCTCCATAGGATAACATTACGGGTTCGCCGCGCTTTCAGGGCGTATCTCGAAGCGTGCGAGATCACGGACTTTTCATCAAAATGCTTAGCCCCTGACAGGGCTAAGTACAAAACTACCAGGAAAGTCATAAATCATATGACTTTCACATTTGTTTTCTACGTCATACGGTTCCTGAGATATAAGCTATTTAGTATTCCAACTCCTAATTTTCTGCTCCAAGACCCATTATTATGCATACATTCTTTGTACTCACTGTCTTTCTCTATGCAACTTTTGGGAAAACCAGCCTGTGTGCTTACATTACTGTTGCCATTGCCCTTTCAGCTTGCGGTTCCGTACCTGTTTCATTTACCGTTCACGTCTATGCCACCATATGCGTTATCCTTTGCATTTTCATTTGCACTTGTGTTTCTGTTATTTTTTGCCATTTGTGTCTACAGTACTGTTTCTCTTTCTGTTTCGCTTTGTGTCACCATGACCATTGACATTTCCATTTGCGGGCACCATGTTGGTGTGTGACAAGACATCACGTGGCGGACCGTTCCGTCCTACGCCACCGTTATGCGTTACCCTTTCTGTTCTGATTTCGCTTGCGTTACCATGTGTGCCACTGTTAGCGCTTCTGTTTGCATTGCTGTTCCTGTTACTATGTCACAAGACATCACGTGGTGGGGCGCGGGCCCGCCGCTGCATTACATTCACTATTTCTGCTATCATTCTCAAAAGAAGGAAATTAGAAGCAAAAAATACATTTAATGCATCAGTTAGGGTTGTTCCACAGCGACAAAAGTGAGGAATTCGGTGTTAGGGTTGAAAACCCCCTTGGACCCCAGACCACCCCCAACTGGCATTGGGGTGCGCACTGGGGTGTTGGTTATAACCTCACCCCATTCTCCTATACTTCTGCCTGCACGCATGAGTGGGGTGAGAGTTAGGATAACGCATCAATGCGCACACTCTAATGCCAATTGGGGTGGGCTGAGGTCCAAGGGGGTTTCAACCCTAACACTGAACATATATATATATATATATATATATATATATATATATATGTATAATAGTGGTGTTGTTGCTCACTATATTTAGGGTTATGAAGGCACTTTTATGGTAAAGTCAAAATTTTGTGCATTAATAACTTTGGACCCGTTCAACAGATTTGACTGAAACTTGGCATGCATGGTGGGGCATGGTAGATTTCTTGATTTGCTAAATGTTGTTTCAGTCAGACTTACAGTCTTTGCACACGAAAATGCTGAAATATGCACAATTATCCATTTTTGGAGGCAGTTTTGGGGATTTTGTCTGTGGCCCTGCATGGTCGTCGTGTGGCCTGCTGCTCTGTGAGATGAGCTCATTTGAAAGAACTTGGCTGGCTGAACATGCTGCTTTTCATTTGGTGAAAAATATTAAGGCATTCAAAAGTTATGCCACTTTAAAGCTCCCATTATAAGTCAATGGGAAAATTTATATGGTTGTTTGCGAACAAAGAATGGGTTTTGGACCATCTCGTCCCACCTTGCGATCAAAGAATTTGCAGCCTTGTGATTAAAGAATCCTTGTCCCTGAGAATTCTTTGATCGTGAGGTCTGCCATCTTGTTTTGCATTTCCGATCGTAAAAACAAATATCTTGGCTCAGGGGTCACTCCTGAAGTAAAACCTGGATGGGTTTTACTCAGAGGGTCCGATCTATCCACCTTGCCTTTGGTTTGATGTAAAATGGTCAAAAAATAGAGTTATAATGTTTTAAAATCTTTGATCGCAGCTCCTCAGCGATCTTTGATGATGAGCCTGCAAATTCTTTGATTGTGAGATTCTTTGACCACGAACTTGCATCACGAGGCAAAATACAATTTATTCAGCTCAGGGGTGAGCTAGGACACAAATTAGGGTGTGTTCAAGGGCTTCGTTCTATTGAGACATGGTGCCTGTTTCATGTAAATGTGCCAAAACTCACGTTTCTCCATTTTTAATTCTTTAATAGCAAGTGTACAATTTCTTTGATCGAGAGCCTGCAAATTCTTTGATCGAAGATTCTTCGATCATGATCTTGTATCAGTAAGTGAGGCGAGATGGCCAAATTAAAAATCAAATTTCTCAGCCCAGGGTACCCTAGGAAGACAAACAAGGGTGGGTTCTGCTCAGGGGCTTCATTCTGTCAAACCATGGTGGTGGTTTATTGCATTTCTGCCAAAAGTCTTATTTTAAACATTTTTATTCTTTGATAGAGCCTGCAAATTCTTTGATTGCGAGATTCTTTGATCGTGATCTTAAAACGTGAGGGAGGGACAAGATGGCCAGATTTTATAATTGAATATGTAGGCGATTTTCACAATCCTTAAGTTTAAATATCTCAGAAACAGTTGGTCTTTTACTTGAAATTTGAGGGTGTTGCGGCATGTCCTGTACATGTGAATTGTGTTGTTTTGTGTTGGAGAAAATATTTTTGCAGAGATATTGAGTTACGTAATTTACATTTTGTGGACAGTGTTTTGCATTGTGGTGGTGCTCTGAAATTGATAGGGTACCTAGCTTTGATGTCATGGATGTACTTTTCAGTCATTGTGCCTTTAAAATTTCAACAGTTGTGGAATCCTGCAACTCCGACGAATGAAAATCTCAAACTTTAACATGTTATGTCTCCGAGCAGCTTTGGTCTTTTACATTGAAATTTGGAGGGTGTTGATGGTAGAGACACATTTACAAGTTGGTGGGAGCACAGAGACAGGGCCATGCTCCACCAACTTCTGCAAGTTCTTAGTTTTCTATTCTTTCTCAAAAAGTAAGGAAATTCTATGGAAAACAATTTGTTAATGCATCATTTAGGGTTAAACCACAGAAAGTCAGGAAATGAAAAATCTTTAGGGTTGTCCCTGGACCTGCCAATCATCCCAAGACTGACAGATGATGGGGTGTGTCATTGGGGTTGTGAGGCCTAAATGTCACCCCATTCTTTTTGCTGCCCCTTACCAATATCATTACACATGGAATGGGTGACATTTAGGCCTCACAACCCAATGACACACCCCATCATCTGTCAATCTTGGGATGACTGGCAGGTCCAGGTGGGAGGCACCCTTAAAGATTTTTCATTTCCTGACTTTTTGTGGTTTAACCTTAAATGATGCATTGACAAAGTTTTTGCATTGAATATATATATATATATATATATATATATATATATATATATTATATGTGTGTATAAAATTTAAGGTCAGATTCTGTGGAAAACCTTGATGGTGTCAGGGACATTAACTTACCAAGGGTAGTATGAGTGTACACACACATAGAAACATAGACAAATAGAAGTTGATGACAGATAAGGACCTCAAGGCCCATCCAGTCTGCTCATTTTTTCTACCTTATGAATGTGCCATCGGCATTTGCTCTGTCGATGGCCTATCTATTCATACTCATCTGTATTGCTCCCTTATGCATATCCCATGCCTGTTTGAAGCCCTGCACTGTATTCATATCCACCACTTCCTGAGTTAGGCCATTCCATGCATCCACCACCATTTCTGTAAAAGAACTTCCTCAGATTACCCCTTTATCGGCCTCCTCCAATCTCATGCTGTGTCCTCTTGTCCTGTTATTTTTCCTATATTGAAACATATTGAGACTCGTTCACCTTGCTAATGCCCTTAAGGTGTTTGAATGTTTCAATCATATCATCTCTCTCCTCCTTGATCCAGGGTATACATATTGAGTTCCGTTAATCTGTCCTCATATGTTTTCTGATGTAGTCCCTGTACCATTTTGGTTGCCCTTCTCTGGACTGCCTCAATTTGGTTAATGTTTTTGAGAAGGTGTGTCCTCTAGTGCTGCATGCAGTACTCCAGATGAGCTAAACCAGTGTCTTGTAAAGAGGGATTATTGCCTCCCTCTTACAATGTGTAATTACCCTACTAATACACCCTAACATCCCCTAGCCTTACCTACTGCTTTAGTAGTCTGCTTGGATGATTTCAGGTCATCTGTGATGATGCTCAAGTCTCTTTCTTCCCTTGTGACTGCCAGCAACTTCCTCCCAACCTATAGGTGGCTTGGGTTTTTCTTCCCATGTGCATGATCTTGCACTTCTTTGCATGAAACCCCAGCTGCCACTCTTCCAACCATTTTGCCAGTTTATCCAGATTTCTTCTCATTCTGTCCATGCCATCTGCATCACCTACTCTGTTGCAGATCTTGGTGTCATCTGTAAACAGATATACCTTACCCTCCAGTTCATCTCCAATGTCACTGATGAAGATATTGAAGAGGACTGACTAGGACTGATTCCTGAGGTACCCTATTTGCGATTTGCATCTCTTCTGACTGTATACCATTTACCACCACTCTCTGTTTTCTGCCCGTCAACCCATTTGCCACCCAGTTGACCAACTTCTGACCCACCCCAAGCCTACCCAGCTTATTAATCTATCTTCTATGTGGAACAGTATCGAAGCTTTGCTGAATTCAAGGTAGGCAACATCAGCAGCTCCCCTTGGTCCACCACTCTGGTTATCCAGTCAAATTAATCTATGAGATTAGTTTGACAGGACCTTCCTCTTGTAAACCCATGCTGTCTTGGATCCTGTGCTCCTATGAATTCCAGGTGTTGACAATCCTTTCCTTAAGGAGTGTCTCCATAATCTTGCCCACTACTGAGGTAAGACTGACTGGTCTGTAGTTCCCTGCCTCCTCCCTGCTACCACTCTTGTGGAGAGGGATCACATGTGCCCTTCTCCAGTCTTCTGGGACCTCTCCTGTGCTCAAAGTCTCACTAAATAGTTATTATAATGGCTCTGCTAGTTCCACCCTTAGCTCCCTTAGTACGCTGGGATGTATGCCATCAGAACCCATTGCTTTGTCCACCCTGAGCTTATTGAGCTCTTGTTGGACCCTTTCTTTGTGAAGGACTAGTGCACCTCCCTCCTCCCTGTGTCCATGGTGCTGTGCTGTAGGCCCTGCCCTACCTCTCTTCAGTAAATACTGAGCAGAATTATCTATTTAGGATAGATGTTTTACTTGGTCCTCCTCCTCACACACACTTATCTCTTTTGATCTTAGCAATACCCCTCTGGACTTTCTTCTTTCACTAATGTATCTATAGAAAGTCTCGTCACATTCTTTTACTGTTACTGCTAGTGTTTCCCTTGATTTGGGCCTTTGCCTGCCTTACTGCCTTCCCTGCTTCCCTTAGGAAAGTTTGGTATGCCTCCTATCTTCATCCCGCTGCATTTCCTATATTTTATGAGGCCAGCCTTTTGGCTCTGACCTTTCTGCTACTGTTTTTGGGAACCAAAGTGGTTTCTTCTTCTTTGCACTTCCTTTTCTCTCCAACACAATGGGATGTTGCTTCAAGTATTGCATCCTTAATACTTGCCAACTTTGCTTGTACCCCTCACATGTAATTCTTCTTTCCAGTGCATGCTTAACTCTGTTGGCCATCTTATCAAAGTCAGCTTCCGTGAAGTCCCATATTTTTGCCTTGTAATGAGATGATTTAGTTCTAGTGGACAAATTGAACCATACCATGTGATTGTCACTGGCCCCAGGTGACCTTCTACCTGAAGATCTGTGATCCTTTCCTGTTAGTCAGTACTAGACTTAGGATAGTCCTATCTCGTGGTGAGTTGTTCTACGGATTGTTTGAGGCCCTCCCTGCAGGAATCCACTATGTGTCTAGTTCTGGCAGATATTCCTGCTGGTATTGACCAATCTGTATCTGGCATGTTGAAGTCTCCCATTATCAGAACCTCCCCTTAGCGGTCATGTTTGCATATCTTCTAACAGTAATGTGTCTATGTCCTCCCTGGTCTGGAGGCCTATAGACAACTCCAGTTCCTATGGCTGTCCCATTTCTTGTTTCCAGGATGACCCACATTTCTTCTGGATCCTTATGTGTATTCTGAATTTCTGTAGCTTTGATATTTTCATTGACTTAAAGGGCCACTCCACCCCTTTTGCATCTTGGTCTCTTCTGAACAATACATAGCCGGGTAATGAAGTCTCCCAAGTGTGGTTACTGGTGAACCATGTCTCGTTAATGACTACTATGTCCAGTTTAGCCTCTGTCATTATTGCCTGGCTGTATGGGATCTTGTTTCCCAGACTGTAAGCATTTGTGTATATGATTTTCCACTGGCCAGATTTTTGTGTGTTGTTTGTTATGCCATGTCTGGCATTTCCCTGTGCATCGTATGGGAACTGGACCTTTTCCTTACCTGGTGATACAAATGAACTACAGACATGCTGAACTCCTGTTTGATCACTAGCTGAGGGGGTGTTCTTCCCATTTGTCGTATATGTTGCACCCTCTCCCCTTTGCTAATTTAAATATTCTGCAAAGACATCAAACTTCTGCCCCAATGCACTTACTCCTTCCTTAGTCAGATGCAGTCCATCAAATTTAAAGAACTTTCACTCCCAAAACTGTTGCCAGTTACCTACAAATTTGTGTCCTTTTTCCTGGCACCAGCCCTTGAGCCACTGTTTAGCTCCCCTATCTCCCTTCTCTGACCTTCCATCCATCTTCCCTCCTCTCCCAGACTGGCAGGATCTCAAAGAAGGAGATGTCAGACAAAATGGATGATAGTTTGTCACCCAGTCTGGTCAGGCATTCCTTGGTCTCCACAACTGACTGGCTGGCAAGATCATTAGTCCATATGTGTACCAGGATGTCGATGCTTTCTTCTGTTTCCTGCACAATTTTAGCAATGCAGTCAGTGTTTCTCCACACTGATATACCTGGGAGACATCTGACCATTAAGCCTGGCTGTAGATAGGTATCAACTCCCTGAATCATGGAGTCTCCTATGATCAGATGCGTTTTGGATTTCCTTTTGCTTTTTTGTTTTGGTTCCTGTTTAGGGAGAGTTTTGTTGTGCTAGCTCCTGTGCTGCAGTGTCCTGCTCTGCATAGTCCTCTTCCCTTTGCTTGATTTCAGAGATAGCTGCAGATACCTGTTTGTAATTTTTATGTGGTTTGTGGAGGTGATATGTTGGAGAGCACCGAGTGATGGGGCACCCACTTTGTTCTCCGAACCACCCGCCAACCTCCCGGACCAGCTACCTCTGCAGTCGAGGTGCTATTGTTGGATGTTGGGGAAATGGCAGGTGGTTCTTATAATATATTTCCTCCTGAATGTGCAATTTGAGGTGCACAATCTCTACCATGCTGCCAGGAGCTGAGCTCTTAGATCTCCAATGGCTTAGCATATAGGACAGTATCCTAAATCCTCTATAATTGCCCTTTTGAAGAGTGTCCCACAGTACCTTCAGTTAATAATATCCATTCCAGATAAGTTGCTGGGTTTATAACCTGGTTAGAGTAATTAGAAGGAGGAAATGAAAGCAAAAGTTTAATTTTGTGTTTTGTTTGTTTTGTATAACTTGTTATAACAAGTTAAATTACTTGTGCCCCTATAAATGAGGTCACTGTATGGATACTTCTCTGATCCATCCTTCCTGCTTTGCTACAGGAACTGTCATAACTGTGTTACCCTATAAAAGGAGTGTAGTGTGAGGTGGTTGAGAATGGGGTGGTGGCTGGGCCCATCCCTGCAGAAAGGAAGAACCACAGATGAAAGAAACAAGGAGGTAAGAGCAGAAACAATCAGTCAGCAACAAATTCAGTAACCCTGAAAGCTTAGCCTAATGATAGATAAAACTATAAAGCCTGTACAGCACCACCTGTAACAGTTTCACAGAAGATATACCCTGTAAAAACACTTTGCTACAGAGAAAAACAAAGCAGTAACAGAAGATATACCTTGCAAAAGACAGTTTGAATCAGAAGATTACAGCAGTAATTTGTAAGCACACACCTGTAGGCACACCCTGTAATAATGCAGCAGAAGGTATACCCAGCAACAACAATATGAATCAGAGAAAATAAAAGCAATAAAATGTTAGCAACAAACAGTAACAACCCTGTGAATACAAAATAAAATAATATCATACAGTAAATCTGCCTAGCCAAAAGACACCTTAACCCTTTCCTTGCTCTGGTAAGGCTCTTTGCTCTGTCCTTACAAGCAACCTAGAAGAAAAGAGCTCAGGTGAAGCTAGGTGCTTTGTGACTTGTAATACCCCTACTAATACATAGGGCATCCTTCCTGTTTGGGTCACCACAGCAGACTTTGGGTAACCAACAGCATCATCACATCATCATGGTTAACTCAATGGTCATCTTTTGCTGTCACCTCATTTGGCAAGACACTGTGCATCAGCCCAGTCAGTGCAAGAAGCATTACATGAAATTCCAAGAGCAGCAGGTGATATGGTTGTAAGCACACACCTGTAGGCACACCCTGTAATAATGCAAACAGAAGGTATACCCAGCAACAACAATATGAATCAGAGAAAATAAAGCAATAAAATGTTAGCAACAAACAGTAACAACCCTGTGAATACAAAATAAAATAATATCATACAGTAAATCTGACTAGCCAAAAGACACCTTAACCCTTTTCCTTGCTAAGGCTCTTTGCTCTGTCCTTACAAGCAACCTTCCATTATTGTAAATGCCATTAAGTCTTTCACAGTTATACAGTATGGAATTTGCCTTATGTGTGTTATCACTGTTAAAACCATTTGGTATTTACGCAAGTTTACAGCTCTGCTTACCTACTTGTACTGTTTGTTTACCTGTATGTTATTTTACAGCTCTGCTTACCTGCTTTTACTGTTCTGTTTACCTGTATGTTATTTTTTACCCAGGTTTGCCCTGAAAAGGACCTCCGGGGCCAGAGTAAACCTACCGGTCAACAAAATTCAATAAATAAATAAATAAATAGTTCTTTTGGAGTGTGTGCATGCATGAATGAGTGCAGCACAAATTCATGGAGACGTTTCATCACATTTAATGGTCTCATCATTTTTTTCAATATGTGGAGTCTGGAATTTTTGTCACATTTATACAGCACCATTTCTTTGGTCCATAATTATGGGGACTGTGTGCACACATAATTTAGTGTGTCAAGAAAGACCACAGACTTCTTAACACATAATTCTCTCATCATTCTTAATATGTTTAGTCTGGAATTTTCTGGACATAAGACAGCAGCAATTTGGGGGTGCATGGTTATGTGGACTGGGTGCACACAAGAATGAGTGCGGCATGAATTAATGGAGACTTTTCATTCCATTGTATGTTCTCATTTCTATCCATCTGAGTCAGGAATTTTCTGGACATAAGACAGCAGCATTTTGGGGTGCACAATTTTAGGGCCTGTGTATGCATAATTTAGTGCATCAAGAAAGACTGCAGACTTCTCAGCACATAATGCTCTCATCATTTCTCAATATGTGTAGTCTGGAATTTTCTGGACATAAGACAGCAACATTTTGGGGTGCACAATTATGGGGACTTCTCAGCACATAATGCTCTCATCATTTCTCAATACTGTATGTGTAGTCTGTAACTTTTCTGGACATAAGACAGCAGCATTTTGATGGTGCACAATTATGGGGACTGTGAGCATGCATAATTTAGTGCATCAAGAAAGACTGCAGACTTCTCAGCACATAATGCTCTCATCATTTCTCAATATGTGTAGTCTGGAATTTTCTTGACATGAGACAGCAACATTTTGGGGTGCACAATTATGGGGACTGGCTGCATGCTTGAATGAGTGTGGCATGAATTAATGGAGACTTTTCATTCCATTTTATACTCTCATTTTTATTTATCTGAGTCAGGAATTTTCAGGACAAAAGACAGCATCCGAAGATTTGTATGAACACTGGCCAAAAACATTCTACAGAAAATAAGCTAAAAAATGGTGCCCTTCCTTCCTTGTTACATTCCAACTAATAATCTCTGTTTCCAAAGAGAAAATATTTTAGTGGTCTCAGTAATGTTTCTTTCTGTCTTGGTGTGTGCGCTAGGAAACGCAGGAGTGAGTAGTGCAATAATCTGCTAAACAGCATGTGTGCACTGTCCAGCTCACTGAAACATATATTAGCTGACTTGTTCCACTGTTGATGGTATAAAGAATAAAGAATATATAATGTATGTTTTATTTGTACCATCATCAACAGCGGACCAAGTCATATACTATGTTTTAGGGCACTCGTGGACTGTGCCAACCTGACAATCCACACATGCTGTTTAGCAGATTATTGCACAGCTCAGTCCTGCTTTTCAATAAACAAACCACAACAGAAAGGAAACATTACTGAGGCCCACAAAATTTTTCACAGTAAACAGACATTACTATAGGAATATAATAGGTCCAGAAGCACGCCACTAACACTGGGGATGGGTGCTGGTAAGAGCAGCTAGTTCCATGTGAAGACAAAACCAGAAATCCAGCCCTCCAGATGAATAAATGCTAAGAAAATTTTTCACTGCTGGTATAAATTTACTGATGGCAAATCAAGCCACACGAATGACTCCTCAGACTTCTCGCTGGTTAGGCCTTTCATCTGCTGCCCCAATGAAGGCCTAACCACCAAAGCGTAGAGGTTATTTGTGTGGCTTATTTTGCCATCAACAAATTTGCACTAGCAGTGAATATTTTTCTTGGCATTTAATTGTCTACAGTGCTGACTTTCTGATTTTGGTAAGCAGGAATATACTGAGGGCAATGACACCATTTTGTAATTTATTTTATTACAGCTGTGTTTGGGTGTGGTTCGGTACCATTTTTGAGGAGGTAAACAAGAATAAGGAGGCAGTATAGTGCAGTGGCTTAAGGCTCTGAGCTGCAAATCTGGAGACCTGGGTTTGAATCACACAGCCCCCACTTGCATTCTCTCTGACCCTGAGCAAGTCATTTAACTTCCCTGTGCTCCCAGGTTGCACCTGTAAACAAGTTTTCAGCTTAGTGTGTCTCACCTGGTTAAACAATTTGGGAAAAAAGATTATGCAAAAGAAAGATGAAACACACTTAACATTATACATATAACAGTGTATAATGGGGGAGAGACTAACGACAACAAAATGGACAGTGACCTGTGTCAGATGACCTAAATGTATGCAAGAAATGTGAGAAGACAGTAGGAGGGCTGGGGTATACTGGGATGCACTGGGAGCCATCACATTACAATGAAGTTCAAAAATGGAAGTTCTTATCCCCATGTACATATATTTTTAAGACCTCATCTTAGGTCCAGCGTGCAATGATGAGAGCATATCTCTGCAAGGATATACACAGGATGGAGGCTGTACTAAGGAGGGCAACTAAAATATTGAAGGGTATACACCAGAATGAAACCAGATGAAAAAGACACTAAAGGACATTTCATACAAACACAAGAAAGGGGGCATGATAGAAACTATCAAGCACTGAAAGGGAATCAACAATGTACAAGAGGGTAGCATCATCCAGAAAAGAGATGTGCGTGAAGAAGGGCCCAAAATTTGAAGACTATGGGGTGACGGATCTGGGGCAACATCAGGAACTATTTTTTCACACAGAGGGTGGTGGTTGCAAGAACAAACTAAAACTAATGATCAGCGTTCTGATGGGACAACAGCAGTTGAAGAATCCCCATAATTTGTAGCTGGTGCCCCTCAATTTGCTCCAACTGCTGCTCAACATTGTCAAGATGGTGGCTAACAGCCTACAACTCACTCCACATCAGTCCCAAATTGGTCTGTGTGGCATGTAGTTGGACAGGATTGCCACCATCACTTGCTGCAGGTTGTGGTGGTGGAGCAGCCGGTTGATCCATGGCCCTCCCTTATTTCACACCATCACGTGCAGATGGATGCCGGCGTCTCTCTTCCTTGGTAGGCCAGCAGGTGCATTACTGCCCTGTTCTGAAACTTTGCCTACCACTGTACACGGTGGTAGTTATACAGGTGGGTGGCTGACCACCCAGCCACGGTGAGTTCCTTTGGGGCCCAGTGCACCTCCATATGACACAGATTACATTTCACTACATTGCTGTTCCCAGGCAGTGTAGTAAAGAACTCAAACACTAATGAGTTGTGTGGAGGACCAGGAACAAGGGGGGGCCCTAGGTGTTGTTGGAGCCAGTGGCTGCTGCTACACAATTGGGGCCAGGGTTTCAGAAACCTGTTGTTGTGAGTGCTGCAGCCCTCCCTGACTTCCTGCTGCTGAGCTGTTGGCTATGGGGCCATAGCAGGTGGTGGCACTGGGGCACTGGTAGGTGACATTGGAGGTGGTGCTTCCATGGCACCAAGTCCACTACCTCCTGCTTCAGGGGGAACACTACTCATGATGGTGCTCCAGTCCAAACACAGCCTGCCACCATGTGTGCATATACCATGCAATCTCCTCCGCTATGTTCAGAAAACTACCGCCTTCCCCCTCCATTCTAGTTTCTCTTTCTTCTCTCCTCTTCTCTTAGTTTCAGTCTGAGAACAAGTTCAGAGAGACCGAGGTCCATAGATGAACTTGCCACCATTTAAATTGAAATGGTGGAAGAGAAGAACTTTCTTTCACCCATAAAATATCCAAGCTGCATTTAAAAGATATCGTGCTTTCACTTTCGACCATGAGTCTAGGCAACGTGTTCCAGATGTTAACAACTCTTTGTGTGAACCAGTGACTTCTTTGACAGTTTTGTTTATTTCTACACTCAATGAGGTTATGACACCTTGTGTCTTTGTAATGAGATATACTTTTATTTAATCCTATTAATTAAAAATTCTGGATTTTGTAGGCTCTGAAGATCAAACATAATTCACCCCCTCGGTCTTCTATATTCCATGGAGTATAGGTGTACGTGCTTTAATCTGTCATGATATGGTAAACCCTAACTACTGAGACACATCTAGTAGTTTGTTTGTTTTTGTACCTTTTCTAATCTGTTTCTTCCCTGGACAGAGTAGGGGCTCTCATACACACACACACACACACACACACACACACACACACACACACAAAAACAATTAACAAATACTAAACTGAAATACTGTACAAACACAAATCCAGACAACAAATAAGCAAAAATAATCAGCTAATTAACAAAAAATGAAAAGGTTTATGGTAGTTTTAGACTAATTTTAAATTTTCCTCTGTAACTCTCTGTTCAACAAGCTCTTTCTTCTCCTACAGAGCAAAGTGAAACTCTCTTTCAAGCATGATTCACTTCCTGCCTGCCTGCCTGAAGCATGTGATCTAGACTGTGAAATCCATGTGATGTGTGTGGGCTGCCTTAATTCTCACTCCATCTTTAAAGTGAAGAAGGCAGAGTGAGCAACGAGAAGTCATTGTACCGATTCCTCCTTTTCCTTCACAAAAGACAGAGACCATTGTTTGTTGTGCTCAGATAGGCAATTCATTTATTTATATATCATAATTCCATGTTCCATTTCATCATCTTTTATTATTATATCTCTCACAATTTCATTTATTTTCTTCCATATATCCATCTCTGATCATCCTCTTTCTTTCTCTTTTCTCCCCAGGTGAAAACCTGGGTGCCTTCTTCTTCTCCTTTTCTGTTAGGCAACGGTGAAAACCGAGAACACTTTTTCTCATTCAGCTTCTTCCTCTTTGGTCTTATTCCTTTCTCCCCTCCCTCCTCCCCTTTTTTCCCATTAGCCAGTCTCCAGCTTACGTTGGACGACTGGCTTCTCATTTAGGTATTATTCTCCTCACCTCAGGGAACCTCCTTCCTAATCCTCCTGTTCTCCCTCTGTTATTTATATTCCCCCTTTTTTATCTTCTGTTTTTGCATGCCCTCCATGCTTCTATGAAACTCATCATTTCTGTATTAAACATGTCTATGGCTAGATCCAACAGGTGCATCCCATCTGACCTGTAGAAATCTTCTACCCAGTCTTCCACATCCCGCAGTATTACCTGTCCTCCCATTTTTCTTACCAGTGTCCCTACCCTTCTGTTCATCTTTCCCCAGCCCTATCCATGGCTCTATGGCTGTGTTCCTGTCTCCAAACCCTCCTTGGTATCATATCTGACCAGGCAAGGCTTACCCTAGGCCACCACTGCTGTATTGTTTCTAGGTCCCTTTCTATCTGCAAGTATGTGTCCACCATGGCTTGCCCACAAGGTCATTGCCCTAAATGTATAATAATTAAGTCTGGACTGGGTCGCTTCTTAAGTTCCTTCAAGGTGGGAAGCAGTTGTGCCCATCTCATCCCCGATGCCACGCCAGACCAACCTACATTGTTTCACATCTTGGTAATGCTGCTTCCCCCAGTTTTTTCTCTGCTCTCCTTTCTGCCAATACACATAGGAGTGGCTGCAGATCCAGACTTCCATGATCCTTCCTCTTCCTATCGGGTTTAAGCAAAATCTTATCTTACATATGGTCTTAGTTTCTTCACCATAGTATCCCTCTCCTGTCCCCCCTCCCCATTTTGTCTCCAGATCTGTAACAAAACATAGGTAAAATGTTAATCTCCACACTGCAGTGCTCAAATATATCTCTTATAACTGGTAGACCACCAGCATCCTTTTCCAAAATACTATTCACAGTTTTGCCTGCCTCTCTGTGAGGCAGCCTCAATCCACAAGGAGTGGGATGAATAATTAACCAGATCTTCCCCACGAATTGTATGCCTTTTTGAGCAATGCTGTGACTTGATAATCTGTGACCCTTCTTCCATCGCCATGCACAAATAACCTCCCTGTCCTGTTCCCATGCTCTGTGGCAAAGCCCACAAAGCATGCACTGGGCACACTGTGCCCTCTACATATTTCTTTAGTGTCACCATGCAACCCTATCCCCTTTGATCCATCTTTGACCTCTTAATCCTGAGCTGTATCTCCTTCATCCCCAGCTTTATCCTCCCATTCTAATCCCCTTCCTTGTCTTTTGCCATGGCCTACCACCTCACTCACCCTCATGGCCCCTGCAAACATCACCACATAAATCATGTGAAATAACTGGGCCTCGGTTCGATATGCATATCGCTGGTAGCACATCCTTTAGTTTTGCTAGCAACTGCTCCCTATTGGTCTTCTATTGTCTACTGGCCCTTGTTTCAACCTACCCCATCCCTGCATCATTCTTCTAATGAACATCGATTTTGTCGATCCTTCCATCCTTCAGACTGCAGATAACACTAATCCCTGCCAAATAGACCCCATTGTGGCGGGCTGTTCCTTTCGCCATTGCTCTACAGTGAACTTCCTTAATTGCTCCTCTGTGAGTGGCCTACTTACCTCCATATGGTGTGTTGCCCTGAATGTTTGAAACACTCACCAGGCCCCATCATAGGCCCTCAGAGTCTGAGACGCCCATGAGCTGTGAAACAACAGTTCTGCTTTGCCAACGTCCCAGATGTTCGTTGGTATGGGCGTTTTGCTCCTCCACTGTTGGTGCCAGCTTCTCGAAAATGGTCCAGCTGCAGACATGAAAGACTGTCAGCCAGGTTTGTACCCTTCTATGTGTCTTGTCTGAATGACATGTTCAGCTGCAATGCCCTTACCACTAAACATCGCAAGACTTGTATGACTGCTTTCTGACCTGACTTCCCTGTTGTTTAGGACCTCCACCACTGCTCTATTGTCACACCAGAGTGTCACTCTCTGATCCCGTATTTCTCCCCCAAACAGGGTGCATGCCCAGATGGGCATGATCTCTAACAATGTTATATCTCTTACTTTGCCTTCCCTTACCCAGTCAAAAGGCCATGGTACTGTAAACCACCTGCCCTCAGGTAGCCCCATGCCAGGGCCCCCGGCTTGCATCTGTGTAAAGCTCGAGGTTCGTGTTATACTCCTATTCCTCTTGCCAGAAAGAGCAGCCATTATACTACCTGAGGAATTCCTTCCTTACACTAAAATCCTCCTGACACCTTTTGTCAGGTCCACCCAATGGTGTGGTTTGGTGACCCCAGCTGTAGCCCTTGCTAACCTTTTGTGAATGCCTTCCTGGCCCAATAGTCCTGCAGGTGAAATTCAGGTGTCCTAGTACCTGCTGTACTTGTTTTAGTTGTACCCTTCTCCTGCTGGTGTGTGCCTAGATCAGTCCTTTCAGTTTTTCCACCTTTTTGTCCGGCAGCCTGAATTTTTCTCTCGGGCATCTATCTCAATACCTAGGAATTCAAGCACCCTGTTGGGCCTTTCTGTTTTTCTGGTGATAGCGGAACCCCTAACTCTTTGCAAAGCTCTTGAAACTTGTCCAGCATTTGTTGTGTCTCCCTTTTCCCGCTACCGATGAAAAGAAAATCATTCAAATAGTGGATGACCATTCTATACCCAGTTCTCTCTTGAAATATCCACTGCAAACAGGTGCTGAATGCTTCAAATGTTGCACATGCTATAGAACATCCCATGGACATAGCTTTGTCAAAATAGTACTGACCCCAATTTTAAAACCCAATAGGTTCCAGTCTTCTCCTAACTGGCAGCAGTCTGAATGTGGATTCAGTGTTGGTTTTGCCATCCATGCATCCTGAGTAGCCCAGATTATCTGGTCTGCGACCTCTAATGTTGCATATGTCACCTTACTATACTCCTCCCGATGAAGTCATTCACCGAATCCCTTTCTGGATAGGATAGGTGGTGAATCACCCAGTACTCTTCTTCTTGTTTCTTGGGTAGCAAACTCAATGGCTAGGATCAACATGTTCTGCAATGGGAGGGTATCAAATGGGCCTTCTATTCTCCTGCTGCCTTTTCTTTCTATCTTCTGTCTTAACATCCCTTCCTCCCTTTGACCGACCCCTGGTTGCTCGCCTCCCTTGCTTATCTGGGACCCTTGCACTGCAGTGAAAACATGTGCAAAAACCTTTTATGATCATCTCCACTACTCTTTGTTTGGATATCTGTCCAACCAAACTGCCCATGTTCTAATCTGATGGTGGTTCTGACCACCCAAACTGCTCTCTGTCTTCCCTCCCTTTCACCCTCCCTGGTCTCTTTCTCTCGCTCAGTGCTTGGTTTTTCCGGTCAGTGATTCTGACCTCCTCTCCATGTTCCCCCTACCCTACCTCCCTCCCCTGTTCCATGGCTGCCCTTTAAACCCCTGTCCCTCCCAAAAAGCTGTTGACCTGAACTATGACCTCCGGATCCTTGTGTTCCCTGGGCCCATGTCATTCTGCATCTGCTTGCCGGGTGCGTGCCCCGCATTTCGAACATGCATGCTGAAAATGACATTGAGGCCATGAACAGAAGGCCCTGTTGTAAGCCCAGCAGCACCTCTGGGGCATAACTCCTTTCCTCCCCACTCCTTCAGGTGTGGACTGATCCATTACATAATCTGTCCATAAGTCTAATTGCTTCGTATGCCATCTTTACATCCCCATACGTTGCCATTCTTTGCCGAAAGAATTCATCATAGTGTATATCCACCCTACTTTTGCCTTTTGCCTGCCTTATTATCAGGGAATATGTGAGAGTGGGATGCCCAGCTCCGGCTTCTTCTCCAGTACAATGGCTGAGAAGGTGGCAAAATGTATGAACCACCCATCCCAAGTCTTCCCTTTTGTGAATTTGTCCTCCTCCTTCTTCCCTAACAACACTACCGCTGCTGCCATTTCACTCTTTCCTATGTTCTCTGCTTCCTCATACTTCACTGCTGCTTCCGCTCACCAAAGCGAATATATCCACGTACTCACCTTTCCATATTTTTTCCTTTGTGGTCAACGGGACATGCTCGCCTCACCTCATCCCAGGGTACCTATCTCCTTTATTCCTTTCCTTCTTCTCTGTACCCTTTCATTCCTTTAGGCACCTCTTTCTCCATCCTAATCTCTGCCAGGGCTGATTCCATTGCCCTAAACCTCCTGTCCCAAGTGCCGGCGTAATTTGACTTATATATTCTTTTATACTGTCACTCACTGCGCTGGGTGTGTTACCTGTATCCTTGTCCGAGCCTTGTCACCTGTTGTCTTCCTGGTGCCCCATTATGGCACCCTGTGGTTGAGGGGTGGGTGATCCACAAGGGTTCTTAAGGAAATGCTATCTTCTGGGGATCTGGTCTGGGTTCCCAGGGAGATCCCAACTTGGTCTTGGAAAGATACTGGTGGTGTCAGGTCCATGGGCTACAGAGGTACTGGATCAGCCACCTTGGTCGGTCCCACTGTTGAGTGGTTGCACCCTAGTGGGACTGCGCAGCCTTCTGCTGGTCGTTTCTATCTCTGCCCCTTTCCGTTCCCACTTTCTTTCTCCCAGGTCTCCCTGGTTCCTCCCCTCCACTAGTTCCCTACATTCTGTTGGCTTTTTCCGCCAACTCGATTATAGCCCTGTAAGCATCTTCCTTTGAGGACTGCTCCTTTTGGTGCCATGTCCTTCGATCCTTCCAACTGTGAAGACAACTGACAGGAAGAGAACAAAGATTCTGTTGTTAAATTATGGTTACAGCATGCCTTCATGTGGAAGGGCCCCCTTTCATATATATATTATTATTATTTATTCATGTATATATATATATATGTATATATATATATATTATTATTTTTTTTGAAAAACTCTGCCTGGTTCAGCTGCTTGCCCTTTCCTTGCGGCCCTCAAGATGATCGCGGCCTTCCAGCATCTCAGATGACCCGCCTGTGGCCTCCCCTGTCTGTTGACCTTCCAAGCCCCTCTCCCCTTTTTGTGCCCCATGAGCCCCCCCCGCTCATGGCCTTCCCCAGTTCTTTACTTTCTGCCTCCTGTGGTCTTCAGGCTTACCCCCTTCTTTTTTATACCCTTGTTCCATGGCTGCTGACCCCCGATGCCCATCCAATCCCTGATTCCATTCCTGGCCCACTTCCCCTTTTTGCCCCTCATAGCCAATGGCGCTCACCCAGAGCCCGCTGTTCCTTCGGGCTGCCTTTTGTGGCCTGGTTACTGGCCTGTCCCCTCCGGCTGCTACCCTCCCCAGCATCTGCTGCTACCCATAGCACCCTAGGCCCTCCCCGCCAATGCTATGCACTTCCCTAGCATGCCCAGATCCTTTCTGTGCAACTGTGTGGTTCCCCTGGGCTTGTGACATCATGCACAGCATTTTTTGGGACTTCCCTGTGCACCCAGGCCTCTACTTGCCTTCCTCCTTTTTCCACCATGATTGCCCTCTCATTCTCTTGCTTTTCCATAGTGTACACCCCAAAGCCTTTCTTTGGCCCCCTTACCTTCCCAATCTCCGCCCACGGTCACAGTGCGGCATGTGACGCCATGCCACGTGGCCGCCGCATGGGTCCCATGCTACCCTCATGCTTCAGGCTTCACTACAGCCCTTCTGGTGCTCCCTCCCAAACCAACAGCCGACATACAACCTCAGATGTTTGTTTTTTTAACACAGGACCCTGCCATTCCTTGCTTATTCCTTGGGTCTTGTTCTGTTCCCCAGCCCATTCCTTGGCCTTGACTTGCTAGGCCCGACCACACTCGTACTGTCCCCTCCTAATGTCTCTTCCCTCTCTTACTCCCACTGGGCCCATACTGTGGCCTACTTCCCTAACTTTCCTGGCACTGCTCGAGATGCCTCCACTTTATTCCTTAGCGCTCACTTCTGTTCCATACAAAACCTAGTTATCGCTGCTGCTGCCACTCATCGCTGCATCCAGACAATAAAATCATTACCAGTACAACTTTCTGTGCTAAATGAGCATACTTCCACCTCAGCGCTTCACTCCTGCTTGCAGCAAACAACCTTGCTACCTGGACCTTTACTTACAACCTAACCAATACCATCGGTGTATTCGTCTTCATTAACCATGCAATTCCTTACACTAACAGGTGCCTAATTCCGTATCAGGTCTTTCCTTAATGCTGTGCTTCTGTAAGCAATGCATTTTTCTCTCAGCTTTACTTTTTTTTTTTTACACAGCATCTTATTAACCCCTGCTTCTCTCTTTCCTTCATCCTATATCTTATATGTCATTCTGCCCAAAACTATATCTAAAAGATATATATGTTCCTTTTTTAAATAAACCACTTCAAATATCCTTGACCAACTTAGTTGCTTGTTTCTACCTTTCTCCTGGTGAACAAACCTCAAATCAATATGCCAATCCAACGTGCTGCAGTTAAGTGTAGATCAAAACTTCAGCAAAAGTGGCTGAAACCCTCTGTGCTGTCCATTATGTACCTCCACTTGCCCATCCCCTTCCTGTTGCCCGACCATTGTTCCTATCCCCTGGCCCTCCCTTCCTTCCCCTCCCTTCTGAGCACACCATCTTGATGGAAAGGGAAGGGTGCACCAGGACAACCTGGTCTTCCCTTAAAGGGCAAACTCCATTATCACCATTATTACATGGCAAAGTAGTGGTTTTCAATGGGTACTTCACATAGCCGGAAAATAACGCAAAGTGGGCTACTTTGTGTCTACTTCAAGGATGGAATTTAACTTCACTACATCTCTAATTGGGGGCAGATTCTGCTGCAGCAGTGACCTCTAACAGGAGGAAGGGGAGCACCCTCTGTCAGGGAATGTTGCATGGCACGTAGTTGTTTTTTTGACTTATGGGTCCCACTTTGTTCCATTCAGCTAACATGGAGAGTGAAATTCCTTTGAAAATTGTGAGAGTTTAACATGTAATAACTTTGAAATGGAATGATATTTTTTCACTAAATATGAGAAAGGCACTTCTGTGACCCAAGCCCTTTCTACCATGAAATTGTCAAAGCAAAATTCCAAACTGTCTAGGTGCAACTTGTTGACAAAGAAACAGCAAAATGGGTGAATGTTTGCATTGTTTCACTATGTGCAGCTTGAAATCTGCACATCTGACCAAAAAGAAACTTGACACTTCAAGAGATCTATCCCATGAGACCATGCATAGAAACTTTTATGGAAGTATATTGAATACCTCAATATTTATTAAACTGCAAAATCTGAGGATTAGCATAGAAAGTTCTGCTCAACTCTAACACACACACACACACGCATGCATGCACGCACACACACACACACACACACACACACACAAAACACACACATATATATCTATCTATATATGTATATACAGTTAAACTCAATTGTTGAGCGTTAATAACTTTATAACCATTCAACGGATTCACATGAAATTTGGAATACATGGTCTCACATGGCAGATCTACTGATTTACCAAACTGTGTTTTGGTCAGACCTATGGTTTGTGCACAATGAAACACTGAAAATTATTTTTTCCCACTTTGACATGTTTTTGCCCATTGTGCTGTGACCACACTCTGTGGTCTTTTGGTCTGCAATTTGGAACATAGAAAGAGTGTGGATCAAAGAGTAATCCAGCATTGGTCTGGTTAAAAATATTAATCCATTCCAAAGTTATTTAATTTATGATGTTTGGGTTCTGAGCATGCTAAGTTCACTCAAAGATTTATATGTATGTTTTGCAAAGAGGATTGGGCTCATGGTCAAGGATTTTGTTAGCTTGCAAATGAGGATTTTAAAACTCCTTGTCCATCATGAAAATTCCTTGTCCACAGGCCACCATCTTGTTTTTATTTTTCTCCCAAACAAAATGTCATAGCGTCCTCCACGGGTGACTTCTTGTTGTAATAAGGTATGGATTTTGTTCAGCGTGATGCCCGCTACAAACCCATACCTTTTGTTTGCGTCTATTTTGTCCAAAATGGGCATTTCAAATTTAAAATTCTTTGTCCGGACTCACTTCAATCTTTTCATGAGCTGACAAAATCCCATTCTGCCAGCCGATCCTTTAGGTATCCTTGACCGTCACTTAGGGACTAGATGGCCCTTCTCATGGGGATGAGGATTGAGTTGGATGACAAGGATTTTGCTATCTCACGAAAGGGATCAGGTGATGGACTGGGATTTTGTCAGCTCGTGAAAGGGGATTGGTTTATTGAATCCTCTTTCATGAGATAACAAAATTGCTATCAGAACTTAGTCTGCCACCCAATCCTCTTTTTGAGGTAACAAAACTCTGACCATCACTTAAGGACCATATGGCCAAAATCTGACAGTCAAGGATTTCTTATGGATGGCAATTTTAACAGCTTGTGAACGGGATTAATCTGATGGTCAGGGATTTTGCTACCTCACGTAACTAGGAATTTTTAAACTTTGAAAACTTTCCCAATGCACTGTAAGTTAACGATTTTTGGGGACTTGTAATTTGCAGGGTATTAAGGAAATGCCCTCAGATGTGAATTATGCTATTTTGGTGTTTCTTTTGGTGCCCCTATCTCATAAACAATGCAAGACAACAGTTGGCTGATTTATCTCACATAGATGTCTAACTGTCATGATTACAATGATGATTGATTTTTTTCCTAGCTGCCATGGTTCCCAAGATATTGGCAAATTAGTGTTACAAGGGTTCCTGCCATATAGGGCTGCTGTACGGCTATGTAGTTTTGTGTAAGTGGGAGCACAGGGCCCAGAGGGACCATGCTACCACAGACGCATATTGTTATGGTGAAATAAGCAGGTTGGTGGGGAGCAGAGGGTGCGAAGGGCCCTGCCTCCCACCAACACATGCTATTTACTAGGTATAGTACACTTTTTCATAAAGTAAGGAAATTCAATGCAAACAAAATTGTTTAATGCATCAGTTAGGGTTAAAGCTACAAAAGTGGGGAAATTAGACATTAGGGTTGAGCTCTAGTCACCACCCTCATCCTCCACAGACTGACATAGACACCAGAGTGTGCCATGGGGTCATGAGGCCTCAACACTCACTCCATTCTCCTTTACTGTAGCATGTCAACCTGTTTACACATGGAATGGGATGAAAGTTGGAGCTAGGACCCCTTGACACACCCTGGTGTCTGTCGGTCTTTGAAGGATGGGGTGGGGTGGTGAGGGTGGTGGGGGTCAGGGGATCAACCTAAACATCTAATTTCCCCACTTTTGTCACTTTAACCCTAACTGATGCATTACTGCAGACATTAGGTTGAAGAATAGTACAAAGAAGAAAATGAGAAAGTTTTGAGGGATTTGGCCTCAAGAGGCACATTAGCCAGTGGAGGGTCTACTTTGGTTGTCAGTCCTAATGGCCACCCCTTCCCCAAACCCATAGCCTCCTGCTTAAAGTGCAGTACAGCTGCAAGCCCATTTCTCAAAGTGATACACGCTTCAAAAGCAGAGAAATATGGCTTGCCACATGCTTCCGCAGAATGTGTCATAGCTATTTCATGCAGGGCCCTGTGGACCCTGTTTGAAGAAAAGAGATCACATCTGACCTTGTTTGCTCAGGGGAGGAGAGGGCATTAGGGCTGACAACCCAAAGTAAGATCCCACCACTGATTCACCAATACTCCAGAGACCCAAATCTTGAATGTTTTTTCATTTCCTTTTGTGCTCTTATGCTCTTCTTCAATCCAAAAGTCTGCATTAACATAATTTTTTGCAATGGATTTTGCTTCTTTTCTGATAATGGAATTGTTTCCTTATTTATGCAGGTCCCACCTCCACAAAATAAGATAAATGCAATATTGGAAACAGTTCTGACCCAGTGCAATAGCTCAGCAGGCCCCAGTACACATGTCAGTACCTTGTGGGTAAGGCTCCCTGACCCCGATAGGGTGTGGAGTCTGCACCAAAACAATGCTCCATCCCTATCCATGCTTGGGCTGGTGTTGCACACTGCAGCACCTTCTCCATCAGCCTTGTCCCATTAAACTGGCTCACTGAATTCACACCTGAACTCCGCTAACTGGCACGGTAAGGCAACGTAGTCCTCAGTGGTGCAAATGGACATCCCTGCAAACAATGTTACTTAATAAATTCTTTTCTTTTTTAATATTTTGACCCCAAACTTTCAACATTGTCTTATTATGATCCCATCTCATGAACCTGGTAGGTGAAATGTTCAAATCCTCGTTGAAACACTATTCCACACCACAGGTGCGAAACATGCTTTGGCGAGGATGTGAAAAATGAAAGCTCTAGTGTTCATGAGGTGGTGAAAAATGGATATATTAAACATTTGGGGTCAGAATATTGAAAATCTCCAAAGTTATGCATGTGCACAGAATTATTTAGGTACGCCATAACTTGGCCATTTTAGATTAGTTCACTAAATTTTCAACATGACATTTTTGGACCCCACCTCATGAATAGTGGTGGTGATATTTTGTTAATCATGTCAGAAAGTTGATTTTGTGCAGTTACTGCCAAATCACCTTCAAGGCCTGATTAACGAAATTTCATAGCTAGTGTTCATGAGGTGATGTCACAAAAGGACATGTTGAAAATTTGTGAAACTAATTTCTAAATTGCTAAAGTTATGAACATAAGTTCAAAATGCCATTGAAATACACTATATGGCACTTACCTGAATTCATTCCCCAGTTCATGGTTCAGCATTGAAAAGTGCAAACATGTCTTGGTCCACAGAGGATTACAGTGTTCAACCTTGGCTGGTAAGTATAGGGTAAGGAGTGTGTGGGGTGGTAGGTGCTCAGTGGAAGGTCAGGATGGGGAAAGAGGGATGGCAGTGAGGATGATGACCTGTTTTCTGTCTTCCAGTTAAAAAAGACATTGCAGGAACACAGAATATTAGTAAAGGTACTATGGGACACTGGAGATGGGCTCCCCAGTGTCCCAGACTGCTGGGGGCTTGTAAATGCTGCCACAGGGATTGGGCCTCTTGATGTTAGCAACTATAAATAAAACAATGGGGGTCATACAGTTCTACATAGTGGCAGGTTTCACTATATGAGACAGGTGCCAGATAGTGGTTGTAACTTAAAGTGCACTATATGAAACAGGTGCCGTATACTGGTCCTATCTTAGTAAGTAAAACACACAGCACATGTTAAAACCTGTCAGTTGCTTACAAAAATCAGCTGATTTGAGGTAAGCAACTGATAGTTTTTAAGGTGCACTGTGTGTTTAACTTGATTTAAGGTATTACTGCCATACAGTACCTGTTTCATATAGTGCAACCTTAACCCTCTTCTTCAGTTTTTCCCTCCTCCTTCCACTTCATATTTGATTAGCAAGTGCACTATTACAACTGAACTCCAGTCTAGTGGCTCTGATAACAATCAAGAGAGCCAACATGGGATACAGATTTACTAATATAATTGCCTGTATGATCCATATGCAGGTTGTCATTGAAAATTTAAATGTGACTATGACTCATGTGACAATAGACTTCCAGATGTCAAGATGATAGTGGGCAAGCAGATGATCTACTGGAGGAGTAAGGAAGAGAATGGGCCTCAATGAAAAATACAGTCTCTTAAGAGATAGCATTGATTACCATGACAAACAAGGTTGCAGCTCCAATAGTCATACAATTGGGCTACTGGAAGAGCTGGTGGCCAGGATCCTGCTGAATTTATTCAAAGTTGGCTTATAGACAATATGAAGCTAAAAGACTCAGGCCACACCTTTGAAATTGAGTGACCCACTACATACCAGGAGGCCACCTGAAGTGCATTCTATGGCTACTCAATGCCAGCACAGACAGCCCACAGAAGATGGCAGGGCCTGGACCAACCACAGGGAACAATGAGGTGACACCTTTGCTCAACATGTAACTACTGGTAAGTGCTAGTCTGAACAGCCATTGGATGGGATGAGAAATAAAGTGAGTGGGTTGCTAAAAGCCAGGCATAACCATAAGGAGGAAACAGGATGAGGGAACACTGCATCACAAAGGGTAGTTTAGAAAATACAATTTCAGGGTAAAGTTAAAAGCAAACAGAGGGTGTGAAAGAAACAGTATTTAAAGGCAAGGAAGTTTTAAAAATAAATGGAAATAAAGGGTTGATGCAAAAGGCAATTGCTTGAGGAATAATTGTACTGCAAACAAATTTTTTTCATTTATTTTCTGATCATTGGGACAGATAACTCGGGTACACAATTGTTGCCTTTGACTTTAATTAATGCTTGCAAGATAAAGTGAAAGCACACACCTGGAGTGCTGTATGTCATTCCCACCAAAGTATAAAAAAATTATTGAAGATGGTTAGATATCAAAATGAATATGGTTTCAGGGAGATTAAATGATAGGGAAAACACAGACATTAGACAGTCGATATTTTCTCCTCAGAGACTAAGAATAAGAGGAGACATAATTTCCACTTTTAACATTTTATAACACTAGGAAAATGGGATTCAGAAAATAAATATTTGAGCATGTTTAGTCAAATCAGTGTAGAGGGCAAGCCCTCTACAATTAGGGAAAATCCCTTGGGTGAAAAACCACTGAATTCAGTCATACATGGTCCAGCATTGCTTGCTATATATGCACATGACAGTCTCAGTTTTCAACTGCACGGAATCTTGCAGTGTGTGCAGAATGCAGTCAGAATGTGAAATTGAGCTAGTTCTTTTATTTGCCAGCAGCACTCAGCAGCAGCTGTCATTTTTGTCCTGATCCTGAGACAAGGATCCCCCAAGCTAATCCATCCTCAGTGAGCCTGCTGTCATTGTGTGATAACTGATTGACACTTACTTCACTGTCACTGACTGCAGTAGCTAGAAGCCTGTCTTTCCATCCTGTGATGTCCTGAGGATTGATTGTCTTGACTCTGGGGTTGGCTGTCTTTACTGTTTGTGCAGCCTGTAGAGGAGGGAGGATCTGACTGAGAGGAGCAGAAGAAGGACAGTACTGTCTGTGCAAAATTGCTGCAAGGACAGTCCAATCCAAAGTTTTTCTTTTATAACAAGAGGGTCAGGGCTGGGGGAGCTAGTCCACCAGGGTACCATATAGCTGGACAATTCAACTAGTAGCAATAATTAATTCCATCTTGTACAAAGATGTGCCTTGAGTACATAACTCTCCTATGTGCAATTTATGAAAAGTTTCAGAGTGGGGAGACTTTCTATGAACATGACCCCATTTTCTAGAATAAATCAGACTGAAACCTAAGAAACAGTGAGTTGTATGTTATTTTGGTTTTACATTTGAGAAAAGAAAAGATTATTGACTATATTGTCTATATTGTGACTAAAAACATTTCCCCAGAGAGTAGACAAGTAATACTAGTAAAATTATTTTATAGTCTAGGAACTTGCTATTCCTTGCAATACCTAATAATTTAATAGCCAGTGAGTTATATCCCAAACTATAGGATGTTAGCATAATTTTGCCTAATTTTAATTATATGGAAATTATTGTTTAAGATATAACATTTTCTACTGTTTATGCATCTAGATTTCATTAGAGGCATATTAATATGATACATGTGATTCTATTTATTTATTTTAAGGTGTTGACCTTCGGCAACTTTGAAGATTCTCATGACCTAAGATTCAAGCCAGGAACTGCTTTGGCCTTGAAGAGGCATGTCTAAAGATCAGAGCTACTCAGAGAGCAAACTCAGTACAGCTTTGCCCTCCATCATAACATGGGAAGTGCATAAGAAGACCTTGATGAACATTCATTTAACCTGGTGAATGCTTCAGACTATAAACTATATCTATTTACTCTACAGGGAAGCCTAGCGGAACTCATTTTTCTATATACCTAAAAGAATTAGAAGGAGGAAACAACTTTAACCCTACTGTTGCCAGGCTAGAGTCCACAATTGTCAAGGAGCTTCATGAACTTTAAGAACTGACCCTGATACAAGGCACAATAACATAAGATATAACAAGGAACTGCTTTTTCCCTTTGGTTTTATATCTGGGGTTTCTGATTAAGTATAAGATATACAAAGGTCTTGCATCTTATTTTCATAAATGCCATCACTTGCTTCCATGGTTTTTATACAATATTGTTTATTGTGAATTACTAAGGTGAACATAAAAGTAATAAAAGTAATATTTTTTCCTAAGTGCAATATTTGACCAAGAATGTAAGTAAGTTATCTACTAAAGGGTTTTATCAATGTGTGGCCATTACGCTTTGTCGCCTGTTACAAAACTTATAATCTATACTATAATAACATAAAACATAATAAAATGGTAAATACAAGATTACAAAGGAAAACCTAAGGTGATAGTTCACCTTTATTAAGTGAGTCAATGCTGGAGATGGGGAAAAATTATACACCCCAAAAAAAAAAAATAGCAGAGCATATAGCAAACTTTAACTTATTAGAAAGAGAAAAGATTTCAACAACAAAAATTAGATCCAGCATCTCATTACCAACACTAATCTATAATGTTGTCATGGATTCGACCATCAAGAGATCCTCTAATCTCAATTTTAGCTGTGCAGACTCTTCAGAAAGGAGTATCAACAATGGAGACTTAGGGACATCTAAGGACTATAGTTGATGTTGCAATAACAGTACACGATTCCTGAGTAGAGAGTGACTTTCTCACCCTCCCAAAGGAAAATTTAGATAGGAAATCCTTTTGTGGTTTTAAAACAAGTGACTCCAAAAATAGTGTTACCCCCAAAAAGAGATATTTTGGTACCCTGGGCAGACAGCAGAAATTTAACAACAGAACTTGATAAAACCAGTCAAGGTATTAAGCAGCTGGTCTCAAGGTATGAAAGTTAATCACATTATAGTGTTCTGTCATCTGGTACTAAAGAGTTGAGATGTCTAAGACAAAAAAACAAGTAGAAGATCCAGTGTTTTATGGAAACACCTTTAATATATACCTGACTGTTTCAGTGAAGATTTGGTAATCTTTCTTAGTAACCAATACATGGCAAATCTCATATTGATGGAACAGATGTTTGTATTGAAAAATGAGTTAGAGTCTGCAAGATGAGATATAGCAATACATGCTGCTAAATATGATAATTTAAGTTGGAAACTAGAATGCATTTTCTCATGGTAGAATCAGAATCTATATTATTAAATAGCACACTAAAGCACCCAAGTCCTTTGAGGCCAGATTTGCAATAATTAATTTTCCAGATTCCTCCAAAGAAAAAGCAAGAAAAATCTAGGAAAATTAGAAATGCTGGTTCACAAAGAAGAATGGAGAAGGGAAAGATAATAAATGAACACAGAGAAGTAAAAACAACTAAAAATTAAGGGACAAAATAATTCAAGGGTGGAAAGCCAACATTATAGTGTGGAAAAGGAGGGTCAAAACAAACAACTGGACTAAAGTACCCACTGTGCTGGTTTACAATTACAAAAATATAGGAAATTACTGAAATAGATGTTCAGTTATGTAAATTGGAGCAAGTAATACAAGCATTAAGCAGACAATGTCACAACAGGGAGGAGGAGAGAGGAAAAAGTACATTGAAAATATTATAAATATGACAGAAATAGGCACTAAAAGATGGAACTATAAATAAACAAGGTCAAATTGCATTGAAAGAGAAAAAGATGTAATTACTTGAGCAACAACCAATAAATTCGGGAGTCCAGCAGCAAAACTGTACTAAATTGGCCACCTTTCATACATTTTACTGCTGAGGAAGACTGGTCTCCTCTGACATATGAAGAACTTAAAACATTTGTAGTACAAAATGTTTTAAACAGAATAACACTTGACATTCAAAAAAGGATATAGCTGAAGTAAAGAGAGTAATGGGGACATATAAATATGTTGGAAGTTTACTATGAGTATCCATAATTGTTAACAATGTCTGGTACAACAGGGAGCTACTGCATCATTAAATAAGGGTATAAATGTGACTTTCCCAAAAGAAAAGAATGCAACAGATTGCAAAATTAAAATTATAAAATGATTGATACCTCAGTAACTTTAAGCCTATACAGAATGGATAAAATGTATAGAGAAAATGACTACAAACTGATGGGTGCACTGTGCAATCTATTCTCCAACTTTGAAATTAAAATTGGGAAAGCAGGGATTATCAAAGTATATAGATATGAAAACTCATCACAAATCAACATTTTAGTTAAAATTAGAATCTAGCAGAAAACTGCTTAAAAGAAGTAGAGCTCTTGATATTCCTGGACTATAGTGAAACTAGACACATTAGAGCCTACAGAATCGGTAGGGTACCAGAGGAGAGTATGGACAAAAGCCCCATTTATACAGTGAAGCACCGCAGTTTGTAAAAATGTTGGTACAGTGGCTGGGAACTCTGGATGACTTACAGTATAGAATAAAAAACTTTACTGGTATAGGATCTCCCATGATAAGACTGAAAGAAAATGATCAAGGTTTGAAATTATTATCCTGGAATGTAGCTGGACTAGATGATACATTTGAGGACAGTAACTGGATGGAGTTTATCACTAAGGGTGTGAACTCTGCCTCCAAGAAACCTGGCATGGATGTGAGGATTCCATCAGTTAAATGGATGTGAATTATTCCATGCTGTGGCAACTAGAGCACAAAACCTATGGAAACCATCAGGTGGTTTGATATCTTACTTTAAGATAGGAAGCTTTTTCCATTCAAAATATAAATGGAGTGAAGTATTTCCTTATCACTAATGTGTAGCCCCCATGGTGATCTTATTTTAATAAACTGCTACATTCCACCTATGAACCTAAATATTGTCAATCAGACATATGGAATAATCTAGACAAGCTTTAATTAGAGGTGTATACAAACTATCCTTATATAGAGGTCTTACTGGTGGGAGATCTAAATCGACAATGTCAAATATTACCCTAAGTGGTGCACCACCTCAATCCAGCAACCTTGTTGTCTTCCAGAGAGATGGGGGAACAACACCACTGTGACATATACCGATCAAGCGACAGTAAGCCCAGATTCAGACATAACAGATGTTGCTTTGACAAACGCGGATGTTGAATATTTTGTAGATGGTTCTGCTTTTAAGGATCAGAGGGGGGTGACTCGGGTTGGGTACGCAGTGTGCACCATTGTCTGATGTTGTAGAAAGTAGCTCTTTACCATCAAACTTCTCCGCCCAAGCAGCGGAGCTGGTAGCCCTGACGAGGGCCTGTACGCTTGCACAGGGTAAAACAGCAAATGTGTACACGGATAGTCAATATGCGTTTGGGGTGGCACATGACTTTGGGACATTGTGGAAACACAGGGGTTTCCTCACAGCTACGGGCAAGCCCATCGAGCATGCGAAATTGGTCAAAGATTTGCTGTCAGCTATTCAGCTGGCAAGGGGGCTGGCCATTGTCAAATGCGGCGCATACGTCTAATAAAGATTTTGTCTCTGCAGGTAATGCTGTAGTGGATGCTGCGGCCAAGGCAGCGGCTCAGTCGACGAGTGTTCCATTGTATCAGTTAGATGTTGTAAATAATGAAACCTGTAACTTGTTTTCTCCACAGGACCTGGTGGCGCTTCTGCGAAACGGAACAGAGGCGGAAAAGAGCCATTGGAAACAGCAGTGTACATATGATTCTAACTTAAAGGTGTGGATTTCTGGGGATGGGAGACCATGTTTACCGAGTTCGGTATTTCCGTATTTGGCAAAATTGGCTCATGGAGCCGATCATGTCTCAAAGACGGCATGGTAGACTTTGTAAATAAGTACTGGTATGTTATTGGGTTTACAGCTTGATGCAGACATTTTTGTAGTAATGTGTAATTTGTATGTAGTTCAATGCGGGCAGAGGACAGCAACCAACCTCTGCCCACCCGCTTCCTGTTGGTCCATTTGAGCATGTAATGATGGACTTTATAGAGCTTAAGCCATGCCAAGGTTATAAATACTGCTTAGTCATGGTAGACATGTTTTGAAAGTGGGTGGAGGCATTTCCAGCCCGCAGGGCGACCACCTGTACTGTAGCAAAGGCACTGATTCGAGAAATTATCCCTCGCTGGGGATTGCCCAGCCATCTGTCATGTGATAATGGATCTCACTTTGCAAATGAAGTAATTAAATCGTTGTGTGAGGCTTTGCAAGCAGACCTCCGCATGCACTGCGCTTACCATCCCCAGTCGGGAGGGGCAGTGGAAAGAGCAAATCAGACTCTAAAGCTCAAACTTACAAAAATAATGGCTGATACCAGCCTGACCTGGGTGGCTGCGTTTCCTCACTTCTCATGGCTATGAGGGGCGGATGGGGCCCTTTTGGTCTCCCCACATGAGATTTTATTGGGTCGTCCTCTGCGAATGCCTAGTGCCCCTAACCAACAGGCCAGATTACCTTGCATGGAGTAGATGAGGAAATGGTAACCTATTGTTTATCCCTTAATGGTGTCTTGAGGTCTTTCTATTCTAGGGTAAGGGCTGCCCTGCCGGTACCAGCTGAGTTACCTCTACATCACATACAGCCTGGTGATTTCATTCTGGTAAAGGATTTTCGACTGAAAAGATGGTGTTCCCCAAGATGGCGCGGCCCGTACCAAGTCCTTCTGACAACGGCCACAGCAGTGAAGATAGCCAAAAGGGAAACTTGGATCCATGCATCACACTGCCGACTTGTGAGAGCAGATCAGCCTGTCCCAGCAACCGCGCAAGCTGCAAAAGACTAATAATTGGAGGACTTTGCAGTGTAGCAGTTGCTACACTCTGTGGCTTTTGCTGAGCCTTTTATTTCAGCACTGTCTTGTCAAGAACTGTTAGAACCCCTGCATTTTACTAATAGTTGGTGGACATTAATGAAATTGCATGCTTCCAATGCTAACTTGTCTAATTGCTGTGTGCTGACATTCTCTTTCTGTCTCTCTGTGGGTCTGCACCTGACACCGCTACATTGGGAATGACATCTTTGAGTTACAGGAGCATTAGAGACCTTATGGCCAGATGATACTTGGCTCACTTTTTCAGCAAAGCCTGTTAAACAAAACCTCTATATTCAAAAACTTAACATGGTTACAAGTGTTTCAGCCACCTAATGACACCAAGTGTCCTCCCCTCTTCCTAGAGCCCAGAAGACGAGTCTGTGGGGATTATTGCTTGTGCTCCAATATGGGGACTACGCAGGTGGGATGCTCCTGTTGTCTAACTAATTATACCAGGCATCCCACGGCAATGCGAGGAAATGCATCCTATCCCATAGGCAGTCTTACTGGGTTTGCGGAGATAGGGCCTATGTATTTCTCCCCACGGGCTGGAGGGGGTGTTACTGCTACACTCCACCCAGTAATCCGGCATTCCATATCATTAATCCAATAGGGGTAACAACAGAAGAAAGCGTCCATTGGTAGAGATGTATCCCAAAATCCAAACGATCCCTTCCATGAGAAATTTGGGGCTGGTGTTTTCCTTGGTGGGGAGCCGTGGCAGGCCATGATTACATTGATCAGATGAGTATGAAATTGAGACCTCATAAATGACACTAAAACAGAACTGCCCCTAGTAAATGTTGAAATAAAGGCTATGAGGCTAGTAGCACTACAAAATAGAGTAGCACTAGACTACTCCTGCTGCCCAGGGTGGGTATATGCACTATTGGTGAAGAATGTTGCATCATATATTCCTGATCATTCTGAGGCCCTAGATCATGTCCTACAGAATGTACAAGAGTTACAAGACTGAGTATTAAGTGAGCATGCACCAGTGGAGCAAGGCTGGGACCCCTGGTCTTGGTTCTCTGGCTTGTTTGGTGACTGGGGAACCACACTCCTACATTGGATGGCAGTGGGGCTCCTACTGTTACTGGGCCTATGGCTCATAATCACCATTATAAAGGCCTGTATCATATGGTTATGTGCCACGACTACACCTTTAATAGCCCAGCTGCCACCCCACATAACTTGTAGGTGAAAACCCTGCTTCCTTCATCCCTGAATGACCTTACCCAATTTAGCTGAGGCAGAGCCTCAAGAGGGGGAGTGGAGGAATTTGACAAAGAATAAAAGTGAAAGCCATGAAATAGAAAAGTAAAATATGTACACCATTAAGTGAGTATGAATTAAACAAAGCATGTGTAATGTCTTAAGGCTGTGTTAGCCAGCATGAGGGGTTATTAGTTCATGAAAACTGCAGAGCAAGCATGAAATACTAGACTGAACTGGCTGGAAACAGTCCTACATAGCTACAATAAGAGGAAGTAAAGTTTGAGAAAAACAACTCTATATATGGAAAGGTATGCAAGGAATGGGGTGGAGAACTGGGAAGAGTGCCATGACTACTAATGCTATTTGCTGTAACAAGCAAGGTGTACGTGCTGTAAGTGCTATAAAATGCTGTGTAAAACTTTGTTCAGGGAGCTCTCTCCTTTAGCTGAGGCTCCCACATATATGTGCAGACAATAAACTGAGCTTTATTGGAATAACCATTGGGTGTGGTTATTGAGTACATAGAAATTAAGGTAAAGTATAGACAGTAAAGAGAATCTGCGACCACAAGTATCTTCGGGACTTTACAGCAATTCCAGTATAGTCACCTATCAGACAGATTTCGGGAGTGAAGCAATTTTCAATGCCCAATAACGGATCCGCCTTGAGTTTAATTTGGTCCCACAACCCTTTTACTGAAGGACATTCCCAGAAAATGTGAAATAGGTCTCCCTCAGTTTGCTGACATCGAGTACAAAACGCATCTGTGCTACGTCCCACCTTATATAATTTGGAAGGAGACCAGAACAGGTTATTTAAAAAATAGAATTGCATAATACGTAATCTGTCCTGGGTGATGTACTGGTACGTGTGCTGCCAACTAAGATCCCAGTTCCGGTCCTGATCCCCCAAACGGTCCAACCAGAATCGTGGCCTGGAGATTTGTATTCTGCAGTGACAAAAATGGCAAGGCTCAGTTTCCTCTAGCCAGCAGCACCCATATGCTGGAAACGTGGTGAGATTTGGATTTCTGCGGTGACGAACGTGGCTAGGCTCACTTTTTTATCTTTAGCCAGTGGCACATGTATCACAGAAACACAGTGAGATTTGGATTTCCGCAGTGATGAACGTGGTCAGGCTCACTTTCCTTTAGCAGGCAGCACCCATATGCTGGAAACACAGTGATATTTGGATTTCTGTGGTAAAAAAAGGTGGCCAGGCTCACTTTCCTTTAGCCGGCAGCACCTGTATGCCGGAAATACAGTGAGATTTGGATTTACGCAGCAAAAAAGGTGGTCAGTCTCATTTTCCTGGACCCTGTTGCACTGGTATTCTGTATACACAGCGAGATTTGGATTTCCACGGTGAAAAAGGTGGTCAGGCTCACTTTCCTTTAGACGGAGGCACCTGTGTGCCGGAAACGCAGTGAGATTTGGATTTACGCAGTGGTGAATGTGGCCAGGCTCACTTTTCTTTAGCTAGTGGCACCTGTATGCCAGAAATGTGGTGAGATTTGGATTTCTGTGGTGAAAAAAGTGGTGACGGTCACTTTCCTGGACCCTGCTGCCCTGGTATGCCGGAAACACGATGATATTTGGATTTACGCAGGGAAAAAGGTGGTCAGTCTCACTTTCCTGGACCCTGCCGCGCTTGGTATGCTGTAAACGCAGTGAGATTTGGATTTCTGCAGTGAAAAGGTGGTCAAGCTTACTTTATTTTAGACAGCGCACCTATATGCCGGAACGCAGAGATTTGGATTTACGAGTGACTAATGTACCAGGCTCACTTTCCTTAGCCAGAGATACCCATATGTCCAAATGGATTAAGATTTTGATTTCCACGGTGACGAAGGTGCCCAGGTTTACTTTCCTTTAGCCGGCAGAACCTGTATGCTGGAAACACAGTGAAATTTGGATTTCCACGGTGACGGACGTGACCAGGCTCACTTTCCTGGACCCTGCCATTCTGGTATGCCAGAAACGTGGTGAGAACTGGATTCCTGCAGTGATGAACGTGGCTAGGCTCACTTTGCTTTAGCCGGCGGCACCCATATGCCAGAAACACAGTGAGATTTGGATTTCTGCAGTGACAAAGGTGGCCAGGTTCACTTTTCTTTAGCCATCAGAACCTGCATGCCAGAAACATGTTGGGATTTGGATTTCTGCAGTGACTAACTTGGCCAGGTTCAGTTTCCTTAAACTGGTGGCACCCATATGCCGTAAACGCAATGAGATTTGGATTTCTGTGGTGATTTAACCCAGCCAGGCTCACTGTCCTGCACCCTGCCATGCCGGTATGCCAGAAAAGTGGAGATTTGGATTTCAGTGAGGACAAACATGGCCAGGCTCACTTTCCTTTAGCCGGCAGAAACCATAAGCTACAAACGTGGTGAGATTTGGATTTCGCTGTGACAAAGTGTGGCCACACTGACTTTCATTTAGCCAGCAGCACCCATATGTCTGAAACGCAGTGAGATTTGCATTTCCGCGGTGACAAACATGGCGAGGCTCAGTTTTCTCTAGCTGGTAGCACCCATATGCTGGAAATGTGGTGAGATTTGGATTTCTGCGGTGACGAACGTGGCTAGGCTCACTTTCCTTTAGCCGGTGGCACCCATATGCTGGAAATGCGGTGATATTTGGATTTTTGCAGTAAAAAAGGTGGCCAGGCTCAACTTTCTTTAGCCAGCGGCACCTGTATGCCAGAAACGGGGTGAGATTTGGATTTCGATGGTGAAAAAGATGGTGAGGGTCACTTTCCTGGAGCCTGCTGCGCTGGTATGCCAGAAACATGGTGAGATTTGGATTTATGCGGTGACAATCATGGCCAGGCTCACTTTCATTTAGCTGGCAGCACCTGTATGCCGGAAATGCAGTGAGGTTTTGATTTATGCAGTGAAAAAGGTGGTCAGTCTCACTTTCCTGGACCCTGCTGCACTGGTATGCTGCAAACACAGTGAAATTTGGATTTCCATGGTGACGAACATGACCAGGCTCACTTTCCTGGACCCTGCCATTCTGGTATGCCAGAAACGCAGTGAGAATTGGATTCCTGTGGTGATGAACGTGGCCAGGCTCACTTTCCTTTTGCCAGCAGCACCCATATGCTGGAAACGCAGTGATGTTTGGATTTCTGCGGTGAAAAAGGTGGCCAGGCTCACCTTCCTTTAGCCAGCAGTACCTGTATGCCTGAAACATGGTGAGATTTGGATTTCTGCAGTGACAAAGGTAGTCAGGTTCACTTTCCTTAAGCCACTGGCACCCGTATGCCGGAAACACAGTGAGATTTGGATTTCTGCAATGAAAAAGGTGGTCAGGCTCACTTTCCTGGACCCTGCTGTGCTGGTATGCCAGAAACGTGGTGAGATTTGGATTTCCACTGTGAAAAAGGTGATCAGGCTGACTTTCCTGGACCCTGCTTGCTGTGCTGGTATGCTGGAAATGCGGTGAGATTTGGATTTCCGTGGTGACGAAGATGGCCAGGCTCATGTTTCTTTAGCTGGCAGCACCAGTATGTCCAAAACACAGTGAGATATGAATTTCCACGGTGAAAAAGGTGGCCAGGCTCACTTTCATTTAGCGGGCAGCACCTGTATGCCAGAAACGCTGTGAGATTTGGATTTCCATGGTGAAAAAGATGGTCAGGGTCACTTTCCTTTAGCCGGCGACACCCGTATGACAGAAACACTGTGAGATTTGATTTCATGGTGAAAAAGGTGGCTGTGCTCACCTTCTAAGCTGGCAGCACCAGTTGCCACACCCTCCAAACTTAAAATAATCAACTCCATGGGGAGGTGGACCCAGGGAAATATAGGTTACCCACCTGTAACAGGAGTTCTAGAATAGTATATGTTGTTCATCCACACTGTCTGGCAGGTTCCTTGCTGCTTTAAATCTTGCCGGAAGATCTTCAAGCTGGCTCCTCCCACCCACCTGGTGGTAAAACTCTTGGCTCTGCCCCATGGTGCCAGATCTAGCCCGCTGGAAGCCAGGTTGTGCATCGAAGGCTGGGAGGTCGGATGGGTCGTGTGGACAACAACATATACCATTCCTAGAACTCCTGTTACAGGTGAGTAACCTGTATTTTTAGGGACATGGATATGTTGTTCATCCACTGTCTGGCAGACTCTAGCAGTTCTCCGGGGAGGAGGCAGCACACACCTCTAGCTTAGGGAATAAAGACTGGAGAACCGAGGCCCCAAACCAGCATCCTCAAGGTGACTCAAGGTTGATGTAGTAGTGGGTGATGAAGGTATGTGCTGACTTCAAAGCAGCAGCCCTGCAGATTTCCTGGATAGGGACGTCCCTGGAAGCAGCTACCGATGCAGCGGTATGGTGGGTAGAATGAGCTCTTATCCCTCTGGGAGGCTCCATGCCTGCCAACCTATAGCAGAGATCTATGCAGGAGGTGATCCACCTGCCTATTGTCCACTTGGCCTGCAGGTCTGCCAGGTGTGGCTTCAGCGTAGGTGACAAACAGCTGGCGAACCTCTCCCCGAACTTCAGCCGCCTGCTCCTTATAATAAGCGAGTGCTCTTCTAGGGTCCAAAGTATGGAGCCTATATTCGGCTTCCGAGATGTGATTGGGGTGGAACACCAGCAGAGTCAACACCTGGTTAAGGTGAAACTCTGACACCACCTTCGGAAGGAATTTTGAGTGGGGGCACAGGACATCCATGTCACTATGGAAGACCAGATAAGGAAACTCAATGGAAAGCGCCTGGAGCTCTCCCATCCTTCTGGATGATGTGATAGCCACCAAGAAGGTGGTCTTCAATGACAGATGGGAGATATCGCAGCTGTGCATTGGTTCAAATGGCCTGCCCAATGAGCTTAACCAATACCAGCAGTAGATCCCATGGAAGTGGAGGTTCTCACACTGAAGGGGATATGTGATCAAGGCCTTTGAAAAAGCGCCCGACCACCTTCTCCTGCACCACTGACTGGCCCACACCCAGTAAGCAGAGAGCGGCAGGTGCACCTTAAGGGTCATTGACCAAAGCCCTTGCTGAGAAAGGGACCACAGGTAGTCCAGAATGCTTGCCAAGGAACAGGAGGAAGGGTCCAGGCCCTTGCCCTGACACCAAATGGAGAGTCTTGAAGGCGTAGCATTTTCTGGTTGATTTCCTCATGGGATGCCTCAACAATGTTGAGGACCTTGTCGGAAAGACCCAAGGCCTGGAACTCTAGCTGCTCAGAAACCAGGCCATCAGGTGCAGGGATAGACGGTCTGGATAGAATACCTTCCCCTGATTGACTGAGATCAGGTCTGGGCGGGCTGGAAGCCGCCTCAGGAGCCTGGAGCAGAGGCTGAGGAGATCTGGATACCAGAACTGATGGGGCCAGTCTGGGGCTACCAGAATCACCTGCACCTTGTCCCTCCTCACCTTGAGAAGGGAAATGGGGAAAAGGCATAGAAGAGGCCCAGGGTCCACGGCCTCAAGAAGGCATCCCCCTGCAACGAGCCCTGCTGAGGGGGGTGGGCATGAAACAGTCTCAGCTTCACATTCTCCCTGGAGGCAAACAGGTGCACCTGAGGCATGCCACAGTGGGAGAAGAGATCTTGTACTACCTCCGCAGGAGAGACCACTCATGTGACGCAGCCCCTATCCGGCTTAGGGCATCGGCCAGGGTGTTGGAGGCTTCTGCCACGTGAATGGCCAGGAGATCTGCCTCCAGGCTGCACACAAGTGGCCAAATGTGGAGAGCTTCCCTGCACAGAGGCATGGAGTGCGGACCACCCTAGCGGTTTAGATAGTACATAGTCGTGGTATTGTCCACCTGGACCTGAACCACTTGACCCCGTAGAAACGGAGTGAAGGTGATGAGGGCTAGATGAACCACTCGAAGCTCCAGCAGGTTGATGTGGCATCAGGACTCCTGAGGGCACCAGAGACTGTGCGCTCTGTGCTCCCCCAGATAGACACCCCAACTCATTAGACAGGCATCAGTCGAGAGAGAGACCGTCGGCTCAGGGCAGACAAACGGGATGCCCTCCTGCAGATGTGCCAGAATGGTCCACCACTGGAGAGTGTTCCACATACCCTGGGTCCCTGTAACTAGCTGATCCAATGGATCAAAGCACTGTGACCACTGGCTGTCCAGTCCCCATTGAAGGGGACGCATGTACCAGTGGGCCCAATGGACCACACTGGTGCAGGCCGCCAGGAGGCACAGGAAGTCCTGGGCAGGGTGTGATTGCCCAACCAAAAATGATTGGGCAATGGAGGAAAGAACCTCATCCCCATCCACTGGGAGCCTTGCTCTGGCTCAAAGAGAGTTGAGCTCTGCCACGATGAAAAGTATCACCTGCTTTGGCATGAGTTTTGACTTGGCCTCGTTGATGAGGAGGCCAATCTGAGAGCAAACCTGGAGGGTCAGAACTCTGGACTGCTCCACCTCCACTCTGGAGAGGACTGCAATCAGCCAGTCATCCAGGTAGGGGTACACCCGGACCCTTCGGTGCTGCAGGAATGCTGTCACCACTGCCATGCATTTGGTGAAGAACCTGGGAGCTAGGGACAGGCTGAAGGGCATGGCCTGAACTCAGAAGGGATCCCTCCCACCCTGAAGTGGAGGAATCTCTGATGAGACAGACGGATTGGGATGTGAAAAAACATGTCCTGGAGGTCCAGGGAACAGAACCTCATACCTTGTTCCAAGGATGATATTATCTGAGCCAGAGTGACCATCCTGAAGGTCCAAGACCTTAGGAACCTGTTCAGGTCATGCAGGTCGAGAATGGGGCACCAGCCCCCCATCTGTTTTGGGACCAGGAAATACCTGGACACAAACCCCGGGTCTGGAGGTGGATCTGCCACCTTCCTGATCACATCTTTTTTGAGGAGCAGGGCAATATTGGCTCGGCGGGCTGACAGCGAGGCTGTGGACCCCATAGCCCCCCGAGGGGCAATGGCTTGAAAGAGTAGGGTCTGCTCGAACTTGAGAGGCAGGCCCTTTCCTACTACCTCCAACACCCAGCGGTCCCTGGTGATAGCGGACCAGGTGGAAAGGAAGTGGTGGAGCCATCCCCCATGGGGGGAACCCAGGGGAAAGTGACGAGGCTGGGGCGACACCCCTCAACCCGTCACTGGGCAGGCTTGGAGGAGGGACCGGCTGAGGGACCTCCTGGGCCTTTACCTCCCTGCTTCCTGTTGGGGAAGCTGCGGGCTTGGGTTTGGGATGCCAAGCTCGAGCCTGCTGGCCCTGATGCTGGTGCTGTTGGGCTGGACGTGCCACAGATGCAGAAGGATGAAAGGGCTTGTGCTGCTTCTGACGGCAGCTTTTGTCCTTCTGAGCGGAGGTGACTGAGTCCAGGGTGGCATTAGACTTTTCGATCCACTGGAGGTGACCTTCCACTCCAGGGCCAAAGAGGTCAGTCCCCAAGAAAGGGGCATCCACCAACTTGTGCTGGGTATCCACCGTAAAGGTGGATATCCTCAGCCATGCCCTGCGGTGCATGGCCACTGCAGCCGCCACTGATCTGGCACAGGAATCCCCTATGTCGAGAGCTGTCTGGAGCTGCTGCTTTGCCACTGCCCTACCCTGGTCCGTAGGTTGGCCGGGAGATGAGGGATCACCTCATCCAGGAGTCCATGAAGGTATGGGAGAGTGTGTGCATCAGCGCGCCAAGCTGGCCTGGTGGAAGCCAAGGGAGGATGCAGGTACACCTTGCACCCGCATAGGCCAGCTTTTGGATTCCTTGTTAGGGGGCTTGTCCACATCCCTGGCATTCCCGGAATGCCGGAAAACGCTGTTGGTGACCAACCCCTCAGCAGAGGGGTGCTCTGAAAACCCGGGCAGAGAGCCGGTAGGGACCGCATACTTCCTGGCCATCCTGGCTGAGGGCACAGGACAGAAAGCAGGCCACTACCAAAGCTCCAAGGCTGGGCTGACAATGGCCTCAGCCACAGGAAAGGACCTCCTGGGTGAATCCCCTCGGTCCAGTATCTCTGTCAGGGGATAATTGGCCCACTTGGACACAGGCTTGAGCTGCATCCCGATGGACTCCGAGATGAGCCGAAGCAGACCCATAAAGGATGATGGGCTTTCATCCAGTGACTGGCCCCAGGAGGACTCCAGGTCAACCTGCCTGGAGAATAGGGAGGAGTCATCGTCGGACTCCAAAGAGTCCACGAAGAGCTGCCTAGGGCCTGAGCCACCCTCCACCTGCCAGGGACAGTCGGGAATGAGGGTGACCAACAACCTGTGGGGCAGGCCTTGAGCCGACCGAGAATTCTTGGTCGGAGCCCCTGATTTAGGTTGTGGAGGCGGAGGTTCCACCACAATCAGTGGGGCAGCAAGCTTAGGCCGAACAACCGTCCCAGACATGGGCATCTCGACTGCAGCAAGAGGTTGCTTTGGCTGATCGGGTGACAGCCAGTTGATGGCCGGGGAAGGCGTCGGAGTCGACTTAGCCCCAGACAAAAGTAACTGCTGCCACATCAGCTCCTCGTAGCGTTGACGCAATTTGCACCAAAGCCTCTCCTCATCCAAGGAGGAAGATGAAGAGGAGCGGTGTCGCCGCTAACCTCGGTGCCGAGACCGAAACTGCTGATGTCAGCAGGATCGGCTGGACCGAGAGGAGGTCCAAGACTGAGACCGAGAACCTCAATGTGTCCGAGGGCGGTCCTGGGAGGGATCAGGGGACATCCATTCCTCCCTTGGCTCAGATGTCTTAACCGGGACTGCTGCACCAATGGCACAGGTAAATCCTCGGTTTCCACCAGAGGAACTGGCGAAGAGGGGTTGTCTGCCTCACCAGTCGACAAACCGTCCGGGTCAAGAAATATCTTGATCGCGTCGACGGCTGTCTCAGCCGACTGACCTGATGGGGATGCCCTGAAGCCAGCAGCCTTAGCCGCAACCTCGACCGGAGTTGACGGTCAGCTGTCCAGGGAAGGGGACCTCTCCCGCTCCCATGAACACCGATGATCCTCGGATCCTTCTTCTTGGACCGAGAGGAATGTCCTGATGGCCCTTCTCCCTTCATGGAAAGGGAGTGGCAAAGCGCCTTGAATGAAGCAGAATACGAGGTACCCAAGGTGAGCGGGATAAATGCCGTGACCGAGGAGGAAGGATGCAGCCTGGGCGGCCTCCTCCTCGAGGGTGATCATCTGTTTGAGCTGCTCAGCTGAGCCAGCCACCGGGGTAACCACCCAACAGGCCTCTTTCGACTTAACTGGCAGGTAGCTCTTCTCAGGGCGCCCTAGCTTCAACTCGGGCAGCACAGTTCTCCGAGAACGAACAGCAAGATTTGCAGGCCTGTGGATCATGTTCTAGGCCCAGGCAGTAGACACACATGGAGTGCAGATCCGTCCTGGACATCTTCTGCCCACACGGGCACTGCCGAAAACCGGGAGTCGATTTGTCCATCGCAGCCACGAGGGAAAAGGAAGACCGAAGTCTTGAAAATTTTAAAATGAGTTTCGGACTAACCGAAAAATTAGAATCCAGTCTAACATGCAGAGCGTTAAGGAGGGAACCTGAGCTTCCAAGCATTAAGGAAGATCTGGCGTCATGGGGCGGAGCCCAGAGTTTTACCACCTGGGTGGGTGGGAGGAGCCAGTTTGAAGACCTTCTGGCAAGATTTAAAGTGGCATGGTACCTGCCAGACAGTGTGGATGAACAACATATCCATGTCCGAAGAAGTGACTTTTCTTAGGTGTCAGTGTGGCTCAGTTGGTAGCACATCCGCCTCTGAACGGAAGGTCGTGGGTTCTCATCCCACACCGGGATTGGACTTGCACCTAAAAATCACTGGCATCCGAGTGCAGTATTGGGGGGTGCTGTACTGCTGGGGTGTGCCGTCCTTCGGATGAGATGTTAAACCGAGGTCCCTTCTGCCCATCCTAGTGTTGTCCAGGTGGAAGTAAAAGAACCCAGGGCACTCTTCACAAAGAGCAGGGAACATTCCCGGTGTCCTGGCCAACATTCCCCTTCCCATAAACCGCTCATGCAATTATCCAGGCTGTGTGTGGGTGATGATGTGCGATATGGCCGCCACCACACATTTAGTCACTTCACTACCAGTCTAGCATTGCTTGTAAAGCACTTTGGATGTATGAAAAGCGCTATATAAATGCTGATTCTTCTTCTTTTTCTTATAAAAGACAACAAATTATTTCCCCTGAAGTCAGAGTCTGGTAGCCATTATGTCTGCCAGGAGGATTTCAGAGCTACAGGCTACAGGTCCTGTGCACTGAGCCGAATTACATCATCCTCCACAACGATAAAGTTGAGCTCAGGACAAATAGGAAATTTCTGCCAAAGGTGGTTTCAGAGTTTCACTTGAACCAATCCATTACTCTGCCTGTCTTCTTTACTGAGCCATCTACTCCTGGTGAGCAAAAGCTGCACAGCTTGGATGTCAAAAGAGCAATCTTTCACTACCTAGAGCATACTAGACAGTCCAGAGGCTCTTCCACTCAGTTGTTCCTCACCTACGAAGATGTAGGCAGAGAAAGACCAGCTACGAAGAGAACTATTTCTCATTGGTTGTTCTCTTATATTAGATTCTGCTATGAGAAAGCTGGTCAACAACCTCCAGTGGGGCTCAGGGCCCATTCCACCAGGGGCACTGCAGCCTCGCTTGCAGCAGCAAGGGACATTCCCCCTACTGGATGTCTGCAAAACAGCTATCTGGAAATCAGTGCACACCTTTGTGAAACACTACAGTTTGGATGTGCAGACCAGATCTGATGCCAAGCTTGGCAGGGCAATTCTGCAGAGCCTCTTTCCTAAGTAGGTTCTCTGTCTGCCTCCCACTTGATACTAATTGGTAGTCTGCAAAAAGTTACTGATGCTAAAGGACTCCTGGGGTAAGAAGAAAAAATTACTCACCACAGTAATCTTCTTTCTTCCATGGGGTCCTTTAGCATCAGTAAGCTCCCACCCATCCTCCCCAGTTCACCTGGCATTTTTTATTGATGAGTTTTTACCTCGTGTTGCTGCTATTTCCACTTTTGGACATTTGCATGTTTTTTGAATCCTGTTAATTCTTTTTCAGGGCATTTGCCCTCATTTTTCCTTTAAAAAAATTCTGAAGCAGTCAATAACTTTCACTCAGTTCACATCCTCTCCTGTCTTTTGATTGGCTAGCCCTACGCTCTTTAAAAAAATCTCTTAAAGGCACACCTCCAGGGTAACTGCACCTAGCCATCTAAGTGCAAAAAGTTACTGATGCTAAAGGACCCTATGGAAGAAAGAAGATTACTGTAGTGAGTAATTTTTTCATATACGAACACACACACACACACACACACACGTGTGTGTGTATATATATATATATATATATATATATATATATATATATATATATATATGTATGTGTGTGTGTATAGATGCTTTACTTGTTGACAACATATACAAACAGGGAAGGTCTATATATTAGCCATAAAAACATACAGAAAACCTTGTCTAAATAAGATTACCTATGATGATATACAGAATAAGAAAATATTAATAGTAGTAAACAAGAACACATTCAATCCTCCATCATTAGACATTTGATCAGCACGTATATTGGGGTGGGATATTCAAAAGGGTTGCACAATGCGCAATAGGGCTGTGCCTGCGCAAGTCAGAAAATGCATCATTCTGCGATATTCAGCAGGAGGCAGTTGCGCTACTGAAAACATGCTGAGCATCAGCACAATGCTAATGAAGGCATGCGCAACCGAAGGAGGTGGAACCATGCATAAAGTGCGCAGTACGATATTCAAAGACTTGCGCAGTGCGCAACACTGGATCAGGCGGAAGTTGCGCCATAGCGGAAATGAGACAAATAAAAAGGAGCAAGGAAGAGGAGCACGAATGCTACAGGGAAGCCACATGAGGCAGGGAGACAGACAAAGCCAGAGGGACAAAGAAGGCAGGCCAGGGAGAGCAGAGGACAAAATAGGGGCAAGGGAAGGTGTGTGGGGCCACAGAGTGCAGAGGCCAGTAGGTGTATCCGGTGCAGTGGAGGTAGCAGTCAGGACAGCGGGGGAACACAGCAACAGCAGCTGGGGGAACACAAGCCAGGGACATGGACAGTGCCACCTTCCACATGGAAGCCATAATGAGGGGGGTGAGAAGGCATGCTGCAGGGGGACATGGCCATGGAAGAGCCCATCAGTGGTACACCCCCAACAGGCAGTACCGAGCCCGCACCAGCTTTGAGCTTTAGTCAGATGTCAAGATTGTGGGCCGGTACCACCTGAACAGGGCAATACTGAGGCGGCTCTGTGAGCTGTGCAGTGATGTGATGCAGGCACCCTCACGACAGAGTCACGCTCTGTCAGTGGAGACAAAGGTAACAGCCTGCATGTGCTTGCTCACCACGGGTACCTTCCAGAGACCAACAGGGGACACCACAGGCATAACACAGTCAGCCACGTCATGCATCCTCACCCAATTCCTCAGCGCACTGCTGCCACATGCTGCAGAATACATCTATTTCCCCAGCACCACAGCGGAGCGCACAGCAAACATACAGGAGTTCCACAGGGTAGCACATATGCTTGGCATGCTAGGGGCGATAGACTGCACCCATGTGGCCATTTGCATACCACCTGGCCCCGATGGGGCCTCCTATATGAATCAGAAGGGTTATGCCAGTGTCAACTGCCAGGTGGTGTGTGATGTGAGTGGGCGCATCATCAATATCTGTGCCACGCACCCTGGGGGAGCACACAATTAATTCATATGGTACCAGTCGGTACTGTGCCATCGATTCGAGAGTGGGGACATCCCCACAGGACATCCAGTGGGTGAGTATGCATGTAGAACTGACAAATCGGGGGCAAGGGTGGGTAAGCCACAGGTGCCATGGGTGTGGCACACAGGGTTAGGGGCAATTTGAGCCTGAACAAGACACTAACCTCCACAGTCTCCACACAGGTGACAGTGGATACCCACTCTCCGTCCCTGGCTGCTCACACCCTACCGGTGGCCCATGACCTTATCGCAGCAACGCTTCAATGAGGCACATGCCGCCACACGCAACATCATTGAGTGGGTGTTTGGGATGCTGAAGGTGTGCTTCTGTTGCCTAGACACCTCCAGTGGTGCCCTACAGTATAGCCCCTCAAAGGCCTGTGGGATATTCCTGGCCTGTTGTATTCTGTACAACATGGCCAAAGACTGTGGGATAGCCATACAGGTCAAAGAGGAGGACAGCAATGGTGACGATGGGGATGGGCAGCCCCCCTTGGATGACGGGACCCCCGAATGATCCGGCTGGCCCAGCTGCACCCGGGACACCATCACAGAGGAGCACTTCACCCAACACAGGTAAGTCATGGGGCCATGTGCAACCAACAGTGGCTAGGGCACAACCCACATACACACAGAGAAACACACCAGGGGTCCATGACGGCAAGGGATGTGGCAGGGCACAGAAGCACACACATAGAACCAGGGAGGGGTGAACAGTAACACATCACATGGACGGACACACACACACACACAATAGGCACAAAGTGCACAGGGGTCAGGTGCACAACAGAGCCGTAACACAGACACTAAAAACACACCTGTCCACAGGCCACCATGTCCACTGACTGTCCATGTACGTATGTCAGATGCTGGGCACCTTTGCACTGTGGTGTATAGCACAATGCAGGCATCATCATGCACATGCACCTGTGGACAGCAGTCGGGAGGGTGTGCAGGTGGTCCATGTGTCTGCGTGCAGGGCTGGGCACCCACTGGTGCACTGCCCACCGAAACACACTTTGCACACAGGGATGCACCAGACAGGGCCCACACTGGGAGACAGCTCAGTCTTGCGGCACAGTGCCATGGCCACCTCAGATGCGTGGGCGGCCCCGCTGAGACCCAGCAGCACTGGCAGGCTGAGCATGGGCCTCATGGGGTGGCACCGATGGACCACCAGGAGTTCCACTGTGCGAACGCGACCTTGCCCGCACAGGGGTCTGCAGCACACCAAACATACCTGCACCAGGAGTTCCACTGTGCGAACGCGACCTTGCCCGCACAGGGGTCTGCAGCACACCAAACATACCTGCACCAGGGGTCCCACTGTGCGAACGCAACCTTGCCTGCACAGGGGTCTGCAGCACACCAAACATACCTGCACCAGGGGTCCCACTGTGCGAACGCAACCTGCCCGCAGCAGGGTCTGCAGCACACCAAACATACCTGCACCAGGGGTCCCACTGTGCTAACGCAACCTTGCCTCGCACAGGGGTCTGCAGCACACCAAACATACCTGCACCAGGGGTCCCACTGTGCGAACGCGACCTTGCCCGCACAGGGGTCTGCAGCACACCAAACATACCTGCACCAGGGGTCCCACTGTGCGAACGCGACCTTGCCTGCACAGGGGTCTGCAGCACACCAAACATACCTGCACCAGGGGTCCCACTGTGCGACCGCGACCTTGCCCGCACAGGGGTCTGCAGCACACCAAACATACCTGCACCAGGGGTCCCACTGTGTGAACGTGACCTTGCCCGCACAGGGGTCTGCAGCACACCAAACATACCTGCACCAGGGGTCCCACTGTGCGAACGCGACCTTGCCCGCACAGGGGTCTGCAGCACACCAAACATACCTGCACCAGGAGTGCTCGGGATGCTCACAGCTGAACCCGGCATCGACAGGGTGGGTGTCGCATGACGCCGGGAATGGGGAGTGGATAGCCAACTGCATGGTGTGAGCAGCACAGGGGCACCTGACTGGGTGCCCAATGTGGCCATGACAGCGACCAGTGCTTGTGTCTGCCTGTCAATGGCAGCGGTCACATCCATCCGCAAATGGTCAATCCGTGACAGGATCCTCTCATTGTCCCTGCTGTGCCAGTCCAGAGCCACACACAGTGCCTCCACGGATGTTGCAACCCGCATCTGCTGCTGTACTGATGCCTGCAGCAGGGGGGTGAGCTCATCAAAGAGGTCATCTGCCACATTGGCAACCTGTCCCTCAGGGTTTGGAAGGGCCTGATGTTCAGCATCCCTTGAGGGTGGGCGCTGCTCAACAGGAGCAGGTATGGGCAAGTCCACAGGCGGTGCACATACGCCACCGCTGAACCTTGTACCCCCAGTCCCGGTGGGTGACTGCTGCTGCTGCCCCTCCACCTGCTGTGCCCAAGGGATCAGTTGTTCTGCTGCTGTGGCTGCAACAGTGCCAGTGACCTGTACAGCCACCGGTGCTGCCCCACCAGTGCTGACAGGCACAGCCTGGGACTGTGCTGACGTGCTAGCACACACGTCGGAACCAGCTAGGTCCAAGGGCATGAGCTGTTCTGCTGTGTGTCCATTCTGACACACACACATGTCAATGCCCATAGAGGTCATTGCATCATCAATGGTGCAGGTCTGTGCCACAGCCACAGCATGCTGGCATGCTTGCATGCCAAACCGCTGAGACACAGGAAGGGCACCCCCACACCTGTCTCAATGACATCAGTGATGGCAGCCAGGCATGCACACTGGTGCAATGCATGCTGGCTACCTGTGGAGTTGGATGGTCCCTCCTCCAACTCCAGATGGCTGTCCACAGTGGACAGGCCCTCCACCGCTGACCCCTGCAGACGCACAGGATCTTTAACAGAAAGGAAGGACACGTTAGTGCATGTGATCTACCTTCCCTGACCATGACATACCATGCAGTGATGGGCTACCACCTGTCTGGAAGCCACCTCCAGGAACACCCTCAATGGCACTGTGCTGCATGCTTGCAGCAAGAATGTCCTCTGCCGGAGTCAGCTGCACCACCTCCGGCTGGCCCCTGCCTGTTGCAGCACATGCTGCCCTGATGGCTGCCACCTTCTCCTTCACCCTCCTCCTGTTGGTTCCCATCTTCTTTTTACACTCCTGCACAGAGCGCTGGTGGCTGCCGTGCAGGTTGATGGCATGTGCAACCCCCTCCCATGCAGCAGCATGGGTCTGAGGGGTGCCCCACCGTCCACTGAGAAGTGGCTCTTCATCCAGGTAGGCTTTGAAGCGTGCCTCCATCTCTGCCTTCGTAAAGTTAGGCCTCCTCTTGCACCCACCATCATCCTCTTCACCCAGTCCTCGCTCAGTCATTTCATAGCCTGTATGGGTGAGAGTGGTCACCTGTCACTGTGCAGTATACAGCAATTCCCTGAGACCATAGTCCAGAACATCACACAGCATGCAACTCACCTATCAACTGCAGTAAGTAAATATGGCCACTGCAGAACAGTGTCACATTTTTATAGCACAATCCATGCAAATTAGGTGTGGAGCAACTTTAATGAGATGCAAATCGCGCTGCTGTGCCATTGGATGCTGATCTGCATATGACGGCTGAATATCGCGCTGTTGCACAATATGGTTGAACGTGCTGAGCCAATGGCGCAGTTCTGTGACTGTGTAGTACACCGCACTACGCATGCCCAGGTAGCTTACGCAGGCATCTGCTGTGCTGATGATGTGCTGTGCACAGTAGGCAATTCAGGGCATGGCCACCATTGTGCCAGTGGCGCTACGGCGACGGTCACTACATGGTGCTGTGGCACAACTGCGCAATAGTTTGCTGTGGCAATGGCACACAGGTGACCAGTCATGCTGGATACACAGACATCCAATGGCGCTGTGCGGGGCCATGTGCCAGAGACCTATGACCCTGTGCCCGACATTTGCCCCCTTGGTGCTGTACGTATGGCATGTCTGCAGCTCTATCATGCTGCTCAGTGACAGCGCGATAAGGAATAGCGGCACTGTACCGATAGCGTGATGGGGAATAGCGGCACTGTATTGCACAGCAATTCCATGTGGGGTTGCCACACTGTGGAGCACCATATTGCCTACTATACATCTAGAGATGGCACGCAGAAGAGCCCCCAGTGGAGTGCCCTCAAGCTGGCCAACCTGGTGGCCATTGTGGAGCCTCACTATGGCCCACTGTATGTGGAGGTTCCCCTGGACAGGGCCAGGACCTAGGTGTGGCAACAGGTGGCCACTGACCTGGAGGCGGCCACTGGCCGACGGAGGATCTCAGAACAGTGCAGGCACCACTATGGGGACCTGAGGAGGAGGGAGCCAGTGCTACTGGCACATCTGCGGTCACATGCCAGGAGGGGCATGATGCCTTGTCCAGGTGGGTGATCCATCTACGCACCTGTATGGTCCATATGGGTAACACTATCTGTTGTGTCCAGCACATGGGGAAGGGTTGGTCTAGGGTTGGCTGTGGTGGTGTTTACAGGGTATGTGATGTATGGGTCTGGCTGGGTGGGCGGGCACACTCATTGGGGCAGGGGGAATATGCTTTGGAATTGTACTGATGTGTTTCTCACCTTTTGTTTCCCACAGGCATGGCAGAGCAGAGGAGGGCCATGGCTGAGCAGCAGAGGGTGGTGGCAGCAGTGCCCGAGCGTGGTGGTGGTGGTGAACCACAATGCCAGCAACAGCCCGATGAGGTTAAGTGCCATGACAACATGATTGCTATTGCATGCTGTGTGACAGGGTGGGGAGCAGGGCATGGTCACCATCCATGGACACCACTGCCATGCACACGGCATGTGACAGTCAGCACTGTCCAGTGGCAGTGCACGTCTGGGAGTGCATCAATGGTGGTCCATGCATGCACTGGGCACATGGCTGTGGCACTGCCTGCCCACTGCATAGCCACATTACTGTACGGCCTTGGTTGTGCTGTGCTGGACATGGGCGGTGTGTGTGTGTGCAGTGGTATACATGGCTGTTGCTGTCTGGTTGGGCATGTCTTACACACACGGTCACTGTGGGTGGGTGCACTCCATCACAGGAGCAGGGCACTTGGCAGTATGCCATACATGATGGGTGGACTTCAGGGAGATAGACAGTCACACCCATTGACTCTCATCCCTTGTCCTAGGTGTCCGGATACTACTACACATTGAGAGATCCATGCAGCAGCTGTTGCGGGTGGCCATGGACTCCATAGAGATCCTGCAGGACCTCCAGAGGCATGGGGTGCGGAGGAGACTGAGACCCCGGGACCAGCAGCAGGGGAGCAGGCTGGAGAACAGTAGCTGGCCATCACCTCCCCCCTTTGACTAGCCCTCACACCCCGCCTTCCCTCTCCCAGTTGTTCACCCCTGCCCCTTACCCGACCCTACCTTGTACCTGTACCTCCACCCCTGTTTTGTACATATGTAAATAGTTGTTGATGTTGTTGTTGTACTTCTTGTTATTTTTCTAATACAGTTATTTTGATATGAATACTGTGGTGGTCTCTGATTTGCAGCTGGCTATAGGTGCTCAGTTGCAGTGGTGTGCATGGCATCTGGGGTGGTATAGTCATGGGTATGTGTGTGTGCGTGGGGGAGGTGTCTCTGGTGCAGGAGTGGCTTTCAGTCAGTATCTGTGGTGTGTGTTATTCTCTGTGCATTGCATTGCTGTGTGCAGTGTTCCATGGTGCCTGCTCTGTGTCCATTGTGCCCCTGTCAAGCAGTCCTTGGCCTGTGCAGCTGACACCCTGGCATGTCCGTGGCCTGCCAGGTCTGCTGCCTTGTCAGTGGGTGCTGTCCCTGCAGGTCATCCACTGTGACCGTCACAATGCTGGGTTGCCATCTGTCACCGGTGAGGTGCATGTTTGCCTCGGGTGACACTTTGGCCTCCACAGTTGCTGTCCCACCTCCATGCTGTGTCTTGTGTGTGTTGTAAGGGCTGTGCAGCACTGTCTGTGACTTGTGATCCAGGCGTATGCTGGTGGTGTACAGGGCCACAGTACATGCACAGGGTGGGTGTCACCCCCTGTGCCATGGTGGACTGCAGGCTGTGTGTGCACAGTTTACATATGCCCATGCTGGGGGCTGGGTTGCCACACTACTGCGTCACTGTGTTGGTGTCCCCGAGGGTATGGGTGTGTGTTTGCCCCTGCACTGTGTTGCATCCAGTGTGCTGCATGCTTCCATGCACCACTGTAGGTGTCTGTGCTAGCTGCTGTGGCTTGTTGTGGGTCGCACTGTGACACCTGTCTACTGTGCAGGGTGCTGTATCAATGGCAGTTGTGTCAGGGGTATGCCCTTTCCCGTGTGGGGTACCACTTGTGGCGACACATGTTCAGTCTCTCAGCTGTGCCTCGGGGGGGTTGTACATGTTGGCATTGTGTCTGCCATTGTTGCATTGCCGTGTGCTGCCACCCACTGCTGGGTGCTCATGGTGGCTCTGGCTTGTATGGTTCTGTGGTACACGAGGTTGCAGTATGATGGGGGTATGCATGGGAATTCCTGCAGTGATGGTTACTTCTCATGGGGGGTGTTTTGGGGTCATAGTGCAGGGGGTGCTGTGCACAGGGGGACTGCTGTACACTGGGGTGGTCTGCCCCCCTTGTGTGGCAGTCTGAACTTGCCAGTGGGTGTGCTGGGGTGACATGGCCCGGCTGTGCTTTGTTTGCTTGTCCCCATGGGCCAGTGGATATTCCGTCCCTCCCCGAGTTGTGCTGTGCTTGGGGTGTGCATTGTCAGTTCTGCAGTGTGTTCCTGTGCCCATCTGTGGCATGAGTGGTGGGCCCCTGCCTACCTCCCTGGTTGTGCAGTTCCATTGCTCTGTTGCTGGGGGGCTCCCTGCTTGTGCTATGGCACCTCTGGGCTGCTCAACTGGGCTGCCCTTGTTGCGCTATAGCATTGTTTCTGCTCAGCTTCTTCTTCCTGGTTGCACTATGGCGCAGGTTGTGCGATATTCAGACATTGGCTGGTTGCGCAATTTGGCTTGCTCCATTTTTGAATATCACGTCTACTGTGCGTGTGCACAATGGACTTGTGCTTGCTCCTGCTATTGCGCACATTTTGGGCGCAGTTTGAATATCCAGCCCATTGTGTCTTAATTTGTCTCACTTTCCCTCATTTGTCATCTCTAACATACATCCTGCTTAGAAGCAAAAACTGTTCCCTGTACAGACTGAGCTCCTACATTGTAATCAACAGATACCTGTTAACCCATTCCATTCTGTTGCCCTTTTTCTCAAAACAAGCACTGTTATTAAACTGCAGTAGCTATTATTATATTCATTACTAGTTATAAACATCTGCCATTTTACCACATCATACTGCACCACGGCCATGTCACGGCACCTCATGCTGCACCACGGCCATGTCACGGCACCTCATGCTGCACCACGGCCATGTCACGGCACCTCATGCTGCACCACGGCCATGTCACGGCACCTAATGCTGCATCACGGTCATGTCAAAAATGCCAAAACACAAGCGCTGGTAATACCCTTGAACAAGTGTCATCTTTTAAATACCTTGGAATCTCAGTTGACCCTTTCCTATCTTATGGAACTCACATTGATAATGTTGCCAGAGTGGTAAACTCACACATTGGAATTATCTACCGAAATAGACAGCATCTTACCCAGGCAGCACTGAAGATTGCTATCCAGAGCACTGTCGTCTCCGTCATAGACTACCTGTACTACTGCCCTCAGGCGCATAACATCCCTAAAGAAGGCCTGTCGACTGCTTACTGGATCCCACTGACTCACACATACATGTGAGCTTTACGCTCAAACGGGATGGCTTCAACTTGTCAACCGCATAAAGTACCTTACCTGCTTGATGGCAAAAAAAAACTACTTTGGGCCTTACTCCACCTAGTGGCCATGCCCTCCTGTGCCCAAACACTAATCCTTGTAACACTAGAGGGTCTGAACATCAGCTTCTACAGGTCCCCTGATGCCGCACCCCTCTGGGCCAAAGATCCTTTGCACACCGTGCACCCAGCTGAATGAATGCCCTCAGCACCCACATAACCTTCACCTCCTCACTGGGCATATTCAAATTGAGCCTCCATTATCATCTCATGACCTCCAGCTCATGTGACTGCCACCCCTATCTTCCCCCTTCCCCACTGATATCAACCAGCCCCCCTCTGATGTTCTTTGACAGTGCCGTGAGCTGCTCTAGTCTCTTTTTTGGCTGCCACCCCCCTACCCTCTCACCCTTCCTCCCTGATTTCTTCTAGGTCTCTGAAATGATTTCTTGTATGTGTTACTCATGTATCCTATTTAGCGTGATGCTGTACCTGAACTGATGAATATTGTTGTATACTCTATTTAATGTTGTATGCCAATGTTTAACATGTACATACTCTCCAGACATGGAACCTTTATAAAAGAGCCTTGGCTCAAAGATAATCGTAATCCTAGATGTAAATAAACAATAAACAATGTTATAGCACGGCTGTATCATGACACCAAATTCTACACACCTTGCAGAACTGCTGTGCACCTGAAAACTCAAAAACACAATGCAGTGAACTCAAATAGTTTGGCTGTGTGCAACGTGAAACATTCGCTCTATTAGGCATCAGCAAACATTATAAATGCTGAACAGCTGCTTGGAGATAATCCTTTTTACTAATAAATTTTCCTTAGTTTCTTTTATTACTTTGACTTTGACCTGCAGTAAGTAAACAGTGAAGGGGTACAAAAATTGCACACAGAGCAGCTCAACCTTATCAGGTGTTGGCCACACTAATATCCGCACCCCTCCGTCCTTTATTACCTGACTATCCTACAGTGGCCACATCATTAATGTCCATGCAAGAGAACAAGGCAAGAATCCTCCTCCACTGTGGGTTAACACTGTCACCCACTGCTGCTGGTTCAAAACTGCTGTTGGCTCACCACAGCTCCCTTGCTCATTCTCCAGACCCTCTCCAACTGTAAGTCTTGTTTAATGAATATCATAATTAATCTGCACTTATAGCCATCATTACAAGGCTTGTAATGTCACCGGGCAGGAGGGTGCTACCTGTAAATCATTCAGATTCACTCCACGGGTTACTGACATTGACAAAACCCAGCAAGCATAATGGCATCACAGCCTTGTAACCACACACAGATAACCTATTATATCCTATGTATTATTGGGGTAGGGGCGTGTACAATAATATCATTACGTAAACAGATGTTTGGATTTATGAGATCACTCACTTTAGGGAAGGAGAAGCTGGCGGGGAAAGAGGCAAGCAGTTAGCAAGAAAAAGAAGATATTTCAAAGAGCTCAAAAGCACATCACAGAATTTAGACTGAATGTTCGGATAAGGGTAAGTGAGGTAACAGGACCCCCATGACACCTATGTTTCATAGTGTGGGTCATTAAAATATGCGTCTGCCCTTACTATTGTAGTCTGTGACATCAGTCTGTTGTCATCAGTTCTCCAGATAAGAGTTGTGGGGATGAGTACTGTACTCCTCATTTTGAAAGTGAGGTGAGTAAAACCAAATTTAGATGCGTACAAATGTCTAGACGGAGTGGAATGAGAAGTACTTTTTAAAAACAATGCAGATTTTTTTCTGGATGAGAATTCATCAGGTGCCAAAAATGCTCCAGGTGATGTCAGGTAGTAGTAATTTACTCACCAGTTTTAAAATATAGTGAATAAAACAAAACTGGGATACATACAAGTGCTGTAAATCTGTAAAAAAACACTACTTCTGAATCACTAGTTATGTTTATGAAGCACTATTCTATGGAGTGTGGAGCATTTACAAATGTTGGGTGAGTTCTAGGACTCACTAAAAATTTTTCTGAAGAGTATTTCCTAAAATGAGGTGAGTAAAATAGATTGGTACTCACCTTATCTGGAGCCCTGGTTGTCGTGGTAAGCAGCAATATGATGCCATACACAAAGGTACTATATAGGAAGTTGGGGACAATAACATGCTTTTTAGACAAACTGGATGGGCTACCACAATGTAGCAAAAGAAAACAGACAATAAGTATTATGGCCAGGCTCAGTGTCTTTGGAAGTAGCGGGCAACAGCAGTGGCAATTCATCACACAACCAAGCAGAAGAATCTAACTGTTGCCCTGAGCCAGAGGAACTGACCCAGTGCTTCAGTATCTCCTGTGGTCTGGGTGGAGCCAAGACTTCATTGGTGACCTCTCCCAACCACACTGGTGGCAGCAGGTGGATGCAAGGGGGACCACTACAACGTGCTCAAAATAGCCACCTTCTGGCACCCGCATCTCCAGGCACATCACAATCTTGAGCTCCTTCTACCCTTGCAAAGGCAAACATCTGCTTCCTGGCCCTGCCCCAGCTCACCATGAGATGCAGTTCCCCAGAGGTCCCTAGCTGGAGCGACTGTCTGGACTGAGCACAGGGCTAGGATTAGAGACCCAGATTGTTAAAAACCCCTGGGAAGATGCCTGATGTAGTGCAAGAGGAATGGTATCTCAAAACAGAGGAGAAAATGTAAATAAAAATATATACACACGCATATGTATTCTCAAGTAAATAGTAAATGCTGAAACATTATGCTTATGACAGTAAAAAGTGCATAGTTGTGCTGTTAAATCCTACCAGACAGATGCCTCTGCAATTCTGCAAGCTAAATAAAATTATAAATGTGTCAGTATGGTCTATTTAGCAATACTTTTGTTTCTAAGGATAGAAAGGCGTGTACTGCTCATGCCCAACGTATGGAACCTGGCCAACAGTGACACCGAGTTGCCTGCAGGGAAATACTGTCGTTTAGATGAGAAGTTAAAACAAGGTCCCTGCTTGGCTGATGCTAGCAGCGTCGGTGACCCAGGATCAGAACAAGCCTGGGCTGCTGGAGGGTCAGTGAGTGGGAGGAGGTCTTAGCATACCAGAAGATACTCACCTCCTCAGCAGGGGGTGGCTACCTGATCCCATCAGACTAGCACCACCTCAGGGCCCTAAGGGGGTGCAAGCAAGGCAGAGAAGGTTCTGGGAGGGAGAGGTGCCGAGCTCTGCTCCACGCACACATGTTGTATGCACTGAGGAAGCATGTTCATGATGTCTCTAGAAAGGCTGAAACTGGAAAACGCAGCCCAGCCAGATGACATGTTTCTCAGCATACTTAGGCCCTGTGTCACCTGCTTTCCCAGCATGAGGACTGCTGGCACTGGATTCAGTCATCAGAGTGTTGCCGTCTCAAAGATCCCACTTTGGTGGCAAGGCTGTGAAACAGGGCAGACAATGGAGCTGAGAGGTTGAACTGGGGAGGCACTGGTGGGAATCAGGGGAGATGACCTAGGAGAGAAATAGTAAATAAAAAAGAGGGATCTTTGGGATTTAATTAGCGATATCCCACCTTATGTGGGACAGTTGAGAGGGATGGACAGAGGGGCTCTGATGGGTTAAATGAGGGATGCCCTCATAATGCAGGACAGTCGAGATCGAGAGAGAGAGAGAGAGAGATGAGAGACAGGTGTTGGGGGAACCCAATACAACCCATTGCCTTTGATGTAGGATTGAAGATACTTGACAGGTCTAGGGATATGCTTCCTTGTTATATTTATGGGTCACATTTCCTCATTATATTGATTTATTTGGTGGGGGAATTCAAGAATGCATGGGATAGGCACAAGGGAAAAGAATGCATGGGATAGGCACAAGGGAACCATAGCAATAGGAAAGAGGATAAAAGCCAGAGATCAAGTAGAATCTGTGGTATTGCAGTAGATGGGGGCAGACTAGGTGGGCCTAGCAGTCCTCATCTGCCATAATTTTCTATGTTTGTTCATGTATCTATTTTATTTAGTTAAATGTTTAACCAGGAAATACATACTGAGCTCATAACAGCTCATTTCCAGATGTGTCCTGTGGAGAAATAAATAACTAAACAATGGAATTACTGAAGCTATAGAAGTCAAAATACAAGGATACAGAATTACAAGCAGAATCATGAATATTAGAGGCAATTTGATAATCAAATGCAATTTGAAATATAGTAATCTCTATACGTAAAAAAAGGAAACAGTGAAAACAGCATGAAGAGGGTGAAACTAGAGAAGGGGGTAAGAAGAGAACTATCGCAAGCAAGTAATAAGGGAGCAAAAGAAAGGGACAGTAGCAGGAAGGATAACACTAGTCATAAAGAAGAGTGGAGCAGAAGGAGAAGAGGCAGAATGAATAGAAAGGGGGAAGTGAGGACCGGTGTTTAGGAAAGTGGCAAGAAAAAACAGATTTACCCACAGTAGATTTTCTAGAAGGAACAGAGAGAGAATGGGAAATAGTGGGTACAGGACAGATGTGAGATAAGAGGGAAGGGTGCTGAACCAGAATCTGGATAAAAAAAAAAGAGACACAATGAAAATATGAAGCATTGTTACAATTTTAATCAGTTTTGTGCCTCTGGGAGGTACATTTCAAACAGGAGTGATCCTCCCCATTTTGCTCCTACAACTAGTTTCCCCATGCACCCCTTACATCGCAAAGAATAAAATGAGTGATGTCCCTCATAATGTGGGACTGTTGAGAGGGATGAGCTGAGGGTAACAATATCATTCCTAATGTGAGAACTGAGGGAGAAACAGGAGCTCTGAGGGTTAAAATGAGAGGCATCCCTCCTTATGTGAGACAGCTGAGAGGGATGGACAGGTGCGTTCTGAAGGGTAAAAGGAGGGAACATCCCTCCTAATGTGGAACAGTTGAGGGATGCACAGAGGGGTTCTGAGGGGTGAAATAATGGACATCCTTCCTAATATGGGACATCAGAGGGATGGACAGAGACATAAAATGAGGGACATCCCTCCTAATACAGGACAGTAGGGTTCTGAGTGGTAACATGAAGCACATCCCTCCTACCGTGGGTATGTTAAAAGGAACAGAGAATTCTGAGGGGGAAATGAGGGATGCCCCTCCTAATTTGGAACAGTTAATTGGGATGGACAGTGGGGGTTCTGAGGGTATCACTACCTGTGTGGGACAACTCTGAGAGATGGACAGAGGGGTAACATAAGGGACATCTCTCCTAATGTGGGACAGCTGACATGGAAGGACAGAGGGCTTTGGAGGGGTAAAATGAAGGACATCCCTCCTACATACCTTTCAAACTTTTGTCTCTCAAATGTGGGACACTTAATAAAAATCTTTAACTAAAAAGCTCAGGACACTATTAAAAATGTGTGCCTTTATGTTCCCAAGGCTTCTTGTTAACTGAATTTTTTTCTTCACATTATTTACTATGGTTGTTTGCTCCGAAATTGTAACACTGAAGGTGGGACACATCCTCTCAATATGGACAAGGGAGCTTTTGTGAAGCGACATGGGGCCCTGTTTGTTCCTCTCTAATATAGGACAGTAGAAAGGAAGGCCACAGCAACCCTCAGGTGACAAGCCGCTGTCACGGTGCACCATCAGCCTAACTCGATGAACGCCTAGAGCCACACGTCGACCAATACAACTCGCGCACGTCACAACGAATTACATTCCACGGCTGTCTACAAAAGGCGGCCCAGATAGTCCGTCCACTAATCATATGGAAGAGAAGCGATGCTTTACATAAATCAAGTTTCTTTTAACCCCCGACTGGGTGGTCCGGATATTTCTATCAAGCTCCCGTCTTTTTAATTACAGTCTCTCTCTCCCTAAGCGGTCTGGTTAGTGGTTGCTGGGCCACACTGCCGAACCACTGAGCTCCATCGCTACTAACCTGAGGGATCAACCTCCATCCTCGTCCCGTTTGTCGCCGCTGCCGCCATCCTCCTCGCTCTACTCGTTTCCCGCGCTTTCCCATTGCGCAGCCGCAGCTAATTGCCGGTTGTGCGCATCGCTGAGCAGGGCTTCACGATGTTCCAGGTGCGCACGAGGCTAGTCGGGTAAGCAGGTGGCCCTCGAGAACAAGGGTTTGCGCTTGAACGTGGATAGTCGCGGCGTTCAGATGCATCTAGGTTCTCAAATAGTGAGGCCAGCCTCCTTGGGGAGGGCCCAACCTGTTCCAGGGGAGGCTCAAGCAAGTCTGAAAAAGTACTGTATTTAAATTTTGAGTTTTATATATTTTGTGTGAAGAGTTGATGCAAACTGAAAGAGGATAAAAGTAGGTGAATTAAATGTATTTACTAATAGGTGACAAGGGAAGGTGAATGAAAGGCTGATTTCAGGCGTACCCGGGGAAGGGTAGGGAGTGAATAAATTTCAAAAGGCAACTGCAAAACAATCAAGAAATACACAGTGAACAATAGTGCAAACAAATATGAATAATAAACTAATAATGAGTGGTGTTAATTGATAAATTTGTAGCCTGATGGCAGAACAGCCCAAATACAAGGGTTGAGCATGAAATGCTAACAGCAATAGAGGAGGAGCAAAGTAATCCCTGAGAAGTTGTGTAGGAGCAGGGAAGGATGGGAGAGACAAAGCATGTAAGAAGGTTATTTTATATAGAGAGGAAACAGAGAAAGTAGTCTGACCCATGAAGGCACTGCAACAAGGAGTAACAATGGTTCAAGAATGAAAATAGCAGAGTACGTAGGTTGGCCTGTTTGGGGGTCACAATAAACTGAATAATAATATTTATTTATTTTATTTATTTGTTATTCAGATAACACCTTTGAGCACAGGAGCTCTTTTTCAAAGGTTCCACATCAGTATAACACAAATAACTGAATGTGAGCCAAATACTCATAGGGGTTTCAATTTAGTCATGGTGTACTGTGCAAAGTACAGTATGTTATTTTTCTCTGGGGAGGCCCAAGATTGTTTCAATTTTTGGGGAGGCTCAAAATCTTTTCCATGGATTTGGGGAGGCTCACTGTGACAAAGTCTGAGAACTATTGATCTAGAGGAATCCTAGGCGGCGGCCCCCATTTTTTTTTTTGTTGTATGGCAAAAACGAGTTTAGAAAAAGTGCCCTTCTGATCCTCCGACCCCTGCTTGACAGGAATTCCTATATCTTACACGACACTGAAGAAGTGTATAGGAAAATAAGGGGTGTGTTTGACGCTTACACAGGGTGACACAGAGGCGATGTTGGGCACAAGCAAGCGGAAGGTTGGAGCACTAGCATTGCAGTACAAGCAATGTATATTGTAAGTATATTGTCGGTGGTGCTACCACAGACCTAGAGCATTAGTTCTTACACTTGGTGATAAAGTGCCTCCCCCAAGACATGGAAAAGATTTCGAGCCTCCCTCAAATTTGGGAAAAACCTGGGCCTCCAAATAGAAAAAAATATAGTAGTTTGCACAGTGAACCAGGAGTAAAGTGAGACTAATAATGCTGAAGGCATACCTCTCTCAACCTTTCTTCACCAAAATGTGCCACAGGATGTGTGACAAATGAGCAAAATGTGTGACATATCGTCTAACATGGCACTGCAAGCTCAGAACACTATGGCTATCAGCATACTAATGTTCATAATGTTTTTTTAATAACTGAGAATAATACATTATTATGAATTTCTGCTTTAAAGTCTCAGTGGGGAATGTGGAATATCACTTTCCCCATGATGGACAAAGGGTTTCTGAGAGGTAAAATGAGTGACGTGCCACATAATGTGTGACAGTTGAGAGGTATGGCTGAAGGAGTGTATTCTCTTCTTATTCAACTTACTGTTCACCACCAAACCCACACCACAGGTAAAGCTACCAACAGTCCCTATTTTAGAAAGCATGTCCCAGTATCCCCATGAGTTTTGCAAAATGGTACTTTTGTCCCTTTTTGCTTACTTGTCCCAGTTTTGTCCCCATTTTTTTTTTGCTGACTACTAATCTGTGAATGACAGTTATTTCAGCACCACTGTGGCATTGCTCTGGCTGGACAGCAGAACGCAGCTTCAACCCCTGTGCCTGTGTTGCACTGCAAGCATGTCAGTGGGAGCACAGTAAGGCATGTTCCTTCCTGTTAGATTAGACTGGGTAGTAGTGCAAACAAGCAGATATGGATGTCTGCCTGCCAGCAGCTGAAAGGGACTCCAGACAGAGAAGAGACCAGCAGCAGGAAACTAAGGTACCCAAACCTAATCAGCTATAGGGAAGTGTGTGAAAACAATCTGGTGTGGTGGGAGGAGTCACTGAAGTGAAGTTTGCTCAGCAAATAAGGTGAAAGTAAACGGGTTGGATGGGACTGTCAGGAGGAACAATATATGCAGCTCAGATGTCTGATCACAATTTAAGGCAGGTTTGCTTTTAATTAACTTTCTGTACATCATGACTTGGAACTTGCTGCAGCAGAATGATTTAATCTGGATGTTTGCAACTGGAGTTACTGTGGGGCTGCATTGCCAGAGCAAGCAGCAAAATGTAATTGATTGTGCGCAGCATTGCCTGTGGCGGTGCACGTGGGAGTGACACAGTGGGGGGGGGGTCATGGTCAGGATGGACCGTCCCAGTTTTAGGCCTCAGAAAGTTGGTAGCTTTAAACACAGGTTATCCTTGTCACTCCACTTTTCTGACTCTTGGGTCCTTGCTATTCTGTTTCCTCTCTATTTGGAACAACTAACCTAGCCGCCTTAATCGTTCCCACTGATACTCTGTTGTTAAGCAGCTTTCTGTACCCTTACCTCAGGTCACACATGAAACAAACACTGGCTCTGTTTGTCTTTCCCAGACACTAATTTACATATAAACAAAAACCTACTGTGTGTAGAGACAAACCTTGGGTCAGTGTGCCTGCTAGTCACCAGTTTACATATAAACATGCACTGGTGAGGCCACAGCTAGAGTATGGGGTACAGTTCTAGAGGCCCCATCTAAGAAAGGGCATAGATGGGTGTAGAAACAAACCTTGGGTCTGTGTCCTGCTAGTCACCAGTTTACATATAAACATCTACTGGTGAGGCCACAGCTGGAGTATGGGGTACAGTTCTAGAGGCCCCATCTAAGAAAGGGCATAGATAGCATGGAAAGGGTGCAGAGAAGGGCCACTAAAATGGTGCATGGGCTAAGAGGGATGGCATATGAGGAGAGGTTGAGGGAACTGGATTTGTATCCTCTGGAGATAAGGGAAAGAGGGGACAAGATTGAAACATTCGAGTATGTGAAGGGGATCAATAAAGTAGGGAAGAGCCGATTTACAGGGAAGGTAGATACAAGAAATAGGGGGCATGGACTGAAGGTGGAGGAGGGAAGGTTTAGGGGAAATGTTAGGAAATATTACTTCACAGAGAGAGTGGTTGAGCTCTGGAACAGACTGCTGGAGGAGGTAGTGACTGCCAATACAGTGGAGGGATTCAAGAGGGCCTGGGACAAACACAGAGGGTTGTCAAGAGGAGGGCAAGGGGAATCTTGGGGGGGCAGGTGGAGGGAATGGGCAGACTTGATGGGCTGGGAAGACCCTTTTCTGCCATCACATGTCTATGAATCTACTGTGTGTAGAAACAAGCCTTGGGTCAGTGTGCCTTCTAGTCGCCAATTTACATGTAAATACACCTAGAAACAAGCTTCGGCTCATTGGGCCTTGACTGGTCACCTGTTTGTGTATGAGTAACGAAATTCTGCTGCCATTATTCATATAACTTGTTTATATTATTTATATACTGAATAAAGTATTTTGGCCTATCCAATGCATGTCTATTGCTCCCTAATCCTCCCTTCTTGTAAATCCCTTGTGGGTCAGAATGCCTTTTCTTGCCACTTTCCTAAATTCTGGAACTCTTTCCTTACACCACCCTGCCTCCTCCAAACGCTGCCTTGCCTGGTTACTCCAAGCCCATACATCTCCCACCTGCAGTTGCCCTTAGTCTGATGTCTTGCCCCCCTTTCTCTTTCCCCATTCGCTGCCAGTCCCCAAGTTACTATACTACTACTGAATGCTTCAAGCTCTGCACTCTTCCTCTTCCCTTCCCCCACTCCTTTTCCCTCCCCCTCCTTTCACTACCCTTCCTCCCTTTTCCTCTCTATCTCTTCCCTCTCCCATTTACTACTACCTCCAATCTATTCACAGTCTCTTTCATCCTCTCCCTCCTCCATGCTCCCTACCCCTCCCTTTTTCTCCTCCTTTTTTGTGTAGCAGTTTGCCATTTTTGTTACTGTATGTGCTGTACATAGCTTGCCTTTTGCTTATCAGATCCCTGCACTTTGCTTATACTGGGTATATATTCCCACCCCTTCCAGGACACATCTGGAAACAAGCATTATGGCTCAGGATGCATTTCCTAGCAAATCTCTTTCAGTAAATAAATATAGTATGAAATGTTGTCTACTGTAAGCAAATGTGTCCTTTGTGTCCGGGGCCATCTTAAAAATTAGCTTGCTCAATGATGTAACTGCCTGGTTAAATAAAGTTTCATTGAAATAAATATTTAGTTTGCTTTACCCTATCACACAAAATATCCAAAATTTAAATACTGTACATTCTCAGACTCGACCAGGCCTCCCCTGAGCCTCCCTTGGGAGGCTGGCCTTACTATTTGAGAACCACTGACTTACAGTATTGTGTTCAGTTTTGGAGGCCAATCTTAGGATATAGACAAGAGTAGATGGAGCGGTCCAGAGGACAACTAAACTGGTGCATGGTTTGCAGGAAATGCACTACCAAGAGAGACTGCAGGATCTAGACGTGTACGCCCTACCCAAGAAGATGGGAGAGAGGGTGAATATGATGGAAACCTACAAGTACCTGGGGGTGGGGGATGAATATGGTAAAAGTGGAGTCCCTTTCAAATGAGAACATTTGGACCTGGACTGGGGGCATGCATTTTGGGGGGGGGGGTCAGGAGTGATGTGAGGAAATATTTCTTCCCTGAAAGGGAAACGATTGCCAGCGGAAATGGGATGGGGGGCCATCAAGCATGCATTGGAGAAACATAGAATTATATTAGGGGGGCTCTGCTGAGGCAGACTAGGTAGGGAACATCTGGGCAGACTGGGCTAAGCAATCCTTTTCTACTGTCAGATTCTGTGTAAGCAGACAGATCAGTTTAAAATACAAACAGTATCACTATAACAACACAAATCATTCAGATCTAAGGGAAGTGAATTTGGTGTGTTCAGAAAATCTTTCCTTCTCTGGGTTTCTCTTAGTTACCTTCTCCTTGACTGTCGTGCTGACTCCCCTTGTCCTGGGGTCAGAAGCAGCAAAGATGGTTGCTGCCCCTGTCAGTTTTAAGAACGTTGGTGTAAAGCTGTATTAGAACGACTTCTGCCCTTCATTGCAGCGTGGCCACACTGATGTTTTGGTCTAGTCAGTTGGCTGCTGAGTCAGGTGGGGCAAGGTTCGGGGGATTCCCTGGTCCCAAGCATGAGAGCACACTCTCCGTTGGCAGAAGAGAGCCAAGGTGCAGCAGCTGCGCTGCACACATCAGTGGCACAATGCAGAAGAATTGGCACTCCTTCACACTGTCACTGCAGTCCTGATGCTAATCCCAAGAGACCAAAGGTAGCACGGTGGTGCAGCAAGGCAGACTCCAGGAGCCTAAAGTAAGCCCCACAGTGTGTATGTGGGGTATACTGCTACGAGTAGAGAGAATACTCAACAGCATCCCTCAGGGATTAATGTTGGGGCCAGTGAAGAGGAATACCGTGCAGCATCTCTCGGGATTGGTGCCAAGGCCAGTGGGGAGGACTACTTCATAGCATCCCTTGGGGATCATTGCTAGGACTAGCAGAGAGGAATACTCAGCAGCATCCCTCAGGGATTGGTGTTGTGGCAATGGAGAGGAATACTGTGCAACATCCCTCAGGGATCAGTGCTGGGGTCAGCGGGGAGGAGTACTTTATAGCATCCCTTGGGTGTCAGTGCTAGGAGAAGCAGAGAGGAATATTCTGGATCATCCTTCAGGAATGGGTGCTGGGGCCAGTGGGATGCAGTACTCTGCAGCATCCCCTGGGATTGGTGCCAGGCCCAGCGGAGAGGAATACTCCACAGAATCTCTCAGGGATCAGTGCTGGGGCCAGGAGAGGAATACTCTGCAGATCCCTCAGGGATGGGTGCTGGGGCCGACGGAGAGAAATATTCCCCAGCATCCTCAGGGTTGAGTGCAGGACCTGTGGAGAGAATACTCTGTGGCATCCCTCAGAGATCGGTGCTGGGAGCAGTGGAGAGGAATATTCCGCAGCATGCCTTGGGCTGGATGTGCTCTTCATCTGCTTCTTTAACAGTCTGGAACCTAGGGTCTCCGGCAGGCTGCATACATTTGCAGATAACACTAAGCTGGTCAGCATGCTGAACTCATTGAGGTTAGGGGCAAACTTTAGGAGGACCTGAACAAGGTAGGTCATTGGTCCAATTCCTGGATCCTCATTCACTGTAGCCAAATGCAAGCTTCTACACTAGGGGAGGAAAAACAGAGGTGTAACCTACAGTGTGTGAGGCTTCTCTTGTGATTGTGGAGGAAAAGGAGCTAGAAGTCATAACAGAAGGACCTGAAGCAGGACAAGCAAAGCGTAGCTGCTGTTGAGCTGGGATGCATCAAAGTTGGGTGACCAGCAGCAGAGGAGGGATGTAATCCTGCCAGTTTACAAACCCCAACTGAGAGTGCTGCAGGCAATTTGGTCTCCTCAGTACAAAATAGACTTTGAGGCAGTCAAGACGGTGCAACTCAGGCAACCAAACAGATTAGCAGTATTTGGGGGGGGGAGCTGTGTAGAGATACAGAGGCCTCTCATCATGTTCATGGAGAAAAAGAGGCTGAGAGGGGACACGATCGTAGTCTTTGCAATTAGTGTGTTTTTTTTTTGTTGACCGGGAAAGGAGGACTAGACTGCCTGTGTTCAGACTCTTCCCGGTTCAGCGGGATGCAAATAGATAAAGAACCTCTGTGTACAAGCACTGAGGTAATGGTTCCCCCAAATGGCATTTGGCCAGGAAGCCAAGTTTCAAAGAAATACAAAATCACATGTGCCCCCACAGTGCAGAGCATCATGGGCTACATATGCAAATCACCACAGAATATTATGCTGGTTCAACTTTAAGTAAAACTGCATGGTGCTGAAAGGCCTCTCAGACAGTTTGCAAAGGGTGCCAACAGAATGCCAACTAACATTGAACCAGATTAAGTTGTTGTTGGTATTTGTAGTGAATGGGGGGAAATTTGGCCAGGACACCGGGGAAATTTCCCAACTCTGTCTCTAGATTTGTTGTCTCACTTGAGTGTGCTCTTTTTGTGTTCTTGCAGTAGCGTCCTGTAGGATGCTCTTCACTTCCACGGTAGGAGGAAGCCCCATCCCTCCTAAATATTTGCCTGCTAGAGGATGGAATGGTGCATGCACGGAACTAATGTGTGCAAGGCAGGTGCACATCTGCCCGAATGTGTGGTTCGCAGCTGCAGTGTTCCCCTTCACACAGTGATGTACGTCAAACTCACAAGTACATCTTTTTTTTTGCACAGCTTTTTCATTCTGCAGCTGATGGAGCACCTTAGATACCTTGATGAGGCCGAGCCTGAACATCATTACGACAACTACTGGATTTCTTTTTTCCCCTCAGTGTTTTCCTCCCTCCTCCCTTGGTGGGGGTGGTGTCACCATGGTAGCCACAGCTTGCCGTGCAGCAGGGGCATGTTGCCTGGCCCAGTGAATAAATTACAGCAGGGGAGTAGTATTGAGAGAGGGTGCACAAAGGGGGCATGCAGTGAAGGTGGAAAAAGGTGAATTCAGGTGGGATGTAAGGAAGCATTTTTTCACTGAAAGGTGGGTCTTCCAGTGGAGGTAATGAGGCCGAAAATAGTGGTGGTCTTCAAGCATGTATGGGATAGGTGCAAAGGAATCTGTGTAGGGAAGCTGGTTGGGGGGTAGCCAGAGATCAGGTTGGGTCGATGGTGACAATACAGGCTGAGAAAAATGGGCAGACTAAGTGAACTTTATTTACCAACAAATTCTGTGTTTCATTGTTTCAATGACTAACACCCCAATGGGAAGTGAGACCTCCTTGGGGGAAACTTTGTCCCGGGGGTTTCCCCAATTCAACTGGATAATTAACTACTTATAAACTTCAACCTTAACAGAGACTTTGATACAGGCAGAAACAAACACATGCAAGTTTCAAACCGTAGGCAAGACCTGATTAGATTAAATCCCCAATATCACAGGAACTGGCGGGTTATTCATTTACATCTTTATAAGTTTATTTCTGGTCTCCGTTTCATTATCAGTGTTTGTTATTTTGTGTTTGTTGAGTAAAACTGATATTGCGGGATTACTAAGCAGATGCTGTTCACTCTGCATTTACGTACAATTTAAGCAGACCAGGTGGCTGTGGCTAATTCTGTATAACAATTGTTGGAAATAGTAACACAAAAAGAACAATGCCCATTTTATAACATTTCCTCTCACGTGCTGTAAGTTCCTGGAGTGCATAAGATTTCCCCTCCCTTCCCCAGCACTCCACACCACATTGACCGTAGTTGGGGGAGGACAGCTAGCGTCTGCTGGGTGAAGTAGGAAGAAAGATGAGCATTCTGGCAGGAAACAAGTGTTATTTCTGTGGGAGAATAGAGTTGCCTTCTGTTCTGATCTGAAAAGGCCAGTCCTACTTTAATGTGTCCAGACCCCACCAGAAAAAAAATAGGAAAATGTATGCTGTCCCGCTATGATACTAGGAAGCAATAATTTGTTTATATTGAAACACGTAGGGATCTTAGGTGACCTGTCAACATAGTGACAACATTGTGGCTTATTTATTTTAATTTATTTATGACTCTGATAACCGGGTAAGTGCACTGATCCCAGGGACCGTTTTCAGGCACGACCTGGGCCATGGCACAGGGTGGCAATGAATACAAGGCGAACAACTATACACATGTAAGAGATTACATTCAGATACAGGAATTGAAGCAAAATACATTGGTATGGTACAAGTCCAGTGAGTGACAGCGAAAACTATTTACAATATGATGCTCGCTACGCAAAACAGCAGTTGTAGCCCAAGCAAAAGGTAGATACATTATGGCACCGGCAGCTTGGGTTTGTGTGCCAGACCTGGGGTGTCAGAGGTGCAGTGGGTGGAGGTGGATTGGGCATTCCAAAAGGTGCTTTTCACCTCAGGGAAGGATGGATTGTTGCCTCTGCTGCTAAACTGCCACCTGGTGACTGCAGGTGGCAGTGCATCGAGATACAGGTTGGACAGAAATTGTATTAGAATGTTTTTACTGTACGTGCGCTTGGACTCCCAGGCAAGTTGATATCTTACAAGAAGAGGGCAAACAAATAAAACAAAAGCCTTCTGTAGCAGGTTGTTGCCTGGTACACTCGGGTATGCTGCAGCCTCCTTTTGTCTCTATCTACTAATATGGAGGAATGTAGGCCCTTCAGTCCCACAGTCTTTGGGAGCCATTAGAGTTCCCAAAAATGCCCCAGAAAAGTGGTTTAGACCAAAATTGAGGTTTAAACAAAATAATTTTTAAACCAGGACCCAAATAAAGGGAATCGGGACAGTTTTGGAACAAACCACTAAAATTCGTGCACAGTGTTTGTGAACATAGCCATTCTGTGGCCTATTGCTCAGTACCCAGGAGAACACTGAGAAAAACTTCAGTTTATGTTAAAAATTACTAAAACACAGGCCAGGCCGTGGGCACAGCAGTAGCGATATTGCTTGTAATGCCGACAACTTGGGTTTGAAAGCGAACTTGAGGCAGGGAGGATCGAGCGTCTGGAGGACTGCTGTCTTCTTCCCGGGTGGGGGTAGGACTTACAGAGCCTGATGTATGCCTGGTCCTGGTGGAAGCTAGGGGAAAGACTGCCAGGATAGCCTGGAAAGTAGGGTGAGACAAGGCAGATGGTGACGAAAGGTGCGCTGGAGTGTGCGGTGTACATCATGGTGTCACTGCACGCCATTTGGAGAACAAGAAAATGGGAAAATAGCTACCTGCAGCAGTGTGGCTCCAGGACACCCGCAGGCCCCATACTCAACTGTCTGGGTTCTCCAGACCAGGAACTGGATCTGGTTCCTGATACAGGATTTGGGGGGGACCAAGCCTTGGGGGAGGACAGACTTGGCAGATATGTCCCAGTGGTCACTGCATTGACAGAGCTGGGGTGTCCTGTCAGATGGCTGTTTGTAAAGGGGTGCAGGGCAGAAACAAATAAAAACAGTTAAACCAATTACAGAGAGAAAAACTACAATATTAATCAAGAGAGATATAACATTTACAAAATAAAAACATTAATGGCTGTTGAATTAGTAGGAGCACCATCTGGGGCGACTACACTCTTCAGTGAAAACTAAAGATCTGTTAAGGAAAGGTTGTAGCATGAGACCAGCACAGACCCGAGAATTCTCATTTGAAAAATGTTCTAAGTTCTGAGGCACCATTCCACAGGTGGAGCTGATGCCACAGTTAGATAGCTGTTCTGATTTATTGTTGAATGGGCGCCCTCCAGCCCTGCCACTGGGTGAAATCTGCAAGGTTGTAAAGGAGGCCACAGGTAAGGAATGATGAGGCTGGGTGGTGGTTGCCAGGGGCTGATTGCTCAGGCCAATGTACATGGACCACCCTGTCTACACCCTTCCTCCAGCTGGGAGGGCAGGTGAGTGGCTGCCTTCAGAAATGATGATCGTGCTGCTCACTGATCAGACAGCTGAGGGTAATCTGTCAGGTGAGCCATGCCCTTCCCTCCTGAGAACTGATCACCTCACCTCCATGACATACCTGACCCCCGGCTGCTCCAGTAAGAACTTAAATAACTTGAATGAATTATAACCAAGTTATTTACTGAAAACAATATATGCAAACAAAAAAAATCAGACAGCACTTGTAGGTGTGGGAAACATTACAAATTATCCAGCAGGTGAAATGTATAAATTATAGCACCAATCAAAGAATTCCCAGACTGTGGTTTATCCCATTTCTTTTGGCCATTCAGGGCTTTAACTCGATTACAGAAGTATTTGCCATCCAAAAATATAAAGCGGCTCAAAAATTAAGGGGACAGAAGTCTTTTGACTTCTGAGTGGGAGAAAAGAAAAAGTGACTTCCAGTTGTAAAGACATGGAAGTCCAAAACGGTTAGGTTTTTTTTTTTATAAAAACATTTACCAGTAAAATTTGACATCACACATTATCTCTTTACAACTTTGACTTCCAAAATGTGGGACACAGGAAGTATTGTGACTTCTGAAACACTGAGATGGGTTCCAAAGTTTTAGCAGTGGGCTGTCTTGACTGCCACAGTGAAAGAAAACTCCTGTCCCTGCCCTTCTCCTGTTACTGGAGGGAACTGCTTTAACCTGGGCTAGCCTGGCCTGTCTCATGCTAATTAAATTTAAAAAAAAATTTTGTCAGACATTTTGTTCTTCTTCAGGGGCCACAGGGTGAGACTTTCTTCTGCTTCCTCCATGGAGCTGGGCATGTTTTTCCACTGCGGCATTTCTTCCACACATGCATCCGCTGCACTCGCTGGTCCACCCAGGGCAGAGGGGAGGATGTGGGTCAAGCTAGGAGTGGTGTGGCTAGGGTTTGGTATAAGGGTGAGCTGCTAGAGCGTCATCTGCCCAACCTAAGCACCCATGTTTCCTCATTCCCTTCCCCACCAGGAGCATGCATTAGGATTGGCTGCCTGCAGAGCATGGGCAGCTAATCTGTGGGCATACTCCAACAGTCCCTCCCAGCTTCTGCATATCCATGCAGTGCCAACCATGGTCACCCAGGTGGTTGTAATACAGTGGGGCGTGTAACCCTCCATGAAGGAAGAGAGCACTCATGGAGCACTCAATACTTATCCACCCCCAGCCAGCCCTCCAGCCCAGGTTCATTCCTGAGCCCAAGTCACCGGAGTCCCAAGCAGTAGCACTATATTATATGCCAGTGGGCCAGACCCACATTTAAACAGAGTAATCCTTTCACAGATTAAGGCCCACAATCTCAAGTAATCCATTTGTGTCGACTTGATTACAGGCACAGTGGGGAGTCTTTTGGTGACCACCCAGCCAAGAAAACATCTCGGCATCTCATAGGATTTCTCACTGTCCGAATTAAGAGCCTGATCCTCAGAAGACTCCCTGCCCTTTTACACATACGTTGGGCCAGCAAAAGCCCCAGAGTGCACCCTACACACAGGATGTGCACTATCAGGGCACTCTAGCATGCACACAGAGAGACACTTCCTCCACACCCAATCCTGGTACATGCTCATGGCTACATGGGCATGGTGGATATGTTCCCAATCCAGAACGCAGGATCTGTGGTGCAGCCAGCTAGGGATGCAGAAGCCATACAGTCCTAGGGACTAAAATTCTGATCATAGCACCCACCAAAAACAGACGGATATCAATGGTGATATATTTAAGCCATTTATTTTAAAAGAGCAGGACAAAATGTACATTTGGGATATGAAAAAAGGAACTAACATTTCACAAGGACAGCACCCTACTTCATCAGTTAATTTCCTTACCCTTACAACACATTGGCCCAGATATTCCAAAGGTTTATGACATGCACAACAGTGTTGCACCATGCACAACCCACTGATGCGCCCGTGATATATTTAAAGGAAAGTGCGTCCAAAACTCCCGATGCACTGGGGTGCATCAGTAATGTATGCAGGCACAGGTGGGGGTGTGTGCCCATGCATAAACTGCACAGCCTGATATTCAGCTGGGCCATGCAGAGTTTTGCAGGCGTAACCCCTACCTGCGTCTGCACAACTTTACGCATAAAAAAAGGATCAAGTCAAGGGCCACCCACAGGTGAGCTGCCACATTGCAGGGTGCAACACGGCAGCTGCTACCTGTGGGTGGCCTCACTGTTCCGGTGCTCTCCATGCCCGTTCATGGGCATAATGTAAGTCTCCCCAGCAGCCAGATCACGGGCATAAATAGACATTCCCCTGTAAATTATATGGCGATATGTCGAAAAATCGCAAAAATCTAAAAAATTTTCAAAACTCTCAAAAATCTGAAAATAACTCAAAATCTCTATCGTGGATATGTCAAAATTCAAAATCTCAAAATTCTCAAAATCTCAAAAATAAAATAACTGAAAATCTCTATATCACATGTCGTGAAATCACAAAATCTAAAAAATTTCAAAATCTAAAAATCTCTAAAATTGAAAATAACAAAATCAATATATCGTTGAAATTTCAAAATTTCGAAAAATTTCAAAATTTCAAAATAACTCAAGATCTATATCGTAACATGTTGAAAATCACAAAATCTAAAAATTTTCAAAATCTCAAAAATCTTAAATGACTACAAAATTTATCTCATAATATGTTGGAATTTCTGGCAATCTAACAAATTCTCAAGATCTCAAAATCTTAAATCTATATCGCGAGCATATATCAAAAAATCTCAAAACTTCAAAAATTCTCAAAATCAAAAAATCTCAAAAATCTCTCAATAAGATAAAAAATCTCAAAATCTAAATTCTAAATTTAAAAATCTCAAATATCTCCAAATCTCATATCACATATGTAAAAAAATCTTTAAAATCTAAAATTCTCAAAATATCAAAAATACCAATTTAAAATACCTAAAATTTCTCAAAATCGACATGGTACATATGATGAAAAATCTCAAAATCTCAAAACTCTCAAAATCTCAAAATAAAATAACTGAAAATTTATATAAATCGCGAGTATGTCAAAAATCACAAAATCTAAAAAATTCTCAAAAATCTAAAATCACAAAATCTGAAAATAACTCAAAAATCATTATATCGTGAAAATTCCTGCACCCAAAAATTTCAAAATTTCAAAATAACTCAAGATCTATATCACAATATGTCAAAAATCCAAAAATCTAAAAATTTCGCAAAACTTAAAAACTAAATGATAATAAAATTTATCTCATAATATTTTTGAAAATTTCAAAATCTAACAAATTCTCAAGATCTCAAAATCTCTAAAATCTCTATATCGCGATATATATCAAAAAAATCTCAAAAATCTCAAAATTCTAAAATCACAAAAATCCAAAATGTCTCAAAATCCTTAAGGATTGTATATGTTGAAAAATCTCAAAATCTCAAAATTCTCAAAATTTCAAAAATCCAAAATTACTCTCTATTCCGTGATATGTCGAAAATTCTAAAAATCTAAAAATTCCCTAAAATCTCGCAAAAATCTCAAATCTCAAATAATCAAATATTTACATAACGCTTAGCATGTTGAAAAATCTCAAAATTTAAAATTTTAGAAATGTCAAAAAATCTGAAAATAACTCATAACTTATATCGCGATATGTCAAAAAATCTCAAAAATCTGAAAATTCTCGAAATTTCAAAAAATCATAAAATTACTCAAAATTTCAGTATCTAAAAAATTTTGAGAATCATATGTCGAAAAATCTCAAAATCTGAAAAATTCTCAGAATCTCAGAAAATCTCAAAATAACTCAAAATCTATATCGCAATACGATGAAAAATCTCAAAATCTCAAAAATTCTCAAAATCTCAAAAAATCCCAAATTAACTCAAAATCTCTATTCCGCGATATGTCAAAAAATCTCAAAATCTAAAAAATTCTCAAAATCTCAAAAAATCTCAAAATCTCAAATAACTCAATATTTCCATATCGCTATGTTGAAAATCTCAAAGTCTGAAAAAATTAGAAACTCTAAAATCTGGACAATAACTCATAATCTCTATATCACGATGTCGAAAAATCTCAAAATCTAAAATTTCTAGATCTCAAAAATTCAAATGTCTCAAAATCTCTGGTATCGCAACATGTCTAAAACACAAAATCAAAAATTCAAAATCTTCAAAAATCCTTTCAAATAAATCAATATTTCCATATAGCTAAGTCGAAACTCAAAATCTAAAAAATTTCGAAATCAAAAATCTGAAATAATTCAAAATTCCATAGCGAAATTAAAATTTCAAAAATCTCAAAATTCCAAAATAACCCAAGATCTATATGTCAAAAAATCACAAAATCTAAAAATTTCTCAAAATCTCACAAATCTCAAAATCTTAAAATGACACAAAATCTCATCACGTTAATATGTTGGAAAATCTCAAAATCTAAAATTTTCAAAATCTCAAAATAAATCTATGTCTAGACATGACGTAGTAACTCAAAAACTAAAAATTCTCGCAACTTCAAAAATCTCAAATTAATAAAATCTCTACATCGCTATGTTGAAAATCCCTTGTACCCAAAAAATTTTGAAATCTCAAAAAAAATCTGAAAATAACTCAAAATCTCTATATGTCGAAACTCACAAAATCTAAAAATTCTCAAAATCTCAAAAATCACAGAAACTCAAAATAACTCTAATTATATTATATATGTCTGAAATTGTAAAATCTAACACCTTAAACCTAAAAATATCTGAAAATAGCACAAAATATCTATATGTCAAAAAATCTAAAACAAAATATTTTCAAAATCTCAAAAATCTCAGAATGACAAAATTCTATATCGCAATATGTCAAAAATCTCAGCTTTAAAAATTCTTCTAGATGTCAAAAATTCAAATGACTTGTAAATCTATATCGTGATATTTCAAAAATCACAAAATCTACAAAAATTCTCAAACTCTCAAAAAATCTTGAAAATAACTCAAAATCTCTATATGACATGTTGAAAATCTCAAAATCTAAAAATTCTCAAAATCTCAAAATCTCAAATTTTCAAAATAATTCAAATTTTTTTTGCAATATGTCGAAAAATCACAATATCTTAAAAAATTCTCAAAATCTTAAAAAATCTCAAAACTTCAAAATAACTCAAGATCTATATCACGATATGTCGAAAAATCTCAAAATCTAAGAAATTTGAAATCTCAAAACATCTGAAAATTACTCTTAAAATCTCTGAATCACGAGCATGTTAAAATCTGAAAATCTATGAAATTTCAAAATCTCAAAAATTCTCAACATCTCAAATAACTCAAAATTATATGGTGATATGTCGAAATCTCGAAATCTCAAAAATCTCAAAAATCTGAAAATAACTCAAAATCTCTATATCGTGATATGTCAAAAATCTCAAAATCTAAAAATTCTCATAAAATCTCAAAAAATTTTTTAAAAACAATAAAATAACTGAAAAATCTCTATATCAAGGAGCATGATTTAAAAATCTCAAAATCTAAAAATTCTCAAAATCTCAAAAATCTTAAATGACACAAAATTTATCTCATAATATGTTGAAATTTTCAAATCTAACAAATTCTCAAGATCTCAAAAATCTCAAAATTTATATCTCGCTATATATCAAAACTCAAAATCTCAAAATTCTCAAAATCTCAAAAACCTCTCAAATGTCTCAAAATCTCAATATCGTAATATGTTGAAAAATCCAAATCTCAAAATTTCATAATCTCAAAAATCCTAAATTAGCTCAATATCTTATTCCGTGATATGTTGTAAAAATCTCAAAATCTAAAAATTCTCAAAATCTCAAAAATCTCAAAACTTCTCAACAACTAATATTTCCATGTCGCTATGTTAAAAATCTCAAAATCTAAAAAATTTTAGAAATGTCAAAAATCTGAAAATAACCCATAATCTCTATATCGCGATCATGTCGAAAATCTCGAAATCTAAAAAAATTCCCGAATCCCAAAAAGTCAGGAAAATTACCTTAAAATTTCAGTATTAAAAAATTTTGAGAATCATGTCGAAAATCTCTGCAAATCTGAAAAATTCTCAGAATCCTGTAGAAACTTCAAAATAACTCAAAATCTATAATGTTAACACGATGAAAAATCTCAAAATCTCAAAATTTCAAAATCTCAAAAATCCTAAATTAACTCAAAATCTTAATCCGGCTGATATGTCAAAAAATCTCAAAATCTAAAATTCTCAAATCTCAAAAATCTCAAACTTCAAATAACTCAATATTTCCATATCGCTATGTTGAAAAATCTCAAAATCTAAAAAAATTAGAAATCTCAAAAATCTGAAAATAACTCATAATCTCTATATCATGATGTCGGAAAATCTCAAAATCTAAAATTCTAGATCTCAAAAATCTCAAATGTCTCAAAATCCCTATATCGGTTACGTCGAACAAAACAGACCGTTCTCAAAATCTCAAAAAATCTCAAATAAATCAATATTTGCATATACGCCGAAATCTCTCAAAATCTAAAAAATTTTTGAAATCTTCAAAAATCTGAAAATAATCTAAAATCTCCATATAGTTAAAAATTCTCAAATTTCAAAAATCTCAAAATTTCAAAATAACCCAAGATCTATATGTCAAAAAATCACAAATCTAAAAAAATTCTCAAATCTCAAAAATTTCAAAAATCTTAAATGACTCAAAATCTTATCACGCTAATATGCTGAAAATCTCAAAATATAAAAATTCTCAAAATCTCAAAATAATAAAATTCTATCATGATATGACGTAAAAATCTCAAAACTCAAAATTCTCAAATTTCAAAAATCTCAAATTTGTTCAAAATCTCTACATCGCGATATGTTGAAAATCCTCAAATCTAAAAAAATTTAAATCACAAAATCTTAAAATCTCAAATAACTCAATATTTCCATATCGCTATGTTGAAAAATCTCAAAATCTAAAAAATTTTTGAAATCTCAAAAAATCTGAAAATAACTCAAAATCTCTATGTCGAAAACTCACAAAATCTAAAAAATTCTCAAAATCTCAAAAAATCACAGAAATCTCAAAATAACTCCAAATTATATTGCGTCATGTCGAAAAATTGCAAAATCTAAAAAATTCTCAAAACCTAAAAATATCGGAAAATAGCACAAAATCTCTAAATGTCAAAAAATCGCAAAATCAAAATATTCTCAAAATCTCAAAAAATCTCAGAATGACACAAAATCTCTATATCGCAATATGTCAAAAAATCTCAAACTCTAAAAAATTCTCTAGATGTCAAAAAATCTCAAAATGACTCAAAATCTCTATATCGTGATATTTCAAAAAATCACAAAATCTAAAATATTCTCAAACTCTCAAAAATCTGAAAATAACTCAAAATTCTATGATGATGCTCTAAAAATCTCAAAAATCTCAACTTTTCAAAATAATTCAAAATTTTTATTTCGCAATATGTCGAAAAATCACAATATCTAAAAAATTCTCAAAATCTCAAAAAATCTCAAAATCTCAAAATAACTCAAGATCTATATCACGATATGTCGAAAAATCTCAAAATCTAAAAAATTCTTGAAATCTCAAAACATCTGAAAATTACTCAAAATCTCTGTATCAATGATATGTTGAAAATCTGAAAATCTATGAAATTCTCAAAATCTCAAAATTCTCAATGATCTCAAAATAACTCAGAAATTATATGGCGATAATTGAAAAATCGCAAAATCTCAAAATCTCAAAAATCTGAAAATAACTCAAAATCTCTATATCGTGGATATGTCAAAAATCTCAAAATCTAAAAATTCAAAATCTCAAAAATTTTAAAATAACAAAATAACTGGTAACTTTACATCGCTGATATGTCGAAAAATCTCAAAATCTAAAAAATTCTCCAGATATCAAAAAATCTCAAAATAACTCAAAATCTCTATATCGCGATATTTCAAAAAATCCCAAAATCTAAAAAATTCTCAAAATCTAAAAAATCTCAAAAAATCTGAAAATAACTCAAAATCTATATATCGCGAAGATTCTCAAAATTTCAAAAATTTCAAAATTTCAACTAACGCAAGATCAATATCGCGATACGTCAAAAAATCACAAAATCTAAAAAATTCTCAAAATCTAAAAAATCTCAAAATGTTAAAATGACAAAATCTCTCTCATGATATGTTGACAAATCTCAAAATCTAATAAACTTCAAGATCTCAAAAATCTCAAAAATCTCTATATCGTGATATGTTGAAAAACTGAAAATCCAAAAATTCAATAAACCCAAAAAATCTCAAAATCTCAAATAACTAAATATTTCCATATCAATATGTTGAAAAATCTCAAAATTTAAAAAATTCTCAACATCTCAAAAAATCTCAAAATCTCAAAATAACTCCAAATTATATTACGCTGTCAAAAAATCACAAAATCTAAAAAAATTCTCAAAATCTAAAAAATTCTCAAAATCTAAAAAATTCTCAAAATGACTCAAAATCTTTATATTGCGATTTGTCAAAAAATCTCAGAATTTGGAAAATTCTAACATCTCAAGGTAATCAAAATATCTCAAATTTATATTAGTGATATGTCAAAAATCTCAAATAATCTCAAAATAACACAAAATTACTACATCGCGATATGCCAAAAAATCTTTAAATGACTCAAAATCTCTATATCGCGATATTTCAAAAAATCCCAAAATCTAAAAAATTCTCAAAATCTCAAAAAATTTCAAAAAATTACAAAATAACTGAAAATCTTTATATCATGATATGTCGAAAAATCTCAAAATCTAAAAAATTCTCTAGATATCAAAAAATCTAAAAATAACTCAAAATCTCTATATCGCGATATTTCAAAAAAATCCCAAAATCTAAAAAATTCTCAAAATCTAAAAAATCTGAAAAAATCTTAAAATGACACAAAATCTCTCTCATGATATGTTGAAAAATCTCAAAATCTAAAAAATTCTCTAGATATCAAAAAATCTCAAAATAACTCAAAATCTCTATCGCGATATTTCAAAAAATCCCAAAATCTAAAAAATTCTCAAAATCTAAAAAAATCTCAAAAAATCAGAAAATTACTCAAAATCTATATGGCAATATGATGAAAAATCCCAAAATCTGAAAAAATTCTCAACATCTCAAAATAACTCAAAATTCTATATCGTGATATGTTGAAAAATCTGAAAATCCAAAAATTCACTAACTCTCAAAAATCTCAAAATCTCAAATAACTAAATATTTCCATATCACTATGTTGAAAATCTCAAAATCTAAAAAACTCTCAACATCTCAAAATCTCAAAACTTCAAATAACTCCAAATTATATAATGATGTCAAAAAATCACCTAAATCTAAAAAATCTCAAAATCTAAAAAATTTCAAATGACTCAAAATCTTTATATCGCTGATTTGTCAAAAATAACAGAATTTAAAAATTTTCAATATCTCAAAAATCTCAAAATCCAACTCTAATCTCTATATCGTAATATGTCAAAAAATCTCAATCTCAAATAATCTCAAAATAACACAAAATTACTACATCATGATATGCCAAAAAATCATAAAATGACTCAAAATCTCACATCGCGACATGTCAAAAAAACTCAAAATCTAAAAATTTCAAAATCTCAAAAATCAGAAATAACTCAAAATAACTGAAGATCTAGTGTTACAATATGTCAAAAAATCCTCAAAATCTAAGAATTTTGAAATCAAAACATCTGAAAATTACTTCAAAATCTTATCACGATATGTTGAAAATCTGAAAATATAAAAATTCTCAAAATCTCAAATTCTCTAAATCTCAAAATAAATTATATGGCGAATGTCGAAAAATCGAAATCTAAAAAATTCTCAAAATCTCAAAAATCTGAAAATAACTCAAAATCTCTATATCGGATATGTCAAAAATCTAAAAATCTAAAATTTCAAAGTCCTTAAAAAATAAAAATATTGAAAATCTTATATGCTTAAAAATCACAAAATCTAAAAAATTCTCAAAATCTTAAAAAATCTCTAAAAATATGAAAATAACTCAAATCAATATATCGCGAACATTCTCAAAATTTCAAAAAATTTCAAAATTTCAAAATAACTCAAGATCTATATCGCAATATGAAGAAAAATCACAAAATCTAAAAAATTCTCAAAATCTCAAAAAATCTTAAAATGAAACAAAATCTCTATCTCATAATATGTTGAAAATTCTCAAAATATAACAAATTCTCAAGATCTCAAAAAATCTCAAATCTTATATATCACGTATATGTCGAAAAATCTCAAAATCTGAAAAATTCTCAAAATCTCAATTTAACTCAATTTATATCGCTAGATGTCAAAAATCTTAAATCTGAAAATTCTCAACATCTCAAATAACTCAAAATTCTAAATCATGAGATGTCTAAAATCTGAAAATCTAAAAATTCTCTTAATCTCAAAATATCTCAAAACACAAAATTTTATATCGTAATATGTCGAAAATCTCTAAATCTGAAATATTCTCAAAATCTCAAAAATCTCAAAATCTCAATCACTAATATCGTATATCGCTATATTGAAAAAATCAAAATCTAAAAAATTTTCAAAATCTCAAAAATTCTGAAAATAACTCAAAATCTCTATATCGCGATATGTCGAAAAATCTCAAAATCTAAAAAATTCTCAAAATCTCAAAAAATCTCAAACTGTCTCAAAATCTCAATATCGCGATGTGTTGAAAAATCTCAAAATCTAAAAAATTCTCAAAATCTCTAAAAATCTCAAAATATTCCAAAATCTCTATATCGCGATATGTCAAAAAATCTTAAAATCTAAAAATTCTCAAAATCTCAAAAATCTCAAATTAAAATAATTCAAAATTTTATATCGCAATATGTCGGTAAATCTCAAAATCTAAAAATTCTCAAAATTAAAAATCAGAAAATTACCTTATAATTTCAGTATTATGATGTCTAAAAATCTCAAAATCTAAAAAATTCTCAGAATCTCAGAAAATCTCAAAATAACTCAAAATCTATATCGCAATATGACGAAAACTCTCAAAATCTCAAAAATTCCCAAATCTCAAAAATCCCAAATTAACTCAAAATCTTTATTTCGCGATATGTCGAAAAATCTCAAAATCAAAAAAATTCTCAAAATCTCAAAACATCTCAAAATCTCAAATAACTCAATATTTCCATATCGCTATGTTGAAAAATCTCAAAATCAAAAAAATTTTAGAAATCTCAAAAAATCTGAAAATAATTCATAATCTCTATATCACGATATGTCGAAAAATCTCAAAATCTAAAAAATTCTCTAGATCTCAAAAAATCTCAAAATGTCTCAAAATCTCTATATCGCGACATGTCGAAAAAACACAAAATCAAAAAAATTCTCAAAATCTCAAAAAATCTCAAAATAAATAAATATTTCCATATAGCTACGTCAAAATATCTCAAAATCTAAAAAAATTTTGAAATCTCAAAAAATCTGAAAATAACTCAAAATCTCCATATAGCGAAAATTCTCAAAATTTCAAAAAATCTCAAAATTTCAAAATAACCCAAGATCTATATGTCGAAAAATCACAAAATATAAAAAATTCTTAAAATCTCAAAAAATCTCAAAAAATCTTAAAATGACACAAAATCTCTAACACGCAATATGTTGAAAAATCTCAAAATCTAAAAATTCTCAAAATCTATAAAAATTTTCAAAATCTCTAAAAATCTCAAAATCTCAAAATAACTCAAAATCTATATCGCGATATGATGAAAAATCTCAAAAACTCAAAAATTCTCAAAATCTCAAAAAATCTCAAATTAGCTCAAAATCTCTACATCGCGATATGTCGAAAATCCTCAAAATCTAAAAAATTCTTAAAATCTCAAAAAATCTCAAAATCTCAAATAACTCAATATTTCCATATCACTATGTTGAAAAATTTCAAAATCTAAAAAATTTTTGAAATCTCAAAAAATCTGAAAATAACTCAAAATCTCTATATGTCGAAAACTCACAAAATCTAAAAAATTCTCAAAATCTCAAAAAATCACAGAAATCTCAAAATAACTCCAAATTATATTGCGACATGTCGAAAAATTGCAAAATCTAAAAAATTCTCAAAACATAAAAAATCTGAAAATAGCACAATATCTCTATATGTCAAAAAATCTCAAAATTAAAATATTTTCAAAATCTCAAAAAATCCGAAAATGACACAAAATCTCTTTATCGCGACATGTAGAAAAAACACAAAATCTAAAAATTTTTCAAAATCTCAAAAAATCTCAAATTTCAAAATCTCTATATCGGATATGTCAAAATGTCCAACTCTAAAAAATTCTAGATGTCAAAAATCTCAAATGACTCAAAATTCTATATCTGTGACTGTAAATCTCAAAAATCACAATTTTTCAAAATAATTCAAAATTTTTATTTCGCAATATGTCGAAAAATCACAATATCAAACAATTCTCAAAATCTCAAAACTCAAAATAACTCAAGATATATATCACGATATGTCAAAAATCCAAAATCTAAGAAATTTTGAAATCTCAAAACATCTGAAAATTACTCAAAATCTCTGGATCAGGATATGTTGAAAAATCTGAAAATCTATGAAATTCTCAAAATCTCAAAAATTCTCAACATCTCAAAAATTCTCAAAATAACAAAATTCTATATCGGATTTGTCGAAAATCTCAAAATCTCAAAATTCTCAAAATCTCAAAATAACTCAAATCTCTATATTGCGATATGTCGAATAGTCTCAAAATCAAAAATTTCTCAAACCTCAAAAAATCTCAAAATAAATCAAAATTTATATCATATATCTATATCATATATGTTGAAAGATTGCAAAATCTTAAAAATTCTCAAAATCTTAAAAAATCTATAAATAACTCAAAATCTCTATATCGCAATATGTCAAAAATTCTCAAAATCTCAAAAAATCTAGAAATAACTCAAAACCTCTATATCGCGATATGTCGAAAAATCTCACAATCTCAACAATTCTCAAAATCTCAAAAAATCTAGAAATAACTCAATCTCTATATCGCGATTTGTCGAAAGATCTCAAAATCTCAAAAATTATCAAAAGCTCAAAAAATCTCAAAACACAAAATCTCAATATCGCGATGTGTTGAAAAATCTCAAAATCTTAAAAATTCTCAAAATCTCAAAAATTCTCAAAATCTCAAGATAACAAAATCTCTATATCGTGATTTGTCAAAAAATCTCAAAATCTCAAAAATTCTCAAAATCTCAAAATAACTCAAAATCTCTATATTGCGATATGTCAAGAGTCTCAAAATCTCAAAATTCTCAAACCTCAAAATCTCAAAATAAATCAAAATCTTATATCACTATATGTTGAAAGATTGCAAAATCTTAAAAATTCTCAAATCTAAAAATCTATAAATAACTCAAAATCTCTATATCACATGTCAAAAATCTCAAAATCTCAAAAATTCTCAAAATCTCAAAAAATTTCGAAATTACCTCAAAATCCTTATATCGCAATATGTCGAAAACACTCAAAATCTCAAAATTTCAAAATCTCAAAATAAATCAAAATCTCTATCGCAATATGTTGAAAAATCGCGAAAATCTTAAAAATTCTCAAAATCTCAAAAATCTGAAAATAACACAAAATCTCTATATCGTGATATGTCAAAAAATCTCAAAATCTAAAAATTTCTCTAGATATCAAAAATCTCAAAATAACTCAAAATCTCTATATCGCGATATTTCAAAAAATCCCAAAATCTAAAAAATTCTCAAAATATAAAAAAAATCTCAAAAAATCTGAAAATATCTCAAAATCTCTATATCGCGAACATTCTCAAAATTTCAAAAAACTTCAAAATAACTCAAGATCTATATCGCGATACGTCAAAAAATCACAAAATCTAAAAAATTCTCAAAATCTCAAAAAATCTTAAAATGACACGAAATATCTCTCATGATATGTTGAAAAATCTCAAAATCTAACAAATTCTCAAGATCTCAAAAAATCTCAAATTCTCTATATCGGATATGTCGAAAAATCTCAAAATCTGAAAAATTCTCAAAATCTCAAAATAACAAAATCTCTATATCGCCAGATGTCAAAAAATATCAAAATCTGGAAAATTCTCAACATCTCAAAATAACTCAAAATCTTTATATTGTGATATGTTGAAAAATCTGAAAATCTAAAAAATTCACTCAAATCTCAAAAAATCTCAAAATCTCAAATAACTAAATATTTCCATATCACTATGTTGAAAAATCTCAAAATCTAAAAAATTCTCAACATCTCAAAATATCTCAAAATCTCAAAATAACTCCAAATTATATAACGATGTCAAAAAATCACAAAATCTAAAAATTCTCAAAATCTAAAAAATTCTCAAAATGACTCAAAATCTTTATATCGCGATTTGTCGAAAAATCTCAGAATTTTAAAAATTCTCAACATCTCAAAAAATCTCAAAATAACTCAAAATCTCTATATCTCGATATGTTGAAAAATGTCAAAATCTCAATAATCTCAAGATAACACAAAATTACTACATTGTGATATGCCAAAAATCTTAAATGACTCAAAATCTTACATCGCGACATGTCAAAACTCAAAATCTAAAAATTTCAAAATCTCAAAAAATCAGAAAATAACTCAAAATAACTGAAGATCTATATTACGATATGTCAAAAAATCTCAAAATCTAAGAAATTCTTGAAATCTCAAAACATCTGAAAATTACTCAAAATCTCTATATCACGATATGTAGAAAAATCACAAAATCTTAAAAATTCTCAAAATCTCAATCTCAAAATAACTCAAAATCTCTATATCGCGATATTTTTAAAAATCTCAAAATCTAAAAAAATTCAGAAAATCTAAAAATTCTCAAAATCTCAAAATAACTCAAAATCTTATATATCTAATATGTCAAAAAATCACAAAATCCAAAATTCTCAAATTGCAAAATAACTGAACATCTCTTCATCGCAACATGTCAAAAAATCTCAAAATTTCAAAAATTCTCAAAATCTCAAAAAATCTAGAAATAACTCAAAACATCTATATCGTGATATGTCGAAAAATCTCACAATCTCAACAATTCTCAAAATCTCAAAAAATCTAGAAATAACTCAATCTCTATATCGCGATTTGTCGAAAGATCTCAAAATCTCAAAAATTATCAAAAGCTCAAAAAATCTCAAAACACAAAATCTCAATATCGCGATGTCGAAAAATCTCAAAATCTTAAAAATTCTCAAAATCTCAAAAATTCTCAAAATCTCAAGATAACAAAATCTCTATATCGTGATTTGTCAAAAAATCTCAAAATCTCAAAAATTCTCAAAATCTCAAAATAACTCAAAATCTCTATATTGCGATATGTCGAACAGTCTCAAAATCTCAAAAATTCTCAAAACCTCAAAAAATCTCAAAATAAATCAAAATCTCTATATCACGATATGTTGAAAGATTGCAAAATCTTAAAAATTCTCAAAATCTTAAAAAATCTATAAATAACTCAAAATCTCTATATAGTGATATGTCAAAAAATCTCAAAATCTCAAAAATTCTCAAAATCTCAAAAAAACGAGAAATCTCAAAACAGCTCAAAATCTCTATATATGTCGAAAAATAGCAAAATGTTAAAAATTCTCAAAATCAAAAAATCTCGAAATAACTCAATATCTCTATATCACGATATGTCAAAAAATCTCAAAATCTCTAAAATTCTCAAAATCTCAAAACAACTCAAAATCTCTATATCGCTGATCATGTCGGAAATTCACAAAATCTTAAAAATTCTCAAAATCTCAAAAAATTTCAAAATTACTCAAAATCTCTATATCGCAATATGTCAAAAACACTCAAAATCTCAAAAATTCTCAAAATCTCAAAATAAATCAAAATCTCTATATCGCGTTATCTTGAAAAATCGCAAAATCTTAAAAATTCTCAAAATCTCAAAAAATCTGAAAATAACACAAAATCTCTATATCGTGATATGTCAAAAAAATCTCAAAATCTAAAAATTCTCAAAATTTCAAAAAATTTCAAAAAATAACAAAATAACTGAAAATCTCTATATCTCGATATGTCGAAAAATCTCAAAATCTAAAAAATTCTCTAGATATCAAAAATCTCAAAATAACTCAAAATCTCTATATCGCGATATTTCAAAAAATCCCAAAATGTAAAAAATTCTCAAAATATAAAAAAAATCTCAAAAAATCTGAAAATATCTCAAAATCTCTATATCGCGAACATTCTCAAAATTTCAAAAAACTTCAAAATAACTCAAGATCTATATCGCGATACGTCAAAAAATCACAAAATCTAAAAAATTCTCAAAATCTCAAAAATCTTAAATGACAATAAATATCTCTCATGATATGTTGAAAAATCTCAAAATCTAACAAATTCTCAAGATCTCAAAAATCTCAAATTCTCTATATCGGATATGTCGAAAAATCTCAAAATCTGAAAAATTCTCAAAATCTCAAAATAACAAAATCTCTATATCGCCAGATGTCAAAAAATATCAAAATCTGGAAAATTCTCAACATCTCAAAATAACTCAAAATCTCTATATTGTGATATGTTGAAAAATCTGAAAATCTAAAAAATTCACTAAATCTCAAAAAATCTCAAAATCTCAAATAACTAAATATTTCCATATCACTATGTTGAAAAATCACAAAATCTAAAAAATTCTCAACATCTCAAAAAATCTCAAAATAACTCAAAATCTCTATATCGCGATATGTTGAAAAATGTCAAAATCTCAAATAATCTCAAGATAACACAAAATTACTATATTGTGATATGCCAAAAAATCTTAAAATGACTCAAAATCTCTACATCGCGACATGTCGAAAAAACTCAAAATCTAAAAAATTCTCAAAATCTCAAAAAATCAGAAAATAACTCAAAATAACTGAAGATCTATATTACGATATGTCAAAAAATCTCAAAATCTAAGAAATTCTTGAAATCTCAAAACATCTGAAAATTACTAAAATCTTATATCACGATATGTAGAAAATCACAAAATCTTAAAATTTCAAAATCTCAAACAATCTCAAAATAACTCAAAATCTTATATCGCTGATATTTTAAAAATCTCAAAATCTAAAAAATTCAGAAAATCTAAAATTCTCAAAATCTCAAATAACTCAAAATTTATATCGCGATATGTCAAAAATCAAAATCTCAAAATTTCAAAATTGCAAAATAACTGAACATCTCTTCATCGCAACATGTCAAAAATCTCAAATTTCAAAAATTCTCAAAATCTCAAAAATCTAGAAATAACTCAAAACATCTATATCGTGGATATGTCAAAAATCTCACAATCTCAACAACCTCAAAATCTCAAAAAATCTAGAAATAACAATCTCTATATCGCGATTTGTCGAAAGATCTCAAAATCTCAAAAATTATCAAAAGCTCAAAAAATCTCAAAACACAAAATCTCAATGTGTCGAAAAATCTCAAAATCTTAAAAATTCTCAAAATCTCAAAAATTCTCAAAATCTCAAAATAACAAAATCTCTATATCGTGATTTGTTGAAAAATCTCAAAATCTCAAAAATTCTCAAAATCTCAAAATAACTCAAAATCTCTATATTGCGATATGTCGAACAGTCTCAAAATCTCAAAAATTCTCAAAACCTCAAAAAATCTCAAAATAAATCAAAATCTCTATATCATATATCTATATCACGATATGTTGAAAGATTGCAAAATCTTAAAAATTCTCAAAATCTTAAAAAATCTATAAATAACTCAAAATCTCTATATCGCGATATGTCAAAAATTCTCAAAATCTCAAAAAATCTAGAAATAACTCAAACCTCTATATCGTGATATGTCGAAAATCTACAATCTCAACAATTTCAAAATCTCAAAAATCTAGAAATAACTCAATCTCTATATCGCGATTTGTCGAAAGATCTCAAAATCTCAAAAATTATCAAAAGCTCAAAAAATCTCAAAACACAAAATCTCAATATCGCGATGTCGAAAAATCTCAAAATCTTAAAAATTCTCAAAATCTCAAAAATTCTCAAAATCTCAAGATAACAAAATCTCTATATCGTGATTTGTCAAAAAATCTCAAAATCTCAAAAATTCTCAAAATCTCAAAATAACTCAAAATCTCTATATTGCGATATGTCGAACAGTCTCAAAATCTCAAAAATTCTCAAAACCTCAAAAAATCTCAAAATAAATCAAAATCTCTATATCACGATATGTTGAAAGATTGCAAAATCTTAAAAATTCTCAAAATCTTAAAAAATCTATAAATAACTCAAAATCTCTATATCGTGATATGTCAAAAAATCTCAAAATCTCAAAAATTCTCAAAATCTCAAAAACACGAGAAATCTCAAAACAGCTCAAAATCTCTATATATGTCGAAAAATAGCAAAATGTTAAAAATTCTCAAAATCTCAAAAAATCTCGAAATAACTCAAAATCTCTATATCGCACTATGTTGAAAATCGCAAAATCTTAAAAATTCTCAAAATCTCGAAAATTCTCAAAATCTCAAAATAACTCTAAATCTCTATATCACAATATGTTGAAAAATCGTAAATCTTAAAATTCTCAAAATCTCAAAAATATCGAATAAGTCATAATCTCTATGTCGAAAAATCTCAAAATCTCAAAAATTCTCAAAATCGCAAAAATCTCAAATAATCAAAACTTCAAAATCAGTAAAATCTCAAAAATTCTCAGTCTCAAAAATTCTCAAAATCTCAAAATAACTCAAACTCTCTATATCACGAATTGTTGAAAAATCGCACAATCTCAAAAATTCTCAAAATCTCAAAAAATATCTAAAACTCAAAACAACTCAAAATCTCTATATATGTCGAAAAATTGCAAAATCTCCAAAATTCACAAAATCTCAAAATATCTCAAAATCTCTATATCTCGATATGTTGAAAAAATGCAAAATCTTAAAAATTCAAACAGTCTCAAAAAATCTCAAAATAACTCAAAGACTGTATATCGCAATAGGTCGAACAATCTCAAAATCTCAAAAATTCTCAAAACCTTAAAAAATCTCAAAACAATTCAAAATCCTATATCATGACATGTCAAAAATCGCAAAATTTCAAAAATTCTCAAAATCTCAAAATTCTCAAATCTCAAAATAACTCAAAATCTGTATATATCATTATATGTTGAAAATCGCAAAATCTTAACAATTCTCAAAATCTCAAAAATCTAGAAATAACCAAAATCTCTGTATCGCGATATGTCGAAACTCTCAAAATCTCAAAACTTCTCAAAATCTCTATATTGCGATATGTTGAAAAATTGCAAAATCTTAAAATTCTAAAATCTCAAAATCTAGAAATAACTCAAAATCTTTATACCTGATAAGTCGAACAATCTCAAAATCTCAAAATTTCAAACCTCAAAAATCTCAAAACAACTCAAATCTCTATATTTTATTGAAAATATCAAAATCTCAAAAATTCTCAAAATCTCAAACAACTCAAAATCTTTATATTGCGATATGTCGAAAAACTCAAAATCTCAAAATTTCAAATCTCAAATTTTATATTATGATATGTTGAAAATTGCAAAATCTTAAAATTCTCAAAATCTCAAAATCTCAATAACTTAAAATCTTTATACCGCGAATGTCGAACAATCTCAAAATCTCAAAATTCTCAAACCTCAAAAATCTCAAACAACACAAAATCTCTATATGTCAAAAATCGAAAATCTGAAAAATTTTGAAAATCTCAAAAGATCTCAAAATAACTCAACATCTCTATATTAGATATCGAAAATTTGAAAAATCTTTAAATTTTCAAATCTCAAAAATTTCTGAATTTACTCAAAATCTCTATATTGCTATATGTCGAAAACTCTAAAATCTCAAAAATTCTCAAAATCTCAAAATAACTCAAAATTTCTATATCGTGATTATGCTGAAAAATCCAAAATCTTAAAAATTTCAAAATCTCAAAAATCTCAAAATAATCAAAATTTGTCTAAAATCTCAATATCTCAAAAATTCTCAAAATCTCAAATAATCTCAAAATAACTCAAAATTCTATATCGCGATATTATTAAAATCTCAAAATTTAAAAATTTCTCAAAATCTCAAAAATTCACAATATCTCAAAATAACTCAAATCTGTATATATCACGATATGTTGAAAATCGCAAAATCTTAACAATTTCAAAATCTCAAAAATCTAGAAATAACCCAAAATCTCTGTATCGCGATATGTCGAAACTCTCAAAATCTCAAAATTGTAATTTATATTAGCGATATGTTGAAAAATCGCAAAATCTTAAAAATTCTAAAAATCTCAAAAATCTAGAAATAACTCAAAATCTTATACCGTGATAATCAACAATCTCAAAATCTCAAAAATTCTCAAACCTCAAAAATCTCAAAACAGCTCAAATTCTATATTTTATTGAAAAATATCAAAATCTCAAAAATTCTCAAAATCTCAAAACAACTCAAAATCTTTATATCGCGATATGTCAAAAAATCTCAAAATCTCAAAAATTCTCAAAATCTCAAAATCTCTATATTACGATATGTTGAAAAATCGCAAAATCTTAAAAATTCTAAAAATCTCAAAAATCTTGAAATAACTCAAAATCTTTATACCGCGATATGTCGAACAATCTCAAAATCTCAAAAATTCTCAAAACCTCAAAAAATCTCAAAACAACTCAAAATCTCTATATTTTGTTGAAAAATCTCAAAATCTCAAAAATTCTCAAAATCTCAAAACAACACAAAATCTCTATATCGCGATATGTCGAAAAATCGCAAAATCTGAAAAATTCTGAAAATCTCAAAAGATCTCGAAATAACTCAACATCACTATATCGCGATATGTCGAAAATTTGAAAAATCTTAAAATTTTCAAAATCTCAAAAAATTTCGAATTTACTCAAAATCCCTATATCGCTATATGTCGAAAACTCTCAAAATCTCAAAAATTCTCAAAATCTCAAAATAACTCAAAATCTCTGTATCGCGATATGTCAAAAAATTGCAAAATCTCCAAAATTCTCAAAATCACAAAATAACTGAACATCTCTTCATCGCGATATGTCAAAAAATCTCAAAATCTCAAAAATTCTCAAAATCTAAAAAATCTAGAAATAACTCAAAATCTCTATATCGTGATATGTCGCAAAATCTCACAATCTCAACAATTCTCAAAATCTCAAAAAATCTCAAAACAACTCAAAATCTCTATATCGCAATATTTCAAAAAATCGCAAAATCTTAAAAATTTTCATCTCAAAAAATCTCGAAATAACTCAAAATCTCTATATCGCAAAATGTTGAAAATCGCAAAATCTTAAAAATTCTAAAAATCTCAAAAAATCTCAAAATAACAAAATCTCTATATCGCAAAATGTCAAACAATCTCAAAATCTCAAAAATTCTCAAAACCTCAAAAAATCTCAAAACAACTCAATATCTCTAAATCGCGTTATCCCGAAAAATCACAAAAGCTTAGAAATTCTCAAAATCTCAAAAAATCTCAAAATAACTCAATATCTCTATATCACGATATGTTGAAAAATCACAAAATCTTAAAAATTCTCAAAATCTCAAAAAATCTCGAAATAACTCAAAATCCCTATATCGCGACATGTTGAAAAATCTGAAAATCTCAAAAATTCTCAAAATCTCAAAACAACTCAAAATCTCTATATCGCAATATGTTGAAAAACAGCAAAATCTTAAAATTCTCAAAATCTCAAAAATCTCGAAATAACTCAAAATCTCTATATCGCTATATGTCGAAAAATCTCACAATCTCAAAAATTCTCAAAATCTCAAAAATTCTCAAAATCTCAAACTAACTCAAAATCTCTATATCGCGATATGTTGAAAAATTGCAAAATCTTAAAAATTCTGAAAATCTCAAAAAATCTCGAAATAACTCAAAATTTCTATATCGCGATATGTCGAAAAATCTCAAAATCTCAAAAATTCTCAAAATCCCAAAAAATCTCAAAATCTCAAAACAACTCAAAATCTATATATGTCGAAAAATCTGCAAAATCATAAAAATTCTCAAAATCTCAAAAAATCTCAAAATAACTCAATATCTCTATATCACGATATGTTAAAAATCTCAAAATCTCAAAAACTCTCAAAATCTCAAAATCTCTATATCACGATATGTCGAAAATGCTCAAAATCTTAAAAATTCTGAAAATCTCAAAAATTCTCAAAATAATTCAAAATCTCTATATCACGATATGTCTAAAAATCTTAAAATCACAGTAATTCTCAAAATCTCAAAAAATGTCAAAATCTCAAAATATCTCAATATCTCCATATCGCAATATGTCGAAAATCACGAATCTTAAAATTCTAAACCTCATAAAATCTAATATCTCAAAATCTCATATCACGATAAGTCAAAAATCTCAAAATCTCAAAATTCTCAAAATTCAAAATAACTCAAAATCTATATATCGATTATGTCGAACAGTCTCAAAATCTCAAAATTCACAAAACCTCAAAAATCTAAAAACAACCTAAAATTTAAACCCGAATCTCGAAAAATCTCAAAATCTTAAAAATTCTCAAAATCTCAAACAATCTCAAAATAACTCAAAATCTCTATATCGCGATATTTTTAAAAATCTCAAAATCTAAAAAAATTCAGAAAATCTAAAAAATTCTCAAAATCTCAAAATAACTCAAAATCTCTATATCGCGATATGTCAAAAATCAAAATCTCAAAAATTCTCAAAATTGCAAAATAACTGAACATCTCTTCATCGCAACATGTCAAAAAATCTCAAAATTTCAAAAATTCTCAAAATCTCAAAAAATCTAGAAATAACTCAAAACATCTATATCGTGATATGTCAAAAAATCTCACAATCTCAACAATTCTCAAAATCTCAAAAAATCTAGAATAATCTCTATATCGCGATTTGTCGAAAGATCTCAAAATCTCAAAAATTATCAAAAGCTCAAAAAATCTCAAAACACAAAATCTCAATGTGTCGAAAAATCTCAAAATCTTAAAAATTCTCAAAATCTCAAAAATTCTCAAAATCTCAAAATAACAAAATCTCTATATCGTGATTTGTTGAAAAATCTCAAAATCTCAAAAATTCTCAAAATCTCAAAATAACTCAAAATCTATATTTTGCGATATGTCGAACAGTCTCAAAATCTCAAAAATTCTCAAAACCTCAAAAAATCTCAAAATAAATCAAAATCTCTATATCATATATCTATATCACGATATGTTGAAAGATTGCAAAATCTTAAAAATTCTCAAAATCTTAAAAAATCTATAAATAACTCAAAATCTCTATATCGCGATATGTCAAAAATTCTCAAAATCTCAAAAAATCTAGAAATAACTCAAAACCTCTATATCGTGATATGTCGAAAAATCTCACAATCTCAACAATTCTCAAAATCTCAAAAAATCTAGAAATAACTCAATCTCTATATCGCGATTTGTCGAAAGATCTCAAAATCTCAAAAATTATCAAAAGCTCAAAAAATCTCAAAACACAAAATCTCAATATCGCGATGTCGAAAAATCTCAAAATCTTAAAAATTCTCAAAATCTCAAAAATTCTCAAAATCTCAAGATAACAAAATCTCTATATCGTGATTTGTCAAAAAATCTCAAAATCTCAAAAATTCTCAAAATCTCAAAATAACTCAAAATCTCTATATTGCGATATGTCGAACAGTCTCAAAATCTCAAAAATTCTCAAAACCTCAAAAAATCTCAAAATAAATCAAAATCTCTATATCACGATATGTTGAAAGATTGCAAAATCTTAAAAATTCTCAAAATCTTAAAAAATCTATAAATAACTCAAAATTTATATCGTGATATGTCAAAAATCCAAAATCTCAAAATTCTCAAAATCTCAAAAACGAAATCTGAAACAGCTCAAAATCTCTATATGTCGAAAAATCGCAAAATGTTAAAAATTTCAATCTCAAAAATCTCGAAATAACTCAAAATCTCTATATCGCATATGTTGAAAATCGCAAATCTTAAAAATTCTCAAATCTCAAAATTTCAAAATCTCAAAATAACTCTAAATCTCTATATCACAATATGTTGAAAAATCGTGAAATCTTAAAATTCTCAAAATCTCAAAAATATCAAATAAGTCATAATCTCTATGTCGAAAATCTCAAAATCTCAAAAATTCTCAAAATCGCAAAAATCTCAATAATTCAAAATCTCTCAAAAATCGAAAATCTCAAAAAATTCTCAGTCTCAAAATTTCAAAACTCAAAATAACTCAAACTCTCTATATCACTGAATTGTTGAAAATCGCACAACTTCAAAAATTCTCAAAATCTCAAAAATATCTAAAACTCAAAACAACTCAAAATCTCTATATATGTCGAAAAATTGCAAAATCTCCAAAATTCACAAAATCTCAAAATATCTCAAAATCTCTATATCTCGATATGTTGAAAAAATGCAAAATCTTAAAAATTCAAACAGTCTCAAAAAATCTCAAAATAACTCAAAGACTGTATATCGCAATAGGTCGAACAATCTCAAAATCTCAAAAATTCTCAAAACCTTAAAAAATCTCAAAACAATTCAAAATCTCTATATCGCGATATGTCAAAAAATCGCAAAATTTCAAAAATTCTCAAAATCTCAAAAATTCTCAAAATCTCAAAATAACTCAAAATCTGTATATATCACGATATGTTGAAAAATCGCAAAATCTTAACAATTCTCAAAATCTCAAAAAATCTAGAAATAACCCAAAATCTCTGTATCGCGATATGTCGAAAACTCTCAAAATCTCAAAAATTCTCAAAATCTCTATATTGCGATATGTTGAAAAATTGCAAAATCTTAAAAATTCTAAAAATCTCAAAAAATCTAGAAATAACTCAAAATCTTTATACCGTGATAAGTCGAACAATCTCAAAATCTCAAAAATTCTCAAAACCTCAAAAAATCTCAAAACAACTCAAATCTCTATATTTTATTGAAAAATATCAAAATCTCAAAAATTCTCAAAATCTCAAAACAACTCAAAATCTTTATATTGCGATATGTCGAAAAATCTCAAAATCTCAAAAATTCTCAAAATCTCAAATTCTTTATATTGCGATATGTTGAAAAATTGCAAAATCTTAAAAATTCTCAAAATCTCAAAAATCTCGAAATAACTCAAAATCTTTATACCGCGATATGTCGAACAATCTCAAAATCTCAAAAATTCTCAAAACCTCAAAAAATCTCAAACAACACAAAATCTCTATATGTCGAAAAATCGCAAAATCTGAAAAATTCTGAAAATCTCAAAAGATCTCAAAATAACTCAACATCTCTATATTGTGATACGTCGAAAATTTGAAAAATCTTTAAAATTTTCAAAATCTCAAAAAATTTCGAATTTACTCAAAATCTCTATATTGCTATATGTCGAAAACTCTCAAAATCTCAAAAATTCTCAAAATCTCAAAATAACTCAAAATTTCTATATCGCATTATGCTGAAAAATCGCAAAATCTTAAAAATTCTCAAAATCTCAAAAAATCTCAAAATAATTCAAAATTTGTCGAAAAATCTCAATATCTCAAAAATTCTCAAAATCTCAAATAATCTCAAAATAACTCAAAATCTTATATCGCGGAGATTATTAAAAATCTCAAAATTTAAAAATTTTCAAAATCTCAAAATTCACAATATCTCAAAATAACTCAAAATCTGTATATATCACGATATGTTGAAAATCGCAAAATCTTAACAATTCTCAAAATCTCAAAAATCTAGAAATAACCCAAAATCTCTGTATCACGATATGTCAAACTCTCAAAATCTCAAAATTTCATTTTCTATATTGCGATATAGTTGAAAAATCGCAAAATCTTAAAATTCTAAAATCTAAAAAATCTAGAAATAGCTCAAATCTCTATATTTTATTGAAAAATATCAAAATCTCAAAAATTCTCAAAACTCAAACAACTCAAAATCTTATATCGAGAATGTCAAAAATCTCAAAATCTCAAAAATTCTCAAAATCTAAATTTATATTGCGATATGTTGAAAACCTGAAATCTTAAAAATTTAAAAATCTCAAAATCTTGAAATAACTCAAAATCTTTATACCGCTGATATGTCGAATAATCTCAAAATCTCAAAATTCTCAAACCTCAAAAATCTCAAACAACTCAAAATCTCTATATTTTGTTGAAAAATCTCAAAATCTCAAAAATTCTCAAAATCTCAAAACAACACAAAATCTCTATATCGCGATATGTCGAAAAATCGCAAAATCTGAAAAATTCTGAAAATCTCAAAAGATCTCGAAATAACTCAACATCACTATATCGCGATATGTCGAAAATTTGAAAAATCTTAAAATTTTCAAAATCTCAAAAAATTTTGAATTTACTCAAACTCCCTATATCGCTATATGTCGAAAACTCTCAAAATCTCAAAATTCTCAAAATCTCAAAATAACTCAAAATCTCTGTATCGCGATATGTCAAAAATTGCAAAATCTCAAAATTCTCAAATCACAAAATAACTGAACATCTCTTCATCGCGATATGTCAAAAAATCTCAAATCTCAAAAATTCTCAAAATCTAAAAATCTAGAAATAATCTAAATCTCTATATCGTGATATGTCGTAAATCTCACAATCTCAACAATTTCAAAATCTCAAAAATCTCAAAACAACTCAAAATCTCTATATCGCAATATTTCAAAATCGCAAAATCTTAAAAAATTTTCATCTCAAAAATCTCGAATAACTCAAAATCTCTATATCGAAAATGTTGAAAATCGCAAAATCTTAAAAATTTTAAAATCTCAAAAATCTCAAATAACAAAATTTATATCGCAAAATGTCAAACAATCTCAAAATCTCAAAAATTCTCAAAACCTCAAAAAATCTCAAAACAACTCAATATCTCTAAATCGCGTTATCCCGAAAAATCACAAAAGCTTAGAAATTCTCAAAATCTCAAAAAATCTCAAAATAACTCAATATCTCTATATCACGATATGTTGAAAAATCACAAAATCTTAAAAATTCTCAAAATCTCAAAAAATCTCGAAATAACTCAAAATCCCTATATCGCGACATGTTGAAAAATCTGAAAATCTCAAAAATTCTCAAAATCTCAAAACAACTCAAAATCTCTATATCGCAATATGTTGAAAAACAGCAAAATCTTAAAATTTCTCAAAATCTCAAAAATCTCGAAATAACTCAAAATCTCTATATCGCTATATGTCGAAAAATCTCACAATCTCAAAAATTCTCAAAATCTCAAAAATTCTCAAAATCTCAAACTAACTCAAAATCTCTATATCGCGATATGTTGAAAAATTGCAAAATCTTAAAAATTGAAAATCTCAAAAATCTCGAATAACTCAAAATTTCTATATCATGATATGTCGAAAAATCTCAAAATCTCAAAAATTCTCAAAATCTCAAAAATCTCAAAATCTCAAAACAACTCAAAATCTATATATGTCAAAATCTGCAAAATCATAAAAATTTCAAAATCTCAAAAATCTCAAAATAACTCAATATCTCTATATCACTGATATGTTAAAAATCTCAAAATCTCAAAACTCTCAAAATCTCAAAATCTCTATATCACGATATGTCGAAAATGCTCAAAATCTTAAAAATTCTGAAAATCTCAAAAATTCTCAAAATAATTCAAAATCTCTATATCACGATATGTCTAAAAATCTTAAAATCACAGTAATTCTCAAAATCTCAAAAAATGTCAAAATCTCAAAACATCTCAATATCTCCATATCGCAATATGTCGAAAAATCACGAAATCTTAAAAATTCCCAAACTCTCATAAAATCTCGAAATATCTCAAAATCTCTATATCACGATAAGTCGAAAATCTCAAAATCTCAAAAATTCTCAAAATCTCAAAATAACTCAAAATCTATATATCGATTATGTGCAACAGTCTCAAAATCTCAAAAATTCACAAAACCTCAAAAAATCTAAAAACAACCCAAAATCTCTAAATCCCGATATCTCGAAAAATCTCAAAATCTTAAAAATTCTCAAAATCTCAAACAATCTCAAAATAACTCAAAATCTCTATATCGCGATATTTTTAAAAATCTCAAAATCTAAAAAAATTCAGAAAATCTAAAAAATTCTCAAAATCTCAAAATAACTCAAAATCTCTATATCGCGATATGTCAAAAAATCAAAATCTCAAAAATTCTCAAAATTGCAAAATAACTGAACATCTCTTCATCGCAACATGTCAAAAAATCTCAAAATTTCAAAAATTCTCAAAATCTCAAAAAATCTAGAAATAACTCAAAACATCTATATCGTGATATGTCAAAAAATCTCACAATCTCAACAATTCTCAAAATCTCAAAAAATATAGAAATAATCTCTATATCGCGATTTGTCGAAAGATCTCAAAATCTCAAAAATTATCAAAAGCTCAAAAAATCTCAAAACACAAAATCTCAATGTGTCGAAAAATCTCAAAATCTTAAAATTTCAAAATCTCAAAATTCTCAAAATCTCAAATAACAAAATTTATATCGTGATTTGTTGAAAATCTCAAAATCTCAAAAATTCTCAAAATCTCAAAATAACTCAAAATCTTTATATTGCGATATGTCGAACAGTCTCAAAATCTCAAAAATTCTCAAAACCTCAAAAAATCTCAAAATAAATCAAAATCTCTATATCATATATCTATATCACGATATGTTGAAAGATTGCAAAATCTTAAAAATTCTCAAAATCTTAAAAAATCTATAAATAACTCAAAATCTCTATATCGCGATATGTCAAAAATTCTCAAAATCTCAAAAAATCTAGAAATAACTCAAAACCTCTATATCGTGATATGTCGAAAAATCTCACAATCTCAACAATTCTCAAAATCTCAAAAAATCTAGAAATAACTCAATCTCTATATCGCGATTTGTCGAAAGATCTCAAAATCTCAAAAATTATCAAAAGCTCAAAAAATCTCAAAACACAAAATCTCAATATCGCGATGTCGAAAAATCTCAAAATCTTAAAAATTCTCAAAATCTCAAAAATTCTCAAAATCTCAAGATAACAAAATCTCTATATCGTGATTTGTCAAAAAATCTCAAAATCTCAAAAATTCTCAAAATCTCAAAATAACTCAAAATCTCTATATTGCGATATGTCGAACAGTCTCAAAATCTCAAAAATTCTCAAAACCTCAAAAAATCTCAAAATAAATCAAAATCTCTATAACACGATATGTTGAAAGATTGCAAAATCTTAAAATTCTCAAAATCTTAAAAATCTATAAATAACTCAAAATCTCTATATCGTGATATGTCAAAAATCTCAAAATCTCAAAAATTCTCAAAATCTCAAAAACGAGAAATCTCAAAACAGCTCAAAATCTCTATATATGTCGAAAAATAGCAAAATGTTAAAAATTCTCAAAATCTCAAAAAATCTCGAAATAACTCAAAATCTCTATATCGCACTATGTTGAAAATCGCAAAATCTTAAAAATTCTCAAAATCTCGAAAATTCTCAAAATCTCAAAATAACTCTAAATCTCTATATCACAATATGTTGAAAAATCGTAAAATCTTAAAAATTCTCAAAATCTCAAAAAATATCGAAATAAGTCATAATCTCTATGTCGAAAAATCTCAAAATCTCAAAAATTCTCAAAATCGCAAAAAATCTCGAAATAATTCAAAATCTCTCGAAAAATCATAAAATCTCAAAAATTCTCAGTCTCAAAAATTCTCAAAATCTCAAAATAACTCAAACTCTCTATATCACGAATTGTTGAAAAATCGCACAATCTCAAAAATTCTCAAAATCTCAAAAAATATCTAAAACTCAAAACAACTCAAAATCTCTATATATGTCAAAATTGCAAAATCTCCAAAATTCACAAAATCTCAAAATATCTCAAAATCTCTATATCTCGATATGTTGAAAAAATGCAAAATCTTAAAAATTCAAACAGTCTCAAAAATCTCAAAATAACTCAAAGACTGTATATCGTAATAGGTCGAATAATCTCAAAATCTCAAAATTCTCAAACCTAAAAATCTCAAAACAATTCAAATTCTATATCAGATATGTCAAAAATCGCAAATTTCAAAATTTCAAAATCTCAAAATTCTCAAAATCTCAAAATAACTCAAAATCTGTATATATCATATATGTTGAAAATCGCAAAATCTTAACAATTCTCAAAATCTCAAAAAATCTAGAAATAACCTAAAATCTCTGTATCGGATATGTCGAAAACTCTCAAAATCTCAAAAATTCTCAAAATCTCTATATTGCGATATGTTGAAAATTGCAAAATCTTAAAAATTTAAAATCTCAAAAATCTAGAAATAACTCAAAATCTTTATACCTGATAAGTCGAACAATCTAAAATCTCAAAATTCTCAAACCTCAAAAATCTCAAACAACTCAAATCTCTATATTTTATTGAAAATATCAAATCTCAAAAATTCTCAAAATCTCAAAACAACTCAAAATCTTTATATTATGATATGTCGAAAAATCTCAAAATCTCAAAATTTCAAAATCTCAAATTTTTATATTGCGATATGTTGAAAATTGCAAAATCTTAAAATTCTCAAAATCTCAAAAATCTCGAATAACTCAAAATCTTTATAATCATGGATATGTCGAATAATCTCAAAATCTCAAAATTCTCAAACCTCAAAAATCTCAAACAACACAAAATCTCTATATGTCGAAAATCGAAAATCTGAAAAATTCTGAAAATCTCAAAAGATCTCAAAATAACTCAACATCTCTATATTAGATACTCGAAAATTTGAAAATCTTTAAAATTTTCAAAATCTCAAAAATTTCTCAATTTACTCAAAAATCTATATTGCTATATGTCGAAAACTCAAAATCTCAAAAATTCTCAAAATCTCAAAATAACTCAAAATTTCTATATCGCATTATGCTGAAAAATCGCAAAATCTTAAAAATTCTCAAAATCTCAAAAAATCTCAAAATAATTCAAAATTTGTCGAAAAATCTCAATATCTCAAAAATTCTCAAAATCTCAAATAATCTCAAAATAACTCAAAATCTCTATATCGCGATATTATTAAAAATCTCAAAATTTAAAAAATTTCTCAAAATCTCAAAAATTCACAATATCTCAAAATAACTCAAAATCTGTATATATCACGATATGTTGAAAAATCGCAAAATCTTAACAATTCTCAAAATCTCAAAAAATCTAGAAATAACCCAAAATCTCTGTATCGCGATATGTCGAAAACTCTCAAAATCTCAAAAATTTTCAAAATCTTTATATTGCGATATGTTGAAAAATCGCAAAATCTTAAAAATTCTAAAAATCTCAAAAATCTAGAAATAACTCAAAATCTTTATACCGTGATAATCAACAATCTCAAAATCTCAAAAATTCTCAAACCTCAAAAATCTCAAACAGCTCAAATTCTATATTTTATTGAAAATATCAAAATCTCAAAATTCTCAAAATCTCAAAACAACTCAAAATCTTTATATCGCGATATGTCAAAAATCTCAAAATCTCAAAATTCTCAAAATCTCGAACTTATATTATGATATGTTGAAAATCGTAAAATCTTAAAAATTTAAAATCTCAAAATCTTGAAATAACTCAAAATCTTTATACCGCATATGTCGAACAATCTCAAAATCTCAAAAATTCTCAAAACCTCAAAAAATCTCAAAACAACTCAAAATCTCTATATTTTGTTGAAAAATCTCAAAATCTCAAAAATTCTCAAAATCTCAAAACAACACAAAATCTCTATATCGCGATATGTCGAAAAATCGCAAAATCTGAAAAATTCTGAAAATCTCAAAAGATCTCGAAATAACTCAACATCACTATATCGCGATATGTCGAAAATTTGAAAAATCTTAAAATTTTCAAAATCTCAAAAAATTTCGAATTTACTCAAAATCCCTATATCGCTATATGTCGAAAACTCTCAAAATCTCAAAAATTCTCAAAATCTCAAAATAACTCAAAATCTTGTATCACATATGTCAAAAATTGCAAAATCTCCAAAATTCTCAAAATCACAAAATAACTGAACATCTCTTCATCGCGATATGTCAAAAATCTCAAAATCTCAAAAATTTCAAATCTAAAAATCTAGAAATAACTCAAAATCTCTATATCGTGATATGTCGCAAAATCTCACAATCTCAACAATTCTCAAAATCTCAAAAAATCTCAAAACAACTCAAAATCTCTATATCGCAATATTTCAAAAAATCGCAAAATCTTAAAAATTTTCATCTCAAAAAATCTTGAAATAACTCAAAATCTCTATATCGCAAAATGTTGAAAATCGCAAAATCTTAAAAATTCTAAAAATCTCAAAAAATCTCAAAATAACAAAATCTCTATATCGCAAAATGTCAAACAATCTCAAAATCTCAAAAATTCTCAAAACCTCAAAAAATCTCAAAACAACTCAATATCTCTAAATCGCGTTATCCCGAAAAATCACAAAAGCTTAGAAATTCTCAAAATCTCAAAAAATCTCAAAATAACTCAATATCTCTATATCACGATATGTTGAAAAATCACAAAATCTTAAAAATTCTCAAAATCTCAAAAAATCTCGAAATAACTCAAAATCCCTATATCGCGACATGTTGAAAAATCTGAAAATCTCAAAAATTCTCAAAATCTCAAAACAACTCAAAATCTCTATATCGCAATATGTTGAAAAACAGCAAAATCTTAAAAATTCTCAAAATCTCAAAAATCTCGAAATAACTCAAAATCTCTATATCGCTATATGTCGAAAAATCTCACAATCTCAAAAATTCTCAAAATCTCAAAAATTCTCAAAATCTCAAACTAACTCAAAATCTCTATATCGCGATATGTTGAAAAATTGCAAAATCTTAAAAATTCTGAAAATCTCAAAAAATCTCGAAATAACTCAAAATTTCTATATCGCGATATGTCGAAAAATCTCAAAATCTCAAAAATTCTCAAAATCTCAAAAAATCTCAAAATCTCAAAACAACTCAAAATCTATATATGTCGAAAAATCTGCAAAATCATAAAAATTCTCAAAATCTCAAAAAATCTCAAAATAACTCAATATCTCTATATCACGATATGTTAAAAATCTCAAAATCTCAAAAACTCTCAAAATCTCAAAATCTCTATATCACGATATGTCGAAAATGCTCAAAATCTTAAAAATTCTGAAAATCTCAAAAATTCTCAAAATAATTCAAAATCTCTATATCACGATATGTCTAAAAATCTTAAAATCACAGTAATTCTCAAAATCTCAAAAAATGTCAAAATCTCAAAACATCTCAATATCTCCATATCGCAATATGTCGAAAAATCACGAAATCTTAAAAATTCCCAAACTCTCATAAAATCTCGAAATATCTCAAAATCTCTATATCACGATAAGTCGAAAAATCTCAAAATCTCAAAAATTCTCAAAATCTCAAAATAACTCAAAATCTATATATCGCATTATGTCGAACAGTCTCAAAATCTCAAAAATTCACAAAACCTCAAAAAATCTAAAAACAACCCAAAATCTCTAAATCCCGATATCTCGAAAAATCTCAAAATCTTAAAAATTCTCAAAATCTCAAACAATCTCAAAATAATTCAAAATTTGTCGAAAAATCTCAATATCTCAAAAATTCTCAAAATCTCAAATAATCTCAAAATAACTCAAAATCTCTATATCGCGATATTATTAAAAATCTCAAAATTTAAAAAATTTCTCAAAATCTCAAAAATTCACAATATCTCAAAATAACTCAAAATCTGTATATATCCCGATATGTTGAAAAATCGCAAAATCTTAACAATTCTCAAAATCTCAAAAAATCTAGAAATAACCCAAAATCTCTGTATCGCGATATGTCAAAAACTCTCAAAATCTCAAAAATTCTCAAAATCTCTATATTGCGATATGTTGAAAAATCGCAAAATCTTAAAAATTCTAAAAATCTCAAAAAATCTAGAAATAACTCAAAATCTTTATACCGTGATAATTCGAACAATCTCAAAATCTCAAAAATTCTCAAAACCTCAAAAAATCTCAAAACAGCTCAAATCTCTATATTTTATTGAAAAATATCAAAATCTCAAAAATTCTCAAAATCTCAAAACAACTCAAAATCTTTATATCGCGACATGTCAAAAATCTCAAAATTCAAAATTCTCAAAACTTGTAATTTATATTATGATATGTTGAAAAATCGCAAAATCTTAAAAATTTAAAATCTCAAAAATCTTGAAATAACTCAACATCTCTATATCGCGATATGTCGAAAAATTTGAAAATCTTAAAATTTTCAAAATCTCAAAAATTTGAACTACTCAAAATCTCTATATCTTTGTTGAAAATCTCAAAATCTCAAAATTCTCAAAATCTCAAACAACACAAAATCTCTTATCGCGATATGTCAAAAATTGCAAAATCTCCAAAATTCTCAAAATCACAAAATAACTGAACATCTCTTCATCGCGATATGTCAAAAATCTCAAAATCTTAAAATTCTCAAAATCTCAAAAATTCTAGAATTAACTCAAAATCTCTATATCGTGATATGTCGAAAATCTCACAACTCAACAATTCTCAAAATCTCAAAAATCTCAAAACAACTCAAAATCTCTATATCGCAATATGTCAAAAATCGCAAAATCTCAAAAATTTCATCAAAATCACAAATAACTGCAAAATCTCTATATCGCGAAATGTTGAAAATCGCAAAATCTTAAAAATTCTAAAATCTCAAAAATCTCAAAATAACAAAATTCTATATCGCAAATGTCAAACAATCTCAAAATCTCAAAAATTCTCAAACCCCAAAAATCCAAACAACTCAATATCTCTAAATCAGTATCCCTGAAAATCACAAAAGCTTAGAAATTTCAAAATCTCAAAAATCTCAAAATAACTCAATATCTCTATATCACGATATGTTGAAAAATCACAAAATCTTAAAAATTTCAAAATCTCAAAAATCTCGAATAACTCAAAATCCCTATATCATGACATGTTGAAAAATCTGAAAACTCAAAATTCTCAAAATCTCAAAACAACTCAAACTTTATATCGCAATATGTTGAAAACAGCAAAATCTTAAAATTCTCAAAATCTCAAAATCTCAAATAACTCAAAATCTCTATATCGCTATATGTCGAAAAATCTCACAATCTCAAAAATTCTCAAAATCTCAAAAATTCTCAAAATCTCAAACTAACTCAAAATCTCTATATCGCGATATGTTGAAAAATTGCAAAATCTTAAAATTTCTGAAAATCTCAAAAAATCTCGAAATAACTCAAAATTTCTATATCGCGATATGTCGAAAAATCTCAAAATCTCAAAAATTCTCAAAATCTCAAAAAATCTCAAAATCTCAAAACAACTCAAAATCTATATATGTCGAAAAATCTGCAAAATCATAAAAATTTCAAAATCTCAAAAACTCAAATAACTCAATATCTCTATATCAGTATATGTTAAAATCTCAAAATCTCAAAACTCTCAAAATCTCAAAATCTCTATATCACTGATATGTCGAAAATGCTCAAAATCTTAAAAATTTGAAAATCTCAAAATTCTCAAAATAATTAAAATCTCTATATCACGATATGTCTAAAATCTTAAAATCACAGTAATTTCAAATCTCAAAATGTCAAAACTCAAAATATCTCAATATCTCCATATCGTAATATGTCGTAAAAATCACGAATCTTAAAATCTCTAAACCTCATAAAATCTCGAATATCTCAAAATCTCTATATCACGATAAGTCTGTCAAAATCTCAAAATCTCAAAAATTCTCAAAATCTCAAAATAACTCAAAATCTATATATCGCATTATGTCGAACAGTCTCAAAATCTCAAAAATTCACAAAACCTCAAAAAATCTAAAAACAACCCAAAATCTCTAAATCCCGATATCTCGAAAAATCTCAAAATCTTAAAAATTCTCAAAATCTCAAACAATCTCAAAATAATTCAAAATTTGTCGAAAAATCTCAATATCTCAAAAATTCTCAAAATCTCAAATAATCTCAAAATAACCTTAAAATCTATATATCGATGATATTATTAAAAATCTCAAAATTTAAAAATTTCAAAATCTCAAAATTCACAATATCTCAAAATAACTCAAATCTGTATATATCCCGATATGTTGAAAATCGCAAAATCTTAACAATTCTCAAAATCAAAAATCTAGAAATAACCCAAAATCTCTGTATCATGATATGTCAAAACTCTCAAAATCTCAAAATTTGTAAATCTTATATTATGAGCATGTTGAAAAATCGCAAATCTTAAAAAATTCAAAATCTCAAAAATCTAGAAATAACTCAAAATCTTTATACCGTGATAATTCGAATAATCTCAAAATCTCAAAAATTCTCAAACCTCAAAAATCTAAAACTCAAATTCTATATTTTATTGAAAAATATCAAAATCTCAAAATTCTCAAAATCTCAAACAACTCAAAATCTTTATATCTCAGATGTCAAAAATCTCAAAATCTCAAAAATTCTCAAAACTTGGGAATCTCTATATTGCGATATGTTGAAAAATCGGAAATCTTTAAAATACTAAAATCAAAATCTTGAAATAACTCAAAACTTTATATACCGCGATATGTCGAACAACTCAAAATCTCAAAATTCTCAAACCTCAAAAAATCTCAAAATAAATCAAAATTTATATCATATATCTATATCAATGATATGTTGAAAGATTGCAAAATCTTAAAATTCTCAAAATCTTAAAAATCTATAAATAACTCAAAATCTCTATATCGTGATATGTCAAAAATTCTCAAAATCTCAAAAAATCTGGAAATAACTCAAAACCTCTATATCGTGATATGTCGAAAAATCTCACAATCTCAACAATTCTCAAAATCTCAAAAAATCTAGAAATAACTCAATCTCTATATCGCGATTTGTCGAAAGATCTCAAAATCTCAAAAATTATCAAAAGCTCAAAAAATCTCAAAACACAAAATCTCAATATCGCGATGTCGAAAAATCTCAAAATCTTAAAAATTCTCAAAATCTCAAAAATTCTCAAAATCTCAAGATAACAAAATCTCTATATCGTGATTTGTCAAAAAATCTCAAAATCTCAAAAATTCTCAAAATCTCAAAATAACTCAAAATCTCTATATTGCGATATGTCGAACAGTCTCAAAATCTCAAAAATTCTCAAAACCTCAAAAAATCTCAAAATAAATCAAAATCTCTATATCACGATATGTTGAAAGATTGCAAAATCTTAAAAATTCTCAAAATCTTAAAAAATCTATAAATAACTCAAAATCTCTATATCGTGATATGTCAAAAAATCTCAAAATCTCAAAAATTCTCAAAATCTCAAAAACACGAGAAATCTCAAAACAGCTCAAAATCTCTATATATGTCGAAAAATAGCAAAATGTTAAAATTCTCAAAATCTCAAAAAATCTCGAAATAACTCAATATCTCTATATCACGATATGTCAAAAAATCTCAAAATCTCTAAAATTCTCAAAATCTCAAAACAACTCAAAATCTCTATATCGCGATATGTCGAAAATTCACAAAATCTTAAAAATTCTCAAAATCTCAAAAAATTTCAAAATTACTCAAAATCTCTATATCGCAATATGTCAAAAACACTCAAAATTTCAAAAATTCTCAAAATCTCAAAATAAATCAAAATCTCTATATTGCGTTATCTTGAAAAATCGCAAAATCTTAAAAATTCTCAAAATCTCAAAAAATCTGAAAATAACACAAAATCTCTATATCGTGATATGTCAAAAAAATCTCAAAATCTAAAAATTCTCAAAATTTCAAAAAATTTCAAAAAATAACAAAATAACTGAAAATCTCTATATCTCGATATGTCGAAAAATCTCAAAATCTAAAAAATTCTCTAGATATCAAAAATCTCAAAATAACTCAAAATCTCTATATCGGATATTTCAAAAATCCCAAATGTAAAAAATTCTCAAAATATAAAAAATCTCAAAAATCTGAAAATATCTCAAAATTCTATATCGCTAACATTCTCAAAATTTCAAAAAACTTCAAAATAACTCAAGATCTATATCGCGATACGTCAAAAAATCACAAAATCTAAAAATTCTCAAAATCTCAAAAATCTTAAATGACACGAATATCTCTCATGATATGTTGAAAAATCTCAAAATCTAACAAATTCTCAAGATCTCAAAAATCTCAAATTTCTATATCGGATATGTTCAAAATCTCAAAATCTGAAAATTTCAAAATCTCAAAATAACAAAATCTCTATATCGCCAGATGTCAAAAATATCAAAATCTGGAAAATTCTCAACATCTCAAAATAACTCAAAATCTCTATATTGTGATATGTTGAAAATCTGAAAATCTAAAAATTCACTAAATTCAAAAATCTCAAAATCTCAAATAACTAAATATTTCCATATCACTATGTTGAAAAATCACAAAATCTAAAAAATTCTCAACATCTCAAAAAATCTCAAAATAACTCAAAATCTCTATATCGCGATATGTTGAAAAATGTCAAAATCTCAAATAATCTCAAGATAACACAAAATTACTACATTGTGATATGCCAAAAAATCTTAAAATGACTCAAAATCTCTACATCGCGACATGTCGAAAAAACTCAAAATCTAAAAAATTCTCAAAATCTCAAAAAATCAGAAAATAACTCAAAATAACTGAAGATCTATATTAGGATATGTCAAAAAATCTCTAAATCTAAGAAATTCTTGAAATCTCAAAACATCGGAAAATTACTCAAAATCTCTATATCACGATATGTAGAAAAATCTGAAAATCTAAAAATTTCTCAAAATCTCAAAAATTCTCAAAATCTAAAAATAACAAAATCATATGGCGATATGTCGAAAAATCGCAAAATCCAAAAAATTCTCAAAATCTCAAAAAATCTGAAAATAACTCAAAATCTCTTTATCGTGATATGTCAAAAAAATCTAAAAATCTAAAAATTCTCAAAATCTCAAAAAATAAAATAACTGAAAATCTCTATATCGCGATATGTCGAAAAATCACAAAATCTAAAAAATTCTCAAAATCTAAAAAATCTCTAAAATCTGAAAATAACAAAATCAATATATCGCAAAAATTCTCAAAATTTCAAAAAATCTTAAAACGACACAAAATCTCTATCTCATATGTTGAAAATTCTGAAAATCTAACAAATTCTCAAGATCTCAAAAAATCTCAAAATCTCTATATCGCGATATGTCGAAAAATCTCAAAATCTGAAAAATTCTCAAAATCACAAAAAATCTCAAAATGTCTCAAAATCTCAATATGTTGAAAAATCTCAAAATCTAAAAAATTCTCAAAATCTCTAAAAATCTCAAAATATCCCAAAATCTCTATATCGCGATATGTCAAAAAATCTTAAAATCTAAAAAATTCTCAAAATCTCAAAAAATCTCAAATTCTCAAAATAATTCAAAATTTCTATATCGCAATATGTCGAAAAATCTCAAAATCTAAAAAATTCTCAAAATCTCAAAAAATCAGAAAATTACTCAAAATCTATATGGCAATATGATGAAAAATCTCAAAATCTCAAAAATTCTCAAAATTTCAAAAAATAAAATAACTGAAAATCTCTATATCGCGATATGTCGAAAAATCACAAAATCTAAAAAATTCTCAAAATCTAAAAATCACTAAAATCTGAACATTACTCAAAATCAATATATCATGAAAATTTTAAAAATTTCAAAAAATTTCAAAATTTCAAAATAACTCAAGATCTATATCGCAATATGTCGAAAAATCACAAAATCTAACAAATTCTCAAGATCTCAAAAAATCTCAAAATCTCTATCGCGATATATCAAAAAATCTCAAAATCTCAAAAATTCTCAAAATCGCAAAAAATCTCAGAATCTCAAAAATTCTCAAAATCTCAAAAAATCTCAAAATGTCTCAAAATCTCAGTAACGCGATATGTTGAAAAATCACAAAATCTAAAAAATTCTCAAAATCTCTAAAAATCTCAAAATACCTCAAAATCTCTATATCGCAATATGTCGAAAAATCTAAAAATCTAAAAATTTCTCAAAATCCCAAAAAATCTCAAATTCTCAAAATAATTCAAAATTTTTATTTCGCAATATGTCGAAAAATCACAATATCTCAAAAATTCTCAAAATCTCAAAAACTCAAAATAACTCAAAATCTCTATATCGCGATATTATTATAAATCTCAAAATTTAAAAAATTTCTCAAAACATAAAAAATTCTCAGTATCTCAAAATAACTCAAAAGCTGTATATCGCGATATGTCAAAAAATTGCAAAATCTCAAAAATTCTCAAAATCTCAAAAAATCTAGAAATAAATCAAAATCTCTATATCGTGATATGTCGCAAAATCTCACAATCTCAACAATTCTCAATATCTCAAAAAATCTAAAAATAACTCAAAATCTCTATCGCGATATTTCGAAAATTCTCAAAATCTTAAAAAATCTCAAAATCTGAAAACAACTCAAAATCTCTATATCGCGATATGTCAAAAAATCGCAAAATCTTAAAAATTTTCATCTCAAAAAATCTCGAAATAACTCAAAATCTCTATATCGCAATATGTTGAAAATCGCAAAATCTTAAAAATTCTCAAAATCTCGAAAATTCTCAAAATCTCAAAATAACTCTAAATCTCTATATCACAATATGTTGAAAATCCGTAAAATCTTAAAAATTCTCAAAATCTCAAAAATATCGAATAAGTCATAATCTCTATGTCGAAAAATCTCAAAATCTCAAAAATTCTCAAAATCGCAAAAATCTCAATAATCTCAAAATCTCGAAAATCAAAAATCTCAAAATTTCAGTCTCAAAAATTCTCAAAATCTCAAAATAACTCAACTTCTATATCACTAATTGTTGAAAAATCGACAATCTCAAAAAATTCTCAAATCTCAAAAATATCTAAAACTCAAACAACTCAAAACTCTATATATGTCTAAAATTGCAAAATCTCCAAATTCAAAATCTCAAAATATCTCAAAATCTCTATATCTCGATATGTTGAAAAAATGCAAAATCTTAAAAATTCAAACAGTCTCAAAAAATCTCAAAATAACTCAAAGACTGTATATCGCAATAGGTCGAACAATCTCAAAATCTCAAAAATTCTCAAAACCTTAAAAAATCTCAAAACAATTCAAAATCTCTATATCGCGATATGTCAAAAAATCGCAAAATTTCAAAAATTCTCAAAATCTCAAAAATTCTCAAAATCTCAAAATAACTCAAAATCTGTATATATCACGATATGTTGAAAAATCGCAAAATCTTAACAATTCTCAAAATCTCAAAAAATCTAGAAATAACCCAAAATCTCTGTATCGCGATATGTCGAAAACTCTCAAAATCTCAAAAATTCTCAAAATCTCTATATTGCGATATGTTGAAAAATTGCAAAATCTTAAAAATTCTAAAAATCTCAAAAAATCTAGAAATAACTCAAAATCTTTATACCGTGATAAGTCGAACAATCTCAAAATCTCAAAAATTCTCAAAACCTCAAAAAATCTCAAAACAACTCAAATCTCTATATTTTATTGAAAAATATCAAAATCTCAAAAATTCTCAAAATCTCAAAACAACTCAAAATCTTTATATTGCGATATGTCGAAAAATCTCAAAATCTCAAAAATTCTCAAAATCTCAAATTCTTTATATTGCGATATGTTGAAAAATTGCAAAATCTTAAAAATTCTCAAAATCTCAAAAATCTCGAAATAACTCAAAATCTTTATACCGCGATATGTCGAACAATCTCAAAATCTCAAAAATTCTCAAAACCTCAAAAAATCTCAAAACAACACAAAATCTCTATATGTCGAAAAATCGCAAAATCTGAAAATTTGAAAATCTCAAAAGATCTCAAAATAACTCAACATCTCTATATTAGATATCGAAATTTGAAAAATCTTAAAATTTTCAAAATCTCAAAAATTTCGAATTTACTCAAAATCTTATATTGCTATATGTCTGAAACCTCAAAATCTCAAAAATTCTCAAAATCTCAAAATAACTCAAAATTTCTATATCGTGATTATGCTGAAAAACTCAAAATCTTAAAAATTCTCAAAATCTCAAAATCTCAAAATAATTCAAAATTTGTCGAAAAATCTCAATATCTCAAAAATTCTCAAAATCTCAAATAATCTCAAAATAACTCAAAATCTCTATATCGCGATATTATTAAAAATCTCAAAATTTAAAAAATTTCTCAAAATCTCAAAAATTCACAATATCTCAAAATAACTCAAAATCTGTATATATCACGATATGTTGAAAAATCGCAAAATCTTAACAATTCTCAAAATCTCAAAAAATCTAGAAATAACCCAAAATCTCTGTATCGCGATATGTCGAAAACTCTCAAAATCTCAAAAATTCTCAAAATCTCTATATTGCGATATGTTGAAAAATCGCAAAATCTTAAAAATTCTAAAAATCTCAAAAAATCTAGAAATAACTCAAAATCTTTATACCGTGATAATTCGAACAATCTCAAAATCTCAAAAATTCTCAAAACCTCAAAAAATCTCAAAACAGCTCAAATCTCTATATTTTATTGAAAAATATCAAAATCTCAAAAATTCTCAAAATCTCAAAACAACTCAAAATCTTTATATCGCGATATGTCAAAAAATCTCAAAATCTCAAAAATTCTCAAAATCTCAAAATCTCTATATTGCGATATGTTGAAAAATCTCAAAATCTTAAAAATTCTAAAAATCTCAAAAATCTTGAAATAACTCAAAATCTTTATACCGCGATATGTCGAACAATCTCAAAATCTCAAAAATTCTCAAAACCTCAAAAAATCTCAAAACAACTCAAAATCTCTATATTTTGTTGAAAAATCTCAAAATCTCAAAAATTCTCAAAATCTCAAAACAACACAAAATCATTATATCGCGATATGTCGAAAAATCGCAAAATCTGAAAAATTCTGATAATCTCAAAAGATCTCGAAATAACTCAACATCACTATATCGCGATATGTTGAAAATTTGAAAAATCTTAAAAATTCTCAAAATCTCAAAAATTTCAATTTACTAAAATCCTATATCGCTATATGTCGAAACTCTCAAAATCTCAAAATTTCAAAATCTCAAAATAACTCAAAATCTCTGTATCGCGATATGTCAAAAATGCAAAATTCCAAAATTCTCAAATCACAAAATAACTGAACATCTCTTCATCGGAGCATACAAAATCTCAAAATCTCAAAATTTCAAATCTAAAAATCTAGAAATAACTCAAAATCTCTATATCGTGATATGTCGCAAAATCTCACAATCTCAACACCTCAAAATCTCAAAAATCTAAACAACTCAAAATCTCTATATCGCAATATTTCAAAAATCGCAAAATCTTAAAAATTTTATCTCAAAAATCTCAATAACTCAAAATCTCTATATCGCAAAATGTTGAAAATCGCAAAATCTTAAAAATTCTAAAATCTCAAAAATCTCAAAATAACAAAATTTATATCGCAAAATGTCAAACAATCTCAAAATCTCAAAATTCTCAAACCTCAAAAATCTCAAACAACTCATTCTAAATCATGTATCCCAAAAATCACAAAAGCTTAGAAATTCTCAAAATCTCAAAAAATCTCAAAATAACTCAATATCTCTATATCACGATATGTTGAAAAATCACAAAATCTTAAAAATTCTCAAAATCTCAAAAAATCTCGAAATAACTCAAAATCCCTATATCGCGACATGTTGAAAAATCTGAAAATCTCAAAAATTCTCAAAATCTCAAAACAACTCAAAATCTCTATATCGCAATATGTTGAAAAACAGCAAAATCTTAAAAATTCTCAAAATCTCAAAAATCTCGAAATAACTCAAAATCTCTATATCGCTATATGTCGAAAAATCTCATCAACTCAAAAATTCTCAAAATCTCAAAAATTCTCAAAATCTCAAACTAATTTAAAATCTCTATATCGCGATATGTTGAAAAATTGCAAAATCTTAAAAATTCTGAAAATCTCAAAAAATCTCGAAATAACTCAAAATTTCTATATCGCGATATGTCGAAAAATCTCAAAATCTCAAAAATTCTCAAAATCTCAAAAAATCTCAAAATCTCAAAACAACTCAAAATCTATATATGTCGAAAAATCTGCAAAATCATAAAAATTCTCAAAATCTCAAAAAATCTCAAAATAACTCAATATCTCTATATCACGATATGTTAAAAATCTCAAAATCTCAAAAACTCTCAAAATCTCAAAATCTCTATATCACGATATGTCGAAAATGCTCAAAATCTTAAAAATTTGAAAATCTCAAAATTCTCAAAATAATTCAAAATCTATATCAATGATATGTCTAAAATCTTAAAATCACAGTAATTCTCAAAATCTCAAAAATGTCAAAATCTCAAAATATCTCAATATCTCCATATCGCAATATGTCGAAAATCACGAATCTTAAAATTCTAAACTTCTAAAATCTCGAATATCTCAAAATCTCTATATCACGAGCAGTCGAAAATCTCAAAATCTCAAAAATTTCAAAATCTCAAAATAACTCAAAATCTATATATCGATTATGTCGAATAGTCTCAAAATCTCAAAATTCACAAAACCTCAAAAATCTAAAACAACCTAAAATCTCTAAATCCCGATATCCTCGAAAAATCTCAAAATCTTAAAAATTCTCAAAATCTCAAACAATCTCAAAATAATTCAAATTTGTCGAAAAATCTCAATATCTCAAAATTCTCAAAATCTCAAATAATCTCAAAATAACTCAAAATCTCTATATCGCAGATATATTAAAAATCTCAAAATTTAAAAAATTCTCAAAATCTCAAAAATTCACAATATCTCAAAATAACTCAAAATCTGTATATATCCCGTATATGTTGAAAAATCGAAAATCTTAACAATTTCAAAATCTCAAAAATCTAGAAATAACTCCAAAATCTCTGTATCGCTGATATGTCAAAACTCTCAAAATCTCAAAATTCTAATTTATATTACGATATGTTGAAAATCGAAAATCTTAAAAATTTAAAAATCTCAAAAATCTAGAAATAACTCAAAATCTTTTATACCGTGATAATTCAACAATCTCAAAATCTCAAAAATTCTCAAAACCTCAAAAAATCTCAAAACAGCTCAAATCTCTATATTTTATTGAAAAATATCAAAATCTCAAAAATTCTCAAAATCTCAAAACAACTCAAAATCTTTATATCGCGATATGTCAAAAAATCTCAAAATCTCAAAAATTCTCAAAATCTCAAAATCTCTATATTGCGATATGTTGAAAAATCGCAAAATCTTAAAAATTCTAAAAATCTCAAAAATCTTGAAATAACTCAAAATCTTTATACCGCGATATGTCGAACAATCTCAAAATCTCAAAAATTCTCAAAACCTCAAAAAATCTCAAAACAACTCAAAATCTCTATATTTTGTTGAAAATCTCAAAATCTCAAAAATTCTCAAAATCTCAAACAACACAAATCTCTATATCTGATCATGTCGAAAATCAGAAATCTGAAAAATTTGAAAATCTCAAAGATCTGAAATAACTCAACATCACTATATCGCGATATGTCTAAAATTTGAAAATCTTAAAATTTTCAAAATCTCAAAAAATTTCGAATTTACTCAAAATCCCTATATCGCTATATGTCGAAAACTCTCAAAATCTCAAAAATTCTCAAAATCTCAAAATAACTCAAAATCTCTGTATCGCGATATGTCAAAAAATTGCAAAATCTCCAAAATTCTCAAAATCACAAAATAACTGAACATCTCTTCATCGCGATATGTCAAAAAATCTCAAAATCTCAAAAATTCTCAAAATCTAAAAAATCTAGAAATAACTCAAAATCTCTATATCGTGATATGTCGCAAAATCTCACAATCTCAACAATTCTCAAAATCTCAAAAAATCTCAAAACAACTCAAAATCTCTATATCGCAATATTTCAAAAAATCGCAAAATCTTAAAAATTTTCATCTCAAAAAATCTCGAAATAACTCAAAATCTCTATATCGCAAAATGTTGAAAATCGCAAAATCTTAAAAATTCTAAAAATCTCAAAAAATCTCAAAATAACAAAATCTCTATATCGCAAAATGTCAAACAATCTCAAAATCTCAAAAATTCTCAAAACCTCAAAAAATCTCAAAACAACTCAATATCTCTAAATCGCGTTATCCCGAAAAATCACAAAAGCTTAGAAATTCTCAAAATCTCAAAAAATCTCAAAATAACTCAATATCTCTATATCACGATATGTTGAAAAATCACAAAATCTTAAAAATTCTCAAAATCTCAAAAAATCTCGAAATAACTCAAAATCCCTATATCGCGACATGTTGAAAAATCTGAAAATCTCAAAAATTCTCAAAATCTCAAAACAACTCAAAATCTCTATATCGCAATATGTTGAAAAACAGCAAAATCTTAAAAATTCTCAAAATCTCAAAAATCTCGAAATAACTCAAAATCTCTATATCGCTATATGTCGAAAAATCTCACAATCTCAAAAATTCTCAAAATCTCAAAAATTCTCAAAATCTCAAACTAATTTAAAATCTCTATATCGCGATATGTTGAAAATTGCAAAATCTTAAAAATTTGAAAATCTCAAAAAATCTCGAATAACTCAAAATTTCTATATCATGATATGTCTAAAATCTCAAAACTCAAAATTCTCAAAATCTCAAAAAATCTCAAAATCTCAAAACAACTCAAAATCTATATATGTCGAAAAATCTGCAAAATCATAAAAATTCTCAAAATCTCAAAAAATCTCAAAATAACTCAATATCTCTATATCACGATATGTTAAAAATCTCAAAATCTCAAAAACTCTCAAAATCTCAAAATCTCTATATCACGATATGTCGAAAATGCTCAAAATCTTAAAAATTCTGAAAATCTCAAAAATTCTCAAAATAATTCAAAATCTCTATATCACGATATGTCTAAAAATCTTAAAATCACAGTAATTCTCAAAATCTCAAAAATGTCAAAACTTCAAATATCTCAATATCTCCATATCGAATATGTCGAAAAATCACGAAATCTTAAAAATTCTCAAACTCTCATAAAATCTCGAAATATCTCAAAATCTCTATATCACGATAAGTCGAAAAATCTCAAAATCTCAAAAATTCTCAAAATCTCAAAATAACTCAAAATCTATATATCGCATTATGTCGAACAGTCTCAAAATCTCAAAAATTCACAAAACCTCAAAAAATCTAAAAACAACCCAAAATCTCTAAATCCCGATATCTCGAAAAATCTCAAAATCTTAAAAATTCTCAAAATCTCAAACAATCTCAAAATAATTCAAAATTTGTCGAAAAATCTCAATATCTCAAAAATTCTCAAAATCTCAAATAATCTCAAAATAACTCAAAATCTCTATATCGCGATATTATTAAAAATCTCAAAATTTAAAAAATTTCTCAAAATCTCAAAAATTCACAATATCTCAAAATAACTCAAAATCTGTATATATCCCGATATGTTGAAAAATCGCAAAATCTTAACAATTCTCAAAATCTCAAAAAATCTAGAAATAACCCAAAATCTCTGTATCGCGATATGTCAAAAACTCTAAAATCTCAAAATTTCATATTCTTATATTATGATATGTTGAAAAATCGTAAAATCTTAAAAATTCTAAAATCTCAAAAATCTAGAAATAACTCAAAATCTTTATACCGTGATAATTCAACAATCTCAAAATCTCAAAAATTCTCAAACCTCAAAAATCTCAAAAAACTCAAATTCTATATTTTATTGAAAAATATCAAAATCTCAAAATTTCAAAATCTCAAAACAACTCAAAATCTTTATATCATGATATGTCAAAAAATCTCAAAACTCAAAATTCTCAAAATCTAAATTCTATATTATGATATGTTGAAAAATCGCAAAATCTTAAAAATTTAAAATCTCAAAATCTTGAAATAACTCAAAATCTTTATACCATTACATATGTCGAATAATCTCAAAATCTCAAAAATTTCAAACCTCAAAATCTCAAACAACTCAAAATCTCTATATTTTGTTGAAAAATCTCAAAATCTCAAAAATTCTCAAAATCTCAAACAACACTAAATTCTATATCGCGATATGTCTAAAATCGCGAAAATCTGAAAAATTTGAAAATCTCAAAAGATCTCGAATAACTCAACATCACTATATCGCGATATGTCGAAATTTGAAAATCTTAAAATTTTCAAAATCTCAAAAATTTCGAATTTACTCAAAATCCCTATATCGCTATATATGTCGAAAACTCTCAAAATCTCAAAATTCTCAAAATCTCAAAATAACTCAAAATCTTGTATCGCGATATGTCAAAAATTGCAAAATCTCCAAAATTCTCAAAATCACAAAATAACTGAACATCTCTTCATCGCGATATGTCAAAAATCTCAAAATCTCAAAAATTTCAAAATCTAAAAATCTAGAAATAACTCAAAATCTCTATATCGTGATATGTCGCAAAATCTCACAATCTCAACAATTCTCAAAATCTCAAAAATCTCAAAACAACTCAAAATCTCTATATCGCAATATTTCAAAAATCGAAAATCTTAAAAATTTTATCTCAAAAAATCAAATAACTCAAAATCTCTATATCGCAAAATGTTGAAAATCGCAAATCTTAAAAATTCTAAAATCTCAAAAATCTCAAAATAACAAAATCTCTATATCGCTAAAATGTCAAAAATCTCAAAATCTCAAAATTCTCAAAAATCTCAAAACAACTCAATATCTCTAAATCGCAATATCCTGAAAAACACAAAAGCTTAGAAATTCTCAAAATCTCAAAAATCTTAAATAACTAATATCTCTATATCATATATGTCGAAAAAATCTGTAAAACTCTAAAATTCTCAAAATCTCAAAATAACTCAAAATCTCTATATCGCTAGATATTTTTTAAAATATCAAATCTGAAACAATTCACAAAATCTAAAAATTCTAAAATCTCAAAATAACTCAAAATCTATATCGCGATATGTGAAAACAGCAAAATCTTAAAATTCTCAAAATCTCAAAAATCTCAAAATAACTCTAAATCTCTATATCGCGTATATGTTGAAAATCTCAAATCTCAAAAATTCTCAAAATCTCAAAAATTTCAAAATCTCAAACTAACTCAAAATTTATATCGCGATATGTTGAAAATTGTAAAATCTTAAAAATTCTAAAAATCTCAAAAATCTCAAAATAACTCAAAATTCTATATCAAGCGATCATAAAAATCTCAAAATCTCAAAAATTCTCAAAATCTCAAAAAATCTCAAATCACTCAAACATCTCAAAATCATATATCCGAAAATCTCAAAATCTTAGAAATTCTCAAAATCTCAAAAATCTCAAAATAACTCAATATCTCTATATCACGATATGTTGAAAATCACAAAATCTTAAAATTCTCAAAATCTCAAAAATCTCTAAATAAATCACAATCTCTATATCGCAACATGCTCAAAATCTAAAAACTCAAAATTCTCAAATCTCAAAAACTCTAAACCTCAAAACAACTCAAACTTATATCACGATATGTCGAAAGTCTCAAAAATCAAAAATTCTCAAAATCTCAAAAATCTCAAAATCAAAATAACTTAAAATCTCTATATCACATGTCTGAAAAATCTGCGAAATGTGAAAATTCTCAAAATCTCAAAAATCTCAAATAACTCCTATATCTCTATATCACGATATGTTAAAAAATCTCAAATCTCAAAACCTCAAAAATCTCAAAATAACTCAAAACCCTATATCACGACATGTCTAAAAATCTCAAAATCTTAAAAATTTGAAAATCTCAAAAATTCTAAATATAATTCAAAACTCTATATCGCGGAATGTCATAAAATCTTAAAATCACAGTAATTCTCAAAATATCAAAATGTCAAATCAAAACATCTCTAATATCTCCGTGATCAGCATATGTTGGAAAAAATCATGAAATCTTAAAATTCTCAAACTCTCTATAAAATCCTCAAATGATCCTCAAATCTTATATCATGAGAAGTCGAAAATCTAAAATCTCAAAAAATTCTCAACATCTCAAAATAACTCAAAATCTATATATCGCAATATGTCTGACATGTCTCAAATCTCAAAATTCTCAAACCTCAAAAAATCTAAAACAACCTTAAATCTCAAAATCAAGTAGTATCTCAAAAATCAAAATCTTTAAAAATTCTCAAATCTCAAACAATCTCAAAATAAGTCAAAAATTCTATATCACTCATATGTTGAAAACTCACAAAATCTTTAAAATTTCAAAATCTAAAAATCTAGAAATAACTCAAAATTTATATATCGCGATATATTGAAAATCTCAAAATCTCAAAATTTCAAAATCTCAAAAATTTTCAAACCTCAAAACAGCTCAAAATCTCTATATATGTTGAAAATCAGAAATCTTAAAATTCAAAATCTCAAATAATCTAAATAACTCAAATTCTATATCGCGATATTTTTAAAATCTCAAAATCTAAAAATTCAAAATCTAAAAATTCTCAAAATCTCAAAATAATTTAAAATCTCTATATCATGATATGTCAAAAAATTGTAAAATCAAAAATTCTCAAAATTGCAAAATAACTGAACACTCTTCATCGCGAACATGTCAAAAAATCGCAAAATCTCAAAAATTCTCAAAATCTCAAAAATCTAGGAAATAACTCAAACCTCTATATCAGGAGCATGTCAAAAACTCAATCAATAATTTTTAAAATCTCAAAAATCTAGAAATAACTCGTAACCTTATCGCGATTATCGAAAGATCTCAAAATCTCACACTATCAAAAGCTCAAAAATCTCAAAACACAAAATCTCAATATCGTGATGTGTCGAAAAATCTCAAAATCTTAAAAATTCTCAAAACCTCAAAATAACTCAAAATCTCTATATTGCAATATGTTGAACAGTCTCAAAATCTCAAAAATTCTCAAAACCTCAAAAAATCTCAAAACAACTCAAAATCTCTAAATCGCAATATCTCGAAAAATCTCAAATCTTAAAAATTCTAAATCTCAAAATCTCTCAAATAAATCAAAATCCTATATCATTTATGCTTGGAAAAGTTAAGATCTTAAAATTCCTAAAATCTTAAAAATCTAGAAATAACTCAAAATCTCTATATCATGATATATCTAAAAACTTCAAAAATCTCAAAATTCCTGTAAAATCTCAAAACAGACTTCAAATCGCTATATATGTCTAAAAAATCGCAAAATGTTAAAATTCTCAAAATCTCAAAAATCTCAAATAACTCAATATCTCTCTATATCAAGATGTGTCAAAATCTCAAAATTTCAAAAATTCTCAAAATCTCAAATAACTATAATCTTTATATCATCGCATATGTCGAAAATTGCAAAATCTTAAAATTCTCAAAATCTCAAAAACTTAAATAACTCAAAACTTATATCATTATATGTCGAAAATCTCACAATCTCAAAAATTCCTCAAATCTCAAAATTCCTCAAAATCTCAAACTAACTCAAATCTTATATCTTATCATGTTGAAAAATTGCAAAATCTTAAAAATTTGAAAATCTCAAAAATCTCAATAACTCAAAATTTTATATGGTTATATGTCAAAATCTCAAAATCTCAAAAATCTCTCAAAATCTCAAAAACTCAAATCTCAAAACAACTCAAAATCTATATATGTCGAAAATCTGCAAAATCATAAAATTCTCAAAATCTCAAAAAATCCTCAAAATAACTTTCAATATCTCTATATCACGTTATCTGTAAAATCCTCAAAATCTAAAACTCTCTAAATCTTAAAATCCTATATCACGATATGTCTAAAATGCTCAAAATCTTAAAATTTGAAAATCTCAAAAATTCTCAAAATAATTCAAAATCTCTATATCAATGATATGTCTAAAAATCTTAAAATCACAGTAATTTCTAAAACTTCAAAATGTCAAAATCTCAAAATATCTTAATATCTCCAATCGCAATATGTCGAAAATCATTAAATCTTAAAAATTCCAAACCTCTCATAAAATCTCAAATATCTTAAAACTTATATCACGAGTAAGTCAGTAAAATCTCAAAATCTCAAAAATTCTCAAAATCTCAAAATAACTCAAAATCTATATATCGATTATGTCTAATAGTCTCAAAATCACAAAATTGTAAAACCTCAAAAATCTAAAACAACCTAAAATCTCTGAATCCTGGATATCTCTAAAAATCCTTAAAATCTTAAAAATTCTCAAAATCTCAAACAATCTCAAATAATCCAAAATTTGTCGAAAATCTCAATATCTCAAAAATTCTCAAAATCTCAAATAATCTCAAAATAACTCAAATCTCTATATCGCTGGATATTATTAAAAATCAAAATTTAAAATTTCTAAATCTCAAAATTCACAATATCTCAAAATAACTCAAAATCTAGTAATATCCGATATGTTGAAAATCTCGAAAATTTTAACACCTCAAAATCTCAAAAATCTAGAAATAACCTAAAATCTCTGTATCCGATATGTCAAAACTCAAATCCTAAAATTTTCAAAATTCTAGTATTAAGTGACATGTTGAAAAATCGAAAATCTTTAAAATTCTTAAAATCTCAAAAAATCTAGAAATAACTCAAAATCTTTATAATTGTGGATAATCTGAATAATCTCAAAATCTCAAAATTTCTAAACCTCAAAAATCTTAAATAACTTAAATCTCTATATTTTATTGAAAAATATCAAAATCTCAAAAAATTTCAAAATCTCAAAACAACTCAAAATCTTTATATCGCTGATATGTCAAAAAATCTCAAAATCTCAAAAATTTCAAAATCTTGGGTCTCTATATTGTGATATGTTGAAAATCGAAATCTTAAAAATTTAAAATCTCAAAAATCTTGAAATAACTCTAAATCTTTTATACTGCTCATATGTCGAATAATCTAAAATCTCAAAATTCTCAAACCTCAAAAACTCTCAAATAACTCAAAATCTCTATATTTTGTTGAAAAATCTCAAAATCAAAAATTCTCAAAATCTCAAAACAACAGCAATCTTATATCATGCGATATGTCGAAAAATCAGCAAAATCTGAAAAATTTTGAAAATCTCAAAAGATCTCGAATAACTCCAACATCACTATATCAGCGATATGTCAAAATTTGAAAAATCTTAAAATTCTAAAATCTCAAAAATTTCAATTTACTGAAACCCTATATCGCTATATGTCGAAAACTCTAAAATCTACAAAATTCTCAAAATCTCAAAATAACCTCAAATTTGTATCATGATGTCAAAAATTGTCAAATCTCGGTATTCTCAAAATCACAAAATAACTGAACATCTCTTCATCGTGAGTATGTCAAAAAATCTCAAAAATTCAAAAATTCTCAAATCTAAAAAATCTAGAAATAACTCCAAATTCTATATCGTGATATGTCGCAAAATCTCACAATCTCAACAATTCTCAAAATCTCAAAAATCTCAAACAACTGCAACATTTATATCGCAATATTTCAAAAATCGCAAAATCTTAAAAAATTTCATCTCAAAAAAATCTTGAATAACTCAAAATCTCTATATCGCAAATGTTGAAAATCTCAAAATCTTAAAAAATTCTAAAATCTCAAAAAATCTCTAAAATAACAAAATCTTATATCAAAATGTCAAAACAATCTCAAAATCTCAAAAATTCTCAAAACCCCAAAATCTCAAACAACTCAATATCTCTAAATCGCTATCCCAAAATCACAAAAGCTTAGAAATTTCAAAATCTCAAAAATCTCAAATAACTCACATTCTATATCACGACATGTTGAAAATCACAAAATCTTAAAAATTCTCAAAATCTCAAAAAATCTCGAATAACTCAAAATCCTTATATCGCGACATGTCAAAATCCTGAAAATCTCAAAATTCTCAAACTCAAAACAACTCAAAATCTCTATATCGAATATGTTGAAAACAGCAAAATCTTGAAAATTCTCAAAATCTCAAAATCTCGAATAACTCAAAATCTCTATATCGCGATATGTCGAAAATCTGAAAATCTCAAAATTCTCAAAATCTCAAAAACTCAAAATCTCAAACTAATTTAAAATCTCTATATCGCATATGTTGAAAATTGCAAAATCTTGAAAATCTAGAAAATCTCAAAATCTCAAAATAACTCAAAATTCTATATCACGATATGTCAAAAATCAGAAAATCTCAAAAATTCTCAAAATCTCAAAAAATCTCAAATAACTCAAAATCTCTATATCGCAATATGTTGAAAATCTCAAAATCTTAAAAATTCTCAAAATCTCAAAAATTCTCAAAATCTCAAAATAACACAAAATCTCTATATCGCGATATGCTGAAAAATCGCAAAATCTTAAAAATTCTAAAAATCTCAAAAAATCTTGAAATAACTCAAAATCTCTATATCGCGATATGTAAATCAATCTCAAAATCTAAAAAATTCTCAAAACCTAAAAAAATCTCAAAACAACTCAATATCTCTAAATCGTGCTATCCCGAAAAATCTCAAAAGCTTAGAAATTCTCAAAATCTCAAAAAATCTCAAAATAACTCAATATCTCTATATCACGATATGTTGAAAAATCACAAAATCTTAAAAATTCTCAAAATCTCAAAAATCTCAAATAACTAAATCTATATCGCATACATGTCCAAAATCTAAAAATCTCAAAAATTTCAAAATCTCAAAAATCTTAAACCTCAAAATAACTCCAAATCTCTATATCACGATATGTCTAAAGTCTCAAATCCAAAAATTCTCAAAATCTCAAAAATTCAAAATCTCAAAACAACTTAAAATTTATATCAGCATGTCGAAAAATTGCAAAATGTGAAAATTTCTCAAACTTCAAAAACTCGAAATAACTTAATATCTCTATATCACTATGTTAAAAATCTCAAAATCTCAAAACCTCAAAATCTCAAAATAACTCAAAACTTTATATCACTGATATGTCGAAAAAATCTCAAAATCTTAAAAATTTGAAAATCTCAAAAATTCTAAATATAATCTAAAACTTATATCGCGATAGTGTCTAAAAATCTTAAAATCACAGTAATTCCTCAAATATCAAAAATGTCAAAATTTCTAAACATCTCTAATATCTCCGTATCGCAATATGTTGAAAAATCATGAAATCTTAAAATTCTCAAACTCTCATAAAATCTCGAATATCTCAAAATCTCTATATCGCGATAAGTCGAAAACTCAAAATCTTCAAAAATTCTCAACATCTCAAAATAACTCAAAAATCTATATCGTAATATGTCTAATAGTCTCAAAATCTCAAAAATTCTCAAACCTCAAAAATCTAAAACAACCTAAAATCTCAAAATCAAGGAGTATCTCAAAAATCTAAAATCTTAAAATTTCAAAATCTCAAACAATCTCAAAATAAGTCAAAATCTTATATCACCATATGTTGAAAAATCACAAAATCTTAAAATTCTCAAAATCTAAAAAATCTAGAAATAACCTCAAAATTTATATCGCGAGATATTGAAAATCTCAAAATCTCAAAATTCTCAAAATCTCAAAAATTCTCAAACCTCAAAACAGCTCAAACTCTATATGTTGAAAAATCAAAAATCTTAAAATTTCAAAATCAAACAATCTCAAATAACTCAAATCTCTATATCGCGATATTTTTAAAAATCTAAAATCTAAAAAATTCACAAAATCTAAAAATTTCAAAATCTCAAAATAACTCAAAATCTCTATATCAGGAGCATGTCAAAAATTGCAAAATCTCAAAATTCTCAAAATGCAAAATAACTGAACATCTCTTCATCCTAACATGTCAAAAATCTAAAATCTCAAAAATTCTCAAAATCAAAAATCTAGAAATAACTCTAAACCTCTATATCGCGCATATGTCAAAACTCACAACTCAGCAATTCTCAAAATCTCAAAAATCTAGAAATAACTCAAATTTATATCGCGATTTGTCGAAAGATCTCAAAATCTCAACACTATCAAAAGCTCAAAAATCTCAAACACAAAATCTCAATATCACATGTGTCGAAAATCTCAAAATCTTAAAATTCTCAAAACCTCAAATAACTCAAAATTTATATTGCAATATGTTGAACAGTCTCAAAAATCTCAAAATTCTCAAACCCTCAAAATCTCAAATAACTCTAAACTTAAATCGCAATATCTCGAAAATCTCTAAATCTTAAAAATTTCAAAATCTCAAAATCCTCAAAATAAATCAAAATCCTATATCATATATATGCTGAAAAGTACATCTAAAATTCTCAAAATCTTAAAAAATCTAGAAATAACTCAAAATCTCTATATCGCGAGCATTCGGTCAAAAATCTCTAAAATCTCAAAAATTTCAAAATCTCAAAATAGATCAATAATCATATATATATGTTGTAAAATCATAAAATGTTAAAATTCTCAAAATCTCAAAAATCTCGAAATAACTCAAATCTCTATATCAAGATATGTTGCAAAATCTGAAAATCTCTAAAATTCTCAAAATCTCAAACAACTCAAAATCTCTATATCTAATATGTTGAAATCAGAAAATCTTAAAAATTCTCAAAATCTCAAAATCTCGAAATAACTCAAAACTTTATATCGCTTATATGTCGAAAAATCTCACAATCTCAAAATTCTCAAAATCTCAAAAATTCTCAAAATCTCAAACTAACTCAAAATCTTATATCGCGAGATGTTGAAAAATTGCAAAATCTTAAAAATTTGAAAATCTCAAAAATCTCTAAATAACTTAAAATTCTATATCATGATATGTCAAAAATCTCAAAATCTCAAAAATTCTCAAAATCTCAAAAATCTCAAAATCTCAAAACAACTCAAAATCTATATATGTCGAAAAATCTGAAAATCATAAAATTTCAAAATCTCAAAAATCTCAAAATAACTCAATATCTCTATATCAATGATATGTTAAAAATCTCAAAATCTCAAACTCTCAAAATCTCAAAATTCTATATCAATGATATAGTCAAAATGCTCAAAATCTTAAAATTTGAAAATCCCAAAAATTCTCAAAATAATTCAAAATCTTATATCACGATATGTCTAAAATCTTAAAATCACAGTAATTCTCAAAATCTCAAAAATGTCAAAATCTCAAATATCTCAATATCTCCATATCGCAATATGTCGAAAAATCACGAAATCTTAAAATTCTCAAACTCTCATAAAATCTCGAAATATCTCAAAATCTCTATATCGCGATAAGTCGAAAAATCTCAAAATCTCAAAAATTCTCAAAATCTCAAAATAACTCAAAATCTATATATCGCAATATGTCGAACAGTCTCAAAATCTCAAAAATTCTCAAAACCTCAAAAAATCTAAAAACAACCTAAAATCTCAAAATCGCGATATCTCGAAAAATCTCAAAATCTTAAAAATTCTCAAAATCTCAAACAATCTCAAATAATTCAAAATTTGTCAAAATCTCAATATCTCAAAAATCTTCAAAATCTCAAATAATCTCAAAATAACTCAAAATCTCTATATCATGATATTATTAAAAATCTCAAAATTTAAAAATTTCTAAAATCTCAAAAATTCACAATATCTCAAAATAACTCAAAATCTGTATATATCCCGATATGTTGAAAAATCGCAAAATCTTAATAATTCTCAAAATCTCAAAAATCTAGAAATAACCTAAAATCTCTGTATCTGATATGTCAAAACTCTCAAAATCTCAAAATTTTCAAATTTATATTATGATATGTTGAAAAATCGCAAAATCTAAAAATTCTAAAATCTCAAAAATCTAGAAATAACTCAAAATCTTTATACCTTGATAATTCAACAATCTCAAAATCTCAAAAATTCTCAAACCTCAAAAATCTCAAAAAGCTCAAATCTCTATATTTTATTGAAAAATATCAAAACTCAAAAATTCTCAAAATCTCAAAACAACTCAAAATCTTTATATCATGGATATGTCAAAAATCTCAAAATCTAAAATTCTCAAAATCTTAAATTCTATATTAGATATGTTGAAAATCGTAAAATCTTAAAAATTTAAAAAATCTTGAAATAACTCAAAATCTTTATACCGCTGATATGTCGAATAATCTCAAAATCTCAAAATTCTCAAAACCTCAAAAATCTCAAACAACTCAAAATCTTATATTTTGTTGAAAAATCTCAAATCTCAAAAATTCTCAAAATCTCAAACAACACAAAATCTCTATATCGCGATATGTCGAAAATCGAAATCTGAAAAATTTGAAAATCTCAAAAGATCCTCGAAATAACTCAACATCACTATATCACGATATGTCGAAAATATTGAAAATCTTAAAATTTTCAAATCTCAAAAATTTCGAATTTACTCAAAATCCTTATATCGCTTATATGTCGAAAACTCTCAAAATCTCAAAATTTCAAAATCTCAAAATAACTCAAAACTTGTATCGCGATATGTCAAAAATGCAAAATCTCCAAAATTCTCAAAATCACAAAATAACTGAACATCTCTTCATCGTGATATGTCAAAAAATCTCAAAATCTCAAAAATTCTCAAATCTAAAAATCTAGAAATAACTCAAAATCTCTATATCGTGATATGTCGCAAAATCTCACAATCTCAACAATTCTCAAAATCTCAAAAATCTCAAAACAACTCAAATCTCTATATCGCAATATTTCAAAATCGAAAATCTTAAAAAATTTCATCTCAAAACTTAAATAACTCAAAACTTATATCGCAAAATGTTGAAAATCGCAAAATCTTAAAAATTCTAAAAATCTCAAAAAATCTCAAAATAACAAAATCTCTATATCGCAAAATGTCAAACAATCTCAAAATCTCAAAAATTCTCAAAACCTCAAAAAATCTCAAAACAACTCAATATCTCTAAATCGCGTTATCCCGAAAAATCACAAAAGCTTAGAAATTCTCAAAATCTCAAAAAATCTCAAAATAACTCAATATCTCTATATCACGATATGTTGAAAAATCACAAAATCTTAAAATTTCAAAATCTCAAAAATCTCGAATAACTCAAAATCCCTATATCATACATGTTGAAAAATCTGAAAATCTCAAAATTTCAAAATCTCAAACAACTCAAAATTTATATCGAATATGTTGAAAACAGCAAAATCTTAAAATTCTCAAAATCTCAAAAATCTCAAATAACTCAAAATCTCTATATCGCTATATGTCAAAAATCTCACAATCTCAAAAATTCTCAAAATCTCAAAATTCTCAAAATCTCAAACTAACTTAAAATTCTATATCGCGATATGTTGAAAATTGCAAAATCTTAAAAATTTGAAAATCTCAAAAATCTTGAAATAACTCAAAATTCTATATCGCGATATGTCTAAAAATCTCAAAATCTCAAAAATTCTCAAAATCTCAAAAACTCAAAATCTCAAAACAACTCAAAATCTATATATGTCTGAAAATCTGCAAAATCATAAAAATTCTAAAATCTCAAAAATCTCAAATAATAACTCAATATCTCTATATCACGATATGTTAAAAATCCAAAATCTCAAAACTCTCAAAATCTCAAAAATCTTGAAATAACTCAAATCTCTATATCAGATATGTAAAACAATCTCAAAATCTAAAAAATTCTCAAAACCTAAAAAAATCTCAAAACAACTCAATATCTCTAAATCGAGCTATCCCGAAAAATCTCAAAAGCTTAGAAATTCCCAAAATCTCAAAAAATCTCAAAATAACTCAATATCTCTATATCACGATATGTTGAAAAATCACAAAATCTTAAAAATTCTCAAAATCTCAAAAAATCTCGAAATAAATCAAAATCTCTATATCGCGACATGTCGAAAAATCTAAAAATCTCAAAAATTCTCAAAATCTCAAAAAATCTCTAAACCTCAAAACAACTCCAAATCTCTATATCACGATATGTCGAAAAGTCTCAAAATCTCAAAATTTCAAAATCTCAAAAATCTCAAAATCTCAAAACAACTTAAAATCTCTATATCGCGATGTCGAAAAATTGCAAATGTGAAAATTCTCAAAATCTCAAAAATCTCGAATAACTCAATATCTCTATATCACGATATGTTAAAAAATCTCAAAATCTCAAAAACTCTCAAAATCTCAAAATAACTCAAAATCCCAATATCACGATATGTCGAAAAATCTCAAAATCTTAAAAATTCTGAAAATCTCAAAAATTTAAAATAATTCAAAATCTCTATATCGCGATATGTCTAAAAATCTTAAAATCACAGTAATTCTCAAAATATCAAAACATGTCAAAATCTCAAAACATCTCAATATCTCCGTATCGCAATATGTTGAAAAATCATGAAATCTTAAAAATTCTCAAACTCTCATAAAATCTCGAAATATCTCAAAATCTCTATATCGCGATAAGTCGAAAAATCTCAAAATCTCAAAAATTCTCAACATCTCAAAATAACTCAAAATCTATATATCGCAATATGTCACAGTCTCAAAATCTCAAAAATTCTCAAAACCTCAAAAATCTAAAAACAACCTAAAATTCTAAAATCGATGAGTATCCTCAAAAATCTCAAAATCTTAAAAATTCTCAAAATCTCAAACAATCTCAAAATAAGTCAAAATCTCTATATCACCATATGTTGAAAAATCACAAAATCTTAAAAATTCTCAAAATCTAAAAAAATCTAGAAATAACTCAAAATCTCTATATCGCGATATATTGAAAATCTCAAAATCTCAAAAATTCTCAAAATCTTAAAAATTCTCAAAACCTCAAAACAGCTCAAAATCTCTATATATGTTGAAAAATCGCAAAATCTTAAAAATTCTCAAAATCTCAAACAATCTCAAAATAACTCAAAATCTCTATATCGCGATATTTTTAAAAATCTCAAAATCTAAAAAAATTCACAAAATCTAAAAAATTCTCAAAATCTCAAAATAACTCAAAATCTCTATATCGCGATATGTCAAAAATTGCAAAATCTCAAAATTCCAAAATTGCAAAATAACTGAACATCCTCATCGTGAACATGTCAAAAAATCGTAAATCTCAAAAATTCCAAAAGCTCAAAAACTAGAAATAACTCAAAACCTCTATATCACATATGTCAAAATCTCACAACTCAACGAATTCTCAAAATCTCAAAAATCTAGAAATAACTCAAAATCTATATCATCTATTTGTCAAAAGATCTCAAAACTCAACAATTATCAAAAGCTCAAAAATCTCAAAACACAAAATCCTCAATATCACATGTGTCAAAATCTCAAAATCTTAAAATTCTCAAACCTCAAAATAACTCAAAACTTTATATTGCAATATGTTGAACAGTCTCCAAATCTCAAAATTTTCAAACCTCAAAAATCTCAAAACAACTCAAAACTTAAATCGCAATATCCTCAAAAAAATCTCAATCTTAAAATTCTCCAAATCTCAAAAAATCTCAAATAAATCAAATCTTATATCACGTATATGTTGAAAAAAGTATCCTAAAAAATTCTCAAAATCTTAAAAATCTAGAAATAACTCAAAATCTCTATAGACGATAGTCGGTGTAAAATCTCAAAATCTCAAAATTCTCAAATCTCAAAACATCAAAAATCAGCTATATATGTTAAAATCGCAAATGTTAAAAATTCTAAAATCTCAAAAATCTCGAAATAACTCAATATCTCTATATCAAGATATGTCAAAAATCTCAAAATCTTAAAATTCTCAAATCTCAAAACAACTCAAAATCTCATATCATGGATATGTCGAAAATTCACAAAATCTTAAAAATTCTCAAAATCCTCAAAAATTTTAAATTACTCAAAATCTCTATATCGCTAAATCGTCAAAACTCTAAAATCCTCAAAAATTCTCAAAATCTCAAAATAAATCAAAATCTCTATATCGGTTATGTTGAAAAATCGCAAAATCTTAAAAATTCTCAAAATCTCAAAAAATCTCGAAATAATTCAAAATCTCTATATGTCGAAAAATCTCAAAATCTCTATATTGCAATATGTTGAAAAATCACAAAATCTTAAAAATTCTAAAAATCTCAAAAAATCTAGAAATAACTCAAAATCTTTATACCGTGATATGTCGAACAATCTCAAAATCTCAAAAATTCTCAAAACCTCAAAAAATCTCAAAACAACTCAAATCTCTATATTTTATTGAAAAATCTCAAAATCTCAAAAATTCTCAAAATCTCAAAACAACTCAGAATCTCTATATCACGATATGTCGAAAAATCTCAAAATCTCAAAAATTCTCAAAATCTCAAAATCTCTATATTGCGATATGTTGAAAAATCGCAAAATCTTAAAAATTCTAAAAATCTCAAAAAATCTCGAAATAACTCAAAATCTTTATCCTACTTATATGTCAAACAATCTCAAATCTCAAAAATTCAAAACCTCAAAAAATCTCAAAACAACTCAAAATCTCTATATTTTTTGAAAATCTCAAAATCTCAAAATTCTCAAAATCTCAAAACAACTCAAATCTACTTATATCGGTATGTCGCAAAATCTCACAATCTCAACAATCTCAAAATCTCAAAAAATATAAAAATATCTCAAAATCTCTATATCGCGATATGTCAAAAATTCTCAAAATCTCAAAAAATCTCAAAATCTCAAAACAACTCAAAATCTCGATATAAATATGTCAAAAAATCACAAAATCTTAAAAATTTTCATTTCAAAAAATCTCAAAATAACTCAAAATCTCTATCGCAATATGTTGAAAATCGCAAAATCTTAAAAATTCTCAAAATCTCAAAATAACACAAAATCTCTATATCGCGATATGCTGAAAATCGCAAAATCTTAAAAATCTAAAAATCTCAAAAATCTAAATAACTCAAAATCTTTATACGCTGACCAATCTCAAATCTCAAAATTCTCAAAACCTCAAAAAATCTCAAAACAACACAAAATCTCTATATCGCGATATGTAGAAAAATCGCAAAATCTGAAAAATTTGAAAACTCTAAAAGATCTCGAAATAACTCAACATCTCTATATCGCGATATGTTGAAAATTTGAAAAATCTTTAAAATTCTCAAAATCTCAAAAAATTTTGAAATTACTCAAAATCTCTATATCGCAATATGTCGAAAACTCTCAAAATCTCAAAAATTCTCAAAATCTCAAAATAACTCAAAATCTCTATATCGCGATATGTCAAACAATCTCAAAATCTCAAAACTTCTCAAAACCTCAAAAAATCTCAAAACAACTCAATATCTCTAAATCGCGCTATCCCGAAAAATCTCAAAAGTTTAGAAATTCTCAAAATCTCAAAAAATCTCAAAATAACTCAATATCTCTATATCGCGACATGTCGAAAAATTTAAAAATCTCAAAAATTCTCAAAATCTCAAAAAATCTCTAAACCTCAAAACAACTCCAAATCTGTATATCACGATATGTCGAAAAGTCTCAAAATCTCAAAAATTCTCAAAATCTCAAAAAATCTCAAAATCTCAAAACAACTTAAAATCTCTATATCGCGATGTCGAAAAATTGCAAAATGTGAAAAATTCTCAAAATCTCAAAAAATCTCGAAATAACTCAATATCTCTATATCACGATATGTTAAAAAATCTCAAAATCTGAAAACTCCTAAAACTTCAAAATAACTCCAAAATCCTTACATCACGACATATGTCGAAAATCTCAAAATCTTAAAATTTAAAATAATTCAAAATCACTATATCATGAGCATGTCTAAAAATCTTAAAATCACAGTAATTCTCAAAATCTCAAAAATGTCAAAATCTTCAAACATCTCAATATCTCCATATCGCAATATGTTGAAAAATCATGAAATCTAAAATTTCAAACTCTCATAAAATCTCGAAATATCCTAAAATCTCTATATCGCGATAAGTCGAAAAATCTCAAAATCTCAAAAATTCTCAAACTCTCAAAATAACTCAAAATCTATATATCGCAATATGTCAAACAGTCTCAAAATCTCAAAAATTCTCAAAACCTCAAAAAATCTAAAAACAACCTAAAATCTCAAAATCGCGATATCTCGAAAAATCTCAAAATCTTAAAAATTCTCAAAATCTCAAACAATCTCAAAATAAGTCAAAATCTCTATATCACCATATGTTGAAAAATCTCAAAATCTTAAAAATTCTCAAAATCTAAAAAAATCTAGAAATAACTCAAAATCTCTATATCGCGATATATTGAAAATCTCAAAATCTCAAAACAGCTCAAAATCTCTATATATGTTGAAAAATTGCAAAATTTTAAAAATTCTCAAAATCTCAAAAATATCAAAACTTCAAAATAAGTCAAAATCTATATCACATATGTTGAAAAATCGCGAAATCTTAAAAAATTCTCAAAATCTCAAACAATCTCAAAATAACTCAAAATCTCTATATCGCGATATGTCAAAAATTGCAAAATCTAAAAATTCTCAAAATTGCAAAAATCCAAATAACTCAAAATCCTATATTGCAATATGTCAACAGTCTCAAAATCTCAAAAATTCTCAAACCTCAAAAATCCTCAAACAACTCAAAATCTCTAAATCGCATTATCTCAAAAATCCTAAATCTTAAAAATTCTCAAAATCTCAAAAATCTCAAAATAAATCAAAATCTTATATCACGTATATGTTGAAAAGTACATCTTAAAAATTTCAAATCTTAAAAATCTTAGAAATAATCTTAAAATCATGATAGCGATATGTCGAAAAATCTCAAAATCTCAAAAATTCTCAAAATCTCAAAAAAACGTGAAATCTCAAAACAGATCAAAATCGCTATATATGTCGAAAAATCGCAAAATGTTAAAAATTCTCAAAATCTCAAAAAATCTCGAAATAACTCAATATCTCTATATCAAGATATGTCGAAAATTCACAAAATCTTAAAAATTCTCAAAATCTCAAAAAATTTCAAAATTACTCAAAATCTCTAGATCGCAATATGTTGAAAAATCGCAAAATCTTAAAAATTCTCAAAATCTCAAAAAATCTCGAAATAATTCAAAATCTCTATATGTCGAAAAATCTCAAAATCTCTATATTGCAATATGTTGAAAAATCGCAAAATCTTAAAAATTCTAAAAATCTCAAAAAATCTAGAAATAACTCAAAATCTTTATACCGTGATATGTCGAACAATCTCAAAATCTCAAAAATTCTCAAAACCTCAAAAAATCTCAAAACAACTCAAAATCTTTATATTTTGTTGAAAAATCTCAAAATCTCAAAAATTCTCAAAATCTCAAAACAACACAAAATCATTATATCGCGATATGTTGAAAAATCGCAAAATCTGAAAAATTCTGATAATCTCAAAAGATCTCGAAATAACTCAACATCACTATATCGCGATATGTTGAAAATTTGAAAAATCTTAAAAATTCTCAAAATCTCAAAAAATTTCAAAATTACTCAAAATTTCTATATCGCAATATGTCAAAACTCTCAAAATCTCAAAAATTCTCAAAATCTCAAAATAACTCAAAATCTCCATATCGCGTTATGTTGAAAAATCGCAAAATCTCAAAAATTCTCAAAATCTCAAAAAATCTTGAAATAATACAAAATCTCTGTCGAAAAATCTCAATATCTCAAAAATTCTCAAACTCTCAAAATAACTCAAAATCTCTATATCGCGATATTATTAAAAATCTCAAAATTTAAAAATTCTCAAATCTCAAAATTACAATATCTCAAACAACTCAAATCTTGTATCGTGATATGTTGAAAAACTCAATCTCAAAATTCTCAAAATCTCAAACTAACTCAAAATTCTATATCGTGATATTTTAAAAATTGTAAAATCTTACAAATTTGAAAATCCAAAATCTCGAAATAACTCAAAATTTCTATATCGAGATATTTTTAAAAATCTCAAAATCTAAAAAAATTCACAAAATCTAAAAAATTCTCAAAATCTCAAAATAACTCAAAATCTCTATATCGCGATATGTCAAAAAATCGCAAAATCTCAAAAATTCTCAAAATTGCAAAATAACTGAACATCTCTTCATCGCAACATGTCATAAAATCTCAAAATCTCAAAAATTCTCAAAACCTCAAAAAATCTCAAAACAACTCAAAATCTGTAAATCGCAATATCTCGAAAAATCTCAAATCTTAAAAATTCTCAAAATCTCAAAAAATTTCAAAGTAAATCAAAATCTCTATATCACGATATGTTGAAAAATTGCAAAATCTTAAAAATTCTCAAAATCTTAAAAAATCTAGAAATAACTCAAAATCTCTATATCGCGATATGTTGAAAAATCTCAAAATCTCAAAAATTCTCAAAATCTCAAAAAAGTGAAATCTCAAAACAGCTCAAAATCTCTATATATGTCGAAAAATCGCAAAATGTTAAAAATTCTCAAAATCTCAAAAAATCTCGAAATAACTCAATATCTCTATATCAAGATATGTCAAAAAATCTCAAAATCTCTAAAATTCTCAAAATCTCAAAACAACTCAAAATCTATATATGTCGAAAATTCACAAAATCTTAAAAATTCTCAAAATCTCAAACAATCTCAAAATAAGTCAAAATCTCTATATCACCATATGTTGAAAAATCGCAAAATCTTAAAAATTCTCAAAATCTAAAAAAATCTAGAAATAACTCAAAATCTCTATATTGCGATATATTGAAAATCTCAAAATCTCAAAACAGCTCAAAATCTCTATATATGTTGAAAAATCGCAAAATTTTAAAAATTCTCAAAATCTCAAAAAAAATATCAAAATCTCAAAACAAGTCAAAAACTCTATATCGCGATATGTTGAAAAATCGCAAAATCTTAAAAATTCTCAAAATCTCAAACAATCTCAAAATAACTCAAAATCTCTATATCACGATATGTCAAAAAATTGCAAAATCTCAAAAATTCTCAAAATTGCAAAAAATCTAGAAATAACTCAAAATCTATATCGCGATTTGTCGAAAGATCTCAAAATCTCAACAATTATCAAAAGCTCAAAAAATCTCAAAACACAAAATCTCAATATCGCGATGTGTCGAAAAATCTCAAAATCTTAAAAATTCTCAAAATCTCAAAATAACTCAAAATCTCTATATTGCAATATGTCGAACAGTCTCAAAATCTCAAAAATTCTCAAAACCTCAAAAAATCTCAAAACAACTCAAAATCTCTAAATCGCAATATCTCGAAAAATCTCAAATCTTAAAAATTCTCAAAATCTCAAAAAATCTCAAAATAAATCAAAATCTCTATATCACGATATGTTGAAAAAGTACATCTTAAAAATTCTCAAAATCTAAAAATCTAGAAATAACTCAAAACTTATAAGCGCTGATATGTCGAAAATCTCAAAATCTCAAAATTTTCAAAATCTCAAAAACGTGAAATCTCAAAACAGATCAAAATCGCATATATGTCGAAAATCGCAAATGTTAAAAATTCTCAAAATCTCAAAAATCTCGAATAACTCAATATCTCTATATCAAGATATGTCGAAATTCACAAAATCTTAAAATTTCAAATCTCAAAAATTTCAAAATTACTCAAAATCTCTAGATCGCAATATGTCGAAAACTCTCAAAATCTCAAAAATTCTCAAAATCTCAAAATAAATCAAAATCTCTATATCGGTTATGTTGAAAATTCGCAAAATCTTAAAAATTCTCAAAATCTCAAAAAATCTCGAAATAATTCAAAATCTCTATATGTCGAAAAATCTCAAAATCTCTATATTGCAATATGTTGAAAAATCGCAAAATCTTAAAAATTCTAAAAATCTCAAAAAATCTAGAAATAACTCAAAATCTTTATACCGTGATATGTCGAACAATCTCAAAATCTCAAAAATTCTCAAAACCTCAAAAAATCTCAAAACAACTCAAAATCTTTATATTTTGTTGAAAAATCTCAAAATCTCAAAAATTCTCAAAATCTCAAAACAACACAAAATCATTATATCGCGATATGTTGAAAAATCGCAAAATCTGAAAAATTCTGATAATCTCAAAAGATCTCGAAATAACTCAACATCACTATATCGCGATATGTTGAAAATTTGAAAAATCTTAAAAATTCTCAAAATCTCAAAAAATTTCAAAATTACTCAAAATTTCTATATCGCAATATGTCAAAACTCTCAAAATCTCAAAAATTCTCAAAATCTCAAAATAACTCAAAATCTCCATATCGCGTTATGTTGAAAAATCGCAAAATCTCAAAAATTCTCAAAATCTCAAAAAATCTTGAAATAATACAAAATCTCTGTTGAAAAATCTCAATATCTCAAAAATTCTCAAACTCTCAAAATAACTCAAAATCTCTATATCGCGAGATTATTAAAAATCTCAAAATTTAAAAAATTTCTCAAAATCTCAAAAATTCACAATATCTCAAAACAACTCAAAATCTCTGTATCGCGATATGTTGAAAAATCTCACAATCTCAAAAATTCTCAAAATCTCAAACTAACTCAAAATCTCTATATCGCGATATTTTGAAAAATTGCAAAATCTTACAAATTCTGAAAATCTCAAAAAATCTCGAAATAACTCAAAATTTCTATATCGAGATATTTTTAAAAATCTCAAAATCTAAAAAAATTCACAAAATCTAAAAAATTCTCAAAATCTCAAAATAACTCAAAATCTCTATATCATGATATGTCAAAAATCGCAAAATCTCAAAAATTTCAAAATTGCAAAATAACTGAACATCTCTTCATCGCAATATGTCATAAAATCTCAAAATCTCAAAATTCTCAAACCTCAAAAATCTCAAACAACTCAAAATCTGTAAATCGAATATCTCAAAAATCTCAAATCTTAAAATTCTCAAAATCTCAAAAATTTCAAAGTAAATCAAAATCTCTATATCACGTATATGTTGAAAAATTGCAAAATCTTAAAATTCTCAAAATCTTAAAAATCTAGAAATAACCTAAATCTCTATATCGCGATATGTTGAAAAATCTCAAAATCTCAAAAATTCTCAAAATCTCAAAAAAGTGAAATCTCAAAACAGCTCAAAATCTCTATATATGTCGAAAAATCGCAAAATGTTAAAAATTCTCAAAATCTCAAAAAATCTCGAAATAACTCAATATCTCTATATCAAGATATGTCAAAAAATCTCAAAATCTCTAAAATTCTCAAAATCTCAAAACAACTCAAAATCTATATATGTCGAAAATTCACAAAATCTTAAAAATTCTCAAAATCTCAAACAATCTCAAAATAAGTCAAAATCTTTATATCACCATATGTTGAAAAATCGCAAAATCTTAAAAATTCTCAAAATCTAAAAAATCTAGAAATAACTCAAAATCTCTATATTGCATATATTGAAAATCTCAAAATCTCAAAACAGCTCAAAATCCTATATATGTTGAAAATCGCGAAAATTTTAAAAATTCTCAAAATCTCAAAAAATATCAAAATCTCAAAACAAGTCAAAACTCTATATCGCGATATGTTGAAAATCGCAAAATCTTAAAAATTCTCAAAATCTCAAACAATCTCAAAATAACTCAAAATCTCTATATCGCGATATGTCAAAAAATTGCAAAATCTCAAAAATTCTCAAAATTGCAAAAAATCTAGAAATAACTCAAAATCTATATCGCGATTTGTCGAAAGATCTCAAAATCTCAACAATTATCAAAAGCTCAAAAAATCTCAAAACACAAAATCTCAATATCGCGATGTGTCGAAAAATCTCAAAATCTTAAAAATTCTCAAAATCTCAAAATAACTCAAAATCTCTATATTGCAATATGTCGAACAGTCTCAAAATCTCAAAAATTCTCAAAACCCCAAAAAATCTCAAAACAACTCAAAATCTCTAAATCGCAATATCTCGAAAAATCTCAAATCTTAAAAATTCTCAAAATCTCAAAAAATCTCAAAATAAATCAAAATCTCTATATCACGATATGTTGAAAAAGTACATCTTAAAAATTCTCAAAATCTTAAAAAATCTAGAAATAACTCAAAATCTCTATAGCGCGATATGTCGAAAAATCTCAAAATCTCAAAAATTCTCAAAATCTCAAAAAAACGTGAAATCTCAAAACAGATCAAAATCGCTATATATGTCGAAAAATCGCAAAATGTTAAAAATTCTCAAAATCTCAAAAAATCTCGAAATAACTCAATATCTCTATATCAAGATATGTCGAAAATTCACAAAATCTTAAAAATTCTCAAAATCTCAAAAAATTTCAAAATTACTCAAAATCTCTAGATCGCAATATGTCGAAAACTCTCAAAATCTCAAAAATTCTCAAAATCTCAAAATAAATCAAAATCTCTATATCGGTTATGTTGAAAATCGCGAAAATCTTAAAAATTTCTCAAATCTCAAAAATCTCGAATAATTCAAAATTTATATGTCGAAAAATCTCAAAATCTCTATATTGCAATATGTTGAAAAATCGCAAAATCTTAAAAATTCTCAAAATCTCAAACAATCTCAAAATAACTCAAAATCTCTATATCGCGATATTTTTAAAAATCTCAAAATCTAAAAAAATTCACAAAATCTAAAAAATTCTCAAAATCTCAAAATAACTCAAAATCTCTATATCGCGATATGTCAAAAAATCGCAAAATCTCAAAAATTCTCAAAATTGCAAAATAACTGAACATCTCTTCATCGCAACATGTCATAAAATCTCAAAATCTCAAAAATTCTCAAAAAATCTAGAAATAACTCAAAACCTTTATATCGCGATATGTCGAAAAATCTCACAATCTCAACAATTCTCAAAATCTCAAAAAATCTAGAAATAACTCAAAATCTCTATATCGCGATTTGTCGAAAGATCTCAAAATCTCAAAAATTATCAAAAGCTCAAAAAATCTCAAAACACAAAATCTCAATATAGCGATGTGTCGAAAAATCTCAAAATCTCAAAAATTCTCAAAATCTCAAAATAACTCAAAATCTCTATATTGCAATATGTCGAACAGTCTCAAAATCTCAAAAATTCTCAAAACCTCAAAAAATCTCAAAACAACTCAAAATCTGTAAATCGCGATATCTCGAAAAATCTCAAATCTTAAAAATTCTCAAAATCTCAAAAAATCTCAAAGTAAATCAAAATCTCTATATCACGATATGTTGAAAAATTGCAAAATCTTAAAAATTCTCAAAATCTAAAAATCTAGAAATAACTCTAAAACTCTATATCGCGACATGTCAAAATCTCAAAATCTCAAAATTCTCAAAATCTCAAAAAGTGAAACTAAAACAGCTCAAAATCTCTATATATGTCGAAAAATCGCAAAATGATAAAAATTCTCAAAATCTCAAAAAATCTCGAAATAACTCAATATCTCTATATCAAGATATGTCAAAAAATCTCAAAATCTCTAAAATTCTCAAAATCTCAAAACAACTCAAAATCTATATATGTCGAAAATTCACAAAATCTTAAAAATTCTCAAAATCTCAAAAAATTTCAAAATTACTCAAAATCTCTATATCGCAATATGTCAAAACTCCTCAAAATCTCAAAAATTCTCAAAATCTCAAAATAAATCAAAATCTCCATATCACGTTATGTTGAAAAATCGCAAAATCTTAAAAATTCTCAAAATCTCAAAAACTCTCAAAATAACTCAAAATCTATATTAAAAATCTCAAAATTTAAAAAATTTCTCAAAATCTAAAAAATTCTCATTATCTCAAAATAACTCAAAAGCTGTATATCGCAATATGTCAAAAAATTGCAAAATCTCAAAAATTCTCAAAATCTCAAAAATCTAGAAATAAATCAAAATCTCTATATCGTGATATGTCGCAAAATCTCAGAAGCTCAACAATTCTCAATATCTCAAAAAATCTAAAAATAACTCAAAATCTATATCGCGATATGTCAAAAATTCTCAAAATCTTAAAAAATCTCAAAATCACAAAACAACTCAAAATCTATATATCGCGATATGTCAAAAAATCGCAAAATCTTAAAAATTTTCATCTCAAAAAATCTCGAAATAACTCAAAATCTCTATATCGCAATATGTTGAAAATCGCAAAATCTTAAAAATTCTCAAAATCTCAAAAATTCTCAAAATCTCAAAATATCTCTAAATCTTATATCACAATATGTTGAAAAATCATAAAATCTTAAAAATTCTCAAAATCTCAAAAAATCTCGAAATAAGTCATAATCTCTATAAGTCGAAAAATCTCAAAATCTCAAAAATTCTCAAAATCTCAAAATAACTCAAAATCCCTACATCACGATATGTTGAAAAATCTCAAAATCTTAAAAATCTGAAAATCTCAAAATTCTAAAATAATTCAAAATCACTATATCGCACATATGTCTAAAAATCTTAAAATCTAGTAATAATTCCTAAATCCAAAATGTCAAAATCTCAAACATCTCAATATCTCCATATCGCAGAATATGTTGAAAAATCATGAAATCTTAAAAATTCTCAAACTCTCATAAAATCTCGAAATATCTCAAAATCTCTATATCGCGATAAGTCGAAAAATCTCAAAATCTCAAAAATTCTCAAAATCTCAAAATAACTCAAAATCTATATATCGCAATATGTCAAACAGTCTCAAAATCTCAAAAATTCCCAAAACCTCAAAAAATCTAAAAACAACCTAAAATCTCAAAATCGCGATATCTCGAAAAATCTCAAAATCTTAAAAATTCTCAAAATCTCAAACAATCTCAAAATAAGTCAAAATCTCTATATCACCATATGTTGAAAAATCGCAAAATCTTAAAAATTCTCAAAATCTAAAAAAATCTAGAAATAACTCAAAATCTCTATATTGTGATATATTGAAAATCTCAAAATCTCAAAACAGCTCAAAATCTCTATATATGTTGAAAAATCGCAAAATTTTAAAAATTCTCAAAATCTCAAAAAAAATATCAAAATCTCAAAACAAGTCAAAAACTCTATATCGCGATATGTTGAAAAATCGCAAAATCTTAAAAATTCTCAAAATCTCAAACAATCTCAAAATAACTCAAAATCTCTATATCGCGATATGTCAAAAAATTGCAAAATCTCAAAAATTCTCAAAATTGCAAAAAATCTAGAAATAACTCAAAATCTATATCGCGATTTGTCGAAAGATCTCAAAATCTCAACAATTATCAAAAGCTCAAAAAATCTCAAAACACAAAATCTCAATATCGCGATGTGTCGAAAAATCTCAAAATCTTAAAAATTCTCAAAATCTCAAAATAACTCAAAATCTCTATATTGCAATATGTCGAACAGTCTCAAAATCTCAAAAATTCTCAAAACCTCAAAAAATCTCAAAACAACTCAAAATCTCTAAATCGCAATATCTCGAAAAATCTCAAATCTTAAAATTCTCAAAATCTCAAAAATCCTCAAAATAAATCAAAATCTCTATATCACGTATATGTTGAAAAGTACATCTTAAAAATCTCAAAATCTAAAAATCTAGAAATAACTCAAAACTTATAAGCGCTGATATGTCGAAAATCTCAAAACTTCAAAATTCTCAAAATCCCAAAAACGTGAAATCTCAAAACAGATCAAAATCGCTATATATGTCGAAAAATCGCAAAATGTTAAAAATTCTCAAAATCTCAAAAAATCTCGAAATAACTCAATATCTCTATATCAAGATATGTCGAAAATTCACAAAATCTTAAAAATTCTCAAAATCTCAAAAAATTTCAAAATTACTCAAAATCTCTAGATCGCAATATGTCGAAAACTCTCAAAATCTCAAAAATTCTCAAAATCTCAAAATAAATCAAAATCTCTATATCGGTTATGTTGAAAAATCGCAAAATCTTAAAAATTCTCAAAATCTCAAAAAATCTCGAAATAATTCAAAATCTCTATATGTCGAAAAATCTCAAAATCTCTATATTGCAATATGTTGAAAAATCGCAAAATCTTAAAAAATTTAAAATCCCAAAAATCTAGAAATAACTCAAAATCTTTATACCCTGATATGTCGAATAACCTAAAATCTCAAAATCTTCAAACCTCAAAAATCTCAAAACAACTCAAAATCTTTATATTTTGTTGAAAATCTCAAAATCCTAAAAATTCCTCAAACTCAAACAACACAAAATCATTATATCGCGATATGTTGAAAATCGCAAAATCTGAAAAATTTGATAATTCAAAAGATCTCGAATAACTCAACATCACTATATCATGATATGTTGAAAATTTGAAAAATCTTAAAATTCTCAAAATCTCAAAAATTTCAAAATTACTCAAAATTTCTAAAATAAATACATAAATAAAAGAAATAATGCTAACTACTCTCCAGTTACGTGGCATGACTGTTGAAGGTTATTCACCATTTCACAGTCTTACTGGTATATTTAGGGTTTTCTCCAGTCACAGTGGCAGGGATTACTCAGAGTTGCTTCTGGAGGATTGTGTCTGTCTCTTCTGGAGCTGTTTCTCCTCTTTCTCTCCTTCCAACACTTCAGTTTCTGGCACACTTCCTAAAGTGAGACAACATGGGGCCCAACCTTCCACCACCTCTGTCAGTGGCTGGGGCACTGCCCTCCTTCTCTCTCTCTCTCTCTCTCTCTCTCTCTCTCAACTGACATGCGGAATTGTGGCTCCACGGAACCCTTCCATCAGACATTGGCATCAACTGGTTGCAAATAATTTGGAGTTACTACCCAAAAAGAAAATTCATGCAGGGCAAACTCACTCAGCTCCACTTTATTGCTTGTTCTTCTATTCAGGTTTGACTTAAGATGGCTTCCTTCTTAGTGTGCACATATGCTGTGGTGTACCAGGACTACAGTCCCCTGGCAGCCAGTCAGTCTCTGAGTCACTACCTCCCTGGTCTTACGGACTTGTGAGTTCTGAGAGCCCAGATCCTTGGTTGCACCCCCTCTTATGAAAGTCGATGTCTGATTAGACAAGATGTTCCTAGCCGAACCATGCATTAGAATGCCAAGCTCATTGAGCCAGGTTTTCACGCATGCCTACTTGCAACTCTGAGCTCAGAATTGGTCCACACTGTCTCTGGGCAAACTTCATGAGCTTCTAAACCCTTCCCATCAGTCCCAATGAGGTCAGTGGGCTTTGTGCTGTATAGTCATGGCCATATTTCTTTATCTTTGTTGCTTTTTTACTCAGCAGCCTTTTGCTGCTTTAGCTTATGCCCAGAGGGGCAGCTTTCTGTAAATCTTGGCCCCGCCTGCTGTCCAGTGGCCAAGAAAATGTTCATTGTTGTGGATACTTTGTCCATTGTGGAGTCAGTAGAAGGAAGATCAAGGAAGTCATGGCTTGACTCCCACCACAGACTCCTTGTTTGCACTCCTGCTGTGCCCGCTCAGTTTTCATGCTGTAGTAGTTTATATCTCAGGGGACTGGAGGGTGAAGAGAAGATGTTGGGTTCAGGGACCACAAATTTAAACCCCACATTTGGAGGGGTTGCATCAGTTTAACATGTAAGACAAAGGATGGCACCTCAACAGTGCAACAACTCACCCCCCCGCGCTAGTGCCAGTTTTGGCATTAGCACAAGATCCTGGTGTGGGACTAGAACCCACAGCCTTCCAATTTTCTGGTCCAAGAGGCAGTTGTGCAACCCACTGAGCCACAGACAGATATGGATCAACAGAAAAATTTGCCAGATTTAGAAAACATATTCTATTAGTGCGTGAAATAGTTTAAATCATGGCAATACTTCTGTAAAATTAAGGGACACGGTAATTGTTTATGGTGATGCTTATTGTGAGTACACAATCTTAATGAGGTCACAGTTAAGTGCCATGGAGAGATACTGTAATATTATAGAAATTTAAGTTCAGAAGGGCTCTAGATCCATAATGGCGCGCTCACCCTAAGCATAAGCAGAAATGAAAGGCACGTACTCTGCAAACATATAGTGTGAACATGGTACACAGATTACAGATTTGCACTTGTGTAACTAGCGGACAGGTGGTATTGTCTGTGTCCACTGTTTCCGGGCTGCCAGTGTTGCCCATCATTTTGGCATCCTCGCTACCCCGGGATTTTACTTTATCTTGGTATGTTTTAGTGTATAAAGTATTCATTCTGTAAAAAAGTATTGTTGCTGGAAGTTATCTAGCCCTTTAGTTGCTTTGTGAGTAAATTATAAGAGGAAGTAAACTAATTCAGTGACGCTGTGTCAGAAAAGCATCAAAAGCTGTCACCCCAGCAGATCCACTGGCATAGGGGGAGGTCTACCATTTGCTTGACCTGAGTTTGGGAGTGAGCTTGGGGTGCTGGGGGCCAGACTTGGGGGGGGAGGGGCTGAGCATCTTGAAGGGCAGCTGCCTTCCTCCTCCAGTGAGGGAGGACAGTGTGCCCCGCACTGTGACTGCCACTTGGATGTTACCAGCTGGTGATGTTAATGGAGCCACATACGTAAGGAGGTGGGATATTGCCTGTCATCAGTGAGGGCCTCACACCAATGCATGCATGAGCCCGGGATCTCCTGCTGGCAACATCCCTGGGGAAGGGATGGTGCCAACACTGCAATGTGATTGGATGATGGTCTGTTCCCTTGCAGACCCCACACACTGCCAACTATGTTCCCTGCATTACTGTGTTGTGCTCCGAAGGGTCTTCGCTAACCTCAGTGGCCCCATCACTGTTGTAAGTCATGGAAGGGCAATGATGAGGTAGGTCCCAGAGAAGATGGAAGTTGGGGCCGGAGGGATCGACCAGATGGGGGCAGGACAGTGAACAAGGTGGAGAAACATACTACTGAAATAAAAATTGCCACCCAGATTGTATTACTAGTCCAGCCACATGCAGACTGCAGCATACAAGAGTAAATTTCAACAAGAATGCAAGAGAGAGAGGCTGGAATGTGACAGGAGACTGTGTGTGATTCAGGAGTTGTGTAATGTGGACAAGCAAGTCAACTCCTTCCACCTGTAGACTGGGTTGACCTTTGCTGCCATTAATGGCATTGATACTGCAAATCACATCGAGGAATGAGACTGTGCATTACTTTTGGAATAGATCAGGCCATTATCTGCTTCATTACAGCTTAAAAAGATTAAAGTAACTGCGATATGCACAAAAAACCTCCATTTCAGAATAAATAAATGAAATTGGAACTGAATGCACAGCATTTTAAATCAATTTGGTTTGCTGAAGGGAGTATTTGCTCTGCAAAATCTATTCTCTACACGCAGCAATGGCAATTTGGGTTTCATGTAACGGCAGCTTATATAAGCATCTGAGCTCGCTGCAGGTTCAAAATTTATTAGGGGCAGGGTATATTTCTGTGTTCAGTTTGTGGAAGCAAAGACTGCTCCGTTATTTATATGGCAGCAAGAGCTGATGAGGTTGTGCTGCCAGAATGAGAACAGGGCAATCTTAATCCAGTTTCACTGTGTTGCTCCCATTGTATGCTGTAAATCTCTGATTTTGTACTGTAAGAACTTGCATCTCAACTTGCTTTTGGATCTAGCATTTGAGTAGCTTATTGTATTGCACTGAAAACCAAGCTTTTTTTTTATGTTGGCTCACGCTTGCACACCAGCCAACATATTGCATTAGTGGCAGATTTGGAGGCGCGGTCACTGTTGGGCAAATGCAGGGCACATATTAGTAGGTGCATCCCTCATTCCCCAATAAGCCAGCATGGAGGCGCCACACCAGGAATACATAATGTGGTGAGCACATCAAACAAAAGGTCCGCTGTAATGACAGCCAAGCTTGTCATGCAGTGGCACCAAAACACACCCTTCCTACGTGCCTTTCCTGGTGAAACCCTTCCAGAAACATGGTGGCACTGACTGCTGCTGCGTGGAGAGATGACTTAAGGGGTGCCCAATCCCCTGTTGGCATGCTGCCGTCACTCAGTTCATGTACCGACAGAGGCCCAACTTCCCATCGGCATAATGACCCCCATTTGTTCTATGTGCCGAGGGATGCCCAACCTCTCGCCTTGCTCCCTCGCTATGTGCCGATGGGGTGCCCAATCCCCGTCGGCCAGCCCTCTAAACACTTAGGTGACATGCTGGAGCCCACCCCAGCGCGCTAAATGCCCCTGTAAAACAAAACCGGCCCCTGATGGTTTTTTTTTTTGTTTGTTTCTGTAAAAGAAGAAAACGCCCTTGTGGTTTGTCCTGCTCCTCCCCAACCCGCACTCCACCCTCTGCACACCCCGCCTCCCCACACACCCCTCACCCCATACTTACCTCCAGAGCCTGGAACGATGATCTTCGGTGGACCAGGAACACGTCTGCACTCTTCAAAGCAGACCACGAACTGAAGAAATGCCAGTAAGCTGTATAACGGCATAAATAGTGTTTTTTCAACTTTGGTGCATATCTCAGGCATTTTTGGGAATTTTGGCACCAAATTTTCAGCATGAGGTTATTGGTGCCCCTCCTCATGAATGCAGTCACTGTCATGGCATTATTTGGGCCCGAAAGGTGATTTCTCAGTCACTGCATGGAATCATCTTTCAGGACTGATTAATGAAATGACAGTGCCACTGGTCATGAGGTGGGCTCTCAAAAAGCCTATGTTGCAAATTTGGTGAAAAGAATCCAAACAATGACTGTTTTACAAGCATGCATTGCACAGTTTCCATGTACGCATGTAACTTCGTGAATTTGTAATATTTTCACTCCAGATTTTCAAAATTGGCATTTTCTACACCTCCTTATGAACAGTACAGCTGTCATTTTACATATCCTGGCCAAAATGCATTTTTGCATGTCTGGCACAGAATAGCGCGGTCACTGTGCGAAATCAGGTTACGGAACAGTTTGGGAAAATGATGGTGACACTGTTCATGAGCAGAGGTCTTAAAATGCCTATGTTGAAAATTTGGTGACAAAGTCCATAAATGACTCTGTTAACAGCGCAGCATTGCGCAGTTTCCACGCACCTTTGTAACTTTACAAATTTGCAATATTTTCATGCCAGATTTTCAACACTGGCATTTTTTCACACTGCCTTATGAACAGTACAGCTATCATTTTTCATAGCCTGCCCAAAATGTGTTTCCACACTTGTGGCCCACAATGGCGTGGTCGCTGTGGGAAATCAACTTTTGGGACAGCTTAACAAAATCACAGCACCACTGTTCATGAGGAGAGGTCCCAAAATTCCTATGTTGAAAATGTGGCTAAAAAAATCACCAAAATAATTAGGTTACGGAAGTGTGTTGCTCAGTTGCTATGCATGCTCATGACTTCACCAATTTTTCATATTTTCACTCCAGATTTTCAACGTTGCCATTTTCTTACACCTCCTCATGAACAATACAGATGTAATTTTTCACATCCTGCCCAAAATGTGTTTTTGTCCCTGTGTCGCCAAATGGCATAGCCACTGTGCAAAACCACCTTTCAGCTAACAAACTGATTGTGACACTTTCATGAGGTGGGGTCAACAAAAGCCTATGTTGAAAATTTGGAGTGAAAAACAAACGCCTACAATGTTAGGTTTCTAATCAACACTTCCTCGTAGAGACTGACAGGTGTCAGGGTGTGACTTGGGATCATTGCTGTAATGCTCACGCCATTTCACCCCCACCCCCACCCAGCAGCCAGTGACAGGCATCGAGGTGTGCCTTGGAGTGTTCGGCCCTAACATTCACCCCATTCTCCTATGCTGCACCCATCTCAGTGTGTTTCCTTATGGAATGGGATAAGTATAAGGCCCAAATACCCCAAAGCACACCATGACACTTGGCAGTGTCTGCAGGGTACGGTGAGGTAAAATGGCTTGAGCGTTATAGCTGACGACCCAAAGGCATACCCCAACGCCTGTCAGTCTCTGCAGGGTGGAGGTGGGGTTGGTGTCAGTTCAATACTTCACTGCCGTTCCTATTATGCATCTCTAACTTCTGCACTACCAATGCCAATGCCAGCGAGACAACATTCGGCATTGCACTGACAAATGCTTGTTTTATTTTGCACCTTTCTGCTGTACTATGGGATCCCTGTAAAAGCAAGGGGGTATGGATGAAAACAGGAATGCTGGAACTTGACAGACCCAGATCAGTGAAATCTGGACTGGGCACAAGTTGAGCAGATTTTGCCAGTCAGGCCTGTGTGACCAGATGGAATGGTCCAGCTTTAATTGCTCTGTTATGGTTCAGTTCTACATGGCCCAATTTTTACCCATGCCTGGGATTTGGTGAAAACTGGACTGCCAGGACTGGACCAGATCGGTAAAAGCAGGACCAACAAAGTCCGCTCAACTTGTGCCCGGTCTCATTGTTCCAGCGGACCAGTCAGTCCATATTTTTCCAAACTGGTCTGGTCTTTGGAGAAAATTGGACTACCGAAACAGACTGGACTAGATTAACAAAAGCTGGCTGGCCATACCTGCAAAATGTGCATAATTTGCACCTGGTCAGGGAGGGTTGTACCAATCTGGCCTGGTACAATTCTGGTGGTCCAGTTTTTGCAAGTCTGAAAACAAGATATTGTATGTCACGGGCCCATCCTACTGCCTGTTATGATACAAAATAGTTCAGAATTTAAATTGATCAATAAACAAGCATATTTCAGTAAATGTCCCCCACCTCTGGTGTCTGCTCAGTACAGTCACCTGGTATCCCATTCCTTGGCCTGCCACAGTGCCACCAGTATTCTTTAAATGGTTAGTAGCTGGTTCTGTGGTGCCCTGGGGTGGAGTATCATTTCAGCACTGCTACCCCAGGATTGTGCATAGTGCCTGGAATGAGAAGAGTGGAGACCGACAGAAAGGCTGATGAATAATCTGCAAGGGGAAGGGCGATGCAGCATTCAACTAGGAAAGTGACTTCTGGTGGTGGTGTCTAGAACATCATGGCTGACCCCCTGACACCGATGTGGATGCACTCCAGTATAAGGAGGGGCAGAGGGAGAATAGGGAAAAAAATTCCACAGGCTGGGGCATGCTGGATAATGGCCCTCTGTCCTCTCACACCACCATGCCCCTGTGTGATGATACCCCTCAGCTGACACTCCCAAGTCAATCAGCACTTCCTTCATCTCCATTACCTGCCATGGAAGGGGTTGTGAGAAGGGGCCCAAAGGACATAGGAATACTCTACAGCTGTGGGATCTTGGAGATCCTTCTGTTTTTTACACTGTCCAAATGTTGCCCTCTCCACCCTCGTTCTCTATGGCACGATCTTGTATTTTTAAGACATATTTTATAAGCTAAACACAAATCAGAGTGACAGCAGGAGATCATTTTCAAATTTTTTTTCTAAAGTGAATGTAAAAATGAAATGTCTAATCTTGCATATTTAGGTCATGTACCAAATAACAGTAGTGAAGTTTAATTTAAGCGTCATGGACACTAATCAGTGGTCACTTTCAAGCACAGTAGTGGTACAGTATATTATGCAAGACATATGATATGGGGCATGTATTACAAAACAAAAAGTACACAAATGTGTACAGTGAGTATGGCTACCTACATCCTTGAGTGGGGCAGTAGGTGAGTCTGGTGGGCAGAAAGGATCTTGAGGGGCCCAAAGATGTGGAGTGCCCTGAGGGTCTCGGAGGGAGCAACAAAAAAATCAAGCTCTGACCAGAGCTGACATGGCTACGGCTGTGCTCATGGCGAACCAGTCTGCCATTCCCACAATAGCCACAGTGCGATTGCGCATGCACATCAAACTTCAGTAGCCATCTTGAGCATGGCGGGTGACCAGCAACCAAAATAGTGTGACCACAATGGGGGGGGGGGTGAGCAGACTGTTTCAGAGTTCCGAAATGATCATACTGCAACTCCAAAACAATTCCATTCTTCAGTGTCCATCCGGTGGCTCATTTGTAGAGCTACTGCAAGATGGTTGCAGGTTCCACCCACTGCAGCCATAAAAAGGTTAAATTTTGCCTAGAGTAGTGTTTCCTGTCCCTCACCTAGACAGAGGAAATTTATGTAACAACTGCATACCATCTATGTTTATTGGTAAGGCAAACAAATAAATACATAAATCTACACTGAAGTTCTGTCCTCCTCCCCAAGAGATCACCTAGGGGTTAATTTCAGTTCACCCCCTGCATGTAAAGAGGGCAGATTGTAAGCTCCTAGTCCTCCCTGCAGATCTGAAGAGAGTTAGGAGTTAAACTAAGCACCCCTCTCCTCATGTATCTGATCAGTAGAGATCCCAGGCGTCCCATCATTGGCCTGCCGCTGTGCCACTTCTTTAAGCTCTGTGCCTCTGTGTGTAATAACATTTTAACACACTTCCCTCCAGCCAAATCCCATTACTGTATTTTATGAGCCGTAAATCTGTCTTAGCCCAGCGGGCTTCAGTAAAAGTGTTACGTAACCTCCCAGTGAAAATCATGACAACATCATAAACTGGCAGAGCAGCTGCAGTTAGGGAGCAGTGTGCCCTTCATTTTAATAGTTCTGTTCCTTGTATATACAGGGTGTTTTCTCCCCCATGCCTATATCCTCATGAACTGCAGTGCTGTAAAAGGTTTAATTCAGTTTTGATTCTGATCTTGTAGACACTACGTGCTAGAAAGGACTGGGTGCCCCAGAGTTAAACTACTAAATGTCAGCTGCCTGAGATCAGGGTACGCATTTCAGCTCAGGCCGCAGGTGAAACAAGTGACATGGTTATCAGTTCCGTTTTTAATGAAGTGGAGTCCTTTGTCACATAAACCTTACTCTCACTCACTCTCTCACTCTCTCACTCTCTCTCTCTCTCTCTCTCCCTCCCTCCCACTCACTCACTCACTCACTCACAAACATTGTCCAACACTATTGGCCAACATTACACTTTATGAGCTTTGGGAGCTGGGGGGGCATAAGACCCTATCTTTAAATTGAGCCCCCTTTCCCATTATAAGTCAGTGGCAGTGATGCATAAGCTACCAGGACTCACTTCAGAGCTGGGGGGTGGGGAGAGTCAAGCTATCCTGTAATTCCAACACTGCTCTTGGTCCAGGATGGAATGATCACAAAGATGGAGTCACCCTCTGACCACAGGAGAAGACTGCCCTTTGTCAGGCAATTACAGACTTAAGTCCCATAACAGAGCACTGTGGGTCTCAGTCTGGGCACTACATCTGGTCTCTTGCTAAACCGAGAACTTTAGTGCCCTCCCCCTCCACTATCAGTTCCTTACTTTTCACCTCACTAAATTTGTCATAGTGCTGGAAACTCTGCTGCCTTTTCCCGCACTATACATAGTGGGTGGGATATTCAGACTGTGCCAGGCTGTGGCGCAAGCCTGTGCGCAGTGCAACTGGGATGTGCCAGGGTGCTGACAGGGTAATATTCAATGGTACTGCGCCCTGTGGCCACCCGCATTGTGCATGGCGCAGTGGCACTGCACCAGCACAAGTGGCCAGAGAGGGGGGGCAGGGGGATGTGCTAGCGCAAGTGCCATTGCACTAGGCTTATCAACTGCGATATTCAAAGGTGCACATGCAAAAGGGGCCATAATGCATGCAGGGTGCAAATGGGGCTATTTGTGTGTCATTATGGCCCCATTTGCATGCAGGTGCGCCCATCCCCGGCGACTTGCGCCTGGCGCCCTGTCAGGCTGCAGCCGTCGAGGACTGATGCTCTCTGCACAAGCGGCAAAGTGCCCCACAGCCCAATCGTGGGCATAAGTATAGAAATATGTAACTCCCATATCCCTGGTAGTCCAGTGGACCGCTCGCAGCCTGATTGTGGGCATAAGTATAGATATACGAAACTCCTATATCCCTGGTGGTTCAGTGGACCGTTCACAGCCCAATCGCGGGCAGATGTCTAAAACAAGATTAGATCCTATCCCTGGTGGTCCAGCGGTGCCCCCCTCCCACACTTCCCACTGAGCCTCTACCACCATGGGGGGGCGCCATCGACGGAGGGTGCCGCCGGAGCTGGGTGGCCACCATCGGCTGCTGGCAGCTGCCGTGCGTTGTGCCCTTGCAATACGGCAGCTCACCTGTGGGTGGGTCAGGTTGTTGCCCTTTATTTTGGAACAACTGTATGCGGCACATGTAGGGTTGTGCCTGCATGGGCTCCGCGACATCCCAGGCTGAATATCGGGATGTGTGGGTATGCATGGCACACCCCCACTTGTGCTGCATACATTACTGAGGTGCCCCGCGCATCGGGATTTGTGCCACACTTTCCTTTGAATATCGCACTAGGGCTAAGATATGGGTTGCGATGGTAACTATGTTGGGCGCGCAACTCCTTCTGAATATCCCACCCCGTGTGTCAACAAATAGAAGGTCCTTGTCTCAAGTGGTATAAGCGCTCTCATTTCACCAGTGGTGACTATCAACATAAAAAAGCTAGCCAAATTCAATTTATTGTAGCCATTAGCGATGGCAGCAATCCTTAGTGTACAACCAACCCTTAAACCCCTCTTTGCTCACCCCAGTTAATCCCAGTCTCCTCCACCATCCTGTTGACTTCTACTTAGATTTAAAAAAAATCAGTCAACATCTGCTAGTGTCAGAAGCCAGAAATGTGTTTTTTAGTTTGTTTGAAAGAAATTCAAAATCACACATACCCCCATAATGCAAGGCATCATGGGCTGTATAAGCAAATCACCACAGAATATTATGCTGGTTCAACTTTAAGCAGAAATGCATGGTGCCAAAAGGCCTCTCACACAGTCTACAAAGGGTACCAACAGAAGACACATACACGTGTTTCATCCTACCAGGACTCATCAGTGTGCCTCGGATGTGTGACACCCCAGTGGAATGAACCAGCTATCCTAAGATGGTCTATCTGGGTTATGTCATGGTGAACCCAATAAAAACAAAAAACATGCTAAAAGACAAAGAACCTCAGGGTAACCATCGCCTCAGTGCTTGCCCGCTGTGGTTCTTTGTCTTTTAGTTTGTTTTAAGTCTGGGGAGAAGGAGGGGGTAGGAAATGGCTGGGATCATGGGACTTGCTATTGCCACCTGGGAGGGGCTAAAACATTTTTCTTTGTTTTGTTTTTTTAACTGTCTGAAGGTTGAAGTGATCCTGAAGTAGCCCAAAAGTTCAGCTGAGCTTAATCATAGGCAGAAGTGCCAAACTTTAGCAAATTACCCAAATACAGATTCGGTATTGGCTAATCCTTACCTCATATTCATTACTGAGAGTAAGGAAAAAGACAAATGACCCGACAGAACTGCGAATCCTTTCCAGCTGTGCCTTGTTCCAGGAAACCATTTGTGCATTCTGTGGCACTGCCCTGTGTTGTGTGGTTACGATTCTATCCTAAATCTTATCAGAATTAGACACAAAAAGTAACATTCTGACCAACGCAAGGTTAAAAAGCAATTTCTGAAGGCCTGGGAAGGAACTGTGTAAGGGTCAGATCCCAGGCCTCAGATATTATGTTCATTTGGTAATCTGAGCACACCAAAAACAGTGGCTAGAATGCCAGTATCCGACTATTGATATTTCATTCTGAACATCAGATTAACAAATATTTTTTCCCAGCATAATGTCAAAGCACAGCAAAACTATATTTACCCAAGGCGTACACCAGATTTTTGTATGTATTTCTCCATCTGAACCACCAAATTGAAAATTACATTTATAGTCCTGGATGCTGATTAACGAGGAAATGATTGCGTTGACAAGCTGGCTAGCATCTTTTCACTTTATGAAGCAGCAGCTCAAGAATGATGGAGTGGAACTGTTACTAACAGAAGAAGGCAGGCGATAGTGCCTCTTTGTATTCACTTGAAACTGCATCTGGAGTATGTTCACGGGAGCAGTGACTTCAGGAAAGTCACTTTTTAACTGATTTTAACATGGATCTGATATTTTACCATGGGTCGTAGCTTGGTGGGTATTTGTGTAAAGTTCTGAAGTTAGATAGTTTTCTTTTTTTATTGGATTCCCCATATGCTGTATCAAAATCAATAATCTGTCTAATCCAAGTACTGAAATATTGTTATTTTCATTGTATGTCAAATAATTGGCGAGCTATTAAGGTTACTTTTTTTTTTTGTTACCGGCTAGTATAGTGCAAAATTCTCTAAAAATAAAGTTAAAAAAAAAAAACTGCATCTGGAATAATGTATCACAGCTTCATAGGAAGGGTTCAAGTCAAGCAGCCACAGAGTCATATGAGACTTGTCACATATCAGTGGAGATACTCGCTCGTTCATTCTCCCATAAAGTTATCTATATGATTTTTAAATGCTTGCATACTGGGTGCCTCCGCAACTGTGGAGGGCAGCGTGTTCCATATACTGACCACCCGCTGACTAAACCAGTGCCCTCGCCTAGTAGTCCTCTCCTCTTCCCCTTTTATTTGTTTATTATGTGATCTTGTTCCTCTTTCGTTACCAAGTGTAACCCCTAGGGGATGCTATCCCAAGGGCTACTACCCCTGCCTGCTCTGACACTAACAGGTTGAGGGGCCTGAATCCGATGACGGGTTTCTCCACCCAGAGGTTGGGGTTGGTACTGTCTGGTATCACCAGGTCACAGCCCTCTGGGCCACTGCGACCCTCTTCCTTCCCACTAGTGGCCCACTTAAGTAACCCCTGATGGCCCAACTGCATGCACTCACCCCCAGTCTTGAACCAGTCCACTTGGGCTGCAGGCTCCCTGAAAAGTAAGATGCTGTTATACAGTAGTCCCAGTACAGTATCACCATAAACACTCAGCTCAGCCAGTATGCTTTAACAGAACAACCAATCTGATTTATTTAGGGGAAGATAACATGGACAGGGCACGTTAATTAGTTAATACTCTAATACATATATATATATATATATATATATATATATATATATATATATATATTAGAGGCAAAAAATCCATTTAATGCATTAGTTAGGGTTGTTCCACAGTGACAAAAAGTGAGGAAATTCGCTGTTAGGTTGAAAACCCTTGACCTCCCCTCACACTCCCAACCGGCATTGCCGATCGCGTTACGGCAGTGCACCGGGCCCAACGACAGCTTCACTTGTCCTGACAGACCGAAGCACGATTGAAGCAGGTTCTCCAGTCCTCTACAGGGTGAGCCTGATAGGTAGCTGCGTTGCCGCGCAGCCTCCTCTGACTGCTCCTTAGCGGATTTACTCCGACACCTGATGGCAGGCTTATCACCCAACTCTGGCCTTCCACACGCGCTTCCCATGGGAAAACTCAACAGCACAAGAGCCTAGAGCTCCTTCCTCGCTCACAGCCACACCGAATCTGCTCCGTGGCAGTTTCGGCAAGGACCCTTAGTTCGGGCGCCACCTGATTCCATTGGTGGGCTGCAGATGCCAGGCAGTTAAATATGTCCCCATTGGTGCAAAAAAAAGGCGCTGTAGCCCAGAACTTCATTTCCCAGAATTACTGACTGTATCCCCTATGGCCAGCTGGCTCCAACATGAGTCCTGATCCTGGTTGGTCAAAAAGATCTCCATTTTAGTGTCCCCCCTTTTCCCATTGGCCCATCTCACAGGTCCAGGTCCAAAATGGAGGGGCCAAACACACAAAGTCCCAGCTGCAAGGAAAACAGGTTAGAAAACACTGTAACTTTACTAACACTCTAAATCTTTACAGCCAACAGTTAACATCTATCAACAGGGCTCCCTTTGCACTCACAGTGACTGCAAAATTGGAGCGATCTCACCGTAGCTTAGGCGGGACTCAAGCAGGGAACCCCAGTCCCCCCTTGTACAAGCCACTGGAGCCTGCGAGCAGGCAGCTCTTAAAGAGATAGTACCAGCGGCTTCAAAAGCACTCACAATGCCCACATCTAGCAGCAGTTCTCCGAACACCAGGTAGGCAAGGAGCTATTGAGCAGCTCCAGGAAGGCTTTTAAGTACCCCCATTTTTGGGGGGGGGGTTACACCAGTCTTTGTTGTAACCCAGCAGATTCGCACAATATTCTATCCTCATATGCCCTGTATACAAAAGCCTCTAATTTTCTTGTATGAGAGTGAGAGCAGTCCCAACTGCCTTAGTTTCTCACAGTATTCCTCATATTTCATAACTTTTATTCTTTTTGTATACGTTCTCTGTACTCTCTTCTTGAGTTTAATAATTCCCACTCCTTGTGGAGTAGTTAAAGGTGACCCATATTCCGGCACTGGTCTCACCAGGGACCTATACAAAGGGAGTAGTATATCCCTGTTCCTGCTTTTTGCATTTCTAAATATGTTCCCCGTCACTATATTTACCTTTTTATAGCATTTTTATTATGTATATCAAACTGAAGGTTACTAGTGATCCACACTCCCAGATCCTTTTCACTCTCTGTACAAGCTATTGCCCTATTATTTATTGTATATACAGCACGCTGGTTGTTTATACCAAAGTGTATTACCTTGCATTTGTTCTCATTAAACTTAAGGTTACAATTTTGCGCCCGTTCTTCCAGTTCATTAAGTTGGCTTTGCAGATGCTGAATAGCTTCTATATCAGTTAATATTGCCCCCACTTTGGTGCCGTCAGCATACTTTTTTAACCATGCCCCTCCTAACACTTGCATACTTGAAACCAAAGTAGAGAACAGCAGGGATCTGCATCTAAGAAATGACAAGACTTGACTAGAGACGGTGTAAACAATGGCTAAGAAAATGATCCATGGCCAGCAGGGCATGGTGTTTAATCAGAGACTGAAGACATAGATACATAGATAAATAGACAGTGTCGGCAGATAGGGGCCTATGGCCCACCCAGTCTGCCCATTTGAGCTTGTAAGTTCAGTTTATGTTTTCCAAGAAGTCTGTTACCCCTTACCCCTGACCTCCAGAATTCCTTTATGTCTATCCCATACATTCTTAAATCCCGTGATTGTTTCAGCCCCCACCACTTCCTCTGGCAGGGTGTTCCACTTGTCCACCACCCGCTCTGTGAAGAAATTCTTCCTCATGTTTCTCTGAATCGTTCTCCTCCAACTTCATCCTGCGCCTCTAGTCCTGGAACATCTTTTTCACTTAAAACAGTGTATTCCTGCACCCTGTTCCTCCCTGTGAGATACTTGTTTGTCTCTGTCATATCCCTCTCCCTCCTCTCCTCCAGGGAGTACATGTTCAGTTCCTTCAACCTGTCTTCATAGGACTTGTGATGCAATCCATGCACCATCTTTGTTGCCTCCTCTGAACCTTCTCTACCCTGTCTATGTCCCTCGTAGGTATGGTCTCCAGAACTGTACACTGTACTCCAGGTGGGTCCTCACTAGTGTCTTGTATAGCGGAATTATGACCTCCCTTTTCCTGCTGGTGATGCCCTTGCCTATACATCCCAGCATCCTATTTGCTTTACCTCTGCCTTGTCACACTGTTTCCTACCTTGAGGTCACTGAGAGATGATGACCCCAAGATCCCTCTCCTGCTTGGTGCATGCTATATCCTCACCCCCAACTGATATATTGTGCCAGGGTTTTTGTGCCCCATATGCATTATCTTGCACTTCTTTGCACTGAATTTCAACTGCCAAACCCTGACCATTCTTCAAGTTTCTGCAGGTCCCTTCTCATTCTGTCTACACCCTCTGGTGTGTCTACTCTGTTACAGAGCTTTGTGTCATCAGCGAACAGTGAAATTCTGCCTCTAGGTCCTGTGCAATGTCACTGATGAAGATGTTGAATAGGACCAGTCCCAGCACTGATCCCTGTGGTACCCCACTGGTCACTCTTCCCTCTGTGAAATGACAGCCATTTACCACCACCCTCTGTGTCCTGCCACCCAGCCAGTTACCTACCCACCACACTACTGTCCTGCCCACACCCATATTCCCCAGTTTGTGTAATAGCCTTCTATGTGGCACAGTGTCAAAGACCTTGCTGAAGTCCAGATAGGCCATGTCCACTGCCCTCCCGATCCACCTCCCTAGTCACCCAGTCAAAAATTCAATGAGGTTGGTCTGACCTGACCTCCCGTGAAACCATGCTGCCTTGGGTCCTTAGTCCATTGACAAACCAGATGTTCCACCAATCTCTCCTTCAGTAGTAGCTTCCATGATCTTCCCCACTACCGAGGTGAAGCTGACTGGGTCTGTAATTCCCTGCTTCCTCTTTGTTCCACTTTTGTATAAGGGACTACATCTGCTGTCCTCCAGTCTTTGGGTACCTCCCTGTTTCCAGTGATCGGCTAAACAGGATAGCCAGAGGTTCAGCCACCACCTCTCTTAGTTCTTCAAGGACCCTGGGGTGCACCCATCTGGCCCCATTGTTTTATCAATTTTATTACTTCCAGTTCCTTCAGGACTCTTTTCTCGTAAAGGACTTGTGTCTATTTCTGCACCATTCTCACCCCTTGTACCCTCTCAGACCCATTACCCTCCTCTTCTCAGTAAAGACTGAGCAGAAATACCTGTTCAGTATGTCAGCTTTACTGTTGTCATCCTCCACGTGGCCCCCATCCTCCCCTTCAGTCTCACTATCCTCCCTTTGTCTTTCTTTTTTCACTTATGTACCTGTAAAAGGTTTTGTCCTCTACCCACTGATTTTGCAATGTGTTCTTCTGTCTGAGCTTTGGCTTCCTTACTGACCTCCCTGCCTCCTGCTGTTTCTCCTGGTACTTCTCCCTATCCCCTTCTGCCTGTGTCTTTTGTATTGCCTGAATGCAATTTTTTGGCTTTCACTTTCTTTGCTACTTCTTTGGAAACCATAATGGTCTCTCTCTTCCTTTTCCTTTTGCTAACCTGCTTAATGCATAATTCTGTTGTTCTTGTAATCCCCATTTTAAATACTGCCCACTGTTCCTCAACCCTGATTCCTGTCCCATTCCCCTTAATGCCTCTTTCAAGTATCTCCCCATTTTCCCAAAGTCTGCCCCACTAAAATCCAGGATATGTGTTTTTGTGTGGTTTGGTTCTGCTCTTTCTGTGATTTCAAACCACAATGACTGGTGGTCACTGTTCCCCAGGTGCTCCCCCACTGTTACCCCCATCACACTGTCCCTGTTTGTGAGCACAGGGTCCAGTATTGCCTTCTGCCGAGTTGGTTCCATGACCAGTTGCTTGAGGAAGGCACCCTGAAGGGAGTCCAGGATAAATCTGCTCCTAGTTGATGCTCTCAGCATGTTTTCACTAGAGGACACAAGGGAGAGGGGATGTGATACAGCTTCTCAAGTTCAGGAAAGAGTTAAACAGCCTGGACCCAGCAAGTTTGTTTAAACTAAAAAATGGAACATCCACCAGGGGGCACGTGCTCAAGCTGTAGGAGCAGGGGAGGGTAAAAAGTATTTATTCATGGAAACGGTGGTCTGTGGAACAAACCTCCAGACAAGGTTGTGGAGGCAAAGATGACAAGGTGATTCAAGAGTCAGTGGGACATTTAGAAAGGAATTATCATAACGGAAGTGGATGGAAGGTAAGAGATAACTGGAGGGAGGATGGAGACCAGAGCAACTCCAAATAATAATAATAATTATAATAATAGTAGTGTCTCACAGAATTCCAAAGTGCCTTTCAGCAAGGGCATAAAACAAGCTAAATTCATGGCACTTTAAAGTAGGGAACCTTGAGGTATTGGTTCAGCTCTTTCCTGTCCATCATTTTGTATGTTTTGTTAATTGTTACAGACCAGGTGGTAAAAATAGAAAGCAGCTCTTAATACCACATCTCCTCACATTAAAGGAAACTAAATGCAAAATTTACAAAAAACTATGTTGTGCAGAGTGTTTGGATATTTGAAGGTGTACTCCTAGTAAGTCCTTGCCTTTATTTGCTGACAGGAGCTAATAAAGGTGCTTGCTGGTTTTATGGCCCCTAGGGATCGCCATATTAGCATTTCAAATGGCTCTTCTTGTTCATACGATGCCTCCTGTTCCATGTGACAGTGATGTGTCCTGGACCATTAATTGAACAAGAACTGTTTTTTTCTCAAGTATACAGCAGTAGAGCTGTTATGTTCATTAACTCTCCTAGTCCAAGAAGCTCTAATTAAGCAATACGTCATGACCGGGTGTGCATTATTGTGGGATAACAGCACACCTTGGGAAGTGAAGCCCGATGCGACGCTGAGGGCTTTATGCACCTGAGCAGTGCTGTTATCTCTCAGTTATGCACACCCTGAATGCCATATTGAGATTAAAAAAAATTGCATTTTTATTTTTTTATTTTTATTTTAGGACCAAGTAATGAGGACTGGAAAGTTAAGCATTTCTGACATGTGCTATTGTCCTGGGATAACAGCATAGTCATGTGACTGGATTCCATCAAGCACAGTAAAGTAGTTCTCTTACCCATTTTATAATGAAGGTTACATTTACCCATGGCAAATGCCTAAGGGGTAGATAAATGGGCCATTCTGTAAGGAAACAGCTGGTGTTTTCACTAACTATAGCACTTGTGCGACCGTGGATGATGTCTGCACTTTTTATTAGTTATGCATAGTTTGATAAAATAAAAAAGTCTTTAAAAACAAAACATTCACTACTGCTGACTAGACCTAGGCACATACCTAGAAAACAGAAAGCTTGGGTTAGACAGAGTTATTTAGTTGAAGCCAGAATATTAGGCCCCTAATAGTAGATTGCTGCTGCTGCAGCAGTTATTACTTCTGAATCAATGGTCCTGTACGATCACTGTCACATGGAACAGGAGGCATTGTAGGAACAAGAAAGGCTATTATAGATGTTAATATGGAGATCCCCAGGGGCCATAAAGCCAGAAAGCAAATTTAGAAAAAACTCTTTTCAGCAAGTAAAGGGAAGGCCTTACTAGGAGTACACCTACAAATCAAAACACTCTGCACAGCATTTGTTTGTAACTTTTGACTTTAAATCTCCTTTAAGGCATTGGTCTGGGGCCCTGTGTCTTCCGCCAGTAGTGCTACAGCTGGATGGTAGTGAAATAAATCGAACAGCACACTGATCACATGGGTTTCAGTTGGTCAGGTTCACTTTTTACGCTTTCTACTGAGTAGATATTTCTCCAAGTAGTTGGGAAAATGTTTTATTTATGTTTATAGGCATGTTTACTCCTCCGCAGCGCTCTGGAATTTGCAGTGCTCCATTCCTGCTGTGATGGCCACAGCAGACTCAGTTAAATGTTTACACAGCCCTCCTTTGTGACACTGCAGGTTGCACTGCAAAGGGACTGTACATTATTGAGGCCAGGTTGTTCCCTCCAACGTCGGCAGTGACACGCTGGTGATGCGCTCACTGCTGTTACCACTTCCACTCACTGCCATGCAGCAGGATTCTGTAATATCTGCAAGCAAATTATGGTCATCCAAAAAATGTCACAAACAAAAGAAACTAGAAAAAATGCCTTCCTGAATACAGGAAGTACTGGCATGAATAGCAGAGAGACTCATGGGACCACTGGAGGATGCTGGGACAGGAGGCTTTCCATTGAAGTAAGTGCCACAGAGGTTTACACAGCAGGATAATGTGCTCTAATATGCTAGCTGCGATACACATCCCCACTCCTGAGTCGGATCAAAAACATGATGCAAAGCGCTCCTAGGGTGCTCTGGTAAGTGTCCACACTGCTGAATTTGAAGTGCATCAACCAGTGCACATGGGTTGATGCACTTTAAAGGCTGCAGTGTAAACATGACTTTTGTTAACCAGGTATGTGCACTAGACTTACTTGGCTTATTGTCAAGCCTGACCCAGACCAATAAACAGTTACAGTTGGGACATCATATGGATACATGAATGTCAGTGGTCCAGCATGTTACACACTCACCTGTGAGGCTGGAAAATCAGAAGGCTGTGTGTTCTAGCCCCACAACAGAAACTTGTTTCTCTCAATCAGATTTTTTTTTAATATACATTGGTACATTCTACTTTCTACAATATCTATATACCAACTCATTACACATTTCAAATACATAAGAAGAATGAAGCTTACATTAAATTGAATACTTAGTCTCTTAGGGAATATGCCTAAACATAAAACAATTTAGTTTTATCTATGCAGATTTTAGAAACTATATAACAGATCCATATAGAGAAATTTAAGAAACATCTTATAATGCTTCTCTTTAATCTCTTTCTGTACCCTTACTTTTCTTTTCACATAGCAGATCTGTATACATACATAAAAAAAATAATCTTATAACGCTTCTCTTTACTCTGTTTATTTCTGTTCTTTTGCTTTTCTATAGAACATACGAAAGTTGCCAGCAGCAAAAGGCCATCCTGGTTTATCTCGGCTGCTCGAAATTGCAGTTAGCTCTCTATTCAGAAGCTGCCCCTCCCTTTACCCTCCCTTGCCCTGTCCCACCCCTTCTTGAAGCATTCCACTGTGTTACACGCCACCACCTTAACTGGTAGTGCGCTCCACTTTGCCATCACCCTTTCCATATAGAAATGCCTCGTCACCTCCCTCCTGAATCTACCGCCCTCCAATCTCATGCCATGGCCCCTAGTGTCTCTCTCCACCCTCCTCCTGACTAGACCCTCTGTGTCTGTTTTGATTATCCTCATCATATATTTGAAGGTCTCAGATTCATTTTTTTTTTATTTATTTCAGAGATCAGAAATACCTTTGAGTCAGACTCCTTTACAAAGGTTCCACGTCACATATAATAGATACAGATACACAATACAGTTAGTACAGATACACAATACAGTAATTGTTACAGAGTAAAGTTATGTTTATAACAGGAACACAGTCCTGAGGTCTATCCCACACCAGGAACTTGGGGTAAAATCCCAATACTTACCACTGTAGTGCAGTGTGAGGGGGTGCTGTCTTTCTGTGGAGAGGTTAAAACGAGATCCCATCTGCCTATTCTGATGGTTGTTCAGGTGAACATTAAAGGTCCCAGGTCATTTCTCAAAAAGAGTACGTGAATTTCCCAGGTGCCATGGTCAAAATTCCCCTATTCACGAAAAATACACCCAACAGCTTAACCTGATTCAGTATGTCAGTTTCCATCTGTATCTCCCTTCCCCCCAACAGACACACGAAAATAGGCAGAATTGCCTAGCCCTCCTTTCCCTGCCAACAAAAAGGAACTAACTAAATAAACAAACAAATGATACCGAGGGAGATTCAAGAGCTGGTACAGCCATTTGTACTTAACGCAGTTACATACATGGGCTTAACCAGACACCAAGAGTGGCATGCCTGAAAGTGTTAACTTGAACCCAGGCAAGCTGTAAGAATAAGTGACTTTGAATTACAAGTGGAATGGGAAGGGTTTCCTAGCTTAGAGTTTATTACTCTGTATTCTGCTATATTGTGTCCCATGGTGTTCACCAAGGGATTGTGATACACTGAGGAGACACAAGGGAATAGAAGCAGCATCAAGACTATCCCACAGGCCCCAGGCTGTTGACATACTTTTTTTCCTCTGGCAGATGATTATTCATGATTTGGAAAAAATCTGGATACCCTGGAGAGTGTTGATACTACACTTCCTGGGCTCTGCAGGGTTGGGGGTTGGGGGAAATAATGTTTGCAACATACAGGAGTCCAGTGAAAGTATAAGCTGAAACAGTATTTATCTGCTAACATAAAGCATTTAAAACAATTAGGTTTACATCCTCATATTTAAATGAAAGATTCCTAAAATATGGCATTTCTCCCAGTATTGATCTTTCTAAGGGGTAAACAGGTGTGAAAGACCCTGAAAAGCCAAACAATACACTGGCATTACCACTAGCTGCCAGCCATCTAGAAATATTTATGTCTGGGTCAGCCCTATATTATTTATTTAGTTAGTTTTTGTTTACCAGATAGGTGTGCTACACAAAGTAATTGCCTATTTTTAGACATGATCTGGGAAGTTCAATTAGATAGCAAGACATCAGAATACAAACAGTTGTACATTAACATTAGATTAAGAATATGGCATAAATCAAATGGTTACGACACAGTACAGTTCCAGAGAAAAACAAGAGTTCTACATGCAACCATAGCCAGAAATACAGTGAGTTGATAAATTATATAACTATGTAAAAAATGAAAGGAAAAAAAAGCTAAGAAAGCAAGGGATAAGCAGTGCATAGAAATTATACAGAATGTTAGTCATCAGCTTTACAGGTGACCCACCATATAGGGAGACAGTATGGCATCATAGTTAAGATCTCTGAGCTGCAAACCTGGAGAACTGGTTTGAATCCCACAACCGCTACTTGCATACCGTGTGACCATGAGCAAGTCATTTAACTTCCATGTGCTCCCAGGATGCACCTGGAAACAAGCCGTGGCATAGTACATTTTTTCTGGCCAAAAACTGTGAAATAGAATATCCTTAAATACAAAAAAACAATATTAGGTACACAAGCAGATATTCGGTGTAAATCAGGTTTTTTTTAGAGACTGTTTCTAAACAATTAATGAGTTCAACTACCATGAATGTCAGTAGGAAGAGAGTTCCAAAGCTTTAACGCAAAAGTTGAACAGACAAGGTCACCAAATATAGTACAGCATTTAAGAGTAGCCAGTTGTACCTCATATTGCCACAAGATAGCAGTGTTACTAGCGAGCCCAACGTAGCTGAAGATTGACGGTACAGTCCATTAGTAATAAAATGACATCAATGCAGCAGCCATTTAATGAAACCTTGAGACAGAAAGTGATGTCAGAGTAAATGAAGCTGCATTTAAGCACGGCTGACCCAACAATGGCATCACTCACTGTCACTTGCATTTCTGATTTCTCAAGCTGACTTCTGTCCTGGATTTAGCAAGGCATTTGACACAGTCCCACACAAAAGATTATTAGTCAAATTAACCAGCCTGGGAGTGGGTCCCAGGGTGGTAGCCTGGGTAAAACATCATTGGACAACAGGACACAGAAGGTAATTGTAAATGGAGTCCACTCTGAAGAAAGGCGGTTACCAGTGGGGCACCGGAGGGTTCAGTATTGGGTCCAGTCCTTTTCAATGTCTTCATCAGTGACATTGCAGAGGGACTGGAAGGAAAAGATGCCTTTTGCAGATGACACAAAGATCTGCAACAGGATTGATATACAAGGAGGCTGGAAAGGATGAAAAGGGACTTGGCAAGGTTGGAGGAATGGTCAGACGATGGCAGCTAGGATTCAATGCAAAAGTGCAAATAATGCACCTGGGAAACAAGAACCCAGGGAAGAATACACAATGGGTGGGGAGGTAGTAACAACAACAAAACAGGAAAGGGACCTGGGGTAATCATATATCAGATGACCTTAAGGTTAGCAAGCAATGTGAGAAGGCAGTAGGGAGGGCCGGGGGTATACTGGGATGTATAGGGAGAGGCATCAGCAGCAGAAAACAGGAAGTTGTTATCCCTCTGTACAGACAGTTGGTGAGACCCCATCTGGATTACTGTGTCCAGTTCTGGAGACCCCATCTCTGCAAGGACATAGACAGGATAGAGGCAGTCCAGAGGAGGGCAACTAAAATGGTGCAGGGTCTGCAAGAGAAGCCATATGAGGAGAGACTAAAGGAGCTTAATATGTATACCCTTGAGGAAAGAAGGGAGAGGGGACATGATAGAAATCTTCAAGTACCTCAAGGAATCAACAAAGTCCAAGAGGTAGCATCTTTCAGAAAAGAGACTTGCAGAATAAGGGGACACAATTTTAAAGATAGAAGGAGGGCGTGTTCAGGGACAATGTGAGGAAGTATTATTTCACAGAGAGGGTAGTGGATGCATGGAACAGCCTTCCTGAGGAAGTTGTGGGGTCTAAAACTGTGGGAGAATTCAAGAATGCATGGGACAGACATAAGGCAATTCTTGTGGGGGGCAGGAAGATATAGGCTGTTGGTTAACTAGGATCTGCGGCCTATCCTGTAGGTAGGGAAATGGGCAGACTAGATAGGCCTAGTGGTCCTTATCTGCCGTCAAAGTCTATGTTTCTATGTTTCTATCAGTATACAACAGATTCAGACATGGAGTTCTCCAGACTGCTGACACTTACAGGTTAGCCCAGTATCTTGTACAGAAATGCAAGTGTGCAGCATGCATGCTGCATACATAATGCACACTTGTATTTCTGTAAGGGATGGCCAGCTCATAGTTGCAGCAGTAGGGCTACTGATCACAATGTCGGCAACCCAGGTTCGGAAACGCATGCGAGCCATTGGGGCTGGCCAGGGGAAGGAGAATTGAGCATCTTAGAGGAAGCATGTTCTCCTTTGGCGTGGGCAGGATGTGATCTGCGCCACAGTACTGCCACCTGAGTGGTCACAAGTGGTACTGCAGGAGGGGACATGGGGAGAGGGGGACTTTGGCTGGGCTCTGCATGACATACTTGTGTGTTCATGTTTGGGGCTACAAACATGCCAGCATCCTGTGGGAGTGGGACACAAACTCAGGATAAGTACTGGAGCAGGTAAAATGATCCCAGTGTTCTCAGGCCCCCGCCACTCACCACCCTCTCCTCCCGCAGTTCTACTGCCTCTAGTCCCCCTCAGAGGTAGAAGGCATGTGTCTGGCACAGCCAGACCCTTCCATGAGGAGCAAGCTCATGGGGTTAGAAGGCAGAGGGATAAATGCTAGGGGTGTGGGGTGGGGAATGGGGATAGAGCCAAGCCCACCCCATTGAGAAGCATATACAAAAAAGTAACAAAATGTATAAATTAAAAGGAGCTTTTCATTGTCTTTCAGACACTGGAGACTTTGCATAATGTTACCCTTTAAATATTTCCCATAAGGTGATACTTAACCCACTGTACATTTCAGAAAATTCTGGTTTGATGGGCCAGTGATGAGTGTGCTTGCTTGCCATGTGAGGGACCTCAGTTCACCATACAAGTCTGGTATCCTAGCCGGGTTAGCAGGGAGGTGCTGAGCTGTTTTCTAAGATGGGCAGAACCTCTTGGGAGGGAGTAGCAGCAACTCCTGCTGTACAGCTGTCATCCTGTGCTCCAGGGGAAGCTTTAGAGCTCTCCTGTGTCGGGATGAGAGAACTGATTCAGATGACTTCAGATCCCTCCAGAACCTGTGTCATTTTCTGTAAAAGAACCACTTTAGAACTTTATTCAGGTTCTGGTCATTTTTAAAACATCGATTTTGGAGTTTAATTGACTCCCTAAGCATGTTTGTAGCTCAAAAGAAGGCTAGTGGTGGTGGGCTTGGACTGGCTGCCAGCAAGATGGCAGCTTGACTTCTTTAGCTCTGCTGACCCATATTCATCATCTGATTAGCCTCAATATTTGAATCACAGTCAGAACTGACAAAAGCCTTTATCTGACGGTTGCTGCTGAGTAGTACTGTACAACCATTTGTTCTTTTCTGATTCATTCTGACACTGAGATCAGTGAATTTGGCAATTCAGCTTTGGGGTTGTCCAGCCAACTTTTCAGCAAGGAGAAATGGCATGCTTCACTTCACCAGCCTAAGCCACACCAGACAACCTAGATGAAATCAGAAACATGTTTAGCCAACTATTCACTGAACAGGGAGGTATTACGTTGGCAGCTCAGAGGACAGCAGAGGACATTGTCTCTCTGTCCCAAAGACTCACACACACCACAAACCAGGCCATGAAGCAAGAGGCCTATGCAGACTGCCTGGCACTCCTCCTCAGGGATTAGGACTACATGATCCATCAGTTATGGGTCAGGGGTTGGACCTGGAAAATAGAGGCTATAGGAAAGACCTCCGCTTTGTGGACTTTCCAGCAGGAGCCAAGGACAAGGACACTAATGCCTTCCTATAACACATTTATCAAACCATCCTAATGCATCAGTAATCTGGTCTGCTGAAGACTGAGAGGTCTCAATGAATTTTGCCCCCGGCTCCTAGGCCTGGCCAACATCCCTGATCAATACTTGAACTTTTGCCCTTCCCTCTTAAAGAGCAAATAATGCAACTGGCCCCAGAGCAGGGCCTGCTGAGCTGACGGGGACATAAAATTCAAGTGTTCCCTGATTTTTCATCTGTAGTAACTGAGAAACACAGGGAGTATGCCAAAGTCAGGCATGTGTTAATCAAATTCAGTGTACCCTACAGCCTCTGATATACAGCAATCCTTAGAATTGTCAGGAATGGGGTCCCACATTCCCTTGTAACTCCTGAGGCTGCTGAACAATTTCTTTTCCGCTCATGGCCAGGGGTAATCTTCTGGAGGCTAGCATGGCTGAGACAATGCACTTGATGGACAACGTCCTGGCCCTGCTTCACCAGGGACACTTGACCTTATGGTCCCCTGCCTTCCTTGGAGACAGGGCTGGATGAGAAAAATCCCTGTCTCCCCTCGTCACACCAAAAACGTCAAGACACCGGGAAGAAAAAGAGGGTTAAAGCCCTCCATGCTTAAGCAGCACCACCATCCAGACTGCGAAGCCCCAGCCACAGCAGAGAACATGAGGCCTTGTCCAACAATTCTGCTGGAACTGTGTCTGAGAGTCAATTTGCTTCTCTGATAACCTCAACACTTCTCCTGTCAACACCAAGAAATGCCCCTCCCTGACAGTACTTCCAAACCCCAGGCAGCACCTTCTTCTGCTTCCTCAGATATTCGACTGCAACTATGCCTGAAGTTACTCCATTACCACTCAGTACCCTGCCAAGCTCTGATGACTAGAATCCAAACCTACACTTCTGCTGCCACCACTGTTTTTGATGCTACTCCCAGAGTGAGTCCAGCCCTCACAGACCAGGCTGACTTCCTACAAGTGGAACTTAAAATGGTGGCTTTTTATAAGCCTGTTTTGTTCATTGTTGTAAAAACCCTCCCTCCATTGCCTCCCATTGCAATCAGGTGACTCTGTTAATTATCCCCTTAAATGACCTCACTGGTCTTAAAAAGCCTGAATCCCCGCTCTCTTTTGGCAGATCCTTCATACGGCTATAGGCTATACTGTGGTTGTTTGGCTCTTGGGTATTTAGGGGTTAGTGAGCTCATTTCCTTTTATGATGATGAACTTTTTTTTCTTCTTCTTGTTCATTTTATATCTGATGGGGAAGAAGAGGTTGACTGTTAAAGCTGCTACTAATCTTTAGGGATGAAACTGACAGCTAGTGATTATGGGCCCATTTTGCTTTTTGTGAGGCTCCTTACCTGTGGCATTGCATCAGGAAACCCCATGCTGCGACTTGGGGCAACCTCAGAGGAGTTGAGAGGATGACTCCTTGTCGAGTGGTAAAACATCACACATTATGAACCCCTTACCCTTCCAGCAGGTATCCTGGACCATATTGCTTTATTGTGAGTATATTGCCAGGTTCTAGACGCATATTAAAGTTAAACCATTTATTCAGGTCCAAATGTTGTATCAGCTCATAGTTGGAACTAAAACCTAAACCCTCATCTTTTGCTTAGGCGGTTGCTTTTTCTTCTGACAGCTTGTATATTAGAGATGCTGGGTTTGTGCTTGGGGGATTGTTTTGGAAGACATTCGCTATTATCCTTTAATTGATCAAAGTGTTGCCCCAGATGATCCTTAGTTCAGTATGGTTTATGTTATGATGTGTGTTTGTTTCATAAAATGGGTCTGGAGTTTTCTGCATCCTGATTGACCAAGAGGTTCCTTTGGCTGTGTCCTTATCAGGGCACATTGTGCCAGCTGGTACTTCTTTAGCTAACCAGGATGCATTGCAGAGATCCATGCCTGGCAGAACATTTTAAATTGCATATGCATAAGCACATGCCCAGTATAAGCCCCACTTTCCGAGTCATTTTAAAGCATTTTTACCAAACGTTACACAAAAATGATTACTTGCCCGAGTTCAGCTTTCTTTGTGCTGTCAGCAAGTGTAAGTAGCTGATCTGGGGCACAGTACTGCTCATACAAGCATCGGGAGGCAGTGATAGTTCAAGACCACGAGGATCCCGGAGGGTCACGTGAGACTTTTTCCTGGATCGATTTGAGGTAAGCTGTGTAAAAGCACACGGATGAGAGGTGCAAAAATGTGAAACAGACTGCAACAAAGAATTGTGGTGCAGAGGGGCGCCGTGTAAAAGCGCCTTATGTGAAACATTAGAAGGGTGATGTCAAGGTGGCTTTAACAAGCAAGGCAACCAACTTCAGAACCCACTGCACTGACGCTTCAGTTTGATTTCCAGTGGTTGAAGGAGTTTGGCAGCTAGCATCAGAGCATAGTGCAGCACAGACTGTGGTCAGCCCCAACCCATTGATTCAGCAAGGTCATTTGTCAGCTACAGAGAGATCATGGTTCAATTCCCAGTGCACATGGCTTAACAAGTTATATATATCACCAAGCTTCTGAGCCTTCTGCAGAGAGAGACTGCTGTGTAACTTCCGCTGCAGCAGTGGTTATACAAATTAGGGTCTTAGCATCAAAACCCACTGCAGTTAAATACAACCTCACCCACATTGTGCTGGTAACATAGAAGATTATGGCACAAAAAAGGCTCTCTGGCATATCCAGTGTGGCCAGCCCATGTATATGAAGGCCCTATGATTCAGTCCTTCATCCCCCTACACTCCTTTTACCACCTTTAACAGTACCACAGTATGCCTCCCGCTCATGTTTGAATCCCTCTTCTGATTTAACACAGATTTCTTCCCTTGGCAGTTTGTTCCGCTATCTACCATCCTTGCCATAAAGAAATATTTCCTGATGTCCTTCAAATATTTCCTCCCTGCCAGCCTCATTGAGCTACCACTGATGCTTCATCAGTTTGAACAGCTCTATGCTGTTCACATTGTTTATTCCACAAAGATACTTGTAGATCTGTATAATATCCCCTCCTTTTCTTCCTGCCTCCAGGGCGTACATTTTTGAGGTCTTCAACCTCTCTAAAGAGTATGACTTTCCTTGTAGTCCCTCAGTTCATCGATCATTTGGCTTACCCTCTTGTGTGCTGCCTCTGCTCGGTTGCTACCTTGCCTTGCCTCCTACTGTCCTGCACCAATCAGTACCATATTTAATTCTGGTGCCTATTAAAAACAAATGTAGGTATTTTGTTTTTTTCAAAGTGGGCTTCTACACATATGTCATTAGCAGCTTATTATCAACAAGGTCCCCAGATCTAGTGAATGTGAAAACTTTGGCATACGGTGCATAAAGAGGGCACATTCGGTCAAGAAGGGAAGTGCATGGGATTGCTCTCTCTGTTCCATTCAGTTTTGCACAGCTAGGCCTCAGACAGAGAGAAGATGAAATATGTTTACAGCAGAATTAGCTCTACTTACTTTAAAACAAGGTCTCATATGGGTCACGAATTGGTGCAGCAAAGCATTTCATCTTGCTTTACAAACATCTTTGGCATGGTTCAGTAGCAGCAGCTGGTTGTGTTTTTTTTTTTAACTTCTTAAGCATGCTGAACAGACACATTTGAACAAGAGTGGGTGAGGGGTGAATTGGCAACCTTTAGATTATGGACTGAATGCTGCTAAGAGGGGAATCAGATCTGTTGTGATATGTGGGAAGATGGGTGTTGTAGTTGAAAACAAGTTTTGTTGTAAGTGGAGCTCCCTGGCTTTTCCAGCAGTAATTTCTGTAGAGCATAGTTGCTGGGTTTACATCCTGAAGGATCGCTATAAAGATTATTATCTACTGTAACGCAAGGCGATATATTGCTTCATAGAGCTTCTTCCACTGAGGCTCAGGGCACTACACAGAATAAGATACAGTACATGAACAGAATACATAGCACGCTGTAATAGCATAAACAATTTCAACTGCTGAAATTTGGGCACTCTCTACCACATAAGACACTGACACCATTGTTATAGTCTTTGGTAACCAGGTAAGGCCACTAGGCACAAGTGCCTGTCTTTAGGGGCAACCTGGGAGCACTGGGTGGTTCAATGACTTGCTCAGAGTCACACAGTATGCAAGTGGAGGTTGTGCGACTCAAACCCAGGTTTTGTCTGCTGGATGCACCAAGCTCGTTCACAGTTCGTTACTCTAACCTCTAGGCTATACTGCCAGCCATCTTAAAAGCTTCACCCGCTTGACGTGTTTCAGGTCAACATACTGGACCCTTTCCCAAAGGCTAAAGTTTAAAAAAACAGGTGAACAATAACCTGGTTCTAAAGACAGAAACATTTTGGATTATTAAATTGAAAGATAATTATTATCCAGATTTAAATGTGGGTTTTGAGATTAAACCCTATTTGGAAGAATGATAGTTAGATTTAAGTTCTTCACCACCCTCCCTTTGTATTTTCTTCTTATGGGATGTGTTATCTGACCTCCATTTTGAGTACATAATCTGATCTGTTTTAAATGGCAAATCCCCTTATTTGGATAATTATTATTATTATCAGTGTTATGATGTACTGGTGTGCTGGATTTGAGAAGTTGTTTAGATTAACTTGCCTGTTTAGCCTATTTATTTTTAAGTGTAATTTAGTAATTAGTTGTAATGAGTTGAAGAGGTGATGTAATTATGATGTCACAGATAGTGTCTATAAATGTATTCACCTGTTTTTTGAAACTTTAGCCTTTGAGAAAGGGTCCAATATGTTGACCTGAAATGCTTCAGGTGGGTGAAGCTTTTAAAATGCAATAAATGATTGCTGCTTTTCAATAACAATGGTGTCAGCATCTTTATGTGGTAGAGAGTGCCCAAATGTCTGCAGTTGAAAATGTTATATTTTATTTGAGAGCACCTCAGCCTTGTTGCGCACTCTGTCCCTGGTTTTAATAGCATAAACAACAAGCATTTATCAATGCCGAATGTTGTCTTTCTGGCACTGGCATTGGTAGTGCAGGAGTTAGAGAGATGCATAATAGGAATGGCAGTGAAGTATGGAACCGACACCAACCCCACCACGCCTTGCAGAGACTGACAGGCACTGAGGTGTGCCTTTGGGTTGTCGGCCTCAACACTCATGCCATTTCACCTCACCCAACCCTGCAGACTCTGACAAGTGTCACGTTGTGCCTTGGAGTCATCAGGCCTTATGCTCACCCCATTCCAATAAGGAAGTACATTGAGATGGGTGCAGTGTATAGGAGAATGAGGTGAAGTTTGGGGCCGAAGAGTCCAAGGCACACCTTGATGCCTGTGACTGGCTGCAGAGTGGGGGTGGGGGCGGAATGGTGTGAGCATTACAGCTGACAATCCAAAGGCACACACCTGATGCCTGTCAGTCTCTACAGGGTGGGACGTTATGGTTAGAAACCCTAACGTCTTGGGCATTAGTTGATATTTGCATTCCAAATTTTCAACATAGCCTTTTTGTGACCCCACTTCATGAAAGCATTTGGGACCTCCGCTTATGAACAGTGGCGCTATGATTTTCTTAATCTGTCCTGAACATTGATTTCCTATAGTGACCGCGCCATTGTGCACCAGATGTGCAAAAACACATTTTGGGCAGGATGTGAAAAATGAAAGCTGTACTGTTCATATCCTAGCAGTGTCAGTGGCTCAGTAGGTAGCACACTCACCTCTGAGGCTGGGAGATCAGAGGGCTGTGGCTTCAGTTCCCACATCTGGCACATGGGTTAATATCCCAGTACTGACACTGTAGTGCAGCATGAGAGGGGTGCTGCACTTCTGAGGTGCCATCTTTCGGATGAGATGTTAAACCGAGGTCCCATCTGCCTGGATTGGTGGTAGTTCAGGTGGATGTTAAAGATCCCATGGCACTTATTGAAAGAGTAAAGGAATTTCCCTGGTGTCCTGGCCAAATTTCCCTCATTCACTAAAAATACCACCAAGAGCTTAATCTGGTTTAAGGTCAGTTGGCATTCATCTGTATCCCTCTCCCCTGGGTTGTGCCTGAAAATAGGTAGGATCTGTCTAGTGCACTTACCCAGTCAACAAAAACTAAATAAATAAATATGGAGATGTTAAAAAATGGCAATGTTGAGTGGAAATATAAAAAATTCTTGAACTTACGAGTGTGCACGGAAACTGCTCAATGCACGCTCATAACACAGTCATTTTTTGGAATTTGTGCACCAAAAGTGCAGCATAGGCCTTTTGGGAGCCCACCTCATGAACAGTGACACTGTCATTTTGTTAATTGGTCTGGAAAGGTGATTCCACACAGAGACCGCAAAATCACCTTTCGGGACCGAATAACAACATGACAGTGACTGAGTTCATGAGGTGGGGTCCCAAGAACCCCATGTTGAAAATCTGGATCCAAAAGTCACAAAAATGGCTGAGATATCCACCTACGTTGAACCCGCCACCATTTATGCCATTATACAGCTTACCAGCATTTTTTCAGTTCGCAGTCAGCTTTGAAGAATACAGATGTTCCCACTCCACTGAAGATCGCCGCACTGGGCTCTGGAGGTAAGTATGGGTGGGGGTGAGGGGCAGGGAGTTGGGGTATGCAGAGGGTGGGCACAGGTTGTGGGAGGGGCACCGGAGACAACGAGGGACTGTTTTCTTTACAGGTAAAAAAAAAAAAGACATTGCAGGATTTTGTTTTACAGGTGTGTTTGGCACACTGGGTGGGCTCCAGTGTGCCACCTGTGTTTTTCTGCAAGGAGGACTGAAGCCAGTAGATTGGGCCCTCGTCAGCACACAAACCACGCCTGTGTTTGGGGGCATATGCTGAGGGATTGGGCACTTTGGCACACAAAATTAAATAAATAGGAGGACATTATGCCAATGGGAATTGGGCTTCCCGTCAGTTAATGAACTGGGTAGGGGCATGCCAACAGGAGGATTAGGCACCCCTGACATCGGCTTTCAGGCGGGACTGTGAGAGGCGGATGGTGTTAGCCACCACCATGTTTATTGCAATGTTACACCAGGCAAGGCATGCCCTGCAATGACTGGTCGCTCCCTCATTACAGCAGTGAAACTGTTTCAAGTTGGTGGCGCTTTTGCACTGTTGTCAAAGACAGAATGTTGTTTCATTGATGCCACAGAGCTCAGCCTGAAAAAGCAGTGACACCATTGGCTACAACACGACTGCACATCCAAAACCTGCTATTCAAGTTATTAATATGTTGTTTGCTACAAAGACAACATAAAATGATGAACAGTAAATAAGTAACTCAACTCAAATTTTATTTATAAAAAGAGCAAATCAAACCAATATCTAAGTGCTTGTACAAAACAAAGAAAAAATTCAGCAATTAAACCCATAAATAGCAGTTAAAAACATCAATATCACAATATTTAATAATCCCCAATTCATGCACACTCCAAGAAGGGGAGCTTAAATAAATGCACTTTTAAGGCAGATTTAAAGCTCTCCACAGTCAGGCACACTCCCTTATCTGACGAGGTAGAGAATTCCACTGGGTGAGGGCCACAAACACAAATGCCCTAGCACCAGAGGTCTTTAGGCAGACCCTGGGAACCAGGGTAAACAGTAACACACACCTGGGTGTACATTAAGAAATATCTCCTAATGCAAGCATGGGGATCATTGTGAGGCATGAGACATGAGGTCACAGGATCAGTGCCTTCAGTCACCCAGGAAGTACAGCAGTTATATTCTTTAGTCAGATTTACCAGGAAAGGTATTCTGACTGAGCTGATAATGGCTTGTTGCCAGATGCAGCCTGGGTTTTCTTATAGCCTTGCAGGGACCTTGTAGTGTGTTACTGCACATATAAAATGGGTCTTTAACAAAGGAACATATAAAAAGCAAATGAAATCAGTGTCCATCTGTTATGAAATATCACTGCATTGTCATGCTATTCATAGCACCATATTTTAGCTACCGTTTTATATTATGCAACTTTCACCCAAAACAGAAGTAATATGTTCCAAGCTAGGGACATACAGAAAGCTAAAAGTCTGCTGAAAATAGTAAGTTTTGAGCCTTTTGTATAGAATTCCACATTGCGAGTATAGCAGACAGCTAGAAGACTAGCATTCCACAATGGTGGAACATTCAAGCAATAATACCTGAGTGGGTGGACAGTATTGGGCAATACCGGGACCACCCAGGGGTGTAATGAGGCCTAGCTAGAGTCCCGAGAAATCATTTTTATTTTTTATAATTTTTCTTTTTATTTGTCTGGAATTTCTTATTATTTCTTGTTGTTCATTGAAAATGTTGTGTTATTTCTTGTTATCGCATTTACATTCATAAAATCCCTCAAAATGACCTTATACACACTAGAAATCACATTCCTAGTATACTACATTGTATTAAGCAGCATTATGCTATGGTCTTGAAAGGTTCTGTGAATCAGACAATTCCACTGCTGCTTCCTTGTGGACCGTCTCTGTGGTAAGAAGGGAGCTTAAACAACAACTGCAGCAAGCATCTATTTAGTTTTTGCCAAACAAACAAGCAATGTATTAACTTTTTTTCATGTGGTTGTTTTCATTTGATTTCCTTTAAGACCTTGAATTTCTTGTTATTTCTTATTTAAGAAAATCACGGATCTCTACTTATAGCCCCTGAAAGGTCAGGTTTTGCCCATACAGCCCACCCTGGAGGGTATTATTGTGCATAGAAAATGGGCAACGTGTAATTTTTTTAACAGGATTACAAAAAAGTAATGCTATAAACAAATTACTGCAATTTAATTTTTAGCCCTTTTTTAGTAAAGTAGTCCCTCTACTGCTGGCATTTGGCAGTAAAGGGTGCTGTTATGTTTTGTTCTGTCCTATGTCAGCACCCCCCCTTCCCTTCAGTCTGCCCTGGCACATTTTTTTCCTTCTCGTTTGGTTCTGTTCTGTTTCATCCCCCCACCCCCTTTCAGTTTGTGTCCAGACCATTTTTTATGTTGGAGCGTATGCGCAGCCAACATCTTGCGGCAGTGAGGATTTGGAGGCGTGGTCGCTATTCGGCGAATGTAGGGCACGCACCAGTAAGTGCGTCCCACATTGCCCAATCAGCCTGCATGCCGGCGCCACACCATGCATACATAATTGGGCGAGCACATCTAAGAAAAGGTCCGCAGCAATCCGAGCAAAGCTAGTCAGACGCAACGGTCCTTTTCTTGCCATGCTCGCCGCCATTATGTGCATGGTCGGCAAGTGGGCAGCTGCCTAATGTCTGCTGAATTCGGGGGTTGCCCAATCCCCCTGCTGGTTAACCCCCCCCCGCTCTCTTTGTGTGCTGATGGGGGAGCCCACTCCCCATCGGCATAAACTCCTCCCCAATTGTTGAATGCCAAGGGGTGCCCAACCCTCGACTCGCGCCCCTCTGCTATCTTTGTGGTGCCGACGGGGTGCCCAATCCCTCCGGCATTACTTTCTCCCCTCCGGTATTGTGTGTCCGGCGAGGTGCCTCAACTCTGGCCGCTACCGATACCCTCAAACAGTTAGATGGCACGCTGCGCCACCCCAGCGCAAGCAAATGCCCTCGCAAAGGAAAAATTGTCCCGCAATGTTTTTTCTGTTTTGTTTTACTTGTAAACGGAAACGTCCCTCGTAGTCTCGATGCCCCCCCATCCCCACCTGCACCCATCCAATGCGCACTCTTGCCTCCCCACTCCATACTTACCCGGAGTCTGGCGACGATCTTCTGTGGACCAGAACACGCCTGCACTCTTCAAAGTCGACCGCCAACCGAGGAAATGCCGTAAGCTGTATAATGGAATGAATAGGTTTTTCAACGTTAATGCATATCTTTGGCATTTTGGGAATTTGGGCCCCAAATTTCAACATGGGGCTTTTGGACTCTTCTTCAGACTGTCAAGGGAGCAGATTGACCCGAAGGTGATTTCAGAGGTCACTGCATGGAATCACCTTTCTCGGATCGAGTAACGAAATGACAGTGTCACTGTTCATGAAAGGGGCTCAAAGCCTATTTTGCAAGTTTGTGGAAAATCCCCAAATGACTGTTTTACGAGCGTGCGTAGCAACTTCGCAAACGCACGCCGTAAGTTAACGATTCGCACTATTTTCATGCCAGATTCTCAACATTGGCATTTTACCATGCCTGCTTGTGAACTGTATAGCTGTCGTTTTTCACATCCTGCCTGAAATGTGTTTTCGCACTTCCGGCGCAGAATAGCGCGGTCGCTCTGTGAAATCAGTGTTCAGGATAAATTACAAAATGACAGTGACACTGTTCATGAGCAGAGGTCATAAAATGCATGGGTTGAAAATTTGGTGACAATACTCCATAAATGACTGTTTTATGAACGCAGCATGGCAACTGCAAGAATGCACGCCGTAAGTTAGCACATTTGCAATATTTTCATGCCACATTTCAACATTGGCATTTTACCACACCTTCTTGTGAACCATAGCTGTCATTTTTCACATCCTTGCTGAAATGTGTTTTCGCTTCCGCACAGAATAGCGTGGTCACTGAGCGAAATCAGTGTTCGGGACATATTACAAAAATGACAGTGATACTGTTCATGAGCAGAGGTCCTAAAATGCCTGTGTTGAAAATTTGGTGACAATACTCCATAAAATGACTGTTTTACGAGGTGCATAGCAACTGCACAATGCACGCTCGTAACTTAGCGCATTCACAATATTTTCATGCCAGATTCTCAAATTTGGCATTTTACTACACCTTCTTGTGAACTGTACGAGCTGTCATTTTCCTTATCCTTTTCAAAATGTGTTTTCGCTTTCAGCACAATAAGCGTGTTAGCGTGCGCGAAATCAGTGTTCGGGACATTACTAAAATGACAGTGACACTGTTCGTGAGCAGAGGTCCTAAATGGCAGTGTTGAAAATTTGGTGACAATGCTCCATAAAATGACTGTGTTACGAAAAGCGTGCAGTTTGCACACACACCTGACGTCGCAAACTTCTAATATTCTCACTCCAGATTTTCTACAGTGCCATTGTTCTGCACCTCCTAATGAACAGTACAGCTGTCATTTTTACGCTTGCTTTGCAGCATGCGCAGGAACGCCTTGGGAGAATGGGACACTTTGAGGTGTGTCCCTCCCTGCAATCCCCTGCTCCATGGAGCAGGCGTGGCAGTCCTCTGCATTGACGCGGTGTTGTATGATAGCGGTGGTCTTCTTCAGAGAAAACCACCGCTGTCATACAGATCACCGCCACGCCCAATCCCCAAATCTTTGCTGCCACGCTGGAAGCCCACCCTAGCATGGCAACGTCCGCATCGCTCGCCGACGGGTGCCCAATCCCCTTGCCGCCCTCAGCTCCCTCAGTTGAGTCTGCCACGCTGGGAGCCCACCCCAGCGTGGCAAACGCCCTGTGTTGCCGACGGAGGTGCCCAATCCCCTGCCGGCTCCCACGGCTCCCCAGCTTATTTTTCTGCCACGCTGGGAGCCCACCCAGCGTGGCAAACATCCCACGTAGCCTTTTTTTTTTTTAAACCTGTAAATCTACAACGGTCCCACGCGCTTCTCCCAGCCCCTCCCACAACCCACACCCACCCACTGCATCCTCCTCCCCACACACCCCACCCCATACTTACCTCCGGAGTTCTGCGCGATGATCTTCGTGGACCGGGAACATGTCTGCACTCTTCAAAGCCGACCGTTAACTGAGGAAATGACATTAAGCTGTATAATGGGCTAGATAGGGGTTTCAACTTTGTATATCTCGCATTTTTGGAATTTTGCAAATTTTCAACATGGGATTTTGGGACCTCTTCTCATGAATGATGTCACTGTCATGGCGCAATAGTCGAGCCCGGCGTGATTTTGCAGTCACCGCGGAAATCACTTTTTGGGCCTGAATAATGCCATGACAGTGACATCATTCATGAGAAGGGTCCCAAGAACCCCATGTTGAAAATTTGCGCATAAATTCCAAAAATGACTGTTTTACTAGCGTATGCTATGCAGTTCCTCGCGGGCTCGTAAGTTTGCGAATTTTCAATATTTTCACTCCAGATTTTCAACATTGCCATTTTACCATACCTCCTTATGAGCAGTATAGCTGTCATTTTTCACACCCTGTCCAAAACGCGGTTTCCATGTAGCGCAGCATAAATGGCGCAGTCAGGTAAAGAAATCAATGTATAGGACACATTAAGAAAATCACAGTGACATTGTTCATTAGCAGAGGTCTTAAAATGGCTGTGTTGGAAATGTGGTGAAAACATTCCTAAAAATGACTGTTTTACGAGTGTGCATTGCGCAGTTCCTATGCACGCCCGTAAGATCGCGAATTTTCAATATTTTCACTCCAGATTTTCAACATTGCCATTTTACCACACCTCCTATGAGCAGTATAGCTGTCATTTTCACCCTGCCCAAACATGTTCCGCCCATATGGCGCGCAATGGCGCGGTGATTGTGCGAGTCAATATATAGGACACATTAAGAAAATCACAGTGACACTGTTCGTTAGCAGAGGTCTTAAAATGGCTGTGTTTGAAATGTTGTGGAAACATTCCAAAATGACTGTTTTATAAGGTATGCTATGCAGTTCCTATGCACGCTCGTAAGTTCGCGAATTTTCAATATTTTCACTCCAGATTTTCAACATTGCCATTTTACCACACCTCCTTATAAGCAGTACTGCTGTCATTTTTCACATCCTGCCCAAAATGTGTTTCTGCCCATGTAGCGCACAATGGCGCAGTCGGTGTGTGAAATCAATGTATGGGACCCATTAAGAAAATCACAGTGACACTGTTCATGAGCAGAGGTCTTAAAATGGCTATGTTGAAAATTTGGTGAAAAAATTCCTAAAAATGACTGTTTTACAAGCGTGCGTTGCGCAGTTCCTACTCATGCTTGTAAGCTCGCGAATTTTCAATATTTGCACTCCAATGACTTCCAGATACCTAAACAGCACATAGAAGCAAGCAACATTCGGCATTCACAAATGCTTGTACTTCTTTGTCACTGATTTTTTTAAGCCATGTCCAAGTGCCAAATACCACTGCAAATACCTGCAAGCGAACGTTCGGCATTGACAAATGCTTGTTTACATCCTGACCAAAATCTGTTTTTGCAGTTCTGGCGCAGAATAGCGTGATCGCTGTGGAAAGTCCGTGTTCGAGACACATGATGAAAATGACAGTGACACTGTTCATTAGCAGATGCCATAAAATGCCTTTGTTGAAAATTTGGGAATGAAAGTCAATAAAATGAGTGTTTTATGAGCGTGCATTGCACAGTTTGCACGCACACTCATGACTTTCTGAATTTGTAATACTTTCACTCCAGCTGTTCATCATTGGCATTTTTCCATACCTCCTTATGAACACTCCAGCTGCCTGAAATGTGTTTTCACACGTCCGGCACAGAATTGCATGGCCGCTGTGCGAAATCAGTTTTTGGGACACTTTGAGGAAATGACAGTTGCACTATTCTTGAGCAGAGGTCCTAAAATGCCTATGTTGAACATTTGGTGCTGAAACTCCATACAATGACTGTGTTGCAAGTGTGCATTGTGCAGTTTCTACGCACCCTTGTAACTTCGTCAATCTGCAATATTTTCATGCCACATTTTCACCACTGGCATTTGTGCACGTCTCCTTATCAACAGTCCAGCTGCCATTTTTCTCAGCGTGCCCAAAACATGTTTCCGCAGCTGTGGCCCACAATGGCGTGCTCGCTGTGCAAAATCACCTTTTGAGACACATTCACAAAATCACATCACTGTGCGTCTCTAGCTACGCCACTCCCACTGCCAATGCCAGCGTGACAACATTCGGCATCGACAAATGCTTGTTTCTTCTAGTTGTTTGCCTGTCTAGGAAATGGGAATGTGAGTCGAAACAAATTAAAGCCGGAGAGCTGTGCAGCGTGCAGTCTACGTTAATTTCTTATTCATGTTCAACAGTCAAGGAAACGGAAATATGAGTTGAAATGAATAAACATTGGAGAGCTGTGCAGCATGCGGTCTGAGATTAAAAGTTTAACCTTTGTAGAAGAAAATGGAATGGTCATGATTTAAAGCATACAGTATTCCTTTTTGACCTGTAAATTTTCTCTTGCGTAGCCCGACTGTGGTAGGCGACGGGGAGTAACAGGTGCAGTGTTTTTCTTGGAGGCTGATTCACAGTAAATGGCAGTGGAAAATACTACTTTATGTGTGAAATCTCACTGTTGCATTGTTGGACAAAGTATCTGGTGACCATAAAAGGACAGCGGTTTTAGGATGCCGACCACTGGATTGATGTGCCCCCCCCCCATCTTTCTCTCTCTCACTGGTCATTTTCTCACTTTCTTGCTCGCTATGAGAGTGAGAAAAAATGGAGGCTGCTGAATTTTAAATTCCAAACTGGCACAAGGATACCAGTTTGGCATTGGGGCATAGTAGGCTAGAACTTTTTATTTCTTGGGCATCTGTTATAAGTTAATGAACCCTCCTGGCAGGGGAACCTGCCAGTCAGAGCCCAGGAAATAAAAAGCCAATTTTCTAACCACCACTAATGTCATGTCCCCTGGTATCTCCTGAGAAGATATGGGCAGAGACAGCAGGTTGGCATAATCAGAGCAATGGGGGCAAATTGGGATGTATGGAGTAAGCAGGTCCTGAAAAGTAATGAGGGCCCAGTCCATTTAGAGCCTTAAAAGTGATTATGTCTAATTAAATATTCATGAGCCTAGCAAGGCTCCTGATTGCCTACTGGATCAGTTATTAACGTCTTAAGAATTACTGCTCCAGCTGCTAGTTGATGCTGTGTGGCATGCATTGCTTGCACCACACAGCTCAAATCTTAAAATAAGTAAAAAGGAACAGTAGAAATTAAAGTTATTATTGCGATTAGACTTAGTAACAACCTTGAGTCTGGCCTTCACAGGTCATTGTTCCTCAGAAACGCACCAACCAGCATTTCAGTCATTATTGCTTAATATGCATACCTTAAAGGTGATGCATCATTTGCCACCCAACAGGCGCCAGTCCAGCCTGTGCAGCACAGGACTGATGGGAACCCCAAGGCCTGTAGATGTTATCAGCTTAGTTGCAGCAACACTTTGCTGCCAGCTGCAAGTAGCGTATCAGGCCTCCATGAAGGAGCACCAGTATAGATGGATCCTAGGCTGCTAGACATGGCTTAAATAAAGTGATGTTTCTTGAATGAAAAAGCATCATTATGGTACAACTGGCACCTGTGATTCACCATATTCACAGCTTGCAGGGGACATCACCAGAGCTGGACTGACAGTAGTTCCCTTGGTCATAGCTGACTGTTGAGTCCCAGGCGTGGTCAGTAGCACCTCCATTTGTCAGGGTTTAGAGCCAGATAGTTTGCAACTTTCCTGTCCTTCAGTTCAGACAAACTAGTTTATCACAATAACGATTCGGCCCTGTCTAGGCAAACAACGGGTAAGGCAAAGTGTCATCTGCGTAATAGAGAAAATCTTAAGGCCTCCTCTGTAAAGTTTTCAGAACAGCATGTCTATGATGAACAATGCAGGGGATAGGTATCAGGTCTGAGGCACTCCACTGCTGAGAGACTTCTGGCTCGGACCTTCCCTTCATCACCCCTCCTCCTTGCCAATCAGAAAGGAAATTAAAGAGGAGAGTACTGTCTAGGGCACTCCTCACAGTAACTAGGGCGACCTGTTAAAACCTAATAACCCATTATGTTGAACACAAGGAAGATCAAGGAGCACAAGAAGCTGCTCACCCCTATCTCTTGCCAACTCGAGGTCATTGAGCACCCTAAAAAGAGCCATCTATTTGCTATGCTGAAGTCTACAACTGGCCCTTAACAGTTTGTAGACATCCTAATTGTCCAGATGAGTATAAAGCCACCACTTTCTCGGTTACTGTCTAAAAAACAGAGTTTCAATTAGGTCTGTAGTACACAAGAATGTCTAGGTCCAAAGATGTCTTTCTGAGGAGAGGTTTCCCTACAGATCTCTTCAGATCTGCAGTAAAATTGCCCTCCAGCACCTTAACAATTCAACAGACACTGGGACCAGAACCTCCTGGCAGCTGTCAGCAGTTGAGCCCCGGAACCCAAGCAGGAGTAAGCAGGTCGCAACCTAACACTGTGACATCTGTTCACAGGTTACTGGCCGGAACTTTGCCCATGAGCCATGGGCCAATGAATGGAGAATGAGCTTCAACGTAAAAAAAAGCAAGGTGATGCATCTGGGACATGAAACCCTGAGGTTCAGTATGTAATACAAGTGTAACCCCTGCAAATGGGGGTTCCCAAAAGTCTTCCAGGAGCTTGCCTGAATGCTCCAAGAATGGGCGTGTGTTCAGCATCTGAGCTGTTTAAATGTGGTTCCAAGTGAGTGCTATTTGAGCCTGCACGTGCTGTCTCTTTAGAGCTGTCTGCCTACAGGCTTAATTAGTTCGTATGGGGACTGTGCATTTTCAGCTCGAACTGGCCCTCGAAAGGCGGAGAAATCGCCTCCATTTCTGCAGTCGCTAAGAGCTTAGAGGGAGCCTAAATGAAAGATGTAACTGTTTGCCTGAAACCGGTTAGAGTGTTAAGTAAAATGTAGTTTGTCTAACCTGCCTTTCTTGCAGCTGGGACTCTGTGTGTGTTACCCCTCCATTCTGGACCTAAACTGCTGTGCTGGGCCAATTGGGTTAAGGGTTCCCTAAAATGGAGCCTGTGGACAAATCAGAACTTGGACTCTTAATTTTGAGCCAGTCACAAGGGGATTGTATGGGCAGTGACTCGGGGAGATGTAGTTTTGACCTTGGCCTTTTTCTACCAACAGAGGAGTCTTGTTGAGTGACAGCTGAATGAGCCAACAGAATAGTGTGGAGCTAAAGGAAATGCCCTGCTCTGTGACTGGAAAGATCAGATCAGTTGTGGCAGTGAAGAGAGAAGGAGTTGTGTGCTTCTGTGGTGTATTGTTTTGCGCGGGAAGCGCGTGTGAGGCCCTGAGTTTCGGTCTGCAGCCTTTGTGAGTGCCAGTTTGGACTGAATCCAAGTTGTGAGGAGAAAGAAGCACTAGAAGTGTGGAAACCAGGCTCACCCTGTAGAAGACTGGAGAAATTGCTGAATTGTGCTCGGTCTGTCAGGAACTGAAGCTGCTGTGTGTGTTCGTGGGTATTTTGCAGTAACTACGATCGGAATTGAGGAGCTGCCTGCCTGGTATAGTACTTTCCTTTTACATATAAATGTGCGTAGTGCTTGTGGGGAATCGCTATTTCAAATTCCCTGTACAGTGAATTGTGTGCTAAAGCTGGAAGTAAACTCCCAGCTTAATTCGGACTACATCCGTTTGCTATCAACTGCAGTGGGGTCCAGTCACAAGGACCTTGTCCTCATGCCCTGCTCTTCTGGCAATCCAGAAGGACATTCTCCATCCAATCCTCAGCTTGGGTGTTGTGAGTACAAATCAGGGTATTCCCCTGTAGCTTGTTTTCAATCACAAGTGTGTCACCTAATTCTTGTTGTTTCACTGTTTCATGGACTGAGCCCTCCGGCTCTGGATTACAATTGAGTGTTGTGCATTTATTTTCTTCTACAGGGCCCTATCCATCTGCACCTGCCAGCCAACCCAGGCAACGGACCTGGCTAGCCCCCCAACCTGGGTACCCAGAGTGTGACTTTTCAGACACTGTATGTGCACAGTGCTGTGATTTGAATAGTTCCAAACCAAATCAACCTGATTGCCCCCCTCCTTGTTACTGTCCCCTAAATAAATCAGATTTGTTGTTGTTATACTATATACTGTCTGTGGTGTTGGTTCTTATGGAAACAGTATTGTGTTTTGCTATGTATGTTGTTTAACCTTACTTTACAGGGGGTCCTCAGAGACGTGCTGCAGCATCAGTCTCGAGGGTAAGTGGTATCTATATAAGTGAATAGTGTGTATATGTGGGTATTGGGGCTGTAACTCTGGTGTACTGTGTGAGCCACTATAGGAATAAAGGGGTCTCAATGTCCCAGAGGGCTGTGACCAAGCTATTCTAACCACTACAAACCCTGACCTCTGGGCGGAGGCACCTGCCATAGGACCTAGGCTCCTCAACCCGTCCGTAGTCAAACAGGCAGGGGTAGTAGCCCTGACAGCCACCTAGGGGTTACACAGTACCACATTAGAAGTAATAAATGAAGAAAAGGATGTAAGAATTATTATTTTAAAAATTACTTCCTTCCAAAAGAATCTGTGAAAAGCAGTATGTCAGGTTTGCAGAGTACTATGTAGTAGATGGAGCATTGTTAATGGCAGATCCAAATTCATGCTGTTTACGATACGGATCATTTGCCTGATGATGATGATCATTATTAGACCATGGTAGTCCATTCTGGGTCCTCTGGCCTTTACTAGCAAGGACTCGGCTAGAATCAAAATGGACCCAGAGAACAGCAGCAGAGATGATTTGGAAATAAAAGGATTTCACTTACGAGGAGGGATTGCATAATTTGACTTTAACGAATATGGCAACCAGAAGATCTTGGGAAAAATGTGATACTATTATATGACTTGGCAAATGATACAGCGCTAATGCATGATTTAGGCCTGGAATTCAGAATGGGACAGCAGCCAACTGGAGGGCATAAAAAGCAACTGAAATGGAGACATTTCAGGACAGAGAACAGAAGAGTCTTCTACAGTCCGACGGTGGGATAATAGAATAGGCTACCAAGGGACTGTAGACTTTAAAGCAAAACCAAGTTTCATGCAGAATCTTGATAACATCCATATTCGATTTCAGTATATATTATATTTATTTATTTATTTATTGAGGTCTCAGATTACAATCTTTGAGCTAAAGCTCATTTACAAAGGTTCCATGTCAAACACAATTCATGTACATTAATAGGTGTTACATGCAAAATGATCATAGGAAGTAAGTAGACAATTAAATGACTACAAGCTGGTACTGTTGTATAATCATAAAAATAGGAGTAGGCTCAATATACTGTTGAATAATCATAGAAATAGAAATGGGTTCAAAATAGAGGAAAATAAGCTTAACAGGAAAATGGGGAGTCAAATAGCAGGAACCAGCAAGCTGGAAACCATTGTCGGAGGGTGGAGGAATGGTGGGAGAGGAAACAGAATAGAGGAAATGAGCTCAATAGAAGAGTTGAGGTCTGTTACAGGAAACCAGCAAGCCAAGCCATTGTCATGGGGAAGAGGAGGAATAAAAGCTAGGTAGGTGGAGGAATAGGCAAGGGGGGTAGGAGGAATTGGAGGGGGAGAGGAGGGGTAAGATTGGGGAAGGGAAGGGGACTGAGTAAGGCAGATATATTAGATTATTTAGTTATTTAAAATGTTTTTCCAGGAAAGTCACACTGACCTGGTATCAGCTCATTTACAGATGCATCCTTGGGGAGAGAGAGAGAGAGAGAACAGTATAAATACAAAGTACAGGGCAATAATAATATGGAAATAAGTACAACAAAATAAAGAGGCGCTGCTTCTGAGTAGGAAATATATGATGCAGTAAGCTGCAGAAAGCAGAGCAATAAGCAGTGAGCAACAATGCAGTAATATGAGGGTGGGGTCGTGACGGAAAACTGGGGAGAGGGGCTGTACTAGCCAGTGTAGGATGGGGGCAGCTGACAAGAGTCCAACCCTGTATCAGGAGAAGGTGCAGGGTGAGCAGAGAAATCATGGAGGAGATTTCAGATTGTGAAGGGAAGGAGACAAGCGAATGGAAAGGGAAGAGTCACAGAGTTCAGGGAATTGGAAGAGAAGGCAGATTGACCAGCAGAGGATTTCATTTGAGGACAGCAGGCATCATGAAAGAAGTAAGAGGTGTTGGGGAGGGGGATAATATATTAATTTCACTGTACTATTGTCTGTATCATCCTGCTGTTTATTTTGCCTTGGTTGCTCATGGTTGCCTGTATACTGTTTTGCTTACAACTGCACTTTACCATTGAATGTGTTTGTCTCCCTGTACCCTTCCCCCTGGGTCACACCTGAAAACAAGCCTTGGCTCTGTGTGCCTTTCCCAGTTACCCATTTTGAATAAATAAATAAATAGATAGAAAGTGGTAAGATGGAATTCTTTTTTTTTTTATTTTTTTATTTTATCCCCCTGTTGCCTCTGGCTTGACCCCTTCTGTCTGGTCCCCTGCCTCATCACCTGACTTCCTCAGGAGTTACCATCTCGCCTGGCATCTTCTGCTTGCAGGACTTATTGTGGGGTGCCCGGTCACTGATACAGGGTCTGCAAGGGCCCAGGTGTCATCCTGTGGCCAGAGGGTTTTTCCTTCATTGTTTCCCCCCCCCAAAGCCGCACATATGGAATGGTGCGAAGGACGAGCCTTGCCTCGGCAGAGACATCCTAAATTGCCCAAGATTGGCTTGTCTGCTTGTGCTCCCAGACTATGCTACCACCTGGACACCTCTAGGTGGCAGACAAGCAGTGGGTCACACAACCCCTCCCCCAAGGGAGGAGAGTCATCCTCGGATGCTTGATCCTCTCCTCCCCAGCCAGCCTCTGAATGACCCGACTCAGTTTCCAAACCCAGATCACCGGTGTTGCGAGGTAAGGCGCTGAGTACCTCAGCCCTCCACACCACTGGGCCAGCTGTAGATGGAATTCTACCAGTGATCACTGGGAGCAGTTTAAGTGGGATTTATGACCATCTTCTGCTCTCAAGACCTCTGTATGTTTGTAAACCTTGTATGCTGTTAAAACAAGTAAAGAGGCTGATTGCAATGCTTTTAAAATGCAAGTATAAATTGATCGCTGCCAGATTTTCTTTGCTGCTCATTTGTTATGCTTACAATTTGAGTTTGGGTAGCTTGCCCTTTTTCCAAATCATCCCAAATGCAGACAGTCGCAGCTAGTGTATTACCTCCTTGAGTACATCTGCTCGCCAGCTGCCTGTCATCGTTTGATGCATGCTTGTGGTTCTCCTTGTTATTTATTATATCTGCGGAGGAGTTCACACCTTCTTGAGATCCTGTCTGATGTTCGTTTTTGCAGTTTTCAGTTCTCTTTTAATTTGACCAATCAGTCAAGACCAGCTTACTTTCAGCCCCTGCACTCTTAACTTCCACTCCAAGAACTCCAATCAATACCCACTCCTCCTTCTAGTACCACCCTCTTTCATCCTTGTTGCATTAACAACCCTCCTCTTCCAGTCGGGAGGCTACAGGTTTGATTCTGAGGCTGCTCTCACAGATGGTAGTGGCAGGAGTTAGAGGAGCAGTCTCAAGGATGCCGTCTCTCCTTCGGGAAGGCTGCCACCTGGTGGCTCAGGAGGATAGAGAGATGTGCATTCCACAAGGAACAGTGCTAAGTCATGCCTTTGTCACCCATGTTGGGTTTAACAGGGGCAGGGTGAGAAGGCACCAGCATGACACGAGCCCTGTGCCATCAATCGATGCAATTACGATGGCCTGAGGGCACACATCACAAGAGCAGCTAATGCCACCTCTCACAATTGATCTGATAATGAGTGACCACTTCCTTCTTGTCCATCAAAACTAAGTGCAGACTATGGAAATGGTGCTGAGGGGTGAGAGTAGCCCTGTTCAGTGGTGTGGTGACACCGCAGTTGGTTTGGGAGTCTGCTTATGTAGATCCTGGCTGCACAAGCAAACCATAGATGATTGGCTGTGTGATGTTTTGTTTTAACACTATGGGCTTCATAGGTCGCTACCCTGAGGCGGCGATAGCCCCACTGTGGTACAATTTTAAATTTTAATGCAGTCTGTAAAATTTGGGAAGGGACTGTAATTGTGGCAGAACTGCCAACCAGCAGATCCCTTCCCACTTCCTGGTGTGCATACCTCTCAACTTTCCCTCATTATGAGGGACATCCCTCATTTTACCCCTTAAAATTGCTCTTTCCCTCATCCGTCCCTCATGGAAAAGGTGCTGCCCACACAAATAATGTGCTGTAAATTCAGACTTCAAAGCAGAAATTCTTAATATTCTAAAATACTACATCAAAAATAAACTTTGTACAAGTAAACACTATGGTTTTCACAGTGTTCTGAGCTTGTATTTCCATGTTTGAGGATGTGTCCTCATTTTGAGTGTCCAAAATGTCCATGTCCCTCATTTCAGTGACAAAAGGTTATGATGTTGGTGTGCCTGCTCTGCCCTTGTGTTCCCTGTTTTATGACATGGAACCTGGGAGTGCAGGATGTATTTGATAAGTCTATGGGGCTAATTTTAGAGTGATTTTTAAAATTTTAAACTGCTATTTGATAAAAATGAAAGCCATCATTCAACTAATGGGGACCTTATTAGTTGAGCGGTGGCTCTATTTGATCAAACAGCAGTTTAAAGTTTAGTAAAATCATTCTAAATATTAGCTCCATAGACTTGTATGTCCTCTGCGCCTCCCTGTTCCACATCACAAAATGGGGAGTGAGGGCACAGAGCAGGCACACTAGGAAGTGGGAAGGGATCTGCTGGCTGGCTGGCAGTTCGGCCACAATTACGATCCCTTCTCAAATTTTACAGACTCCATTAAAGCTGAAAATATTACCACAGAGGGGCTATCACTGCCCCATGGAAGCGAGCTATGAAGCCTGACCTGTTAGATTACACATTTACTTTAATACCCCTGACGGAATCCCCTCATTGCAGCAGGTAAGCACTTCAGGAGTGGGTGTGGTGTGCGGGAGAACATTAGAAACTTGGGTTGCTCAGAATCCATCTGATGGAATTGGATTCATTGGATATTGGGCCTTTTTTGGAATTCAGAATTTTGGTATTTAGGCCAAAAAATTCCAAATTCCCAAAAATCTTTGAAATCAGGTGTGGAATCAGAATCCAATTCCAAATCAGTTTTCATTAACATTTAAATGTGTAACCCTCCCCCCATCGACCACACAGTGAGGAGGAGAAAGAAGACAACATTGCCTGACTTGCTCTTTCCTAACTCTGGCTTTAGCCACTTTGCCTTTTCTACCTTTGGTCAGCTGCTGCTGAACAAGCCCTGGGGTCCCTCCTTCTGTGCTGGCTGTGTAATGTGCAACTGGTCAGTCTGAAGCTGTGTCCACAGTGTCTTCCACGTCTGCCAATCCATCCTCTGACCCCTAAACCCTTAGTACCTGACCCAGCCAAAAGAAAAAGATCCACGATGAACTCAAAGCTCTGCCTTTGCTCTGCCATCATGCTTCTGCTCCTTGCAAGATCCATAACCCTCTATGAGTGGCCTACTAACACAAAACCTTAGGAAAAGGAGCCGTTACTTCTCTCACTACAAGCGTGAAGTGGCTGACACCCCCCAGAGTTTTGTGCTGATAGGCAACCTGCACTCCTGAGTCAGGGTTATGGCATCTTTCTCTCTCTCTCTCTCTCTCTCGCTCTCTGTGTTGTTGGAGTCAAGACAGATGGCACTGTAGTGAAAGGTGGCATAGAAATGTAGAATTTGATGGCAGATAAGAACTGCTTGGTCCACCTCGTCTGCCCATGTTTACTAGCTACTGGCACACCATATACTCTACTTAATCTCAGACTTCATCCCCCATTCCTTGCTTCTAAGTTTCCTTGTACCTATCCCATGCCACCTTAAATCCCATTACAGTTTGTGCTCCCACCACCTCCTCAGGGAGGCTGTTCCAAGCATCCACCACCCTTTCTGTGAAATAGTGTTTCCTTACAATTTCCTGATTCTACCCCCAGCTTCATTGCATGACCCATAGTAATACTTAATTTAACTTGGCAGGTAGTAGTGGAAGAGAGAGCTACCTGACAAGGTCACAGGACTTTTTGGTCTATTCAGGTTGGAGGGCTGGAGTCAATTGCTTCAGAAAATGAATCACTGTAGCAGCAGCCATATTGAGGATGGGCACGCAGGACAGTCAGGAGGGCACAGTCACACAATGCTACAGCACAGGTCAGAAAGCCAGACAGATGGAGGGACCCAGGGGCTGACTTCTCGGATTATAGCATGTGCATCAGAAGCAGCAGCAGGGTAACTCGCAAAGGTAAGGTGAGATCAGGAAGGGAGTGGGACATGGGTCAGTGTCAGGCGGATACTTCTCGAGTCACTGCAGTGTTATTTTTTACTGTTCTGAAGGAGGCGGCTTACACTGGACAGTATTTGAGGTGGAATCGAATTACAATTATGACTCAGTTCTGCCTCTGGCTTCTTAATAGGAAGCTGCATGGAATCGAATTTTCAAAATTTCAACAGATGCAAATGGGATGGAGTCTAGAGATCCGAGCATATCTATTAGAAAAGATGACCAATAGACTGAAATTTTTTTAACGCTTGATATGCTTTGTAGTATTGTAAGCAACACTGAGTTACCATTTGTGTGATGCTAAAAAATATACAGCATATGCATATGTGTGTGTGTGTATATATATATATATATATATATATATATATATATATATATAGTTAGTGTACATTATAAGACAGTAATTCCATTGAGAGGTTCTGGGACATGGGAACCTCGAATAGTGAAGCCTCGAGAGGTTCCCTCACAGAACCTCAAGATGGAATTACTGCCTTGCAATGTACACTAACCTATTTGTTATTTTGTAATGCATAGATCCGACTTTTGTTTTTCCCAGATTTTGTAACTGGTGGTCGGCCACTTCAGTGAAGGACTGTCTCAGTCCTGGCCGACCACTCACCTTTCTCACTCCGTCTCCCTCTCCTGCTCTCGTCTCACTTGCTCCCCCTTCTCCTCTCCATAAGCACGGTATGCTACAGCTGGTAGGCAGTCCTCCTACCTTTTCTTCTTTTGACTACGAGGCTCAACCAGATAATTCAATTGTGGGCAGAATTAAAAGAAACAAATTGGAAACATGCCGAGGATGCAGTTCACTTTCACTAAGCAGAGATGGCCATGTTTTAAAAGTTATTCTGCTAGCCCACAAAGGAAAAGTGGCTAGTTAGAAGGCACACATTGGAAGACGCTGGTGGCAGACCTGCAGTTGCGCTGTTGAGTTTTACTGATAATACTATTGTTCAGGTCACGAATTATACTATTAAGACACCTGAACGACAGTATTATCATTCGTGAATGGTGGTATTATCACCCAGGAGCAATGGTGTTACCGAATTTTTGAATGCTTCAGGACAGTATTACATTAAAAATAATGCAGCAGGTTTTGGTAAATTATTGAGGCTACTGGTCCATCAGTCTGCTTGTGGCCATGCATTCTTAGCACCAGTCTTGGACGTGAAACAGCGAGCTCCAGATCGCAAACCTGTAGAACCTTTTGGCACCTGACTGCACTGTAAGTATTTTTTCCATTTTTTTTGCAATAGTAAGTAATCCTGTTGCCAGAACTGGCTGTTCTGACATGCTTACAATTGTGGGGACCAGGGCTGTTACTGACTGTTACAGCAAATGGGTTATTGTTGCTACCAATCCCCCAAGAGTGTTGAGTAGGAAAATCATTTGACAAAATGCATGCTTGGAGCATCAAAGAAAAATGAGAAGCACAAACTTTGTAAAAGAAGAGTCATTTGTAGGCCAGAGGTTGTCTGAAAGAAAACGCAGCAGACAACTTGTTCTCCAGAGGGAAGCGGTAGTGGCAGATTATTTGAGTGATGTTGTTTATGAAATGAAGCTTGTTTGAGGTTGATAATATCTGGGACTTGTAGGATCCAGAATTCCTCAAAATCCTGGAAGGACTGGTACTGTTTTCTATAGAGACAGAAACTTAGGGGTGACATCACAGTTTCCAAATATCTAAAAGTAATGACACCTTGGACCAATTCCAAGAGGGCAAGGGCACTCCATGTCTTAAAGAAGGAAGATTAAAAGGGAATATGAAGAACTGCTTCACATAATAAGGTGGGGACACTTATAATAGGCTTCCAGTGCACATGGTGACCGTCAGTCAGCATTGTTCCTACCTTCAAGCTTAAACTAGATCTGTACCTAGAAGGAAAGAGGTGACAGCATGTTCTCATTGAGTTAGTGGGGAAACATGAACCAGTGGTCTGCTGTCTTTCCAACATTTGTATATTCATATGCATTAAGCATGCAACACAACCACAAAATTAAACACACCTGTTCACAAACACACTCAGCCCTACATATTTACACAGACACTTTACATGCAACACAGTTATAGGCAAACTGACACGCCTGCACAATTCACACACTGCCTTCTGCACTCAGCATACAGCAATACATTGTGCCTGATTCTCAAAATGTTCCACACCCATGGGGGTGCATGTTTGTGAAGCATGGAGGTCCTGCTCCATACATCGACAGCCATGGAGGCATGCCCCTCACACTTGCCATGTGGTCTGCCATGTTAGGGGCATGCATGCACCCCTGTCAAAAACAGCTGTAAGCCCTGTGGAGGGACAGTGACAGGGACAGAGGCTACATGGCCTAAGGGCTGTAGTAGCACTCATGTGTCCTCTGCTGCACGGCCATACTGTAGCAACACTGTTGGTGCCCAATTGGTGGCAGGACCACCTGCCACAGTCTTGGGAAGCCTTTGCAGAGGGCTAGGAGCATAGTTGCCCTGGCCAGTGAAGGTAATAAAATTACCATGATGCTGATGAGGATATGACCATCTTTGGAGGGCTGCCATATTCCACCAGCCCCTGCTCCATGTGGAGACAGATATCCAGTAGCGAGCCATCTCAGGCATCCGACTGGATGCCAGTGTTTAGCACTGCACCTCCCATGGACCCAGCCCCTCTGCACAGCACTCCAGATACGGATACTGGGGGGAAAGGGGCCATGAGCACCAGCATGCATGCTGCCTTGCAGTGGTGTGGTGAAACTCACATCAGATATGCACAATTCATACATATTTGGGTTGCCCTTGTGGATTGGGTCCACACACTCAAAACTCCCAGTTACACACACCTTTGTGCTCCACATAATCATGTGTATAATTAACACACTTCTCCACAATTACTTATGCATGACCTGCACTTGAAGTCACACACAGATGGCTACCCCTCTGAATAGTGTATGGTGATTTTGTGAATGGTTGCCCGTACTTGCATATGAAATCTTCTGACTCATTTCACCTGAGAACTATATAGAGATTGAGTACCCATTCAGCCACCCAGTCCTTCTCATTCCCAGTATCATTACCAGTGCTGAGCCACTGAAACAATACATCTTTATGTTAGGACGTTTGATAGATTTTTCCCTCTGAGGATCTGGAACTCCCAAAAGTAAAAAAAAACTCGGGGCCCAGGCCACATTGTAGAAAGATTCCTTTGGCACCACTTTGGGGCATTCTACAGTTTTGTGGTGTCCTGGATTCACATTGTGGTTTCTGAAATAGCAGCAGCGTGGCCCATAGATACAGTATATGGGTAAATATCCATCCCATTGACTGCCAGTGTGTCACGGATGTGTGGCTCTCTAATCCCAAAAGCCCTATATGTTTTAAGATTTAGAGCGGCTTTTGAATCCATTGTTGTGATAATAATTTTGTAAGTATGCTTTTTTTCTGCTCAGCTCAATGTACATTTATTTATTGGTTGAATTTTGTTGACCGGGTGAGCCCGCTGAGACCAAGGGTCTCTTTTTTTAAGGGTGACCTGGGATTAGTTACATGTATGGTAAGAAACACATTGACACTTACAGTACAAGGTACAGAGCTCAGTAATAACAGACACAATTAGAACATAAAGGTCATTACAGAGGAATAGATTAGAGATTGAACACACAATGCAGGGCTAGCCAGTCAGTTAACAACAAAGGACAGAAATAAGTAAACGTCATTCAAGCTTGACAACAGTTTAAGGAAAAAAATCCTAGGAAGTGTGGGAAAACGCTTGGTAGGGTACTGGTAGTCTAGGGTCTGAGCAAAGGGCTGGCAGGGTTCTGGTGCAGGAGAACAATTGGTCAGGCTCACTAGAAATCTGACATAAGTGCTGGATTAGTAGAAGTGCTTGTACATTTGTTTTTCCTCATTAGCACTCATTTTCATTGTCTTCTGCCTGTCACCATCCCCAGTGAAGTCTATCTTGCAAGCTTCTATCTGCAGACAGTACTGGGTAGCCCCTGCCCTTGCCCAGTTCCATGGTTTGGGCGAGCAGCCTTCCTGTCCTTATCCAGGACTTCCTATTCTTGATAGCTGTGCTCCTAGTTTGGAAAAACCCAGCCCAGGTTGGATTATCCTTTTCCCTTGCTGTGTCTGTGACATAACTACAAGGCAGAAGACAAGGTTGTCTACATAACTTCATATTCAGTGCTTTTGTGTAAAGGGGTCCAAGTAACCTCAGGTTGCCCATAGCTACCCCTTTGTAGCCTTATCCTTATCACAGAATCTAACCAGGACTGAGCCTGATCTGTAGTCAGAATGAGACCACGGGCCAAACACCTCAGGGGTTGCAGAAAGTGGGTAGGTCTGCAGGAGGCACACAAGCCTTGGTTATAAGTAACTATACTGATATCCCAGCATGGTGTTAAGGGGACACTGTATTTTCATGAGGTACTATCGCTAGGGTAAAACACTAACACAACATCCTGCCTGCCTGCTCATGTGGTTCTTCAGGTGGAAGTTAAAGATCTCATGGCACTTCTCAAAAAGAGTTGGGGAATGTCCACGGTGTCACAGTCAAATCACCACTACTGCCATGTCCACCACCACATCCAAGTCACCAATCCACCAACAGACGTACCTGGTTTAATATCAATATTTTTTGTACAGTATCAACCTAGCCAGAGATGAGGCTGAAAACAGGAGACATTTCCAAGCCTGTCTTTTCTGGTCAACAAAAACATAACTCGTACGAGGAACGCCTGAAGGAGCTAAACTTATTCTCACTGGAAAAAAGGAGAGAGATAGATGATATGATTGAGACTTTCAAGTTCTTGAAAGGCATTTATAAGGTGCCATACACAGAACTGTTCCAAAGGGCCACCTTCTCTACCACCAGGGGCATGAATGGAAGCTGTGGGGAGAGAGCTTCAGAAAAGATCTAAGGAAGCATTTTTACATGGAAAGAGTGGTAGAACCCTGGAACTGCCTGCCGGTGGAGGTGATAAGTGTAAGGACCATAGCAGCTTTCAGACAAGGGTGGGATAGAGCAAAGACTCAAAGGGAATGGCCGAATCAGTAAAGGATTAAATTCAAAAAGGGGGTTAGACCTCAGGACCTATAAGAGGTCCTTGAAACTCTTGGGCAGATTATATGGACCATGGTCTCCTTCTGCTGTCACTTTTCTATGTTTCTATAAAATATATAAATAAAGTCTAGCTGCATAGCCCTCTCATGGAGCCACCTTAAAAAAACTGCCACTGCAGATAGCACCCACCTCCTTCCAGCCCAACACATCCTAGGCTCAGCAACTGAAAATGGGTTCCACTCCATTCGTTTTCACTACTCACCTCCTGTTCATTAACCTGATGATCTAGGCTCATGGTTAGCTCTTTGTATTAGCCACTGAGCCATTTGACTTTGTTTTATTAATCATTTGGCTAAAAATACTTTCTTTAATCAGTCACATTTGGCTAGTGCTTTTGTGTCACGTTAACAGATGTCCATTTGAAAATATGTCTAACATGGCAAAATAGTTAGAACAAAAGAGGCAGTGGCTAAAACAGAATAAATAGGGGTTTAGTCAAATGGCTAATTATTTTTGGCATCTGAAGCCACGCTTTCAGGGGTCACATGGTTGTACCCTTTCTCCGGGTGGTAGAGCTGGCGAGCAGTTACCTTCACAGCCAACATCAGTACTGCTCCTTGGTCTGCCAGCAGGGGGAGGGTGAGCAGTTACTGTCACAGCTACCATCAGTGCTTCTCCTTGGTCTGCCTGCAGGGAAGGGAAAGCAGCTCTTTTTATTGCTAATGCAAGTACTGTCTGTTGGTTTGCCTGCAGGGGCAGGGCTAGCAGCTCTCTTCACAGCTGATGCCAAGGCTGCTCCTGTCTGCCTGCAGGGAAAGGAGAGCAGCCTTTCACCACCAGTGCTAGTGCTGTTCTTGTGGTCTGTCTGCAGGGCAGAGCTAACAGCTCTCTTCACAGCTGATGCCAAGGCTGCTCCTTGGTCTGTCAGCAGGGGAGGGAGGAGCTCCTTCACAGCTGATGCCAGTGCTGTTCCGTAGTCTGCCAGCAGGTGGAGGATGAGCAGTTCACTTCACAGCCAACACCAATGCTGCTTCTTGGTCTGCCAGCAGGGGGGAGAGAGAGAGCGTTCCTGTCACAGCAGACACCAGTGTTGCTCCTTGGTCTGTCAGCAAGGGGAGGGGCAGCAGCTCCCCTCACAGGCAACACCAATGCTGCCCCTTGGCTCTGCTGGCAGTGTGTGTATATGTGTGGGACTGGCTGGCATCCTCTTCCCTTTCCCTCTAGAGAGTGGAGCATCTCACCGCCATAATGTGCTCAGCCTCCAGCTGGCCAAAGTTGGGGGAGAGTAGGGATTGTATACGAACCTTGGCCTCTCAGATGGCAGTGCAGTGCACGTCAAAGCAATGCTGAGCTGCCCTGTTTTTTTTTTCCTTTACCAAAATTCTCCAGACTAGTTTGTCTCATCTCCTGAAACAGGACTTCATTTAGCTGTATAACACCTGTGTCTTTTGAAGCATGGGTGGGATCCAAGCGTGGTGGGACAAATCATGTAGCAAGATAGTTTTTGGCTACCAGATTTTCTTCCATATAGCTTTTCACCATGGTGAAAGAATTTCATTTTATATGTGCCCCCATTTAAGAAGGGAAGGGATTGTAATCTGGCTTCTGGAGCCCAGCCACTGATCCCTTTCACTTCCAGGTACCTCTTCTGACAGTGATCTGCCCCCAATCCACCCCCCGCATATTAGGGTTTTGTGATGTCACTATATGGCTAGTGTTGGGGTGTGCTCCATAGACATGAATGGGGCTGTTTTTCATAGTACAATATTTGTAGTTTAGAAGGCCGTTCAGAACAAATCATGACCACCACTTCATCAACAAGGACCTTGTTCCCAGGTATCCCAACTGCGCCATGTGCTGGTACCCTAGCCACTCCACCACAGGAGCGGCTTGACCAGGCATAGCACCACAGCCTTCTTGAGCTCTTTCTGTACTTTGCAGTCTGTGACAGGGGCAGTGGTAATTCCGTATGCTGCTATATCCCTGTCACTCTGAATGTTATCGCACTTTGTACTGCATGGTTTTTGTAGCGCTGTAATTGTGGCACTATATTCACTTGGTACATGGCTTCAGCCTGCATCCTTCCAGGAAGAGGACCACAGTCCTTAGTGGTAGGTTTACATGCTACATTGATGAGTATTTTAACTCAGCGGGGGGCTTGGAGGCATCAATCCCCTCCTCCCCGAAGATAGAGCAGCAGGGAAGGGGGCATGAAGAGAGTAAACTCCCCTAGGGTGGGGGTATAAGAAGACAATGGTGGGGACAAGGCAGAGGACAAGTGGAGTATAAATCTGGAAAGCAAGAATAAAGGAGACAGGTAATGAATGTAAAGATGGAAGAGGTGGGTCAAGGGGAGCCTCAGGCAACAGGACAGGCGGGGTTAGCAGGCAGAGAAGAAGTAAGGTATGGAGAACCACGTGTGCCAGTGCAGGAAATCTGAGAAATAAAATTCCAGACCTGGAAGTTACCATGGCAGGCAAGTCTGGATTTGGTAGCCATAATGGAATCATGGTGTACTGACAGCCATGACTGGGACATGGTAACACCAGGTTACTCTTTTGCTCAGGTGAGACAGGGCAGAGGAGGGGTTGTAGTGTATGTGAGGGAGGGAATCAAGGCCATGGAGGCTCAGGGGCACTCAGAGGCAAAAGAAAAGCTGAAAGTGCTGTGGGTCATCCTGGAGACAGACTCTGGGGCCACTGTCCATACAGGGGTGGTATACAGACACTCCAGCACAGAGAGAGGAGTTGGATAAGGAACAAGGGGAAACCATCATTTGGATGGCAAGTAAGGAGGAGGTGTTGCTAATTGGTGACTTCATTCTGCCAGGTGTGGAGCGGAGCCTTTCAGTTGCAGCTTCGGCAAGGAGCAGTGCCATCCTTCACTCTCTACAAGGGGCTTTTCTCAGGCAGCTAGTCAAAGAACCCATTAAGGACATGGCAGTGCTAGACCTGGTGCTTACACACAGGGACAGCATTGCATACATCACAGTGAGCAGTCCCCTAGGTACCCCAGTGATAATCGTATTGTGTGGTTTAACATTAAAGTGGGAACAGAGGCATTCCACACAAGGATGAGGGTCTTGGATTGCCAGGGAAGGGTAGAGACACAGTGAGACAAAATAGGGGGGGGCAGAATCAAGGCAAGCAGCCTCTGTGTGAGAGAACCGAGTAAAAGCAGAAGGAAAAAAAAGCTGTTCTGCTGGTCTAGAAAAGTGGTCAGGGTGGTGAAGGAAAAAGGGGGCGGCATTCAGGAGGTATAAGGAAACACAGAGGACGGAAGGCAGGGAGATGTACTTAAGTACAACAGATGGAAGTAGGAAAGGTTGTGAGGGGAGCAAAGGCACAGACAGAGGACAAGATAGTTAAAGAGGTAGCTAAAGAGGGACAGGACTTTATTCAAGTGCATGAGAAGAGAAATAACACGGATAAGATATCAAGTGAGGATAACAAGGAGGCATAGTCCGGGTATGCAGGGCGGCAGGGGAGACTGAGCAGAAGAATACCTAGAAAAAGCTGCAATTCTGAACTGGTACTTCTGCCCAGTCTTCACAATGAAGGAAGGAGGAATGCACAGTCAGGGAATAGCAGTAATGAAGCGGGGGGGTGGAGAAACACAAGTCCATTTTCAGAGGAAAGAGTCTTGAAGGGACTTGCGACTCTGAAGGTGGACAGGGCTATGGGACTAAGTGGGATACAGCCAAAGCTACTAAAGGAATTCAGCAAGGTGCTAGCTGCCCCTCTGATGGTCTTATCCAACAGTTCACTGGTAACTGACGAGGACTGGAGGAAAGCAGATGTGGTCCCTCTACATACGAGCAGCATTAGCAGGAAGGAGGCTAGCAACTGTAGGCTGCTCAGCCTCATTTCACTGGAGATAAAATTACTGGAAAACCTGCGAAAGGAAAAACTGGGAGTATTTTGAATTGGCTGTACTGTGCCGAGTTGACAACTAACTCGTCAACCGGCATTGCAGCACCAGACTCCCTGTTGAATGAGAATTGCAGTCGGCAGGGTGCCGCGCACAGCAGGGTCCGTTGTTTTCTTCAGGGGGCTTTGCACCCTGAACCCCATACCCCCAGTACTTATGGATACCAACTCCAGGTCGGAGTTGGTTCGGGGAGGGGGTGCAAGACAGGAGAGAGAGTGTTGCCAGGTCCCAGGCGCATCCCCTACAGCGACTTGGCGCTGTTGTCAGCAGCGACATATGTCGCTGTAGGGGTTTCGCTGCGGGAAATGTATACTTCTTGAATCCAAGGGTCTGCAAGACAACAGGCAGCATGGATTGATAGATTTCTTTGACTTGATGACCAGGGAACTAGATCAGAGGAGGACAGTGGACTTGGCCTATCTGGACTTTATGGAACACTGGACTTTAGCAAGGCATTCAACACTGTGCCACACAGGAGACATAATAAGAAATTAAAGGCAAAGGAAATTAAACTGTCTAGGCGTGGGATCCAAAGTCCTGAATTGGGTTAGAAACTGGTTAGTGGACATGCAACAGAGGGTGGTGGTTAATGGCACTCACTCTGACGGGAGAGTGACCAGTGGGGTACCATAGGCTCAGTATTGGGATCCGTCCTCTTCCATGTCTTCTTTTGCAGATAATACCAAGATCTGTAATAGGACAGACACACAGGAGGGGCGGACAGAATGCACAGGGATCTTGCGAAGCTTGAGGAATGGTCAGGAGCATGGCAGTTGGGGTTCAATGCCAAAAAGTGCAAAATTATGCACCTAGGGCATAGGAACCCAGAAACTGAGTATAGGATTTGGGGGTGATGATTGTCACTACAGGAAAGGGACTTTGGGGTTATAACAGATTACCTCAAAGTGGCAGGGCAGTGTGATAGAGCAGTGGGTAGGGCTAGTGCAATGCTGGGATGCATAGGGAAGGGTATCACCTGCAGAAGGAAGAAGGGGGATTTGCCACTGTATTGCTCACTGGGGAGAGCCCACCTGAAGTATTGTGTCCAGTTCTGGAGGCTGTACTCAGAAAAGCATATACAGGATGGAGGCAGCCCAGAGGGTAGCAAGTAACATGGTGCAGGGTTGTACAAGAAGCCTGTGAACAGAGAATGAGGGATCTCAGCATGTGCACCCTGGAAGAGAAGAGAGGGAGAGGGAACATGATAGAGACCTACAAGTACCTCACAGGGTTGAACAGGATGCAGGAGGGAGTCTCTTTCAATAGAAAAGAACACCAGGACTGGTGACATGTGATGAAGGGAGGGAGGTTAAGAGGGTGTGAGAAAGTACTACTTAACTGAAAGGGGTGAGATACTAACAACAACAAAAATGGAAAGGGACCTGGGGGTAGTCATATCAGATGACTTAAAGGTGGGCAAGCAATGTGAGAGGGCAGTATGGTGGGCTGGGGGGATACTGGGATGCATAGGGAGAGGCATCACCAGCAGATAACAGGAAGTTGTTATCCCTCTGTACAGACAGCTGGTGAGACCCCATCTGGAGTACTGCGTGCAGTTCTGGAGACCCAGTCTCTGCAAGGACATAGACAGGATGGAAGCTATCCACAGGAGGGCAACTAAAATGTGCAGGGTCTGCACCTGAAGACATAACAAGAGAGACTAAAGGAGCTTAATATGCATAGCCTCGAGGGAAGGAGGGAGAGGGTGGACATGATAGAAACTTTCAAGTACCTCAAGGGAATCAACAAAATCCAAGAGGGTAGCATCTTTCAAAAAAAGAGGTGTGCAAGAACAAGGGGGCACAATTTGAAGATGGGGGTGGTCAGAGGTAATGTAGGAAGTATTTTTTCAGAGAGGGTTGTGGATGCATGGAACGGCTTTCCGGAGGAGGTTGTGGAGTCAAAACAGTGGTTGAATTCAAGCATGCATGGGACAGTCATAAGGCAGTTCTAGGGGTGGGGGTAGAGAAGTAGGCTGCTGGTTAACTAGGATCTGCAGCGTATCCATTAGGTAGGGAAATGGGCAGACTGGGTGGGCCAAGTGGTCCTTATCTGCCATCAAATTCTATGTTTCTATGCTTGAACAGACTGCCAGTGGTGGAGAGCTTAAACAGTGGGGGACTTCAAGTGTGCATGGGATAGACTTGGGGATATTAGTAAATCAGCAGGGAGGAGGGAGGATTGTGATTAGGTACCATGTTAGGGACTGCAGAGATGGACTAGGCAGGGAACATCTAAGCAGACTGAGTGGGGCTAAGCAACCTTTTCTGTCAAGAATTTCTATGTTAGTGTCTTGCCTTTTACCATTTGCCTTGTTTTCCTTGAGTATTATGCTTAGTTTTACTTCTATAATTATGTTTCTAGTAATTTATGTGACCAGCTGTAACTAAGGAATGTGTTTACGCACTTGTATCTGAACAGGATACCTTTGTGAATAAGCCCTGGCTTAAATGGTTTGATGTCATCCTGGGTTACTGAAATAAATTAATAGTGATGCTCAACCTCTCTCCTTTTCTCTTGTTGCTCTCCACTTTTATCTAGTGCCTTATTCCTTATTCCATGCCTCATTGTGTGTCGTACTCCAACTTAGTTTTTTTCCTGTCTTTTCTGTCCCTTCCTATGTTTTTTGACTCCCCCAGCCACTCCTCATGTCTTCTGATTTTCTATTCTGGTTCTGCTCTTATACCTCCTGATGCCTTCTTTATTCTCACTTTTTTGCATCCTCATGTCACTTTCACTTATCAGCTTGTACTTAAGTTTTCAACATGCCAACCCTCTTCCATTGTTGACAGAACCACCGTGTTGCACTGCACTGATTGCCATTGCAATGATACTGGTTGTCAAAAGCACATTCCAGCAATGACCATGCAATCCATTTGTGTGCTGGCTCCACTGCCTCTGAAGTAGCACGGGGGCAGCATTTCCAAAGGAAATCAAATCAGCCAAAGTATTTTTTCATGGGCATTACTGCTCTTCCACAGCAGTGTGCCTAGTGTAGATGTAAGGAAAGAGTTTGACTATTGGGTACATCGTCATACATGTTAGTGTTGCTTGGATAGTGCTTTTGGCTATCAAATGACACTCGATGGATAGTCTGTCAGTCTGTCTTCTGATTCCGTACAACCCCATTTGGATTTCAAATTAAAAGTCAGATTTGGAGACCTGAGGTTGGATTTGTGGATCCAAGGTCAGATACCTGCTTTGGGTCCCACAGATCCCCGATAGTCACCTAGGATAACTAGGAATCTCACTGGATCCGATGCAAGAGGATCCAGTGGTCAATTCAGTGGATATCAGAGGAGTTCAAATTCAGAGAGATCTATGTTATCCGATGGTATCCGAGTTTGTTGTATACTATCTGAGCAGCACAGGTAAATGTCCTTTGATTGTGACATTGTTGCTGATCTGTATGATTGAGTTATTTTGTTGGGGGTGAGGTATATATGTACATGTGTGTAATATCTGCAGTCTTACAAAACCAGTGGAGCAAATGGCAAAATAACAAGTGATATATTTGCTGGTGACAAATCTAACATCAAGATTCCATTATATAATTCCTGTTACGTAAGTCAGAATTGACATCTTGAAGATTATGTACGTCACAGTGGAACACTGAATCATTCAAAGAGCAGCTTTCCTATTGCTTATGACATGGTAGCGCTATGCAGCACTCAAGCCAGCAGTTCACATCAAAGAGAAATGAAATCATCAGACAAACAGCAGATTTAAAAAATGTAGTCTAGCTAATAAACTGATGTGAATCAAATACAAAAACGGTTTGACTCAGAATACACAGTTTATTATCACATGTGAGGAGGCAGGGCTGCCATAATACCCTTGTGATTCCTCCACTCTTGAGTTATGGTCTTGCCCCCACCACCACCACCACTTGAAGATAAACTGCATATTCTGAGTCATGCCATTGTGTATCCTCTATTTATAATTGCTGCTTCTTTGCCTTTTTGTACAGATCTCTTTTGTAAAAGTGACTTTAGTCTCAATTGGACTATAGCTGAGCAGAGTTGCGGATGCCTGCTTCTGCAGAATTGTGCTACAGTATTTAAAATTCTCACCAATTTATGGAATCTACTGGATTTTTCCCAGATTGAGGAAATTGGAATTTTCACAGATTCATCTGCATGATTTGTGGGGAAAAGAATTATGCAAATCATCCTTCTTTTACTTTTGTGGGGAAAAACAATTCTGCCGATCCCATTTAATCATGTTATACAATGGGATCTGTGGAAATGATTCCCAGCAAAATTAAATGTAGTACAATGTGTGTATTGTTCCCCTTAAAAATCATTCATAATTCCTGCTAAGCAGAATTTTTTTTATTGCAAAAAATAAAAATTACACAGAAATTTGGCACAAAATTCCAAAATCTACATAACTCTGTAAAACTCTAAATGGGACTTTGTGGTTTAATTATAATAGAGACAAAAGCCTAGAAAACTGGAAATCCTTTTAAAGTTTGTTGTAACTGAGCAACATAAACACATATAGGACTTGCACTGGTAGCCTGATGGATCAGTGGGTAGCACTACACACTCACATGCTCATGACCGGTGTCTGGGAAGGAGCTCCAGAAGCCAACTGCGTGGCTAGTGGAGCTAGGAAGACACTGTTGCACAGTTGTGCACCCACTCATGGAAGGATGGCATTGGGTTCTGCTACTCTGCTACTCTGGTGACACCCACAGTGGTCCAGGGAGCTAGACTTTTGCACAGGGGCATGCCAGTATATGTGCAAGGTCTGGTAGGACTCCACCTGATGTGAGGAAGGGCAAAACAAGAGGAAACATTCTGTTGCAGATGGGCTTGGGGTGGGAGAACAGACCTTCCCTCTTTTGTCGTTTCATGGAGGGGTATTCTATGGGGGATTAAATGAAGCCAGGTATGCCTTCTGGTATAGTGGGTGGCAATGCTGGGTGATAGCAGAGTACCAAATGGGGCCAGCAGTGACAAGGAGGTATAAAACTTCAGTTCTGCATAGATTCAGGCCTCCTGTCTTCACTTTGGCTGCAGCACTTTACACAGTTTAGGCCCTTAGGTTTTAGCTGGCTACATATAGGTAAGTGGTAACACTGCTCAGATAGTATCCTATCAGGTCTGATACCATCAGATACCATATTTTGGTCAAATTTTGGATAGCCTCAGATGGCATAGACATCTGACCATGGATCCAACCTCCTAGGATCTACCATAAGTATCCAAGGTAACCGTGATTCTGACTTGGATCTGATGGATTTGCCCATTGGATCAAAATATCTGTGACTTGATCTGATGGATCCACCTACCAGATCCAACCGTTCGAGTTTGGATCCAATGGATCCAACCGAGGATCTGATGGATCTGACGGAGGATCTATTAGCCAGATCCTATGTCGGATACCGATGTAACCCCTAGATGGCGCTATCCCAGGGGCTACTACCCCTGCCTGATTTGCCACTAACAGGTTGAGGGGCCTGGATCCGATGGAGGGGTGCCTCCACCCAGAGGTCAGGGTTTGCAATAGTTAAACTAACTTGGTCACAGCCCTCTGGGACACTGCAACCCCCCCCTTTCTTCCCAGTAGTGGCCCACACAGCATATCAGAATTACCTTCACAGTATACACTTACACCCAGGACTGGTTCAGGCACTGGGACCCCCTGTAAAATAAGAAGATACAGTGCAACAATCACAGTACAATACTTTAACATAGACAAATACCTCAGGCAGTATAACTTTGCTGAAACAAGCAGCTCTGATTTATTTAGGGGGTATAACAAGGACGGGGAAATCGGGTTAATTAGCTTATCACTTTACTCATCTACCTATGGCTCTGTGCACAGGCCTATCCCTACCAGTTACTGTCCCTGGGTACCCAAGCCCTAGTGGCTAGTCCAAACCGTGGCAGCTGGTAGGGGCCCTTTCACACAGAGAAAAGAAAAATTAGTTAAACAGTCAGCAGTACAGTCATTCCATTTGGATTCAATGTGGCAATTCAACAGGGAGCGACCCTGATTTAGTACTCACGACCTCCAAACAAGATAGGGTCCTTCAACGTCAGCAGGGCTACTCTTGAGCTCCACGAGACTCCTCACACATTTATATGACAAACTGCAACAGTCAAAAGTCCTTTAATGGTAGCAGGATTCACTTGAGCTACACAAGCCTCCTCACACATTTATATGGTAAACAGTAACAGGCAAAAGTCCTTTAATTGCAGCAGGATTCACTTGAGCTACACAAGCCTCCTCGCACATTTATATGGTAAAAAGAAAATACTATACCAGGCAGGCTGCTTCTCTTTCCCGATCGCAATTACTGCACAATAGCCGGGAGAACACACAGCAGATTCAGTTCCTGACAGACCGAGCACATCCAGCAATTTCTCCAGTCTTCTACAGGGTGAGCCTGGTTTCTACTCTTCAGATATCCTTTGATTCTCTTCACAGGACGGATTCAGTCCTAACAAGCAGTTACACAAGCTGCAGACCGAACTCGGGCCTTACACGCTGCTTCCCGACTAAAACTGCACACCAAAAGCACAGGGCTCCTTTCTCTCACTGCCAGAGCTCAACTAAAACTCCAGCAGACAAAACTGGGCACTTCCTTTGAGTTCCTCCCAGTTCTTGGCTGGATTGCGCCACCACAATAGACTGCCCTGTTGGTCCAAAAGGCGCTCAAGTCCAAACTACATCTCCCAGAGTCACTGCCCATACAATCCTCTTGTGGCTGGCTCAGATTACGAGTCCAAGTTCTGATTCGTCCAAGGCACCATTTTAGAGCTACCTTAACCCACACTGATTGGTCCAGTTCAGCAGTTCAAAACTAGAATGGGAACTAGGAAAACACAGTTCTGACTGCAAAGAAAGCAGGTTAGACAAACTGCATTTTCATTATTACTCTAAATGATTTCTGGCAAACAGTTACATCTTTCAGATAGGTTCCTTTGCACTTAGTGACTGCAAAAATGGAGTGAATTGGCAGCAGCTCAGTGGTACTCAATTAAAAACGCACAGTCCCCCCATACAAACTAATTATGTCTGCAAGCAGACAGCTCTTAAAGAGACAGTACCAGAGGCTCTAAAAACACTCATAGATAAATGGCTTAAACGCCAAACACCATTCAGGCTTGGAGCATTCAAGCAAGCTCCTGGAAGTCTTTTGGGAACCCCCATTTGCAGGGGGGTTACACCAGCACAATCCAACAGAGGATAGTCAGATCCACAAAGCACTATCTGTGCAACACTAGTAAGTGGCACCCTTAACCTTTCCTTCCATTCCCAATCAATTCCAACCTCTTCCTCCCTCCACTGCCCTCTGGTCAGATTTATTTTAAATCTCTGTCAGTACCTGGCACAATACCATCCATAAAGCATCATCTCCTGCCTGCAATTAGGTACCTACTTCTAGCTCTTCTCTCTTAACCCTCTCGGGTGATGTCATGCCCAATCCTGGCCCAACTACTCCTTACCTAGCCCTCATCTCCCACTATCAATACACCTACTCCCTAAAGGGCTGAAAATAGCGCATTGAATGCTCAGAGTATCAGGCCCAAATGCCAGAGCTTGAAGCCTGGGTTAACCAACATTCCCCGGATATCCTGGATATCTCTGAGACATGGCTGAAGCCTTGCATTCAGCTACATGAGTGGCACTATCTGGCTACAAGTGCTTCTAGAAAGGACAGGCGGGAAAAAGAGGAGGTGGCATTCTCCTGTATGCCAAGGATAACCTAGATGTGGCTGAAATCCCAATGCCTGACCCTGGACTCACCTCGGTTGAATCCATATTCCTTTCCCTTACCCTTGGCACCATTAAGAAACTCTTGGTCGGATATGTTTACCTGTCCCCCAAGGTAGCTACTTCCAGTCTCCCCCACCCCGATTTCCTTCCTCACAAATCTTCCTCTCCACGACCTAATAATGTGTGGGGACTTTAATATAGACTGGCTTAGCCCTAGCTCCCACAGAATGCTTTCTGTGCTTGCTGATTCCAACCTAGTTCAACTTATTGAGGACCCAACTAGAATCAATAACAAGTCTGGTAATCACACCCTACTTGACTGGATGGTCACTAACTGTCCCACCAAGATTAAGGTAGTGGGTGTGCTTCCTCACAATATAAGTGACCATTCTCCTATGTTTTGCATATGGCAACAATTCCCCAAACATTCCATCCAGAGTTATCCAGGTATGGGATATGTGTAGGTTCGACCCACTACCTTCTCCACCACAATCTGTGACACTGATTGTAGCCCTTTAAATACACTGAGGGATTTCAGTCAAGCCCTTGATTTTCTGGTGTCCAAATTCACGAAATTGTTAATTGTCATGCTCCCATTAAGTAATGCAGGATAAAGGTTGTAAAGCACCTTGGCTATCGAAGGACTTAAGGAAGCTCATGTCGACTCATGATAAAGCCTGGCAGATGCATAAGGCCAGCAGGTTCCCCCAGATTGGCAATCGATAGGCAGCTAAGAAACCACTGCAAGAATGCCATCCAGAAAGCCAAATGACAGCATTATAAGAATCTCCAAGCAGATCATGTTAGCAACCCTAAGGAATTCTGGAAGCAGTTTAATTCCCTCCTAAAGGGCCATACCTCAGAAACCCTTAGCTCCATCAAGTCCCAGGCACTGTGCTCAACAATCCTTTCTATTGCAGGTGGTTTTAACACATTTTTACTGATCTGCATAAATATACGTCACTCTTTCCTTGCACTCCTTCTCCCTGTTCCGACCACCCCCCGTCCATTGATTCCTTAGCCCACCCTTCCTTTCATTTGAAACTGACTACTCTTAATGAGGTGCTTCGGCTTCTCAAAAGCCTGAAGGCAGATAGTTCACCTGGTCACGATGCACTCAAGCCAAAATTCCTCAAGCTGGTAGCTGATGCCCTTGCTCACCCCAGTCATGACCTTCTAAATTACTCATTCCTGTCTGGTACTGTCCCTGAGAAATGGAAGGTAGCAGTGATTATTACCTGTACATAAGGTGCAGTTCCAATACAGCTGTTGAAAATTATTGTCCAATCTCGATTCTTTGTGCCTTAGCCAAAATTCAAGAGGAATACTTTACAACCACCTGCAGGATTATCTAGAACTCCACCATCTCCTCTCAAATTCCCAGCATGGATTCAGGGAAAAATGACAGCACACTCACAGCCCTGATTAATGTCACATCAGGCATATTCCAAAGAATGGACCATGGTAAATCCACTGGAGCAATCTTTGTGGACCTGACTAAGGCCTTTGACCTGGTCAGTCACAGTCTTCTGTTACAGCAGCTGCTCCTTATTGGCCTTGATGCTGGTGCCCTTACTTGACTCAATCCTAACTTCAAGGCCGCACCCAAAGAGTAAAGTGGGCGGATCACTATCTGACCCTCAGTCCATTACCCATGGCATCCCCAGGGATCTATTCTGGGACTGTTACTTTTTCACTCTTTATCAATGACCTCCGGATAACTGTGGAGGAGCCACTGTTCATCTGTATGCAGATGATACTATCCTTTACCATTCTTCATCCGCCTAGGGTGGATCAACTCAATGCTAGCCTTTGACTTCCACAAGCTCAAAGACTGGTTTCTGCAAAATAGCTTGTACTTAATCCTAAAAAACAAAGTGTATGGACGTTTTTCAAGCCTGCCTCAAGCCATCTCCTCCTCTGGTTGTTCCTCTTGAACTGGGGCTGTTCTTGAAATGGTAAGTCCATTAAATACTTGGGTGTCACCCTAGATTATTCTTTTTCTCTTGACACGCATGTATCAGTCCTCACCAAAACATTAAATCAAAACCTTGGTGTATTATACTGAATTCGTCCCTTCCTCACTTTGTCATCTTGTTGCAAGATAGTATCCGCCACCCTCCTCCCTCTCTTAACTTATGCGGCCCCCTTACTTCTCTCTACTTCCTCCACCATCATGTCTCACCTCACTCAGGTCTACCATAGAGTGGGTAGGTTTGCTTTGGGGATCAGTGCTCGACATCATCACTGTGATGTACTATCTTCCCTAGGATGGCTACCTTATGATTCAAAACTACGGTATTCTACCCTAAGCTTAACTCATAAGTTGGTACATCTCTATACCCCATCCTGTCTTGCTGACTTAGTGTAACGCAAGCGCCCAAGGCACCCTGTCAGATCTGCCTTGCTGCCCCTACTCCTCTTGCCTAACACTCGGCTAGCCATGGCCTGGAGGTCTTTTACCTTCTCAGCTGTATCCTATTGGAACTCGCTTCCCCCAACCATTCTGGCTATGACCTCTCGTCCTCTTTTTCAGGTGCCTGCTACCTCTCCTTGCTGCCACACAATGCAACCATTTTCACAGACTCCTGGAGTCTGTTATCTCCATCTTGCCATCTTGTATTTCCTTGATAAATTTTGCTCTACCTTATCTAATGTCCGGTTACCCAGTCTGCCAGTTATATTTGCTAATTGTGTTTAACATATGATATTTAGTGAAAGCCTGACTTAACCTGTGATTCGTGCACAAGGTATCTGTGTTGTCTAACTACTGCCTGTTTTTGAATTGGCTATTACTGTGTTTCCTCTAAATTACTGTATTATTTGTTCCAAATGTATCCTGCATCTGTATTGTTTGTTTGTTAGCTTGTGCTGTTTTTACCAAGGTGTTATAGTGAATGTAATTTTCTCAATGCAAGGCACTGTCAATGTACTGCACTTCCCGGGTCGCCATTGAAAAAGGGACTGTCTTATCTCAGTGGGCCCACCCGGTTACCAAAATTCAATAAATAAATAAGAAATGCTTTAATAAAAATGTCTGGCAAGGGAAGAGGAGTTTGGGATGTGACTTTTGTGGGTGAAAGGTGTGCTATAGGACTTGATCTGGCCAACTGGAAAGGGCCAACATGTTTTTTAAATAGCTGGCTGAAGGTCAGAGTTATCCCAAAGTGGCTCAAACATTTGACTGGGTCAGGCCGAAGGTAAAAGTGCTGCATTTCGGCATATTCACCAAATACAAGTTCGGCATCAGCTCATCATTGCTGCAGAGGGGATGGGACCTGAGCACATGGAAGGGCAGAGGAGCGCCTGCCTGCACCAGAAAAAGAGGAGAAAATGGGAAAAGTAAAAAAAAGAAATTAAGTAATCATTGATCTGAAGAAACATAGGACAACTGACTTCATAAGTGCTGCCTTCAAACAGAATACATTATTCCAGAAGGTTTGTAATCTGCATGCTGTCTTTTTCTTGTTTGTGAGTGCAGGCTTCCTGGTTTGGATGCTTTATTGAGGGCTGCTCGCCTTTGTCTGCTACCTTCCTGCACCATACTAAGTGTGTCCATTTTAGTTGTTTCTGCTTCATGTTAGACTACCAGCTTGGTCTGGTGTCTACCTCCCACTGCAATATATACTGGAACATATAGGAGGATATAGCCTCACAGATCACTTGATCAGAGTAACGAATGGCCCTCCTTTATTACAAGGGCCTGGGATTCATATCCCATTCCCAGTTTGGCCACTCATCTGAGCACATTGGGTCTAGCTCCAGAGCTTGGAATGTGATGTCACTTGGCCGGCAAGAGGTCATGGTTTTACAAAGTAGTAAAGCTCCATAGCTGAAACATGTCCATTGCATTGCAAAAATCTCTCAAACCTCTGAACTCTTTGTTTATCTAACAGGCAATGTGGTCTCATGATTAGAGTAACAGCTTGAGAACCAGCAGGTCACTGGTTTTAAACACCCAGAGCCAAATATACACTATGCGACCTTCGGGCAAGTCACATAATCTCCCATTGCACAAACCTGCCCAGCTGTGGAAATGAGTAGAAGCCTGGAGCCTACTGCATCTCAGTTGTACTTTCCTGGGTTAATAAGTTATGAAGCACTTAAAACAAGCATTTGTCAATGCCGAACGTTCGCTTGCAGATATTTGCAGTGGTGTTTGGCATGTATGGTGCTTTACCCTAATGCCCTGTGCGATTGCTGGTATTTGCACAATAAATTTTCAGCATGACCTTTTTGTTACCCCCATTGTGCACCACATAGGCGGAAACACGTTTTGGGCAGGATGTGAAAAATGACAGCTGTACTGCTCATAAGGAAGTGTGGTAAAATGGCAATGTTGAAAATCTGGAGTGGAAATATTGAAAATTCGCAAACCTACGAGCATGTGTGGGAACTGTGCAATGCACGCTAGTAAAACAGTCATTGTTAGGAATTTTTTCACCAAATTGTCAACACTGGCATTTTAAAACCTCTGCTAATGAACAGTGTCACTGTGATTGTCTTACTGTGTGCCATACATTGATTTTGCACACCGACTGCGCCATTGTGCACTACATGGGCGGAAACATGTTTTGGGTAGGACGTGAAAAATGCGGCTGTACTGCTCATAAGGAGGTGTGGTGAAATGGCAATGTTGAAAATGTGGAGTGAAAATATTGAAAATTAGCAAACTTACAATGCGTAGGAACTGCAACGCCTTTCGTAAAACAGTTATTTTTAGGAATTTGTTCACCAAATTTTCAACATAGCCAATTTAAGATCTCTGCTCATGAACAGTGACACTGTGATTTTCTTAATGTGTCCCATACACTGAGTTCACATAACGACTCGCGCCATTGTGTGCTACATAGGAGGAAAACGTTTTGGGCAAGATGTGAAAAATGACAGCTGCACTGCTCATAAGGAGGTGTGGTAAATGGCAATGTTGAAATGTGGAGTGAAAATATTGAAAATTATTGAAATTTACGAAGCGCAGTATAGAACCGCGCATGAACACCGTGTGAAACAGTCATTTCTGGAATTTTGTCACCAAATTTTCAACACAGCAATTTTAAGACCTCTGCCCATGAACAGTGTCACTGTGATTTTCTTAATGTGTCCCATACATTGAGTTCGCACACGGACTGCGCCATTGTGTGCTGCATGGGCGGAAACACGTTTTGGGCAGGATGTGAAAAATGACAGCTGTACTACTCATGAGGAGGTGTGGTAAAATGGCAATGTTAAAAATCTGGAGTGAAAATATTGAAAATTCGCAAACTTACGAGCGTGCGTAGGAACTGCGCAACGCACACTCGTAAAACAGTCATTTTTAGGAATTTTTTCACCAAATTTTGAACACAGCCATTTTAAGACCTCTGCTCATGATCAGTGTTACTGTGATTTTCTTAATGTGTCCCATACATTGATTTCTGCACACTGACTGCGCTTATTGTGCACTACATGGGCGAAACACGCTTTGGGCAGGATGTGAAAAATGACAGCTGTACTGCTCAAGGAGGTGTGTAAATGCCAATGTTGAAAATCAGGAGTGGAAATATTGAAAATTCACAAACCATAAGCGCATGCGGGAACTGTGCAACGCACGCCAGAAATCAGTCATTTTAGGAATTTTTTCACCAAATTTTCAACATTGCCATTTTAAAACCTCTCGCTAATGAACAGTGACACTGTGATTTTCTTAATGTGTCCCATACACTGAGTTCACACAGCGACTGTGCCATTGTGCGCTACATGGGCGGAAACACGTTTTGGGCAAGATGTGAAAAATGACAGCTGCACTGCTCATAAGGAGGTGTGGTAAAATGGCAATGTTGAAAATGTGGAGTGAAAATATTGAAAATTCATAAACTTATGAGCGTGCATAGGAGCTGCGCAATGAACACTCGTAAAACAGTCATTTTAAGGAATTTTTTCACCAAATTTTCAACATAGCCATTTTAAGACCTCTGCTCATTAACAGTGTCACTGTGATTTTCTTAATGTGTCTCAATACATTAAGTTCAGCACACCGCGACTGTACTTGTGCGCTACATGAGTGGAAACACGCTTTGGGTGAGATGTGAAAAATGACAGCTGTACAGCTCATAAGAAGGTGTGGTAAATGGCAATGTTGAAAATCTGGAGTAGAAATTTTGAAAATTCGCAAACCTACGAGCGTGCGTAGGAACTGGGGAACGCACGCTCATAAAACAGTCATTTCTAGGAATTTTTTCACCAAATTTTCAACATAACCATTTTAAGACATCTGCTAATGAACAGTGTCACTGTGATTTTCTTAATGCGTCCCATACATTGATTTTGCACACCGACTGCGCCATTGTGCGCTACATGGGCGGAAACACATTTTGGGCAGGATGTGAAAAATGACAGCTGTACTGCTCATAAGAACATGTGGTAAAATGGCAATGTTGAAAATCTGGAGGAAAATATTGAAAATACGCGAACTTCACGAGCTCATTGAGAACTGCACAACGACGCCAGAAACAGTTTTCATTGTTGGCTACACTAAATTAACATAGTTCATGGTCGATGTCACCGGTTACCATGGCACGCCCAGCAAGCAGATTTCACACAGTGACTGTGAAATCACCCTTCAGGCCCGACAACGCCATGACAGTGACATCATTCATGAGAAGGTCCCAAAACTCCATGTTGAAAATTTGTGCAAAATTCCAAAAATGCCTGAGATATGCAATAAGTTGAAACCCCCTATCTAGCCCATTATACAGCTTACCGGCATTTCCTCAGTTCGCGGTTGGCTTTGAAGAGTGCAGAGGTGTTCGGTCCACGAAGATCGTCGCCGAGCTCCGGAGGTAGTATAGAGGTGAGGGGGTGGGGAGGCTTGGAGTGCGCAGTGGGTGGGTACAGATTGTGGGGGGACTGGGAGACTACGTGGGACCGTTTTTCTTCTGGTCTAAAAAAAAAACAAGGACTATGGGGATGTTTGCCATGCTGGGGTGGGCTCCCAGCATGACGAAAGATATGGCGGGGGCGAGGCGCCGACAGGGGGTTGGGCGCATCGCCAACCAGCTGCGGGGGATGACGAGGAGCTGATGAGGGATTGGGCACCTGCTGCAATGTGGATGTTTGCCATGCTGGGGTGGGCCCCAGCATGGCAGAAGGATGGCTGGAGGGGCCGTGCAGCCAACAGGGGATTGAACACCCCCATCGGCAAACAACGTTTGCCACACTGGAGTGGGCTCCAAGCGTGGCACCAAAGCTTTGGGGCGGCGTGATGCGGGGGGGAGCGCATGACGTGAGGGGGGGGCAGCGTGATGCGATGCTCGGTATGACAGCGGTGGTTTTCTTTGAAGCGAAGACCACCGCTGTCATACAAAGCTCCCGCACCCATTGGTGCAGGACTGCCACGCCTGCTCAACAGAGCACTGGATTGCAAGGGAGAGGCACACCTCCAAAGTGTGCTACTCTCCCAAATGTTCCTTGCGCATGCCACGTCGAATGTAAAATGAGATTCTAGACATATTGGTCCTTGCAAACAGGAGAAGATGGAAGGTTTGATACCTTTATTGGACCAACAAGTGTCTTGTACAAAGATGGAATTATACACAAGCTTTTGGGGCCACACAGGTCCCTTCTTCAGGTGAATAGTGAATCTGAGCAACATAAGCAGTATTTATTATATCCACTGTGGAGCAATTAAAAATCAGGAAGTGAAGTCGGAAGGTGATAAAGGGGACTAGAGATGAAAGTCTAAGTTGCAAAATAAAACATGAGAAGAAATGGGAAGGGGGTAAATAGGAACAGGTCAGTAGGAGATGAAAGGAAGCTAAAGGGAAGACAAAAGCATGCAGATAGGATCTGAGATCAGAGGCTGGCTATAAGGGTAGAATAGACAGGAGATGCCCAAGAGATGCAAGGAAAAAAATAAATTAGGAGAAACAAAAGAACAAAGGCCTAGATAAACATAGTGTGAGGTAGTATAAACAGTTGTGAAAACAAGAGGGAGTTGGTGGGACTGAGCTAAAGAGTTAATATGAGAGGCAGAGAGGATGTGAGGTACAGGTAAAAAAAAGCAGAACTCAGAGAAAAAAAATAATAAGAGAAATACAGAACCAAAGTGTGATAAATAATGACATGATTTAGTACACATTAAAAAAGAATTACAGTTTACCATAGTGTGTCATGAAACCGATGTCCCGATTCCGTCCAGAAATGTTTGATTTTGATTGTTTAATATATTTCCTTTCTCATGTCCTTCTGTCCTATGTGTTTCTGAAGTTGCTTTTAGTATCAAAACAGATAAATCCAAGAGAGAGTGATCTGTTTGTAAAAAATAGTTTCCTACTGGAGTGCTGATAATCTGGTTTACTATTGTGTGACGGTGTGATTCATCCTGGTTTTCAGTGGTTGTCTAGTTTCCCAATATTGTGCACTTCTTGCATTGAATTAGGTAAACCACATTGCTGGATTGACATGTGAAGGATCCATTAATTTGTATGATGTTGTTCTGGTTTGTCTTAATGGTGGTCTGTGTGCATATGTGGGTGCAGGTCTTAATCTTGCCATGTTGCATGGTGTTTTCCCTCTTGTTTTCTGGTTATTTTGATCTGCTGGGAGTTTATGAATTATTATGTTCGATAGGCTGGGTGGCTGATTATAGACAATGACAGGTGGTTCAGGGAAGATGTCTTTCAGTATTTCATCTTCTCTCATCATGGGTTGTAGCTGTTTGACAATTTCCAGAAGGGGTTGTAGCATGGGGCTATAAGTGACCACTAGGTATGTGTGGTCAATTTGATGTCTTTGCCTGTATTTCAGCAGACTGTCTCCTGGTATTTGTATGGCCCATTCAAATTCTCTGTCAGTTTGTCTTGGAGAGTGGCCCTGCTGAGTTAGGGAATTCCAAAGTGTGAAGAGCTGTCTGTCTCAAGACTCCAAGTCGAGCGGCCTGGAGAACAAGGAGGAATCGTCGTCGGACTCCAAGGAGTCTATGAACAGCTGCCAAGCGCCTGAGTGACCCTCCATGTGCTGAGGTCGATCGGGACTGAGGGTGACTGACAACCTATGGGGCAAGCCCTGACCTGACCCAGAATCCTTGGTCGGGGCCCCAGTCTTCGGTTGTGGAGGCGGAGGTTTCACCACAATGGGTGGAGCAACCAGCTTCAGCCGAACAACCGGTGCCGATGGTGATTTCTCGACTACTACGAGGGCTAGTTTCGGCCACTCCAGTGACAGCCACTTAATGGCCAGAGAAGGTGATGGAGTCGGCTTGTTACCAGACAGTAAGAGCTGCTACCACATTAAATCCTCAAGCGCCGTCGCAACTTGCGCTGGAGCCTATCCTCCGATGAGGATGAGTGGCGACGCTGCTTTCCATGGTGCCGAGACTAAGACCGCCGACGTCGGTGGGATCGGCTGGACCTGGAAGAGGACCGAGACCGAAACCTTTGGGGATTCCAAGGGTGGGTCTGAAAGGGGATGGGGAAAACCCGCTCCTCCCTTGGTACAGGGACTTTAACCGGTGACTCCGGCACAGGAGGCAAAGGCAAGTCCTCGGTTTCCACTGGGAGAACCGTTGAAGTAGGTTTTTCAGCTTCTCCAGTTGACAAACCGTCCGACGGGTCAAGAAAAATCTCAACCGTGCTGATGGGTGTCTTGGCCGGCTGACCTGGCGGGGACACCCGGAAGCCAGCGGCCTTAGCTGCAACCTCGACTGAAGTCGAAGTCGATGGTCCGGTGAAGGGGATCTCTCCGCTACCACAACGTCGCCGGGTGGGATTCTACCACTTGAGTCCTCCTTCTGGACTGACTGGAATGTCCTGATGGTCCTTCTCCCCTGGTGGAGAGGGACTGACAAAGTTCTTTAAAAGAAGCTGTATAGGAAGAGCCCAAGGACAGTGGGATAGATGCCGTGACTGAGGAGGAAGAAGAAGTGGCCTGGGCCACTTCCTCTTCGAGAGCGATCTGCTCCAACTGTTCCGTAGAGTCCAACACCGCGGACACCACCCAATGGGCCTCCTTCGACTTGACTGACGGGTACCATTTCTCAGGGTGCCCAAAAGTAGTCGAGCAGAATGGTCCTCCAAGACCGAAGCCGAGAAGGAGCTGCACAATTCGCAATCCTGCAAATCATGGCCAAGCCCCAGGTAGTAGATGCACATGGAGTGCGGCTCAGTCCAGGACATCTTCTGCCCACAGGGGCACTGATGAAAGCCAGGAGTCGATTTGTCCATCGCAGCCGTGAGGGAAGTCGAAGACCGTAGTCTTGTAAATTTTAGAATTAGTTTCGGATTAACCGAAGAGTTTGGATCCAGGCCTAAAATGCAGAGCACTAAGGAGGGAACCTGAGCTTCCAAGCGGTAAGAAAGATCTGGCGTCATGGGCCGGAGTCAAGAGTTTTACCACCCGGGTGGGTGGGAGGAGCTAGCTTGAAGACCTTCTGGCAAGATTTAAAGTGGCAAGGAACCTGCCAATAAGTGTGGATTGAACATCATATCCACATCCCTAGAACAGTTAATACAAGGTACAGTGAATTACAAGATACAAAGAGCAAGGTTGATTGGGCAAGTTAGTTACCAGACATGAGAGGTGTTTTAGCTGCTAAAGGATGTAGCGTTATATAGGGGGAATAAAGAGGGTATAGAGTTAGATGGATAGAAAACAGGGAAGCGATCTGGAGGGTAGACCTTGTCATAGAGTGCGAGTGTCGGATGTGAGGCATCCTGGAACGGATTAATGGTGACAGTGCAGAGTTGTTTATTAATGATCACTATGATCAGTTGCTGCATATACAATATCTGCTATCTCATAGAAATAAATGTAAATCAGTTAATGACTATTTTATGAATCAGAATTACTAGAGAATAGATGGAGTTTTCATGGTTCACACACAGCAATGGTGATCGTCCTGTTACAGTTTTCACTCTAATTCATTACATTTTGAAACTCTATTCCTTGCTCTGTCAATTTAATCCCCTATTAATCTTATTACAACCCAATTTTAAGAAAAGCAGCAAGTCTCAGTCTTCATGTAACCCCCTCAGGAATAAAATGCCAGTTTATCGGTTCCTAATGCCCTTGTTTTAGCAAGTCTCTTTCTGCATCCTGCTTCCTTGCCTCCATACTGTCACATTTTCAGTCCCTTTACACTTAGCTATAAGGCAGTAGTGAGAATTCTTTGAAAGTCTTAAAGCTGGTGAATTTTAATCATTTCCTTTATGACGCTTTTCATGCTTGCACAATCTAATCTTTGAAGTTTATTTTACCAACATGTCTTAAGTCACAAGGACATTATATAAGTACATGAGTTATAAAACATGTCATTTTGTTGAAATCTTAAACACCAGTATGTGGGTAAAATCACCTGTCTGTCAATGTCCTATCATTGCATTGTACCCAACTGTGGCACACATAGCTTCCACATTGTATAAGCTGCCACTAGCCAAATAGTGTTTTGTTAAGCATTTCTCCATTTGGCTACAAATTACATTGTTCAAGTGGTCAAGTTACTACTGCAGTTCCACAAGCTGTAGAGCAATATTCGATAATGATTACTACTGCAGTTCTGTGGGCTGTGGAGCAAGATTCAATAATGATTACCACTAGTTCCACAGGCTATAGAGCAATATTCATTGATTACTACTTCAGTTGCACAGGCTGTAGAGCAATATTTAATGATGATAACGGCTGCAGTTCCACAGGCTGTAGAGTAATATTCAGTGATGGTCACTACTGCAGTTCCACAGGCTGTAGAGCAATATTCCGTGATGGTCACTATTGCAGTTACATAGGCTGTAGAGCAATATTCAGTGATGGTCACTATTGCAGTTCCATAGGCTATAGAGCAATATTCAATGATGGTCAGTATTGCAGTTTCACAGACTGTAGAGCAATATTCAGTGATGATTACTATTGCAGTTCTATAGGCTGTAAAGCAATATTCAGTGATGGTCACTATTGCAGTTCCATAGACTGTAGAACAATATTCAGTGATGGTCACTATTGAAGTTCCATAGGCTGTAGAGCAATATTCAATGATGGTCAGTATTACAGATTCACAGACTGTAGAGCAATATTCAGTGATGATTACTATTGCAGTTCCATAGGCTGTAAAGCAATATTCAGTGATGGTCACTATTGCAGTTCCATAGGCTGTAGAGCAATATTCAGTGATGATCACTATTGCAGTTCCATAGGCTATAGAGCAATATTCAGTGATGGTCACTATTGCAGTTCCATAGGCTGTACAGCAATATTCAGTGATGGTCATTATTGCAGTTCCATAGGCTGTAGAGCAATATTCAGTGATGGTCAGTATTGCAGTTCCACAGACTGTAGAGCAATATTCAGTGATGGTCACTGTCACAGACGCACTCAGCAGGTCAGACCCTGTACTCCCAAAGTGCCAACCTCTGATCGCAGTCTTGTGAACAGTGTAACAGACAAGGTAACCCTCTTGTCTGTTTTTGTGAGTTCAGATCAACCTTGGTCTCAAGTTCTGAAAGGATTCAAACTGTTAACCTCTTGCTAGCATACAGAATGCACAGGCTCAGATATATCTGTCTTCAGGGGCCAGATATATTTGCTACAGGCACCTAACCAGGTATACAGAGATGAACCCTTTAAAACTTTAATAAAGACCTCAGATTTAAGCGTCTCTTTCCAGTTTGGTATCACCATTCAAGCTTATCTTTAGTATCTGCATAACCAAGTACTTCTCTTACAAAAAAAAAGTCAAAGACAGATCAAGTAAGTTCTAAAAAATAATTTTACTATAATAGATAAGAATATGTAAAACACACAATATAGAACTGTTATATCACCTGACATACAAATCTTTTAAAAGAACAAGGTTTAAAACAGTGCAATTCCTACTACAGTACTTAGTCTGTAAATACTTGCTTAAAGTGCTCCAAAGATGTGTCCTTGTCACAGTCTAGGTAAAAATGTGTCTCTGTGAAGTAAAACAGACTAAATTAAAAGCTGGCTTTTACCCCACCTCTTTTCAGGAGGTCACCTAGCTCCTCCCTGTCAGGATATATGAAAATATATATCTTATACAAAAGTAGTACATTCTGCAACTTCAGCATAATTCATGTCCTTCAAATGGTACTTATTTTGATTCCATGCTGTATCCTTCCTTGCACAGGCTTCACAGGGACATTTACAACCTTGCACCCCTGTGTAATAACCTAGGTTTCTCTCCAACGTCATAACCCTGTTTTATGATTTCTCTCTTAACAAAATTAACTTAAACAAGTCTGTAATTAACTCAGAGAAACAGGATCCTTGATTAAAGTATTCCATGTAACACATTGTCTCTAAAAACAGAGTGTGTGTGAACTCGCATGCTGTCAGCATTTCCTCATGGCTTCCAACTCTCAGCTGAAATCTGGGGGGGGGATGAGTGAGGTCACTCTTAGAGCATTTGATTTTCAGCAGAAGACATTCAGTAATACATTTTATATTAAAAATAAATGATACAGCACTCAGAGCTGGCTGTCTATGTCACAGTCACTATTGCAGTTCCACAGACTGTAGAGCAATATTCAGTGATGATTACTACTGCAGTTACACAGGCTTTTGAACAAAATTCAATGAATACCACTGTGGTTGCACAGGTTGTAGAGCAATATTCAATGATGATTACTGCTGCAGTTCTGGCAGTAGAATATATTTAATGATGATTACTGCTGGAGTTGCACAGGCTGTAGAACAATATCTATGATGGTTACTGCTGGAGTTCTACAAGCTGTAGAGCAATATTCAGTGATTACTGCTGGAGTTTCACAGTACTGTATGTAGAACAATATTCAATGATGATTACTACTGCAGTTCCATGGGCTGTGAAGTAATATTCAATGCAGACTACTGCTGGAGTTCCACAGACTGTAGAGCAGTAGTCAATGATGTTTACCACTGCAGCTCTGCTGTAGAGCAATATTCAATAATGAATAATATTGTAGTTCCACAGGCTGTAGAGCAATATTCAGTGATGATTACTACTGCAGTTCCACAGACTGTAGAGCAATATTCGGTGATGGTCACTACTGCAGTTCTACAGGTTGTAGAGCAATATTCAATGATGATTACTGCTGGAGTTATACAGGCTATAGAGCAATATTCAGTGATGATAACTGCTGGAGTTATACTTGCTGTAGAGCAATATTCTGTGATGGTCACTACTGCAGTTCTACAGGTTGTAGAGCAATATTCAATGATGATTACTGCTGGAGTTATACAGGCTGCAGAACAATATTCTCTGATGGCCACTACTGCAGTTCCACAGGCTGTAGAGCAATATTCTGTAATGATCACTAATGCAGTTCTACAGGTTGTAGAGCAATATTCAATGATGATTACTGCTGAAGTTATACAGGCTGTAGAGCAATGTTCTCTGATGGTCACTACTGCAGTTCAACAGGCTGTAGAGCAATATTCTGTGATGGTCACACTGCAGTTCCACAGGATGTAGAGCAATATTCAATGATGAGTACTGCTGGAGTTATACAGGTGGTAGAGCAATATTCAGTGATGATCACTACTGCAGTTCCACAGGCTATAGAGCAATATTCAATGATGGTCACTACTGAAGTTCCACAGGCTGTAGAGCAATATTCTGTGATGATTACTACTGCAGTTCTACAGGTTGTAGAGCAATATTCAGTGATGATTACTGCTGCAGTTCCACAGGCTGTAGAGCAATATTCAGTGATGATTACTGCTGGAGTTCTACAGGTTGTAGAGCAATATTCAGTGATGATTACTGCTGCAGTTCCACAGGCTGTAGAGCAATATTCAGTGACGATTACTGCTGGAGTTATACAGGTTGTAGAGTAATATTCAGTGATGATTACTACTGCAGTTCCACAGGCTGTAGAGCAATATTCTGTGATGATTACTGCTGAGTTGCACAGGCTGTAGAACAATATATGTGATGGTTACTGCTGGAGTTCTATGAGCTGAGAGCAATAATCAGTGATTACTACTGGAGTTCCACAGTATGCAGTACAATATTCAATGATGATTACTACTGCAGTTTCATGGGCTGTGAAGTAATATTCAATGCAGACTACTGCCAGAGTTCCACAGACTGTAGAGCTGTAGTCAGTGATGATTACCACTGCAGCTCTGCTGTAGAGTAATATTCAATAATGAATACTATTGCAGTTCCATAGGCTGTAGAGCAATATTCAGTGATAGTTACTGCTGGAGTTATACAGGTTGTAGAGCAATATTCAATGACGATTACTGCTGCAGTTATACAGGCTGTAGAGCAATATTCAGTTATGATTACTACTACAGTTCCACAGGCTGTAGAGCAATATTCTGTGATAGTCACTACTGCAGTTCCACAGGCTGTAGAGCAATATTCTGTGATGATTACTACTGCAGTTCCACAGGCTGTAGAGCAATATTCTGTGATGGTCACTACTGCAGTTCTACAGGTTGTAGAGTAATAGTCAATGATGATTACTACTGCAGTTCCACAGGCTGTAGAGCAATATTCTGTGATGGTCACTACTGCAGTTCTACAGGTTGTAGAGAAATAGTCAATGATGATTACTACTGCAGTTCCACAGGCTGTAGAGCAATATTCTGTGATGGTCACTACTGCAGTTCTACAGGTTGTAGAGCAATATTCAGTGATGATTACTACTGCAGTTCTACAGGTTGCAGAGCAATATTCAATGATGATTACTGCTGGAGTTATACAGGCTGTAGAGCAATATTCAGTGATGATTACTGCTGCAGTTCTACAGGCTGTAGAGCAATATTCTGTGATGGTCACTACTGCAGTTCTACAGGTCGAGAACAATATTCAATGATGATTACTGCTCGAGTTCCAGAATCTGTAGAACAATACTCAGTGATGATTACCACTGCAGTTCTACATGATATAGAGCAATATTAAATGATGATTACTACTGCAGTTCCACAGACTGTAGAGCAATATTCAGTGATGATTACTGCTGCAGTTCCACGTGCTAGTGCAGTACTCAATGATGATTACTACTGAAGTTCCTCAAGCTGTAGAACAACATTCAATAATGATTACTACTGTTCTGGCTCTTGAATAATATTCAGTGATGAATACTACTGCAGTTCCACAGGCTGTAGATCAGTATTCAATGATGATTACTACTGATGCTCCACAGGCTGCACAACAGTATTACTTTTTTTAAGTTTTTTTTTCACATTTCTCATTTGTTTAAAAATTCCATTAACAGTTGCAAATATGCTATGATGTTTGAGACTGCTGATGAAGGGATAGCATTGCCCCGAATCGCCAAGGCTGGAAAGGGTTGTGGAGCCTTAAATGTTGTTGTATTCAGCTTTGCAGTGTTTCTTGCTTACATTTGTAAGTATTTTTATTTACTTTTGTAATGATAAAAACATTCTCCTGAATTTTAACCTGGAGTGCTGGATGTATTATTAAAATTTGGTGTTTGAGACTTCCAGGTTGAACACTAGGTTCTAGGTTAATATAGCACAAGAGAAAGTAAGAGTAGTGAAGGGGATTGCAGGAGCTGGGACTTTTCTGAAGTGCTACTTGTGTATGGCTGAGAAGAGGCAAGGAAACTTCACATCAGGGCTTTTGATGAATGCTTGAAGGCGTAGTGCATGGAGAAATGTTTTGGATACATCAGAGAGTGGGGACCAAGTGTAAAGATATGGGCCTCCTTAGAAGGTATGGCCTGCATCTTTTTAGTAAGGGACCACAGTCCTTGATGGCAGGTTTAAACGCTATATGGAAAAGCTTTTAAACTAGAGGGTGGGCAGTGAAACCAAAGAAGGCAAAAATTGCCTCTCATGAACATAAAGAGGATGGTAAAGTGTTAGGGAAAGAGGTGTTAGGGAGAGAAGACTGTGGTGGAGAAAACTTCACTACAGTGCACAAAAAGAAAGGGATAGGGATGGGAATGAAGAAAATGGAATACAGTGCAGGCAGAGGAGGGCATAGGACAAAAGGATACAGATATAGTGAAAGTAAAAAAGGAAGGGGCAAGTTAGGGAGTAAGACGGGGATCAAGACAGCCACGGGTGGAGAGACAAGCAGGGTAGTAGAAAGGAGGGAAAAAAGATTTGAATAGTGATGTGCACTAATGCAAGTAGCCTCCGAATCAAAATTCCAGAACTGGAAGTTGCCATGGCTCAGGCCAATCTAGATTTAGTGGATATAATGGAGTTGTGGTGTACTGAGTACCATAATTGAGAACATACCGGACTACACTCTGTTCAGGAGAGAGAGTGGGAAGAAAGGAGGAATGGTTGTATATGTGATGGAGGGTATCAAAGCCATGGAGGTGCAGGGGCACAAAGAAGATAATTAGGGGCTGGAATTACTATGGGTCAACCTGGAGGCAGGCTTTGGGTATACCAGCTGTACTGGAGTGGTGTACAGGCTCACAGCACGGGGAGAGGAGAGGGATAAAGCACTTTGGGAAGCCATAATCAGAATGGAAAGAAGTTGGAGGTGCTGCTAGTTGCAACTTTAGTTTGCCAGAACTGGAGTGGTGCCTTCAATTTGCAGCATTGGCAAAGAACAGGGCCATTCTTGATTCCTTATAGGGGCTTTTCTCAAACAGTTGGCCAGAAAACCTACTAAAGATGGAACATTGGTGCACCGTATGCTTACAAATAAGAACAGCACTGAAGATGTCAGAGCGAGTAGTCCCATTGGCACCAGTGATCACCGTACAGTGTGATTTGTGGTTCAACATAAAGGCAGGAGCACAGGTGAACCACGTGAGGATGACGGTTCTGGACATTTAGAGGGTGAATTTTAAAGAAATGGGTGACTGTTTCAGGAGCTGCCTAAGATGGGTGGAAGATTGCCAGGGAGGGATACAGGTGTAGTGGGGGAGAATAGTGGAGGCATAACTAAAACAACCAACCTGTGCATGAAGGAAGCAAGCAAAAGAGCGTAAAGGAGACAGTTATGGTTGTCCGAGGAAATGGCAGTAGTGGTAAAAAAAAAGGGGGGTGCATTCAAGAGGTATAAGGAAGGCAGAGAGAGGGAAGACAAGGAGGTATAGATAAAAAAGCAGGAGGGAGCAGGCAAGGCAGTGAGAGGAACAAAGGCACAGACAAAGGAAAGGATTTGCCAAAGGGGTCACTACAGGGGCTAAGACTTTCTTCAGGTCCGTAAATGAGAAGAGGAAAACAAGGGGAGGGACAGTTGGAATTAGAAAGGTGGAAGGGGAAAACTGTGCTGATGGAGACCAAGAAAAGCTGATATTTTAAGCAGGTATACATCTGCTCAGTCTTCACAGTGGAGATTGTGATGGACCACCAGGGAGAAGCAGGGGCAGGGTGGGGGGGGGTATAGACACAGGTCAATTGTCAGGGAAAGAATGATGAAAAACTTGCAGCCCTGAAGGTGGACAAGGCTATGGGACTGGATGGGAGTCACCCGCAGATATTAAAAGAGCTTAAGGAGAGTCTGACTGCCCCACTGACAGTTTCAACAACTCACTAATAACTGGAGAAAGTCTAATGTCCCTCTACATAAAAGTGGCAACAGGGATGAAGCTGAAAACTATAGGCCAGACAGTTTCACTTCAGGTGGTTGGGACAGTGATGGAAACACTGCTGAAAGGATAACAGAGTATCTTGAATCAAATGGACTGAAGACTGCAGACTACACAGACTCATGAGGGGGAGGTCATATCAAACAAATCTGTTAGATTTCTTTAACTTGGTGACCAGGGAAATAGGTCAGAGGAGAGCAGTCAATGTGGCCTATTTAGTCTTTAGCAAGGTCTTTGACATGATGTTGCATAGAAGGCTGATTAGGAAGTTGACCAACCTACGAGTGGGATGTGTAATGGCAAACTGGGTTAGAAACTGGTTAAAGGATAGGAGATAGACAGTGGTAATTAATGGCACTCATTCTAAAGAGGGTGGCGTGATAAGTTTTAGTACTGGTACCAGTCCCTTCAATATCTGTATAGGGACATTGCAGAAGATCTGGAAGGAAGGTATGCCTTTTTGCAGATAATACCAAAATCTGCAATAGGCTGAAGATTCAGGAAGGGGTGGAAAAATTGTGCAAAGAACATGGAAGACTTGAGGAATGGTCCATAACATGGCAGTTGAGGTGCAGTAGCAAAAAGTGAAAAATAATGCACCTAGGATACAGAGACCCTGCAACTGAGTATAGGAAGGTGAAGGAGTATTAACAGTTACTAAGCAAGAAAGGGTCCTCTGGTCAGGATTTCTGAGGACCTCAGGGGCAGTGTGACAAGGCAGTGGGTATGGCTTGTGGAATGCTGGTCTGCATGGGGGGAGTCCCATTATATCACTTGCTGGTGGGGCCACACCTAGAGTACTGTGTTCAGTTTTGGAGACCACTCCTCAGAAAGGACATAGACAGAGTCAAGGTGGTCCAGAGGAGGACAACTAAAATGGGGCATGTTTGTACCAGAAGCCCTATGAAAAGAAAGTGCAGATTCTTAACACGTACACCCTAGAAGAAAAGAGGGGTTGGGAATTCAAGAGTAATGTGAGGAAATGTTTCTTTCACTGAGAGTAATGGATGTCTGAAATAGACTCCAGCGGAAGTGGACGAGGGTAACACAGTGGGAGTTTCAAGCATGCACGGATAGATTTAGGGTATATTACATAGGATGCAGGGAAGTGGGAGAATCGACAGAGACTAGGTAGGGTCTGCAGAGACATAATTGGTAGGGAACATGTGAGCAGATGAAGTGGGCTAAACAGTCATTTTTTTGCCATCAAATTCTGTGTTTCTATGTAACACTGATCTTGGTATCAGGTAAGTGGAAATAGAGGGTTGTTTAATGTGAGGACACGAATGTCTAGCCCTCTGGTGGTCTGCCTGCAGAACACTGGGACTTCATTAGTAATAATGGAACCGTGATTCTGGGCAAAAAATATACACCTTCGGAATACAAGGAACTGAACCAAGGATGTCACCCTCATAGGAACACAGAAGTTGCTGGCAGAAAAATGTCTTTGACCTATCATGTCTGCCCAGTCTAATGTGGAGTATAACAATTCTAGTGGGTCTTCACCCCCACTTTGATAATGTCTTTATCATACCTACTGTATGTCTGAATCCTGCCACTGATTTTCTCACAGATCACCTCTTTCGGTAGCTTATTCCATTCTTTCATCACCCTCGCGGTGAAAAATACTTCTTGCTGTTCTTCTTACATTTGCTTCCTGCCAGCTTCATGGAGTTACCACTAGTGTTTGTGTTCCCCCTCAGTTTGACCAGTTCCCCGCTATCCACCTTGCTTACCCCATGGAGGTATTTGTGTGCCTCAATCATGCCACCTCTCTCGCTTCTCACTCGATGGGTGCATCTGCAGCCCTAAGGGCCCTGGATGGCCACAACAAACGTATGCCAGCAATGCAGAGCTAAAGGAAGGGGCAGTACCTCTACTTAGGCTATTTTCAACAGCTTTACATCAGGGAGCCTAGCTGAGATGCAGCAGCTTGTTTTCCATGGGGTCTTGCGTCTTCCCAGTTTGACAGCTCATCTGACTGAAGCCTAGGGAGGTCAAGCATCCTTCCCAAGGTCAGACAGTGATCCAGTGGCTGGAGTGGGATGTGACCTACACTCCATGTTTCCCAGTTCATGGCTCTCATATACTAGACTCTGTTGATTTTACAATGGCAAGCAAAGGCCGGATGTTTCGTATACCAGAAAAGGAAGTAAGAAAGTACCTGCTGTTTCTTCATGCCGAAGCAAGCTCATGCCACTCACCCACCTACAGAAGTGGTGTAACTAGAAAAACAAAATCCTTAAGCTAGAACCTTTGGTGCCAATTTGTCACCTCGCATGGTATACATACCCATATTTGTTACTCGATGCCTTGTCCAATTCTGTACTGTACTTCAGGATCTGAATAATAAAAGCAAACAAAACAACTGTTCTTCATTTTATCATATGTTTAATTCAATGAGAGCACAACATTTATATAATGACAGGTGAGCATATTTAATGCTTGGATAATTGGTTTCTAAAATGTGTTACAGCTACCCTGTTTTAATTATGCATAACAACCGGCAGTTGTAATCACTCCCTGTCAGTCAAGCTCACACTGTTCTTGATATTCTTGACCTCGCTGCTCACTGGTGGGCAGTCAGAAACCCACATTTATTGAAAATGCTCCACTAGTAATCAGCAAAATAAATATGGGTGAGTGTGTGTAACTCAGAATTTATACACACACACACACACACTAGGAGTAACTAAAATCAAAGGCCAGGGCACAGAATGCTGCCCACCTCTTCAGTCAACTTGTAAGCTGTGACTTTTTTTAATTATTATTAACTTTCTTTTATCCCAGTACCTCATAGAGTGACCAGGGAGATCACTGTTATTCCACCTCCTCCCAGGGATTCAGCTGCTGAGCGATTAAAGTCATCAGCCTTACATCTAGGTCCGGTGTATTGGGATCCCGCATCACATTACTTTGATGCTGAGGAGTGTCTTCCATTTTACCCTTGTTGCCCAACACCAAGGGTGCCAGCATGAAGGATGTAAATTCCAGACTGGCAATGTGTGAAAGCATGCTGCAGCCAAGTGCCTAATGGTGCCCTCCCCTCCCTGACTCCATGAGCCAAAGCCCCACCTCGCCCATTCTTCCATTGGCAGCAGGGCTGAAAGGGCTTGAAGGTAACCTGGTTTCCTTCCCCACCAGAGGAGAAGAGCAATCACTGAGACACTCTACCCACCTCCCCCGTGCTGGCCCCCAACAACCCAAGGTAGTTCTCAAACCTAGGTCACCGGTATCATGAGCGGTTGCATTACCGCTTCGCTAACGGGCCTGCATAAGCTGTGGCTTACTTGGCATGTGCATTCTCACACTTATAACCATAGTAGCTGTAGTAGTGTAGGTCTTTTTTGTTCAACATAGACACTATAATTTGCAAAACTCAATCACAGGTTAAAACATACTAAGAAGCCAGCAGAATAGGCCCAATGGTCTATCGAGTCTACTTTGGGATCAGCACCCATTCAGGACACTGTTTTCTGCACCCCCTCCTCTCTGAGGTCCCCCTCCCCCTTTGCCTGACTGGGCCACCCCCCCACAATGCTGACACTGTTAAGATGCATCCTCCCCCTATACCTAGCCCAGTCCCTCTTGAATCCCTCCACAGTATCCACAGCCACCAGTTCCCCTGGTAGAGCATTCCAGGGTTCCACCAGTACAGCAAAAAATATTATATTACAATAAATATAATGCACAAGATTATTAAGGAAAAAACAAAGAGTCTAAAAAGATCCTGGGCTTATTAACAATTTCTAACTTCATTATATACCTCGTTTCTTATAACAGGTTAGTTCATTAATAATAAAGACCTTATTATTAAAGAATTAGATTATTTAGTTGTGCTAAGACGTGTGCTTTAACTCACCAGATAGATTTTTTGAGTTTCTTCTTTATTTATTTTTTTGTTTATTGGAATCTTGGATAACGCCTTTGAGCTAAAAGCTCATTTACAAAGGTTCCACGTCATAAGGCAATAGACAAGGTACGCAGACATTACAAAACAGATAGGGGTATATACAGCAGGCAAGTACATTATGGTACATACAGATACAGATTCAAGCAAGTACAGTTAAAATACATCAGGTAGGAGAGATCAACTTTATTGCAACAGTACTAAGAGCATACCTAAGGTGGACAAGCAATTTATAGTGGTAGCTGAGCTTTAGAGTAGACTTATGGAGGGTCAAGTGGTGGTGACCAAAGGAGGGGAGGGCAGAATAGATGAAAGCAGGGGAGGGTGGGGGCAGAGACAAGGGGTGACAGAATAAGGGGTTGAGTAGTCAGAGGGTGGAATTGGATATGAATCTACCCAACGTTACGTAAGTAGGTGATAGGGCAGAGCTGGGTGATGTAGGGGAGAGGGATAAGGGAAAGGTTTTAAAGTGGGGGTGAGGTGAGGGTGAAAATTGGGGGGATTAATATTTGTGAAGAGAAAGCAGGATGCACAGTATATCATCTTAACCTAGTAGGAACTGCTGCGTACTGTTATTTTAAAGAGAGGAAGAGAAGGTGTCTTTGTAAAACAACAGAATGGAGAGTGCCACAGAATAGCAGGGCTAGGAGTCCTGGATCTTGTCTTAGTGCTGCTGTCACTGTCTGCAGTACAACCAACAGTCACAGAGAATCACAGGATACAGTCCCATTGCAGTGTGCCTCTGTGGAGAATGGGCCAAGAATCAATTGGCCACTGAAAAGTCAGATGCTTCTGCACCCTCTTCCAACTCGTGCTAGTGGTTCTGAAGTAGCATGTGAGGAATCAGTGCTTGGCAGTCCGGGGGCAGGAGTCTGAGTAATTCTGTCTCACTATGTGATACTGCCCTGGTGGCTGACTGGAGCCCCATGTCAGTCTGTCTTGTTGGCAGTGCATGCACCCGAGGTGCTTGAGTATGGGAAGCCAGAGTGAGAGAGTTGTTGGCCCTCTACAGCCATCCTTGTACCATCACTCCCATTTTATGTCCTACGCTGCTGAGCCCAACCTGGGGCTGCTTGGCTGAACAAAGAATACTTGACTGTAGAGGGTTTTGCTTTCTGTGCTGGATTGTCCCTGTTACCTTACCCTCTGTATTACTCCCCTCCCACCAGTAACACTAGTGTCACCCATTGGCAGTGACAGGCTGTTGCAGTACTTCAGAATTCCAAACAGCACTGCCCTGCCAATTCAGAGGTAGCTCCTAACAGCGTGTGCTGGCTCAGTAACTAACAGTCTGGTCACACAGCCAATTCTGCACCATTGTATATGGTGCACATCAGCCAGATCATTGCCACTGTGTACATGTGAACACAACCATTTTGCAGTTTTTGCAGTGCGCTGTGGCCGTGATCCATTTTCCCTCAGCTGTAAACAGCTGGCACCACCTGCAATGGCTGCAGTGCCTCATTATGTGGTGGACAGTGGCATGGAGTGATATGACTGCTGAGTTATATAGCCCTGGTGGCCTGCAGTGACTGGAGCAGGAGGCAGCAGCACAGGGGTCCAGATATCAGGACCCACAGAGAATCCAGGGTTTGAGTGGCTGGTCTCCAGGAAGTTGTATGCAGTGTACTTGCTGCTTCTCTTTTACATCTTGTGTTGCCTCATTCACATGACCTACCCATTTGCGGTTCTGTCCCTGTCACCGTCCAGACATGCCAACAAAACAAGAGAACGGGCTTGCTTAAAGGGACCTTGACCTTGCTGGACATCGCATGTCTCCCCCACCCCACCCAATGGAAGTTCGCCAAAATGCCAGAAGATCAGTTGCACCAACGTAGGGGATTGCTGTGTGAATGGGCGCCACATCGCTGCAGCTTGAATGAAGCAGCCTGCACCACAACAGAACTGTGAATGGGATTGGTCATGTGAATGGCGCATTATTGCGGCCGTGTTACTCCTCCTGTATTCTGTTTTGCTAAATGTGCCATTGTTTATGGCCCAGGTCGTGCCTGAAAATGGTCCCTTGGATCAGCGCACCTACCCGGTGACCAAAGACATAAATAAATAAGGGGCACCATCAACCCCCTTAGGCTTCAAATTGACCCTAGTTTAACAACCACATATTGTAAAGGTTAACATTCTGTAGCGAATGCTGATATAGATGGTTGTTTCCTTGTAAAACATGAAAAATAGACTGCCCACCATAGTGGTGTTACCACAGAAGGTGTTTGCTTACAGTCCTTGATCAACAACCACTGCATTTTCCTGGAATAGGAACAACTCCAAATACAGTCTAGACACTTGTACTGCAGGCGAGGCAAGGAAACCGTTGCATCAGGAGCGGCTGCACTTGTTTGGGGTATTCCTGATTTTCAGAAAATATGAATTAAGAGTAGATCAAGGATTTTAAATAAAATACGGATGGGTGTAATTACACTATTAGCATGTTTTAGAGAAGGTAAGCAATCATAAAATGTTGGTTTTCAACTAGAAATAATAAGGTGCAAAATGGGTGGACAGTGTCCCTTTAACTTTTGTCAATTTTCCCTTCCTTCATTCACAAGACAACTTTACAAAGCCCCCCCCCCACACACACACTCCTGCCCTGCCTGGCATGCTCTGAGACTATCCAGAGAATTTGCTGAGCTATTGTACTGGGAAACAAAGAACCCTCTGATCTCAGTGCAGAGTATATCCACCAGGGAACTTGCTGAGCTACCACCATACTGGGATAAAGCCCTGATCTCTCTCTGAGCAGAATGCTCTGAAGCTAGCCACATAGCTGTACTGCAATTAGCATAGCAGTCTCTCCCTAGAGGCCCAGAAGCTAACCACATAGCTTGTGGAACCACTGTTCCAGGATTAGCACTGCAGTGTCTCCCTACAGGTCCTGAAGCTAGCCATTCAGCTTGTTGAACCATCGCACTATGGGAACCAGAACCCTATTTCCCACTGTGGTGGGCTTCAAAGCGAGTCAGCAGCTCGGAATGTAGAATTCTGAAAGAGGAAGCATCAGTGGGGAAACAGGATGTCTAAGCAGCAGATAAAGCGCAGACCTTCATTAGAATTTGGCAAGCTTTCAGTGAGAAAATAAACAGAGGGAGCTGCCATCATCTGCTCATCCTCAGCTGGAGAAAAGAAAACACGAGCAAAGACCTGTTTTTTCTAAGATTCATTAATACTAGAGGCTTGGACTGGCAGAAAAGATTCCTTCTTGGTGCTATTGCTGCTGCTGATTCTGTATCTTGTTTTTTTTTTTTTTTAAGAAATCCCTTTTTATGACTTCAGTGCTGATGAAAAGAGAGAGACTGACAGCACAGAAGACTAAAATCCTCACAGGCAGGTGCAGTGCTGGCAGCTACAGTGCAGCCTGCCCCACAGTGTGATGAACTGAGTGTTGGTGAAAAGTAAGGGAGGGACTGCTAGGTATGGAGATTGAAGCTTTCTGTTTATGCACAGGCTTAGATATAATGCAGGCAGGTACAATGAAGGCTGCTAATACTGGCATGAGTTTAGTGATGATTAAAGGTGGGGGACTAAAGCCTCTGGTTTACCCGTACACTATGTACAGCAAACCACACAGGTGAGCATGCAGTCATACTGGCATCCCTAAACTGATGCATTTAATATTGGAGGAAGATGAGGGACTAACATCTTTGGAGACTGACACCTTCAATTTATTCACAAAATATGTACATTCTGGCAGAGAACTGTGCCTGCTCTGGCAAATGAGAAGGTTTGGTAGACCACTCCCCCTCACTTCAGAAATGGAGAAGAGACTGATAGTATCCTGGAAGCAGTCCTTCAACTCGAGGGACTTGTGAAGTATGGTTCTGTCAAAACCTGTGATCATCACAGAGAAAGCCCAGCAGCACAATTTTGTTCCGGCGCTGCATGATAAAACTTCCATTTTCCATTTCGTGGATGTGAATTCCATTTTCTGTTTGCTTTTGATTTGCCTTATCCAATGGGAGACAGCCAAATGTCCGCACTGGTACCCAAGGTAATGTGTTGGTTATAACCTGCACAGAAACATCTTCTGCTCCATAGTGTTGGCACAGACCACCAGTTAGATGGAATTCATTATGAGCCAGCACTTAAAATCCCTTCCATCTGTACACTGTCTGGAGTCAGGGTTGTTCAAAGTGCTGATTTTTAGCACACTTATCAATAATCATGGCATATCATGTATAGCGAGCTGTGAGACTAGACTTCTAACAGATCATTTGTGGAAGCCAAAAATTTTACTTGTTAGATGTTCAGGTGACAAGTTTATAGTGGTACCTAACCAATCAGTAAGACTGAATCCACAGACCCTGGCCCAGAGCACATAAGGGTCAGCAGTGGCCCTGGGCAGACATTTTGGTCAGTACCTGAGTCAATCCCTGTTCTGCATGGAACAGGGGATTGTGGGGATATGGCAATCCTACTAGCACTGCCAAATTCCCATATGGGGAGAGAAAATATTTGTTAAAAATAGGTGCACTCATGCATGCAGTTCTCCATGCCCTACAATGGGCTGGGGCACCAGGTTGGGGTGGTAGTCGAGCACCACAGCTGCCCCAGGAGAGAATGCTGGGAGAGTGCATAATGCTATGGCAGAGTCCCCACCCCACCGGTGAAGTAAAAGTACATTTGGAATGGCCTCTCAAATGCAGAAATAATCTTCTAAAGTTGTGGATACAATTCACTATCCAAACAATGGCAGTCTTCCCAGAGATGACTGAGTTATCAGAATGTATTCAAGCTAAGCTCTTTCTCACCATCTGGGTTGCATATCCTCCGCACTGCCCCATGATGCGAGATCTTTCCACAGGAAGAGACTGGTCTCCTCCTTCTCAGCTCTGAATGCATAGAAGGAATTCTTAGTTTTCAAGCTGTTTACTTTGGTGAATTATGACTTTTACTCCGCTTTGAATTTGAAGTAACTCCTGCATTACCTGACTTCACTCCATGACCATAATCAGCACTGGAAAACAGGGAGACTGAGGTTCAAATTCTGCATCCGCTGTAGGCAGCAGATGTAAATCACAGATCCACACGACACGTGCATCTACTGTTTAGGCAACCAGCACAACGTCGAAAATTGCAGTAAGTGCTGGGCCATGCTGCCAGCATCCATTGACAAATGAAGGGCTAGGTTGGCCCTGGTAGATCTGAGGACCGCAGACTGGTCTGGACTGCTCTACAGCTTGTGGTCATGGAAGAAGAGGCAGTGGCGACTTCAGTGAGTACCTCTATGGTCTGGGTGCTGTTTCCGGCTAGGGCCAGCATTGGAGGGTCAGTCTCTGATGTTGTCAGGGAAATGTATATGGACCTCCAGACCTTCTAGGAGAGCCCTTCCCTCCACAGCAGAAAGACAAAAAAAGTATTGTCTCCATAAGTCATGGGGCTGGAATGATCACACTCTTACCTCTCCTTTGACTCCCCTGATGCTCTGTCTTGGTCGAGCTTTCACTGTTCTAGGGTTTGGTTGAGGGCTCCAGGGTAACCCCACTGAGCATTTCAGGTTTGACTCTGGTGGAACAGGTGGACGAAATATTTCTCAAACTGGTCAACCAGCTGTCAGAAGAGGTCAATGAGTTATTACTCTCTCAGACCCCAGTGTTCCTTGTCTTCACCCAGGAGGACGTGGACTGGTTGGTACAATACCTTGAACAAGCTGCCTTTGGAAGTACCTCCACCAGTGGTCATACCTCCAAGGCCTATTTTGATTTGATTGATTTTATAAAAATGTATTTTTATACAGTATACAAATTGTTGGGGTTTCATCCCCATTTAAAACAATGTCCTGTAGTATGACAATTATACAAGACATAATACACAATACATACAAAAATATAATACATTAAAATTTATCTGCATCAATGACAAATTGTATTCAAGTGTATACACAAATGCTTTTTAAAAGTAGTCGCACTGTGAATCATTTTTAACTCATGTGGAAGATTGTTCCAATAAGAGGCTAAACTATTTTGTAATGTAAAATCACCAGGTCTGTTATGTGTTCTTCTCTGAGGTATCCTTTGGGATGCCAATCTCAGTCTTACTGACTGCGTACGCAATGGTTGAGTTCTACCAGTTGAACTAATGGATGACCTTTGTTTGAGAATGTAATCTTATGGCAAAACGTTACCCACAGGTATTCACTCTGCTTTCCTGGTTGTAACCACCCTAACCTACTAAATACATCACAGTGATGAGTGCATACAGCTATCGGCCTGTAGTCGTAGGGATGGAGCTATCACCTTCCTTATGAATTGGTATTATTTTCCCCAGCTTCCATGTTTCTGGGACTACATAGCTACTCAGGGTCCAGTTAAAAAGATGGGTAATAACTGGGGCCAGTAGGTCAGCTCCCACCTTTACAAATTTAGCCTCAAGGCCATCCAAACCCCCTGATTTTGACCCATCCAACTTATGTAATTCTTTCTCTAGTTCTTTGATTGTTAAACTTTTGAATGTAAATCTGAATGCTTGCTGACCCTTTTGGTCATACTCCCTTTTTGTTTTCCCTTCGATTATAATTTTAGTCACTGAGATATCAGCTGTTTTTGTGTCTGGTTTTACAATTTGTAAGTCTGGGAGATTAGAAAAATAAGAATTAAAAATATTAGCTACTTCAGTTGGGTCTTCTATTAATGTGTTTCCCTGGATCAAGTTCACAGGATTTTTTGTTCTAACTGGGTTTCTTATTTCCGATATACATGTTCAACATTTTTTCGGATCTTTTGCTTTATTTAAATTATGTTGCTTTTTGACCAAATTAATTTCTTTTTTACATTTATTTCTCCATATTTTGTACCTTTCCCAATCTTTGATCATTTCTGATTTTCAGGCTTTTTTCCAAACTCTGTTTCTTATTCTTAGTAAGATCTTTAGTTTGTCTGTTATCCAAGGCATATCACTGTCCTTACGCATTTTTAAGATTTTTGGTGCATGTATTTGTATTATGGCCATTAATGAATCCATGAATGCCTGTAATGCTAAATTAAGGTCTGGGATCAAGTACACCCTTTCCCAATTAAAATTTCTTAAGCAATTTCTATAAGCTTCCTCTTTAAAATGTTATTTCTAGTCCAATTAATATCGTTCTGTGGTTTCTGTATTTTTTGGATTACAACACTGCATTGAATTGGGTTACGATCGCTTAGATTTAAAGGTAGTATCTCCCAGCTATTGACTTTCAAATCTTGGGAAACAAAGACTAGATCTAATATAGATCCCTGATCTTTGTTACTGAGACATTGTGTTGGGTATTGAATAATCTGTTCCATACCTGGTATTTCAAAACTTTTGTAAGTTTTTCTCCGCTTAGCTGATTCCAATTAGCATAAAATCCCGTAGAATAGCTCTCTGATCTTTTATTTTGTCAGTATTTTATCAGCTAGAGCATCGAAACTTTTAATTTTAGTTTTGGGGTGTGTGTAGAATATTCCCACTACTAAGTTAATGGAAAGGAGTTCTACCATCAAACAATCAATTCCTGGATATTTTCAGATAAAATTATTCGATATTGACCCAAATAGTTTTAATGTACAACATTACCCCTCCTTCTTCTTCTTCTATGCGTTCTTTCTACATTATAACCAGTTACCTGCACTTCTTTATTTTCTGCCCCCTGGTGTAGCCATGATTCAGATATCACCAGCATAGTCTGAATTTGTCAGTTTTATTCACTATACTCCGGATGTTCTCATGGGTTATAGAAATTTCTGTTTTATATTTTGGGCCTGGATTTAATTCTGTGTCCCCACTTTGAGCCAAAAGCATAGCTAGCATTAAACTGTTTGTTTCAAACCTGTTAATCGGAAGGGTGTTTTGCTTATTTGAAAACTGCCTGGTTACCAGTCTCCATTCATTACAGAAATGGTTTCATCTCATCACCAGGATGCTCACCTTCAGATGTGAATGGGGCCAAAGCACTATACTCCCTGGTCCTTTGCTTGTACTGTACTGATAGCTCCCTTTGCTTGATGCATTAACAAATAGAACCCCAACAAAAGCCAAACCCCCATCAGGATTCCCAACCTTATTCTTTTTTCAATAATATGGGGTTAGCTAAATGTTCAAACAATCTTTTCTCCGGAGTGACGCTCGCACCACTCAGTCCTCTCATGCCCGTGGGCAGCGCAGAGCTTTGTAGTCTTGAAGCCCCTCCCCCACAACACCCAGCCCAATTTGTTTGGTCTGCCGTCGGACCCCCTCTAACTGCCAGGAAGCAGCAAAAATCAGTTAGTGTTGTACAAAGGCAGGCAGTCTTGGTAAAAAAAAGATGTTTAAATTGTTTAAGCAGGCACAGTTCTTGTAATAGGCTCCCAGTTACTGCGGCCCTCAGCAGCTCTCACCTGCAGACGAGCGTTCTTCCCAGGGCGCTTGGCTAGCTTGAACAGTTGGTGGGTGATGCGGGGCTTTGTAGTCTTGAAGCCCCACCCCCACAATACCTGGCCTGATTCATTTGGTCTGCCACGGACCCCCTCTAACTGCCAGGAAACAGTAGAGGTCAGGTAAAGTGTTGTTCAAATGCAGGCAGTCTTGGTAAAAAAGTGGATGTTTCAATTGTTTAAGCAGGCACAGTTCTTGTAATAGGCTCCCAGTTACTGCAGCCCTCAGCAACTCTCACCTGAGGCCGACATTCTTCCTCGGGACACCTTGGCTAGCTTTGTTTTTCTGCCTAAGCAGGTGGTCTATTCAGACCCACCAGAGGACACCTGTTGACATCAACCCTCAGGCCAACTCTCACAGCTGAGTTTGAGGCCCTGCTTGCACTGCTGAGCCTGCTCAATCTGAAGACAGTGCTATTGTCACTCCTGGACCATGTCATCCTTGGGAGAGTAGTGACATCAACGCCGTATGCACCGATACTATGAGGAGTTTCTCTGGCAGCAGTGGACCATTGCAGGGAGGGGCAGGGCTCTGCACCAAGGGGTGATGGAGACTCAGCAGACCCCCCGCACCTGCCTTACCCCCACTTTGGGTGGAGGCTCCTGCACCACAGCCACTGTTCAGGGCTCTGATTAAGCACTCCCACTAGGCCAGTGGCATGCAAGGCCAGTTGCCAGTGGAAATCACCCCAGGATGAAGATGCCAGGGTAGTCCATGATGGTAAATGGTCAAGGGCAGCCTTTAAAGAATTTTTGGACTTGGAAGCCAAATCATCAATGGCCTCAAGCAGGACTCAGCAGTTCATCCAGGTGTATGTCAATGAGCTCACTACTGCTCATGGGCCAACATCTTTTGGGGCCTTGCTCTGGTTAATATAGGAGTTCATGAATATGCCCTTGGAAATGGGCTAAATACACATTACAGACATCCTGGATAGGGATGATTCCCAAAGGGTTGCCTGACCCTGAAGCTTTGTCAGCATCTTGTCTGGCACCCCTTACCTAGATGGTCCTCAGGTATGAGGTTCCCATGGGCTCCCTCAGTTTTATCTAACCACTCTCTGTGGAGGACTTGGTGTTGGATTTGACCTTCCACAAGTCGAATGGCCAAGGGACATGGACAAACCTCCTGACAAGAAGTGCAAAAACTTTGACTGTGCAGCCAAAAAGGTGTATGCAGCTACTCCCTTGGGTCTCTGACAGGTCAGCTGTTCAGTCATGATGGTGAATTTTGGCCATTCCATATTCGGGATGGTGGGGCATCTCTTCCCCCTGCTCCCAGCTGATTAGCAACTGGTAGTTCAGATGATCAGAGACCAGGGTCAACTGCTGACTAAACACCACCTACAGATGGCACTGAACATGGGTGACTCTTGCGCCTGTGCCATGGCTATGGCTGTTTCCATGTGTTATAGGGCCTGGCTGAGGCTGTTCACCTTTACAGTGGTTACTCGGCACCAGCTGGCCGCTGTTCCCTTCCTGATCACCATTCTCTTCAGCCCTGGGGTGGAAGGACATCTCACCTGCACTGAAAAGTCCAGTGCCACCCTGGATTCTGTGGCTTTGACCCAGAAGAACATGAAACCCCTCAAGCCTTAGAAACAGTGCTTTCAGTTTCAGTTTTTTCAGCCACAGTAGCCTCAGCAGCAGCCCCAGTGAAGGCAATACCAGTGCTGGCATCTAAAACCTAAGTCAGCTACCTAGGGGAAGGATGGGTGGCCAAGGTGGAGGTGCTCCCGGGGCTCCTGGTGTCAGACCCCCTACAAGGCTACTAAGTGATAGGTTGCAGGGTGCCATTCCTCCTCCCATACAGTCCCTGACAGGATCAGTTGTGTTACTTTTCCTACAGTGGTCTGCTGTTACCTTAGACAGGCAGTTTCTGGAAGAGGTGGGCAAGGGTTTGCCTCTAGACTTTGAAGCTCTCCCATCATACTGTCACTGGGCTCCTCAAGAGTCAAGGTGCTGAATGACATGTCCATGCTGCCAGCCAACATAGGCGCAGCTGCTAGGGGTGATAGCTCATGTCTCAGATGCCCTGGCCCTTCAGGGACACATGTCCAGGTACTTTCTGGTTCTGAAATGGATGGGAGATGGTGCCCCATAGTGGACTTGACGATCTGAACAAGTTCATGCAGAAAAGCAAGTTCAGGATGGTCATTCTGAATCAGATTATCCCATTGTTGGAGCAGGGAATGTGGATCCCTGGCCTCCAAGACCACGGTCTTCCACAACCCAGTCTGCTCAATTGCCAGTAACTGCAGTTCCATGTGGAGGGATACTGTACCAGTTTTAGGTCATGCCTTTCTACCTCTTCTCCGCCTCCAGGATTTTCACCTAGTGCAAGGCAGTAGTGGCGGCCTTTCTGCATTGCAGGGACATCAGGGTGTATCCTTATCTGGACAACTGGTTGATTGCTGGGTAAGGCGGATGGAAAATGTAATTTCGCTTTCATGGAGCGTTCGCAAAATTCAGAAATTTTCTGGAATTTACTGAACTTCTGCCATTGTCGAGATCGAATCTTCCGAATGTATTTGGTCAGTTTTCACCCTGTTCCACTGACTTTTTGGCTGAGTTGCAGAATACACATGAACTGCAGAATAACAGTTCTGAGGAATTTTTTTCTGCAGTTTAATTATTCCTCAGTACATGTAATTATTCCACAGTTCAGTGATCAGTTTTGTTGACTTTTTTTCTGCAGTTTAATACAATAATCCATAATTTATACATTTATTCCACCCTTCTAAGTCAGAATTTCTGTGAAAGTTGTTAATTTAATTTCTGCAGAGCTGAAGGATATACCACTTGGTGATGGGGGGCGCCTAGCTTGAGGACATTCCGATGACTTACCTTTCTCCAGGAGGACTGCCATTGTGTGGATGTAAACCATATACCTCTCTTAGAACTGTATTTACAGGTGAGTAACATATATTTCTGGGTCATATAGGTTGTGACATTCCCACATCCCCAGGCATGCCCCCCCCCAATTACTCATGTGGAAGTGCGGATCAGGTTAGGTTCAGCCTCTGTGTGGGGTGGGGCGGCAGCATAGGGAGCTGAGGATGTTCGGAAGTCTGCATGTGTGGAGTGGGGCCTCTGCTCACCCACAGCCTCCCTGTGCAGGTGCCAAAAACCTCCTTGTGCACTGCTACAGCATATCTTCGTCCACACAGAGCAGTATGTCTTGTTTTTCAGTTAACCAGTACTGCCGACTGGGATACAGACCTTACATAAAGTAAGTTTATTAAATAACCTATACTAACAAATGGAAGATTTAAAGTAAAAACATGGTTATATCCTTGCACTCTTAGAGGTAAAAGATTTGGACCATGGCATACTAAAAAGTCACAAATATAAAGGAAATCTTTGCTTATCTTACACATACAGCACAGTCTCTGTAGGTGGATGACATATGGAGATATGTGAAGAACAAGGTGGTACTTCAGAAACTGAATTATGCAGGCAGAAAAAGACCTGCCGTACATTAACTCTGACTGGTCACTACCTTTGTGGCTCCAGTCTGGCACTGGTAGGGCCTATGCATTCTGCTCTCTGCTGATAGCTCTGCCTTGTGCTGTACTGAATGTGCATTTCATCGAATGAAACTGGGGTATGCCCTCTAGCTTCATGAGATGAAATTACCACCAATTTCTAAGCAAACACACACATACATGATTAAAGGGAAACGTCCATCTGTGTTTCCCCCACACCTTAGTATGGGGCAGTCCCTGATCAGGCTGTTTGCCTGCAAAGTAATATTTTTACCTCGTACTTTGATGTTGTAATTAACTTTCATCTGGTTGATCCTGCCTTCTATACTTTCTCTAGTAAGCCTATACTTCCTCTAGACATGGTATGGGGATTGGTATATCAGGAACTAGAGCTGTTAAATGCTCATACTATCTATTTGTGCAATACACTCTCCTGTGGCTGATCCCCATATCTGACATCAGTCATGGGAGGCTCTGGGATGTGCCCCTGGAGGCGCTCGTCACAAAATGTTGGGCGGGAGGGATGGCAGGATCAACCAGATGAAAGTCAAACACAGCATTAAAGTACGAGGTAAAATTTTACTTTTCATGTGAAAAGCTTAATTGGGTGCTGCCCCATACTAAGGTGTGGGGTAAATGTAGATGGACATTTCCTATAAGAAGTAAGGCATGGCAGGGTGTAGGTTATCGGGTGATTTACTGATGCCTCATGTGGTGTATGATAAGGTGCAGCCAAGTTAATTCACCACATGAAAAGTGGCAATCTCACAATTACTCAGATCCTAGAGTGCCTTATTACGATTATACAATGGACCCATGGGTAAAATAAATTTAAAGATGTGTTGCCTTGCTTCAGCACAAACTTTAATAATGACCTCTACTGCAAAGGTAGGCTGTTCTGTCTGTTTTTTAGTTAGCTGTTAGCTCCAGGTCAGTGCTACAGAAATAGGAAACCTGTTTGTTTTCCATCTGTGCATACCATCCATTCTCTGTTTCCTGTAGATACAAAGCCTGCTGCACCAGAGAGGAGTAAACTACTCAACCTTTTATTAGTTGGACATTGGCTCTGGTTGGACTCCCTTCGTCTTCTAATATATAAAAAATATGATTTTTAAAACCAGTGCACATTGCAATCAACAGAGCGCCCCCCCCCCGCTCTCCCCAAACTAATATATCACAAAACACGAGAGCGTGGGGGTGATGCCTGCTAGAATCAGGAACAGGAAGGGGAAGGGATCAGGTGGCCAGCTCCTCCAACTGAGGAATTATGATCCCTTCCTCTTAGTAACAGTTACAGAAGCAGTAATAAATTCTGAGCAGTGGACTTTTGAAGTCCTTAAGAGGTAAGCTGCTGCTGGGGAGCTTGACTAAAGCACCAAACAGGTGCTCTTTAAACTCTAGTAAGCTCCAAGATTTTTTATGTAACCAGTTTAGTGCTGAAAATGGTTCACAAAGTCTGTTTTTCATGTGCTTATTGAATGCATTCAGGCATTGCAACTTAAGAGATTTTTCAAATCTTTTTTGTTTGTTTTATCTCCTGTTGGTGTATTGTAGTAAATTCATGTCAGTTTTCATTTTGTAGCTGTATTATTGTATTGTTTTTTTTTAAGTATGTCTTTCATTTAATTTGACTATACTATGGTGAGGGGCAGATTTACTCTTGTTTTTTGAGACGGAATTTTGCTGTCTATCTAAGAAGTGAAAAAAAACAGTGTGTGTCCTGAGCTGTCCATCATATATTATTCACAGAAGTGACATCACTTAATGGTATAACAGAATGTGACCTGAGCTGCCAATCATCTGTTATTCACAAAAGTAACATAATCAGGCTGGCTAACAATGTCTTCATTATTAATAACTATTAATATAATTTATACAGCACCTTAACAAATTCAAGACACTAAACAAACTAGGATGCAGACAGATAGTAGTCAAAGGGCATTAAAAGCTAATTGGCAGAGGTTTGACTGAAAAAGTTCACCCTTAGTCAGGCTTGGGTGAGCTACACCCTACCTGACGTTCTAGTGATCAGTGATACCTGGCTTAGGCCAGCCACCCCAGACAATGAAATCAATATCCCAAATTATTTACTCTTCCGAGCAGATAGGCAATCAAGAGGAGGTGGGGTGACAATTTATGTAAGGGACAAATACTCAGCTGCATGCATAGACGCATCATCCTCCCCCAAAGAATTTGAGTGCTTGACCCTAAAGATCAAACTTTCTCCTTCCAGTGCACTCTGTATAATAGTCTGCCACAGGCCCCCTTCTGCCGGGCTTCATCTCCTGTCTCACTCAGTTCTGTACTGGGGCTCAGTTCCTTGGAAACCATTATTCTTGGCGATCTGAACTATGCTTGGCTATCAAATTGCATCAGCTCCTTGAAATCCTTTTGTGACACTCTAGGGCTGGTGCAACTCATTAGTGAAGCCTACTCGCCCAAATAAAAAGAACCTTAACAACAGCTTCCTCTTAGATGTCATTTTGGTTAGCAACCACACCTGTTCTCTCATGTCGGAAGATTTTTCTCAGACATTTGCAATCATTGTATAATCACCACCATTAGATCCATGCACAACCCACAGTTTGTGGCAAAGTTCTCTATCAAGAGGTGCAAATGCAACTTTGATTTGTTTGCTTACATCCACGACTTGAAACATTCACCGCGATGGCAGGAATTCTTCCTAGCCAAAACGGTTAACAGGGCATATACTATTTTTTATGATATTTTAAGTGAGGCTTTAAATAAGCATGCACCCTTGGTTAAGGTGCGGGTCAGGAGCAGCACCTGCCATTGGTTCTCACCTGAGCTCAGATCTTCCCTGTTAGAAAGGGATACTTTATGGAAAAAGGCCCGAAGAAGCAAGAACGATTCAGATTGGTGTCTTTTAAAGAGAGTACGTAACAAGTGCACCAAGTTGGTGAGAGCAGCCAAGGCCACCTACTATCGTTTGGAGCTAGCCTCTGCCTCAAGAAATCCTTCAAACCTCTGGAAAACATTAAAAGACATGTCTGGACAGACACCTGGTAATTCCATTCCAGCAAAAATTAAGTCCGGTGGTAGCATTATCGCTAACCGATCAGAGATATTGGAAGCCCTCAATAACCATTTTGCAATGGTAGGGCTAGCATTCGATACGTCTCCTGCCAATGACCTCCACACAGCTCAGGACCCACCAACCTATGAGCCCCCCTCTATGGAGGAGGCCTTTTCCCTCCTGCCTGTCTCTCTAAAAGAGGTGGAAGACCTACTGCTGCAACTGGACACCAGGAAGGGAGCAGGCTCCGACTTCATAGAGCCATACTATCTGAAATGTGCCTACCATGTGCTTGCGTTGCCAATCACCCACCTATTCAACATGTCAATCTCCCAGGGTAGCCTCCCCCCTCAATGGAAAATAGCCCATCTCATCCCTCTATTAAAAACAGGTGACCCCTGCGATCTAAATAATTACAGACCGATCTCCCTCTGCCCCATCCTGTCTAAATTACTAGAAAAAATAGTGTGTGGCCAGCTAGGGATATATTTAGAATCCAGAAGCCTATCAAACCTGGTTCAGTCTGGATTCAGAGCAAAGCACAGCACCATAACAGCCCTAGCTAAGGTAACCAATGATTGGCTCCTAGACCTTGACAACAAGAAGCATGTCTGTGCTGTTTTCTTGGATCTTAGTAAGGCATTCGACACAATCGATCACAGCCTGCTTCTTTCCTCCCTAAGCACCTTATGCCTGCGCCATAAATCTATGCGCTGGTTTGCAGACTACCTCGGAGAATGGAAACAGCAGGTTAAAGCAGAAGGTGATCTTTCTCCATTAAAACCTATGCAGAGGGGCATGCCGCAGGGTTCTATCCTTGGTCCCCTCCTCTTTGCAGTCTACATTAACAACATCAGTGACCCCATCAAAAAAGCCAACATCCACTTATTCGCGGATGACACTGTACTGTACTTGAGCCGTCCTACACTGGAAGCAGCCTGTGAAGACCTCCAAGCTGAATTTAACCTTCTACAATACCAGCTCATAAACAAAAAGCTTTTGTTCAATGCGAAAAAGGCAAAAGCCATGCTCTTCTCCCCCTCATTGCATGTGGCAATTCCTGCTGGGGGTGGGGGAGCTATCCCACAAATTACCACTGTTCTTGGAGAAACACTAGAGTATGTAGCTAAATTCAAATATCTAAGAGTTTAGCTCGATCATAAACTTTCCTTCGCCGACCATCTCGAAGAACTACAGAAGAAACTAAGGCAAAGATTAGGACTTTTCTACAGAATTAACCACCTGCACACAAAGGAGGCCAAGATTCAACTGATTCAAGCTACCTTCCTATCTTTAATAGATTACGCAGACCTGCTCTACAGCCACTGCACTGCCTCTGCACTGGTTAAGCTGGACACCCTCTACCACAGAGCTATCAGGTTCATTACTGGACTTCCACTTTCCACACACCACTGCTCCCTGTACTCATCATTAGGCTGGACTTCCCTTCACTATAGAAGGAATAGAAATGCCGCCCTATGGGCCTTCAGAGTGGTGACCAACAAGCTCCCCTCATATGTCTCAGATTGTATTCCCCAGAGTGTGTTAAGCACCTATGCTCTAAGGAGCTATTCCCTAATTGCCCTCAAGTTCCAAGGGTCAAAACTCATTTCAGCAAAGCTGCTCTAAGCTTCTCTTTACCCACATTGTAACGTTTACAAAGGAACTTGAAGCTGAGCTGCCCTGTTAGTCTGAATATCTTCAAGGGCTCTATGATCGCTACATGAAAGCACCTTCCAAATGTTTTCTTCACCGTTAGCCCACTAATTCCATAACTCCCTTTTTGCATCCTGGCCTTTCGCCATGTTTCTACCCCTGGCTCTCCTCTTTTCCTATTAACTCTTCTTGCTGCACCCACCCTTCCCTGTCCACTCCAGCCTGGCTAAAGTCCCACCCCATTCATAGTAGTGTCCCAATTATCTACCCTCCTCCTTCATTATCATAATAAACAAGTACACTACAGCCATCGTCACTTTCTGTGGTTTTACCTCAATTTTTCCCCAGTCATCGGTAATATATCCCTCCTCTCTATACATCTCTAACCTGCCACCCCATGCACAGCCTCTTTCCCCTATAGGTGTAGTTGCGGCTGCCTCACTCAAAAGATCTCTGCTTATAACCCCTGTATGCCTATGGTTGATTGTACATCTGCTGACTTCTTCAATTGTAAAATAATGCTTTTTATTTATTTCAACCTTGTACTGTACTGTATACACTGTACATACTTTTCTTCCTTGTATATTATTGCTTTTTGTATACCTGCTTCTGTACTGTACTTTGATGTATTCATGACCAGGTCCTCCTTGTAAATGAGCCTTGCTCAATGGTGCCTGCCTGGATAAATAAAGATTTTGATTGATTAATTGATTGATCGGTTTCACTGAAATCTGAGGGTAACAAGGCGCCAACCATGTAATATGTAAGCAGTAACATACAACTAAGTGTGCATTATGATAGATTGCTGCATACCCCATGTGCATGGTGAGGCACAAGGCAGCAGACTGAGTACCTTCAACCACCTGAGAAATGTGACAAGCTAGCATACTGCACACCCTAGGAAGTGTTATTGAACTTATAGCTTTTTACTTGTTTTTATTTTACATGTACAGGTAAGTAAACTTTAAAACAAAGGGGTTTACATATTAAAAAATTGTAAATCTGTGGCTTAGTTTTTCCTAAAAGTAGCTCTTCCACCTGCTGGTTCGTGATCTTGTTTTCCTTTTGATTTTTGTAGTGTGTCCTAATGAGGCTTCCATACTTGTAGTTTTTTATAGTGTTGCAGTGTGAGTTGTAGTTTTCTCTTACAATCACAGCCCCTTACAGTGACTCAGTGTACTGTTACTGTGTGATAACCCTGGTAGAAAACAGTTTTTTTTAATTATTTCAATATTTGAGCAATTGATGTAGCCATTTAGGAACTGTAGTTTATATTCCCAGAGGGCGATGCAGCTAGCAGTGCTGTGAGTAGCTTGTAGCGAGTGATGTTTCTCTCACCCCACGCACCTTCTGCACAGTGTGCAAGTACAAAACAGTTTTTTTTCTTAAAAATAGTTGATTCAAACACATGACCTAAGGGTTATCATTAGTGACTCCCTGAAGCAGTCAAGTCAGTGCAACAAGGTCTATAGTAAGGCAAATAGGATGCTGGGATCTATCAGGAGGGGTATTGACAGCGGAAGGAAAGAGGCAGTTTTACCTCTTTATAGAGCTTTGGTGAGGATACATCTGGAGTACTGTGCCCCGTTCTTGAGTCTTCACGTCAGGAAAGATAAGGACAGGGTGGCAGGGGTGCAGCAAAGGGTGACAAAGATGATTCAGGGCCAGCAGGGTAGGTCTTATAATGATCATCTCAAGGCACTGAACATGTACTCGCTGGAGACCAGATGGGAGAGGGGAGATTTGATAGACACCTTCAAGTTCCTGATAGGAATAACCAAAGTGAACTGCTGGGAATTATTTAGCATGAGGAACAGTTCAAGGTCATAAGGGCACAAGTGGAAAGTGACAGGAGGGAGGTTCAAGAGGGATATGAGAAAATATTATGTTAGTGCAAGGGTGGTGGAACTGTGGACCAGTCTACCCACTAAGATAGTGGGTGCCAAAACCATTAATGGTTTTCAGCATGGTTGCGACAGAATGAAGGGTATAGTGGTTACTCAGGGTGATAGTAAAATGGAGGGGACTATGCGGTGGATAGGGAGGGCTAGTACCTTGTATGGACAGTGGATCTTATGGTTAGATAGGGAACCTTGGACAGACTGGATGGACCACTGGTCTTTTCTGCCGTAATTTTCTGTGTTTCTATGTCTGGGAGCTGCACAGTGTGCAGAGTGGGACAGACAGCTGGGAGTGTTGCGTGTTACTGAGATGTCTGGGACCTGGTAACAAGTGTACACTTCACCAACATGGAGTGTTGTGAGCAGAGCCCAATGACAACTGTTGAAGTTCAATTGAGTGCAAAATGAGTATTAAACAAAAATATTTAAATGTGCTAGAACTTGGCAGAAGAAAAGATGAATTGGATAGGGAGTTTAGCAGAATTTTGTAGGAGAAAGGGGAATTTAGACTGTGAGTTTAGAAAGAGAACAAAGTGGCTGTCAATTTGTTTTTGAAATTCTATTTTGGGAGTAAGGGTTTGTGATGAGGCTAAACACCAGGGTGGTAAAATCCACACATGGTCATGTGATGTGTTTCAGCAAATATTTCAATATTAGAAACATAGAAAATGTTGGCAGAAAAAGACCATTGGTCCACACAGTCTGCCCTGTTTCACCCTATCCTAGCCTGGGACCTTATGTCTAGTAAATGTTATTGCCCTCACCTTCCTCCCCAACCCCAGACTTGTAGTAAAAAAGAAATAATGTGACCTACTGGCAATTGAGCCCAGACCCCCAGAATATCATTTTGGTGCTCTAACCATGGAGCTACAGGCTCACATGGTTGAACCAGAGGTTCCCAGACATACTTCTTTTCTCTGGTATTGCATGTCCTGCAACTAGGAATATCAAGATGATGATTAGATGTTTTTTGGTGCAATATTAGCCACTGCTAAGCAATGTAAATCACAAATTGTATTGAGAAAGAAACAATGTCACCTACTTGGGAATTGAACCCAGGCTCCCAGAACACCATCCTGATGCTTTGAACACTTAGCTACAGGCTCACATGGTTGGACCTGAGGTTTCTGGACATACTTTCTTTCTCTGGTATTGCATATCCTGCTTTCCCTATGTGTAACTATTCAGCCTTTTACTTGGCCCCAGCTGCGTTTGAAACCTTTAAACAGGGCTTACCTTTGTCCTGCATCTACCCCCAGGGCTTGCCCCCCCCCCACACAGTGAGGTTCCGCAGCTCCCGCTGTCCATCAAAACCATGTTTTGCTAGGACTGGGCCTGGATAGCCAGGTGCAGGGCCACTGTCATCCACCAACTGGACATTTTCCATTTTCTGGAGGGGGTGTGGATGTGTAGTGCCATCATGATGCATGTCGCAAGTTTCCGCACAATGTGTGTCTACTGACGCTGCACCTCCATGCCTGTCTGATGGCCTGGGACTGCCTTCCACATAGCCTCCACTAGGGGTCAGGTGCAGAGCTCTGCATCCCCATGCCTGGAGGAGGAGAGCAGTCCCTTGGACACTCGATCCTCTGTCCTCCTGGCTGATCTTCCACCCTGAGTTTGCTTCTGAACTCAGGTCCACTGTGCTGCAAGCTGTAACATAGTAACATAGAAACATAGTCTTTGATGGCAGATAAGGACCACTTAGCCCACCCAGTCTGCCCATTTCCCTCCCTATTGGATAAGCTGCAGATCCTAGTTAACCAACAGCTACTTCCTCCTACCCCCACTAGAATTGCCTTATGTCTGTCCCATGCATTCTTGAATTCCCCCACTGTTTTTGACTCTACAATCTCCTCAGGAAGGCCATTCCATGTGTCCACTACTCTCTCTGTGAAAAAATACTTACAATGCCCCTGAGCCACCCCCCATCGTCAAACTGTGCCCCCTTGTTCTTGCACATCTCTTTTTCTGAAAGATGCTACCCTTTTGAACTTTGTTGATTCCCTTGAGGTACCTGAAAGTTTCTATCATATTCCCCCCTCTCCCTCCTTTCCTTGCCGGTATACATATTAAGCTTCTTTAGTCTCTCTTTGTATGGCTTCTGGTGTAGACCCTGCACCATTTTAGTCACCCTCCTCTGGACTGCCTCCATCCTGTCTATGTCCTTGTGGAGATGGGGTCTCCAGAACTGCATGCAGTACTCCAGATGGGGTTTCACTAACTGTCTGTACAGAGGGATGACAACTTCCTGTTTTCTACTGGTGATGCCTCTCTCTATGCATACCAGTATCCCCCAGCCCTCCTTACTGTCTTCTCATATTGCCTGCCTACATTTAGGTCATCTAATATGACTAGCCCAAGTCCCTTTCATTTTGTTGTTGTTACTACCCCCTCCCCATTGTGTGCTCTTCCACTGGTTTTTGTTTCCCAGGTGCATTACTTTTGCACTTTTGCATTGAATCTAAGCTGCCATACTTTTGACCATTCCTCCAACCTTGCTGAGTCCCTTCTCATCCTTTCCACCCCCCTTGTGTATCTACCTTGTCGCAGATCTTTGTATCATCTGCAAAGAGGCATACTTTTCCTTCCAGTCCCTCTGCAATGTCACTTATAAAGACATTAAAGAGGACCAGTCCCAGTACTGAATGCTGCGGTACCCCGCTAGTAACCACCCCTTTCTTCAGAGTGGACTGCGTTTACTATTACCCTCTGCGTCCTGTTGTCTAGCCAGTGTTTTACCCAGGCTACCACCTTGGGACCCACTCTAAGGCTGGCTAACTTGTTTATTAATCTTTTGTGTGGGACTACTGCTGTGCTGGCAGGTTGCCAACCTTTAATGGTTCTTGTTCCCATCATCTCTTCTGGTCGACTGTTCTATGGCTCAGCCACACTCTCAGTAAAATAAAACTTTCTCACATCCCTCCTGAGTCTTCCACTTGCCAGCTTCCTCTCATGCCCCCAATGGTCTTGATTCGCCAGTCCCACTCAGTGTTTCCCCACAATATGCCTTGCTCATTCCTTTCAGGAACTTGAAGTTCTCTATCATATCTCTCCAGATCTCCCCTCTCCCTTCTGGTCTCCAGTATGTACAAGCTCAGGGCCTTATAGGTCCTAATAGGATCACGCACCAACCATTTTACTGCAGAAACACATGCAGTTGCATGAATCACATATGGCATAAGCCTAATAAACAGTGATATTTTACTAGTGACATCACGCTTGGCTTTACCACTCGCAAGCAGGGATGAATTAAAATGCCTTTGTTTTATATGTGCACTTTGTTGTTTTTTTGTTTTGTTTTGTTTTTTACTAGACTCTCTTAAAAATAAATTTCTCATTGGATGATCAGAATAAAGGACCACCCATCTGCTTCTGATGTTAACCTCATGTCTGATTTTGTTTCATCTTTCCTCAACAGCAAGCTCTGGAGATGAACCTCGCTAACCTGATGAAGCGCAACAGCGAGCTGGAGACCCAGATGACGAAACTAATCCAGATCTGCCAGCAGGTAGAGGTGAGTGAGCTGTGCCATATGCATTAATATAAATCAGGAACATAGACTCTGAAGGACACCTAAACAGAAGAGGCTCTCATACAGGCCCTGTGAGAGGAATTGCGGGCCCTGGGAAAAATTCAGACTCTGGGACCCCTATGTAGCTGCATACTGTAGTATGCCGGTTGGCCTGGGGCCCCTCTTTGGTGCTGGGCCATGGGAATTATCCCCGGCTTCCCCACCCTCTCAAGGGCCCTGCCCTCATACACAGGGTTTGAATAAGTGGAGGGTTTGACTCATTGTCCAGTTTCCAGCATAAACACCGACAGTTGCCATCAGCAGGACTCAAATCCAATTTTGGCTCATTTACATTCATTACTAGGGTGGTAATTATGTCATGGAAAAGTTTGGAGAAAATCATGATACTGTCATGGTCAAAATCACAGAAGTCATGTAAATCATAGTTAGGAAAAGTAAGGTTGCTTGCTCCAATATCGATTTAAAAAAATGGATAGAATAATAGATCATTTTTAGGATGTTAGACTTTTAAGATATTGGTCATGAAAATCCGATATATTGAAAACCTCAGATATTAACTCTGATTTTAGGATATCCTAAAATCCTAAATCTGAATCTCTACAAATATCTTTAAATCCTTTAGGATTTTAGCATATTCTACACATAATCTGATATTATCCTATGGTCGGCTCGGATATGGATCCGGAAGCAGATTACCCTAATATCCAACTATCTTCAGTCAGATTCAATTTAGAGATATCCGGACAACCCTAATGAAAAGTCCTGGCTCCATTTTGTGTTAAACAATTTACCTCTATTTTGACATATTTCTCATACAAGCATAGCAGCATTAATCTAATTACTAGGGGTGTGTGAGTAACAAACATGTTTTCCTGAATACCACAGATATTAGGCTTCCCGAATATTCATCCAAATGCCACATAGTTTTCACTATTTGTAGTCAGCCAAGGGTATACGGGAATTAATTAAAAAAAAAAAAACTCCTTTCCTCCTTCCTAGGTGGCTGGGGCTAGTCTCCTGGCCACACATTCCAAGCCTTTCCTGACCACTTTCCCCTTCCCCAGTGTCCCACATAGAGTTTAGAAAGAAGAAAGTGATGGTTGGCTACTGCTACCTTGCCAAGAGATGAAAGTGTATTTATAAACACACACCTCCTTAGTAGCTCAACTACCCCCATCGCTATAAATTTTAAAGATACGGTCTGTACCCACCTCCACTCCCATTGAGCTCAATCCTTGATTGGAGGGGCTTAGTATAAAACTGTGCTAGGCAATCAGTCACTCTGTCTACATAACCAGTCCAGTGAACTACGTGGGGCAGTGGCATCATTAATGGTGTAGTCATCCTAATTAGTCAGGCTGCCTAGCATCACCACGGATGCTACTGCTCTTCCCCCCCTTCACGATAATTCATATGCATGCTCACACTTGCTCATTCATGAGCTGTGACAGGACTAAGCAGAGCAGGCTGGATTCATAACAGGAGGGGCAACTGACTAACCAGCCTATATTGGCACTAGCCAAACTCCTATCTCCCCCCAAAATCAAGAACTGGGCTCAAAGGAAGAATGAGGTGGATACAGACTTTATTTTTGTCTCAAGTGTACCAAACAGAGAATGGAACAGAGATCTCCAGGCAGGATTTAACTAAACATGCTGCACTGGTAGCATTTGATACCACTGTATATGTGTGGGACACAGCCACCATGTTCATCAGCTTCATTCCTTTGAGGGCACATCTGTCCTTCCATTGGTTGCACATGAGATAAAGTGCTATAACAGTCTTTTAAAATCACTCACTGAGCAGTGGACATCAAAGTGGTGCTGTTTTGATACTCCAAAGGGCCCTGTACTACCTCTACTGAAATCCAACCCATGGGTTTCACCAGTGTTCCAGTCCTGCAGAGCGTCTGGTTGTCTGTTGCAACAGTTAGTGAATTTTTAAAAATGTTGAAATATATGTTATCAGCTTATTAGAGCTGCCTGTTGCGGAGTAGAATTTTGAGTTTTTTAAACTCTATGTTATCATGCAGGTAATGGGATGTCCACAAGGGCTGAGATTTGTGGGTGTTGGTAGCAAGCCCAGACCCCAACTCAATTTTTGCCCTGGGTGGAAAGTAGATTTTACATCTTACAGTATACCAGCTGATGGGGAAGATTTCCTGTGGCTTAATAAGACCTCTCTTTTAGTGGTCTCTGAAGAAAAAGGTGTGGAGCTTACAGTAGCTGGCACAGGATTTATGGCTGAGTCTTTGCAGTCTTTAGTTCTGAATAATTATTTAATAGTAGTTTATTTTCTTTGTAATTGATGCTGCATCAGTTTTCCCATGCAGACACAATCAGCTTGATTTCAGACATCCACAGGCGCGTTGTGGCGTGATTGCTCTACTTGCGACATGGCTGTTAGATCACATGATGTTTACCATCATTAGGACTCCACATTTAGGGTGCCTGGTCATTGGAGCGCCAGATCACATTTGCGATCCCTACTCCCCGAGGTCAGCCCCCTGGAGTTGAAATCTTTATGAAGGGGGGCATGAGGGCACAGCCACCCACAAGAGGAGGAGCGGGGGGGTGCAACCCCCTGCAAACAGAGAGATCCTTGTTGACAAAATCTGGCAATCTAACTACTGGGTGCTCGAAATGCAGCACCGAGAAGTAGTAGAACCCTCACATGAAACGCATGTATCATTTTTATGTCATAAAATAAGGGAAATGCCACATATGCATTAAACACTTTTGAAAATAGACCGCAAGTATTTTGAGGCATAATTACTACAATATAGGCTGTATCTGAAATAGAGACTTGCACATGCATCATAAGTTCTGAAAATTCAAACCTACGTGTATTAAAACAAAAAATGCTTAAATTAGAAATAGATCTCTCTCATATAAACGGTAAAAATTAGTTCTGTGTATAAATTGTCATTTTATTATAAAGTACTCATAGTACAGAGAAAGAACAGTTACATACTTACAGAAACAGTAGATCTTCAAAAGAATCTCCTCACTTAGTCCACACCTTTGGAACTATAGCCACCAGGCACTTGGACCACACTGAAACATTTGCCAGCTGAGGGCCACCCATGATGACATCATGCATCAGAGTCTATATTAATGTGGGTGGCCCCGTCACTCCTCAGTTCTTCCACTGGAGATTAGACTCAGAGGACCTCTAACCGTGGGGAAGCAGGAGAGAGAAGACCAGCCCAGGCAAACAAGGCAAGGCACAGGGCTTGATATATAATGTATAATGTATATAATGTATATATTATGGTTCAGTCGTACAATATCTGATGCAACCCTCCCTGAAGCAGATGGGGAATGGAAGGAGGGACAGCATGGATGTTAATGGATGTCAATGGAAGAGATTCTCTTGAAGTAATTCTTCTATCTTCTCCATGATATCTCCTCCATTAGGCCAAACCTTTTGAATGATTCCCAAGCAGTCCCCAACACTAGCTGGGACGTGTTTACAGTCTGATATATATTGAGGACAGCAGGCCTTGCAGTACAGCAAGCCTGAAACCAGCACATCTATGTGAGACCATATGTCCAGACTGTAATGTTTAGTAAAGGTTTGGACAGTGCTCCATGTGGCTGCAGTGCAAATGTCCGCAGCAGAAACATTTCTGAAACAAGTAACAGAAGTGGCCATTAACCATGTGGAGTGATCAGGAACTGCACCAGGAAATTCCTTACCACACTTCCTTTGACAAAACATAATACAATGTGCCAGCCATTAAGAGAGGTATTTTTAAGAGACATGAGCACCCTCTTTCCCAGGGGAAAACAAAACAAAAAGCTGAAGACTTTCTGCAGTCCTTGGTGTGATTCACATAGTATTCTATGTACATTTAAAGTATGGAGCAGTGCCTCACCCTGATTGGCATGCTCAGGTTAATAAACAGGAAGGTGTATCGTTTGATTCAGTGAAAATTCAGATACCACCTTCACATTAGAGCCTGAAGTTCTGAAATCCTTCGAGCAGAAATGATTGCAACTACAAATAATGTTTTCCATGACAGGAAACATAGGACATAACTCACAGCCTGCTAAAAAGGAGCTGTCAGTTTCTCAGGCCCATAATGTAAGTCCCAAGGTGGGACTGGATTGCATGTAGGAAGTTTAATATGTAGAGATGCCTCTCAGAAAAGTTTGAGCCATCTCTAACTGGGCCAGCATACAGCTCCATCAGTAGTGGCATGGCAAACTGATACAGAGACCAAATGTACCTTAAGTGAGAAATACAGCAGACCAGAGTCTGGCAGTGACAGCAAGTATTCCAGCACAGCATTTAAAGGACATGTAAAGTGGTCCAAATTCCTGGAAGTAGCCCACAGAGTAAAACACTTTCATTTCAAGGAATAGGTATGTCTGATGTCTGGTAGAATGCTTTCTAGCCACAATCAACACATCAGCAACTTTAGGTGATAACCCAAAATGTGCCATGGCTTCGTCTTCAGGAGCCATGTATGCAGATCAAAGTTTCACGTCCGAATGGACCAAGGTCCCTTGTCCTGTGATACAGGCCCCGACACAGTGGTAGGGGACAGGAGGCTCCATTGTCATTTATTGCAAAAGTGGAAATGATATCTGGTGAGGCTGTAATAGAGCAATGAGGATGGGGCGTCACTTTCCATCCACAACCTGAGCAGCACCCTCTGTACTAATAGAATTGGGGAAATGCATATAGGAATTTCCTTTTCGAACAGAAGGACAACTTGTCTTGCAGAAAACTCCAAACCCTGGAGTGAGCAAACAGAAATGTTGCAGTTCTACATTGCATGGACACGCAAAACGTGTCAACTATGGATGGCCCCATCTTACAAGAGGTTGTTTACCCCCTAGGGCAACAGTTCCTATTTGTGAATCATGGACTGTGACCTGCTTAGCTGTTCTGCTAAGACATTTTGAATACCAGGAAATACCTGTATGATAGTCATAGACTGTGGGAAAAACACAGTACCAAACTCTCATTGCCCACTGGATCCTTAGTGTCCACTGAGGATTCTCACATGAAGGCTGGTCAGTAGCAATCATCACAGTGGCTGTAGTCTGGAGACTTAGGATGCATAACATTGTTCTCACAGAGATATAATGGCTCCTGTATACCAACTGTGCTAAAGCAGTCAGTTTGTTTTGCCCTGTCCTGTGGAGGAAAAGCATAACCCTTCTCTGTTCACAAGTGCCTTGTCCAAGACAAGGTATGCAGGAGAGGTTCCTGGAGCTGGCTTTCAGTAGCCAGTTGGCCAGGTAGGGAAAGACATGCAGGCCTTCCTGTGAAGGGCTCTGACACTATTGTCAAGCAGTCTGCAAAGACCCGTGCCACAAAAACCAAGCTAAAGGGCATGACTCTGAACTGATAGTATCCCTCAGGAAAAAACAGTATTGCCTGTGAGCTTTTCTGATCTTAACATGCAGGTATACCTCCTTCATGTCCAAGGAATAGCGCCAATCCCCCTTGATTGTGGAAGGGGAATGAAAGCTTGCAATGTTGTAATCCCCCTCTATTGTTTCAGATGCAGGGAGAGACTGCCTCCCTCACACAAACACTCCTTGATGTAATATTGGGAGTGGAGGTATATCCTGCAAATAGTCATGCAGAACTGGTGGTGCTAGTGCCAGTGGTACCAGCTGCTTTGGGTACTTTTTTATGGGCACCGTTGGGAAAGGGACCCAGAAGGGTGCCACCTCTCCTACCACTGCCTTGCTGATGGTAGGCATGGCCCCCTCTGGCAGCAAGCTGGTGATAGCAACCCTTCCCATGATCCCTAGATGGAGTGAGATACAGGGACTTGACTGACTTGAGTCATTTTTGACATCTGAAGACCTCTTAGGGCTTCTTCAACATCATAACCAAATCGTTTTGTCCCTCTAAAAGGGGCATTTAAAACTGCTTGTTGCACATCATTTGCAAAACTAGCAACCCTTAGCCAAGAACATCTCCTCATACAAATGCCAGAAGCAGCAGCCCTGGCAGAGGCATCAGCGACATCATAGGCTGAGAAATGTTTGCCAACCTCAGCACTTTGATGTCAAAGTTTTAAGTAACTCATTCTTGGCAGAGCCCTCAGGCAAAGCCTGGGCAGCAGCCTTTGCAGCTTTCCATAGGCTGCTGTGATATTTGATCATATAGGCCTGATAGTTTGCAATTCCAAGGCCTAGTGAGGCAGAGGTATATGTATGCTTGCCCATTACATCCAGCCTCCTAGATTCATTATTAGGAGTGTAAGGGCAAAAGCTAAATGGCCACAATTGTGACTGAAATGTGTGGCTCAATGCTCAAACTGAGTTAAACAAAAAACATACAAAATACAAGTCACATAATGAGCTTAGGCAGGGTCTGTAATAAAATGCACGAGGCAGCAAACAAGTAAGGCAGGTGAGAAGAAACGTGACAGGCGGTGCCCTGTCAAAGGTATTTGTGCTGTAAATAAAAGGTATTTGTGCTGTAAATAAAGGCATTGTAGTATGGTGCAACTGGTTATGCAGGTAAATGTGAGTTCCGGGCAGTGTATCAAACTGGGCTGGTCAAACATGTCTGTGACTAAGGTCAGGTAGCCAGTTCCAGGCAGTGTATCAAAGTGGGCTCTTCAAACATGTCTGTGACTAAGGTCATGTAGCCAGTTCCAGGCAGTGTATCACCAACTCACAGTAAATGACCATATTACGTAATATGATTGCTAGGAGCAAATTATAGCATTAGTCCTGTTTGGGGTGTAACTTTCAAATTGTGTATATAAGCTGTGCATGTGTAACATCAAGTGGAATCATGTAACATCAAAGGCTAAGTGCAAGTGGCACTATAATGACACTGCTAAATAAATTCTCTTTGATTCTCCGTCGGTCTCGTTGAGTAATTGTATTAAGTTGTTAGTAACATTAAGTATACGTTACAAGGAGGCAAAGTACTCATCTGTCTCAGTGCTATAGACCTATTGAGTAGCCATCATGACTACAGAGTCAGTTTCTAGCTGGTTAGCATAATAAGGCTAGCAGCTGGGGCTGGATCCTGCTCTTCAGTCTTTTTGGGTATTGCAGGCAGTGAGTCTGGTGTGTACCATGCAGCTAAGGCAGTAATCTCTAATGCAGAATATACAGGTGGAATTATAATGGAGGGGGAACAGGGCACCTGCAAAAATTCCATGAGATTTCCTTTAGTGGCGTCTTCCATAGCAAAGCCCACGGCAGTCTGCATTTGCTGCATCATGGCTGAAAAAGTAGGATCCTCATGAGAAGACCTCGGGGTATGTACCACAGAGTCCTCACTGCAGGATGAGAAGGAAGAACTAGATTGGATTGATATGGTAGATATTGTTCTCCCTCATACCCTTCTTCTAAATTCTCCACTAACGCCACGAGGTCAAGATTAAATTCTGTCTTGTTGTCGATGTCCCTCTTGATGATGGGAGCTGCAGTATGCACGTGTGACATCGGTGGCTGCTGAGGAGGAGGACTCTGTGATATGATGTGCTGTTAGCAGGCATTGACAGTGTTTGAGAGCACTGATGCCCCATCAACTGGTAGCTGCTTGCATAGGCAAACGAGGCAGAAAGCATCGTATCATCTCTGAAGACGACACCAGCACAGCTTGAGAGTCCACGACTGGGAAGGTGTTGTGACTACTTGTATCAATGATGGGCCTTGGCAACAACAATGGCATCCTACTGTACTGCCAGACCCTGACCTTGGGGTCGCATCAACGGTTGGGGTGGGGTTGTAGTTAACACCACCAGAGCACTCAATGATGCAGCAGAATTATCTTCTCTCACCAATGACCGGGACCTCCCCAGCGAAGTAGATTTCTCTTTATCTCTATGCTTATGCTTGTGGCCAGACAATGAGGAGGGCCATGATGCTGACTGTCCCCAGTCCTTTGACTTCAGTGGTCTTGTCTCGACTGATGGCGAGGCTGCATCAAATTTTGGATGCTGTTCCTTCTCCATGGCTGTTAAAGTTTTATGGAGAAGGTAATTTTTTAGAGCTGCCTTGTGGCATCACATTGTAGCCCAGCTGTAGCTCTGGGAAATCTCGCAAGTCCTTACATTGTGAGAAAGGCCCGAGCAGCAAACACAAACTGTGTATGTATCTTCTTTGTAAACTTTCTCTCTGCACTTACAATACTGAAATAAAGGATCTTTCGTCTTCGGCGGCATGTAGAGACAACAAAATGTAATAAAAGTAAAAGAATAAAAGGCAATGGCTAGTTGACCTTTCCTTCAGCAGCAATTTGTGGTCAACATAAATCCCTTACTGTAACGTCGGGTCGAGAAATGGTTGTTGCTGCATTGCCATAGAGCTGTTTATATAGATGCTGACGTGTCCCTCAGCTAGCAAAAGTTTCCATGTGGTGCTAGTGCCTGGTGGCTATAGTTCCAAGGTGTGCAATAATTGAGGAGATATCCTTGTAGAAGACTGTGCACTTACCATCAACCCTGATGAATACTTCTAACTTTGAACATGTTCATGTCTTTTCTCGCAGTTGTCTATAATCTTGCAAGTACTTTCCAAAAGAAATGACCATTAACCTAACAGACTAATTTTTGCCTTTCTCAGAGTGCAGGCTCTCTCCATCATCTGTAGTGTTTGTCAGAGCCGCAAAGCCTCACACCAGAGTTGGCAGGTGCCAGACATGAGAGGGTCTCGGCTATCTGGGAGGCAGGGCATAGGCCACCCAATACTCTTGTACCACTTGTTGGTCATCTGAGGTGCAACATCAGCTATGAAGGCAGCCACTCACCTGTTGTTTCAATGGTGTTGGCATGGCTCAACTGGTAGCACATCTCCATGCCAGAAGGTCAAGGGTTCTAGTCCCACACTGGGGTTGGGCTCAGCACCATAACTACTGACATTTGAGTGCAGTACTGGGGATGTTGTACTATTTGGATAGGCATCTTTGGATAAAATGTTAAACCAGGGTCCCTTCTGCCCATCTCTGGTGCTGTTCTGTTAGGTGTCCAGGTGGAAGTAAAAGAACCAAAGGCACTTTTGCAAGAGTAGGGGATTTTCCTCAGTATCCTGGTCAGCATTCCCTTCCCTGCATGCAATCGTCTCCTAGACTGTGTGTGGGTGTTGATGTGTGAAATGGCTGCTGCTACATGTTTACTGTCACTTTACTGCCAGAATTTCATTCTTGTAAAGCACTTTGGGAAACAATATTTCTAGGGACATGGATATGTTGTTCATCCACACTTATTGGCAGGTATCCTTGCTGCTTTAAATCTTGCCGGAAGGTCTTCAAGCTGGCTCCTCCCACCCACCCGGGTGGTATAACTCTCGGCTCCGCCCCATGACGCCAGATCTTCCTTACCGCTTGGAAGCTCAGGTTCCCTCCTTAACACTCTGCATTTGAGACTGGTTCCTATTTCTCCGTTTGCGAATTTCAAAGTATTTTTTCGAAAAAAGACTTCAGTCTTGATCCTCGCGGCTGCGATGGACCAATCGACTCGGTTTGGAGATGCCCCTGCGAATCAGAAGATGTCTCGGACGGATCCACACACTGTGCGTTCATTGTTTAGGCCTTGAGCACTAACTCGCAGGATTGCGACCTGTGCTCTTCTTTCTCGCCTACATCCTTGAAGACCGTGCTGCCCATTGCATCTGGGCCGTCCCGAAGCGCTTCCTCCGGTGAAGTCTAAGGAGGCCTGGTCATGCCAAGGACATGGGTTCGGGCAGATCAGCTCGAGCAGATGATCGCCTCAAGAGGGAGGCGGCGCTGGCCGTATTTTCCTCGCTGCATTTATCCCGCCTCTCTGGGTTCTTCCTACACAGCTTCCTTTATGGAGTTTGTCTGTCCCTCTCCACTAAGGAGAAGGGCCAACGTCTGCTGGACCTTTCTCGGTCTCAAAAGAGGACAAGGTAAATCCCTCCGTCGGCGCTCTTGGGAGGCGGGAAAGGTCCCCTTCACGAGTTGTCGAACCCGTCAAACTTCGATCGACCGGCTCGCTTCGGCCACTGGCCTCACGGTGTCCCCGTCAGGTCAGTTGACCGAGACTCCTGCCGACGAAGTCGAGATTTTTCTCGATCCGTTGGACGGGCTGTCGCCTATAGAAGCCGAGATTCCCCTCTCCCCGGTTCCCCCGGAGGGAGTTGAGGATCCCGTGGGCTTGCCTGTGCCTCCGGTTCCGGAGCCCTCGGATGAACCCTCCGAGCCGAAGGGAGTACCGGTTCCTGCCGACACTTCCCCGCACCGACCTCGGAAGAGCCGAGGCTCTCGGTCTCGGTCTCGGACCTCTTCGCGGTCCAGCCGATCCCGCCGTCATAGGCGGTCTCCAGCACCGGTAAGCCGTGTCGCCGCTCATCCTCGTCCTCCTCCTGGGACGAGGGAAGCTTCGGCGTAAGTTACGTCGATGGTACGAGGACCTTATGTGGCAACAGCTCCTCCTGACCGGGAATAAGCCGACGCAGTCGCCTTCCCCGGCCATTAAGTGGCTGTCACCGGAGCGGCCGACACAACCCCTTGATTTAACCGAGGAGCCTGTACCCAGGCCGGTTGTTCAGCCAAAACCAGCTGCTCCACCGATTCCGATGGAACCTCCGCCTCCACAGCCACTAATTGGGGCTCCGACCAAGGATTCTCGGTCGGCTAAGGGTCTACCCCATCGGCTGTCAGTTACCCTCACTCCCGACCGACCTCGGCAGGTGAAGGGTGGCTCAGGCCAGAGGCAGCTCTTCGAGGACTCATCCGAGTCCGAAGATGATTCCTCCTTTTTCTCCAAGCGACTGGACTTGGAGTCCTCAGGAGGTCAGTCAATGGACGATAGCCCGTCGTCCTTCCTAGGACTGCTTCGCTCATCTCGAGTCCACCGGATGAAGCTCGAACCTGCTTCCAAATGGGCCAGGTATCCCTCACGGAGATTCTGGACCGAGGGGATTCTCCGACGGAGGCCTTTCCGGTGGCCGAGGCCATAGTGGGTCCGCCCTGGAGCTTTGGCAGCGCCCTGCTTCCTGTCCTGCGCCTTCGGCCAGGATGGCCAGGAAGTATGCGGTCCCTACCGGTCCTGTCCGGTTTTGAGCACCCCTCTGCTGAGGGGTTGGGTTACGACAGCGTATTTGCCGCGCCGCAACGCCAGGATATGGACAAACCTCCCGACAAGGAATCCAAGAAATTGGATTATGTCGGGCAAAAGTCTATGCTGCGCCCTCTTGGCCTTCGGCCAGGCCAGTTCGGCCGCCTCATGGCACATTTTCTCATGCCCTGTTGGGCTCCTGGATGAGGTCATTCCTCATCTCCCGCGGATCTGCAGACTACGGTCAAGCAGGTGGGACCAGGGCAGGGCAGTGGCCAAACAGCAGCTCCAGACTGCTTTGGATATTGGGGACTCATGTGCCAGATCGGTGGCTGCCGCAGTGGCTATGGCACGGCGTGGTTTGGCTGAGGATATCCACCTTTACTTGGATACCCAGCACAAGTTGGCGGATGTTCCTTTGGGACTGACCTCTTCTGCCCTGGGGGTGGAAGGTCACCTGCAGAGGATCGAGAAGTCCAATGCCTTGGACTTGTCCCCTTCCGCCAGAAGGACAAAGGCCGTAAACCACAGCCTAAGCCCTTTTCGCCTCCAGCCTCGGTGGTCCCCCAGCAACGCACTAGGCCAGCAGGCTCGGCCTTGGCATCCCAAACCCAACGCCGGCTTCCTCTAACAGGAGGCAGAGGAGGAAGGCCCAGGAGGTCCCTCAGCCGTCCCTCCTCCAAGCCTGCCCAGTGATCGGGCTGAGGGGTCGCTCTATCCCTCACACCTGGGTCCCTGCCCCTGTGGGGACGGCCCGCATTCTGCCCACCTGGTCCGCTGGGTTACCACATGACAGGTGGGTTTTGAGGTGAGGGAAGAGGCCTGCCTCTAATTTGAGCAGGCACCACCTCTTTCAGAGCCATCGCCTCGGGGCTTCGGTCCCTAGCCTTCACTGGCAGCCTGCGGCGAGCCGACATCGCCTCCTCCTCCAGAAGGAGGTGATAAGAGAGGTGGCGGACCCTCCTTCAGACCCAGGGTTTGTGTCCAGGTACTTCCTGGTTCGAACGGACGGGGCTGGCGCCCCATTCTCCGCCTGCACCACTCAAACAAGTTCCTAAGGTCTCGAACTTCTGGGATGGTCACCTGGCTCAGATAATACCATCCTTGAACGCTGTGTGGTTCTGCTCTCTGGACTTGCTGGACGCTGCTTTTTCACATCCCTATCCGCTCATCTCACCAGAGATTCTTCGCCTCAGCGGAAGGATCCCTTTCGAAGTCTCCAAGCCATGCCCTTCGGCTTGTCTCCAGCTCCCAGGGTCTTCACCAAATGCATGGCAGTGGTGACAGCATTCCTGTGGCGCCGAGGGTCCGGGTGTACCTACCTGGACAACTGGCTGATAGCAGCTCCTCCAGGAAGGAGGTGGAGGGTCCAGAGATCTGGCTCCTCCAGTCTGTTTCTCAACTGGGCCTCCTTATCAATGGAGGCCAAGTCGGAACTCGAGCCAAGCAGGTGATTCTGTTCATCGGGCACAGCTCGACTCTCTCGAGCCAGAGCACGGCTCCCGTGGACAGGGCCGAGGTTCTTTCCTCCTTGCCCAATCATTTCTGGCTTGGGCACATTGCCTGCCTGGGACTTCCTGTGCCTCCTGGGTCTCATGAGGCCTGCATCAGCGTGGTCCGTTGGGCCCGCTGGAACATGCATCCCTTCAATGGGACTGGCCAGCCAGTGGTCACAATGCTACGATCCTTTGGACCTGCTTTCTAGGTCGGTGACACAGGGATGTGAAACGCTTCCAGTGGTGGATCGTCCAGGTCATTTGCAGGAGGCATCCCGCTCGGTCCGCCCCAGCCGACGGGTCTTCTATCTAATCGATGCCTCTCTGATGGGCTGGGGTGCCCATCTGGGGGAATACCGGGCTCACGGCCTCTTGGTCCCCGTGGGAGTCCTGATGCCACATCAACCTGCTGGAGCTCCAAGTGGTCCGCCTAGCTCTCACCGGCCTTGCCCGCTCCTCCGGGGTCAAGTGGTCCGAGTCCAGACGGACAATACCACCACCATGTGCTATCTAAACCGCCCAGGGTGGGACGCTACCATGCTTCTATGCAAGGAAGCTCTCCCATTTGGTCATCTCAGGCAGCCTGGAGGCGGATCCCTAGCCATTCATGTGGCAGGAGCCTCCAACGCCCTGGCCGATGCCCTGAGCCGGATAGGGGCTGCATCCCACGAGTGGTCTCTCCTGCCGGAGGTAGTACAGCATCTGTTCTCCCTTTGGGGCACACCTCAGGTGGACCTGTTTGCCTCCAGGGAGAACGCTGGTGAGACTGTTCCATGCCCGCCCCTCAGCAGGGCTCGCTGCAGGGATGCCTTCGAGGCAGTGGACCCCGGCCTCTTCTACACCGTTCCCATTTCCTTGATCCACAAGGTGCTTCTCAAGGCGAGGAGGGACAAGGCGCAGGTGATTCTGATAGCCCCGGACTGGCCTCGCCAGTTCTGGTACCCAGATCTCCTCAGCCTCAGCTCCAGGATTCGCGGGCAGCTTCCAGCTCGCCCGGACCTGCTCTCAGTCAATCAGGGGAAGGTGTTCCATCCGGACCTTCAATCCCTGCACCTGACGGCCTGGTTCCTGAGCGGGTAGAGTTCCAGGCCTTGGGTCTTTCCGACGAGGTCCTCAACGTAGTTGAGGGCGCCCCATGAGTCGCATCAGAAAATGTTATGCCTTCACAAAATGGAAAGGTTTTCCATTTGTCAGGCAAGGGCTTGGACCCTTCCTCCTGTTCCTTGGCAAGCATCTGGACTATTTATGGTCCCTTTCTAATCAAGGGCTTAGGTCGAAAGCGACCCTAAGGAATGCACCTAGCAGCCATCTCTGCCAGTATGGGCAGAGCAATCAGTGGCATAGAGGAGAAAGGTGGTCTGGCGCTTTTCAAAGGCCTTGATCACATATCCCCTGGTGCGTGAACCTCCACCTGGTGGGATCTACTGCTGGTACTGGCAAGCCTCAGGGCAAGCTATTCAACCTATGCACAGGTGTGCTCTCTCTCACCTGTCGTGGAAGACCACCTTCTTGGTGGCTATCACATCAGCCAGAAGGATGGGAGAGCTCTAGGCGCTTCCATCGAGTCTCCTTACCTGGTCTTCCACAGGGACAAGAGGTTGTCCTCTCCCCACCAATTCCTTCCAAGGTGGTGTCGGAGTTTCACCTTAACCAGGTGTTGACTTTGGCGGTGTTCTACCCCAATCACCTCGGAGTCAAATATAGGCTCTGCATTTTGACCCTAGAAGGCACTCCGCCTATTACAAAGAGCGCATGGCTGAAATTCGGGGAGAGGTTCACCAGCTGTTTGTCACCACGCTGAAGCCGCATCTGGCAGACCTGCAGCCAAGCGATGATAAGCAGGTGGGTCACCTCCTGCATAGACTCTTGCTATAAGTTGGCGGGCATGGAGCCTCCCAGAGGGATAAGAGCTCATTCTACCCGCCATACTGCTGCAACAGTGGCTGCTTCCAGGGACGCCCCTATCCAGGAAATCTGCAGGGCTGCTACCTGGAAGTCAGCAAACACCTTCATTACCCATTACCACATCGACCTTGAGTCACGCCGGGATGCTGGTTTTGGGGCCTCGGTTCTCCAGTCTGTCTTTCCCAAGTAAGTATTGGGGGTGTGCGTCTTGCCTCCCTCCTCCAGAGAACTGCTAGGAGTCTGCCAATAAGTGTGGATGAACAACATATCCATGTCCCTAGAAATACAGGTTACTCACCTGTAACAGGAGTTCTAGGAATGGTATATGTTGTTCATCCCATGACACCCTCCCGACCTCCCGCTCGACGCGACAACCTGAGCTTCCAGCGGGCCAGATCTAGCGCCATGGGCGGGAGCCGAGTTATACCACCCGGTGGGTGGGAGGAGCCAGCTTGAAGTCCTCCGCAAGATTTTAAAGCCGCAAGGATACCTGCCAATAAGTGTGGATGAACAACATATACCATTCCTAGAACTCCTGTTACAGGTGAGTAACCTGTATTTATGAAAAGTATTACATAAATGCCTCCTCTTCCTCCTCCTTCTTGTGGACAAATTGAAATAAGTGTGTGAACAAAATAATTTGAAACATTTGGAAAGAGTACAACGGATTGTTTGAATGTGGAAAGTTAATTGCAAGGTATAACTGCTTTGTTCACTGCAAGTGATGCATTATGTGTTTTGATATTGAATCAAATGAAGAAGTTTAAAAAAGTAATTAAAAACAGATTGCATTTGTATAGAGACAAAAAAGAGTCTGACACGTAAATTGGCATTTTGTGATTATTATTATTTTACTCAAAACACTGTCGGCCATGACAGAAACGGAATTCCTCTGCAATGTGAAGACTAGGTTGGCAGAAATGGAATTCCTCTACAATGTGTAGACTCTAGGTCAATCAAAACTTACTCCACTCCAAATTTACCATCCTCTCCTTCACCGCCTTTGCTAGTTTGCTGTGGCTTGCCCTCCTCCAACTCACCACTGTAGAGCATAATCTGACCAATAGTTCTGTCGGAGGTACATAACTCCATGTATATGACCTCCTTGGGTGCCAAATTCTGGCCAGGAACCCTCCCTGAGCATTTAAACAGGATCCTCTTCCCTGCTTTCAGCGCTTTCCTACTCCCTCAGATCTGAAGCAGGCAACAGATTGCAGAGCCTGCTTTTTTTTTTTGTATTATCTTTATGCTCATCCCCGTGCTACCCTGTCCTCCCACTCCTTCAGAACACCTAGGCATACTACCACCCTTCTAACTCCCTACCGCCATCCACCAACCCCTATAGCAGCCCTTACCTGGCTAACCCGGCCTATCCCTGTGCTGGGTGGGTCCCTCTCCTTCGAGGGGGAAGTGCCTTTTATGGCAGATAGTGCACCCCAGGGCCGCGAAGCTGGTCTAGGCTGACTCTGGGGCTTTGTGGTGGCAGACAGCCAGAGCTCATCATCCAGCAGGATGGGAGCCATTTTCATGTTTTCTGCCCCGCCCAATGCAGTTCTCAGCCTTGCGTCAGCATAGGCAATCATGGGGCAGGGACATTCAATGGGCGTGTTGCTCACGTCCCAACAAGCACATCACCAATCTGGCACCAGAGGTGCTCAGGTGAATCCCAGCCCACTGGGAGGGAAGCATCCAATGGACACTTGTAAACCCCCTCCCTGCTGCTCTTCACTCCTGGTACCCGGACTTGGGGCACAAAACCAGGTTTCCAGCATGCCGAGCGAACCCCCTTCTCTTGGTGCCACGGAGCCAGCCAGAGCCCGCTCTTTCTACAGAATGCAGTCGAGATGTCCTTCAGATATGGACTCCATAACTGTAGAATAGCCTACTCAATAGCCTAATTTCCTTGCTCAGCTCTTTGCCAAATCTCAGTTTAAGGAGTACTACATGTCTCCTTTATTCTGCCGTAAGAGCCCCCTCCCTCCATCTGGCCAGTATCTGTCGTCCTTCTCCTATGTTGATCAGGTTGCCAACTTGATTGTGTCCACATTGTTGTTACGTATGCTGCCTGTCCTCACTGATGTTTTAATACCCTTGTGTACATGTATGCTTGCTCTTACTCATACATTTTGTAATTTACTGTTATTGTGCTGCTCATGCCTGACTTATTACCTGTTTATTCTGTTCCGTGTCTCCCTCCCTAGTTGTAATTGGAAACAAGCCTTCTAGGTTCTGCTTGTTTCACTGTTAAAATATGTTCTCAATGAATGTCTGTCTGCCACCCCTATTCATAAGCAGGGATGAATAAATATGGAGTGAAACATACATATTTAAAGGCATTTCCTCTCTTATTTAATATATACTGTAGTATGTGTTTTGACACTGGAGTCATGATGAACTGTCACTATCGACCCTGATGAAGACTCTTTAGTCTAAACATGTCCATTCATTTTCTATCCTGGGTCTACGAAGCACTTTTAATTTAAAAAAATTAACCCGTCAGACTCATTCTTCTTGCCTTTCTCAGGGCAGGCCTTTCTCAGTCATCTTGTAGAATATTATTTGTAGGCATAATTCTAATTTAAAATATTGCTCTTTTTGTCACTTTGTGATGGGGGAGGGGGTTAAATGTGTTAAAGCAAGAAATCATTGCTGTGCACCACTGCATGCAGAGTGCAGTTAATTTAATACCAAACTGTCAGTTGACGACGCACTTTCCCTCTGTAAATCTGGTAACTGAAAAAATGTCATTGTAAAAATTCAGTGGCAGCTGGGCCAGGACTTTTTTCTGTTTTGTTTTTCATACGGGAGGGACCGACTACAACAGCATTGTTTGGACTTCTTTAAAAATATTGAACAGATATGTTATTGTTCCAGAATATGATTCTGCATAGAATGAGGAGGGTAAGAGTCCCTTGTCTTAGTTTATGAAGAGCTTAATAAGGTTATAAAATGGATAGAAAAGACTGTGAAAGTTGATTGGTCTAAGAGGCTGTTCCAGCTGTGTTATCTCAGTACCTTATGGTCTGAAGGTAATCTAAAGAAAAATCTAAATAAAGAGAATTTTTATAATTCTTGTATTATTTTTATTAATACATTAAGACACTCCAAGGCATTCGTTATGATAGTTAACATTACTTCTTAGGTGGCTTATGGCACTTGGCTATGCCTCGTACCTCACAGTACACCAGATGCTGACATCATCAGGCATAACACAACTTGTCATGCCTTATTGCTTAATCTTATAGGGGTAAGGAAGGCCCTTTTAAAATTCACAATCTGTAGTGCTTGTACCCGCTTCTCTCCTCTCTCTCTCTCTCTCTCTCTCGCCTCCCCTCCCTCCCTCCCTCTCTCTCTCTCTCTCTCTCTCTCTCTCTCTCTCTCTCTCTCTTAGTCGAACTAAGGAAGGCCTATACATTCAGGGCAGAAACCCAGTAGTTAAATAAGTTAATGAGGCCTGCAGAGTGTCTCTATAGCTAGACTGTGAGGTTTGGGTGGAGGACTAAAAGCAACTTAATTGTTCTGGCTGCCCAAACCTCATGAGAGGAGTCTCTTACACCATATGAGATACTCCACGGAGACCCTAGTAACATATTATTATAAATCACTCAAGTTAGCTAGAGGTATTTATAATAAGTTTCAAGTCTTTAGTCTTTTTTTTAATTTCAAAGTTAAATGAAGCCTTTCCCCTGGCCGTGAAGTGGACTGCTCCACCCTAAGATTCCTGTGTGAGAAACCACTATAAGCAGTATAACAGGAATCAGTGGTTTTATGTGCTGATTGGATGAAAGCACATAAGTGATCTATAATTGAATCCAAACACATCTGAAACTCTGACGCAGTGTGGGCCACACTAGTTAGAGCACAGAACTATGAAACAAGAGATAGCAAGACTGAATCAGCCACTGGGTCATTGTGTGACCTTGTACAAGTCGGTTGACCTCCCTTGGCTTTTGCCTTTTCAGCTGTAAGAGGTAGGAGCAGCAGTGAACTGAAAATGAGATGTTACATCTCAAACTGGCGATCCTGAGTAAATTAGCAATAAACGACAAAACTGGGGGCAGAATTTTCGGAGGTGGTGACTGCATAAGTTCACATGGTGACTTGGGTGTACAGACATGCAGTGTGATCAGAATCTGTTGTTTTTAAAACTGGGTTTCTTGGGGGGAGGGCTTCCCCTACTTAGTCGAAGAAATAATATCTTTGCATCTGTACCAACACCTTTTGTTTGCAACAGAGGTTATGGTATTAGAGTTGATGTCTGTTTTAAAAAGGCCTTCCTTTCTATTTAAAATTCAATTGAAGAGTGACTGGGCATTTTCAAATTGTTCAGTCTAGAAATGAGACAGCTGAGAAGTGACTTAAAGGGGAACAGTCAGCACTAAGAGCCATCACCCAAGTGTGGGGGTGGTCCCAGTATGCACTTTGTATGCATACATTTTGTTGTTGTTTACTTTTTACTGTCCTCTGCCTCTGTGACTACACTCAGTTCAGGGAGGACAGCAGGACCAGGAAACAAAAGATCAGCGCTTATAAAAAAAACTCTAACATGCACCACAGGTTATTGACTCTCCCATTGCTGCTGCCCTGCCCTTGTGTCAGCTGCAGGCGATTATGGGATTTGTAGTTACAGAAAATGTCAGCTTGCAGGTCAACAGAATCAGTCAGATACAATCTAGTATACTGCAGTAAACAGTAAATAAAAAAATGTTTTGCACACAAAGTGCACATTCGGCAGCCCCACTCTTGGGTGTAAGGCTCTTAGTGCTGACTGTTCCCATTAAAGAATGTTTTTCCAAATACTAAGTGGAATTGACAGGACAGAGATTAGATGCTTGAGCTGGTAAGTGCAAGCAGAACAGGAGGGCATGCCCTCAAACCGGGGGCTGGGGGGGTGTAGAATAAGAGGAAATATTAGAAACCATTACTTCACTCACAGAGTGGTTAATCTGTGGATTAGCCTACCAAGTGGTGACATGGTAACTAGCACTGTTCAGGCTTTGAAAACAGGAGTAGACAGATTACTACTAGAGAACAGTACTGAGAGTTACACACCGTGAGTTAGGGTCAGGTTCCATATGTGTGTCAGATACTCAGATTGGAATAGTCACTGCCATTTGGCAGGAATAATGAACAGAATGGACCCTAAGTCCCTTTTGACATCACAATATTGTTACTGTGGTCCTTGTCTGCCATGTGTCACTAAAGGCAGGTCAGCAGGCCCATACATGAAAACAAAGCCCTTTTTGAAAAGTGTCATTTGGTCCTGTTGACTGCAGTGTACCTTGCTGTTTTGTCCTTGCAGTACCCCTCCCACAGTCAACAATTTCTTCATCCCAAATGAGTTTGTTTTTAAAAATAACAAATATTAAAAAATATTAAAAATCAGAAAGTTCACCCATTACCTACCAGACATGGGGGCTTATTCATATCACACAAATGGCACACATTTGCTTTAAAACACTGTCCCACATCTCTGTATTCAGAAGTCCAGTCTTTTTATTCTCTAGATTTGCTCCTGTAAACCCTTGTCCTCTACACATCTGGACTCTGGTTGCATTGCAACACCTCACAATGCGTTCACAAAAAGACAAAGGCAAGACATCGTCCATGAAACTGACACCATGCTCTGCTTTAGAGCAGGACACGGGGGTGCTGTTGAGCAGTGCGCATCAGCCTGCCCTTCTAATCACAGGGTGAACTCCACTTCACAGACCTGGGGATTAGAACCTAAAGGTAGTCCCTCCCCCTACAATGTCTGGATCTCTCCTCTTGCTGCACATGGGGTCAGCAGAAAGCGAGTCTGTTGAGAACTCAGGACCATGCATTAATGTTTCCAAATACAGATACGTTCAGGGGATTGTTTCTGTGTTCCAGGTTCATCTTGTGTGCATCTTAAAGGGAAACAGCACAAAGGTGGAGTTGGCCCCAGTGTGCACTTTGTGTGCAAAAAAAAGTTTGGTTTACTTACTGTTAGCTGGCGTATAGTAGATTGCATCAGACTAATTTTGTTTACCTCTAGACTGACATCTTCTGTTACTACAAATCCCAGAAATCCCCTGCAGATGACATTAGAGCAGTAGACAGCAGTGGGAGACTTGACTTGACAGTCACTGTAAACATATAGTGGCAGCTGCTTCTTTAACACACACAACCATGGAGAATCACCTGAATAAGTTGTATGCGAAGGGAAATGTTGTCCAGAACATTGAAAAAGATCCCCTACTCTCATGATAATGCCATGCATTCTTTTAATTCCAACTGGACACCAACCAGGGCAGCACCAGAGATGGGCAAAAGGGACCTCAGTTTAATGTCTCATCCAAAGGACAGCACATGCCAACAGTACAACATCCCCTACTATTGCATTCTGATGCCAGTGTTTTGGGGGTATGAGCCCAAGTCCAGGTGTGGGACTAGATCCCAGAACCTTCTGGCGCAGAGGTGAATGTACTGCCAACTCAACCATATCAACGCCTTTAGTTTGACCTGTGATGAAATCACAGTATATTCTCATGGTTCACAACTGAATACCAAAATTGCCATATCCTGACATTTTGGGGCCACTTTTCAATCGCAGCAGAAAAGGATTAAGTACAGCAGTAGGAAGCGTAAACCTAGGTGGATGAAGAAGGAGGTACTCCATGTAATCAGGGGGCAGAAGAGGCACACAAAAGGAGTAATTTGCAAGGCACCAACAAAAACAGACAGATCTAATCTAATAACAACACACATTGGTCAATGCCAGCTATGTGTGCTTGCAAGTTTTAATAATGAACTTGTTCTGCTTCATAAGTGATGGAAGGAAAATGAATTCAAATAAGGGCTAACCTGCTCTGATTGAACTGAAAAATCCAACTGCAGAACCCAGTAGGGACCTAAAAAAATAAGATGAGAGGAAGAGGTTTTGGAGAAACAAAGGGATGGAGGTCCCAGAGGATGGTACTAGACTTGAGGTTAGGAATAAATAAGTATACTTATCTGGCAGGTAGACAGCTTAGATAGATAGATAGACAGACAGACAGACAGATGGACAGACAGATGCCAGCTAGGGTGCAGCTCAATGTCTTGACCTACTGCATGACAGCAGGGATTAACTGCCCTTGCAGTTGCCTTGTTTACTGCATTGCCTTGCATCCTGGACAGCACCACTGTGCTATCAGAGAGACAGATAGACAGACAGATAGATAAACAAACAGATAGATGTGATGTGGTACTAGTAGTAGAGTTTTTACACTTCTCCCTTTGGAATGGTCAGTACAGTCTGAAAGCTCCATTTGTCCAAGTAGCTGTAATGGAAAGAATGTTGTTATTAAGGAATGTAGTACACATCTGTTGTTATTCACAGATACCATCAGGCCCAATCCCTTCCTGCCTTCAGCAATTCAACCTGTCGACTGCACAGCAAATAGTTTTTATTAGTTTAGAATGAAAATGCCAAGACTCCTCTTTTCCCTTTTCTAACTACACACATTATTATGGAAGGTTTGGGTGACACAGTGGAAATGTCCTTAGTTAATGCTCTGTAGCTCTCTTTTGCGGCCTGGTTTGACTCTGGCTTGGGCAGGTCCAAAAATATGGATGGGGTCTCAGCCCAGCAAACAGTACCTCTCAAGCCTCACAAATCTGAGACCAGGCATAAAAAGTATTAGGAACAAGGGACTAAAATCAGTGGCAGATCTGGAAAAAAAATAGTAATAACGGTTCAAGAAGCTGGCTACAATATGTTGTCAAGTGTAAAACGTATCTGCTTAATGAGAGCTAGATTTTAACACCAATGGCCAACATTATTTTATGATTCCAGTTGTATGCTTCCATGACAAAATTACTGAATTTAATAGGGACAGAGGAAATTTCTGAGACAAAAACAGGCACATCCCTGAATATTAGGGACAGCTGAGAGATTTACAGTCCAATGTGTGGGTATTTGTACATGGTAGCTCGTGAAAAGGGCGAGCACAAAATTGTGGCTGCAAAAACAACGATGGCAAAACAGCGCAGCACAAAGAGCGACCAGGAAAAACAGCGGTCACTGAAATGGTAACCTACGGCTTTCTCCCCGTCCTCAAGTTGCGTCCCCACCAAAGTTGGTTATTTATAGTAGGGGGGATGTGGGGGTGGGGTGAAGCTGCAGACACTCACTGCAGCAGTGTTGTCACCATTTTGGAGATGACTGTTATTTCCCCAGTCACTCTCTGCGTCTGTGCTGTTTTGCTGATGCCTTTATATATTCGTCTTTTTGCATTCACCTTTGTCACATGGAACCTTTATACACATTACAATTGTTTTCCCTGCTAACACTGAAATAAATATAATCTGGTCAGAGCCACAGTGGCTGCTAATGTGACAGTACTGATGTAATGTGACTGATATTAACTGCATCTAGAAATAATGAAGTGCACAAGATCTAGTACTGGGGTCCTCCCTGACCTGATCCCTTGGCCACAGACATATAGTTTTCCTGAACCCCAGTGACTCAGTCAGCTGAAGGAATTTGTGAAATAAGATCTTACTTTGAGACAGAGCTCTTGCAGCAGGCTATAACAATTAGGACTATGCTGCAGGCACTAGGACCACATGGAAAAACTTCTGCCAGCAATACCAGCGGGGGACCGCCCCCCGACGCCGGCCCGGCCCTGACGTTGGTCAGGGTACAAGAGGGGGCAGACCCAGCTCCACCTCACTACTTTCCCGCCGCGTACCATGCACGTAAATAGCTGCTGCCTGCGATTCACCAAGCGAGAAAAGGATCTTCAAGCAAGTTTTCAACGGTTTTACCATTTTTTTCTCTTTACCGTGACTGACGCCTGTACGGTTACCGCTTAGTGGCTCAGTTTTTCCAGTGATTCGTTGTACTTTGCATCGGTGTTTACTGCCGTGAGTGCCACGCCAGTACCTCAAGTTTCTTCCTCGCTGGGTTCGATGTCTTCCGGGCGCCTGTTTCCAGACCACCCAACAAGTGCGAACGGCCGCAAATTCCGCCAAAGACGGTCATCGGCGGTGCATTTTCTACTTGGGCCTGGACCACTTACATCGCTTAACTCGCGCTGATGCCAAGCTTTTACAAGCTGGACTCGTGATCCGACGCCTTGAAGGCCCTGGAGGCCTCACCTGTTAGAGAAGAAATGGACCTGCACTCGCCTGAGGGGAAGAAGAAGGAGAAAAGCGCATAGTAAAGAGCGCAGTCGGTCCGGCACCGTCCTGGTCTCGTCCCACTTTCGAGCTTCCCCAAGAAGGCCCGCCCGGGCTCAGGTGAGTCGCTCATGACTGTCTCAGGGGCTAAGGCCGGCCTGTCAGGGAGCAGCTGCCAAGCCAAAGGTGACTCGATCAAAATCATCACCAAGTCCGTGGCGGTACCTGCATCGGCCCTACCGACCACGGCACCGGCGCCGCCTGCTAAAGGTGCGCCTCCGGAGTTTAAGGACTCTCCGGTGCCCCCTGTCATCACCCCATCGTTGGTTGCGGTACCGACACCGGTTGAAGGGGCCAAGGACCTGGGGTCGGTCATTGTCCAGCTGACGTCCCCGTCGCCCAAGTCCTCCTCCCCCCAGGCCATCAGGAGAGCTTGCTGTCACGACCCACCGCTCAGGAGACTTCTTTCCCGCAGTGGGCGGCTGAAATATTCTCCCCGGATGAGCTTAAACAACTTTTTTCGTTTTGGTGGGGGCAGGTTCACAAGCGTACCACCCCGTCGCCAGCCCAGACACCGGTACGGATCCTGCGGGTGAACCACAGCCAGAGGGCAAGACCTCTCCGTTGAGGTCCCCGGAGCACTGTTTTTCACCCTGTCTAGGGCTCGTTCCCGCTTCCGATCCGAGGACCACCGACGTTGCTCTATGGTTTCGACTGACTGACGTCGGTCCCGGTCTCGTTTCCGGAGCCCTTCTCGCGCTCAGCGAGATGGTTCCTGGCGTCGGTCTCCTGACTGACGTCGGTCATTGCTCCGTCGTCGGTCCAGTGACCGTCGCTGGTCTTCGGATCGTCGTCGGTCTTCGGACCGTCTTCGGTCTCTTGCATACCGACGTCAGCGTAGGCATGGACATGAGGCAGAACCAGACTACTCTAAGTTGGATAGTCGGTCCTCCTCTTCCTCGTAATCCTCTTCTTCTTCCCTCAGCCTCAAGCGCTCCCCTGAGGAGAAGGACATGCCTCGCTCGCCTCCGAACGATCCCACGTTCATGGATGTCATGAGGCATATCCAGGCTTCCAATGAGTGGGACATGGAAGACCTGGACCTGGAACACCGGAGATTGGCCAAATACCTGAGGCAGAAGAAGCCAAAGTCTTTGGTCATTCCTCCTCTGGTGGATACTTTTCAAGACCTGACTAGATCCACCTGGCTCTGCCTCGCCTCCATCCCGGTGGTTACCAAAAAGTCGGACAGGCTTTACAAGGCTCCGAGGGCTGAACCCTTCTTGGCGGAACACCCTCAGGCAGACTCCACTGTGATCACGGCTGCTCATGACAAGTCTTGACAGCCACGGCACCTCAGCTCCCAGCCTCCCGACTTGGAGTCCCGTTACCTGGATCAGGTGGGCAAGAAAGTTTACGCTGCTTCCACCTGCTCCTTTCGATCCCTGAACTTCCTCACGCATATGGTGCAGTTCCAGAATGCATTGTGGGAACGGGGTCTTGAGCTGGCACAGGCCATGCCAGACTCCGATAAGAACATGGAGCTCCTGGCCCTCTTACAGTCGGGCTCGGACATAGGCACTCATATTCTGAGGGCCTCGTACGATACTGCGGATACGGCAGCCAGGGCAGCCGCCTCTGGGGTTTGTCTCAGGCGCCATGCCTGGTTGAGGCTTCCGGGCTTCCACCAGGATCTGCAGTCCGGTATCCAGAACCTACTGTTTCAGGGTATCATTTTGTTTGGGCAGGAGATGGAGGCCTTGATCTCCCATCTCCAGGAATCGGGTAAGTCGATCTGGTCGGTCTGCCAGATGTACCGTGGCGACCAGTGACGCTCCCATCGCTGTCGGCTTTTTTGCAAGTCCTCAGGCAATCAGACTTCAGCCTGAGGTTCCTAGCAGGGGCAGAGAGGTGGCTTCTGCTGGAGATCTGGAAACCAGCAGTCTGGTGGACCTTCCGCCTGTGGGCCCAAGTCCTCCCTGGCCTCTCTCCCTACCCCCGGTTCTGCCCAATGACTCCCTTCCGCCCCCACCTTTGGTCAGACATCCAGGGGGAACCAGTTGGGGGCCACTTCTCCCTTCATCTTGAAGGGTGGAACTCTATTACCATGGATCAATGGGTCTTGGACGTCATTCGGAGAGGACACACGTTAGAGTTCACAGAGTTCCCTCCACGTACTCTGCCAAAGCTCTCCCGTTATTCTCCTTCTCACGTTCCACTCTTGGAAGGAGAAATTCAGGCCCTCCTGCAAAAGAGAGCACTAGAAAGAGTCCCCATGGGGCAGTGGGGTCAGGGGTTCTACTCCCATTTTTTTCTGATCCCAAAAAAGATGGGGGACCTTCGTCCCATTCTGGATCTCCGTCCTTTAAATCTCTTTATAGAGTACAAAAAGTTCAGGATGGTGACTCTTCAGGGTCTCCTCCCTCTACTGCACCAAAGGGATTGGCTCTGTTCTCTCGACATGCAGGATGCATACATGCATATCGGGGTCTTTCCTCCCCACAGGAAGTTTCTGAGGTTTCACTTCCTAGGGGCACATTATCAATTCTGGGTGCTCCCATTCAGCCTTTCTTCCGCTCCGCAAGTCTTTACCAAATGCCTAGCAGTGGTGGCTGTGGCTCTAAGGCGATCAGGCCATTATGTTTTCCCTTACCTCGACGACTGGCTTCTCACAGCCCCATCAAGGGATGGCCTCCTACGCTCTCTTGGAGATGCCTATACTCTATTCTGAGAGCTGGGGATCACCCTGAACTTGAAAAAGTCATCCCCAGAGCCCAGCCAAACCCTCGCCTTCATTGGAGCAACTCTGGACTCCATCCAGGGCATGGCTTTTCTCCCACAGGACAGGGGAATTCGCCTCCGAAGTTTGGCAGAACGGATCTCCATAGCACTTCGGGTTCTGGCTCGGAACTTCCTCAGTCTACTGGGGCATATGGCAGCGGCCATCCCAGTAACACCTTTGGCCCACCTCCACATGAGAATCCCACAGTGGATGCTCAGGGTGCAGTGGGACCATACGCCAATGACCCGGACACCCTAGTCAGGATCTCGGAGCCAGTCAGGAGAACGTTGCTTTGGTGGCTGGACCCCAGCAATCTGGAGAAAGGGGTCCGCTTTCGTCCGGAGCCTCCAGGTCAGACTCTAATGATGGATGCCTCAGACCTGGGTTGGGGGGCTCATCTCGGTGTTCGCTGAACGCAAGGGGTTTGGTCACCCGAGGAACAGTCCCGCCGCATCAATGTCCTGGAAATGCAAGTGGTCCTCTACGCTCTTCAGGCGTTTCAAGAGGACCTGGTACCCGTCTCTCTTCTAGTTCAGACAGACAACATGGCAGTCGTCTTTTACATCAACAAGCAAGGAGGCACCCATTCATATCCTCTTTGCCTGGAGGCGATGAGAGTCTGGTACTGGGCGCTGGAACAGGGCATTCATCTGTTGGCTATGCACATTCCAGGAGTCCTAAACACGCTGGCCGACAACCTCAGCAGGTCGTGGACCAGAGCGCATGAGTGGGAATTGCTTCAATCCGTAGCAGATCAGCTCTTCGGAAGGTGGGGCCTTCCCAAGCTAGATCTCTTTGCGTCACCACGTAACGCCAAACTGCCACGATTTTGCTTGCGAGAGCATACGCCTGGCGTTTTTTGGCCAGACGTGTTATCCCTTTGTTGGGCCGGGAGGTTTCTTCATGCCTTTCCGCCCTTCCCTCTCATCCAGAGGGTTCTGCTCAAACTACAGGCAGAGGGGGCACGCATGATCCTTGTGGCCCCCAATTGGCCCCGACAGATTTGGTTCCCTCTGTAGCGGTTGTCCCAGGAACCTCCAATCCCGCTGCCCATTTGCTCGCAACTGCTGTCCCAGGACCAGGGTTCTCTGGTTCACCCGGATCTCAGATCCCTGCACCTTCATGCTTGGCTCCTCCAGACGTAGCTAAGAACAGATACGGGTTTCCCGAAGTGGCTGAGGTCTTAACGTCAGCAAGAAAGCCCTCTACTCACTCCACTTACGCTATGAAGTGGAAAAGTTTCTGTCTTTGGGCCTTGCCACAGCATTTAGGCCCAGTCACCTGCTCTGTGAACTCTGTTTTGCAGTATCTCCTCTCCTTATATGAGAAAGGCCTGAGCTATTCCTCTATCAAGGTGCACATGTGGGCGATCTCGGCCTATCATGCTGTACTGGGAGAGAGAGCATTGGCCCAGTTGGAAGTGGCCCACACCTTCCTTAGGGGGGTTCTTCACATGAGACCTCCCATCAGGGACCTTGTCCCACCCTGGGACCTCCTTTTTGTGTTGGAGAAACTCACCCTTCCCCCTTTTGAACCAGCAGCGAGTTGTGAGCTGCGATACTTGTCTTGGAAAGTTTGTTTTCTGGTTGCTGTTACTTCCGCTCGAAGAGTTTCCAAGCTGCAGGCTCTGATGTGTAAAGAGCCCTATTTGGTTTTTCACAGGGAAAGGGTTTCCCTCAGAACTAATCCTAAGTTTCTTCCCAAAGTGGTCTCGGAGTTGACCCTCAACCAGTCGGTTGATCTTCCAGTTTATTTTCCTTCCCCTTCTAATAGAGGGGAAGTTCTCCTCCACACATTGGATGTCCACAGGTCCCTGAGGTATTACCTCAATAGAACGGTTCAACACCGTAAATCGGAGCAACTCTTTGTGGCCTTTGCACCACAAAGCTTGGGTCAACTGGTGTCCAAGCAGACTATCTCCAAATGGATAGTCCATTGCATCTCGTTTTGCTATGCACATCACAAGAAACCCCCGGTTAGGGGTCACTCTGCCAGGGGAGTGTCAGCTTCTTTTGCCGCGATGCGGAATGTCACTATTCAGGACATCTGTGCGGCCGTGACCTGGAATTCGGTGCATACCTTTGTCAAGCATTACAGCTTGGATATCGTCTCCAGATGCCGTCCTGGCTTCGGCCTAGCGGTTTTGCAAGGACTCTTGTCCTGAAGGTCACTGGAGTCAGCATATTCCTCCTCCCGGGGTCGGCCACCTCTTTGCTATGGGACTGCTTGGGACTCAGTCCTAATTGTTATAGCCTGCTGCAATAGCTCTATCGAGAAGTAAGATAGTACAGTTACGTAAGAACTTACCGTAACAGTAAATCTTCGAGAGGAGCTCTTGCAGCAGGCGCTGTTTTCCCTCCCGCTTTCCCCCTCGGAGTGTGCAGATCTATTTTCTTTCCTTATCGATGGTAGGCTTTGCCTCCTTCTCTTGTCAGGCCTTCTGCTGGGTACTGGCGGGAGAACTGAGGTGGAGCTGGGTCCGCCTCTCCTGTACTTCCTGACCGACGTCAAGCGGGGCCGCTGCCGGGGCTGTCCCCGCTGGTATTGCTGGCAGAAGTTTTCCGGTGTGGTCCCTAGTGTCTGCAGCATAGTCCTAATTGTTATAGCCTGCTGCAAGAGCTCCTCTCGAAGATCTACTATTACGGTAAGTTCTTACGTAACTGTACTTTACTGGAAGGGTTGTAACGCATCATGTTATCTAGAGGTCAGTTTTGTCTCAAGTCAAGATACACCATATTATCTTTGTGTTTCATGACACATAATCACACACACACACGTTATGTAAACAAATGTATCTGGGCACATGAATCACCAGTGGTGCTGCAGAAAGTGGAAATCTGTTGGAGGGACAGTCTCATCTCTAGGCCACATGAGCTGAAGCTCTCTTATTCATCCACAGTCAGGCTGCTACTCACACGGACCCAAAGATACATCGAGAAACAAGAAGAACAGAACACAAGTTGCTGCTGCAAAATTAGTAGATTTATTTAACATATAAAGAAACTGGAAGCAAACTCAAAACCAGACAAGACACTTGAGAACTTGTGGCTTACAAAGCAATGTAATTTTATTGTTAATATAACACCCCCTCCCAGAGGCTTGAGGTACTTTCCAAAACATACAGTCAAGCAAAATAAGTGATTAAAAGAACATTGCAAATGTAACTACCTTCCCCCCCCACACACACACCTGTGAGGTGTGCCGACTAAGCCTGGAGATGGCAAAGGGCAAAGTCTGTTATGCCTTTGGGTGAATGGCGCCTGGGTTCATGGTTAGAAGTGGGCTTGGAAAGAGGCATGGTGCCTCCACCTATGGAGACTATTATGACAGAGCACTGCCAGTGTGTTTCCCCACAGGAAACAAATACAACCCCTACGCTCTGACAGGGAACACAGTAACACAATCCCTATCCACTTATCACTCCAAGCATGCAAATAAACAACAAAGCAACAATGGTAAAATACGCCAACAGTTGCAAATAAATAACCAATGGTGAGAACAAGGGAGGAGACAAGAGAAGCAAAGGTAAAAATAATCAAAGACAGCAGTTTGCATTCACCCCCACCGTAAGGCGTGTCTCAGTACCTCTCCCCCACTAGTGCACCAGTTGGAGGCAGTATAGTGCTGTGGTTTAGGGCACTGAGCTGCAAACTTGGATACCTGGGTTTGAATTCCTCAGCCCCACTTGCATACTGTGTGACCCTGAGCAAATCATTTAACTTCATTCTGTTCCCAGATCACGCTTGGAAACAAGCTTTGGCATAGTGTGCATTCCTGGTTAAATAATTTCTCCTTTTCCTTAGCCTGACAGTCCCTCTGGGAGCTCCCAATTACAGTTTGAGTGTGCACACCAATGCAGAGTTGCAGGCCTCTGACACTTGGACCTTGGTGTGGTACCATGTAATTTCGGTTGTTGGCAACAACTGCTGACAGGCAAATTACACTGTTGGATGGACAGTAAAACAGCTGCTCCTCTCTATAAGCTGTATCTGTGGACTTGATTCTAATGTTGCACAGAAATGCCCAGAAAGTATCTAGCTAGCTAGCTAAACAATAGGAGTGATCATTTCTGCGGGTAAAACTCAGTAGTCACAACCTTTAGATGACAGGCTGGTGTTATTTCCATGTGGACATCTCCCCTGCTTAGGAAGAAGATGGCTGAATGGTCTTTTCTGTTGTCTGGATACAGGTGTGGTGGACCCAACATGCTCATGGTGACAAAGGGTGTGGACCATGACGACTTAGATAATGGGAACTCTGTTCTGTAAGCTGGTTACCGGTGAAGCAGACCCAATGCATTTCCAATGGCGAGGGGTATGGGTTGTGATGCTCTGGATGATGATGATCCTCTTCACCCCTCAAGAGGGACTTGCTTTCAGTGACCCCGACAAGCATTCAGTCGATCAGGACCGCAACAGGTTCGATCCCCTGTCTGGTAAAATCCTAATAGCAGTAGAAGGCAGTGTCTCACCACCTTTCCAGATGCAGAGCAGCTTTCAGGGCAACCCCTTCTCTAATTCAGTGCTGGAGGACAGGCTTGGGACTTTCGCTGCATCAATCCCCTTTTCCAGGGGTCTTAAGTCTGTTTTGGACAAACATTTTAGTTAGACAGGAATAGCAAGGGAGAGCTATTCACAAACACTCTCCTCTTCTCCTCTCCTCAGAGGTTTTGTTTCAGACAAATCTGATCTATTTGCATATGTCTCTTCCATGTGCAAAAATTCAGGGATTAAATAGTGGCTACCATCTCGACATTGTGCTAAACTCCTGGGTCTCAATGGCTGTCAATTCCAGGGGAAAAGCATGCATACAAGTCTTGATCCAGCTTGCAATTCAGAGCTATTTTGCAGAGCTGAGTTCAAATAGATATCAGTTTCACATGGACAGGATGTACTAATTTAGTTGTTCTGGAAAGCTCAACTAATAGATATCAGTTTCACATGGACAGGATGTACTAATTCAGTTGTTCTGGAATGCTCAACTAGTCTTCAAATAGATATCTGCTTTAAATGGACAGGTTGTACCAATTCAGTTGTTCTGGAAAGCTCAACTAGTCTCCAAATTGATGTCAGTTTCACAGGGACACAATGTACTAATTTAGTAGTTTTGCATGTTGTGCACCTTTGAGAGCAGCTTGAAACTGAGCAATCTCCTTGCTGTGGGCTTCCTGAACCTGAAGGCAGTATAGGGACTGATTGGGAGAAGCGAGGTGGTGGCACGCTGGCCAAGGACAGAAGGACACTGAACAAGCCCATACAACAAATGGTAGTGTCCAGTCCAGCCTCGAGTCCCACAGCTGCAGTCTGGATTGAGACCGGGGTGAAAGAGCAGTGCAGGCGAAGATGGCAGCAGTACTCTGGAGAGAGGCAAAGCTGAGCCCCTTTTGGGAGGGTTACACAAAGAAGAAGTAAAATAACAATAAAATCATAAAACAGCAGGCAAATTGATCGTTGAAAGTCAGAAGAAACATATGTTTTTTAAGGCTTTTTTAAAGCCTTCTGTCCAGTGGTGTAGCTCTGACAAGAACGTTTATAAGGCAGAATCCTTTGGTGCTTCTCTGCTGCCGCTGCCCCCACTGTAGACATGTCCGTATTTGTCGCCCAGACCCCTTGTACATGCCATATTGTACTTTAGGAACTGCGTAACAACAGCAAAAAATCCAGCAGTACTTGTTTTATGCACTAAATGCTAGGTTTAATTCAAACAGAGCTCAACCCTTGTATCACCAGAATGGGTTGCGATCAGACAGTAAGGAGTATCCTTAATCTCAATGGTCAGGGTCCAGGGTCCAGAATGCACCTCCCTCTCCAATCAGCTTGTGAGCTATTACTTGGCATATGCGTTCTTACAACTGTGCTTCTGCAGATGAGGTGTTACAGATGTATAGCGGTAAACAGTTCCACAACTGCGGTGTGGCTACAGCAAAAGCCCTGCCACCAGCTGACTTGAGGTGGGAACTTGGAACCTCCAGTTCATTCTTCCTGGCTGAGAGATGCCATGAAGTGGACAGGCAAATGAGATCTTTACTTTATCTAGGGCCGAGGTAGTGTATAGCCTTGTTTGCAGTGGGTCTCAAAGTGGTGGGGTGTCTGGGTAGGTTTATAGTTCCCTATTTCTTTATTAATTAAATACATTTGTAACTTTTGCAGCAGCAACCTGTGTGCTGCATTGCTGTTCTTTCTGTGTTATTTGCAGTCTTACCTCTAACAGAGGGGGCAGTGTGATATCATTTTCAGTGAAGATAGGCAAGGCGATTTTATTGCTAAAGGGTCCTATCCCAGAGGCTCTGGGCACTATGTAAATAATAAAACACACATTACCCAAATTTAGTTGTCAACAAAATAAAAGAATTTACCAAAATCCTGATAAAAGACATTAAAACTATAAGTACTGTTAAAACTAAACACGGTCTCCAGTACGATTAGTTGCTATTTGTGTAACTAGTTGAGATGGGTACCACAGGAGCAGTAGCAATCATATACATTTTTATGAGGATGTATAACTAACTTCTGGTGGGTTCCTGTTCTATTTTTAGCCAGCATTTCTTCTAGCTGATGTTACCGTTTGCAAGCACTACTAAATGTTTTGAAGGTAACTTGCTCTTAACATAGAGGATAATGTATGGTCCTCTATCGGTAACCGGTCAGTTAACTGTTGAGAGGTTGCCAGGGCGATCGAGAGCGGAGCTCGAGAGGTTTACGTCGCCATGGCAACCTCGAGACGGTTAACATTGACCGGTTGCCGAAAGAGGGACCATACATTATTTTTTATAGTGTATGGTCCCACATAAAAAGGCTGCTTACTTTTTGCTAACTAGTCACCGCCGCGGCTGTTCAGTCCTTCCTAACCGCTGCTGTTCATCCGTCGGTTCCCTGCTGAAAAAAAAAAGCGCGCACATGCTCAGACCAATCGCTGTTGTTAACCTATCGATGTGACATAGCATTGATAGGTTAACAACATGTCTACGTCACATCGATAGGTTAACAACCTTAGGAAATGATGATTTCTTAAGGTTAACAGCGTTCTACCATACATTATATGTGTTTAATGCTCACAGAAAGATATTTCTGGAGGAGCTAGTGTGAAAGAGCAAGTGTACTACTGGAATTAACGGTGACTTTCAGAAGCAGTCAGATATAACTTTCTGTAAATGAAGTATTTCTTTTCTTTTTCTGTTTTGCTAATTAAAATATAATTTTTTTACCTGATAGTATCTGGTATGATGTGTGAAACAGCACTCTGCATGGAGGCTGACATAGTTTCATTCCGCCTAAAACATCATCAGCATTGTGACCTCACTGTGACATCACTAGTAACTAGGAAGAGTCTATCTTCTGCTGCTTGATTGGTAACTTGTGACACATCTTACCAATCAGGCAGCAGGGCTTGTGATGCAACAAAGACTGAAGTCATATGATGATGTACTGTACAGGGAGGAACAGAACTAGATATATATCCAGGTGACAGCACTCTCTATAAACACAAATGGTACCCATGCTCGTCTGCACTTTCCAGAAAGAACCCCTTTCCTTGTTCTGGGCCAAAAAATTCACACCCCTTAAGTACAAATGGAAGGTGTCAATTATGGCCCCATCCCCCTCCCCCTTTTAGCATAAAGTGAGGAACCAAATTATGGGTTTGCACCAGATGGACAGTTTTTTTTAACAAAGTTTTAAGACATTGGAAGACTTTGCTGAGAGACCAGCATGCCTGTTAAAAATTTAAAAAAAAAGTATTTAAATGGTTGTTAAAATGTTTTGAACATGCCAGACCTCGAAGCACCCTAGGCAGCCACCCAACAATGGCCCCAACAGTCAGTCTCACAGACTGACACCCTGGCTGACACCCATCCCTAACACTCATCCTATCGACCCACCCACCACCATGCTGCGTTATAGCCCAGGATAACAGCCCAGACCTGAAGAACACACCAGGTTGACATGTACTTAGTCCCTAGCCCAGTCCATGGACATAGTCCTACATTCCCGCTGCATGAATACACCCATACCACTCAACTGTCACACATTACGGGGTATGTCACTCATTCTACAGTACATCTCAAAATTCCTCTGTCCCACACAGAGAAGGTGCGATTACACATTGTCCACTAAGACTGTCAAGCATAAATTCATAATCTGTGATGCTCATTTGACAGCACATATTTTATACAGTATTATGAGTTTGCAGCGCCTTGTTTGATATGTCACACATTTTACCCATTTGTCACACATGGGTGATGAACAAGAATGGTATACTGACTGACTAAACATGGCACCTTCCTTAAAGAGCCCTTAGCATTTCCAGAAAAATCTTACAAAGAGGAAAACAATCTGTGGTCCTCCTTTACAGAAGGAGAAGCAGCATAATACAGATAGCCTTTTTTATATAGTTATATTTTTTGCCAAATAATAAACATACACATATACCAGGTGGCACACCGCCATACTTCCGCTTCTCACCTCCAGAATCCCAGCTGTAATCATCTCTGGGAGAAGGGAAAGGAATGGGGGAGAGGCACCCTAGGGTTATTTAACTGCTAGTGCTTAAAAGAAGCCTTTTAACCGGGCCTTTTTAAAAAGAAAAACTACTCCCCAGGGCCCACACTGGAACCCACTATTCCCAGGCAAACCCCCAGTGTAAACAAAACATTTTCAAGGCTCTCAGACCAGTCTGACATTTTCCGTGCAACTCCAGGGAAATTTTCCGTAGATTACCTTAGGTTCTATGGAACCTAAATTGCTCTGTTTTCCTGTGTAACCAGTTCAAGTCTATGGGAATTTTCTGTAGACCACACAATTTTTCTAGAAAGTATAGGAATCCTTGTTGATCTGAGAGAGAGAAACAAGGCCAGAACTATGGATGGGGATCCTGGATGGGTCTACAGCGAGGTCTACAGTGCATGCAGGATGGGACTGGGAATGGGATCTGGGGGGACCTACCACCAGGACTTCTGCCACCAAGCCAGGAGCTGTACCTACCAGTGAGCATGGCTAATCCCACTGGTCCTCATTCATCCCAGCATCAATCCTGCTTGGCTCCTGACTGAACCCAGGCTCACTCCACAACACACAGCTCTCTCTCTCTCTGGCCCACTCTCCGGACTCTCCCTGGGTCTCTCTCTGCTAAGCCCACAACACTGGGTCACATCAGGAACTCCTGCTGGACTTCCAAAGATCAGGCCATCATTCTTGTCAGCCCAGATCACTCATTATGGGGGTCATTAGCACTTGACTCATGGGACAACCCAGCACACAAATTATAGCCAAAAACAGGTGGCCAAAATAAAAATCAGCTGCTGACTGGCAGCTTCAGACTTTTGCACGGTACCACATTTCAGTTGGGGAATTGGCACCACTCAGGTAATATCAGGGCACAGGCATGGGGGGTCGACAACCCCTGAATGACAAGTGTAACATGGGTGACATCATGTGGGACTAAGGACATCACTAAAAGGTGGGGGGGTGAAGGGGTTTGCCAGGAGGGGAAATGAAAACAAAAAGGTTAGCACCCCACCTTGGAGGGGAATCACTGATCAGTGTCATAAACCCACTCAGCAGGTTAGGCCCTCTACTCCCAAAGTGCCAACCTCTGAGCACAGTCTTGTGAATAGTGTAACAGATAAGGTAACCCTCTTGTCTGTTTTTATGAGTTCGGATCAACCTTTGGTCTCAAGTTCTGGAGGGATTCAAACTGTTAACCTCTTACTAGCATACCCAATGCACAGGCTCAGAAATATCTGTCTTTGGGGGGCCAGATATCTTTGCCTACGGGCACCTAACTTGGTATACAGAGAAGAACCCTTTAAAACTTTAATAAAGACCTCAGATTTAAAACGCTTCTCTTTCCAGTTTGGTATCACCATTCAAGCTTATGTTTAGTATCTGCAATAACCATATACTTTTCTTACAAATAAAAAGAAGTCAAAGACAGACCAAGTAAGTTCTAAAAATAATTTTACTAAAATAGTTAAAAATATGTAAAACGCAAAATACAGAACTCATATCACCAGACATACAAATATTTTAAAAGAAACAAGGTTTAAACAGTGCAATTCCTACTACAGTACTTAGTCTCTAAATACTTGCTTAAAAGTGCTCCCAAGATGTGTCCTTGTCAGAATCTAGGTAAAAATGTGACTCTGTGAAGTAAAACAGACTAAATTAAAAGCTGGCTTTTATCACACCTCTTTTCAGGAGGTCACCTAGCTCCTCCCTGTCAGGATATATGAAAATATATATTTTATACAAAAGTATTACATTCTGCAACTTCAGCATAATTCATGTCCTTCAAATGACACTTCTTTTGATCTCATAATAAGCTTCCCACTTCCAGGACATGAAAACATCTTTATGATGTCAAACTTCTATGTAATAACCTGGGTTTTCCCTCCAATGTCATAAAATGGATATGTTATACCAACTATGGTTGTAATTAGACAGACAGGATCCTTAATTAAGGCCTTACATGTAACATATGGTCTCCAAAAACTGAGTGTGTGTGAACTCACATGCTATCAGCATTTTTCTTATGGCTTTCATCTTGGAGCTGAAATCTGGGGGGCGGCGGGGGCGGGAGATGAGTGAGGTCACTTCTATAGCATTTGATTTTCAGCAGGAGACATTCAGTAATACATTTTATATTAAAAAGAAATTATACAGCACTCAGAATAGGCTGTCTACGTCACAATCGGTAGCTGGTCCACACAGTAAAAAAAAAAGGTCCCCTCAAAAAAAAAAAAAAAACACCAAGGCAAGCATCCACAATCTGCATTTTGAAAACTGCCCTTTTCCTTAATTTTGCAGACACGGATGTGTACTTCAGTGCACAGAGTGTGCTACCACTGGGATATGTCTGCTTCCAGGTGAAGCACTGCTTTTCACATCACACCTGATACTATTAGGTGAAAAACCATCTAATGAAAACATAGAAAAAAGAAAAACATTTCAGAAATAAAGAGGAATAATTGACCACTTTCAAAAATAACTAATATTTTCAGCCTGCCATTTTATGGCACTACTAGCTCTTTAAATGAATTGGACCATTTTTTTCCCAATTGTTTAACCAGGAGAGAAACACTAAGCTGAAAGCTTGTTTACAGGTGCGACCCGGGAGCACAGGGGAGTTAAGTGACTTGCTCAGGGTCACACAGTATGCAAGTGGGGGCTGTATGATTCAAACCCAAGTCTCCAGATTTGCAGCTCAGAGCCTTAAACCACTGCACTACTGCCTCCATTGAAGACCTTTAAAGCGATGTGGCTGAGCACCCCACAGCATTTGGAGCTGTGCAATAACAGAAAAGCCAGAAGTAATCATTGTTTTGTTTGATGCAGTGCCTGGTTACCAAGTGCATTTTTTCCCCCATTAGCATATCTGTGTAATAATGGATTGTAGACCACTTGACTGCTTTGTTTGTCTAGGCAGCATGTCATTATGTACCCCTAATAGACTATTGATTCTCACTTACTGAAATAGGTTGTGTTTACATGAAGACATTCTTCTAGGCAAACGTCAAGCTTCCAGCCTCAGGAATTCCTGTGCTACAGTGATTAAGGTGAAATGAGAATGATGACAGGAGTTGTGTACCTGTTAACCTTCCTAAGGCTTTCGACCTGGTTGATCACCACTTATTACCTTCAAAACTGATTATTCGCAGCCTCTCCTCCCATGCTGTCTCTTGGTTTGTGAATAACCAAATAGATTCCAAATCATAAAGTTTAACAAAATGCTATCTAATATGGCCTCTGTCGATGTTGGCATTCCTCGTGGCTCTGTTCTTGGCCCACTGCTCTAGCTCTGTCTTTATCAATAGTCTTCCTTTCGTGTTTGTCTCCTCCGTAGTTTATGCAGGTGACCTTGCTCTCTAGTTCAGTTCCCAGACTGCAGGCCATGTTAACCTACAGCTTAGCTGAGACTTTCAGAATGTTCAAAACTGTCTCACAAAAACTAAATTGGTCCTTAATGCCAAAAAGACCCAGGCTATGCTATTTGATTCTAATGCCAAGTTTAGGTCTTGCACAGTGTAATGTCTTCTCCCCAACCTTCATGTGGTGATATCTTATGTAAACTGAATTACAGGTTTGCACGTTTCAGTGCCGGACCTGGGATCATACTTGGATCCCTGGTCTCAGAGGCTGCAGCTCTAATCCTTCAGCCAAAAGGAAACTTCTTTATCTGAGATGTTAGATGGGCTCCTGTTCTTGTATTCTGCAATCTTACTTTCTCCACTAGATGGCAATCTGCTTTAGGTTGCTGATTTTGTATACATTACATTCAGATGCCACAGCAGTCACTTCTGCTGATGGCTCCTTACTTGCCACGGTTGACCAGTTCAGATACCTTAGTAACGCTTCTTAACCTGCTCATTGGATTTCTCCTTGTGTATCCCCACCATCTGCAAGGCAGTTCAGTACTAAGTTTGGCACAGCCTACAGAGTTAGGCACATACTTACCCCAAAGGCCAGACTGGCCATCGCTAAAGGAGTCCTCTTGCATAACCTATACTACAGCTGTCTATCCTTTGTCATTGCCTCTGAAAATATCCTGGTGAAATGGGATGTGACAGATAACAATATTTGTTGTTTTGTACTGTCCTCCATCCATCTCACTCACTACTGCTATCTGTAGTCTACCCTCGGTTGTCCTCCGTCCGCTGTACCATCTTATGCTTTTGGATGTTTCCTAGATAAACGCCTGTCTGCATTGCTTTACTCTTTCAGTGCTTCCCATCAGGCCCATCTACCCCCCTCTGATCCTCTATCAAGACCTACTCCATGTTCCCAAGTGTGGCACTAGGATGAGTAAACAAGCTTTTTCCTCATTTGCACCAAAGTTCTGCAGTTCCCTCATGGTGCCTTTATCATGTACTCCTTCCTATCTCCCTTTTCAGAGCAGCCCTGAGAAAACATTTACAGGCCTCCTTTGCATGTAACTGTACCTGAGAATCTGACCGTCACTTATGCTGCAATGTTCCCATTCAAGGCTGGCTATTATTTATTACAGCCTGTTACTGACTGCCTATTGTTCTATTTGTTCTCATTCTGGGCTGACAAATTGCTATTTGTGGCTGCCTATTGTCTGCTACATATTGTTGTTTTCAAACTTATTGTGTTCTAGTTTGTTTCTGGTAGTCTTATCGTGCTCTACTGTACCTGTAATTGTATCCTGCCTTGCTTTATCAGTAATTCCAGATTAATTGTAATGATATTTCTTTTGTACTCTCCTGGGTTGTACCTAAAAATAGGCATTTATTTGTGTAGTGTACCCACCTGGTTAAAAAAAACCTGAATAAATGAATCAATAAAAAGGGACTGTATAGCTCCACTGTGTATAGTACCAAATTATACATACCCCTCACTGCAAAGCTTTATAGGAAGTGTATGTAAATCTGCATGCAGTCACTAAGACTAGCTCAACTTTAAGCAGGGCTGAATGGGGAGAAAAGGCTTCATAAGCAATCTGCAAAGGTTGAAAACAACATGACACAGAGACGGGTGTCATCCTTCATTGGACTCATCAGTGTACCATGTCTGTATTTCAGCTTAGGGAGAAGGGGACCCAGCCACTTGATCTCAATTGTTTGGGCCATGGCGAGCCCTAAAAAAGGAAATCTGTTTGAAAGACAAACTTCAGTGCATAATCACTAAAGTGAAGGTGATTCTGGAAGGGAAGTGGCTTTTTATGTACAGGTTTTGCATTCTCTGCCCCCCAAACTAGCTGATATTTCACTGCTGTGGCTTTTGTAGCTGCCTGGATAAATGAAAGCTGCTTCAGTCGTCTAGCATGGCTGAATTCTCTCTTCTCTCCTACATGCTGACCTGCCTCTTACAATTTTTACGTTTGCTTGCGCGCATGCGCAAGGAACGTCTTGGGAGAATGGGACACTTTGGAGGTGTGCCTGTCCTGTGCAGTCCCTTACTCCGTTGAGCAGGCATGGCGGTCCTGCACCAATCGATGCGGTGCTGTGTGACAGCGGTGGTCTTTCTTCCCGAAAACTGTGCTGGCAGCGGGCAGCGCCACGCCCCCAATCTTTGGTGCCACGCTGGGAGCCACCCTAGCGTGGCAAGCGTCCTCGTCCATCTGCCGATGGGGGTGCCCAATCCCAAGTCGGCTCCACCTCCCCAAACAGCTTTCCTGCTGCCACGCTGGGAGCCCACCCCAGCGTGGCAAACGTCCCGCGTCGTCTGCCGACGAGGGTTCCCAATCCCCCGTCGGCTCCACGGACCCCCCCAGCCATCCTTCTGCCATGCTGGGAGTCCACCCCAGTGTGGCAAATGTCCCACGTTGTCAATTTAGAAAAAAAAAAAAAAAAACTGTAAATTAAAACGGTCCAACGCAGTCTTCGCCCTCCACAACCCGCATCCACTGCACACCCTACCCCCACCCCATACTTACTTCCGAGCTCGCGCGACGATCATCGCTGGACCGGGAACACTTCTGCACTCTTCAAAGCTGACCGCTAACTGAGGAAATGCCGTAAGCTGTATAAAAGGCTAGATGGGGTTTTTCAACTTTGTTGCATATCTCAGGCGATTTTTTTGATGGCACCAAATTTTCAACATGGAGTTTTCGACCCTTTCCATGAATTCTGTCACTGTCATGGCGAAGTATTCGCCAGGGTGCTTGCAGTCACTGCGCCGAAATCACCTTTTGGGCCTGATTAATGAAATGACAGTGCCAGCATTCATAAGGTGGGCTCTCAAAAGCCTATTTTGAAAATTTGGTGAAATTGTAATGATCCCCGCGACAGCGTAAGGCCACGCAGTTCCTACGCAGGTCTGTGGAAGTTCGCCAATTTTCAATATTTTCACTCCAGATTTTCAACATTACCATTTCTACCACACCTTCTTATGAGCAGTACAGCTGTCATTTTTCACATCCTGCCCAAACGTGTTTCCCAGGAAGCATAAATGGCGCAGAGTCGGTGTGCAAACCAAATGTATGGGACACATTAAGAAATCACAGTGACACTGTTCATGAGCAGAGGTCTTAAATGGCTGTGTTGAAAATTGGTGAAAAATTCCAAAATGACTGTTTTGACGAGCGCAAGCTATGCAGTTCCTACGCACGCCTTAGGGTTTGCGAATTTTCAATATTTCCACTCCAGATTTTCAACATTGCCATTTTACCACACCTCCTAGAGGAGTACAGCTGTCATTTTCACATCTCACCCAAAATGTGCTTGCCGCTCATGTAAGCACAATGGCGCAGTCAGTGCAAGATCTCAATGTATGGGACACATTAAGAAAATCACAGTGATTGCTGTTCATGAGCAGAGGTCTTAAAATGGTTATGTTGAAATTTGGTGAAAAAATTCCTAAAAATGACTGTTTCTGGCGTGCGTTGCGCAGTTCTCTGCGCTCGTAAGTTTGCTGATTTTTCAATATTTCATTCCAGATTTTCAACATTGCTATTTTACCACACCTCCTTATGAGCAGTACAGCTGTCATTTTCACATCTTGCCCAAAGCGTGTTTCTCACTTACCATGTAGCTTACAATGGCGAGTCAAAGGAATCAATGTATGGGACACATTAAGAAAATCACAGTGACACTGTTCATGAGCAGAGGTCTTAAAATGACTATGTTGAAAATTTGGTGGAAAATTCTAAAATGACTGTTTTACAAGCGTACGTTGCGCAGTTCCTACACACGTTCGTAAGTTTGCGAATTTTCAATATTTGCACTCCAATGACTTCCAAATACCTAAACAGCACATAAAAGCAAGCAACATTCGGCATTGACAAATGTTTGTACTTCTTTGTCACTGATTTTTTTAAGCCATGTCCAAGTGCCAAATACCACTGCAAATACCTGTCAGCGAACGTTCGGCATTGACAAATGCTTGTTTTTTTAATGACAGTTTATGCACCTTTCTGGTCTTTAGCTCCTGCTCTCTCAGTGAGCCCCAATGGCACATGCTGGGTCACTTTGCCTCTACGTCGCCACTGCCTGCCCCTCAATGGAGCCATGGTTCCCAAGGGATATGCCCCCAAAATTCTAGGTTTCAGCAGGTGGGAGGTATTACGGACATACAAAGGCCTGAATGTACCAAGGGTCCTGTCACCTTGGGTACCAGTTCTGGTCCTTTTTTCCTGTCGTGGTTGCCATCATGCAAGGGCTCACTCGTCATACTCATGTATGCACCAAGGCTTGTGGAGAGTGAACTGGCCAGCAGCCACCCCCTGACCTGCCTACCTCCACTGCACTGCTACCCATGGCCACCTAGGTGGCAGCATTGCAGTGGAGGCAGTGACTCACCCTCCCTGGTGGAAAAGGAGAGCGAATTGTGCCGATGGGCCATCTCTGCCTCGTATGTTTATACAAAGAAATAGACCCATCTTTAGAATGACTCACTGTCAGGTTGACGTCATGTAAATTGGAATAGCCCATCAGCAGCCCTTTACATTTTACAGTTTTTTGGATTTGTTTACACAATAAATGCATTAGCCCTACTTAGATACCAGATCCCTAAAGGGACTTATACCCTGGAGTACTTTGCTTTGTTAATAATACCTTGTTGCCAAAAAACCTGTTGCATGCTACAGGAATGTGAATAGTTTGTATGATGCAGTTTATTTTGCAACTTTTATATTATCTCTATATGTTTTAATCAGCATTTTAGATGTGAAACAGTTTACTTGTACTAGGGACTCCATTGTAAATGTATTTATATATTTTGTATTTATTGCAGTCTAGGAAAACCTTTGAGTCAGTGACTCATTTACAGAGGTTCCACATCAAAAAACAACACGACAACAACAATTAGGCTAGAGGATACACAACCGCTAGAAAAAATAAGCAGGCTTAGCATTGCAGGGCAAGTATCTCTCTGTACAAGGGCAGAATACTTGCAAAGTCAGCAGACATTATATAACATTTAGACAAAGTGATAAATGTGAGCCAGAACTGTATCCATAGAACAGTTCTTTTGCCATGATTCTAGCTAGTTGCGAGATGAGTGCTATTAGAGGCAGATACAGGCAGTGGAGCCAGATGACATGGTCGGGGGTATGGGATAGGGGATTGAAGAGGGGTGAGGGTAGGAGAGGGAAGAGTTAGGATGGGGGAGAAGGGTGGATGATTTTCAGTCCAGGAACAAAAAGTGTGGGGGAGGAGTAGGGATAGAATGAGAGAAGGGGGTGCAGTGGGGATATGAAGAGGGAGAGTGATAGTAAGTGGGAGATAGGAGGGGCAGGATTAGATGTATGAGAGTGAGGGCGATGAATGATTTGAGCCTCATAGAAACACAGAATGTGGTGGCAGAAGGAGACCAATAGTCCATCTAGTCTCCCAATAGTTTCTGAGGTTAACTATCCATCTCGGGATCTAGCCCCACCCAGCCGGCTTTTGACTATTCCTGATCCCTTTGTTTCTATTTGAGCCCTTGCCCTGTCCCACCCTCTTAACTGCTACCACGGTGCACTCATCACCTCGGCTGGCAGGCTATTCCATGGGTCCACGACTCTTTCCGTAAAATAGTACTCCCTTAGATCCTACCTGAAGCTTCCTCCCGTAGCTTCCACTTGTGTCCTCTAGTGGTTGAGCCATTTACCCTATTGAATAATTCTGAGTGGATAACATTATTAATGCCTCTCAAGAATTTGAACATTTTGATCATATCCCTCCTCTCCCTCCTAGTCTCCAGATACTACAAGTTTATAGTTTTCAAGCGTTCCTTGTACTAGAGTCCTTGGAGTCCCTGCACCATTTTTGTTGCCCCTCTCTACACAGTATCCAGCCTCTCTCTGTCTCTCCTAAGGTGTGGTTTCCAGAACTGGAGACAGTACTCCAGGTGAGGCTTCACCAAGGTTCTGTACAGTGGGAGGATCACCTCCTTGTTCCTGCTCTCAGTTCCTCTCCCCATACACCCCTGCATTTTGCTTTCCTTGCCGTAAGCTTTATTGCACTGACTCAATTGCTTCAGGGTGTCAGTTATAATGACCCCCAGGTCTCTCTTCTCCTGCAAGGTGCTGAGTTGGACCCCGTTGAGCCAGTAATCCATTTTGAGATTTCTTTTACCTAGATGTAACATATTTCACTTCTTTGCATTGAACCTAAGCCACCAGATATTGGATCATCTTTGAGCCTTTGTAAGTCTTCTTGCAGGTCCCTGACTGCCTCCACACTATCAACTCTACAGCCTAATTTTGTATTGTCTGCAAAGAGTTCAAGCTTGTCCTTAATACCTACACCTAAGCCACTAACAAACATATTAAACAGGACTGGGTCAAAGATCAAGCCCTGGGGCACACCACTAGTGACACTTTCTTCATTTGACCTCACTCCATTGACTACCATTCTCTGACTCCTATCACTGAGCCAATTTCCCACTCACCTGACTATGGACTCAGCAGTGCCAAGGTTCTCTAACTTTTGTAACAGACGGTTGTGTAGCACTCAGTCAAAGGCCTTGCTAAAGTTGAAGTATAGGATGTCAAGTGAGTGGCCCTTGCCCAATTCTTTGGTCGCCCAAAAGCAGAACGTAAGGAGATTTGTCTGGCATGACCTGCCCCCCACAAACTTATGCTGTCTGATATCTTGAGGGTCGTTCCTCTCTAGATATTCGTCTAGATCCTGTTTAATTAAGGTCTCCATAAGTTCCCCCCCACCGATGTGGGGCTGACCAGTCTGTAGTTGCCAGCCTCCTCTGTATTCTTCCACTTGTGCAAGGGGACCACATCCCGCTCTTCACCAGTCCCTTGGCACAGCACTTGTTAAAAGTGATCGGTAGAAAAAATGTATCAAGGGGACAGATAGTTCATCCACTAGTTCCTTTAGTACCCTTGGGTGTAGTCCATCAGGCCCTGGTGCTTTGTCTGTTTTTAGGTTCAGCAGTACCTCCCTAACTCTGTCAGTGGTAATTGATGGAGTTTTCATTCACGGTTTCCCTTTATCCATAGCTTTAATGCCACTCTGAGGCAGCAGCCCCATATGCTCCTTGGTGAACACCTAGCAGAAGAAACTCTTCAGAATAGCGCCTTTTGCCTGTCATCCTCTATGCACTTGCCTCCATCTATGAGTCTGACTACACCCCCTTTCTTTTTTCCCTAATGTAGCAAAAGAATTGCTTATTGCCAGATTGTATTCCATCAGAAATCCTAAATTCCTTCTCTGCCTTTGCCAGCCTCATAATCTTTGTTTCCCTTCTTTTCTGGATGAAATCATGCCAACTATCAATGTTCTTGCTCTTTTTATGTTTGTGGAAAGCTTCCCTTTTGATTCTAATTGCTTTTCTGACCTGATCTGTGAATCATATTGGTCGTTTGTGTCTTTTACTTTTCGTCACTGACCTAATGCAGAGTTTTGTAGCCTCTGTTAAGGCCTATTGCAGGATGTCTTCCACCTCTACTATTTCCTGGATCCTGGCTAATTTGCTCCCAATTAATGGCTTCATTTTTTCAAAACTTACTCCCTAAATGTCAAGACCTCCTTTAGGGATTGTGATTTTACATCCCTTGGGGACAACTCAAACCAAACAGAGTTGTGCTCACTATTTGCCAGTGGTTCACCAACCTTTACAGCTCCAACTAACTCTGAGTTTGTGAGGACTACATCAAGGATGGCATCTGACCTAGTCAGAGTGCTGACTATTTGGTTAACAGACAGTCCTGTAAGGTATCTACCACACTTTAACTTTTCGAGGTTCTAGCAATCTGAACGCTCTAGTCTATGTCTGGCATGTTCAGATCACTGACCACTACAATTTCCCCCCTTTTTTTTCCGCGTCTCTGATTTCTTCTACGAGTGCCAAATCCCTCTCCTCTGCTTGACATGGCAGTCAGTACATCACCCCCATGTAGATCTTCTTTCCTGAAGCCATACTGGGCTGTATCCATAGGGATTATACACCTTCCCTTTTGATAATGTCGAAAGAGGTTGGTATTATTCCATTGTGAACATCACTGGGACACCCAGCTGGTCACCCTTGTTTCCTCAGCGTGAACTCCATTTACCACCACCCTCTGTCTCCTGTCCTCTAACCAATTTCTTATCCAGTTTTTACCACCTTTGGACCCACTCCTAAGCTACCCAGCTTGCTTACTAGTCTTCTGTGTGGAACTAGTCTCCTGTGTGGAACAGTGTTGAAAGCCTTATTGAAATCTAAGAAGGCCATGTCCACTGCTCCACTCTGATCTAAATCCTTTGTCACCCAAAGAAATATGTCAGATTTGTTTGACATGGCATCCTCCCTGTGGACCCATGCTGCCTTGCATCTTGTAACACACTGGACTCAAGATATTTTGCAGTCCTTTCCTTCTGCAGTGATTCCATTAACTTTGCCACCACTGATGTCAGGCTGACAGGCCTATAATTGCCAGCCTCCTCCCTATTACCTCTTTTATGTAGTGGACTATAGCAGGGACCCAATGGACCACCATCACAGCCAGCAAAGACAGAGAGCACAAGGTACAGAGCAAGAGGGGAGACTAGGATGATGGAGGGCATTCCTCCAGGCCATCAGTAGGCATTTTACTGGTTGGGGGCACATTTATAACTTTTATACCTTTGCTGCTATCAGAATGGAATCAAATTTGGAATCCAATGTTCTGATTCGCCAACACATAAATGATGGAACAAAATCAGCAGATTCCAAACACCTCTGCTTACTATCTAGTTTTTATAGTCAGAAAGAGTTTTTGTTGCAAACTACTTGGGCATATCAGTTGAAATGTATTATTGCCACTTTTTTCTTTTGCATAATCTTTTTATTAACATTTTCAAATACATCATATACAGTTGTACCTCAACAATTGCCATACACAGTTTAACACATAAATCCATAAAACATAGCAATTTAGCAATTCAGATCATCTCATCATTAAAACGACAGAAACAACATACTTTAACAAACCAAACCAAAAACATATGCACATAAAATATTTAATTTATCTAAAAAACAATCATTAAATAGTACCTAAGGTTTTTCACATCAGTACCTGCCAAACCCCAATATTCAGGGGAAGTAAAGACGGTATTCATGGTAGCAGGCTTCCATTTATCATTTAAGCCACCAACAGGCTACCAGCCATAACACACAGAAGAAGAAAAGGCCTTCTCCAGTCTGTTTACCCTTCCTCCAGCCCTTCGTGCAGGATCTGCACCTCTGCCAAGGATAACGTTGCCATAAAGGGTTCCCATGTGTGAAAAATTCTTTCCCCTGACCCTTAACTTTAAGTGGAAGTTGCTCCAGTGGCAAAATCTGGATGGTCAGGGCACACCATTGTGTCTCAGATGGTGTTGCACTCAACACCCATGTGTTCTGAATGCAATGACAAGCCAAAATTAGGAGGACCCTAGCCCACTGTGGGAGAGGGGCCCAGTCATCCCCTCCAAGGTCTTTGACTCCAAACAAACACATGGGAGGAACCACCGAGAGCTGCCTTCCCATCATCCTCCCCATCTCCTCCAGCATGGCCCTCCAGAACAACTGAAGAACTGGGCAAAACCAAAAACAGTGAAAATAAGCTCCCATGTCTACCCACATATCCCACAAACCAGGGACACAACTGGGTGGAATTTATGTAGAATTTGAGGTGGACAGCAGAGGCAATGCACAAATTTAAAATAAGATTCCTTAAACCTATTGCAGACTAGAATCCCCATATGCAGTGTCAGCAATAGCCTTCAATTATCCTCCCCCATCTGTATATCCAGATCTCACTCCCAGAGTGACTTTGTTTTCCCTGTAAGGATGGGGAAGAATTGTTTTCCCATCTGTGCCGCCTTGCGGATGAGACTCCTAGCATCTTGTCTAGCGCTTAGATTAAATGTTCCATCTGTCACACCAGGGAGGTGTCACTGCGGGCTTTCTAAATCCCAAACATAGGCCCTTAACTGTGAGTATCTGAAAAGGTGGGACCTATCTAGGCCTGTGCTCCCCCGTAAAGTCTCAAAGGAGCATAAGCCCTCCTTAGTGATCTGATCCCCTATTCTTTTTATGCCTTTCCTTTCCCACTCTCGGCATCCAGAATCCTCCAGACCCAGCAGAAAGAAAGGGTTTTTAGCCACTGGGAGCAGCAATATTTCCTGTTCTCCTACATCCTCTGTGCACAAAATATGTGCCCAGCTCTCCAGCACTGCTACCACCAGGGGGTTTACTCACTTATTATTCATATAGGCCTTACAGACCCACCTAACCAAATAGGCGGACAGTTGGCTGGGACAGCCCTCCTCCTCCAGATCCACCCAGCTCACTGCTGCAGGTTGCTTCATCCAGTCCTGGATATAATGGTGCTGCATTGCCAAAATGGTGACCTGGGCAAGGGGGGCAAGGGTGTAGCTACTGATACTCCAAGTAAGCCATGGCATACCAAGTTAAGTAGCAGGGGTAGCAAACAAGTTGGCCAGCATTGCTCTGTTCTCTCTAGTCCATCGCTTTAAATTCCTTTGTTTGGCTTCACAGGCTTTTTTTTTCTTTCAGTTTTGTTTTTTGGGGTGGCCAGAGTGGACCCACGGATGCTGAAGCTGAAAGTCTCAGGTCACGCATGGTCGCCTGCATAGTGATTGGCTTTCTGCGCATCTGATAGGGGGTGTGGCAAGTCTGGGTCGCCAAGTTTAAATGCCCCAGCAAAGTTAGAAGCCATACTATTAGTTCAATTGTACTGGAAGAGAGAGAAGCAGTAGAAGAACTGAGGAGCAGCAGACTGAAGAACAGACTCAGAGCCAACTAAAATAATGAAGACTTCATGTGAAGTGGCAAGTGGAGCGAATCTGACTACCTGTGGGGGAGAGCAAGAAGACATTTCTGCCGTGGTCTTGGACTCCTGGTGCAGTCAGTGGCATTTCCCAGTGGGCAGCAGAAGCCGAGCACCACACTAGCAATGCAGACAGCATGTCTAGCGTGGGAATCATCTGATTGGAGCCAGAAACCTTTGACTCGAGTCATGGGGGGCAGGCGTGAACAACAGTGGGGGAGGGGGTAGCAGTGTGGCAAGTTGGTGTACAAATCTGAAATGCCTGGCTACACCCCTGAAGGAGGGCACAGAGCAGAGGCATTCCTTCCCAACCAAGAGTGACAGGGCAGGATGGGAGGGGCAGAGGGTGGAAGGTGGTTACCCTTAATGCTACGAGCCTTGGAAAAAAAACTGCAGAGTTACAGGTGCTCATGGCAGAGGGAGAGGTGGACATTGCAGCCATCACAGAAACATGGGTCACCCAATACAATGACTGGGACCTGTCTGTACCAGGGTACAGATTATTTCGTAGGGACAGGGTGATTGGGAAAGGAGGGGTGTGGCACTATATGTGAAGGAAGGACTGAAAGTGTAAGGGAGGAAGGGGAGGAGGGTAGTATGGAGTCACTTTGGATGCAAATCCAGGATTCCAAGAATAGGATTCTCAGAATGGGAGTGGTATACAGGCCGCCATCTCAGACGGAGGAGTTAGACAGGGAACTAGAGGGACAGATCAGGAGGACCTGCGAGAAGGGTATTGTGGTGATTGTGGGGGACTTCAGCATGCCAGGAGTGGACTGGAGTACCCCAACAACCAGGAACAGAAGGGAGCAGGTATTACTGGATGCCTTCCAGGACAGCTTCTTGCTATAAATGGTCAGTGAACCAACCAGGTTAGGGAATACCCTTGACCTTATGCTGGCAAATAGGGACTTTGTGAGAGAACTTACAGTGGAGGAACCACTGTCAGGGAGTGACCACCACTCAGTATGGCTCACACTGGATATGGGCAAGGAAGGAGTGGAATCTGGCACAAGAGTGCTGGACTTCAGGAGGTCCAACTTTGGGAGGATGGGGGAAGTGGTAAAAGGGTACCTGGCCAGCATTCAATCTAGTATGGACACTAACCAGAGATGGGAGTTCATAAAGGTGGGAATAGTGGAGGCAACCAAAACCTGCTGCAAGGCCCAGAGCAAGAAGGCTAGGGCTAGGAAACTGATCTGATTGAGCAAAGAGGTCATGGAAAAAATAAGGAGGAAAAGAGCTGCCTTTAGGAGGTACAAGAAAACAGGGAGAGGGGAGGACAGAGAGGAGTACTTGACAGAATCGAAGGAGGTGACAAGGGTAGTAAGGGGAGCCAAGGCATCTATGGAACTCAGGCTGTGGCACAAGGCATTAAGAAGGGGGAGAAGGACTTCTTTAGGTACATCAGGGAGAAAAGGAGCTGTAAGGACCACATAGTAAGGATTAGGAAGGAGGGGGTTGGGTGGAAGCAGGGTGTGATAAGGCAGAAGCACTAAATGATTACTTCTGCTCGGTATTTACTAAGGAGAAGAGGGGGGTGACACCCAAGAGGGGAAGAATGGCAGAAACGGGGGGGGTGACAGATGGGGAAATCATGGAGGGCAGAGTTCAGGAGGGTTTGAAGGCACTGAGGGTGTACAAGGTGCCAGGCCCAGATGGCATCCACCCCAGGGTACTGAAGGAGCTGGGAGAGGTCCTTGCAGGACCTTTGGCAGACCTATTTAATGCCTCACTACATTCGAGGTGTGTACCTCAGGACTGGAGGATGACTCATGTGGTGCCCCTCCACAAGAGTGGCCCCAAGGATGAACCAGGAAACTACAGACTAGTGAGCCTCACATCCATCGTGGGTAAGATAATGGATACTATCCTGAAGGAGAGGCTGGTGGCCCTCCTAGAGGCCAAAGGACTACAGGGCAGCAAACAGCATGGCTTCATACATGGCAGATCATGCCAAACCAGCCTGGTGGAGTTCTATGACTGGGTAACTAGGCAACTGGACCGGAGCCATGCAGTGGATGTCCTGTATCTGGACTTCAGTAAGGCATTTGACTCGGTGCCGCATGGAAGGCTGGGAAGTAAGTTAGAAGGCATAGGGTTGGGTGCAAAGCTGGTGAGATAGGTAGGGAACTGGGTGCAGGGAAGGCAACAGAGGGTGGTGGTGGGTGGGGAGCTCTCACACCCAAGGGTAGTGATGAGCAGTGTTCCACAGGGCTCGGTGCTGGGACCAGTGTTGTTTGGGTTATTCATTGCAGATATATCATTGGACATCAAGAGCAAGATCAGTCTGTTTGCTGATGATACCAAGGTAGGAGTGGTGGTGGATGACCTAGGGGGATGGCAGGGGTTGCAGGATGATCTGGCTAAGCTTGAAACCTGGTCTGACAACTGGCAACTGGGGTTTAATGCCAAAAAGTGCAAAGTGCTGCATTTTGGGATGAAGAACCCAAGGAGGAGTTACCAGCTCTGGGGAGTGCAGCTAGCCCAGACAGAGGAGGAGAAGGATCTGGGGGTGCTCATTACAGGGTTAATGAACAACTCGGCACAATGTAGGAAGGCAGCTGCAAAGGCCAACAAAATGCTGGGTTGTATTGCAAGGGGTATATCCTCAAGGAGGGAGGAGGTGATTCTGCCACTGTATACTGTAGGTCATTAGTTAGACTGCACCTAGAGTACTGCGTGCAGTACAGCCACCGGTATCTGAAGAGGGACATTAAGTTACTGGAGGGGGTTCAGCGCAGGGTGACAAAGATGATCAAGGGGCTGGGGGACTTATCATACGAGAGAAGGCTGAGGGAGTCAAACATGTACTCTCTGGAGGAGAGGAGGGACAGGGGGGACATGATTGAAACCTTTAAGTACATGAAAGGAATAAACAAGGCAGGTACAGAAGGGCTGTTCAAAGTAAGGGAGGGGAGGGACAGCAGGGGCCATGATATGAGACTAGAGGGAGGAAGGTTCAGGAGGGAGATGAGGAGACACTTTTTTACAGAGAGGGTGGTGACTGGGGGGAATGCGTTACCTGCAGAGGTGGTATCCAGTAGAACATAGGACTGCTTCAAAAGGGGATGAGACAGGACAAGGGGGAGGGTCAATATAGGGGAAGGGTGGGGAGGGGCAGTTACAAACATGAGGTACTAGCTGCACATTCGAGCAGACTTGATAGACCTCTAGGCCTTTATCTGCTGGCAAATTTCATATGTTCGTATGTACAGCTGGGCCAGCCAACAGGGTCTGATTGCTGACTTTTTTGATTCACGTAATCCCTGTACTGAAACCGGAGTGGGTACGTTTGAGTGGCAGGGAAGCATATCTTTTGATTTGTGTTTACACTTTGGGTTGGGGAGGTGGCAGAAGTAGTGGGAGGGGGGACAATAGTGCTGCCAGCTCCTGAGTATAAGTTAAAAATACTTGGCTACACCTCTAATCTTCACATCTCCTGTTCTGTCATGTAGTTCTTTATAAAGGAAATTGTAATGTAAAGGACATATTGAATGTTGTTGGATGTAGGTATTAGGTCTCTTCATTTGAGATGTGTTTTTTCATTATAACTCCAATCTAAAATATTAACTAATGTAGTATACTGCTAGTCTGTGGGTATCTGTAGCATTTTATGTTATAGAGAAACACAAAGACTGCAAATGTAATGTAGAAAATATCAAGAAACTAGCAGCAGTGAAGGGAATCCATGGCTTCCTTGTTAATGTCAAATAGAAACCTTTGGGCAGTGCCCTCTTGCTTCCAGGATGGAGCACCATCTGTTAAAGATGTTGCACATTCCTGTGTTACAAAGTGGAGCAACTACCATTGGAATACATTGTGTTTCTGCAGCATCCTGCAAGAGATCACTGGCAGAAACCTTGCTAGGAACACTTCCTCCATTGGGAAGCAGCTCAGAGCCTTCTGGTTTAGCAGGTCACTGGGCCATCTTTCTTCATGGTTGTTGGGCTGAATACATATCTGAAACGAACTGGCATTCTCAGGCCAAGTAACACCAGTTCTTCACAAAAGTGCATGCTTACAAGTAAATGAATGCGGGTGAAGTGCTGACGTCACAGAGCCCTGGCTCCATCTGTGGCCTTCCAGTGTATGATAGTGGGGATAAACATTCTGCCAGTAGAACTGAGCAGATATTTGAATTCTTGTATTCCATCCATACTAAACATTCCACCTCTTGAATGTAGGAAAGACAGAAAATAAACAAGATAGGGAAAAGGGAGAGAATAATATAAAGAAGAAAGAATGGTGAAAAAATATGTAAATGGGTCAGGTTGGGGAAAATAGAGGGTTTAAGAGATTATTAAAAATACATATATTTTGTTGTGCATAATATTTGAACTAGAGATAGCATGTAAGTGCTGGGATGCGCTGCACTATTTTGCTGGGGTGGCAGAACCTTTTTAAAAAGTCATAAAAATGTTTCTTTTTTTTTTCTTTGGTGCATTCTCTTCCCCAAACAAAACAAAAAAATTCTTGGACCATTTTATAATCGCAGTGAGACACTCCCGGGTGTGTATTGTGGCAGGATAATGGTACTTCTCAGGTGGTTGAAGGCACTTGGTGATGCCTCATGCCTCACAATACACCTGAGGTGTGCCATTATTCCACCAAAACACACCCACTGTCATATCTTATTGCTTAAATCACATGCTTGGAGAGGTAATTACATAATTACTCTTACTTGTTATCATATGCATGAAGGAGTGACTAGATAACTGCTCTTACCTGTAATCACATGCTTCATTGTGTGACTAGCAGCGGTAGTCGTAAAGAGCTTTATTTTTATACAGGATAAAACTGTTAGGGTGAGAAGCCCAATTTATAAAGTTGTCTTGCTATAGTGGCATACTTTCATGAATCTTATAAGAGGTGCAGTGTTATCACTTAAACAAGCCTGAGCAGGATCTCTACAGTACATTAGGGTAGAATGATACATGGGCTAGTATACATTTAGGTGCAATGATACAAATTCACACATAACCCTCATAATGCAAAGCACCATGGGATATATGTGCAAATCACCGTGAACATTTAGGCTGGTTCTGCCGCTTTACATTTTCATGGTGATTTCCATATATATATATATATATATATATATATATATTTATTTATATATATCCAATGGTGCTTTGCATTTTGGGGGTATGTGTGAATTTGTATTTCTTGGAAACCTGGCTTTGTTGCCAGTGCCCTTTAGGGTAACCCTTGCCTCAGTGCTTTTGTGCCAAGGTTCTTAGCCTTTTAGCTTAATTGTGATGATGACTAGGTAGCTGCTTTTACCTGTAATCACATGCTTGATGGTGTGACTAGGTAACTGCTCTTTTTTTGTAATGCTGTTATTCAGTGCCAGATGTGTTGTGTCATACAAAATAAAACTTGCTAGGAAACTAGCAGGTATGTGGCAACTCACTAATATGCTTGCCCCATACTGAAATAGTAGATCTGACTAAATCTCTACTGTTGAAAGTAGCTGTAACAGCGTGGAAATATTATTGTAGTACCAAGGGATATTTCATAAGTGGATAGTGGAGGCAACCAAAACCTGCTGCAAGGCTAGGGCTAAGAAACCGAGCTGGTTGAGCAAGGAGGTCATGGAAAAGGTAAGGAGAAAAAGAGCTGCCTTTAGGAAGTACAAGAAAACGGGGGAGGACAGGGAGGAGTACTTGACAGAATCGAAGGAGGTGACAAGGGCAGTAAGGGGAGCCAAAGCATCTACGGAACTCAGGCTGGCACAAGGCATTAAGAAGGGGGAAAAGGACTTCTTTAGGTACATCAGGGAGAAAAGGAGCTGTAAGGACCACATAGTAAGGATTAGGAAGGAGGGGAGTTGGGTGGAAGCAGGGTGCGATAAGGCAGAAGCACTAAATGAGTATTTATGTTCAGTATTTACTAAAGAGAAGAGGGGGGTGACACCCAAGGGGGAGAAATGGCAGAAACGGGGGGGTGACAGATGGGGAAATCATGGAGGGCAGAATTTGGGAGGGTTTGAAGGCACTGAGGGTGGACAAGGCACCAGGCCCAGATGGCATCCATCCCAGGGTACTGAAGGAGCTGGCAGAGGTCCTTGCAGGACCTTTGGCAGACCTATTTAATGCCTCACTACATTCGGGGTGTGTTCCTCAGAACTGGATGATGGCTCATGTGGTGCCCCTCCACAAGAGTGGCCCCAAGGATGAACCGGGAAACTACAGACCAGTGAGCCTCACATCCATCATGGGTAAGCTAATCGAGACTGTCCTGAAGGAGAGGCTGGTGGCCCTCCTAGAGGCCAAAGGACTACAGGACAGCAGACAGCATGGCTTCATATGCGGCAGATCCTGCCAAACCAACCTGGTGGAGTTCTATGACTGGGTAACTAGGCAACTGGACAGGGGCCATGCAGTGGATGTCCTGTATCTGGACTTCAGTAAGGCATTCGACTCAGTGCCGCATGGAAGGCAGGGAAGTAACTTAGTAGGCACAGGGGCGGGTGCAAAGCTGGTGAGATGGGTAGGAAACTGGCTTCAGGGATGGCAACAGAGGGTGGTGGTGGTGTGTGGGTAGCTCTCACACCCAAGGCTAGTGACGAGCAGTGTTCCACAGGGCTCGGTGCTGGGACCAGTGTTGTTTGGGATATTCATTGCAGACATATCACGGGACATCAAGAGCAAGATCAGTCTGTTTGCTGATGATACCAAGGTAGGAGCAGTGGTGGATGACCTAAGGGGATGGCAGAGGTTGCAGGATGATCTGGCAAAGCTTGAAACCTGGTCAGACACCTGGCAGCTGGAGTTTAATGCCAAAAAGTGCAAGGTGCTGCATTTTAGGATGAAGAACCCAAGGAGTAGTTACTAGCTGGGGGGAGTGCAGCTAGCCCAGACAGAGGAGGAGGAGAGGAATCTGGGGGGTGCTCATTACAGGGTCAATGAACAACTCGGTACAATGTAGGAAGGCAGCTGCAAAGGCCAACAAAATGCTGGGTTGTATTTCAAGGGGTATATCCTCGAGGAGAGAGGAGGTGATTCTGCCACTGTATAGGTCATTAGTTAGACTGCACCTGGAGTACTGCGTGCAGTACTGGTGCCCGTATCTGAAGAGGGACATTAAGTTACTGAGGGGTGCATGAGGGCTACAAAGATGATCAAGGGGCTGGAGGACTTATCATATGAGAGGAGGTTGAAGGAGTTGAACATGTACTCACTGGAAGAGAGGAGGGACGGGGGGACATGATTGAAACCTTTAAATGCATGAAAGGAATAAACAAGACAGGTACAGAGGGGCTGTTCAAAGTAAGGGAGGGGAGGGACACCAGGGGCCATGATATGAGACTGGAGGGAGGAAGGTTCAGGCAGGAGATGAGGAGACACTTTTTTACAGAGAGGGTGGTGGCTGGGTGGAATGCGTTACCTGCAGAAGTGGTATCCAGTAGAACAGTGGACTGCTTCAAAAGGGGATGGGACAGGTCAAGGGGGAGGGTTAATGAAGGGGAAGGGTGGAAGGGAGGAGGAGCAGCAGCAGAAAAAGGGGTGCTAGCTGCACATTCGAGCAGACTCGATAGACCTCTAGTCCTTTATCTGCTGCAAATTTTGTATGTTCGTATAAGCATTCTATTTAATTTTACGTTAGTCTCAAGGTGTATTATTTCAGTATCACGGACTTAATATTCCATCATTACCAAGGAATATTATTTCACTGCTAGGGAATATTGAAAGAGTATTATTTTAGTATCGTGAACTAACTATTCCATCATTACCAGGGAATATAATTTCACTGCTAGGGAATATTATCTCAGTACCTGGAAATGTTAAGGAATGTCACATCAGTACAGTTGCTTATTCCAATAACAGAGATTAGTGTATTGGTACAGTGGAACAGTAAGACAATATCATGGAAAGTACTAAAGCATATTACATGAGTACAATATTATATTATTCAGGTATGAGGGAATACTTTACCAATACAGTGCCATTGTACTCCAGTAACGGCATGTTTGCATTATTACAAGCGACTATTACACCAGTACCAGGGAATGCTGCATTAGTGCAATGGAATTTACACCCCAACTCCAGGGAATACTTAATCTATGATTATTAAATCATAACTGCATGCAAAAGATGATGAACTTTTTGTCAGCAGCATCTACTAAAAGCTGTGTGCTGACTGGTCAGGAGAACATGTTTTATTGACTAGTAAATGCCCAGAGAATGCTCCAATAAACATCATTCTGTCAGTTGCCATGGATACCACAGGGAACCTTAGCAACATCTCAAACACTATCCATACCTTTGAAGGTGCCTTGTTTTCCTATTTTGAGTTTACTTTAACACTTGGTTACATGTGAAATTATAAAATGAGCATTCCTTTTATTATGGTGATCCCTAGGTTTTCGTCAGCATTCCCAGTCGTTTTGTACCCATTGTTTAACGTCATGTTTCTTGTGACTAAAATAAACAATGGGTGGATGGAGACAGCTGGGAATACTGATGAAAACCTAGGCATAGCCATATTAATAGGAGAGCCCCTTATAAAATTCTTAAAAAAACAAATTGACTAAAGGAGACTCAAAGGGGCAAGATAGTTATCTTGTAAGATAGATGAAGAGGCATTCTCTAATAGCATAACAAAGCATACAGCCAAATTTTCACAATAACATGTACTGTTGCTTTATTTTTTTATTTTTTTTTTATCCAACATTGATTATTTAGCCCCAACAATTAGACAAAGAAGAGCTGATCCTGTTACTGCTTTCTCTCTCCCAGGATACTGAAACATTGTAGCCTTTGTACAAGGGGTGTTTCAGTGCAGAAAGGCTATAAATATTACAGACATGGCTAGTGCGGCAAGGGTAGTACATTTATAAAAAGTCCAAAAAGTCAGAATGGGCTGACTGTGAGAGTGCAGACTTAGTGATACATGACAGAGGCTAAACTGGACATAGTAGCCATTAGCGAGACACGGTTCACTAGTAACCACACTTGGGAGACTTCAGAACCTGGCTATGTACAGTTCAGAAGAGACCAAGGTGCAAAAAAGGGGGGGTGTCCCTTTATGTCAATGAAAATATCAAAGCTACAGAAATTCAGAATACACATAAGGAGCCAGAACTGTGGGTCACCCTGAAACAGGAAATGGGACAGCCATACAAACTGGGGTTGTCTACAGGCCTCCAGACCAGGGGATGACATAGACACATTACTGTTAGAAGATATACAAAACATGACAGCTAAAGGGGAGGTTCTGATAATGGGAGACTTCAACATGCCAGATACAGATTGGTCAATACCAGCAGGAACATCCACCAGAACTAGACACATAGTGGATTCCCTGCAAAGGGGGCTCAAACAATTGGTACAGCAACCCACAAGAGACAGGGCTATCCTGGATCTAGTACTGACTAATGGGGAAAGGATCACAGATCACCAGGCAGAGGGACACCTGGGGGCCACTGACCATCACATGGTATGGTTCAGTTTGGCCACTAGAACCAAATCTTCCCATTTCAAGGCAAAAATATGTGGCTTCAGAGGAGCTGACTTTGATAAGATAGCCAAAAGAGTTAATCTAGCCCTGGCAAAAAGAAATACAGGTGAGGGGGTACAGGCAAAGTGGGCATGCATTAAGGATGCAATGCTTGAAGCAACATCACATTGTGTTAGGGAGAAAAGCAAGAGCAAAAGAAGGAGGAAACCACTTTGATTCTCAAAAACAGTAGCAGAAAAGATCAGAGCCAAAAGGTTGGCCATCAGGAAATATAAGAGAATGCAGAAGGACGAAGATAGGGAGGCATAGAAAACTTCCCTAAGGGAAGCAGGGAAGGCAGTAAGGCAGGCAAGGTCCAAACCAAGGAAACACTAGCACGAACAGTAAAAGAAGGGGACAAGGCTTTCTATAGATACATTAGTGAAAAGAGAAAGTCCAGAGGGGGTATTGCTAAGATCAAAGAGGATAAGGGGGAGTGTGTGGAGGAGGACCAAGGGGAAAACATCTATCTTAAGTAGATACTTCAGCTCAGTATTTACTGATGAGAAGGAAGGGCAGGGCCCACAACTCAGCACCATGGACACGGGGGGGGGAGGTGTGCACAAGTCCCTTCACAAAAGAAAGGGTCCTACAAGAGCTTGCTAAGCTCAGGGTGGACAATGCAATTGGACCTGATGGCATACATCCCAGAGTACTAAAGGAACTAAGGGTGGAACTAGCAGAGCCATTAGCAGAACTGTTTAGTGAGTCTCTGAGCACAGGAGAGTTCCCAGAAGACGAGAAGGGTTTATATGATCCCGCTGCACAAGAGTGGCAACAGGAAGGAGGCAGGGAACTACAGACCAGTCAGTCTTACCTCAGTAGTGGGCAAGATTATGGAGGCACTCCCTAAGGAAAGGATAGTGCAACACCTGGAATTCATAGGCGCACAAGATTCAAGACAGCATGGGTTTACAAGAAGAAGGTCCTGTCAAACTAATCTCATAGATTTGTTTGACTGGGTAACCAGAGTGATGGACCAAGGGGGAGCAGTTGATGTAACCTACCTTGACTTCAGCAAAGCTTTCGATACTGTTCCACATTAGAAGATTGATTAACAAGCTGGGTAGGCTCAGGGTGGGTCAGAAGTTGGTTAACTGGGTGGCAAACTGGTTTGCGGGCAGAAAACAGAGAGTGATGGTAAATGGTATACAGTCAGAAGAGATGCAAGTCACAAGTGGGGTACCTCAGGGATAAGTCCTGGGGCCAGTCATACCTCTCAACCTTTTGTCCCCCAAATGTGGAACATTGCCTGTCAAAATGTGGAACAAATGGGCAAAATGTGGAACACTTAATCAAATCTTTACCTAAGAAGCTCAAAACACTATTAATATGTTGCATTTATGTTCAGAAAGTCTGTTATGAATTGAATAATATATTTTTTGAATAATTTACTACGGATTTTTGCTTTAAAATGTTGACTTTGAATGTGGAACAAGTTCTCACAATGTGGAACAGGGAGCTTTTGAGAAATAAAATGAGGAACGTTCCTCGTAATGTGGTACAGTTGAGAGGTATGGGGCCAGTCCTCTTCAATATCTTCATCAGTGACATTGCAGATGAACTGGAGGGTAATATTTGCCTGTTTGCAGATGACACCAAGATCTGCAACAGAGTAGATGATCCAGATGGGGCTGGCAGAATGAGAAGAGATCTGAAAAACTGACAAAAAGGTCGGAAGAGTGGCAACTGGATTTTAACACAACGAAGTGCAAGATCATGCACATAGGGAAGAGAAACCCTGAAGCTACCTATAGGTTGGGAGGGGAGTTGCTGGCAATCTCAAAAGAAGATGACCTGAAATCATCCAAGCAGACCACTAAAGCAGTAGGTAAGGCCGCTAGAGGGATATTGGGGTGTATTAGTAGGGTATCACAAGTCACAAGAGGGAGGTAATAATCTCTCTTTACAAGACACTAGTTAGGCCTCATTTGGAGTACTGTGTGTTGTACTGGAGGCCGCACCTGCACAAGGACATTAACAAAACGGAGCAATCAGGAGAAGGGCAACCAAAATGGTGCAGTAACTGCATCAGAAAACATATGAGGACAGATTAACAGAGCTCATTTTGTATACCCTAGAGCAAAGGAGGGAGAGAGGTGATATGATTGAAACATTCAAACATCTTAAGGGCATTAACAAGGTGAAGGAGTCTAACATGTTTCAATATAAGAAAAATAGGACAAGAGGACACTGCATAAGATTAGAGGGAGGTCGATTAAGCAGTAATGTGAGGAAGTTCTTTTTCTCAGAAAGGGTGGGGAAGCATGGAACAGCCTACCTCAGGAAGTGGTGGATATGAATACAGTGCATGAAAACAGATATGAAAACAGGCGTGGATAGGCATAAGGGAGCAATACAGATGAGTATGAATAGATAGGCCATTGACAGAGTAAAGGCCTATGGTACATTCATAAGGTAGTAAAAATGAGCAGACTGGATGGGCCTTGTGGTCCTTATCCGCTATCAACTTCTATGTTTCTATGCCGCCTGTCATTTGGCACAAGCACTGTCACTGCATTAGCACTGATGTCATTGAAAGCCGTGTGTTCAATTGCTTTAATGCTGTTTTGATGGATAAAGTCAATGGGTGGTGTTTTGCTAGCTCTGATAACTTGCAGAGTTCAAGAGTCTCACTGTATTTATCTAGTTGTAAAATGATTCACCAGGCAGAGCTCTCTGAAATACATGGGGTTCATTTCCAGTAAATATCATTGTACACAAGTCAGTGGCGACAGACCGTGTACAGCCATAGGTTACCAGCTCAGCATATTGAGAGATAACAGTGATGTTTCAAAAATTCCTGTGCATTGTTAAGTTGTCCTCTTGGTGTCAAGACACTGGGACCTGGGGAGGTTTTCATTATGTTCTTGGTGCTGACTGATACCTGCCTTCTAGAAGTAATACAGTAAATAATAGTCCTGTTTCATAAGTAACCTGTACCAGCTACAGTAACTTGATTTCCCTCAGAAAATTGAGTGCTGTCTAATGTGTGTGTGTATATATACAGTATATTAGAGGCAAAAAACTCAGTTTAATGCATCAGTTAGGGTTGCTCCACAGTGACAAAAGCGAGGAAATTCGATGTTAGGGTTGAAACCCCCTTTGCACCCCTCCAGCCCACCCCTCCAACTGGAATTGGGGTGCGCATTGGGGTTGTCGGCCTAACTGTCACCCCATCACATGTGGAAAGAAGCTGAGGAATAGGAGAATGGGGTGACAGTTAGACCAATGACTCCTAACAAGTACCCCGATTCCAGTTGGGGTGGGCTGAGGTGCAAAGAGGGTTTCAACCCTAACATCAAATTCCCTTGCTTTTGTCACTGTGGAACAACCCTAACTGATGCATTAAATGGAGTCTTTGCCTCTAATTTCCCTTCTTTTGAGAATGATAATGAGAAATAGTGAATGTAATGCAGCGGCGGGAGCTATTGCCCGCAAACGCAAATCGTACTGTGCATGGTGATGCAAAGGGAAACAGAAAGAGAAACAGTACTGTAGACAGAAATGTTAAAAACAATGTAAACGCAACCACAAATGAAAACGCAAAGGGTAACGCACATGGTGGCATAAACATGAACGGTAAGTGAAACGGGTACGGAACTGCAAGCAGAAATGGTAATGGTAACAGTAATGTAAGCGCACAGGCTGGTTTTCCCCAAAAGCTGTATAAAGAAAGACAGTGAGTAGAAAGAATGTATGCAAAATAATGACTCTCGGGAAAACAAAAATGAGGACTTGGAATAGTAAATTGCTTATATCTCAGTAACTGTATGACATAGAAAAAAAATTTAAAAGTTGTGTGTATCATCACTTTCCTGGCTAGTTTTGTACTTAGCCCCCATTAGGGGGCTAAGTTCAAGATATAGTTCTGAAAGGCGCCATGAACGCCAAATGTTATCCTATGGGAAAAGGCTCAATTGCCATAACTCTGCCTCCCTGTAATATTTTTACCAAACCACTGAAAGGCACATCTGTGGGATGTAGGCTGTGTTCTCTGCAAATTTCAGCCCAAAAGACCAAACCGTTATTTTACAGCAGGGCGCCAAATGATTGCTGCAATGCATCATACGCCGTAATGTTATCCTATGGGAAAAAGTGTGAACTTTGGGGTACCATAACTTTGCCACCGTGTAATAGTTTTTCAGCAAAACACTGAAAGGCATATCTGTGAGATGTTGGCTGAGCTCCCTCCAAATTTCACCCCAAAACTCCAAACCGTTCTTTTGCAGTGGGTGCCAAAAATTGCTGTCATTTTCCCACAGCCTAGAAAAGTAATTGTCGCACTTTGCTAAAGCTTACAAAATCTATGACATCTTTCATGCTAATGAAAGTACTTTGTGAAAGTACTTTTCCAGAAATCTGAAAATACATTTCTGGGGTGTTTTACCCCAAAATAAAGACATGGCTAGCATCCTCAGGGTCCGACTAGGTGAATACAAAAATAATTAGGTTGCTAGAGGGTCCCAAATTTAAATGGCAAGCATTTTTCTGATCAGTAACTGAAAACAAGATGGTGGATTTGCGAAAGTAAGAGGGCCATTTGCAACAGTAAAAATGCATTTGCAAAAGTGCTGAACTTTTTGTTAACTTTTCCCATTGACTTAAAATGGGAAACAGTTTTTTGAATAACTTTTGAACCGTTTAATATTTTTTCACAAAATCTTCGAAATGCACATTGGGGACCCCAGCCGCACGTTCCCTGAAGATTTCGGGCTGGTCGCGCAAACCATGTGACCTGTAGGCACGACCGTAGAATTCCAGAAAAAGCGTAAACCCACGCGCAGATCACGCTTACTAACTCTGCAGCCGTGTATCCAACCGGTACGAAACTTGGCAGATCCCAAGGCATATAGGTCTTGATCATGTATTCCAAATTTCAGGCAAATCCGTCAAATGGTTGCAAAGTTATTAAGGTGCAAAATTTTGAGTTTAACATGTAAATAATGGCTTCTCAATCTTAACTATGGTAGCACTACCGTATACCATAATATATATATATATATAGGCTTTGGCACATGTGTGTTATGGTCCTGCCCCTTCACTCATGAAGATAAATTATATATTTTCAGTAAGGCCATTGTGTATTCGGTTTATGCAACATCAGTTTAGAAGTTATACCATTTAAATCAGCTGTTTGTATAGAGTTAACTGGTGCGCTTTGAATTCAGCAGCTAGCTTCAGAGCAGGACAAGCCTATTGTAGTGTCATCAGCATTGTGAAAGCTGCTCTCTGATTGGTCCTTAGGTTAAGGATAGTCATTGTGACATATCTAACCTCTAGATAAATGTTTATCTGGAGGTAAGACAGTGAGATAAACACATTTATCAGGGAGAATGTACTGTATCACTACTGGTGATATATAGTGTGTGTGTTTAGGTAGTGCTTGTGAGGATAAATGTTGGCAAATATTTTTGATATTTTGAGGGTGGTAAGACCAAGAGAGAGAATATTCGTTTGCCCTCATTCTGGGTTTATTTATCCCATAACGGCAATGGAGGATTTAGCCATTTAACCACACAGTAGATCCACAGTGGAATTGGAGGTACCGCTCAGGATGAATGGGCATGTACTAGTCTTCATACAGTGAGATTGTACTGCACTAGTGTCACTGAACAATCAGGACACAGGATTTTTTTCTTGCCACGGTATAATAAAAGTCACTGCATAAATCAAATATGCCATGACCCTAATGAAAATATCACTGATGTTTTCTCTTGTGCAGTTTGACTTTTTGGCATGACTTGTGGCTTCGTCAGCCGTGATCTCATAAGGTCAGAGTGCACTCAGGAAAAATATCAGTGATAGTTTCAGTAGGGCCATGACATATCACATATATGTTAAAGGGGCACAGTAGCACCCTCTATAGTTAGGGTTGAGTAGGTTTAATGTTAAACCCCAATTTTTACACCTTAATAACTTTGGCGTTGTTTGATAAAATAGCCCAAAATTGGGCATGCACACTCAAGCTGACAGTCTCTCAAGATGTGACATGTTTCATAACAGCATCTTGTTCAGTTTCTGTGATAAAAAGCACCAAAAAAGGAATTAAAATCACATTTGTTTTCCCTGTACTTAACATTGGGTATTTTTTGCTCTCACCTACAGCCTAGATGGTGAACAATTTTTTCATGAAATGTTCAGGGTTGCAGGAGGCCATGCCAAGAGTGTGCCTTTGAAAGAGTTCATGAAAAATTATTATATGGTTTCAGAGTTGTAATGATTTTAGAGTTACCATCATTATGCGAATGGTAAAAAAAAAACTATGATAACTGCTTATTTTCATTATTTACCTTGTGTACAGTAAAGAAAATCCAATCGTAACTGCTTATTTTGGGGATGTACCTCTCTTGCTGACAGAAATATTGATTGCGCTGGCTGCCATTGTTTTCCTCATTTTAAAGTCACAAACATTAAAATGTGTAAAAATAGTGTCTTTTTATTTATTTATTTTATTTTGTTTTTGATAACTGGGTAGGTGCAATAGACATAGAGATGCCTATTTTCAGGCACAACCCAGGAGGGTACAAGTCAAATAAAAAAACAAACACCTGAACCTAGTTAATCAGGATCCATTTAGCTAGATTCTCCTGTGTTTTTTTTTTTTTTTTTTATTAAAGTACTCAGAAGTAACTTTTCTGGGCACCCCATAATCCAGGGCGCCCAGGTTAGCGACAGGAGCTGTTCACCTGCGTTCTCTGTATGAGAACAGCGGGACTTTCTTGACTTCTGCAGCCGCAGCTAGGACTCATATTGCAGGCTGCTCTGAGAGGGTGTACTGTCACCGCAGCAAAACCCTGATGGCGAACACCACCACAGCAGCAGGAATCGGGCAAAATCCACCCACCGCTGTGGTGGACAGTGTGCTGATCGGGACTGCCTCGCTGGGTGATTGCCCCCCCCCAGTCCAAGTCTGACTCGGAGTTATAATCCTAGAGACCGAGGCATGTGGGGGGTTCGGGGGCGCACCCCACCAATTGTGAGTGCCAACATCCCGCAGCTACAGTGCCGATGGTCGGCATTGTAACTGTCACTTTTTTAGGGATGTCAGCACTAGCACTATCGAAGCGCTATAGGTAAACCCTCTGAGAACAGTCAGTAGCTGTTTTCCTGGTGTCTAGTGGCACCCCTCCACCCCCCATTACTGTCCACTTGTCCCTGTAATGTTTCCCTGGTATCTAGTGATGTCCCCACCCTCCAATCACCATCCTCTCATTCCTGTAATGATTCCCTGGTGTCTAGTGGCAAATCCCCCACCCTCCGATCATTGTCTGCTCATTCCTGTAATGTATTTTCCCCTAGTGTCTAGTTGTGACCTCACCCTCCCGATTGCTGTCCCATTAAGTATGTTACATTTCCCTGCTGTCTAGTAGCACCCCTCCACCCTCCAATTGCTGCACCCATATTTATATTATGTTTCCCTGGTGTCTGGTGGCACCCTTCACCCTCCAATCATGGTCCCCTATTTCTAGAATGTTTCCCTGGTGTCTTATGGCACACCTCACCCTCCAACCACTGTCTCCTTATTTCTAGAATGTTTCCCTGGTGTCTCATGGCACACCTCACCCTCCAATCACTTTCCTCTTATTTCTAGAATGTTTCCCTGGTGTCTCGTGGCACACTTCACCCTCCAACCACTGTGCCCTTATTTCTAGAATGTTTCCCTGGTGTCTCATGACACATCTCACCCTCCAATAACCGACTCCTTATCGCTATAATGGTTTTCCTGGTGTTTAGTGGTGCCCCCCACCCTCCCATGGCTGCCCCCATATTTCTATAATGTTTCCCTGGTGTTTAGTGGCACCGCTACCCTCTGATCACCCCATTCCTTTATTTCTGTAATGTTTTCCTGGTGTCTCATGGCACACCTCACCCTCCAATCACTGACCCCTTATCTCTAGAATGTTTCCCTGGTATCTAGTGGTGCCCCCCTACACTCCAGTCGCTGTCCCCTTACTTCTGTAATGGTTTTCCTGGTGTCTAGAGGTGCCCCCACCCTCCCATGGCTGCCCCCATATTTCTATAATGTTTTCCTGGTGTTTAGTGGCACCACTACCCTCTGATCACCATTCCTTTATTTCTGTAATGTTTTCCTGGTGTCTCATGGCACACCTCACCTTCCAATCACTGACCTCTTATCTCTAGAATGTTTCCCTGGTATCTAGTTGTGCCCCCCCACCCTCCAAACGCAATCCCCTTATTTCTATAATGGTTTTCCTGGTGTCTAGTGGTGCCCCCACCCTCCCATGGCTGCCCCTATATTTCTATAATGTTTCCCTGGTGTTTAATAGCACCCCACCCTCTGATCACCATTCTTTTATTTCTGTAATGTTTCCCTGGTGTCACGTGACACCCCCAACCCACTGATTTCCATTCTCTTATTTCTATAATGTTTCCCTGGTGTCTAGTGGTACTCCCCACCCTCCAATGGTCATCCTCTTATGTATCCCTTGTGTCTAATGGTGCCCCCCCACTCTCCCATCACCATCCCCTTATGAATTATAATGTTTCCTTGGTGTCTAGTGGCATCCCCCACCCTCTGATCATAGTCACCTTATGTATGGTTCTTCCCTGGTGTCTAGTGGTGTTCCCCACCCTCTGATCACAGTCACCTTATGTATGGTTTTTCCCTGGTGTCTGGTGGCACCCCCCACCCTCTGATCACTGTAAGCACATTAATATTCCCTATAATTAAGAAAATCCTCCTTCAATGTTAAAAAAAAAATAATCTCTCACCAATCAGGCTGCCCCACCCTGACCTCCCGCTCAGTACTCAGCACTCACCACCCCACACCCCCTCACTCACCTGAACAGGTCCCAAGGTGAAGATCTACTCTCAAATACAAGAGCGCGTCTTGCTGCTGGAACCATCAGCTGCAATATGAGGAACTTAGGTAAGTGTGGTTCAATGCATTTCAGTGGGGTTTTGAATTTTGATACATAGCTTTGTCATTTTTGCATATTTTGACCCCACATTTTCAAAATGCCCCTTTTGGGACCCTGCCTCATGACCAATTGCAGTGGAATTATGCAAATCGGGCCCAAAAGGTGATTTTGCAGTTGCCTGGAGAAGTTACCTTTCAGGAAGGATTTGAAATTTTTCATGGCCTTACTCATGAGTGGGGGTCATAAGTAGGCTGTGTTAAAAATTTGGGGTCGAAATATCTAGAAATGACAAAGTTATGTGTGTATGTTGAAATTTTCATATCCTCGTGCGTAACTTTGCTAGTTTTAAATATTTTGACCCCAGATTTTCAAGATAGCCATTTTTTCATACCACCTCATGAGTGTGACAGCTGTCATTTTTCAAATACTGGTCAAAATGTGTTTCCACACCTGTGGCATGGAATGACGTTTCAGTGGCTTGGAATAATGTTTTGGTGGGAATGTGAACATTTTCACCTACTGGGTTCATGAGATGGGGTAATAATAAGAAGGCTATGCTGGAAATTTGGTGTACAAATAAGGTAAAATGCCCAGGTTATGCCTGAACATTATAGTATTTCAACGTTCACTAATAAGTTCATTAATTTTCGATATTGTTTTTTTAATTTAGCTATTTGGTCCCCATCACCTCCTCCCGCCAACTGGCGACAGAGACACATATATATATTTTTTGGTTTTCTCCCCGATCCCCCCAAGGTCCCAGCACATGGCTGTGGGAGTGTGTGGAGGCATGCGTCACACCCCATGGTGCCAGCTCAACCTCTTCTGTACTCTATATGCGGAAAGCATTCAGGCAACACAAAGTATCTGTACTCTATATGTGGAAAGCATTCGGGCAACAGAAAGTATCTGTACTCTATACGCGGAAAGCATTCAGGCAACAGAAAGTATCTGTACTCTATATGTGGAAAGTATTCAGACAACAGAAAGTATCTGTGCTATATGTATGGAAAGCACGGCCCTACTTGTCTCATTTAATCTGCCAAAGGAAGATGCGAGATGACCCGCTTGCTGAAAATCACCACCAACACAAGGATGTAGAATGCCAGGCCCTCGGCCGCCTTCTCCATCCTCATCACCCTGGATCCCAACCTAGAAAAACCACTTCACCTACATTGAGTTCACTGTAAGTTCTCCATTGCCCTCCTCGTATCCATATATTAAAAATATAACTGATAGGATAGTGTCCATTACCATGGAGTCCTTCCATCTCGAGGTTCTGGACACATTGGAACCTCTCAAGCTTTGCTCTCGAGGTTCCTGTGTCCAGAACCTCTCAATAGTATTACTCCCCAGTAATGGACACTACCCTATCCATTATTCTCTTTTTAAAAAAATTGTAAAATCATCCAGATGGATTACAATATCACACTAGTATAAAAGATACAAGTTGCTGCTAAAAGCAGTATCTATTTGTTTTAAAACAGATGAAACTATACCAAAAGTAAAGGAGAAATCCCGCTTGTCTCAATGCACAAAGAAATATTTTATTATAACAGCAGAAAGTAAATACTAACAAAATCAAAACACAATAAATAAAATAGTTGATTGTCTATTTATTAGAAGTGAGTACATCCTCATTAATTGATGTGTTAATGGATCAGTACTTTTTTTAATTAATTGTTGTGTGTTTAATTGGTGATTGTTTACATAGTTTATTGGGTTTACTCTTGTATTTGTATTCTTTCTCCCACTGTATACAGCTTTAATTGGGAGGGATATTGCTTTAATTGAGGAGATATACAGCTTTAATTGGGAGATGTACTGCTTTAATCAGTTATGTATACTGGGAAATACACGATAATGGCTCCTATGTGGAAAAAGCCACATTATGTATTATAGGTATTTATAAAATGGCAAGTAACTCTAGAAATGTCATTGCCTGAAAGATATCACCTGACTGTACATTAAATCTCTATAAATGCATGGTCATGTGCTGAATCTCATGTTCCTTCTCCCACAACACCTACTTTGAACCATTTTGTAGGTGTAATAGGCCTCTCCAGGGTGTGCATCATAGGATTTTAATGCAATTCCCAGGGTGCCGTGACATTCAGCCCTGTGCTTTAATACTCCCCTGGGGTGAGCATTAAATGTAGGATAATACATGGGGGAGTGCATAACAAGAATTTAAATGCATACCTGAGGTGTGGGATGCAACATAATCCCTGAGGTCGAAACCCAAAGAGTTTATTAAAGCATCCCACACAAAGGGTGTGCATTAAATTTGAGTTTTGCACTCTCTCCATGTGTTGTTTTATGTAATTGCTGGAGGACATATTTTTTTTGTTTTTGCTTTATACATTTTTATCAAGTTATATAGATTATAAACATACATTAATAAATACAATAAATATTAATATTAATTAAACATCATATCAAATGTTGACAGTAACTGTATGTAAACACTAAAAAGAAATTACACACGGACAACAAAACACAAATTTAACAGCACAAATAATGAAAAAGTACAATAATTGCAGTACAAAAATATATACCAAACTCTCTCTTACTCATCCCCGCCCACTTTTTTATTTTGTTCTCCTAGGATTCTGATTTACATTTCAAGTATAACTTATTTCTATAAAGCATAAGAAAGGAGCCCAAATCTCATCAAATTGGTCAGATTTAGCTGGCCCGGTGGCGCTGAGGGTTCAGGCACTGGGCGCCACAACTCGCACCATGCCAGTGACCCGGGTTCAGGCATGGACTCAGGGCACTGGGGGTTGGCAGGGGGAAGGAGGATTGAGCACCCCAATGGACACTCTCCTCCTTTGGGGTGGGTTACCAGGAGTGCTTTGTGCACCTGACATCCTTAGGGGGCGGTGGAAGCACCAACTTTTGGGGCATTGGTGGCTCCCATGGGGTTGGAGTCGGGAAGGGGAGGATGCTGTTAGGCAATTGGCAGTCATAGTGAGTAAGCATGTAACTTACCCGAGTGGGCATCCTCAGGGGGATGGAAGGGGACCACAAGAAAAATGGAAAAAACCTCGGCGGTCCTACATGATGGCCGCTCCAGGCCTTCCAGTCCAGGATCCATGGGCAGACCCCCATTGTGCAGGTGCTCCACGGAGGTGAGAAGAGGAAGGTAGGAGTTACCGGGGCACTCTAGGGGCAGACTCTGTGTCTGGGACATGGGTGGTATGAGCAATGCCTGAAGGAATGGAACAACAAGGGTGATCAGGAGGGGTAAAAAGAAAGTAAAAAAAAAAAAATGATCAGATTTATTTTGAATAATAAAACTAGTTATTTCATTGTTTGCCAAATTCCCCATGCATTTAATCCAGTCTTGCAGCATTGGGGAGTGCTTTTCTTTCCACTCTGCTAAAATAATTCTTTTTAATCCCAATGCAGCATTCAGAATCCAAAGCTTTTTATTTCTATACACATGAGGTAAACAAGAAGTATCCCCCAGGATAAATAGATTGGGATCCAAGGGTAATAATCTGCATTGTATGACTAGAGAACAAATGTCACATGTTTCTTTGTATATGCTGTCAATTTCGGGCACTCCAGTAACATATGAAGTAAGGTAGCATGTTCTTGATTACATTTCCAACATCTGCCCTTCTGACAGTTATCCATTTTTTCCAATTAACTAGGGGTGTAGTAATAATGATGCAGAATGTTGTATTGTACCGGACGCCCTTGTACTTCTTTACTAGCTTGATAAGCATTTTTTCATAATGTTTCCCACGTCTGTTGAGAGATTTGCGTGCCCAGGTCTTTCTCCCATTTAGTTCTTGTTGCAAAAGTGAGATTCTAGGGACATGGATATGTTGTTCATCCACACTTATTGGCAGGTAACCTTGCCGCTTTAAATCTTGCCGGAAGGTCTTCAAGCTGGCTCCTCCCACCCACCCGGGTGGTATAACTCAGCTCCGCCTCTTGACGTAGATCTTCCTTACGCTGTAAGCTCAGGTTCCCTCCTTAACGCTCTGCGTTTGCGACTGGTTCCTATTTCTTCCGTTTTTGCGAATTTGAAAGTTTTTTCTAAAAAGACTTGATCTTCGATCCCTCGCGGCTGCGATGGACAAATCGACTCCCGGTTTTCGGAGATGCCCCTGCGGGCAGAAGATGTCTCGGACGGATCCACACTCCACTGTGTCTACTGTTTAGGCCTTGAGCACGACCCGCAGGACTGCGACCTGTGTTTTCTTCCTCGGCCTACGCCCTCGACGACTGCGGCTGCCCGGATTGCAACTGGGCCGCCCCGAAGCGCTTCTCCTGTGAAGTCTAAGGAGGCCTGGTCGGCGGTGTCCGCGCGGCGGGCTCGTGGATCAGCTCGAGCAGATGATCGCCTCGAAGAGGAGGCAGCGGGCCAGTATCTTCCTCAGCCGCTGCATTTATCCCGCCTCTCTGGGTTCTTCCTACACAGCTTCATTTAGGAGCTTTTGTCTGTCCCTCCACTAGGGAGAAGGGCTAACGTCTGCTGGACCTTTTTCTGGTCCAAAAGAGGGACAAGGAATCCCTCCGTCGACGCTCTTGGGAGTGGGAAAGTCCTCTCCCCCAGTCGCCGACTGCCGACTTCGGCGACCGCTTCGGCTCGCCACTGGTCTCACGGTGCCCCCGTCAGGTCAGTTGACTGAGACTCCTGTCGACGAAGTCGAGATTTTTCTCGACCCGTTAGACGGGCTGTCGCCCATAGAAGCCGAGATTCCTCTCTCCCCGGTTCCCCCGGAGGGAGTTGAGGATCCCGTGGGCTTGCCTGTGCCTCCGGTTCCGGAGCCCTCGGATGAACCCTCCGAGCCGAAGGGAGTGCCGGTTCCTGCCGACACTTCCCCGCACCGACCTCGGAAGAGCCGAGGCTCTCGGTCTCGTCTCGACCTCTTCGGTCCAGCCGATCCGCCGCGTCATAGGCGGTCTCGCATCACGGTAAGCGGCAGCGTCACCGTACGGTTCTCGCTCCTCCTCTCGGACGAGGGAGGCTTTAAGCGTAAGTTATGTCGGCTGGTACAAGGACCTCATGTGGCAACAGCTTCGACCGAGAATGGCCGGCGCAGTCGCCCGGCCATTAAGTGGCTGTCACCGAGCGGCCGACACAACCCTCGACTTACCCGGAGAGCCTGTACCCAGGCCGTTATTGCCAAAACCAGCTGCTCCAACTGATTCCGTGGAACCTCCGCCCACAGCCCTCTGTTTGGGGCTCCACCAGGATTCTCGGTCGCAAGGGTCTCACCCATCGGCTGTCGGTTACCCTCACTCCCGCCACCGACCTCGGCAGGTTGAGGGTGGCTCAGGCCAGAGGCAGCTCTTCGAGGACTCCTCAGAGTCCGAGGATAATTCCTCCTTTTTCTCCAAGCGATTGGACTTGGAGTCCTCAGGAGGACAGTCTATGGACGATAGCCCGTCGTCCTTCCTAGGACTGCTTCGGCTCATCTCAGAATCCACCGGGATGAAGCTCGAACCCATTTCTAAACGGGCCAGGTATCCCTCACGGAGATTCTGGACCGAGGGGATTCACGGAGGCCTTCCGTGCATGAGGCCATAGTGGGTCCGCCCTGAGCTTGGCAGCACCCTGCTTCCTGTCCTGCGCCTTCGGCCAGGATGGCCAGGAAGTATGCAGTCCCTACCGTTCCTCGTCCGTTTTTTGAGCACCCCTCTGCTGAGGGGTTGTTTACCCGACAGCGTTCGCGCTGGCCGCAACGCCAGGGATGTGGACAAACCTCCCACACGGAGTCCAAGAAATTGGATTATGTCGGCGAAAAGTGCTATGCTGCGTCTTCTTGGCTTCTTCCAGGCCAGTTCGGCTCGCCCTCATGGCACATTTTTCTCATGCCCTGTTGGGCTCCCTGGATGAGGTCATTCCTCATCTCCCCATGTTCAGCAGACTACGGTCAAGCAGGTGCGGGACCAGGGCAGGCAGTGGCCAAACAGCAGCTCCAGACTGCTTTGGATATTGGAGACTCGTGCCAGGTCAGTGGCGGCCGCAGTAATGGCTGTCGTCATGTGGCTTGGCTGAGGATATCCACCTTACTTCGGATACCCAGCACAAGTTGGCGGATGTTCCCTTTTTGGGGGACTGACCTCTTCGGCCCTGGGGTGGAAGGTCACCTGCAGAGGATCGAGAAGTCCAATGCTACCTTGGACTCGGTCTCTTCCGCTCAGAAGGACAAAGGCCGCAAACCACAGCCTAAGCCCTTTCGTCCTTCTGCGCCCCCGCGCCGCCCGGCCCAGCAACGTCAGGGCCAGCAGGCTCGGCCTTGGCATCCCAAACCCAAGCCGCCGGCTTCCTCTAACAGGAGGCAGGGAGGAAAAGGCCCAGGAGGTCCCTCGGCCGGTCCATCCTCCAAGCCTGCCCAGTGACGGGCTGAGGGGTGTCGCCCCCATCCCCGTCACCTTACCCCTGTGTCCCACCGTGGGGGGAATGCTCCGGCACTTCCGTTCCGCCTGGTTCACTGTTACCACGGACAGGTGGGTTTTGGAGGTGATGGGAAGAGGCCTGCCTCTAGAATTCGACAGGCACCGCCCTTCAAGAGCCGCCGCCTCGGGGGGCCAGGGTCCCCAGCCCGCTGGCGGCTCGTCGAGCCTTACATCGCCTCTCCTTCCTCCAGAAGGAGGTGATAAGAGAGGTGGAGGACCCCTTCAGACCCAGGGTTTGTGTCCAGGTACTTCCTGGTTCCGAAACGGACGGGGTGCTGGCGCCCCATTCTCGACCTACACGACCTAAACAAGTTCCTAAGGTCTCGAACCTTCAGGATGGTCACTCTGGCTCAGATAATACCATCCTTGGAACGCGGCATGTGGTTCTGCTCTCTGGATTTGCAGGACGTGTTTTTTCATGTCCCTATCCATCCGTCTCACCAGAGATTCCTTCGCTTCCGAGCGGAAGGATCCCTTTTCGAGTTCCAAGCCATGCCCTTCGGCTTGTCTCCAGCTCCCAGGGTCTTCACCAAATGCATGGCAGTGGTGACAGCATTCCTGCGGCGCCGAGGGGTCCGGGTGTACCCTTACCTGGATGACTGGCTGATAGCAGCTCCCTCCAGGCAGGAGGTGGAGTGGTCCAGAGATCTGGCCCTCCAGGTCTGCTCTCAACTAGGTCTCCTTATCAACGGGGCCAAGTCGAACTCGAGCCAAGCAGGTGATTCTGCTCATCAGGCGCAGCTCGACTCTCTTGACCCAGAGCGGCTCCCGGCGGACAGGGCCGAGGTTCTTTCTCCTTTGCCCAATCATTTCTGGTTGGGCAATTGCGCCCTGCCCGGGACTTCCTGCGCCTCCTGGGTCTCATAGCGGCCTGCACCAGCGTGGTCCGTTGGGCCCGCTGGAACATGCGTCCCCTTCAATGGGGACTGGCCAGCCAGTGGTCACAACGCTGCGATCCTTTGGACCAGCTTGTGTCGGTGACACAGGGGATGTGGAACGCTCTCCAGTGGTGGATCATTCCAGGTCATTTGCAGGAGGGCATCCCGTTCGTCCGCCCCGAGCCGACGGTCTCTCTATCGACCGATGCCTCTCTGATGGGTTGGGGTGCCCATCTGGGAACACCGCCCACGGCCCTGGTCCCCGCGGAGTCCTGATGCCACATCAACCTGCTGGAGCTCCGGCGGTCCGCCTAGCTCTCACGCCTTTGCTCCCGTTCCTCCGGGTCAAGTGGTCCGAGTCCAGACGGACAACACCACGACCATGTACTATCTAAACCGCCAGGGCGGGACGCCGCTCCATGCTTCTATGCAAGGAAGCTCTCCAGTTGGTCACTCGTGGCGCAGCCTAGAGGTGGATCTCCTAGCCATTCATGTGGCAGGAGCCTCCAACACCCTGGCCGATGCCCTGAGCGGATAGGGGCTGCATCCCACGAGTGGTCTCTCCTGCCGGAGGTAGTACAGCATCTGTTCTCCCATTGGGGCACACCTCAGGTGGACCTGTTTGCCTCAGGGAGAACGCGGGCTGAGACTGTTCCATGCCTGCCCTCAGCAGGGCTCGCTGCAGGGGATGCCTTTCGAGGCAGTGGACCCCGGCCTCTTTTACGCCTTTCCCCCATTTCCCTTGATCCACAAGGTGCTTCTCAAGGCGAGGAGGGACAAGGCGCAGGTGATTCTGATAGCCCCAGACTGGCCTCGCCAGTTCTGGTACCCAGATCTCCTCAGTCTCAGCTCCAGGACTCTGCGGCAGCTTCCAGCTCGCCCGGACCTGCTCTCAGTCAATCAGGGGAAGGTGTTCCATCCGGACCTTCAATCCCTGCACCTGCGGCCTGGTTCCTGGGCTAGAGTTACAGGCCTTGGGTCTTTCCGGCCGAGGTCCTCAATGTGAGTTAGGCGTCCCATGAAAGTCGACCAGAAAGTACTATGCCTTCAAATGGAAAAGGTTTTCCATTTGGTGTCAGGAATAAGGGCTTGGACCCTTCCTCCTGTTCCTTGGCAAGCATCTTGGACTATTTATGGTCCCTTTATAATCAAGGGCTTAGGTCGATTAACCCTAAGGTACTGGCAGCCATCTCTGCCACTGGGCGTGGCCGGGAAGCAGTCGGTGGCCGAGGAGAAGGTGGTCTGGCGCTTTTCAAAGGCCTTGATTACATTTCCCTCCGGTGAGAGAACCTCCACCTCGTGGGATCTACTGCTGGTACTGGCAAAGCTCATGGGCAAGCCATTCAAACCTATGCACAGGTGTGCTCTCTCACCTGTCGTGGAAGACCATCTTCTTGGTGGCTATCACGCCAGCCAGAAGGATGGGAGAGCTCCAGGCGCTTCCATCAGTCTCCTTATCTGGTCTTCCACAGGGACAAGGTTGTCCCCTCTCCCCACCGAAATTCCTTCCGGTGGTTGTCAGAGTTTCACCCTTAACCAGGTGTTGACTCTGCCGGTGTTCTACCCCAATCACACCGGAGGTCGAATATAGGCTCCATCTTTGGACCCTAGAAGGGCGCCGCTTATTACAAAGAGCGCACGGCTGAAATTCGGGAGAGGTTCGCCAGCTGTTTGTCACCTACGCTGAAGCCAGTATCTGGCAGACCTGCAGCCAAGCGGACGATAAGCAGGTGGGTCACCTCCTGCATAGATCTCCATACGTTGACGGGCATGGAGCCTCCCAGAGGATAAGAGCTCATTCTACCCGCCATACTGCTGCATCGGTGGCTGCTTCCAGGGACGTCCCTATCCAGGAAATCTGCAGGGCTGCTACCTGGAAGTCAGCAAACACCTTCATTACCCATTACCACATCGACCTTGAGTCACGCCGGGATGCTGGTTTTGGGGCCTCGGTTCTCAGTCTCTCTTTCCCAAGTAAGTATTGGGGGTGTGGTCTTGCCTCCTCCTCCCGGAGAACTGCTAGGAGTCTGCCAATAAGTGTGGATGAACAACATATCCATGTCCTAGAAATACAGGTTACTCACCTGTAACAGGGAGTTCTAGGATGGTATGTATTGTTCATCCACACGACCCACCCGACCTCCCCGGCTTCGACGCACAACCTGAGCTTCCAGCGGGCCAGATCTGGCGTCATGGGGCGGAGCCGAGAGTTATACCACCTGGGTGGGTGGGAGGAGCCAGCTTGAAGACCTTCCGGCAAGATTTAAAGCGGCAAGGATACCTGCCAATAAGTGTGGATGAACAACATATACCATTCCTAGAACTCCTGTTACAGGTGAGTAACCTGTATTTTTTTATTATCATTAAGAATCATCTTAAGAATTTCACCTGCACCCACCCCAGAAGCCTGTTTGAGAAATGAATTCCATTGTTGAGACATTTGTATTTGATAAAAAGGACCCATAACAGACTACAAAGAATCTCATATTTATAGGTAAGCATGAAATTGAGTAAAAGGCAGGCAAAACTTTTTGTTAAATCTGCAAAAGAATATAAAACCCCAGAAGAAGGATAAGCTACTGTATATCGTTTAGAATTTTTATACCTTTGTCTTCCCAGGTTTTATTTTTAAGTATTTTATTTTCAGATTTAATTTTTAAATTATACCATAAGGGATAATGTTCTTTGGGTGGTTTAAATAGATCCAATACTGAAAAGATGCTTTTACAGGCTTTAATTGTACTATTGAGAGTTGGATGACGTCTAAGCGCACTTGGCAACAAATTTAAATAAAGGGTCTAATATAGCTTTAGGTTTAAGAATTTGTTGTTCATAACAGGCCCATATGGGAGATCTATCTGTAATTTGAAACCAATTCACCAGTTGCTTAACCAGGAAAGCAAAGAGATAATTTTTAAAATTTGGGAGTCCTAATCCTCCGTCCTTCTTGCGTGCTTGTAGTTTAGTATATTCTATCATAGAGGGTTTATTTCCCCACAAAAATGCTTGAATCGCTCTATCAATCTTTGAGAACCAATTTTTTCTATTTTTACTGGCAAATTTTCAAGAATATATAAAATCTTAGGCACGATGATTGATTTAAAAGAATTAATCCTACCCAAAAGAGAGAGATTCAGTTTTTCCAATTTTTGGGTTTCTAAATGTATTTTATTTAATAGAGGCTGAATATTTATTTTATCTAATAGATGAAGTCCAATAGAAATTTGAACCCCCAAATATGTAATAGATTTTGCTGCCATTTCAATGGCAAGTTTGATCTTTGCTAATTGTTTTCCCTGAAATAGTCATTTAGGGGAAGAAGATAATATTTTGTCCAATTTATTGCAAGCCTATAAATATTGGTAAAGTTTTCCAAGACCTTTTTTAATTCCTTAATAGAATTCAGATGTTTTGTAAGAGTTAGTAATTAATTGCTAGCATAAACTATAACATTACATTCATATTTTTTATTTTGATTCCTAAGATGGATTTGTTCTGTCTAAGCACACATAATAAGGGTTCTAATGTCAGTACAAATATTAGAGGGGAAAGGGGGCAGCCTTGATGCATACCCCTTTGAATATTGATAGAATCTGAAAGCATTCCATTTGTTATTTTTTTTATGTTACTATTTTCTGCTCCTTGCCACAGCCCCTACCTTGGGAGGGGGCCCCCAGCCCTGTCCCCCAGCATCTACCAGCTGGTGCTGACCATTACCCCAGAGCTTACCAACCCCAGCTGAAGATCAGGATCTAGTGTGACCAGCGGGGCCTGCAAGGCTTCCTCTATCATGCACCATGGCATTTTTCTCCTCCATTTCTTTTTTCCCCTGGAGAGGAGGTGTACACTGATGCCAGTGGAGGAGGCATGCATGTGTCTGCATGTACTCCTCCAGATGTCTGCCCCATCTCTGCCCCCTTTTAATGCAGCATCGGTGCACTGCCCCTTAGCCTTCACTATGGGTCAGTTGAGTGCTGGCCACTGACATCCCCCCCTGGAGAAGGAGAGCAGTCTCTTGGATGCTTGATCCTTCTCTGCCCCTGCTAACCCCCAATGGCCAGTGCTGATTTCTGAACATGGGTTACCAGCATAGCATGAGGTAAGGCATCCAGTACCTCAGCCTTCAGCAGCACAGGGCCAACTATTCCATTTGTTATGATGGAGGTTGAAACTTTTGTATAAAGGGTGTCTATCCAATTCATAAATAAAGTTCCAATTCCAAAATAGGGTAAAAAACATTTTAAATAGGTGTGGAGGGGTTGTGGGATAACAGAGGGACCAGACACCGAATTTCAGTTTCAACACACAATCTGTTTGTGATGTTTATTCAAAATCCAGGAGATAACCTTCAGCAATGGCATATTTCTTCCTCAATACATCAGTTTGCAGCAACAGACTATGTATGTCCTTCCTCTGCACTTGTCAGCACCTACTGACTTGCTATTCTACTGATCTAAACTTTTCAGTGAAAATCCTTCATCCCTGTGGTTGCTTTGTTTCTTTGGGTGGTGATGGTGGGGTCTCAAAAAGAAAAGAACCCAAACCAAGTAACAGACAGAGAGCTTCAGTGCAGAAACATTGAAACAAGGGCCACCCCAAATGGCACTGACAATAAGCCAAGCATCAAAGAAACACAACATCACACATACTTCCATAATGAAAAGCACCATGGGATATATGCAAATCACCATGAAATTTCAGATTGGCTCAGTTTACAGCAGGAATGCATGGCACCAATTTACATGCATTTAACAACACAACCAGCTTAATTTCTAAAATACAGGCACCTAGTACTTTTTACCTTTATCAAAAACACCTTGTGCCATGGTCTTTTCAACATTTACAGGTTTCATAAGCATAAGGTATATACATCAAGGTATTTTATGACATAGTGCTATCACATACTAAATCCAACAATGATAAACACAGCCTGTTGTTTTACATTAGCTCGGAGGTCACCACAATAACCTCCCTGTATGAGGACCTGAGAGGGAAAAGGAAAATTAAAGTGGACACTATAGCATAGTCAAGAAAGGGGAAGGGGATGCCCATAGGTGGCCAACCTTATGGACTATAACTTGTAAAGGATAGATTAGGCTAAGAAACAGAAGAACTGTTGCAACAGATTTAAGAAAGGTTGGTCCTCAAGAGTGGCAGGATCTCCCTGTCACAATAAGGCCATTCGATGGAATCTAAAGCTTTTGTAACATCTAATGATGATGCTATAGCAGGCTCATATAATTTATTAGCAGACCAAATAGTCATCAGAAGTCTCCTTATATTGTCATGTCCATACCTTAAAACCCACTTGATCATTGTGAATAACTTTAGTTATTACTGATTGAAGTCTATTTCCTAAAATTTTGGCAATTATTTTACAATCAGTGTTTAGTAATGAAATTGGTATATAATTAGCACAATCAGTACTATCCTTATTCTTTTTTGAAAACAGAGTAATATACACTTCTCTCATACTAGGGGGCAATATTTTCTTAGTTTGTGCTTCACATAAGACTCTCAATAAAGGAATTATCAGTTGGTCTTTAAGAGTTACATAAAATTCACTTGGAAATTCATCTGGTCCTGCTGTTTTAGACGAGGGTAACACATTAATAGTCTGACTGATCCCTGGTATAGAAATAGGCTTGTCTGGCATTTCAGGGTCTTTTTTGATAAAGTAGGAAGTTTTAATTTTCAGTGAATTGTTTCCCCGATTTTTGAGTTGGATTATATTTATTCTTATATAGAGTATTATAAAATTTGTAAAGAACAGAACTGATATCTTTAGTAGAAGATCTCACGGTGTTATTTATGTCTATTATTTTATAAATCAGGGATTGATTTTCTTTCTGCTTTAATCTATATGCTAGTAATTTCCTGTTTTTTCACCGGATTCCAATAATTTTGTTTTGTTCTAAATAATGCATATTCCACTTTGTCTGTTTTGATCTTATTTATTTTATATTTAACGATGGCTGGCTCTCATAAAATATCATTGTTTAGGGGGACAGCTTTATGTTTTTCTTCTAGGTTCTTTAGTTGAAGTTCTAATTTAGCCAGTTCGGTATGTTTTTACTTTTTAACTTTTGATGACTAGCCACTAACAAAACCTCTGATATACAATTTATATGTTTCCCACAGACAAGTATCCAAAAACTTACCCATTATCATTAATTTGAAAAAAAGATATTTGTTTCCTCCACCAACCAGTTAACAAACTCTTGGGACTTTAGTAGTGTTATATTCATTTTCCATCTATGTGGACTTTTGTTTTCCTTATTATTTAGAAATGTAGTTATAACTGGTGCACTGTCAGAAATTACTCTTTGACCTATGTAAGAAAGTATAATTTCATGAGAGCATTGTAAGGATGCTAAAATATAATCAATTCTGCTATAAGATAAATGCATGCTAGAGAAATATGTATAATCCCTTTCTGAGGGATTAACTAATCTCCAGGTATCTACAAAACCATTATGTTTAATTATTTTCTTAAGTAAAACTCTGGAATTATTGTTTCTTTCAGTAGTAGAGAATTGCTTCCATCTAAAATCATGTCTAAGGGGAGATTAAAATCTTTTCCTATTATTGCTTTATCTTGTGTTAAGTTATTTAATTCTAAGAAGAAAGAGCTAAAGAAATTCACATAATCTACATTAGGGGCGTAGATGTTTCCAACAGTATAAGGGGTTTCTTCCAAAATACATTGCAATATTTGCCATATACCTTATGTGTCTGTAATATGCTTCCTTAAAGAAAACTGAATGCCTTTCTTATAAGTACAGCAGTACCTCTTTTTACATTCACTTGCGCGCATGCGCAAGGAACGTCTTGGGAGAATGGGACACTTTGGAGGTGTGCCTGTTCTGTGCAAACCCCTGCTCCATTGAGCAGGCGTGGCGGTAATGCACCAATCCATGCAGTGCTATGTATGACAGCGGTGGTCTTCTCTCAAAGAAAACCACCGCTGTGTGCTGGCAGCGCCATGCCCCCCAAAATCTTTGGTGCCACACTGGGAGCCCAGTGTGTGGCAAATGTCCCGCCATCTGCCAATGGGGTGCCCAATCCCCGTCAGCTCCACCTCCCCAAACAGCTTTCCTGCTGCCACGCTGGGAGCCCACCCCAGTGTGGCAAGCGTCCATGTTGTCTGCCGTCGGGTGGCCCCATCCCCGTCAGCTCCATCGACCCAGTTATCTTCTTTCCTGCCATGCTGAGCCCACCCCAGCATGGCAAACGTCCCGCATTTCAATTTAGGAAAAAAACCTGTAAATTAAAACGGTCCCACGCAGTCTCCCCACTGCCCTCCCACAACTCGCACCCACCCACTGCACACCCTGCCTCCCCACACATCCCCTCACCCCATACTTACCTCCGGAGCTTGGCGCGATGATCATCGCTGGACCGGGAACATGTCTGCACTCTTCAAAGCCGACCGCGAACTGAGGAAATGCCGGTAAGCTGTACAATGGGCTAGATGGGGTTTTTTCAACTTTGTTGCATATCTCAGGCACTTTTTGGAATTTTGGCACCAAATTTTCAACATGGGGTTTTTGGGACCCCTTCTCATGAATGCTGTCACTCTCATGGCATTATTCGGGTGTGAAATCACCTTTCAGGCCCGATTAATGAAACGACAGTGCCAGCATTCATAAGGTGGCTCTCAAAAGCCTATTTTGAAAATTTGGTGAAAAATTCCTAAAATGATTGTTTTACGAGCTATGTAGTTCCTAGCAGGCTTGTGAAGTTCACAAATTTTCAATATTTTCACTCCAGATTTTCAACATTGCCATTTTACCACACCTCCTTATGAGCAGTACAGCTGTCATTTTTCACATCCTGCCCAAAACATGTTTCAGCCCATGTAGCACACAATGGCGCAGTCGGTGTGCAAAATCAATGCATGGGAAACATTAAGAAAATCACAGTGACACTGTTCATTAGCAGAGGTCTTAAAATGGTTATGTTGAAAATTTGGTGAAAAAATTCCTAAAAAAAAACAACTTTTACGAGTGTGCGTTGCGCAGTTCCTACGCACGCTCATAGGTTTGCGAATTTTCAATATTTCCACTCCAGATTTTCAACATCGCCATTTTACTACACCTCTTATGAGTAGTACAGCTGTCATTTTTCACATCTCACCCAAAATGTGTTTCCGCCCATGTAGCGCACAATGGCACAGTCGGTAAAGGAAATCAATGTATGGGACACATTAAGAAAATCACAGTGACACTGTTCATGAGCAGAGGTCTTAAAATGGCTATGTTGAAAGTTGGTGAAAAAATTCTAAAATGACTGTTTCTGACGTACGTTGCGCAGTTCTGCTCTGCACCTTGTAAGTTTGCGATTTTCAATATTTTCACTCCAGATTTTCAACTTGCCATTTTACCACACCTCCTCATGAGCAGTACAGCTGTCATTTTTCACATCCTGCCCAAAACATATTTCCGCCCATGTAGCGCACAATGGCGCAGTTGGTGTGCGAACTCAATGTATGGGACACATTAAGAAAATCACAAATGACACTGTTCATGAGCAGAGGTCTTAAAATGGCTGTGTTGAAAATTTGGTGAACAAATTCCTAAAAATGACTGTTTTACGATGTGTGTTGTGCAGTTCCTATGCACACTCGTAAGTTTGTGAATTTTCAATATTTTCACTCCAGATTTTCAACATTGCCATTTTACCACACCTCCTTATGAGCAGTGCAGCTGTCATTTTTCACATCTTGCCCAAAACATGTTTCCGCCTGTAGCGCAGACAATGGCACAGTTGCATAGGCGAACTCAATGTATGGGACACATTAAGAAAATCACAGTGTCACTGTTTATGAGCAGAGATCTTAAAATGGCTATGTTGAAAATTTGGTGAAAAAATTCCTAAAAATGACTGTTTTATGAGCGTGCATTGCGCAGTTCCTACGCACGCTCATAAGTTCGCGAATTTTCAATATTTTCACTCCAGATTTTCAACTTTGCCATTTTACCACACCTCCTTATGAGCAGTACAGCTGTCATTTTTCACATCCTGCCCAAAACATGTTTCCGCCCATGTAGCACACAATGGCGCAGTCGGTGTGCAAAATCAATGCATGGGACACATTAAGAAAATCACAGTGACATTGTTCATTAGCAGAGTCTTAATGGCTATGTTGAAAAATTTGGTGAAAAAATTCCTAAAAAGCGACTGTTTCTGATGCGTTGCTGATTCCTACGCACTGATCATAGGTTTGCGAATTTTCAATATTTCCACCCAGATTTTCAACATCGCCATTTTACCACACCTCTTATGAGAAGTACAGCTGTCATTTTTCACATCTCACCCAAAACGTGTTTCCGCCATGTAGCGCATAATGGCACAGTCGTGTGCAAAATCAATGTATGGGACACATTAAGAAAATCACAGTGACACTGTTCATGAGCAGAGGTCTTAAAATGGCTGTGTTGAAAATTTGGTGAACAAATTCCTAAAATGACTGTTTTATGAGTGCGCTGCACAGTTCCTATGCACGCCTTAAGTTTATGAAGTTTTCAATATTTTCACTCCAGATTTTCAAAATTGCCATTTTACCACACCTCCTTATGAGCAGTGCAGCTGTCATTTTTCACATCTTAGCCCAAAACGCAGCTTCCTACTTCATGAAAGCATAATGGCACAGTCGGTGTGCAAAATCAATGTATGGGACACATTAAGAAAATCACAGTGACACTGTTCATGAGCAGAGGTCTTAAAATGGCTATGTTGAAAATTTGGTGAAAAAATTCCTAAAAATGACTGTTTTACGAGCGTGCGTTGCGCAGTTCCTACGCACGCTCGTAAGTTTGCGAATTTTCAATATTTGCACTCCAATGACTTCCAAATACCTAAACAGCACATAGAAGCAAGCAACATTCGGCATTGACAAATGCTTGTACTTCTTTGTCACTGATTTTTTTAAGCCATGTCCAAGTGCCAAATACCACTGCAAATACCTGCAAGCAAACGTTCTGCATTGACAAATGCTTGTTTTACTGCTGTAACAACTGCGAAACACTTAACTGTTCCAGGATCTTTCTAACTTTTCTGCTTCTTGCTGTAGTAAATGCGTTTCTTGCAAAATTACTAGATCTGCTTGTTACTTGTTTAGACGCCCAATAACTTTTTTCCTTTATACCAGGGACCACAAACCTTTTACATTCCAAGTAACAATATTTAAGGTATTGGCCATATTAGGGGCTAAGTAAAAGCCATCTTATACCATATAAATGATATCACCAACCTGGTATAAATATAAGGGAGAAATGCTAACAAAAGATATATATTACTATACTTGCTAGTAATTTTTTGATATAAGAGAGAGAAATAACATTTAAGAGACACAGACCTTTTTTAAAATGCTAAAAGCCTTAGAAATAAGCCTGCGCTTTTGAAGTTTGCATACAAATAAAAAAAGGCAACCAGTTACTAAGATAAACAAGCACACTCTTACAAGAATAACATAAATTATTAATAATCCTATTCAGTAACATACAAAGAATAAACAAGAAAAACTCCAAACATAGGAAAGCGATATTTTTCCCATATCATTGCTTAACCAGTGACTTGTATTTTTTCACATAGTTCTACTAACTAAATAATAGCTATTTAGGTTTGCTCTTAAATAAAGCAAGCAGTCAACATTAACATTTTCACCTATCCCATAAATAATTTATTGTATAAAAGATCCGGAGGGAAAAAAAGGGATTTGTCACCCAGTGTATAGAGAAAGAAGAAGAATGTGGCCTACAGGGGAAAAGAAGTTGATTTCCCTTAAACCAATTGCACAGACATAAGGAGCTGCCCCCTGACATGTCCTTCTCACAGGCATCTTTTTCGTCCTTTTCATATATCCTGATAGTGCGAAACTGGAGGGCCTTCCCAATCCATGAGACTCCGCCCAGGTGCACTGCAGAACATTTGAGTGTTTTGTTTTATTTTTATTGTGTTGGCTTATGCATGCGCAGCCAACATATTGCGGTAGTAGCAGATTTGGAGGCGCGGTCAATGTTGGGCGAATGCAGGGCACGCATCTGTAGATGCGTCCCTCATTCTCCAATAAACCTGCATGCCAGCGCCACACCATGCATACATAATGTGGCGAGCACATCTAAGGAAAGGTCTGCTGCAATGCAAGCAAAGCTCATCATATGCAGTGGACCACCCAACATGCTTTCCCTGGTGAGAAAAAACATTTAACATGGCGGCACACTGCCTGCCATAATGCCGACTTCAGGGGTGCCCAATCCCCCTGTTGGCTTGCCCTGCCCTAATGTATGTGCTGACAGCGGAGCCCACTCCCCGTTGTCATATTGCACCCCCCCATTTGTTATGTGCTGATGGGGGTGCCCAATCCCCCATCGGCTACAGCATCCCCCCCCAAAACACTTAGGTGGCACGCTGGGAGCCCACCCCAGTGTGCCAAATCCCCTGAAAAATAAAAACGGTCCCACCGTGTTTTTTTTTTTCTTTAACCCTGTGAAAAAAGAAAACAGTCTCCCTGCCCCCTCCCACAACCCGCGCCCACCCTCTGTGCACCCTGCCTCCCCACACCCCCCCTCACCCCATACTTACCTCTGGAGTCTGGCACGACAATCTTCGGTGGACCGGGAACAGGTCTGCACTCTTCAGATCTGACCATGAACTGAAGATATGCCGGTAAGCTGTATAATGGCATAAACAGGTTTTTTTCAACTTTGATGCATATCTCTGGCATTTTTTGGAATTTTTGCACCAAATTTTCAACATGGGGTTATTGGGACTCCTCCTCATGAATCAGTCACTGTCATGGTGTTATTCTGCCCCAAAAGGTGATTTTGTGGTCACAACATGGAATCATCTTTCGGGACTGAGTAATGAAATGACAATGCAACTGTTCATGAGGGGGGCTCTCAGAAAGCCTATGTTGCAAATTTGCTGAAAAAAAATCCCAAAAATGACTTGTTTTACGAGCGGTATTGCGCTGTTTTCATGCAACGTCAGAATTTCGTGAATTTGTAGGGTTTTCTTCAGATTTTCAAAATTGGCATTTCTCCACACCTCCTGATGAAAAGTGTAGCTGTCATTTTACATATCCTGGCGAAATGTGTTTTGCATGTCCGGGGCAGAATAACGCAGTCACTGTGCAAAATCAGTTTTGGGACAGTCTGAGGAAATTACAGTAACACTGTTCATGAGCAGATGTCCTAAAATGCCGATGTTGAAAATTTGGTGCCGAAACTCCATAAAATGGCTGTGTTATAAGCGTGCATTGTGCAGTTTCCACGCACCCTTGTAACTTCGCAAATTTGCAATATTTCCCTGCCAGATTTTCAACACTGGCATTTTTTCACACCTCCTTATGAACAGTACAGCTGTCATTTTTCACATCCTGCCCAAAATGTGTTTCCGCTCCTGTGGCGCACAATGGCGTGGTCACTGTGGGAAATCAACTTTTGGGACAGAGTCACAAAATCACAGCACCACTGCTCATGAGGGGAGGTCCCAAAATGCCTATGTTAAAAATGTGGCTAACAAACTCCCAAAAATAATTGGGTTACGGACATGTGTTGTGCAGTTTCTATGCATGCTCATGACTTCATCGATTTTTCATATTTTCACTCCAGATTTTCAACGTTGCCATTTTTTTACGCCTCCTCATGAACAATACAGTTGTCATTTTCCACATCCTTACCAAAATGTGTTTTCATCCCTTTGTCCCCAAATGGCATAGCTGCTGTGCAAAACACCTTTCAGCTAACAGACTGATTGTGCCGCTTTTCATGAGGTGGGCTCACAAAAAGCCCATGTTGAAAATTTGGAGTGAAAATACCAACACACGCCTATGGTGTTAGGGTTTCCAACTGTACCACTCCACCCTGTAGAGACTGACAGGCATCAGGGGTGTGACTTGGGATCATCGACTGTAATGCTCACGCCATTCCACCCCCACCCCCACCCCGCAGCCAGTGACAGGCATTGTGGTGTGTCTTGCACTGTTCAGCCACAAAGTTCACCCCATTCTCCTATACTGCACCCACCTCAGCATATTTCCTTATGGAATGGGGTAAGTATAATGCCCAAAGACCCCAAAGCACACCACGACACTTGTCAGTGTTTACAGGGTAGGGTGAGGTACAATGGCATGAGTGTTATAGCTGACGACCCAAAGGCACACCCCAATGCCTGTCAGTCTCTACGTGGTGGGGTTGGGGTTGACGTCACTTCAATACTTCACTGTCATTCCTATTATGTGTCTCTAACTCCGGCACTACCAATGCCAATGCCAGCGAGACAACATTCGGCATCGACAAATGCTTGTTTATTGTTAAATTAGCTCCTGCAGGCCTGGGAGGCCATCCCACCAAGTGAGTCTCCACCCAGGTGCACCAAGCAACATTCGAATAATGTGCTGCATTTTGTTCATTAATTCAAATTATGCAGACCTAGGGGGCCACTTCACTCAGCGAGACTCTGCCCAGGTGCACAATTATATACTTAAAACATGCTTTCATTGGATAAATTCATTGTGCTCGAGCAGCCCCTTGGGACTGTCTCTTTTCCTGGATTCACCTGTTAAGCATGTAGCTTCCTTGGAGATATTAAGCAATACTCATGGTGTTGCCTTTTGCAGCTCACTTGGCCTCAAACTACCACAGTTCCCACAGCTGGAAAATAAACAGATACAGAGGAGGTCACCAAAAGCAACATGAAGTTGCATTTCAGCCGAACCATCCTATGTTTAAAAAACATTAATAAGCCAATAACATTACATTTTACAGACATTTTAAATTGAATTCCCCACCCCCAAGCATACAGACTAGAAGGCAATAAATACACTCAAATAAAGCACTAAGATGCATTCAGTGCTATCCACAGTTTGAAAAGTTATTTTCACTTCTAAGGAAAGTATTCAAAATCCCACTTTGAGCTATTTCTCAAACAGCTACCACAGTTCAAAAATTATTTTTTACTTAGAGTGAAAGATGGAAACTTAAATCCTATACAGATCCCTTCATCCAGGAGCTCTGTTCCAAACTGTCAAACTTGATCTCACAAAGTGACTGCAGACAGTTACACATCTACTCAGAGATCCCCTAACTGACAAACTGGCTCACCTCTTGCAGTTCTTTTTCAACTGCATTTTAATAATACAGCGAGCAAAGTAAACACCCATTGCTGCTTAAAATCTCTATAAAAATAGTTCAAATAAGCCATTTTTAAACTACCCAAATGTGCTGCATAAAACAAACGATAACACTGATTTGTATACTGAGTAAAATGGCATCTCTGGGATCTAATAGGGTCATAATTGTCACTTACCTCTTGGGTTTGTGACATGTGACCTCATTAGCCCCTTCAGTTACATTTTATCTTGAATACAAACCATTGCTATAATTTATTCCATATTTTAGTGTTATGTTTTTTTCCCCCTCTGGATAGAAAAACTGAATCCAAGATGTCACTTTTAGTGGAGCCCTGTGTTTATTAAACTTTACAGCTGGGAAAACTGATGCACAGGGAGGTTAAGTGACTTGCTCATGGTCACCCGGTGGTGAAGTGGCTCATGTGGGATTTGAATATAGGTAGATGAAGCCCACGAGACACACATTCACCTGTTTTTCTGACACATTTCTTTTGTAATAACGAATGACTAGAGGATGAATATATTTGAAATGTACATGGAACAGCATTGAAATCAAATGTTTTTCTTTTGACATCTGCAGCTCTTTATACAGCGGAAAGTTTAAGAGCCCCAGCTCTGTAAATTGATTTGATTTGATTTAAATATGTTTTACCAGGTTAACAAGCAGAGCCCAGGAGGTTCATTTCAAGGTGCGACCGGGGTATTCATAGGGAAGAATACAATCACGTACGTACTTACTTAAATACAGATGCAATGCAGAGTCAAAAAGTGATACAGTGTGCATTGTGATAAATAGTGAAGTTACAATAAGAACCTACCATTTGAATACAATGTAAAGTGCGTGCAGCAAAGTACAGTGTATGTACTCCGGAGATACAGTAGCACAGAGAACTTCATAGAAATAGGCAAAGAAATTATATCAAGTCCCTTGGTTGACTGATATGACAAATACAATTTGCATAGTGCATGCAGTCCTGAAATACTATTGCAGGTCTATGTCAGATGCAAGCAGGGGACAGCTGGAGCAAGACTTTGAAGAGGAGTGATGAGTCCTGATTAATCTCTTGCGTAAGGAGTAGGTAGGAGATGTGGCAGTATTGTGGGTATCATCATTGCTATACCCAATCACTACTCAACTGGCCATCGCTGGACACCCGCCTCCAGTACCCTTTGCTATGCCTAGCCTACAAGCTAATCAGCCTGGCTCTTCCCTCTAGTCTGTCTGGTCTCATTGCCCCAAAACCCAATCCCTGCCCCTCCGCCTGCAGGACAAACTCTCCTACAAGTCCCAGAGTAAGAACCAGTGCGGCGGCAAATCATTCACCCACACTGCTCCCACCCAGTGGAATGCACTCCCTCCCGGTGTGCAGGAAGCACCCTCCATTAAAAGTTTCCTCACTAGGCTCAAGGCCCACATGGTCACAACCAGCACCTGCCACTGCAACAACCCCTGAGACCACTCCACAGACCCTAAGGTTTCCCCGGACCACTCCTGACTCTGATTGGACCAGTACTATATATTAACTTTGCAGCTCTCCCTATTTTCTTTTCATGTATCATGATTGTATGTTACTGGTAAAACACGAAACTCGACTTCACTGTCTCACTATGCTGTACCATACTGTATCTTGCCTGTAACCTCATGTAAATCATGCTCACCTTTTCACTTCTGTTCCATGAAAATCCCAGGTTGCTCCTGAAAAAGGGGCCTCCAGGGCCCAGTGGGCTCACCCGGTCACCAAAATTTAATAAATAAATAAATAATATTGTCAGGAAGGTGGTTCCATATGGAGGGGATCCTGTAGGTAATGGAGGCTTGCCTTAGATTGTGCCTGCAGCATGGGGTTTTGAATTCGGAGCCATCCTCAGACCTGAGTGAGTAGGTGAGGTTTGTTGCCAGGGTAAAAAGTTCTGAAACATGGCCCAGGAGTTTGCCAGACCAGTACCTGGCACCCACTTAAAAATATATATATTAATGCATTTTGATTCCTGTGATGTCTATGTATCCCACTGTTTTTACAATATTATGTTTCTGATGTTATTTATTGTATGTGTAATAGAACTACCTTGTATGTGACCATTAATTTTTAAGTTGATTTGTAATTGTATGGGACCTCGTTGAAAACGAGTTGTACTCAATCAAGATTATCCCTTATTCATGCGAATTTCATGAATAAAAACATTTTACTACTACCACTACTACACTAGTACATGCTCAGTGATTGCCTTGCAAAGATTCCTCATTGGATGCTGTCACATATAGCCTGTAATTTTTTTACGCTCTGACAGGTAAATACAGCAATGCATGAGGCCAAACTGATGGAGGAATGTGATGAGCTGATCGAAATCATCCGCAAAGAAAGCAGATCATCGCAGTCAAAATCAAAGAAACAAAGGTAATATTGGCTTTGCTTTCCAACTTATTTAGCCAGATTTCTCCAAGTAAGATGCAACATCTGGTTTTCATTCTGCACCGTATGTCGCCCCCACGCTTTCTATGATTTATGACCAGGTTGTGAGCACTTGAACAACCTAACTCACCATTGTCAAATGTATCATAGTTGTGAATGTATCGATATGTAAACAATTTCTGCTCTATTACGCCATAGCTATTTAACCTATATGACGAGAATGTATTGTAAACTTATCTACACAGTATTCCTGTATATACTTTCCCATTTTGTCAATATATTGATTGCAATGCAAATGTGTTTTTGCACTATGTATGTACGTATTTCCTCAGTACCTTTACACTATGTATATATTACCTCTTCTATCCCAGATTTTCTACCCCATCCCCAGTTGAACTGAAAACAAACCTGTTGGGATATGTTTTCCCACCTTGTAAACTATGTTTAAAAAAAAAAAAAAAAAAATTTTGGTGGGCATAGAGGCAGGATATACTGCTGCATGAACGTTCAGGAGCATGTGCCTAGTAAGGATATATATCTTGAAGGTTTAGGGTCTTCAGATGTCTTAACAATCTGTATACCTTTGTTTTAATCTTTACTTGTCTTTTTCATTGTTTTCTATATATTTTACCAACAGCTAGTTAAAAGGAATCCAACGGAACCCTTATATTAGGAAATCAGAAAATCTTTACTTGCAAACCAGGCAGTGTGACTGGAAGTCTGTTTACAGATTTTAAAGGACTCATAAACAAGCTGCTTCCCAAAGCGCTCCAAAAACCATGGCCTCGCATGTCAGGGGTTTACCTACAAAATCTTTTGATCCATTTTGCTCTGCACTGTGTTAATACAGAGTTGCTAATTCTTAAATGTATGCCCGACATGTAAACAAATCCCTGGCTCCTTTTTAAACCACCCGCCGCAGTAACACCCTAAGGTGGCGGCAACGTCATTACGTGATGACAACATCTGAACTACTGAGATCCGGTGTGGTCATGCAGACTGAATAGGGGCTTAATATTAAAGTATGATATTTACCTTAACAGAGCGCTTCCCCTCAGAATCCTTTACCTGTGCAGGCGTGACCAACGATTCCATGCATGCGCAGGTAAAGGATTCTGAGGGGAAGCACTCTGTTAAGGTAGTATCATACTTTAATCTTAAGCCCCTATTTAGTCTGCATGATCGTGTTCAGGCACTCAGATGATGTCATCATAATTGAGACGGGGCATCCTGGGAGAGAGAAAGCCAATAAAACTATTTGTTGTGGAGATCCCCAGGGTCGAAACTACTATACAGCTAGCAGGCAATTTAGGAAAAACTCAAATAGCAGACAGAGGGAAGAACACACTAGATTTAACATACATATCAAAACACTCTACATAACATATGTTTTTGCACATTCTGGGTGTACTACTCCTTTAAGAGAAGGCTGTGTCCTTACTGTGGTGCTTCTTTTCATCGGCTCTTACTTCCTCAGCCAGGTCTCACCGCTGCAGCCACTTCCTGAACTCAGGAGGATTCACTAATGCACATGCACAAAGATATCCTATCTTGAGCTGCAGTAGTGACATCACTAGTGCAGCACAACAGTGTGACATTGCTACTGCAGCACAGCAAGCCTGTTCTATGGATGGAACTCCATCCACAACAGCATTCCACAATACACTGTAGTATCATTTTGAACTCACAGATATCTGCAGCACTGAATGAGTTACAACCCTTATGGCACAACCTGAACATAAGAGTTGAAGGGAAGACTAAAGTGATGGGCAGAGTAAAGAAAGAATAAGACTAGTGAGGGATGTTATTAACTCAAAATACAAGAATTCTGTATTCCTTCACAGAAACACAGTCCAAACTTGGGTTGGCATTTTCTAAATGTTATAAATATGTACAAGTTACTGTTAACAACAATTCTAGGGCCAAACTACCAGATCAATACATCTACAGAGTAGGCAGCTTTATGAAAATTAATCACATGCAAATGAAGAGCAGGAAGAGCATATCCATATCTTTTGAACAGGAGCCAAAGGGTTACAGAGACAACTTGTCGAAAATGGGAGAAGACATGGGAGGCAGATTTCACAAGAAACCTGCAAAATGTATGGCACAGCATATATCAATCTAATAAAAATGCATTCTAGCTTGTTGTAGTTGAAAAGAGAAAGTTGCACTCAAATATGGCTGTCTCTTTCATCGACACTGTTCCTTCTGTTTTAGCACATGCACAGTCTATTCTGTATGTTGATGATATCATTATTTACTTCAGTTCATCTTCTGTTGAAGAAATGAACCAGGCACATAATACTGATTTTTCTACATTAAATCTGTGCAGGGTTTTATTTAACTCTAAAAATTGATTAGCGTTTTGTTCATAAAAGTGCTAAAACATTGTGAAAATGCATAGCACTTGCCTCACTGTGTTTAACAAACATAACACTTCTAGAAAATCTACATAAATACGTTCTGTACAGTTAATATTGTCCCAAGGAAAAAACTGCTAATCAGTTATTTAAAACCCTGCTGTGGCTTTTGCAACATCATCTTTTAATAAATAACAAGAACACCAAATGTATGATTTTTGGATCAAAACCTACTGTAGATTGTCCAGTGGAGCCGAAATCCCGCGCATGCGCACTAGCGGCTTGGAGCAGACACCATGCCCTACTGTGCATGCACAGGATTTAGCTCCACTTTTCAATTGTGTGTTTTAGTTATAGTACTGCTTGTTTTTGTTATGAATGGCATAGTTCAATTTCGCTTAAAGAAATACACAACCTAAGTGCTTAGTTTATGGGACATGCTAAAAATTGCACCTCGTGGACTGCGCTCTGTTACAAATGCGCGTAGTCAGGATGGATGTGCTTCGGAGGTCGGCTTACTTCGCTTGGACTGCTTGGATATAACATAATGAAAATAAAAGGTAATGAGTGAAAATTATTACTTCTGGCACGTGCAGGGGCATTTTACTTTAGTAATTTGTTTAGTATGTGCCTCGGGGAACACTGACTAGAAATGAGCAGAAACGTTGGGACAAAGCTGACAGTGCACCTTTAAAAAGGACTAAGCCAACCGGCTTGGATTGCAAATGATTTGATTGTTTTGCATGTTGACTGCCTTTTTATTTTCACCAAGGGTCCCAACATCAGCAGCAATGCTGGCCACCCCAGGGCAATGCCTTGGGCTAGTCATACTTACCATCCTGGGTACCCAGTGTTGTGTGACTGTCAGATTGGGACAAAAAGTGCATGCAAACACTGAACTAAATTAGGTAGACAATCATTTGCCTAGATTCATGCCCATCATTGTTTTACTGCCCCTAAATAAACCTCATTGTCTTTCTTCACGTTTAACCTGGCTAGTGTGCATATTATTAGCCGGATTACTTTGTTAAGTGGGTGCTATTGTATTGCTAACCTTACTTTACAGGGGGTCTCCAGGGAACTTTCTGCAGATCTAACCCTGGTGGTAAGTGTGAAGGGTATGCGCATAATATCATTGTTCGATACTTTCTGTGCATTTACTACTGCATCAAGTACTAGGCCACTAGGATGGTTGGTGGGAGGTTATAGCTTCCCAGAGGGCTATATCAGCACAGATAAGCAGCTCAAATACCACTTCTCTGGGTGAGGGCACCTTAATAGTGAACTCAGGCCCCTCAACCTGTGTATAGCCATGCAGTCAGGGGAAGTAGCCTTTAGAATAGCACTGCCTAGGGTTTACATATATATTAGCAATCACAGAGATCTGTGCCCTCCACTTAAGATTTCCACAAATTTATTATCTAAAACATTTATTAGATTACAGGCAAATTCTGGATTTTCGTGAAATGGCAAGTTTGTTGTTTTTCTATTCATATTAATAGCTTCCATGTTGATGTTAGTGTACAGCAGGACCTTCCAGTCTAAATGAAAAGAGAACCAATGAGTAGTTTAACGACTTGCAGACTTGTAATTTCATAATCTATCTTTCAATTACAAAGTTCTCAATGATTTCTCTTTTTTTTTTTTTTTTAATTATCTGGCCAGTGGCTGTACGTCCTGGTTCTTCCAGTCCTTCCATTTCCTTTTGTCTAACCCACTGAAATCTTGGGGGGTCTGATGGAGATAGAGTAGATAGAAACATAGAATTTGACGGCAGATAAGGACCGCTTGGCTCACCTAGTCTGCTCATTTCCCTACCTAATGGACAAGCTGCAGATCCTAGTTAACCAACAGCCTACTTCCTCCTACCCCCCTACTAGAATTGCCTTATGTCTGTCCCATGCATTCTTGAATTCCCCCACTGTTTTTGACTCTATGACCTCCTCAGGAAGGTTGTTCCATGTATCCACAACCCTGTCTGTGAAGAAATACTTCCTCACATTACCTCTGAGCCATCCCCCCTCTATCTTCAAATTGTGCCCCCTTGTTTTTGCACATCTCTTTTTCTGAAAGATGCTACCCTCTTGGACTTTATTGATTCCCTTGAGGTATTTGAAAGTTTCTATCATGTCCCCCCTCTCCCTCCTTTTCTCAAGGCTATACAACTTTAGTTACTTTAGTCTTTCTTCACATGTCTTCTAATGCAGACCCTGCATCATTTTAGTTGCCCTCCTCTGGACAGCCTCCACCCTGTCTATGTCTTTGCAGAGATGGGGTTTCCAGAACTGTACACAATACTCCAGATGTGGTCTTACCAACTGTCTGTACAGAGGGCCAACAACTTCCTGTTTTCTACTGGTGATGCCTCTCCCTATGCATCCCAGTATCCCCCAACCCTCCTTACTGCCTTCTCACATTGCTGGCCCACCTTTAGGTTGTCTGATATGACTACCTCCAGGTCCCTTTCCATTTTTGTTGTTGTCAGTATCTCACCCCCCACTGTGTACACTTCTCCTGGGTTTTTGTTTCCCAGGTTCATTACTTTGCACTTTTTTGCATTGAATATAAGCTGCCATACATTTGACCATTCCTCCAACCTTGCCAAGTCCCTTTTCATCCTTTCCACCCCACCTTGTGTATCAACCCCTGTTGCAGATCTTTGTGTCATCTGCAAAGAGACATACTTTCCTTCCAGTTCCTCTGCAATGTCACTTATAAAGACATTAAAAAGGACTGCCCCTACTGAACCCTGTGGTACCCCACTAGTAACCCTCCTTTCTTCACTGTGGACTCTATTTACTATTACCGCTGTATCCTGTTGTCCAACCAGTGTTTTAGTGTGGCTACCACCCTAGGACCCACTCCCAGGCTGGCTAGTATGTTTATTAATCTTTTGTGCAGGACTGTGTCAAATGCCTTGCTAAAGTCTAGGTAGGCCATATCCACAGCCCCTCCCTGGTCTACTGCTTTGGTCACCCAGTCAAATAAATCAATTAGATTTGTCTGACACGACCTTCCCGTTGTAAATCCATGTTGCCTTGGGCCCTGTGCCCCACTGGCCTCTAGGTACTCAACAGTTCTTTCCTTCAGAAGTGATTCCATCATTTTCCCTACCACTGAGGTCAAACTGACAGGTCTGTAGTTTCCTGCCTCTGTCTTGCTCCCACTTTTGTGAAGGAAAATCACATCCACCCTCCTCCAGTCCTCAGGTACCACCCCATCCTCCCATGATTTATTAAAAAGGGTAGTCAGTGGTGTTACTAGTTCTTCCCTTAGTTCTTTTAAAATTCTGGGGTGAATCCCATCAGGCCCCATTGCGTTATCCACCTTCAGTTTTAAGGGTTCGTTCAGAACCCTTTCTTCTGTGAAAGGACTAATATCAACCCCGTATCCAGAGTGCTTCTATTGACTGGATTAGGTATTTCCCTGCTTTTCCATTGTGAATACTGAGCAGAAGTATTCATTCAGTAGCCCTGCTTTTGCACTGTCGCCTCTGCCCAACCACCTTCCTCTTTGTTCAGCCTCAGTATCCCTGCCTTAGTCTTTCTTTGCTCCCTAATGTACCTATAAAAGGTTTCATCCCCCTTCTTAACCGAGTTGGCTATCTTTTCCTTGGTTTGGGCCTTTGCTATTCTGACTGCCTTACCCACTTCCTTCTGCTTTAACTGGTACAGTTCTCTGTCCTGCTCCTTCTGTGTTTCCTTATACTTCCTGAATGCTGTCTTTTTTCCCTACCTTCCCCGCCACTTCTTTTGAGAACCATAGTGGTTTTTTCTTTTGTTTTGATTTGTTTATTTGCTTCACACAAAGACTTGTTGCCTCTGTGATGGCGGTTTTGATGTTTCCCCATTGTTGCTCTACCCCACCTTCTTGCCTGTTTGCTAGTGCTTTTCTGAGGCACTCTCCCATTTTGACAAAATCAGCCCTCCTGAAGTCCAGTACCTTCAATTTTGTGTGGCTTGACTCTACAGCTAAGTTTATCGTGAACCACACTGTTTGGTGGTCGCTTGTTCCCAGATGGCTACCCACTTCAAGATCAGAGATCCTCTCTCCATCCCCATTTGAGAGTACCAGGTCTAAGATTGCTCTCTCCCCAGTAGGTTCCAAGACTAGCTGTCTGAGGCATGCCCCCTGTATGGCATCGAGAATGGCCTTGCTCTTAGATGTGGCTGCAGCAAAGGTGCTCCAGTCAACATCTAGCATATTCAGGTCCCCCATCAGCAATGTCTCCCCTTTCTCTGCCATCCCAAGGATGCCTTCTATCATTTCCTTGCCCATTTCCTCCCCATGAGACGGGGTCTGTATACAACTCCTGTGCAGATTGTGGAGCCATTTCCAGTCTTCAGGGTGACCCACAGTGCCTCCTGTCCTCCCTGTTTACCCTTTAGTTCTGTTGCTTTATCCCTTCCCTTACATAGAGAGCTAATCCTCCTCCTCTTCTTCCCTCTCTGTCCCTCCTGTAGATTGTGTACCCTGGTATGTTGACATCCCAGCCATGGTTCTCTGTGTACCATGTTTCTGTGACTGCCACAATATCCACGCATCCCTCTTCCATCAAGGCCACCATTTCAGGGAGCTTTTTACCTAGACTACGGGCATTGGTACTCATTACCCTCCATTTTGTTTTATAGCTCTATTTTTTTTTTGCCCCATCCCTGTCCCTACTGCTTTTGTCTTTTTCTCCATTTACCCCTGCCCTTCCCCCATCGACTGCTCTATTTTGGTGTTTACCTCACTAATTACCCTGACTTTTTGGGGGGGCTAGGATTTCCCTTCTCCTCTTCAGTGCCTCCCCCCCTTGTCTAGTTTAAATGCTTGCCACTGAAGCATTTAAACCTATCACCTAGGATCCTTGTTCCCCTCCAGGATAGATGCAGACCATCATGCCTGCATAGGCCTGCATCCCTCCAGATGGAGCCCCAGTCCCCAATGAAGCCAAATACCTGAGCTCTGCACCAGATTTTCAACCAGTCATTTAATCCCATGGTGTGGAGTGCCCTAGCCTCATCCATGCCATAGACAGGAAGCACTCCTGAGAAAGTTACCGTGTGTGCTACTTGTCTAAGGCCCCTCCCCAAATCCACAAACTCCTGTTGCACTGCTCTGCTGCCATTCTCAGCCAGGTCATTCATCCCTAGGTGGATAATGACATCCAGCTCCCTCCCCCTTGCCACTGCTCCCATGATCCTGAGGATTTGTTTCCTGTCCCTCAAGCCTTGCGCTAGCAGGCACCTTACCTCCCTTTCCCTCACTCCCCAGTTCTACCCTCCTAACAATTGAGTCTCCCACAGGAGTATTTTCCTTCCCCTGTAGTCCTGGGCCACCTCCAGTGGGTGTCCATTGTGAGGTTCCCAGCATCCTCCTTGTTTCCACTGCAGGTGCCTCCATAGAGGAACCATGCTTCACCAGAGTGGCGAATGAATTGTGGAGAGGCACAACTGGATGGATGCACTCTGTTCCATCATCCTCACCCTCCCTGAGCCCACCGTGGTCCAACCACTCCTCTTCTTGGCAACCTCTGAGGTAGTGGCAGTGGCATGGGTGGTCCCTGGGTGGGGGAGTGAGTTTCTGAATCCTTTCCAGGTCAGCATGGAGATGAACAACCTCCTTCCTAGACCAGAGAGGTGCCTGCAAATAGGCAGCAATGCAGTTTCCAGAATGTCTCCCGGAAGACTGCTGCTCCACAGCCAGTGCATTGCACCACTCCCCACATGTCTGTGTCCCTTCCTGTTACAGATGCTTTTTTGTTTTTGTTTTAGTGTGTGCAAGCTTGTGAGTGTCTCTACCCTTATTCAATGTGCTGTGCCTGTAAGGATATGAACAGGTGTATGTTGTTAGCAGTTTTGAGGAAGTGATGTCAGATACCCTGCTATAAAGGAACTTATGCACTTAGGGTGGGTGGGGTGAGGGGAAGGGTGTGTGGGAGTAAACCTATGCTGTCCAGAAACAATCACCTTCAACTCTTACCGTCCACCCCCGGGAGTGCCTTCCTTCCTTTCAGACACCTATTTCACAAAGGCTATGTAACAGGTCTAGTCACAACTGACTGCAGATATCTCCCAGCTACAGTTTTTTTTTTTATGGCTTTATTTCTTTTTGCCCCATCCCTGTAGATAACACATTTTTTCCAAGGGTGGCCAAGCACTGGATAGAGCTTCCCATATCAGCAGACAGAATATATACCAGACATGCAGGCTTGCTCCGAGGGAGGGAGAAAGAGAAAGAGAGAGAGAGAAAGAGATGAGACAGATAGGGCAATCACTATAGGAGAGAGTGTGTGAACATCAAGGGTCATCATAGGAAAGAAAGACTGAAAGAACAGGAGGCTTGCTGCAGGACAGAAGGAGGAGGGAGGAAGACACCATGCAAGCCCCATTATGAGAGAGAGAGAGAGAGATTAGACAGGAAGAGCCATGGGAAAGGGAGAAAGACTAGACAGGCAGAACCAGTGTAGGAAAGACAGATATCAGACAGGCAGGCCCACCACAAGAGAAAGAAAGACTGGACTGCAGGTACAGTTCAGAAGAGTGAGGAAGACTGAACAGACCCACTACATAGGAGAGTGAGAGATAATTAGACACAGCAGGCTGGCCTGAAATAAGAGTGTGACCAAGAGAGACAGGACATGGCAGCACGGGGAGAGTTAGAGAGACCTGATAGAAAGGCCCTGCAACAGGACAGACAGACCTCATAACCAGGCCCCATTACTGGAGTGAGAGAAGAATATAATAGACTGACCCATCACAGAAGGGGAAGGTGTGTTTGTTTTGGTCCAATATTCCCTACCACAGCCATGAAGATGTTGCATAACAGTGCTCTTTAGCTGCTTCAATTACTGTTTGGATGTACTTAACATTACAGTTTTGTTTTTTTGCACTGTATATTTCAGTTGCGTGCAACATTTCCTGCTGGATGATTTTAACCTGTTGAATACTGCTATCCTCCATGGGTTCCCCATGAAACGAGATGGTACATCTCATGGGGTTATCCTGGTTGGAGTAATTTCTAATAAATAAATAAATACGTAAATAAATATGCATGTTGCGGTATAGGAGAAGGAGGTAGAGTGAGGGCACGTCTTGTTACTGTAGAGAGAGAGAGTGTGTGTGTGTGTATGTGTATGAAAGACACACAGCATATACTGCCACATAGATGGAGAGAAGTAAGTTAAGCACTGCCCACGAGTGGGTGTCAAAATGAGAGTGTGAGCAAGCAAGCTGTACCACAGCAGGGCTTTACATTAAAGGGGAACAGAAATGACTACCGATTAGCAGATGTTTGTAATATTCCTATTGACAGGAGTGAAATTCCTGCCTTCCTCCAAATGATCCATATTTAAAGGATACCTAAACAACATTTTGACAACAAACTATTCAAAAATCTGACCTCAAACAGGACTAAAGGAAAGGCTGCTGAATTCATTAATGCTAAAATGACATTTATATAAGTTACCTAAATGTGGTTCCAAAGCACTTGAAAAATGCAAAATCAGCCTTCCAATTTAAAAAAAAACTGCCTTACCTGCTTCTTAAAATGGCTGACAAATGTGTTAAATGATGACATCATCTGAGCTAAAGTCAGAGCGCTATATGGCTTCTATAGTGCTAACTAGTTCTTTTTTCCCTTTGTATAGAATTGTTTCACCAACATTGTCAACACCATGTGCATTATTAAGATCAATATGCATGTTAAGCTATGGTTCTGTTCATTTTGTTTACTTTAACATGCTGAAATTGTGCTTTAATCCAACCACCTTTCCCTTTGGCAAACCACAGAGCAGTACACATCTTGAGTAACCTGGTGGTCTAGGGTTATGATGGATCCAGGATGCTACAATGTGGGTGTTGGGAGTGTGTGCATACTTGATATGCACTTTTAACAGTTTTACTGAAACCTTGTATTTTCTGCTATTATGCTTTTCTAATATGTTTTCGACTGAAACTACAAATGTAATCTATATTTTTGAATGTAAACATTTGTGCAATCAATAAATCAGACTTCTTCAACAAAGTGAAATGCAGTAGCAGCAAGTGAGTACTTTACAATGGGGGTTACAGCTGCACCCTTCACCACCCCATAGATCCACCACATGTTTGTAGCAAAGTTCTTATGTAGTCCAATGCCAGAGTTCATACTTTCTTGGAAATCAAAAATATGCTTGTCTTGTCTTCTCTTCTTTATCCATGGGAAATAATAATAATAAGAATCAGTATTTATATAGTGCTTTAATACACATTGCATCCCAAAGTGCTTTACAAGCAATGCTAGACTGGTAGTGAAGTGACTGAATGTGTAGTGACAGCCTATTCATACATTAATACCCACACACAGCCTTGGACAATTGCAATAACTGGTTTTATGGGAAGGGGAATGTTGGCCAGGACAATAAGGTCAGGTAGTGATCATGGTGCTGGCAGCCCCACATCTTATTTCTTACAGTGATCTGCTCATATTTCTCCCCTTCTGTCTTCCCCCTTCCCTGAATATAGTAATACCTTGCAGTAGTGACCTTCTCAGTCCACCTCTGGTATTCATTCTCACTACTTCTCCCTACACCAAAAACTGGTTAGCTCATCGCCCTTGGGCATCATGACTGTAGGTAGTACAGCAGGGTTTTATTTAACTCTAAAAATTGATTAGTGTTTTGCTCATAAAAGTTCAAAAACATTGTGAAAATGCAAAGCACTTGCTTCACTGTGTTTAATAAACATAACATTTCTAGAAAACCTATATAAATGCTTTCTACACATTTAGTATTGTCCCAAGAAAAACAAGCATTTGTCAGTGCCGAAAGTTGGCTTGCTGGCATTGGCATTGGTAGTGCAGGAGTTAGACAGATGCATCATAGGAATGGCAGTGAAGTATTGAACTGATGCAACCCACCCCACCCTGCAGAGAGTGACAAGCATTAGGCGCCCTTTGGGTGTTTGGTAGTGTAGTGCAGCGGAAAACATGTCGGCAGGATGAAAATGAGAGCTGTACAGTTCATAAGGAGGTGTAAAAAATGCCAGTGTTGAAAATGGCATGTAACATCATACCAAATTTATGGTTAGTAGGGTGCGGGAAATTTGTAATGCACGCTTGCAACACTGCCATTTTATGGGTTGCCTCGGCATCAAATTTTCAACATAGGCATTTTAGCACCTCTGCTAATGTACAGAGTCACTGTTATTTCCTCAAAGTGTCCCAAGAAGTGATTTCGCATAGCCACCACGCTTATTCTGCGCTGGAAGTGCGAAACACATTTTGGGCAGCATATGTGAAATGACGGCTGTACTGTTCATCAAGAGGTGTGGAAATGGCAATGGTGAAAATCCAGACAAAAATATCACAAATGCATGACGGTACGAAAGCGTATGCGTAATCTGCCAACGATCGAGAATACAGTTATTTTATGGAGTATCATCACCAAATTTTCAACATAGGCATTTTAGGTCCTCTGCTCATGAACTGTGTCACTGGCATTTTCACAATCTGGCCCAAACACTGATTTCCCACAGCGACTGCGCTATTGAGCGCCGGAAGTGCGGAAACACATTTCGTGCAGGATGTGGAAAATGACAGCTTACTGCTCACAAGGAGGTGTACAAAAATGACGATGCTGAAAATCAGGCAGTAAAATATTGTGAATGTGCGAGTTACAAGCCTGCATATAACTGCGAACGCACGCTGAGAAAACAGGCATTTGTTAGATTTTTTCCACCAAATTTGAGCTTAGGCTTTTAGGGCACTCATGAATACTGCCACTGTCATTTCGTTAATGGACCTAAAGGTGATTTCGTGCAGTGACTGTGAAATCACCTTTTGAGGCCGATCAACACCATGACAGTGACAGAATTATGAGGAGGGCCCTAAACCCCATGTTGAAAATTTGTTGCCAAAATTCCAAGAAATGCCTGAGATATGCAGCAAAGTTGAAAACCATATTATCTCCATTATACAGCTTACTGGCATTTCCTCAGTTCAAGGGTCGGCTTTGAGAGTGCAGACGTGTTCCCGGTCCACTGAAGATCGCCCGCTGGAGTCCAGAGGTAAGTATGGGGTGGGGGTGAGGGAGGCAGGCACGAATGGGTGGGTGCTGGTGGGGGAGGGGGCATTGACACTACGAGGGACCATTTTAGTTTTACAGGTGAAAAAAAAACAGAACACCATCAAGGGATAGTTTTCCTGTTGCAGGGCATTTGGCACGCTGGGGTGGGCTCCAGGCGTGCCACTCACCTGTTTTTGTTTGGGGGCAGTAGCTGATGGGGATTGGGCACCCCATCGGCTCACAATGGAGGGGATAATGCTGACTGGGATTGGGCACCCCATCAGCAAACAAAGACAGCCGTGGAGGGTGGAGCCGAGGGGATTGGGCACCCCTTGGCATTCAACAATTGGGGAGATGTGATGCCGATGGGGAGTGGGCTCTCCTCGGGCGTAGGAACACAGCGGGGCACCAGCCGAGGGGATTGGGCACCCCCAGCATTCCAGATTGGGAATATGCCGATGGGGAGCGGCTCCCTGTCGGCACAGTAAAATGGGGGGGGTTAAGCCATTCGCCGACCATGCTGATAATGGAGGCGAGCATGCAAGCTAAAGGTCTGCTGCGTATGACAAGCTTTGCTCGGATTGCAGCGGACCTTTGCTTAGATGTGCTCCCACCATTATATATGCATGGTGTGGCACCGGCATGGAGGCTGATTGGGGAATGAGGGACGCACCTACTGATGCATGCCCTGCATTCGCCCAACAGCGGCCGGGCCCACAAATCTGCACTCTCCCAATATGTTGGCAAGCCTGCGGCAAGCCATAATAAAAACTGCTAATCAATTATTTAAAACCCTGTACAGTCCCCAGGTTTTTTAACATATCAAAAATAAACACATCTTTCCAGTAAGTCAGGTTGATAGCAGCAGGGAACAAGGGGAATTATAGGCTTTCCTATCCTTAAAAGATCTAGGCTACCTTTGATTAGCCACTATTAAATGATGGGTGTGCACATCATTATGCATGTTATTTAATAGTGCCTAATTATAGGTGGATTAGATCTTACATGAGTAGGAATGCCTATGTTTCCCCTTGTGCCCTGCTGCTATCAGCCTGGCTTACCAGAAGATTGTGTTTATTATTGATATATGAAAATGACATGGGTGACTGTACTAACCACATTCATGATGCAGAAGGGTAGTAAGCTCACCAGTATTTGGTGTGGGATGCAGAAGAGAAGAATGAATACCAGAAAGGGACTGAAGAGGCCATTCCAGCAGGGTACAGCTATATTCAGGTTAGGGGAAGACAGGAAGGGGGATGTTTAGCAGATCATTGTGAGATCTAAAATGTAGAGCTACCAGCACCGTGATCACTACCTGACCGTGAATGACAGCAGCCAGTGATGACAAATACTCAGCGGCAGGGCTGCACTTAAAATGTTACTTGAATTCAGTGTAGGGAGATTACCCTCAGGTGGGGGTGTTGACGTTTGTTAGGACAGTATTGAGGGAACTGTGTATAGATCATTCAAGATTTAGAAAGGTGGTAGCCAACCAGGTCGCATTATGGAGTAGGGCACTAAAAAGTACTGGAGAAGATTTGCAGGGAACTGTCCTGTGGGGTTCTGCAGATCACTGGTAAAGAAGTAGACTGACACCGGAAGTCTGGTGGATTCGCTCAAGGCATTAGCATGCCTCTCCTGCTAATAATACTGTTATCCATAGTAAGTACAGCCCTTATGAGGGCATGGACAGCAGTTTTTCTGGTGAGTCCAGAAGCTTATTGCTTGACCCTCCAGGAAGACCTAATTGTTGGTTAATGAGGCAGGACAAAAACACAACAGGGGAACTGTTCATTCTGCCTTCACTGTGCAAAAGGGTGGTGCTCCACTCAATGTTTACTGTGGGAGCAGAAGTCAAACATTGAAAAGTGGATTTAGTGTGATTTGGGACATATTTTGTAACAGTGTCAGCTGCTGATCTGTATCGGTGTAGGTATGCACAAATCTCAGGTATACAATTACAGTCTGAGGTGTGATCATTCTATTCATGATACTACAAGCTCATATGCAGCACCAGGCAGTACTAAGGACATGGTATGGATGGTGGGGTGTTCAACAGAAGCCAGACTAGATGCAGGGGGTTCACTTGGAAAAATAATACAAGAGACACTTTTTTTGTGGATTAACAAGAATGCATGAGCTTTGGAATTGAACCAGACTGGTGCTTCACTGTGTGACCCTGAGCAAGTCACGTAATTTCTTTGTGCTGCCAGACCACATCTGTAAACAAGGTTTCAGCATAGTGTGTCTCTCCTGGTTAACAAAAAAAATTCAGGGCATCACATAACCATTAGATCATCAGGTATTTGAAGTGTTGTACTGTTCTGCAGTTTGTCAAAGAGAAAGTCAGCTAAATTGCAAAACATTCTCTGCAAGTTATAGTAAATAAAATGAACAAAATCATAGCCTAATGTGTACTGATCAAAATAATCCACATGTTAACACATGGTGTTGATCATTCCGGTAAAACAATTCAAAACAAAGAGGGAAAGAAGAACTAGTTAGCCTATGGGAATCTATTTTGGTCTCTGGCTCTGGCTCAGATGATGTCATCATGACTCATCACTTAACACAGTTGGCAGACATCTTAGGGAGAAGGCAAGGCTGTTTTTTGTAAGTGAAAGGCTGATGTTTACATTTTTCAAAAGCTATGAAACTGCATTTATGTTATTTACATAAATGCAGTTTTAGCATAAATATAAACAGTAGCCTTTACTTTACCTTGCAATGAAGTCAGATTTTGGAGTTTGCAGTTTTTAAAAAACTGCTTTTTTAGGTATCCTTTAAGTGTATGTGAATAAAAGTTGACGTCAAAAACTGATTCATATTTTTTTCTCTACACAGACAGCATTGTCTACAGAGCTCTTCATGGAACCAGAAATTTGGCATTTTTGCTATTTCATTTGTGTACAGTTGCTAAGCATGAGTTGTTAGTCTAGCAGAGGAATACCTAGCATTCAGTAAACAACCTGTGACATAGTCAGAACTCCCAGTTGTTGATGTAACCCCCACAAATGGGGTTCCTGAAAGTCTTCCTTGGGTGTGCCTAAATGCCCACTGCCAGGCTGGTATGCTGTGTCTTAGCACTTTAAAAGTATTTGTGTGAGAGTACCTCTGTGCTCTGTCTCTTTAAGAGCTGCCTATAACGTGATGCTTATTTAATCTGGGAGGGGATGAGTGTTTCTATGCTTGAGTCCCGCCCGGGCTGCCAGATAATCTCTCTATTCTGCCATCGCTATTTGCACAGAAGGAACTCTGTTAGAAGCTGTACTTATTTGCTGATTATCTGTTAGAATAGCAATAGTATTATAGTTTGTCTAACTTGCCTTCTTTGCAGCATGAACTTTCTGTATTGCACCACCATTTTGGTTTTTGGACTGCTACTCAGCACCAATCAGTACCTCTGGGCACTAAAATGGAGGCCATCCCCGGGGTCTAGTGGGAGCAAATTTCTGTAGGAATTGTAGTTTTGTAGTTTTTACATTTTGGCGCCAAAACAGACCTGGAGGGGGAGCCCTTGCTTTGACACAGTTGTGAGTTAATGTTACACATACTGTGTTAAACAGTGATTTACACATTTTCAGTGTGAAACAATAACACTTCATTTCTTAGAGTGTAGTTGTAGGACAATGCTCCTGCCCACCCGCCCTTGGGAGAGGGAACTTTTCTAACTGAGCCATCCTCAGTAACACTCCTGTCTGCGCCCCCTAACAAAGGGGGCATCCTGTACCAAGCCATGCTCAATGTGATCTTCAGGAGAGAGGAGAATCCTTCACTGAGTAGTGCTCTGCCGGCGATCCTTTCTGCCCCCCTTAGTAGAGGAGGGGCATCCTTTGCCAAGTCACACTCAGTTGGCAATTCTGTCTACAGTACCTTCCTATGCTTGGCCAGTGATCCTGCCTGCCCACCTTGGGAGAGGGGCCATCGTTTACTGTGTTGCACTTGGCTAGCACTAGCACTATTTGCCCTCCTTGGTAGAGGTGGACATCCTTTATCAAGCTAAGAAAAACAATTACATATACTGCAGAACTTGAACCCATGGATTCCTCAGTGTGTGTGTGTGTGTGTGTGTGTGTGTATATAGAGATTTATTTATTTATTTATTGAATTCTGGTAACTGGGTGAGCCTAGTTACTAAAGGAGAACAGCTTTGCTAATTGTTATTTACTACCTAAACATTGTCTACAAATGCAGGTCTTTTAGACCCCCTTACGACCACTGGCTGTAGTGTGTTTTACTGGCTATAGAACTGCTGAGAACTGTGAAATTAGACAGTCAAACCACACTACCCCCAAATACTTACTCTGTGACCCTGAGCATATACCATGCCTTCCAAATCCTAATGTACAGGCAGCTGCAGAAATGGGCAGAATCAGGACCCCACTGAAAATGAGGTGTTACATTTCAGCTGGGTTATCCTGGTTGAATACATAGTTAAAAATAAAGAAATTGACAAAACAGTGCCAGCAGTTGCAGACTTTCCCACAACACTCACCCCCAAAGCTCACAGCTAGTGGAAGGCTGTGATCTGCTGGTTACAGTGCTGTTGGAAACTGAGAGATACGTTCAAGCCATACTACAGCTAAACAGTCACTTATATGGCCCCAACTGACTGGGAAGTGAAGGACTCAGGAAGGAGCCACAGCTACTGACAATCCATGTTAAAGGAAGGCAGTAATGGCAAGGAAAGTGCTCTGATGGAAGTCAAAGAAACAAACCACTACATCTTGATGGTCTCTTTTCATTAACCCGAGTGGGAAAGTGGAAACTCAGTGTTTGAAGTATGTGTGTGAGTGAGTGTGTCGTGTGCGTGTGTGCATTTGTATCTAAAATGCAGGTGCAGTAAGCATATATTTTTATCTATATATATATATATATATATATATATATATATATACATATACATACTAGGATTGAGTAAACACCTTAATGTTAAACCCCATTTTGTGCACCTTAATGACTTTGCCCCCATTTAACTGATTTACTTGAAATTTGGAAAGCACAGAGATGGTGCAAGATCTCAGGATTCTGAAAATGTTATTGCAATTGGTTCATGGTGGGGGGGGGGCGCAAAGTTACAGAGGAGCAAAAAAATACTTTTTTTTTTGCTGACCTATATCTGAAAAAAACTAGGAGGATCTGAAACCTGAAATGTGCAGGTTTGATAGTTTACCACAAGGTGTGCGAGGTTTGTGCTTTTGTGGTGTTTGTCTTCCAAACTTAAGTGGTAGTTAAAATATTTAAGGAAAGCAGTTCCATTTCTGAGCATGTGCTGTTTAAAAATGCCACATTCTAAAGATAACTGAATTTTTATGACCACATGATATCACGAGGTCATATTATGAAAAGGCCTTCAATTATTAGGTTTCAGGCCCAGTTTCCTGTTTGCGTATGCCATTGTGCGGTTTTCATCCAGCAAGACAGGGCTACATGTCAGTGTGTAGCCCTTCTCTTGCTAAATGTTCTGTGCATGTTTCTTTTTGTTGTAGCTGCCACATTCACCATTAGCTGCATGAGCAACCTCCTTTATTTAAACTGCATACTCCCTGGTGCCAGCTAAATGTATTCAATGTTTATTACAACAATGGTGCCCACCCTAGTGTTGGTTAATCACCCCACCTCTGTTTTGCCCCCTCCTTTTTAATCTGTCAACACCAGGATACGAACGTACTAAAACGCCAGCAGAAACAGGCCTCGCGGTCTATCTAGTCTGCTTGATTGTACAGCTAGCCCCTCAGCTTGCAGCTGGATGTTGAATCACTGGAAATGGTGTAGTCGCACCAGCACCTGGTCCTGAAGTCTAAGACACCTGGGTGTACAGCTCTGGTGCCCCAGTATGAAGCTGACACTGGAATGCCCAATATCCAGTGTCTGTGAACCTGAAATAAGGAAATCATTCCCCAAAACCTTTTTCTGTTATAATTTTTGTAAGCCTGAAAAAAGGAAAATGGTCCCCACTCCCTTGTTGTCTTCACTGCTGTGCTGCTGTTGACCCCCACTCGGCCACCCCACTCAGCACCCACCAACCTCTCCCCTTATCCTATTATCACCTAGCAGACTTCCAATGCTGTAATCCTCTTTGGATCAGAAACACATCTTCACTCTTCAATGCCGGACCAGAAACTGAGGAAAGCAGGTAAGTGCTGTATAATGTATTTCAATGGGTTTTGAACTTTTATTCATAACTTAGTCATTTCTTAATTTTTTTAGCCCAAATTTCCAACATGATCTTTTTAGGACCCTATCTCATGAACAAGCACAGTAGACATTTTAAATTCTGTCCCAAAGGGTGGCGGTCGCTGAGCAAAATCACCTTTCAGGTGAGATTTTAACATTTTCACCTACCGGGTTCATAAGGTGGGGACATTAGGGTTGACAACCCCAAGGAAGATCCTACCACTGATTCAGCAATACTCTGGAGACCCAAAATCCTAATATAGTATATGGTTAGGACTTTCTGTGTATGGAAATCAGTGGCTTTCAAAAACTTGTTGCAGGACAGTTCAAAGGTCATGGAAAGTTGTTGTAGTATCATTTGGACATCACAGCAATACTGAAAAAACTTCCCCCCTTGACCTGCCACCTGATGGGAGGTATGAGTGCTCCACATAAAAATTTAAGGTAACATAGTGTCGCCGTTTAGCGAGCAGTTCACCAAGATGGTTTGGAGATGGACTGCCATAGTCGTCTCCATGTTTCCAAACTGTACTAATTTGTCAGTTTTTTTTTTTTGTTAAATCACTGCTGCTGAGAATCTTTGGAGGGTCTGAAGTGGAGTGGAGTGGGACCACACCGAGTGACTTCACAGTTGACTGAGCTGGCAGGAGCTTCGCCCTCAGGGTTTATGGGGCGTCACACACCTCAGGTGTGCATAAAATCCTCGTTAACCACACTTCCCCATGCATTATTCTATAAATCCACCTACTATTGTATTATCATGCATCCTGTTCATTCTGTTTGCACCTCAAGTGTTTTTATTTTGCTTTCAAAATTGTTGTGTATGCTGTCCTACTCAAAACCTTCTTACAAATGAGCATTGCTCAAGGGATCCTTTTCTTGGTAAAATAAATATAAATACAAAAACAGCAGACAAATGCACCTTTTAGTGAAATATGAATTGTCTAGGTGGCCAGAAGTGATGCCTATGTAATTTACTACCTGCACTAAAACTGAAGTGCTCAGAGGTTCTTTTGCAACATATGGGTTGTCAAATGAAATGTTATCAAACAGGGATCCACAATTCATAGTAGAGGAATTGCATACATTTTCTCTGAATACACTGAAGCATATCATATCTGCTTCCCTCACTGAGTACCCCATACAGTTTATGTGGCTGTCACTGATCACAGCATACAGTTACTGTATGTGGCCCCTCACTGATAACAGTGTACAGTTACGTGGCCCTTCACTGATCACTGTATGCAGTAATGTGTCCCTCAGGGACACTATGTACAGTTAAGTGGCCCTCACTAATCACTGTATATGGTTAGGTGACCCACACTGATCACTATGTACAGTGATGGGGCCTCCCCCGATTACTGTGTACAATTATGTTGCGCCTCACAGATCACTGTACTATAATGTATCACTCTGGAATGTCTCACTGAGCTCTTTTTACTAATATGGGGCCCTCCTGTGATCGAGGTATACTGTTATGTCACTCCTCATTGATCACTGTGTATAGTTATATGTCACTCAGTGATCCTCATGTACAGATATGTGGCTCTTACTGATAACTGTGTACAGTTATATGGGGCCTCGTTGATCACTGTGTATTGCTGTGTCCCTCAAGGATCATTACAGCTATATGGCCCTCACTGATTACTTAGTTATGCGTGGCCCCTCATTGATCATTGTGTACAGTTGTGTGTTCACTGATTGCAATGTACAGTTATGTGTTCCTCGCTGATCACTATGTAGACTTATGTGTGACCCTCACTGATTACTGTGTAGTTTCCATGTGGCTCCTCACTGATCACTATATACAACTATGTGTGGCCCCTTGCTGATCACTGTGTACAGTTAAGTGGCCCTCACTGATTGCTGTGTACAGTTATGTGTGGCCCCTCACTGATCACTGTGTACAGTTATGTTGTGCCTCACAGATTGCTGTGCTATAATGTACCACTCTGGAATACCTCCTCAATCACTTTTTACTGATATGGGGCCCTACTGTGATCACTGTATATGGTCATGTAGATGCTCACTAAACACTGTATAGCTATATGTCCCTCAGTGATGCCCATGTGCAGATATGTGGCCCTCACTGATCACTGTGTACAGTTATGTGGTGCCTCACGGATCAGGCGTGGCTAATATGGGGAGGGCCGACTAGGCCATGGCCCCCTCACTTTTTTATAAGGGGGGGCCACACATGTATTTTATCCCTCTACTTTTTGGGGGGTGCCAGTTTTCTTTTTTACATACATATATGGACTGTGCAGCAGTGTCCATTTTAATTTAATACATGGCTGCAAAACAGACAGGCCCGTACGGACAACACCCCCACAAGATAGAATGAGTTCTGCTTTGCCCAGAAACTTTTTTTTATTTTATGTAAAGTAATGAATTTGGGGAACTGACTCTTTACTGGGGAACTCTTTACCAGAGGTCACCAGAGCACACCGGGACAGTTCCAGGGACTGACAGCATCAGTGCTTGTTCACAGGCTAGCTCATGTGCAGTGACATGGAGACGCACTGCTGGGCTTCATACTTGCCACCTCTTAGATTGCGCTTGGAGTGATGACTGACCGAAATTTAGTCTAACAGCCTCAGATTGCATTACACTCACAGCTGATGATCGGTCTTTGGTAGGAGTGCATCTTGACCCTACCTGTGGTGCCAAAAAGTAATGTTTAAGACCAGGAATCCAAGGTAGGTAGTAAAGCAAAAAAAAAAAAAAAAAAAAAATTGATGCGTGACCTGGGTTCGGAAATAGACCCAGGTCATGGAGGGCTAGCCAGGGGAAGGATTGAGCATCCATGGACAGCTCTCCTTCTCAGGGGAGGGTAGGGTAGGGAGCATGTCTGGTGCTCAATGGACCCCTGGCATAGGCCTGGGGTACCACAGCAACCGGCATCTGGCATTCAGGGGGTGGGGCGGATGCGGGACATCATTGCATGTCCCCGCCCCCATGATAAACAGGGGATAAAATCCCCTGTGCCAGTGCCTATATGACACCTGCCTCACTGTCTCTGCATCATCTCCCAGGCTAGCTCCCTCCGAACCTGACCAGTGTCCACGACACCTTGGCTGGTGCCATGGCCCCACCCTGGGGGTCAAGCCAAGGGGGCAATGGGGAAAAGCTGTGGCTCATGTGGGAGTGGGGGCTAAATGAGGTCCGTGACCAGGCAGATAGTTCCAACACTGCTGCGGGACAAAAAGTACAATACATAGCAAAAAAGAAAACATGAGGACTGTCTTTCTGCTGCACTGACCACCATGACACCGCATATTTGAGGTTAGACTTTGGCTGTGGCTCATGGTGCAACTTACTTCTTTTTGCCAATTATCATGGCCCAAATTAAAGTAATAAATGAGGATGGTCTGCTCTTTCTGGGTTGCTATACTGACCACATATTTGCGGTTAGACTTTTTGGCTGTGGCTCAGGCTTACTTTTTTTTCACCAGTGTGGCTCAATGTAATGGGTGTCAGTCATCACAGGAGGAGTATCTGTGTATTTAGTCTGTGACACCTGACTGAACAGGGCATTTATTTTCATCCATAGATTATAAGAGCAGTGGTATGCAGCGAGCAATAGAAAAATAATGGTGCTTAATGAAGAAAACTAAGAGACAATCCCTAACATGAAAAATAAAAAAAGCACATTAATAATTGTACTCATCAACTGATAGTAAAACAGTGCTCTTTTTTTGGTATCTAAGGGGGGGGGGGTCCCTATATCTCCAAGAGGTGGAAAGCCTGGGCACTGTGGGTTACATTCTAGCCAAAATGGATTTGGCTTGTTCCCCTGTACACTTACAAGGTGTAATATCATAACAGTGCATGTCTTGATGCACAAATCTGCACTTTCTGTGTTAGGTCAGAGAAACCTGATGGGTGCTCTTTGTGTATTTGGGGGATGTGGAGTGGCATAGTGTATGTTTGTGTGTGTTGGCTTGGGGAGGGTTCTGTATACTGGGGGGGACAGATGGTGAAGTGACCTTTCCCCTTGCTTCCAAACCTGGCTCCACTACAACTGGTGAGGTGGTGGTTGTAGTACTACTAGTAGTGGTAATGGTATTAATAGTTTATTATTGAATTTTGTTGACACGGTAAGCCCACTGAGACTGGAAGTCCCCTTTTTGGGGTGACTGGGGGAAGGGATACAGATGGTGACCAACTGAAATTGACCCAGATTAAGCTGTAGTAATATTAGCTAATAGTAGAAAAGTTTGTAGTATAATTATTATGATAAGTAGTAGTAGTAGTAGTAGTAGCAGTGAAGCCCTTCCCAGCAGAGAAACTGAACATAGTCGCAGACATGGGTTTGGGGTGGGGGTAGGGGGCATAGAGTTGGTTGGCACGTATAATGAAGTTCATAAAATTTGGGGCCGCGTGTGTGATTGAGGGTTTAGGGACCCTGTTTGAGAGGTCTGGGAACCCTGAGATTCCCCATTATGCATATTGGGGTTAATGGAGGGACACAGAATTCATTTGTATTAAATGGGGGGCTCTGTGTATTTGGGGGGAAAAGGGAAATGATCCATATGGGTACAGTGTATGCTCACTTGTGGAGCTTCTGTGCAGTGAATGAGGCACAGTGTGTACATTTTAGATTGGGGTGTCCTGCGTGCTGGGGGACAGTGAGTGAATGATACAGAGGGTCACAGGGTGTGATAGCCTGAGAAATACTGTGCAGGCATTGAAGTTAAGTTTTGGAACCACTAGCCTTTTGTCAGGATGTGGTGTGATTAACTGTGGACAGTGTTTTGGGATATCATTATGCTTGATTTGAGTGGGGTTGCCATGAGTGGTGCCAGTCGACTGTGATGTCAGGACACTTAATGACTGTGCATCACTGGTGCTGCTGCATCCAGACATCAGGGTACAATATCACTACTCAGAACACCACCAATCATGCATCCGGATGTTATGGTTGACCAGCATCACTCATGTCCTACTCAAGGTAATGAATTTAATCTGATAAATCAAGAATAAATTCTAGTTATGACATAAGTTATTTTAATGAAATGAACACCATGTGACATCAAAAGTCACAGAATTGCTGCAAAATTGAAAATTGTCTGGAGGCCTAAATGGCCCCAGACCCCTGGCCCTTATAATGAACTTTGTGGAGGCCCCCCCCACATTAATGCCACTTGAACTGCCCCTATCATGGATCACAGTGTATTGCTTAGTTATGTGGCCCCCTCACTAATTGCTGTGTACAGTTATGTGTTCTTCTCTGACTGCAGTGTACAGTTGTGTTCCTCACTGATCACTGTGTAGAGTTCTATGTGGCCCATCACTGATCACCATATGCAGTTATGTGTGGCTCCTCACTGATCACTTTGTAAAAGCTATGCATGGTCCCTCACTGATCACTATGTACAGTTATGTGCGGTCCCTCATTGATCCCTGTGTACAGTTATGTGTGGCCCCTTACTGATCCATGTGTACAGTTATGTGTGCCCCCCTCATTGGTCCCTTTATACAGTTATGTGTGGCCCCTCACTAATAACTGTGTACAGTTATGTGTGGCCCCTCATAGATCACTGTGTACCATTGTGTGGCCCATTACTGATCACTGCACATGGTTATGTATGGCCCCTTATTGATCACTGTGTACAGATACATGTGGTCCCTCATGGATCACTGTGTACAGCTATGTGTGGCCCTCACTGATCACTGTGTACAGTTATGTGTGGCCCCACATTGATCACTGTGTACAGTTATGTGTGGCCTCTCATTAATCACTATGTACAGTTATGTGTGGCCCTCTCATTGGTCCATGTACAGTTATGTGTGGCCCCTCACTAATAACTATGTACAGTTATGTTTGGTCCCTCACAGATCACTGTGTATCATTATGTGGACCATCATTGATCATTGTGCACAGTTATGTGTGGCCCCTCACTGATTACTGCATACAGTTGTGTGGTCACTTATTGATCATTGTGTGCAGCTATGTGTGGTTCCTCATGGATAACTGTATACAGCTATGTGTGGCCCTCACTGATCACTGTGTACAGTTCTATATTAGCCCCTCATTGATCTCTGTGTACAGTATGTGTGATCCCTCATGGATCACTGTTTACAGCTATGTGTGGCCCTCACTGATCACTGTCTACAGTTATGTGTGGCCCTTTTTGATCCCTATGTACAGTTATGTGTGGCCCCTCATGGATCACTGTGTACAGTTATATGTGGTCCCTCATTGATCACTTCATATAGCTTTGTGTGGTCCCTCATGGATCACTGTGCATAGTTATGTGTGGTCCCTCACTGATCACTGTATACAGTTATATGTGGTCCTCACTGATCACTGTGTACAGCTATGTGGTTTATCATGGATCACTGTGTACAGCTATGTGTGGCCTCACTGGTCACTGTGTACAGTTATGTGTGGCTGCTCATTGATCCATGTGTTCAGTTAAGTGTGGCCACTTATTGATCACTGCATACAGTTATGTGTGCCCCCTTCATTGGTCCCTGTGTACAGTTATGTGTGGCCTTCACTAATAACTATGTACAGTTATGTCTGGCCCCTCACTGATCACTGTGTACCATTGTGTGGCCCTTCATTGATTACTGTGCACAGTTATGTGTGGCCCCTCACTGATTACTGCACACAGTTATCTGTGGTCCCTCATTGATCACAGTGTACAATTATGTGTGGCCCCTCATGGATCACTGTGTACAGCTATGTGTGATGTGGTCCTCACTAATCACTGTGTACAGTTATGTGTGGCTCCCTCATTGGTCCCTGTGTACAATTATGTGTGGCCTCTCACTGGTCACTGTGTACAGTTATGTGTTCCTCATGGATCACTGGGTACAGCTATAAGTGGCCACTCATTGATGCCTGTGTACAGTAATGTATGGCCCCTCATTGATCCATGTGTACAGTTATGTTGGCCCCTATTACTGATCACTGTGTATAATTACATGTGGATCCTCACTGATCACTGTACAGTTATGTGTGTTCCTCACTGATCACTGTGTACAGTTGTGTACCCCTCACTGAGCACTGTGTACAGTAATGTGTGGGCCATCAATGATTACTGTGTGCAGTTATGTGTGGACCCCTTATCAGTCCATATGTACAGCTATGCGTGGCCTCTCATTGATCACTGTGTATAGTTATGTGTTCACTGGTCCCTGTGTACAGTTGTGTGGCCTCTCACTGATCACTGTGTACAGTTATGTGGGCCCCCTCAATGATCACTGTCTGCAGTTATGTGTGGTCCCTCACTAATAGCTGTGTACAGCTATGTGTGGCTCCTCAGAGATCACTGTGTATTGTTGTGTGGCCCCTCACTGATCATTATGTACAGTTATGTGTCACCCCACACTGATTACTGTGTAAAGTTATGCGTGGTCCCTCACTGATTACTGTGAACAGTTACATGTGGTCCCTCACCGATCACTGTGTACAGCTATGTATGGTCCCTCATGGATCACTGTGTACAGCTGTGTGTGGACCTCACTGATCACTGAGTATAGCTATGTGTGGCCCTCACTGATCACTGTGAACAGTTATGTGAGGCCCCTCATTGATCCCTGTGTACAGTTATATGTGGCCCCTCACTAATCACTGCATAAAGTTGTGTGGCCCTCACTGAGCACTGTGTACAGCTATGTGTGGGCCCTCAACAATCACTGTGCACAGTTACAGTATGTGTGGCCCCTCACTGATCATGGTACAGTTATATTTCCTTCACCGATCTCTGAGTACAGTTATGTGCGTCTTGTCATTGATCACTGTGTACAGTTATGTGTTCATCATGGATCTCAGTGTACAGCTATGTCTGGCTATCACTAATAGCTGTGTTCAGAGATTTGTGGTCTCTCACTGGTAACTGTTTACATGATCGTTCTGTACCTACCTGTGACCGTTTGTGTAATCACTGTGTACAGAATGATGTGGGCCTCATTGACCACAATGTAGTTTTTTGTTATGTGGCATTGATGATTGCTTGAAGGTTTTTGAGATTTTAAATGATCACTGTGTGAAGTTATGTGTCCTCTTATACGCTGTAAATTATATAGAATATTGTATGGGGAAGCAGTGTGTAACAAGCTTTCCCCTTCCCCAAAGTGTTTGATACCCACATAAACCACAACACCGAAGCTCAAGTTGTTTATTTAGGCATTGCATATCAAGAGGTCATACAAAAACAAGTTTTAACTGCTTTCTATATTTTATTATAAATTTATAGGAGTGCTAGTAGGGCCTCTTATGGATACGAGTGTTGCTTCACATATTCTTAGAGCAAGAGAGTAGAGAACCAAAGCTGAGCAGTTATGGTGCTCTAAGGATGCAAGAAGAGGCACTCTTAGTGACCCTATAAATTTGTTATAGATAGTGCTACGATTTAAGAAAAATAAAAAAATACTTTTTTGCTTTCCCTGTCTGTGGCACGAGCAGTGGTCATTGGAAAGCCTGTTACAGTGCTCTATGTATGAGGTATCTTACGGCGACAATAGTATCTCATATGCAACTGAAGGAAGCACTGTCATTGACCGGGGATGCTCCTGCTAGCCATAATTTTTATTACTGGATTTCTATTACTGCACAAGGTGCCCAATGCTCATGTATCAGGTGCCTGTGATTAGATATGTCTGAGCACAAAATTGATTTCTCTGTTATATAGATGCATATATATATATATATATATATATATAGGTAATGATGGCAGATTGTAGGAAGAGGCCACTGGTCCTTCTAGTCTGATACATGATTGTGATTTCACACTTGTGTATAATGGCGAATTCAAGACACTGGTTTTGCATTGCAATTGACCCGTATCAGGAAAATATAAACCCCTTAGATAAGAACACAGCTACAATTCAGAAAAGAGATGGAGGATCAGGAGTCTGTCATTCGACAAAGTCACAAGGATTCACAAGGTCAGAGTGATGCCTTAGCACTGCTTGTAGCAAATACCAGATTGATGTTACGGTAGCAGCATCATCAACTAAAGGCCAGCTTTGCAGGAAGCACTTGATCAAACCAGAGAATTCCCACTGAAATATCCCACATTGTGCCATTCAGCAGTGGTCCTTTGTAAATAAAACAGGTGGTATGGATTTTATGTTGCCATTACAAACAATGGCTATTGGGCTCATTTAAATCCCCAGATTGATTTTTTGCCAACAATCTATACTGTATAACGAGGTTATTTCAACTTAATTAGTGGTCTTTTGAATCTGAGAGCAAATCACTACCCCTAAATTCTCTCCATCGATCTCTTCTGTAGTGTTCTATAACCATCAGCATCAGCAGACAAATGAAGGCTGAAGCTTTCCCTCCTTTGCATTACAAGAGGTCTATTTTGAATGAGGAGGCGGTTTAGTGGTACAAGGGGATAAATCCCTCTAAACAGCTTTTATAACTATGCAGCTTGGACTTCCTCTACCACCACTAAATAGCACAGGCATGGATAACTTGGTTGAGTCACCGGTTCTGACATGGTAACATAATATGGTGATGACAGAAGGGACTTAGGATCCATTTTGACTACAGAACAGTTTGGACTAAACTGTTAATGCCAATGAGTTGCTTTCACATTTATCAATGAGTTGCGTTATTGCTGATGGATCAAGTACAAAGACATACAAGGACTATTGCCTAAGAGTTGTAATTTAACTTCGTGTTCCAGTGTGACAAAACTGCAGAGGCATTCCAGCTGTGCTGCAGAATGAAATTTGCACTTGAACTGGTTAAGGGTTGAAAAACAATGTAATGGCAAAGTGAGTTGCTGATGCATTTTTATCTTTAAAAAAAAAAACTGCTGAACTGCTGGCCCAGTGGTGCTGAGGGTTAAGGCACTGGATTCCACACTTCATGCCATGCCAACGACCCAGGTTCAGGAATGACCTCGGGTCATTGGGGCGCCAGCTGGGGGGGGGAGGGTAGGAGCAGGATTGAGCTGCCTACTGGCGGCTCTTCTCTCCTGGGGTGGATGCCATCCCACCTGTAGTCCCATCACCACTGGCTGGAGGTCCAGTGGTGGCGCAGGTGGGTAGAGGGATGGCTGGTAGGGTGGGACATCCTGTAGGGTGTGATGTGCGCATGCCTCCACACATGTGCATTACGTTGGGGATGCACAGGATTGGGACCAGGAGAAAAATGCAAAAATGGCAAAAAGTACTGATTAAAGAAAAAACATGCAAACCAACTCACTTGTAGGGCAGTACAATGTGAACTGTCCTATATCCCTCCTGCTGTGCAGCAACTATTGTACCCAATTTAAATATGGTTGCATACATTAAAACTTATCAGATGGAAAACTACCCCAGCTCATGTGAGTATAACCTTCAATGCCATTTTATAAGTTCGCCGTGCATGCATGCACATTGAACTTCTTGCTGTAGAGTGACTTTTGAAGGGTGTGACACTGTCTGTCCAATGCAGAGTGGTCTGCAAGGGGCTCAACAGTATCACACCAATCATCAGCCAGGCTGATCGTGACACTGTTTTCCTTCATGGGCAGAAAATGTGTCTAGTTGAAAAGAAAAGCTAAACCTATCATAAGGACTTTTCTTTTCATCTGCAGGATATCACCCAGCAAACAGCAGTTAGGTGTCCTGATCAGCCTGACTGAGGTCACTCCCTCTTGGTATGCTTGTGTGGCCAGAAGAATCACCCACCTCAGTGAGCAGCACATCAAAACCACCGTTCTCTAATCCTGCAAACAGCTGTGTAGTGTGCACTCTGTAGTTCTAGTTCTGACAATGTTGGTTTGCATGCAGCGTGTTATTTGTGTGCCGTAAACAGAACTCCAAAGCATTGCAAAGTTTCTTGTCCCATGTCACCAGCACATCAGTAACCCCATTTTGTAATGGCATAATGACCAAATATTCTTGCATCCGGGTGTTTACTTGGGAGAGTGGCCAACAAGGGGACTCACTGTATCCAGCTACTCGCTCAACAACTCGTTCAACATTGTGGATGTCGAGCAGGTTTCTGTCACTGTGTCAGTTTTGCTGAAACAAGCGGTATGCCTCAGGAACCAATGTTCCCGTTTATGGCCAGGATTGGTTTCTCAAGTAAGGGATCACTGTTTTATGTCAGTTACCAATGTTTTTGTTTATGGTCAGAATGCTGGTGTTGCTGTTTGGGTGAATCTGTGTTCTATATCAGTAACCAATTGTTTCGAGGGACTTTGGTGTTTTATGTTTGTTACCAATATTCCTGTTTATGGACAAGATTCTGGTGTTGCCGTTTCGGGAGATTTTGGTGCTTTATATCCGTTATCAATGTTCCTGTTTATGGACCAGATGCAGGTGTTTCTGTTTTGGATACCTCTTTTTTATGTCTGTTACCAATGTTTCTGATGATGGTCAGGATACTAGTGTTGCTGTTTTGGGTACTTGGTGTTCTATGTCTGTTGCCATTGTTCCCAGGGGATAGTCAGGATGCTGGTGTAGCTGCTTTAAGGTACAGTACTTGGTGTTTTTATGTCTGTTACCAATTTTCCTAGTGATGGACAGGATGCTGGTGCTGCTGTTTTAGGGGACTTTGGTGTTTTATGTCTGTTACCAATGTTCTTGGTGATGGTCAGGATTCTGGTGTTGCTGTTTTGTGGACTTTGGTGATTTATGTCTGTTACCAATGTTCTAGGTGATGGTCAGGATGCTGATATTGCTGTTTTGGGGGACTTAGAAACACAGAAACATAGATTTTGATGGCAGATAAGGACCACTTGGCCCACCCAGTCTGCCCAATTTCCTACCTATTGCATAAACTGCAGATCCTAGTTAACCAACAGTCTTCTTGTTCCTGCCCTCATCAGAATTGCCTTATGTCTGTCCTATGAATTCTTGAAGTTCCCCACAGTTTTTGAGCCCATGACCTCCTCAGGAAGCCGTTCCATGCATCCACCACCCTCTCCGTGAAAAAAATACTTCCTCATGTTGCCCTTGAGCTGTGTTCCTCCCCCCGTATCTTCAAATTGTGCCCTGTTGTTCTTACTCACCTCTTTTTCTGAAAGATGATACCCTCCTAGAGTTAGTTGATTCCCTTGAGGTACTTAAAAGTTTCTATCATGTCCCCACTCTCCCTCCTTTCCTCAAGGGAATACATATTAAGCTTCTTTAGTTTCTCTTCATATTGCTTCTGGTGCAGACCCTGGCCCATTTTAGTTGCCCTCCTCTGGACTGCCTCCATCCTGCCTATGTCCTTGCGGAGATGGGGTCTCCAGAACTGCACGCAATACTTCAGATGGGGTTTCACTATCTGTCTGTACAGAGGGATAACAACTTCCTGTTTTCTACTGGTGATGCCTCTTCCAATACATCCCAGTATCCACCAGCCCTCCTACTGCCTTCTCACATTGCTTGCTTACCTTTAGATCATCTGATATGACTACCCCCAGGTCCCTTTCCATTTTTGTTGTTACAAATGCCTCCCCACCCCCTGTTGTGTACTCTTCCCCTGGGTTTTTGTTTCCCAGGTGCATTACTTTGCACTTCTTTGCATTGAATCTAAACTGCCTTACTTTTGACCATTCCTCCAACCTTGCCAAGTCCCTTCTCATCCTTTCCACCCTCCCCTCGGATATTAGCCCTGTTGAAGATCTTTGTGTCATGTGCAAAGAGGCATACTTTTCCTTCCAGTTCCTCTGCAATGTCACTCATAGAGACATTAAAAAGGACTGGACCCTGTACTGAACCCTGCGGTACCCCGCTAGTAACCCCCCTTTCTTCAGTGTGGACTCTGTTAACTATTACCTTCTGTGTCCCGTTGTCCAGCCAATTTTTTACCCAGGCTACCACCCTGGGACCCACTCCCAGGCTGGCTAATTTGTTTATTAATCTTTTGTGTGGGACTGTGTCAAATGCCTTGCTAAAGTCTAGGTAGGCAATCTTCACAGTCCCTTCCTGGTCTACTACTTTGGTTACCCAGTCAAAGAAATCTATTAGATTTGTCTGACATGACCTTCCCGCTGTGAATCCATGCTGCCTTGGGTCCTGTACCCTGCTGGCCTCCAGGTACTCAACAATTCTTTCTTTCAGAAGTTATTCCATCATTTTCTCTACCACTAAGGTCAAACTAACAAGTCTGTAGTTTTCTGCCTCTGCTTTGCTCCCACTTTTGTGAAGGGGAATCACATCCACCCTTCTCCAGTCCTCAGGTACCACACCATCCTCCCATGATTTATTAAAAAGGGTAGTCAGTGGTGTCACTACTTTTCCCCTTAGTTCTTTTAGAATTCTGGGGTGGATCCCATCAGGGCTCATTGCTTTGTTCACCTTCAGTTTTTGGAGGTCTTTCAGAACCCTTTCTTCTGTAAATGAACTGGTATTGACCCACCTATCCAGAGTGCTTCTATTGATTGGATTATGTACTTCCCCCTCCTCTTCTTTTGTGAATACTGAGCAGAAGTAGTCATTCCGTATCCCTACTTTTTCACTGTCACGCTCTGCTCACCCACCTTCCCCTTTATTAAGCCTCACTATCCCTCTCTTTGGTCTTTCTTCGCTCCCTGATCTATCTATAAAAGGTTTTATCCCCCTTCTTAACTGAGTTGGCTATCTTTTCCTCAGTTTGGGCCTTTGCTATTCTGACTGCGTTCCCAGCTTCCTTCTGCTTTGACTGGTACAGTTCTCTGTACTGCTCCTTCTGTGTTTCCTTATACTTCTAAATGCTATCTTTTTCTCCCTAACCTTCCCACCACCTCTATTGAGAACCATAGTGTTTTTTCTTTCAAGTTGATTTTTTATTTGCTTCACACAAAGGCTTGTTGCCTCTGTGATGGCAGTTTTGTGTTTCCCATTGTTCTTCTGTCCCTCCTTCTTCCTGTTTGCTAGTGCGTTTCTTAGTCACGCTCCTATTTTGACAAAGTCAGGCCTCATAAAGTCCAGTACCCTCACTTTTGTATGGCTTGACTCTACGGTTGTGTTTATCATGAACCACACTGTTTGGCGGTCACTTGTTCCCAGAGGGCTACCCACTTCTAAAATTCTCTCTGTCCCCATTTGAGAATGCCATGTCTAAGACTGCTCCCTCCCAAGTGGGTTCCAGTACTAGCTGTCTGAGGCATTCCCCCTGTAGGGCATCAAGAATGACCCTGCTCTAGGATGTGGCTGCAACAAAGGTGCTCCAATTAACATCTGGTTTATTCAGGTCCCCCATGAACAATAACTCCCCTCTTTATGCCATCCTAAGGATGCCTTCTGTCATATCCTTGTCCATTCCCTCCCCATGAGATTGGGGTCTGTATACAACACCAGTGCAGATTGTGGTGCCATTTCCTGTCTCCAGGCTGTCCCACAGTGCCTCCTCTCCTCCCTGTTTACCCTTTAGTTCCATTGCTTTGATCTCTTCCCTTACGTAGAGTGTTACTCCTCCTCCACTTCTACCCTCCCTGTCCCTCCTGTAGACTGTGTAACCTGGTATGTTGACATCCCAGTCATGGTTCTCTGTGTAACATGTTTCTGTGACTGCCATGATATCCAGGTTTCCTTCTTCCATCAAGGCCACTAGTTCAGGGAGCTTGTTACCCAGACTATGGGTGTTGGTACTCATCGACCTCCAATCAATGTATAACGCGGAGCCTTTGTAAATGAGTCCCCAACTCAAAAGGTTGTAATTCCGAGACTTTACATAAATATAAATAAAAATAAAATGTCCATTACCAATGTTCCCGATGATGGTCAGGATGCTGGTGTTGCTGTTTTGGGGTATTTGGTGTTTTATTTATTTAGCTTTTGTTTACTGGGTAAATACACTATACAAGTAGTATGCCTATTTTCAGGAACGACCTGGGAGAGCACAAAACATACAGTATACATACATGGCAACATTGGAGAAACAGCATGATACAGTAAAAAACAGCTATAACAACGCTTGTATAAGGGCAGAGATACTGCCACACATAGTACAAATTGTTACAGGACATAGATAGACATTAGAATCACTGAATACATATTTCATAGACCACCATGGACTCAGAGTGGACAATAGTGGACTGCAGAGCATTACATTACAGAGACCAGGAGCAGTCACATCTTGTCGTTTGTTTTAGGTGGGACCACAGGAGGAGCGAAAGGTCCCATGGGAAGGGGCAGAGCGAACAGAGTCTGGAATGGAGTTCAGAGCCTAGGCACAAAGCGCAAAGTCACGATCCCCATAAAGGTCCGAGTAGGGGGAACTTTAAGCACCTCGGCGGTCTGTGACCTGAGCTGGTGGGATGGCATCCAGTTTTGGGAGGAGATGAGCCAGTCCCGACGGTATGCCCATGGCAAGCACTTTCCTGGTGAGTTTCCTACACAAGGATCAGGAGTTCCACAGGGAGTCAGTTGAGTTTGTCATAAAGCTCACATGGGTGGGTGAGTTTGGGAGCAGCAAGTGCAAACTGACAGATATCATTATATGCCGTGTTCCACCGATTAAGATGGATTTGAGGTGACCTGGCAAATAGGTGGTATCCATAACTAAGGGAGGAGAAGCACTCCCTGAAGTGCCAGCCTCGCTCCCGAGTCAGGTTGTATTTGGCCCTGTAGGCAAGGCCAAGCTTACACCTGGTGGCTCTGCAGATGTTTTGGATATGGCTTCCCATGTCAAGTTGTGGGTCGAGGGTGACCCCAAGATATTTAATTGAGCTCGCTGTTGGCAACAGGGGGCCTCCATCACAAGCTATTTTGAGCATAGCTGATGGGGCTTTTAACTTGGCAGTGGAACCAAAGAGCATGGCCTGAGTTTTGTTAGTTCAATACCAGTCTATGGTTGGTAATCCAGGCTGAGACTCTGCTGAAGTCTTCAGATAGGCACTGGTTAAGGTCAGCAGCATTACGAGTATGGGCCACTAGCACAAGGTCATCTGCATAAAGCGTAACAGCGAGAGGTCACCCGTGGGAGTTGATTAATAAAAAGTGAGAATAGGAGAGGTCCAAGTACCGATCCCTGGGGAACTCCCATGGTCATAGCCCTAGGCTCTGAGAGGACCTTGTTAAAGCAGGTGCACTGCTTTCTACCAGTTAGATAGCCCATCATCCAACTCATGGCATGCGGAGAGAACCCGAGAGCCCTGAGCTGCTCCCCCAGTAGGTCATGGTTGACAAGGTCAAAAGCTTTTGACAAGTCAATAAATATAGCACTTGACAGTTTGCCCTGATCCATGGCGGATCTAATACTAGAGGTTACAGTAATCAGGGCAGTAGTGGTACTATGACCCTTCCGGAAACCATGTTGGGCCCCAGAAAGCAGCTCATGGGTATCCACGTACTCCGAGGTTGTTCTACCACAACCTTTTCAGGAGTTTACAAGGGATTGGAGAATAGCAATAGGGCGATAGTTGTCAGGAGTTTGGGATTTCCTGCTTCAAAACAGGGACTATCCTTGCCTCCTTCCAGATGTCAGGGATTATCCCGAGCTAAGGGATAGGTTAAAGATATGGGCAATCAGAGGGGCAATGTAAGCTGCTCCCAGCTTGAGAAGCCTGGGCTCAGGTTATTAGACCCTGCACTGGAGTGCTGGTAGAGGGCAGCCAAGCAGTTCCGAACATCAAGGACAGACATAGCCTTAGATTAAATGTCTCTCCGAGAGGAGGATATTCCTCTGCATCGAATGATATTAAGCGAGCGACCCCCATCGGTCGTGGCTTGAGAGGAGTGAGGGCGAAGGTGGAGGAAGTGGAGATTGAGGTGGTCAGCTATAGTGTGGGGATTATTGCACGAGACTCCATCAATAATCATGTCCATGACACCCAAGTGAGAGGGCCCACTGACGAGGGATTTAATGTTCCTCCAGAACCTCCTAGGATCTCTGACAGAGCTAAGTAGTGCCGATTTACAGAAGTTACTTTCGGCAGCCCTAATGGATTTTTTACACCGATTCCTGAGTTGCCGATATCTCAGGAGATTAGCAGGAACTCTGGAACCCTTAGTACTTGCCCAGCATTTGTCTCTCTCCCGCATCTTGGCAAGTAAGTCACCATTCAGCCAGAAGGTGGCTGTACCCCTCACCCTCCGGGTGACCCTGGGGGCGTGTCTATCTTGGAGAACACCAAAGGAATGTATGAAACAGGAGGCTGCCACTGAGGGGTCAGAGGCTTCAAGCACCCTGGTCCAGTCAGTACATCCTAGATCGGTCAGGAAAGCCTCAGGGTCAAAACTGGAGTATTTTCTGACTTGAATGATTTTGTGTGGAATTCTAGGGGAGGGGATTTTCCAGACACAGTATACCGGGGAGTGGTCAGATAAGGAGTCTGATAGCGTGCCTGATGAGGCAATCCTCTCCGGTCAGTTGGTCAGGATCCAGTCCAGCAGGGAACTTGAGGAACCATTGGCTGCCTGTCCCGTCAGGTCATGGATTAATTGGTTAAGGGATAGGCAGGCAAGTTGTGATTCACATTTCCTAATATTGCCACACTCCCAGTTCATGTTGATATCACCCATAATAATGAGTTCATTGTCACCTATACTGGACCTAACTGCATCTAAGAGGTAAGTGAATCCTGTCAAACCTCCCCTAGGAGGGTTATAGGTGCACACCAAGTGCAGCTTCTTAGCATCGCCCAGCAGCAGGAGCACATGAAGAAACTCACAAGGTGGATGATCAGGTTTACTCTGTGCCACCAGGGAGATTTTCAGATGGGATCTGTAGTAGATGAGGGTGCCACCCCCTTCCTACCCCCAGTCCAGTCTAGATGAATGAACTCATATCCTGTTAGGAAGCAGGCAGAGTCAGGAATCGAGGGTTTGAGCCAAGTCTCAGTTATCCTTAGGATGTCTGACTTGTATAGCTCAGTCCACGCTAGGAGATCATCTCGGTTGGGAAGCAAGCTCCTAATATTCATATGCACTGTTTTAGTCCCTTATTCCCATTCCAGGTGGCAGAATATTAGAGATCAGCTTAGATGGCCAGGATTGAGCTCAATATCTCCAGCCATGAGAAGTGAGAGTAGGGCTAGCCAGGGGAGGAACAATCTTACGAGCGGCCTCCCTCCAGGCCTGTGCATGTCTGTTACCAATGCTCTTGGTGATGGTTAGGATGTTGATATTGCTGTTTTGGGAGACTTTGGTGTTTTATGTCTGTTACCAATCTTTTTGGTGATGGTCGGGATGCTAGTGCTGTTGCTTCTGGGGACTTTGCTGTTCTATGTCTGTCACCAATATTCTTGGTGATGGTTAGGATGCTGGTGGTGTTGTTTCAGGGGACTTTGTTATTTTATGTCTGTTACCAATGCTCTAGGTGATGGTCAGGATGTTAGTGCTGCTGTTTCAGGGGACTTTGGTTTTAATGTTGGCTCGTGCATGCACAGCTAACATATTGGGGTAGTAGCACATTTGGAAGCACGGTCACTGTTGGACGAATGCAGGGCATGCATCAGTAGGTGCATCCCTCATTCTCTAATCAGCCTGCATGCCGGCACCATACCAAGTGGGCGAGCACTTCTAAGAAAAGGTCCGCAGCAATACGAACAAAGCTTGTCACATGCAGCAGACCTCCCAACATGCTTCACCCTGCTGAGACAGAAAAAAACATGGCGACACTGCCAGCCATAATGCCGACTTTAGGGTGCCCAATCCCCTGTCGGCATGCCCTGCCCCAATGTATGTGCCGACAGAGGCCCTCCCCGTCGGCATCGCACTTCATTTGTTAGATGCCCCCGCTTTTTGTGGTGCCGATGGGGGTGTCCAATCCCCACAGCTAAAGCATCACCCCAAAAAACACTTAGGTGGCATGCTGGGAGCCCACCTCAGTATGCCAAATCCCCTGAAAAATAAAAACAGTCCTGCGATGTTTTTTTTAACCTGTGAAAAAAGAAAACAGTCCCTTGCCATCTCCCTGCCCCCCTCCCGCAACCCGCGTCCAACCTCTGCGCACCCTGCCTCCCCACACCCCCCTCACCCCATACTTCCCTCCAGAGTCCGGCGTGATGATCTTTGGTGGACCGGGAACACGTCTGCACTCTTCAAAGCCGACCACGAACTGAAGAAATGCTGGTAAGCTGTATAATGGCATAAATAGGGTTTTCTCAACTTTGGTGCATATCTCGGGCATTTTTTTTAAATTTTTGCACCAAATTTCAACATGGGGTTTTTGGGACCACTCCTCATGAATTCAGTCACTGTCATGGCGTTATTCAGTCCCGAAAGGTGATTTCACGGTCACTGCGCGGAATCACCTTTTGGGACTGAGTAATGAAATGACAGTGCCACTGTTCATGAGGGGGGCTCTCAAAAAGCCTATGTTGCAAATTTGGTGGAAAAAATCCTCAAAATGGCTGTTTTACGAGCGTGCGTTGCGCTGTTTCCATGCACACTCGTAACTTTGTGCATTTGTAATATTTTCACTCCAGATTTTCATAATTGGCATTTTTACACACCTTCTGATGAACAGTACAGCTGTTATTTTACATATCCTGGTTGAAATGTGTTTTCGTATGTCCAGCGCAGAATAGTGCAGTTGCTGTGCGAAATCAGTTTTCAGGACAGTTTGAGGAAATGACGGTGACACTGTTCATGAGCAGAGGTCCAAAAATGCCTATGTTGAAAATTTGGTGCTGAAAGTACATAAAATGACTGTGTTACAAGCGTGCATTGCACAGTTTCCGAGCTTTGACATCCTGCCCAAAATGTGTTTCTGCACCTGTGGCGCACAATGGCATGGCGCTGTTGGAAATCCACTTTTGGGACAGATTAACAAAATCACAGCGCCACTGTTCATGAGGGGAGGTCCCAAAATGCCTATGTTAAAAATGTGCCTAACAAACTACCCAAAATAATTGGGTTACGGATGTGTGTTGCACAGTTTCTATGCATGCTCATGACTTCATCAAGTTTTCATATTTTCACTCCATATTTTCAACGTTGCCATTTTTTTATGTCTCCTCATGAACAATACAGTTGTCATTTTCCACATCCTGCCCAAAATGTGTTTTCATCCCTGTGTTGCCAAATGACATAGCTGGTGTGCAAAACCACCTTTCAGCTAACAAACTGATAGTACCGCTTTTCATGAGGTGGACTCACAAAAAGCCCATGCTGGAAATTTGGAGTGAAAATACCAACACACGCCTATGGTGTTAGGGTTCCCAACTGTATCACCCCATCCCGTAGAGACTGACAGGAGTCAGGGGTGTGACTTGGGATCATCGACTGTAATGCTCAAGCCATTCCAACCCCACCCCCACCCTGCAGCCAGTGACAGGCATCGTGGTGTGCCTTGCACTGTTCAGCCACACAGTTCACCCCATTCTCCTATACTGCACCCACCTCAGCATATTTCCTTATGGAATGGGGTAAGTATAATGCCCAAAGACCCCAAAGCACACCACAACACTTGTCAGCGTCTACAGGGTAAGGTGAGGTACAATGGCATGAGCGTTATAGTTGCGACAAAGGCACACCTCAATGCCTTTTGCTCTCTACAGGGTGGGGGGTGGGGTGACGTCACTTCAATACTTCACTGCCATTCCTATTATGCATCTATATCTGGCACTACCAATGCCAATGCCAGTGAGACAACATTCGGCATTGACAAATGCTTGTTTATATCTGTTATCAATGTTCCTGGTGATGGTTAGGATGCTGGTGTTGCTGTTTTGGGGGACTTGGTGTTCTAAATCTGTTGCCAGTGTTTCTGTTTATGGACTGGATGCTGGAGTTGCTGTTTTTGGGAGGGGGTAGTGCACTTTGTACTACTGCAAGTCATTCTTAAGAACAGAGAGCAAATGAAACAGACTAGCTTTTTGGACACTAATACAATCCCAGGCACAAAGGTCTGTTTGCATGCACAAATGTGTGACCGAGACTAACATCATGTATATTGGAAGAGGCATGCCATAAGAGTTGATGATGCAACTGGAGGTTCAGTGTACCCCAGAATGAGATTAGTGCAAAGAACCAACCCGAGTGCAAGTGCAAAACACAATTGTGACCATGCTAGTCAACCACCTGACAGGACTCATACTGTAACCAAGCTGGGCTGTTTGTGAGGCAGTTACCACTAACTTCAGTGCTGCTGCGCAAAAATGCTATATTGGTTTACAGAATGCAAATGACCCTACTCTATATGCAAGGAGCTATTTCAAACTTAACATCTCATTGACTGCAATTTGAATCTCATCAGACTGACACAATTCCTATCACACTGACTGCAGACATACCGCAGACTGAAAGCGCAATACTGCAGGCATTAAGATGCTGCCTCACAGTTAACAAGGGCAGGAGGCACTTCTATAACAAGGTGATCACAGATTCAAGCTGCACTATAGGCCAAATACTACGCAGTGTGATCTTTCACATGTTACTTAACCTATGGTGTTCCACTCCATCTAGACATGGTAGATACTGGACCTACCAAACAATGAGATATTGCATGTATGAACAGCTGTTACAAAAGTAATGCTGTAACAATGGAATAGTGACATAGCTGTGTTGCTAAATATATATCTGTTCTGCCACAGGCAGCCTGGTTGTACTCCTTTCACATGTAGGTATGTACAGTAACACTGCAGTTGCAGGCCACTTTTATGGTGTGTGCTGGGGTCTGTAGCTGTTTGCTTTGCTAAATCATGCTTTCAACACTCCTTAATTTGGAAATGCAGTGGGGTGTTAGTGCATAAGCTAGGAGTTGCAATATACCAGCAGGACTCCAGTTCATGGCTCCACCTCTGATTAGCCTGTTCTCCAAGCCTGAATGTGTGCAATTGCACAAAATGTTAGCGCCCTGCAAACAGCTCCTTCCAATATTGTTCTTGCCTCATGAACTGCTGACTCGGTACTCCATGACCTGGTCTGGGCTGTGCAAAATGCTTGAATATATGCCCTTTGAATTTGAGATTAATTTCTTCCATATTTTAGTTGTCTTTTGACTAAATGCAAAACAATAAAATTATCTTCTTTGCTCTATGTAGTAGATATACAGCTCACAGGGCAAATTTCATTCAGGTTTGTTTGTGTAGCAATTGCTATGTTACAAAACTTTATCAGAGTATCAGTAAGCAGAATAAGTGTAGAATGTAGCACACCACCTTTTGGGACAATTGTCCAAGCACTTTTAGGTCAAATCAAATACACAGAAGGAAAAGGCGATTGGGAAGGGAAAAGAAAGGAAAGGAAAGGTAAGGAAAGGAAAGGAAAGGAAAGGAAAGGAAAGGAAAGGAAAGGAAAGGGAAGGGGGTGGCAGTATATGTGAGGGAAAGACTGAAGTGTGTGTGGGAGGAGGGTAGTATGGAGTCGCTGTGGAAGCAAAACCAGGATTACAAGAATAGGACTGTCAGGATGAGAGTGGTGTACAGGCCACCATCTCAGACAGAGGGGTTAGACAGGGAACTAGTGGGCCAGATCAGGAGGACCTGCAAGAAGGGTAGTGTGGTGATTGTGGGGGACTTCAACACGCCAGGTGTGGATTGGAGTACCCCAACAACCAGGAATAGAAGGGAGCAGGTAGTGCTGGATGACTTCCAGGACAGCATCCTGATGCAAATAATCAACAAACCAACCAGGTTAGGGAATACCCTTGAACTCATGCTTGCAAATGGGGAGTTTGTGAGGGAACTGAGGGTGAAAGAACCACTGGTGGGGAGTGACCACCACTCAGTATGGTTCACATTGGATATGGGTAAGGAAGGAGTGGAATCTGGAACAAGGGTGCTGGACTTTGGGAGGCCTGACTTCAGGAGGATGGGGAAGTGGTAAAAGGGTACCTGGCCAGAATTCAACCTAGTATGGGCACAAACCAGAGGTGGAAGTTCACAAAGCTGGGGATAGCGGAGGCAACCAGAACCTACAGCAAGACCCAGAGCAAGAAGGCTAGGGCAAAGAAAAACCTAGCTGAGTGAGCAAGGAGGTCATGGAAAAGGTAAGGAGTAAAAGCTGCCTTTAGGAGGTACAAAAAAAACAGGGAGGGGGAGGACAGGGAGGAGTACCTGAAGGAATCGAAGGAGGTGACAAGGGCGGTAAGAGCAGCCAAGGTGTCTACAGAGCTCAGGCATGTGCAAGGCATTAAGAAGGGGAGAAAAGACTTCTTCAGGTACATCAGGGAGAAAAGGAGTATGCGGACCATATAGTAAGGATTAGGAAGGAGGGGGTGGGTGGAAGCAGGGGTGATAAAGAAGAAGCACTAAACGATTACTTCTGCTTGGTATTTACTAAGGAGAATGGGGGTGATACCAAGGGTAGGAAGGGCAGAAACAGAGGGCGGGTGATGGATGGAGAAACCATGGAGGGCAGGGTTCTGGAGGGTTGAGGGCACTGAGGGTGGACAAGGCACCAGGTCCAGACGGCATCCACCCAGAATACAGAAGGAGCAGGCAGGGGTCCTGGCAGGACCTTTAGCAGACCTACTGTATTCAATGCCTTACTACACTCAGGGTGTATACCTCAGGATTGGAGGATGGCTCATGTGGTGCCCCTCCACAAGAGTGGCCCCAAGGATGAACCGTGGAACTACAGACCGGTGAGCCTCACATCCATTATGTGTAAGCTGATGGAGACTATCCTGAAGGAGGGGGATGGTGACTCTCTTGGGGCTCAAAGGGCTACAGGACAGCAGACAACATGACTTTGTAACTGGCAGATCCTGCCAAACCAACTTGGTGGAGTTGTATGACTGGGTAACTAGGCAACTGGATGGGGCCATGCAGTGGATGTCCTCTACCGGGACTTCAGTAAGACATTCAACTCTATGCTCCATGGGAGGCTGTGAAGTAAGTTAGAAGGCACAGGGGTGGGTGCAAAGCTGGTGAGATGAGTAGGGAACTGGCTTCAGGGAAGGCAACAGAGGGAGGTGGTGTGTGGGGGAGCTGTCATCCCCAAGGGTAGTGAAGAGCGGTGTTCCACAGGGCTCTGTGTTGGGACCAGTGTTGTTTAGATAGTCATTGCAGACATATCATTGGGCATCAAGAGCAAGAGCCTTCTGTTTGCTGATAACACCAAGCTGGGAGTGGTGGTGGATGACCTAGGGAATGCAGGGGCTGCAGGATGATCAGCAAAGCTGGAAACCTGGTAGGACACCTGGCTTGAGGTTCAATACCCAAAATATGCAAAGGTGCTAAATTTTGGGGCTAAAAAACCCAGGAGGGGTTACCAGTTGGGGGAGTGTAGCTAACTGAGACAGAGGAGGAGTAGAATCTGGGGTGCTCATTATGGGGGTAAATGAACAACTCGGCACAATGTGGGAAGGCAACTGCAGAGGCCAACAAATGCTGGGTTACATTGCAAGGGTATATGCTCGAGGAGGAGGAGGTGATTCTGCCACTGTATATGTAACCCCAGGTGGCACTATCCCAAGGGCTACACCGCTGCCTGCTTTACTACTGACAGGTTGAGGGCCTAGGTTCTATGGTGGGTGCCTCCACCCATAGGTCAGGGTTTGTAGTGGTTAGACTAAGCATGATCACAGCCATCTGGGACACTGTGACCCCCCTTTGGTTCCCTCTGGTGGCTCAACCAGTACACAAGAGTTACAGCACCAATATCCCACGATATACACTGTTCACTCATAAAGCACCACTTACCCTCGAGACTGATTCTGCAGCACATCTCTGAGGAACCCCTGTAAAATAAGGTTAAACAACATACACAGCAAAATACAATACTGTTTCCATAAGTACAAACACCACAGACAGTATATAGTATAACAACAAATCTGATTTATTTAGGGGACAGTAACACGGGAAGGGGAAATCAGGTTAATTGGTGGCATTAAATCACAGTACTGTGCACACATACAGGGTCTGAAAAGTCACACTCTGGGTACCCAGGTTGGGGGCTAGCCAGGTCCGTTGGCGAGGTTGGCCAGCAGGTGCGATGGATAGCGCCTGTGAAGAAAAATATATGCACAACACACAATTGCAATCCGGAGCTGGATGGCTCAGTCCATAAACAGTGAAACAAGAATTAGATGACACACTTGTGATTGAAAAACAAGCTGCAGGGAATACCCTGATTTGTACTCACAATACTCAAGCTGAGAACCAGATGGTTGATGTTCTCTGGATTGTCAGAAACAACAGGGCATGGAGACAAGGACCTTGTGACTGGACCCCACTGCAGTTTATAGCAAATGGATTTAGTCCGAGACAAGCTAGAGTTTGCTTCCAGCTTCAACACAGAGCACACAGCACAGAGGATTGGAAATAGCGATTCCCACAAGCACTACACATTCATGTAAAAGGAAAGTACTATACCAGGCAGGCTGCTCCTTGATCCATCGCACTTACTGCAAAATACCGGGAGCACACACAGCAGCTTCAGTTCCTGACAGACCGGAGCGATTCAGCAATTTCTGAGTCTTCGACAGGGTGAGCCTGGTTTCCACACTTCTAGTGCTTCTTTCTCCTCACAACTTGGATTCAGTCCAAACTGGCACTCACAAAGGCTGCAGACCGAAACTCAGGGCCTCACATGCGCTTCCCATGTGAAACTATACAATGCAGAAGCACAGAGCTCCTTCTCTCTTCACAGTCACAACTCATCTAATATTTCCAGTCACAGAGCAGGGCATTTCCTTTAGCTCTGCACCATTCTGTTGGCTGGTTTGGCTGTCACTCACAATAAGATTCCCTTGGTTGGTGGAAAAAGGCGCCAAGGTTAAAACTACTTTTCCCAGAGTCACTGCCCATACAATCCTCTTGTGGCTGGCTCAAAATTGAGAGTCCAAGTTCTGATTGTTCCACAGGCTCCATTTTAGGGTCTACCTATCATCCTGATTGGTCCAAGTCAGCTATTTAGAACCAAAATGAAAGAGCTACACTGAAACAGTTCGTGCTGAAATGAAGACAGGTTAGACAAACTACATTTTCTCAGTCACTCTAAATGATTTCTGGTAAACAGTTATATCTTTCAACAAGGCTCATGTAGCAACGGCAGAAACATTGCGAATTGACAACAGCCCTGGCGGGATTCGGGCATTAGAACACACAGTCCACCCATACAAACTAATTAGGTCTGCAGGCAGACAGCTCTTAAAGAGACAGTACGTAAAGGCTCAAATAGCACTCACTTGGAACCACATTTTTAATAGCTCAGACACCGAACACCACCCAAACTTGGACCATTCAGGCAAGTTCCTGGAAGACTTTTGGGAACTCCCATTTGCAGGGGGGTTACACCCTTCCTGGCCTGGAAAAACTAGGTGTCCACGTCAAGTAAGTACCCCCATAAATTTCAACACAACCATGTACATTTACATCAATATCACATTAGGTTTATGTTTGTAATCAACAGTCAACATATCACCTTACCGGAAACACATTTCTGAAACTTTTCAGTACATCACTTTTTACACAGTATTATACACACATTGTACTGTAACTCAGGTTATTACCTCCTGTACATAAAACCTGAAGAGAGGGGACCCTTCCCTATCAGCTACCTTGGGGCTGGATGGGGCAGGGGCACAATACCTAGAGGGCAACACAATTAACTTGGAGGTAGCACTTATGCTCAGCTTGGGCAATGAGCTCGGGGACACTTACACTCCTTTATGGACAACACTGAGAGGCAAGTCCACAGGCCTCCCAGGGGAATCAGAGCTTAAGCACATTACAGGCTTTACAGTTGACCAGTCTTTCTAGGAAACTGTTACAGTCTCTGCACTTTAGACACTTTCAGCACTATCTTCACTTTCTTGGGAGTCTCCTGGGAACAGAGGCTAGAACCTGGGGCACTTTCAGCTTTATGATTTGCAATCTCGGAGTCCACAACACTTGGCTGACATGGGAGTTTTCTGACACTGGTAGTGAACTATCAGGGCACTCAACACACTCTTCATGTTCTGGTATATCACCAGTTTGTCCCAGTCCATCATTTTCCTCCTCTGAAAACTCAAACAGTTCAACCATACACAATGATTCCATATCATCTGACTTGATGCTTTGCACTTCACTTTCTGGGAGCATTGACTCCAGGGACAAAGCTGGGGGCTTAGACAGTCCCGAAGGCTCAGCTTCATCTCCAGGATTGGCTAGGGGATTGCCCCCGAAACAATTGACTCAGTTCATAAGAAGGGTAGTATTCAAAGTCACACTCACTTTCCTCTGACATGGACTAACAGTCATGTTCAACTGGGACTTGTGGAGGGGAACACTTTAACTCAGCTTCTGTAGGTGCAGCTTTTCTTGATTTTTTTCTTAGCAGCAGCTCTTGTCACTGGTCCAGAGGGGGCATTTTCTGGGGGCTCAGACTCAATCAAGATTTGTCCAGTGGGCAGTAAATGATTTCTATGCATTGTTTTCACATCTTTTGAATTATTCTTAGGCCTTACTTTGTACACAGGCGGATCATCTAGTTTGCCCACTACAATGTGAGGGAGATGGTGCCATCTGTCAGCAATCTTATGTTTGCCTTAGTCCCAGATTTCTTAGCAATACCCGATTTCCTCCTGGAGCTCCTGTGCTTTCACCTTTTATCATACCTTTCTTTGTTGGCCAGATTTCTTTTGGCAGTCATGGTTTGAGCCAGTTGGTATGCATGATTTAGCTGAGCCTTTAACTTTTGCACATATTGTAAATAGTTGTCAGCTCGAACCCCATCAGGAGAAACTCCAAAACATACATCTACCAGCAGTTGAGCTTCTCTTCCAAACATTAGGTGGTAGAGGGAGAACCCAGTGGCATCACTTTTGGTGCAGTTGTAGGCATGTACCAGGGTGCTAATTTGTTGGCTCCATCTAGGCTTGTCCTTTGGGTGGAGGGTGCCTAGCATATCTAGCAAAGTACGGTTGAAACATTCAGGCTGTGGGTCCCCCTTGGGGTGGTAAGGGGTGGTTCTGGACTTTCGTACTCCCCACAGAGAAAGCATCTCTTTGATCAGATGACTTTCAAAGTCCCTCCATTGATCAGAATGGATTCTTTGTGGAGTCTCATAGTGAACAAAAAAGTTTTCTACAAGCACTTTGGCCACAGTGGATGCCTTCAGGTCCTTGGTGGGGAAAGCTTGGGCATATTTCGTAAAAGGATCAGTAACCACCAGCACATTGCTAATATTTCTTTGATCGGACTCCAAACTCAGAAAATCAATACAGACCAGCTCCATGGGGGCACTGCTGGTGCTGTTAACAAGGGGGGCAGCCCTCTGGGGCAGGGCTTTCCTCTGTAAACAGCGACTACAAGTTTGAATGTGTTGCTCAACATCAGCCCCCATCTTAGGCCAATAGAATCTGAATCTCACCAAGTCAAGTGTTCTGTCTATACCAAGGTGCCCCACGTGGTTGTGTAAGAACCTCAGTACTGAGTCTCGAAAGGCAGTGGGCAACACTAGTTGTTTGTATATTTGTCCCCCTCTGTCTACTGTTTCTCTGTATAACAGTCTATTGATCAGTTTCAACTTAGGACCTTCCTTGTATAACAATGCAGTTCTCAAATCAGTGGAGTGTAATTTGGACACATCTTTCTCTGTGTTGAGGGCTTCTAACACTGATTTGATCATGGGATCTCGGGATTGAGCCCGCTGAATACTGTCATTGTCCAGCTGAGGCAGTGCACCAATATCTATTGCAGAAAAGTGGCAATAAGTAGCAGGTATGCAATTCTCAGAAGGTCCCAAACAATCCACCATACAGTCCACTGCGTCCATGGACATTTGTTCCTCCATGTCAAACTTCTGGCAGAGTGCTCAAATATCAGGTTCTGACAGTCTGACCCAGTCATTCGGGAACAGGCTTCCGGGAAAACATTAGCATCTATGTGGTTCAGGCCTGCTCTGTATTCAACAGCATAGTCATATGTAGATAATGCAGAAAGCCACCTATGGCCAGTGGCATCCAACTTAGCTGAAGTCTGCACATAGGTCAAAGGATTATTGTCAGTTTTACTAGTATCTTAGCCCATACAAGTACTCATGGAACTGGTCAACAATGGCCCACTTCAAAGCTAGGAACTCTAACTTATGTACAGGATAGTTCTTTTCGGATGGGGTCAGGTTCTACTGGCAAAGGCTACTGGTCTCAGGCCATTCTTGTGCTCTTGGTACAATACAGCCCCAAGCCTTGCAGGCTAGCATCAGTGTGCAAGACATAAGGCTTTGCTGGATCTGCATAGGCAAGGACAGGAGTGTGGGTAAGTTGATATATAATCTCATGAAAAGCAACTTCACACTCAGGTGTCCATCTGGCTCCAAATACTTCATTAGGATGGAAATACACTCTCTCTCAGGCTCAGAAGAAACCGACCTCTTATATTTTTTGTTAGTAGGAGGGTAACCTTGAGTAAGATTAAGTAAAGGACGAATCACTCTTGAATAGTCCTTGATGAACCGGCGATAATAACCACAGAATCCCAGAAATCTTTGCAGTTCTTTTAGATTGTGGGGCTGTGGCCAGGTGGTCAAGGCCTCAACTTTACTCAGGTCTGTTTCTATTCCCTTGGTGGATACTATGTATCCCACATACTTTACAGAGGTTTGGAAAACTGACATTTATCGATGGAAAGTTTAAGGCCAAAGTCTTCCAGTTGGTCCAACATCTTGAACAATCTGCTCTCATGTTCCCCCAGTGAGCTGCCAATCACAATAACATCATCTAGGTATACCAGGCACTCTAACAAGTTCATGTCCCCCACCGCACGCTCCATCAGTCATTGAAAAGTGTCTGGAGCACCTGAAATCCCTTGAGACATCCTCATGAATTCATAGAAACCAAGCAGACAGATAAAGGCCATCTTTTCACGGTCTTCTGGGGCCATCGGGATCTGGTAGTACCCACTGCAAAGATCCAGCACTGAGGACCACTTACTACCGTTCAGGCAGTGTAAGGCATCCTGAATGTGGGGCATTGTGTATTGATCAGGAATAGTCCGCCGGTTCAAGGTACGATAATCCACGCACATCCTTACTGTCCCATTCTTTTTCCTCACTACCATGATAGGTGAAGCATATGGGCTTCTGGATTCTTGTATTACACCAGCAGCAAGCATCTTTTGCAGATGCCACCTCACATCATCTATGTCAGCAGGTGCTGGGCGTCGAGACCTCTCACGAAATGGCCTTTTATCATGCAGCCAGATGTGGTGCTCAGCTCCTTGCACACATCCCATGTCCCATTCTTTGAAAGAAAACACCTGGTCTATCTGAGCAAGCTTTCTACTGATTCTCATCTTCCATTCAACTTGCAATCGGGAGTCACCAAAATCAAACAAGTCGGGAGTCACTCTGTCATTTTCCCCTGAACACTTGTTACTTGGTAGCACTGCCATATCTGCACAATGTACATTAGCCAGGGTGCAATCTCTATTTACTCGAATCTATCAGACACATTATGAACTTGGACCATTACCCGTCTGGCATAAGCATGGGCTCTGGCAGGAAAAATACTTGGCTTGACCAGCAGTCCTTCCAGCAATTTCCCATTGCCTGGTGCATCTAGCATGAGGATTTTATTCATGGCATCCTTTCTGATACGGACTTCCCCCTGTAAGGTACACTGGGCGTTTGGCGCCAGGATCAAAGACTCAGGATCCTTCTTCCAGACAATTCCAACTGATTCCTCTGAGTACACTCCTTCAACATCTCCCTGTGCCTCATAGGCCTTCTTGATCAAGGACGGACTTCTCAAAGCTCTACCAGTCCTTGACTCCTGTTTCTCATAACACAACTGCGCCAACCATCCAAACATATGTGCATGTGTCCCAATTAGTTGAGGAATCCCATCATACAGTCCAGTAGGGGGACACATTAAGGCCAGGGTCTCTACTTGCTCTGCCACTCCAGTCACAGAGGTAGGGAAAAAGAGCCAAATTTGGATATACCTGGAGTAGGGGTAGGCCTTCTCACTTAACCCCCATACATGCAGTTCTTCCGACGGTTGTAAGGGTACATCTGATAAATGCTTCTGATACTAATCCTGGAACATAATTGTCACTTGGGAGCCACTGTCCAACACAGCTCTGGTGGGCACACCATTCACTTTTACTGTAGCTTCCATTGAAGGGCCCACTATTCTGGACCAGTCTGGAGAGGTGGTAGCAGGGGTCTGGGTAGATGATCTAGCCACAGAAGAACGTGAGTTAGCATTTTTGGGACCTTCACTGCGGTCATTTCGTGCACCTCTTAACCACTGTTTTGTGCTCCAAAGCTCTCCTTGTAGCTGGCTCACCACTCTCTCCAAGTCTTTCCGAGACCGGCATTCCCTCTTCATGTGCCCATCCTTCCCACAATTATGGCAAAATATGTCTGCTGAAGTTTGGGATGACTGAGGCATCACATTGGGGCTGCAGCATTGGTGCTATCAGTAGAAATCTTGGTGCCACCTCAGCCAGCAGTGGGTTGGACATTTGGAGAATTCTCTTCAGTTCCCACTTCCTTAGTCAAGATATCAAGCTTTGAGCTGCTGTCAGCAGGAGATGTCTGGGGGCACCCCCAACCCCATAGCGGATGCAGTTAAGTAAGAGTTGGGGCCTGTTTCATAGGAAGGGCCTTCATAAAGAGACTATTTATTGCTTCCTGAACTCCCCAGCAGTTCATCCCATGGCAAAACATCTGTAGCCATCCCTCTGGCTGGGCCCCCTTGGCTGACAATTGGGTCTCAGTTATGTCATGTGATTTTGGTGATTCCAGCCCATCAGCTTCTGACCCTGCACCTGGAGCAGGGGATGTAGCAGCTACAACTGCACAGGGCTCTGAAAAACCTTCATCCTCCTCAACTTCTCGTACCTCCTTCATCAACACACGGAAAGGCAAGGGACTAGATTTCCTTTGATGCAGTTGCAAATTGAGCAACACCCAGCCAGAGTGCCGGGCAGAGCAGAGTATATGATCCAGTCTTACCCGGTCCACTTCACTAGAGGTCCAACCCCCCTTTGGAAAAATGGTTTGCAAGATTCCCTCTAATCGATCCACATAAGCAGATAACAATTCCTCTGGCTGTTATCTAAGATCTTGAAGCTTCCATTTCAAGGTCTCAACAGTAGCGGTGCCCTCAAACACATTTTCAAGGGCAATTAGGTACTCTTGGGCTTTGGCATCAGGGTCAGAGACCCTCAGGGAGCTAAAAGTATGTTGGGCGAGTCCCTGGAGACTCTCCCCCAGGTGAGCCCTTTTTTCTGCCTCAGAGCATTGCCAGTCTTGTACCACAAGGGTAGCAGAGTCTATCCAGGCTTCCAGATCAACCTCCCCATTTGGAGTAGGGTGGATGCCAGAGAATACTTTGAGCTTGAGGTAAGAGTCATGACTAATGGCAGGTACAAACATAGGGGCTAGCACTGGCACAGAAGGAGGGGCAATAACGGGTGCTGGAGGGGGAGATGGTGTTGGGGGAGGAATGCCCCCAAGTGGCAATAATAGTTTCTTTAAATCCTCCACAGTTTCCCCTCCTCCAGCAACAATTTATCAAATTTTCTCCTCAAAACTTTCAGATAATGGGGGGGTCATCCCCCCCCTGGGTCTTTACTGTCCTTAGTTATCACTCTCCAGGCAGTGAGGGCTCCCTCTGGGGTAATAGTCTGTGGCACTTTGGAGCTATCTATGGGGTCCTTATACTCTACTAGGGCCATGAAAGTGTGGGTAAGCAAATCAGCATGTCGACCCACCACCACAGGGTTTTGTAAACCTTCCACCTTGGAAAGTACTCCTTGTACAGTGTCCGTATTGATACCCAGGGGGATGTCCAGGATAAGCATAGCATTTTGGGGATCGATCTCCTCCCCAGTACACCACTCCACCAACCGGTGCACAGCCACTTCTGTTGGGGAACCATTTATTTATTTTTTTAACAGTGGTTTGTAAATATGGCCACTAGAGGACACAAAATCCCAGCGGTGCCTCCAAGATGTAACCCCTAGGTGGCGCTATCCCAAGGGCTACACCTCTGCCTGCTTGACTACTGACAGGTTGAGGGGCCCTAGGTTCTATGGTGGGTGCCTCCACCCATAGGTCAGGGTTTGTAGTGGTTAGACTAGCTTGATCACAGCCCTCTGGGACACTGTGGCCCCCCTTTGGTTCCCTCTAGTGGCTCACACAGTACACAGGAGTTACAGCCCCAATACCCTATCTATACACACTGTTCACTCATAAAGCACCACTTACCCTCGAGACTGATTCTGCAGCACGTCTCTGAGGATCCCCTGTAAAATAAGGTTAAACAACATACACAGTGAAATACAATACTGTTTTCATAAGTACCAACACCACAGACAGTATATAGCATAACAACAACAAATCTGATTTATTTAGGGGACAGTAACACGGGAGGGGGAAATCAGGTTAATTGGTGGCATTAAATCACAGTACTGTGCACACATACGGGATCTGAAAAGTCACACTCTGGGTACCCAAGTTGGGGGGGGAGCTAGCCATGTCCGTTGGCTGGCAGGTGTAGATGGATAGGGCCCTGTAGAAGAAAATATATGCACAACACCCAATTGCAATCCGGAGCCAGATGACTCAGTCCATGAAGCAGTGAAACAACAAGAATTAGATGACACACTTGTGATTGAAAACAGGCTGCAGGGGAATACCCTGAGTTGTACTCACAATACCCAAGCTAAGAACCAGATGGTGGATGTTCTCTGGATTGTCAGAAACAACAAGGCATGGGGATAAGGTCCTTGTGACTGGACCCCACTGCAGTTTATAGCAAACGGATTTAGTCCGAGACAAGCTGGGGTTTGCTTCCAGCTTCAACACACAGCACACAGCACAGGAGATTGGAAATAGTGATTCCCCACTAGCACTACTCACATTCATATGTAAAAGGAAAGTACTATACCAGGCAGGCTGCTCCTCGATCCTGACCGCACTTACTGCAAAATACCTGGGAGCACACACAGAAGCTTCAGCTCCTGATAGACCAAGCGTGATTCAACAATTTCTCCAGTCTTCTACAGGGTGAGCCTGGTTTCCACACTTCTAGTGCTTCTTTCTCCTCACAACTCGGATTCAGTCCAAACTGGCACTCACAAAGGCTGCAGACCGAAACTCAGGGCCTCACACGCATTTCCTGTGCGAAACTATACACCACAGAAGCACAGAGCTCCTTCTCTCTTCACAGTCACAACTCATCTATCTTTCCAGTCACAGAGCAGGGCATTTCCTTTAGCTCTACATCATTCTGTTGGCTGGTTCGGCTGTCACTCACAATAAGACTCCCTGTGTTGGTGGAAAAAGGCGCCAAGGTTAAAACTACATTTCCCAGATTCACTGCCCATACAAACTCCTTGTGGCTGGCTCAAAATTGAGAGTCCAAGTTCTGATTTTTCCTCAGGCTCCATTTTAGGGTCTCCCTATCATCCTGATTGGTCCAAGTCAGCTATTCAGAACCAAAATGAAAGAGCTACACTGAAACAGTTCGTGCTGAAATGAAGACAGGTTAGACAAACTACATTTTCTCAGTCACTCTAAATGATTTCTGGTAAACAGTTATATCTTTCAACAAGGCTCATGTAGCAATGGCAGAAACGTAGCGAATTGTCAGCAGCCCGGGCGGGATTCGGGCATTAGGACACACAGTCCCCCTATACAAACTAATTACGTCTGCAAGCAGACAGCTCTTAAAGAGACAGTACGTGAAGGCTCAAATAGCACTCACTTGGAACCACATTTAAACAACTCAGATGCCGAACACCGCCCAGACTTGGAGTATTCAGGCGAGCTCCTGGAAGACTTTTGAGAACTCCCATTTACAGGGGGGTTACATATAGATCATTAGTTAGAACACATCTGGGGTACTGCATGCAGTACTGGTGCCCGTATCTGAAGAGAGACATTAAGTTACGGGAGAGGTACAACACAGTGACAAAGATGACCAAGAGGCTGGGGGACTTACCATATGAGAGGAGGCTGAGGGAGTTGAACATGTACTCTCTGGAGGAGAGGAGGGACAGGGGGGATATGACTTAAACCTTCAAGTACAGGCCCTGACTAACAGGGAAGGGATCACAGATCTCCAGGTAGAAGGTCACGTGAGGGGCCAGTGACCATCATAGTATGGTTCAGTTTGGCCACTACAACTAAATCATCCCATTCCAAGGCAAAATATGGGACTTCAGAGGAGCTGACTTTGATAAGATGGCCAACAGAGTTAAGCTAGCCTGGCAAAAAAAACACAGGTGAGGGGTACAGGCAAAGTGGCCAAGCATTAAGGATGCAATACTTGAAGCAACATCCCATTGTGTTAGACAGAAAAGGAAGTGCAAAGAAGAAGAAACCACTTTGGTTTTCAAATACAGTAACAGAAAGGTCAGAGCCAAAAGGCTGGCCTTCAGGAAATACAAGTGAACACAGTGGGATGAAGATAGGAGGCATACCAAACTGCCCTAAGAGAAGCAGGAAGGCAGTAAGGCAGGCAAAGTCCCAAACTGAGGAAACACTAGCACGAACAGAAAAGAAGGTGACAAGACTTCTATAGATACATTAGTGAAAGGAGAAAGTCCAGAGGGTGTCATAAGCTTAATGGAGAAAAGGGAGCATGTGAGGAGGAGGACCATGTAAAAGCATCTATCCTAAATAGATACTTTTGCTCAGTATTTACTGAAGAGAAGGTAGGGCAGGGCCTATAGCTCAGCACCATGGACACAGGGGGGAAGGAGGTGAGCACTACTCCCTTCACATAAGAAAGGGTCCTACAAGAGCTTGCTAAGCTCAGGGTGGATAAGGCAATGGGACCTGATGGCATACATCCCAGGGTACTAAAGGAGCTAAAGGTGGAACTAGCAGAGCCATTAGCAGAACTGTTTAGTGAGTCTCTGAGCACAGGAGAGGTCCCAGAAGACTGGAGAAGGGCTCATGTGATCCCACGCACAAGAGTGGTAGCAGGAGGAGGTAGGGAACTACAGACCAGTCAGTCTTACCTCAGTAGTGGGCAAGATTATGAAGCACTCCTTAATGAAAGGATAGTGCAAGACCTGGAATCCATAGGGGCAAAAATCCAAGACAGCATGGGTTTACAAAGGAAGGTCCTGTCAAACTAATCTCATAGATTTCTTTGACTGGGTAACCAGAGTGGTGGACCAAGGGGAGCAGTTGATGTTGCCTACCTTGATTTCAGCAAAGCTTTGACATTGTTTCACATAGAAGATTGATAAATAAGCTGGTAGGCTCAGGGTGGGTCAGAAGTTGGTCAACTGGGTGGCAAACTGGCTGACGGGCAGAAAACAGAGAGTGGTGGTAAATGGTATACAGTCAGAAGAGATGCAAGTCACAAGTGGGGTACCTCAGGGATCAGTCCTGGGGCCAGTCCTCTTCAACATCTTCATTAGTGACCTTGCAGATGGACTAGAGGGTAAGGCTTGTCTGTTTGCAGATGACATCAAGATCTGCAACAGAGTAGATGATCCAGGTGAGTGGGCAGAATGAGAAGAGATCTGGATAAACTAGCAAAATAGTCAGAAGAGTGGCAACTGGGATTTAATGCAAAGAAGTGCAAGATCATGCACATAGGGAAGAGAAACCTTGAAGCCACCTATAGGCTGGGAGGGAGTTGCTAGCAGTCACAAAGGAAGAAAGGGACTTGGGCATCATCATCACTGATGACCTGAAATCATCCAAGCAGACCTCTAAAGCAGTAAGAGTAAGGCTAGGGGGTGTTAGGGGTGTAGTAGAGGTATCATCAAGTCGTAAGAGGGAGGTAATAATCCCTCTTTACAAGACACTGGGTTAGGCCCCATCTGAGTACTCGCGTGCAGTATTGAGGCCACACCTTCACAAGGACATTAATCAAATTGAGGCAGTCCAGAGAAGGCAACCAAATGGTGCAGGGACTGCATCAGAAGACATATGAGGACAGATTAACAGAGCTCAATATGTATACCCTTGAGCAAAGGAGGAGAGAGGTGATATTTATTTATTTTTATTTATTTAGTTTTGTTTACGGGTAAGTACACTAGAAAAGTTTTATGCCTATTTTCAGGACCGACCGGGAGAGTACAAAAGGGCACAACAGGTACATTGATACAGTAATTGGTTCAGACTGAATACATTCAGGTACAAAAACAGGAAAAAGACAATTTTACAGTTTTTACATGTATGGGAAGGTACACCCAGATACAGTGCTGGGGCAAGGTATAAATTAGAGATAAATTCAATGACCAACAGGGCTGGTGAGGATTATGAGCATAGTAACATCATAGCGTCGGTCAAGCAAGGGAGGGGGGGATTTGGACGAGGACATAGCGCAAGAGTGGTGACGCCAGAGCAGGAGAGAAGAAGCCGGCACCAGTGGACACCTGGAGGCTAAGGAGTCTTAGGACATTCACAGCGAGAAGCCACCTTAAGATGATCCCACAGGGAGGTCCGGAAACTCTTGTGAGAGGAGGCAGTACAGATTCTTTCAGGAAAGAAGTTCCTTCAAAGCTGCCACCTACGCCACCCTCTCCAGCCAGCAACAATGACAGGTATGGTGACTTTTTGACCAGCTGGAAAGCAGTGCTTTCTTACTTCTGCAACCTGATTGGTTGGTCTCCCTGACTGTGTGCTCCTATTGGCCAGTTTCTTTTGAAATGCCGTGGCTCTACAGTACGAACTTCTCTCATTCAAAATTCTACTGCTTAATTCTGGAAAATCTTAATATTAGCAAATAAGATTGTTCATAACTGTTTTAAAGAGAGCATTAATTGCCATTTAGTTTTCAGTGTGTGTATATAAGCAGGGCCACCTCAGCACTCTCAAAATGTCATTACTACAGCTTTTGTTAAATAATTTATTCTGTTACTGACTGTTAGCAGTATCCTGAAACTATTATTTAACCAAATTGTACTGTCACTGCTAAGTGTCTTTGGACCTCCAGTTAGTGCTAGTTTATCATCACTCCAGGTCTGTAGCCACACCACTGGTACTGCTATCACTCCTGGTCAGTAGCCTTACCCTGGAGCTTGCTCGGCTCCTGCATGACCCTGCTCTCTATCACCTCACTGCTCCCAGGTCCCTACAGTATACCCCTGTTCTATCCAAGATCGGCCTCTCGGCATGATCTCTGTTAAAAAATTCATTTCCCCCTCTCCGCCGTTCTCTCCACCCTTATCCTGGGACTCATCCCCTCCTCTCGACATTGACCCTGCTACAGGACAGTGGCAGTGGCAGTGGCAGGTCCATCCACCACTGCTCTGCGACTGATTTTACGTTCTCTAACCTTATGGCCAATGCCGTTGGTCCCTCTGTCCTCCTAGCGGACTGCTGTCTAGACTTCGCCCTGCCCCAAATCAACATTAAGCGAGCCGTGTCTGAGGCCAGAAATCAAAAGGTCCCCTGAGAGGACCCCTTCTGTGGCTAATCTTACTGTCCATTGCCCTATCTGGCGACATTGAAGTCAATCCTGGCCCCACCACCCTTGACTCTCCTCAGAAATGGTGGAGGGAAAAGGGCCTGAAAGTTGCTCACATCAACATTCGGAGTCTTATTCCCAACCTTGATGAGCTCACTGCATGGGTCACTCTCTACAAGCCTGACATCCTGGGGATAACCGAGACCTGGCTTAAACCCCAGATTCCCGACTTGGTCTGCAGGCTCCCTGGCTATGAGCTAAAATGGCAGGACAGAATAGGGAGCAAAAGGGGAGGAGGTATCCTGATTTACTACAGGGCCCACCTCAACGTATCCCTTATAAACCACACCTCCGTGCTGCTGTCAACCTGTGAGCTCCTCCACACCGTGCTGCTGCTTGGCAACACCAAGAAACTGCATCGTGGTATGCTCCTACAACCCACCTAAGGCGGCTGCAGGGCCTCTCCCATCTCCTGGATACTGTCTGTCCCAGGCACTGCAAATGAACTCCTTATCTTGGGGTATTAACCTAAACTGGGATGGGGAAAACATCACAGTTTGAGGCCCCTGCTTGCCACCAAATCCCTAACACAACTGGTAAGGAGCCCACCCATCAAAAGGCAAACGGCACTTCCTGCTCCCTCTTGACTGGATTATGTCAAACCGCCCGAGAGGATCTCTCAGTAGGGGCCCACGCGACACCATATCGGACCACTCTCCGTTCTGTGTATATGGAATATCCCTCCCTAAGGTTCCCCACAAATCATCCAGGTTTGAAACTTTGCCAGATTAAACCCTGACCTGTTCTTGGAGGAACTCAGGCTTCACGGACTGGTCAACAGTCTACAGAGCACTGGATCCCTCATCGGCCGTCGTTGCTTCCACAACATCTTTGTGGATCTACAAGATAGGCATGCCCCTATCACTAGGCGTAGGGTCCGTGGGACAGCCACCCAGTGGCTGAAAGGGGGTCTCCTCCCACATGCGAGCGAGAGACAAATGCTGGCATCAGGTGAAACGCCCACCGACACTGCCCTGTTGCAGCAATACAGAAAACTCAGAAATGAGTGCAAGAAATGATGGGGCAAAAGTGACTTCTGCAAGGCCGCCTTCTCAGCTCTGCTAAAGACCCCAGACGGTTCTGGAGAACCATCCAATCACTGATTGGCAGTCGTCCCCTACCGGGTCACTGACATGCTCATCAAGGAGTCTCCTGCAACAATCCTCACGTGATTGCTAATGCTCTAAACTCTCATTTCACAGACCTTCCTTCTGCTCTCCCGCTAGGGTCCTCAGCCCAAAACTCAAACTGCTCTGCCTCCCCGTCCCAATGGGAGTCTGGTCTGACCCGCCCTCCATTTTACCTAAGGACGGTATCGGTAAGTGAGGTGCGGTCTCTCCTTCTTGATCTCTCTCCCAGAATGCTAGCCCTGGTCCTGATGATCTGGAGCCAAAGCTTCTCAAACTAGGTGCTCCCCTTATAGCCTCCCCGGTGGACCACATTTTCAACCTATCCCTTACCCAGGGACTGATCCCGGATATCTGGAAGGTTGCCAAGGTCGCCCCTGTCCCTAAGCAGGCGATCCCAAAATCCTGGACAACTACCGTCCCATAGCTATCCTCTCTGCTGTCAGCAAGCTCCTGGAAAAGGTGGTCGCCAAACAAATCTCGAGTATCCACTCCCATGGTCTGCTGACCCGGCCTAACACGGCCAGAAGGGTACAGTAGCACTTCCACGGCTCTCATCTCAGTCTCTTCCAGCATCAGAGCTGCTGGTGGATCAGGGAAACTCTCAGGTGGTGGTATCTATTGACTTATCCAAGGCGTTCGACCTCGTTGACCACGACCTGCTTGCCCTGCAGATGAGGTCCCTTGGTTTGTCCCCCACCATCCTAAACTGGGTCTCTGACTACCTATATGGCAGAAAACAACTATGATCGAGGCATTCAAACACCGTAAGGGCATTAACAAGGTGAAAGAGTCTAACATGTTTAAATGTAAGAAAAATAGCAGGACAAGAGGACACAGCATGAGATTAGAGGGGGCTGATTAAGGGGGAATGTGAGGAAATTCTTTTTCACAGAAAGGGTGGTGGATGCATGGAATGGCCTACCTCAAGAAGTGGTGGCTACGAATACACTGCAGGGCTTCAAACAGGCATGGGATAGACATAAGGGAGCAATACAAATGAGTATGAATAGATAGGCCACTGACAGAGCAAAGGCTGATGGCACATTTATAAGGTAGAAAAAGAAATGGGCAGACTGGATGGGCCTTGCGGTCCTTATCTGCCGTCAACTTCTATGTTTCTATGTTTCTACATGAAAGGAATAAACAAGACAGGTACAGAGGGCTGTTCAAAGTAAGGAAGGGGAGAGACACCCGAAGCCATGATATGAGACTGGAGGACGGTTCAGCAGGGAGATGAAGAGACACTTTCTTATGGAGAGGGTGGTAGCTGGGTGGAATGCATTACTGGCAGAAGTGGTATGAAGTAGAACAGTGGACTGCTTCAAAAGGGGCTGGGACAGGGCAAGGAGGACGGTCAAGGGAGAAGTAGCTGCAGAATAAGGGGTGCTAGCTGCACACTCAGGCAGACTTGATAGCCCATTAGGCCTTCATCTGCTGGCAAATTTCATAGAAATAAATGTGTGAAGGAGCTGAGGAACATTGTAGGATGGATTTTCAAAGGCTGACACAGGGCTTGCATCAAGCTCTGTGTCTAATCCATTTTTTGGCGCAGCTGCACTGAACACCTTTGCTGCAACTGCACACGATTTTTATTGTTGGAGGCAGTGGTGACAGTTTCCTTAGTTTACGGCAGCTTGCGCCAAACATTTGGGGCAAGCCCTGTAAAAAAGGGTCCCCGAATGCCACAAATTAGACCAAGGAAAGGCTGGTCTAACTTGCAGCCTTTGGCACACGAGATCAAAAATCCCACTGGCTGGATGGGAGAATGCCACAAGCCCCATGCACCAAACGACTGGTGCACCAGGGACCTGCAGCATTGTCAGGGTTTTGAACATTTAGTCCTGTGTTTTTTATTGCTACATGATGCCAGTTAAAATATTCACTGTAACCAAGTATAATACTGATGTTTTCCGGAGTTTGATCCTGAAAGATCTACACACTGAGACACACAAGCTCTCTGTTGAATATTTTAGTAAAAGAATCCACATTGGCCTCTTGGCTGCATTCTACTATTACATTGTGCAAGAAAAACTATTGGACTACGAGAATGGCTCCAAGTCTTCTGACTAAATGGGATAAATTCTGCCCCATTTAGCTTTGAGCTCCTCGCTAATCATTTTTTAATAAGAGCTCATTAAAGACTACCTGAAGGGCATTTCAGACACACATTAGTAATGGAACTGGCTGCAACACAGCTTTACTGGATTGCCTCGATAAACACCAGAGGGTCCCTAAAAATGATCTCAATACCAAACGCCCCCCCACACCAATTTCACAAATGTTAGAATATCCAGCTTGCACCTGAAATAAAATGTCGAGGGCTGAAACAGTTTTGGAGACTCTCAAAGGCCTCCCTGGCTCTGCACTAAAGATACAGCCTGTCGGGAACAAGAGCTCATTATACTGGTATAAACATTGAAGCTTGGGGAGAGTTAGAATCTCATTGAAATCGCTATTTGTGTAATCAGAGCCAATACAAATAGCTGTCAACTTTAATAACCACATCAGAGTCTGGAACTGCCATGACCTAGTAATGTCTCTGACTCACATTTGCTCATTTTAAAAGGATAAGATTATACAAATGTTTTATTTGCACTTGCAACGCAAGCAGATGAAATGTTAAAAGTAACCCCCAGTTGTGGTCAGTGTCCCATATTCAAACACATTGGGCGTCAATGCTTGTTTCCTTTTATCTTGCAGTTCCCAAGTTTCAATGGCGGTTTCCCTCCTTGAACTGATATCTCAGAGTGTGCACACCTGCTTACAATAGTATGATCTGCTTTTAAACGTTGAAGGTAAAGATACCCCTTGCAGGGTATTCAATTCCTGGATGGAGGTGGAGATATAGATGCATGAAGAATAACTGATGAAAACTACCTGAAACAACAAGCATTCATTGTCATTAGTGTTTCAGGGCCATCTAAAACCATCGAGTGGCATATGAATGTTTTTGTAATTTTTGACCAGGAAAGCTGTGGCAGCTTGCTTCCTGGTGTGTTCGTGGCTGGGTCACACAGTCCTGTTTTATTGACAGGGGATTATTGGCCAGGGCAGTGGAGAAAATGTTCTACTCTGAGGATAAGTGCCACGGGACCCTTAAAGGGCAAAGTCTATTTCCCAAATCCCCACACCTCAGAGTGGGGTAGCCCCTGATTAGCAGTTTCACATCAAAAAATTAAACACTAATGCATAACAGGGTGTGGGTCGTGCTGGGAAAACCTCACGCCTGGGGTGGTTGGGCATGAGGCCACAAGCCGAGTGCATCCAACACCCCAGAAGTGAGGTTATCTCAGCACAACCCACACCCTGGAGTGCATTATTGCTATTATACAATGGCTCACCTATTTAAAAAGATGTAAAACATTTTTACATATATATTTTTTCATTTCTTCTGACGTGGAAGTATACTTAAAGAAAAAAAAGAGCATAGTTTCAGAGTTTTCCACAAGGTGGTCGGTTCTGTATGCTGTCTGATGTCTGACTGTACAGCACAGCACACACACACACACACACACACACACACACACACACACACACACACACCCTATTCCTTTAAAACAAAATCAGTTTCACTTTCACAAATGTGATCCCGTTGTCTGCTCTGAGACCGCAACCTTAGGGAACCGAAGGAGCCTTCTGCCTTTTGGTCACGATCTTGATTGGTAAGTCGACTGGAGAGGTTGTTGTGAGGGGTTGAAACTGTTAAAGAGCCAATTTGTGAAGAAATGTAATGGCAAGGAGTGTCGATGCGCTGTATTTAATGTTGAAGTGGATGACACTGTAAGGCCTTTAAACTGAGTGACTTCACTGAACTGCACGAGTGGCAGTTACGGGTTCTGTGCGGTCTGTGAAGCCGCTCATTTTGAGAGAGAAAATCGACAATTACAGTTGTATTTCTTGTGTATGCTGCAGTTGTGTGTTTGGTGTGAGTGATCGACTTATCGGTGACTTTGGGGCGAAGTCTGTTAGAGCGGTGGCTCGGACCAGCGGTAACTTCTCGGGGGAGGCATGCTTGCTTACATATGTGGTCGTGTGCCTGGACATCATGTAATGAGATTATGCTCAGATAACCTCACTGTCCCAGGCACACACTGACCAATCAGAGCCCAAGAAATGTTCTTGCCATTATATAATTTATTTTCTACCTTTGTGGCTTCTTAGTGTTTGGTGCTGCTGTTATAGTGTAATGAGTGCCACCAGAGGCACATCCCATAATTTCCCATGGTTGTCCTGAGTCTGATGCATGAGGCAGAGAGCAGCTGAGAAAGCATGTATAACATAATGCTGTGGATGGAGCTATTGATAGCTCTGTTCTAAGATGTACAGATCCTGGTGCTATTCCATATCCAAGTATAGACCAGCAGCCCACTGTTGGCCTATACTTGGTTACGTGTATACCACCAGAACTGAAAATCTCAAAATGGAGACATTAATATTTGTCCATAGCACTATGCTATATATATATGCTTCCAAGGCTGCTTTCCAGCTCACACATCAGACTTGGGACAGCTGAGGGAGGTGTGGGACGTGCCTCTAGTGACGCTAATTACAATATGTCAGTGGGACTGGCAGTAGAATCAATGTAACAAACTATAAAACACTAGAAAGCCACAAAGGTAAACATTAAATGTTTTTATGCAAAACTGCTCAGCAGGGGCTGCCCACACTAGCATGTGCGGCTTTGGGAAATAGATGTTTCCCTTTAATTTCCATCTGGACAGCCACCAGGGAACGGGCAGAAAGGACCTCAGTTTAATGTCTCATCCGGAGGGAGGCACCTCAACAGTGCTGCAGCTCCTGGGGGCTAGCTAGTATTCCTGCTGTGGGACTAGAACCCTTGGCCTTCCAATCTTCAGTCCCAGAAGTGAACGTGCAATAGGGTAACCACTTTTTAAGAATCCCAAATCAGAACCTTCCATACTGAAACATGATTTATCACAGGACAACTTCTAACCATGACTAATGCAACAGACTTACTTTCTCTAAAAAAATCAGAACTAAATAATGATAACTATGACTGTTTTAGTTTTTCAGGTGATCATTTTGATGTCAAACATTCTGAGACATTTTATCTAAGGTATTAAAGTTTTTGCAACTTACAGGAAAATAAATATATATATATATATATATATATATATATATATATATATATATATATATATATATATTAGTTAAGTTCTTGAATAAGGAGAGTGTGCAATTTTCCTGTTTCTTTATTGGCAGGACACAACCACCCACACCAGGACTGTCCTGACTAAAACAGGATAGTTGATAATCCTAACATGTAACCTACTTTAATGTGGGTAAAATCCAGCCTCAGTAGGAGGGGGGAAGCTTAGTGCCTACACCTTTCTGTGAAAAGTGACATAAATAAAAGAGAAAAAGAAATGTTATTTTGTTCACAAGAAAACAAACAAAAAAACAGAGTTCCAGTTAACATGACGGCTACAAATAAAACACAATAGGTTAGATTAAATGCATGCTACAAACAGAAAACAGAGCTGCAGTTTATGTTTCAGCCATGCAGTAGTTCCCCTTTAGGAATGACCTAAAAAGGAAAAAATATCTAACTTTTTTATTTTTAAATTATTACAGTACACTTAAAAATGTTAATTCCAACATGTAGTCCCTCAGGGATCACTGTGTACAGTTATGTATCCCTTCAGGGATCACTGTGTAGAGTTATGTAACCCCACAGGGATCACAGTGTATAGTTATGTAGCCCCTCAGGGATCACAGTGTATAGTTATGTAGCCCCTCAGGGATCACTGTGTAGAGTTATGTAGCCCCTCAGGGATCACTGTGTACAGTTATGTAGCCCCTCAGGGATCACTGTGTATAGTTATGTAGTCCCTCAGGGATCACTGTGTACAGTTATGTAGCCCCTCAGGGATCACTGTGTACAGTTACGTAGCCCCTCAGGGATCACTGTGTACAGTTATATAGCACCTCAGGGATCACTGTGTACAGTTATGTAGTCCCTCAGGGATCACTGTGTACAGTTATGTAGCCCCTCAGGGATCACTGTGTCACACGTGAGCCCTCAGGATCACTGCGACAGTTATGTAGCAAACTCAGGGATCACCATATACAGTTATGTAGTCCCTCAGGGATCACTGCGAACAGTTATGTAGTCCCTCAGGGATCACTGTGTACAGTTATGTAGTCCCTCAGGGATCACCGTGTATAGTTATGTAGCCCCTCAGGGATCATTGCGTACAGTTATGTATCACCTCAGGGATCACTGTGTATAGTTATGTAGCCCCTCAGGGATCACCGTGTACAGTTATGTAGCCCCTCAGGGATCATTGTGTAGAGTTACGTAGCCCCTCAGGGATCACTGTGTACAGTTACGTAGCCCCTCAGGGATCACTGTGTACAGTTATGTAGCCCCTCAGGGATCACTCTGTACAGTCATGTGTCCCCTCAGGGATCACTTTGTACAGTCATGTATCCCTCAGGGATCACTGTGTAAGGTTGTTGTAATCACTGTGTACTGAATTGTGACCTTCAGTGGCTACTGTGTACAGTTATCTGGCCACCAGGGGTCATTTTGTATAGCTATGTGGCACTTGCATATCATTGTGAACAGTTATGTGGCTTTTCAAGGGTCTTTGTGCACAGATACAGTATGTGGCCCTGAAGGATTAGTGTGTTCAGTTATGTGTCTCTCTTGTTGGTCACTGTGTACAGTTATGCAGCCCCTTCCACAAGTGGTCATTATGTCCAGGTAAAAGTTTGTCACTGATCAGTGTGTATTGTTATGTGGCCCTCAAGGATTGTTGTGCACTAATATGTGACCCTCATTGATCAGTGTGAACAGTTATGTGACTCCCTTGTTCGTTACTGGTTGTGACCCCCTTCCCAGTGAGCAGTACAGTTATGGGTCTATATGTATTGCTATGTGGTCCTCAAGGATCACTGTGTATAGATATGTGACTTTCCAGAATCACTGTTTACAGTTGGTGGCCATCACTGAGACCACCCTAAAATATTGCTATTTTTTGCAGTTAATCTTTTTATTGAGATTCAGAGATACACATCAAACATTTAGTTGGTACACCAGTACATATCAGTTGAGCCATAAACATCCTACACACAAACTTAACCATCTCTACAGTACATTGGGAGTTGCATAATACTAAGGTGTCTCTTTAATTGAGTTGGCCATAGACAATTATTTTACCAGTTCTGTTAACATTCCCAGCCCAGAGGGTAGTCTTATACAGTATGTTATTTTGTGGTTTATTAGACCCTTTAGCTGGGGCAGTGCTCAGAGGATGGGGAGTTATGTGTTACCTGTGTGTTTTACTTGCTTTTCTGCAGAAGGGCTAGCAGAGGTGGTAGAAGGTGCTATCATAATGAACGAGTAACCCGTATTTCTCCTTGGCCCATCATGGGAGTTTTAACAAGTTCTTGCTTTGTGAGGCCCCTGTTCTTCTTGTTAGATTAGCTATATATTGGGTGAAAGGGGACCACCTTTCTAGGAATGACCTGATGTTGCCAGCAGTGAATTGTGACAGCCTTATGAAGGTGGCCAGTTTTTCCATAGCCATGAGCCATTCTTTAAAAGTCAGGATTTCTCTGGATTGCCACCTTCTCAGGATAAGTCTCTTGACTTCCACTGTGACCTGTAACAGCCAGAGCCTTTGCTGTGCTGTTTAGGTGAGGTCCGTAGTCCCCAACCCTAATAACAGCAATGCTGGGTATAGTGGATATGACAGCCCATAACTTGAGTAGCATGTGATATCCTTGACCCAAATGGTCAAATTGAGGGCAGTGCCAAACAATGTGTAATAGCCCTGCATCTTCCGCATCACATCTCCAACATTCGCCTCCTGTGTTAGTCCCTTGGACTTAATCTGAGCTGGGGTCAATACCATAGGTGCATTATTTTGTTTTGTATCAAAAGGCTGCAAGGGTCACTACATGCTTTGTGGGCTCTGTGTCCAGCACAGCCTCAGCTGCTTATCTGAAATGGGTTAATCCAGCATTTTGCCATCCAGATTTGGCTGCCATCAAGGGTCAGGGGCCTCATCCCTCAACTGCTTATAAATTATTCCTGCCAGGCCCTTGGACTTTTTATCCACTTCTGTGTCTTTTTTTTTTTTTTAGCTGTTTCTGTCCCTTTTGCTTTATATCTGGAGCAGAGACACTTGCTTTTGGACTTATCTTGGTATAGGTGCCTTAATGGAAGGTGTCACGAACTCACTCCTGGGGTCAGGTGCACTAAGCTCACAGTGCCCACCCTTAAATGCAATCCATGGCAGGGTAGAGGGGAACAGGGATACCCTCCTCATCCTTTTTGAATACTAGCCAAGGTCATGACTGCACTTCTGCCACGAGGATCCAGGGCATCCCCTCTAACTCTGGATAAAGGCACAATACAAGTCTCCAGTCTTGTGGCCAAATATGAACCCTTCCTTGGATGTTACACAACGGAGGAAGACCCAGGCATAACACTCTCTTTGGGGTAGTAGTGTAAGCCTGTTTTGGCCTTCCCCCTACAGGGAATCCAAATCCCTCTTAGTCTCCAGCTTCCTGCTTCCTGTCTTTGACTATAGTTCACTTGTCTCCCTCCCCCACCCCTCCATCAAAAATGTCTCCAGACTTCGATGCTCCTACCACAATGCTGTCCACTTTGCCTCTGGTTCTCCCTAAACTCACACACCACTGTGACTTTTATAAGTTCACCAGTCAGCCCTCCCTTGAGGCCCACCTCAACTGCAAGATGGCCATCTTCTTCTTCAAACTCTCCTGTGGACTGCTCCCTGATTGCCTCACTTCTCTCTTCCAGACAGCCACCACTACCAGGACCACTAGACTGTCCTCCACTCTCACTTTTACTGTTTCTGCCGGACCACTAAAGGCCAAAAAAAACACTCTCTTTTATGGGACCCAAGCTTTTCAACTCTTTCTTCCTCCGGAACTAAAACTCTGTCCCTCCACAAATGCCTTCAAACACAATATCAGAAGACATTTCTCTCCCACCTGCACCTGCTCTCAGCCCTAATCTGGCTCCCATTCTACACTTTTTACCCTCATTCTCTGGTTATCCACCTCAGGCACTTACCCTCTCTTTCTAGCACTTGTAGTGTTGTTAATCCACCTAAGCTAGTTTTTAGATTGCACTTATTTTTTTTTTGTTTCCCACTGTTATAGACCCTCACTGAATGTTTAATGTCACCTTGTATTTGTTAATTCACCAAGGCTAGTTCATGGTTTGCCATTTAGTCTATATTATCCAAAATGTATGTACCATTTTATTAACCCTTGCTGTTAGTTAATTGCTTAAGCCTATGTCATGTCTTATGATTGTTGTATGTAACTGGACGCTTGTGTAAATGGGCAGCAATGCTCACATGCCTTTCCAGTATAACCAATAAAAATGAAATGAAATGATGAAATGCAACAGCCTGGTTCAAAATCCCTGCAGACTCATCTCTGAGACTTTGGTATGCTCCCTATCCTTCCAGATCCCTTACAGACCCTTTTCTCAATCTGGTTGCTTATGGAGGCTCCTCTAAGCAATTAACAGTTGTATCAGATTATTAATACTGTTTTCACAAGTCACACACAAATACTGTATATAGAAACCTCACACAGGCAGAATTTCTTTAGAAAAACAAAAGTTTTTACTGAAATACTTAAATAAATACAGTTACAACTAAAAAGAAATCATACTAATTTGAGTTACAGTATGCAGAAACAAAAGGGGACAAATATATACATGTAAATGCTCTAACACTGTTAGCTAAACTTCTACCTTGAAACTGCAGTGAATTGAAGACCAGAAAAGTGGATTAAAGTTTTCAGTTCCTTTAATCCTTGTAGCCACACTGGGTTTCAGCAGTTTGGCTCTTGGTGTGTGGAAAGCAGAGTGTCCAGATGAAAATGTATCCACATGTCCTGAGCTGGGGCTTTAAATACCCTTTGCCATCTGTAGTGCCATCAATTTTTCCAGTTCAGAGCAACTACTCCACTTGGCCAGGAGATGTCACTGTGTCACTGTTTCCAAAAATCTAATTCTGACTCATAATTTGACAGTCAGAATTGAGGCCTTGAAGTCCCTGTATACAGCTGGCACCAGAAAATAAAATTCACACTGTCCTGTTAGAATGATCATCTGCTGCTCAATTCCTGGCTAAAACATCCTGGGCTTTTGAACCGGCTTAATTTAATTAATTATAAGGAAGATCCTGTAAGGTTTATGCTTATACAAACTGATTTTATTACCACTGTTTCCCTTAGGTAGTTAACTTAGAAAAATACTCTTTGATCAGTTATCCCCAAGTTTTTGACAACAACTTGTCAGATTCCTGGCAAGCAAGGCTGGCCTGCAGGTAAAAAGAAGGCCAAAGCGTTTTTAGAAATCTAGACTTTTCCCTAGGTGCCTTTGTGCTGACACTGGCATGTCTGGTGAAATTGTCTTTCTTAGAGCAAAGATTCAGGAGACCACACAGCACCATAGAAACATATATAAACATAGAAACATAGACACATAGAAGTTGATGGCAGATAAGGACACCAAGGCCCATCCAGTCTGCCCATTTCTTTTTCTACCTTATGAATGTGCCATTGGCCTTTGCTCTGTTAATGGCCTATCTATTCATACTCATCTGTATTGCTTCCTTATGCCTATCCCATGCCTGTTTGAAACCCTGCACTGTACTCATATCCACCACTTCCTGAGGCAGGCCGTTCCATGTATCCACCACCCTTTCTGTGAAAAAGAACTTCCTCACATTACCCCTTAATTGGCTTCCCTCTAATCTCATGCTGTGTCCTCTTGTCCTGCTATTTTTCTTATATTGAAACATGTTAGACTCTTTCACCTTGTTAATGCCCTTAAGGTGTTTGAATGTTTTGATCACATCACCTCTCTCCCTCCTTTGCTCTAGGGTATACATATTGAGCTCCATTAATCTGTCCTCATATGTTTTCTAATGAAATCTCTGCAACAGTTTGGTTGCCCTTCTCTGGACTGCCTCAATTTGGTTAATGTCCTTGTGAAGGTGTGGCCTCCAGTACTGCATGCAGTACTCCAGATGGGGCCTAACCAGCGTCTTGTAAAGAGAGATTATTACCTCCCTCTTCTGACTTGTGATACCCCTACTAATACACCTCAGCATCCCTCCTAGCCTTACCTACTGCTTTTAGTGGTCTGCTTGGATGATTTCAGGTCATCGGTGATGATGATGTCCAAGAGTCTTTCTTCCCTTGTGACTGCCAGCAACTCCCCTCTCAGCCTATAGGTGGCTTCAGGGTTTCTCTTCCCTATGTGCATGATCTTGCACTTCTTTGTGTTAAACCCCAGTTGCCACTCTTCCAACCAGTTTGCTAGTTTATCCAGATCTCTTCTCATTCTACCCACCCCATCTGGATCATCTATTCTGTCGCAGATCTTGGTGTCGTCTGCAAACAGACAAACTTTACCCTCCAGTCCATCTGCAATGTCACTGATGAAGATATTGAAGAGGACTGACCCCAGAACTGATCCCTGAGGTACCCCATTTGTGACTTGCATCTCTTCTGACTGTATACCATTTACCACTCTCTCTGTTTTCTGCTCATCAACCAGTTTGCCACCCAGTTGACCAACTTGACCCACCCCGAGCCTACCCAGCTTATTAATCAATCTTCTATGTGGAACAGTGTCAAAAGCTTTGCTGAAGTTAAGGTAGGTGACATCAATTGCTCCCCCTTGGTCCACCACTCTGGTTACCCAGTCAAAGAAATCTGTGAGATTAGTTTGACAGGACCTTCCTTTTGTAAACCCATGCTGTCTTGGATCCTGTGCCCCTATGGATTCCAGGTCTTGCACTATCCTTTCATTAAGGAGTGCCTCCATAATCTTGCCCACTACTGAGGTAAGACTGACTGGTCTGTAGTTCCCTGCCTCCTCCCTGCTACCACTCTTGTGGAGCAGGATCACATGATCCCTTCTCCTGTCTTCTGGGACTTCTGTGATCAGAGACTCACTAAACAGTTCTGATAATGGCTCTACTAGTTCCACCCTTAGCTTCTTTAGTACCCTGGGATGTATGTCATCAGGTCCCATTGCCTTGTCCACACTGAGCTTATCGAGCTCTTGTAGGACCCTTTCTTTTGTGAAGGGACTAGTGTACACCTCCCTCCCCCCTGTGTCCATGGTGCTGAGCTGTGGTCCCTGCCCTATCTTCTCTTCAATAAATACTGAGCAGAAGTAGCTATTTAGGATTGATGCTTTTACATGGTCCTCCTCCTCCTCATATGCCCCTTATCTCCTTTGATCTTAGCAATACCCTTCTGGATTTTCTCCTTTCACTAATGTACCTATAGAAAGTCTTGTCACCTTTCTTTACTGTTTGTGCTAGTGTTTCCTCGGTTTGGGCCTTTGCCTTCCTTACTGCCTTCCCTGTTTCCCTTAGGGAAGTTTGGTATGCCTCCCTATCTTCATCCTGCTGCATTCCCTTGTGTTTCCTGAATGCCTGCCTTTTGGCTCTGACCTTTTCTGCTACTGTTTTTGAGAACCAAAGTGGTTTCCTTCTTCTTTTGCAGTTCCTTTTCTCTCTAACACAGTGAGATGTTGCTTCAGGTATTGCATCCTTAATGCTTGGCCACTTTGCCTATACCCCCTCACCTGTATTTCATTTTGCCAGGGCTAGCTTAACACTGTTGCCATCTTATCAAAGTCAGCTCCTCTGAAGTCCCATATTTTTGCCTTGGAATGGGATGATTTAGTTCTAGTGGCCAAATTGAACCATACCATGTGATGGTCACTGGCCCCCAGGTGACCTTCTACCTGGAGATCTGAGATCCTTTCCCTGTTAGTCAGTACTAGATCTAGGATAGCCCTATCTCTTGTGGGTTGTTGTACCAGTTGTTTGAGGCTCTCCCCTTGCAGGGAATCCACCATGTGTCTACTTCTGGCAGATGTTCCTGCTGGTATTGACCAATCTGTATCTGGCATGTTGAAGTCTCCCATTATCAGAATCTCACCTTATCAGAACTTCCCATTATCAGAACCTCCCCTTTAGCTGTCATGTTTTGTATATCTTCTAACAGTAATGTTTCTATGTCCTCCCCCTGGTCTGGGGGCCTGTAGACAACCCCAGTTTGTATGGCTGTCCCACTTCCTGTTTCCATGGTGACCCACAGTTCTTCTGGCTCCTTATGTGTATTCTGAATTTCTGTAGCTTTGATATTTTCATTGACATAAAGGGCCACTCCACCCCCCCTTTTTGCACCTAGGTCTCTTCTGAACAGTACATAGCCAGGTACTGAAGTCTCCCAAGTGTGGTTAGTGGTAAACCATGTCTCGCTAATGGCTACTATGTCCAGTTTAGCCTCTGTCATTATTGCCCGAACGTCTGGGATCTTGTTTCTTGTTTCTTGTTTTTGGACTATACTCCACCAGCACCTACTATAAGCACACACCCCAGCCATAGATACTGCTACCACAGAGGGCAACTAAACCTGGGAGCCGGCAAACAGTCAAAAAACATCGAGCTGCACAATCATACCATAAGACAAATGATCTGATAAAAACATCAAACAGATTCGAGCCACTGTCACCCACGCCATTTGTTGAGGCAGAGGTCACAGGCAGCCCACACCTACCACAGGGCTCATGTGAGCAAAAAACAAGCTACAGGACATAGCTGCAACTCACGTACTGGGCATAGGGGACTCTATGATTCAGCAGGAAGAAGACCAGAGATAAAGATATCTCTGAGCTCAACAATTGGCTCAGAGACTGGTGTGCAGAGAGGGGCTACAAATGCATAGGGGATTGGAATGTGTTCTGGGAAAGGTAGTTCTTTCGATATGATGGCCTGCTCCTCACCAAGGAGGGCACCCGGGTGCTAGGCCAGAAATCTGACTTTTTCATTTCTAATTTAAACTAGTTAATGGGGAGTGGGCAGCAGTACCCAAGGAACCACAGGGGACAACCGTTGCCACTCCTCAACAATCTCCTATGAACACACACAACCAGATTACGACAACACTAACACACACCTTATCAGCACACTTAAGGACCCTGCAAGGCTACTTAGTATAAAGACAACGTCTCCTGCAAATATACAGAAAAAGGGAAGCTCCACAGTGATCAATTCTAACCAAGGACGGCAAGCATTGTGTGTCAGTGCTCATAGACCGGTGAACAAACTCCCAGATCTCACTGCCATAATGGCAAAGGCAGACCGGGACTGGGTAACAGTCATGGAGACATGGTTCACTGAGAACCACACCTGGGATGTAGCTATCCCAGGATACACACTATTCTGAAGAGACCACAAAGGTATGAAGAGTGGAGGGATAGCAATGTATGTAAAAATAGTATCAATGCTATGGAAACCCAGGGTCACAGCAGCAATGTGGAGGTCTTCTGCGTCACCCTCAGAGCAGGAAGTAAGTACCCTATCAGAGTTAGGGTTATACACAGACCCCCATCCCAGAATAAAAACAAGGACAGGTAACTCCTGGAGACCATCTTACAGATGGCAGACAAAGGAGAACTGCTGCTGGTCGGTGATTTCAATCTACCGAATGTGGATTGGCTCTCACATGGCCTCTATGGAAAGGAGCAGAGGAATTCTCCTAGCACTAAAGGGAGCAGGACTAGAACAGTTGGTGACCACACCAACATGAGAGGAAGCCATCCTGGACCTTGTACTCTCAAATAGTGACAGGATCTCTGACACAATGTTGTGCTGCAATCTGGGTATCAGTGACCATAGGACCATCTGGATCACCATCACCAGTAAAGAGGAAGTCAGCTACAGCAAACTCAGGGTCCTGAATTTCAAGAAGGCTGACTTTACTCAAATGAGGGCTTCCATAAAACAAATACATAGCAGGGAAACAGGGTGCACAGTGGAACAGAGGTGGAAAGCCCTGAAGGAAGCTTTACTCACAGTAACTGCCCAGTGCACGAAGCAGATATCTAAGTCAACAAAAAGGAGGAAACCACTATGGTATACCAAAGATGTAGCAACAAAAATAAAGGATAAAAGGAAAGCGTTCGAGAGATTCAAGGATACTAATAATGAGGCAGATATGGAAGTCTACAAAACAAAACTAAAAGAAGCAGGGAAGGCAGTATGGGCAGTCAAAGCCCAAACAGAAGAGACAGTCGCATGAGGAGTGAAGAAGGGTGACAAAATGTTTTATAGTTACATCAGAGAAAAAAGGAAAACAAAAGGAGGCATTATAAGAATAGCAGCCAAGGACAGCAAACAGGCAGAAAATGATAACGAAAAAACAGAGATTCTGAACAGTTATATCTGCTCAGTCTTCACAAAAGAAGACAACGGCAATGGACCCAAAATGCAGAACACAAGCGGACTCACCATAGCAGAAGATGCTGGACCATTTACAAGAGACAGTGTCCTAAAAGAGCTTCTCAAATTAAAAGCAAATAAAGCAATGGGCCCAGATGAAATCCACCCTAGGATTCTGAAGGAGCTGTCACAGTAAATTGCAGGCCCAAAGGCAGAAATATTCACACAGTCTCTAGAGAGTGGAGGAAATACTTCAGGACTGGAGAAGGGCCACAGTGGTACCCTTGCACAAAAGTGGAAGCAGAGAGGAGGACGGAAACTACCGGTCAGTCAGCTTGACCTTGGTAGTGGGGAAGCTTATGGAGTCCATGCTTAAGGAAAGAATAATGAAGTTCTTTAAGGAAACAGGGCAGCTAGATACTAAACAGCATGGATTTACAGAAGGATGGTCATGTCAAATGAATACGATTGAATTCTTTGACTGGGTCGCCAAAACAGTGGACCAGGGAGGGGCGGCAGACATAGTTTATCTAGATTTCAGCAAGGCTTTTAACTCTGTCCCCCATAGAAGGTTGGTCAATAAGCTAGAACACTCCAGGTTAGGGCACAGAATAGTCAAGTGGGTCCAAAACTGGCTCCACAATAGAACACAGAGAGTCATAGTCAATGGAACACTGTCTAGTGAGGGAGGGGTGATCAGTGGTGTGCCTCAAGGATCTGTCCTCGGCCCAGTCCTCTTCAATATATTCATCAGCGACATTGCTGATGGCCTGCAGGGTAAGGTATGATTGTTTGCAGATGACACAAAGCTCTACAACAGGGTAGACAGAATTGAAGGAATTGCAGTAATGGAAGCAGATCTAAAGAGCCTAGAAGCATGGTCTAGGACAGGCAGTTGAAATTAATGCCAAAAGTGCAAGGTCATGCACCTAGGTAAAGGAAACCAATGAAAATACACACTTGATGGCAAACAATTAACAGAAACAAAACTTGAATGGGACCTCAGAGTGCTTATTTCCGATGATTTAAAGGTAGGTAGCCAATGTGAAAAGGCAGCGCAGAAAGCTAGTAGCATCCTCGGATGTATTGGCAGGGGCATTACAAGTAGGAGGTGAGTGGTCATACTCCCTCTGTACAGGTCCTTGATGAGGTCACATCTCAAGTACTGTGTACAGTTCTGGAGGCCACACCTATAAAAGGACATAGACCACTTGGAGGCTGTAGAGAGGAGAGCTACTAAAATGGTACAGGAACTGCACTAGGAACAATATGAATCTAGACTACAGCAACTGCAAATGTACTCCCTCATACAAAGGAGAAATGGGGAGGATATGATAGAAACCTTCAAATACATAAAGGGCATAAATAAGGTACAATGAGAAAGCCTCTATAACAGAAACGAGACCACGCAAATGAAGGGGCACAGTTTGAGACTAACAGGGGTAAGTTTAAAACCAACATTCATAAGTTCTACTTCACAGAGAGGGGGGTGGACCCTTGAAATAGATTACTACCAGAGGTTGTGAGGCCAAAACAGTCACGCTTTTAAGCTAGCATGGGACAAGTACTTGGTAATCTCGAAGAAGAACAGAATAGGAGGGTAGGCAATCTGGGCAGACTAGATGGATCATATGGTTCCCTTCTGCCAACATTTACCTATGTTCTTATGTCTTGGCATGTACATGTACACAGAATTATGTCAAAAAAATATATAAACCAGAATTATATCTACAATTAAGGGCTAGCAGCCAGGCAGCTTGCCACTCCAGGTATTTCCAAAAGTCTTTTTTGGGCAGCTGGTAATGTTCTTGAAGGGAGGCAAAGGAGTCTAACACCTGTCCCTCTGCCGACAGGACATCTCTTACCCTAAAAATCTTATTTTCCCTCCATTCCTCCCAGTGGAAGGGGTGGTTGCCTATAGGCCACTGTGGGCTATTCCAGAAGGTATTATACCCCCCTAGATCGAAACACAATCCCGTTATTTGGTCTACTTTGTGCCATGCCATATGGGGTGCCTTCAGCTGTGAAGCCATTTTCTGGGGCAGGGGGAGCATATGGCCCAGGTAGGCAGCAAGATTCATACCCTGGAGTGCCTCTTTCTTAATATCTATCCAGGCTGGATTATTCAAGCCCAGGTCCTGGAACATCTTACAGGTTCTTGCAACCAAAAATGCATACACGTAGTGTTGAAAAGTGGGGAAGGCCCCATCCTCCTCTATACCAGGGGGCCGTAAGTTTGGCCCTACTGTATCTGGGAATGGCTGAATCCCATAGAAATTCCCCACCATGGAGTCCAACTTTTGAAACCATTTACCTGGGATCTTGACCGGTAGGTGGTCTAGGAGATAGAAAACCCACTGTGCAAGCATCATTTTGATTGCAGCAGTCTTCCCAGGCATAGATTCAGGTGTTTCCAGCTGTCTACTTCAGCCTGAAGATTATTGATTAATGGTGTGAAATTGTGGTCAACTAATGTGCCTATCTTACAGGTTATACTAACCCCTAGGTATTTAATTCCCTTTTTGGCCCATTCTAGGTCTACTTTAGAGAGTATCTCTGGAGCTATTAAGTCATTTAGCGGAAGCACTTCCATTTTATCCTTATTCATGCAAAGTCCAAATATGGCTGCAAAGGAGTTTAGCAGTTTCAGAATGTGCAGTGCACTCACCTCAGTATCACTTGTTAGTATCAGGCAGCCATCCACATATAACATTGCGTGATATGCTTTGCCTCCCATCTCAAGACCTGGTATACACGAGTGCTCCCTTAATGAGCTGGCCAAGGCCACAATTGCTAGCACAAATAACGTTGGGGAGAGTAGGCATTCCTGTCTAGTCCCCCTATAGAGGTTAAAAGGATCTGACAGTGTGTTATTCGTGAGGGTCCTGGCCATGGGGTCCTTACACAGTGCCTTAACCCAACTCCTGAAAGTGTCCCCAAAGTTACATTGCTAAAGGATGGCATGTAGAAAGTCCCATTTTATGGAATTGAATGCCTTCTCAAAGTCCACCGATATGGTAGCGGCTGGAGAAGGCAGGGCATTTGCGTTCTGTATTAATGTGACCAGTGCTCTTAGGTAGTCTGCATTTGCACATACTTTAACAAACCCACTTGAGAGGAGTGAATCAGGGAGGGGATGACCCATTCCAGGAGAGTTGCTAATACCTTCGCCAGGATTTTAGTATCAACATTAATTAGTGAAATCGGCCTATCGCTAGCCAGCAGAGCTGGGTCTTTCCCTGCTTTTCGGAGTACAGTAATGATAGCATCTCTCATTGTTCCTGGCAACCCTCCTTATTCCAGGGCATCTGTTAACATATTCAGCATTGGGAGGAGACAGATTCTTGCACCAACTTGGAAAATCTGTCAGGAAGTCATCCCTGGGCTTTGTGTGGGCCATATTTGTAATGGTGTACCTAGTTCTTGTATGCTAAAAGGGACATCCATCAGATTTTTCTGGGTACTGTATCTGTAAGCTTCTGGATTTTAAGACCTGATAGAAAAGCTGAAAACTCTGTTGGTCCCATTGTACATGGGTGCTGTACAGGTTTTATAAAACTCTACCATGGTTTGATTTATTGCCTTGGTAGTGACTTGCAAGTCCCTTTACTATTTCGTAATTGAGCGATATGCCTTTTGGCCTATAGTTTTTTAAGCCTGTAAACCAGTAATTTTCCAGATTTTCCCCCTTAGGCCAAATATTTGTGGTGTGTGTGTTACGGAAGTTCAGCTTTTCTGGTTACCAAAATATTCAAAATTGTATCCGCAAGGACACTATTCCATAAACCAGCTCTTGATTCTTAAGTAAACCCAGCTCTTGCTTACATTGCTTCTCTTTTGCCTCCAAATGCTCCTCTAAGTTAGCTGTCTCCTGTCCCCTTTTCTTTTTGCAATAGGAGGCAAAGATAATTATCCTGCCCGTTATTGTTGCCATGTAGGCCTCCCAAATAGCTGCTGGGGACACAGATCCCTGTGGGTTGTCTAAAAAAGTAGTTTGTTGTTTCTTTGGCCAGCCAGTCCTTAAAGCCTGCTTCCTGCAGTAGTAGACGGTCTAACCTCCAGCATAATGATTTTGGGGAAGGAGGACTCATTGCAGTGGAGAGATTGAAGGGGGCATGATCAGAGAAATATATATGGGGGCTATTGTGACATCTATCACTTGTGGTGTTAGGTTCCAAGATGTAAACCAGTAATCTAGTCTGGTGGCCACCTTTCTTGCATCTGAGAAGTACATAAAGTCCTTCTCATATGGGTGCCTTAGCCACCAGGCATCTTGTAGGCTATGTAGAGATATCATGTTCTTTATGGCCTTGATGGACTTTACATGCGGCTCGGGCCCAGAGTTGGATTGGTCTAGGAAGTGCTCTATGGCAAGGTTGCAGTCACCCCCTCATCAGTATATCTACGTCCTCTGATGCCATGTCTGCTAAGGCCTGGGATATCTGATTGAAGAACTCTGGGGAATCTTCATTGGGGGCATATATGTTTGCCAATGTTAGTGGACCCGTTAGGGTAGCCAGTTTGGCCAGGACCCATCTCCCTTCTGAATCAGATTTGTGTTCCAGTATTGTCCATTTGAGTTGTTTGTGGCAGAGTATGGACACCCCCCTTTTTGCTGTCCCTGCGGTGCTGTGCACCTCCCATCCACCATTCCTTACTAATTTCTTAGCCTCTGTCATTATGAATTTAGTTTCCAGCACAAAGGCAATCTGGGTTTCAATTGTTTTAATCTGTTAGAATGTTTTCCTTTTATTAGGTGAGTTTAGGCCCTCACATTCCAAGAGGTGGCTTTAAGGACTTGTAGGTCAGCCATCATAAAATGTTGTTAGCCCTGTGTGTCCCTTTTAGTATATATTTAATCAGATGCTTCTTTGTGCAGGAGTTTAGCCACAGATTCCTCTTTCCCCTCTACCCCTTTATCTATACTCCCCATCAGTACTTCGTGACGCTTTGTAGGCAGTGTTTGTGTGGTAGCTCAGCCTTACTATCGCTGTCCCTTTTTCTTTTGCTCTGATTGAATTTATCCTTCTGCTAGAGGCCTCCTGAGATTTTTCTGCTGTTGTCCCTTAACAAGTATGGTGAGCCTCAGGCTCTCGAAATGTGCTAATAACCCTTTAAATAGTACCCAAACAAAAACATAACTTGTAAGCCTAAGAATGTTGGCTAACATTTTGAACACACAATAGACACAAAAACATTCTATCCAATGAGGTGTCTCTGCATAGCAACCAGGCTTGCCTCTTTGCTGCCTGCCCATGGTTTGGGAAGTCCCCCAAGGGTAGAATAAACTGCAACAGTTGTACAATCCAAACAGTACAATGCGAGTATAGTGGCTGACATCTATCTTTAACCTTCACAGACAGTTTTGTCTGGGGCCCCCTTCTTAAATATGACCTTGACTCAGGCTATATTGTTTGGAATTTTGAGGTATTAATGCAGGTGCTTAGGCTCATACACACACCCCCAATCAGCAGTCGCTCTTGTAAGTGCAAAAATGCCTTGCTACTGTGATACCCCCTTTAGGAAGTGGCGTTAGATCATCCAATGGGGGGTGCGAATTCCACCCTTACCCCATATCCCTGGAGCCACTATGTACTGTTTCCAGATCCCTGGAGCTCGTCCATTCTTCACCCCATTTTACACAGACTTCCTCCCTCCCATCCCTCTAAAACAAACCATATGAAACATAGAAACATAGAAGTTGGCCGCAGATAAGGACCGCAAGCCCCATCCAGTCTGCCCATTTCTTTTTCTACCTTATAAATGTGCCATCGGCCTTTGCTCTGTCAGTGACCTATCTATTCATAGTCATTTGTATGGCTCCCTTATGCCTATCCCATGCCTGTTTGAAGCCCTGCACTGTATTCATAGCCACCACTTCTTGTGGTAAGCCATTCCATGCATCCACCACCCTTTCTGTGAAAATAATTTCCTCACATTTCCCCTTAATCGGCCTCCTCTAATCTCATGCTGTGTCCTCTTGTCCTGCTATTTTCTTATATTTAAACATGTTAGACTCTTTCACCTTGTTTATGCCCTTAAGGTGTTTGAATGCCTCGATCATATCACCTCTCTCCCTCCTTTGCTCAAGGGTATATATATTGAGCTCCGTTAATCTGTCCTCATATGTCTTCTGATGCAGTCCCTGCACCATTTTGGTTGCCCTTCTCTGGACTGCCTCAATTTGGTTAATGTCCTTGTGAAGGTGTGGCCTCAATACTGCCACATAGTACTCCAGATGGGGCCTAACCAGTGTCTTGTACCAGAGGATTACCTCCCTCTTACGACTTGTGATACCCCTACTAATACACCCTAACACCCCTTAGCCTTACCTACTGCTTTAGAGGTCTGCTTGGATGATTTTAGGTCATCAGTGATGATGATGCCCAAGTCTCTTTCTTCCTTTGTGACTGCTAGCAACTCCCTCCCAGCCTATAGGTAGCTTCAGGGTTTCTCTTCCTATGTGTTGATTTTGCACTTCTTTGCATTAAATCCCAGTTGCCACTCTTCTGACCATTCTGCTAGTTTATCCAGATCTCTTCTCATTCTGCCCACCCCATCTGGATCATCTACTCTGTTGCAGATCTTGGTGTCATCTGCAAACAGACAAGCCTTACCCTCTAGTCCATCTGCAAGGTCACTAATGAAGATGCTGAAGAGGACTGGCCCCAGGACTGATCCCTGAGGTACCCCACTTGTGACTTGCATCTCTTCTGACTGTATACCATTTACCACCACTCTCTGTTTTCTGCCTGTCAACCAGTTTGCCACCCAGTTGACCAACTTCTGACCCACCCAGCCTACCCAGCTTATTTATCAATCTTCTATGGGAACAGTGTCAAAGCTTTGCTGAAGTCAAGGTAGGCGACATCAACTGCTCACCCTTGGTCCACCACTCTGGTTACCCAGTCAAAGAAATCTATGAGATTAGTTTGACAGGACCTTCCTTTTGTAAACCCATGCTGTCTTGGATCCTGTGCCCCTATGGATTCCAGGTGTTGCACTATCCTTTCCTTAGGGAGTGCCTCCATAATCTTGCCCACTACTGAGGTAAGACTGACCGGTCTGTAGTTCCCCACCTCCTCCCTGCTTCCACTCTTGTGGAGCGGGATCACATGAGCCCTTCTCCAGTCTTCTGGGACCTCTCCTGTGCTCAGAGACTCACTAAACAATTCTGCTAATGGCTCTACTATTTCCTCCTTTAGCTCCTTAAGTACCCTGGGATGTATGCCATCAGGTCCCATTGCCTTATCCACCCTGAGCTTAGCAAGCTCTTGTAGGACACTTTCTTTTGTGAAGGGAGTAGTGCACGACCTCGACATAGGTTTCTCCCCTCCCCTTCCTTCACGCATCAAGATCTTGAAATGCCTTGCTACTGTGTGCATCGATCACTGGTGGAATTCTGCATGCTGCTACTACGACGTGACCCCAGACGTCCTGCCCCTCCACCCTCCAGTTCTGTGGCCCGTTTGATGCGCCCAATGCAAGCACTCTGTTTTTGCTGGTTCCAAACCAGGGGCCATTCTTTAGATCGTGCTACTACTCATCACGCAAGCTTCACATCTGCCCTCCTCTTACATCATCTTGGGGGCATCATCTAAAATCATGGCAAACAGTAGAAGACAGTACAGAGTGTTACCGAGGTTCTATTGGATATGTGGGTCCTATATTACCTGCCCTCAATTGGGAGTCAGATCTGGGTCTGAGTTCCTACCTATTTTCAGACTTGGGGCTAATTCAGTATCGAGCACCATATCTATTTGTGCTGCAGCCTCATATGCGGGCAAGGCAACAGCCACTTAGCTACAGTCTGTGGGATCGGAAAGTTAACCCATTAAAAATGGCTAGTAATAGTTTGGTATCCTTACCCAAAGCAAGGAGCAAAGTGGGCTGAGAAAATGAATGCAAACACCACCCTCCCTACAATCATCCATCGGATGCAGGCTAGTCGCACTTGTAGCTTAGCCAAAGTGCCGCCCATCAAACAGATCCCCTAATCAGTAGTGGCAATTAAGTTCTCCATTGCAGGTGACAGTATCCAACAATTTAAATACCGAGGGGAGTAGGTTAATCCAGCTCTGCAGTGTGTTGAGCCTTAGAGTGTGCTGCTATGTGTCAAATCAGGGTTGCATAGCCATAATCATCAGTCCCACTCTGGGCCACTAGGAGCAACGAGATCATGCAGCAAGCTCCCATCTGCAGCCACACCCACACATTCTGCCCATTCCTGGCACAGAGGTGCCCAGTCCATGAACAAGTTATGGCTCTGGCCGAGTTCCTCTGGCTACGATCCAGCTTTGTTGGATAAATCAAGTGCTGAGGGTAACAGCTCTCCCAGGGCTTCTTAGTGGTTCGAAGTCTTTACTGGTGTGTCTCCTGGGGGGCTGATGCTTGCATCGGATGCATGTTGTATTGTCTGTCTGCTCCTTGATCTACTCCTACGTGGGGGGGTTCCCTCCATGAGGGGAATTTTTTGGCTGCATTGGGTTTGGTAGGTTTATTCACCAATCCATTGGACCTTCTGCCATGGCTCCCCATGTTTGGTTTCCTGTAGGCTGCTGGGCTCCTTCATTTGTTCTCCCTCCTGAGTGAATTCCATCACTTGCTATGTGGTGCCTCGTTGCTGATGAGGGGGCTGACTTGACACCTGCTTTGTTCCTTATGTGCTCTGCAGGAATCTTTCCGCTTCATCTGGAGTACTGAACGTTAGAAATTCGCCATTGACTTGTACTGTTAACATGGCTGGGTATCTTGGGGAGGTAGGGATACTTACCCGGTATAAGTTTTGCTTGACACCTGCATATGCTCGTCTCTTCCTTGATAACTTCGGACAATAGTCCTGATACATTTGCACAGTGAACCCCTGCCATTTTATCTCTCTTTGTTCCTTGCTGCTTTTAAATACAACTCCTTAGTTGGCTATCTGAGGAAGTTGCAGGATGGGTCTAGGGGTCCCTCTGTTTGGGCTTAGAGAGTGGACCGCTGTGCCCTTTCAAGCTTGGGGTTCATTATTTAGCTGTAGCATGGCCAGTAGTGTGTGTCTAAGAAAGAGACCATGTCCTTCCCTCCTTCCCTCTGGGACACCCACAATCCAAATGTTTTTGGGTGGGCACAATTCTCCATATCACTTAGCTTGGCCAGTAAGTATTGTATATGCCCATTGTGTTCATGAAGCTGGCCCTCATGCTGGTAGAGCTGTGCAGCTTGTTGTCTTACTGCTGTCTCCATGCCAGTCACCCTTTCTGCCAGCCCTTGTAAGTCATTATTTGTTTTTGCAGTTGTGAGCTTCAGTTCAGCTGTGTCTTGCAGGACTTTGTTAAGCATTGCCCTGATTTCCCCCAGTTTGGGCATTTGTGGCAGAGGGAATCTGCATCTGGCCATTTTTTGTTTATCATGTGCCCACTACCTTGCCATTTGTCACCTGAGCTTTTCTTCAGGAGCCTTGAAACCTGAGAACTGCTGTTTCTCTGGCCCACCAGGAGGAAACCATGCGATGGTGCCAGTCAATCTATATCACAGTAGTACTCCATGATGCTAGAGCCAGTTTCTCCCCGGATTGTCTCTATTTGCTGCCCTTTAATTCTAGTTGCTTATTTAGCTTTTTTAAATCAGTAGATCATAGCGATAATGTCGGATGATGGAAAGACGTTTCTTGGATGCCACGCTCTGACCCCACCTATAATATCATTATTGATAAAAAGGAACCAAAGAGTGACTGCTGAATAGCACACATTTTGTGGTATTTGGTATTCTCTTTCAGTGTCTGAGTGTTGCAAACCTTCAGGTACTGGGATATTCGAGCTTCAGCAACTGAATGTTTTTCTAGGAACGGGAGTGCTAATGATATTTCCCTCCCAGAAAATATAAATAAAATCCTCCCCTGCATCCCCCAGCCACCCCCAACCCCCATGACCCATAAAATGTCAATCAAACCCTGCTTGCACATCTCCCCAGGGCCCCAGCAGCCCCTATCCATTTCCACATCAAAAGTTCCATAAGTGCAAGGTCAACTTTCTACATCCTACTAGCTGTCTGACTACTGCGACCCCGTGAATCACTCTCAATCATTGATTGTGTCAGCCACTAGGTGTCAATGCTGCAATCAGAAAGAGTGACTCTCAAGTCCAGTGCTGTGCTTCATCTCCACTTTACGCCGATACAGCATGGTATCCACTGTATCAGCTTGAAGATATGGAGGAGATGGTTCACAGCCCTGGACATGATAAACAGTTGCTCTTATCTGATGGTGGAGCCAGCGGCTGGTGGCCAATGGCAGAAAGCAGACAGAATCAATGACAGGGAGTAGGCCATGAGCTGAGAGAGGTTGGGGGTAGCCTGCAGAGACATGGGATGGTGACATATTGCACTTATTGGTCTTGGGGGGGGGTTGGAAACATGAGGGCAGTTGGCTCATTGCATCTCTGGGGTGGGTGCTGTGAGGCATGCAATTCAAACAGTTTGATGACGGGGTAAGCCAGGAGAGGAGGGTGAGGAAACTGGAACATGGAGTCACAACTGAACACGTACATGGTTGTCTCTGTCACATTCAAAATAAGCTACTTATGATACTTTTTTTTTAATTTATTTTATTTCACTGATTTGCATTACAATCAGATGCAGTCTGACCTTGGTTTAAGTCCCACGCACACCTACTTACCTCTCCATCACACCACACCATCTGTATCCTCCCTGCCACCACGACGCTAAGGTTTGCTCCCTGGCATGGCCCCAATGTCCAGCTAACACACCACTGAGCACTGAGAAGCAGCCAAGTTCTCAGCGGGGGAGGTGGGGGCTGGGTACACATGCACATCATCATCTGGTGACCCAGTGGCTTTTCTCCCATGCTTTCAGTCCTCCCACTTCTCCTGCCAACTGCATCCACAGTGTATCCTTCTGATGGGTGACGGACGATGTGGTGTGGTCACTCACCAGGTCAAGGCTGACTCTGATTCCCACCAAAAGATGCATTAGCAGAGTTGATGGCTATCTCCCTTCCCCAGGATCGTCACACAGTGCTTCTATTTCATGTCCCACACCACCCACCGTTCCGGGGCTAGTGAGTTGGCTCGGGTCTTGAACCCATGTCTCCTATGTGGTGATGCACTGTACCACCAGCTGGCACCACCAGGCCCGCTTATGATCTTTCTATAGGCTTAATAAAAACAAATGGGTTTAAGAAAGTTTGTTCTGAGTTCTGAAAACATATGTAGCATGACAGTGCCTTCCAATTCTAAAATGGGAATGCTGAACGTACTGTACAGTTCCATAGCTTTATGCCTTTCAATAGAGTTAGACTGACTGCCTGTTATGCAGTCATAAGCAGAATGATGGGTGTTATTAGGTGCAACCCTCTGCAAATGGGGGTTCCCAAAAGTCTTCCAGGAGCTTGCTTGAATGCTCCAAGCCTGGCTGGTGTTCGGTGTCTAAGCTGCTTAAAGGTGGTTGCAAGTGAGTGCTATTTGAGCCTCCACATACTGTCTCTTTAAGAGCTGTTTGCCTGCAGACTTAATTAGTTTGTATGGGGGGGACTGTGTATTTAATGCTCGAATCCTGCCTGGGCCACTGAGCAAATCGCTCCGTTTCTGCAGTCGCTATATGAGCAGAGGGAGCCCTTTCAAAAGATGTAATTGTTTGCTGGTAATCTCAGAGTGATAATGAAAATGTAGCTTGTCTAACCTGCCTTTATTGCAGCTGGGACTCTGTGTGTGTTACCCCTCCATTTTGGACCTAAACTGCCATGTTGGGCCAATTGGGTTAAGGGAGCCCTCAAATGTAGCCTTTGGATTAACCAGAACTTGGACTCTTAATTTGAGCCAGCCACAAGAGGACTGTATGGGCAGTGACTCTGGGAAATGTAGTTTTGACCTTGGCGCCATTTTCCACCAACAGGGGGAGTCTGATTGTGAGTGACAGCCAGACCAGCCAACAGAATAGTGTGGAGCTAAAGGAAATGCCCTACTCTGGGACTGGAAGATTAGATCAGTTGTGACAGTGAAGAACAAGGAGCTCTCTGTTCTGCGGTATATAGTTTCATGGCAGGAAGCACATGTGAGGCCCTGAGTTGACCTGCAGCCAATAAGCGCCAGATTGGACTGAATCTGACTTGTAAGGAGAAGGAAGGAGATCTGAAGAGTAGAAACCAGGATCACCCTGTAGAAGACTGGAGAAATTGCTGAATCGAGCTCGGTCTGTCAGGAACTGAAGCTGCTGCATGTTCTCCAGTGTATCTTGCAGTAATTGCAGTCGGGATTGAGGAGCAGCCTGCCTGGTATATTACTTTCCTTTTACATATAAATGTGCTTAGTGCTTGTGGGGAATCGCTGTTTCAAATCCCCTGTACAGTGAATTGAGTGCATGAAGCTGGAAGTAAACCCCAGCTTACTTCGGACTACATCCATTTGCTTTAAACTGCAGTGGGGTTCAGTCACAAGGACCTTGTCCACATGTTCTGTTCCTCCTGGCAATCCAGGACAATCTGCTTTCCATCTAGTTTTCAACATTGATTCTGTGAGTACAAATCAGGGTAGCTTCCTGCCATCTGTTTATCAAAGTGCAAGTGTGTCATCTAATTGTTGCTGTTTCATTATTTCACGAACTGAGCCATCTGGCTCCGGATTACAATTGGGTGTTGTGAATATTTTCTCTCAGGGTCCTATCCATCTGCACCTGCCAGCCAACCCTGGGCAACAGACCTGGTTAGCCCTCCCCATCCTGGGTACCCAGAATGTGACTTGTCAGACCCTGTAATGTGCACAGTACTGTGATTTAATTCTGCTAATTAACCTGATTGCCCCCCTCCTTGTTACTGCCCCCTCTAATAAATCAGATTTGTTGTATTGAAGTATTTGCTGTCTGTGGTATCAGTACAGGTAAAAAAAGCATTGCGTTGTGTTTGTGTATGTTGATTAACCTTGTTTTACAGGGGGTCCTCAGAGACGTGCTTCAGAATCAGTCTCGAGGGTAAGTGGTATCTATATGAGTGAACAGTGTGTATATGTGAGGTTTTGGGGCTGTAACTCCGGTGTACTGTGTGGGCCACTAGAAGGAATAAAAGGGGGTCTCAGTGTCCCAGAGGGCTGTGACCAAGCTAGTCTAACCACTACAAACCCTGGCCTCTGGGTGGAGGCACCCGCCATAGTATCTATGCCCCTCAACCTGCCCATAGTAGAACAGGCAGGGGTAGTAGCCCTTGAGATAGCACCACCTAGGGGTTACATCTTGGAGGCAGTGCTGGGATTAGCGTCCCCTAGTGGACACATTTACGAATTACTGTTAAAAATAAATGGGCACCCCAACAGAAGTGGCTGTACACCAGTTGGTGAGGTGGAGTACTGGGCAGGAGATTGACCCCCAAAATGCTATACTTATCTTGGATATCCCACTGGGTACCAGTACGGACACTGTAGAGGGAGTACTTTCTAAGGTTGAATGTTTACGAGACCCTGTTGTGGTGGGGCGACAGGCTGATCTGCTTGCCCAAACTTTCATGGTCTTAATAGAGTGTAAGGACCCTGTAGACATTTCTAAAGTGCCACAGACTATTACCCCAGGGGAAACTCTCCCTGTCTGGGAAGTGATAACCAAAGACAGTAAAGACTCCCGGGAGAACGAGCCTCCCCCACTATCTGAAACCGTTGAGGAGAAATTTGCTAAGTTGTTACTGTAGGAAGGGAAAACTGTGGAGGATTTAAAGAAACTATTATTGCCACCTGAGAACGTTCCTCCCCCAACACCCTCTCCCCCTCCAGCACCCGTTATTGCCCCTCCTTCTGTGCCAGTGCTAGCCCCTAGGTCTGTACCTGCCCATAGTCATGACTCTTACTGCAAGTTGAAAATTTTCTCCGGTACCCTCCCCACCCCACAAGGGGAGGAAGACTGGGAGACCTGGATAGACTATGTTGCCCCTCAAGTGCTAGAATGGTAATGCTTGGCAGCAGAAAAGAGAAACAGGATAAGTGAAAGCCTCTGAGGTCCTGCCCTGGCTGTCATCCATGCTAAACGGGCCAGTAACCCTGAAGCAACTGCACATGACTATCTTGAGGCCTTGGAGAATGTGTATGGGAGCCCAGATTCCGATGAGGACCTGTAGTGGAGAGTAAGAAATGCACAACAGTACCAAGGAGAGTTGTTGTCTGTGTATGTATCTCAGCTGGAAAAATTGTTGCAAGAATGCCTCAGAAAAGGTAGTTTGCCAGTGACTGAATTGGACCAAACCAGGCTGGACAGGATCCTTAAGTCTGCCCCTTCTCAGAACTGCTGTTGCTTCAGTTATGCCTGGCTAATCGACTGGAATCCCCACCCTCCTATGATGAGCTAATGAGAGAAATTCAAGGAGTTGAGAAAAGGCGACCCCGGGAGGGACTTGCGCCAATAGCTGCTGCTACAATCCGAGTGACTGAGGGTGACCCGTCAAGTGAAGTTTAGGGGCAGAGGTTGGCAGTTAATGAGTGCTCTGAGAAAGAAAAGGGTGTGCCACCATGGGGTGAACTGCTGAGGGAGATTGGGAAAGCAACGGACAGTCTCATCATGAAGGCTGCTCCTACGAGTATGGGCACTGACCCTTGCCCGACTGCTTCTGCTATGGGGGTGGGGGTGCCTACCCAGGCACTTCATGTTGACGATAGTTCAAAACTTGATGTCTTGGCTATGGAGGTGAGGGAACTGAAGAGATGTATCCAAATGTCCAACCACCGCTGGCTGAGGTGGCACCAAGATTTTCTATTGATAGTACCAATGCCGCAGCCCCCAATGTGATACCTAGGTCACCCCAAACTTCACCTGACATATTTTGCCATAATTGTGGGTAGGATGGACACATGAAGAGGAATTCTGGTCTCAGAAAGACTTGGAGAGAGTGGTGAGCCGGCTACAAGGAGAGCTTTGGAGCACAAAACAGTGGTTAAGAGGTGCACAAAATGACCACAGTGAAGGTCCCAAAAATGCTAACTCATGTCCTTCTGTGGCTACATCATCTACCCAGGTCCTTGATACCACCTCTCCAGACTGGTCCAGAATAGTGGGCCCTTCAATGGAAGCTACAGTAAACGTGAATGGTGTACCCACGAGAGCTGTGTTGGACAGTGGCTCCCAAGTGACAACTGTGTTCCAGGATTGGTATCAGAAGCATTTGTCAGATGTACCCTTACAACCACTGGAAGGACTGCATGTATGGGGGTTAAGTGAGAAGGTCTACCCCTACTCTGGGTGTATCGAGTTTGGCTATCTTTCCCTACCTCGTGGCTAGAGTGTTGAATAAGTAGAGACCCTGGTCTTAGTGTGCCACCCTACTGGACTGTATGATGGGATTCCTCTACTAATTGGGATGAATGCACATATGTTTGGACGGTTAGCACAGTTGTGTTATGAGAAACAAGGGTCAAAGACTGGTAGAGCTTTGAGAATCCCAGCCTTGATCAAGAAGGCCTATGAGGCACAGACAGATGCTGAAAAAGTGGCCCCAGAGAAACCGGTTAAAATTGTCTGGAAGAAGGATCCTGAGTCTCTGATTCTGGCGCCAAATGCCCATTGTACCTTACAGGGGAAGTCTGTATCAGAAAGCATGTCAAGAATAAAATAGTCATGCTGGATGCTTCAGGCAATGGAAATTACCAGAAGGACTGCTGGTCAAGCCAAGTATTTCTTCTGCCAGAGCCCATGCTTATGCCAGACGGGTAATAGTCCAAGTTCATAATGTGTCTATAGAGATTTCGAGCAAATAGAGGTTGCACCCTGGCTAATGTGCATTGTGCGGATACTGCAGTGTTGCCTATTAACAAGTGTTTGGGGAGAATGACAGGTGGCGCCTGACTTGTTGATTTTGGTGACTCCGTTACCAGCCAAAAGGAAGATGAGAATCAGTAGAAAGCTTGCCAGAGAGACCGGGTGTTTTCTTTCAAAGAATGGGACGTAAGGTGTATGCAAGGAGCTAGCACCACATCCTTCTGCATGATGAAAGGCCATTTCATGAGAGGTCTCGACGCCCGGCACCTGCTGACATAGATGATGTGAGATGGCATCTGCAAGAGATGTTTGCTGCTGGTGTAATACAAGAATTCAGAAGCCCATATGCTTCACCTATTGTGGAAGTGAGGAAAAAGAATGGGGCAGTAAGGATGTGTGTGGATTATCGCACCTTGAACTGGTGGACTATCCCTGATCAATATAAAATGCCCCGCATCCAGGATGCCTTAGATTGCCTGAATGGCAGCAAGTGGTTCTCCGTGCTGGATCATCGCAGGGGGTACTACCAGATCCCGATGGCCCCAGAAGACAATGAGAAGACAGCCTTTATCTGTCCACTTGGCTTTTATGAATTCATGAGGATGCCTCAAGGGATTTCAGGTGCCCCAGCCACTTTTCAATGGCTGATGGAGCGTGCAGTGGGGGACATGAACTTATTAGAGTGCCTGGTGTACCTGGATGGTGTTATTGTGTTTGGCAGCTCAGTGGAGGAATATGAGAGCAGATTGTTTAAGGTATTGGACCGACTGGAAGATTTCAGCCTAAAATTGTCCATCGATAAATGTCAGTTCTTCCAAACATCTGTAAAGTATGTGGGACACATAGTCTCCCACCGAGGAATAGAGACCGACCCAAGTAAAAGTTGAGGCCTTGACCACCTGGCCACAGCCCCACAATCTAAAGAACTGCAAAGATTCCTGGGATTCTGTGGCTACTATTGGCATTTCATCAAGAACTATTCAAGAGTTATCCATCCTTTACTTAATCTTACTCAAGGTTACCCTCCTACCCACAAAAAATACAAGAGGTCAGTTTCTTCTGAGCCTGAGAGAGTGTATTTCCTTCCCAAGGAAGTATCTGGAGCCAGGTGGACTCCTGAATGTGAAGCTGCTTTTCATGAGATTATATATCAACTTACCCATGCTCCTGTCCTTGCCTATGCAGATCCAGCAAAGCCCTGTGTCTTGCACACTGATGCTAGCCTGCAAGGCTTGGGGGCTGTATTGTACAAAGAGCACAAGAATAGCCTGAGACCAGTAGCCTTTGCCAGTAGAAGCCTGACCCCATCCGAAAAGAACTATCCTGTACATAAGTTAGAGTTCTTAGCTTTGAAGTGGGCTATTGACCAGTTCCACGAGTACTGTATGGGGCTAAGATACTAGTAAAACATCAATAATCCTTTGACCTAGGTGCAGACTTCAGCTAAGTTAGGATGACACTGGCCATAGGTGGCTTTCTGCATTATCTACATATGACTATGCTGTTGAATACAGAGCAGGCCTGAACCACATAGATGCTGATGCTCTCCCAGAGGCCTGTTCCCTGGAATGACTGGGTCAGACTGTCAGAACCTGATATTCGAGCACTCTGCCAGAAGTTTGACAGGGAGGAACAAATGTCCATGGACGCAGTGGACAGTATGGTGGATTGTTTGGGACCCTCTGAGAATTGCATACCTGCTGCTTACAGTCACTTTTCTGCAATAGATATTGGTGCACTGCCTCAGCTGGACAATGACAGTATTCAGTGGGCGCAATCATGAGATCCCATGATCAGATCAGCTTTAGAAGCCCTCTATGCAGGGAAAAATGTGTCCAAATTATGCTCCACTGATTTGAGAACTGCATTATTATACAAGGAAGGTCCTAAGCTGAGACTGATCAATAGACTGTTATACAGAGAAACAGTAGACAGAGGGGGGACAAATAGACAAACAACAACTAGTGCTGCCCACTGCCTTTTGAGACTCAGTACTGAGGTCCTTGCACAATCACATGGGACACCTTGGTATAGACAGAACACTTGACTTGGTGAGATCGAGATTCTATTAGCCTAAGATGGGGGCTGATGTTGAGCAACACATTTGTACTTGTAGTCGCTGCTTACAGAGGAAAGCCTTTGCCCCAGAGGGCTGCCCCCTTGTTAACATCACCACCAGTACACCCATTGAGCTGATCTGTATTGATTTTCTCAGTTTGGAGTCGGATCAAAGAAATATTAGTAATGTGCTGGTGGTCACTGACCATTTTACGAAATATGCCCAAGCTTTCCCACCAAGGACCAGAAGGCTTCCACTGTGACAAAAGTACTTAGAAAACGTTTTTGTTTCACTATGGGGCTCCATAAAGAATCCATTCTGATCAAGGGAGAGACTTTGAGAGTCCTCTGATCAAAGAGATGCTTTCTCTTTGGGGAGTGCGAAAGTCCAGAACCACCCCTTACCATACCCAAGGGGACCCACAGCCTGAACATTTCAACTGCACTTTGCTAGATATGCTAGGCACCCTCCACCCAAAGGACAAGCCTAGATGGACCCAACAAATTAGCAACCTGGTACATGCCTACAGCTGCATCAAAAGTGATGCCACTGGGTTCTCCCCCTACTACCTGGTGTTTGGAAGAGAAGCTTGACTGCCGGTAGATGTATGTTTTGGAGTTTCTCCTTATGGGGTTTGAGCTGACAACTATTTACAGTATGTGCAAAAGTTAAAGGCCCAGCTAAATCATGCGTACCAACTGGCTCAAACCATGACTGCCAAAAGAAATCTGGCCGACAAAGAAAGGTATGATAAAAAGGTGAAAGCACATGAACTCCAGGAGGGAGATCGGGTATTGCTAAGAAATCTGGGACTGCATGGCAAACATAAGATTGCTGACAGATGGCACCATCTCCCTCACATTGTAGTGAGCAAACTAGATGATCTGCCTGTGTACAAGGTGTAACCCCCTTGCAAATGGGGGTTCCGGATATGCCTGGTGCTCTGGTTAGTTACCGCCCAAAGCCATTTAATTGGGCAGCCAGTGAGCGCTTTAACTAGCCTCCGTGAGCTGTCCCTTTAAGGGCTGCCTTTGCAGCTCGAATCGGTTAAAATGGGAGAGGTTTGAGTGTTGTCATGCTCGACTCCCCACCCAGGCTGCCAGTGAGCACTCCATTCTGCCATCGCTAATAGTCAGGGAGCCCTGATAAAGGATGTGGGTGGTTGCTTAAAATAAGCTGTAAAAATAATGATAATGTAGTTGTTCTAACCTGATTTTCTTTGCACAGAGAGTTTTGATTGCCTCCTCCATTTTGGTCCCGAACTGCTGAATTGGACCAATCAGTACCTCGGGACCCTACAGAGTCGGCTGACCAATAGAGGAACTGTTTGTATTTGGAAAAGGCATTATGGGCTATGGCGCTTTTACGCACCAGTGAGAGGCCGAGGAAGTGACTGGCAGGCTCAACCAGCCAATTGGATCGGGTCGCGCCCGAATACTGAGGAGTGCCCCAAGCTGTGGAGAGCCAGATGCGTTGTGGCTAGTGAGGAGTGAGGAGCTGTGTGCTTCTGCGCTGCAGAGTGTTCATGCGGGAAGTGCGCGAAGGCCTGAAGCGGCCGTTTTGTGTTGTCAGCTCCAGGGACGAAACCCATCGGCGGGCGGTCAGAGGAGGCTGTGCTCTGTACAGCTACCCACCAGGCTCGACCTGAAGTAGGACTGGAGAAAACTGCTGAATCGAGCTCAGTCCGAGACAAGTGGAAGCTGCCGTTTGCAGTATTTGGGGACAGTGAGTTGTGGTGGGAGCATTGGAGAAGTTGCCTGTGTGGTACCCTCTGTTGCTGTTTACCATATAAATGTGAGAAGAGGCTTGTGTAGCTCAAGTAAATCCTGCTGCAATTAAAGGACTTTGCCTGTTGCTGTTTACCATATAAATGTGAGAAGAGGCGTGTGTAGCTCAAGTAAATCCTGCTGCAATTAAAGGACTTTTACCTGTTGCTGTTTACCATATAAATGTGTGGAGGCTTGTGTAGCTCAAGTGAATCCTGCTGCAATTAAAGGACTTTTGACAGTTACTGTTTACCATATAAATGTGTGGAGACTTGTGTAGCTCAAGTGAATCCTGCTGCAATTAAAGGACTTTTGCCTGTTGCTGTTTACCATATAAATGTGAGAAGAGGCTTGTGTAGCTCAAGTAAATCCTGCTGCAATTAAAGGACTTTTACCTGTTGCTGTTTACCATATAAATGTGTGGAGGCTTGTGTAGCTCAAGTGAATCCTGCTGCAATTAAAGGACTTTTGCCAGTTACTGTTTACCATATAAATGTGTGGAGACTTGTGTAGCTCAAGTAAATCCTGCTGCAATTAAAGGACTTTTGCCTGTTGCTGGTTACCATATAAATGGGTGTGGAGCTCAAGTTAAATCCTGCTGCCATTAAAGGACTTTGCCTGTTGCAGTTTGCCATATAAATGTGTGAGGAGTCTCGTGGAGCTCAGGAGTAGCCCTGTTAACGTTTAAGGACCCTATCTTGTCTGGAGGTCGTGAGTACTAATTCAGGGTAGTTCCCTGTTGAATTGCCACATTGGAACCAAATGGGATTACTGTACTGCTGACTGTTTAACTAACTTTTTCTTTCCTCTGTGTGAAAGGGCCCCTACCAGCTGCCACGGTTTGGACTAGCCACTAGGGCTTGGGTACCCAGGGACAGTAATTGATAGGGATAGGCCTGTGCACAGAGCCTTAGGTAGATAAATTTAGTGATAAGCTAATCAACTTGATCCCTGTCCTTGTTGTTTTCCCCTTGAATAAATCCGATTGTTTTTGTGCCAGCTACATCCTGGGCTATTGTGTACATTAATGGTGAACTGCTGTTTGCGATTAAAACATAACTGTGCCTTACTTTACAGGGTCCCCAAAGGGAGCCGATTATATATTTTCCGTGGGGTAAGGTGTACTGGTGAACAGATTGCTTGCCACTCAGTGTGAGTCACTAGTGGGATGAAGGGGTTGCAGTAGCTCAGAGGGCTGTAACTGTGGTAGTCTTAACTGTGCTAACTCCGACCTTGGGTGGAGGCACCCGTCAGCGGATCTGGGCCCCTCAACCTGCCTCTGTGGGGGGCAGACAGGGGTAGTAGCTTTGATGGTAGTGCCCCTGGGGGTTACAGTTGAGGCACCACTGGGATTAGCATCCCTAGTGGCTCAGTGAGGAGGGTACCCCAAAGATGGAAAAATGGAAGGGATATGTTGGGAAAATTAAGCTGGGACCCATCAAAACCATGGTACATAAACTGATGGGTTGGGGTGATCAAAGAGCTAGATTCCCAGAAGACTGTATTATTGAGATGTGCCCTTGGGTACCTCGGCTGCTGATATTGTCTCTGTTGCTGAACAGTAAAGTGTTTGGGTAAGGTTGACGTGAAGGGCGGTATTGGTTGTTTGACCAGACATTGCAGGTGCTGCTCCTATGCAGTGTGGTCATCGACCCTGAATGGTACCTCTGTACTTTTACCTGGAGGGTGCGCTCTAGGGTGGAGCTAATCCATATCAGAAGTGGGTCAGTCACTCCTGGGGTCTCCTCAAATGAACAGTTTTAAAGATAAACTGCTTAAATTGTTAGCTGTGGAAGGAGGACTACCCAGGAGTTGCTACAAGCCTTGGATCTGCCCAGTGATACTACCCCTCGGGGTTCTCCAGGCACCTCCCCATCCCGCCCAAAAGCTCCGTGCTGGCTTCTTGGCCCTTGGCAGTCCCATCCATACAGCTTGATTCTTACCGTAAGTTAAAGCTTTTCTCTGGCATGGTACCAGTGCCTTCCCGGGAGGATGACCTGAAGGCATGGATGGTCTATGCCACCCCTTTAGTCCAGGAATGGCAATGCTCGAGGGGGAAAGGAAGAAGACTGATGGAGGTTGCAGGGTCCTGCCTTGAAGCCATTAGGATTCTTCCTGGCCACTCATCTCAAGCCAATGCTGCATAGTATCTCTGCTTTAGAAGGGTTTTTGGGAGTACAGAGACTGGTGAAGATTTATTATGGAAATTCAGTCTGCTAAGCAGTGGAAAATGTAAAACTGTCCAATTTGTTACTAGAGTGGGGCGGGCATTGCAGAAGGCTTGTAGAAAAGAATCTTTGCTGCGCTCTGAATCAGGTCCGCTAGAACATATTTAAAGTCTCCCGATTCTCTAGTGTAACCTGTTGAAACTTGTTGTATGATCACGCCACCCGCCTGAATATTGTCAATTGATGAGAAATTGAGAAGTGGAGACTGATGAAGAGGGGTGGGAACCCTGTGTGGGGCAGTGAACCCTGGTGGGCCCTGAGTCTAATACCCTGAGGAGACTGCTCACCTGGAGGGTCCGGTCTCAGATTCCAGGTACTGTGATCGGGTTGTTTCCTCTGACCTCACGGAGGGTGAATTGAGGGCTGAGATCAGGGTTTATGGGTGGTGAAGGACTTAAAGGTCTGCTGTGTGCCCTACTCAGCCTGGGCACCTGAGTCATGTGAGCCTGAACCCTAGCCCTAGAGTTCTCCCTCCCTCAGGGCCCCCCGAGTAGTGATCCCTGACCCTAAGTTTGTTATCACTGTGGAATGGGCATTTCCACTGATGCCAGAATGAAATTTAGGAAAGTTAACAGCAGACTGATCGCCGATACCACCAGACCCAGTCTGGGCCCCAAGAAAAGTTGTGTGACTCAGGCCCATGCGGATAACAATGTTGCTACCCCAACTGGTCTGATGGTCGGGCCATCTATGGATACCTGGGTGCAGGTGAATGGAATTCACTAGGGCTTGTTGGACAGTGGCCCAGGTGACCATCATGTTCAGGACTGGTGCCTGCACACTTATCTGAAGTGCCCCTGCAGCCTCTAACTGGTCTACATGGCGGGGATTGACGACAAGTATCCATGTTGGGGTACATCCTGTATGGTTATTCCTTGCGACTGTGAATGGAACAGATGAGTCAGTGGAAACCTTGGTCTTGGTCTGCCACCCACTGACTGTATGATGGAGTGCCCTGTTGATTGGAACAAATGCGCATAGTTTGGCGTTGGCCTGTTGTGTTCAAGAGGCGAGCATTTCAGACTAGGCGAGTTTTGGAGTGTACCTGCTGTAATTCAAACGGTCAGGGCCACTCAGAAGAAGGGTAGGTCAGGAGGAACCTGATGGCCCTGTGGAGTGGTATGGAAGAAGGATCCGGCCTCTGTGCTTGCCCCAAATGCACAGTGTGTTCTGCATGGAGATACGATTAAAGACAGATGTAAAATAAGTTGTTGATGTTGGATGCGCCTATGGAGGAGAACTACCTGAGAGGTTGTTGCTCAAAGCCAGCATTCTGCAGCCGGAGGACCCATGCCTATGTTAAAGGGTGATGGTTCAAATGCACAATGTGTCTGATAAAGAGATTGAATAAAGAGAGTGTTCCCTGGCTAAGCGTCCATTGTGCGGATACACTGTCTCACGAAATAAAAGAGTTCCCGGACAGGTGATAGAGTTGCTCTGATCTGTTTGACTTTGGTGACTCTCCGCTACCGATCGAGTAGAGCGCAGGGGTCAGTGAGGAGGCTTGCCAAGAGGAACCAGGTCTTCTCCTGAAAGAGTGGGATGTAGGATATGTACAAGGGCTGAGCATCACATTCGATTGCCTGACGAAAGACCCTTCTGAGAGATCCCGCGCCTGAGCTCCCGCTGTATAGATGATGTATGCGGCATTTGCAAGAAATGTTGGCTGCTGGTGTAAATTCAAAAGTCTAGAAGCCCTATACCTCCCCCCCCATTGTAGTAATAAGGAAAAAGATAGAACAGTGGGATATTAGACTATACGTACTTTGAGTGGGTGGACCGTTCTGGATCAATATACCATACCCGCATACAAGGCGCCTTGGATTGTCTGAATAGTAGTAAGTGGTTCTCTGTATATGATCTTGAACGGATACTACCAGATCGATGGCCCAGACGATCGGGAGAAGACTGCTTTCATTTGCCCGTTATGCTTCTATGAATTTATTCGGATGCCTCAAGGAATTTTGGGTGCCCCAGCCACTTTTCAGCGCTTGATGGAACGAGCTGTGGGGGACATGAACCTACTCAAGTGTTTGGTCTATCTAGATGATGTCATAGTGTTTGGCGATCCTTGGAAGAACATGAGCAATAATAATTATTCAAAGTCCTGGATCGATTGGAAGATTTAGGCCTCAAGTTGTCTATCGACAGTGTCAATTCTTCCAGACTTCTGTGAAATATGTGGGCCACATGGTGTCCACTGAAGGCATAGAGACTGATCCTAGCAAGGTGGGCGTTGACCACTTGGACTCAACCTAGAAATTTGAAAGAGCTGCAACAATTCCTGGGGTTATGGCTACTATAGGTGGTTGTCAGAGACTATTCATGTGATTAGCCCTCTCCTTAATCTCACCCAGGGTATCCGCCTACTCACAAAAATATAAGCAAATTGTCACACTGACTTAGGAAAGAGTATTTTGGCCAAAGCGATATGTTAGGGATCGATGGACTGCTGAGTGTGAGGAAGCTTTCCATGACATCATATATCCAACTCACCAGCCATGTGTGGCCTATGCTGACCCAGCCAAGCCTTACACTCTTCATACTGATGCCAGTCTGCAAGGATTGGGGCTGTATTATATCAGAACACTCAAATAGGCAGAGACCTGTAGCATTTGCCAGTAGAAGTCTGATGCAGTCAGAGAAGAATTACCAGTGCACAAATTAGAGTTTTTGGCTTTGAAGTGGGCCATTGTTGATCAGTTCGACTATTTGTATGGTGCCAAGATAATAGTAAAGACTGATAACAATCCTCTGACTTATGTTCAAACCTCTGCCAAATTGGATGCTACTGGGCATAGATGGCTCTCTGCCTGGCCACCTCTGAATATGCTGTAGAGTACTGGGCGGGCCTCAACCATATAGATCACGGATGCTCTCTCCCGGAGCCCTGCGTATCAGACTGAATGGTTCGGTTGTCAAGACCTGATATAAGAGCCCTATAGAAATTTGATAAAGAAGAACAGGTGTCTCCTGGCACTGAGTGGACTGTGTGGTAGATTGCTTGGGGCGCCCGGAAAACTGCATACCTGCAGCCTGCCATTTCTTTGCATTGGACACCAGCTCTATGCAGCAGCTCAACAATGATGATCTCAACAGGCTCAATCCTGCGACGCTATGATAAGCGGCCGTGGGGTTTTGAGGCTGAAGGGATGTATCAAACTACGTTCCACTGACTTATGGACTACCTTGTTGTACAAAGAAGGCCCAAATTAAAAGCTGATCAACCAACTAGCTTGGCAGAAGACACCAGGAGAAAGGACTGCTGTGAGACTGAACTTCTCTGCTGGGACTAAAGTAGAAGAACTTTTGTATTTGGATCTTTAATTTAGGGTAAAAAAACTAACATACAAAACAAAAAAAAAAGTGTGTGTTTGGGTTAACTGAATTGAATGGGTAACTGAAAAGTCAGCTAATTGTAAATCTCAGGTGACTGAAAGGACTTAACTGTTGAGGAGGTTTAAATTACTTGTAGAAAGATCTGGTAAGTAGAGGTGAAGCTAGCTAGAAGGAAGCTACATTTAAAGACTGCCTTAGAAGATCTTTCTATTAAGCAACAGAAGACACCAGGAGAAAAGGACTGCTGTGTAGGCTGAACTCTCTACACGGGACTATATTGCCTCCTTCCCTCCCCACCCCCCCCACAAGCTAGTTCTATTTTATAGGCACGGATTTGACTGACAACAGGAACTTCCTGTTAGGGGCAGGAAGTGGTGATCCCAGGACACCAGGACCCACCATCCTAGAAGGGGCAAGAGTAGCTCTCCGGCCCCTCTAGCTGCTGGGGTCTGCCTCTGAACAAGTAAGTGGTCTACTGAAAATGGGACATTCTTGTCTCAGAACAGGACAATCAGGGCTTAAAGAGCACATAGGCAGAAAGTAAGGAGAGAAAAAAAAAAACAGAGGAAAAGTGAGGATTGCAAACAGTTAAGGGCCAGAAATAAGACATGATTGGAGTGGTGCAGTGCAGTGGCTGTGGGCAGCAGTCTTCGGGAGATGTTCTGGAGGATGCGGTGTTGTCCCATCTGCAGGCACCTCTCTGGGCTGAGGGAGGTTGCTCATCTCCAGGCTGAGTTGGCCTGGATGTGGGACCTCCTCTTCCATCAAGGGACCACCAGTGCCACTGCCCGTTGCCTCAGAGGTTGCTTGCCCAGAAGAAGCAGTTGGACCACAGTGGTCTCAGGGAGGTGAGGGTGGTGGAACAGAGGCACATCCCCTCCAGTTGTACCTCACAATTCCTATGCCATTCTGGCAAAAGTGTGGTTCCTCTATGGGCACCTACAATGGAGACCAAGGAGGATGTGGGAACCTCCACAAAGGAGACCCACAGGAGGGTGGCAGGGGACCCTGCAGGGAAGGAAACAACTCCTGGTGGGGACTCCATATGTGGGAAGGTAGAACTGGGCAAGGAAGGGAGAGGGAGGTAGCCTGCCTGGCACCCATGGCATGGAGGGACAGGGCGAATCCTCAGGATTGCGGAGCAGCTGCACAGGAGGGAGCTGGATGTCATTGTCCTCTTAGGGACAAATGACACCTGGCTAAAAAGGGATTAGAGAAGTGCAGTAAGAGTTTGTGGAATTGGGGAGGGGCCTTAGTCAAGAAGCATGCAGTAACCTTCTCGGGAGGTGCTACCCATCTATGGCATAGGAGAGGCTAGGGGTGTTCACGTACCATGGGATTCAATCAGTGGTTGAAAAACTGGTGTGGAGCTCAGGGTTTGGCTTCAATGGGGACTGGGGTCCACCTGGGTGATGCAAGCCTATACTGGCATGATGGGCTGCATCTGTCCGGGAGGGAACCAGGATCCTAGGTGATAGGTTTAAATGCTTCATTGGCAGCTTTTAAACTAGCCAAGGGAGGCACTGGAAAGGGCAGGAAACTCCTAGCTCCCCAAACAATCACGGTATTAAGTGGCAAACACCAACATGGAGGTGTCGATAGGGAGAAGGGCAGGGTAAATGGAGAAAGTGACAAAGGTAAGAAGGACAGGGATGGGGCAAAAGGGGTAAGGCCATCAGAAATGGAGGTAATGGTACCAATGCCCGTAGTCTGAGCAACAAGCTCCCTGAGCTGGTGGCCTTAATGGAAGAGGGATGCCTGGATATATTAGCAGTCACAGAAACATGGTACACAGAGAACCATGACTGGGATGTTAACATACCAGGTACATAACCTACAGGAGAGACAGGCAGGAGAAAAGGGGAGGTAGCTCTCTATGTAAGGAAGGGATAAAAGCAACTGAACAAAAGAGTAAACAGGGAGAGGAGGCACTGTAGGTCACCTTGGAGACTGGAAAGGGCACCACAATTCGCACAGGGGTTGTGTACAGACCCCCATGTCAGGGGGAAGGAATGGACTAGGATATGATGGAAGGCATTTTTAGAATAGCAGAGAAATGGGAGATACTGTTGATGGGAGACCTGAATATGCCAGATGTTAACTGGAGCACGTTTGCTGCAGCCACATCCAAGAGCAGGGCCATTCTTGATGCCCTACAGGTGGCAGGCATTAGACAGCTAGGTTCAGAACCCACTCGTGAGGGACAATCTTAGACCTCATAGTCTCAAGCAGGGGCAGTGAGCATCTCAGATCTAGAAGTGGGTTGCCATCTGGGGACAAGTGACCATCAAACAGTGTGGTTCACGTTAAACTCAGCTACAGTCAAAACCATACAAAGTGAGGTAGCTGGACTTTGGGAGGGCTGACTTTTGTGAATGGGACAGTGCCTCAGAAAAGCACCCCAGCAAACAGGCTAGAAGGAGGTGTGGAGCAACAATAGGGGAATTATCAAACTGCCATCACAGAGCCTTCAAGCCTTTGTGTGAAGCAAATAAACAAATCAAAATGAAAGAAAAGCCACTATGGTTCTCAAGAAGTGGCTGTGAAAGTCAGGAAGAAAAAGATAGCATTCCAGAGTATAAGAAACACAGAAGGAGCAGGACAGAGAGCTGTACCAGTTAAGGTGAAAAAGAAGCAGGAAGGAAGTCAAGAATAGAAAGGCCCAAACTGAGGAAAAGATAGCCAACTCAGTTAAGAGGGGATAAAACCTTTTATAGGTACATCAGCGGCGTGAAAGACAAAGGAGGGATAGTGAGGCTGAATAGAGATGAGCGGTGGGTGGGCAGAGGGGACAGTGAAAAAGCAGGAATACTGAGCGAATATTTCTGCTCAGTATTCACAAAGAGGAGGAAGTGCCTAATCCAATTAGCAGAAGCACTCTTGATAGGAAATTGATCCAGTCCTTTCACAGAAGAAAGGGTTCTGCAAGAACTCAAAAACTGAAGGTGGACAAAGCAATGGGTCTGATGGAATTCACCCCAGAATTCTAAAAAGAATTAAGGAAGGAACTAGTGAAACCACTGGCTACTCTTTTAATAAATCATGGGAGGATGGTGTGGTGCCCGGGACTGGAGGAAGGCAGTGTGATTCCCCTTCACAAAAAGTGGGACCAAGACAGAGGCAGGAAACTACAGACCTGTCAGTCTGACCTCTGTGGTAGGTAAAGTGATGGAGTCACTTCTGAAGGAAAGAAATAGTTGAGTACCTAGAGGTCAGTGGAGCACAGGATCCAAGGCAGTATGGGTTCACAGCGAAGGTCATGTCAGATGAATCTAATAGATTTCTTTTGACTGGGTGACTAAAGTAGTAGACCAGGAGGGCTGTGGACATAGCCTACCTAGACTTTAGCAAGGCATTTGACACAGTCCCACAAAGATTATGATAGTCAAATAGAGCCTGGGAGTGGGTCCCAGGAGTGGTAGCCAGAGTAAAGCATTGGCTGGACAACAGGACACAGAAGGTAATTGTAAATGGAGTCCACTCTGAAGAAAGGGCGGTTACTAGTGGGGTACCGCAGGGTTCAGTATTGGGTCCAGTCCTTTTTAATGTCTTCATCAGTGGCATTGCAGAGGGACTGGAAGGAAAAGTATGCCTTTTTGCAGATGACACAAAGATCTGCAGCAGGGTTAATACACAAGGAGGCGTGGAAAGGATGAAAAGGGACCGACAAGGTTGGAGGAATGGTCAGACGATGGCAGCTAGGATTCAATGCAAAAAGTGCAAATAATGCACCTGGGAAACAAGAACCAGGGAAGAATAAACAATGGTGGGGAGGTAGTAACAACAACAAAACAGGAAAGGGGCCTGGGGTAATCATATCAGATGACCTTAAGGTTAGCAAGCAATGTGAGAAGGGCAGTAGGGAGGGCGGGGGTATACTGGGATGTATAGGAGAGGCATCAGCAGCAGAAAACAGGAAGTTGTTATCCCTCTGTACAGACAGTTGGTGAGACCCCATCTGGAATACTGTGTCCAGTTCTGGAGACCCCATCTCAGCAAGGACATAGACAGGATAGAGGCAGTCAGAGGAGGCAGCTAAAATGATGCAGGGTCTGCAAGAGAAGCCGTATGAGGAGAGACTAAAGGAGCTTAATATGTATACCCTTGAGGAAAGAAGGGAGAGGGGACATGATAGAAACTTTCAAGTACCTCAAGGAATCAACAAAGTCCAAGAGGGAGCATCTTTCAGAAAAGAGACTTGCAAGAACAAGGGACACAATTTAAAGATAGAAGGAGAGCGGTTCAAGGGCAATGTGAGGAAGTATTATTTCACAGAGAGGGTAGTGGATGCATGGAACAGCCTTCCTGAGGAAGTTGAGGGGTCTAAAACTGTGGGAGAATTCAAGAATGCATGGGACAGACATAAGGCAATTCTTGTGGAGGGCAGGAAGATATAGGCTGTTGGTTAACTAGGATCTGCGGCCTATCCTGTAGGTAGGGAAATGGGCAGACTAGATGGGCCTAGTGGTCCTTATCTGCCGTCAAAGTCTATGTTTCTATGTAACTATTATATAGAGAGACTGTGAGTAAGGAGGGCCGGGTGCCACGACAACAACTGGTGCTGTCCTCAGTTTTCAGAGAACTAGTTCTAAGGTCATTGCATAATCAGATGGGGCACCTGGGCATAGATCGAACACTTGATTTGGTATAGGGTGCGATTCTATTGGCCAAGAAGAGTGCAGGCGATGGAACAGTATGTCAAGACCTGTAGTCGTTGTTTGCAAAGGAAGCGTTACCTCAAGCTGCTCCCTTGGTCAACATTACTACTAGTGCTCCTATGGAAACTGGTCTGTATTGATTTCCTGAGTTTAGAGCCTGATCTGAGAAGTGTTAGCAACATATTGGTGGTCACTGATCATTTTACCCGAATGCACAGGCTTTCCGACCAAGGATCAGAAAGCAACTACAGTGGCTAAGATGCATTGAGAATTTTTCGTCCCACTGGGACTCCATGAGAGATTCATTCCGATCAGGAAGAGACTTTGAAAGTCGCTTGATTAAAGAGATGCTATCTTTGTGAGGAATGCAAATCACGAACCACCCCTACCACCCACGAGGAGACCCTCAGCCTGAAAGGTTCAACCATACCTTGCTCGACATGCTGGGCACCTTGCAATCCAAAGATAAATCGAGATGGAGCCAACAGATTAGCACTCTAGTTCACGCCTACAATTGTACGAAAAATGATGCCACAGGGTTCTCCCCCTATCGTCTTTGGAAGAGAGGCTAGATTGCCAGTAGATGTATGTTTTGGGGTTTCCCATGATGGGGTGCAAGCAAAGAACCATCTACAGTATGTACAGAAATTAAAGGCCCAATTAAATCATGCCTACCAAGTGGCCCAGACCATGGCTGCTAAACGAAATCTGTCTAACAAGGAGAGATATGACAAAAAGTGAAAACAGTAGAGTTGAGAAAAGGGGATAGAGTGTTGTTGAGAAATCTGAGACTGCATGTAAACATAAAATTGCCATTCGATGGCATACCTCTCATGTTGTTGTGGGACAGGCAGACCTACCTGTGTATAAAGTGCAGCCTGAAAACAATTGAAGATGTGAAAACCATGCACAGAAATCATCTGCTGCCAATTGGGCAGATCTTGATTGAAGTTGAACCTTCCTATACCCCTCCTTCCAGGCCCATGACTAGATCTGTTGCTAAGAAAGGAATCAAGCCCGTGGAGCCTTCAACAAGTCCATCAAGGGAGCCTTGTCCAACCACCCCTGCAGAAGGAGATGGTCAACAATCAGTGTCAGAAGACAGTGAAGATGATATTGAATGCTATCCCTCTTATGAACTAAGTCAATTGTTTGGGGCAATCCCTTGTTAACTCAGGAACTGAAGCCGCCCATCTGTGTTAGTTGAGCCCTCTACTTTATCCCCGGGAGGAAATGCCTCCAGAAGATGAATGGGTACAGACCGAACTCAAGGGGCTGAGTCCTTGAGGCTTGGCTGAACTGTCTGGCCTGGCTGAATTATCTGACTTTTCAGAAGAAGAGAGTGAGATGGGGAACCAGCCAGTGATATGCCGAATCAGAAGACTATTTTGAATGCCCTGATGGTTCCCTCTAGTACCTACACCACCCCAGATGAGGCCAGTGGGTGGGTTCAGGGATAGAAGGTCAAGCCCCTGATAATATTATGAGTATCGAGCCTGATCCCCTTGAAGGGATCCTTGTTGCTAATGTCTCTGATATGGGAGTGGAGTCAGGGCCTAGTTCAGAATCCCCTGAGACCCCTAGATGATCCGGCCGACAAATTAGGCCAGTAATAAAGTTAAGCTATGAATCTTTGGGTCAACCAGTGGATCTGCCTTTAAATGTGGTTCACAAAGGGGTATATGTGTCCCCAAGTTCTTTGCCTAAATTAGCCACGACAGATAACTCCAGACTGTTAGTGGTGCCCTTCAAGAGTGACGCCCCTGCTTCAGGGGACCGGTGGTACCTAAGAAGACAGATTCCCTCAGTCTGGGTGTCATGGTGGGAACTACTGATCTGTGTTAAAACCAAAGTAATAGTTTATGTGGGGCGTGTAAAGGTTATGATATTTTGTAAATCCAATGTTTAAATGTGTAAAAAGAAAATGTGATATGCTACTCATTGGGTGTTTATCTACAAAGCACCTTAAGGGCATATGCTTGATGTGGGCGTAAGCTTTTCCAGGCCAGGAAGGTGTAACCCCTTGCAAATGGGGGTTCTGGATATGCCTGGTGCTCAAGGTGCTACCGGCCCAAAGCCGCTTAATTCAGCCAGTGAGCGCTTTTAACTAGCCTCCGTGAGCTGTCCTTTAAAAGCTGCCTTTGCAGTCAAAATCGGTTAAAATTGAGGGGAGTTTGAGTGTTGTCATGTTCGACTCCGCCTGGGCTAAGTGAGTGCTCCATTCTGCCATCGCTAATAGTGCAGGGAGCCCTGATAAAGGATGTAGGTGGTTGCTTAAAATAAGCTGTAAAATAATGATAATGTAGTTGTTCTAACCTGCTTTGCTTTAGCACAGAGAGTTTTGATTGCCTCCTCCATTTGGTCCTGAACTGCTGAATTGGACCAATTAGTACCTCGGGACCCTACAGAGTCGGCTGACCAATAGAGGAACTGTTTGTATTTGGGAAAGGCATTATGGGCTATGGTGCTTTTTCGCACCAGTGAGAGGCAGAGGAAGTGACTGGCAGGCTCAACCAGCCAATTGGATCAGGTCGCACCCGAATACTGAGGAGTGCCCCAAGCTATGGAGAGCCAGATGCGTTGTGGCTAGTGAGGAGTGAGGAGCTGTGTGGTTCTGTGCTGCAGAGTGTTCGCGCGTGAAGGCCTGAAGTGGCCATTTTGTGTTGTCGGCTCCAGGGACGAAACCCATCGGCAGGCGGTCAGAGGAGGCTGTGCTCTGTACAGCTGCCCACCAGGCTCGACCTGAAGTAGGACTGGAGAAAACTGCTGAATCGCGCTCGGTCCGAAGACAAGTGGAAGCTGCCGTTTGCAGTATTTCAGGGACGGTGAGTTGGTGGGAGCATTGGAAGCAGCTGCCTGGTGTGGTACCCCTCTGTTGCTGTTCACCATATAAATGTGAGAAGAGGCTTGTGTAGCTCAAGTAAATCCTGCTGCAATTAAAGGACTTTTGCCTGTTGCTGTTTACCATATAAATGTGAGAAGAGGCTTGTGTAGCTCAAGTAAATCCTGCTGCAATTAAAGGACTTTTGCCTGTTGCTGTTTACCATATAAATGTGAGAAGAGGCTTGTGTAGCTCAAGTAAATCCTGCTGCAATTAAAGGACTTTTGCCAGTTACTGTTTACCATATAAATGTGTGGAGACTTGTGTAGCTCAAGTAAATCCTGCTGCAATTAAAGGACTTTTGCCTGTTGCTGTTTACCATATAAATGGGTGTGGGCTCAAGTTAAATCCTGCTGCCATTAAAGGACTTTGCCTGTTGCAGTTTGCCATATAAATGTGTGAGGAGTCTCATGGAGCTCAGGAGTAGCCCTGTTAACGTTTAAGGACCCTATCTTGTCTGGAGGTCGTGAGTACTAATTCAGGGTAGTTCCCTGCTGAATTGCCACATTGGAACCAAATGGGATTACTGTACTGCTGACAGTTTAATTAACTTTTCTTTCCTCTGTGTGAAGGCCCTACTCAGCTGCACGTTTGGACTAGCCACTAGGGCTTGGGTACCCAGGGACAGTAATTGATAGGGATAGGCCTGTGCACAGAGCCCTAGGTAGATAAATTTAGTGATAAGCTAATCAACTTGATCCCCCTGTCCTTGTTGTTTTCCCCTTGAATAAATCAGATTGTTTTGTACAGCTACATCCTGGCTATTGTGTACGTTAATGGTGAACTGCTGTTCGTGATTGCAACATAACTATGCCCTTACTTTATAGGGGATCCCCAAAGGGAGCTGGATTATATTTTCCGTGGGGTAAGTGTACTGGTGAACAGAATTGCTACCCAGTGAGGTCACTAGTGGGACGAAGGGGGGATTGCAGTAGCTCAGAGGGCTGTAACGCGGTAGTCTTAACTGTGCTAACCCCGACCTCTGGGTGGAGGCACCCGTCAACGGATCTGGGCCCCTCAACCTGCCTCTGTGGGGGCAGACAGGGTAGTAGCTCTAAGGGTAGCGCCCCTGGGGTTACACAAAGTAAGGCCTGAGAATAATTCAAAGGATGTTAAAACAATGCATAGAAATCATTTACTGCCCATTGGACAAATCTTGATTGAGTCTGAGCCCCCAGAAATGCCCCCTCTGGACCAGTGACAAGAGATGCTGCTAAGAAAAAATCAAGAAAGTCTGCACCTACAGAAGCTGAGTAAAAGTGTTCCCCTCCACAAGTCCCAGTTGAACATGACTGTCAGTCCATGTCAGAGGAAAGAGAGTGTGGCTTTGAACACTACCCTTCTTACGAACTGAGTCAGTTGTTTCGGGGCAATCCCCTAGTCAATCCTGGAGATGAAGCTGGGCCTTCTGGACTGTCTAAGCCCCCAGCTTTGTCCCTGGAGCCAATGCTCCCAGAAAGTGAAGTGCAAAGCAACAAGTCAGACAATATGGAATCATTGTGTATGGTTGAACTGTTTGAGCTTTCAGAGGAGGAAACTGATGGAAGAAGAGTATTTTGAATGCCCCGATGGTCCACTGCCAGTGTCCAAAAGCTCTCCATGTGAGCCAAGAGTTGTGGACTCAGAGATTGAACTCCTGGAGCTTAAAGTGCCCCAAGTTCTAGCCTCTCTACCCCAATAGAGACTCCCCTGACAAGTGAGGACAATGCTGAAAATGAGGCTCAGAGTGCAGAGATTGTAACAGTTCCCCCTAGAAAGACTGGTCAAGCTGTAAAGCCCGTAATGCGCTTAAGCTATGATTCCCCTGGGAGGCCTGTGGACTTCCCTCTCAATGTTGTTCATAAAGGAGTGTATGTGTCCCTGAGCTCATTGCCCAAACTAAGCATAAGTGCTACCTCCAAGTTAATTGTGTTGCCCTCTAGGTATGGTGCCCCTGCTCCATCCAGCCCCAAGGTAGCTGATAGGGAAGGGCCTCCTCTCTTCAGGTTTCTTGTACAGGAGGTAATAACCAAAAGTTATGGTACAATGTGTGCGTAATACTGTGTAAAAAGTGATGTACTGCAAAGTTTAAAAAATGTGTCTCTGGTAAAGTGATATGTTGACTGATGATTACATGTATAAGCCTAATGTGATACTGATGTAAATGTATATGGTTGTATTGAAACTTATGGGGGTACTTGCTTGATGCAGACACCGAGCTTTTCCAGGCTGAGAAGGGTGCAACCCCCTGCAAATGGGGGTTCCCAAAAGTCTTCCAGGAGCTTCCTTGAATGCTCCAAGTCTGGGTGGTGTTCGGTGTCTAAGCTGCTTAAAGGTGGTTGCAAGTGAGTGCTATTTGAGCCTTCATGTACTGTCTCTTTAAGAGCTGTCTGCTTGCAGACTTAATTAGTTTGTATGGGGGTACTGTGTATTTAATGCTCGAATCCCACCTGGGCCACTGAGCAAATCGCTCCATTTCTGCAGTTGCTATATGCGCAGAGGGAGCCCTTTCAAAAGATGTAATTGTTTGCTCGCAGTCTGTTGGAGTGATAATGAAAATGTAGTTTGTCTAACCTGCCTTTATTGCAGCTGGGACTCTGTGTGTGTTACCCCTCCATTTTGGACCTAAACTGCTGTGTTGGGCCAATTAGGTTAAGGGAGCCCTAAAATGTAGCCTTTGGACAAATCAGAACTTGGACTCTTAGTTTGAGCCAGCCACAAGAGGATTGTATGGGCAGTGACTCTGGGACATGTAGTTTTGACCTTGGTGCCTTTTTCCACCAACAGGGGAGTCTTATTGTGAGTGACAGCCGGACCAGCCAACAGAATAGTGTGGAGCTAAAGGAAATGCCCTGCTCTGGGACTGGAGAGATTAGATCAGTTGTGACAGTGAAGAGACAAGGAGCTCTGTGCTACTGCGGTATATAGTTTTGCGCGGGAAGCGTGTGTGAGGCCCTGAGGTTCGGCCTGCAGCCATTGCAAACGTTGCATCGTACTGAATCTGACTTGTGAGGAGAAGGAAGGAGATCTGAAGAGTAGAAACCAGGCTCACCCTGTAGAAGACTGGAGAAATTGTTGAATCGAGCTTGGTCTGTCAGCAACTGAAGCTGCTGTGTGTTCTCCCAGGTATCTTGCAGTAATTGCAGTCGGGATCGAGGAGCAGCCTGCCTGGTATATTGCTTTCCTTTTACATATAAATGTGCATACAGCTTGTGGGGAATCGCTGTTTCAAATCCCCTGTACAGTGAATTGAGTGCATGAAGCTGGAAGTAAACCCCAGCTTAATTTGGACTACATCCGTTTGCTATAAACTGCAGCGGGGTCCAGTCACAAGGACCTTGTCCACATGTTCTGTTCCTCCTGGCAATCCAGGACAATCTGCTTTCCATCCAGTTTTCAGCATTGAGTCTGTGAGTACAAATCAGGGTAGCTCCCTGTCATCTGTTTATCAAAGTGCAATTGTGTCATCTAGTTGTTGTTGTTTCATTACTTCATGAACTGAGCCATCTGGCTGCAGATTACAATTGGGTGTTGTTAATATTTTTCTCTACAGGGTCCTATCCATCTGCACCTGCCGGCCTACCCTGGGCAACGGACCTGGCTAGCCCCTTCCCATCCTGGGTACCCAGAGTGTGATTTGTCAGACCCTGTAATATGCACAGTACTGTGATTTAATTCTACCAATAAACCTGATTGCCCCCCCCTTGTTACTGCCCCCTCTAATAAATCAGATTTGTTGTTATTGAACTATATGCTATCTGTGGTATCAGTACAGGTAAAAAAAAAATTGCATTGTGTTTGTGTATGTTGATTAACCTTGTTTTACAGGGAGTCCTCAGAGACATGCTGCAGAATCAGTCTTGAGGGTAAGTGGTATCTATATGAGTGAACAGTGTGTATATGTGGGGTATTGGGGCTGTAACTCTGGTGTACTATGTAGGCCACTAGAGGGAATAAAAGGGAGTATCATTGTCCCAGCGGGCTGTGAACAAGCTAGTCTATCCACTACTAACCCTGACCTCTGTGTGGAGGCACCCGCCATAGGACCTAGGCCCCTCAACCTGTCCGTAGTCGAACAGGCAGGGGTAGTAGCCCTTGAAATAGCACCACCTAGGGGTTACATAAGTAATTTCTTCAAATGACAGAGAACTATAGCGTTTTACATGGCTACTGATAAAAGGCAGGTAAATCCTAGTGCACTGTAACAATAACGCTAGCACTTGTTCCATCTTAAGCACTGATATGGGCTTTTGACCAGTGTCAGATTTAATGTTTTTTTAAAATGCACTTCAGAACCTATCATGGTAACAACTAAACCCGCCCTGTCATCATGTGTCAGCAGCACCGTGCAGCATCCCCCGACCTCACCTCCTCTGGAAAACCTACATAAACATAGATATAGGTTATTATCTTGGCAACTTTTTCAAAGTGTTAAGATAACATTCTGTTTGTTGCCACATCAGAGATCTGACACCACTCAGTCTTGAAGCCCTATCTGGATCACAGCTCAAGCACTGCAGTATCACTTTCCTGATTAACTGTACAAGAGGCAGAAAATTTAGGTGATTTTTAATAAAAAAGCTGCCATCGTAGCATGCTGTACAATGACTGTTCTGTCTGTAATGTATATCATTACAATACTGGGTGTGTTTGGGAACAGACTTTCATTTGCTTCATGTACGCATGAGGAGACAATTCATCTGTGTTTGTTTCAGTCAGGATGACTGCTGTGGGAGGAAATGTCATTGCTTTTGTAAAGCCATTTGATATTTCTTTCATTCAAGATGTGCACCCCTCCACCCCATCACAGTGAGAAGACAGCCCTGGAAATATCAAATGTTAATGGCTCAGTCAGGGGCAGAGCTAGACTTCTATTCAAAGGGGTAGCAGTTTTGTCAGAGGTATAGCACTTTCCCCCCAAAATGTGAAATATTCTCTTGTAAAGCTCTGATTAGCTTAAAATAACTTCTCTTTGATGACCTAAGCGGGAAGCAAGCCCTACTTCGCTACATAGCTGAATGCTCTAGTGCGCTCAGTTGCCAACCAAGTGTCCCTATTTTCATGGAGTCCCCTGATTTTGCTTATTTTTCAACATTCCCTGGCTTGTTATTGCACCTTCCAGCACCCCCCTCCCAATAATCAGAATCACCAAACAAACTGTTCCTCTTGTCTTTCAAAGGGCCAAGCACAGCTTGTCTACTATTGTTTACTCAGGCACACAAATTAGATTGCTTTGAAAATCCACCTGATTTTAGTTGTCAAAATCAAGAGAGCTTCCTCATTGAGAGGCATAGAGTTAGTACAGCAGCACTCCCCTCCAGCTGGAAAAATTGGATATTTGGGTATAGTTGTGGGTTCAGCTCCTGCACCAGGCACACGAGCGGATACTCAGCACTTACACTGCAGTTGCTGAATGGGAGTGTGGGGAGGGGGGGTGGCTACATTGTTGATGTGCCACACTTTGGATGAGACATTAAGCCCAGGTCCTTTCTACCCATCTCTTCCGAAAGGGCACAGTACGGCGTCAGCACTTGTTACAGTCTCCTCCAGGATCAGGGCAGCAATGGATCAGGGGAAGCTTTCTGGTGTCATCTTCATTGACCTATCTAAGGCCTTTGACCTAGTCAATCATGCCTTACTCATATCTCGGCTCTGGTCCCTTGGTCTGTTCCCCCCTGTCCTAAGTTGGTTTTCCAGCTACCTTCATGGTAGAAATCAGTCAACCAAATTCAGCAGGGTCCTCTCTGATACCTTCCCTGTGGCCTCGGGTGTCCCTCAGGGATCAGTATTGGGGCCTCTCCTCTTTTCCATCTTTGTTAATAACCTTCCCTCCATCTCTACTCATTGTAGCTCCATTCTTTATGCTGATGACCTGGTCATCCTCACCCATTCTCATGATAATCGGGATCATCAACCACCAGCTGAATGTGGATTTTAGGAATATCCAGTCCTGGATTACGGCAAATAGGCTTGTCATCAATCTTAAAAAAACTCAGGCCATGCTCTTTGGGTCCCCGGTCAAGATTAAGTCTTCCTCTGCCCTCCCCATGCATCACTGGTATTGATGGCTCTCCTCTAATGACAGCTGACTCCATTAAATACTTGGGGGTGACACTTGACCCCCAGCTGGACCTTGGTCATCACATCCAAAATGCATGCAGGGCTGTCAACTGTAAGCTCGGTCTAGCCTATAGGGCAAAGAACAATCTTACATCTGCTGCCTGCAGAGCGCTGGCCAGAGGTGTATTTCTTCCTACTCTCTTATGGGCTCATTATGTATGCATATACTTCTAAAGATCACCTTGCAAAGTGGAATGTTGCCTATAGCATATTTGTTGTTTTACACTTGCTGCTCCCTGTCTTACCCACCACTGTGACCTGTACACCATGCTTGACTGGCTCTCCCCTTCCAATCATAGGAGCTTTGTCCTGGGTAGCTTCACAGACAAGGTGCTCAGAACTGGCACCCCCCAAGGACTGGCGGAGCTCCTCATACCTGCTGCCTCTTCCTACTCCCTACAGTTTTTGGGCTCTGCCGCTCTCAAACTCCCTGCCACACATACGCAAATGGGCGATAGGGGTTTTGCTGTATGTGCTCCCAGAATTTGGAACTCCTTCCCCCCTCAGGTCCACTCCTCACCCTCTCACTCATGCCTCTGGAACTCCCTCTGGACTTACCTGAAGCTTTCCTCTGCATGTGGTTGTCCTAAACTGCCATAATTCAATCATGGTTCCCGCTCCGGGCTACTATGTCCCTGCATGTCTGGTGGCCCCTGTGCGGGCCCTGAGGGTGGTTTTCATTTGCTTAGGTCCTGTTTGTATCATATTGTGCATACTCTCTGCTTTAGGCGGAGTTTTGTCAGATGCACTGTTCAGTGGTCCTTGTTTGTTTAGAAATGTACTCGCTCCCGGGCGGTGATTTGTTGATGCACCGTTCTTCTCCTTATGTGATCCAATGTATGCTCTTTTCTTACTCAGCTGTGTTATATTCTTTACTGTTTATGTAATGAGTTGACAGCTGGTTCTACCTGGTGTTGTGCTATGTTCTACCGTATCTTATTGTTTTTGTATTTGTACTCTCCCGTGTCGTACCTGAAAATAGGCAATTGTCTTGTCTAGTGTGCTTCTCTGGTCAACAAAAGCTAATTATTAAATAAATAAATGCAGGTGAAAGTTAAATATCTTAAGGCAGTTTCAGGGAAGTTGGGAAGTTATACCCAGTGTCTTGGGCAATATTCCTCATCTCAATAACACAGCTTCTAATACAGTATGGTGGTACATGTGTGTGCTATAGAACTGCAGAGTCGCACAGTATGTAAGTGGAGGTTGTGGGAATCAAACCAAGGTCTGCTGGATGTACCAAGGTCATTTGCAACTCATTACTCTAACCACTAGGCTATACTGATTCTCTTAGTGACTGCTGCACATATACCACACCTACTCACTACTCTATCAGTTTCGAACTCACTGCTTTGTAAAGCGTTTTGATATACAAGGGGCAGCGTATTCAGACCTGGTACTAAATGTGGACCAGTTTTTGTAGTACGTGCTAAATAGTGAGGGTGTAGTGAGGGTGCTGTATTCAGAAACTTGCATTGCAAATAGCATTAAATAGCCTTAGCACCAAAATGTCTCAGAATATACTGTATCTGTCAGGCAACTGCTAAACACAGTAGTACTAGTGCCAATAGCATTAGCAATACTATACAGAGCTGACAGGACAGTTAAGCTGCAGAACCTAGAGCACAAACCATGGGTGGCTGTGTTAGCACCAAGGCAGAAGCATACCATATTCACAACTGCACATGCAAACAACTCCACTGCGCATGCAAAACCTGCCCTTAACCCATCTTTGCCATATCATTAATAGCTGGGGGTAGCAGGAAGTAAGCTGTTGGTTAACTAGAATCTGCAGCTTATCCAGTAGGTAGGGAAATGGGCAGACTGGGTGGGCCAAGTGGTCCTTATCTGCCGTCAAAGTCCATGTTTCTATGTTATGTTTCTATGTTATATGTAATACAGTTTTAAGAAATGTTAGTACAGCTTTAAGGAATGCATTTACTGTAACTCTTCCTGTGTGAGTCTTTCTGTGTGTTGAGATCACTGTTCCCCCTATATCTGAGCTGAATAGAAGTAAATAGTGAAGGCCTAAATTTCTGTGATGCATGTTTTTCTTACTACCAAGACCCTGGTGTGTTTAAGGTACTTATTTTCGGCCACCAAATACAACAAACTGGCGACAAGGATGGTGGACATTTTTATAGTTCCATCTTACTGAATTGCGCCATTTTGTGACTTTCTGCATTGGGGACAAGTAAGCAATTTGGAACTGTGCCATATCATGGAAACTTCAGCCAGCTTTGAGATTTTTACAGGAACGGACTGGGATACGTGATCCAGATGGTTTGATCGGTGGTTATTACTTAATCCTGCCATACACTCAGCAAATGATCAACTACAAGGTGAGCTTATTCAAACTGCTTTTTGTACTTACTTGGGAAGTAAAACCTTCAAACTTTCATGCAGTTTGTGTGCACCGGACCAGCCGGAGGATTTGTCATATCAAGAGCTAAAGGCTGAATTGAATGCACAATACAGTTTAACAGCTTTACCAAGGGCTGAACAGCATCAGTTCTACAGTTGTTGTCTGAAACCAGGTCAGTCATTACAATCTTATTTGGCTGAGATCAAAAGCTTAGCTCTCACATGTGAGTGGAGCAGGGAGCATCTTGAATCTAATCTAGCTGATAAGTTTGTTATGGGGTTGAATAAAGAACTTCGTATTCAGCAATCACTCTCTGTAAGTGTCAAGAAGTCTGTGGATGAACTTTTACAGATGGCACTAATGTATGAGGCTGCAGAAAATGAAGCACATACTAAGATGAACACTAAAAATGAGATACAAGTAACTGCAGTAAACCCCAAATGGAAACAGTTCAAACCTAAGTCTAAACCACTGTTTTCAAAGGAAAATGCAACCACTCCACCCAAACTGCATGGCCAGTACAAATATGCATCATGTGGGTCTCCTCAGCATAGCAGGGACCAGTGCAAATTCAGAGAAGTTCAGTGTCATGCATGCCTGTAAACGTCAGGGTCATATTGCTAAAATTTGCAGGAGCAGGAGAACTGCAGTGATCAGTTCAGAGAGCACAGTCAGTGCGGTGATTCGTACTGCACCACAAATGCAGACTAAAGATGTTCCTCCTTTCCATGCGTTACTTCAATTGCCACAATTGAGGCATCAGCTGTGTTTAATGGTAGACTCTGCTTCTCCAGTTACTTTTATTAACTATAAAACATGGTCTGATCTGGATAAGCCACCATTATCTCCTTGTAATAAGTTGCTGCATGCATTTGAATGGCAACCAATTCAGCCACTGGGTTTGTTTACCACTTTGGTACACAGAGCTGATTCTCTTAGTACACCTTTAACTTTTCTGGTTTCAAAAAAGTGTGCCAACATTTTGGGCAGAGATTCTCAGGTTCTTCTAATCATTCATATTGATCCAGCAGAGTCTGGCCTACTTGCTGCTGTCCAGGTACCACAAAGCAGTAATCCGCCCAAGCTTGGGGAGATTTTAGACTTGTATCCAGAGCTGTGGAAGGGCATGGAATGTTGCACAACAGCTAAAGCCAAGCTAGTTACAAAGCCTAAAGCAGTCCCTAAGTTTTGTAAACCACAGAAACTTCCTTTGCCTTAAAACCGGTGGCTGGGGCAGAACTAGACAGACTGGAAAAAGCAGGTGTGCTAGAAAAAGTTTCAAGTTCAGACTGGGCCACTCCAATTGTGGTGGTATCTAAACCAGGTGGTAAGGTTCGAATATGTAGAGATTTTAAGATGACACTTAATCCAGTACTTAGCACAGATGTATTTCCTTTACCCTTACTAGAGGAACTTTTTCATAGATTGAATGGTGGTGTGGGGTTCTCTAAACTGGACCTCGCTGATGCATACCTTCAAGTGGAACTGGATACAGACTCTCAGAAACTGGAAGTGATCACCAAAGAGCTGTCTCATACACCCTCCCAAACATTTGGAATCAACTACAAGCCATGCTGAAGCTAACCAGCATCGTATCTATTAACTTCTACAAAAACACTAGCTATCTCTAAATTAAAAGACATATGTAGGTGCTACTAGGCCCCCAACGCGCCAAGTCAACTTCCTAGGTGCCAACTGGCCCTCTACTTATTAAGCTGAAATGTGTTGCATAATTTGGGGCAAGGTTAAAGCTGGAATGTACTGCATATATAGCATAAGGACTTCTATTGTGTATACCTCTTGTATTATATATTTTTTTTTCTTTGTTGTTTTACATTTTTTATCTCCTGTCTATGTAATTGCAAACTGTATGTGTATGTGCCTCAGGACCTCCTTGTGAATGAGCTTGTTCAACGGAGTCTTTCCTGCAATAACTTGAACTTGAACACACCAAGGACTGTACACGTACAAATAGTTTTGTTTTGGCCTTAGTTCTGCACCTGCTATTTTTCAAAAAGTGATTGAGCAAACGGTGGGTGATATACCAGGTGTTGCTTGTTATTTGGATGACATTATTGTCATGGGCAAGACAGAAGCAGAACATTTACTTAACTTACAAAATACTTTAGAAAGATTGCAACATAGTGGATTCAGACTCAGGAGAGAAAAATGACAATTTTGTCACCAAGTGTCATGTACTTAGGTCGCACTATTGACAAAGACAGAATTTGTCTAAATGATGAAAAGGTGGAAGCCATTGTGCACATGCTTGAACCACAGAATGTTTCAGAGTTGCACTCATTCTTGGGTATGGTGTGGTACTGTGACTGTTTCATACCTGGCTTAGTCACTAAGGGCCAGATATTCAAAACTGTGCTCCGGGGCTAAATTAGCACTACCCGATGGGCAAACTTAGCCCAGAGCAAAAAGCAAGCTATATTCAAATGGAATAGCCTGGAGCAAAATCAGCTGAATATAGCAAGCAAAGGAAGCCGGGAAAACAGGGTCAGGAGTGCAGGGCAAAAATAGCCTGGGAATAAGACAGCACTGAATGTAGCAACAGGGAAATGCACACTGCCACTGCAGCTCATTAGATCCCAGAGAAAGCCAGTGTTGCAGGTGGAGAACATTGTTTGTGATTGCACAGAGATGTCTCACATCTGCTGCAAACAATGTAAGCCACACGCTGCAGAACTGTGCTATGATGAAGTGAGGTTTGCCCAGGCTAACCTGATTGCACAGTGCTAACACATTAGCCCAGGGCAAACGGGAGCTATATTCAAAGCTCCCATGCAAATGAGCCTACTTAGGTAATCTGTGGGCAAACAGGTACATTTGCATCTTATTAACAGCTGCTTAGCATACATTACCATGCGGTTTGCCCAGTGCTACTGCATGGAGCACACAGCGCCACCTTTCATTCAGAATGGAAGTACAGGCTGGACGCTGCAGGCCAAGCCATGTCCACAGCATCCCCTGTTGGTCGGAATGTAAGTACAGGCTGGATGCTGCAGGATATGGGTGCTGGCAGGCACAAGCGGTGCATACACCTGACCCCTGCAGCACTGCAAGCAGCCCAGAACAGTAGATAGAGACATGTCTATCTACATATAGACATAGATATATAGCCATGTATATAGATGGGTATATATATATATATATATATATATACACACACACACACACACACACACACACACACACACACACACACACACACTAGGGGTGAGTGATAAATGAGTTTAATAAAAACATGTATACTCACTTCCATTGTATAAATATATTGTGACGTACGCAAATGGCCATACTCTTACATTTATATATACTTTGCATACATAACGACCGCATTTATCAACACTCATTACATCAGACAGTTAAACCCCTGAAACGAAACCTTCAACCACTAAAAACAATGTCGGAACTACTTTGCCCTATCAAAACAACAGTAACTGAACGCACCTGAAATCGCAGCTGCTACTAAAGACGGTCGAGCTGCCTGTGAGAAGCCAAAGACGTCGACACTCATGATACACAATTCCAAAATACAAATAATGCTGAGATACCACCGCGAAGAACACAAAACTGCTACACAAGAGTTCCCGACTTAACTCCACCCACAAACAAAACACAACGAATCAGGACACTCGTTCCACGTTCCTCATGACACATCCGCCTATTAGATAACCTAATTAAATAACCAATCATACCCACATTGAACACTACACGAACCAATAACAAACCACTACTGCACTTCCACTGATGAAACTAACCAATAAAACTTTACGAGCCAATGAGGACAAACATGAACACAAGAAAAAACACCAGAAGAAACAAATCAAAATAAAGAACAGACACCATAATTTTAGGGATTGACACACTCCTGCCCTATTGCATAAATCGGACACATGATGGGCAGGAGGGTGATATAGGAAATATCGCCACTCGTGGCCAGTGACCTCAGGATACTTTCACTCGTGGCTCCGCCATGCTCCACCCCTCGTGAGTATCCTGAGGTCACTAGCCACCGTGGTGATATTTCCCATCACCCTCCCGCCAATCATGTATCCCATATATATATATATATATATATATATATGTATATATACATATATATGTACTGCCTGCATCTAAACGTGCACTGGGAGACAGCCCCACCCCCCATAACAACAGTGGCACCCCACAGCAGTCATGGGCGCAATAACAGTGGGGTGTGTCACGACTGCATGGAAGAGACATGAGGCGGGGGGGATGTAGGCCGTAAGCATACTAGGATCCACAATGACACAATACTGTTGGGGACTGGAAAGGCTGGGTGGCCCAAGCAGTCTGTCTGAGCCATCAAGGTTCTGTTCCTATAGGTGCAAACATCCTGGTAGTCTAGTGCTCCACATAGCGATTCCTGACCCTGTAGCCGCTCGAATGACTGTATTCCCTGGCAGTCTAGTGGTCCCCCCCACCCCCCTGCACGAATTCCGACCCCTGTTTGCCGTAGAATATTTATTTCCTGGTAGTCTAGTGGTTCCCCACCCCCAGCACATTTCCGACCCCCGTTCCTGTAAAATATCTTAATTTCCTAGTAGTCTAGTGGTTCCCCATCCCATTTCCCAACCCCCATTCCCCATAAAATATTTTATTTTCCCTGGTAGTCTAGTGGTTCCCCCAGCACTGTTCTCTGACCCATATTCCCAGTACAATATCATAATTTCTGTGGTTGTCAAGTGGTCCTCCCACCTGGCAACACCATCCCAGCTCATCCCATCCATCTGCCACAAATAGAGCTGGCGACCGGCTCAGTCCTCCTCACACCACCACAGCTGGCACCGACTGAGGAATGAATCAGCTGTACTGCAATCATTACAGTACAGCTCATTTCATTCCTCAGTCGTCTCCGCCATGAGTAATGTGAGGAAGGAAACTAACTGATGGCAGCTCGATTCATAACAGATGGGTGGATATGCTTCTGCGCTGCTGAGTGGGTGTACCACTGGACTACCAGGGACATGGGTGGAGTCTCACGGGAACAGAGGTCAGGATACATGCTGGGGTGGGGAAACCACTAAGGCTACCAGGGTATTTGAGATATACTATGGGAACGGGGTCAGGATATGTGCCGGAGTGGGGAACCACTAGACTACCAGGGAATCTAAGATATACTACGGAACAGGGGTCGGGATACGGCTGGGGTGGGGAAACCACTAGACTACCAAGGAAATGAATATATTCTATGAGGAACGGGATCAGGGATCGTGCTGGGGGTTGGGAGGACCACTAGAACACCAGGGATATGTGTTGCTGTTACTGGACACGGGGGTCTGGTTTCATGATGGTGGGGGCACCGCTGCTATTAGTGCTGCATTACCAGCAGCTTTTTTTTGGCAGTAACTAGTGCTACACTACAGGTCGTGCTAATGGGCGCTATGCTTTTGAATATGCTGGTGCACCGGCATTCAGTGTCCCTCCCCTGCATACATTATGGTTTAGCATTGGCGCTAACACCTAGTGCCGGCGCTAACTGAACCTTTCAATATTGCAGTCGGGCGCAAAGTCGGCACTAGTCCAGCACAACAGCTTTGCGCCCAGTGCTGCGCTTTGAATATTTGGGCCTAAATGTCCTAAATGCACTATCCCAAATGAACTGTTACATAAAGGTACTCTGTGGAAGTGGACCAAGGGCCACAGTAAGGCAGTTCAAGCCATCAAGCTCTCTCTAACCGATGTGAATAATTTAATTCATTATGACCCTAACTTACCTATCACATTGGCCTGTGATGCTAGTCCTGTGGGTATAGGAGCTGTCCTTTTCCATACAGATCCAGAAGGTGTGGAGAAGCCGATAGTCCATGCTTCACACAAACTCACTGCAGCTGAAAGGAATTATGCCCAGATTCAGAGAGAGGCATTAGCGATTGTGTTTGGAGTTCAGAAATTTCGCCAATACTTGCTAGGTCGCAAATTTCACTGGAAGATGGATCACAAGCCATTTGTGCCAATTTTCAGTCCAGAAAAAGGAATTCCAGAGACAGCTGCTAGCCAGCTTGAATGAAGGACATTAATTTTGTCTGCCTATAATTTCGAGGTTACATACCGACCAACTGACCAGCATGGAAATGTGGATGCTTTGTCGCGGTTACCAATATGCAGAGAAATGGAGTTCGACGTGGGACTTAAAGAGGAGCTATTAGTATGCCAGGTGGGGTCAGATAGTTTTCCAGTGCAATTCAAAGATATGGAGGACAGTACTGTTGTGTGTGCAATGGAGCTACAACAGTTAGATCAGCTTCCAGTACTAGCCAAGGACATTGCAAAAGCGACTAGTCGAGCAATTTTGAAACAAGTGTAATCAGTATACGCTTGTGGGTTGGCCACAAGACACTACTTGTTCGATTGGATTACAATCCTACTATACAAAGAGACAGCAGTTGTCTATTGCGGAAGGGTGTCTTCTATGGGGACTGTGTGTCATAGTACCCCAATGTTATCACTCAAATATGCTGACTCTTTTGCATGCAGTCCATCCAGGCATTGCTAAAATGAAATCCCTGGCCAGACTTCGCATATGGTGGCCTTCCATTGACAGACATGTATACCAGGTTGTGCAAAGATGCGAAGGTTGTGCTGTATCGATGAGAAATCCAACAAGAGCTCCAGTTCACCACTGGGAATCAATCAATCAATCAATCAATCAAAATCTTTATTTGCCAAGGCGATCACCATTGAGAAAGCTCATTTACAAGGTGGACCTGCAGTCTGCAAGGATGAGGATACAGAATAGAGTACAAGTAAAATATATATAAAACAACAGTAGCAAGACGTACACAACAAAATATATACAGTGTAGAAATAAAGGTAAATAATACCTGTATATACAGAGATGCTTTTATAATCCTATCCATCAATAACATGTTCGTAGCCTGTAAAGGAGTCCCTGGGATATGGAAAAGCGCATGCGTAGGAGGCAGGGATGCTGGCAGAAAGATTCTGGGATACTAAGCAGGTGGTATCAGGGCATAAGAGTGGGCAATGGGGTGGTTGTTGCAGTGAGTATGTAGTACCGGTGGGACTGGAATGGACTGAGGTGAAATGGTAGTACCGTTGGGACTAGAATGGACTGAGGGAAGGGGTAATAATCTTGGTAAGGAAACACTTAGTCTGAACAGGAAGGACTTAGATTGAGCGGAAACATCAGCTGGACAACTAGAAAAAGTGGAAACAGTTACAGAGCTCCACAAATGTTTTGGCATACAGGGTCTTGAACATAGCAAGACTATCAGGGGAGCTACAAACTGACAAACCCTGGCAAAGGTTGCATATTGATTTCGCAGGACCTTATTTAAACTTCACGTGGTTACTCTTAACTGATGCTTATAGTAAATGGCCAGAAATTCATCAAATGTCTTTAACAACTACTGAGAGTACCATCAAAATGCTGAAATCTATCTTTGCTACCCACGGTTTCCTGCAAGTGATTGTCTCGGATAACGGACCACAGTTCACGTCTGCTGGATTCCAAGCATTTTGCTAGCGACGTGGTATCTGCCATATTTTCTCACCTTTCTACCATCCAAGTTCAAATGGTGGAGTGGAACTCCTGGTTCAGACTTTTAAAAAGAGTATGGACAAAGCTAATCCTACTACACTGGCGGCAATACAAATAGCCCTTTTGGACTTTCTTGCGATGTATCGAACAACACCACATGCAGAATTGTTGTTTGGACATCAGATTCAAACTCAATTGGACCTTCTTCACCCTCTAGGCTATAAGTCAGTAACTGAAATGCTTCCTAAGACCAGATCCTTCAAACCCAATGATCTTGTGTGGGTAAGGATGTATGCAGGCCCAAAGAGATGGATAGAAGGCGTGGTGGAAAAACATTCAGAAATGTTGTCTACAGTGTTCGACTGAGTAACTAGAAGAGAGTGAAATAACATGTGGACCAATTACATACTAGAACTGAAACAGAACAAAAAAGGGATATCCAGAGTCGGGGTAGTTATCTAGCATTATTTGTTCCAGAACAAGATCAGGAAGAGATAGTGGAACCACAGCAATTGAGACAAGATTTGGCTGATGCTATATCAGATTCCAGAGCAACAGCCTCCAGTCCTACTACGTAAGTCAGGACATACAAGACGTCCACCAAAGAGAATGGACTTGTAGAGATATAGCCTAATGACATTAACTAAAAGGGACATTGCAGCAATAACTTTAATAGTTTCATACTATTTTCTGAATTATTGACTTACGTACTTTCTAGCTAAGTCAGGAGGGATTGTTATATGTAGTACAGCTTTAAGAAATGCTAGTACAGCTTTAAGGAATGCATTTACTGTAACTCTTCTTGTGTGAGTCTTCCTGTGTGTGATGAGATCACTGTTCCCCCATATCTGAGCTAAATAGAAGTTTACAGTGAAGGCCTAAATTTCTGTGGTGCATGTTTTTTCTTTCTACCAAGACCCTGATGTGTTTAAGATACTTATTTTGACACTAAATACAACAGTTAACTGCTCATTAAACAGGACACATTGCTTTTTACAAAACAGCAGGGCTGTGGGCTGCAGGGAAATGAATGGGACTGATTTAGGTTATTACAGTCTACCAAACAAATCTGTCAGAACTGCAGGCCATATACTGGTGTATTCTCAGATGTCTGTGAGAGGTTGTATGTCTCCACACACCTTTGGTGGGAGCTGCTTGGTGTGTTTTTGACCTCTTTAGGCCTATTTACACTGCCACATCTGCACCGCAGCAACCCAAGCACAGGGCTTGCTGCTGTGCAAATGTGGCAGTAGGGACACTTATTGGGTCATGGCAAGTCAATGCCCGAGCCTGTCTCAGAGTTGCAGTGGAGCTGGGGACATGTAAAGTGAGTGGTGTAAACTGTCATGTGAATGGACATCAGTGCTTGTATCACAACACCATGCATGCTCGCATGATTCTCTGAACAAATGGGAACAATTAATGAATGACTTACAACAGCAATCAAATAGGTTTATAGAAAAAGATGATAGATTAGCATATTGCCCTATTAGGACTGACTGTATATCAGTACACCTTCGTGAAAAAAAAACGTTTTTCATCAAAAAAGTAGCAGCTGTCCATGTGACTCTGAAAAACAGCAGCATGATGCGCGTTTTGTGTGCCTTTCTCATTAAGCGTGCTTCAGAGACCAACAAAATTAAGATACATGGACCTGAAAATGGGCAGGGTGGGGCACTTAATAATATATAAATAGGAGATTTCATTAGGCCACATTAAACACTGCTTGAGTCATCTGATGTGGCACTGCAAATACCAACCCACCCCTGACCTCATGGCCCCTCTCTAGCATAGCTTGCATTGGTGCTGAGAGGGGTCGTGTAAACAAGACTTCAGTTCAGCTCTTGAGTCAGAGGCTGGGCTGTAGCAGACTGCTAAACAGATCGGTGAGCTGAGTAAAGACATCCTTTGATTTTCTGCTAGTACTGTTTTCCCTTGCCCCATCAGCATGCTGCAGGAGCAGGACAGGAGTCCTCCATATCCTCTAGAACCCTCACTTTAGCTGTAGTAGTCATTATTTGTCACCAGTATAATGTTTTTGATGGTCTGCAGCTATTTGCCACACTCCAGCCAGGTAGTGTCTGAGCAAGAACTCCCTAAAGGTCCTGCCTGAACCCTCACAATTCACACACTTCAGCCGGCTAGCATCTGAGCAAGGACCCCCTAAAGGTCCTGCCTGAACCCTCGCCACTCACACACTCCAACCAGCTAACATTGAGCAAGGACCCCTAAAGGTCCTGCCTGAATCCTCGCAACTTGCACACTCCAGCCGGCTAGCATCTGAGCAAGGACCCCTAAAGGTAATTACATCCACCCTGTTGCTCCGTCTTATTGTGGGGTGTTAGTATAGCTTTAAGGGCCTCAGACAGTGACTGATTGTTTTATGCAGACTGCATGCAGGATCCCGCAATAGACATTCCTGTGCCAACTAACTAGAGCTTTAAGATGGACTCTCTGGTGCAGCACTGTACTATTTCTGACTGTAATATGTACTGACTTGTGCTGAACTACTGATACTGCTGTATTGTGCTGCTCATACAGACTATGGGGGGTAGTGTGCTGGGCATTTTTACCACATGGTCTCACTCCATATCCATACCGCTTTCTAGCTGGGAGCAACTGTTTAAACTGTTTAGACTGAGTTGGCTTTGCCTCTGTTTTAGCGCTCAGGGGAATCGGTGAGTTACAGCATTTTGAATTTCCTCTTACCTGCCTATGTGTTGTGCTTATTATAGTCTGCTGTTAGCATTGTTTCACCATGCCAGTTCCCAGGCCTCACTACCACACCATGGTAGCAATCTCCTGTGGGACTCCATTGTTACCAGCCTTCCCCTCTGCACATGTGCAGTATGGAGTACCTCTCTGACTACGGATTGCTCTGAATGGCCCCCCTTTCCCCTGCATACCAAGTAACCCATTGTCTCCCTGTTCATAGGTCCTGCCTGAACCCTCACAACTCACACACTTCAGCTGGCTAGCATCTGAGCAAGCACCCCCTAAAGGTAATTACCTCCTCCCTGCTGCTGAGCCTTATTGCGGGGTATTAGCTGTGCACATTGACAGCTCCACCCACCCCAATCACCCTCCCATGGGTGTCCCTGCATTTATTGACCTGCCCTGATCATGTGACCTAGTCACATGACTCACTGGGACGATTTTGTAAGTGTCCATTTTTCTATTAGCTCCTTGTATTCTGTGGCCACTAGAGTCACTGTTGCAACCCCTGTCCAAGCTCTCCCACCACCAAACTCTCCTGATTCAGTTTCTCTCACTCTCCCTATGCTTTCCTCCTGCTCTCTTAACCAGACTCGAACGTAACACCCTCTGCACCAAAGGCAGTGTCCTTACTGCTATGCAATCTTAGCTGCCCTACTGGAGTCTTGCCTTTTCTGCCCCTTGACCCTTTTCTTTCCTCCTCAGTGGCCACCACACTGTCTACCATGATCACCCTCTGCCATTTCTTACTAGTACTCTATGTCACAGGGTTTTATTCAACTCTAAAAATTGATTAGCGTTTTGCTCATAAAAATGCTAAAACTTTGTGAAAAACGCATAGCTCTTGCCTCACTGTGTTTAACAAATACAGCACTTCTAGAAAATCTATATAAATACTTTCTATACAGTTAGTATCATCCCAAGAAAAAAACTGCTGATCAATTTTTTAAAACCCTTCGTCATGCTTCTTCCCCCCTCGCTCTCACCCTCACTTTGCCAACCCCAGCTCGAGGACAACCGTTCCTCCTCTCCCCTGCCTGCCATCCTCCCCCCATACCTAGTATCCATGAGTCTCTCTGTGCTCCCCCTCACCCCAACCTCTCCTTCGCCCCTCCTTCTGTCCACACCCATTCCTGTTTGCAGCACACCATGTTCTAACTTTCCCCATCCCTATCACCAGCCCTAAGCGCAATAGACACCCCCCCCAAGTCGTCACTCCCATAGTCATCTACAGCTCTCGCTGCTCAGGCCCCTGCTTATGTTAATGTCAGGCAACATTCACTCCAACCCTGGTCCCACCCTTTCCTCCTCCACTAGCCACTCAACTACCCAGGATCTGCATCTAGCATCTATCAATATCTGCAGCCTGTTGACAATATTTGACTGCCTTCAGGTCTGGATTGCCCAGCATCATCCAGATATCTTCTGCCTGGCAGAAACCTAGCTCTCCAAGTCCACTCCTGACTCAGCCATCTCCATACCAGGATACTCTGTCATACAGTCTGGCAGGCATAGCAAGCGAGGAGGGGGTTGTGCCATCTACCTGCATACATCTCTCCAGTACCTTGCCCTCAACTCACCCCACCTCGACCATGGGGCCCAGGCCCTCACCATTAAAATCTCCTCCTCTCTTTATCACTACTGTGTATATCCCTCCCAGAAACCAAACACCTGCATTTCTCTCAGTCCTCATCTACCTCTCGCACCTGCCACCTAAATCTGAATGCCTAGCCCTTGGTGACTTCAGTGTTAATTGGCTTTCCAACAATGCAGACCTTCTCAAAGATGCCATTGCAGTGATGGATCTCACATAAATTGTACTCATCCCCCACAAGAGTAACCCCAAAACTGGCACTGCTACTCTCCTGGACCTGATATTAACAAACTGCCCTGACAAAATCTCATGTGTCTCAGTGCTCCCCACGCCTTAAGTGATCACTCTCTTGCAACCTGTATTTGGTCTCGTAAGAGGCAAAAACAATAACCTAAATTCATCTTTCAATGGCATCTTAAGCCTGGGATGCTCCAACATCTAAAACACCACCTCAGCTCCCTTGATTAGTCCCCTATTTACAAGGCTTCTAATGTTAACGATGCCTTAGACTACCTTATCTCCACCTTCACCTCAGCCTGTGACAGGTTTGCCCTGTACAAAAAAGGCACCATTAAAGGACCCTCTACCTCCTGGATAAATTGTTCACTTCTTGACCTTATGCGTCGGGACTCCCTCTGGCGTATTGCCCTTGACACCGGCAAGCCAGCCGATCATCAACTGTATTGTGCTTTAAGAAACATATGCACCTGGGAAACTCGGAAGGCCAAAGCAGAACATTACAAGTCCACTCTCACCTCCACCTGGGGAGAGGGTAGAAAATTCTGGAACAACCTAAAAGAGCTAAATGGGAATACCACATCCCCCCCCCACCATTGTCACTAATTGCTCTGCCACTACTGACCCCAAAAACATCACAGATGTCCTGAATGCCTCCTTCTCTGACCTCACCAGCATACTCTCTCCCCATTTTGTGGCGCTCTAAATCTACCATGTCCCCCCACAACCCTTTCACTTGGAGAGTCTCTTCCAGAAGCCAGGCCATACCTCCTAAAGGTAGTGGGGCATGCCTGCCACAGCGCAGACACTTTGATCTCAAGCTGGTACACCTTACCCTTGATGTTGTCCTCTCTCCCCCACCTCTATCTTCAACAGCTCCGTCTACCTTGGGTTCTTTCCAACTAAATGGAAAACTGCCATCATTACACCTATTCACAAAGGTGGTAACTGTGCTTCTATAGTAACTACCACCCTATCTCTATTCTCCTTCACCATCTGTGTAAGGCACTAGAAATAATTGCCTCTGACCAGCTCATAGAGTACCACTCAAAGTATAATCTCCTTTGCCAGGAATAGCATGACTTTCAACATGGGCATAGCACTACCTCTACCTTGTTGGAACCCACCTCCTCCTTGCACTCTGCCCTCGACAAAGGCCACTTAGCAGAGGCAACCTTTGTGGACCTATCAAAAGCATTCACTACTGTCAACCATTCCTTCCTTCTCATCACCCTATCCAACATCAGTCTTGCCCCTAATACCTTATCCTGGTTCTCTGACTACTTGTCTGGAAGAACATAACACGTCTGGATAGGTGCTGGCCTCTCCTTCTCTCTCCCTGTGCAGTCTGGAGTCTCACAGGGTCCATACTCAGACCTCTTTTCTTCAGCCTTTTTCTGAACACCCTTCCATCCTCCTGCTCTAGCCAACTTCTAGTCTATGTGGATGACATGGTTCTGTTCACATCACACCCCGACCCTTCTCAACTCCAACTCTATCTCTCTGCAAAAATCTTCCTCAAACACAGAGGCCTGGTTTGCAGACCATCGACTAGTTCTTAACTACAAAAAGACTAAAGTTATGCTATTCACCAATCCACAGAGTAAACATAAGAACTCCACCCTAAACATCCTTAATGACCAGCAGCTGCCCCTTAACCGGGTTATCTCCTCTAAGTATCTTGGCATCCTCTTGGACTCTGCACTCAACTTCCACAGCCACATAGATCATCTCTGCTCAGCTGTTAACACCTGGATTGGCTTAGTCTACCACATCAAATAGTGCCTCACCCCTTTTGCCCTATGCCTTACAGTCTCATCTGTCCTTGTCCCTGCTGACTACGGTATCCTAGTTTACAGGGCCACTGACACCACATCCCTCTGGAGACTGTGGGTTACCCTAAACAAAGCCTGCTGTCTTGTTCTAGGGTATGACTGCTCCAACCATACCTGTACACTCTACCAACAGTCAAACTGGCTGAACCTGGACAACCGACTCTGATACCACACCTGCCTCTTATCTAAAAAGATCTCCTCTGGTCTGACTTCCCCCAGGCTCTCCACCCTACTGCAGCCTGTCCCTCTCACCATAAACACCCAGAGCTCCACTAAAACCACCTTTTTTGTTCCCCTCTTCCAAACTTCGCTGGGGCAGAGAACTTTCTCCTACAGAGCCCCCCTCTGGATGAACTCCTTACCTACCTAGCATTATAACCTTTGAATGCAAACTTGGCCAGTTTAAAACTCTGCTGAGGAGTCACCTCCAGACCATTAATGGTTGCGACTGATCCTAGCCCTCTGATCCTGGTACCTCCCATTCTGCTAATGTCTATAATATAGCAAGACTTCATGTTGTTTGAAGAAAAATTACTCACCTTAGTAATGTTGTTTCTTGGAGTCTTGCTATATTATAGACCTCCCCAACCTGCCCCTCTCAGAACCTCTACTTGGTGGGGTCTTGGCAGACAACTTAATTAATGAGCACTACTTATGTCCTGTTAGCATTTTGTCCCCTTTGGGACTTGGGGGTGTATGTATGTGTACGTGTGTGTTTTATTATACTTATGTTCCATTTTCATATTATTAGAATGGTGTTAGTATTTCTGGTCCCCTGACTTGAGTCTTGGTGTTGGGACCATCAATGGTTGTTATTATTTAGGTAGCCATTTGGCTAGTGTAGAGTTACAACTTCCACACAGACCTTAGTGAGTTTGGCTCGTAAAGATCTGACAGTTCAAGTTTGAAATGACACAGATAGAGCTGCTCTCGTGCCAAAATTCTATTTTGGAATGGTTTTTAACCATTTCACTCTGGGGCAGTTCTAGAGCTGGATCAAACTGCTAATGTCTATAATATAGCAAGACTCCATTAGAAGAAACAACATTACTAAGGTGAGCAATTTTTTCTTTAGGCAGCTCCCTATATGTGCTACCCATTGGCTGATATTTGCAGTCTGTTTTGTGCACCAAAGAATTTCATTCCAATTGGAAGCAGGCTAAGGATTTGCCAGTGTTTAATTGTGGAGGTTGTAGATTGATTTGTAATCATCACCCAGTTTCTGTTTTGTCTGCAGAAGTGAAGGTCTTGGAGGTGAAAAATGGTGTCTGTCCAGATTAGTGTTTTTTGGACTCAATTTACTAAATTTTAAACAATCTGGTTTTAGACATATGCATAGTATGAGTACAACATTATCTAAAGTTACTAATGAAATCCAGCAGGCAACAGATAAGAACTCGCTAGTTGGAGACATTTTTATTAACCTTTCCATGGCCTTTGATGTTATAGTCCACAGACTCCTGATGCATATATTAAGAATTGTTTGTTTTGATGAGATGGCAGAGAACTGGGTGGTAATTATTTAACTGATCTTAGTTTGTATTCAAAACACATTTTCAAGCGTTGAGCTGATAGTTGTGTGGTCCATCAGGGCTCCGTTTTGGGCACGCTTTTGTTCTCCTATTTGTGAATGACCTTGTCTCGGTCATGTCTGATGTTGTTTTTCACATGTATGCGGGTGACACAGTCATTTTTGATGGGATGGGACTTGGCTGCTTCACAGGAATCTTTAGAATGTTGTTTTGATGACGGTCTGCATCCATACTTTAGATAAGAAGCCACTGCTAAATTAAACCAACTGTATGTATTTGAGTTTATGGCTGAAGCCCAATTAAAATGGTAGTTTCATATTAGTTCTCTATCAAAGAAGAATTGTGCTGAACCCTTAAGCCATTTTTTCTATAGAAGGTCCATTTCAAATACTGGATCACTTTCTATTGTTGTTTAGTCTTTACTGGCATTTTGGTAAACTTAGTTGGTGTTTCTGATTCACACACTGGTGGTAAGTACCACTTCAGGACTGTATGATGTTGGTTATGTTCACTTCAGCAGCAGAGTTCTATAGTAGAATGCAGTTGCATTGTGGCAACAATGGAAGAGCTGAACAAGGACATAAACTACATTACACAGCTCTAAAATGATCCCTACCATCAGTGTATGAATCAGAAACACTCTCTGAGTTTACTAAAAGGTGAAGTAAAGATGGAACAAGAATGGCGTGTGAACCAATATTTGAAAAACAGCTTCTATGGAGAATAGAAGCTTGCAGGTTGACGTAATTTCTCCTTTAAAGACAACTGACACCATAAATAGGATTTTTGTATCATCATAGCATTAGTTGTTCTAAACAGGTTCTGGCAAGCATTCTCAATACCAAGATCATTCAGATTCTAGATTATAGGGATTGTATTTACTAACATACTAAAATGCCAGCAGAATAGGCCTAACGGTCTTTCGTGTCTGCTCGTTTGATCAGCTCCCCACCTTAGGAGCTGACCTTGCTGCCCTTCCCCCACTGGCTTCTCCCTTCCCAGTCCCGGATATTCTTGCTGCACTGGTTTTTGCTTCCAGAACCCTTCCCCTGTACCTATCCCACCCCCTCTTAAACCCCTCCACCGTCTCTGCCTCCACCAGCCCCCTGGGCAGCACATTCCATAGCTCCACCACCCTCTCAGTGAAGTAGCACCTCATCCTTTCTCCCCTGAATCTCCCCCACTTCAGCTTCCACCCATGCCATCTAGTTGCTCCCCCCTCCTTCCTTTGTAGCACCCTGCCTGCTCCTCCCCTATTTACCCCCTTCATGTACCTGAAGACCTCTATCATGTCCCCCCAGTACCTTCTCTCTTCTAATGTGTACATATTTGGCTCTTTGAGCCTCTCCCCATAGGTCCTGTCCCCCAAGCCCAAAATCATTTTGGTTGCCGTCCTCTGGACCCTCTCCAGGAGTTCAATGTCCCTCTTTAAGTGTGGCCTCCAAAACTGCACACAGTACTTGAGGTGTGGCCTCACCAAGCAGTTATACAGAGGGAGTATCACTTCCCTCCTTCTGGAGGCGATCCCCCTAGCGATGCATCCCAGCATCCTGTTGGCCTTTGCCGCTGCCCTCCTGCAAGTCTCAGAGTTGTTCATCTTGACATCCACCACCACCCCCAGGTCCCTCTCAGCCGTCGAGACTTGTAGCATTTCCCCCCACCAGGGTGTACACTTGGCCCTGGTTTCTGGCTCCCAGGTGCAGTACCTTGCATTTCCCTGCATTGAACCTCAGCTTCCACTTTCTAGACCACCTTTCCAGAGCCTCCAGGTCTGCCTGTAGGGCCACCCTCTCCTCTTCCCCATCCACCACTGCCCACAGTTTTGAGTCATCCGCAAAGACACTCATCTCACTCCTGATACCTTTTCTTATGTTAGAGATGTAGGCATTGAACAGGAGGGGCCCAAGGACCGATCCCTGAGGGTTTATTTATGAATAAACTTCAGGGGTGTTATTAGATATGCTGGATAAACTTCTTTGAGGAGATCCCCTCCATTAGGTCACACATTTTGAACTATAAGGAATCAGTATCAGAACCTCTTGGACACTTTTTTGGTAGCTGGGGCTGCCTACAATGATGTGCAGCATCTACATGTACTGTATGTAATATGGGCAGCACCATCCTTCATCAGTTCTATCTTTTGCCATCGATACGAATATATGAAATTTGCCAGCAGATAAAGGCCTAGAGGTCTATCAAGTCTGCTTGAATGTGCAGCTAGCACCCCTTATTCTGCAGCTGCCCTTCCCTTCCACCTTTCCCCTACATTGACCCTCCCCCTTGTCCTGTCCCATCCCCTTTTGAAGCAGTCCACTGTTCTACAGGATACCACTTCTGCAGGTAACGCATTCCACCCAGCTACTACCCTCTCTGTAAAAAAGTGTCTCCTCATCTCCCTCCTGAACCTTCCTCCCTCCAGGCTCATATCATGGCCCCTGGTGTCCCTCCCCCTCCCATACTTTGAACAGCCCCTCTGTACCCATCTTGTTTATTCTTTTCATGTACTTAAAGGTTTCATTAATGTCCCCCTGTCTGTCCTCTCCTCCAGTGAGTACATGTTCAATTCCTTCAGCCTCCTCTCGTATGATAAGTCCCCCACCCCTTGATCATCTTTATTGCCCTGCGCTGCACCCCCTCCAGTAACTTAATGTCCCTCTTCAGATACAGGTACCAGTACTGCATGCAGTACTCCAGGTGCAGTCTAACCAATGACTTATACAGTGGCAGAATCATCTCCTCCCTTCTTGAGGATATACCCCTTGCAATGCAACCCAGCATTTTGTTGGCCTTTGCAGCTGCCTTCCTACATTGTGCCGAGTTTGTTCATTGACCCTGCAATGAGCACCCCCAGAGCCTTCTCCTCCTCTGTCTGGGCTAGCTGCACTCCCCCCAGTTGGTAACTCATTAGACCTGCTGAAGGAAACATCACCTTAGCTTTGCCACATATTATTTTACTTTCGTAGTGTTCTGTCATTATATCTGTATGTCCCCAAAGGTGAAAGAAACTTTATTACAATATTATAAGTGCGGCTAAAAAATTTTAAAAAGAAGACACAAATGCACTTTGTGCGTGCTATTTGGGTCTGTCTCACAATGTGAGGACTTGTGAGATTTGCCAGCATTTCAGCCAGGCTATGAGGCGATGCCATGAGAAAGCTCTAGAAAAGTTTGTTTTATAAAGGCATTGACAACCATGGAGAAGTAAAAGGGTTCAAAATCTGCTTATCCTTCACCATCACCTGAGAAGTGGCCGTTGAAGTCTAAGGATATGGAACAGTCGTCATTGTGAGCCTTCTCATTATCTAGCCATAAGCATAGACATACAGAAAATGACAAGTCTGCTTCTCTGGTGAGGTCCTGGTTGCCATTGAGAAAAGGTACATCCTTGTGAATGCCCTTTCTGGCGGTGTCGACTACAGCCCCTCTGACCATTATTGAGACACCAGAGCTGGGTCTTGGCTTAGGTACTGTACCTACTATGGACAATATGAGGCCCTTGTCATTGGACCAAGGCCCATCGATGCAGATAGATGCAGCACCATTGACTCCCAGCAAGTGCTAGTGTTGTTTTCTGAAATGATTCGACACATTCTGCCAGAGTTTCCAGTACAGGCAATTATTCTGCTGACAGGGACTTCTGATAATCTGCCCCCACTGACAGATTCCAATAGCATGCCACAAATTTCTGCATCTCAGCCACCACCGGCATCACTGTCCCATTCTGCAGCTACCATTCTCACTCGTGCTGATGACAACAAAATGGTATATATATTTCTGACCCTATGGTCTTAGAGGAGGATTTAGAGGAGGAAAATGAGGAAGAACAATTTCTGGAGGGTCCCCTTTCCCTAATTATACCCTCTCATCCGGTAGTGAGGACTCATTGGTTTATATACCAAGATCTGCTCCTGAGGACCCATCTTTCTAAGTCATGATGCAGCAAATGTAGTCTGCCTTGGGGTTTGTTGTGGAAGAGGAAGATTCCACTAAAAGGAATCACATTGAATGTTTGGAGGTGCCATGTTCCCCCTCCAATATTACTCCACCTATATATCCTGTATTAGAGAATACTACTTCTGCTGCATGGCATAGACCAAACTTACTGCCCACAGTACCTAGAAATGCTGATAAGCAGTATCCTGCACCATTTGCTAAGCCTTATACTAACTGGACAGAAACTGACTCTAGGGGAAAAGGAAAGGGGAAATTGTTTAACCAGTAAAGTTACATTAAGCTGGAGCTTGTTTCCAGGTGTGACCTGGGAGCACCAGGAAGTTAAGTGACTTCCTCAGGGTCACACAGTATGCAAGTGGGGGCTGATGGGATTCAAGCCCAGGTCTCCAGGTTTGCAGCTCAGTGTCCTTAACCACTACACTATACGGCCTACCTCTGTGGTCATCATGGCTGCTCATGCTAGGTCTAGAGCCCCTAGATATATGAGTACTTTGCCTCCTGATAAGGAATCTAGGAGGCTTGAAGTCATGGGCAAATATACTTATGCCTGTGCAGCTGTAGGAACAAAACCTGGTTATTGAAATATTTTATAATTATAATTTTATTATATTCTTAATTGCTATTTTATATTTTTTATAAGGACTTAATTATAAAGGATACTATTAAACTTCTAGTTGGATTAATATCTAAATAAATTCTAAATTCAAGAAGAAGGACACTGCTTGAATCTGAAGCACTAGAAAGGAGATGTAACATCCAAGCCATTAGAAAAAAATGTTCTACTGTTTAAGTTTCAAGTATCCTCCATCTGGCTGAGAAAGGGACACTGCAGTCATTCCATATATGGAACACTCTATATAAGGAATAGAATTCACCTCAGTAAGCACTGAAAGAAGGAATGGAACATCCCTTCCATATAAGGGAGGATGAGTTTCACTTACTGAAGGTGTGTTAATGCTGATCCAAATGATTTTAATTCTGTATACCAGTTTTAAGCAAAGAATTAAGACAATATGACATTTCCTGGTATTTCTTTTCGGTTAAATATTTTTACTTCTAAAGTTGTTGACTTACAATACAGGGGTAACACTTACTTGTGACTATTGGTATATATAAGTTGTACCAGAATATAAAAAAAAAAAACTATAAAGGTTTAGGATAAGGTAATTTTAATCAGACAAATAGACTAGACCATGATGAGGTTGTGTGGTTTTAACTGACACACAGCCAAATTACTGTGTCGTGCACCAGTAAGACTTCCCATTCAAGCAACATTTCTGAATAGGTGTGGTGCTCCCTACGGTCTTGGGAGGTCAAAGGTCATCCCATGTACATGGAGCAACCTAAGGAAGGCAAGCTGGGGTCAGGGTTTGAACCTCCAGTCTGCTGCCATAGAGACTTGGTGATAAATGGATATGCTTTTCTGTACCAGTGTGTGCCAAGTACAGCCTATACTACATTCCTTGAAGGAAAAAAAATGCCTTAAGTTTTATACTAAGGAAAATCTTTCGTCTATAACTAAAAAATGCAACAGGCTGCTGGTTTGAAATTTTCACAACGTATAAAAGACATGGTAGTTAATTCTTTGTCTAAGTTTGGTAGATGCAGCTATTGGGAAAAAGAAAATATTTACATAAACATTTTAGAGCAATATCCTTTAAATTAAATTCTTCAATTCTAAGGTCAAATGAAAGCTAACACTGTGACAAGTTTGAAAATATAACTCTTGAGTATGCAGCTTCTTACTGTGAAGAGATCCATCCTCTGAAAGTTTGTAGTCAATAAGTTTTTCTGACAGTAATATAGGGACTATCTTCAGAAAACAAAGAAAACCATGTGCTTATAAGAAAATCTAATGCTTTAGAGACATTCTGAAAAGAACTTATGGACAAATCTTATATTATTCTGAAGCCAAGAATATTTAGAGCAACACTATTACTTTGTTTTGAGAAATTTTGTAATTTATAGCCTTTATTAACCTAATTCAGGAAATACAGATCCTAGAAACATGGAAAACATGTCCAAAGTCTCCATTCAATGAGAGAAATCCAGCAATGTTGGTATAAAAGTTATATCATTTTGCATTAAGAAGTTATAGAAGAAAAATAATTTCAAGAATAAAAGTAAATCTGGAGCCAGTGGGATGTCCTTGGGGTGGTGATAAATCTCAACCATTCATCATCTGCAAGGACCAGTCAGAGTTTGGTGCTGATGTCATTCAACGTGGGAAACATATAGGCAAATTTGGACAAGCCCACTTCAGAACTGCCTGAATCCTGAAGCTGGATGATCCTACGGTGGTCTGACTGAAAAATTCTTGTTATCTTGGATTTTCACTAGGCCAAAAGCCTGAAGCCACGCCTGCTTGGGACCAGCATTTGGATTAAGCCATTGTGTCCACCAGGGGGTACTAAGGACAAGCTTGAACGTCTGCACAGCATTGCAACTAGGTCCAGCTGCTGAAACTCCTTGTTACAGGAATGACTTTTTCCAATAGTGGATGAAGCAATGCCTATGTTCTACATACTGAGTATTGACTAAAGTAATGTTTTGGAATTTCTGCTAAAAGCCTGGACAGGAGACTGACTTTGAAATCCAGCCAAAACAAGCCTGCAGTACTGTTGCATAACAGTGAGTCCAGAGTTACAGGTTTGAGAACAGAAAGGAACTGAAACAGGAAAAAGTCATAGAATCCAGTTATCTAAACAACTTTGCTGTCCACAGGGAAATCCTTTCCTACAAATTGTTGTGCTTTGGCCCGGTGGTGCTGAGGGTTGAGGCACTGCCGCCACACCTCACGCCACCCCAGTGACACGGGTTCAGGAATGGACTCAGGCCGTCAGGGGCTTGCAGGGGAGAGAAAAGATTGAGCATCCAATGACTGCTCTCCTTCCTCTTGGGTTGGTGAGGGCACTGCACCACACTGTAGTGGCACCTGACAGAGGCTGGGTGTCCTACAAGTTGTCAGCACAATCAAGGGGGTGGAGCGCGGCAGGCACCTGCATGTTTGTGCACTGATGCCACTGCACATCCTGCTCCTCTGGGCTTTCCTGGAGGAAAATGGTAGGGCAACCACTTGACTGATGGCCGTGCCCTGCGCCCATGGACCCATGAGCTGTAGCCACCGGGTATCCGTGCTGCAGGGCCCTAAAGTGGGGGTCCTGTCATTGGCCAGCCCGGTGACTGGGTGATTATCTGCACAGTGGGCCTGGTTCAGGGGTGTGAGTGCCAGCAGCCATGGTCGTTGGGGCTGCTCTGGCCTGGAGGATAAAGTGTTCAATGATAAAAAAAAAACAAAAAAACAAATTGTTGTGCTGCTGATCTGTTCAAATCGTGTTGCCTGATTTTTCCCTTCAAAATCCTGATAAGTAACTTTTGATGATTCGTAAAGTCAGACAAGAAGGATCCAGCCTGCGTTGCTTCATCAATGCCAGAATAGTGTACAGTTCCAGTTCAAGGGGGAAAAGACAGAGGACTGCAGCCAAGCCAAGCCGCTAAAGGACTTTTATCATCCAGAATCAGAAGAAGCACTTCTCACCAAGATTTTGAAAGTTAAAAGTAAAGAAGGCCAAGCCTACAGATAACCAGAAATGTAAGTGTTATTTAAATTATTAATTAATAATATCTTAATATTCTGACTTGGGCTATTTGGGGTCGTAACATAGTGAATTTAACTTTTAATTACAACATCTTGGGTATATAGATTTAGAAATTTAAACAAAAAATTATATATTTGCCATCCAATGAAGTTTTGAAATAAGTCTTGTACAGAAATAATCTGAAACACTAATGTAATGAGTTTGCATGTTCTTATATCAGAAGGTCATGCTAAATACTAAGTACATTGAAAGCCTAGTATATAGCCAGTGCCATTTATTATGTTGAATATTGCTTATTCATTTGCATTGTTTACTTGTTGAAATGTTTTTGTTTTATTTGTTTTATTTCTTTGTGGTTTGTTTGATTTTCTGAAACTGTTGTTGTTTATGTTTACAGTTTATTATGTTTACAAGATATATTTATGCTAATTAGGAACATTTAGAATTATTGTATAGGTGTTAATAAAATATATATTTTTCATATTTCTACGTGTGGCAGAAGCATTATTACCATTATCCACAACCTGGAGAACAGGGATAATATCATATTTGAATGTATAATTATTTTTCTGAATTTATTAAATTTATTTGGCAAGGCCCGAGGTAAATCCAAGTACTGTATTATAAAAGTGATATTATAACCTATTGTTCTAACACATCATTGAGCCTTAGGATTGCAATTACCAGGCTCACATGATCAAATACCAGAACAACCTGTGGAAAGCTGATTGTACTGTGTCTCAGGCTTTGCTTGATGGCTCTGCCAAGACTGATTTGCTTAAAACATTGTCTGCTGGTGTTGAGGTTGGCAAACATTTGCTGCACTCAGCTTTTGATGTTTATGATGCTTCTGCCAGGGCTGCAACATCTGGCATTTGCATGATTTGATATTCCTGACTTAGAGTTGTAGCCTTTGCCAATGATGTGCAACAGGCAGTTTTGAATGCTTCCTTTAAAGGGTCAAAACTGGAAGGGACCCTACATGAACCTCAAACTTCAACAAGCATTTGTCAATGCAAATGTTGCTTGCTTATATGTGCTGTTTAGGTATTTGGAAGTAAGTACCATGCCTAAGAAGACCATAGAGGACTCTGGGAGGGTGGGCAACTCTAAAGTCCCGGCAGAACTCCATTGAGCTCGCTCACTCCCCTCTCTCACTCACACATTCTATTTCTCCCGATGCTGCAGGCTGCCCTTTTGTACTGGGCTCATGCTTGCGTTGATGCCTTTGTCTGCCCACAAAGAAATCCGCAGCAGTCCTGACAGAGCTCCGTTGAGCTCACTCACTCCCTCTCTCTCACTCGCTTGTTCTGTTTCTCCTGGAGCAGCAGACTGCCCTTTTGTACTGGGCTCCTGCCTGCATTGGCACCTTTTTCTGCCCACAAAGAAATCTACAGCAATCCCGACACAGCTCCGTTGAGCTCACTCACTCCCTCTCTCTCACTCGCTTGTTCTGTTTCTCCTGGAGCAGCAGACTGCCCTTTTGTACTGGGCTCCTGCCTGCATTGGCACCTTTTTCTGCCCACAAAGAAATCTACAGCAATCCCGACACAGCTCCGTTGAGCTCACTCACTCCCCCTCTCTCACTCACTCATTGTGTTTCTCCCAGTGTTGCAGGCTGCCCTTTTGTACTGGGCTCCTGCCTGTGTTGGTGCCCGTATCTGCCCACAAAGAAATCCGCAGCAGTCCTGACAGAGTTCCGCTGAGCTGGCTCACTCATTCTCTTTCACTTGCTCATTCCGTTTCTCCTGGCACTGCAGACTGCCCTTTTGTACTAGGCTCCTGCCTATTTTGGCACCTTTTTCTGCCCACAAAGAAATCCGGAACAGTCCCGACAGCTCCATTGAGGTCACTCACTCCCCCCCCACCACTTGCTCATTCTATTTCTCCCGTCGCTGCAGGCTGCCCTTTTGTACTGGGCTCCTGCCTGCATTGGTGCCTTTTCTGCCCACAAAGAAATCTGCAGCAGTCCTGACAGAGCTCAGTTGAGCTCATTCACTCCTCCTCTCTCACTCGCTCAACCTTAATCTGTCCCAAACACTGATTTCCCACAGCGACCGCGCTATTCTGCTCCAGAAGTGTAAAAACATATTTCAGCCAGGATGTGAAAAATGACAGCTGTACTGTTCATAAGGAGGTGTGAAAAAATGTCAGTGTTGAAAATCTGGTGTGAAAATATTACAAATCTGCAAAGTTACATAGGTGCATGGAAACTGCGTAGCGCACATGTGTAACACAGTCATTTGATGGTCTATCATCACCAAATTTTCAACATAGGCATTTTAGGATCTCTGCTCATGAACAGTATCTTTGTCATTTTCTTAATCTGTCCCAAACACTGATTTCCCACAGCAACCGCGCAATTTTGTGCCGGAAGTGCGAAAACACATTTCAGTCAGGATGTGAAAAACGACAGTTGTACTGTTCATAAGAGGTGTGAAAAATGCCATTGTTAAAAACTGGTGTGGAAAATATGCAAATTTGCTAAGGTTATGAGTATTATGAATACTGTGCAACATACACTGTGAAACAGTCGCTTTTTTTTTATTTTTCCACCAAATTTGCAACTGAGGTATTTTGAGAACCCACCTCATGAACAATGGCACTGTCATTTCTTTAATCAGTCCCAAAAGGTGATTCTCGCAGTGACCAAATAATGCCATGACAGTGGCGGAATTCATGAGGAGGGGTCCCAATAACCCCATGTTGATAATTTGGTGCCAAAATTCCCCAAAATGCCTGAGATATGCACCAAATTTGAAAAAAAACAATTTATGCCATTATACAGCTTGCCAAAATTTCTTCAGTTCGCGATCGGCTTTGAAGAGTGCAGACGTGTTCCTGGTCCACTGAAGATCGTCGCTCTGGGCTCTGAAGGTAAATATGGGGTGAGGGGGTGGGAGGCAGGGTACAGAGTGGTGGGTGCTGGAGGCAAGCCCACAGACTCAACAAGGGATTGTTTTCTGTTTTACAGGGTTTAAAAAAAAAGAAAAACATTGTAGGACAGTTTTCTTTTACAGGACATTTGGCATGCTGGGGTGGGTTCCCAACATCACCTGAGTGTTTTGTTTGGGGGCTGTAGCCGATGAGGATTAGGCACCTCACGTGGCTCATGGGGGAAGAGTTGAAGGGATTGGGCACCCCTCGCACACAATTCATTGAGGGGGCATTATGCCCATGGGGAGTGGGCTCCCCCATCAGCAAATTCAACTTGGAAGGGGGGGACTGAAGCCGACAGGGTGGGGTGCCCCAATGGCAAAGAAAGTGGGGGGGCATGATGCCGAGGGGGATTGGGCACCCCCTTGGCATACAGCATAAATTTTGGTGTGGGGACATTATGCCGACAGGGATTGGGCTCCTCATTGGCAAACTGGGTCAGGGGCATGCAAGGAACCACCCTGCAATGACGGGTCGCTCCCTTATTGCAGTGGAATGTCTGATGCTGCAATGACGAAAGCGGCCCCTGATTGCAGCGGCTAAACGCTTTCAAGGTGGTGGCACGCTGGCTGAACTAATGTCAGCAGCAGCATGCCACCCCATTGGGGAACGCAGACCAACCTTCAAAAGGCAGGGGGGGCATTGCCCACAACAGTGCCGCACCTCCACAACCTGCTTCTGCAGCAAGCTGCCGCAACATGTTTCTTGTGCATGCTCACAAGCAACATAAAAATTACTCTCAGGTCTGGAAATCCCTGTATCCCAGTTCTGCTAGAGGTCATCTGGTGGCCCTGCTGTCTTGAGTTCTGCCTGACTCTCTTCCATCTCTTCCCCCCACCTCAGCTGCTACCTCCAGGGGTAAATGTAGGGGACAGGATCTCCCTGCATCTCAAACAATGGTAGGAGATCACTATGGATGGGAGGGTTCTAGAGATGATTGCAAGGGGCATGCTCTGGAGCTGTTAAAAATCCCTCCAGATCACTTCCCGCCACTTTCCTTTTATCCTAGGGGCCATTTGTTCATTCTGAAGGAAGAAGTTCAGTTTTTATACTAAAAACATGCCATGGAGCTGGTTCCTCCTCCAGAGAGAAACAAAGGGTTCTATATGAGATACTTCCTAATTCTGAAATGGGCAAGGGATCTGTGTCCTGTGCTAGATACGAACATGCAAAGAAGTCAATAAAATAAGGTCATTAGGTCTATCTAGTCTGCTCTTATTGCAGGGTCCTAAGCTACTTTTTTTTTATACTTTCTTTTTATTCAGAGAGAAAAAATATATATACACCAATAATCACGTCATATAGTTTCTTCTCAAGACAATTTACCCTAATACAATTCGCACTAAAAGTATAATTTTCTTTTCATTTTTGGAGGGGTAAAAAGAAACTGAAGACAAAAAGTGCCACAATCACCCCATGCAGCCCCAAGCTTTAATCCATCCCATTCGAAAAAGAAAAAAACTGAAAGTCTATCTACAGGTGTTATCCCTAAAAAACCTTTTCTTTCCTATGGAATATCTTCCAGCTGAATTCTGGTTACAATCTCATCCATCTGTCATAGAAATATATTGAGTATTGTCTTCTGGATCTTCCTCCTCTTGATCTAAATCAGATTCCAACTCCATTGGGAAAGGGACATTTTTATCATAAAAGTCCTTAGGTTTATCAACATCCAAAAATAAATAATCCTTATTCTGAAAGGTAACCTTGAGTTTTGCAGGGGCTTGTAAAACTGCATGAACTCCTGCTTGAATTAACTTATTTCTCAAGGTTAGAAAGTGTTTACTGCGGTGTTGTGTTATTAGACAAAAGTCAGGATAAAGATGCATTTGTACCCCTTCGTAATAAACACATTTCTTAGCTCTTGCTAGCTGGAGTAATTTGTTTCTCAAGGAAATTGTAGAAAAAGTACAAATCACGTACCTCGCACCAGTTTCTGAAGAGGCTCCTGCCTGCGATTTGGGGCAAAATATTGAATCCAGCAATACTGGTTGCTCAGGAGAAAAAGTGAAGGTCAAAATCTTTTCAATCTCAGACTTTACATCCATTTCTAATAGAGCAGCGGGGAAGTCCAATTAACCGTAGATTTTTCAGAAGCATCATATTTTCAATGTTCTCCAGTTTACCAATAGTGCTTATCTGTTTGTGGAGGGAAGCATTAACTGATCCCTCAACTGTTGAGACTCTAGCAGTGAGCTTCTACATTTCACTCCCAGAAATAGTCACCCACTTCTCAATCACAATAATCTTTGCCTCAATGTTTTCACATCTAGCGCCAATTCTGGTTAATGTAGTCTTGATTTCCGATAATGCAGTCCAGGCATCAGACTGAAAGTCTATCAGGAAGGATTAAAGCGAAGCCAACGTAATTTTCTGTGAGGGTTTCACCTTCGTACTCATATCCGAGCACACTGCTGCAGGTGAAGCCATTCTGCCCAACGGGAACTGCGCTCTGTCAATCCCTCATTGGGATGCTTGCTTCCCTGTAGACGTCTTAAGGGAAAAGTACTTTTCAGTTTGCTCTACACTCTTCCCTGCTTCTTCCTTAGCTTTGGCTAATCAAGACATTATACATGTTAGGAAAATGAGAGCAGGAGAGTCTAAACAGCTGAGCTAACCTGAGGTGTATGCGGCCATCTTGAATTTATTAGTGCCCCCTCCCCGGGGTCGTAAGATACTGACCCTGCCCCCAGTCCTCCCATACTTTCCATCCACCCCTCCTGTGACCTCTTACTTTCCCCTTAAGTCTGTCCCAGCCTCTCTTGATACTGCCCACCATCCTCATCAAGACCACCTCTTCCATCAGCACATTCCAACTGGCTACCACCCACTCCATGAAGAAATGTTTCCTAGCCTCCATTTTAAATCTCCCCTCCTGCAGTTTGACTGTGTCCCTCATGTTTCAGTTGCCACTTAGCTTAAAGAGACCTTAATTATCCATCCTATTTATTCCCTTCAAGTACTTGAAGGTCTGAATCATGACTCCTCTCTCTCTCTCTCTCTCTCTCTCCCCTCTCCTCCAGGGAGTACATGTTTAGGGCCCCCCAACCTCTCCTCATAAGTTTTACCCTGCTGGCTTCTGATCATCTTAGTTGCCTTCCTCTGGACAGTCTCCAACAGGTTAATGTCCTTTTAAGGGTGTGGGCACCAGTACTGCACTCCATACTCCAGATGTTGCCTCACCAGTGACTTGTACTGGGGCAGTATAACCTCCTCTTGCCTATTGTTGATCCCCCTGACTATGTAGCCCAACATTTTATTTGCCCTCACTGCTACTTTCCTGTACTGTGTGGAGTGCTTCAGGTAACTAGTGATCATCACTCTCAGATTCTCCTTCTCCTTCTCCTCCTCTTTTGCAGATACCCAGATCCCTCCCAGGTTGTATGCTGTCCTGGGATTCTTGGTTCCAGTGTGCGCAACCTTGCATTCCTTTGAAACTAAGCTGCCAAACTCTGGACCACCTCTCTGGGACCTCAACCTGTACAACAAATACAAAAAGTTTTGAATGGTGTCTCTACAAGCTCTGATTCCCCTTCTACAAATGGAGGACTGGCTGTGTTCTTTGGACATGGAGGATGCATACCTTCATGTAAAGATCAGGAAGTCCCACAGACAGTACCTCTACTTTGTGCTGGAGGGCAAACACCAACAGTTCAAGGTATTGCCCTTTGACTTGCCTTCTACACCACAGGTCTATACCAAATGCTTGGCAGTAGTTGCAGCAGCCCTTCACAGGGAAGGTCTATATGTGTTTCTCTGTCTGGATGACTGACTCCTATAATCAAGCTCCAAGGAAGCGCCGCTACATACATGTCTTGGACAAGTCAGTTGTTTGAAGACTTGTGGGTCATGGTGAATGTGCCAAAGTCTGTGATGCTGTGTCAGAGACTGCAATCCATAGGGGCAGTCTTGGACACAGAAAAAGTATGTGCTCTCCTTCCACAGGATAGGGTAAGCACTTTGGTTGCTCAGGCACACTCTGTATACAGGAGCCACTACGTTTCTGCACAGGCAATGTTATGCTTCCTGGGCCTCGTTGCTGTGGCCATAGTGATTGTGCCATTGACACATCTTTATATGAGGATAGCTCAGTGGACACACAGGGTCCAGTGGAATCAGTTTATGAACAAGCAGAACTGCATCAGATGGTTCTTGTCATGTCTTCTCTTCGGAGAGAGTTATTGTGGTGGATGGATCATTCATAACAACCTACTAATGGGCATTCTGTTCATAGTACCATCTCCTGTACAGATCCTCACCACAGATGCCTCAAGCTCTGGCTAGGGTGCTCATCTTGGCCATTACCAGGCATAGGATCATGGACCAAGGTGGAGGCCAAGCTGCACATAAATGTCCTAGAAAAGCGGGCTGTCCTGTACAGCCTCCAGGCTTTTCAGAATTGCTTCTGTCCCGGTCCTGTGTTAATCCAGATGGGCACAATCAGTGTGATGTATTACATCAACAAATAAAGGGGCACGCACACTTATCCCCTATGCAGGGAAGCAGTGAGGGTTTCATACTGGCTCCATCTCATGGCCTTCAGCTATTAACTGTGTTTCTCCCAGTTCTTCCAAACATCTTGGCAGACAGGTTAAGCAGGTTTCAGTTGATGGTTCATGAATGGGAACTGCTGTCCTTCATGGTAAATGACCTCTTTGAAAGATGGGGTTGTCCAGAGATGGATCTTTTTGTGTCCCCACACAATACAAAACTGTTGAATTTCTACTAGCTTGCTCCAGGGCCTGGAGCTTTTGGGTGAGATGCATTGTTCCTGTCCTGGAAAGGGAAATTCCTATATGCATTCCTCCCTCCCTCCCTCCATTCCTCTAATACAGAGGGTTCTGCTCAAGCTGAGGTTGGAGAGTGCTACTGTCATCCTCATTGCGCTATTCTGGTCTCACCAGATATGATTTCCACTCCTTCAGCATCTGGCAATGGAGCATCCTGTCACTTTACCCCTGTGTTGGGGTCTGTTGTCACAGAACAAAAGATCCCTGGTCCATCCAGATCTGATATCCCTACACCTGTATGCATGGCTCCTGGAAACATAGCCATTGCATGTTTTGGGGTATCCACCAAGGTTGCTGATATCCTGGTTGCAGCTAGGAAGCCTTCTACCTGACATTCTTATTCCATTAAAAAGAGGCTCTTCACGTTGTGGACTGCTTCCTAGAATATGGATCCTTTTACATGTTTTGTGAATGTCGTATTGGAATACTTTCTTTCTTTTTCTGACTCTGACCTGCAGTATTCCTCTTTTAAGGTGCATTTAGCTACTATTTCAGCTTTCTGTGCCATTATCAATGGTCCTACAGTTGCCCAGTTAGAGGTGTCCTGTATATTTCTGAGAGGTATTCTTCATATGAAACCTTCTATCCATAATCCAGTCCACCTTGGGACTTGAATTTCATTCTTGAGAAACTGACGTTGGCTCCTTTTGAGCCTACCGCAAGTTGTGGCTTACATTTTCCGTCATGGAAAATTTTGTTTTTTAGTTGCAGTGAGCTCTACGCAGAGAATTTCCATCAGGCTGTAATGTGTGAGTATCCTTATTTGATTTTTCACAAAGATAGAGTCTCATTGTGTATGAATCCTTCTACCAAAGGTGGTATTGGAATTTACACTGAATCAAATGGTACACCTTGTATATTATCCCAGGCATGCCAACCAGGGTGAGGCACTGCTCCACACTTTGGATCTGCATAGAATACTAAGATACTATATTACTTGCACCAAGGATGGTAGAAAGTTCTCTCAGCTTTTTGTTTTATTTACCCCCAGAAAAGAGGGTACTCCTGTGCCTAAACAATGCCTGTCCAAACGGCTGGCACATTGTACTGTGTTCTGTTATGGAAAGTACAGTAAGAAAGTTCCTGGTGTTGTTCATGGTCACTTCACAAAGGGTATGGCCTTCAGTTAATGGTTGCTTATTTCAAAAATGTCCCTGCTGCTGACGCATTCTGTAGCTACAGAGATGTGCAAGAACAAGGGGGCACAATTTGAAGATAGAGGGGGGAACAGCTCAGAGGTAATGTGAGGAAGGTTTTCTTCACAGAGGCGGTTGTAGATGCATAGAACAGCCTTCCTGGGGTGGTGATAGAGTCAAAAACAGTGGGGGAATTCAAGAATACATGGGATAGGCATAAGGTAATTCTAGTGGGGGGTAGGAGGAAGTAGGCTGTTGGTTAACTAGGATCTGCAGCTTATACGTTAGGTAGGGAAATGGGCAGACTAGGTGGGTCAAGAGGTCCTTATCTGCCGTCAAATTCTATGTTTCTATGTTTACATGAAACATTATTTATACTTCCACTAAACATTTCAGTCTGGGCATCCTCGCTCGTAGACACGCTGGCTTTGGGCTTGCTGTACTGCAAAGCCTTTTGTCTTGATTACATATGAGAAGGTGCCATCCTCCCAGTTTACTTTATACTGCTTGGGAGTCATTCCAAGGGTGTGGCCTAATGGAAGTGATATCCTCGAAGAAAATAGAACAGTTATATAAGAACTTACCATAATAGTTGATCTTTGAGGGAATCTCACCCATTAGGCCATGGCATACCCTCTCTCCTTCCCCTTTTTATGTTCGCTTGCGCGCATGCGCAAGGAACGTCTTGGGAGAATGGGACACTTTGGAGGTGTGCCCCTCCCTGCAATCCCTGCTCCACTGGAGCAGGCGTCACAATCCTGCACCAATCGGATCGATTGCTGTGTATGACAGCGGTGGTCTTCTCTTCAAAGAAACCACCTCTGTCGCCCAGCACTAGCGTCACGCCGCCCCCTCCCAAATCTTTGCTGCCACGCTGGGAGCTCACCCCAGCGTGGCAAACGTCCTGCATTGTCTGCTGGCGGGTGCCCAATCCCCGTCAGCTTCACTGCCCCCAGCCATCCTTCACGCTGGGAGCCCACCCCAGCGTGGCAAACGCCCCAGGTAGTCTTTTTTTTTTTACAAACCTGTAAATTGAAACGTCCCACGGCGCTCTCCCAGCCCCACCCACAACCCGCACCCACCCACTCGCACCCTGCCTCCCCATACCCCTCACCCCATGCCTCCGGGCTCGTGGCGATGATCGCTCCCGGTGGACCCGGGAACCGTCTGCACTCTTCAAAGCCGACCGAACTGAGGAAATGCAAGCTGTATAATGGGCTAGATAGGGGTTTTCAACTTTATTGCATATCTCAGGCATTTTTCGGAATTTTTGCACCAAATTTTCAACATGGGGTTTTTGGGACCCTTTCTCATGAATGATGTCACTGTCATGGCGTTATTCAGGCCCGAAGGGTGATTTCGAAGTCACTGTTGCTTGTTGTTTTCAGTGAGGGTCATATCAGATGCTGTGGCCTAAAACCTTACTCCATGCATCCTGTCTCCAGCCCCATGCCTTTCCTTGTATGCCTGGTGCCGACCTCATTTCCTGGTTCCTCATGGCTGGAGGCCCTCCAAGGCTAATCCCTGGTGGGGAACTGAGGAGAGGAGTGATGGGTCTGCCCACGTTGTATACACATAGACACTACATGTCATTGTAGGCGGCCCCTGCCTGGCAAAACGTTTCTGAGTGGTCCTGATGTTGATGACTTATAGTTCCAAATGAGTGGCCTAATGGAGGAGAGGCTCTTGAAGACCTACTGTTATGGTAATTCTCACATAGCTGTTCTTTATTAATCATAGCTCGATTAGATTAATTCTGTATATTCCCAGAGACATGCATTATGTTTCACTAACTGGCTTAGGCCCTCTCTAGCTGATAGATGAAAATTTCATTTACTTGAATTTGTGTTCTGTATAAGTGGTGTATTTTACTGAAAAAGTCCCTTTGTATATTACATATCTTCTACAATCTTTGTAATATTTGCTCTGGTTTAAGAGCTTCATGTGGACTTGAATTTGATCTTCCCAGAGAAAAGTCCTCAGTTGGATGTTGGGCTTTCTCTTTTACTGGTCCATCAGTTTGGAATTCCACTCCCTTTCAGTGGCAAAGGTGGTCAACATGTAGTAATTTACCAAGTTTGCCTACGTTATAAAATTGATTTATGGAATATTCTAGGGCAAAGTGCAATGACTGTACTGGGTTTGCAACATAAATGCTCTGTTTAGTGGTTGGGAGGTTTTTATTACTGTACTTATTAAGGTGGGTGAAAGTTGAGAATTCCGCTTTCGCAGAATTTCAGAGACAATTTGGAAATGTTGCAGAATGTTCTGAATTTCTGCCATTTGCGAGATCGGAATCTTCCAAATGTATTTGGTGGATTTTCTCCATGTTCCATGGAATATTGGGGCTGAACTGTGGACAAATACACATAAACTGCGGAATAACAGATCTGAGGAATTTTTTTTTTACGCAGTTTGATAAATTATTCTGCAATTCATGTAATTATTCCGCAGTTCAGTAATCAGTTCTGTGGACTTTTTTCTCCTCAGTTTAATAGAATAATCTGCAATTTATTCATTAATTTGTAAATTAAGAGTAAACTCTATGTGGGAGGATTTAAAACATAAACTAAAAATGATTATAACAAAATTGGTTCCTACACGTAGAACATATAATAGTAAGGGATATATTCCTCACTGGCTCACTAAAAACATAAAAAAACAAATTAGGAAGAAAAATAAAGCTTTTAAAAAATATAAAATTTGTCCTACTGATATATCTCAATAAATACAAAAAACAGCAACGTCTGCTTAAATCTATAATAAAGAAAGGTAAAATAAATTTTGAAAACAAATTAGCTATGAACAAAAATATAAAAGCTTTTTTTGGATATATTAATAATAATAAACAACATAATAAAAGGATTTCCTTTGTTAGAGTAAATGGAAAAAATATAATAAATAATAAAGAAATAGCAGATAGATTTAATGAGAATTTTGTTACCACATATCAGGTTCCTAATGTTAAAATAAAAAATAACACAAGTGTAAGAAATCTTGATCCTGTTTATATTTGCAAAGAATCAGTGATATCTGAATTGTCCAAAATAAAGCCATCTTCTTCCTCAGGATCTGATAATATTGATTCTATTGTTTGGAAGAACCTAGTGGGACGTACTAGCAGAGCCTTTGACATTAATATTCAAGAAATCTATTACTACTGGCAGAAATTCCCCTTGATTGGAAAAAGCTATAGTTTGTACCCATTTTAAAAAGGGAGATAAAGCATGTCTATCCAACTATAGGCCTATTAGTTTGGCGCCAGTTTGTTGTAAAGTTCTAGAGACTGATAAAAATTAGTATTGAAAAGATATGCAAAGATTGAATTTAGAAGATTTTTCTCAACACGGTTTTAAGAAAGGACTCTCATGCAACACAAACTTACTGGCCTTTTATAACTTCATTAGTGTAAATCTGGATGATGGCAAACCTATGGATGTTATTTATCTGGATCTTGGAAAGGCTTTTGATACAGTACCTCATCATAAGTTAATAAATAAATTGATTTAATTTGGTATAAATAAAACTATAATAATGTGGATTGAAAATTGGCTGTTGGACAGAGTACAGAGGGTGCGTATAAATAATTGTACTATCGGAGGTGGGAGGGTGGTAAGTGGGGTGCCCCAAGGCTCTGTGTTGGGACCATTGTTGTTTGGGTTATACATCAGTGACATGAATGTTGGTGTTAAATCCTGTTTAACAAAATTTGCTGATGATACTAAAATAGGTGGGGTAGTAAAAACTATTGGGGATTTTGAAGAACTAACAAATAGCTTGAGATTAGTAGAAGAATGGGGTATTAAAAATGATATGAAATTTAATGAACAAAAGTGCTCTGTGATTCATTTTGGAAAAAATAACCCATGGTATTCATACTATTTAAATAATAAGATGTTAAAAAGCAGTAAGTTGGAAAAAGATTTAGGTGTTTGGATTGATCCAAAATTGTCTTTTAACGTTCACATAGCTAAAATGATAGGTAAATGTAATGGTATTATACACTCAATAAAGAAAGGATTCATTTCAAGAAATAAGGAGTGTTTACTCAAACTTTATAAAGCATATGTTCTTCCTATATTAGATTATGGCTCTCCTATATGGAACCCATATTTAAAGAAAGATATATACAGAGTTGAAAGAGTCCAGAGACAGTTAACTAAATCCATAAAAGGCTTGCAAAATATGGCCTATGGGGATAGATTGGTGGTACTGAACTTGTATCCATTGGAGCTTAGGCGAATCAGAGGTGATTTATTATTTTTGTATCACATCTTGGATGATATATCATTAATGGAGCAGTGCAGCATTGTTAGGACCCCTAAAACTTTTAATTCAAGATCTCACGATAAACAAATTTTGGTAAATATTTCTAAAACGAATAGACATTTAAATTTTTTTGTTTCTAGAGTTCCCTCTATATGGAATGCTCTTCCTAAACGAGTAGTAGAAGCAGTTACCTTTAACACCTTCAAAAGTGAGTTGGACGCATATTTGCTTATAAATGGTAAAAATTACATTATGAAATAAACCCACTAGGAGTGGGAAACAATTAAATGGGCCGCAGCCTACTTTGTCTAAACTTACCAAGTTACACCATTCTAAGTCAGAATGTCTGCAAAAGCTGCTAATTTGATTTCCACACTTTCACAGAAGCAAAATTTGACTTCCACAGAAATTCTGCGGTGAAGTTTTTTTCACACACCTCTAGTACTTATGCAGTTATGCATTACAGGAAACATTTATACTGAATTTTATATATGTGCATTCTTAAGATTCCACTAAAAATGAGCTTTGGCTCAATAGTTGTACCATCTTCCTTGCTAATAAATGTAAATAATAATATGGGAGTATTTCAAAAGACTGAAACTGGGGTGCCTGACAATTGAAATCCCGATGCCGCAAGCCCGACACTGAAAAGCCCGACAGTGGGATTTTGCCCGCGGTGGAGTTTGTTCAATAAGTAAGGGTGCTATAGGGGCAAAGCCCCCCCGAAACATGAAAAAAAGGCAAAATCCCACTGTCAGGATTTTTGGTGTCTGACTTACGGCATCAGGATTATGACTGTTAGGCAACTGCCTGTCAGTCTTTCATAGTAGTTCCAATAATATATTTTATTAATTGATTGCATGGAATTTTGTTTGGCCAGGTAGATCTGTGAATGATCAATTAAATACAGAATAAAAACGTGATGCAAAATGCTCCTAACAGACTGACAAAACCCTATGATCTCTTTACTTCTGCCTTGCTTGAAAGCAGCATTAAACTGAGCACTCAGTCGACAAAACAAGCCACACTCACCTAGATCAAACCTAGACCCCCGCCCAATGCAGCATCCAGTAGAGATGGTCCTAGGCAGCAGCAGCATGGATTGGGCAGTGTGCCGGGTTTCATGAGCCGGAGCCAAGCCTTTCACTTTTCCCCCTAGTGAAACATGGAATTTGACAGCAGATAAGAACTGCTTGGCCCACCTAGTCTGCCCATTTTTCCTACCTGTTTCATATACTGCAGATCCTAAATGATCTGTGGCTTACTCTCTCTTACCTATTGCTAGAGTTCCTTTATGTCTGCCTCATGCATTTTTAAATTTCCCTACAGTTTTTGCCCCTGCAACCTTTGCAGGAAGGCTGTTCCATGGATCCACCATCCTTTCTGTGAAAAAATACTTTCTCACATTACCCCTAAGTCTATCCCTTTCTATCTTCATATAGTAACATACTAAAAAGCTAGCAGATTAGGCCTTATGGTCTGTCAAGTCTGCTCGGGATCAGTGCCTACCAGGGCACTATTATAACCCCCTCCCTACAAGGTCCCCCACCCCCAACCCCCAGCGGGGCCCTGGGATGCACCCTCCCCTATACCTATCCCAGCCCTTCTTGAACCCCTCCACATTTGTAGAAGCCACCAACTCCACAGGCAGTGAATTCCAGGGATCCACCACCCTCTCAGTGAAGTAATGTCTCCTTGTTTCCCCCCTTGGTCTCCCCTTGTCCAGCCTCATTGAGTGTCACCTGGTGGCCCCTACCTCCCTCATCTGAAGCACCCCTTTAAGGCTTACCGTATCCATTCCCTTGAGATACTTGAAGACCTCAATCATATATCCTCTGTCCCTTCTCTCCTCCAGCGAGTACAGTCTGAGCTCCTCCAGTCTCTCCCCATAGGGCTTCTCCCCTAGTCCCTGCACCATCCTGGTCTCCCTCCTCTGGACCCTCTCCAGAAGAGCAATATCCCTTTTTAAGTAAGGATGCTAAAACTGCACACAGTATTCAAGGTGTGGTCTAACAAGGCAATTATACAGCAGAAGGAGCACCTCTCTACTCCTTGAGGTTATCTCCCTGGCTGTGCATCCCATCATTTTATTTGCTTGGGCATGACCCTTCTACACTGCTCTGATTTATTCATTTTGGCATCCACCACCCTGAGGTCCCTCTTCCCCTCAAATCTGCAGTGCCTCCCTCCAGGTGTGTACGGAGGCCATGTTTTTGGCTCCCAGTTGAAGAACCCTGCATTTCCCAGTATTACACTTCAGTTTCCAGGTGCATGACCACCTCCCAGAGTCTCGGATCCTCCTAGAGAGCTGTCTTCCCTCCTCTTTATCCACCACCGCCCACAGTTTTGAGTCATCAGCAAAGAAGGCTCATCCGCTCCTGATACCATTTCTGATGTCTTAGATATAGGCATTAAACAGGAGGGGCCCAGTACCAATCCCTGTGGGACTCCGCCATCGACTCTCCTGAGGGATGAGACCTCCCCAACCTCACCTTTGCACACCTCACTAGCCAGTTTCTATCCACTTGACCATCTGCCCCCACTTTGCCTAGCTTCCCAGCAACCTGGGATGTGGCACAGAGTCAAACGCCCTGCTGAAGTCTAGAAAGAGGACATCCAATGGCCTACCCTGATCCAGCGCATCTCGCCACCCTTCATAGAACTCCACCAGGTTGGTCTGACATGATCTGCCCTTAACAAAGTCATACTGGTGATCATCTAGGTGACCCCGTGCCTTTAGAACCTCCTCCAGCCTCTCCTTTAAGATGACCTCCATCACTTTGCCCACTACCGACGTCAGGCTAACTGGCCTATAGTTTTCTGGCTCCTTCCATGAGCTTCCCTCATGTATAGGTACGATATGGGCCATCCTCCAGTCATGAGGCACCCACCCTGACTGCAGGGAGGAGTTAAAAAGGTCCGCCAGGGGTGTGGCCAGGGTATCAGCCAGTTCCTTAAGCACCCTGGAATAAATCCCATCAGGGCCCGGAGCTTTATCTGCTCTTAAGGCCCTGAGGGCATCCCACACCCTTCCAATGGGGATTTCAACATCCATTTCCCTCACTTCAACTGCTGGTCCCCCTTCCCTCTCCCCTTGCAGTGCCACCCCCCATCCTCCTTGATAAAGACAGAGGCAAAAAAGTTATTTAGTACTCCCACCTGCTCCACCACCCACTCCCCATCCTCAGCCTACTAATCTGCCCCTTTCCTTTTCTTCTTTCCCCGAGATATCTGAAGAACCCTTTTTCTCCCCTTCTAATCCCTTGTGCCAATCTCGGCTCCGCCCCCATCTTGGCCAACCTCACCACCCTGGTGACCCTCCTGGCTATCTTATCATACTCCCCCTTGGATATAGCACCCCCCCCAGAGAATGTTTGTATTGGCTATAAGCAGCCTTTTTATCCCTCACTGCATACTGGACCTCCCTTGTCCACCAGGTCAGCCTCTTAGCTTTTCCCCACTTGCGTCTCTTCCTCATGCAGGCCTTGGTAGTGTCTAGGAGCCCCTTTTTAATAATTTCCCACCAGGCTTCCTTGCCCATGCTTGGTCTGATCTCATCTAGGTGGCTCTAAGATCCGCTCCATCCCCCAAGTCTGCACCTCTAAAATCAACCACTGACATTTCTGTGTGTTCTACCCTGCCCCAGGTCAGAGGAGAACCAGACCATGATGTGATCACTCCCGCCAGTGGATCCCCAACAACTAGGTCCCTGATGAGCTCACTATGCCCTCCCTTATCGGCTCAGTCACCAGCTGGACAAGAAACGCGATCCGGAAGATCGGCCCAGCAGGCGCTGCTCCCTGTTCGATGAGGACGCCATAGTCTCCTGTGTCTGCTCCTGGCATATTCAGGTCTCCCACCACCACAGTTTTGCCCTCTCCCCTCCCACAGTGATCCCTAAGGTTTTCCACCAGGCCTTCCTCCTGTTACTCCCCCAACTGGGTGGTCTATAAACTAGCCCCATCTTCACCCACTTACCCCCAGGAGCCTGCAGGGTGACCCATAAAGCCTCCACCTGATCCCTGCTTCCTCAACCTTGCTTATCCCAATGCCATCACTAATGATAAAAGCCACCCCCACCCTCCACCCTATCCTTCAGCAAATGCGGTATCCTAGTAGGGTTTAGGGTCCCAGTCATGTCTGGAAGTGGCCCAAGTCTCTGTGATAGCCCACATCCACCCCACCCTCCCAACAGCGCCTGAAGCTCTGGCATCTTATTCCCACGCTCAGGTGTTAATCAGGACCACCCTCCAACCTGCCCCTTACCCCCGCCCTGAGCGCCCCAGTTTTCTGCCCATGACCCCCGTGCATATCATGGCCCTTGTTCTTGAACATCTTTTGTTTTATGATCGCCAATGCATGCAGTGATGCAGGTGTGCTTGCATGTAGAGCACACACACACCATGCTCCTGCCACCAGACACCCCCGGAGATGCAGTGCTTGCCTTGCCACCATGCCTTCACATGGTTCCAGACTAGGAGTGTCACAGCTTGTCTCCCCGGGAGAGAGAAGAGCAGTCCTCTGGGTGCAGTATCCTCTCCCACCCCAAACTGGGGTTGTCAGTATAGTGTGAGGTGAGTCATCCAGCACCTCAGCCCTCCACACCACCTGGCTGGCTTTTATAGCACATTTTTACCTATCTGTCTATCTGTCTGTCTATCTATCTATCTATCTATCTATCTATCTATCTATCTATCTATCTATCTATCCATCTGTTACCATGCCAAATGCTCCCAGAATCTGAAGACCACCACAGTGACAGGAATCGGGCAAAATCTACCAGTCGCTGTGGTGGTCTGTATGGTGATCATGACTGCCTCGCGGTATTTGCCCCCCGGTCCAGCTCAGACTCGAGTTAGAATCCTAGAGACCGGTGGGGCGGCGCCCAATGGATGGAGGCATCCCACACTGCAATGCTGACAGTCTGCACTGCAGCTGTCACTGTCGGGATGTCTCTGTGATGACTGTTGCTGCGGCATGGGTAAACCATCTATCTATCTAGCTATCTATCTATCTCTGTCTATCTATCTATAGCTTTTCTGTCTATACAGTATATCCATCTATCTCTGTCTCTATCTATATCTGTCTGTCTAGCTCTCTCTATCTCTCTGTGTGTCTGACTGTTTGTCTATCTAGCTATCTGTCTGTCTATCTATCTAGCTTTCCATCTGTCTGTCTGTCTATCTGTCTTGCAACTCATTGCTTGAGCCTTTTGATCACCCAGGAAAAAAAAGAGCAACCAAGGCACCCCGACCCACTGGCCTCTAACTTTATAAACAGAAAAACAGCCTTCTGAAATTGATCTTTGACCTCTCAGACACAAGCACAAGTACAGGTGTAGATGAAGAATCAACCTGCTAGGTTTATCTTTACTCTTTCATGTACTACTGGTAAGACACTGTTATTCAAAAGCAGAAGAGAGCACTCTCTTTTTATTTTGTTAAGGATAATACATTTCAAAACAGCCAGACGTAGCTCTGGCTGCACAAAAATAAGAAACATCTCTCTTACAGCGAGGAGTTGCTGGACCTTGGGGCCACCTTCTCAACTCCCTTTCCATAAAATGACTTGGTAACAAAGATTTCTGTTCTTGATCCTCAGCAAGTCAGAGACTTTGCATAAGCAAAAAAAACTGGAGTTGCAGAAAAGTTAAAAGAAAGGTGAACAATATGATAAAGAGAATGAATTGGATAAGGAAGCCCGGGTAATGACGTCTTCCGAAAATGAATCACTGATGTCTTAATTGAGAAAAACACTTTCTTTGTTAACTTTGACTGGACTGTTAGTGATTACCTTAATCTCTACATGCAGTAAAAGTACTGTACTTTGTGTGAAGGTGATACTATTTAATGGTGCAGAAATGTCTGTATTCCTGTTCTTGCTGGTTAAGTGGGAGTTTAAAGGGACACTGTCAGCTTTTGAATTTTTGTTTTGGTTAGGCAGTCATCTTATTTTACCTTTTGCCATGATCATCACCATCTATCAGAGCTTTTATTTGTCATCCCCTGGTTAGAAAATTATGTTTTATGTGTGTGTGTGGGGGAGGGTGCTGTGGAGCCGAGCAAAATGGATGCCAAAGACTAAACCTCTTCACTTTACATAGCAGAAAACTTTAACTAACTGTTTTCAGATGTCTAGAAATTAAAATAAGCACTTCTCAGAATTCAGAAGATCTGTTCCATCTAAATGGGTAATCCAAAGTGGGACAAAGTGCAACCAGAGGGAGCCACAAGCAAAAATGCTCCCAGCCGGCCAGCCACAAGGTTGACGCAGGGCCAAGCACTGTCAGATACTACCAAAGCTGGAGAAGAGATGCTGCAGAGTCTGGGACTAAAAATCTTCAGGCTCCTTTGTTCTGTGGAGGGTCTACCTTCTAAGTTTGACTCCGTTATAAACAGAGTCACGACCATTGACAGCAAATTGACTTTTATTAAAATAGAAGCCACTGAGGCCTCAAGCGTGCGAGGTGGCCTGGGTCTTCAGCTAATCTGGTTAGGAAAACACGCACCTTCACTCCCATCTTGAAAATCTGGAGAACCAAGTGCGGGCCCTGAACCTGAGGGTTATAGCTATGCCAGAGAGGAGTAAGGGTGACCATCTGGGGCTCTTCATGCAGGAATGGATGGAACAGCAATTTGGTCAACCCCTCATAGTTCACCACTTTCAAATCCAAAAGCCTACGGAGTGGCAAGAGAGACGTCAGGTCAACTGAGGAGTACCTTGGGCCATCGTGTTGGTGGTGGATGGTGGGACTAGAGACTAGTCCTGGCATTGGCAAGGCAGAAAAAACTATATTGTTTGATGGCCACCACATCCGCATCCACCCTGGCCTCAGCTGTGCCATTCAGCAAAAGAAAAAAACGTTTGACAGAGTATGAGCCGTCTTAAGAAAAGCTGAGGTGCTACATGGAACGCTTTTTCTGGCCCAACTCCGCTTAGTTCACCAGGGGAAGGTGTTCATCTTCTCTGATACAGTGGAGGCCTTGAAGTGGGCTCAGTGTCCTGTTCCTTCAAGATGCTGCAGAGATCAACACTGACAGTCTGAGGAAGAAGACGAGAGGGACACTGGATGGGTTGGTGGAGGTAACATGCCCAGAAATACCTCTGGTCTAACAGGCCTATTGTTTTGAACTCTAAAATTTTTTCCACAATCCCGATTAATAAGTGCCTGTTTTGATAACCAGGGGTTCTAATGGTATGGCTACTTATAGTTTGGGGAGAAGTTTACTTCATAGTAAATGGGGTCTTGTTATTGTGCTATGATTGTCCTTACAAATGGTTGAGACTCTTGTACTGTGGATGTGTTTAGGAAAAGTTTTTTTTTTCCAGTTATAATATTTCACATGACATTTTTTGACTGAAGAGCATAGGTCTTTTGAAAACATATACCTTTATGGTATAGAAAGTTGATAAATGCATGATCCTTCTTTCCTCTGGTAGGAACGGAGATTGGATTTATAACTTTTTATTAAGTTTCCTTGTGAACATGTGGCTCATGGACTCACTAGCATCTTTAAAATGTTAAAGTTGTTTAGCAGGTATTTATACCTGATTAGAAATACCCTCCTAAGATGTATCTCATTGATGAGTACATTCCATTTAATCTGCATATATTAAGATGGGGTAGCGCTCTCAGTGCTAATGTAACTGATACTCCTCATGTATCGCATCTGGATCATTTTCTATGCTCATTTATTGTCAAATCAATAAACTTAAAGTAAAAAAAAGAAAATGATGCTTTATTAGAAACAGCAAAAAAAAAATACTTTTTGAAGAAATAGCCACTTTCTCTTAGTCACTTACGCTTCCAGTTCTAATATGGTGTAGACTGTTGTCGGTAAACTCATGCATGCACAAGTTGGTTATTTTTCAACATATTTGAGTTAAGATGATTGCATGGTACTGTATAATTCCATCTTCAAGTTCTGCAACATGTTTCTTTATCCAAAATGAGCTGTCAGTGTTTATTTTACCATTGAAAGGTACGGCTGCGACTCCAGGCATGCAAGGTTATGGCAGTACTTTTCAAAGGTAAAACAAATACGGTTAGACACTTTGCAAAACTTGGAAGATGATATTGTATCATGCAATTGTCTTAACTCAAATGAACTGAAAAATGACCAACTCGTGCATGCACGAGTTTACTGACATCAGTCTGCGCCATGCTGAGAACACAAACAGGCAGGCAGCTGAAAGAGTGGGTTGCTCGTATTTCTTACAGTAGTATTTTGTTGTGCTATTTATAATTGAACACAATTTTCTAACAGGGGAGGACAAATAAGAGCTCTGACAGATGATGATGGCAAAAGTTCAAATAGGATGACTGCCTTAAAAAATTCAGAAGCTGACAGTGTTCCTTTAAATGCAGAAGATTGACAAAGGTGTACAGAAATAAAACAAATGGAGCAAATTACATCCTGGTTACACTTGTGAGAGGGGTATGACAGAGCACAACAAATGCTTTTTATCACTTATATAGAAGATCTGGCAGGGGTATCGGTCTTGAATATGATGGCAGACCCTCCCTAAGATGGCCCTTGCTTGTTTGAATAGACAGTGTTACTTTGGGTTGTCTGCCCATATTGGGGCCTCTGCCAAACATGCACCGGGTACATGCAATTTGCGTGTACCTATCCTGCTTAGCTTCTGGCATACGGATGTGCAAGGGGGTGGTATATTTAGTTATATGTATGCATATAGTGTATATGTGTGTGTGTGTATATATATATATATATATATATATATATATATATCTATTAAGCACTGCATTGACACAAAGTCTCTATGTGCTGTAACCATGACATTAGTGCAAGCAATTATTACAGTACATAGAGACTTTGTGGCAATGCAGTGCCTCTCATATATTACATACTAACATACTAAAATGCCAGCAGAATAGGCCTAACGGTCTTTCGTGTCTGCTCGTTTGGTCAGTCCCCAACCTGGGTGCTGACCTTGCTGTCCCCCTCGCCTTCTCTGGCTTCTCCCTTCCCAGTTCCGAATATTCTTGCTGCATTGGATTTTGCTTCCAGAACCCTTCCCTGTACCTGTCCCACCCCTCTTGAACCCCTCCACTGTCTCTGCCTCCACCAGCCCCTAGGCAGTGCATTCCATGGCTCCACCACTCTCTCAGTGAAGTAGCACCTCCTCCTTTCTCCCTGAATCTTCCCCTCCAGCTTCCACCCATGCCGTCCTAGTGGCCCCTTCCTCCTTCCTTGAAGCACCCGACTGTTCCTCCCTATTTACCCTCTTCATGTACCCTAAAGACCTCTATCATGTCCCCCGGTCCCTTCTCTCTTCCAATGTGTACATATTTAGCTCTTCGAGCCTCTCCTCATAGGTCCTGTCCCCAAGCCCCAAATCATTTTGGTTGCCCTCCTCTGGACCCTCTCCAGGAGGTTAATGTCCCACTTTAAGTGTGGCCTCCAAAACTGCACGCAGTACTCAAGGTGCGGCCTCACCAAGCAGTTATACAGAGGGAGTATCACTTCCCTCCTTCTGGAGGTGATCCCCCTAGCGATGCATCCCAGCATCCTGTTGGCCTTGGCTGCTGCACTCCTACAAGTCTCAGAGTTGTTCATCTTGACATCCACCACCACCCCCAGGTCCCTCTCAGCCATCGAGGACTTGTGGCATTTCCCCCCAGGATGTATCGCTTGGCCTGGGTTTCGCAGCTCAGGTGGAGTACCTTGCATTTCCCTGCATTGAACCTCAGCTTCCACTTTCTAGACCATCTTTCCAGAGCCTCCAGGTCCCCTGTGGGGCCACCCTCCCCTCCTCCCCATCCACCACCCCCCCAGTTTGAGTCATCTGCAAAGACTCATCCTCCTGATTCCTGTCCTTATATCAGATCGTAGGCGTTGAACAGAAGGGGCCAGGACCGATCCCTGTGGGACCCCACTAATGACCCTCCTTGGGGATGAGACTATCCCACCAACTACGACCCTCTGGGTCCGGTCCTGGAGCCAATTGCCTATCCATCTGATCATCTGGTTCCCCACCCCCATTTCTCCCAGCTTATCCAACAGGCCCACGTGAGGAACAGAGTCAAATGCCTTGCTGAAGTCTAGAAAGAGGACATCCACTGGTCTACCCAGGTCCAAGGCACTTGTCACCCAGTCATAGAACTCCACCAGGTTTGTCTGACATGATTTCCCCGGGATGAATCCATGCTGTCTATCGTCCAGGCACCCTGACTTATCCAGGTCCCCCCCTAGCCTCTCCTTGACAATGCCCTCCATCACCTTGCCCACCACGAGGGTCAGGCTGACAGGCCTGTAGTTCCCTGCCACCTCCCTTGATCCTCCCTTGTGGATAGGCACTATATTCGCCACCTTCCAGTCTTGGGGGCACCCTGTCCTCAGAGAGATGGTGAAAAGCTCTGCCAGGGGTTTTGCCAGGACATCTGCAAGTTCCTTCAGCACTCTGGGATGTAATTTATCCGGCCCGGTGCTTTCTCCGTCTTAAGGGGCTGGGGCTTCCTCACCTCTCTGCTGTAATTTCCACTTCCAGTACCCCTTCTCCTGCTTAGCCTCCCCCCACCTGCCAGTGATGCCTCCCCTCTCCCCAGACCTGCCGGTCAGTGGGGTCCCCCCCCTCCTCGGTATCTCTGTCTCCTCCATGTATGATGCAGCACCCCATTTTCCTGGTGAAAACTGGGGTGGTACTCATTTAGTGCCTCAGCCTGCTCCCGGGTCTTGTGCCCATCTCTCCCCTGATTTAATCCTGCTAATCTGCCCCTTCACCTTCGTTTTCCCCAATGTATCTAAAGAACCCCTTGTTCCCTCTCTAATTTCCCTGGCCAGGTTCTGCTCCTTCCTTGCCTTGGCCGCCTCACCACTCTAGTGGCCCTTCTAGCCATCAGCTCGTACTCCCTTCTATCCCTTTCCTCCTTGAGCAGTTGATTGCTTATAGGCTGCTTTCTTTCCCGCACCACCTCCTGGACCTCCCTGGTCCACCAACAGGGTTTTGGGCCCTACGCATTTTAGTCTTACTCTTGCACAGGTGCTGGTAGCATTCTGCACCCTCTCCTGATGATTTCCCACCTACTATCAGCGTCCATGTCTGACCCAATCCCATCAAATGCTCATAGGATCCTTCCATTTCCTTAAAATCCGCCCCCTGAAGTCGGTTGCTTCGTCTTTGTGCAGCCTTCTACCCTCCTGGGTCCAGGCAGAACCAGACCGTGGCATGGTCACTCCCCGCCAATGGGTCACTTACCTCAGGCCCCAATCTGGTCACTGTCTGCCAGGACCACATCCAGTACCCGTGCCTCCTGGTGGTTCCCTCATCTGCTGAGTCAGGAACGCGTCTTGAAAGACATCCAACAACCTCTGTTCCCTGGTCACAGAGGATGTCATAGTCTCCCAGTCTACTATTATATTAATATTATTTAGTTATATTAATATATGTAACCCCTAAATGGCGCTATCCCAGGGGCTACTACCCCTGCCTGATTTGCCACTAACAGGTTGAGGGCCTGGATCCAATGGTGGTGCCTCCACCCAGAGGTCAGGGTTTGCAATAGTTAAACTAACTTGGTCACAGCCCTCTGGGACACTGCAACCCCCCTTTCTTCCCCACTAGTGGCCCACAATATATCAGATTACCTTCCTGAGCTGGTATACACTTTTGGGACTGGTTCCGGCACTGGGACCTCCTGAGGAAATGAGATACAGTGCAACAATCAAGTACAGTACTTTTAACATAGACAAATACCTCAGGCAGTATAACTTTTACAGAACAAGCAGCTCTGATTTATTTAGGGGGGATATAACAAGGACAGGGAAATCAGGTTAATTAGCTTATCACTCTAATAATCTACCTAATGGCTCTGTGCACAGGCCTATCCCTATCAGTTACTGTCCTGGGTACCCAAGCCTAGTGGCTAGTCCAAACACGTGGCAGCTGGTAGGGGCCCTTTCACACAGAGAAAGAAGAATTAAACAGTCAGCAGTACAGTAATTCCATTTGGATTTAATGTGGCAATTCAACAAGAACAACCCTGAATTAGTACTCACGACCTCCAAATAAGATAGGGTCCTTCAATGTCAGCAGGGCCCTTGAGGTACACAAACCTCTTCACACATTTATATAAAAGAAAGCACTATACCAGGCAGGCTGCATCTGCATCCGATCGCAATTACTGCACAATGCCGGGAGAACACACAGCAGATTCAGTTCTGACAGACCGAAGTGCAATTTTTCAGCAATTCTTCCAGTCTTCTACAGGGTGAGCCTGGTTTCTACTCTTCAGAGATCCTTTGATTCTTTTTCACGGAAGATTCAGTCTAACAAGCTGCAGACGGAACTCTGGGCCTTACACGTTTTTGACTAAACTGCACTGAAAAAGCACAGGGCTCCTTCCTTCTTCACTGCTAAAGCTCAACTGAACTCCAACCATATAAAACCGGGCTTCCTTTGGAGTTCCTCCCAGTTCTTGACTGGATTGCTGTCACTCACAATAGACTGCTGCTGTTGGTCAAAGGCACTGAAGTCTAAACTACATCTCCCAGGTCACTGCCCATACAATCCTCTTGTGGCTGGCTCAGATTATGAGTCCAAGTTCTGAATTCATCCAAGGCACCATTTTAGAGCTAGCTTACCCACACTGATTGGTCCAGTTCAGCAGTTCAAAACTAGAATGGGGAACTAGTAGACACAGTTCTGACTGCAAAAGCAGGTTAGACAAACTGTAATTTCATTATTACTCTAAATAATTTCTGGAAACAGTTACATCTTTCAGATAGGTTCCCTTTGCACTCCTAGTGACTGCAAAAATGAAGTGAATTGGCAGCAGTTAGGTGGTACTCAAACAGAGAAACACACAGTCCCCCATATAAACTAATTATGTCTACAAGCAGACAGCTCTTAAAGAGACAGTACCAGAGCTCTAAAAACACTCACTGATAAGTGGCTTAAGCATAAACACCATTCAGGCTTGGAGCATTCAAGCAAGCTCCTGGAAGTCTTTTGGGAACCCCCCATTTGCAGGGGTTACACCCTTCCTGGCCTGGGAAAGCTTGCCAGCGTCAAGCAAGTACCCCACAAGTTTTAACTGCAACCATATACATTTGCATTAGGCTCACACATGTCCAATCATCAGTCAATATATCATTTTACCAAGAATACATTTCTGAAACATTTGCAATGCGTGACTCTTTACACAGTATTACACACATTGTACCATAACTCAAGTTATTACCTCTTGTACTATGAAACCTGAAGAGGGCCCTTCCTATCAGTTACCTTGGGGCTGGACGGGGCAAGGGCACCATACTTAAAGGCAAACACAAGTAACTGGAGTTAGCACTGATGCTCAGTTTGGGCAATGAGCTAAGGGACACACACTCCTTTATGGACAACATTGAAGAGGCAAGTCACAGGCCTCCCAAGTGAGATCATAACTGAGGTGCACCACAGGCTTTACAGCTCGACCAGTCTTTCTAGGGGAACTGTTATAGTCTCTGCACTCTGAGCCTCATTTTCAGCATTGTCCTCACTTGTCGAGAGTCTCCATGGGGTAGAGGCTAGAACTTGGGGCACTTTCAGCTCCAGGATTACAGTTTCTGAGTCCACAACATTTGGCTCCGCATGGAAGCTTTGGACACTGGCAGTGGACTGTCAGGGCACTCAAAATACTCTTCTTGTTGGTGTGTATCGCCAGTCTGCCCCAATCTATCATTTCCTCCCTGAAAGCTCAAACAGTTCAACCATGCACAATGATTCCATTTCATCTGATCTGATGCTTTACTTCACTTTCTGGGAGCATTGGCTCAGGGATGACTGGGGGCTTAGACAGTCAGAAGGCCCAGCTTTGTCTCCAGTATTGACTGGGGATTGCCCAGAACAATTGACTCAGTTAAGCAAAGAGGATGAGTATTCAAAGTCACTCTCACTTTCTTCTGATATGGACTGACAGTCATGCTCAACTGGGACTTGTGGAGGGAACACTTTAACTTTGCTTCTGTAGGTGCAGACTTTCTTAATCTTTTCTTAGCAGCAGCTCTAGTCACTGGTCCAGAGGGGCATCTTCAGGGCTCAGACTCAATCAGGATTTGTCCAATGAGCAGTAAATGATTTCTATGCATTGTTTTTACATCTTTGAATTATTCTCAGGCCTTACTTTGTACACTGGCAGATCATCTAGTTTGCCCACTACAATGTGAGGGAGATGGTGCCATCTGTCAGCAATCTTGTGCTTACCATGCAGTCCCAGATTTCTTAGCAATAGATCTCCCTCCTGGAGTTCCTGTGCTTTCACCTTTTTATCATACCTTTCTTTGTTAGCGAGATTTCTTTTGGCAGCATGGTTTGAGACCAGTTAGTCACATGAGTTAGCTGGGCCTTTAACTTTTGCACATACTGTAAATAGTTGTCAGCTTGAACCCCATCAGGAGACCCCAAAACACACATCTACTGGTAGTCAGACTTCTCTTCCAAACATCAGGCGGTAGGGGAGAATCCAGTGGCATCACTTTTGGTGCAGTTATAAGCATGTACCAGGGTGCTAATTTGTTAGCTCCATCTAGGCTTGTCCTTTGGGTGCAGGGTGCCTAGCATATCTAGCAAAGTGCTTGATTGAAACGTTCAGGCTGATGGGTCCCCTGGGGGTGGTAAGGAGTGGTTCTGGACTTTCGCACTCCCCACAGAGAAAGCATCTCTGTGATCAGGCGTCTCAGAAGTCTCATCCATGATCAGAATGGATTCTTTGTGGAGCCTAATAGTGAACAAAAGAGTTTTCTACAGTACTTTGGCCACAGTGGATGCTTTCTGGTCTTTGGTGGGAAAGCTTGGGCATATCTCGTGAAATGGTCAGTGACCACCAGCACATTACTGATATTTCTTTGATCTGACTCCAAACTCAGAAAATCAATACAGACCAGCTCCATGGGTGCACTGGTGGTGAATGTTAACAAGGGGCAGCCCTCTGGGGCAAAAGCTTTCCTCTGTAAGCAGCTTCTAAGATTCGAATGTGTTGCTCCACATCAGCCCCCCATCTTAGGCCAATAGAATCTGGATCTCACCAAGTCAAGTGTTCTGTCTATACCAAGGTGCCCCATGTGGTTGTGCAAGGACCTCCAGTACTGAGTCTCGAAGGCAGTGGGCAGCACTAGTTGTTGTTTGTCTACTTGTCCCCTCTGTCTACTGTTTCTCTGTATAACAGTTTATTGATCAGTTTCAACTTAGGACCTCTTTGTATAACAGTGCAGTTCTCAAATCAGTGGGCGTAATTTGGACACATCTTTTCCTGCATAGGGGCTTCTAAAGCTGCTTTGATCATGGGATCGTGGGATTGGAGCCCATGAATACTGTCATTGTCCAGCTGAGGCAGTGCACCAATGTCTATTGCAGAAAAGTGGCAATAAGCAGCAGGTATGCAATTCCTCAGAGGCTCCCAAGCAATCCACCATGCAGTCCACTGCGTCCGTGGACATTTGTTCCTCCCTGTCAAACTTCCGGCAGAGTGCCCGAATATCAGGTTCACCCTTAATGCGGACCCAATCATTTCTGGGGAACAGGCCTCCGGGAGAGAGCATCAGCATCTATGTGGTTCAGACCTGCTTTCGGTATTCGAGAGCATAGTCATATGTAGATAATGCAGAAAGCCACCTATGGCCAGTGGCATCCAACTTAGCTGAGGTCTGCACATAGGTCAAAGGATTGTTGTCAGTTTTACTAGTATTTTGCCATACAAGTACTCATGGAATTGGTCAACAATAGCCCACTTCAAAACTAGGAACTCTAACTTATGTACAGGATAGTTCTTTCGGATGAGTCAGGCTTCTACTGGCAAAGGCCACTGGTCTCAGGCCATTCTGCGTGCTCTTGGTACAACACAGCCCCAACCCTTGCAAGCTAGCATCAGTGTGCAGGACTAAGGTTTTCTTGGATCGGCATAGGCAGCACTGGAGCATGGGTAAGTTGATATATGATCTCATGAAAAGCAGTCTCACAATCAGAGTCCAGCATCTCAAATACTTCACTTGGATGAAAATACACTCTTTCAGTCTTGAGACGCTGACTTTGATATTTTTGTGGGTTAGGGGATACCCTTGAGTAAGGTTAAGTAAAGTAGGATCACTCTTGAATAATCCTTGATGAGCGCCGATAGCCAACCACAGTCAGAATCTTTGCGGTTCTTTTAGATTTTTGGGCTGCCGGGTAGTCAAGGCCTCCAACTTTACTTGGGTCGGTCTCTATTCCCTCAGTGGATACTATGTGTCCCACATACTTTACTGATGTTTGAAAGAATTGACACTTATCAATGGACAGTTTAAGGCCAAAAGTCCAGTCGGGTCAATACCTTAAATAATCTGCTTTCATGTTCCTCCAGTGAGCTGCCAAACACAATAACATCATCTAGGTATACCAGGCACTCTAGTAAGTTCCTGTCCCCACTGCACGCTCCATCAATCGCTTGAAAAGTGGCTGGGGCACATGAAATCACCTGAGGCATCCTCATGAATTCATAGAAATAGCGGACAGATAAAGGCAGTCCTTCTCACGGTCCTCCTGGGGCCATCGGGATCTGGTAGTACCCACTCAGAATCCAGCACAGAGAACCACTTGCTCCCGTTAGGCAGTCCAGCATCCTGAATGGGGCATTGTGTACTGATCAGGGATAGTCCGCTGTTTAAGGTGCGATAATCCACACACATCCTTACTGTTCCATTCTTTTCCTCACTACCACAATGGGGGAAGCATGAAGGCTTCTGGGTTGTAATACACACCAGCAGCTAACATCTCTTGCAGATGCACGTCTCACATCATCTATGTCAGCGAGTGCCAAGGTCGAGACCTCTCACGAATGGTCTTTGGTCATGCAGCCGGATATTGTGCTCAGCTCCTGCACGCATCCTACATCCCATTCCTTTAAAGAAAACACCTGGTCTCTCTGGGCAAGCTTCTCACTGATCCTCACTTTCCATTCAGCTGGCAGCGGAGTCGCCAAAATCAAACAAGTCAGGCGCTACTCTGTCATTCTTCCTTGAACTCTTGCTGCTGGGTAGCACTGCAGTGTCTGCACAATGCACACAGCTGGTGTAGATGCAACCCTCTGTTTACCTCGGTTCTTTCAGACACATTATGAATCCCAAGACCATCATCTCTTCTGGCATACAAGCATGGGCCTCTAGCGGGCAAATACTCTAGGCTTGACCAGCAGTCCCTCCGGCAATTTCCATCGCCTCTGCATCCAACATTAATATTTTATTCTAACATCCTTTCTGATAAGGACCTCCCCTGTAAGGTACACTGGGCATTTGGCGCCAGGATCAGAGCTCAGGATCCTTCTTCAGCCACAATTCCGACCCGGTTCCTCTGGTTCTGTTTTCAGCATCTCTCTGTTGCCTCATACCAGGCCTTTGTAATTAAAACCCCACGGAACTCACAAGCTCTACTAGTCTTTGACCCCCGTTTTTCATAACACAACTGTGCCAGCCCCTCCTAACATATGAGCATTTGTTCCAATCAACAAAGGGACACCATCATACAGTCCAGTGGGGGACACACTAGGCTAGGGTCTCTACTTGTTCGGCCACTCCAGCCACGGAGGTGGGAAAGACAGCCAAATCTCGGATATATACCCGGAACAGGGGTAGGCCTTCTCACCTTAAATCCCCATACATGCAGCAGTCCTTCTAATGAAGTTGTGGCACGCTGACAAATGCTTCTGATACCAATCCGGAACATAATTGTCACTTGGGAGCCACTGTCTAATACAGCTCTTGTAGACACTCCATTCATCTTTACAGTGGTCTCCATGGAGGGACCCACTATTCTGGACCAGTCTGGGAGGTCGTGTGGGGCCTGGAGCAACTGACCTTGCACAAAAGGGCGTGAATTAGCATTTTTGGTTGCCCTCACTGGGATCATGTCGTGCACCTCTTTAACCACTGATTTCTTCTCGCTAAGCTTCTTGTAGCCCATATATGCAACTTTGTGTCAGTGTCTTTTGGGGACTGGCATTCCTTTCATGTGCCCATCTTTCCCACAATTATAGTAAAACATACTCTCTGGAGTTTGAGCTGGGCCGAGGCGCACACTGGAGCCACAGGGCGGGGTATTACTAACTGGAAACCTTGGGTGCCATCTCGTTCATATGTGATACATTTGAGACATCTCGTCAGTTTCTCCACTTCCATGGTCAAGGAATTGGTTTGGAGCTGTTATCAGTAGGAGATACATGGGTGGGTACCCACCCCCATAGCAGATGCAGTCGGATATAGGTCAGGGGCTCAGTACTTGCAGGCGTGGCCTTCAAAGGACTGTTTTGAATTCGCGATCTCTCTCAACAGTTACGCCCCATTGTGGCATATCTTTTTCCTTGTCAGAGCACTCATTGACTGTCAACCTCTGCCCTGAACTTCACTTGATGGGTCACCCTCAGTCACTCCGGGTTGTAGCCACAGCTGTTGGTGCAAGGTACACCTCCGAGGTGTCGCACTTTTCTCAACTCCTCGAATTTCTCTCATTCACTCATCATAGGAGGTGGGGATTTTAGTCGATTTGCCAGGTATGCATTGAAGCAACAGCAGTTCTGAGAAGGGGTAGACTTAAGGATTCTGTCCAGTCTGGTTCGGTCCAGTTCAATACGCTTGGCAAACTACCCTTTCTGGAGGCATTCTTGGAAACAATTTTTTCCAGCCGAGACATACACAGACAACAACTCCCTTGGTTTGCTGTTGTGCATTTCTTACTCTCCACCATAGGTCCTCATCAGAATCTGGGTCCATCTATACATTCTCCAAGGCCTCAAGATAGGCTGTGCAGTCCGCCAGGGTTACTGGGTCTGTTTGCACGGGATGGTAGCCGGGCGGGACCTCGGGAGGCTCTCACTAACCCTCTTTCGCTTTTCGCCTTCCGAGCATTGCCATTCTAGCACTTGGGGGCAACATAGTCTATCCAGGTCTCCCAGTCATCCTCCCTTGGGAAGTGGGGAGGGTGCCAGAGAAGATCCTCAACCTTCGTGAGAGAGCTGTGACTAATGGCAGGTGCAGAAATAGGAGTCTGCATTGGTTCAGCCACCATTACGGGCACTGTGAGCAGGAGAGGTGTTGGGAGGAACACACCCCAGGTGCAAGAATAGTTTCTTCAAGTCCTCCATGTTTTCCCTCTCCCAGCAACCATTCAGCAAATTTCTCCTCAAAAGTTTCAGATAGTGGTGGGGGCTGATTCCCCGGTCTTCACTGTCCTTAGTTATCACCTCTCCAGCAGTGAGGGGCTCCCTCTGGGAGTAATGGTCTGTGGCACTTTGGAGCTATCTATGGATCATTAAACTCTACTAGGGCCAGGAAAGTGTGGGTGAGCAGATGTATGCCGATCACCACCACCACAGGGTTTGTAAACCTTCCACCTTGGAAAGTACTCCTGCACAGTGTCCGTGATAGATACCCATGGGATGTCCTAGATAAGTATAGCATTTGGGGTCGATCTCCTCCTAGTACACCACTCCACCAGCCTGCACATGCCACTCTGTCGGGGTACCTCATTTTTTCTTAACAGTGGTTCTCAGAATATGGCCACATTAGGAGGACACATACAATCCCAGCGGTGAGCCTCCAAGATGTAACCCCAAATGCGCTATCCCAGGGCTACTACCCCTGCCTGATTTGCCACCAACAGGTTGAGGGGCCTGGATCAGCAATGGTGCCTCCACCCAGAGAGTCAGGGTTTTGCAATAGGTTAAACTAACTTGGTCACAGCCCTCTGGGACACTGCAACCCCCTTTCTTCCCACTGGTGGCTTACACAATATATCAAATTACCTTCACAGTATACACTTACCCCAGGACTGGTTCGGCACTGGGACCTCCATGTGAAATGAGATACAGTGCAACAATCACAGTACAGTATTTCAACATAGACAAATACCTCAGGCAGTATAACTTGCTGAAACAAGCAGCTCTGATTTATTTAGGGGATATAACAAGGACAGGGGGAAATCAGGTTAACAGCTTATCACTAATAATTCATTTATGGCTCTGGCATTATGTCTATCCTTATCAGTTACTGTCCCTGGGTACCCAAGCCTAGTGGCTAGTCCAAACCCGTGGCAGCTGGTAGGGCCCTTTCACACAGAGAAAAGGAAAATTAAACAGTCAGTAGTACAGTAATTCCATTTGGATTTAATGTGGCAATTCAACAGGAGCAACCCTGAATTAGTACTCACGACCTCCAAATAAGATAGGGTCCTTCAATGTCAGCAGGGCTCACTTGAGGTACACAAGACCTCTTCACACTTTATATAAAAGAAAGCACTATACCAGGCAGGCTGCATCTGCATCCCGATCAATTACTGCACAATACCCGGAGAACACACAGCAGATTCAGTTCCTGACAGACCGAGTGCAATTTTCAGCAATTCTTCCAGTCTTCTTACAGGGTGAGCCTGGTTTCTACTCTTCAGAGATCCTTTGATTCTTTTCACAGGACGGATTCAGTCCTAACAAGCTGCAGACCGGAACTCTGGGCCTTTACACGTTTTTGACTAAAACTGCACACTGAAAAAGCACAGGGCTCCTTCCTTCTTCACTGCCAAAGCTCAACTGAACTCAACCCGACAAAAACGGGCACTTCCTTTGAGTTCCTCCCAGTTCTTGACTGGATTGGCTGTCACTCACAATAGACTGCTGCTGTTGGTCCAAAAAGGCACTGAAGTCTAAACTACATCTCCCAGAGTCACTGCCCATACAATCCTCTTGTGGCTGGCTCAGATTATGAGTCCAAGTTCTGATTCGTCCAAGGCACCATTTTAGAGCTAGCTTACCCCACACTGATTGGTCCAGTTCAGCAGTTCAAAACTAGAATGGGAACTAGCAGACACAGTTCTGACTGCAAAGAAAGCAGGTTAGACAAACTGTAATTTCATTATTACTCTAAATAATTTCTGGCAAACAGTTACATCTTTCAGATAGGTTCCCTTTGCACTCTAGTGACTGCAAAAATGAAGTGAATTGGCAGCAGTTCGAGTGTACTCAAACAGAGAAACACACAGTCCCCCATATAAACTAATTATGTCTGCAAGCAGACAGCTCTTAAAGAGACAGTACCAGAGGCTCTAAAAACACTCACTGATAAGTGGCTTAAACGCCAAACACCATTCAGGCTTGGAGCATTCAAGCAAGCTCCTGGAAGTCTTTTGGGAACCCCCATTTGCAGGGGGGTTACATATAACTAAAAGAAATTCCATAACTTTAAGATGTTCTTTAAAACTGCTAATTGTACCAGAATTCCTACTGTTCAATGGTAGGTGATCCCACACATAAGGTGCTTGGTAAGAAAATGCTTTAAGGACAATGGGGCATATGTACAAACCTTTGGATTGAGTATGCCTATTGTACCTACCAGCGCTAGGCAACTCTAAGTCAGAATGCTACTCAGCAACAGGCCAGCGGACCCTCGGTGGCATTCATGGAAGGGTTGTGGTGCCCTGCACGCACGATCCCTGACTGATCGCACTGGACCCCGGCTGAGTGGCATTCCCACTTAGTTGTCCACGCACAGCAGGGTTGCACATATGCAGTACAACAGTTTCGTGCATATGTTCTATTGCTTTAAATTGTTTTCTTACCAAGCACCTTTGTTTTGTATCATCTAGTGCAGTAGGTGTCCAATCTTTTCATGGTCATGAGCCATATTTATATTTCTGAGTAAGACGTGGAGCCACAAACAATGTGCTGCCCGTACCATACCCAACATGTCGCCCTTATCATACCCATATTTAGGAGTTGAAATAATAGCATAGTCATAATCAGTAGTCAATAAGTGTATTTTATTAAGTTTTAAGTTACATTATTTAAAAAAAATATAGTTTTAATTTTAAAATAATTATTCATAGCAGCTCTGGAGCTTTAGATTTGCTTGCAGGCTCAATAAAATTAGTTTGTTGAGCACTCAGGGCACTTTTCAGCTCCTGTGCATTGACTTTTCTCAGATTTAAAATATGACATCTACTTGACACGTAATTGACAAACCCTTGAGAGCCATATCAAACTCCTTGAGCAACATGTCCTCCCAAGCTACAGATTGGCCACCCTGATCTAGTGTATGTACCCTGCATCTCATGTATCTGCATTTGTCTTTACCTTATTTGTGCCATCTTTATAGCTCGGTTATGTCCGAAAATGGTCCCTGGGATTGGTGTACCACCCAGTTAACAATTTACCGTAATCAATCACTAAAGTATTTGTTAGATTCAGCACTTTGCACTTGCTTCTAAATAATGTTTAGGTTGTATAATGTTATTGTATTTTGCACTATGATGATCTTATGTCAGGATCTGTCTATACTGTGTGCATGTTTCCAGGTCGGATCTGTAAATGGGCCACGTGGCCTGGTGTACCTACCGGTAATCAAATGAAACTGAAACTAGAATCAAATAAATGCTGAAGAGGACAGTAGTGGATGGTCATCCTGTTGATTCATCTTCACTGAAGGTCAGATTAATCGTTTAAAGGAAAACACTTTTCATTTAAATAACCACACCACCAGTGCATGAACCCCGATTAGGGTTTCACTGTCACTCATAATTTTCAGATTACCTTTCTGGTGCTTTATTTCAAGTTGTGAGACCCCCCAGTATATAAACAATAGCCTTGTTTACACTGATCAAGCTGTCACACACTGGTCTGACTCTGCGCTTTTTCATTTATGAAGCCAATGGTGTACACCTGTAACCCCCAGGGGGCACTATCCCAAGGGCTACTACCCCTGCCTGTTCAGCTGATAACAGGTTGAGGGGCCTGGATCCAATGGCGGGTGCCTCCACCCAGAGGTCGAGGTTAAAACAGTCTGGATCGACTTGGTCACAGCCCTCTGGGTCACTGCAACCCCTCTTTCTTCCCACTAGTGGCCCACACACGTTACCAACAGTACCTTTACAATATGCACTTACCCCCAGGATTTGGTCGATCAGCTTGGCTCTGAGGACCCCCGTAAAGTAAGACACAGTAATGCAATAGCCACTATACAGTATTTTGGCACAAACACGCGGTTTAGGCAGTATACTTTGTAAATAACCAAATCTGATTTATTTAGGGGGAAAATTACAAGGGCAGGGGGAAATCTAGGTGATTAGCTTAAACTCCAATATTTCAGAGCACTGTGCACAGGCTAAGTTCCCTATGAGTCACTGTCACTGGGTACCCAGGCAAGAAGGGGCTAGCCAAGTTCGGTGCAGCTGGGTGGGGCCCTGAAGATGAAAACAACTGTACAATACCCAAATTTGTAATCCAGAGCCAGCAGGCTCAGTCTGCAGCCAGAGAGAAAACAGACAAACACTTGAACTCAGTAGATCAAACAACAGGAGCTACCCTGATTTTCACCACGACCCTTGCAGCAGTATCCCTGCATGCCACTGCAGGACTTGGCCTGTAATTCAGACACTGCTCCACACACATTTATATGTAACACAGAGGGTACCATACCAGGCAGCTACTACAAACACCCGATCGCTTTCTCTGACCGAACCGGGTGAACAAGCAGATTCACTTGTCCTGACAGACCGAGCGCGCATTCAGCAGATTCTCCAGTCCTCTACAGGGTGAGCCTGGTAGGTAGCTGCAACATGTACAGCCTCCTCTGCCTGCAACACAGCAAATTCAGTCCAACTACTTCGGCAATCGAGCCGCCTGACTGTAGGCCTTTCACACGTGCTTCCCGCGTGAAAACTCACAGCGCAGGAGCCCGGAGCTCCATCCTCACTCACAGCCACAACGATTCTGCCTTCTCGGCCATTGGCCAGAGATTCCAACCCGGGCGCCACCCAACCCCATTGGAAGGCTTCAAGTGCCAGTCTTCTCGGTCTCCTTCTATTGGTGCAAAAAAGGCGCCACACTCCTAGACTTCACTTCCTAGAGTCACTGGACATACCTCCCATTGGCAGCCGGCTCTCCACAGAGTCCCAGTCCTGGTTGGCTGCCCAATACACCATTTTAAGCGCCCCTCCCTTCCGATTGGATCCAAGAGGCAGTTCTGATCCAAAATGGACGGGCAGAATAACCAAAGTCCCAGCTGCAAGGGAAACAGATTAAGCAAACAGCAATTTTACTGCCACGTTACATTTGTTCCAGAAAACAGTTACATCCCTTTCAATAATGCTCCATCTGCTCGCTTAGCGATGGCAGAAACAGAATGATTCGAACAGCAGCTCGAGTGTGTGTCGATCAGTAAACCCACAGTCCCCCCTTGCAAGCTAACAAAGCCTGCAAGCAGGCAGTTCTTAAAGAGACAGTACCAGAGGCTCTAAAAGCACTCACAGCGCTCACATTTAAGCAGCATTACGCCGAACACCAGTCAGGCAGGGAGCACTTAGGCAAGCTCCGGGAAGGCTTTTAGGAACCCTCATTTGCAGGGGGGTTACACACCATTTAAAGGAGCACTATGGAAAAAATATATGTTGTGCAGAGTGTTCCGATTTGTGTGTGTGGTCCTAGTGGGTTCTTCCCTTTGCTTAGAGAGTTTTTTTTTTTCAGTTTGGCTGCTAGTTTTATGGCCCCTGGGGATCTCCATGTTTACATTTTTGTTGCTTTTCTTTTTCCTACAGTGCCTCCTGTCCCATGTACAGCACTGCTTCAGATTCTACGCTGAAAAGAGTTGCCACTGTCTTAAATAAGTCTGCTTACTAGTTCTGGGAGCCCCATTGCTAACACACACGTGTGACCTATATTCACATACAGGATGGTTGAACCTTGACAATCGCATCATATACCAAGCCTGCCTGTCTCCTGTCCAAGAAAGCCACACTTGGTCTTACTCCACCAGATGTCCACTCTATGCTTCATCAAATAGCCCCCCTAGGCTGACCAGAGGGTCACTCAACACCCAATACAAAGTCTCCTACCGCCGCATGACCCAAGGGCAACAGTCTTTTATGTACCGTGCCCCTAAGTGGCTAAACTCACTCCCAGTTGACCTTCTATCTGAACCCAAGTTAGGACCATTCAAGAAAAAACTCCATACATACTTATCGAGCTGCATGATATGCTGTTGCCCCTATTACTTACTAGTCCCTGGCCTCGGGCACGTATCCTACATTACCAGCACCCTGGCTCTTCCTGTTTTGCATACCTACCCCTACCCTACCACTGGATCCCTACCTTGACCTTCCCCCTATGATAAAAAGCTGCCTGACACACCCAGCTCCCTGCATGGAATCTTGCCCCTTCCCTTCCCTACTCCTCTTGTTCTACCTAATCCTTTTGCCTGGCACTATACCTCCTTCCACAATAACCTTCCCAAGAATGACTTACCACTGTTCTAAATGATACTTATAACTACCTCTTATCTGTATCTCAATCCGATGGCTCTAATTACCTGTTTATCAGATTGTTGATATTATGAGTTATGATTTACCTACTGTATGCTGTTACGTACTATGTGTTGTTGACTACTTGCCTTTGTAATTCTTAATTCAATTCTTAATGTATTTTCTCCCTCCTGACATGGAACCTTTGTAAATGATCTGCTAGCTCGAAGGTTGTAATCCGAGACTTGAATAAATAAATGATGCAACTGGGGCCATAGATTAAGCAAGTACTGGTTCAGAGTCAATTTTACAGCAGTAGAGCTATGATTTTAAGTCACTTTCCTTATCCAGTGCGCACCAATAAAGGTTGCATTTATAGTTCCGCTAGCAGCTGAGCAACTAAATGGGTTATTCAGTAAGAAAACAGCTAGAATCTTTGTTAATTATAGCATTAATGACCTGGGGTGATTTGTGTGCTTTTCATGGCCTGTACTGTGATGAAATGAAAAGTTTTAAAACAAACATTTACTTCTGCTGGCTAGACCTAGACACATACATAGAAAACAAAATATTGAATTAGAATTATTTAGTTGAGGACAGAACATCAGGTACCTAACAGCAGATTGCTGCTGCAGCAGCTTTCCCTCACTGAATCAGTGGTCCTGGTTGCATCACTTTCACTTGAGACAGGAGGCATTGTAGGAAAATAAACAATGCTAGCATGGAGAGCCCATGGGCCATAAAACTAGTAGGCAAATTTAGAAAAAACGTCTAATATCAAACAAAGGGAAGGACACACTAGGACTACTCACACAAAACAGTGTTGCACAACATATTGCTTTTGCAAATTTTGACTGTAGTACTCCTTTAATGACATCTGCTTCCACACAGGTGTTACGGGAACTGCACTGTGGGTACCTTCATGCAAGGAGTTCCTGTGTGTTGTGATGCTAAATTAACCTCAGGCAGTGGAGCGAAGTGGCCACCGCTTATGCAGCACTAGAAACCCTCTATACCAGTTCAGCTTTTCTGTCTGGGAGAGGAGCAGAAGAGCTACACTGGTTTGATGCCTGCACAGTTTACACATACAGAAGTACACTAGTGTAGCTTTCCAAACCATGTACACTGGAGTAGAAGTGGCCAGTGTTAATGGGCTATAGACCACTCTGCACTACGCCATATCGAGATTGAGCAATGCTCACTTATACTAATACAAGCGAGCCATGCCGAGCTGTGCTCACACTCAAAATGGTGCTGTTACTAGGAGTTTCACAACTTAAAATAAAGCACCAGAAATTTAAAAATTGTTTTTGCCAGTGAAACTCCTAATCGGATTTTTATCCATGGGGTGGTGGGGTTGTTTAAATGAAAAGCATTTTCTTTAAATTCATAACAGGGCACTATGTAATCTTGCATAGCTATGTCCCTTTACCTTGTTCCTATTAGCTCGGGGGACATGGTACGAGTTCAGATAATCCAGAGGTTTGGATAATGGAAGATTGGATAATCGAGGTTATACTGTATGTAGTTTGATCAGAATCTTTAATGTCCTGTTCTCCATTTGGTCAACTAACAAATTTTTTTTCTTTCTCCTAAACATGCAATGGACTGAGCCTATAGGGTATGCCCCCTGTATGACGACACTATTACAGTGAAATCATCAATCCCAACAACATCAATGTTTTCACTGTAATAGTCTGCCCAAGACCCTGGCAGTCTATCTCTCAGTCCTGCACGCCCTCCCTGATCCAGCTCCGACTGGAGTTAGAATCCTAGAGATCGGGGTTTCAGGAGGCAAGCCCCCAATGAAAAATAGCCGGGATCTCCAGTCAGATTTATTTCGACTGCAAGTTGCAGTCGACAAAAATCCATCGCTGTGATGGTGGTCGACAACTTAGTTGTCAAACCGGCATCGTAGAGCCTACCTGTAGTATGCTTACTGATCACATGTTAAAGCTCTGTAAGAGATATGCCGTTTGTGAAGTATATCACAAAAAATCTGAGTAGAAATATTATGATCTGTGCCACTGTATACTAGCATAGTTTACAAAGTTTACATGAAATGTCAAATATGTTACTCTTTGTTTTTTCTCTCTTTGTATCTTGCTAACATTTTGTGGACTTCTTTAATGCTTCTTCTTAATAATTCTCTTTTTTGAATGGCTCAAAACAAGTTGAAAATAATTAAAATACTTTATTTATCTATATATAACACTGGAACATCTTCAGATAAATGTAACTCCTTCATTTGCAACCTACTGGTCTGTGGCTGCCCTGACGAGACCACCCACAGGAGGATGGACACCCTGTTAGTCCTAGCAGTTGCACTAGATGGGAGGCATCACTTGCAGTGATCATTTGCACTTATTTCCCAGATCCTGCCTTTGAGTTATGGGGATGAATGTTGGACCCTGAGATCCAACTTAATGACACCTACAAAAGTAATGCAGCACACATCTGACTATACTTATCACAGCTAGGGCCAGAGACCTGATACAGAGCCTTGCAGTAGCTCCATATGAACATGCCAGTCCTACAACACATGAGGATGATGATACCAGCTAAGCTGCTCCTTCTAGAATATGCAAGGGTTACTATAACAGCTCATTTCTTCCATTTACAATATGGGAGGGAGATTATGACCATGATACTCCCTCATCTACAGGACGGCTATAAAACATTGGCTCCTCCATCTACAACATAAGAAAGATAGAAACATAGAATTTGATGGCAGATAAGGACCGCTTGGCCCACCTAGTCTGCCCATTTTCCTACCTAACAGATAAGCTGCAGATCCTAGTTAACCAACAGCTTACTTCCTCCTACCCTCCACTAGGACTGCCTTGTGCCTGTCCCATGCATTCTTGAAGTCCCCCACTGTTCTTGACTCCACAACCTCCTCAGGGAGGCTGTTCCATGCATCCACAACCCTCTCAGTGAAAAAATACTTCCTCACAATACCTCTGAGCCGTCCCCCTTCTATCTTCAAATTGTGCCCCCTTGTTCTTGTTGTGACTATAGCAGCTCATTTCCCTCATCTACACATTTCTCCCTCAGAAAGTGAAACATCTGTGCTCAAATGTGTGAGAATTGCCCTATCCTATCTATGCCCATACTTAATATGCTTATCTACAATGTCCCTCAAATAGTTACCCCGAGATTATCTTTCAGTTTTTATCCTTTGAATTCAGACTGTGGAGGTCTGCAGCATCTCTGTGACATCCTTGCAGTCTTGATGGCCATCACAGCTAGATCCACACAATGAAACTTTTATTGTGCTGGTTCTACATCTTCGGTTACAACAGAGCCATGCCACCCAGCATTCAAGGGCTTTGAATGGCTTCACACTTTATTTACATAAGGTATGCCTTACAGTCACAGAGGCTCTCAAGAACAGTTCTTGCGAAGCTATTTCCCAAATGCCAGAACAGCATGACCCACACTAAAGGACCTTTGGTCTAGAGATTGCATTTCTCCTATCTTACTGCGTATCTTTACATGGCCCACTAAAAGTTAACTCTCTGTCTTTCTGCTATCATCTGTTGAGCTGAAATATACACAAACATGCTGTCCAGCAGTATGGACTTTCACAGATCTTTGGGCAAAATTAATCAAAGCTAGCAGGCCATCAGGTACTTTCCTTATAGAGTGGGCAGCCACAGTTTCCACGTACTACTGGAGGTCACAGCTGGCTTAGTCAGAACTCTGCTGGGGCCAAATGCTGATAGTTCTTTCTCTTTGAGTTCTTACTTATATTAAAATGTTTCGGGACACAAGGAGTTACCCAGTGGTGTCATTGCTGCCCATTCCAACACCAGGTGCCCCGCCATGGTATCCAGTGATAATAGTGCCAGAATATGGGTGACCATCAAAAAAGTGACTCCATATTCGGCGCCATTGGAATGGGCCACCCACAAGGGTAGTGATTGCTTCTACCATGAGGGTAGGGGAAAGTGACAGGAAAAAGGGAATGGTGAGGGGAAGAGGAGGGATGAGGAAGAGGGTTATGTACAGGAACTGTCCCTGCTGCCACCAAGCCAGCTGTGCTGTGTTGTGGTGAGGGAGGCTGGCTCTGGTACAGCAGGTACTGGGTTTGGGGCTGGGGACAGGTGGAACTAAATTTTGCCACAGGCAGCAGTTCCCGGAATAAAAATGTTTTTGCACCCAGATTTGTTCCCTCTCACATGCATCCCCTGGAGTTAGAATCCTAATTCAGGGGTGTAGGGGAAAAGCTTCCCACTTAGAGTTTTGTTCGGCTGTATGTATATATCGCCAATTTGCTTTTCAAGGATACACTCACCATAATAGCAATTGCCATTCAGCTTATCACTATTATTTTATTTATTTATTTAGCTTTTGTTTACCAGGTAAGCACACTAGGCAGTCACGTGCCTATTTTCAGGTGCGACCAGGGAGAGTTACAGAGATACAAGCAATAACAGTACAGAGGCTAGCATCAAGTTACACAAAGGTACAGTCGGAATACAAGCAAGAAGGACCAGCCGAAACAAAGTACAAAGGCTTGGGTCCAACTGTCAGGCAAGGTACAGACAGGTATAAGCAATCATCTACAATCAGGTAACAGGCAGAGAACAATTTTAGTGCAGTTGAGTATGAGGCAGAACAACCCATGGAGGGCAGCCAGGAAAAATTAGAGCCAGTGTCAGCAGCAGCAATATTTGTTTTTTTTTTTTTTTTTTTTTTTCCGAGCTGCCAGCCACCTGTTGTATTTCAGCCTGGTCACAGGCCACGGACTTCCACTCCCCAAATTAGCCTTAAGCCCCCCATGGCGGGGCTGCGGCACTCTCCCCTGCATGCCGAGACATTCGGGTTAGTCAGGGGCTGGCCTGGGGAGCTAATTGAAGCCGTGGCGAGCTTCATTAGCGGCAGCCAGTAGCTCCTTTTTCCCATTTTTCTTGGGGAGGCAGGGTCGTGTAATGACACCTGCCTGCTCTGGCCCTAGGTATGCGAAAGCACCGTAGCGGTATCGACTCTGGCCTCCGGCCAGGGGTCACCAATGCCCGGCGCTTTCCTCACTCTCCCCCAGAGAAGGAGAGCAGTCTCTAGGGATGCTCCTTCTCCCCGGCCAGCCCTCCAGCGACTCCTGGTCCGCTCCTGAACCCGGGTCACCAGCGTCGCATGCGGAAATCCAACTGCTGCGCCGACGGGCTGGCTAAGCAGCAATATTTGTGAACATTGCTTATTTGTTATTTATTTTTGGAATAAGTGCACGCCTGCAGCCAGGTATTTTTTTTTTCTTTTAATTTCAGGCACTTCACGGAGGGAGGGACTACAGAAGACAGAGGCAGCTTGAGGCTTGTTTTAGGTAACCCCAAAGGGAGGACCTGAAACAACTGTGGGTGGGGGCAGTTCTTACGTGAGGAGGTAGGAGGTTCCAGGTTTTTGGGGCAAGAGCTGCAAATGCTCAATCTCCCACAAGGGAGTGAGTCTTCTGAGCCATCAGCGCCTGGGATTCAGTGGACCTCAACTGATAGCCAGAGGGGACAGGCTGGGGGAGGTCAGCAGGTGCTGGAGGAGTAGATGATCGGATGATGTTATCCGTAAAGTTGCCCATAATGAATAAGCGATGGTTGCTTGGGGAAAGCCAACCCAGTCTAGAGTAAAGTAGACACTGATGGGTGAGACAAGGGGCTGATAGGGCGAACCAACATATGTTGTTATACGAGGTGTCCCATTTGGACAGCCAGGCTTTGGGGGCATTTGTGAAGGAGGTAAGCGCATAACAAAGTGAGTGGAGGAAGACCCCTTTTGCCAGGGAAAGTCTGGCAGCTGGGGTGAGGCAACTTTTTGCTGTGTACGCAAGTCCTAGTTTGCAGTTGGTTGCCTTACAGGAGTTAAGTATATGCAGGGTGAGATCCATTTGTGGGTCAAGAGTCACCTCCAAGTACTTGAACAATTCCACCACCTTCAAAGGGGTGCCGTCAGTGCCATCGACTCTAAGCATGGCCAGGCACGCTCTCACCTTGGGAAGAGAGCCAAATAACATTGCCTGCGTCTTCTGAAGGTTGATGACCAAATAACTTGCCTTGAGCCAGGATTGGATGCAACCGAAATCCAAGTTGAGTCCACAGTTAATGTCATCAATACTTTGTGAACTGGCAAGGAGCACCATATCATCGGCATATAGAGTAACTTGTCCAAAGGTTGGGATTGAGGACAACTGGTTTATAAAGAGGGAAAACAGGAGGGGACCAAGGACCGACCCCTGAGGTACCCCACAGGCTACTGGTGATAGGACAGATATGGCACTTTGGAACCTCATGTACTGTTTCCTACCCGAGAGATAGTTAGAGAACCAGGCTAGGACGGGAGGGGAGAGACCAAAAGACTGGAGAGTAGAGCCCAGGAGGGTGTGATTGACCAAGTCGAAAGCCTTGGACAGGTCTATGAAGACAGCCCCCGTGAGTTTGCCTTGACCAGTCGTGGTTCTAATGTTGGAGGTGACCTGTGCTAGGGCAGTGGAGGTGCTGTGTCCTTTTTGGAACCCATGCTGCTCAGAGGAGAGAAGGCCATAGGTTTGGAGGAAGAGGGCAATCTGGGAGGCCACTACTTTCTCGAGCAGTTTGTTGACTGTGGATAGAATCGCTATGGGTCGATAGTTCTTAAGTAATTTGGGATTGCCATGCTTGAGGACAGGGGTCACATGGGCCACCTTCCAAATGGGAGGGACGGACCCCGCCATGAGTGAGGAGTTTAGAATATGGGAGATTGGGCAGGCCAAGAAGGGGGGCCCCAAGGTTTAGCGGTTTGGGCACAAGGTTGTCATGCCCAGCACTGGAGTAAAGAGAGACCTACTAGAAGCTTCTGATTTTCTTTGAAGGAGACAGACTTAAAGTAAAAGGGAGGAAGGGGAGGATCGGGTGGAGCACCAGGAGCAGGACCCATATCCTTAGAAATTGAAGGCATATAGGTATAATCAGATAGGTCCGAGAACAGGTCATTGAATGCGTTGGCTATCGTTTGGGGATTATTGAAACTGACTCCATTTATTTGCAGGTCAGGGACCTGCTGGCAGGCCGGACCATTTACCGTGTGCTTTATAGTGTGCCAGAAACTCCTCGGTTCTGGCAGACACTTGAGGATGTTGCAGAAATCACTCTTTGCCGAGTGGATTGCCTGTTTGCATGAATTTCTAAGCTCCCTGTAGACCTTGAAGTCTGATCTGTTACCAGAGGCTTTGTATGTTAGCCAACTTTTGTCCCTGAGCTTCATCAGGACAAACAGTTCCCCTTGTAACCATTTAGTGACTGTGCCTCTCACTCTTCTTTTAATGAGTGGAGCATGTCTGTCTTGTAGTGAGGTGAATATGGTCAGGAAGCTGTCTAGAGCAACCGAAGGGTCCAGGTCCGCATATACCGGGGACCAGTCTGTCAGGCTGAAGTCAGTATGGAAGTTGTTTAGGTCAAAGTTTGAGTAATCTCTCATCTGTAAGACTTTTGGTGGAATCCTGGAATTTTGAACCTTCCAGATGCAGTATGTAGGCAATGGTCCGAGATCGATCTGGGAGGAGGCCTGAGGTGGTAATTTGGACAGGCCTATTATACAGCATCCAGTCAAGCAGAGAGCCATTCTCCTGGAGGAGGAGGGTCTGGTGGGTTTGGTGATAAGTTGGCTGAGGGCAAGGCCAGATAGAAGGGGTTCATAGATTTTTGCATTCCCACTCAGCCAGTTAAGGTTGAAGTCCTCAAACATTAGGAGTTCACTAGTCCTCACCTTGTGGCTAAGGCAGTCAGGGAGGTAGGAGAGCCCACGAACACCACCTTTTGTGGGGTTGTATACACAGGCGAGATGGAGCTTCTTAGTGTTACCTAATAGGAGGAGGGCATGTATAAACTCACAGGAGGGGGAGGGGGTGAGGTATGTCAGTCACTTTTAGATGAGATTTGTAATAGAGCACCAACCCACCACCACACTTTTGTCCACCCTGTCCTGTCTAATCGCAAGGTAGCCAGGGAGAGCATTGACAGAGTTGGGGTGAACAGGTTTGAGCCAGGTTTCAGAGACCCCAAGGATGTCAGGTTTTTAGTAGGTGACCTATGCCGTTAGATCTGAGTGATTGGCAAAGATGCTTCGTATATTGAGGTGGGCAATCTTTAGACCCTTTACCTCTTCCCACTGTGGGGGCAGCATGATGAGTTATGTATATGAGGGGGTTGGAAGTAGGTTTCTGTCTGTAACCTCAGCACCAGTCAGCTAGGTTAGGAAGCAAGTGTGCTAAGTGAGAATCACCCAGCAAATTTAGCTGTAGTTGATTTGGTCAGATAATGTGCTGGGAGACTACAGGCAGGGATCAGGTTAAGAATGGGGCTAAGTATATTCAATATTGTTTGGCCACCTCTGGGGGTTCAGAGGAGAGTGAAGCAGGCTGAGCACAGTATGATTTAGGTTCAGAGCAGTTTGTTGCCATGAGTCCCCAATCTAGACAGGGCAGGGCCGCAGCGAGCTATGCTTGTTTTGTAAGAGTTGTTTTGCAGGCTTTTCCTACCGTCTGCTCCGGCGCGACAGGAACTGCAGCCAGAAATGTGAAGGGACAAAATTTCCTGCCTATTTAGCCAGCTGATGTGGGTTAGAGTGAACAAGAGATGTGAGATGCGCCCACTAGTGGAGGAAACTGAGAACCTGCAAATGGTAACGTGAGCTGATAGGTTCTGCAGCTCACGTGATCTCAGCTATATAAGTAGATGCTCACCAAGGGTGGTGGTGGCGGGGCCTCCACTGGCAGCAGTCCACGAAGTAGGTAGGTGCGGCTGAGCTCCTTGTGTCTTGATACCTGTTCCTTTTCCCGCGGGAGACAAGTCTGCAGGGTCCGCTAGGGGGAGGACGGCGAACCGAATGGCCCCTCACGACCACCACAGCTAAGGAAGAAAGAGAAGAAGGCACTGTATTTATACGCAGGTAAGCAGGGAGGGGCAGTCTGAAATTCCTGTGCAAATTAATTACAAGCACCTGGGGCACAATGGAGTCTTTTGCAGCTTAGTAAGGCAGTTAACTATGATTTTTATGCTGTGCAGTTTAAAATTAAGGCACCAGAGGCAGCCAGGAGATTCTACAGTCTGAAGTTAAAATTACACTTAAGGTTCCTGTGCAATCAGAGAGATTTCTGTACAAGCGTAGCAGATTTTCAGTGTTAAAAACTATCTTCACCACTATGGTGATTTAAAGTATAGCAGGTCTGTTTTGAAAATGGCACCAAAGAACAGGAGCCTTTGTCCTCCACTGGCAGCAGTCCACAGAAGTAGGTAGGCGTGGCTGAGCTCCTTGTGTGCGTACCTGTTCCTTTTTTCCCTGCAGGGAGACGAGTCTGCAGGGGTCCGGCTAGGGGGGAGGGCCAAGCAACAGAGGGCCCTCACAACCAGCACAGCTAAGGAAGAAAGAGAAAAAGGCACTGTATTTATACGCAGGTAAGCAGAGGGAGAGGCAGTCTGAAATTCCTGTGCAAATTAACTACAAGCACCTGGGGCACAATGGAGACTTGTGCAGCTTAGTAAGGCAGTCAACTACGATTTCTTGTGCTGTGCAATTTAAAATTAAGGCACCAGAAGCCACTGGAAGGTTTTGCTGTCTGAAATTCCTGTGCAAATTAGTTTACAAGCACCTGGGGCAAATGGAGACTTTTGCAGCTTAGTAAGGCAGCTAACTACGATTTCTTATGCTGTGCAGTTTAAAATTAAGGCACCAGAGGCAGCCAAGAGTTTCTACAATCTGAAGTTAAAATTACACTTAAAGTATCTGTGCAATCAGAGATTTCTGTACAAAGCGTTGCAGATTTTAGTGTTAAAAAATATCTTCATTACTCTGGCGACTTAAAGTATAGCAGGTCTGTTTTGCAAATGGCACCAAAGAACAGGAGCCTTTGTCCTCCACTGGCAGCAGTCCACTGAAGTAGGTAAGCACGGCTGAGCTCCTTGTGTGTGTACCTGTTCCTTTTTCCCCTGCGAGGAGACAAGTCTGCAGGGGAGGGCAACAACCAAGGGGACCTCACGACCAGCACAGCTGTTCCTTTTTCCTGGGATGAGATGAGTCCAGGTCCGGGTTAGGGGAAGGGCTAAGCAACCGAGGACCTCAGGACCACCACAGCTCATAGACATGGTGATAGACATAGTCATGACATAGAACCCCCAGCCACAGGGTGGAAAATAGTTTTAAAAAAAATTGCCAGCACTGTAAGCCCAACCTTGCTGCCCACAAAGGCCACCTCTCTTAACATCAACCCAGGTGCCTAGTCTCCATGTTCGTACATCCAGACATTAAAAAAAAACAAAGTTTGGCTGGTGCCAACAAGGCTGGTCTTTTTATGTTGCTATCCTTATTTTTGTATCAGGCCGTACTGTCTCATCAGTCTCACTGTTATAATTGTATTTACGTGAGGACCACATCCAACGTCAGTTCTACAGATATTTTTAATAGAGATTTTATGGTATTTTAGTAGCTTTTCTTCTGCTTCCTCACCCGAGGGCCCCAGCACACGGGCCGTGGTGCCAGGGAAGCATGCAGTGCACACTGCCGTGGCCAGCTCATCCCCTTCCACCCCCATAACAGTGTCATCCCTCCTGCCTAAGATACCCACCAGACCTCCACCTGGTGGGAGGATCTATGGGGAGGACAGCCCTCCCCCACCACCCCTGGGAGAGGAGAGCAGCCTGCTGGCTTGCTCAATCCTGCTCTTCCCTCCCACCCCACACCCTGGTACCCCACCAGACCTGAGGTCGCTCTCAAACTGGGTTGCTGGCATAGTGTGAGTTAGGGCGTCCAGCATCTCAGCCCTCACCATCAGGCCAGAAGTTTTTTTTTTTTTATGACAGTGCCTACAAGGAGGGCTTTGACACAGTGGCACTGCTTTTCAGTAATGCTCCCTACACTGTACACAGGAGTTAAGGTACACCCATCATAAGGCAATTTGTTTCATCTCAACAGCACCAAATTCACTTATAGCACACCCCCTCTCCATATCACCATGTTTATATTTTACTCTGTGATGGTCTGGGTTGAACACCAAAACTGTCAGGTAGTTGGGGGGAAGGGACACAATTTCTGTATTCCCTGATGGAGCCTGGTTGGGCATCAGACATCTCAGGCAGCTTGGAGGAAGCAGACAGATTTTTTTAATTCCCTGACAGTCTGGGTTGGGCTTGCGATTTGACAAGTTACTGAATGGAGTGGGAGAAATAGTTTTTATTCCCTGCTGGTCTGTATTTGGCCCTGTGCTCATCAATTGATGAAGGAAGAGGGACAGATTTTTTATTATTCTCTAACAGATTATGTTGGGCACCAGACTAGTTGGGTAGATGGGGGAAGGGGCAGGATTTTTTTTATTACCTGATGAGCCAGGTTGGGCACTGCACCCATCAGGTGGTTTTTCTTACCTCCCAAAATTACAAAAAAAAGAGACAGTGACTAGTGCAGCCATCCTCTTACCTCTTCTGCCAGGTGCTGGCTGAATGAGTGAAGCCACGATCACGGCTGAAGGTGGTTCCATTCATTCAGATGCTGGTCAGCTGAGACATTGAGAGGTGAGCTGCACCAATCACAGTCTTCTTTCTTTGTAATTATGGGTGTTATGGGGGGAGGAGGAGGAGGAAGGTTAGAGTAGGTGCTAATGGACTGGGAAGGGAGTATACAGATCTGGGGTAGGAGATGGACGAGGGATGGATAGATGGAAGCTAGTGGGTGGGGGAGAGAATTTACTTTTTTTATTACTTTTTAATTTACTCCATTTATCTGACATCGGGGTTAGGTACTCTGTGTTCTAATGGGGGGGGTCTTGGTGAGGATGGGGGATACCACTGGACTCTAGGAATACTTGCACATGTGGCAGGGTATGGGGGGGCATTAGATACCAGGACATGGTGCAGGGTTTTGAGTAGGGCTTGCCACTGAATGCCAGGGATACTAGGACATGGTGCAGGCTGTTTGAGGGGCATACTATTTTAATTATTTACATGCTTTTATAATTTCATAAAAAAATGACTTACTTGCAAAATACATGTCACACATTTTATACAGCAATTAACTTATTCAGAATGGGTGAGTAACCCTTGAAACTGATACAACATATTGAGGGGTATGTCATCTTAACAGTTGAATGATAAGGCACATATTATAGAGCAACTGCAGTCAATGCCTGATTACTTATTCAGTACAATATTTGTAGTTGAGTCACAGGATGCATGAACATGAGGAAGGGTGTGGGATGGGGTTCCACTGGACACCAGAGACTCTGTGGTACAGGGATGAGGGAAGGGGGTACCAGTGGACACCAGGGACAGGATAGCTTGATACAGGGGTAGGGCGACCATAGGCATGCCAGTATACTACTGGGACCATTTAATATACCTTTAACACATTGTGGGTAAGGGCAGGGAGTAGTACCGTGAAACACAACTGCTTGCCATTAAAAGTATTGACTGGCATTGTTTTTTTTTTTTTTTTCTGTGTATGAATTTAGTGCTCAGGGAAGGTACTGGATTGACAGCATTCGAACCTAAAGTTCTCTGTTTATCCATATAACAGGTATAGCATGGGTGACCACAGTGCAAGCTTCCCCACGCTGCACTGCCAGTGTGCCTCAACCCTGCTGTGGAAGGACTCACACATAGCTGAGAAGGTAGCTCAGACTCCATGCTCATTCAGTCCTTGGCCTCTCACGTGAGACTGCTAACAAGAGTGCCACTTAGTGCCAGTTATGCTGATGGTTTTGTGATGTGGATACCAGTCTACTAAGGACTGGACTGAAGTGACCACAAATCATTTCACATAGACCACTGAACATCCCTCAGGTGATGATGGCTTTTGACCACTACTGAGCTGTGCTGGATTTGAACCCGTGACCTAGAGGTGAAATGCTCTTAACTCAATACCAGCCCACTGAGCCATCAAGTTCCTGCAAGCTGACTTTTTCTCTAACTGTGACTAACATTGTTATTACAAAGTAGTGTATATCTGTCATTCAGTTTTCTTTTTTAAAAAGTAAGGAAATTCATCATAAAACAATAAGTTTAGTTAAATGCAAGGAAGCAAAGGAAATGCAACAATAGGGTAAAAAGAAATTCACCTGAGCCTTGCTGAATCTGTGGCATGGTGTTATGTGGGCTTTGAATGATTGTGTGACACAGCATTGGCATTTCCATAACATAGGCAGTCTTTCCAGGCATGGAAAATACTCCCACACGAATTCTTGGAGAGAGTGCCAAAGTTAGGGTGACGCCAGTGCTGCATCACATGATCATTCAAGCCTGAGGAACACTATGTTACAGATTCAGTATGGTTCAGGGTAATTTATTTTACATTAATATCACATTTCCTTACTTTTGTGGCATTAAGGGTCAACCCAAAGTGATGTCTAAATGGAGCTTTTGCAATTAATTATTCTATGGCCCACTAGTCTGTAAGAGAGCTGTGCCCTTCAGCACATATTTTTATGTTGTCTTGCACATGCAGTGCAAGCAACATTTTATGACAGCTTGCTGGAGTAGCAGGTTGTGGAGGTGTGGCCATGCAGCGGCCAATGGCACCACTGCTTTCTTGGGCTGGTCTGTGTGGCACTAATGAATGAGCATGCTGTCTGACAGCAGCTCAGAAGCATGCCACTAACTTGAAAGATTTTTGCCGCTGCAATGAGGGAGCGCCCCGTCATTGCAGGGCATGCCATGCCTGATGTAAAATTTCAATAAACACGGCAACGACTGTCGCCATCCGCTTTTCACAGTCCTGCAAAAGCCGACGTCGGGGGTGCCCAGTCCCCCTGTCAGCATGCCCCCTTCCCAGTTCATTTGCCAGTGGGGGAGCCTAATCCTCATCGGTTTAATGTCCCCCTTGTGAACTTGTGTGCCGAGGGGGTGCTCAGTCCCCCTCTGCATTATACCCCCCCAAACACAGGCAGACTTTCTTTGCCACCAGGGGGCCCAGTCCGCATTGGCTTCAGTCCCCCTCCCCAAAAAACAAAGGTGGCACACTGGGAGCCCACCCCAGTGTGCCCAAAGCAAACCTGGAAAAAAAAGCTTCCCATAATGTCTTTTATGTTGGCCTCGTACGCGCAGCCAATATTGCAGTAGTAGTAGCAGATTTGGAGGCGCAATCACTATTGGTCGAATGCAGGGCATGCATCAGTAGGTGCGTCCTCATACCCCAATAAGCCTGCATGCCTGCACCACACTATGAATACATAATGTGGCGAGCACATCTAACGTAAAGGTCCACTGCAATGAGAGCAAAGCTCGCTATACAGCAGCACCTCCCAATGTGCTTGCCCCTGGTGAAAAGAAAACATGGTGGCACACTGCCTACCATAATGCTGACTTCAGGGGTGCCCAATCCCCTGTAGGCATGCCTGATACACTGTATGTGCCGGCGGGGCCATTCCCATCGGCATCCCCATCTGTTATGTGTCAGGGGTGCCCAATCCCTCTGGCTCTTGCCCCCCGCTCAGTACTCTACCGGGTGCCCAATCCTCATCGGCTACAGCATCCCCCCAAAACACTCAGGTGGCATGCTGGGAGCCCACCCCAGTGTGCCAAATCCCCTGAAAAAGGAAAACCGTACCGCAATGGGTTTTTTTTTACCCCTGTGAAAGAACAAAATGGTCCCTCGCGGTCTCCCTGCCCCCTCCCATAGCCCACGCCCACCCTCTGCACACCCTGTCTCCCTTCAGCCCCCTCACCCCATACTTACTTCTGGGGTCCGGCATGACGATCTTCGATGGACCGAGAACACATCTGCACTCTTCAAAGCTGACCGCGAACTGAAGAAATGCCGGTAAGCTGTATAATGGTATAAACAGGGTTTTTTTTTCAACTTTGGTGCATATCTCAGCCATTTTTTTGAATTTTGCACCAGATTTTCAACATGGGGTTATTGGGACCCCTCCTCATGCATTCAGTCACTGTCATGGCGTCTTCGAATCCCGCAAAGGTGATTTCCAGGTCACTGCATGAAATCACCTTTTGGGACAAAGTAACGAAATGACAGTGCCACTGTTCATGAGGTGGGATCTCAAAAAGCCTATGTTGCAAATTTGGTGAAAAAAATCCAAAAAATGTCTGTTTTACAAGCACACATTGCGCTGTTTCCACGCACGTTCGTAACTTTGTGAATCTGTAATATTTTCACTCCAGATTTTCAAAATTGGCATTTTTCCATACCTCCTTATGAACAGTATAGCGGTCATTTTACATATCCTGGCTGAAATGTGTTTTCGCACGTCCAGCACAGAATAGCGTGGTCGCTGTGCAAAATCAGTTTTTGGGACAGTTTGAGAAAATGATGGTGACACTGTTCATAAGCAGAGGTCCTAAAATGCCTAGGTTGAAAATTTGGTGCCGAAAGTCCATAAAATGACTGTGTTACAAGCGTGCATTGCGCAGTTTCCATGCACCCTTGTAACTGCAAATTTGCAATATTTTCATGCCAGATTTTCAACACTGGCATTTTTTCACACCTCCTTATCAACAGTACAGCTGTCATTTTTCACAGCCTGCCCAAAATATGTTTCCAAGACTTGTAGCATAAATGGCATGGTCGCTGTGGGAAATCAACTTTGGGACTGATTAACAAAATCACAATGCCACTGTTCATGAGGGAGGTCCTCAAATGCCTATGTTGAAAATGTGGCTAACAAACTCCCACAAATAATTGGGTTGTGGACGGTGTTGTGCAGTTTCTATGCATGATCATGATTTTACAATTTTTCATATTTTCACCCAGATTTTCAACGCTGCCATTTTTTTACGCCTACTCATGAACAATACAGATGTCATTTTCCACATCCTGCCCAAAATGTGTTTTCGCCCTGTGTCGCCAAATGGCATAGCCACTATACAAAACCACCTTTCAGCTAACAAACTGATAGTGCCGTCATGAGGTGGGCTCACAAACAGCCCATGTTGAAAATGTGGAGGAAAATACCAACACATGCCTGCAGTGTTAGGGGTTTACAACTGTAACACCCCACCCTGTAGAGACTGACAGGCGCAGGGTGAGACTTGGGATCATCGACTAATGATCATGCCATTCCACCCCCACCCTGCAGCCAGTGACAGGCATCGTGGTGTGCCTGGCACTGTTTGGCCACAACGTTCACCCCATTCTCCTATACTGCACCCACCTCAGCATATTTCCTTATGGAATGAGGTAAGTGTGAAGCTCCAAGACCCCAAAGCACACCACAACACTTGTCAATGTCTACAGGGTAGAGTGAGGTATAATGGCATGAGCTTATAGCAGACGACCCAAAGGCACACCCCAATGCCTGTCGGTCTCTACAGGGTGGGGGTGGGGTTGGCGTCACTTCAATACTTCACTGCCATTCCTATTATGCGTCTCTAACTCCGGCACTACCAATGCCAATGCCAGCGAGACAACATTCGGCAATGACAAATGCTTGTTTTTTTTGTCACCTGTAAAAGAGAAAACAGTCCTTCATGGTCAGGATGCCCCATCCCCAACCCACACCACCCTCTGCACACCCCACCCACACACCTCCCACCCCATACTTACCTCCGGAGCCTGGCGCGATGATCTTCAGTGGAGCGGGAACACGCCTGCAGTCTTCAAAGCCGACCGCAAACTATGAAATGCTGGCAAGCTGTATAATGGCAAAATGGGAGGGAGGGGTTCAACTTAGGTGGATATATCTGCCATTTTTTTTTTTTTTTATTTACTTTGGCTCCAAATTTTCAACATGGGGTTCTTGGTTCATGAACTCAGTCACTGTCATTTCATTATTCGGTCCCGAAAAGTGATTTTGCGGTCACTGCATGGAATCACCTTTCAGGACCAATTAAAAAAATGACCATATCACTGTTCATGAGGTGGGCTTCAAAAAAGCCTATGTTGCAAAGTTGGTGAAAAATTTCCAAAAACTGACTGTTACAAGCATGCATTGCACAGTTTCCATGCACACTCGTAAGTTCCAGAATTTTTAATATTTTCAGTCCAGATTTTCAACACTGCCATTTTGCCACACCCCCTTATGTACAGTACAGCTGTCATTTTCACATCCTGCCCAAAATGTGTTTCCGCACAGTGGCACGGTCACTGTGGGAAATCAATGTTCAGGACTGATTAAGAAACCACAGTGACAGTGTTCATAAGGAGAGATCCCAAAAGCCCATGTTGCACATTTGGTGAAAAATTCCAAATATAATCTGCGTTATCAGTGTGCTCTGCAGTTTCTATACATACACTCTTAACCTCTCCAATTTTTTAAATTTTCACTCCAAATTTTCAACACTGCCATTTTTGCACACCTACTTATGAACAATACAGCTGTCACTTTTCACAATCTGCCCGAAACATGTTTTCACACCTGTGGCATACAATGGGCGCGGTAGCTGTGCGAACTCAACTTTCAGGATAGAGTAACAAAATTACAGTGCCACTCTTCATGAGGAGAGGTCCCAAAATGCCCATGTTGAAAATCTGGTAAAAAAAAATCCCCAAAATGACCACATTATGGGCATGCATTGCAGCATTCACGCACGCCGAGGGTGCCAGAGGGTGGGTGCGGGTTGGGGGAGGCGGGGTGTCATGACCACAAGGGACCATTTTCTGTTTTACAGGGGGAAAAACAGAACGCTGGGGAAGGTTTTTTTTTTTTTTTGTTTGTTTTTAACAGGTTTAATAAATACATTTGGGCACACTGGGTGGGCTCTCAGTGTGCCACCTGTTTTTTTGGGGGGGGTTAAAGTCAATGGGGATTGGGCACCCCATCAGCAAAGAAAGTGTGTCTGTGTTTGGGGGCTGTGATGCTGAGGGGGATTGGGCACCCCCATTGGCAGACAAATGAAACTAGGGGACATTATGTTGATAGGGATTGGGCACCTCATCAGCAAACAAATTGAACTAGGGAGGGGTATGCCGACAGGGGGATTAAGCACCCTGAACTTGGCTTTCTAGGGATTGTAAGAGGCGGATGGTGAGAGCCGCTGCCATGTTTATTGAAATGTTGCACTAGGAATGGTACGTAATGGAGGTGTGTCAGATCTGACGCTGCAATGACGAGCCTGTTTCTCATTGCAGCGGCGTATTTGTTTCAAGTTGGTGGCACTCTCTGAAACTGCTGTCATTGTCAGTATGCTCTCTGATTAGTGGCTGAGGGACACACCAGCTAAAGCATCCCCTGGATGCACCACAACACTTGACACACCTTTGAAAGTGCTAGTACAGTACTACTACCGCAAAATGTTGCTTGCGCATGCATGCAAGCTGTAACCCCCTTGCAAATGGAGGTTCCTAATGTGCCTTATGCCTGGTTGGTAGTCGGCATAAAGCCACCAAAAGGGGGGTCCGTTGAGTGCTTTTTAAGGCCTCCTTATACTGTCCCTGTAAGGGCTGCCTGTTGCAGTTGGCATTAGTTAAAATGGGAGGGGGTTTGAGTGTTGTCATGCTCGACTCCCGGCCGGGATGCTGAGTAGTGCTCCCTTCTGCCATCGCTAATAGTGCAGGGGGAGCTCTGATAAATGATGTAGGTGGTTGCTTAAAATAAGCTGTAAAAATAATGAGAATGTAGATGTTCTAACCTGCCTTGCTTTGCAGCACAGAGAGTTTCGATTGTCTCCTCCATTTTGGTCCCGAACTGCAGAATTGGACCAATCAGTACTTGGGACCCTACAGAGTCAACTGACCAATGGGGAGCTTTTCGATCTCGTGAGAAAGGTATTATGGGCTATGGCGGTTTTTCGCACCACTGAGAACCGGAGAAAGTGACAGGCAGGTGCCGCAGCCAATTGGATTGGGTCGCCTGAGTGGAGAGGAGTGCCTCAAGCTGTGGAGAGCCAGATGCGTTGTGGCTGGTGAGGAGAGAGGAGCTGTGTGCTTCTGCGCTGGGGGTGTTCACGTGGTAAGTGCGTGAAGGCCTAAGTCGGCCATTTTCCTGCGAGGAGTTCGGTCTGAAATCCATCGGCAGGCGGTCAGAGGAGGCTGTGCCCTGTACAGCTACCCACCAGGCTCGACCTGTAGGAGGACTGAGAAAATTGCTGAATCACGCCGGTCCGCTGGAGAAGTGAAAAGCTGCCATTGCAGAGCTGGGTGACTGTGAAATCTGGAGAGCCTAGGAGCAGCTGCCTGGTGTGGTACCCCTCTGCTATTGCGGTTTGCCATATAAATGTGAGGAGGATTGTGAGCTCAAGTTAATCCTGCTGCCAGTGAAGGACTTTGCCTTGTTTGAGATAACCATATAAATGTGTGAGGAGGCTTGTGGAGTTCAGGAGCAGTCCTGCTGACATTTGGAGGACTCTATCTTGTCTGGAGGTTGTGAGTACTAATACAGGGTAGCTCCCTGCTGAATTACAACAGTGGATTCAAATGGAAGTACAGTATTGCTGACTGTAAAAAATCAATTCTTCTTTCTTCTCTGTGTGAAAGGGCCCCTACCAGCTGCCACGTTTGGACTAGCCATTAGGGCTTGGGTACCCAGGGACAGTAACTAGTAGGGTTAGGCCTGTGTACAGAGCCATAGGTACATAGTCATAGTGTAAGCCAATTAACCTGATTCCCCTGTTATCTACCCTTCTAATAAATCAGATTGCTGTGTTATAACTATACCCTGGCTGGTTTGTACACTTTGGATGAGTTACTGCATGGGGACTGGGATATAACTGCATCTTACTTTACAGGGGTCTCTGGAGTGAGCTGAACTATATCGGCTGTGGGGTAAGTGTACTAGTGAAGAGAACTGTTGGCACGCAGTGTGAGTCACTAGTGGGACAAAAGGGGGGTTGCAATAGCCCAGAGGGCTGTAACCGAGGTAGTCTTACTTGGGTTAACCCCAACCTCTGGGTGGAGGCACCCGTCCACGGATCTGGGCCCCTTACCTGCCTCAGAGGGGCAGACAGGGTAGTAGCCCTAAGGGTAGCATCCCTAGGGGTTACAATGCCAACATAAAAGAAACAAAAATTTTCCTAGCAGAAAAATACTAAAGTCCATTGAGTCTGCTCTTTCCTACGTAACACATGACCCACCAGCCTAACGCTGTATGTGAACAGCTGGCTACCTAGTGGAAGCTCGCTCTCCATCCAGGTTCCACTCACTCAGATAGCTTCTTGTGCCTGTTCCACAGTCTTTTGAAGGGCATCACATTTTCCAGTTTTACTACCTTCCTACAATTCTTGACACTTAAAACATAAAAGAGCCAGAGTCGAGAAGAGCCCACAACCTTTCAAGTGTGCTGTTGCGGTTAGAAAATGGGACATTGGCTGTTAAAGAAAATTATGACAGACAGGCACGTTTAAACATGATGAATGAGTCTTTGTTATAGCGGCTGTGATCTGCTGCAAGAGAAAACAGTTAATCTGAAAGTGAAACAACATGAAAATGTTGCTTGCCTGAGCGATGTACTGTTAAACATTTTGCAATTGCTAAATATTTTGTTACTGAATCTCTGATAAAGGTCAGTGGTTTGCAAAACAGTTTTGATGAGTTGCAGTGACAGGGGTGGCAGTCTGAGTGGCTCTGATTGCTGCTACCGATGCCAATTACTGTGCTTAATCCACTAGTACTCCTTCAGCATCATACACGGGATGTTGGCTGCACAAGGGAATGCGAGAAACAAGGCAGCTTCTGAGAGACAGGAAGAGCGAGTTCTTTACCAAGGAAGTACTGAAAGAGAGTGGTACTGAAGAGAGAACTGAAACAGAATATTACTGAAAGATAACTAATGAGTTTTTATATGTCATAGCTGTGGGTCTGGAGTAGTGATTTTGTTTGAGTTCTAACTAGGTTTAGAAAATCAGTAGGGAGATTTCCCAGCCTCTGATTGTCTGAACCCTTTGCCAGGGGGTACATTCATGTGCCAATAGAGACTGGGAAATAAAAATTGCCAGCCTGCCCTGCCTCAAAACCAAACTGATATCACAGTGCCAGTTTGCATTTCAAACTTTAGTTGCTGCCATTTTTTCCACTTGCTAAGCGAGAGGAGCGAGTGAGTTGCCCCCTCCTCCCGTCGCAACTAAACTACTCAATAAGTAAAACAATATTTGCATCGTCCATTTTAAAAAAATACCTCCTTTTATTTATGTTTGCAGAATTCATGACATACTCAAGACCTCTCATCCATTCGCGGCTGCTCCGCTACCCCGAAACAGATGCTGGCAGTTCCATTCTCATTATGACGCTGAGCTACTCACAGCAGTACTTCTAGACACACATTTGTCAGTACTGCTCCAACAGTGAAATTTTGTAAAATGCTAAAAAAAGTGAAAACAGTCCGCTATTCAAATCAGACTTCCACTGGGCCTGAACGGTAGTATTTTTTCGGGAGGTGAGCTCACCACATACAACCTTCAAACAGTAACATATACAACATCACACTCTGCTGCCCGCTCCAGCAGTGGAAGGACTATGCAGAAAAAGCTTTCATTAATGTTTTTTTTAATTGTTTGCATATTTTTCACATATTTTTAAACATTTTCTTAAAAAAAAATTTCTATGCGCAATAATACCCTCCAGGGTGGGAGGTATGGGCTATTCTGTTCCTTCAAGGGGCTTTAAGACCCTCCACCTGCAGCGTCAGGCCTCATTACACCCCAGGGCAGTCTAGTATAGCCCAATACTGCTCAGCCTGATGGTTATTATCACTAGTTTGGCTGCCAGATTAGGCTGCCGAAGAAGTACCTTAGTGTGAGTTGTGTTCTAATATTCCTCCATCCTGTGGTATGAAGTGGCCAATTAAGCTGTAGGATTTTTAGACATCATTTTATAATGTAGCATAATAGCCACTCTGTCATGTCTTCTTAATGCACATTAATATGAAAACAGGATTGTCTATCAGACTTCATCTGCTTTTGCTGCTTCTCTAAACCTGACATAACAATCTTCTGCTTCTGACACCATAATCTGTTGTAGATATGACCATAATATCACAAATAGAAAATTATGATCTTATAGAAGAAAATGCGATTATTACAGGACATCTCTATAGGTCAGTTAAAATGCCTCTTCAGTTGAATTTTATCGCCTTTTGACAATTTTATCAGCACAATTGCATACTTCAGGATGTTTAGTTTTGCTAAACAAACCACACTTCCTGGGTAGTTGAAGGCATAGCTGTGCCTCATGCCTCAAAATCCACTCGAGGCATGTAGTTATTACAGCATTACTCCACACTTTGGATTGTGCTATTGCTTAATTGGTGACCTCCCAGTTATTTGGGTGGTGGTGGTACCTGAGCCTAGCATTAAGATGAGGACCCTCTCTTTCATGATCGTCTAGCTTGGTGGGGGAGCCCAAGGGTGGCCTTCTCCAGTGACTGTGCTGGGTATGGGGGTCAGTGATAGGATATGGGATTGTTTTATTACAGAGATGCATGCCTAAAGCCTGATACTGAGGTTTCCCTGGGATGGAGGAGTTAGGGTGGGTGTACAGTACGACACCTACTAGCAGGAGTGTGGGCAAAACTCTGATCAGAGGCAGGTAGCACTAGCAAAAAGGGGGAGATTCATGGACCAGGCCCACAATAGTGTGAAAGCTCATGACATTTTTTTTTTTTTTTAAACAAAGTATAGGGGTTACCTGTAGGTGGCACTAGTCAAGAGACTTCATTACTAAGTCTGCCTTATACTGATTCAAGGTAGCAATCATTTCACGGAACCTTGAGGCACTCTCATGTTTGGGAAAGCTGCATGCGTAACAATACAGACTGCCCCCATAGAGAGTATATGTATACAGATATAAATATAGATATATAAATTAGAGAGGACATCACATGCTTTTGTTGTTTCCTGCCCCCATGTTAACAATAGGGAATAACTTGTCAGCACCAGAAGCAACACATGATGGCCCCTCTAGTTTTATAAATATTCAGTCTCTATGATTTCCTCATCATGACATTGCTTGCTGTGTTAAGAGTCCATGGAATGGCTGCTGCCTTGTATTGGTATAATGTAGACTTAGTAATAAATATCTCCAGACTGCTTGCACCCAGAAGAATTCCCAGTATTTTTACTTACAGTTTCTGAACCCATCTTTAGGTGACCCCATCCTTGGCTACTACCTAAGCCAGTACTCTGGCACTTACATACCCTCCATCTTTGAATCCTCAGCTTACCCTGAGGCTGGCACCTTCTGACTGTGGGAGGGTCAAGGAAGCAGTTGGTTCCTTACATAGGGACCTCCAAAGTGGGAGGTTGAGACAGAGTTGCCAGAGCCAAGACCCTAATATGGCCAGCATCTTGCTGTACTGTTTGTTTTTTTTCACTCTGTCTTGCCAGTCTGAATCCCCATCCACAGAGAAGCTGGCACTCAATGAGTGTCACGCTCCTGCATGCTGCTGCATGACACTCAGCTGGCAAACACTCCTCCCTCTAATTCCCATCAAATGTGGTGTCCCCCAGGGGTCCATCCTTGGTCCCCTTCTCTTCTCCCTTGTTGTAAACTCCATCCCTCAAATCTGCACTAATACAAAGATAATTTATGCAGATGATGCTGCCATCTATAGCAAAGATAAAGACCCCTCCTCCCTTGTTCACAAACTTCAGCATGACTTTAAGAGACTTCACACATGGTTCTCATCGAAGGATCTGGTACTCCGTTAAAAAAAAATGAAATCCATGGTCTTCTCAGCCCCAGGAGATCGATAGCCTTCAATTTCCCCTTCATGATAATGATGGTAACTTAACTGAGAGGGTTCATGAATCTTAATACCTGGGTCTGCTGCTTGACTGCCACCTCACGCACACGTTAAACTAACTATCATGAAAGCCCACCAGAGACTAGGCATGCTCTACAGGGTTAAACCGTACCTAGACAAGGACTCCAAGTCACTCCTCGCCTATAGTTTTGTTCTCTACCTTTTTGACTATGGAGCTCTAGTATATTACTCTCCTCTATCCCATGAAAATTCTAGCAAGCTCACAGAAACTACTACAACATCATTTGCTTTGTTTCCAGTCTCCCCAGGCTTACTCACCACTGTGACTTGTACAGTCTATTTAGCTGGTCCTCCCTCGAGAACCGCCTTAACTGTAGAATTGCTACTTTCTTTCGTAAACATTTCCTTGGGCTCCTTCCTGATAGCATCATATCTGTCTTCCCTAAGACAATCCACCCCACAACCACAAGAAGGTCCTCCTCCTCCTCCTTCTCCTTTTCCATCCCTTTCTGCTGGATTACCCATGGCCAAAACACTCTGTCCTTTAAGGGCTCAGAACTCTACAACTCCCTCCCTCCTGATCTCTTCTTTGGTCCTTCTGCCTCATCTATTAAGCACAACCTAATGAAGCACTGCTCCTCCATCACCTCTTGCTGCTCTCCCCTGCCCCAACTCCCTCCATCACTTTTACCTCTTATCCTTCCTCCCTACCACCTGCCTTTGGATCTACCCCCTCCCTCATCATATGCTTCATGCTCTGTAGCACTTAATCTCTGCATGAATCAGCACTTAAGCACAGCCCCAATTAGCCTTAACCCTTCTTAATCTCTCCCTCCTGTTTTGTTTGGTCAAAACTTTGTCCCATTGTTACCTGCTCTGTGTAACACTCTGTAAATATAAGGTTGGATGTTTTATACTGTTTTCTCTTTATGTACTCTGTAATCTTGTTTATGATTCCTTTACTGTATGCTTGTGAAAATGGGCACATTTGCTCATATGCCTTTCCAGTATAACACTAAAACTGAAACTGAAAACTAATTCCTTACAGCACTACCAAATGTGGTCATCCAGGTGGTAGTGTGGTAAGGTGGCCACAACACTCCATCCCAGAGGAAGGAGAGTGTCTAGTTGGATGTTGAGTACCCTTCCCCATTGGCCCACTGATGACCTGGGGATCATTTCTGAAACTGGATTGCTGACCTCCGTGAGTGGTACCACTAACACTGTGCCAATGGGCCTCCTAGCCCAGTGCCTTGTTAAACAGAGCTTTGCATGTATTTTCACACAGTTGGGACACTGTTCAGGGACTGTCCCTTTAACCATGTGCATTAATCTCACAACATAGTCGTTCAGTCAGAGCATTGCAGGTTTTAGATTATGTCTGTAGGTGTCAGCTGGCCCCAGAATTCGGTCCAGCTTTTCTGAGCCTCATGAGATTAGTGTGACCCGTTATGTCATGTTTAGTTAACTCCCAGCGCTACCATCATCCCAACAGTAAGCAAACCTGCAAAAGTCACACATAGGGAAAATTAGAAAGCAAGCTGTGGATTTCTATTTTCACAAATGCAGACGATCTGTAGCTTTGAAAGAGGCTGTTCTGATTTTCTGTCATTTAAGCAGCTGGATCAGTTCATTTAATAACATTCTGCTTGGTGGGTTAGTTTGTGGAGATCGAAGCCTCTCATTTTCATAAGGCTTCCACCGCTTGGCTGAAATTTTGAGGTGCTCAGACTTTTAATGTTATTTACAGAGAGCCCTTCTAACCCCACTGAGTCCACTGGGGCCTGTTAACAGAAGCAGCAATTGGATTTACTACCACTCAATACGGAATTCAATTCTGTCTATAGCAGTTTTGAAAAAATAAGTTACGTGAAGGATTAATAACCTACCAACCGTGCTGCCACTTGTGTTATTTTTACCACTTAAGAGAGGATGTTCTGTATTTGTAAAGAAAGGAAGTTGGTGCTACATATATATGGGTTAATTAACCTCTGACTGTGAAGAACAGGACACGGAGGGGAACTTGTGACATCACAGAGTCATGTGAGTAAAGTACGAGCATACTATTGTATCAGTAGAACCCAGAGGTGTCCTAGCAACACTGTTCTTCACTGTAACAGTCCCCCCTCCCATTTTTATATGATTTGCCTATTTTGCTAAAACAAACCATTTAAAGCAGCAGTGCAACAAAAAAAGGTTTTTCAAAAAATCACGTTTCAGCTACAGTTTATAAAAATATTCGCATATCTGTCAAATCAAAAATTGGCAGGTCAATGTCAAGGAGTGCTCAGTCAGACATTTGTTTATGTGTCTGGGTTGATGAGAGAAAAAATGTGATAGCTCATAAGGTGTTGTCCTTGCCTCCATGGTGATTTCGCATTTGCCTAACTTTCGCAAAATTACTCAAAATCTAATTTTGCCAACACTTTTTTAATCAGTGCCATTTCCCTCAATTGGTGCATTTTTAAAAATATTGAATTCTTAAAAGTGCACGATTTCAGGAAAAACCACAATTTTTTTCCGAACTGCACATTAAAAATATTTTTTTTGTTAAGAAAGGTGCAGTTTCAACCAACACTGGCCAGTTTAAGCATGTTTCTAGTTTGTGAAATTGTCTGAAAGAAATTGCCACAATTTCATGAAAAGTGGGTGAAATAGATTTTTCTAATTTTACCTGGCACTAAATATAATCTTAAACAGGACGCAAAGAGAATACATTTAATTAATACTGTAAAATAAAATAAAAAGCATTATCCATCATAGACAGTAAAAAACATATTTAGATTATGGACAATTGAGGCTGCTACCAGAAATAATTTAAAAACATTGTTTTTTCCAGGCATTTGTGTATGTTCATCGGCCATGGCCAATCTTGTCCATGAAGCACATTTTATCATGGACAAATGATCAGGGAGAGAAGATCCACCAGGTAGTTGGGGGGGACAGATGGTTGTATGTTTTTTGATTCCCTGGTGGGCCACGCACTGGACCTGTCAAGTACTTGCTGGAGAGGGCCAGATGTTTTTATTCCCAGTTGGGCCATGAAGGGCATCAGACTCAACAGGTAGTTACATTTTTTTTTTTGGGGGATTTTGTTTTATTCCTGACAGGGTGGGTTGGACTTGGGATTGGTCAGGCTGTTGAGGGGAGGTAGACATGTTTTTATTCCCTGATGGGCCAGGTTGCACCCTGGACTCATCAGGTTGTTGGGGAGGCAGAATAAGGGGACACTATTTTTGATTCCCTGATTGTCCAGGTTGTGCACCTGACTAATAATAGCTGGAGGTGGTAGACAGTTTTTTTTGTTTGTCTGTTTTATTGCTTGGGCAGCTACATTTGGGCTACAATACTGTCAGGTAGTTTGGAAGAGAGGGCCAGATTTAAGCAATAAGGCATGACAGGGTGTGTGTTATGGTGCGATAATATCCTGTCTTGGATGGGTTGAAACCCGAGGCAAAGCCAAGTGCTTCCTCCACCTGAGAAGGGCTGTTAGCCCACCAAAATGCACACCCTGGAGTGCCTTATTGTGATTATGAAATGGGTCCTTTCAGTAACGTGTGCATCTTTTGAAACACATTTTTGTTGAGCTACTTTCAGGGAGCTGTTGTGCTGGGATAACAGCCCAGTTAAAAGTACCTGTTGCCCAGTCAGGAGTCAGCATTTCTTCTACCCTTTACATAATTGTTTTCTAATTCCCTGATGAGTTATGCACCGGATCTGTCAGGTAGTTGGAGGAGAGGAGCATTTTTTTAATTCGCTGACAGGCTTGGTTGGGACCTGGACTCATCAGGTAGTTGGGGGGAGGAGGCATTTTTTCTTCACTGATGGCTCAGGTTGTGCAGTGCACCCATCAGATACGTGGGGAGGCTACACTTTTATTTTAGTTTATTTTTTTTAATTCCCTCACCAGCTGGGGTGGGCACCAGGGCATTAAATACATCAAGGAGTTTGGGAAGGGGGCCATTTTTTTAATTCCCCGACAGGCTGGGTTGGCCATTCAAAATTCTAGCAGTGCAGCAGCAACCCTAAATCTCCCGTGCAGTATTTGGGGCATTCAATGCAATCTGAATGGATGGGCATGGGGAGAACAGCATTTTACTACCCGGGGTGAAGTGCAACCTTTACCACCCTTCACTTGCTGCTTTGCTGCTGCTCCTCCTCATCTCTTTTGGCTGAATCCAGGTATAGTGCTACTAACATTCCGTCATTAGTTTCATAAGGCTCGTTCTCACACGGCTGACTGTGAGCCATTGTCAGTATTTACAGCGCCAGAACTGTACTTCTGCCCATGTGTGAATAGCTACCTGCCTGGGCACTGCCCACGGTGAATGCTACCGCCTGGGCACTTTTCCATTGTGTGGTGTTGCATCCACTTTCCCTTTCCATGGTTTGCAGAGGTGTAGGTGGTTTCTGTGCCATCTGGACAGTCAAACCACCTGCACCACTCAAATTCACTATTAAACCAACAGTGACCGGAACAGCAGTCAAATTGCCGGAAAGGAAAAGGGCAGCAGCAAAACCGATGCCATGTGAACGTGGTACTCTAATGTTTTATTAATTTTTTTTTTTAATAAATAAAAATGAGCTGCTGGGGCAAGGTGCAGTGTGTTCAAGCCTATAACCTTGTCCCGCTTTGGCTGGATGCTTCCTTGTGTTACAGGGTTGGGAGCGTGTTCACAGACACTCGCTGCTGCCCTGTTTTAATGGAAGTTACTAAAATAGTGCTGGTGTGTTCAGCAGTCTTCCTGTTGATTGAACTGGGGCTGCAAATTAATTATGATTCACCTTACAATTAAAAGATATGTTATATAAACATAAATCTGTTTAACTCTGTGCTGTTTTTGCCAGACACTTGGTTTAGTTCAATTTAAGCAATTATAAGCACAGCATGATTTTAATGTCTCTAGCTGGTTTTAAATAATGGAAGAAGGAATGAATATTTCTACCTTATGTAATATACAGTAGCATGATATAGAATCGCTTCTTTTTTTTCCCCTGATCGTAAGCAATGAAGATCAGTAGCGTGAGGCCAAAAGAACCTTCTTTATATATTTAGAATACTAAAGAAGGGCTTTGGTCAAAGTAGAATATCAGAGTGAACTCTGATTCTGCTAAAGTCATCACACTTCGTAATTTTGCCATTCTCAAGTTTCTTTCACCTGAATTAGAACTGATCCTTTAGTGCCTGGTTGGATTGAGCCTCCCCATTAATCTGAAACTCTGAAATGGAGAAAAAAAAATTGAGGTTACTCAAAGGTCGCATTCCCCAAATGTTTAGTCTTGAAAGATGACGCAAATATTTTCAGGCTTAGAATCAGTTATGTTATTGCACTGTATAGGGTAAGGAAACTGCTACTCAGCTCCTCAGATGGGTTTTTCCTGTCTGTTTGAACAGAGCTGTGAACATCCAGCTTTATAAACAAACCTTCCGCCTCACCCAAGTACCTGACCAGCCACAAGAATTAGCTCAGCCTTGCTTGACCTGTATCACTGGCCTTTTGTTCCACCGAGTCTTGCATGCTTTGCCTCTGTCTCAAATTACGAAATGCTCAATAGGATGTATTAAAACTGTTTTTATGTTGGCTAAGCATTGTTTTATAGATTCTTTCTCCCTGAACCCCTCAAGCCCCCCTCCCCCCCTTATTTTTCCAGTCCCTGACCAGGCTACTCGATTGACTGGAAACTGCTGGGTTTTTTTCATTATACTGAGAGGCTGGGAGAGATCCTTCCTAGCTCATACAACCATGAAATGGTGCTGCAGCTGTGCTATTCTTTGTCTTTTATCATTGTAATAATTTAGTACCACAAAAATTCTGTTTTATATACAAGTTCTATTTTTATCTAGAAAGAAATAAAGGTTAGTTTTCCATTCATATAAATATGCAGTACATTGAAGAAACATAGAAGACATCTTCTCTGAGCTCATTCATTGTCTTTCTTTTTATCACGAGGTCTCAGGCTAAACAACCCTAGGACTTCTTCAGTATATCACCTAGAGGCAGCTTTCGCTTTCATGTAGATTCCTCTTGATCATCAGGCTCTCTTGCACTGTGCTCTTGTAGCCAATAGAAAGTTTGCAAAGTGTTACGGACTGCTGCAGGGAGGAATAGCAAGGCATACCGCTAACTTACTGACAACCAAACAAAATCATGTCCCAACCCTCCATTGCATTTCAGTGAGACAGCTGCAAATTACTTCCTAACTTTTAGCTCAATCCAGAAAGGATGCCCAGCCCCTCCGCACCCACAGAGGGACGTGTAAAGCCGTGAAGTGCCCCATATGCATAGGATACACATCTTTGGGGTACTTGACGACATTGACAGCCAGGCTGTGTGCCTTCTCAGTGCTAGATCCCCGGCTGCATTGGCAATACGGCACCAAGCCAGGTTGGGGGCAGGCTAAGGAGCAGGGGTGGCCGATTGCCCCATCCACAGCATTGCTAGGGCAGCCGGAGCAGCCAAAAGAGGGGGGGGTATGCTAAGCAGCCCTAGGGCTGCCATAGTGCCGCACCCCCTCTCCAACCAGCCATTCAGGAGGATCCAGGGCCAGACCAGATCACTCTTTACTGGCCCCAACCTCAGGGGAATAGTTACAGGCTGGGGGTGTCACCTGCACTGGCTGGTAATTTTATCACTGGCCAAAGTGGATAGGGCAGCCTGTGGAGGACTGGCGTGGGTGGCCATATGCTGTGGCCTCCTACGCCTAGTATGGGATCCACTGCAGAGCCATCTTGAGCATCCGATCAGATGCCTGGCCATCTTGGTCACCCACAGCTCCCATGTGTGGATCCATGGCAGCAGAGATAGAGGGATGGGGCTGAGGATTATACTCATCCCCACATGGACCTGGGGCATGTGTCTACAATGTGGCGAGGATATTCCTGATCTGAGCGTATCCCTGCCACATTATTTATTTAAAAGTTGATAACTTGGAAAGGCACACAGAGCCGAGGCTCATTTCCAGGTGCGACACGGGGAATAGGACACATACAGGGGAGGAACACAGCTGGTACAAAGCAAACAACAGTAAAATATATGTTACAAAGAGGTAAAGGTAATTACATGCATATAAAATAACATCACAGGTTAAAGCAAGCATATACAATAGCACCGAAGGTTATACAACGTAGGCAGTGGTTACATAAAATAAATACAGCATAAACATAAAATTTATACAGCCTAAATTGATTATAATTACATAACAATGCTGGAAAAGAGTGAGAGCTCTAAGTGTGATGATGCAAGCGAAGGTGGGGATTGTAATTAGTGGGAGATTAACACAGTAGAGGGGAGGTCCAAATCAAGTGGGTTGGGAGGCCACTAGGTAGATGAGGGTAAAGAATGTAAAGGAGGGGTGGGGCAGGCAGAGGGGTCGAAGGGGGCAGAGGAGAGACGTATGTGGATCAATCTGTTAGAGCACAATAAGATCTGGAGACCAGCCCTAAAAAGGCATCGAGCTCAGGGAGGGAGGGAGGGCGATGAGAAAGAGAAATTTCAGTAAATTGGGGTTACAGTAAGAATATGATTATGTTATTCAGCATGAAATGTCATGGCTTTTTTATGTTGTCTTGTGCACACGCTAAGCAACATATTGTGGCAATAGGAGAAATGCAGAGGTGTGTCAGTTTTGCTGAATGCAGGGCATGCTTTAGAAGGTGCGTCCCTCTCCAATTAGCAAGCATGCTAGCACTGACACAAGTGTTTTTCAGTGCCACCAACTTGAAAAGATTTTGTCGCTGCAATCAGAGCCAAGCTCATCATGCAGTGGCACCGATGACATGCCTCTGCTACGTGCCTTGCAATTGTAACATAATAATAAACATGGCAACGGATCTGCCGTCTGCCTCTTGCAATCAGTAGCAAGCAGGCTACGGGGGTGCCTAGTCCCCCTACCGGCATGTGTAAACCCCCAAGATTGTGTGGCACACTGGGAGCCCAACCCAGTGTGCCTCCCTGTATTCGGAAGCTGACCCCGACAGCATTTTCCTGCCCCTGCCCACCTCCATTGTGAGCCACACTGGGAGCCCACCCAGTGTGGCAAACATCATACCCCAAAGCCATGGGCACACTGGGAGCCCACCCCAGTGTGCCTAACATTGTTTCATACACCTGTAAATAAAACAAAATGTGCTGTTGTTTTTTTTTTTTTAACCTGTAAAGAAAATAGTCCCTCGTTGTCTCGGTGCCCCTCCCCAACCACACTCACTCCACTCCCCACCCTCCTGCACCCCCCTCACCCCATACTTACCACTGGAGCCTGGCTGATGATCTTCAGTGGAGCAGGAACACATCTGCACTCTTCAAAGCCTACTGCAAACTGAAGAAATGCCGGTAAGCTGTATAATGGCATAAATGGGGGAAGGTTTCAACTTAGGTGGATATCTCGGCCATTTTTGTGACTTTTGGCTCCAAATTTTCCACATGGGGTTCTTGGAACCCCACCTCATGAAATCAGTCACTTTCATTTCGTTATTCAGTCCCAAAATGTGATTTTGTGGTCACTGCATGGAATCACCTTTCGGGACTGATTAACGAAACAACTGTGCCACTGTTCATGAGGTAGGCTCCCAAAAAGCCTATGTTGCAAATTTGGTGAAAAAATTCCAAAAAATGACTGTGTTACAAGCATGCATTTCGGAGTTTCCACGCATGAGTGTAACTTCGAGAATTTTTAATATTTTCATTCCAGATTTTCAACATTGCCATTTTTTCACATCTCCTTATGAACTCCACAGATGTCATTTTTCACATCCTGCCTGAAATGTGTTTTTGCACAGCTGGCATACAGTGGCGCGGTCACTGTGGGAAATCAACGTTCAAGACAGATTAAGAAAATTACAGTGTCACTGTTCATGAGCAGAGGCCACAAAATGCCTATGCTGAAAATCTGGTGAAAAAATTCCAAAAAATGACTATGTTACGAGTGTGCATTGTGCAGTTTCCATGCACGCTCATAACTTCAAGATTTTTTTATATTTTCACTCCAGATTTTCAACATTGCTATTTCTTCACATCTCTTATGAATGGTACAGCTGTCATGTTCATCAGCGGAGGTACCAAAATGCCTAGTGGTGAAAATTTGGTTAAAAATTCTAAATAATTGCTTCTGGCGTCTGTTGTCCAGTTTCTCTATTGATTTCGTGACTTCACCACTTTTCAGATTTTCACTCCAGATTTTCAACATTATCATTTTTTTTCACCTCCTCATGAACAGTACAGCTGTAATTTTTCACATCCTGCCCAAAATGTGTTTTGCACCTGTGGCGCCAAATGGCGCGGTCTCTGTGCAAATCACCTTCAGCTAACAAACTCATAGTGCCACTGTTCATGAGGTGGGTCACAAAAAGCCCAGGTTGAAAATTTGGAGTGAAAGTAACCAACAAACGCCTGGGGCATTAGGGTTTCCAACTGTAATGCCCCACCCTGTAGAGACTGACAGGCATCAGGGTGTGACTTGGGATTTTCAGCTGTAATACTCACTCCATTCCACCCCAGCCTGCACCCACTGACAAGCATCGAGGTGTGCCTTTGACTCCTTGGCCCCAAAGTTCACCCTATTCTTCTATAGTGCACCTGTCTCAGCATATTTCCTTATGGCATGGGGTGAGCGTAAGGCGTGCAGACCCCAAGGCTGACATTGTCGGTGTCTGCAGGGTGGGGTAGGTGAGGTGAAATGGTGCAAGCGTTATGGCTGATGACCCAAAGGCACACCCCAGTGCCTGTCAGTCTGTGCAGTGTGGGGGAGGGGTTGGCATCAGTTCAATACTTCACTGCCATTCCTATTATGCATCTCTCTAACTTCTGCACTACCAATGCCAAAGCCAGCAAGACAACATTCGGCATTGACAAATGCTTGTTTTTTAAGTGATAATGTGTTTCTGGCAAAACCATCGATACACTGGTACTCATTTCTGCTTTTATTTTATTTCATTCCTAACTGAGATATGTGTTTTACGTCTATATAACTTCTTGCTCCCTTGCCATGCACCTCCATAAAAAACAAGCATTTGTCAATGCCGGGTGTTGGCTTGCTGCCATTGGCATTGGTAGCACAGGAGTTAGAAATGCAAAATAGGAATGTCAGTGAAGTATTGAAGTAACGCCAAAACACCCCCCCCCCCACAGAGACTGAAAGGCGTTGGGAGTGTGGCTTTGGGTTGGCTATAACGCTGACACCATTCCACCTCACCCCACCCTGAAGAGAGCGACAGGTGTCTGGGTGTGCATTGGGGTCTTCGTCCCTTATGCTCACCCCATTCCATAAGGAAATAAGCTGAGATGGGTAAAATATAGGAGAATGGGGTGACGTTAGGGTGGTAAGCAAGGCACTCCTCAATGCCTGTCAGTGGCTGTAGGGTGGGGATGTGGGGGTAGAATTCTGCGAACATTATGGCCAACGAACCCAAGTTACATCCCCCACTCCTGTCAGTCTCTACAGGTTGGGTGTATTTTTGGAAATCTTAACGCCCTGGGTGTTTGTTGGTACTTTCACTCCAAATTTTCAACAGTGGCTTTTTGTTTCTCCACCTCATGATCAGTGGTGCTATCATTTCGTTACTCAATCCTGAAAAGTGATTTTGCACAGCAACTGCGCCATTGGAAGCTACAAGTGCCGAAACACATTTCGGGCAGGATGCAAAAAATGACAGCTGTACTGTTCATGAAGAGGTGTAAAAAAATGGCAATGTTGAAAATCTGGAGAGAAAATATGAAAAATTTGCAAACTTATAAGCTTGTGTAGATACTGCACAACACACACCAATAATGCGGTCATTTTGGGATTTTTTAACAAATTTTCAACATGGGCATTTGAGACCTCTCCTCATGAACAGTGTCACTGTGATTTTGTTAGTCTGTCAGGAAGTTGATTTTGCACTGCGACTGTACACATTGTGCCAAGGTGAGAAAGCACATTTTGAGCAGGATGTGAAAAAATGACAGCTGTACTGTTCATAAGGAAAACATAGAATTTGATGGCAGATGAGGACTGCTTGGCCCACCTAGTCTGCCCATTTCTCTACCTAACGGATAAGCTGCAGATCCTAGTTAACCAACACCCTACTTCATCCTACCCCACGAGAATTGCCTTATGTCTGTCCCATGCATTCTTGAATTCCCCCACTGTTTTTGACTCTACGATCTCTGCAGGAAGGTTGTTCCATGCAACTACAACCCTCTCTGTGAAGAAATGCTTCCTTAAATTTCCTCTGAGCCATCCCCCCCTCTATCTTCAAATTATGCCGCCTTGTTCTTGCACATCTTTTTTTCTGAAAGATGCTACCCTCTTGGACTTTGTTGATTCCCTTGAGGTATTTGAAAGTTTCTATCATGATCCCCCCCCCCTTTCCTCAAGGCTATACATCTTAAGCTCCTTTAGTCTTTCTTCATATGTCTTCTGGTGTAGGCTCTGCACCATTTGGCTTCCCTCCTCTGGACAGCCTCCACCCTGTCTATGTCTTTGCGGAGATGGGGTCTCCAGAACTGTACACAGTACTCCAGATGTGGTCTTACCAACTGTCTGTACAGAGGGCTAACAACTTCCTGTTTTCTACTGGTGATGCCTCTCCCTATGCATCCCAGTATCCCCCCAGCCCTCCTTACTACCTTCTCACATTGCTGGCCCAACTTTAGGTCATCTGATATGACTACCCCCAGGTCCCTTTCCATTTTTGTTGTTGTCAGTATCTCACCCCCCATTGCGTATTTTTCCCCTGGGTTTTTGTTTCCCAGGTGCATTACTTTGCACTTCTTTGCGTTGAATCTAAGCTGCCATATATTTGACCATTCCTCCAACCTTGCCAAGTCCCTTTTCATCCTTTCTACTCCACCTTGCGTATAACTCTGTTTCAGATCTTTGTGTCATCTGCAAAGAGACATACTTTTCCTTCCAGTCCCCCTGCAATGTCACTTTTAAAGACATTGAAAAGGACTGGCCCCAGTACCAAACCCTGCAATACCCCACTAGTAACCCCACCTTTCTTCACAGTGGACTCCACTTACTATTACCCTCTGTGTCCTGTTGTCCAGCCAGTGTTTTACCCAGGCTACCACCCTGGGACCCACTCCCAGGCTGGCTAATTTGTTTATTAATCTTTTGTGTGGAACTGTGTCAAATGCCTTGCTAAAGTCTAGGTAGGCCATGTCCATAGCCCCTCCCTGGTCTACTACTTTGGTCACCCAGTCAAAGAAATCAATTAGATTTGTCTAACATGACCTTCCCACTGTGAATCCATGCTGCCTTGGGTCCTGTGCCCCACTGGCCTCTAGGTACTCAACAGTTCTTTCCTTCAGAAGTGATTCCATCATTTTTCCTACCACTGGGGTCAAACTGACAGGTCTGTAGTTTCCTTTCTCTGTCTTGCTCCCACTTTTGTGAAGGGGAATCACATCTGCTCTCCTCCAGTACTCAGGTACCACACCATCCTCCCATGATTTATTAAAAAGGGTAGTCAGTGGTGTTACTAGTTCTTTTAGAATTTTGGGGTGAATCCCATCAAGCCCCATTGCTTTATCCACCTTCAGTTTTAAGAGTTCTTTCAGAACCCTTTCTTCTATGAAAGGACTAATATCAACCCCCCTATCCAGAGTGCTTCTATTGATTGGATTAGGTATCTCCCCCTGCTTTTCCATTGCGAATACTGAGCAGAAGTATTCGATTCAGTATCCCTGCTTTTTCACTGTCGCTCTCTGCCCAACCACCTTCCTCTTTATTCAGCCTCAGTATCCCTGCCTTAGTCTTTCTTTGCTCCCTAATGTACCTATAGAAGGTTTTATCCCCCTTCTAATCCGAGTTGGCTATCTTTTCCTTGGTTTGGGCCTTTGCTATTCTGACTGCCTTCCCCACTTCCTTCTGCTTTAACTGGTTACAGTTCTCTGTCCTGCTCCTTCTGTATTTCCTTACACTTCCTGAATGCTATCTTTTCTCCCTAACCTTCCCGACACTTTTTGAGAACCATAGTGTTTTTTCTTTCATTTTGATTTGTTTATTTGCTTCACACAAAGGCTTGTTACTCTCTGTGATGGCAGTTTGATGTTTCCCATTGTTGCTTCATCCCACCTTCTTGCCTGTTTGCTAGTGCATTTCTGAGGAGCTCTCCCATTTTGACAAAATCAGCCTTCCTGAAGTCCAGTACCTTCACTTTTGTATGGCTTGACTCTACAGCTAAGTTTATCGTGAACCACACTGTTTGGTGGTCGCTTGTTCCCCGGATGGCTACCTACATTCAAGATCGAGATTCTGTCTCCGTCCCATTTGAGAGTACAAGGTCTAAGATTGCTCCCTCCTGAGTGGGTTCCACAACTAGCTGTCTGAGGCATTCCCCTGAGGGCATAGAGAATGGCCCTGCTCTTGGATGTGGCTGCAGCAAGGGCTCCAGTTAACATCTGGCATATTCAGGTCCCCCATCAGCAATATCTCCCCTTTCTCTGCCATCCTAAGGATGCCTTCTATCATTTCCTTGTCCATTTCCTCCCCCTGAGACGGGGGTCTGTATACAACCCCTGTGCAGATTGTGGTGCCATTTCCAGTCTCCAGGGTGACCCACAGTGCCTCCTCTCCTCCCTGTTTACCCTTTAGTTCTGTTGCTTTGATCCCTTCCCTTAGAGAGCTACTCCTCCTCCTCTTCTTCCCTCCATGTCCCTACTGTAGATTGTGTACCCTGGTATGTTGACATCCCAGTCATGGTTCTCTGTGTACCATGTGTAACCCCAGGTAGCACTATCCCAAGGGCTACTACCCCTGCCTGACTGACTACTGACAGGTTGAGGGGCCTTGGTCCAATGGCTGGTGCCTCCACCCAGAGGTCAGGGTTGATACTGTCTGGTCGGACTTGGTCGCAGCCCTCTGGGACACTGTAACCCCCCTTTCTTCCCACTAGTGGCCCACACAATATTTCAGGAGTATTTTCACAATGTACACTTACCCCCAGGACTGGGTCAGTCAACTTGACTTGGGGTACCCCCTGTAAAGCAAGAGGATGTAGTACAATAGCCACTGTACAGTACTTTACCATAAACACATACCTCAGTCAGTGTAACTTTGCTGAAACAACCAAATCTGATTTATTTAGGGGGTGGCAGCAAGGACAGGGGGAAATCAGGTTAATTAGATCAAGCACATTAATATTCACAGTACTGTGCACAATTTCAGAGTCCCTAAATGTCCTTTCACTGGGGACCCAGGATGGGGGGTAGCCAGGATCAGTGCAGCTGGTTGGGGCCCTGTGGTGGAAAAACACTTGTACAACACCCAATTTGTAATCTGGAGCGGTTGGCTCAGTTCAGGTAAGAAAGAAAGAAAATCAGATGAAACACTTGCAATGTAAAGGTATAGATGGCAGGGAGCTACCCTGATTGCGCTCACTAACCAATGCTGGGCGCTGTCCCCGAGGTGGTGTGGATTTCTGGATATCGCGCACAGCAAGGGAACAAGGTTCTGCAAGCAGGATACACCCACACATTTATATGTAAAAGAAGTTACCATACCAGGCAGCTGCTCTCAGGTCCCGATCGCACCTACTGCCAACCCGGGAGTTCGCGATGCAGCTTCACTTTCCTGACAGACCAAGTCGATGAAGCAGTTTCTTCCAGTCCCTCACAGGGGTGAGCCTGGTTCTCGACTATTCAGCCTCTCCTTTCCCCAGTAACAGCTGATTTAGTCTGAATACATACGGCAAATCGCCACCCAACTTTAGGCCTCCACACGTGCTTCCCGTGTGAAAACTCTGCTGCGCAGAAGCTCGAGCTCCTTCCCCAGTCGTGGCCACAGCGGATCTGCCTTCTCAGCCACCAGGCAGGGAATTACAGTTAGGCGCCACCGGTCCAATTGGTGGGCCTCAGTTGCCAATCTCAAACTCCCCATTGGTGCGAAAAGGCGCCACAGTCCAGAACTTCACTTCCCAGAATTACTGGCTATATCCCCCATGGCCAGCCAGCTCCCGAGAGAGAGAGAGTCCTGATCCTGGTTGGTCGCTCAAACTCCATTTTAGGTGCCCCTTCTACCCGATTGGATCTAGTCTGCAGTTCAGATCCAAAATGGAGGGGCAAAGCACACAAAGTCCCAGCTACAAGAAAGGCAGGTTAGATAAATTACATTTCACTACCACTCTAACGGATCTCTAGCAAATAGTTACACCTTTGAATAGTGCTCGCTCTGCCCACTTAGTGACAGCAGAAATGGAGCAATTTGCCAGCAGCTCGAGTGGGACTCGAGCAGGAAACCCACAGTCCCCCATGTACCAATCCTGCCTGCAAGCAGACAGGTCTTAAAGAGACAGTACCAGAGGCTCTATACACTCACAAATAAACGGGCTTAAATGCCGAACACCAGCCAGGCTGGGAGGGGGATTTTAGGCAAGCTCCTAGGAGACTTTTGGGAACCCCCATTTGCAGGGGGGTTACACATGTTTCTGTGACTTCCACGATATCCAGGCATCCCTCTTCCATCAAGGTCACCATTTCTGGGAGCTTTTTACCTAGACTATGGGCATTAGTACTCATTACCCTCCATTTTTTTATGGTTTTATTTCTTTTTGCCCCATCCCTGTCCTTACTGCCTTTGTCTTTTTCTCCATTTACCCCTGCCCTTCTCCCTGTCGACTGCTCTATCTTGGTGTTTACCTCACTAACTACCCTGATTTTTGGGGGGCTAGGATTTCCCTTCTCCTTTTCAGTGCTTCCCTTGGCTAGTTTAAATGCTAGCCAATGAAGCATTTAAACCTATCACCTAGGATCCTGGTTCCCCTGCTGGATAGATGCAGACCATCATGCTAGTATAGGCCTGCATCCCTCCAGGCCGAGCCCCAGTCCCCAATGAAGCCAAATTCCTGAGCTCTGCACCAGTTTTTCAACCAGTCATTGAATCTCAGGGTGCTGAGTACCCTAGCCTCATCAGTGCCATAGACAGGTAGCACTTCCAAGAAAGCTACCTTGTGTGCTACTTGTCTAAGGCCCCTCCCCAACTCCACAAACTCCTGTTGCACTGCTCTGATCCCATTCTCAGCCAGGTCATTTGTCCCTAGGTGAATAATGACATCCAGCTCACTCCCCCTTGCAGCTACTCCCATGATCCAGAGGATTCGTTTCCTGTCCCTCCAAGCCATGGCATCATGCAAGCACCTTACCTCCCTTTCCCTTTCCTCCCCCAGTTCTACTCTCACTAACAATAGAGTCCCCACCAGGAGTTGTTTCCTTCCCCTGTGCGGTCCTGTGCCACCCTCCTGTGGGTCTCCATTGTGGAGGTTCCCAGCATCCTCCTTGGTCTCCACTGCGGGTGCCTCCATAGAGGAACCATGCTCCACCAGAGTGGCGACCAATTGTGGAGAGGCACAGCTGGAGGGATGCGCCTGTTCCACCCCCTCACTCTCCCTGAGCCCACTGTGGTCCAACCACTCCTCTTTCTTGGCAACATCTGAGGTAGTGGCAGTGGCCTGGGTGGTCTCTGGGTGGGGAGCAGGTTTCCCGAATCCTTGTCAGGTCAGCAGGAGGTGTGAAAAAATGGCAATATTGAAAATCTGGAGTGAAAATATTAAAAATTCTCAAAGTTACAAGCGTGTGTGGAAACTGCGCAGAACAGTCATTTTCTGGAATATTTTCACCAGATTTGCAACATAGGCTTTTTCAGAGCCCACCTCATGAACAGTGGCACTGTCATTCCGTTAATCGGTCCTAAAAGGTGATTCCATGCAGTGACAGCGAAATCACTTTTTGGGACTGAATAACAAAATAACAGTGACTGATTTTATGAGGTGGGGTCCCAAGACCCCATGTGGAAAATTTGGAGCCAAAGGTAAAAAAAAATGGCCAAGATATCCACCTAAGTTGAAAACCCCCCATTTATGCCATTATACAGCTTACCAGTTTTTCTTCAGTTCACCGTCGGCTTTGAAGAGTGCAGATGCGTTTCCGCTCCACTGAAGAACACCACGCCGACCTCCGGAGGTAAGTATGGGATGAGGGGAGGTGGGGTGCACAGAGGGTGGGTGTGGGTTGGGGAGGCGCTGTGGACAATGAGGACAGTTTTCTTGTTTTGCAGGGAAAAAAAATTGGTGGGAAGGTTTTGTTTTACAGGTGACACTAAGACATTTGGGCACTGGGTGCACGCAGTGTGCCACTGTGTTTATTCGGGGTGGGGACTGGAGCCGAGAGGGACTGGGCACCCCATCGGCAAACAAATTGAACTGGGGAAGGGGCATGCCGACAGGGGGATTGTGCCCCCCTGAAGTCGGCTTTCTAGGAATTGCGGATGGCGAGAGCCGCTGCCATTTTTATTGAAATGTTTCACCAGGAATGGCACTTAATGAAGGCATGTCAGATCTGCCGCTGCAATGATGAGCCTGCCTCTCATTGCAGTGGTGGATTTCTTTCAAGTTGGTAGCACTCTCTAAAACTGCTGTCATCGGCAGCATGGTCACTGGTTGGTGGCTGAGGGACACACTGGCTAAAGCATCCCCCTGGATTCAACACAACACTGGTACACCTTTGAATGTGCTAGTACAGTGCTACTACCGCAAAATGTTGCTTGCGCATGCACGCAAGCCAACATAAAACTTAGACATCTTGATGTGGTACTGTCTGTACTATTTACTATCAAAAACATGTGCTAATCCATCCACAGTATGAATCCAGTTTGTACAGTCCAAAATTTACCTCAAGGGAAGAGATTTTTATAAAAAAATTGCTAGTGGTAACTATTTTGTATCGACTTAAGTAGTCAGTTCCTAAATTGTAGTTAAAAATATTTTGAAAATATATGAGAGAATTGAAAATACACTGATAATAAATCTAAAGATGTCAGAAATATGTTATTGAATAATGAAAAATGATATGATTAAATGTTTTGCCAACTAACATGTATTGTTGTTTTAAGTGGCTTGCTCAAGATAGCATAGTGAATGAGAGTTTCAGTGGTGGGATTAGAATCTGTGTCCCAGCCCTGGGCTTTAACTACTAGATTCATTGTCAAAACATTTTTTTTTAATTTATTGACAAATTGGTAATTGAGAGAGGCACACTGAAATGAAGCTGGTTTCCAGAGTGCGACCAGGGGTGGGGGAGTAGGTTTCTCAGGAAGGAGTACAGTCAAAAGGGTAAACAATGAACAAAAATCTGTATGCTGATTATGGTTTGGGTAAAAACAGTGCTGTAATCAAAATGTTTGTCAAAACAGGGATTTGTTCAAAAAAGTCAGAAAATCTGAGCAGAAATTTATGTTCAACTCAGAGTTTAGGGACTCTTACAGCTTGACAAATCACACAGCTGCTTCCCATACATTGATTTCCTTCAAGGGGAACTCTCTGCTCCCTATTTATTGTATTTATTTCTTGAAATGTTTCACCAGGAAGGCACACTGAACAACAAGTTGCTCATCTCCCGGTGCGACCTGGGGGGCTACTATTGGATGAAGAATTAGACATACAGTTTAACATTTAAAACATACAAGAAATTAAACATTCAATTACATTTGTAACAAGACAGTTAAAAATAATATAAATAATCATTCAGTCGCATTTGTAATATAACATACAATTAAATATATCATACCTGTGAAATATGCATTTAATTACAAGTGGCATATCTGAGGAACATAGTACATAGTGGTGAAGGGGGAGGAGAGAGTGCCGAGATGCAGACTGGGGGGAGGGGTGGAAGGTTTAATAGGTGATGTGAGTCATGGAGAGAAGCAGAGGCACAGGAGGACAGTTAAGGAGGGTTAAAGCAGGAGCAGTTAGAGGAGAGAAATTTATGTAAGGCAGAGGCAAGGGAGTGGGAGGAGGAGGAGGAGTGCCATATTTGTGGGGGAGGGAGTTCTAGATTTGCGGGAAATGATGGGTAAAACCCAACTGACCGGCAGAGTGATGCGACGTGGGACCAACAAAGTCAGTGACAGAGGATCTGAGAGAATGGGAGGGGAAGTGGGGAAGAGCAAACATGAGAGGTAGGAGGAAGTCCTCCTAACCAAAATTTAGAAGTGAGCTTGGCACATGAGTGAGGTGCCTGTTGGCAAGCGGGAAGGGAAATGGTGTGATAGAGGTCCACAGTGATGAGTGCGTGATGGAGCATCAGGGCAAATCGACAGAAGGATTAAATAGAGTGTCAATCTGGTTAGGAAGGATTTGGGAGTGGCACCATAGGCCACAGTAGTCGAAAATGGGAGGATCATCTTCTGGACTAGTTCATGTCACGCTGTAGAAGGGATGCAACTACGGTTCCTGAATAAGGCACCAAGCTTGGGGAGCAATTTTTTCAGGATGGCGTCAGTGTGGCCAGAGAAGTTGAGATGTTGGTCCAACCAAACCTCAAGGTATCTGAATGAGGAGGTATCCTCTAGTATTTTCCCATCAAGGGTATGGAAAGACGGTAAAGGGTGTTAACAAATGCAGTGGGACCTATAGACCCCAATTTACAAATCTGCAAAAAGAGAATAATTTTTAATGCACTTACTTGTCCATAATGTTATTTTATCAGGTTGATCTGTGCTCTCCCCACCAGCCATACTGTACCCAGAGTCTCTCACGGTACCCTTCTGATGCGCATGATGGGCTAAGTTGCAGGAACATCTATATGCCTTTTTGAATACACTAACTATAAAAACATCGCTCCATACATAATCACACTTAAGTTACCAGCACCAGTCAGTTAAAGAAAGCACCTTCCTCGGGCTGACTAGTACTGGTAATATAAGTAACTTACAGGCTGAATAAGTGTTTTTACAGTTAGTATATGCATAAAGGCATATGGGTGTCCTCACAGCTTAGTACATTGTGCATGTCATCAGAAGACGACCAGGACTCTGAGTACAGTATGGCCAGGGGTTCACAGGATCAACCAGACAAAATAAAATTACAAACAAGTAAGTGCTCTAAAATTACCATTCGAACTTATAGGTCCGTTGCATTTATTATCGGGAGCCGAGCATTCACCTTTAAGGATACGCTCAACATGGACTGGCACATAACTTCCCCAGGACTAGAACTTTAGTTTTAAATTTGGTGTTTCAGATGGAGGGTCATTAGTGGGGTCCCACAGGGATCAGTCTTTGGGCCCCTCCTGTTCAACATCTACGTCTCTGACATAAGGACCGGTATCTGGAGTGAGATGAGTCTCTTTGCGGATGACTCAAAACTGGGGGCGGTGGTGGATGGGGAGGAGGGGAGGGTCACCCTACAGGAGGACCTGAAGGCTCTGGAAAGATGGTCTAGAAAGTGGAAGCTGAGGTTCAATGCAGGGAAATGCAAGGTACTGCACCTGGGGGCCAGAAACTCGGGCCAAGTGTACACCCTGGGGGGGGGAGCTACAAGTCTCGATGTCTGAGAGGGACCTGGGGGTGGTGGTGGATGTCAAGATGAACAACTCGGAGACTTGTAGGAGGACAGCAGCCAAGGCCAACAGAATGCTGGGATGCATCGCTAGGGGGATTACCTCCAGAAGGAGGGAAGTGATACTCCCTCTGTATAACTGCTTGGTGAGGCCTCACCTCGAGTACTGCATGCAGTTTTGGAGGCCACACTTAAATAGGGACATTAAACTCCTGAAGAGGGTCCAGAGGAGGGCAACCAAAATGATTTGGGGCTTCAGGGACAGGACCTATGGGGAGAGGCTCGAAGAGCTAAATATGTACACATTGGAAGAGAGAAGGGACCAGGGGGACATGATAGAGGTCTTCAGGTATATGAAGGGGGTGAATAGGAGAGAAGCAGTCAGGGTGCTTCGAAGGAAGGAGGAGGGGGCAACTAGAGGGCATGGGTGGAAGCTGGAGGGGGGAAGATTCAGGGGAGAAAGGAGGAGGTGCTACTTCACTGAGAGGGTGGAGGAGCCATGGAATGCGCTGCCCAAGGGGCTGGTGGAGGCAGAGACAGTGGAGGGTTTCAAATAGGGGGTGGGACAGGTACAGGGGAAGGGTTCTGGAAGCAAAATCCAGTGCAGCGAGAATATCCGGAACTGGGAAGGGAGAAGCCAGAGAAGGTGAGGGGGGCAGCAAGGTCAGCTCCCAGGGTGGGGGCTGGCCAAACGAGCAGACACGAAAGACCATTAGGCCTATTCTGCTGGCATTTAGTATGTTAGTACACACACATTTTGGTGTAAGTTTTGGCTCTAGATACCAAAAATAATTAGCCAGTTGACTAAAACACATATTTTTATTTAAGCTGCCACCTATTTTGGTTTAGCTATTTAATGATATGAGCCATTTTATTCAAATGGGCACCTGCTATCTTGGCATAAAACACTAGTTAGTTAGTTTATTCAAAAGTTTTACCAGGAAAGACACACTGTACTGAGATGATAGCAGCTTGATTTCTAAAGGTGTCCTGGGGGAGGGGAGAGGGCAGCAACAGTGCAAAATGTGAACATTAATAAAGTGCACACAGAATAAAAAAATAAATAAACTAGATGCATGTACAGCAAGGTATGATAAACAGAGTAGTTACAAAAATTTAAACAATGGTTCTACTTAAAGCAGGTGTTTTCTGGCAGGTGTTTTCAGAAGTTGAAATATTGTTTGACAAGGCTCATGTTGTAGTCCTTGCCAAAAAAAGTGTGTGTGTGTGTGTGTGTGTGTAGGCAAAATATTCAATAAAGAATGGGATTTTGGCCATAGTGTCTTTATTCCAACAATTGCTAGTTAAAAAAAAACATTCTTTAGCCAAATTATTAAAAAAAAAAAAACTTGTGGTCTAATATGTCAAGCCAACACTAGTGTGCTTGAAATACAAAACGAACATAACATCTAAGTTCCATTGCTGATGAACAGGACTGGGCCCGTCAGAAAGGCACAGTGGGTTTGGCATTTTATCTTTATAAACAGAAAAGTGATGTTTTGTCTAAATTTTGGCAAGTGTTTTCAGAAGTTGAGCTGTTATTTTGACAAGGCATAGTTTTCATTCCTTGCCAAAATAAATGCATATGTATGTGTGTGTGTGTGTGTGTGTGTGTTGGGGGGGGACAGAATAGATGGAATATTTTACAGACAATGGAATTTTTGTCAGTTGCTTTTATAATCACTGCTACATCTGAATTAAAGTACAGCTGCTTAAACATTCAGTGCGGTTACATGGCCTTAGCATTCAGCATCATGCTACAGTATTCGGAATATTGAGCATTTTATAGAAGTTCTGAACACTGTACCGTGTTTACATGGTACTAGAATATATATTCCACTTGATCTTAGTTTATGTGTAAATTGCAGTATTCGAAATACGTAGCACTTCAAGCATGATTATACAATGGCAAGAAAGAATCTTGGACTGTGATTGGTCAGTTTGGGGCTGGACCCATGGCGTTATCCCAGCATGTCGCCACAGGTCTACTCTCAGCACTGTGAAGTTGTAGATGACCTTGAGCCCATTGACCCATTGAGCCCATTGACCTTGATCGTTTCCTCTGCTCTTAAAAACAAGAAATATTTTCCATACAAAACATCTTTTAAAATTATTTTTTATTCTGTATAACAGTGAGCCATTGTATAATGGAATAATGCACTCCAGGGTGTGTGTCGTTTGGGATAACTCCACGCCTGGGGCATTGGACGCACTCGGCCTGCGGCCTCGTGCCCAACCCCACCAGGCATGGCGTTATCCCAGCACGACACACACCCTGTCGTGCATTATTCCTTTATCAATATACCTCCTGGTGTATAACTGCCCCCACCCCCGAGAAGAATGTGTCATACGTGATGCACATGCTCAGTGCATTTTGGCTGGGCATATTCTGAACAGTGATTATTCTGCAATTCCATGGCACAGTATTGCACGACGATTCATAATACTGCCATTTACATGGATAGACTACTTATTCTGAATACTGAGCATTCTGACTAAGAGCAAAGTAGTCCTTGCCACGTAAACCCAGTAATTGGTGCCACTTCTGAATGTGGCAGTGATCTGTTTTGACCTACTTGTTAAGTTCCTTCGATTCACCACTGCTTAATTTTTCTCTATTGGGGAATGCCACTTGAGAGCCAATTGAATAATTGAATTTGAAACAAAACCATTTCAAGGAGTACTGGCACTTCAACTGCTGAAGACCTGGGTTTAAATATCCACTCTGCTTTCTCCAGTGAAATAAGTCTGGTAATCTTAGCTCCATTCCCATTGGATAAGCAAATGTGTCACAACCCCCCCCCCCCATTATACTGCACAGTTTGCAGGATTTGCCCCAAGAATTCATGAGCATGAGTACAAAATTACCTTCTGAACCTGTAGAAGTGTTCATTCCAGGCTTTGACAGAGATGTGTTTGGGAAAAGTGGTGCTGCCTTCCTGCCTTGCTTGACAGAGAGGCTTCACCTCCAGTGCTGTTTGTCCCTCTCCTTTCAACAGTACTCAGTTCATCCCAGTACTGGGAAGCCTGCATCCTGCCTGACACCACTGCCCTCTGCAAAAACAAGCCTTCCACCAGCAGTGCTCAGTCCCTGGCAGTAAGTTTCAGCACCACAAGTTCACCACACTGTGAAACCTGCTCCTTCTAAGCGCAATGTACCTGACCTCTGGAAAAACAGAGCTTCCTTCCACCTCACACGCTGGCAGTCCTTCACTTTTTCCACAGCACTCAATTCATCACAGTGTGGGGAAGTTTGCACTCTGCCTGTACACAGTGTACCTGACCTCTGGAAAAAAAACAAAGGGCTCGGCCTTCAGTGCTATCACTCCCCCACCTATGGACAGCATATGGTTCATCTCATAGTGGTGACACCTGCATTGTTCCTGTAAACAGTCTATCTGACCTGAAAAAACAGAGCGCTTCCACCTCTGGTGCCCTCCGTACCTCACTTTTCCCAGTAATCAGTTCATCACAATGTGGGGAGGCCTGCTCCTGACTTCCTGCCTGAACACTGTGTACCTGACCTGTGGAAATAAATATGGCTTTAGCCTCTAGTGCTGTCAACCCCTCACCTTTCAACAGCACTCTATTCATCACTGTATGCAGAAGCCTGCAGTGAGCCAACCTGAACAGTGAAAAAAACAGTGGGCTAAGCCTCCAGTGACGTCAGTCATTCACCTTCCACAATCCCAAAATTCATCTATTTCCCTTCTACAGTGGTGTATGTATTTAGGAAGCTAATCAGATACCTATGTTACTCACGCCACCCTGTGCTGCTGACTGTTAAGGTGGTTTCACAGTCTACTGTTTCTTACATTCCTGCTCAGCTGTCCAGGAGTTGCAATTGATTCTGCTGAGTATGCCTGCAAGGAAATTAAGTAGTATTATACCATGGACTCAGAAAGCAACACAAATCTCTGCATTTTGATTGGTTGGCTGGCACCTTACAGCAGTTATAAATCCTTCAATATACCCACTGGAAAAGGTGCCAGCCAACAAGTATCACTGCCGCCATTAAACTTCAAACCAACACCGCCATTTGTAATCGCCACTTACCAGCGCAACTGAAAACCTAACTAAAACAAAATAAATAGCTAACCCATTTCCTTTGATTCCGCAGTAATTTCAAACATTTTCAACAACTAGTAAAATCAGCGATCCACCCAAGAAAGTCACCATTGTTGACGATATCGAACTACAATAATGTCATAGAGTTCCTTCTTCTTTTCCGAATATTTCGATGGTTTCAAATTGTCATCACCAGCTTACTCGGCCATAAAGAAGCGCCGCCACCGTTTGCCATCTCGTATCAAGTATCTTTATATATGGACGGAAGTTGCCGTTTTCCTGTAAAGAAAAAAAGCAAACGCCACAAGCAAGCATCGACTTTTTTCTTCACAGTAAACCAAGCTCCGCCCATATGGGGAATAACTGTGCCAGTTGACTGAGACGGACGGCTGCTGCTGCATAGCAGGGTAATCTGGTGATGTTCTCTCGTGAGTTTTGAGGCCAAATCGAGATGTTCGAGAGCTTTATCACATTTAATTGCTTTGGTTTGTGACTTTCTAAGTCAGATGGCTCATTCTGCATATTTAATACGTGATTTTTCTGGATCAGATGGCTCATTTTCGTAACTTAAAATGTTTTAAAGCTCCTCATTATTTATCTGCATATTTAATACTAAAAAGGAACTATTTTTTCTCAGTGGAAGAACATAAACATGATTATCAGAAAATAATTAATAAAAATATATCAAAAAAATGCAAAACATATTAACAAATTATTTCTACCATTGTATAATAGCAATATACCCCTCCAGGGTGTGGGTGTACTGGTGGATTTACCACGGCTGGTGCGGTTAAGTCACTCGGCCTGCGGCCGTGAGCCAAACCACCAGCCGTGGTAAATCCACCAGTATACCCACACCTCTCGGGTATATTGCTTAAAATAACTTTGTGTTTGCCTAATGTACAGTTGCATCACAAAATTATTCTGTTTCTGTCCTTGATAAGTCACAAAGGACCAGAACGTACTGAGGAAGAATATATGTAGGGCCTGCCATATATTACATATAGTCCGTAGAAAACAGTTGTAGGTAATGGATTTTTATTTGGTGGCCACTTTGGCCACCAGTCAAACATCTTACTTGCCAAAGTAAATATCAGGTTGTCAGAATGTTTGGGGTCTGTTTAAAATAGTAGGAGTCTCCTCTATGTCGACCAGGCAATAACCCCCACTGACCAAAATAAAGTTCAGATCACTGTGATGCTGCTAAAGGGGTGCTTGTATTTTCCCATTGCCATCAGTCAACTGTTCAACTGGGGCTCTTTATTTGTACTGCTGGACTCATCTTCAGGGTAGAAGAAGAATGTTAGGGACAGATTTCTTTAAATGCTTTATTCCTTGCCCTTAAGGTAGGGTGGGTGGGTGGGGTATGTGTGTTTATGTATCTGTGTGTGTGTACATGAACTATGGTGGCATTCATGCAGCAGCGTGAAATATCAGAGTTCTACATTGAGGTTATTTGTCTCAGATAACCACTTTTAAAAATAAATGTAACTGGCCAAATCAGAATTCTAAGTAGTCAAAAACTTCTGCGAAGTACATTTTTGCTTGTCCTTTTAAAACAGTAGTTTATGTCAAGACAGGTGTTTTACTCCATGACAGGGTATTTAGTACACCCAGAGGGAACATACTGAAGAGAGAGTTTGCAGGTGGAGCAATGCAATAGGATCTATAAAAAGATGCTAGGATAAACAAGCATTTGTAAATGCCAAATGTTGTTGCGCTGGCATTGGCAGTGGCAGAGTTAGAGACGCATAATAGGAATGGCAGTGAAGTATTGAAATGATGCCAACCCCACCCCCCACCCTGTAGAGAGCAACAGGCATTGGGGTGTGCCTTTGGGTCGTCAGCTATAATGCTCATGGCATTGTACCTCACCCTACCCTGTAGACACTGACAAGTGTTGTGGTGTGCTTTGGGGTCTTTGAGCATCATACTTACCCCATTCCATAAAGAAATACGGTGACGTGGGTGCAGTATAGGAGTGTGAGGTGAAGTTTGTGGCTGAACAGTGCAGGACACACCATGATGCCTGTAAGTGGCTGCAGGGTGGGCATGGGGTGTGGAATGGCGTGAGCATTACATCCGATGATCCCAAGTCACAGCCCTGATGCCTGTCAGTCTGTACCAGGTGGGGTGCTACAGTTGGAAACCCTAACACCATAGGCATGTAGTGGTAGTTTCACTCCACATTTTCAACATGGGCTGCTTCTCAGGCCACCACATGAAAAGCGGCACAATCACTTTGATAGCTGAAACATGTTTTTTTACAGCGGCTGTGCCATTTAGCGACAGAGGGACGAAAACACAGTTTTGGGCAGGATGTGGAGAATGACAACTGTATTGTTAATGAGGAGACGTAAAAACTGGCAACGTTGATAATCTGGAGTGGCAATATGAAATATTGGTGAAGCAATGAACATGCATACAAACTGCGCAACAGACGTCCACAACCAAATTATTTGTGGGAGTTTTTTAGGCACATTTTCAACACAGGTATTTTGGGACCTCCCCTCATGAACAGTGGCGCTGTGATTTTGTGAATGTGTCCCAAAAGGTGATTTCCCACAGTGAGCATGCCATTGTGCACCACAGTTGCGGAAACGCATTTTGGGCAGGCTGTGAAAAATGCAGCTGTACTGTTGAAAAGGAGGTGTGCACAAATTCCAGAGGTGAAAATGTGGCATGAAAATATTGCAAATTTATGAAGTTATAAGGCTGCATGGAAACTGTGCAACGCACGCTTGCAGCACAGTCATTTTATGGACTTTCAGCATCAAATTTTCAACATAGGCATTTCAGGACCTCAGCTCATGAACAGTGTCATCGTCATTTCACTGTCCGAAAACTGATTTCTCACAGCAACCGTGCAATTTGCACCGACGTGCGAAACACATTTCAGCCAGGATATGTAAAATTACAGCAGTACTGTTCATAAGGAGGTGCAGAACAATGGCAATGTTGAAAATCTGAGTGAATATATTATAAATTCAGAACTTCCCGAAAGGTATGCAACTGCAACGACTTTGTAACACAGTCATGTTATGGAATATCGTCACCAAATTTGCAGCATATGCATTTTAGGACCTCTGCTCATAAACAGTGTAACTGCCATTTTCATAATTTGTCCCGAACAGTGATTTTCCACATCGACCGTGCTATTCTGTGCGGATGCGAAAACACATTTCGGCAGGATATGTAAATGACAGCTGTGCTGTTCATCAAGAGGTGTGGAAAATGCCAATGGTGAAAATCCAGAGTGAAAATATTACAAATGCGGGTTCTGAGCATGCGTGCAAGTTGCACAATGCGCTTTCATGTATTCATTTATGGAGTATCGTCACAAATTTTTCAACATAGGGCTTTTAGGACCTCTGCTCATGAACAGTGTCAATGTCATTTTAGTAATCTGCCCCAAACACTGATTTCCATGGCGACCAGCTGTTATTAAGCCGGGGTGAAACACATTTCGGCCAGGATGTGAAAAATGACAGCTATACTGTTCACAAGGTGATATAGAAAAATGACAGTGCTGAAAATCTGGCATGAAAATATTATGAATTAGCGAAGTTATGAGCGTGCCTAGCAACTGCGCAACACATGCTCGTAAAACAGCCATTTTTTGGATTTTTTCCACCAAATTTGCAACATAGGCTTTTTGAGAGCCCACCTCATGAACACTGCCACTGTTCTTGCATTAATCGATCCCGAAAGGTGATTCCGCGCAATGACTGCAAAATCACCTTTCGGGACTGATTAATGTCATAACAGTGACAGAATTCATGAGGAGGGGTTCCAAAAACCCCATGTTGAAAATTTGGTGCAAAGAGTACAAAAAATGCCTGAGATATGCATCAAAGTTGAAAAACCCTATTTATTCCATTATACAGCTTACCGGCATTTCCTCAGTTCGTGGTCGGCTTTGAAGAGTGCAGACTTGTTCCCGGTCCATTGAAGATCATCACGCAGAGCTCCAGTAAGTATGGGGTGAGGGTGTGGGGAGCAGGAGTGCGCAGTGGGTGGGTGCCGGTGGTGGATAGGGAGACTACGAGGACTGTTTTTTGTTCACAGGGGTAAAAAAAACATCTGTGGGACAGTTTTTTTTTTACAGGGTATTTGGCACACTGGGTGGGCTCCCAGCGTGCCCCTAACTGTTTGGTGGGGTGCTGCAACTGGCGGAGTTGGGCACCTCCACCACAATAACAAAAGGGGGTTAATTTATGCCTATGGGGATTGGGCATCCCCGTCGGCACACAAAGTTGGGGGCCAAGAGCAGAGGATTGGGCACCCTCGGCATATAACAAATGAGAGGGGAGTGCTATATGTCGAAGCGAGTGGGCTCCCCATCAGCACATGCATTGGGGCCACGGGAAGCCAGCAGGGGGATTGGGCACCCCCGAGGTCGGCAGCTACACAGCCGCCATACTCACAATGTGGCCAAACACATCGGGAGGTCTGCTGCATCTGACAAGGTTTGCAGCGGACCTTTTCTTAGATGTGCTTGCCACATTATGTATGCATGGTGTGGTGCCGGCATGCAGGCTGATTGGGGAATGATGGACGCATTTGCTGGTGCGTGCCGCGATTGCCCATCAGTGACCGCGCCTCCAAAGCTGCACTACCGCATGATGTTGGCTATGCAAGCATGCCAACATTAAAAAAAAAAAGACTATCCACATTGTTTGGTTTCTGTGCAGCTGTCCATACACATGTAAATTCTAAACCCTCAAATGCAGTGCATGGCATTATGGGTATGTAAATCCTTATGCAAGGAAGCCTGATAAAGCTTCCTCAGAATACATACCCCATTTCTACATCTGATTCAGTAAGGACTGAGAATGGGCAAACTTCAGACACACGTTTCATCCTGTTGGGACTTCTCAGTGTAGTCTAGTCATTGTCCCATCCAAGTACGTACATACCTCTCAGCGTAGTGTCACTGAAATGTGGAACAGTGAGAGCCACAATGGGGGGCACTGACCTGCAGACTATGGGATGCCTCATCACACAGGGAGCTACAAGCTCTAAACAGTAAAAAGGTAGATACGTAGATGCATAGACAATGGCGCCAGAAGGCCTGTCAAGTCTGCCCACTCTTCCTAACTACAGTACACTGGTCTAGTGGTCATCACTCCCCTTTGTTTCTGCTCCTTATTTCTAACTGATCCCATATGCCTGTCCCAACTGTGATTGAAGCTGTTCACTGATTTGGCCTGTACCACTTCCTCCAACAGCTTCTTCCATTTGTACACCCCTCTTTCTGTGAAGCAGAGCTTACGGTATCCCTTCTGATATTCTCCTGTGAGTTTAAGTCCCTTCTCGTCTTTGTATTTGAACTCAAGGAGAAATGTTTCTTGGCATTCACCCTATTTATCCTGTGCAGGTACCTGTATGTCTCGATTGTATGGCCCCTATACCTCCTTTTCTCAAGGGTGTAAATGTGCATGTCCAGAAGCCTCCCCTTGTATGTCTTGCCCCCTACTCCATGAACCATGTTGGTTGCTCTGCGCTGTACTGTTTCCACTTTGTTGCATTCTCAGCTCAGGTGTGGACTCCAGTACTCTGCACAGTATTCCAGGTGTTGTCGCACCAGTGACCTGTACATTGGGAGGGTTATACAATGCCGGTTTGACAGCACTTTTGTCAACTGGAATCTCAGCGACTGGATTTATGTTGACCGCAAGCTGTGAGTGCGACATAAATCTATTTGTCTCCTGGTCCTATTGTTTCATCAGGAGCTTTGCCCCTGAACCCTCTCCTGCCCCTGTACTTAGGATTATCAACTCCAGTCGGAATTGATTCGGGAGGGTGTGCAGGACAGAGAGACAGTGTGTCTTGTGTCAGGTGCACCAGCACAGCGACCTGTTGGCAACTTGTCAGTTTTGTCATTGGGTTGGTAGGTCGCTGTGTTGGTGTCTCCGTCGGGTCGGCATACCCATTGGGAGGATCACATCCCGACTTCTACTGTTTATCCCCCTGCCCATGCCACCCAGCATCTTGTTTGCCTTGCCTACAGCTGTGTTTCATTGTGCTGTTGTTTTTAGGCTCTCTGATGTCATCACCCCAGGTCCTTTTCCTCCATGGTGCTTTCCAACACCACTCCTCCCATTTCGTATTGTACTTTTGGGGTCCTCTTCCCAGTGTGCATCACTTTACACTTTTTTGTATTGAAGGACAGCTGCCAGATCTCTGACCAGTTCTCCAACCTGACTATATCCTCCCTGAGGTCCTATATTTATTTATTTATTTGATATATCGGTTTACAACCTTTGAGCCAGAGGCTCATTTGCAAAGGTACCTCATCACATGTAAGACAGATGGAAACATAGAGTAGGTATAACAACAATTACATTAAACATGAGGTACATGGTATAACAGTGGTTACATTAACCATGTGTTACAGACATTTGTCACAAACAATATTTACAAGATTTGGAAGTAGGTATTTTCTGACATTATTTATAACCTTTGGATGACGATATTTACAACATAACAGCAGCGAGGCATTATAAGCTTGAGAAGTCATCTAAACATAGTAGTCAGACCTAATCATGGGTTTGGTGTTAAAGATAGAGGTTGCAATCCATAATGGACTTTGTCAGAGAATATTGGATCAGCGTGGGTAGGAGAGCGAAAGAATTAGAAGCAGTTACAGGAGCGGATATTGAAGAGGTGGTTGCGAAGAGTGGTTTTGAAATGGGCGATCTTGGGTGCACTAGTGATGGTGCTTGGGAGTGCAATAAACCATGTGGGTGCCCTATGGTGGAAAGATCTCTGGGCAAGGGAGGTTTTTACCCTGGGCACAGCCAGAGGAACTTTCTCTGAATTGCGGGTGAAGATAGTGGGGGTTGCAGGCTGAAGAGAGGCGGTGACCCCGGTGGGGGAGAGTCCGAGCAGTATCTTCTTCGAGAGTAAGCAGGTCTAGTAGCAGAGCCTTTCATCAAGATTGAGAATATTGGCAGAGGTATAGAGTGAGCAGGTGTGAGTGAGCCTAGGTGCACCTGTAAGGAGCCTGCAGGCCTTGTTTAGTGTGGCCCGGATTTTCTGGAGTGTGGTGTCATTTGCTGCACCATATACAGGGAGCACATAGTCCACTAGGGACGGTATCGATGAGGTGATGGCAAGCCTAAGGGCGTGGGGGAAAGGCAGTCCCTGTGTCGGTAAAGGAGTCCAACTGGGTGTTTGTTATGCAGCAAGGTGTTTATGTGGTCATGGAAGGTAAGGGCAGAGTCGAGGGTAAGTCCAAGATATTTGTAGTTGGATACCTGCTCAAGGGGGTGCTGGGTGCTGGGGAGGATGATGAGCGGTGCATTCTTAGCTCTGTTTTGGCGGTGAATGAAGATCATTGTCTTCGTCTTTTTTAAGTTGAGGACCAGTCTATGGTCCTTAAACCAGGTCTCGACCTGGGAGAAGGCAAGTTGGAGGGAGTCCTGCAGGGGTGTGGGTTTATGATGCAAGGTGAAGAGCACTGCATCATCTGCATATAGTAGGATTTTTGTGGAGCAGGCCTTTGGTAAGGAGTTTAGGTAGAGGGAGAAAAGAAGTGGTCCCAGGATAGAGCCCTGGGGCACCCCGGAACGGACGGGTAGTATGTCGGATAGAGTTCCGTTAATTTTGACGCATTGGGACCGGGCAGAAAGGTAACTGGAGTACCAGGCCAGGGGGCCTGTGGAGAAACCAAGTTGGTGGAGTGAGTCGAGAAGGAGAGGGTGGCAGACTGTGTCGAAGGCCTTGGATAGGTCTATGAACACAGCTCCTGCAATGTTACCGGCATCTAGGGAGGAGTGCAGAAATTTGGTGAATTCTAGGAGGGCTGTGGTGGTACTATGGCCTGAATGGAAGCCATGTTGCTCTGGGCATAGGATGTTATACTTGGCTGGGTATTCAGTAGGTTGGGTGCCACCACTTTTCTCTAGCGCTTTAGAGAGGGTGGGAAGAATGGAGATGGGTCGATAGTTATTAGAGGAGGCTTTGTCACCACTTTTATGGATGGGGGTAATGACAGCTGTTTTACAGGCACTAGGGAATTTCCCCAGGCATAGGGATTTGTTGAGCAGGTCTGTTAGGGGGACTAGGACCACGTCGAGGACTAGTCGAAGGAGCCTGGCATCTAGGGGATCGTTTATAGGGTTATTGCTGTTTAGCGCTTTTTGTAGGTAAGGATAAGCTTCATGGGGGGATATTTTGCGCAGGAGGAAACAGGGATGCTGCAAGGTTGGAGGTGGGGATTGGGGCACAGGGTCAAAGAAACCGCTAGGGAGAACAGTGCTGAGATCTGAGAAGGTGGTGTTTAGACAGGTTGCTATGGTGAGTGTGTCTGTGGAGGCAGTGCCATTTATGGTGAGCTGGGAGGGAGGTGGGGAGCGAGATTTCCAATTGAGTTCTTTGATGTTATTCCAGAAGGTCTTTGCAGACCCCCACGTGGTTGTGAGAGTGGATTGATAGTGGTCTGTCTTTGGCCCTTCTGGATGGCTCCCGGTGCAAATTTATTGCGGTATAGGAATGTCTGTCCTTAATCTGCCCGATTCTATGGCTTTGTGCCAGAGATTATCCCTGTCTCTCAACATTTGGAGTAGGGAGGGGGTTATCCATGGGGCATGTTGCCTTTTGGTGCGGAGTTTGGTGAGTGGAGCATAGAGGTCACAGGCCTTGGTGAAGGCCTGTGTAAACAGGGTGAGTGCAATGTTGACGCTGGGGGCTGTATTAATGGGGGACCAATCTATCTGGGTGAGCAGCTGTTTAAGTTTTATTGACCCTCCTGGGCGGAGATGCCTTCTGAAGGTTGTTTGGGCTTTGGGTTTGGGTGTGGAGGAGGTCCATTGGAATAGGATGGGTGAGTGGTCACTTAAGGAGTCGGGAAGTACTTGTATATCCTGGATTTTGTGGGGGCGGTTAGAGATAAGGATGTCCAGGAGGGTGTGGGTACCAGTAGATGTGTGGAGTCTAGTGGGTTGGGTAACTAGTTGGACCATGTCAATGGCCGAGAATGAGTCCTTAGTTGTGCTGCAGAGGGGCCAAGCCAGTTGACGTTGAGGTCCCCTACTAGTGTCTGTTCTGCATTGTGTGGTAGGGTAGAGAGGTATTCGGTGAGGGATGTGATGGCAGTCTTCTGGTTCTTAGGGGGTATGTAGGTGACTGTGAGGTATAGTGGGGCCCTGGAGGGGCCAGGGTGATTTTTAGGTGAGGGTTGTGATCCGCTTGTGAGTTTGGGGTGGGAGCACGTGACCAATAATGTTGTTGGTGATGTAGAATGCACAACCACCCCACGCTTTCCTACCCTGTCTTCCCAATGTGTGATATATCCGGGAGTGAGACAAAGGCGTCGGGAGTAGATTTGGAGAGCCAGATCTCACTAGGGCAATGATGTCTGGTTGGTGAAGGGTTGCCCAACATTGAATTGCTGCAGATTTCTTTGGCAGGCTGCATATATTCAGCGAGGCAATCGGAGTCAGAGGATCTGGCAGGTGGAGTGGTGGGGGCAGGGCCTGGATTAGGGTGGATATTACCAGAGAGGAGTAGAAGGATGACTAAGGCTCTGATCATGGGCGGCAGGTTGTTAAAGTTTTGGGGAGCGTTTAGAGGATGGGAGGATGTAGTGGGGCAGGGGATGGAGCGGGGTTTGGAGGGATTGGTGGATGCAGAAGGGGTGGCGCCGGGGGCCTGGGTGGGTGCTGGGATAGGGGCTGCCAGTGGGAGGTGGATGCAGGGGTCCAGTGTGTGATGACAAGGTGGGGGATGGCCAGATCAGGAGAGCTGCAAAGGTGCAGTCCACAAGAGGCATAGGGTGAGGTTTGGCAGGTGGGAGGTAAAATCCAGGGTGGTAATGAGGATGAGGCACATAAGGTGGAATTGAGCAGACATGGTGCCTAGATAGCTTTGGGGGAAGAACAAAGAGGTTGTGGGGGGAGCCAGAAAAGCTGTAGGGGCTGTGAGATATGTCATGATACAGTAGCTTAAAAAGATAGCCAGATATGATGGCTGAGTGGCAGTGCTGTTGACTTTGGCAGCAAGGGTGCATGGTTCAAAGCCTGCAGTAGCACCCAGAAAATTACTTTAGCAGACTATGAGGTTAGAGGCCTTTAGAGTCTTAAAACCTATAGCAAACAATAGTCTGATGTGATTGCTGAGTGGTGGAGCCACTGACTATGATAGCAAGGGTGCAGGGTTCAATGCCTGCAGTGGCACCAAGAGTAGAAATTTTGGCAGATTGTGGGGGTTAGAAGCTTTGAGAGTCTTAGTGTATAGCTAACACTAGTCTGGTAGGATGGCTGAGAGGTAGAGCTGCTGACTGTGGCTACAAAGGTGTAGGGTTTGAGGCTTGTAATAGTACCAAGAAAGAAATGGTGAAATATTTTGGCAGACTAGGGAGGGTCAGAGACTATGAGAGCCTTAGAAAGTAAGGATAAGATAGCCAGATACAATGGTTAAGTGGTAGGGGCTGCAGACTCTGACCAAGAGGTACTGGGTTCGAGTAGCAGCAGCAGGACAGAAGATAGGTATTTTGTTTCTAAGAAGGAGAAGAAAGGTTAAAAGCTTGAAATTATAGGTAGCTATTGGCCTGGTTCGTTGGCTTAGTGGGTAGGCTACAGACTTTGGAGTTAGGGGTACAAGGTTTGAGGCTTGCAAGGGACTTAGTGGTGGGATGGAGAGAGTAGAGAAGAAGAGAAGACAGTAGAAAGGATTAGGAGGGAACTGCAGAGACTTCTAGTGGACAGGGGTTGCAATAGTTGTGGAGAGGGAGAGTGGTTGGAGTGGTGCCAGAGTGGATAGTGCAGCAACCCCTAGTGGTCGGAGTGTATAAGCTGCAAATGGGAAAGTGGCACTTAGTAAAATGATGAGTAGGTCACATGATGTGACACGTGACCTGCCAGCAGCAATAAATGGAGTGACACCCCTGGGTGGGAAGAGCCTCTCCACAAGCAGGCTGGAGGGAAGGAGGCTTTACCTCTTAAGGCTCTCTGCAATCCCCTGTTCCACGCTCCTCTGTGTCTAGCCTTGTGCAGATTTTGCATCATCTGAGAAGAGACAGCTCTTGCCCTTGATGCCTTCCCGTTTGTCACAAATAAATATATTGAAAAAGACCGTGATCAGTGCCGACCCCTGCGGTACTCCACTTCTTACTGCCCTTACCTCTGAAAACTATGCAGGTTTAAGCTGGATACAGCATCAGAGGAACAGGACCTAGGAGCAGTCATTGTTGACTGCCTTGAACAAACCAGTCAATGTAACGAGGCCTTCAGCAAGGCTAACAAGTTGCTAGGGTTTATTGGGATAGTTCTACAGTAGAAAACAGGAGGTACTGTTGCCACTGTATAGGCCCCTGTTGAGACCACACCTGGAGTACTGTGCCCAGTTCTGGAGTCCCCACCTAAAAAAGGACAGGGATAGGCTGCCCAGGTGAACTGGTAAATCGTCAATCGTGTTTTTTGAAGGTCAGTCAAAGAATGATCCTTGTTAATCATCAAATGTTACCATGTGATCATCAAGGGAGATCATGATGCAAGCTCATCTAGATCATGATTTAATGGTATCACATCACAACGGCAACGGGAATACAGCAAACACCATCACAGTGACATTTTCGGCAGTTCTCTGTGATGGTCCACTATGTTCCTGACGCTGCTGCCTCCGGGGTATTCACCTCTTCCCCGAACCAACTCTGATTCAGAGTTGGAAATCGTAAGTGCGGGGCAGAGTCTCCCACAATTAATCATCAAACATGTAACTTTCGAATCCCCAACTGATGATTATTGATTATTTTTGTGTGGTGTTTGATGATCTGTGACTGATCAAATGATGTCATTGCTCGTTGATAATTATACTAGTTCTGTATTGTAAGATTGTATGTCACATGAGTAATATGTAACATCGTTTTATTTGTTACTAATATGAAATAAGGAATATCAAATATCAGCAAAAGCAAATTAGTTATAATGTAAATCATGTGCCTTTGTTTATTCCATGTGATCGAGCATTGCTGCTGTCTGGCCTGACAGATCTCAGTGAATTCCCCCTATTTCCAGGCATTGCAGTAGCTGCCTTCTTGGAGAAAAGTGTTCAGTGTTTCGGTCTAAGATGGTACTGTAATAAAAGGGATCGTATTGAAACTAACGAATGCAAAAAAACTGCGATGCAGATTATATTCACATGGCAACAGCGGAACACTGTAACAGTTCTCCAACACTCACAATGGTGTAGAAAATGCCATGTGATCGACCCTACTAAGCTGAAGCTTGTTTCCAGGTGTGTCCTGGGAGCACAGAGAAGTTAAGTGACTTGCTCATGGTGACTCAGTGTGTAAGTGGTAGCTGTGGGATTCAAACCCAATTCCCCAGGTCTGCAGCTCAATGCTCTTAACCACTACTGTATACTGCCTCCCTTATATTCAATTCAATTCAATTCAATTTTTATTTAACCAGGAAATGCACCATTGAGGCAAGCTCATTTACAAAGTGGTCCTGGAGGACAATTTAACATACATACGGTAAAAGTGGAAAACAACAAAACAGCATTGATATACGGTTACATAACAGAGACCAAAAAATAATAAAAGGTTGGTGAAGTAATGCAAGCCTAGGGATGGCAGAGAAAAAGCAGAGAGAGGGATAGAGCAGAGAAGTAGGACAGAGGGGAGGGAGAGGGGGGAGAGAATAGTGGGAAAAAGAGGAGGAGCAAAGAGAAAAGGTATAGGGGTAAGTGAGGCTAGGGATAAGGGGGACTGGGAGCAAGGGTGTAAGAGAGGGATGAATCAGAAATAGGAAGAGAGGTATAGGTGGAAGATAGAATTGGTTTTCATTTGTAATAATAGTATTGAGTAAAGAGCATAAAGTGAAGAGTATAGTGTGAAGTGCTTAAGTTGGGAAGAAGTTGGGGAGGCTATATGAGGGGTGTCTGGGTGGCATAACACTGACATTTTAAGACAGTGCAGAGGTTAGCCTTGCTTTGAATGAATCAGGGGCCATAATTAAGCCAGTTTCAAGGAATATTGGATAGAATTCCAGACAGAGGAATGGCATAGCTAGGGAGGCAGTACCAAACCGGGATCGGATTCTGGGATGTCCAAACAGATGCAGTCATAGTGCGAAGGAGTATGACCGAGGCGATTGTAAGAGACTACAGATGTATAGAGGCAATTTGATTAGAGTCCTGTAAGCCCAGAGGGCAGCATTCCGGCATCTCGAGCAGTTAGGGATCCCCATCCTATCTGTGCGTAGAGGACACAGTGGTGTGTATTTGAGGGTGCGTTGGTAACGAATCTGATTGCCCTATGATAAAGCACATCTAATTTGGCCAGGGCAGTTTTGGTCCCATGGCTGTATAGCAAGTCGGCGTAGTCGATGAGGGGCAAGAACGTGGAGGAGACTAGCCTAAATTTGGCTTCAAGGGAGAGAAGGCGACTAATCCTAAAAAAGATTCCAAGTCTTTGTTTGAGCTTTTTAGTGCGTTCATCAATATGAGGCAAGAAGGATAGTCAGTGGTCCAGCCAGAAACCAAGATATTTGAATTTGTCAACAACCTCGATGGTTTTTCCCAAGATGGTGGTAATTTGTAAGGCGGGCGGAAGGGTTTTATAGTCACTTAGTCTGTCTTTGGGTGAGAAAAACATTATTTTAGTTTTTTAGCATTTAGTAGTAGTTTTAGATTGAGTAGATCATATTGTAGTAAATTGAAGTCTTTTGTAGCTCAGGCAGCGTTTCTTTTAGTGAGGGTTTAGCAATGTAAATAACGGTGTCGTCCAGCGAATAAGTGGACACTAGAATTTGTAATCTTTTGATTGATCGTGTTTAATGATATACTGTGAAGGAAGGGACCAAGGATAGAGTCTTGGGGATGCCTCTTTGCATTGATTTTAAGGGAGAGAGAACACCCTGGGCAGAAACCTGTTGCAGCCTGCCAGTGAGGTATGAGGAAAACCAGTTGAGAACATTGTTGTCAACACCTAGGTTATTCAGCATGAACAGGAGCAAGGAATGGTCAACCGTATCGAAGGCTTTACTTAAGTCTAAGAAAAGTGCACAGACAGATTTTTTATTATCCAAAGCAGTCAGCCAATGATTTGTGACCTTAGCCAGGGCAGAAGTTGTGCTGTGTAATGGTCTGAAGCCAGATTGGAGAGGATTAAGGAGAGAAGTACACTCTAGGTGATCTCTGAGCTGTGCATGGACAATTTTTTCTAGCAGTTTGGAAAGAGTGGGCAGGAAAGAGATAGGGTGGTAATTATTAAGATCAGATGGATCACCAGATTTGAGAACGGGTATGACATGAGCTATCTTCCAGGCAGGCGGGAGAGTGCCATGAGAAAGTGAGAGATTAAAGAGCACAGTATAGTAGCTACTCAGCAGGAAGAGGGAGGCAGAAATATGGAGAACAAAAGAGAGAATAGTGTAAGTGAAGAACCCACAGAAACAATAAGTCCTGGAGTGTGAGAGGGTAATATGTGCAGCCTGGCTGGGCCATCTGTCTTTTCTCTGTTATCTTCATCTGTGCTTTTATGTTTCAATGTTACCCTTTGTGTTCTTCCCTCAGCCAGCTCTCTGCTTAGCTTGACAATTTTCCCCTAACTCCATGTCCCATAGCATTTTGACCATTCTGCTGTGGGGGACTTTGACAGTCCAAAATAGCAAAGAATAATAGTAAAACATTGAGTCTCAATAGTCATAGTCCACTCCGGAAGGGGATCCCATGCTTGTACTCACAGTCCAGAACAAAAGTCGCTCTCCTCCTGGTGCACCATCATCTGATGAATTCTTCTCAGTCCTGGCCAACCCAGCTTTGATCCGCACTTGCAGTTTCCTAGCCCCAAAGGATCATTAAAGAGATATGTGTGGCCATTCAGATCACTTTCAATTTGGCTGGTGCAAGAAGCTGATGCTGGATCTTGAGGGCTTGCAGAGAGGCAAGCACCTGGCTGAAGGCTTTTCTGTGCTGCTTAGCCGACTAGTAAAGATTGGAGAATAAAGAAAGTTCTGCATCCCCAAAGCGAAGGTACCTTTTCCTCTTTCTCAATGGCTAATATCTTATCCCATATTCCCACCCATTGCACACCATGAGCAGGTCCACGGTCCCATGGCACCTGTTGTAGCCCTGTGAGGAGTGATGCATATGCTTTGTCAAGGGCTTGGGGATTCTTCCTCTGACAACTCAAGGATCTGGTAGCATACTTTGAATAAAAGAGGAGCCTCTGATTTGGATGTTGCACTCGAGCTCGAACCTCAGCAGTTTCTAATCTTTGGCAGAGTAAGGAGTTCTCCTGCACAAGCTTAACTGTGGTGTCCATAGACTTGAGTGGTGCACCCTCGGCCCATTGCACACTTTGTTTGATTCCATCCACTTAGGTTTCCAGTGCATTTACCCGGGGGTTAGAGCATCCAATTTTTCGTCCATGTTCTGTATAGTTTTCACTAACTGGGCTAGGGCTGAATTTACTGTGCTGTGAGCGACACCTCGTCTAAACCAGTTCCACCACTTCCTGAGGCTGTTGCGTCCCACCTCTTCATGGTTGAGCCATTTTGGGCTTGAAAATGTCTGCTTGCAGAGCTGTATCCCATTGTTTGCCCATCTTAGACATCCCCACACAGTAGAGGCAAGTGTAAACTGTGAAAAGGCATGGAAAAAATAACAATAAGATTGTTTTATTTACTATAAAAGGCTCAAACCCTTGGGAGCTCTATAAAGGAATGTTTGCTCCGATCTGCTGCCAAGCCACGCCCCCGCCAAGTGCCCACAACTGAGCTTTCTTCTGCTTCTGTCAGTGCTTTTTCAGTTTCTTCCCATTTTCTTCTCCCGCCCCTTACCTGCTGTATACTTGTGCTTTATTCCTAGCTTTTCACGCATCTTTCAAATCCACTTTTTTAAAGTCCCACATCCCTACCGTGTTTGCCTTGTTGGAGGTCTCTATCTGGACCTCCAGCATCCCTGTTCTGTGGTCACTTGAACCAAATGGCTCCAGGACTGCTACATTTTTAATCCTGCCACTGTTGGTGAGCACCAGATCTAGCAGAGCCCCTTCCTTTGTCAGGACTTGGATTAGCTGAACTACAAATGCCACCTGGCATGCATCCACCAGGCACTGATTCCTAGTACTTCACAGTTAGCACTTTCAGTCCATCCAGCATATTAATGTCCCCTACTACCACCACCTCCCCTAAATTGGCTGCCATCCTAAATATCTCTCCCAGTTCTTTGTCCGCTTGATCCTGATGTGGTGCTCTGTAGATCACCCCAGTCCTGATTTCTTTCCCATTTTCTGTGACTGCTAGCACCCACAGGGTTTCTAGTTTACTTGACTCCCCTAGACTGTCTCTCTTTCAGTTGCCTATAGTCCCTCTTTACTATAACAGTTAGTACACTAGTTCATTTAGTTGTGCTCATTTAATTTTGCTTTAGTATCATAGTGCTATGAATTTCTGCTTTAAAGTCAAGTTTACTGCTCCTTCTTTGTGTGGGCAGAACCTTTTCCTGAGGAACGGATAAGGGACAGTGGAGTTCTGAGGGGTAAAGAGGAACAACGGGCCTGTCCGTGGCCCTAAGGTTGAGGGCGCAGGACGCCACACCTCATGCCATGCCGGCGACCCGGGTTCGGGAACGAGCCTGGGGTACTGGAGGTTGGCAGGTGAGAGAGAGGATCGAGCATCTGGAGGACTGCTCTCCTCTCTCGGGGAGGGATCCAGGGGTAGCCCAGCATAACAGCGCCCCCCCCAGTGAAGACAGGTGGCACTGCGATGCACTTGAGCTTGCAAGCAGGGGAAGACATTAGGTAGCTGCCTTCCAGACATGGGTGGGAGCACTCATGTCGTGGGCTTGGCGGCATTGCATGCCCCATGTCCGGGGTATAACCAGAACAAGGGAAAAACACAGCTCTGTGGGGTAGGTGACAGCACCTGGCCCCCATGCCCACCGCTGGATCCCACCCACCCGGTCTTCCAGTTCCTCCACTGGGGCCCTCACCTGCAGTTTGGCCAGAACTTAAGAAAGCCCCCAATGAGGAGGGGTGGTCCCATCCCGGAGGGGTCAAGCCAGGGGTACTGGATGCAGGAGGGGGGGAGAGAGGAGGTTCGGGATGGGGGGACCTCAGGTGGGCAGCATCAGGCCAGGATGCCTGAGAGAGGCCCTGCAGGCTGCGACTGGAGGGAAAAATAGTTGTAAAAAAAAAAAAAAAGAGGGATGTCCTTCATAATGAAAGATGGTTGAGAGGAATGGCCCCAGGGGAATGGCAATTTTCATGGGGTAGCAGAAATGGGTAGCTCTTTGCACTGTGAAATTGTGCCTCCCCCGACTGAAACTGTGTATCAGGCTCCATAATTGAAGGCAAAAGTACAAAATGTTGAACAGGTAAATTCTATATTCAGGATTACGAAGCTAGGAAAAACAAACAAACAATGAAGACAGCCTGGGATACGCACAGAGGTCTTTTAGATTGGGGATGGTAGGAAATAGCAAAGTCCTAGCAGCTAGCTAGGCATACCCAGCAGACTGGGTGGGCTCATGTCCTTTCTGCCACCACATGCTATGTTTCTATGTATGTTTCTATGAAGACAGTAAATCACTGTATTCTATTGTAATTTCTAGGCTCACATAATGCTCCCCCACAGCTCCTCAACACAACACAAAATGCGACGATTGCAGACCTCTGTTCTATTTCTAACATCCTGTTCTGCACATGAAGGGTTTGATTTTCCAACTCTGATTAGTACTGGGAGTGTTTTTCCATGTTGAGCTGCAACACTTTTGGACTCTGCTTTGGAACACTGCTTTCTGTTCTGTTCATTGACCTCAACTGTGGTAGAAAGGACTTGCTGGTCTCAGGAGAATATAGTTATTTAATGTGCCAAGAACTGTGGAAGGATGGGATTTGTTGGTAGTACAGATTTACTCAAAGCCAGATCTTTTTTTTTTTTTTACATCTGAATGACAAAACGTTAACACCAAAGACGAGTGTTCTGAAGGCTGCATTTCTACAATGGAGAGTGGCTACAGTGCAGCTTTCACCAGACACGGAACCAGTTTTAGACTTAATTGTACCCCATGCAGAAATACTTGTCGTGCCCTTCTCTGCTCCTACTGCCCTCTCTCTCCTCCCTTTTGCCCCAACTCGTGATCTAAGAAGTGACAAAATTCTATTACTACAAACGGATAACAGCTTTTTTTATATTGAAAAATTTTGCACACAGAGCCAGTCCTGCTTATAATTTCTACTTTAGTGTGCCCTTTCTGTGCTTTCCCCTCCCAAGCAGGTGCTTGGATCGCTTTTGCCTAACACCACCTCTACCCAGACTTTTCCTGTGTTACTTTTCAATGCTGATTTGGAGAGACTAGCTTTTCTGGAGTAAGCACTTCCATACCTCTTTGACCCTGAAGAGAGCTAATCATAACAGTGGTGGTGGAAGTGGTGGGTGCGAACACAGTCAGGGGGTTCAGGCAGACCTGGGATGGAATGAAGGGAATAGTGGCTGCCTGGGGCAACAGGACTATAGAGAATAGGGAGTGGATGGGGAGAGTTAGTACCCTGGAGGAACAATAGGTTCCAGGGATACATAGTTACATAGATGTTGTCGGCAGATAAGGGCCCTGTGGCCCATCCAGTCTGCCCTATCTCTTTAATGCTTAAGGTACTCTAGATGCTACAAGTCCCCCCTCCCTTTTCACCCTAGCTTGATAATTCCCATGTGCCTATCCCATGCATTCTTGAATCCCTGAACTATGGCCACTCCCAACACTTCCTCGTTGGTTGCAGCAGGGCTGTGACCAGGGGGCTGCAAGACATGCGGTTGCAGTAGGGCCTGCACTGGCAGGGGGCCCACAGCCTTAGACAGTAGCATTAAGAAAACCTTTTATTGTCAGAAACAAATCTGCAACTTTCTTAATTTGTGCACTGTTTATCCATTTGAAATTGTGGCTGGCAGCAGTGGGGTCTGTGCTACGGATTCCAAATCCAGTTTCATGAGGTGCGGGGAGTACTGAACAAAGAAGCAATAGGGCCCGTTATTCAAAACACCTGATCTTGGTTCTTGTCTCTGAAAGAGGAGCAGGGAAAAATTATAATGTTCAGTTCCTTCATCATTGTGCCAGCAAGGGAGAAGGAAGGTACCCTGTAGCATGGAGGTAATATGGCTGCTCAGCAGGACTGATACAAAAGAACATGTGCAATAAATTTTTTATAGGCACTAATGGTTCTTTCACGCTTACTGGTCGGGAAGTTGGGTCCCAATATTCTGCAGGGGAACACTTATAGTCATTGTACAGCCCTGGGTTCCAGGGATTATAGGGAACTTGGGCAGACTGGATGGACCTCTGGTCTTTTTTTGCTGTCATTGTCTGTTTCTGTGTTTCAGTATTACCTGTACAGAAATGCAAGTGCACAGCATGTGTGCAGCATGCATGCTGCATACTTAATAAGCATGCAGCATGCATGCAGCATGCATGCTGTGTACTTGTATTTCTGTAAGGATAGTTTGTTTAGTATAGTTTGTTTTGTTGACCAGGAAAGGTGGGCTAGGAAATGACTCCTGTTTTCAGCTTTGGGGCGGGGGGGATACAGATGCACAGCAACTGATATGTAACCAAGTTAAGCTGTTGGGTGTTTTTTTTTTTTTTAAGTGAATTGGGAAATTTGGCCAGGACACTGGGGAAAATCCCATGTGAAATGCCATGGGATTTTTAATGTCACCTTGAACAGCCACCAGGATATCCAGATGGGATCTTGGTTAGATATCTGACCCGAGAGAGAGATGGCACCTCTGACAGTACACTGTCCTCCTAAAACATAGCTGTGCATTGGTGAGGTTACTTTCAAGCAAGTGGAAGTGCCCTGCTTGCTACCAACATCGCTTTCTGTGGCACCTGGTGTTTATTGTAGGATTATGCGTGGCCATTCAGTTGCAGTATTTAGCTTCGTTGCCTGTGGAAAACTGAGAGGGACCTGCTGGTTCATTTCACTTATGACCAGAGCTGGAATTGAAACCTACACTGGCAAGTGATCCATTTACTTTGACTTTTGTAGGCGTCTATCTCCAGCTCATTTTCCAAGGGAACTGAGTGGAAGGTAAATAATTCATTTTTAAAAACAAAATTCTGTTTTGAAAAATATTTTATTTGACAAATCTACACAGTTCTTTGTGTTGAGTACAGGTTAAACATAGAAACATAGACTTTGACGGCAGATAAGGACCACTTGGCCCACCCAGTCTGCCCATTTCCCTACCTACTGGATAAGCTGCAGATTCTAGTTAACCAACAGCTTACTTCCTGCAACCCCCCACTATAATTGCCTTATGTCTGTCCCATGCATGTTTGAATTCCCCCACTGTTTTAGACCCAATGACCTCCTCAGGAAGGCGGTTCCACGTATCCACCACTCTCTCCATGAAAAAAAAAATTCCTCACATTACCCCTGAGCCGTCCCCCCTCTATCTTTAAATTGGGCCACCTTGTTCTTACACATCTCTTTTTCTGAAAGATGCTGCCCTCCTGGACTTTGTTGATTCCCTTGAGGTACTTGAAAGTTTCTATCATGTCCCCCCCGTCCCTCCTTTCATCAAGAGTATACATATTAAGCTCTCTCAGTCTCTCTTCATATGGTTTCTGCTGCAGACCCTATACCATTTTAGTTGCCCTCCTCTGGACAGCTTCCATCCTGTCTATGTGTTGATGAGGTCTCCAAAACTACACACAGTACTCAGATGGGATCTCACCAACTGTCTGTATAGAGGGATAACCACTTCCCTTTTTATGTTGGCTTGCTGCGCTTGCGCGGCAGTCAACATATTGGGAGAGTGCAGCTTTGGGCGCGGCTGCTGTTGGCGAATGCAGGGGTAGCATCAGTAGGTGTGTCCTCAATCCCCAATAAGCCAGCATGCTAAGCGCTGACACCAACATATATATAAAGTGGACAAAACTTCTAAACAAAAGTGCAGCTGCAATCAGAGACAAGCTCGTCATGCGTCACTTTGTTTAGAAGTATCACCTTACTACGCCCGTTCCCCCAGTAGCAGGGTGCCACGCTGGGAGCCCACCCAGCGTGGCAACTGATGCTATGGCCGGGCGGGGTGCCCAAACCCCGTCGGCTCCACGCCACCCCAGCCGTCCTTCTGCCACGCTGAGAGCCCACCCCAGCGTGGCAAACGCCCCGCGTCGCTTTTTTTAAACCTGCAAATTAAAACGGTCCCACGGCGCTTCCCTGCCCCCTCCCACAACCCACACCCACCCACTCACGCACCCTGCCTCCCCACACCCCTCACCCCATACTTACCTCCGAGTCCAGCGATATCTTTCGGTGGACCGGTAACACGCCTGCACTTTCAAAGCCGACCGCGAACTGAGGAAATGCCAGTAAGCTGTATAATGGGCTAGATAGGGTTTTTCAACTTTGTTGCATATCTCAGGCATTTTTGGAATTTTGCATCCAAAATTTTCAATATGGGGTTTTGGGGCCCCTCCTCATGAATTCTGTCACTGTCATGGCATTTATCAGCCTGAAAAGGTGATTTCCGCAGTCACTGTGCGAAATCACCTTCCAGGCAATGCTGAGAGAAAATGACAGTGGTGGTGTTCATGGTGCCCTCTTAAAAGCCTAAGTTCCAAATTTGGTGGAAAAATCCAACAAATGCCTGTTTCTGACGTCCGATACTTGATTGCTATGCAGGACACCCGATGCATTCATAATGTTTACTGCCGGATTTTTCAGCATTGTCATTTTATACACCTCCTTGTGAACAGTATAGCTGTCATTTTCCATATCCTGCCGAAATGCGTTTCCGCGCTGGCGCACAATAGCGCGGTCGCTATGGAAATCAGTGTTTGGGCCAGATAGAAAATGACAGTGACACAGGTTCATGAGCAGAGGACCTAAAATGCCTATGTTGAAAATTTGGTGATGATACTCCATAAAATAACTGTGTTACGAGCATGTGTTGGCAGATTGCACGCATGCTCGTACCATCGTGCATTTGTGATGTTTTCAGTCTGGATTTTCACCATTGCCATTTTTCCACACCTCTTGATGAACAGTACAGCCGTCATTTGACATATCGTGCCCAAAATGTGTTTTCGCACTTCCGGCGCAGAATAGCGTGGTCACTGTGTGAAATCACTTCTTGGGACACTTTGAGGAAATAACAGTGACACTGTACATGAGCAGAGGTGCTAAAATGCCTATGTTGAAAATTTGGTGCCGAACGTCCATAAAATGGCAGCGTTGCAAGCGTGCATTGCATATTTCCCACACACCCTAGTAGCTTCGCAAATTTGGTATATTTACATGCCACATTTTCAACACTGGCATTTTTTACACCTCCTTATGAACTGTGCAGCTGTCATTTCTCACATCCTGCCTGACATGTTTTCCTGCACTGTACTATCAAACACCCAAAGGGACACCCTAATGCTTGTCACTCTCTGCAGGGTGGGGGTGGGTTGGCATCAGTTCAATACTTCACTGCCATTCCTATGATGCATCTGTCTAACTCCTGCACTACCAATGCCAATGCCATCAAGCCAACATTCGGCATTGACAAATGCTTGTTCTACTTGTGATGTCCCTTGCTATGCATCCCAGTATCCCCCTGGCTCTCCTTACCGACTTTTCACATTGCTTACCCACCTTTAGGTCATCTGATATGACTACCCCCAGGTCCCTTTCCATTTTTGTTGTTGTTAGTACCTCCCCTGCTATTGTGTACTCTTCTCCTGGGTTTCTCTTTCCCAGGTGCATTACTTGCACCTCTTTGCATTGAATCTAAGTTGCCATATGTCTGACCATTCCTCCAAACCTGCCAAGTCCCTACTCATCTTTTCTACCCCCTCTTGTGTATCAACTCTATTACAGATCTTTGTGTCATCTGCAAAGAAGCATACCTTTCCCTCCAGATTCTCTGCAATGTCACCTATAAAGATGTTAAAGAGGACTGGACCCAGTACTGAGCCCTGAGGTACTCCACTAGCAACCCCCCTTTCTTCAGAATGTGTTCCATTCACTGTTACCTTCTGTGTCCTATTGTACAGCCAGTTTGCTACCCAGGCTACCACCCTGGGACCCACTCCCAGGCTGGCTAACTTGATTATTAATCTTTTGTAGTGACTGTGTTAAATGCCTTACAAAGTCTAGGTAGGCCATATCCACAGCAACTCCCTGGTCTATTACTTTGGTCACCCAGTCAAAGAAATCAATTAGATTCATCCGACATGACCTTCCTGCTGTAAATCCATGCTGCTTTGGGTCCTGTGCCCTGCTGGCCTCTAGGTAAGGTAAAAAAATAATAAGATTTTATATAATGCCATTCATACTTATTGCATCCCAAAGTGATTTATAGTCCATGAGCAGTTGGCTGTAGCTATTAGGAGTGTACAGGGAGGTCAAAAGATGGTAAGGAGTTAAGAAAGTTCATATTCAGAGTTAGGTACGAAGTAGGAAAAGTGTATGCGTGTGCATGTGCAAGTTGATAACATGAAGAGTTAAATGACTTGCTCAATGTCATACAGCAAGTGGCACTGGTGGGATTCTTTTTTTATCATGACATTATTTGTCACCTCCTTCCGTGGACCTGGCAGGGGCTATGACCCCTTCCCTCAAAGGAGTACATCGTCTGGCCCATTGGGGCTATCATGGGTCCTGCCGGATCCCGGTATTTTCCCCTATTTTTCTCCCTCGCACCTGTGCATTGGGTGCAGTAGCTGTCTCCACCTCCGCGGAGGCAGTCAAGCACCCTGGGTGTGGGCCGAACTCCTCTTGTTGTTGTGCTGATGTGCCCAGCACAAGCCCCCCTTCCCAAGGAAGGAGAGCAGTCCTCCGTATGCTCAGTCCTTACTTCCCCCAGCTGACCCCCGAATGACCCGAGTCCGTTCCCAAACCCGGGTCACTGGCGTGGCATGAGGTGTGGAGTCCAGCGCTTCAATCCTCAGTGCCACCAGGCCGGCACTGGTGGGATTCTAACCTGAGTCTCCACACTCATGATTCTATGCTGTAACCACTGAGCTACACTACCTTATTAGTGACTGTAGAGTTGGGGTATTTCCTTTTATGCACCTGTTGGAATCTTCAGCAAACCACTATATGTCCCGCTACACAAGTGGTTCCATAGTACTTCACTGCATTGCAATGCACTGTGGGAGACTCTGGTTGGAGAGATATCTTTGCCCTATTTTTTAAAAGAGGAGACACAGATGATATGCCTGTGTCCTGCAGTGCATGCTGCATCCGTTTAGACATAACAGTGCTATTTTCAAAACTGCAGCTGATTTATGCATAATCAGGAAAGCAGAGGTCTGCACACAAACAGGGAGCAAAGAAAATAAACTGACAGATCTGTAAATGTCTGCTAATTCATTTATTGAGTACAACATGAAAGGCATAGTCCAAAACTCCCTGGTTTATGACAGTCGGCTGCGGTTTCCTGAATATGCTTGTAACATTAAAGGCACCTGCCACTTTTCCCAAAGTCCATTTAGAACACAAAAAAGATGGTCTAAACAGACACTGGAAATAGTTGCAAACATCCACTGCTGGATAAAAAAAACTGGCTGCCACCAGTGCCCCTTGCCAACCTGCAGCCAGGAACATGGGGCCCCTCTGAAAATAACCCCAGACATAAGGTGGGCTTCAGGGCTTTGGAAATCTGGCTCCATGAGTCCCCACCTATTAGAACGGACTGAATATGCAAGTGTTGAAAATGTGGCGCGAAAATATTACTAATTTGCGAACTTACGAGGGTGCGTGGAAACTGCACAACACACACTCATAATACAGCCATTTTATGGAGTTTCATCACACAATTCTCAACATAGGCATTTTAGGACCTCTGCTCATGAACAGTGTCAGTGTGAATTTCTTCACGTGTCCGAACACTGATTTCCCACAGCGACCGTGCTGTTATGCGCCAGAAGAGGCGAAAACACATTTCAGCCAGGATGTGAAAATGACAGCTGTACTGTTTCATAAGGAGGTGCAAAGAATGGCAATGTTGAAAATCTGGAGTGAAAATATTATTAATTTGTGAAACTACGTGCATGCAAACTGTGCAATGCACGCTCGTAACACAGTCATTTTGTGGAGTATCGTCACTAAATTTTCAACATAGGCATTTTAGGACCTCTGCTCATGAACAGTGTCACTGTCATTTTCTTAATCTGTCCCGAACACTGATTTCCCTCAGCGACTGCGCTATTCTGCGCAGAAGTGCGAAAACATATTTCAGCCAGTATGTGAAAAATGACAGCTATACTGTTCACAAGGAGGTGTGGAAAAATGCCAATGTTGAAAATCTGGCGTGAAAATATTGCAAATTCGCAAATTAATGAGCGTGTGTATCAACTGCACAACTCACGCTCGTAAAACAGTCCTTGTTTGGATTTTTTCCACCAAATTTGCAGCATAGGCTTTTTGAGAGCCTACCTCATGAGCACTGGCACTGTTGTTTCGTAAATCAGTCCCGAAAGGGGATTCCACACAGTGACCGTGAAATCACCTTTCTGGGCCGAATAACGCCATGACAGTGACAGAATTCATGAGGAGGGGTCCCAAAAACCCCATTTTGAAAATTGGTGTCAGAATTCCAAAAAATGACTGAGATATGAATCAAAGTTGAAAAAGCCCTATTCGTTCCATTATACAGTTTACCGGCATTTCCTTAGTTCGCGGTCAGCTTTGAAGAGTGCAGACATGTTCCCGGTCCACCGAAGATCATCGCGCCAGACTCGGAGGTAAGTATGGGGTGTGGGGGTGTGAGGAGGCATAGTGCACATAGGGTGGGTGCGGGTGGAAGGCAGGTAGACCATGAGGGACCATTTTCACTTTACAGGATTACAGTAAAACAAAACCATCACAGGATGGTTTTTCCTTTACAGGGCATTGGGCACACTGGGATGGGCTACCAGCATGCCACCTCAATGTTTCTTGGGGCTGTAGCTGACATGGGATTGGGCACCCCGTCGCACAATGAGCATTGGGTACACTGGGGTGGGCTCCAGCGGCCATCTGAATGTTTGGGGGTGGGCTGTAGCTGCGGAAGACTGGGTGCCCCATCGACACATATGCAGTGCTGGAGGATTGGGCACCCCTTGGCATAACCAACCATTTTGCAGGGGCCATTATGCCAACGGGAGTGGCCCCACTGCACTCTGACCTGGTGCGGGACTGCAGCTGATAGGATTGGGGCCCACTTCGGCAAAAACACACTGTTGTTGGGGCACATGCTGCTGAGGGGATTGGCACCCCTCGGCACTGGAGGTTATAATATTGTTTGTGAACAAGGCGGCAAGCTACTGCCATGTTCACAAACAATATCAGTTTTCTAGATCCCACCCCTGCAATGATGGGTCACTCCCCATTGTAAGCGTAATGGCCGACGCCGCATGACGCAGGCGGCCCCGATTGCAGTGTGGCTGATTTACAACTTGGCAGCAGCAAGCTGGCTGAGCTAGTGTCAGCAGCAGCATGCCATAGCATTGGGGAAAGCGGGCCAAGCCCCTTACAGGCTGTGGGGCATTGGCCACAACAGCAGCCGTGCCTTCACACCTGCTTCTGGAAGCTGCCGCATTATGTTTCTTTGCAGATGCGTGCAATCAACATAAAAACAGCAAAATTTTGAAAGCACGCTGACTTTTTCAATGCTTGCTCATAACTTTGGTGTAATTTTAATATTTTGACCCCAAAGTTTCAACAGAGCTATTTTTTCACACCACCTTATGAATGTGACAGGTGTTGTTTTTATATCCTGGCCAAAATGTGTTTCACACTTGTGTAATGAAATGATATTTTGGACAGTATTTTATAAATGACACCTGTCATGTATAAAAGATGGTGTCAAGAAAAGACTATGATGATAATTTGGGGTCAAAATGTCACAAAACAACAAAGTTATGAAGAAACATTGAAGTTTTTCAATGCTTATGCCCAACATTGCCATATATGCAGATTTTATTTATTATTTATTCAGCTTTTGTTGACCAGGTAAGTACACTAGACAAGACAATTGCCTATTTTCAGGTGTGACCCGGGAGAGTACAGGAATTACAGATTTAAGTACATAGGACAACATGATACAGATTAAAACAGCTTACAGGTCAGGTAAGGCATAATTTTGTACAGTACATACACAACAGAATAACACATGTAGAAGTCAAGAGCAGTACAATAGGTACAAGTTGAGATGCAGCAGTTACAGCACTATTTACAACTTAATTGGCCCCCAATTTTTAACATAACCCTCCTGTTACCCCACCTGATGAATATGATCAGTGTCATTTTTCAAATACATGTTTTTACAGTCCCTCTACAAAACCACCTTTCAGACAGGATTTATCACCTGCCTTGAGCACAACATGGGGTCATAAAAAAGACTAAATTGAAAATATGGGGTCAAAATGTGAAAAAAACTGTTATGAAGAAATTTGGAATTATTCCAGTGTTAACTCATAGCTTTGGCCCCCTAATGTTCAACATATCCCTTGTGTTAATCCAGTTCATTAATATAACAGGTGTAGTTTTTCAAACCCCCTCCAAAACATAATTACGCTGTACCACTGTGAAATCACATTTCAAATGAGATTTTAAAAATTCCACCAGTCTTGATTATAACATCTGGTCATAAAAAGTCCATTTTGGAAATTTGGGAGCAAAATATTAGAGCCCACTGAAAATTAGCTATTGCCTGTCAGCTGGCCTATTCTGGATAAATCCAATCTAAAAATGTGTAAAAGCAGGACACCACTGAAAATTAGGTACTGCATTTCATTTGGTCTAGCCTGGGTAAATATAGTAAAAATATAAAACAGGACCCCCGTAAAGCCCTTACAGAAATACAAATGTGCAGCATGCATTCAACGTGCATGCCACATACTTAATAAGCATGCAGCATGCATGCTGCACACTTGTATTTCTGTAAGGGAACATAGGCCCCACTGAACTGTGCATCTGTGTCTGCTCTGTTCTGGGAAAAATCCATTGTAAGAGATGGACCCCACTGAAAATGCAACTTGTCTTTCAGCTAGGCTGTCCTGGGTAATTACATTATAAAAATAGGTAAACGTAGGGTTCCATGGACAACTATACATTTTGGCTGTGCTAGCCTGGATAAATACAATGTAAAAAATTGGAAAAAGTGGGATCCTCATGAAAAGAAGATGGCATCTGAGCTGCACTATCCTAGGTAAATACAGTACAAAAATGTGTCAAGTAAGACCCCATTGAAAATGGGATATTGCATCTCAGCTGTGTTATTCTGAGTAAAATATATTGTAAAACTGTGTTAAAACAGGACCCTCCAGAGAAATAAACACTGAAAAGGAGATGCTGCATCTAAGATTGTCTGTCTTAGAAAATTACATTATAAAAGCAGGACCACACTTAAACGAGATATTGCATCTCACTTCTACTGTCCTGGGTAACTGCAGTATAGAACTGTGTAAAATCAGGACCCCATTGCTAATGACATACTACATCTCATCGGGTCTATCTTGGGTAAATACATAGTAAAAATGTGTACAAGCAGGACCTAGTACAGCAGCATGCAAGTGGCAAACATTTGGCATTGACAAATGCTTATTTTATTTTAGGCGAGGTAAGAACAAATAACAAAGGCTTTATTGGGGAACAGGATTTGATCCTAGGGAAAGAAAAAAGGTTTTTCAGGATTAGGTAGCAGTATAGTAATGAATGATCTTGGTTACCCTCTTGGGCCCAGCCACAATCTACAATAGCAATGTTTCCTGGCTGTGCTTCTAGTGCCTATCTAAGCACAGATATATATGCAGTAGCCCCATTTCCCAACCACACACTAAATACCACAGCTACAGGGGTCGAAATTACGTTTTCAAGGCACTAGCCAGCAGGGCTAATGACTCAGTCCAGTAGCCCTACAGACGTTCCACTAGCCCAAGTGGTGTACATATTGAAAGGTTACTTAGTGGGTTGGTGCCAGTTTCGTACCCTGAGCTGTACTGTTGAGCACTGCCCATACCCCACTGGCACCAGTATTTAATTACCCATAGTTTGAGCTCCCTGGTGTTTTACTGGGTACCCAGCCATGGAACTGGTGTAGGCCCGTAGCTGTTGTCCATGGTTGGCTGGCATTGGTGTACTTCCTGTCATGACAGGATAGTCAAACTGTAGCACTTCGCCCACCTCCCTAACCCTCCTGGCTCTGCCCCTTTGCCCCTGGACCTCTCCCTACCCTCCTCCCTCCCTGTCTTATGTGCTCTGCTCACCTAGCTCTCCCACTCCCATTGTATCCTTCCCCTGTCCTTGTCTGCTTATCTTCTTGACATGGGCATACATTGTACAATGCCTCAGCATAGCTAGTGCTTTATGTTTGTTTTCTGTAATCTCCATGTGTATTTTTCACAGTATTTGTATATTTGTGCACAGCACTGTACCTTGTTGTCTAATGTATCTGACGTGGAACCTCTCAGCGAGCATCCACTCACAGGTATTATCCAAGAACTCAATAAATAAATAAAATAATGATCATCAATAACTCTACTTGCAAGCCAGACTCAGACTGAAATTGGGTACTTGTTCTTCTGGCCAGACGTGCTTCGTCCATTAAATGATTTCCCCATATTAACTAACAAGAGAATGGTTGTTCTGCAGGGACAAGGCCTTGAATTGCTCATGGTTTTCCTAGTCCAGCGGGATCTCACTCAGTATGTCATCAGTTATCAGTGTCAGTGGCTCAGTAGGTAGCACACTCACCTCTGAAGCCAGGAGATCAGAGGGCTGTGGGTTCAGTTCCCACATCTGGCACTTGGGTTAATATCCCAGTACTGACACTGTAGTGCAGCATGAGAGGGGTGCTGCACTTCTGAGGTGCCATCTTTCGGATGAGATGTTAAATCGAGTTCCCATCTGTTTGGATTGGTGGTAGTTCAGGTGTATGTTAAAGATCCCATGGCACTTATCGAAAAGAGTGGGGGGAATTTTTATTGAAAACTAAACAAATCATAACAAAATTATACAAATCCAGTTCCTCTCATACATAATCATAAGAAGCAAAAAACATAAATAAGTATTAATTTATAAAAAAATCCTAAACATAAGAAACCATTATAATCCCCCCCCCCCACACACTATAAAAGTTTGGGGAATTTTTATTGTAAACTTCACAACTTGAACATGACCAAATAAACCATACAAAAGAAGAATAAAATATGAAAATACAAAAAGTATTAGAGTCTTACTTTATCAAATGAATTAAAGACAACCCAAACCTAATACATAAAAGGTCCCTCCCTAAGAGTGGACAAAATCAAGACAATATATATATAGGTCCATATTTCATCCAAAAAGGAAACAAGAATAATACATAACACCTACAAGGAGTCTATGATATTGGGAAAAAATCTGTTATAAACTCACCCCTTCCCTTCCTCCTATATAAGTACAAAAGAAAATATATTTTTTTTTATAAATCAAAATCACGACATCTAAATACATATAGAAAGGAATATATTCAAAACCCTTGAAACCCAAATACCACAGTAACTCATTCCACTAATCAAACATTCCTTAACAATGTTTTTTTTTTTTTGATTAAGATAAAAGAAAATTGCTTCCATCTCGAATTCCAGGTGTCAGCTTCCAGGTTGCTTCCTTCTTTCCGCCTTATACACCTGAGACCTGAATCTATCAAAAGAAATAATTCTAAAACTGACGTAGCTGCTTGTTGTAATGTGAATCTGCATGTACTGATCCAGATCCAATATAAAAAGTGAGCCATAATCAATCGTACTGTACTATGTGAAAAGACTTGTATCTCTGGTGGAATTATTCCATAATACAAGAGGTCTGGTTTGACGGAATAAAAGGCACTGCTTTCCATCGATTCTTAACCACATCCCAGAACTGTGTCACATACAGAGAATGAAAATATAAATGGTCCATAGACTCCATTACATTCATACAGGTTATCCTTGAACAATTTCTTTCTAACAAAGATTTATGTTTATGGTTTCCTTTAACATTAATCCGCTCATGAATACGTAACCAAACCTGATCCCTCATCTGAACTGGTATTCTGTCATCTGAAATATATTTAATAATCTGCTTCTTAGCAAGTACCGAAAACTCTTCAAAAAGTGTTATTCCAAAACATGACTGTAAAACCTCCTGATAGAAGATTTTCCTTGGAAGTTTTAATACTAATGCATAACTAATTCCCCAGTGTTTCATTTTATCAAAAACACCCTCCCATTGCTTCCCTAACCTAGAGCAACGTTTATTTTTATGAATAAACTGATTTCGTTTCCATTCATTTAATATCCATTCCAATATTCCCCAGGCTCCCCACATTTGTGAACATCCTGTCATAAGGGGCAAAATATTAGCATATAAAAAGATTGAAAAGAAAAACAGAATTGGGTTAGGCATCCCTATACCGCCTTCTTTAATTTCCCTATACAATACATTCCTTTTAATTGGACTTAGTCTACTACCCCAGAAATAGCTAAAAAAAAAAAACCAATATTTTAACTTCTAAGTCCAAAGGGAGAGGGAAAATCATACTAATAAATAAAAAAATTGGAGTTAAAAATGTTTTTATATAGTAAATTCTTTTCTTTTTCAAGACTTTCCACTTATTCCATTGTAGCACTTTGGCCGTACCTGTTTGTAATGCTCTTTCCCAATTATACTTAGCCATATCTGTTCCACCAAAATAGATCCCTAAGATTTTATATGGTGTTTTAGCTAATGAAAAGCCCCCAAAAGTTTCAGAGCCTGACAGAAACCCAACAAGTTTTAAACATTTTGTTTTCCCCAAATTAAGACAAGCCCTTGTTTCTTTCCCCAGTTCCTGAATTAAATGACATGCTTCAATTCAAGAATTCTAATTTTTTTTAAATTAAACATAAATAATCTGCATAAGCTATTATTTTGCATACTGGTGAATCATTTACTGAAATACCACAAACATTAGGGGATTTCTGAAGTATCCGTAATAGTGGGTCTACCACAAATCCATATGACAGGGGACTCGGGGCAACTCTGTCTCACTCCCAGTAAACTCCTATCTTTTCCCCAGTCTACCATTTTCATAAAGTCTAACGTATGCCAGACTATAACACAAATGATCCATTGTACAAACTCTTCAGGGATTCCATAAGATCTAAGACATTCCCACAGATACAGATGTGAGACTTTATCAAACGCTTAGACTGGTCTAAGCTAGCTATATATCCTTCTAAATTTTGAACCCTGTTTTATCTCGTACCTTTCTCTACCAGATATTTTAGAAAAATCAGAGCATCGGTCCGACGTCGACCAGGTACCAAACAAAACTGAGTGAGAAGTAACTACTCCGACATAACAGAAGCTAGCCGGTTCCCTAATACTTTTGCAAATAATTTAAAATCTACATTTAGCAATGTGATCGGACACCAATTATTAATATTACTACGCGTACCAGATTTGAATAAAAAAATCTACAAACCTTCGTACATCTGTGTAGGTAGTATATGGTCCAACAAAAAAGAAATAAATAACTGCACCAACACCATAGGCATAATTGACCATACCAACTTATAGAATTCCCCTGATAAACCATCCGTCCCAGGAGAAGTCTTCGGTTTTAAACCCATTATTACTTTTTCTACTTCTTGTGTTGAAAAGGGCTTTAACAAATCCTCTGTTTGTTTCACATCTAAATGAGGAGGCATTGCTAGGTCTAATATTAGCTTCACCTTCTCCGTATTCCCACTTACAGAAGCAAAATTGTTCCAATATGATTTTCCAATTGTGCCATAATTCCCTTGTTACTTCGTACCTCCAAACCTCCCTCCGTTAACAAAAAAGGAATGATTTCTTTTTCTCTACTCTCTTGACTAGCAAGATACGGATTCACCTGGGCCGCTGTACCAAGTCTCAAAGGATTGCTCCTTTTGCAGAGAAAGCAGTCTGTTATACTGAAATTGGCACATTTGCTCCCTAACTATCTCTAAATTAGCTGATAAATCTTCTTTCTTTTCACACTGACAGGAAAGTAAATCTTCAAAAGTTATCGTTAACTGTAAATATTCCTTATAAGATGACTGTACTTTTGTAGTATCTAAGATTTTAAAAAACCCTATCAATCAATCTTTAAACTCCTCCCACCAAAGCCCAATACTATCATAAAATGCCGTGTCGTTAGCTTATCATTAATAATCATTTTAATCTGTTAAATTACTTCCTTATCCTGAAAAATGGAGATATTTAGTCTCCAGACACCTCAACCTGCTTCTCTATGTAATGGTATAGATATCTGAAAACCTATTAAGCAATGGTCCGAAGTTTCTATTGGGGTTGTTTCTACCTTTGCTAAGGGAATGTGTTGTTTAATAAAGAGAAAATCAATCCGGGAAGATAGGTGACCCTTGTGGAAGGTTGGATGAGTTTTCCCTCTAGAGCCTATTCATACATCCTGCAATCCTACTATTTTAACTATTATTGTAAGCATAGTTTTATCACAATATTGTTTCCCAGGGGTACCCTTTTCTTGTAGATTTATATTAAAATCCCCACTCCAAATCACCTGCCTACTCGTATGTAAGTAAAGCTGTATTTTCTTCAGCAGGAAAACTCATACTGCTTTAGTTTGGGGTCCATAAATATTAATTAACCTACATGATACTGAATTCAAAATTACATCCAAAATAAGTGCTCGCCCAGGTTCTAGATCCACTAATCTTAAAATTTGAATTGCCGGTGTCAGAAAACAGAATCCCACCCCACAAGTTTCTGTCCCTATCGACCATTGGGAAAGTCCGCATTTCCAATCCACCAAGGCCTGCACTATTTCACTTTGAGAGTGTAATCTAGTGTCCTGTAAAAAATATACATCAAAATTTAGATGTTGTAAAACACCATACGTAGCTAGTCATTTTGAATTAGATTTTATGCTGTTTACATTTAAACTAGCTACTTTCAAATTAGTGGGTTCAGGGAGGAAATTTCAGAGATTTCCCACTCGAGCGTGTCACCCGCTTCTGTGGTTTCCTACTTGGCAGGCCCTCTAAACAACTTGAAATGCCATTTAACCTTAAATCAGTCTCACTTATCAAATCCTCCACACCAATAGTTCCAGTTTCCATAGGTTGGGCCATTTCTACCTGGTCACCCCATGTAGTAAGAATGTCATAACCTATTACTTAAGGGACGTGGGGATGGGGTGCTTCTGGAGGGAGGGTAGGTATACTCTCCTCCTGTAGTAAATCCTTTGTCCTCTCCTCGACCTGAGGTTTGCAGAAAATTTCCTCTTGGGAGTCTCTTAACTTTTTCCCCTTCTGCCCTTCAAAGACTCGTTGAAATGAAACTTCCCGAGATGGAGAATTTTGGGAGTGGTAAAGGAGTCTCCTCTTCCCTCTATTCCCTTCTGTAGATATGCCTTCTCTAGATGTCACTAAAGGCTGTACAATAATTTCTTGTCTAGGTGGTGGGGGGGCCTGACATCTTCTTTCTCCACTACTTCCCCTACCTCCCCCCCTACCTCTACCCCTCTGTCTTCTAGACTGAAAAGTTTCTGTAGGGAAAAAAGGTTTTCGAGCCTGAGCTAAAACAAATTCCTGATCAGAAGCGTCATCCATGTCATGTTCTGCCCATGGGCATTCTGAAAAAGAATGGTCATTATCCCCACAAAGATTACAAATTGGAGGGGCCTGACACCTATTTGCTGAATGTCCTAACATCCCACAGTGGAAGCACTTAATCTGGTCACAATCGTTGCTCAAATGGCGTAATGAGCCACACTTGAAACAGCTTTTGAGTTGTCCTGCATAGAATAAAATCCCTCTATCCCTTCCTAAATAGAAGAACTTGGTAAATCCTGTATTCTATCATTCTGTAAAAGTTGTACTCTTACTGTCCATCCTCCTGTCCAGAACCCATTATCATCCATAATCGGTTTGGGTTTGTCGAATACTGTACATCTTTTCTCTAACCAAAACAAAATATTGCTAATGTTAACCCCTTCATTTCTAAACAGGAGGGTAACTGTTTTAATAGTAGGCTTTGTTATAGGGATAGTCATAAAGTCTTTCCAAATATCCGTATCTTTTAATTCATAATACAGCCGCCAAAATTTATCTAAAGCATGCATAGTACAAAAACTAATGTCATATGTTCTATCCCCTGGATTGTGTATAAACGCATATATTTCAGCAGGGGGAAAACCCCAAAGAGTCAATAATAAGGGTTTTACCCACCCATAGTCTGTCCAGAGGTATTGGTGCAAGACCTTTATATCGTAAGCACACTAAATACCTCCTTTTTGCTGCTTCAGCCGGTTTCCTGAAAAGCCCCGCATAGGACTGTTTCTCCCAAACCTCCTCCGCTTGTAGTGGTGCCTGTTTCTCCTGGGTGCTCTTGTTTCCTTCTATCGGCAAGTCTGATGAAGCTAAGTTCTTAGATAAGCTGTCTGATTTATTTAAAGCCAGTTTTTGTGCAATAGATGCAGAAGGCAAACTGTCAGTGAGTGTGTCTACGCCTGGTGTAGTTGTAGCCTAATTTTTGTCCTGCACCAAAGCAGTAAAGAAAACCGGGGACTTAGCAAAACCACCACCACTTGTAGTCTGATCTCCAGAATTACACCCTTGCTCTTCTCTTCCAGCTTCATTTGCGGGCCCCACCATCCCCGGTATCGGAATTGCTGCATCCGGAATTCATATCTCATTTTGTAAAGTCCAGCCTGCTTCTCGAAGGGCCCCCGGGTCCATTCCCCCGGAGAGCTGTTGATATCCCCATCCTCCTGCCTTGGGACCAAAATGTTCTCATGTTTATTTGATGGTCCAGGGATTTCTTTTGTAGCCAAAGAAATAGGCAAACGTTTGTTTCCTTCTTGGATGGGGCTTACCGCAGATCTTTTCTGTTTAGTTCTTTCTTCTATCAATTGCATTTTTTCAACTGAAAGTCACTTTCTGCTGCTAATAGCATTTCAGTTAAATGTCTTTTCTTTTCAATAAGTTGTTTTTGTAAAATTAATTCTTCATCCATCTCCGGTCATTCTAATAAACATTCATTTTGCCCCAATAAATCCATTGATAAAGGCTGCACCTCTATACCTGGAACTTGACAAGTACTAGGTCCACATTCAGGACCTGGAGCTGTTGCCACACAACCATCTTGTTCCTCGTCCAAACCTGGACTGGAGTCCTCCATCCCTGTCGCAATGCAACAGCGCCCTCTGCAGTCACAGAGTAGGGGAATTTCCCCGGTGTCCTGGCCAAATTTCCCTCATTCACTAAAAATACCACCAACAGCTTAATCTGGTTCAAGGTCAGTTGCCGTTCATCTGTATCCCCCTCCCCTGGGTCGTGCCTGAAAATAGGTAGGATTTGTCTAGTGCACTTACCCAGTCAACAAAAAAATGTAGCACCTAGTGGCACAGCAGCAGCCAGTTCCTTCTCTGACTTTTTTGGCCCATCTCTGTGTCTCGGGCCTCTGGTCTCTGGTCTCAGCATGTGAACTCACATTCTCAGGCCTCTTCACATCTCCACATGTAGGAAATTATCTCACCCCGAATACACAGAGCAGCTTCAGGCTGTGGAGACCAAATGTGGCAGACCACCACATCACATACTGGCATTCAGTCCCTGTGTGTATTGCAACCACCAGTACAAGCTGGGTGGATCCCCCAGATACAGAGCTGCTCTTTGTTACAGGGTTGCACTGTGATGCAGCACAAGCCTCTCTGCATGCCAGGTGAGTGATCACAGGATGGCTTCTCCTTGCTAACCCCTCTTCTGGATTCCTCCAATAAGTCACTTTACAAGCATGCAAATACCTCCTTTTCTGATTGCAGGAATTCTGCTTGCTGTGACAGATGTCTGGTCTGCCTCCACCTCTCACTTCGGTTCTGTTCTCTGTTCTTTTTTCAACAGGCACATGCAAATTGACTCTGTTCTGGAACAGACCATTCTGTTCACTGGGGAAATCTAGCTCTCAGTTGGCCAACAGAGCTATTGGTTGCCTATGCCTACCACATAAATTAGACCAGCAAGTTGCTAATTTATGGGTGCGTGAATTACAGAGGCCCTTCCCAAGTCCATAAGTCCCTTATGACCCCTTCTGCAGGATTTTGAGCCTGACTAGTTGTGTAGTTGCCCTCTGACCCCACTGACATGTTACGCATCAGAGATAAGGAAGGTGGCTGACAAAATTGCAGTTCACAGGGAGTCTTTCCCAAAATGTCTGTATTTCAACAACTCCTGCCCTTAAACAATATCCTGTGCCCCAGACATGTAATGCACATTCACACCCAAGTGTCTGGTTCAGTTGGGGCAATAAATGGAGGGTTTCCACAATAGTCGGGGAATAATCGTGCACTCACTCGTTCAGTAGCAGTGTAGCCTTTGATGTGAGAGGTAAAGCCTTAAAGGTAAGCCCCACATGTGGGGGGATTTTTCATAATTTATTTATTGTTTTGTATTATCATTATTTATTATTTGCTGTAAAGAAGGTCCTCTAGGATAAAGATGGACACAGCAAAAGCATTTCAGCTAGTGAACAAGGTGCTGCCCCTGTGCCAGTCTTGAGGGACTATTGACCAAATCACTGGGGGGGGGGGCTGAACTGAAGATAGCCTGGTCAGCTTCAGACAGAATGTACCTCTAGGTTTCACTTTACATCTCGGTGGTTTTGAGTTAACGACAGAGCGTACTTCACTAGTGCTTCAGTCATCTTGTACCTTCCTGTATTCTTAACAGATGTGATAACCCAGAATACTGGGATGCTGCTCCTTTCCTACCTTCTGTTTGTAGCCAGAGTCTCATGCCATCACTGGACCCCATGGGCTACTTTATTCCAGCGAAGCCAGATAAAAGCAAGTGAGAGCAGACCAGCTCTTCACAGTAGGCAGTCTTCAGTTTAACCAGTCTGAATCTTTATGTCCCAGAGACCTATTTACAAAGTTGTCCTGCATTGGTCACAGTTTCACATATAAGTAACAACTTTTTTTGGAAGGCAGTTAAACAACAGACCTTAGTAAAAAAACAAAGCAAACATATCCAAAGAAAGCATATTATCTGCTCATACTGTTTATCACAAATGAAATATCCACACATAATTTGCATTACAAAAGAGAAATTTAATAGTTCACAAGCCCATCTCAAACATCCAGTCATACATCAAACCTCCCCGCTGGACTCAGTGAACAAGAGGGTTTATTTCATACATGTACAAGTCTCGTCCTAAGTGCTAATTTTTTGCATATTTCTTATGGTTGGAGAGACTATGTTCCACAGTTTAGCTACAGTATATTGTAAGAAAGTGTCTGCCATTCCAAAAGTAAAACACAGTTCAGTAGCTCAGCACTAAAATTGGGGTGCATAAACCAAGGGCCATCAATGAACAAAAAAACAGAGGAGTATGCTAAACAGCAATCCCCCAAGTGCAAGGTCAGTGCTCCCAGAACCAAATTCCCAGTTCAGTAACTGGGAATTTGGTTCTGGGAGTGCTGATCTTGCAGCTGGGGGGTTTCTGTTTAGCATACTCCACTTTTTTTTTTTTGTTCTTGACTGCCATCCCCTGAGAAAAAAAGTACTAAACAGTAGCATATATGACAGTAGTGAACAGTGGCGTATATGTGGAACAAAAAGGAGGGGAAAAGTTTTAAGCAGGAATTAGGAGTTGCACAATAAAACCTCCTTCCACCTTCCATTTCCCATCCTTGTGATTGGGCAAGGACTGTAAAGGGAAAAGGAGGAGAAAGGTGGAGAGCAGGCAGAATTAGGGTTGGAGATCAGTATTCTTAAGATGTGAAAGGTGAAGGTGGGGTATGCCCCCAAAAGCCCTCTTGCAGTTTAGGGTGGAAGGTAGTCCTGCTAAATGCCAGGAGCTTGGGCAATAAAATGCCTGAGCTCCAGGTGATGCTAACTGAGGGAGCAGTGGATGTGGCAGCGGTCACTGAGACTTGGGCCACTGCAAGACATGACTGGGACCTGAACCTGGAGGGTTACACTATGTTCAGGAAGGACAGGGGGGAGGGAAGGGGAGGAGGGGTAGCAATGATAGTCAAAAACTGCATTGGCATAGGGGGAGTAGGAGGTGGAGGAACCATGAGGCGATTTGGGTCACCTTGATAACAAGGGGGGCAAGAGAGTAAAATAGGAGTGGTGTATAGACCCCTGCCCTGGCGGAGGAGCTGGAGGACAGTCTGGTGGCAGATGTTAGGAGACACTGCAGACTGGGCAGAGGAACGGTGGTGGTGCTGGGGACTTAAACATGCCAGGAACAGACTGGGAGATTATGACATCCTCTGTGACCAGGGAACAGAGGTTGTTGGATGTCTTTCAAGATCGTTCCTCAACTCAGCAGGTGAGGAACCGACCAGGGAGGCATGGGTACTGGATGTGTCCTGGCAGACAGTGACCAGATTGGGGGCCTGGAGGTAAGGGACCCATTGGCGGGAGTGACCATGCCACGGTCTGGTTCTGCTTGGACCTAGGAGGCTGAAGGCTGCACAAAGACGGAAGTAACCGACTTCAGGGGGGCGGATTTTAAGGAAATGGGAAGGATCCTTAAGGAGCATTTGGATGGGATTGGGTCAGACATGAACGCTGATAGTAGGTGGGAAATCATCAGGAGAGGGGTGCAGGATGCTACCAGCACCTGTGCAGGAGTAAGACGAAAATGTGGTAGGGCCCCAAAACCCTGTTGGTGGACCAGGGAGGTCCAGGAGGTGGTGCGGGGAAAGAAAGCAGCCTATAAGCAATTCAAGTGCTCAAGGAGTGAAAGGGATCGAGGGAGTGCAGGCTGATGGCTAGAAGGGCCACTAGAGTGGTGAGGCGGCTAAGGCAAGGAAGGAGCAGAACCTGGCCAGGAAAATTAGGAGAGGGAACAAGGGTTCTTTAGATGCATTGGGGAAAGACGAAGGGTGAAGGGCAGATTAGCAGGATTAAATCAGGGAGAGATGGGCACAAGACCCGGGGAGCAGGCTGAGGTACTAAATGAGTACTTCCACCTCAGTTTTCACCAGGGAAAATGGGGTGCTGCATCATACATGGAGGAGACAGAGATACTGAGGAGGGGGGGACTCTCACCGATCGGGCAGGTCTTGGGAGAGGGGAGGCATCACTGGCAGGTGGGGAGTGGGCTAAGAGGGAGAGAGGTACCGGGAAGTGGAAATCACAGCAGAGAGAGTGAGGGAAGCCCTCAGCCCCTTAAGATGGAGAGCACCAGGGCCAGATAAATTACATCCCAGAGTGCTGAAGGAACTTGCAGATGTCTGCATGAAACCCTGGCAGAGCTTTTCACCATCTCTCTGAGGACAGGGTGGGTGCCCCAAGACTGGAAGGTGGCGCATATAGTGCCTATCCATAAGGGGGATCAAGGGGAGGTGGCAGGGAACTACAGGCCTGTCAGCCTGACATCGATTAGTGGGCAAGGTGATGGAGGGCATTGTCAAGGAGAGGCTAGGGGGCCTGGATAAGTCAGGGTGCCTGGACGATAGACAGCATGGATTCATCCCGGGAAATCGTGTCAGACAACCTGGTGGAGTTCTATGACTGGGTGACAAGTGCCTTGGACCTGGGTAGACCAGTGGATGTCCTCTTTCTAGACTTCAGCAAGGCATTTGACTCTGTTCCTCACGTGGGCCTGTTGGATAAGCTGGGAGAAATGGGGTGGGAACCCGATGATCAGATGGATAGGCAATTGGCTCCAGGACCCGGACCCAGAGGGTCATAGTTGGTGGGATAGTCTCATCCCCAAGGAGGTCATTAGTGGGGTCCCAGGATCAGTCCTTGGCCCCTTCTGTTCAACGCCTATGTATCTGACATAGGACAGGAATCAGGAGTGAGATGAGTCTCTTTGCAGATGACTCGAAACTGGGCGGTGGTGGATGGGGAGGAGGGAGGGTGGCCCTACAGGGGACCTGGAGGCTCTGGAAGATAGTCTAGAAAGTGGAAGCTGAGGTTCAATGCAGGGAAATGCAGGTACTCCACCTGGGGGCCAGAAACCCAGGCCAAGTGTACACCCTGGGGGGGGGGGAATGCTACAAGTCTCGATGGCTGAGAGGGACCTGGGGGTGGTGGTGGATGTCAAGATGAACAACTCTGAGACTTGTAGGAGGGCACCAGCCAAGGCCAACAGGATGCTGGGATGCATCGCTAGGGGGATCACCTCCAGAAGGAGGAGCGATACTCCTCTGTATAACTGCTTGGTGAGGCCGCACCTTGAGTACTGCGATGCAGTTTTGGAGGCCACACTTAAAGAGGGATTAACCTCCTGGAGAGGGTCAGAGGAGGGCAACCAAAATGATTTGGGGCTTGGGGACAGGACCTATGAGGAGAGGCTTGAAGAGCTAAATATGTACACATTGGAAGAGAGAAGGGACCGGGGGACATGATAGAGGTCTTCAGGTACATGAAGAGGGTAAATAGGGAGGAACAGTCAGGGTGCTTCAAGGAAGGAGGAAGGGGCCACTAGAGGCATGGGTGGAAGCTGGAGGGGAGATTCAGGGAGTAAGGAGGAGGTGCTACTTCACTGAGAGGGTGGTGGAGCCATGGAATGCACTGCCTAGGGGGCTGGTGGAGGCAGAGACAGTGGAGGGTTCAAGAGGGGGTGGGACAGGTACAGGGGAAGGGTTCTGGAAGCAAAATCCAATGCAGCAAGAATATCCGGAACTGGGAAGGGAGAAGCCAGAGAAGGCGAGGGGGACAGCAAGGTCAGCACCCAGGGTGGGTCTGACCAAACGAGCAGACACGAAAGACCGTTAGGCCTATTCTGCTGGCATTTTAGTATGTTAGTATGTTTAGAATGATGCTAGTATGTTTGCATGTTTTACATGCAAACATAATAATGAATACTGGCGGGGTTAAAAGCTGCATTATTGTGGGTCCCAATGCAAGAAAAAAATCAGAACATGTCAAAACAAATGCACAAAACAATACATTGGGGTGAATAAACATATGTCACATATGCCCGAATTAATAATTATATTAAAAACTGTTAAAAATAGTGTTTTTGTTTCCTTTAATAGATATAGTACATGTAGCAATAGTGTTAGTACTTCTATACACATGCACACACACACACACACACACACACACACTCACTCTCTTACCCATCTACATACAGTTTACATACCAACATACTAAATTTACCAGCAAACAATGGCCTAGTGGTCTATCAAGTCTGCTTGAATGTGCAGCTAGCACCCCTTATTCTGCAGCTGCCCTTTCCTCCCACCCTTCCCTTCCTTTGACCCTCCCCCTTGCCCTGGCCCAGCCCCTTTTGAAGCAGTCCCCTGTTCTACTGGATGCCACTTCTGCCGATAACACACTCCACCCAGCTACCACCCTCTCTGTAAAAAAGTGTCTCCTCCTCCTCTTTCTCCTGAACCTTCCTCCCTCCAGTCTCATATCATGTTCCTGGGTGTCCCTCCCCTCCCTTACTTTGAACCGCCCCTCCTCCATACCTGTCTTGTTTATTCCTTTCATGCACTTGAAGGTTTCAATCATATCCCCCCTGTCCCTCATCTCCCCCAATGAGTACATGTTCAACTCCCTCAGCCTCCTCTCCTATGGTAAGTCCCCCAGCCCCTGGATCATCTTTGTCGCCCTGTGCTGCACCTCTAGTAACTAAATGTCCCTCTTCAGATACAGGTGCCAGTACTGCAAACAGTACTCCAGGTGCAGTCTAACTAATGACCTATACAGTGGCAGAATCACCTCCCCCCTCCTCAAGGATATACCCCTTGCAATGCAAACCAGCATTTTGTTGGCCGTTGCAGCTGCCTTCCTACATTGTGCCAAGTTGTTCATTGACTCCTCATAAATGCACAGAGACAGACATTCTCCATTGCTACACAGAAACATAGAATCTGTCGTCAGAAAAAGGCCATTGGCTGATTGACTCTGCCCATTCCTTCTATCTGATTTTGAATGAAAAATCCTCAGAGGCTCCTCACTTCCTTCCTCCTCCCCCATTTCCTCCTGCTCCCTTTCTGGTGCAGTCCTTACCAAGCCCTTGTATCTGCACTACCCCCTTTGAAACCCTTCACACTGATTTCACACAGAACACCTACTCCAGCAGCCTATTCCACCCTGCCACTGCCCTCTCTGTGAAAAAGTACATCTTGGAATCTGTTCACTTGCCCCCTCTACCCCGCCAGCTTCACTGCGTTGCCCCGGGAGCTTGTGTTCGAACTCCATCTGAACAATGCCCTGTCATCCACATAATTTAACCCTTAGAGGTATTTGTATGTTTCAGTCTTATCCCCTTTCATGCCGGTCTGTTGATGCAGTGGCAGCGCAACCGCTTGTGGTGCTGACGACCTGTGTTTGGGAGCGAGTGCAGGATGTCAGAGGGTTGACTGGGTGGTGGTAGGATAAGTGTCCAATGGGCAACTCTGTTCCTCCGGGGGGGGGGGGCCGTGGTTTCCCCAGCTATCAGCGACACCCAGTGGAGGCTGGGTGTGCAACAGCCAGGGCCACTCTAGAGTTGGGATGTGACGGTGGACATCTGTGGGTCGGGTGTGGGAGCTTGCCCTTCCTGCACTGATGTCGCCTTTCTGGAGTATGGTTGAACTTTGATGATTAATACTGATGTTTAAGATATATGTTAATAACTACTATTGATGGTGTTTTTAACTACTGAATTTTATTCTATTGTGTATACAAGCACTTGGATACTTATTGACTTGCGCTTTTTTAATAAATAAATTTAAGTTGAGTTGAGTCATTGCACGTCCACACCCCAGGGGACAATGCAAAAAGAAAACCCTCTTCAGCAGGGCAGAGTGAAGTCCTCTGATCCCTGCACCAAATGACACCACAGCCCGCCCTGGGACCAATCTCCGTTGATCTCAAATCTCCCCTTCAGGGGCCCCACTGCAGGGGGCAAGCCGCAGGCCCAGGTTCCAGGAGGTTGTCAGGGGATGCCAGTGTCGGACATGGAAGCACTGAGTCAGGGAATAGCCACACCTGAAGCATGGTGATAAAAAGAAATGAAAACAAATTAATCATAACCCCTTTCATGTCTCGTCTTAAGCATGTGCATGTTCAGATCTGCTAACCTCTGTATTAAGATATGAATGCAAAGTAGGTATGCTATCAGATCACCTATTTTGTCTAGCTACACAAACACGCACATACATGCCACATACACAAATACTCAAGTCTTGTGATGCACTTTATTTGCGTATAGACTGCTCGCTCTGCCAGGTGAGGGTGACTGGTATGTGACAGTGGTGATATGTACACAGCTATAGTCTGATCCGAACCCTGACCCTGCAGCAGGGAAAGGCTAGTTAAATTGATTATTTTTTTGCCCACCTTAGTGTACAAATATTATTACTCTGAACCTCTTGTCTTTCATTTACTGCATTTAATAAATATCTGTATAGACTTTTTTTTACATTGCACCTATGTATTTTAACTATATGTTGACTGTGTTTACTTCACCTTCGTATTGATGAATTGTTCTCTGTGTATCGTTACTCCCCCTTCCCCTTGTAATGCTGATCAACCTGCTCATAACTTTTCTCTTCAATGGACACTGTCAACCCTTTTTTTGCATCATATTATTTCTAACTGAAAACTCACACTGTATGGTTGCTTACCTTCTCTAAAATTCATTGTTACTGTTTGTTTATCAGTTTCTCTTCTTACTAGAACTAAATGCATGCTAATGGTGTAATTACTTCCCAGCCTTGTTTTGTTTCAAATCCCTAATCTACTCTTGTTGCATACTTTCTGAACATTATTATAGATACTATTACATAAACAGAGTGAAGGCTGTCCAGAGGAGGGCAACCAAAATGGTGCAGGGTCTGCACCAGAAGACATACGAAGAAAGACTAAAGGAGCTTAATATGTATACCCTTGAGGAAAGAAGGGAGAGAGAGGGGACATGATAGAAATTTTCAAGTACCTCAAGGGAATCAGCAAAGTCCAAGAGGGTAACATCTTTCAGCAAAAGAGATATGCAAGAAGAAGGGGGCACAATTTTGAGAGTTAGAGGGACGGCTCAGAGGTAATGTCAGGAATTATTTTTCGCGGAGAGGTTGTGGATGCATGGAACAGCCTTCCTTAGGAGGTTGTGGAGTCAAGAGCAGTGGGAATTCAAGAATGCATGGGACAGACATAAAGCAGTCCTGGGGGGGGGGGGTAGGAGGAAGTAAGCTGTTGGTTAACTAGGATCTGCATCTTATCTGTTATGTAGGAAAATGGGCAGACTAGGTGGGCCAAGCGGTCCTTATCTGCTGTCAAATTCTATGTTTCTATGTTTGCATTATAGAAGGGTCCTGGACCAATCACAGTGCTTCCTTCAGTCACGCATGAGGCACTCTTATTGCCATAAGAGTACCTCATGCACCAAGCACTGTATCACCTTGAACAAAGCCTGCAGGTTAGTCCTAGGTGCACCACGCCTAACTCATACCGGTAACCTTTATTCACAATCTGGCTAGCTAAATCTAGAAATTAGGATTTGTTACAATGTTTGTCTCCTAGCCAAAAAAGCAGCCCTAAGTCTCCTACCTCCCAGCACCTGTTCTATGCTCTGTTTAGCTGAATCAAGTAGGCTAACTAGAGCATCAAGCAATAACTCTTATAAGGTCCTTTTCCAGCACACCTCTCAAGGCCAGAGATCTTTCGGATACTGGGCTCCGTTTTGACTTAACTCCCTCCCAGCTGATCTACTCTCTGCCTATAAAATTGATCCTTTTAAAACTGAACTCCAAGCTCACCTCACTAGGCAAATGAAATGTACCTGCTTCCCATGACCTGATCTCTTTGCTGCTGTACTCATCTGCCCTACTGAATAAGCACTTCTGTACATCCCCGACCTGCAACTTACCCCCTACTACTCTCTGCACTTCCCAGTCTCTTGCCCCTCCCCCATCCTCACTACCACCCAGAACTCCCCCCTCACATTTTCCCTGGCCTACCTTACCTCAAATCCACTTCCCAAATTCCACAATCTTCCCTCCCCCCCTGCCTACAACCATGACAAGGTAAACCAGTTCTTATTTTCTCCGCACCTATTTCTCTAACCCCTTCCTAACTACTTTAATGTCCACACCTTTAGCTAACCCCTTGCCATTCCTGTTTATTTTGTTTCCATAACTGGCTTAAGCCACCGTGTGTATGTCAAATCTTAGATAACTGATACTGTTAGATAATCTCTGTTAATAAACAATTTATTTTGTTTTGCTTCTACTGTATGTTTTGTTTTTTTCTACCTGATGTGGAACCTTTATAAATGAGCTCAGAGCTCAAAGGCTGTAATCCAAGACATCAATCAATAAATAAATAAATAAACAGGCTTTTCGATGACTGCTCATGCTGCTAACTTTCTTAAATCAAACAAGTTTTTTATTTAATAAAGTTAGCAAGTTATGATTATTTTCTGGGTTCATTTGGAGGGTCTCTTATGGCTATAACAGTGTCGCCTCTTGCGTCCTTAGGACTGCAGAACTGCTCACTTTCAATTTGCAGTTGTCTCCTCTCCTTCCACTGTATCTTGAGTGGCTAGACTGTATTGGGTGTGTTCCCAGTCCAGGAAAGACGCAGTGGAAGTTGATCTAGGACTGTAGAGAAACCTGTTTTTGTGTGGCAACTCCAGTATGGTGGGCAGTCTGTTTTTCACTTTTAATAAGGAAAAAGGAATCAGAATCAAGCTACCAGAATGGAACCAGTCATGAAATGTATTATTTAATCTAGAGGCACTTTGAAGTCTAAGGGGGTTGGCATTGTCCCTTTAAAGTAGAAGTAAGCATTCACATTGCAGGGGGTCACTTATAGTGGAAGCCCACGAAAAGGTCTTTCAAAGGAAATATTGGGTTTACCTGTAGGTATCTGGGCCCAGATATTCAAAAGGGTTGCTCATGGGCGCAACAGTGTTGCGTCTTGCACTACTCACTGATCACGCTTGCGCGATATTCAAAAGGAAAAGTCGCCGCAATCCGATGCGCCGGATCGCATCAGTAATGTATGCAGGCACAGGTAGGGCGTGTCCATGCATAACCTGCACAGCCCGATATTCAGCCCAGGATGTGCAGAGTCATGCATGTAACCTACCTGTGCCTGCACAAAGTTACGTCACAAAAAAGGAACAGTGATGGCCACCCCAGGTGAGCTGCCGCGTGCAGAGCGCTAACACGGCAGCTGTCACCTGTGGGTGGCCACCGATCCGGCTGCACCTGGCGGGCGCTCATGCCCGATCGCGGGCATTTGTAAAAATAAATAATAAACTGTCCAATATCCCTGGTGGTCCAGTGGACCGCTATCTGCTTGTCGTGGGCATCTGTGTAAAAGTAGAATCGTTCCTATATCCCTGGTGGTCAGTGGACGCTGTGTGCCTAATCGCGGGCATCTGTCAAAGAAAACAGTCCAATATCCCTGGTGGTCCAGTGGACGCTATGTGCCTGATCGGCGTGCATTTGTAAAACAAAATATTCCAATATCCCTGGTGGTCTGGTGGTACCCCCACCGCCCACTGAGCCCCCCACCCGCTCCCCCAGTCAACCAGCGGGCGGCAGCACCCACCCGCCTGCTGCCCGCCGCCTACTGACTGACACCTCGATGGGGCTGCATGCCCATTGGTTCACAGCATGAGCCAATGGGCATACCAGCCACTAGGCATTCCAGATATGTGATCACATATCTGGAATGTATGTCTGATTGAGAACTACATCACATTGGCTCCACGCTAGAACCAATGGGCGTAAGGCCCTACCTAGCTGTAATTGGTGGCGGCGGCGGGTGGTGCTGCCACCTGCCAGCTGACTGGGGAGCGGGCGGTGGGGGCTCAAGGTGAGTGGGGTGGGGGTACACTAGACCACCAGGGTCTTAGGGGTATTTGCTGAGGTACAGATGCCCGCAATCGGGCAGCAATCGGTCCACTGGACCACCAGGGATATTGGACTTGGGGGGCGATCGCTAGGACAGATGCCCACGATCGGGCACATAGAAGTCCACTGACCACCAGAGATATAGGAGGGGCTTTCATTTTTACATGAATGCCCACATCGAGCTGTAGGGGCATCGGTCCTCGACAGCTGCTGCCTGGCAGGCGCCAGGCGCAAGTCCTCAGGATCGGTGCACCTGCATGCTAATGGCATGCAAATGGGGCCATGATGAGATGCAAATGGCCCCCTGTGCGCCTTGCATAAATTATGGCCCCATTTGCATGTCCCCTTTTGAATATCGCAGGTGCTGTGCATGGCGCAATGGCACTTGTGCCAGCGCATCTCCATGCTCCACTCTGGCCACTTGCGCTGGCGCAGTGCCACTGCGCCATGCACAGTGGGGGTGGCAGGGTGTGATGTTCAAAGCTGCTGCGCCATGGCCACTCCCCTGTGCAACAAAGTTGAGCTGCACCCAGGCTTGTGACACAACCTGGCACAGTTTGAATATCCGGGCCCAGGAGTCTTGAGATGTGAAAATCTAAATCTACAAATCTAAACACAGCAGCAACCTTTTCATGCAATCTGAAAACAGAAAGTGATGTCTCTGAGGGGCAACCTGTATGTTGTTAATTGCAGCTATCCCCTCAGTGACATCACTTTCTGTCTCAAGATTCCATGAAATTGCTGCTACCTTGTTTTGATTTATGCATGATTTAAATATTCATATCTCAGGACTCTTGACACCTACAAGGAAGTTCAGTACTTCATTTGAAATCTCTTTTCATGGGCTTTCACAATCTGAGTGGCTCCTGCAATGTTTACTTCCTCTTTAATGCATACCATGACTCTTTTCCTTTCTACAGTAGCTGCTGCCCCACACTGTTGCTCCCAGTCAAAGTGAACCTCCTTGTCTTCCTCATGGTCCTGTTCAGCTGGTGCTTGATGTTGAGTACAATGACTGAGGCAATGGGGCTCACCTCTGTCACTTTAGTGATTCGGATCCTTCTAACTGGGCTGCACATGGAAGCCCTATTATGGAAGACATGAATGGCGAGCCTCCGACCAAACACTGTAGTGTGCAGAGGTTCACTACTAGAAAAGCATGCAGATAGGAGGAAGGTCACACATGAGGGACAGTGACTGAGGAGAAAGGCAGAAAAAAATGCAGAAAGAATTAATTTAAAAAAAGGTACAGAGAGCTTGCCATCTCAATTGAGTGGCTAGAGAGAGAAGTTAAAGAGATTCACTAATCTAAAGATAAATACCCCAGCACCTGAAATATAGGTGCCTTACCACCACAGGAGTGTAGAATTGTGAACCTTGACAAATATAATCCACTTAGCAAAAAACTGTATCCCTCGTAAAATTGTTGTAGCAGGGTCCCTCGGACTTCCCTGTTATAAGGGCTGCCTCGCTCCGCCCCTGCGCTCACCAATGTTATGACGAGATGCCAGTGAGAGTGCAGGGGTGCGCTTCATTATAATCAATGGGCAGCATCTTTTCTATCAATTTTATATATTATTATGGCCACTTGGTAATGAAACATGGACACCGGTTGACTAAGTGAATCTCTTTAAGTTTGTTGAGTACGAATCTGAGACAAGTTGTACAAAATAATGAAGCAGGAACCTTTTGAATCCTGGCAATATCTCCCCATGTACATCTGTGCTTCTCAGTCCCCACCTAGCTATAACAAGTTCAGTGTGTCTGTCTCTCAGCCCCACACAGTGTCTGTGCCTCTCACTCCCCCATGTTGTGACAGTCCAGTGTCTGTCTCTCAATCCCCTCCACCATGACCAGTACACTGGATGTTCCTCTTGGCCCCACCTGCTGATACAGCTGAGAGCAGGTGGAAGCAAGCTGAGTGAAGAGCAGGCACCTTGAGGCTAATTGGGGGGTATGGCATAGGTAATCAGTTGTTCACAGTATATTCTCAGGTAGGAGAGAAGTTTAACTGCCTCATCCTGTTCTTTAATAGAGTCAGCGACTGTACAGCTGCCAGATAATTAGAGGTTGCAGATGTGTACAAATGCAGTCAGTTCACACACAAAACCATGTAAGACATTCTGAAATTGGACTGCAGCTAAGCTAGCTTTCCCGGTTTGCACAGGTGAGCTCCACCTGCCAAGGGTGGAGTTTAAGTCAGTGCAAGTTGGAGTTCATCAGGCTTGTCTCACCTATCACAATATCTCTCAGCCATGGTATAATTAATTACTTATTTAATTTGTTTAAAAGTTTTGGCTAGAAAAGGCCTCACTCACCTCTGACCTTACTGTCATTCTTGGCTCTTCTTTCCCTCCTTCCTCTCACTTTGTCCTGGACACCCCCCCCCCAACCCCCATTTCAAGGGAAGCAGTCATCACTAAGCTGGTTCCAATTTGCACTTGTGTGCAAAACATTTTTTGCTTACTGTTCACTGCAGGATAGCAGTGCTCCCAGATCAATTTGGCTTTTGTATTTTCATATAACTCCAGAGCAATTTTCCTGTAGATTACATCGTTTCCTATGGAAGCCAAATTGCTCTGTTTTCCTGTATAACCAGTGCAAGTCTATGGGAATAACTTCCCTGTTGATAGTTTCATTTCCATATAAAATACAGGGATCTGAATACCTGTAGATCTGGAAGCCCTGGAATAGTGAATTGTATTAGACTGTTTCTGTCAACTTGCAAGCTGTCATTTTCTGTACCTACAAATCCCAGAATTACCTGCAGCTGACATCAGAGGATGGCTGCAGTAATAGGAGATTCAATAGCCTGCAGTGAACGTTAGAGCTTTTATAATCTCCAGTCAGATTTTTGTCGATCCCACTGTTCTCCTGGGGCTAAGTACAGTCCTCCAGGAGTGTTGTTAGCCCAGGAGGACAGCAGGACTGACAAACAAAAGATCAGAGCTTATATAAATTCTTAACATGCACTGACGGCTAGTGAATCTCCCTCTGCTGCATCCTTTCTCTGATGTTGGCTGCAGGGAATTCTGGGATTTGTAGTTACAGAAACTATCAGCTTGCAAGTCAACAGAAACAGTCAGCAATCGACTATACTGCAGTAAACCGTAAGTGTAAACAAAAAAGTTTCTTGCGCATTGTGACCAGCTTCACATTTTTTTAACTGAGTGCTGTACTTACTCAGTGACGTATGACCGAACACAACTGCTTTCAGTTTGCGGTTGAAATCACATTCATCTGACCACTTTTGCTTTTTTGGCTAGCAGGGGATAGAATTATTGTTTGCAGGTTAGTCTGTGTTTTAAAAATATTGTCTAGTAAGCCAGTTCGGTAGCACAGAGGGCTGAGTCACTGGTGCCTTACCTCACACTATGCTAGTAACCCAGGTTTGGGAATGACCTCAGGTCGCTGTAGTGCTGGCTCGGGGGGGAGGAGGGCTGGAGTGGGATTGAGCCACAGCTCTCCCCTCTAAAGGGGTGGATTCCCACCCATCCGTAGTCCCGCTCCCACCAGATGGAGGTCTGGTGGGTGCGTAGGCAGTACAGGCGGTGACAGAAGCTAGGGGAGGAGCAGAAGGGGCCACGGGATCCTGGCGTATACATGCACCTCCATGCATGTGTATGCCATGGCCCGGGGAGGTAGGGAGAAAAAGAAAAATAGAGGATAAATGTATATGGAAAAAGAAAAAATATATATTGTTTAGTGAGCTCTGCTTAGTCGGAAGTGTTGGAAAGTGCCCCCAAAAGGCCCACTGTGTGAGAGAATGCTGCGTTGAGCGAGTCTCTGCTTCCTGGGTTTCAGCGTATGCTTCCTGTAAAAACTGGTGGATTATTACAGCAACTAATAACTGGCAGTCACCACTGAAAAAATTGACGGCCAGTTATTATATAGAGAATAATGCATTTGGTTGTGTGAATTACAAGCATTTAATACACACCTGAGATGTGTGTTGTTACATAAACCCCGACAGCGAAGGTTGAGAGGTTTATTTAAGCATCACACACCAAGGGTGTGTATGTAATTTGAGTAACCACACCACCCCATGCCTTATTTTAAACCCCCCCCCCGATAATTTTTTAAATTTGTGATTTGGCAAAGTAGTGAATTGCTGTTCACAGCAGTGACTGGCTCTGATACCGAGAAGAGATCCAGATTACAACTTTTCTACAGAGCATTAAGTAGACTTTTAAATGACATTTTTCCCCACAAGTACCAGACGAGGCTGTGTGGAGGAAGTCAGGTCAGGCAGCGAGGTCTTTGAGTAGCAATCGACTGGCTCTGATGCTGGGTTTGATGTACAGTATAGAGGGGCACTGCAGGAGACTAGGTTTTAGAAGTAAGCCTGTCTTTTAAAAAATGAAATCAAATACCGGACAAACATGTAGAATGCCCGCTCCATGGCCATTTCAAATGCGGCATAACTGATGACTCACTGAACAGTGCCCGAGAGTACAGCACTTGAGACAGCAGCTTCTGTTCATGGAGAGCGTGTTTGCTGTAATAACCAGCTGGTTATTATGGTAATAATAACTGTCCATCACCATTGGAAAAAACTGATGATCAGTTACTATAACTAAATAAATAAATAAAATATACTAGGGTGTTTGGAACAGAAGGAGCTGAAAAAGTTGGTCTCACTGTCAGCTCCACTACAGTTCCATTAAGAATATTTTTCTTGTCCTTGACAAAGGGCCAGGACAGCTTTGAAGCGTTGGAAGTGGGTAGCGTGGGGTGCCTTGTTTTTATACTTTGTACCAGTAAAGGGCATCTTTGAACTCTGATAGCAGCATCCTTGCTTCCTTACATCTAGGTGAAGTGTTGAGGCCAGCTTTGTGTAATTGCCAATTGTCCTGCCTTGCTGTAAAACCACTCTTCAGCTTTTGAGTGACCTCTCCTTCTGAACTTTCTGTTTGTGCTGTGGCTGCAGAACTCTGCTCAGAATATGTTTCCTAGGCATATTCCAAAAGCTGTTTTCAGCTCAGGTTCAATATTAGGAAAAAAAAGCAGGTACCTGATGGAGAAGCTCTGACAGTATTCCTGTTCAGAAGGCTGTCACAAATGATACATGTAAAACTGGTAACGATGAAGCAGGATCAAAGAAAAAAAATACAAAAAAATCCATCTCTAGAGGCTGGACTGATACAACTAACTACTGTAGGGGCCATCTTTATAACTGTGTATAAACAGGGCATTGCAGGACATTTTTTGTTTATTTATTTGAACATTTTGACCAGGAAGGCACACTGAGCCAGTGACTCATTCCCAGGTGTGTCATGGAGGAGGGGAGAACAGCAGGGGAGACATAACAGGAAAATCATTACCCAACATAAATGAAATGCATGTCTGTCTTGTTCTTCATGCGAATTGCCTCTGAAAACAAAGTCAGTCCCTCTCAGCTAAGTTTCCGTGGAGTTTATTGCTAAGAAAAACAGTGAGTTACATTTTTAAGAGCTCTGGTGCATGTCCAAGGCTGTGAGAGGCTTTGCAGTCATATGGTGGACTCAACAAGACTCATTTACTGGTGCAATTAGGTAAAGCCTCAGCTGAAATTTAAATAAAAGTTTGCTTAATTTGAACAGTGCTCTTCTAGTAATAAATCCCAGGTTACATATAAACTGCCGTAAGCCAAGAAAATTAAAATTAAAATTTGATGGACTTCCTAAGCCTGACTAATGAATGACTCACACTAAATCTTCAATAATTAATCTCCTGCCTCTTTTAATCTCCCTGCTAGTTGCTGCACATTTCAATGAGTAGATGAAAGTAGTATTAGCCAAATTTTTGAAGGACTCTGAGCCTTTCAAACATGGTCATCTCACTTCCTTTTAACAGAAGAGTCAAAAGACAAAGTTCAATCAGGTTTGAATACAGAAATCTGTTCTAGCTGGTTTCATGCTTCCATTTTTATATGCCCCTGAGGCTTAAGTTTTAACTCTCATTCCTCCTTTCTTTGGAGGTAGTATAGCACTGTGGTTTATGGCACTGACCTGTAAAACTGAAGACCTGGGTTTGAATCCCACAGTCCCCACTTGCATACTGTGTGACCCTGAGAAAGTCATTTAACTTTCTTGTGCTCCCAAGTCACAAATGGAATCAAGCTTCTGTTAGTGTGCCTCTCCTGGTTAAACAATTTCCACTTTCTCCTTCCTTTCCTTATCAGTCAGCTGCTGAACTTTCTAAACCCCCTCCCTTCTCGGTGGTATATTTAAACCCTCCTACAACCCTGCAGTTGACCTTTGTTTGATTCCACAAAATAACTGTGTGCCTCAAGTTGCAAGTTGTCACCCACTGCTGCCACTGTTGATGCGGACTACATGGGCCTTTGATTCAGCAGGTTGGAGCCACTGCTGCTTGTGCCTCTCAATGCCCTCTAGGAAGATGCTTGTTCACCACATGGATTAAGCAAAATAGGATTAAACAGAATTCAAATCCTCTTTCTGGTTGCTAGAAGCCCAGTTTGTCTGCAGTGGCGGAGTCTGAATTTATGTTCATATTAGGTTGAATAAGTGGCTTATAGGACCACTGTTCTTGACCAGAAGGCTGAGCATGGCAAGTTCAAGGTCAGTAAAGGGGCACTATTCATCTACCAACGGTAGAGCAAGACCTACCGTGTGGGGTAAGTTCCCTGTTATCGCTTAACTCCATCAAATACTTTTACAGCAGTAGCATTAAGAATATTCTTTGGAAGTCTGGCAATCAAGTCACACACACTCAGTCAGCCCATGTGCGAAGCAGTAATCTTACCACTGCTGAGTTGCGACCTGGGCTGAGGAACAAGCCCAGAATTATGGGAGCCAGCCAGGGTGAGGTAGATTGTGCATCCCAGAGGCTGTGCTCTGTGCCCTCCTCAGGGGCAGAGGGATCACTGCCTCCACTGTAGCACTGCCACATGCTTGCTGTGGGAAGGGAGGATGATGGCAGTGGTCTGCCTCACCACGCATTGGCATGGACACGCTCTTGGATTCCCCCGTGTGCTGGCAACCTCATGGAAAGGGAAACAGTGCAGGAAAAAGCTTGAATGTGCTACAGGATGATGGAGTGCCTTTGGGCCCTGGCCAGCTAATTAGCCACCCACCCTGCAGGTCCTCATGAAGGACGAACAACATCCTGTCTGGACCAGCCATCTATGTTGCTCCCTACAAGGGATAAAAACTAGAGATGGCTGGGTATGGGGGATTGGTGTAGCTGTCAGAAGTTGTCTACACTGGGGATGAAAAGGCATAAACAATAAATTATATATATAAGTCACACACACACACTCTCTATTTCAAGATGTCTGTATTCCCATAACCCTCTGCCCTCACGTCATCAATGGTGATCAGCTGCAGGAGACGAAGTAGTGCCTGTAGTAACAGTGGAGAATGTCTGTACTCTGAGACATCTACCACCAATAACGCATAGTGCTTGGTTGCAGGGGAGCACATTAGGGATGGCAGATGTCATGGAATGCATTTGTGCACCACTGTCTGTACTGGCAGTATTGCATCTCCTACAGCTGATCCCGACCTATGATGTGGGGGATTATATGATGCATGTGCTGCAAAATGGAGAGGAGGGGGTTGCCTAGAGTGGTAGATTTATGGAGGGGACTTTTCTTTGTGTAAGTGCTACAAAAATATTTTTGGAGGTTACTTGACAGCTGGACCTAACTTTAAAGTCAGTTCCAGGTAGCAAATCCACAAACACCTGGTGTGGCAAGGTGCAGGAAGGGGCCTGCTGAGCCAAACGAAATACAGATCAGTTCCAAGTAACCTGCACTCTGCAGAAAAGAAGGCTTTATGTGATAACAGTGAAAGCTGAAAGGCAATTGCCATTATTGAGAAGTCAGGAGTGACAACATTTTTTTTCGGCACTCTGACACCCCAGCCACAACAAACGGCACCAGGAACTTACTTTTTTAATGTTTTATGCGGGGGGCTGTGCCCGCACCCCCGAGGTGACCAAGCCCCATGACAAAGGGTTTTTCATACCTGAAGTGGGGCTTGTGTGGACTTCTGTCTGTCCATATAGATACTGACTAACTTCTAAATTGCAATTCAACACTCAAAAGTATTTTCTGACAGTGGTTCTTCTTTTCTGCAGAGTGCAGGTTACTTGGAACTGATTTGGACCTAGCTTTACCTACCTTTGAATTCCTTCTATCTACCTTCATTCATCATCAACTTACCAAAGTGTAGGAACATACAAACATATGAAAATAGGAAAAATGCCAACTCTGTGGTGCCAAGTGATAGGGCATCCACTCAGCACGCTGGTGACCTAGGTTCATGACCCACACTCTGGGTGACTGGAGCAGAGACCAGTGGGGAGGGTGAGGAGCATCCATGCAATTGCTCTCCTACCCAGGAGGGAGGGAGGGCATGGTTTGCATCACCCTCCAGTGGTTCCTGGTGGTGGGCCGGTGGAGGTGCACTTGGTAGCGTGGGTGACCACACACTACAGTGTGTCCTTCCCAGGACGCCACACACATGCAGCCATCATGTGAGAGGGGGGATGGAGGGAAGTGAGAAAATGGGAAACGGCTGGCCTGCAACACTGGATGACTGTCTCCGGTAAGTCTCCCCCTGCCAAGCCACCCAACTGCTCAGTGCACCATGCCTGCCCCCTTGACCGACACCCCTAATGTTAGAGGTGCTTCCTCCCTGGTAACAGGGGACCCTCCTGCAGGGTTGCGGCACCACATGGGTGTTAGAGTTCTCAGGGGAGCCTGGAGGTGGTATGGCAGCAGGAGCTGAGTCTGGCAGGCAGAGCTGACCAGCGTGAAGACAGCCTGAAGGAGTGGAGCTACAGGAGCACAGGGAGGAGCAAACAAAACAGAAAATAAGAATGAATGGAAACCTCTGGTCAAAACCATAGAGTTATTTGCCCTTCTAACTCAGCAGGCAGAAGCATTTATTCTATTTTCCTCTAGGTGCCTAAAGCACACCACAAAACTACCATAGATGTCTGTGTAAGCTGTGTGCAAACTAGTTTTGCATATGTTAGGGTTACAGAGCCACAAAAGTCAGGAAATGTGGCATTAGGATTTTCAATGCTTTAACACTCACCCCCTTCCCAATCCCCTACCCTTGTAATCTTAGACCAAAGTACAGCTCTAGGGCTGTGCCTCACAGGTCTGCTGTTTTAAGCTACGGGTTTGGAGCTGTGCCCCATGTGTGCTGCATAGGTGTCTTATTTGATGTAGGGCTGTAAGCAAAAAAAAAGCAGACTTGTCAGGCACAGCGCCAGACCTGTACCTTGTTTTGTAGGGTGGAAGAATGAGACCCATTGTACAAGGCCCCAGACCAGTGTGTATATACAGTATACACACTGAATGTTTATCGTTATTAAAAAGGTCTAGATAGCCTGCACAGATACAGCTCTCTGATTGGACAATCCAGGCACCTGCCATGCTCTATAAACTCATTATGCATGCAGCTGAGTTTTCTAAGCCAAAATATTTAATAACAGGCCATTTTACAAGTCCAGTAATCCACAGCTGGGTGCTTCATTCATTGTGTGAGCCTCTCTTCCTGTGTACTGAGAAGCATTCAGCCTTCTATCTTGAACCTCAGCACACAGGGTTTGCCCATAACTCCCGAGGAACGTGTGTAATTACTCACATGTAGATGTATGTATGTATGTATTTATCCATCCTCGGTACATAGAAAATGAGACGTTGCATAGAATAGGATGAGCCTAGTAGTGTGCAAACTTGCAATTATAGGCTTCCTTCAAGTACTTAGAGCAGTCTACTTGTATAATTACCAGCCACTGATGTTTTCCTTGACAAAATCTGCTGATGACACATCATTAAATATTTGGTATTTTCCTGTATTGGGATAGCAGTCTGGAGCTAACTGCAGTTTCGTTTTTATTCTGTTTCTTATAGGTAACCAACCAGCTTCCCTGGGTTTTGTTGTTGATGTGGGATTGTTTTAATTAAAGATGGAAACACTGGAGTCGGAATTAACTTGCCCAATCTGCCTGGAATTGTTTGAAGACCCATTGTTGCTGCCGTGTGCCCACAGCCTCTGCTTCAATTGTGCTCACGGTTCTCTCCAACTGCACCTCAATGAGCTAGTTGATTCCACTACAGCTTTTCAGTGTCCAACTTGTAGGTATGTTATATCTCTCAATCACCGTGGCCTGGAGGGGCTCCATTGGCTCTTGCTCTGCACCACTGGGCATGCAGCCCTACCAGGCAGCGTGTCAAGCGCGGGCGCAGGCGGGTGGATGCTGCCGCCCGCGGCGCCGGGGAGCGTGGTGGGGCTGTGGGTGGGTGGGGGACACTAGCCACCAGGGAGATGTTTTGGGGGTTTCACTTATTTACTGCCCGCGATCGGGCATTTCGTCCACTGACCACCAGGAGATGTTCAGGGTGGGGGGTTAATATACTTACTGCCCGCGATCGTGGCACAAGGGAGATGTTCGGGGTTCGCTTACTTTCTGCCCGCGATCGGGCATTTCGGTCCACTGGACCACCAGGGATGTGAACGGGAGGAGGGGGGAGCCACATTGATGCCCGCGATCGGGCTGGTGGGGGGGAGTACACTATGCCCGCGATCGGGTTGCGGGGGGGCACAGGGACTGAAGTTGGGGCCAGCCACAGGTGGAAGCTGCTGTGTTGCACCCTGCAATACAGCAGCTCACCTGTGGATGCCCTCGACTTAAGCCTTTTTTTTTGGCTCAAAGTCCTGCAGGCGCAGGTTGGGGGTTGCGCCTGCACAACTCTGCACAGCCAGGCTGAATATCGGGCTGTGCAGTTTATGCATGGTTCCTCCCCTTCCAGTTGAGCATGCATTCATTTGCATTGCACTGTTGCTCAGCCTGTTTTCAGTGGCACAACCGCCTCCTGCTGAATATCGCAGAATGGCGCAATTTAGGACTTGAGCATGCGCAACCCTGTTGCGCATGGTGCAACCCTTATGAATATCTGGCCCGATGTATACAAAAATGGAGCAAACTACCACTGATGATAGATCGTATGCTTCAGATGGCTCTTCTTCTCTGCAGCAGTCTCTGGCACCCATGGGGACTTAAACAATTGCACAGCTCTCATCTATAAAAAGGCAGTAATTTCTGGCATCCACAGAAAAAATTACTAAGCCATCTTCCAGTACAGAGCACATGACTTCATGCTAGGAACACTCTGATAGCTCTGATGACAACCACAATAAAATCTTTCTGAAATCTGAACACCAGCCAAATACTACAGCTGGCATATGGAAGCAATTGGGAAAGCCACCACAAGGTTCCTCTGCAATAAAAAGCAAATAGAGGAATCAGTGCCAGAGAAAAACGTGCCCTGTTTGAAGGACAGTCAACATATGTGTTAATTTTTCAATACAATGTAGAGTTTTCACAACCTTGGTTCCAGCGCACCTCCTAATCTCCCTCTAATAGGAGTATTTAAGGAGAAAGAGGATAAGGAAGAAGCAATTTCCCCAGCAGGTGCTGCTGAGTAGGAAGATTTGGGTTCCCTGATCTAAGTAAATGAGGACACTTCATCCTATGCTGCTCTTTTTAGATAAATGGCTGGTATGCTGAATTCATATGCCACTGAATCATACGTGGAAACAGAGGTGGCCAAATTATATGTAAAGTTGGTCTGACCTTGGCGGAAGGAGTGTCCATACCCATCCATAAGGCTTAAAAAAATTCCACTAAAAAATTCCTGCTCTGCCTTCAACCTTTAGAGCTATAGACACGAATATAGTACTTAGAAAAAATACAGTATGTGGTACTCAGGAAGGGGTCTGAGTTCATTTATACTCACACAATGAACTTGACATGGTTATTCAGGCAGCTGTTTGCAAGAAAGCAAAGGTTTATTTCTCAGCAGCACATCCTGTTAAAGATTCCAGAAAAACTGATTATAATGTATAGACTACTTCCACCCTGCTGTTGAGGTAAGTAACTGGTGTTATTCTGCACATTACCAGTGGGCAGATGTATGTGGAATACAGTCCTGCCACTATCGGAGAGCTTGCCTTCCTAAGTGAAGCTTCACCAAACACATACAATGAAAGCTGATCTGGAAGTTGCTAAACTCCTGTTTCAAATGGCACTAGATGAGAATGACACTGCATTTTGGCATCTAACAAATTCAGCCTCTGCAAGGAGATTTGCATGGCACAGAGCAACTGGTTTGTCAAAGGGCATGCAAAATAAGTCAGCTGATTCCTCCTTTGAAGGTACCTCTCTACTTGATGACAAAGCTGACGAATAAATGAAAAAAAGTTGATGAGCAAAAATCAACTTTTCAGAATCTGACAGAAAAAGAGAATTTGACATTGCTTTACAGGACCTGGAGGTATGTGAAGGGATTATTATAGCAGACCATATGTGTACCACGGATAGTTTAGAGGGGCATAGGGAAAGGCAGAGGCAGAAGACAAACAAGTCAGATATCTGCATCAGATCCCTCAGCCAAGCTAAAGTCAAACTGCTAATCAACCTGCTCAGACACACTGCCAGCGGAAGGGTGCCTTTCTTATTACCTGTAAAAGTGTTATCACAGACAGGTGGATTCTGGTAATAAGTGAGGGCTTAACACTTCAACTTGTAAAATTTCCAATGCTAAGCACATTCTGAGGTTTTTCTGTTCAGTTATCAAGATAAAGCTTCTATTGGATTTGGAGGTGAGAAAGTTGTTAGAGTGAAATGCTGTTGAGAGGATTCCCATATCCCAGCTGGGAAATGGCTTCTTCTATAGGTATTTTCTTATTCTGAAGAAAAATGGGGAATGGCAACCCATTCTGAACCTAAGGTTTCTGAACAGGCACCCAAAAAAATGAGAGGTTTAGAATGGTAACACTGTAGATATTGATTTCATTGGTACAACAAGGGGATTGGCTGGGGTCACTGGGTTCCTGGGACCACAGAAACTACAAACATGACTGCTCCACAGTTCTGATCTGTACAATTGTTTATAAATGTTTTCCAACCCTCTGTGTAGTTTCTGGTAATCTGGATCAGTAGGGTTCCTGCTGCCATCTGATGGGACCAGGGAGTGAATTGGTGGCACAGGAGTGCTGTACGTAAGGGCCAGATACAGAATTTTTTCAAGGCGGTAACACTTTCCCTGAAAAATATAAAACGTTCCCTTTTCAAGCCTAAATTAAACTAAAACAGCTACTGTTTTCTGGCCTAAGGGGCTCGCGGATGCTACTTCACTCACTGCATAGCTGGATCTGCTAGTGTGTTGGCTGCTCGAAATGCTTGTGCTCTCTTTAACTGAGGCAGTTATCTTGTCCACCCCCCCCGTCCCACAGCTGCAGTATGGACTGGGACCAGGGGTGAAGGAATGGCTATGGAGGAGGCAGCAGTAGTGTTATGGGAGAGAGCCAAAAGAAAAGCCACCCCCCTTTGGGGAGGGGGTTACATAATTATAGTTGAAAGTGCATCAGGTAGTGCAGTCTGATGCAAAAAGCACTGTGAACCAGCCTAGGGAGTGTGGTGTTGGGTACTGTTAGCCCAGCAACCCTTCACTGTGGGCCAGGGATCCTGCTCCCCTGAGAGGGATTGCACTGCATTTGAAGAGGCCAACAGAGGCTGTTGCCACATGTTGGGTTGGCGGTAGGGATGGGGGGAGAAAACACAGAAAACTGCAAGACATAGGCCATCAAAATGATTACTGCTGACACTCTCAGGCCACACTCGGTGTGGATCCTTGCTGGTCTACCATTGTGTGTGTGTGTGGGGGGGCAGCTGATGAGGCTGGAAAGTTTCCAGTAGTAGGATCTGACAAAGAGCCACGAGGACATTCCTGGGACAAAAAGCTTGATTGAAAAAGATTACACCTAGTGAAATAAAGAGCTGGAACACTTATAAATCATGAACCATGGACAATTCACCATATTCTAGTGGGTGGTTCAATTCATGGGAAGCAAGTCGCTATAAAAAGGAGCATGGAGGGGGGAGAAGGAGAGTGTAGGTGGAGGAGAGGGAAGTGATAATGAGGTATGACGGGAAGGGGAAAAGGGAGGGATAAAGTGCAAGAGCAGGTGTGGCAATACACTTAAAGAGCAGGGATGTCACGGAGGGGGAGGAGAACACTGGAGAGAGTGAGTAGGTTAAATCAGAGAAGAGAGAACCTGTAGAATAAAACAAATTTTAGGGATGGGGAAGGGAGAAAGGATAGTTGTTAGCTGTTAGTGAGTACGCTGCGGGAGGAAGGAGGTGAGGAGACATGTGAGGTAGCAGAGGAGGGAATTTTACCAGAATTTTAAAATTACCGAAATGCATTGGGAGAGACACCTGCCCTCCAGGGATGAGAGAGATAGTGCAGAGTAAAGGTAGCAGTTGTGGGTACAAGGGGAACAGTTAAGTGCAACGCAGCAGGAAAAGTGAAAGAGAGGGACCAGTCTGCCTATGGTTGTCTTGGAGGCAGCACTATATGCATCTTCGTAGTCGAATGCCATGAGGCTAATTTTGACAACAACCTCATGGTAGGTAGGAAGAGGAATGCAAGCACTGTTGTGATAGAGAGTGTGTGTCCTGGTGAGACGTTTTCTGTGGATAACATCAATCTGCTATGAAAAACAGAAATGTTGATTCAGCCAAACAGAAGTATGTCTAGGCCTGAACATCCTCCAGAATGCTGCCATTCAGGGTAGTGAAGGACTGGGTAGACTATAACTTGGCCAGTTGCTGCCTTATATCTGCTTAATCAGAGTTGCTGGCTCCAGGGCTGAGGTTCCACAGGCAAAGACCACTGTATCATCAGTGTACATATGAATGTACAATGAGATGCAACATTTGGGGAGGTCATTAAGGCATATGAAGAACAGGATTGGACCCAGGACAGAGCCCTGAGGAACTCCTGAATCAATGGTAGAAAGGAAGAGAAGACATCTCTTAGGACCACCACTTGGGAACCATACACTAAGTAAAAGCTGAATTACTTGACCAAGAGGTCAGATAGACCAGCACTGTTTAGCTTTTTGAGGAGAACAGTTGCAGAACAGTGTTGAAGGCCTTGACAATGTTGACTAAGACTGCAGAGGTGATCAAGCCCTAGTCCATGCCTTTCAGGGTGAAGTCAGCAAACCTGAGGGAGGCGAGGACAGTGGAGTGGGTTTTTCAGATGTCAGACTGGAAAGATTTAAGGAAATAGACAGAGTCAAGGAAGTAAGAGAGCTTGAAGAACACCAGCTGTCCTTGAGCAGTAGCCATTGCAGGGGTGAGGCAGATAGTGTTGTATTTCCCAGGAGAGGAGGGAATCATCCCCATAATGAAGGAGAAGGATATTTTCTCTCTGTGAAGCACTGGGAACCTTACCAGTGTGAAAGGAGTGGCTGAGGACCATCGTATATTTGGCATGGGAGGTATGGACTGGGGGCTTGGTTGTGATGTAGCAGTAGGAAAGATATGGAGACTGCAATCACATGAGGAAGCTGAAGAGGTATCTGACATTTTAAATATGGGGACTCGTGACTACAGGTTGATGGGTCCAGGAACAGCCACTGAACCTGCCATGATTGTAGACAAGGCTATGGGGCCGGACAGGGTGCATCCAAGGATACTGAGGGAACTTAGAGAGGTACTGGCTGCACCTCTGACAGACCTTCGGACAGCATAAGTTAGCACCGCTGTTCCTGTACTCTTTGCCAAAACAGCGAATCATGGAGACATAAATGGCAACATTTAGAGGCAAGGATCAGCCATAGTACTAAATTTCCAGTCTCAAGCTTTGTAGATGGCAAGGATCAGAACGCCACCGGTCATTGTCAATGCACCTTCATGCACTTCACACTCTGGGACCTGCAGGTTGCACGCACTCCTCCTCCTCCTCCTATCCGAGTATTCTCCCATCCAGTGTGCTTGACCTCTGACAGACATTTTTAACAGATCACTGGAGACTGGTGTGGTCGCAGAGGACAGGAGAGGGGCAAATGTAGTCCCACTTCACAAAAGTGGAAGCAATGAACAGGTGAACAATTGTAGGCCAGCCAGGCTGACATTGGTGGTCTGTAGTTGATGGAAAAACTACTGAAGGAAAGGATAATGGAATATCTTGTATCCAGTGGATTGCAGGACCAAAGACACACAAATTTGACAGACTTCTTTGACTGGGTGACCAAGGGTCTAGATAAGGGATGTGCGGTAGATGTGGCTTACCTGAATTTCAGCGAGGCATTTGACACTGCTCCACATATGAGACTGGTGGGCAAGTTGGGTAGCGTGGGTGAAGACAATAAAGTTGTAACCTGGATAAGAAACTATTTGGCAGATAGGACACAGAGGGTAGTGGTAAATGGAGTGTGTTCAGAGGAAGGGAGGGTGACCAGTAGTTCTCCTCCGGGATCAGTGTTGGAACCGGTTCTCTTCAATATCTTTATAAGCAACATAGTGGAAGAATTAGAAAGGAAGGTCTGCCTTTTTGCAGATGACACCAAGATCTGTAACAGAGTGGACACACCTTATAGAATGTGCAGGAATATAAATAGATTGTAAGAGTGGTCAAAGGTATGGCAGCTGGGGTAAAATAATGCATCTAGGACAGAGAACCTGGTAGCAGAGTACAAAATGGGTGGAGTGATACTGACAAAGACCAAGCAGGAAAGAGACCTAGAAGTAATCATATTAGATGACCTGAAGGTGGCCAGGCAGTGTGATAAAGCAAGCGGGAGAGCTAGTGGGATGCTAGGGTGGACAGGTAGGGGTATCTACAGCAGGAAGAGAGAGGTGATTCTGACCCTTCATAAATCACTTGTAAGACCCCGTCTTGAGTACTGAGTACAGTTTTGGAGACCACATCTCAGAAAAGACTTAGGCAGAGTGGAGGCAGTCCAGAGGAGGGCTACCAAAATGGTGCAGGGTCTGCATCAAAAGCCCTACGAACAAAGATTTAAGGAGTTAAATATGTACACCCTGGAGGAGAAGAAGGAGGGAGAGAGGGGATATGATAGAAACCTTCAAATATCTGACAGGGGTTAATAAGGTACAGGAAGAGAGTATTTTTCAGAGGCAAAGGTGCTCTAAAACAAAGGGGTGTAATATAAAGCTGGAGGGGGCTAAATTCAGGAGGGATGTGTGGAAGGACTTTTTCACAGAAAGGGTGATAGATGCCTGCAATAGCCTTCCAGAAGAGGTTGTGGGGCGAAAACTGTAAATGGATTTAAAAATGCCTGGGATAGGCACAAGGGAATTGTAGGGGATGGACAGAGGGTATAATAATACTAATACAAGTAATACAGAGGATAATGGCTGGGGATCGGGTGATAACCACGCTGTAATCACCTCGAGTGGTTGCTAGGGCAACATGATAAACCTCGAGAGCGCAGCTCGAGAGGTTTACTATAGCCCTAGCAACCACGAGAGGTGATTTCAGCGTGGTTGTCACCCGATCCCCAGCCATCATCTTTTATAGTGTATGGTCAAAAAATACTGTTTGCATTCTATGTGTGAGAATTATGGAACTCTGGTGCATTGTTTTTTGTTATGCCATGGTTTGGAAGTTCCGAAGTGTGATTAACAACTTTTAAAATTCTAAAGAGTGCATAACGCAGCTGTGTGACTGCTGATTATGGTGGTTAATAGGCACTTACCATACAATATAATAAAAAAACACATTTGGCAGACTGGGTGGGCCCAGCGGTCCTTATCTGCTGTCACATTCTATGAATCTATGATTCAAGGAGAATCACAGCAAATGATTGTGTGGCAGGTGGAATCATAGTGTCATGTTCGCTGGTCTAGGGTGAGCTCTGGACCTACCATCCGGCTGCTGCTGGACCTGCCAACATGTTGCCATGATCACAAACAAATACACACACACACACACATATTTTTCTTACACTGATGCATAACCACTGGCTCTGGTTGGGCCTCCTCATATGATCGATTCAGGGACCTGTCTTGTTGCTCTGAATCATTTACTGTCTAGTTAACTGCAGTTTTTGTAGTTTAATTCTTGTATTTACATGTGATGAGTAGCTTGGTGTCATTTTCCACTAATTTAAATCTATTTACTCAGTAAATAGCGACCGGATACCTCTGGAGGTTATCCATCATTTTATCTTATGCAAAGGGTGAAAACAGAAGGCTCAGAAACCTGTTTTATTCTGCAGTGGACTCACCAGTGTGATGAGTCCTATGCAGGACGCAACACATGTCTGTGTCTTCTGCTCTCAGCCTTTGCAGATTGTGTGAGAGGTCCTTTGGCACCGTGCATTCCTGCTTAAAGCAGAACCAGCATAAATGTTCATTGTGATTTGCATATATATTATATGATTCTTTGCATTATGAGGGTATGTGTAATTCTGTATTTCTTTGAAACCTGACTTTGTTGCCAATGCTCTTTTGGGGTAACTTGCCTCATAGCTTTTCTGCTAAGGTTCTTTGTCATTTTATCATTTTGCTGGTATGATGGCATTATAGCTGTGTCCTTCAGACTGTCTTTATTAATTTTTATTAAGTTTTTGTTGACCAGGAAAGGAGAACTAGACAATGTTTACCTGTTTTCAGCCTTGTCCTGTGGGAGGGGGATACAGATGGATGCCAATTGACACTGAACCAGATTAAGCTGCTGGTGGTATTTGTAGTGACTGGAGGAAATTTGGCCAGGATACCAGAGAAATTGCCCTACTCTTTTTTTTTGTTTGTTTGTTTGTTTTCATTTCTTGTGGTGGACAAAGAGTAAACGTTAGCCCTTATATATTTATGCGGCAGCTTGATGCCGAAGCAGGTTCTGGAGGTGCAGCACTGTTGTGGCCAATACCGGCAGAGCATTTTGGGGTGTGTGTGATGTCCACCAATAATGGGGGACAGAGCCGGTGACACTAGTTTGGGACGTTGCCATCCCTTGAAAGAAAATAGCCGCACCCAGATGCGCTCCCCCCCGCACGCACACACGCATATCGAGTGCTAATGCGCTCTTCCACCCCACACACCGTATGGCTGGCGAGGGTGCCCAATCCCCTGTCGGCTCCAATGCCCCCCCCCAACAGACAAGCAGGTGCCATGCTGGGAGCCCACCCCAGCGTGGCAACAGTCCGTATGGCCGATGGGGGTGCCCAATCCCCCATGTGCTCCACTGCCCCCCTGCCCCAAACAGCCTTCCAGCTGCCACGCTGGGAGCCCACTCCAGTGTGGCAAAAGTCCCACGTTGTCTAAGGAAAAAAAAAAGAAACCTGAAAGAGAAAACCTTCCCTCGCTGACTGTCCTGACCCCGCTCCCCACCAGCGCCCACCCTCGCACCCTACCTCCCACACCCCCACTCACCCCATACTTACCTCGAGTCCGGGTGGCGATCTTCGGTGGCCCAGGAACACGTCTGCACCCTTCAAAGCTGACCGCGAACTGAAGAAAAGCCGGTAAGCTGTATAATGTAATAAATAGGGTTTTTTCAACTTTGATGCATATCTCAGGCATTTTGGGGAATTATTTCACCAAATTTTTAACATGAGGTTTTGGGGGCCCCCACCTCATGAATTCTGTCACTGTCATTTTGTTAATCGGCCCAGAAAAGTGATTTCGTAGTCATTGTATGGATCCACCTTTTGGGACCGATTTACTAAATGACAGTGTCACAGTTCATGAAGTATTCCTCCAAAAACCCTATGTTGAACATTTGGTGAAATAATTCCCCAAAATGACTGTTTTACGAGCATGCGTTGCGCTGTTCCTACGCACACTTGTAAGTTCGCGAATTTTCAATATTTTCACTCCAGAATTTCAACATTGCCATTTTACCACACCTCCTTATGAGCAGTACAGCTGTCATTTTTCACATTTCGCCCAAAATATGTTTCCGTGCATGTAGCGCACAATGGCGCAGATGGTGTGTGAAATCAATGTTCGGGACAGATTAAGAAAATCACAGTGACACTGTTCACGAGCAGAAGTGTTAAAATGGCTATGTTAAGAATTTGGTGAAAAAATTCCCCAAAATGACTGTTTTACGAGCATGCATTGCGCTGTTCCTACGCACGCTCGTAAATTTGTGCATTTTCACTATTTTCACTCCAGATTTTCAACATTGCCATTTTACCACACCTTCTTATGAGCAGTACAGCTGTCATTTTTCATGTCACTGAAAATGTGGTTCCGTGCATGTAGCTCACAATGGCACAGTCGGTGTGTGAAATCAATGTTCGGGACAGGTTAAGAAAATCACAGTGACACTGTTCATGAGCAGAGGTGTTACAATGGCTATGTTAAAAATTTGGTGAAAAAAGTCCATAAAATGACTGTGTTACGAGTGACCAATGCACAGTTTCCATGCACCCTCGTAAGTTCATGGATTTCTAATATTTTAAGTCCAGATTTTCATCACTGGCATTTTTCCACACTTCCTTATGAACAGTACAGCTGTCATTTTTTACACCATGGCCAAAATGTGTTTTCGCACTTCCAGCGCAGAAGTGCGTGGTCGCTGTGGGAAATCACTGTTTGGGACAGATTAAGAAAATCACAGTGACTCTGTTCATGAGCGGAGGTTCCAAAATACCTGTGTTGACAATCTGCTGTAAAAAAATCCCCAAACTAATTGCATTATGGGTGTGCGTAGCACAGATTCTACACACACTCGTTACTTCACTAGTTTTGTTAATATTTTCACTGCAGATTTTCAACATTGCCATTTTTTCCACCTCCCCATGAACAGTAAAGCTGTCATTTTTCACATCCTATTCGAAATGTGTTTTCGCACTTGTGGTGCCAAATGGCGTAGTCGCTGTGCAAAATCAGCTTTCGGCTAACGAACTGATATTGCCACTGTTCATAAGGTGGGGGTGACAAAAAACCCATGTTGAAAATTTGGAGTGAAAATGCCAACGAACGCCTGAGACGTTAGGGTTTCCGACCATAATGTCCCACCCTGTAGAGACTGACAGGCATCAGGGGTGTGACTTGGGATTCTCGCCTGTAATGCTCATACCATTCCACACACTGTAGCCAGTGAGAGGCATCAAGGTGTGCTTTGGACTCTTCAGCCCCAAAATTCACCCCATTCTCCTATGCAGCACCCATCTCACCATATTTCCTGATGGAATGGGGTGAGCATAAGGGTCAAAGACCCCAAGGCACACCATGACACTTGGTGTCTGCAGGGTAGGGTGTGGTGAACTGGCGTGGCCATTATGCCTGATGACCCAAAGACACACCCCCAATGCCTGACAGTCTCTGCAGGGTTGTGGCAAGGTTGGCTTCAGTTCAATACTTCACTGCCATTCTTATTATGCAGCTCTCTAACTCCTACACTACCAATGCCAATGCCAGCAAGCAAACATTCGGCATTGACAAATGCTTGTTTTTCTTTTCAGGTTGTATAGTATGAAGATTAATATCTCATAATATTGTTTTTCCTACAGATCTGTTATTCAAAGGGGTTTCAAATTACTTACATGGTTGTATGTTTTGATTAATTCTTTATCAATAATACTTTTTCTTGATTCTGTATATATGGTTTACTTCAATATATATAAATATAAATTCCCCTACCCTTTTCGAGAAGTGCCATGGGATCTTTAGCATCCACCTGAACTACCACCAGAACAGGCAGACTGGGACCTCAGTTTAATGTCGCATCCGAAAGACGGCTACATAATACTGATGGCCTACCTATTAAATTTGTTCCAGCCTGCTTTTAAGTAAACTAGATACAGATATTAACTAGAGACATACAATATATCTGAAATTTCATTTATGCCAAAGTTTGGGAAATGCAGAAACATTTTGTGAAATTCTGCAGTTTGCGAAGTTAGAATTCATGATATTTTTTCCCCCATGCCTTGAGAATCTTTTCCTTACACTGTGAGTTTTATTCCCTCATGGCTGAGGACATAGTGCTTGATGGAAAATATTAACTTTATGTCCCAAGAGTCAATCTCTTCCATAAAGTACAACTCTCAAATCTTAAGAGTCTGAAGCATGGGACCCCAAAGGAACCAATTTTGGGGCTGGTAAAGTCAGTGCTTGTCATTTTTCACATTCTTTCTGAAATGTGATTTTGCACATCTGGCACACAATGGCACGGTCGCTGTGGGAAACCAATGTTCGGGACAGATTAAGAAAATCAGAGTGACACTGTTCATGAGTGGAGGTCCCAAAATGCCTATGAAAATCTGGTGAAACAATTCCACAAAATGACTGTGTTATGAGCATGCATTGCACAGTTTCCACGCACACTCATAAGTTCGAGAATTTTTAATATTTTCACTCCAGATATTCAAAATTGCCATTTCTTCAGACCTCCTTATGAACAGTACAGCTGTCATTTTTCACATCCTGCCCAAACTGTGTTTTCGCACATATGGCACAGAATGGCAAGGTCGCTGTTGGAAATCAATGTTCGGGACACATTAACAAAATCACAGTGCCACTGTTCATGAGCGGAGGTCCCAAAATGCCTATGTTGAAAATTTGGTGAAACTGTAAAGTCCCACCCTGTAGAGACTGATGGGCATCAGGGGTGTAACTTTGGATAGTCTGCTGTAATGCTCACTCCTTTCCACCCCCACCCCCGCCCTGCAGCCAGTGACAGGCATCAAGATGTGCCTTGGACTCTTCAGCCCCAAAGTTCACCCCATTCTCCTATACTGCACCCATCTCAATATATTTCCTTATGGAATGGGGTGAGGGTAAGGTCCGATGATGCCAAGGCACAACACAACACTTGTTGGAGTCTGCAGGGTAGGGTGAGGTGAAATGGCATGAGCATTATGGTCGACAACCCAAAGGCACACCTCAATGCCTGTGAGTCTCTGCAGGGTGGTGTGGGTTTGGCATCAGTTCCATACTTCACTGCCATTCCTATTATGCATCTCTCTAACTCCTGCACTACCAATGCCAATGCCAGCAAGACAACATTTGGCATTGACAAATGCTTGTTTCCCACTGGGATAGAGCTATGATGTCATTGAGAACCAGGACTTCCCTTGCCCTAAACAGCTTCCCTGTCTAGTTCATTGCAGTTTTCATTGTTACATTCTTATTTTTTATTTATTGAAATTTCAGATAACACCTTATTCTGTTTTTTTTTTTTTTGTCAACTTTGTTTCGCTCCCGTCGTGGCTCCAAGGTCCTCTCTCAGGCATCCCATCCCTGTCCTGCCAGCCTGAGGATCCCACGCTATGCCTCCTCTCCCTCCCTCCCTCCTCGTCGATGCCAGCACCCCCAGCTAACCCTATCCGGGGTGGGTTGCCCCTCTCCTGCTTGGGGTGCTCTTCTTCAAGGCAGACTCTGGCACCGGACGAGGAGTGGACCCAGGGAAATTGAAGGCAAGCCTGGGAAACCCTGGCATAGGGCATGGAGGATCGGTGCTGTTGCCTGATCCTTGGAGCTGGGTTTTTCCTATGTTCTTGGTTACCCCCCACCAACGCAGGATGTACATGCCGCCCAGCCCTGATGCGGGTGCTCCCACCCACATCAGAAGGCAGCTGCTCGGCGTGGCCTGCTACATGAGCCTGTGCGTAGCACTGCCACCGGTCTCCACCGGGGGCCGCTGCTGCACTGGGCTACCCTTGGATCCCTCCCCGAGAGAGGAGAGCAGTCCCACGGACGCTCAATCCTCTCTCCTCCCGACAGCCCGAACTCATTCCAGAACCTGGGCCGCTGGCATGGCTCGAGGTGTGGCATCCAGCGCCTCAACCCTCAGTGCCACTGGGCTGGCACCTTATTCTGTATTAAGCTGCACTTAGTGGCTCAGCTTCATTTTTCACTAATTCAAACAAAGTTACCCAGTGTCGAGTGGCTGCTTGTTTCATTCCTGTGATTCAGTGGCACCACTTGGGGTGGAATCCTCCTCAGAAGGGTTCCTGTGCAATCTGTACCTTGAATGGGTGGTCGTCTCCTTCGGGGACAGAGATCCTAAAAGGCTACATAATGTAAAAACTGTTTACTAATTACCATAGTATAATCAACCAACTTACTAACAACTATCACCTTACCAACAGTACCAAGCTACTAGCATTACTCAGCAGCCTCATCCAGTCTAAGCTGCACAAAAACTATACTATGCTGCACAAGCAAACAACTGCAGGAGTTAATACATACTATACTGAGTCACCCAATGAACCAGTGAACCACTGATTCATCATAGGATGACCTAGTGCACAGTATACTTCCCCTCTGGCCTCATTTGCTGCCCTTGTCCTAGAGCCAGCTGTTGTGTCTGAGCCTTCAGCTTCTTCAAGCCAGGGTTTGGAAAGATATAGAGTAGAAGTCACCAGGTTCAGAGTATTAGATTGTGTAATCCAGGTCATGTTAGCAACAAGAAACCCTTTCATTAGAAAGAGCCTGCTGGCTTGTTTCAAAACAATTTCATTTATTTTGTTTTTCTTTCATAGCGCTTTTTATCTTGGTTGATGTGGGTAGGCTCTCTCAATCCTGTCCACCCCCCTGCCCCATCTGGCAACCACCTCCCCCAGTACTTATCAGATCCAAGACCCAGATGGATTACCCCTGTGGCAGAGCCAGGAAAGGGATGGCCATCCCCCCCTCCAGTGACTCACACCCAGTAATGAATCCAGTGGTGTGGGCAATGGCACAGGCCTGGAGCGAGCAGACAAGTGTTCGTGTAGCCGTGTCAACCTTTTCCATTTTCTGCCTGGTTCCCCTGTGGCAGCAACATGTAAGCATGGGTGCACACACATGCTATGGAACCACAGCCTCTCCCATCAGTGTCACTCACACAGTGGCGCTACCACCAAGCCTCCACCCGGTGGCAGCCAAGGGCCAAGTCAGAATGCTTCCCCACCCCAGGAGAGGAGCGCAGTCTGTCAGATACTCGATCCTTTCCCTGCCTTCAGCTGGCCCCCAGTAACTGGCTCAGTCCTCAACCTGGGTCACTGGCATGGTGGGCAGTAGCGCTACCTCCAAGACACTCGGCCAGGTTCCTTTACGATCTTTTGACTTGCTCACCTATGCTTGTGAATAAATCCTCTGTACTTGTGAGTAAATTCTTAAGCACCTGCTGGAGTTGTCATTTGTTGGCAGTTCTCCTCAGCAAAAGCTCACATGTCAGATTGTTCTGTTTATGATGAGATGTTTAAGGAGACCCCATCATTCCACTCTCTCTCTTTTTATATACTGTGTTCACATGGTATGAATTTCCATCGCTCTCATCCCCACTAGTTCCGCCACAGTTTGTAAAATGCTCCTGATGAGCATTCCGATGGCAGGGCTTTGAGGTGTGGCAGGATAGCTTCCTGTGTTGTGAATGGTGTTCCAATGGTGCGAGCGGCAGGGGGAGCCTGGAAACTCTACTGAAGTGCAACTTGGGAAAACACCTGGCATCATTGTAGTGCTACAGGCTGTTCAGACAGCCACTTGAAATGCCTCCAGCACTACGCAGTCACAAGAAAAGAGGGATGGCGGTGAAATGCAACACATGCAGAAACTGCAATGTGGACTGCGTTCACATGGCTACAGTGGCAACATTGTAACAACTCTGCACCACTCACAATAGTGCAGAAAGTGCCATGTGAATGGCCCTAAAAACTATCTGAGAAATGCTCCCTATCCAGCACTGGCTAAAGTGATGAACTGGGTTCTTAACCTGGTCCTTAATAGGTGGACAAGCTGTCATTCAGTTGGCCAGCCACATGTGAGCTGTAGCTTTTCACCTGGATGACTTGTGTCCTAGTGGCTTTCTGCTCAGCCTGATGGGTGTATGAGTTGCATTATACTAAACTTGGTCAACGTAACACATATTCTGCGTTCTACATCCCAAGGTCAAAGTGCCATAAGCAGTCATCTAAGCTGTCCGTGTCATATGATCTGGTAGTGAGGGGAGACCATACAGATGAGTAATACTTGGTTTGTCGGGACAGTAGGGGACTAAGTTGTCCAAATAATGCTGTCCCTTTATGGAATGTTATATGTTATAATGCTTTGGCAAGATGTTTGGCAGTCTGTTTCTGAATATTATTATGTTGTCGCTGTTAACCACTGGTGCTGGCAGAGAGTTCTGTATCCCCACTACGCGTTGAGTAAAAACTTTCTTCCTTTTATTGGTTTTGAAATTATTTGTCTTCAGTTGTTTATTATGTTTGCGGTTTATTTGTGTTTAACTCTCGGAAATTCCCATTATCTGTCATCAAGTCCTGATTGCTGTGTGTGTTATACATCAGTATGTGGTCCCCTCTCAATCTTCTCTTATCTAGACTATGAAAATGTAACCCTTTTAGCCTGGTGTACTATTGCAATGAACTAAGTTTATGCATAATTTTAGTTGGTTCGCACTCATTTAAATTTCTGATTTTTCCTCAGTACTTGTTCCTCTCCAGAATTGTGAGTCATGATCAAATAGGGCCTAATATTGGTCCCTATGCGCTATGCCTACACGCATGGAAACCAGTCGCATAGGCACAGTTACACTTGCATGCTGCACAGCAGGGGTCCCACCGACCTCCAGCGGCATTCATCGATGACATGGAAGACAAATACGCGCTGGATCCCCTGCTATGCAGATAGCTATGCACAGGGGGCGGGCGGGGGCATACCTACACTACGCGGCATGCACAAAGTCGCATAGTGCAGCACATCAGGGTGCATACAAGGGTGGCCATTATGCCAGGGTGAACCCTGCTGTAAGCACCCTATGCACACAGCCCCTGTACACACCGGATGAGGGAACTTCCCCATGGCAGGTGGGTTTCCCCTACAGTGCGGGCCACCCCCGTCCCCCAGAGGCTGACCTTCCCATCCACATGGTGTTTCCCTGTCCCCCCTGATGCAGCACCCCCCACCATAGGGCAGCACCACCATGCCCATGCTGCCCTCTACCCGACACTGCACTGGTCGGGCTTCTGGAAGGGCACAGCACCCCCCTACTGGTGGTACCCATCCCTGGTCCACCGCCCCCCCATGTGGCACCTGCTCTGGGTGGTACAGTCCCTCCCTACACACATGCCCAGTGTCCCCATCTCACACACAGCTGGCCAGTAATACCCCCATACATAAGCTGTCTTACCCCCCAGAAGTCTGTCGGTGCCACATCTTGGGACGGCTCGTGGCACTGCCCACCCCCCCCATGGCCACCAGCAGTCTGACATCCACAAGGGCACGCTGCCAATGTGCACCGGGCCACATAAGGGATCCACTGTGGGACCCAGGATGGGCATATGATTGGATGCCCACCCAGGTCTGCAGCTCCGCCCTTGTCTGCCCCGTGTGACAGATACCTCCATATACCAGGCAAATCTATTTTTTTTTTTTAAGTCTGTTGCAACAGCCCTTTTTACTCTCCTCCTTTCTTGCTGTAACTCCTCATCTTTCTTTCCACATTATATAGGCAGGCCACCTATATAACGTTCTTTCTATCCCTTATGTATTCTTGCCCTGGTATATGAAGTTCTGCACAGCTCTTTCTTTGGTTGCCCCCGTTAAACAAAGGTTAAATAAAAGTGTTTCTTTTGTGTTTTTACTTTATTTAAAATGCTTCTAAAAAGTGGACTGAATGCCTTCAATTCATTCTATTGGAATAATTTATAAAACAAACAAATGTTTTCCTCATAAAAGGTTACCAGCTTCTCTGTGTGGAGTCTCACTTCCTATTCTGTACTATAGAGCTGGCCGGCTGGTCAACTCCCATATTTAAAGGCACAGTACTAGGAGGTAGAGTTACTCCTGCAGTGTTTGAAACTAAAATTTTATTAACCGGTTTTTTTTTCTATAAAGTGATGTTGACAACATTACAACTTAAAAGGAAATGTTATTCTGAGCTCAGAAATGAAAATAGATTTATTTTGCTGTTTAAAGATAATTTTGAAAAGCATAGGGAGGAGTTAAACAAGTCACATGTTCTCCTTTTGGTATATAAGCCTTGGTTTTATTCAGTTCTGTAGATAGCCTGGTGGGGTACAGATGAAATCTGACCCCAGTATGATGTTCACTAGCTCCTTCTAGTGTCTGAGATGCTGCTTGGTAACTTATGTTTATTTTGAAGAAGTTATTATGTGTTTATTTTTTTCACCCGAAGTTCGCAGTAATTGTCCAACTTCAATAAAATGTTTGCTTCTAAGTATCTACAACTATGAAACAGCATCCTCCTTACAAATCCACACCTCACATATGGTTTTAGAAGTGGGATTATTCCAGTAATACTGCTCAGAATATTGGAGTAGGATGTGGATGTCCCTGGAAGAAACACCAGTGGGTGTGCTGATTTGAACCATGGCAGAGAAGTTGGGACAGCCCTTGATGACCGGCATACCAGATGTTAGATGGAAAACTGCGAAGCCTGAAGAGAATGGTGTGGTTGGTGTACCCATGGAAGATGGTGAGAAGGAGGAATTGGAGAGAGAACCCCCTACTGGAGATGCACAAGATCTACTGCAATGGCTATGCATCCAACAAATTGCCTTGGAGAAACAGAGGGAAAGGGACATGCAGCGCAATGAGGCCAGGTGGGCAGATACTTTGAGAGCCATACAAGCTATTGGCGTTGGTAGACCACCCCCCCCACCAAGTGATAATCCTAAGAACATAAAACTTACTAAGTTAAGTGCAACAGATGATATAGAAACATATCTGACTACATTTGAATGCATAGCACGAGCCTGTCAGTGGCCTAGAGGACAGTGGGTGATACGTCTTGCACCTTATCTTACTGGAAAAGCTCAATTAGCCTATGGCAATGTGGACAGTGCAATAAGTGAAGACTATGATGCTGTAAAGGAAGCCATTTTAAAGCGTTATGACATATGTTTAGAGACGTATAGGCAAAGATTTTGGACTTTAAGATTCCAGTCCTCAGATACCCCACAGGAGGCCTTCACCAGATTAAAGGACTTATGTACCAAGTGGTTGCAACCTTCCACCAATACTAAAGAACAAATGTTGGAGGCTGTTGTTTTAGAACAATTTTTACGTATCTTACCCCAAAACGTTCAGATGTGGGTTCGAGAACTCCGGCCAGAGACAGCTAAGAAGGCAGTTCAGTTAGCAGAAGACTACTTGACTGCAAGGCCAAATAGGGACAAGGGGTATCCTGGAACCAGTACAATCCATCCTACGGTGAGGCCCTCCTCGGCTACTACTTCTATATCTAGTGGAACTGCTAAAAATGTAAATGTTGCCAAATCACCTAATGCTGAGATACCATGTCATTCTCGTCAAGGGAAAGGGCACATTGCAAGGTTCTGCCCGAAGAAGAAAACCAGCCCTACTCATTTGGTGCTGGCCAATTGGGGACAGTATATTATACCTGTTAAAGTCAATGGAAAGGACATGGTTGGGTTATTAGATTCCGGTAGCAGACAAACCCTGATCAGAGCTAATATGGTACCTGCAGTTCCTGATTTTCAAACACAAACACAAGTAACCTGCATTCATGGTGACACACATAAGTATCCAATACTACAGGTAGAGATTCAAGTCCAATCTGTTACCTGTAAAATGGAGGTTGGTGTGGTTTCCCATCTCCCTGTGCCAGTTGTCATTGGGCATGATCACCCGGATTTTTCCCAATTACTTGCCACTACTACAAATATAGGAGCAATGACTACCCGAGCTCAAGCAAAAAAGAGACACAATCTTACAACACTCATTTTCCTTTGAAGAAGGTTTATTTGAGCTTCCTGGCAAGACAAGAAAAACAAAAAGGAAAAAACATCAAGACAAACAGATGTGACAGCAGTCCCATAAAGACTCTAAAGATACTGTTGATTTGAAGGACTTAAAGAGACAAACAGATTTTGGACTAGCCCAATTGAATGACAGTACACTAAACCTTTTTTTTTACAGGTGGGCAAAGATCCAGAAGCAGAACACAGTATAGTGCTTCATAAGGGACTTTTGTATAGAAAGTGTATTCATCCAAAAACTGAGGATATTGTTTTACAATTAATGGTGCCTACTGTTTATAGGGATCAACTGCTAGGGCTTGTACAAGACATTCATATAGCTGGCCACCAAGGAAAGGAACGTTCATTACAGAGATTATTATACAGATTTTACTGGCCAGGTATACACAATCATGTAGCTGAGTATTGTAGATCATGTGAACAGTGTCAGAAAGTAAGACCGTCCTTAAAAATGATAAAGTGCCCCTTCAGTCTTTACCTTCTGTAGACTCCCCATTCACCCGTATAGCCATGGATATAGTAGGTCCTTTGCCTAAAAGCACAAAAGGAAATCGCTTTATTCTGGTTATTTGTGACTACTTTTCAAAATATCCAGAGGCTATACCTGTGCGTACAGTTACAGCTGAAAAGGTTGCTGAGGAGTTGGTAAAAGTATTTTCTAGAATGGGTGTACCTCAAGAAATACTGACAGACAGGGGCAGCAACTTCTGTTCCCAAGTATTACAATGTCTTTACCAGGCCTTGGGGGGTACACTCTATCTTTACATCCCCCTATCATCTTCAATCTGATGGACTGGTGGAACGTTTTAATAAAACATTAAAACAAATGCTAAGAAAATTCACAGATGAGGAAGGCAAATCCTGGGATAGGTATTTACCATTCTTAATGTTTGCCTACCATGAGGTCCCCAGGCCTCCACAGGTATTCTCCTTTTGAGCTACTTTTGGTAAAAATCCCAGGGGGTGTTGGACACTAATAAAAAGAAAGCGGGAAGGAACAAGTCTGATACTGTACCCATATCTACACTAGACTATATTACTTCATTGCTCCACAAACTAGCAAAGTATGCTAGGAAGGCCCAACAAAGTAATATAGGCCATCAAATATCTCAAAAACAACACTATGACAAAGGGGTTGGGTTTAAAACTTTCCAGCCTGGTGATAAAGTACTCCTTTTGTTGCCATGTACGGAGCATAAATTATTAATCAAATGGCAGGGGCCCTATACAGTCCATAGACAAACTGGACCGGTGAACTATGAAATTAGTTGCCCAGACAAAAGACAAAAATATAAGATCTATCATGCTAATCTCTTAAAACTCTGGCATGACAGAAAGCCAACATCTTTATTTGTGTACTCGGGAAAGGATGAAAATGAATTGGAGTTAGCTTATGAGCGCCTAGATGGTTTAGGAGAAATGAAGGAAGTGACCATTAATAACAGATTAAATCCTGAGCAAAGAAAGGAACTACAGAATATCCTTAGTACATTCCAGACTATTTTTACTTCAACACCTGGGAAAGTTGAAGGAGTTGAACATCACATAGAAGTAAATACTGACAAGCCTATTAGACATAAACCCTATAGGTTACCTGAAAGTCTGAGGGAGGAAGTTATTAAAGAAATCATAAAAATGCATCATTTGGGAGTAATTACACCTTCAATGAGTCCATGGAGTTTTCCTATGGTGGTGGTAAAGAAAAAAGAGGAGTGTAAGGTTTGCCTAGATTTTACGTAAACTAAATGCAATATCTCGATTTGATGGGTATCCTATGCCCTGAATCGATGATATTATTGATAGATGGGTAATGCTCAATACATAAGCACTCTGGACCTATCAAGGGATATTGGCAAATACCCTTAGATGCCATCTCACAAGATAAAACAGCTTTCAGTACCCCCTTAGGCTTATTTCAGTTCACAAAAATGCCTTTTGGTTTGCATGGTACTCCGGCAACTTTTCAGAGATGCATGGATCATCTGTTACATCCCCACATGGACTATAGTGCAGCCTATTTGGATGACGTTATTATTTTTAGCCCATCTTGGGAGGAACATATGCTACACCTTCAAACTGTATTATCAGTTATACAGAAGGCCGGACTGACTATAAATCCAACTACGTGTTTGTTGGCCATGCAAGAGACCAGTTACTTAGGCTTTATTATTGGGAATGGCAAAGTAAAGCCTGAAATAGGTAAAGTAGACACTATTGCCAACAGTCCCCAACCTCAAACAAAAAAACAATTGAGAGCCTTTCTAGGACTAGCTGGTTACTATCACGTCGAGAGGCCTGCCAGGTGAACACCACTCACAAAAGCTCCAGGGGCGACGATTGGAAAGGCCTGGCAGGTGAAGAACAGCATTCTTCATTTTCTCAGGCAACTACTGCTGTGGTGCAGCAACAACTCCTGATGCCAGCATGGTACCGTGGAAACCGTTTTTTGCAACCCCCTTTGGAATCTACAAACTGTAAGTACCCCTTGGTTGTGAATCAGGGGAGTTCTTATTTAGCTGGCTAGCTAGTCAGAGAAAAAAGTGAATTATGTCCTGGAAAGGACTATGCAATGTTTAAAGCTGTGCCCAGGTAGAAAAATTAAAGTTTTGTATCTGTTTAAAATTATTAGGCCTTGACAAAAGTTTGTTCTTCAAGTTAAAGACTGTTTAATCCCATCACATCCCAGCCCCTTAGTGCCATCTCCCCAATGTGGTACCCACCGCTACAAACTGAACTAGTTACTAAACAGCTGTGGGAGAAAGTCAGGTGCACCCGAGGTGTGGGAGACAGTGGGTGGTATAGTCATTGTTATCATTTATTGTACTGTTTTTCCCCCGTTCACCCCTTCCCTATAATAAAATGGAGAATTGGTTTATGGTACAATTTAGTATTGCTGGTTATTGGAAAGTGTATGCCTTTACTCTGTGGGGAAGGTACTGTGAGGCAGTTACAGTGTTTTTCTGGGGGGGTGGTAACCTGCAATTTATCCACAGGTATTCTCTATCACTACCCCAGGTGGAGGCACCATACATGTTTATTGTTCCCACACCACTTGTCCACCAGAGAACCTAGGCAGGCCCCCTCGAGGTGTGTCCAGGGAAGACCCAAGGGCACCAGAACAGTCCGTGTGAGTCAGGGGGGCTGTAACACATATAGAATACACCACTCAGCATTTTTGTTTCTAGGAAATTGTGTAGCCTGTAGAGTGCATGCATAAACTCTGGCATGAGCGTCACCACCTGGGGAGATGAGGGGGTCCAATCCCCCTCAACTTTTTAGACCCTACAAAACAGCCAGTGACATTTGCATCAATGTAAAAGGCTTAGTGCTCCTCTCACAAAAAAAGTAAAAAAAAAAAATGTGTAGCTGTAGTTGCATCCCTGAGGTGTAGAGTAGACTTGCAAAATACTGTACGTCATTTTCTTTGTCAAATCCCTGTCATTTAAAGCTTCAAAGTGATTTCCTTTATGATTTTTTGAACTGCTCACACATACTTGTGAGTAAATTCTCTTATAAAACAGCAAAAGAAAATCCTGCATCCTGATTGGTTGTTAGCCCTGCACTGGAAGTGTCTAATGCATGGCTAAAAACAAGCGCTGTCAACCTAGACACAGCAGCACACAAAGAATATCAGTTTTAAATTTTTTTCTCATTTTAACAGCCACCATTTTTTTAACTCACCATCTTCACAGACACTGTCCTTCACATTAGTGATTCTCCCTTATTGTTTTTTTGAAAGCCAGTTCAACTGTCCTTGCTGTATTTTATTGTTACCTTTTATTGTGCATAGCACTTTTTAGCCGCTACAATCTCCACCCACTTACACGTCCCACCTCCCTCTCTCACCTGCTCTGCTTCTTTTCAAGCAACAACACTGAACAGTCTTTTTTTTTTTTTAATTGTTCACTTTGCTGAATTCAGTCCCCAGTCCCAAATTGCTACGGGTAGCACGTTCATGATAACCTGCCAATTTTCTGGTCAGACTGCAGCTCTGTGACTTTTCCACATGTTCGGCTTGCATTACTGCTCCAGCTCTGTGCTGTCCTGTTACCTACCCACTCGATTGCTTCATGGCATGCCCTTTCACAAACATAATTTGAATTTCACTCAAAATGCTTGTTAGCACAATAAACTGTCCATGTTAAATCCTAGGGTGGCCATTACTGGTCAAAATTCCTTAGCACCAAAAAGGGGAAAGCTAATGCAGGCAGAGGAACCATTTTGCACTAAAATACAGTAGAGATTTTATTTTTTTTACCTTTTTAACCTATAAATTTAAAAGTTTTAAGCCATGTACAATACACAGCCCCATTTTAAAAGTGCAATTATAAGTCTAATTAATTATTCATGATGGCAGCTTCATCCATGATTGGTTGTCGCACTGGTCTGAAATCTCTAAGAAGTAACCAGCGTGACACCCGTTCTGCACTTCCTGCTGTCGAGCTCCCACTGCTGCCACACAAAAAAAAAAGTAAATGTCTTTAAAAAAAGCCATTATTCACCAGCCCAATGGCACTGAGGGTTGAGGCGCTGGATGCCACACCTTGTGCCATGCCGGCGACCTGTATTCGGGAATGAGCATGGACCGCAGGGGATTGGCAGGTTAGAGAAAGGATCGAACATCTGGAGGACAGCCAGACTGTCCCCAGGTGCAGGCTGGAGGGTGCTGTGGGTCTCAGGATGCCAGTGGAAGGGAGGGTGCTGCGGGACTTCCACAGATGTGCTCGTGCTTCCACGCATGCACGTCGGGCTGTGTAAACCCCAGCAGGGCAAACAGGAGAAAAACAGTGGAAAATCCTTCCAGCTGCAGGATGATGGCCCAACCCTTCACAGGCTCCGCGCCAGGACCGGGCATGAAGGTAAGTCCCAGTGATTCCGGGGTGATGGGGCTGGGAGGGTCAGTCTGAAGGGGGCAACTGGAGATGACAGGAACGTAAAGCGTATATTAAAAAAAAAAAGCCATTATTGTGATTAAACTTATAATCACAATAATGACCTCAGAGCCGGTCATTTCCCCGAGATTAACTACCAGGTGGGTGGGGTGGCCCTCAGCTGCACCTCAGGCCATTCTTCCCCCCCAGCCCGTCATTAATCTCAAGGAAATTACCTGCTCTTCAGTCATTATTGCTTAATAAGACAATCCAGCAGTACGCATTGGACAGTTCTAATGCACGGCTGAAAGCAGTTAGCTCGCGGCCTTGTGCCTTACTACACCCTGACCATGTCTTACAACTGTTTATTGTAACACCTTATCATGTCTTACTGCTTACAAGTACCTGCTGGATTTGTCAGTTGTCTGCAGCTCTCATCAGTAAATCTTACCCATCAGGCTTTTCTGTTTACAATGAGATGTTCAGGGAGACCCCCATCATGCCACTTCCTCTTTTTATAAACTTTATTAGAGAAATTTGGCATATCTGACACTGGTTAAAGTGATGAACAGAGTTCATAACGGGTTCATTAGTAGGTGGACAGGCCTGTCATTTAAATGGTCAGTCACCTATGAGCTGTAACTCTTGTTTATTTATTTATTTAAAAATTGGCAATCAGAAGAGGCACATTGAGTTGAGGCTCATTTCCAGGTGCGACCCCGGGGGAAGAGTTACAGGAGGACACTGAAACATAATGCAGTACATTGTGCAATACAAGCGCAAGTGAAAAGGTATCATGTCATGACAGCAACCAAAAATGAGTGACTAGAAATATAGTGACTCATTTTGGGTGCTATTATTGTGGGCTACTCTGCAGAATAGCGAGGATATGGGATAATGACCTGGGGAAGGGGGAACGGAAGGAAGGAACAGTGAGGGGAGGGACAGTGAAGGGGTTTCAGGCACTGGTGTACCTGCTGCTGCTGCCAAGCTAGCCATGTGGTGTGATGGTGTAGGAGGCTTGCTCTGGCAGAGCAGGTACTGGGTTTGAGACCAGCAGTGGGTTGCATTTTGAGTTTTTATTGTTTTTAAATTTGTATGTAAAGCACCTTGATTCACAATTGACTATGTGCACTTACTGTATATCAAATAAAATATGATTGATTGGCTGATGATGAATCAACCTGTAACAATGCTTGTGTTTTTTCTAACACCCCACTCCAAAGTATTGTAGGTGAAGAGAAACTTCACAGCCTGGATGTGAAAAGGGCTTTCACATGCAGAGGACAGAAAAGTCCAGAACTTCAAACAATTGTTGTTACTTACGGTGAGGCAAAAAAAGGGCAACTTGAAATGAACAGGACAATTTCTTGTTGGATTGTTTCTTTGTTAAGATCTGCTATAAAAAGACTGGTAAAGAGCCAACAATGGGTTTAAGAACACATTCCACCAGAATTACATCTGCCACTGTGGCAGCATTAAGGGGGTATACCCTTGTTAGAAGTGTGCAAGGCAGCAACTTGGTCTACAATGCACACCTTCATTTTTATTTATTTTATTTATTTATTTTTGAAAGTCAGATTTACAACCTTTAAGTCAGGGACTCATTTACAAAGGCACCTCACTGCAGGGAGGGTAGACATGGTTACAGTGTGAGATACAACAGTGGTAATATACAGGTGCAATACAGATAACAAAAGAACACAATATAACAGTGGTTTACGGAACAAAGTTACATGCAGTGAATAGCAATTGGATAAAGTATAACAATAGTATAACAGAAGTCATGTCCTACTTCTGCCTGGACATCCAGACCAGAAGGGATATCACCTGATTTGGTACTTCCGTGCTGCAGAACCTTTTTCATAACTAGGTCTAAGACCATGACTCCCACAGTACTACTTGGAGCCTCCTATCTGTATGACATTAAATATACTGTACACTCTTGTTACTAGAAGAAAAACAACACTGCTGTAATGAAGTTTACTCTAGAGGGTGTGTTCTAATCATACAGGCTTCCCTACCTTCCCTTCTAGAACCTAAATACAAGTAATTCTTCAGGTCACATCAATATATTTTTTGAAATATCTTCTTGCTTAAACATTTTACAATTACAAACTTTGCAGTTTCTACAGTTTGTCATATCATGTAGGTTAGCTGAATTGTCACTGCTGTCTTCTACTCTTTGGCAATAAATCTGTTGTTAGAATGCAAGGGATAGCATTATCACATTGTACAGTTCCCTTCAGGGCTGATAGGCTGCTATTTGTATGACTTACAAATATACCCTCAAGAAGAAACATCATAACCAGGGTGAGTCATTTCTTTCTTTCTCCTCAGTGCAAAAAGTAACTGTAGGTTTCAGCAGCATGTGCACATCTGCACTGGGATGTGACAGGGATGCTCATCACACTCATGAACATATCTAGAGTCAGTGTGGCTCAGGTGGTAGCACTCACCCATCTTACATGGAGGGGGTAGTAGTACTAACCTGCAATGCGGTGCTAGGAGGATGCTGCACATTTTGAAGCACTGACCTTCAAGATGTGGCACTAACCCAAATTCCCTTCTGCCCTTTCTCTCTATGGGTTGTCCAACTGGACACAAAAGATGACATGGGACTTCTCGTAACAGCATGGGATTGCTAGACCTGGTATACTGGCTAATGTGCCCCCTTTCAGTAAAGCGAGTTTCATGTAGTTACCCATATCTTTGTGTGGCTGTCAAGCCCTTAAGGGTCACAAAGGACTAAAGTCCTTTCTATGTATTACCAGTATCTAACACATGGCACTTTGAGTTGCACTGTATATAACAAGCATTTGTCAATTCCGAATGTTTGCTTGCTGGTATTAGCATTGGAAATGCAGGAGTTAGAGAGAGATGCAGAATAGGAATGGCAGTGAAGTACTGAACTTCACGCCAACCCCACCTCCACCCCGCAGAGACGGACAGGCATTGGGGTATGCATTTGTGTCATCGCCCATAACATTCATGCCATTTCACTTCACCTATCCTGCAGACATTGACATGTGTTGAGGTGTGCCTTGGGGTGTTTGACTTTACAGTCACCCCATTCCATAAAGACAAACACTGAAATGGGTGCAGTATAGGAGAATGGGGTTAACTGTGGGGCCAAAGAGTCCAAGGCACACCTCAATGCCTGTCACTGGCTGCAGGGTGGTAGGGTGAGGGGTGGAATGGCATGAGCATTACAGTCGGCAATCCAAAGGCACACCCCGATGCCTGTCAGTCTGTACAGGGTGGGACGTTATGGTTAGAAACTCTAACGCCCTGGGCGTTTGTTGGTATTTGCACTACTGATTTTCAACATGGCCTTTTTGTGACCCCTACCTCATGAAAGCATTTGGGACCTCTTCTTATGAACAGTGGCACTGTGATTTTGTTGAATGTGTCCCGAACTTTGAGTTCCCACAGCAACTGTGTAATTCTGTGCCAGATGTACGAAAACACAAATTGGGCAGGATGTGAAGAATGGCAGCTGTACCATTCATAGGGAGGTGTGAAGAGATGCAATGTTGAAAATCTGTAGTGAAAATATTAAAAATACTTGAACTTCCGGGCTTACATGGAAACTGCGCAACACATGCGCGTAACACAGTCATTTAGTGGAATTTTTTCACCAAATTTTCAACATAGGCATTTTGTGACCTCTGCTCATGAACAGTGTCACTATGGTTTTCCTAATCTGTCCTGAACATTGATTTCCCACAGCGACCGTGCTATTCTGTGCCAGATGTGTAAATGCATATTTCAGGCAGGATATGAAAAATGACAGCTATACTGTTCATAAGGAGGTGTGAAAAAATGCTAATGTTGAAAGTCTGGAGTGAAAATATTACAAAGGCGCAAAATTACGAGGGTGTGTGGAAACTGCGCAACGTACATTTGTAACACAGTCATTTCATGGACTTTTGTCACTAAGTTTTCAACATAGGCATTTTAGCACCTCTGCTCATCAATAGTGTCACTGTGATTTTTTTTAATCTGTCCCAAACACTGACTTCACACAGCGACCGCGCTATTCTCTGTCGGAAGCGCAAAAACACATCTCAGCTAGAATGTGAAAATGACAGCTGTACTGTTCATGAGGAGGTGTGGAAAAATGCCAATGTTGAAAATCTGGAGTGAAAATATTACAAATTTGTGAAGTTATGAGCGTGCCTGGAAACTACGCAACACATGCTTGTAACACAGTTATTTTATGGACTTTCGTCACCAAATTTTCAACATAGGCATTTCAATATAGGCATTTTAGGACCTCTGCTCATGAACAGTGTCACTGTGATTTTCTTAATGTGTCCTAAACACTGATTTCCCACAGCGACCGTGCTATTCTGCGCCAGAAGTGCGAAAACACATTTCGTTCAGGATGTGAAAAATGACAGCTGTACTGTTCATAAGGAAGTGTGGAAAAATGCGTATGTTGAAAATCTGGAGTGAAAATATTACAAATTCGTGCCCCCTGGAAAAAAGCACACAAAAGTAAACTTCCAGCTGACTGGGCTGCTTTTAGAGTAGCAAGAAATCAATGCACTAAGCTTACTAGGGCAGAAAAAGCTAGATACTTCTGCACTGAACTGGGCTCCTCTTCCAATTGTCATGCAAAGTTTTGAAAGACAATAAGGGTTATTGAAGGACATAGCTTGGCTAATTCCCTTACAGCAAAAATGTTCACATACGGTTCCCTCACTACCAATAAACAGATGATCTTAGATCTCCTTAATAACCATTTTGGCACTGCTGGATTAGCTTTTGGTACCTATCCTACCTCTAATTTACATGCTCAGCTTTGTGTGCAGGACCCAGCTTGTTTAGCCTCAGCTACCCTGCTCAAGAAGCAATCTTTTCCTTCTGCCCCATCTCCTTAAAACAAATGGAAGACCTTCTGCCAGAACTGGAAACCAGGAAGAGTGTGGGTGCTGATCATATTGACCCCTATTATTTACAATGAGGTTACCATGTCTTGGTTGCTCCTATCACCTACCTTTTCAATTCGTCTCTTGCCCAGGGTGTTCTCCCATCAGTCTGGAAAACTGCACGTTATTTCTCTGTTTAAGTCTGGCGATCCAAGTGACCTAAACAATTACAGACCCATATCTCTTCTCCCCATTCTTTCCAAATTGCTCGAAAAAATTGTCAATTCCCAACTTCGGAAACACCTGGAAACGTGCAATCTGCTTAAACTTGTACAGTCAGGATTTAGACCAGGTCACAGCACTATATCTGCTCTTGCAAAGGTCTCTAATGACTGGTTAAAGGCTTTGGATGATAAAAATTATGTATGTGCCTTATTCATTGACTTGAGCAAGGCTTTTGACATGGTGGACTTTGATCTACTTTTCCTCACTCTTCAAAGCATTGGCCTGGACTCTGTTGCATTGAAATGGTTCACCAGTTACCTTACAGGTCACCAACAGCAGGTAAAGGCAAATGGTGATCTCTCCCCTGTTAAAACTCTCCTGAGTGGTGTGCCTCAGGGGTCTATCCTAGGCTCACTATTGTTCACAATTTATATTAACAATAATAATTTAGAAATCGCAACTGCTAACATTCATCTTTTTGCAGATGATTCCGCTCTTTATATCGACAGGCCTTCCCCTGATCTTGCCTGCAAGATCTACAACTGGATTTTAACTGCTTGCAACAAAACCTTCTACACCTAAAACTTTTATTAAACACCAAAAAAACAAAGGCAATGTTCTTTTCACCGCTAGTCAAAGCTTCAAATCCATGCCCACCAGGTACAGCACCTAAGCATACCACCTTATTGGTGGAGTCTCTAGAGTTTGTGAATAAATTTAAATATCTAAGCTTTTGGATTGAGCATAAACTGACTTCGTTGACCATGTCAAGGAACTTGCTAAAAAATTAAAACAGAGGCTTGGTCTGTTTTTCCGCATTAAGCACTTACTCGGGAAGCCAAAACTAGATTGGTTCAAACCACCTTTCTTCCGCTGCTGGACTATGCAGATTTCCAATATGGTCAGGGTCTGCTTTATCTAAGCTTGACACCCTTTACCACCATACACTAAAATTTATTACTGGAGAGCCATACTCCACGCATCACTGCTTCCTATACTCTAAATTGGGCTGGATGTCGCTCGGATTCAGACGTCAAACAAATGCAGCTTCCTGGACGTACAGAGCAATCAGCAGCAAGCTGCCACAGTATATTTTGGACTGCCTGCCTTCGTCCTCTGTCGGAAGCTACCCTCTAAGAAGCCTCTCCTACACTACATTTATTTTCCCCAGAGTTAGAGTGCATTTTAGTAGGTCGGCTATAGGTCATGCCCTTCCAGTTCCATGGAATAACCTCCAGAAAACCCTGAAGATGGCAATCCCTGTCAGTCCGCTTTTAAAATGCTGTTTGTGCATTCTTTAAATGAGTCCTGTCCTTGCTTCCCCTGAAGCTCTGCAAACATTGTACCTTGTTTCTTAATCACTCCTATCCCTTGGCTGTACTGCTTCTACGTCACTTACAATTTCCTTTTTTGTATATTTTGTACAGATATTATATATATTGTACTTATTGCATTTGTATATAGGGTACCACATATTTTGTTGATTCCATATTGCTTGTTACTCGCTGCCATTTAATGTTTTGTTTATTACTATGTATTATTATTATTATGCTTTGTAATGTTTGCCGAAACCATACTGTTGTATTATAGTTGTTTTATGTGTACCTTACCCAGGTCCATTTTGTAAATGAGTTCTACTCAATGGTGTTTCACCTGGTAAAATAAAGATTGATTAATTGATTGATTGATTGATTGATAATGTGCCATTCCTGGTTAAACAATTCCCCTTCCACTTTCCTACAGGTAATTAAGTATACAGAACCAGGTCTCATTTCCAGTTGCCACCTTTGGGGGAGGGAAGGAACAGGACAGTTAGGAATCTTACAGCATTCATACATTACATACGATACACATTCCAAAACAAATGAAACATGTACATGGTAAGCAGCATGTCCTGGTGCAGTAAAGTATAGCAACACGACAGGGTAACTCCAAGGGAAAGAAAATAAAGGGTAGAATCATGGCTATCCTGCAGAGGAACACAGCAGTTAGCACAATGTCCATCACTGTGTTAATGTGTCAATATCTAGCGGTACTCTGCTCAGTATGCCTTCCTGGTAAAACTCTTAAATAAATAAATATGATGCGCATTAACTGGATGAGTCAGATAGGCTGGGAGGGGCTGAGCACTGGGGAAATGAGGTCGGGGGGTTGTAGTGGGACTTGATCAGAACCTTGCTTGAAGTGGGGAAGGAGGTAGTATAACGCAGTGGTTTAAGGCTCTGAGCTGCAAACCTGGTAACCTGGGTTTGAATCCCACAGCCCCCACTTGCATACTGTGTGACCCTGAGCAAATCACTTAACTTCCTTGTAGGGTTATCAGAACTAGTTCTAAAAAGATTAGAACCCTTTTAGAACCCAGGGATTTGAGTTCTAATTTAGGACTATGACACCGAAGAGTTCTAAGTATTAAGGGTTCTAAATACTAAATAAAATACTTTTTTTTGTTGAAACAGTTTCCAGAAATCATACAAATACATATAAGAGATAAAATTAGGGAAATCCATACCCAGAAAGAACTGGACATGATACGAAATTGTAAAATCAGCAGTTGGCTGGCTACCAATAGAAAAAGAATCTTTGGGATGGAACCCCATTTGTCTAAAATGGAAGATCAAAATAAGAGAAAAATACAAGATTCAGATTTGAGTATAATGACAGAGACTCAGAGGATTTTTTGGTAAGAGCACAGTGATAAACTGTGGTTGTAAGCTTGGGGAGGACAATCTAACACATTTATAATTTCTTTGTCCTTTATACAGTTTTGAATGGAACCTATACCTGAGTAACATTCTGGCATCCCTAGATATGGAACCCAGGTATCAGGTTACCTTTATGCTAAAATCTAGTAACTGGGAATTGCTGGATAGATTAGCAAAATTTAGCAAAATTATAGAATGAAAAACACTTCCTTTATCCCTAGGGAATGAAGATGTTGGTTAGGTGGAATAAATAGGTGGGGGTAGAATGCACTAAACACCATGCAACAATAGCATGAGTTTAAGAATCAAACAATTGACCTTATGCGACTTCTTCACACTATATCACCAAGGTTGAACGCACTTTCTCTATGTACCCAGATTGTATTTAATAAGTTTTTATCTTGCACATTCTTGTCCATCTTTATACATTGTATTTATAAGCTGTGAAAATTTTGCAATGGCAATGTTGTTTGTCAATCAATAAAATTGAACTGAACTGTTGAAACAGGTCAAAACAAGCATTTGTCAATGCCGAACGATCGCTTGCAGGTATTTGCAGGGGTGTTTGGCACGTATGGTGCTTTACCCTAATGCCCTGTGCAATTGCTGGTATTTGCACAATAAATTTTCAGCATGACCATTTTGTTACCCCCATTGTGTGCTACGAAGGCGGAAGCACGTTTTGGGCAGGTTGTGAAAAATGACAGCTGTACTGCTCATAAGGAAGTGTGGTAAAATGGCAATGTTGAAAATCTGGAGTGGAAATATTGAAAATTCACAAACCTATGAGCATGCGTGAGAACTGTGCAACGCACGCTCGTAAAACAGTCATTTTTAGGAATTTTGTCACCAAATTTTCAACACAGCCATTTTAAGACCTCTGCTCATGAACAGTGTCACTGTGATTTTCTTAATGTGTCCCATACATTGAGTTCAAGACACCGACTCGCCATTGTGTACTACATGGGCGAAACACGCTTTGGGCAGGATGTGAAAAATGACAGCTATACTGCTCATGAGGAGGTGTGGTAAAATGCCAATGTTGAAAATCTGGAGTGGAAATATTGAAAATTCGCAAACCCATGAGCGCATGGAACTGTGTAACGCACGTCAGAAAAAACAGTAATTTTTAGGAATTTTTTTCACCAAATTTTCAACATTGCCATTTTAAAACCTCTGCTAATGAACAGTGTCACTGTGATTTTCTTACTGTGTCCCATACATTGATTTCGCACTGACCCTAGCCATTGGCTGCACTACATAGGCGGAAACACGTTTGGGCAGGATGTGAAAAACGACAGCTGTACTGCTCGTGAGGAGGTGTGATAAAATGGCAATGTTGAAAATCTGGAGTGGAAATATTGAAAATTCGCAAACGTATGAGCGTGCGTAGGAACTGCGCAAGGCACACTCGTAAAACAGTCATTTTTAGGAATTTTTTCACCAAATTTTCAACATAGCCATTTTAAGACCTCTGCTCATGAACAGTGTCACTGTGATTTTCTTAATGTGTCCCATACATTCAGTTTGCACACCGATTGCGCCATTGTGCGCTACATAGGCGGAAACATGTTTTGGGTGAGATGTGAAAAATCACAGCTGTACTACTCATAAGAAGGTGTGGTAAAATGGCAATGTTGAAAATCTGGAGTGAAAATATTGAAAAATACGTGAACTACGAACCTGCATAGGAACTGCGCATATGCGGCTCGATAAAACAGTCATTTTTGTAATTTTGCACCAAATTTTCAACATGGGGTTTTTGACACCCCTTCTCATGAGTGATATCACTGTCATGGTGTTATTCAGGCCCAAAGGGTGATTTCGTACAGTGACTTGAAATCACCCTTCGGGCCCGAATAACGCCATGACAGTGACATCATTCATGAGAAGGGGTCCCAAAGCCCCATGTTGAAAATTTGGTGCAAAAATTACAAAAATGCCTGAGATATGCAATAAAGTTGAAAACCCTATCTAGTCCATTATTCAGCTTACCGGCATTTCCTCAGTTCACGGTCGGCTTTGAAGAGTGCAGACGTGCTCCCGGTCCACGAAGATCGTCGTGCCGAGCTCTGGAGGTAGTATGGGGTGGGGGTGGGGAGGCTGGGTGCATAGTGGGTGGGTGTGGGTTGTGGGAGGGGGGACTGGGAGAAGCACTGTGGGACCATTTTTGCTTTTCAGGTAAAAGAAAAAAAAGACTACGTGAGCGTTTGCACGCTGGGGTGGGCTCCCAGCGTGGCACAAGGATGGCTGGGGGCCAAGGGCCGATGGGGATTGGGCACCCCGTCCGGCAAACAGCAGGATGTTTGCCACGATGGGGTGGGCTCCAGCGTGGCAGAAAGATAGCTAGGCGGGTGCCGTGAGCCGACGGGATTGGCACCCGCCGGCAAACAACACGGGACGTTTTCCATGCTGGGGTGGGCTCCCAGTGTGGCACCAAAGCTTTGGGGCGGCGTGATGCGGGGGGGTGGCGTGACGTGGGGGGGCAGCATGACGCGGTGCTCTGTATGACAGCGGTGGTTTTCTTTGAAGCGAAGACCACCGCTGTCATACACAGCTCCCACACCCATTGGTGCAGGACCGCCACGCCTGCTCAACTGAGCAGTGGATTGCAAGGGAGAGGCATACCTCCAAAGTGTGCTACTCTCCCAAAACGTTCCTTGCGCATGCATGCAAGCGAACGTAAACAGAAGATGCCAGCCTGAAAAACAAATAAATTATTGGGAATTACATCCTTTAACAATTTTGAGAGAAAGAGAGAGAGAGACAGACAATATGAGAAGGTGCTGCTTTTATGCCACTGTGCCAATCTAATTAAATTGTGATTCTCGGCATTTGCATTTTGGATGGCACAATGGCCCAGATATTCAAAAGGGTTGCGCCATGAGCAACAGGGTTGCACATGCGCAAGTCCAAAACTGCGCCATTTTGCGATATTCAGAAGGAGGCAGTTGCGCCCCCGAAAACATGCTGAGCAACAGCGCAATGAAAATGAAGGCATCGCCAACCGAAGGGGGCGGATCCATGCATAAAGACCGCAATGCGATATTCAAAGACTTGCGCGATGCGCAATAGCGGCACAGCCAGAAATTGTGCACTAGCGGAAATGAGCCAAATTAAAAAGGCTCAAGGAAGCGGCGCAAGAACGCTACCAGGCTGCCAAGTGGGGAGAGAGAGAGAGAGAGAGAGACACAGACAGACAGACAGCAAAGGGCAGGCAAGGAAAGTGTGTCCCATAGTCTGTAGAGGCCAGCGGGGGGTGCCCGGTGCAGTGGAAGTAGCAGTCAGGACAGTGGGGGTAACACAGCAACACCAGCCGGGGGGGTCAGAAGCCAAGGAGATGGACAGTGCCAGTTTCCACATGGAAGCTGTAATGAGGGGGGTGAGAATGCATGCTGCAGGGGGACGTGGCCATGAAAGGGCCCATCGGTGGTACGCCCCCGACAGGCGGTACCGTGCCCGCATCAGCTTTGAGCTGTACACAGATGTAGAGATCGTGGGCCGGTACCGCCTGAACAGGGCAATACTGAGACGGCTCTGTGAGCTGTGCAGTGATGTGATGCAGGCACCCTCACGATGGAGTCACGCTCTGTTGGTGGATACCAAGGTGACAGCCTGCATGTGTCTGCTCACCACGGGCACCTTCCAGAGGCCGACAGGGGACACCACAGGCATCACAGGCATCACACAGTCGGCCAAGTCACGCATCCTCACCCAATTCCTCAGCGCACTGCTGCCACATGCTGCGGAGTACATCCATTTCCCCAGCACCGCGGAGAGCATACAGCAAACATGCAGGAGTTCCACAGGGTAGCACGTATGCCTGGCGTGCTAGGGGCCATAGACTGCACCCATGTGGCCATCCGCACGCCACCTGGCCCTGATGGCCACACACATATCGGAACAGAAAGGGATTCCTAGTATCAACTGCCAGGTGGTGTGTGATGCCACTGGGCGCATAATCAATGTCTGTGCCACACACCCTGGTGGAGCACATGATGCCTTCATATGGTATCAGTCTGCACTGTGCCATCGATTCAGAGTGGGGACATCCCCACAGGACATCTAGTGGGTGAGTACACATGTATGGAATGCAAACTCTGGGCAAGGGTGGAATGCCACAGGTGCCATGGTAGTGGCACACAGGGAGATGGGTAATATGGACCTGAACATGACACTGATCTCCACTATCTCCACACAGGTGACTGCGGATACCCACTCCGTCCCTGGCTGCTCACACCGTACTGGCGCCCCATGACCCCAGCGCAGCTATGCTATAATGAGGCACATGCCACAACACGCAACATCATAGAGCGGGTGTTTGGGATGCTCAAGGCACGCTTCCAATGCCTAGACACCTCCGGCGGTGCCCTACAGTACAGCCCCCAAAAGGCCTGTGGGATATTCCTGGCCTGTTGCATCCTGCACAACATGGCCAAAGACCATGGGATAGCTGTACAGGTCGAACAGGGGACAGCGATGGGGACGCCAGTGGCCGGTGATGATGGTGATGAGCAGCCCCCAGGACGGAGGGACCCCGACTGATCCAGCAGGCCCAGCTGCACCGGGACACCATCACAGAGGAGCACCACGCACAACACAGGTAAGTCAGGGGATATGTGCAACCAACACTGTCCATGCGCAAACCACAGGCACACAGGGAACACACCAGGGTGCATGGCGGTCAGGGTGGAACGGTCCAGGCATACAAACACACCATCAGGAGGTGAGCACTCATATGGACACACACACACACCAGGCACAGAGCGTACATGGGCAGATGCACAAAACTGCAGAACCGACATTGCTAACACACAGCACCACCGACCACTCCCACCACCCGTACTGTCCAAGTACGTGTGTCAGAACCTGGGCACCCTTGCACCTTGGTGTACAGTGCAATGCAGGCATCATCATGCACATGCACCTGTGGACAGCAGTTGGGAGGGTGTGCAGGTGGTCCGTAGTCGGCGCGGTGAGCAGAGCACCCAGCAGTGCACTGCCCACCATGACACACATTGCACACATGGCAGCACCAGACAGGGCCCGCACTGGGAGACAGCTCAGTCATGTAGCACTGTCCCACGGCCACCGCGGATGCGTGGGCGACCCCGCCATGACCCAACAGCAGGGGCCACATGGGGTGGCACTGTTGCACCACCAGGGGTCCCACTGCGTGAATGCGACCTTGCCCGCACAGGGGTCTGCAGCATGCCGAACAAACCTGCACCAGGGGTGCTCGGGATGCCCACAGCTGAACCCGGTGTCGACAGGCCTGGTGTCGCACGACGCTGGGAACGGGGAGTGGAGAGTGCACTGTGTGGGGTGTGCGGTACAGGGGCACCTGACTGTGTGCCCAATGCGTCAACGACAGAGACCACTGCCTGGGTCAGCCTGTCAATGGCGGCGGTCATCCGTCCGCATATAGACCAAGCTCGCTCGGTCCCGAGCACTCCTCTGTGCCACTCCATGGACACAGACAGTGCCTCCACGGACCTTGCAACCCGCCTCTGCAGCTGTACTGATTCCTGCAGCAGGCAGGTGTGCTCGTCCAATGGGTACTGTGCCCCAATGGCATCCTGACCCCCAGGGTGTGGACGGTTATGATGCACAACACCCCTTTAGGGTGGGCGCTGTTCGCCAGGACCAGGAATGGGCGGATCAAAGGGCGGCGGACATGTGCCACTGCTTGACACTGTACCCCGAGACCTGGTGGGCGACTGCTGCTGCCCCTCCAACCGCTGTGCTCCCGGGTCCACTCATTCCACCGCTGTGCTGGCAACAGTGCCAGACACCTGCACAGCCACCGTGCTGCCCCACGGGTGCTGACAGGCACAGCCTGGGACCGTGCCAGCATGCTGGTACAAGTTGGAACCAGACAGGCCCAGGGGCACGTGCTGGCCTGCCGTGTGTTCGTCATGGGACACACAACCATCACTGCCCATTGCAGGCCTTCTATCATCAATGGTGCAGGTACGTGCTACTGCCATGGTCACAGCGTGCTGGCATGCTTGCATGCCAGACTGCTGAGACACAGGCTGTGTACCCCCCGCACCCATATCACTGACACCAGAGTTTGTGGCCCAGCGTGCATGCTGCTGCAGTGCCTGCTGGCTGGTGGTGGAGGTGGATGGACCCTCCTCCATGTCCAGCAGGTCAGCATCACTGTCTGGACCCACCACCCCGCCTCCTGAAGATGAACAGGATCTGTAACAGAAAGAAGTACATGTGAGTGCATGTGAACAACGCCCCAAACACCACCCACCACCACCATGTCATACCGTGCAGTGATGGGCTTCCACCTGTCTGGAATCCTCCGCCTGGTATGCCCTCAATGGCACTCGGCTGCATGGCTGCGACCAGTGTCTCCTCAGTTGGGGTCAGCTGCAACACCACTGGCGGGCCCCCGCCAGTACCAGCACGTGCCGCCCTGAAGGCTGCCACCTTCTCCTTCAACCTCCTGCGGTCTGTCCCCATCTTTTTCTTGCATTCCTGCATGGAGCACTGGTGGCTTCCGTGCAGGTTAATGGCCCGAGCTACCCCCTCCCATGCAGCTGCATGGGACTGAGGGGTGCCCCTCCGTCCACTCAGCACTGGCTCCTCATCCAGGTAGGCCTGGAAGAGAGCCTCCGTCTCTGCTGCTGTAAAGTTGGGCCTCCTCCAACGCCCACCGTCCTCACCCTCACAATGACTCTGCTCGGTCATGGCGATCTGTATGGGGGGAAGTGGACACCTGTCACTGTGCAGTCTACAGCATTTTCCCATGACCATCGTGCCTGAACATCACACAGCATGCAACTCACCTCTCACCTGCAGTAACCGAACCGGGCTCAACGCAGCCCAATGTCGCACATTTATAGCGCAATACATGCAAATTAGGAGTGGAGCACTATATGACATGCAAATCGGCCACTCGCGCTGAATGGCTGATCAGATGATTTGCATGTGTCGGCTGAATATCGCGAATCTGCGCGCTTGCAATACAGAAGAGTCGGCTTGAGCCAATGGCGCAGATCTGTGCCTGTGTGGTAGACTGTGACTGGCGATGCCCAGATAGCTTACGTAGGCATCTGTCGCTACGTTGACGTGCTGAGCGCCGACGGGCAATTCAGGCCATGGCCACCATTGTGCCAGTGGCGCTACAGCAATGGGCACTATATGGCGCTGTGGCACTACTGCGCAATACTCCACTGTTGCACTGGCACGCAGCTGGTCGGTCACGCGAGGATGCCTATACATCAGATGGCCTGTGCGTAGCCTTGCGCCATTGCCCATGACCTTGTGTATGACCTTTGCCCCCTGGCACTGTTCACCGCCGTATGCGTCCCTATTGCGCTGTCTGGTGACGGCAGCTGTGAAGTGACGGCACTGTTCGAACAGCGATTGGAGCCTGGTGGTCTATTGCGCAACATCTCCACGTGGGGTTACGGTGCAGCTGGGCGCCATATTGCCTGCTGTAAAGTTGGTGCCATGGCTAGGAGGAGGGCGGTGTCCTGGAGCCAGCTTGAAGTGGCCAACTTGGTGGCCCTAGTGGAGCCCCACTGTGGGGCACTTTATGGTGAGGCACCCCTCACCATTGCCCGGACCCAGGTGTGGGAGCAAGTGGCCACTGACCTGGTGGGGGTCACTGGACGGTGCCGGTCAGCTGAGCAGTGCCGGCACCAGTACAGTGACCTCCACGGAGGGATCCTGATCTGCTGGATCGGCTGCGGTCACGTGCCAGGCGGGGCGTGGTGCCTAGGCCAGGTGGGTGTGCCATATATGCACCTGTATTATCTGTAGGTGTGTGTGTGTTTTGGTGGCTGTGCATAGGTGATGGCTCGGCCACGGTTGGCTGTGTCAGTGTGTGCAGCTGTGAGATGACTGGGTATGGCTGTGTGTGCAGGCACTGTCACTGGGGCAGGGGGCAGTATGCTTTTGAGTCACACTGATGTTTGTCTCAACATATGTCTCCCACAGGTCGGGATGTGAGGATGCAGGGCAACAGTGAAGAGGGCCATGCCAGGGACCCATTGCCAGCAGGGGTTGGAGCCCACCAGCAGCAGCAGTGCCAGCAACAGCGCCAGTCGGAGCTGCTTGAGCAGTGTGAGTATCATGACTTCATGGATGCTATTGCATGCTGGGGGGCCAGTAGCCATGCACAATACAAACATGCAGGAAAGGGGAGGTCATAATTCCACTATACAAGACACTAGTGAGGCCCCACCTGCAGTACAGTGTACATTTCTGGAGACCATACCTACGTAAGGACGTAGAGTGGGCAGAGAAGGTTCAGAGGAGGGCAACAAGGATGGTGCATGGCTTGCATCACAACTCCTAGGGAGACAGGTTGAAGGAACTGAACCTGTACTCCCTGGAGGACAGATGGGAGAGAGGGGATATGATTGAGACATACAAGTATCTTACAGGGTGGAACAGGGTGCAGGGAAACACTATTTTGAAGTGCAAAAGATGTTTCAGGACTACAGGGCATGGGATGCAGTTGGAGGGAGGACGATTCAGAGGAAACATGAGCAAGACTTTCTTCACAGCACGGGTGGTGTACAAGTGGGACACCCTGCCAGAGGGAGTGGTGGGGGCTGACACAGTCACGGGATTTCAGACTGCACGGGATAGACATAACAGAATTCTTGAGGTCAGGAGTAAGGGGCAACAGACTTCTAGGTAAACAAAGTAACTTACAGGCTGAAATGAACAGACTGTGTGGGCCATAGGCCCTTATCTGCCGACACTGGCTATGTATCTATGTCTGTAGGCACGACACAGGTGACATGCATCACTGTCCAGTTTCACAGCACGTCTGTGTATGCATCACTGGTGGTCCATGCATGCACTGGGCACATAGCTGTGTAACTGGCATCGCACCACATTGCCACGTCACTTGCCAGCCTTGTTTGTGCTGTGATGAACATGGGCAGTGTGTGTGTGCAGTGGTGCGCATAGCTGGTGCCGCCTGTTTGTGATAGCCATGTGCATGTTCACTGTTGGTGGGTGCATGCCATCACAGGTGCGGGACATTGGGCTATATGGCTTGCAGGTTGGGTGGTGTTCAGGGTTGTGGTCAGTCACAGCCATTGACTGTGTTCCCATTTTCTTAGGCCTCGAGGTTCTCCAGAGGATGGCGAGGGATGTCAGGGCCATCCGACGGCTTGTGGGCCATAATAGCGACATCCTGCAATATATTCACCGCCATGGTGTGCGGAAAAGGCGGCAGAGACCTGCAGGACACCGGCAGGAGGACGGGCGGCCAGCTGGCCCATGACATTTCTACCCTTCCCACTTCTCCCATCCCTACCACCCTGCCTTCCTCTCCAAGTTTGTCATCCCTACCCCTTGACCAACCCTACCTTGTACCCATCCCCCCCATGTAAATAGTTGTACTTGTTTTGATAATGTTTGTTGTTGTGAAATACATTTTTATATTTTTATATGAATAATGTGTTGCTCTCTGATTTGCAGCTGCCTATGGGTGCTCAGTTACAGGGGTGTACATGCCATCTGGGCTGGTATGGTCCTGGGTATGTGTGTGTGTGTGCGTGGGGAGGTATCTCCAGCATGGCAGTGACTTTCGGTTGGTCTTGCCATCTGCTGCCACCCACTGCTGGGTGCACAGGGTGTGTCTGGCTTGTAGGCTTCTGTGCTGCACGGGGTTGATGTGTGCTGGGGGGGATGCATGGTTTCCTGCAGTGCCAGTCACTGCACATAGGTGGTGTCTTGGGGTCACAGTGCAGAGAGTGTGCTGTGCGTCTGAGGGGCTGATGTGCACTGTGGTTGTCAACCCCTGTGTGTGGCACTCTCAGCCTGCCAGTGGTTGTACTGGGTGTCATGGCTCTGCTATGCTTTGTTGGCTTGTCCCCATGGGCAAGTAGATCATCCGTCCCACCCCAGTGATGCTGTGCTTGGGTGTGCAGGTGTGGTGTGGGTTCTGCAGTGTGTTCCTGTGCCCATGTGTGGCATGGCTGGCGGTGGGCCCCAGCCTGCCTCCTGGATGTGCAGTTCCATTGCTCTGGGGGCTCTGCTTGGCTATGGCACCTCTGGAATGCTCAGCTGAGCTGCCCTGGTTGCGCCATAGCGCTAACATTTTACGGCTCAGCTTCTCCTTCCTGGTTGCGCTATGGCGCAGTATGTGCGATATTCAGACGTTGGTTGCTTGCGCAATTTGTTCTGCTCCATGTTTGAATATCGCACCTGTTGTGCATTTGCGCAACTGGTTTGTGCTTGCTCCTGCTGTTGCGCTCATTTTGAGCGCAGTTTGAATATCTGGGCCAATGTGTTTCTCATTTCTGCATGTGCAGTGAAACAATATTATTGCTGTGTGAAGAAGGCAGGTCTTCTGTTTATGTTTTTTTTTTTCTCCTCCCAGTGTCTTTATCTGTTTTCTTTTCAGTCCTATACATAAAGGAGTTCGAGTTCTAAAGGAGATTAGAACCCTAGAACTATTTGCAAAGTTCTAGACCAGAACCAGAACCCAGAACTTCAGTGGGTTCTGACAACACTGCTTCCTTGTGCTCCCAGGTCGCACCTGTAAACAAGCTTTCAGCTTAATGTGTCTCTCCTGGTAAAAAAAAAAAAAAAGCAGTGGCAAGCATTAAAATAAAAAAAAAACAACACATTTCATTCGTTTTTATATATAAACAAGGTCATCATTTAGTGGTTACAGTTGGGACCCTCAGAGTTCCATTACAACCCTCATGATAGTGCATCCCCTACAAAATGCTAAAAAGGGTTTCCTCCCAAGGAATTACTAAGATAAGTGTATTTGTTAAGCCTCGTAGGAGTTGGAGGAAATGGCTCTTCTGCAAGCAGACCTCTTTGATGAGCTAATGTAATGCCATACATCTGTCACGTGACAGTTTCTCGAGGTCAAATTACTGGTCATAATTCACTGGCCTGTTGCTCTATATGAGTGGTCAGGCCTTCATTAATCACTACACTAGGTTTAAAGGAGACCAGGTGATTTCTTGCAGCTATTCTGTTGCAACAAGGAGGGAGTTATTCACCTCAGACCCAGCCAGTTCATGCCCCTCTCACACATACACACACCCCGAGGATCTGGAATTCTGGAATATGACAGGTCTCTCTCTGAGGGTGTGTATACACAGCACTGGGAGGTTAGTTACCAACCAGCAGAACTGCTCTGAAATGCTAAACTCTCTTTTGTCCTCCAACTTGTCAGCACAGGAGACGAAGGATAAACAGATCCATGCTGAAAAGCTACAGGTCCTTGTCTTTAAAACCGTCACAGAGGTACATGTTAAATTAACGGGTTATGAGGGGGAAAATGTATTATGTAAAGATGAGTGTGTGAGCATTCTGCAGTGCGTAGTTGCTATTAATAATCTTCCATGTGTCAGGCTAAAGGAATGCTCACTGACACGAGTTTTAGATTTTATCTTTGCTCTTGACGTTGAAAATAACTTTAGAGAAATGTTGACCAGCAGCTTGGTTAAAGCTAAATTATATGTCTGAAGACTTTCAGGTTAGACTCTGAGGTTGTCCCTCTCCTTGAAGTGCATTCATGGCTAAAAATAATCAATAGGAAAGGTTAAAATCCCTCATGGGTACAGCATGCTAGATGTTTGTTCAGATGGGCTTTTCATGTTGGTTTAATGGTAGATTTAATGTGGTTCATGTCTGGTGGGGCAGACAACGGTAAAGCTTTCCCTCCTGGGAATGCCTGTGGTTTGCTATTGTGTGTCGTATGAACTCTTTAAATGAAGATCAACACAATTGAAGCAGGGGTGGAAACTGGTGATATAGCCTGGTGATTTATGAAGGGCTAGCAGTTTATCCATTATGGTAGCCAGATTTCTTTTTCTCCTTCACAAAAAAATGAAAGCGACACTCTCAGCCCTTCTAGGTCCCAAACTGCTGTTTATAAATAAATAATTGTGACCTCTTGCCAGCCTGCTGGTGCAGTAACAGTTCTGCCTCCTGCTACACGAGGGACCCGAGGTTAGCACCCTGCACTCTGAGTTGGCAGAGTGGGGAGGAGGAGGATTGAATGTCATGGAGGGAACTCTACTCCACTCAAAGGAGGGTGCATACTATCAGACCTCACTGCAATACTGCTACCCAGGTGATCACAGGTAGCAGTAAAGTCATGTGTCTGCAGTGTATGGGGTCAGTTGCCTGCCTAAGCTCCATGTATGCATGCCGAGATGTGCATGTGCACATGGAGCTGCTGATGCCAGCACCCGGGGAAGAAACAAGCTGGAAAATCCCCAGCACAATCCTCAGTATGATGTCCACAGATCTCTTGGACTCCACGCTTCTGCCTTAGCCTCTGACCAGACTGGATGTCCGAATGTGTCATGCCTCCCAGATCCCTATGATCCAGCCATGAGTGGAAAGCCCTGGTGGAATAAGGACTCTGGTAGGGAGTTGGGGCTGAGCTGAGAGAGCACCAGCACAAGGACTGATGTTTGAGGATTAATAATCAGGGAGTAAAATGCCAATTGAATACAAATTCATGTGCTGTATTTTTCTGTCTTTTTAGATTTTTTTCACATTTTCCCCCCCATTGATGATCCCACCCAGTCCTCCTTATAGCGTTTCTGACCCCATATGCCATCCCTGCACAACTGGACTACATGGCTTGTCCCCCACAACAAAAGTGCCCCAACCCCCACCCCCAGTGCCAGCAAAATACTCAACATCCAAGGTCCTCCTATGGGCTGTCTGCTGTTTTTGGTATATAATTCCACACCAACACACAGTAGAAACTTTTGTAGAGTTTTCAGGCACCTTAACCCTCCCCCCGTTAGTGACCATCCAGCCATTACTTCCTGGGCCACCAGAAGATGATCAAGCACTGACACTGTGTGCCCACCAAACCACAGAGAACAGTGGCTGATGGGATTCTCCCAAACCTCCTATGGTCCAGAGGCTTTAGAGCCAGGGTCGGGATATAAACGTGGTTCATTCAGGCATGGCAACCAGCACCACTGCTACTGGCCCATCAGGCTTGCAATTTCAGACTGTTTTGATGCAAAAGCCCTGTTTACATGCAGTAGCACTTCACTTACCAATCCGTTGCCTTCCCGCTGCACTGTGGTTGCTGTCACAAACTCGCTCAGCCAGTCAGCCCTCTACTCCCAAAGTGCCAACCTCTGAGTGTATGATTTGTGTACGGTGAACAGAACAAGATAGCCCTCTTGTCTGTTTTGTGGGTTCAAGTCACCTTAGTCTCAAGCTCTGGAGGGATTCAAACTGATAACCTCTTATTAACATACCCAATTATCAGGCTCAGATAATTCTGTCTTCGGGGGGGGGGAAGATATCTTTGCTTACGGGCACCCAACCAGGTCTTTCAAATGAACCCTTAGAACTCTATGCAAGACTTTAGAGAACTCTGTCCATTTCCCAGTTTGGTATACAGTAAGCCCATACACAGTGTTATTTATAACCTTTAAAAGCTCCACTTAAATAAAAAGAAATGTCAAGGTACTCCAGACAGTTCTGTTGTAAAAATATCTCTTTACTTTAAAAATATCAAAACAGAACAATAATTACAGAACAAATAAATATCCCAACACATACAGCATTAAAACAAACAGGAAAAAGTACAGTTCCTACAATACATACATTTAGACTGGTCTAATCTAATTCTTACTTTCTTTCAGTGCTTTGAGGGTCTCTCTTCTCTCAGTCAGAAATATATTGTCTTGTGTGTCTCTAAGGCTTGCTCAGTTGGATAAAAGAGTTCTGAGCTGGCCTCCTCTCTGAGACCATTAAACTCCACCTTGATGTATTAAAAGTTATATGTTACCACACAGGATGTCCCAACAAGATTTAAAAAAAAATAAGTGACATACTCAATTTCCTCTCCTCAGGGTAACTGGTCAGAATTGGTTTTTGTTCTGCCCACACACACACACACACACACACACACACATGCATAAACAGGTTCTATGATGTCCTCCCAAGGCTTCCTGGGAAATGTGTATTTGACCTTCCAAAGTTGTCTGGATCCTGCTTGACCCAGACTTCAAACCTCTTCAAAGTCCATTCTGGCCTCTTTCCGACACCCCTCCCCACAAGTCCTTCCTGGCAACTATGCAAGTCAAAGGATCTCCCTGAGGACATTTTGAATGGCTAATCTTATTTCCTGGGATGAAAGCAAATTGACAAGGTAATTGCACCCCAGATCTCTGCAGTTTAAAATACCGTCTGTCCTTTGAACTTATCCCTGGGGGGTCTTGATGTGTCAGCTCCAGTAAGACAGTAGTTTGCTCAAACTGACCTTCCCATCACGTATTTTATATGTAATAAAAAAATTAATACAGCACACGAGCACTCAGAGCTGGCTGTCTATGTCACACTCCTCCCCACCTAGACTGAATTTGGGGGATCCAACCCCTACATGGGATAAGCTTCCCAAATCAGTTCACTCCTCATAGACCCTAGACAGTCCATCTGAGTTCTGATTCTGGGCTCCGGCCCTAGGTATGATTTTCAAATCATACCTTGTAAAGCAAGACTCCATCTTAGTAGTCTGCCATTTTTTTCCCCATCTGTGACAACCAAACCAGGGGGTTGTGGTCAGTCTGCACCGCAAAAGGCTGCCTATACAAGTATAGCTCCAATTTCTGTAAGGTCCACACTAGGGCAAGACACTCCTTTTCCACCGTGGAGTATGCTTGTTCCCTGGGGAGCAGCTTTTGGCTCAGGTAGGCTATCGGGTGGTCCCTCCCTTTGCTGGATGTCTAGCTTAGTACTGCCCCAACACCCAGATCTGAGTCATCCATCTGAACTGCAAAATGTTGCTATAGTCCGGACTTGTCAAAACAGGAGCACTGCACAGTGCTTCCTTCAGTTTGGTAAAGGCTTCCTTACAGGCTGGACCCCAGGTAATTTTCCTTGCCATTTTTTTCTTTGTCAGGTCAGATAGGGGAGCAGCCAGGGCACTGTAATTATGTACAAACTTTCTGTAGTACCCTGCTGTCCCGAGAAAACTCCTGACCTGATTCTGAGTTTCTGGTCTGGGCCATGCCTGTATTACCTCTATTTTTATCTGGTTAGGACAGAGCTGTCCCCGTCCTACCACATGCCTGAGGTATGCCACTTCTCCCATGGCCACCTGGCACTTCTCAGCTTTGACAGTGAGCCCGGCCCGCTGTATTCTGACCAGCACTTTCCTAAGGTGTGACAGGTGTTCCTCCCAGCTGGTACTGAAGATAGCAATGTCATCCAGGTATGCCACGGCGAACTCCTCAGCACCATTTAACACCTAGTTCACCAACCTTTGGAGAGTGGCCGGGGCGTTCTTCATTCCAAAAGGCATTACTTTGAACTCAAATAAACCTATTGGAGTGATGAAGGCAGGCCTCTTCCTAGCTCTGTCTAGCAACTCTACCTGCCAATACCCCTTTGTCAGGTCAATGGTCGTGAGGTAGGTCACCCCCACAACTTGTCCAGGAGTTCATCTGTCCAGGGCATCAGGTGGGCATCTGACTTCATGACTGCATTCAGTCCATGATAGTCTACACAGAAACGAGTCGAGCCATCTGGCTTGGGTGCAAGGACTTTGGATGAGGCCCAGGGACTGTGGGATCTCTGGATTATACCTAAATCCAGCTTCTCCTCCACTTACCTCCTAATGTCCTTTTGGACAGCCTCTGACACCCAATATGCTGTTCACTCTATGGGCGTCTGTGTCCCTGTCTCCACATCGTGTGTTGCTAAGGGGATTAGTCCAGGCTTGGCACTAAACAAGGGGGCAAAGTCTACTAAAACCTCCCTCACTTTCTGGATCTGGCCTGGGGTCAGCTGGGGAGAAAATTTTACTGCCTCCACAGAGGACTCCTGCTTACTGTCTTCCAGCAAGCCCAGAAGGGGCCCTCCCCATGACTACACACTGCAAACATCATGTCAGCCCTATTTGCATATGTAGTAGTAGTAAAAATTTTTATTTTTATACAGGATAGCAAACTTCAGGTCATAGACCTATTTTCAAAGTTGTCCTGTGTCAAAAAAACAAATTGTATTCACTGTAACATACAAAAACTCAGACTACATAGAACAACTAATAAATAATTCTTAACATACAAGACAAAAAAATCTTCAAACAAACCAACTACTAACACATTTATCCACATTTTAAAAACAAGTACATTCATTATAAAATACAGTGCTCAAACCTAATTTAAACTGGGATAGTTTAATTGCTTTATTTAATTCAGGGGAAATATTATTCCAAATATTTGCAGTCTGAGCCTCAAATGTCATAGTACCATATGTTGTATTAATTTTTGAAAAAGTATAACCTCTGTGCTTTACATCCCTTAAAACATAGGGATAACATTTACTAACAGAAGACAATTCCATATTTCCATCAGTCATCCCATTTATTATTAAATAAATACTGAATATTGTTTTTTAAATCATACTGGTAAACTGTCCCAGTTTAAGTCTCTGTACAAAATGCAATGATGGGTATTGTAACTACAGTTCAGGACAAATCTTGCCAATCTATTATATGATATGACTAATCTATTTAAATGTGTTTGACCAGCAAAATTATACACCATATTTCCATATTCTAATGCAGGCATTATTAATTGATTTACAATTAACCTCTGGGTTTAGATTTAATATCCTTGATGTCCTACGTAGTGTCCCTATCTTATTATTCATTCTCTTTGTTATATTATTAATATGAGCTGAGAAAGGCAAAGTGTGGTCAATCTCTACACCTAAATATTTATATTGATTTGTAACTACCAATTTGTTCCCATTCCTCATTATTATTTCCCTATCTCTAATCTGTTTTTTTTATTAACCTTTGTCTTTTTATTGAAAAACATAACCTGAGTTTTTTTATCACTTATCATTAATTTAGAGCTGGAAAACCAATCCTGTAAAACATAAAAATCCATCTGTAGATTAACCATCATTTTGTTTTGGGATTTTTGCTGATGCTAAAAGTACTGTATCATCAGCACACAGCCTGATTTGTGTATTTTTTTATTTTGATAGGTAATTCATTAATATATAACAAAAACAATAATGGCCCCAAAATTGAACCTTGAGGGACACCTCTTAATATACTACTCACTTCAGAAAAATGACCATTTATTACTACTTGCTGTTTTCTTTGACTCAAATATGATTTAAAACATAACAGTGATCTAGGGGCTATACTGATCCTCTCCATCCTCTCATACAATAAGTGGTGGTTGGCCAAATCAAAGGCTTTGGACAGGTCGACGAATTATTGCGCCTGTGGACTCTCCCCTAGCTAAGGCCACTGCCACTTTATCAACAAAGTCCACGAGCGCAGTGCAAGTCGAATAACCTGCCCTAAAGCCATGTTGATATTTAGTCAATTTTAAATATTTTTCTAAGTAACTGTACAACTGGCCAAACACCACCCGTTCCATTAACTTAGAAGAATGGAGAGGATCGCTATTGGTCTATAGTTTGAGGGATCATTAGAATCGCCCCTTAAATATAGGTACTATTTTGGCTGTTTTCCAGATAGAGGGAAAAACATTTTCCATCAAACTTTGATTAAATAAATCAGTCAATATTGGTGATAAGGCTTCAATTGCATCTTTAATGAATTTCCCTTCAATATTGTCCATACCATATGATTTATTTTTATTAAGTTTTAAGATCTCCTGCCTAAGTCCGAGATTTTTATTTTTTTTAAATAAAAAAGAGGACAGTTTTCATTATTGATTGTTTTATTTACTAAATCAGTTTGTACTTGTGAACCAACTGGGATGGTAATATCCGGCAATGTTAAAAAATATTTATTCAACAACTGGGCTGTTTTCTTTGAATCAAGGAGCTCACCCTTATTATTAAACATTTTTTTATAAGGCTTAGCTCTCAAAGGGTTTTCCAACACTTTTATCATATTCCATTATTGTTTAGGATCATGAGTAGTCTCAATTTTAATGTTGTAAAAATGTTTTTCTTGCAGATCTAATTAACCTTAATATGGCTTCATTATGTTGACATGGTACATCCTTTCTGTCTGTCTACGGTCAGGTAACTCCACAATGTAGTTTACGTCATTTACCTTCCTAACCACTCTGTACAGTCCTGCCCACTCAGCTTGCAGCTTGTCTTTCCGGACCGAAATAAGGACCATGACTTCCTGACCCACCATGTATGAGCGAGTTCTGGCTCTGCGGTTGTACCATACTTTTTGTTCTGTTGTGCAGCTGCCAGGTTGCTCTGGGCTGTCCCCATAAGCTCCTTCAGCCTTTCCCTAAACCTAAGGACATAATCCACAATAGGAGTTCCCTGGGTGGCATGCTTGCCTTCCCAGTTCTCCTGGACCAAGTCTAGGGCCCCATGTACCCAGCGTCCATAAAAGAGTTCGAAGGGGGAAAATCCTGTCGACTCTTTGGGCACCTCCCTGTATGCAAACAACAGGTGGGGAAGGTATTTCTCCCAGTCCCTCCTATGCTGTTCAGCAAATGCCCAGAGCATGGACTTTAGGGTACCATTGAAGCATTCCACAAGCCCATTGGTTTGTGTGTGATACGGTGTCATGCATCTCTGCACCACCCCACACCTCTTCCATAGACATTTCATTAGGTCCAACAGAAAGGAACCCCCTCGATCTGTGATTACCTCCTGCAGAAACCCAACACAGGAGAAAATCCCAAACAAGGCATCTGCCACTTTGTCCGTTCTCAGTGAGGAAAGGGCAACTGCCTCTGGGTACTGGGTGGCATAATCCACCACAGTCAGGATGAACCTTTTCCCTGAGGAGCTGGGGGTATTTAAAGGCCCCACGATATCCATTCCCACCCTCTGGAATGGCTCCTCCCATCATATATGTTATATGTAATAAAAAAAATTAATACAGCACTCGAGCACTCAGAGCTGGCTGTCTACGTCACAGTTACTTCTAATTTTTTTCAGTTTACAGCTCCCAAACTTGATGCGCCACAGATCGCACTGAGTGGAGTGTCTGGGGGTTGTGGGACAAATGATATCCCAGTGACTCGTGGCAGGGAAATAGGGGATTGCAGCGGATCGAGCGCATCAGTCATTCACACCATAGGGTAATGCACTCCATCTGGTATCATCACCTCTTTTTCATCGGTTTAAAAACCGGAGCTGAAGCACACATACAGTGATGTGGTGAGTGTCCACACCACTGTCTTTGCAGCACATCAACCGGAGCGTACAAGTTGATTCACTACAAAGACAGTGGTGTAAATGGGGCAAAAGAGTGACCAAGGTAAACCCCTAGAAAGCCATCATGTTTGTGACATCACACAGAAGAATACATTATTTCTAACTGATGCCATAGTTCTACCAGTTTTTAACTGACATTCATACTTATGCAGTCTTCCACAAGTATGCTGTTACCAAGCAGAAAAGATCTCCAAGCCTGACTCCTCCTACCATCCAACCATGTAGTCCTCTGGCTCTGCCCCACTTCACTCAGATAATAATAATAATAATAATCTTTATTTTTAATGCGCCTTTCAAGAATCAAGGGGCAGAACAAATTATAAAATCACATCAAAATAACACATCATAATAAAACCAATAGAATAAATAATATCAAACATCATGATAAAATATTAAGATCAGACCAAGACAGCATCGTCCCCAAATGCCTTAATCCACAGAAAGGATTTTAATGCTTGTTTAAAACCCCCCACAGTCATGCACTCTCTAATCCAACGGGGTAGAAAATTCCAGAGGGTCAGTGCCATGAACATAAAATCCCGGGCACCAGAAGATTTTAAAACTACCCTCGGAATCTCCAGCAACCCCTCGTCAGCCGAGCAGAGAGGTCGCTCCGTGAGGTAAGGAATCAGGAGCTCTTTCAGGTAGTCAGGGCCCAAACCATGCAGGGCTTTATAAGTCAGTAAGCCGACTTTAAAGGTGATCTGCCACTGAACTGGCAGCCAGTGCAGTTCCCGCAGCACCGGTGTAATATGGGAAGAATGAGACGTCCCAGTTAACAACGGGGCTGCGGAGTTCTGCACCAGCTGCAAGCAACAGATATCAACCTCTGGAAGCCCAAAGTAAAGGGAATTGCAGTAGTCCAAGCACGAGGTCACAAAGGCATGGATCAAAGTAGGTAGGTCCCCAGACGGAACAAGGTGCTTGATCCTAGCGATGTTTCTAAGATGGTAAAAGGATAACTTAACGACGTCCGACACTTGTGCACATGGTGTCAGCCAGTCGTCAAGAATAACCCCTAGGTTGTGCACCTGTTCAGAGATAGGGAGCTCAACATCCCCCAGGAATAGACCTGATGGATGGTTTGTCTCCACCCCCCCCATCCAGCGACCAGGATCCACTACCATCACCTCAGTCTTCCCAGAATTCAACTTCAGCCAGCTGGACCTCATCCAACCTTGGATTTCACCAAGGCAGTTATTAAACACCGAGAGTGCTTCATTCTGGTCAGGTGCAAAAGACAGGTAGATCTGGGTATCATCGGCATAACAATGAAACTCCAGCCCATACCATCTTACAATGTCTCCGAGGGGAAGCATGTACACACTGAACAACATGGGGACAGCACTGAGCCCTGGGGCACCCACAAGACAGGGAGATAGGATCAGAGGAAACACCCCAATACCACCCTCTGAGTTCTACGGTGAGGAAAGAAGTAAACCATCTGTGGACCAAACCTGAAAGCCCACAGATGATTCTCAGGTGCTCAAGCAGTACCCCATGGTCTACAGTGTCAAATGCTGATGACAGATCCAGTAGGACCAAAATAGACCATTTTTTCTGGTCTCTCGCCATCAAGAGATCATTGAGCACCTGAACCAGCGCAGTCTCGGTGCTGTGCCTCTTTCAAAAACCGGATTGAAGAGGATCGTAGATGCTATGGATGGTCAAACAGTTGTGTAACTGAGTAGCCACTACTTTCTCGATTACCTTCCCAACAAAGGGAAGGTTTGAGACAGGCCTGTAGTTGGCAAGAAGTCGGGGTCCAAAGAAGCCTTTTTCAACACTGGTGTCACCACTGCCTCCTTCAGGGAGCAGGGATATTCACCAGAGTCTAAGGAGCACCAGATTATCTTTGCCAGAACCGGGATGATAATCTCCCCACAGCCCATAATCAAGGCTGTGAGGCCCAGGTCTAAGCTACAGCATCAGCCCACTAAAAACAGGAATCTAAGGCAAGCCTTGTCAGGGTAGGTTGGATAGGTCTTGAGGATGTGAAATAGATACTGCCAGCGGATAAGGGCCTATGGCCCAGGCAGTCTGCCCATTTGAGCTTGTAAGATTACTTTAAGTTTTTCTAGAAGTCTGCTGCCCCTTACCCCTGGCCTCCAGGATTCCCTTTTGTCTATGCATTCTGTATTGACCTGCCCTATATGTCACCTCGGCATCCTCCAGGGCCTGCCTTTTGTCCTGCATCTGCCCCAGGATTTGTCCCCCTTGGTGGGGAGGGCAGGGCTCCCCAACCCCTGCCATTGATCTGGATCCAGTTTTGCCAAGACCAGGCCTGGATATCCAGGTGTGGGGCCTGCCTGTGGGGGACTAGTGTCATCCTGCCAATTAGATGTTTTCCCTGTTCTCTCTTCTCTGGAGGAGGTGTGGATGTACATTGCCATCATGATGTAGATCGCAAGTTCCTGCATGCTGTGCGTCGATGGCCACTGCACCTCCATGCCTGTCTGGTGGCCATGGACTGCCTTCCACATAGCCTCCGCTAGGGGTCAGGTGCATGCCATGCTCTGCTTCCCCAACCCCCGAAGAGGTAGGACATTTCCTCGGACAGTTGACCCTCCTCTTTCTAAGCCGATCCTCTGACCCCCCCAAGTTCACTTCCAAACTTTGGTCATTGGTACCTGCTTATTGTCAGTTTTGTTACTGATCTGCCTAGGGCAGCTGCAGTGTAGATAAACAGTTAATGAGCCTCCCCAAGCAATTCTGCCATACTCTTATTGTAATAGAGCAGGGATCAGCGGACATCATGCATGAAGTGTCCACTCAGGATCCAAAGAATGAGCATTCAGAAAAAACACAGGCAGTATCAATGCCTGATTTAGATGGAACTCTAAAACCACCCTGGACAGGAATGTCTCATGGAGGTGCAGGACAGCTTTCTCCTTGTGGAAAACCAGATACAGAGATGCACAGAAAGCATCTAGAGTTCACTCACCCAACTGGCTGAGAGGATAACGAATACAAACATGTTCTTCCATGAAAAATGAGACTAACGTTTGTCCATAGGCTCAAACCGCGTACCCATAAGCTATGTCAACACCAGCCTTATGTTCCGTGGAGGTAGTTCATACACTGAAAGGAGCAGATCATCCAGACCATTGAAAAAAGCAGGTGACCGTTCACTCCTGGGTCACTGTCAGCACACTAGCCTTAGCTTTATATGCAGCAATGACAACTGGGTACATCTTGAGGGATGTGGCTCACAGCTCTGACTGAGACAGAGACCAGAAGTAGTCAATGATATGCTTCCCGGAGCAGGAGAGTGGGAAAACTCTGTGCTCTGTTTACCACCATGAGGACATCTTTCAGTTATAGTTGCAAGTTTTGAAAGTTAACTCCTTATAAGATGCTTCCAAAATTTTGAAAATGTCATCAAAAAGTCCAAGAACCTTGAAGCTTTCTGGTGGAGTAAGCCCTGAACCTATCAGGAGGCTCGTTGCCAGCCAGCAGATAAAACAGAGCAATGCAGGTGTCAGTTTGAACTCTAGCCACTCAGGAAACAGGTTGTCAAGTGCAGGGACTGCAGGTCGGGCTAGGTGCCTGACCATCCCCCTTGGAACCTCTTAAGAGGTCTAGAAGGAGTGGCAAAAGCCATGATGGCTTGCTGAGGAGACTGAGGAGATCCAGGTACCAGAACCAACAAGGTCAGTCTGAAGCAATCAGGGATTCATGGTCCCTTGACGCCTTGAGAATCTCTATGTGGACTGATGGAAATACAGAGTAGGCATGCAGAAGTGAATCCCCTCCCATCCAGGACAGGGTAGACACGCCCCCCCTGCAAACTACCATGCTGAGGGGAACAGACACAAAACAGCTTAAGCTTCCTGTTTCCCTGGAGGCAAACAGGTCCATCAATGTTTTCCAAACTGTGAACACCTGAGACGCCACTTGTTCGGATGCAGCTTGGAATGCTTCCTCCACATGACTGATCTAGTTTTCCTAAGAAAAATAGTGGTGATAAATAGTTAGAGCAGGTAAACCAGTATATATATTATGGGGTAATCATTAACTCAGATTTGAATTGAAAATCCTACTGGGTGTATATGATCTTGCGTGCCCTTATGGCAAAACAGGCCCTCACTAGATTTAATTATCAATGTTGGGACAGATTAGTGAGTCCTGCAATTGATAGTGAATTATGCCCAATATAAACATATGGAGCTGAAGTATGGGGGGGGGTTCATTTAATGATAAATTAGAAACAGTATTGTTAGGTAGCTATAAAAAAATCCTTGGTGTTACTCTCTCGACTCCGTCATTTGTTCATGCAGAGTCAGGCTATTTTAGAATTGTAGTACCTGTGTTAGCTAAGCTACTAGTCACTGGATAAAAAAAACACCTCATTAAAGAAAAACAGACTTCCATTCTTACGTTATGAAGAGAAATTTCAATATTTGGATAAAGGCTGTCAAACACTATGGCTCAATACAGCAATACTGGTATTGAAATAAATTGGTTTATGGCATCTTTGCTCTTATATATTAGCTGGTATAGTCATCAGTAAACAATATATTAAAATAATCCCGCAAAGGTTGAGTGACATTGACAGGCAACTAGATATTAGATGCATAAAGTTATCTGAAATTTCATATTGGCATCCTAAGATAAAGATATATCATAGATGTGAAAGCAGCTGTGGGGCGCTGTTCTCCACGGATATGCTCTGGAGGAGGAGGCACTGCCCTATCTGCAAAACCTTTGCAGCACTTCATGCTCAGCTGGCAGCAGTGAGAGATGACCTGTCTCTATTGTGTCATCAGCTCAGCTGGAGCACGCACCCATACTCTCACTGCCCTTTAGACCTACTGGTCCAGGAGGGTGGAGTGCGGTGGGGAGAGGGAAGGGGAAGGGAGCAAAGACCAGCCACAAGGAAGTTGTCCAGCCCCACATCATCCAGTTAGTAAATCGCTTTGCATCACTGGTGGAGCCACAAGTACTTGACTCTGCTGGGGGGGAGGGGGTATTCTGAGCCAGTCAGGAAAAAGGGTCAGGGCAATGTGATGGCACCTGGGGAAACAAATAGGAAGAAACAGTTGGAGAGTCAATGACCGGTGGGGTTAGAGAGGGTAGTAGAAGGAGGGTTGGATGGGAGGAGGATGGTCAGGTGCCTTCTTGGGGCAATGGCCATCCAGGATGTAGACATGATAGGGTAGGGAGGATGGCAGGGGTGCTTGGGGTGCTTCTACACCTGCATACTAATAATCTGGCAAACCAGACTGAGGAAATAGTGAAGCAGAACATTCGCAGTCTGTCGGTCAGAATGAAGGCACATACTACCTTTCTGACCTTTTTTAAGGTCCTCCCTGTGTGGGGCTAGGGAGATAGAATAAGAAGGAAGGAGACAGAGAAGTTTAACTGGTTGTCTAAGGGGCTGGTGTGAGGAGAAGGGGTACAACTTTGATGGGGACTGGAGGGACTTCTGGGACAGGAGGCTTTTCAAGGGCGACAGCCTTCACCTGACAAAAGAGGGGGCTAGTTTGCTGGCGCAGAAGTTTGACATCTTTATCGAACAATTAAGTTGATTGCTGAGGAGACTGAGTCTAGGGGAACCAAGACGGTAGGAGAAAGAGGAAGGGGAACATAGCTAGTACTCCCCCAGTCTTGGGGCTTATGGAGGCACAGTGGCTAAAAATAGAGTTGAAGTCCAAACTGGGCTGTGGGAAGGGGCCAAGGAGGGGGAAACCACAGAATCTACAATAAAAGAGAAAGGAAGGAGAACAGGGAGGAATAAAGAAAAAGGACAAGTAAATAACCCAAGGGGATCAAGGGTTGGATGGAAGGGGGTTAGCCTCAACACCAGGAGTCTAGGTATTACAATCAGCAAAGCCCCAAGGGACAACAGACATGGTGGACCTCATAGCCATCACAGAGAGTTGAGCTTCAGAAAATAACATCTGGAACCTGAGAGTCCCAGGCTACAACTCTTACCTCTTTATAGATCAATGGTAGGGCCAGACCTGGAATACTACACTCAGTTCTGGAGTCCTCACCTCAGGAAAGATAAGGACAGGCCAGAGGCAGTGCAGCGAAGGAGGACACAGAGCCAGCAGGGTCGATCTTAGAAGGACTGGCTAAAGACACGAGATATGTTCACTCATGAGACCAAATGAGGGAGGATGCCCGATTAGAATAGCGTGTCCTGAACAGTACCATCTAAACAGCACTGTCAGGACCATGTAGTACCTGAATGGCGACAAGGGTAGAATAGTGTTTAGCAACTACCACTACCCCTGTAGTTATTCAGGGAGTGATGAAGTTGCAGAAGCAGAAGAAAAGTTCACTAGCTGGCCAAGCTGCTCCCGTGGTGGAGCAGGTTAAGGCAGCAGCTGAGGTAGCATAGAGTGGGAGACCAGGGTTCTAGTCCTGGTCTACAAAACCAAAGAATTCACTTGGACTTCAGAGCCAGGAGTAGCTGGGTGGCCACTCCAGTGAAGACAAACTTCCAAAATTTCAAGGAAAAATCCTTTTATTGCTTGTCGACCTAGTAAAGTACACCAGGATATTGCTGTCTAATAACAGGTACCCCGCACTTCACCATGAGAGACTTCATCAGGGACTAATTACCTGTTTTAATTAATTAATTATATTCCTGTTCTTCCTACACACTGTGTTACACTCCCCCCCGCCCAAAGTGTATTTTTTTTAATAACAACCGTCAGAAAAATCCCCAATCTCTCCTTTCCACCCCAAGAGCAGGTTATAAAATTATGAGCAGAGCCCCCACAAAGAAAAGTTAGCAATTTGAGTTTTAGCAGTGGTAGCAGTCGTCAGTGTGGATTGTGACTGCTACCATTGCCGCTGTTGTGCGGGACAGCATTGTGTCAGACTAACCTTGTGGAGTTCTATGAATGGGTGATGTTGGCACTGGATCAGAGTAAGTCAGTGGATGTCATCTTTCTGGACTTCAGCAAGGCATTTGACTCAGTGCCACATGCTGGCCTACTGGAAAAGTTGGGGGGGATGGGGGTTGGAATGCTGACAGTCAGATGGATTGGAAACTGGCTATCTGGGCGTACCCAGAGGGCTGTGATTGAGGGGCCTCTTCTCCAAAAGGGTCATAAGTGGGGTCCTGCAGGGACTGGTTCTGCTACCGCTCCTGTTTAATGCTTACATATCTGATATCAGTAAGGGTATCAGGAGTGAAATGAGCCTCTTCGTGGATGATTCAAAACTGGAGGCAGTGGTGGATGGGGAGGGGGGATAGGGCATCTCTGAAGGAGGACCTGGTGACCCTGGGGAGGTGGGCGCACTCCTGGAGGCTCAAGTTTAACTCTGGGAGATGCAGGGTCCCGAACTTGGATCCAAAAAACCTTAACCATGAGCACTCCCTGGAGGGGTTATGATACAGGCTTCAAAAGTGGGAGGGATCTAGGAGTGGTAGTGGATGTCAGAATGAATAACTCAGAGCAATGTAGGAGGGTGACGACCAGGACTAATAAGATGCTGGGGTGCATTGCTAGGGGGATTACCTCCAGAAGCAGGGAGGTGGTCTTCCCTCTGTACAATGCCCTGGTTAGGCTGTACCTGGAATACTGCATTCAGTTTTGGTGCCCCCACCTGAAAAAGGACATTGATCTCTTGGAGAGGGTCCAGAGGAGGGTAACCAAAATGATACGGGGATGGGTGACACGTCCTATGGGGAGAGGCTTGAGGAACTCAACCTTTATTCACTGGAGGAGAAGAGGGACTGTGGGGATATGACTGAGGTCTTCAAGTATCTAAAAGGGTTAGGATGGATAAAGTTTTTCTGAAGAGGAAGCGGGGGGCTGCCATGGGGTATAGTTGGAGGCTAGAAAGGTGGAGACTCAGCTGTGAGAGGAGGAGATGTTATTTCACTGAGAGGATGGTGGAGCCATGGAATGCCCTGCCTGAGGAGCTGGTGGCAGCTAGTACTGTGGAAGGGTTCAAGTGAGGTTGCGACAAGTATTGGGGGAAGGTGAAATTGAAAATGCCAGCCAAGGAGGCGGGGGAGGCCCTGGCAGGGGATGCAGTGGCCTGGGAGGAGGGTTTTGCAGGTGCTAGAGGAACCCTGTGGGGGTGCTGACTCCCGAGCAGACATGATAGACCATAAGGCCTAATCTGCTGGCATCTTAGTATGTTAGTATGTTATTTTATCACTTTCCACAGGCGCCCCCTTCAGGCCTACCACCCCCCCATCCCAGAATCACCAGGGCTTACCTTATGCCCGGCCCGGGAGCAGAGCCTTTGGAGGGTCAGGTGTCATTCTTCAGCCATCCATTTTCTCCAGTTTTCCACCCACTTTTACCCCAGGACACCAGGAGTAGAGACGCATGTGCATGGAGGCGCACATGCATACTGCAACCCCAGTGACAGCCCATTCCGCCCACCTGTCGGCCTAGTGCCTGATGCTCCTTCTGGCCTGCACTGCCCCCTGGCCTCCACAGCGAGGCAGGTAAGAGCCGAGGGATACCACCTTCCCTCCCTGGAGAGGAGAGCTGCCTCTTGGCGACTCCATCCAGCTCTACACCTCCCCCCCGATCTCCAGCAGGACAGCATTGTTACTACACTGTTCTTATCAACGCCATGTTATTGTACTGTTATTGACAGTGCTGTTGTTGTCAGGGCTCTTCGGACTTAGTGCCAGGAGGGAGCAGTAATATGATGGAGACCTTCCAATTCCTGAAAGGAATAAATAAGGTGAACCTCAAGGAGTTATTTAGTATAAGCACAAGCTCGACATCACTGGGGCATGAGTGGAAGCTGAAAGGAGGAAGATTCAAGAGGGATATGAGGAAGTATTATTTATGGAGAGGGTGGTGGAAACTTGGAACAGGCTGCCAGCTGAGGTGGTAGGTGCCAGAATCATGAACACTTTCAAGAATGGTTGGGACAGAGTGAAGGCCATAGTGGCTACTCAGCACAGTAGTAACAGTGGGGAGGATAGAGAGGTCTAGTACTCTGGGAGGCAAGTAGGTCCTGAGGATAGATAGGGAACTACAGGCAGAATGGATGGATTAATGTTCTTTTTTCTGCCAGCATTGTCTATGTTTCTATCTCAAATTAATTAATGATCCATCCTTAAGGCACACAGTCACTACAAACAAAATGGTAATCTTGTCTTCTAAACTCCTGGATCCAAGATATGGGAAAAATAAAAATACACAAATAGTATGTAATTGCAGTTTAGACAAAACTGAAGGTTTAGAACATGTTATTCTTCACTGTAAATAGTACAGTACTTGAAGGGGTGCCTGACCATCAAGGTGATTGGTTGCATGGTGGAGGAGCTCCATGAAAAATAGGCTTTCATAAGTTGAAAACAGTAACTCTCTGTTATTTTCTTTAGCAAACGTGTTCACTGCATAGCTAATACATCAGGTAGCTGGTATTAGTCAATCTTTTTCATTAAGGTAATGGGAAAACCTATGAAAAACCAAAGAGAATTGGCATCTCCCATTGAAGAGGCCCATGAAACATGGACAGCAGATTAGTAGGGACCTTAAAGCAGCACTGTGAGAGAGCCGTCGCTTGCTTCCTGCTTGTGGCCATCCAGAAACATGACCAGAAAATGGAAGATTTTAACAAGCATGCAGCCCTTCTGGAGAAAACGACAGATACCACTGTGCAGGCTGAGGTGCCAAAGCAGGAGAACTGGCTGAAAAGGCTCTGATTACTAGCATGGGCCTCCTGTAAGAAAATATTGTACTGCGGGCATGGTCAAGCAGCTAGGAAATTTCACCTGGTAAGCCAGTGTTCGGATCCTTGGCTTGCTCAAATCAGTGGAAAGTAGATTTAAAATGTTTTTAAAGGACCTGGATTGTGGATGTTCTACAACAGCAGTGGGGGATCCATTTTTGCAGAGCATACTGCATTACCACCAGGAGGCCGCTGACAAAGGGCACTTCTCCTAGAATGTGAGTTGACATTTTAAGCATCAGTAAGAAGTGGAACCGCATGCTGTTGGTGGTGACGTAACAAGGTGGTCTGGCGATTGACAGCTCAGCTCTTATGATTTTCCCCATTTCAAGTTATAGCACCTGGCATAGGAGGAGGGGGTTTGGAGTTCATACCCTGCTCCAAGAAATAGGAGTGAATCACTGTATGCTGATGCTGACCAACTCAAAATGCAACATGGAAGTATGACATACCTTTTCTCCAAGCTGGGAGACACTGGTAAACTTTCGGGAAAAAAAACACAGGGGTCTGTGGCACGGCGAGAGGATGGGAAGTCTGATTCAGAATCTGGCTGCTGATTATATGGACACTTAGCAGTAAATACTGACTTCTTCTTATGTGTTAATATGTCCCCTGGAGCCACTCATTGCTGAAAACGTGTGGTTTCATGTGCCTTCAGCTAGGCTGTTCTGGCTCAAGCCGAAGGCAAATGAAACCACTGCTTTCAGCACGAGTGACGTAGACGATATTATATTATTGATCGAGAACGATCAATAATATACATATAAAAAAAACAAACTTCCCAGAATGTGCCCATTTCCAGAGCATCTGCGCATGAGACGCTCTTCACAGAATAAGAGTGCATCACGTGCAGGGGAAAGGAGCTCTCCGATTGCTCAGGAGTGCTCCCTCAATCTATAATGAGTTTAAATGTGCCTTTTAGTAGAGCTACTGTATACTGAAGTGCTTGTAGTACCATATCACACATGTTTTGATGACTGTGTGCACGATCAGGTGGCAAGACCTGTATCTTGCCAAATCTGCTGATGCCACCGTCTCTGTCCTAAATGACAACCTCACCACCCTAATTAACAAGCATGCTCCTCTTATTAAAATGAAGGTGTGGAAAATCTCGCATCCGTGGTTCACCCAAGAGCTCAAATCTGAACTTACCAATAGAGACAACCTATGGGCTAGGGCCAGGCACACAAAGAACCCGGCAGACTGGCAGGCGTTTAGAACTGCCAGAAATTCCTGTGTTAAAAGTGTACGTGCTACTAAAGCAAACTTCTACATCTCCACTCTGGAGCAGGCCAAAGGGAACTCCCAAAAAATCTGACAGACACTGAGATCCATTGAAGGCCATCCTGCTGCTTCCTCCCTTCCCACCAAGATTCTGGCCAAGGACGGGATGGTTGAAAATAAACTGCGAATCCTCAAAGAACATAACCTTCACTTTGCCACTGCTGGGTTGGCATTCGACTCCTCCCCCATATGCTAGCCGAGTGAATAGCAACACTAGCCCAGATTCTACACATGCTACTCCACCTCATCCCTTCCAGTTGTGCCTGTTTAGCTACAAAGAAGTTGAAGACATAATTCTTAGCCTTAACACCAAGAAAAGTGCAGGAGACGATGGCCTTGAATCATTTTTCTTGCGGTTAGGCTATGCCCAGCTCACAGCCCCCATCCTTCACATCTTCAACCTCTCTATTACCACAGCCACTGTTCCATCCTGCTGGAAATCTGCCCATGTTCTTCCTCTCTTCAAATCAGGGGATCCTTGTGACTTTAACAACTACCATCCTATCTCTATCTTGCCCGTTCTTTCCAAAGTGCTGGAAAAACTTATATACAGCCAACTAAAAAATCACCTCGAAGCGCACTCACTCCTAAACCCGGCCCAATATGGCTTCAGGTCGAAGTACAGTACCATCTTAGTCTTGGCTAAAGTCTCTAATGACTGGATCCATGCTATGGACACCAAGAAGGTTACTGGCGCAGTCTTTCTAGACCTCAGTAAGGCCATCGACACTGTAGACCATCACCTCCTAATCACCTGTCTTGCCTACATAGGTGCCACTCCACTTACCTTACAGTGGTTTAACAGTTATCTCACGGGAAGGATTCAAAAAGTCAAAGCTGATGGCCTACTATCTGCCCCCTTCCAATTGCCAGAGGAGTCCCTCAAGGCTCCATCCTAGGACCAATCCTTTTTTCTCTGTACATCAACAACCTTGACTCCCACATAAAGAACTCTAGCATACATTTCTTTGCGGATGATACGGTTTCGTATGCATCAGGCTCGTCCTTAACTGAAGTCAGGGAAGCACTCCAAGCTGACTTTATCCAAGTTATAAAGTAACCTTTTCAATGCCAAGCTTCTCTTAAATGCCAAAAAAAACAAGACAATGATTTTCTCGAGACTTGCCTTGTCTGGTGCCCTACCTACCCCACCTAAAAACTTCATAGTTCCCTCCCTAGGTGAACCCTTGGAAGTAGTACCTAAATTTAAATATCTAGGTATGTGGCTAGACAACAAGCTTTCCTTCAACGACCACATCAAGGATCTATCAAAGAGGATTAAAGCATGCTTGGGTTTCTTCTTTAGAAATAGGACCCTCTTTTCTCTCGTGACCCACAAAAGACTTGTCCAAGCAACATTCCTTCCATTGCTTGACTACAGAGACATTATCTTTATCTCCTCCCCAACCTTGAGCCTATCTAAACTGGACATACTCTATCACCATGCTCTTCGCTTCAATAATAACTCTACGTACAGGACCCACCACTATGATCTTTATGCAGCAGTTGAGTGGACCTCTCTTGCCACCAGACGCCTCCTGCATGCTGGCATTTGGAGCCTCAAATTACTACTCCACAAACTGCCTGTCTATTTAACGTCTCTCATACACATCTCGCATAGCACCTACTCCCTAAGGAAATCCGACCTTATCCTACTAGATGTTCCCAGGGCACGTACCACAGCTGGCCAAAGAGCTGTCTCATACACCCTCCCAAACATTTGGAACCAACTACAAGCCATGCTGAAGCTAAACAGCATCGTATCAATTAACTCCTACAAAACACTAGCTGTCTCTAAATTAAAAGACATATGTAGGTGCTACTAGGCCCCCAACTCCAAGTCAACTTCCTAGGTACCAACTGGCCCTCTACTTATTAAGCTGAAATGTGTTTCATAATTTAGGGCAAGGTTAAAGCTGGAATGTACTGCATATATAGCATAAGGACTTCTATTGTGTATACCTCTTGTATTATATATTTTTTCTTTGTTGTTCTACATTTTATATCTCCTGTCTATGTAATTGCGAACTGAATGTGTATGTGCCTCAGGACCTCCTTGTGAATGAGCTTGCTCAACGGAGTCTTTCCTGCAATAAACTTGAACTTGATACTGGTCTCATTGCAAGTGAACATTTGTTATGATGCGTAGCAGTGGTTAAAGCAAGGAGGGCAAGGTGATTTGCTGGTTATAGTAATGGGACATACACTGCCCTTCACCCTGTACCATGCATAAACTGCCTATTGTTAATGCTTAGTTTTAATGTACTGAATAATTTATTGCTCTGATTGGTTTCTCGAACTGCTCTCCCCCCCTTCCCCCAGGATGCATCTGGAAGCAAGCTATTATCAGCGCAGTATGTCTTTCCTGATGAAACATTTGAAATAAATAAATAAATTGCCCACTGGGTGAAAATATATATTTTACAATCTTCACTGCAAAGTTACAGTGTTGTAAGGCATCATTCTAAACAGTGCAGCCTGACATTCCTCCCATCTGCATGGATGGCTGTTGGCAGTTTGGCATGAATCTCCTGCCTCTGTAATATAAGGTTTATCTATGTACAAGGGCACTAAACTTTCTTCAATTTGACCATTGCATAGACAATACAGAAATAATAAAACAATGTTGTTATAATGCTCAGTAGTTGCTGCTCTTTATACTGTTTTAACCAAGTTTTGAAAGGTTATTGAACATACAAGAGGTTCCATGTGTGTTATGCTTCTATATTTTAATACTATATATGTTTGCTGCCCTAGATCTGTGATCATGGCGGCACGACGTTTCCTTTTTTGGACAGTGCAACTCAATGTATACCACAATGCTATAAATATAGGTGTTACTTTCACTTGAGCTATTACTGGACAGTAAGTCGCTGATAGAGGCTGGAACTTTTATGTTTGAACCTTCCGGAATTTGTTTCCGCAGCATTAGATGGCTATAGGTTTCTTTGGACATTTGGACTTTACCCTTGTGGGTATGCAACCTCTGTGATATGTCACACTAATGATGAAGTGCTGTATCCATTGTAAAGATCTCCCTCTGAAGCTAGCTGTGTTTCTCACTTGTTCATGACACTCTGTTGCATATTACCTGAGAAAATGCAATAAAAATAAAGCAAAAAAAGTTACTCAAACACCTGCAATAAGTATCTGGAAGATACATTATACTTTACAGATATACTTTAAAAGGAATTCATTGCAATAATTCTGACTGCAGAAGCACATGGTACTTGTAACAATCCCACAGGAGTGCAGTGTGCATATTTATGGAACACATGCAAACAGAGGTGAGAAAGAAGTAAGTGCCCCGGCTGGGACTTGAACCCAGGCCACCTGGCTTATCGTTCCGATTGCACTAACCAGCTGTGCCACTGAGACAACTGGAACCTGGGCTGCCTCGGAGCACATTACTCTTTCTCAAATGCACAACCCAATGGCAACACAAATATTTACTTGTAACAATCACACAGGAGTGTGATGTGCATATTTATGGAACGCATACAAACAGAGGTGAGAAAAAAGTAAGTGCCTCAGCTGGGACTTAAACCCAGGCCGTTCCAATTACGTTAACCAGCTGTGCCACTGAGACAACTCGAACCTGGGCTGCCCCGGAGCACATTACTCTTTCTCAAATACACAATCCAATGGCAACACAAATATTTACTTGCAACAATCACACAGGAGTGCAGTGTGCTTATTTATGGAACACATACAAACATAGGTGAGAAAGAAGTAAGTGCCCCAGCTGAGGTATTTACTTCTTTTTCACCTGTTAGTAGGAAAAGCACAAGGTACCATGAGAAAAAAATTGTTAACTTCTTTATAGTATGCTTTATAGAAATTGAAAAGTAAAATATGATACCCAGGGGAAAACTGCAATAAATATTGCATAATATGCTCTGTAAGATCTTACATAGCCACTGATGCTACCATTTTTCATTTCATTTCATTTTATTTATTTTTATACTGGTAAGTCTGTGGGATAAGCCCATTTTCACAAATGACCAGTTTGTACAATAGACATACACACAACATTAAAGCAGTTTACAATCCATAAATATGCATTATACATAACATTTACAGTTTGAATTCTACAACAAATTTTTTCTAAGTTCTGACCTAAAAATAAATAACTGCTTTTGTCTTGTAACATTATTAGGAAGTTAATTATACATCATAACAGTAGTAAAATTCAATGAATTTTGGCCAAAAGTTGTATGTATGAAAGAAAGGAACCAAAAAGCCCTCCTTACTTATCTGCAAGTCTTATATAATAGTTTAGTACCCTCAGTTGTTTATTTAAGACAGTAAAATAAGACTGTTGTGCTTGTTGTGAAATAATATGCTCCCCTCTGGATTTTTCATTTGGAATACTTTACATTTACCAGCAAAATGTTGGAACTCTCCAAAACTGGGTAGTATGGGACTCAAGTAAAAATCCTCTATTTTTGCTCTTACACAGGTGCCATACTTGATGTATTCAGACTACCGGCTCTGATCACAGAAACATGGACTTTGACAGAAGAAAAGGACTGCTTGGCCCACCCAGTCTGCCCAGACAGTCCCTCCTAAGTCTGTCTCCACAGACCCTAACTAGACTTTAGCGACCCTCCCTCCTCCTTGCCTAATTACTAGTATTCCCCGATGTCTAGCACATGCATGCTTGAAGCCCCCTACTGTTTTCCCTTCCACCATTTTGCTAGTAGTATGTTTCAGGTGTCTACCACTCTTTCAGTGAAGTAGTACTTCCTCACACCCCTCTTAAACTTCCCCCTTCAGCTTCATCGCATGCCCTCAAGTTCTGGTGCTGTTCAACCCCATGAGGTACTTGTAGGTCTCTATCACATCCCCACTCCTCTCCTCCAGGGTGTATATGTTGAGATCCCTCAGTCTTTCCTCGTAGGGTTTTTGGTGCAACCCCTGCACAATTTTTGTTGCCCTCCTCTGGACTGCCTCCATCCTGTCTGTCTTTTCTGAGGTACAGCTTCCAGAACTGGACACAGTACCACAGGTGGGGTCTCACCAGTAAGCAATACAATGGCAACAGCACCTCCCTTCTCCTGCTGGAGAGGAGATACCTCTCCCAATGCATCCCAGCATCGCACTGGCCCTACCCACTGCTTTATCACACTGCTCTGCCACTTTGAGGTCATTAGATATGATAAAACCAAGGCCTCTTTCCTGCTTAGTGACTGACAGTACCTCCCCCAATTCCTATACTCAGTTCCTGGGTTCCTATGTCCTAGGTGCATAATTTTGCACTTTTTGACACTGAACCCTAACTGCCATGTTCTTGACTGCTCCTCAGGTTTCCCAGGATCCCTATGCATTCTTTCCACCCCCTCCTGATTGTCCACCCTACTGCAGATTTTGACATAATCTGCAAACAGGCATATTTTCCCTTCCAGTTTATCTGCAATGTCACTTATGAAGGGACAGAAGAAGGCCAGTCCCAATACTGAGCCCTGCTGATTACTCTTCCATCATTAGAGTGAGTGCCATTATCCACCATCCTCTGTCGCCTATCTGTTAACCAGTTTTGAACCCAGTTCATCACTCTGGATCACACCCCTAAGCTGCTGAATTTCTTTATCAGTGTCCTGTATGACACTGTGTCAAAGGCCTTGCTAAAGATCAGAGAGCCATATCCACTGCCCCCTCATCTATTTCTCTGGTTGACCAGTCAGACATTAATCAGGTTCATCTGCTATGACACCCATCACCCCCCATGAATCCATGCCAGCTGGATTCAAGATACTCTACCAGCCTTTCCATTATCAGTGTCTCCATTGATCTCCCCATCACTGTGGTGTTGCTCACCATCCTGTAGTTGTTAGCCTCTTCCCTACTGCTCTTATGTAGGGGGGGCCACGTCTGCTCTCTTCCAGTCCTTTCAAACCAAACCAGATTCCAGTGAGCTGTTGAATAAGGCCTTAGCAGGGCAACAAGCACCTCCCTGAGTTATTTTAGTACATTTGGGTGTATCTCATCCAGTCCCATAGCCTTGTCCACTTTCAGATCTGCAACTCCCTTCCAGACTCTTTCCTCTGAAAATGGACTTGAGTCCACCTCACCCCCTCTTCTTTGTTCCTGCTACTCCCTGATGATCTGTCCCCACCCCCTCCAATGTGAAGACTGCACAGAAGTACCTGTTCAGGATGTTTGCTTTTTTTGGTCCCCTTCTAAGCAGTCTCCCTCTGCCACCCTCTTTATCATCACTATCCCTTCCCTGCTTTCCTCTTCTCACTTATATCCTGGAATAAAGTCCTATCCCCATTTGTTATCCCTTTGGCCATATTTTCCTCTGTTGCTGCCATTGCCCCTCTCACTGCCTTACCCACTTCCCTCTGTTTTACCCGGTAACCTCCCTGTCTTCCTCCCTCTGAGTTTCCTTATACCTCCTGAATGCCACCCCTTTTCCCTTCGTCATCATGGCCACTTCACCATAATGCTATAATAGTCTCTTTTTCCTTTTGTTTTTACTCACTTCCTTCACACAGAGGCTGGTTGCCTAAATGATGCCCTCATTATTTTTCTCTACTGTTCCTCTACCTCTTCCTGGCAATCTTCCTCTACTAGACAGTTTCCAAGGCAGTATCCCATTTTTTTTATAATCCACCCTACTAAAGTCCAGGACCCTCATCTTTGTGTGGTTTGCCTCTGCTCCCATCTTAATGTTAAGCCACACTGCATGGTGACCTCTGGTACCTAGGGGACTACCCCTATGATGAATTCAATGCTATCCCTGTTTGTAAGCGCCATGTCCGGCACTGCCCTTTCCCTAGTGGGTTCACTGATTAGCTGCTGGAGAACAAACCCTTGTAGGGAGTCAAGGATGGCCTAATCCTCGGCAATGCCTCATGCCACATTATGCCCCTAGAGGGTGATTAACAGACCATTAACATAACCCCTGGTCATGCCTTATTGCTTAAATATTAAAAGAAATTGATTGACATCTTTGGCAAGATTCCCTGAAAGGAATCATAGTTTCTTACAACTACAAAAATGTATTGAAAAACTGGATATTTGGCATAGCACAGCATAATGAGATGACATATGTCTCAAATTCTAAATTAATAGGCTGGTATTCAAAATACAAATATTGGCGTGGGAGCAAGCCCTATTTATTCTTGCCACTAAATGCAAAATATGGGAGATATATGTAAGCAATAAGGCACAACGGGGTTTGTGTAAACCATATTTTACAGCAAAGCCAGGGGCGTAGTAAGGCACGAGGCCAACAACCGAGTGGCTTCAGCTGCTGGCCGTGCTGTAAAATATGGTTTACACACACCCGAGTGCCTTATTGCACTTATAAAATTGACTCCTTTTTTTTTTTTTACTTTTGACTACTGGGAAAAGCATGTTTATATGTAGAAAAATACATTTACTTTGTGCATTTGTGATAAAATAATCATTCTGCCCTCTGCAAGTGATATCATTGATGATGTCATTGTATTATTGCCTACTTTCTTCTTCCTGTTTTCTTCTTCTTCTCTGTTGTTCCCCACATTCAAGATATGGAATGTTTACCACGGAATACATGGATTAAAAATTCTGCTCAGTTCCACTGGCAAAATGTTTCTCTCCCAACACACTGTACACACAGGCAACAAAGGCCTTTGTTACAGCCTGAGACTCAGTTATCTCACTGTCAGGGCAAGAAGAAGAGAGTTCCCTGATAAGCAGCTAAAGATAGGGGGATTTGTGACTGTCAGCAAAGAAACAGTTGTAGTGAAAACTATAAACAATACTTATTGTTTCTAATTTGTTTATGTATGTAAGGAGAGTGTGATAATCAGGGAAACAGCATTTAACTTATTTGTTTTATTTTTTATTTAAGGTAGTTTTATTTTAAGGGCCCAGTTGAAGTTTTTTCACAGTGTAAAGGTAGCAGCCATGTTTGTGGTGGAAGATCAGCTCTGGCAGTAGAGGGCTAACTGAAATGCCTATGTTCCAAATGCCCATTGATCTGTGTTGCAGACTGTTCGCTGCTGAGCAGTCCTTTTTTTTACCCGTGTGTAAACCGTATTTTACACATAAATAAGAGCCAATCAGATTACATGATTTTACCCTACCATTTTATAACACATCGTGTAGATTTGAATTATAGCCACTTCAAAATCAGAAGCTAGATATCTAAGCAATAAGGCACAAAGGGGTGTGTGCAAACCATATTTTACAGCACGGCTAGGTGCGTAGTAAGGCGCAAGGCCAATGGCTGAGTGACTTCAGCTGCTGGCCATGCTGTAAAATATGGTTTACACACACCTGAGTGCCTTATTTCGCTTATAAAATTGACTCCTTTTTTTACTTTTGACTATTGGGAAAAGCATGTTTATATGTAGAAAAATACATTTACTTTGTGCATTTGTGATAAAATAATCCTTCCGCCCACTGCAAGTGATGTCATTGATGATGTCATTGTATTATTGCCTACTTTCTTCTTCCTGTTTCTTTTTTCTCTGTTGTTCCCCACATTCAAGATATGGAATGTTTACCACGGAATATATAGATTTAAAATTCTGCTCAGTTCCACTGGCAGAATGTTTCTCTCTCAACACACTACATACAGAGACAACAAGTAAGCAATAAGACACGACAGGGTGTGTGTTGAACAATTTAACACCACAGCTAGGAGGCATAGTGAGGCACAAGGCTACGGCAAATGAGCGCCAGCCTCCCAGCTGTGGTGTTAAAATGTCTCAACACACAGACCCTGGAGTGGCTTATTGCACTTATGAAATGGGCATCTACATTATAGATGCATGTAAAAGTAAAAAGCAGTATTAAGTAATTATAAATACAAATCTTTTTTTTAATTTAAAATAAAATAGTTCCTCTGACTTTAGTTTGCTGTGTTTTTGTGGAGAGTTGAGGACTTTTGACCTGGGAAGGCTGCTGTAGTTGCATTTTTTTACTTGTGTGCTTATCATAGCGATACCCCCCAATTCCGTTTCATATGTGGAGGTGGTAGTGAGCATGCAATGCTTGCTCCCCAATGTGTCTATTGATTTCACATTGTTAGGGCAGCAGGCAGCACAATGGAGGACAGTTTTAGCATAAAATGTATTGAGCGGGAGGCACGATGTTCTTGAAAAGCACTGCGAGCGAAAGTGGGTGGGCGGGCAGAACCGAAGAAATCTTGATTTTTTCCCCATTTAAATGTGTTGCGATCAAACAAACATTGTCATCTGTGACTGTGTGCACAGTACACGGGATGAAAATCTGTTGAATGGGAGGAACAGATGGATATAGGTAGTGACTAGCAGGTTGGTCATTGAGGAAAACTGAAAGCAAGAGAGGGAAAGGTTGTACGTTCAGAACAGATTGGGGCACTTACAATCTTTTTTAGTTTCATTATGGACTGTAACACAGGTACTTTTCTGTGTTAAAGTTGTAGTTGGAAATGTCAAAATATTGAGGGCAAGTGAACAGGAGGTCAGAGGTATTACTTCTTTTGTTAGGCTGGCACCACTGTTGGCAGAAAACAAGATGGCTACATTTTCGTTTCTCAAGGTTCTGAATGGGCAGCATCACTCATATCAATGCCCACTTGGCAAACCTGATCTTTTTCCTATGGTGTTAGACATATTAGCACACTCGTAGCAGCCAATCAGAATGCTGCTTTTCTACCACCCATTTCATAAAGGCCTTTGTTACAGCCAGAAACTCAGTTATCTCACTATCAGGGCAAGAAGAAAAAGAGTTCCCTGATAAGCAGTTAAAGATAGAAGAGGGATTTTTGACTGTCAGCAAAGAAACAATTGTAGTGAAAACTATAAACAATACTTATGGTTTCTAATTTGTTTATGTATGTAAGGAGAGTGTAATAATCAGGGAAACAGCATTTAATTCATTTGTTTTATTTTTTATTTAAGGTAGTTTAATTTTTAGAGCCCAGTTTAAGTTTTTATGTTTGCTTGCACACATGTGCAAGAAACATAGTGCCATCATCCGAGTTTTCCAGAGGTATGTCAGCCTCTTCCAATTCAGTCAGTGTGTTTGCAGGCGTGGTCGCAGTGTGCCAATCACTGCTCCAGCTGTCTATGACAGCTGAAAATGCAGTGGAATACAGTTGAAAGGGAGAGCTCCGCTTCAGTGAGCAGAGCTCCCCCCCCTCAACATGCATGCATATTGCGTGCTGATGTACTTACGCACATACTGTATGGCCGGCGAGGGTGTCCAATGCCCCGTCGGCTCCCACGCCTCCCCTAAAAAGCTCTTGGTGCCACACTGGGGAGCCCACCCCAGCGTGGCACAAATCTGTATGGCCGGGGATGCCCAATCTCCTGTCGGCTCCAACCCCCCCCAAACAGCATTACAGCTGCCACGCTGGGAGCCCACCCCAGCGTGGCACAAGCCCGTATGGCCGACGAGGGTGCCCAATCCCCCATCGGCTCCAGCCCCTCCAAACAGCCTTTCCAGCTGCCATGCTGGGAGCCCACCCCAGTGTGCCAAATGTCCCGCGTCATCTTAGTAATAAAAAAAAACCTGTAAATTAAAAAACGGTCCCTCGCAGTCTCCCTGCCCCCACCGCACCCACCCACTGCGCACCCTGCCTCCCGACACCCCCGCACCCCATACTTACCTCCAGAGTCCAGCACGATGATCTTCGGTGGACCAGGAAAACGCCTGCACTCTTCAAAGCTGACCGCTAACTGAGGAAATGCCGGTGAGCTGTATAATGTAATATATAGGGTTTTTTCAACTTTGCTGCATATCTCGGGCATTTTTTGGAATTTTTGTACCAAATTTTCAACATGGGGTTTTTGGGACCCTTCTCATGAATGCTGTCACTGTCATGGCGTTACTCGGGCCCAAAGGGTGATTTCGCAGCCACTGCGCAAAATCACCTTTCCCGAATGATTAACGAAATGACACTGCCAGTGTTCATAAGGTGGGCTCTCAAGAAGCCTATTTTGAAAATTTGTGGAAAATTCAAAATGACTGTTTTACGAGCGTGCGTTGTGCAGTTCCTACGCAGGCTCGTAAGTTCGCTGAATTTTCAATATTTTCACTCCAGATTTTCAACATTGCCATTTTACCACACCTTCTTATGAGCAGTACAGCTGTCATTTTTCACATCTCATCCAAAATGTGTTTCAGCCCATGTAGCGCACAATGGCGCAGTCGGTGTGCGAAATCAATGTACAGGACACATTAAGAAAATCACAGTGATACTGTTCATGAGCAGAGGTCTTAAAATGGCTATGTTGCAAATTTGTTTGAAAAATTCCTAAAACTGACTGTTTTACATAGATACATACATAGATACATAGACAGTGTCGGCAGATAAGGGCCTATGGCCCACCCAGTCTGCCCATTTAAGTTTGTAAGTTCAGTTTATGTTTTCCAAGAAGTCTGTTGCCCCTTACCCCTGACCTCCAGAATTCCTTTGTCTATCCCATGCATTCTTAAATCCCGTGATTGTTTCAGCCCCCACCACTTCCTCTGGCAGGGTGTTCCACTTGTCCACCACCCGTTCTGTGAAGAAATTCTTCCTCACGTTTCCTCTGAATCGTCCTCCCTCCAACTTCATCCCATGCCCTCTAGTCCTGGAACATCTTTTTCACTTAAAAATAGTGCATTCCTGCACCCTGTTCTTCCCTGTAAGATACTTGTATGTCTCTATCATATCCCCTCTCTCCCTCCTCTCCTCCAGGGAGTACATGTTCAGTGCCTTCAACCTGTCCTCATAGGACTTGTGATGCAATCCATGCACCATCTTTGTTGCCCTCCTCTGAAGCTTCTCTACCCTGTCTATGTCCTTACGTAGGTAAGGTCTCCAGAACTGCACAGTGTACTCCAGGTGCGGCCTCACTAGTGTCTTGTATAGTGGAATTATGACCTCCCTTTTCCTGCTGGTGATGCCCCTGCCTATGCATCCCAGCATCCTATTTGCTTTACCTGCTGCCTTGTCACACTGTTTCCCTGCCTTGAGGTCATCAGAGATGATAACTCCAAGATCTCTTTCCTGCTTGGTGCATGCTATATCCTCACCCCCAACTGATATATTGTGCCAGGGTTTTGTGCCCCATATGCATTATCTTGCACTTCCTTGCATTGAATTTCAACTGCCAAACCCTGACCATTCTTCAAGTTTCTGCAGGTCCCTTCTCATTCTGTCTACACCCTCTGGTGTGTCTACTCTGTTACAGAGCTTTGTGTCATCAGCGAACAGTGAAATTCTGCCTTCTAGGTCCGCGAATGTCACTGATGAAGATATTGAATAGTACCGGTCCCAGCACTGATCCCTGTGGTACCCCACTGGTCACTCTTCCCTCTGTGGAGTGACAGCCATTTACCACCACCCTCTGTGTCCTGCTGCCCAGCCAGTTACCTACCCACCGCACTACTGTCCTGCCCACACCCATATTCCCCAGTTTGTGCAATAGTTCTATGTGGCACAGTGTCAAAGGCCTTGCTGAAGTCCAGATAGGCCATGTCCACTGCCCTCCCCTGATCCACCTCCCTAGTCACCCAGTCAAAAAATAATTCAATGAGGTTGGTCTGACATGACCTTCCCGTGGTGAAACCATGCTGCCTTGGTTTTACGAGCGTGCGTTGTGCAGTTCCTACGCACACTCGTAAGTTTTCGAAATTTCAATATTTTCACTCCAGATTTTCAACATTGCCATTTTACCACACCTCCTTATGAGCAGTACAGCTGTCATTTTTCACATCTCACCCAAAACGTGTTTCTGCCCATGTAGTGCACAATGGCGCAGTCGGTGTGCGAAATTAATGTGCGGGACACATTAAGAAAATCACAGTGACACTGTTCATGAGCAGAGGTCTTAAAATGTCTATGTTGAAAATTTGGTGAAAAATATTCCCAAAAATGACTGTTTTAGGGCGCCGCGTTGCGCGGTTCCTACCTGCGCTGGCAAGTTTGCGAATTTGTAATGTTGCACCAGATTTTCAACAGTGCCATTTACCACACTTCCTTATGAGCAGTATAGCTACCATTTTTCACATCTCGCCCAAAATGTGTTTCCGCATTAGTAGCGCACAATGGTACAGTCGGTGTGAAACAATATTTGGGACAGATTAGAAAATCACAGTGACACTGGTCATGAGCAGAGGTCTTAAAATAGCTATGTTGAAAATTTGGTGACAAAACTCCATAAAATGACTGTGTTACGAGTGAGCATTGCGTGAGTTTCCACGCACTCGTAAGTTCAGTGAATTTGTAATATTTTCAGTCCGGATTTTCACCAGTGGCATTTTCCACACTCCATATGAACAGTACAACTGTCATTTTCCACAACATGGCCGAAATGTGTTTTCACACTTTCAGCACAGAAATGCATGGTCACTGTGGGAAATCATTGTTCAGGACAGATAAAGAAAATCACACTGACACTGTTCATGATCGGAGGTCCCAAAATACCTGTGTTAACAATCTGCTGTAAAAAAATCCCCAAACTAGTTACATTACGGGTGTGCATTGCACAGTTTCTACGCACTGTCGTGACTTCACCAGTTTTTACGTTTTGCTTGCGCGCATGCGAGCGTTGGGAGGATAGTACACTTTGAGGTGTGCTTTCCTTTCAATCCTGCTCTGTTGAGCAGGCATGGCGGTCCTGCACCAATGGGTGCGGAGCTGTTATGACAGCGGTGGTCTTCGCTTCAAAGAAACCACCGCTGTCATACAGAACACTGCGTCATGCCGCCCCGTGTCACGCCGCCTCAAATCTTTTCTGCTGAAGCCCACCCCAGCGTGGCAAACGTCCCGTTGTTTGCTGGACGGGTGCCCAATCCCTCGCCGGCTCGCCCCAGCCATCCTTCTGCCACGATGGGAGCCCACCCCAGCGTGGCAAATGTCCCATGTAGTCTTTTTTTTTTTTCACCTGTAAAGCAAAAACGGTCCCACGGCGCTTCTCCCAGTCCCCCCTCCCACAACCCGCACCCAACCACTGCGAACCCAGTCTCCCCACACCCCCCTCACCCCATACTTACCTCCGGAGCTCGGCGCGACAATCTTAAGTGGACCGGGAACACGTCTGCACTCTTCAAAGCTGACCGCAAACTGAGGAAATGCCGGTAAGCTGTATAATGGGCTAGATAGGGGTTTTCAACTTATTGCATATCTCAGGTATTTTAGATTGTATCAATTTTAACATGGGAGTGGACTCTTCTCATGAATGATGTCACTGTCATGGCATGGTCTTCGGCCCAAAGGGTGATTTCACAGTCACCGCGCAAAATCACTCTTTCGGGCCTGAATAATGCCATGACAGTGACATCATTCATGAGAAGGGGTCCCACTAACCCCATGTTGAAAATTTGGTAAAATTAAAAAATGGTTGTTTTATGAAGCGCATGCTACAGTTCCTACGCACGCTCGTAGGTTTGCAAATTTTCAATATTTCCACTCCAGATTTTCAACATTGCCATTTTACCACACCTTCTTATGAGTAGTACAGCTGTCATTTTTCACATCTCACCCAAAACGTGTTTCCGCCCATGTAGCGCACAATGACCCAGTCGGTGTGCGAAATCAATGTATGGGCCACATTAAGAAAATCACAGTGACACTGTTCATGAGCAGAGATCTTAAAATGGCTGTGTTGAAAATTTGGTGAAAAAATTCCTAAAAATGACTGTTTTACGAGTCTGTGTTGCTCAGTTCCTACGCACGCTCATAAGTTTGCGAATTTTCTATATTTTCACTCCAGATTTTCAACATTGGCATTTTACCATACCTCCTCATGAGCAGTACAGCTGCCATTTTTCACATCCTGCCCAAAACGTGTTTCCGCCCATGTAGTGCACAATGGCGCAGTCGGTGTGCGAACTCAATGTATGGGACACAGTAAGAAAATCACAGTGACACTGTTCATGAGCAGAGGTCTTAAAATGGCTGTGTTGAAAATTTGGAGACAAAATTCTTAAAAATGACTGTTTTACGAGTGTTCATTGCGCTGTTCCTATGCACACTCATAAGTTTGCGAATTTTCAATATTTTCACTCCAGATTTTCAACATTGCCATTTTACCACACCTCCTTATGAGCAGTGCAGCTGTCATTTTTCACATCTTGCCCAAAATGTGTTTCCGCCCATGTAGCGCACAATGGCACAGTCGCTGTGTGAACTCAGTGTATGGGACACATTAAGAAAATCACAGTGTCACTGTTCATGAGCAGAGATCTTAAAATGGCTATATTGAAAATTTGGTGAACAAATTCCTAAAATAACTGTTTTAGTCATGTTACAGTTCCTACGCACGCTCGTAAGTTTGCGAATTTTCAATATTTTCACTCCAGATTTTCAACATTGCCATTTTACCACACCTCCTTATGAGCAGTACAGCTGTCATTTTTCACATCCTGCCCAAAACGTGTTTCTGCCCATGTAGTGCACAATGGCGCAGTCGGTGTGCGAAATCAATGTATGGGACACAGTAAGAAAATCACAGTGACACTGTTCATTAGCAGAGGATTTAAAATGGCAATGTTGAAAATTTGGTGAAAAAATTCCTAAAAATGACTGTATTACGAGCGTGCGTTGCACAGTTCCCACTCACGCTCGTAGGTTTGCGAATTTTAAATATTTCCACTCCAGATTTTCAACATTGGCATTTTACCACACCTCCTCATGAGCAGTAGAGCTGTCATTTTTCACATCCTGCCCAAAATGTGTTTCCGCCCATGTAGTGCACAATGGCGCAGTCGGTGTGCGAACTCAATGTATGGGACACGTTAAGAAAATCACAGTGACACTGTTCATGAGCAGAGGTCTTAAAATGGCTGTGTTGAAAATTTGGAGACAAAATTCTTAAAAATGACTGTTTTACGAGTGTTCATTGTGCAGTTCCTATGCATGCTCGTAGGTTTGCGAATTTTAAATATTTCCACTCCAGATTTTCAACATTGGCATTTTACCACACCTCCTCAAGAGCAGTACAGCTGTCATTTTTCACATCCTGCCCAAAATGTGTTTCCGCCTATGTAGCGCACAATGGGGGTAACAAAAAGGTCATGTTGAAAATTTATTGTGCAAATACCAGCAGTCGCACAGGGCATTAGGGTAAAGCACCATACGTGCCAAACACCACTACAAATACCTGCAAGCGAACGTTCGGCATTGACAAATGCTTGTTTAAGATTTTCACAGCAGATTTTCAACATTGCCATTTTTTACACCTCCCCATGAACAGTACCGCTGTCATTTTTCACATCCTGTTCGGAATGTGTTTTTGCACCTGTGGTGCCAAATGCCATAGTCGCTGTGCAAAAGCAGTTTTCGGCTAACAAACTGATATTGCCACTGTTCATGAGGTGGGGGTCACAAAAAAAAATGTTGAAAATTTGGAGTGAAAATACCAACGAATGCCTGAGGCGTTAGGGTTTCCGACCATAATGCCCCACCCTGTAGAGAATGACAGGCATCAGGGGTGTGACTTGGGATTCTTGCCTGTCATGCTCATACCATTCCACCCCCACCCACACCCTGCAGCCAGTGAGAGGCATCAAGGTGTGCCTCGGACTCTTCGGGCCCAAACTTCACCCCATTCTCCATACTCGCACCCATCTCACCATATTTCCTGATGGAATGGGTGCGATAAGGGCCAAAGACCCCAAGGCACACCGCGAGACATTTGTCAGTGTCTGCAGGGTAGGGTGTGGTGAAATGGCGTGGCCGTTATGCCTGACGACCCAAAGGCACACCCCAATGCCTGTCACTCTCTGCAGGGTGGTGGTGGGGTTGGCTTCAGTTCAATACTTTGCTGCCATTCCTATTATGCAGCTCTGTAACTTCTACACTACCAATGCCAATGCCAGCAAGCAAACATTCGGCATTGACAAATGCTTGTTTTACACTGTAAAGGTAGCAGCCATGTTTGTGGTGGAAGATCAACTCTGGCAGTACAGCGCTAACTGAAATGCCTGTGTTCCAAATGCCCATTGATCTGTGTTGCAAACTCTTCACTGCTGAGCAGTCCTTTTTTTACCCATGTGTAAACCATATTTTACACGTAAATAAGAGCCAATCAGATTACACGATTTTTCCCTGCCATTTTATAAGCCAGAGTAAGAATGAAATAGAATATTTTTGCAAAAAAGGGCTATGAAGAATTGTTTTATGTATTATTTAATTGCCCTTTGTATAAAACTTCATGCATGAAATACCGAAATGTTTTCATCACACTGTATAATTTTCTGTGATAGACTGTATAGAAGTATTATTGAACCCAACAAATGTAAACACTTCTAGGAGTTTAATCAAATTTACAGATGCTGTCATTAGACAAAGAAAAAAATGCTTTAAAATTTTTACCCTGATGTACAGTTACTGTATTGTTTAAAGGCAAACAAAATGGAAAAAAGTGCTTAGGTAATGGTCAAACCACTTGTTCAATTTAATACTTCTGTAACGACTAATGTTCAAACAAATAAAAACTTAATTACAGAATACTAAATACTGAATATACAAGTGGTATGTACCTGTGTATCTACAAAATTTGCCAAGACTTAGATTAGTGCATTAAAAATTGGTTCAGAACAACTGAAATTTTAATTCTGAAGAATCTTGTGAACACTTAGTGGTGAATTTCTTGTGGGGGATTTTAGGCACAGACAAGGTGGATCTTTAAAGAGTTACCTAAGAGGAGGACGTCATGCAAGAATTCACAGGGAAATCCCACAGAATTTACCAGAGGATCCCACAGGGAACTCAGTTGAGAAGGTATTAAATGGAAAAAGGTGCATGGGATCCAATATGGTTCATGCCACGGCCGTTGCAAAGACAGTGGTAAGAGACAAAAGGGAAGCATTCTGAAAGTATAAGGAAAGCCAGTGGGAGGAGGATAAGGAGAAGCATCTTGCTGGAATGAATGTAGCCAGTGGGAAGGTGAAGGAGGCCAAGGCAGAGATGTAACTCTGGCTGGCAAAGGGAGTGAAGAAAAGAGAAAAGACATTCTTCAGGTTCTTCTATGACAAGAGTAAAATCAATGGGGGCACTGTGAGACTGAAGAGTGGGGAAAGATTGGAGGAGGGGGACAAAGAGAAAACAGAGTTACTGAACAAGCATTTTTGTTCCCTATTTACTAGGGAGAAGGATGGGCCACTGCTGTAATGTGGGATTAAGAGGCGAAGGGAGGAGAGCAGGGTCTCAAGTGTATGCTCAGAATAATGGCAAAAAGGTTGTTGGAAAAGCTGACAGGGTTGCAAGTAGATAAATCTATGAGTCCTGACAGCTTACATCTGAGGATGCTGAAAGAAGTAGCATAAGGGATAGCAAGGCCACTTACAGACATATTACACTGCTTGCTGGCCACGAGAGTTGTCCCTAGGGGCTGGTGGACAGCAAGCGCGGTCTGTCTACGCAAGTGCAGATAAAAAGATAAGCCAGGGAACTATAGGCATAGAAACATAGAAAATGACAGCAGAAAAAGACCTATGGCCTGTCCACTCTGTCCTAGGTCCCCATTTAGCCATGGGACCTACTGTCCCTCCAGGGTCCTAGCTCTCCCCAACTGCCCCCCCCCAATTCTTCTCAGTTTCTGCTGCCCCAAGCAAGTACTCAGCCAATCAGCTTGATGTCTATAGTGTGAAAAATGATGGAGTCTTTACTAAGGGAGAAACTAGTGGAATTCCAGGAGGGAAATGGGCTATAGGACCCCAGACAATATGGATTCACAAGGGAATTGCCATACCAGACAAATCTGGTTGACGTCTTTGACTAGGTGATAAGGGCAGCAGATAGGGAACAGGCAGCAGTAGATGTGGTATACTTGGATTTCATCAAGGCCTTTGACTTATTCCCTCGTAGGAGGCTGGTCAAAAATTAAGGGATTGAGAAGTGTGGGAAAAACTGGCAACATGGGTGGAGAACTGGCTGAGGGGAAGAATACAAAGGATAGTAATTAAATAGGAGATTTCAGAGGTAAGAAAAATAACAAGCAGAATGCCTCAGCAGTCAGTGCTGGGCTTGATCTTTTTCAATGTATTCATTTGCGACATAGGGGAAGGCATCAAGGGCAAGATCTGCCTCTTTGCAGGTGACACAAAGATCTGTGCAAGGGTAGACACAATGGAAGGGATAAGAGGACTTAAAGAGGATCTGGGGAGGTTGGAGTGCTGGTTAAAGACCTGGCAGCTGGGCTTTAATCCTAAAAAGATGTAAATTGATGCAGATTGAGAAGAGCAACCCAAGAGTGCAGTATGAAATTGGAGGAGTGGTGTTGGAAATCACCATGGAGGAAAAAGACTTAGGGGTCATGATATCAGAGAGTCTAAAAACAACATCACATTGTAATAGAGCTGTGGTCAATGCAAACAGGATGCTGCGTTGCATAGGTGGGGGATAAGCAGTAGTTCAATTTTTGTGGAATAGCAGTAGGGAGAGATAGGGTATATAGTGCTTGTGTAACTTTTTGTGGCTTTACTCTGTTCCCACCCTTGAGTAGAAGGTATGTAGGTAGCCATTTGTAGGGAATAGAAGGCCCATGAACAAGGGTGAGAAGAGCGCTGGAGGAGGGGGGGATGGTGGATGAAAAACACTCCCTAAGCAAAGGAGGTGCGTTAGAGGAGGGCTTAAGTAGAGGTTGTGGGCGGAGCTATTCCCCACATTGAACCTTGGGCAAGCCCTCCCATTCAATGTTTGTGGAATAGCAATAGGGAGAGACAAGGGCTGGATATTCAAACTCGCCATTCTGAGGCACAAGCCCTTCGCTGCGTGAAATAGTTAGCAGGGGTGTGGCTGAGGCGTATTCAAAGGAGATTTAGCTATTGAGCAACTCCTTTGAATATCTTCACCAACCACAAACCACTGTGCATGATTTAGTGAACCGCGCTCACCGCAAAGTTGTCAGAGGAGCATCCAACTCTGGCGGTGGCGTAGTACCATTGCGCCATGCGCAAAATCACGATATTCAAAGGTGACATGCAAATGGGGCCATAATTCATGCAAAGCGCGGGGGGCCATTTGCATCTGATTATGGCCCCATTTGCATGCCATTAGCATGTAGGTGCGCCGATCCCTGAGGACTTGTACCTGGCGCCCTGCCAGGCAGCAGCCGCTGGGGACCGACGCACCCTGCAGCCCGATCGCAGGCAGCAATGTGGCTCACCCACCTCCTCCCGTACATATCCCTGGTGGTCCAGTGGACCGAAATGCCTGATCGGGCAGAAAGCAAAAGCAGACCCCCGAACATCACCCCTTGTGCTTGATCGCGGGCAGTAAGTAAATTGAACCCCCACCCGAACATCACCCTTGGTGCCCGATTGCGGCAGTAAGTAATTGAACCCCCACCCCGAACATCACCTTGTGCCCGATCGCGGGCAGTAAGTAAATTGAACCCCCACCCGAACATTACCCTTTGTGCCCGATCGCGGGCAGGTAATGAACCCCCCACCCCGAACATCTCTTGTGCTTATCGCGGGCAGGCAATTGAACTTTTCACCCCGAACATCTCTGGTGGTCCAGTGATCGAATGCCGATTCAGTGGCAGATTGAACTCTCAAAACATCTCCTGGTGGCTAGTGTCCCCCACCCCACCTCCACGGCTCCCCACCACCCGCCTCCCCGGCAGCCAGCGACATGGTGCAGGCATCCCTACCTCCGCCTGTCACTTCACTGCCCGCCGAGCTGACTGCCCGGTAGTTGCACGCTTACGCAAGAGCGGCGCGCAGCCCATATCAGATGATAGTTCAGATTTGTGAATGATCGCAATGATTCATTCACAACTCTGACTGTCACAGGGGATGCACGCTCATTGGCTCTGCTCTGCACCAATGGCGGCAGCTCACTGGCAGTCAGTCGGCGGGCGCGGGCGGCAGGCGGGTGATGCTGCCGCCGCCGCCGCGGGAGCGGGTGGTGGGGTCCGGTGGGGTGGGTGGGGGACACTAGCCACCAGGGAGATGTTTTGGGGGTTCACTTTACTTACTGCCCGCGATCGGGCATTTCGTCCACTGACCACCAGGGAGATGTTCGTGGGGGTGTTCAATTTACTTTCTGCCCGCGATCGGCACAAGGGTGATGTCTGGGGTTCTGTTTACTTTCTGCCTCGATCGGGCACAAGGGTGATGTTCGGGGGTTCCATTTACTTTCTGCCCGCGATCGGGCACAAGGGTGATGTTCGGGGTTCTATTACTTTTCGCCCGCAATCGGGCACAAGGTGATGTTCTGGGGTGTTCAATTTACTTTCTGCCCACGATCGGGCATTTCGTCCACTGGACCACCAGGGATGTGAACGGAGGAGGGGAAGCTACATTGATGCCCGCGATCGGGCTGGTGGGGAGTACACTTGCCCGCGATCGGGCTGCGGGGGGCACAGGGATTGAGTTAGGCCAGCCACAGGTGGTGCAGTGCGTTGTGCCCTGCAATACAGCAGCTCACCTGTGGGTGGCCCCTCGACTTAAGCCTTTTTGGCTCAAAGTCCTGCAGGTGCAGGTTGGGGTTGCGCCTGACATCCCTGCACAGCCCGGCTGAATATCGGGCTGTGCAGTTTATGCATGATTCCTCCCCCTCCAGTTGAGCATGCATTCATTTGCATTGCGCTGTTGCTCAGCCTGTTTTCAGTGGTGCAACTGCCTCCTGCTGAATATCGCAGAATGGCGCAATTTAGGACTTGAGCCTGCGCAACCCTGTCGCGCATGGTGCAACCCTTTTGAATATCTGGCCCAGGGTATATAGTGCTTGTGTAACTTGTAGAACTTTTTGTGGCTTTACTCTATTCCCTTCTTTGAGTAGTAGGTATGTAGGTAGTCATTTGTAAGGAATAGAAGCCCCAAAAAGGTACCTCTTCCAACTCATAGAGAGTATGACCCCCTGGCACTCAGGGGAGAAAAAAAATCCAGGTGGCGGAAACCTCTGAGGACCCATGGCCGAAGGTCTGCCCATCCTCTGGGCATACTAAATGGAGAAGGGCCTAGGTTCTAGTAACCATAGCTAATTTGAGATTGGTGAGCTGCTCGAAGAGACAATAATCCATCCTCAATCCATGGATGATGCCGATTGCACGATGATCCTGAGGTTGAAGAGTAGGTCTGTTCTGAATGAGCGATAGAATCCTAAGTATGAAGAAAATCCTGGTAAAGGAGAATGAAAGAAGTCCACGTTTCCAAGATGATGAATGATGCTTGTCCAATGGAATTGAAAGGGTGTTATGGGCAGAGGGACCATGACTGGATCGATAAGGTACTGAACTGGGAATGGTGGAAATGCAATGGTAGACGAAGTCATTGGAGAATGATCCAACTTGTGAAAGGTTTGAATGTAAAGACATGGTCTGGGAGGCTAGGATCTCTGTATTGAACAAGGAGTCGCTAAGGAAGCATCCATAGAGTAAAAATAGTAGAAGAGTCTTTGAGTGCCCTGGAGATGATGGTTTGTTCTTGATCCAAGGATGATACAGGATGAATGATGATCCTGAGGATGAAGGGTACATCTTTTCTGTAGGGATGGAACACATAGAATCCTATGTGTGAAGCAGATCCAGTTAAACAAGGGCTAATGTAGTCCATGTTTCTGAGGTGATAAAGGATGCATGTCCAAAAGGGATTGACGGGGCGTAATGAGTCAGGAGAACATTATTTGATCAATATAAGACCAGACAGTACAATGTAGAAGCTGTGATGATTTGTAAAATTATGGGTGACTGATCCAATTCGTGTAATTTGATATCGAGGTAGTCTGGTGGTAAAGAACGGATTAGTGAGCGATAAGTCACTAGGTAAGCATCCCAGAGTAAAAATGAGTAGAGGAGATTTTACGTGACTGATGAGAGTAATGCCATAAGTGATTAATAAAGCAATAGAGGAAGGTTTGCAGAGCGGTACATATGGTAGCCTAATATATATGGGAGATGACCGGAAATTCGGTATAAGAAATGGATGGCTTCTTTGATCATGATGTTCATGACTTTATACTCAAATCCTCTGCTGATATGCTGCCTGAAGTAAGTATGGGTATTTCTGTGGTGTGATCATTTAGGAGATGCACAGTGGTGGCATAGGTTCGTTAAGTTTACAGGTAATCCCGATGCTGAAGTACTGAGATAAGCTTGGGGAGGATGTGAGGAAGAGTCTGTAGGCTGGATTGGTAGTGAGATTGATTAGTGCGGGATGTCATAGGATTTTAGTGCCATGGCCGATTAAAACCAATTGGGAGGCAAGGCTGAGTTGGTGAATTTGTCTTGGCTGTTACAAATGCCAGTTAGAATTCAGGAGATCCAGTTCTCAGTGATGGTCGCTGAAGGGTCCACTGGAAGAATGGTTGACCCGGCTGAAGGTACTAGGTGAAAAGGTGCGGATGATTGTATAAGGAATAGCGATGTCCGGGAGTGAAATCAAAGGTTTGGTTGGTGTGGAGTCAGTAATCGGCTAAGCAGTGGAGATCGCACAGTGAATATTCTTGAAGATATCCATTACATTCCTAAAACTAGCAATGACTGTTGGGAAGTAGGAGTCGAGTAACTTGGTCATCAGAGTCAGTGTTGAAAGAAGAGGTGGCAGAAGGTAAAATGGATGATTTCCATAGTTGAATGGGTCATCTTGCTATTCCTGGTATACATAGAAGTGATGCTGGTTACAAAGTCGGAGTGTAACGGAAGGAGTTAAGTCCTTTCAATGTATGAGAATAGCCAATAAGACAAGGCATACATGGTGATTGGATGGACAGGAATCGGAGGGTATATCCAATAGAGATGGAGAAGATGTTCCTATTGTCCAGGCAAATTGGATTTCATGAATAATTGTGAAGAACTGACTGGGCAGTATAAAACTCTACGAGAATGTAAGAGTCCATGAGGCATGAAGCCAAGGAATATTTGCTGGCAGTAGTATTATTCCAGAGTAATGAATGAATGATCTAATGAGTAGTGGAAGGGTACGGGTAGAAGGGCTGGAGTAGAAGTGGGTGGATTATATGGAAAGCAGATGACTGGGTAGGAGTACTAGTCGGAGGTAGGATACAAGGCCCAAAAGAGCCACAGCAAATGGTACAAAGCCCCGAGCCAGCAAGACGAAGATGAGAAGGCAGCCATCCAAAATGAGAAGAAAGTTCGAAGTGGATCCTGAGGAACTGAAGGAATAAGCAGAGGAAGCAATGGGCTAGGTGAAGTCGGATGACATCCAGAACAGGAAGGTATGGGAGCGGGTCAGTTCCATGGTGAATAGCAGCAAATTGCAGGAAGGCTGAAGCAAGGCAGCAGATGATGATCCACAGAAAGGCAAGGAGCCAAGCCAAGCACCATGAGCAACAGGAGTCCCACAGCTGATGGAGGCTGGAAACGACTAGAGAATATGATGGAATGTGCTGCAACAATGAAGGACGAGGTCTCAATTCTGCAAAAGAAAACAAGTTCAGACAACAGCCGAATGGGTGAACTGCAGCAAAGAAATCCATGAGGCAGTCAACCTGGAGTGAGAGAGGGATGGAACGAGCCATCAGGATCCATATGATGAGGGAAAGGAGACCCAGGGGCTAGAGAACAAAGGTTCATGGAAGAGCAGGATGGCTAGTGGAGTCATTCAAAGCAGGAGGATCCTGTGATTGAAGGGATGAGGCAAACTGGCAGGATGGAAGCAAACAAGTTGATGAGGTCCTGGTTCCATGATCGAAGCAGCAGTCAGGGCAAGATGATCTGGACTGGAGGAGGCTAGGGAATGTAGCATGATGAGAGAAGTTGGTGGAAGAAGTCCTGGTCCTGAATGGAAACGGCAAGCTGCATTGGCATAGATGCAAATAGTGGAGACAGTCCACGTCAGAGTCAGGCTCCCGGCTGTGGTAGTTGGCGGAGAGGACGATGAGTCTAGGCTGCAAACAAGGTAAAATGGAGAAGCAAGTCGGGCAAAGTCCTGTTCCAGAAGGGAAGGGAAGCGGCAGTCAATAACAGGCTGAGAATATATGCGATGAAGCAGTAGACTGTAGACTCAGGCAACCGTCAGGGATGGTAGAAGCGAATGATAGCAACTTGTGGCAGCCAGGCCTAGTAAGAATGATGAAAGTATGAGGGGCGTAGGAATTCCATTCCCAAAGGGAAGCAGCAACTAGTATGAGTTAGAGAAGGTATGGTAACAGTCTGCAGATTGAAGACATGACTCCCATCCCTGGTAGTCGGGGCAAGCTCACCTGCACTCAATGCTGCCAAGCAGAGCTAGGGACAGAGGATGTCAAAGTGGTAAGTAAGAGGTAGTTCTGTTCCCGAAGGGAAGTGGCAACTGGCATGAGGTGGAAAAGGTGGAAAAGGCATGGTTCAAGTCAGTAACTTGTAGACATGGGTCCCATTTGGGTAAGTAGCAGGAGGTAATGATTGGAACAAAATCCCATCCCCAGTAGACAGGGGAAGCCTACCTGCACTCAGCACCTCAGAAAGTGCGAGTTAGGGATGGAGTCTGGAATACTGCTGGTATGGGCTGGTCAATGCACAACACTGCTGTAGAGAGAGTAGAGAAGTGATGGAGCAGGTATAAAACAGTAAAAGAAATAGTAGACAAAATGGTAGGCATAGAGTTAATGGACAGAATGGCAAAATATAACAAGATGGTTTGACATAGCTAGCTGATGGAATGAATAGGATGAGCTCAGGGTGTATTGTGAGGAGAAAGTTGTACATGGTCGGATATGTAAATGTGAGTTATGTTTTTAGAGTTGCAGATCTGAAGTAGCTTTCCATGCTGGGAAAGTCTTCACTCCCCGGTGGTACAGGTCACTGGGATAAGAAATTGAGGGACATGAAAGAGGTATTTCAAGCTTGAATTTTTTCATAAAGTAAGGAAAAGCAGATGAGCGGAACCTCAAGGAACAATTGCTTCTGAGCAGCCAGGTATAATTAAGGTAAAAATGGGACAGTGCCAGGTGGAGACTGCATGATCCAGGTAGCTATGATGGACGTGAATCTCTGAATCGGTTGTAAGCGGTCACTATATTAGTTTGCAACCATATCTGCCCCTTCCCCCACCCCCGACTGGGATAGCAGTGTCTCAATTGCAAGAGAACATGAAGGGTAGAAAGCAGACACAAACTGTGTGAAACCATGTGCTAGTGGGGACCCTTAAAGAGTTTTAAACCCTGAGAAACAAGCCTGACCAATTATGGGAATGCAGAAAGTATCTAACAGCTGAGTGTCCTTGTGACTATCCTGCATAACCAGCAGACACCCGTATTTACAGTGACTGGTAGTAAAAACAATTTGGTACTGGTTAAAAAGTAAAGGGGGTTCCACGTGGTAAGGGGATGTTGCACAATACTTAAATGCAGCTGAGAAGTGACGAAATTGTATACTTATAGGCTGAGGTAGGCGCTTGAGGGACAGTCATGGTGCGGCTGTGAACAAGCCCCGAGAGAGAGAAAGGGGAGACAGAAAATCCTTATGGGCAGGCAGCAGGGTTAGCATCGGGTCCATGGAATCCAAATATGTAGAGGAGCGAGGGTAAGATGGTGACATGACAATGAGGAAGCATGTGGAATGGAGCAGGGGAAAGGGTGATACAATCACCAATGGAACCGGGCTGGAGCCGGAAGGGGAAGTAGTGCTAGGAGAGCGCATAGGACAGGGAAAAGAGGAGGCACTGCAAGTGCTGGGCACATAGAAAGCCCAAAAAGAAAATAAGACAAAGGGAAAGAGAGAGGGTGGGGGCACCAGCAAGAGAAAATGGCAGGACAAGAAGTGGAGGAGACCAAGACAAGGTAAGAAAAATGAACACCAAATGCAGGAGGGGAGGAGGGAGGGGAAAAAAAAACACAGTGGCAGTGAGACGAGGGAGCAGCCACACAAGCCACACAGGAGCCCAGGGGGAAAAACACTCCCTAAGCAAGGGAGGTGTGTTAGAAGTGGGCTTAAGCAAGGGTGTAGCTACGGATACTCCAAATAAGCCATGGCATACCAAGTTTAGTAGCAGGGGATAGCAAACAAGCTGGTCAGCATTGCTCTGCCCTCTAGTCCATTGCATTTAAATTCCTTTTTTTGGCTTCACAGGCTTTTTCTTCTCTCTTTCTGCTTTGTTTTGGGGAGGAGAGGGCTGCAGAGTGGAGCAGCAGACAGAACAGACTCAGAGTCGGCTAAAAGAATGAAGACTTCATGTGGAGTGGCAAGTGGAGCAAATCTGCCTACCTACAAGGGAGAGAGGGAGAGAATTTCTGTTGTGGTCTTGGACTCATGGTGCAGTCAACAGCATTTACAAGCGGGCAGTGAGTACCACACTAGTAGCGTAGACAGACAGCAGGTCTAGTGTGGGAATCATCTAACTGGAGCCAGGAACCTTGGATTTGAGTTGGGGGGGCAGGCATGAACAACAGTGGGGGAAGGGGGTAGCAGAGTGGCAGGCTAGTGTACAAATCAGAAATGCCTGGCTACACCCCTGGGCTTAAGTAGAGGTTGTGGGAGAAGCTATTCCCAACACTGAACCTTGAGCAAGCCCTCCCAAAGTCAAGAAGTGATCCTCTCATAGTAGGGAACCCTGATGCAACCATACCTGGAATACTGTGAAGGTATTGGAGTCCACACCTGAGGAGAGACTGCAGCATGGTGGAAGCAGTACAGTGCAGGGCAATCAACAGGGTCTATGGACTAAAAGTATTGCATAATGTTAGTCCTTATGAATATTATGAAATGCTTTATAGTTCTAGCAAGTACTTAAAGTTGTAGTTCTTTTATATTCATGCAATTTCATGCACCATTGAATTGCTATATCTTTTCTGTTAAGTTTGAATTCTTTTGATCTCTCAATAAAACTTTTAATTATAAAAAACATGGTCTATGGACAAGGAGGCAAGGCATATGAGGAGAGGCTGCCAGACTTGAATATGTACACCCCTGAGAAAAGGGGGGAAAGGGGTGGCATGAAGAAGACACACAGGTATCTACATAGGGTAAACAGGGTGGACCTCAAGGAACTTTTCTCCTTGAGTTTAAGTACAGGAACGAGAGGGAACTCATCTAAACTCACAAGGTGGAGAGTCGAAAGGTTTGTTTGCAAGCACTTTTTCACAGAAACAAGTCGTGAACAAGTGGAACAAGCTGCCGGAGGTAGTGGTCGAGGTCTAATCAATAAGCGCTTCAAGCAGGAATGGGACAGGCATAGGGATTAGTTAGCAAAGGGGGGGAGGCACAAACAAAGGGGAGGAGGGATGATAACTAACGTCAGTGCATAGTAGTTGGGTAGGGTGAGCAGACTACATGGCCTGACTGGCCTTTTTCTGCCATTGTTGTCTATGTATCGTATGAGCATACGAACATAGGAAAATTGTCAGCAGAAAAAGGCCTCACGGTCTACCAAGTCTGCTTGATTGTGCAGCTAGCAGCCCTTATTCTGCAGCTTCCCCACCCTCCTGTGCCCCTCCCTCTTACCCTATCCCATCCCCTTTTGAAGCCACCCACTGTTTTACTGGATACCACCTCTGCCGGTAACGCTTGCCACCCGGCCACCAACCTCTCCATAAAAAGTGTCTTCTCATCTCCCTCCTGAACTTCCCCCCCTCCAGTCTCATATCATGGCCTTGGGTGTCCCTCCCCTCCCTTAGTCTGAAAAGCCCCTCCATACAAGACTTGTTTATTCCTCTCATGTACTTGAAGGTTTCAATCATATCTCCCTCCTCTCCTCCAATGAGTACATGTTCAATGATCCCTCAGCCTACTCTTGTAAGGAAAGTCTCCCAGACCGTTGATCATCTTTGTTGCCTTGTGCTGCACCACCTCCAGTAACTTAGCACTTAGCAAAGACATTGAGGTGATTCTTTTAATAGAGTAGCAGTCCCCCCCTTCAAGAAATTCCTGAGTGTCACACTGCTGCCTGGCACGAGGGGGAGGGCTCCATTTACCCTCACAACCCCTGAAAAGTTGCTGGTGTCCAGACCCCGCTGGTGGCCAGTTGTGTATGGCTTTATTGGATGGACCACTGCCACCAATACCCACTCTTAGGCTGACTGACAAGAGAGCGGTGAAGCACTGGAGGGTACCAACTGTGTCTCTCCTTATTTTAAGTATGCTGCGATCACCTGGTCTACCTCTTCTAAAAGCAGAAAACAATCCATTTAAAGAGTGCAGCTGGAAGTATTTTAATGGGAAAAATAAGGCATAACATTGTATGTGTTACTGTGGGATAATAGAACATCTTGGAAGAACAGGTGAAGCTGAATGTCTTTCATACCCTAAAGGTGTCTTTATCACATAAAGAATGCACGCTGCAGGGAGTGAAGCACAAGGCAGAATGTAGATCATCCTTACACCCCTGGAAAGTGCATTCACATCCTTTAATACACACTCTGGCGTGACATATTGTACCTATAAAATGGCTCATCCCTCTTACGCATTATATGAAAAATGAAACATTTTTAATATGATTTTTTTATGTAAAATCATTTGTTGAAATACATTTGTAATGGCAACATTACATACATGAAATAGTCCTGATTTTGTAGGAAATTAGGCTTTTCTTGCCTTGGTAATGAGATCCATCATCTAAATGTGCATTGCTAGCTTTTAAATACATGGGTGATGCCTCTCGGTCTATGAGGGTTCAGGATTTTTCCTTGCCATTTTATAGTAAGCACTGGTGCAGGTGAATATGCCAGGGGACATAGTCTCCCTCACAAAGTGTGGAGGTGCAAAGTAAGGAGAAAAACAGTCACCCTTTTGCACCTCCACACATTGGGACTGTACACAACCTTGTTCGTAGTTGCAAGGGGAAGGAGGCACCTGTGTGACTAACTGGCAATGCAAATTAGTCTTACACTTGTTAGTGGGCACAAGCAGGGTCTGTTCCCATCCAACATGTTGGTTAGTGACACCAATGGAGGTCTTTTTTTTTTTTTTTTTGCCGTTTTTTCTCTTAGGTCACTGATTGGCCCCCATCACCGTGATCCCCCGAGGCCCATCACTCATCATCTCCTGGACGTACCCCACTCATTGGTTCCTCCAGGGGTTGCCCTCCTTGATCTGACTTCCTGGGTGCTCCAAGCCCCCACAGAATTTTTTATTTTTTTTTCAATCCACATTTTTGTTTAATCCACATTTTTCTCTGGGTCAATTTGCCTTCTTCCACCAGTCCCCCCAGCTCCGTCACCCCGGCATCCACTGGGACTTATCTGGATGGCACTGAGGTGCCCAGCTGGCCTGGTGCAGAGCCTGTGGAGGACCAGTGTCATCCTGCCAGTCGACCATTTTTCTGTTTTCACCCCCCCGTCCCATTGCTGGGGTGTGACACATCAACTCACATGCGTGGAGGCACTCGCACATTCGGGGGTCCCACAGCACACTCCCTTCCATTGGTGTCCCTGACCTGTTCTGCCCTCAGGCCTCCACCTGGGGCAGTCATTCAGTGGGACTGCCAACCCACCCTCCCCAGGAGAGGAGAGCTGTCCTCAGGATGCTAGATCCTCTGTCTCCCCAGCTGACCCCTGGCAACCTGCTCGCACCATGAACACGGGTCACTGGCATGGCAGGGAGGTAAGGCAGCGATGCCTCAGCCCTCCACGCCACTGGGCTGGCCAAGCCCCCACAGAATTTGAATTCTGATGTTAGTGTGGAGCCTCGAGAGATCACTGGCTAACCGTGTATGGTTGGGATTTTTCCTTGCTTTTCTGGTCCCACTCTCACGCAGCGTCAGCGGTTAAGAGTGCACATACATATGCATACTTGCTCAGCATCAGCTAACATATTTCCTCCCCAGCAGTGCCATCTGCAGCACCACCCATTGTCAACTGCATGGTGCTTGCATGGAGGCTGATATCACCGTCCTGCCCTGGGAGGAGGAGGAGAACATCCACTGGGAGTCTTGATCCAACGTCTTCTTAGTCTTCCCCCACAGCACAGGAGATTATGTAATCCATGGAATATTATTTCCCAGTTTGCGGAAAATGAATCTGCTCTGTATGAAAACCACTGAATACTATTCTGCAGTTTATTAACCTGCAGATTACTTATTTACAGTTAAAAAGAATTTGGAATATTGGAATTCTACTTCTGGCAGAATTCCGCAACATTTCCAAAATTCTGCAAACTTCTAGCAGAAGTGGAATTTGAAAATTCAGTACAGATCTCCTGGGGGCGCATTCTACTGAATTATATAAGAGAATTTCACCTCTCGAGTCTCCTATGGAAATGCAACAGTTTCTCCTTCCAGTTTACCTGACTGTTCGGCGTAGAAGGGTATGTAGTGTCCGTAGCCATGCTTGGCAATCCAGCAAAAGTCAATTAACAAGCCCCAGAAAGCAATAGCAATTCGAACAAAATGTAGCTCTGTCCTTCGGCTGGACCATCTAGTGATGGAGCCTGCTAAACATGAAAATGAGGTAGACAGTGTCCACATACAGAAGACATGAAACAAACAGCATTTTCACAGAAATAGTTCTAGGAGCTGTGCATATTACTTTTGGGAGAACCATTTATTAGAATCATTATCCGAATTTTGTTTTCTGCTCATTGCTCTCCCATACTACAAAGTACAGCAAGTTCTGTTTGCTGAATACTTCACCTAATGTAAGGATTTTATGTAGTTCAAATTACCAGAGAAGACTCCTTGCCTCTGGGCCTCCACAAAAACACCCTTATATGCCAAGGGAGTTAACCTGTCTAAATATTCTTGGCCAATAAATACACGTCTGTGTATAAGAATGGCCTTGGTCAATAAAAGGTATCACACCATCCAACGACTCTCTTGTCCAAAAGGCCAACACAACTGTTGTAAGCATTCTTTTCTATAAAAGGGTACTAGAGTATTTAAACAGTTTGACACCTTTTTGGACCTATAGTTTGCAATGATGTTACAGTGTACAGGCATACCGTGCTCCTCACAGGTCACCTCATCAGGTATTAAAAAACCCTCTGCACCAGAGATGAAACTTCAGCTTCAGGGGAATGGTTGTTGAAGGCATGTGTGTATATGTGTGCTAATACACATTCGAATGACAGCTATACTAAAACAAGAGCATGATTTATGGGTAATTCTAGAGGGCCACAATATTTCATTCTGGAAAAAAATAAAACAGAATAATCTGAGGACCAAATCTGATGCCAAATTGGTAAAATTAAGCAGACCCCATCTTACACTGAGCATGCTCAGTCATCATAAATAGTCTAAGTTTGAGTTCTCCAACCACTCAGTCATGTGGTCTTCGGATTCACCCTCACTGCTCTCAAGTCTTTTCTTCCATTGGAAAGAACAGGTCTCTTTTACAGCCCCTGCTCGTGATTCTGCTAAGTTCTCAAACATTTTAAAATTTTCTCCAATATTTTTTTGATTCTCATTCACAGTGTACACTCCCAACTCTGGCTTTGTGATGGCTGCACCCCAAGTTTAGGTTTTCAGGAGCAGAGGTGAGAAGGGAGGTCTCCGAGCATCCAGCACATGCTCTTCTGCTGGGGAGGGTGGGTCAGTAGCACACCACTCTTTGGTGGCACCTGGTGGTGGTGCAGTGATGGTGCCCATAATGTCATGGGTGACCATGTGACACTAAGGATCTCTCTGCCAAGTCCTCATGCACACTAACTACAAGGGGAGAGGGTAGGGAAAAATGGAGGAGGAATCCCTTACTGGCAGCATGATGATGTGTGATTGTTCTGTCTGCCCATGTCCACTGGGTGTCCGACAAGTCTGCCCTCCCATGACCATTAGTGCAACAATCTGTGGCTGCCCAGGAATGTCACATCAAATAAGGGTCTCCAGCTGGAAAATGAGCACCTGCTTCAGGCTTAACCTGGAAGCAAAGCACCTTGGTCAGAAGAAACAGCAGACCAATTAAGCAGTGTCCAGGGATGGGAGCTTGGAGTCAGCATGCATGAATGGCAAGGCACAATAAGGGAAAAAAAAGAAATGAAAGCAAGGGTGCATGGTGTGCAGATCCACCATGTCTGTCACTGACAGCCACGATGCCTACGTGCACTGCCTGGGCATCACCCATGATGTGGATCATCGCCAAGGGGGCCAGGCTATGCAACCACAAGCAATTGAGCACTGGCTGCAGGTGCTTTAAGTTAGGTTCTGTGTGGGAACCATCCACCACAGCAGAGTCAGCCCCATAGTTGCAGGCCATGGACATGGCCAATTCACAGAACAGAAACGATATCTCAGTCTCATAGCCAAGCACACTTTTGGGCAATCCGCTCAAATGTCGTCAGATAGATCTCGATGTCATCGGCTTCTGTCAATTTAGTCAATTTAATGTCTCTGGGTATATTTTGATCTGATTGACATGGGTTAAGGGTTTGAATTGCTTGCAGGGTATCCATCCACTTCTTATCCTGCCATCCTCAATCCTCCGCTCATTCCCGCTCCATCTCCAGCTGCTTCATACAAAGCTATCATAGGCAGTCACTGGGATCCTCCAGGGCTCTCTCCTCCTCATCGTATCTTTTTCTTTCCATTAAATCATTAAATGTGACACCCTAAAATAGACACGCATACAGCAAATGTTATTTCATTTTCATTCCTAGCGCGAGCAGCCGTCCCACAGAAACAAAGAGCAAAAGGAATTGGGGGGGGGGGCTGGACACCCCACACATGGGCACCCACCCAAGACAGGGCTCACCTTCTCACAGAATTTATAAGCCACTGTAACTTTAAAACTATAAAACGCAATGCCATTAAAGAGCTAGTAGCACCAAAATATAGCAGGAAGAACAGTGTCAATTTTAAAAGTAATACCTTATAACTGCTTATTTTTGAAGTGTTTTTCCTTTTTTTGTGAGCTCATTACATGGTTTTCTACCCAACAGTATTGGATGTGATGTGAAAATCAGTGATTTACTGTAACTGAAAGCTGACATATCTAGTTCTATTCCCCCTACTACGTCGCCAACATGTAACAATGTCCTTGTTAGTCTCCCAGTGCCCATGGTTAATGACAAAATGACTGCTAAGATATCTAAAAATGTTTTAAAAGTTGGCGCCCATAGAGAATAATGGAGTGTGCCCCCACGCTCTCCCTGGGCACACTTCATTATGTGCCTGAGTGCGGGGGTGGGTCTTTAGTCAGCTCCCAGAACCAGGAATTGGAAGGGATCAGCTGTTCACAAATTTACAATCCCTTCCACTCTTTAATATGGAATTTCTTTTTGCAAAATATAGCCAGACGCAGTGCTGCTCAGGTAAGGCACCACACCATGTGGTGCAAAGCTTTATCTTGGGGTATCTCTTTAAGTAAATTTAGGTAAATTCACTGAAGAATGACAACTTTGTCGGTCAAAACTAGCAAATTTCGTGGAATCCTGGAATTAATTTCCGAAGTGATATCATAGTCAGTGAGGTCACAATGCTGATGATGTGTAGGGAGGAATAGGGGATATAAGTCCTACTACATCCTATACCTCCTTATCCTGCTTCTCCTCCTCGCTCGTGATATGGAAACCAACCCTGATCCCATCGCCCTTCTACACTTTTCCTAGTGACCTTAGCATTTTCTGTCTCAGTGCTTGAAGCCTCCTCCCAAAACTGGATCCCCTCAAAGTATGGTTTACTCAACACTCTCCAGACTTTCTCTGTATCAATGAATCCTGGTTCTCTTCCAGAATTCCTGATTCTAGTCTGTCTTTCCTTGACTACCAGCTATATAAGCAGGGCAGGGTGGTGCCTATGCCTGCTAGAGCATCTCCTGCTCCATCACTCTCAGAGAGGCTGTACCCTTCTTCCATGAGTACCTCCTTGTCAAACTCTCCTTTCCCTCCAGCTTGCCCATCTTTTTTGGCCTTTTCTATGCCTCTCCAAAAATCTCACCCTCCTCTCCAGTTGGCTCACTCTCTGTCATTGCCTCTCTCCTCTTCTGATGAACTCACCCTCCTTGGGGACTTTAACATCAATTGGCTTTCCCTGGCCTCTGGGCCAACCATCCTCACGACTGAGCCCCTGAACCTCTCACAACTCATTATTGAATCCATCCAGCTCAATCCACACTCCTCAAATTACACCCTCCTGGACTGGATTCTCTTCTTGCACCCCAACCGTCTAATTGCAGCAGGTATTTTGCTAGACTCATTCAGGGACCACTGCATGAATTTTTGTGTCAGGAAAGTCTGGTGCCCTCCCTCATCCCTCAAGTACATCTGTTCTAGATCCCTCCGGTCACTGAACAAAGACACTTTACTGAGTGACTTGGCTGCAATTGATTGTACCCCCTTTCTCCCTGCTACAGACAGTCACGTGGCCCTCTCCCTCTTTCACTCAAAATGTATCTGTCTGGGGCAAGCATGTCCTCATCAGGAAGTCCAGGGTTAAGTCTTCACACCACCCCTGGATCACCAATGATCTGACTGATTTTGTGCAATAGGTATGATCAAGCCTGGACCCAATACAAATTATTTCACTCCGTCTGACCTCCTGTCTTACAGGTGCTTAGAAACACTTGCACAAAGGCTGTCTGTCTACCAAATCCCAATATTTTAAGGCCAACCTCCACAACAGTCTTAACTCACCAGTCAAATTCTAGTAGGTGATTCACCCCCTTTTGATCACCCAGCCCAGTCCACTCCCCCAGTCCTCATGTTTAATGGTTCATCTGTCTGTGACCCTGTCTCTGTTGCTGCTCATATCGATGAGTTTTTCACTACTTGTGCTCTCCCCACTCACTCCCCTCCTGTCTCCCCCTCCGTCCCTCCTCTCCACCCTACCACCCCTTGGGGTTTCATTTTCCCCTCTGTCACAACCAAGGAACCCCAGCTTGCCCTTTCCTCTTTCTCCTAGTCCAAATCTAGCCCAGATGGCCTGGACACTACTCAGCTCCTACCATTGTCTCCCCTCTTACTCACCCCCTTAACCTCTACTTCACTCTCTATGCTGTCCCTCGGTCTTGGAAGATTGCTAAAGTTCTCATCCTCGACAAAGGAGGTGATCCCTCCCCACTGGCATCTTCCATCCTATCTCCCTTTTCCCCTCTCTTCCGAACAGCAAGAGAAACTGGTCTATTGCAGGTTAGCTGACTTCCTCCATTCCTCCAACATCCTCTCCCCCTTCCAGTATAGTTTTCAGAAGTACTATTCCACCATCTCCTCCCTGTTACGTGTCACTAACTCCATCATCTCTGGGATGGATCATCGGTCTGGCCAAAGCCTTAGTTTCCATGGTCCATCTGCTCCTCCTGGACAAACTGAGTTCTTCTGGACTCTCAGCCCCGCTGTTGACTGGTTCCATTCCTACCTCTCGGGCTGTCAGCAGTCGGTACATGTAGGAGTTGTACTGTCCCCTCCACTCCCATTTCAGACTGGGGTCCCACAGGGTTCTATCCATGGTCCCATCTTCTTTTCTATTTTCCTCAATGACCTCCTCCTCCCTACCTGTGTCAACTTGCATATTCACAAGTATGCAAATGGCACAGTTCTCTATATCACAGGCCCTTCGACTGTGGCTGCGGAAGTCTCACGCCAGGATGACTTTTACAATATCCTGTTTGGTTCCAGTAAAACTAACTCTGGGTCAACACAAAAAAAAAAAAAAACAGAGTTCATGACCTTTGGAACAACCCAGAAATTGGAAAGACTTGCCCCGCTCCCTTACTTCTCCACCCTGGGTGGTCCCCCAGTGGTTCACTCCTTCGGGTATCTCAGTAAGTGCTTTGGCAGTAGGCTTTACTTCTCTGCCCATGTCCATGCCATCCATGCCAAGCTCTCCCAAGCTTTGTTCCCTGTACTGTAACAAAGACTTCCTGTCCACACATGTTCACCGGGAGTTGGTTACCAAAATGATGTTCCCATTCTTCAACTATGTGGTCTATGGTACTGCCACTCCTCTTCCCTTACCAGACTGGACACCCTCTGCAACATCTTCTGTCATTCTGTTACCAACTCCCCAACCCCGTACTCATCATTGCTCCATCTGCACCTCACTCTCCATCCCCTCCTTCCCTCTTTTTGCCGGTCTCACTGTGCTTCCTTCATCTCCAAATACTGGTTTGGACCACTTCCCTCTCACCTAGTCTCACTCATCTATCCATTCCCTCTGTCTTATACTCCCTCTGCTCAAGGAATCCTCAGATCTTCTTTCTTCCCCACCCTCATTCATCTGCTGGGCAGCCAGCCTTCTTCTATCACCCTCCCTCCCTCCCTCTGGAACCTGCTCCCTTTCTCTTGCCGTCTCTCAACCTCCTCCACTTTCCTTAGATGCCAACTTAAACACCTACCCCCTGCTCCTGTCAGCACTCTCTCTGACCTGATCTGCCCTGGTGCACCTTCTTTCACAGCTCAGCATTATGTCCCAACTTGTGCAACACTGAACTCTTCAATCTGTTCTTATTATGTTACGCTAAGATGTGGTGGTGCTCACAGCATCTGCCGCCTGTTATTGTTGTTATTTGCACTTGTACCATGTGGCACTGTTCACTGTTTGCATTTTATTTTGTAGAACATTTCAACACTACAGTGTATGAGTTACTGTATGACTTATTGCACCCCTTTTCCCATTCTCCTGGTTGCATCTGAAAACAAGCCCTTGTTCAGTGTGCCTTTCCCAGTTACCAATTTTAAAATAAATAAATAGGAAGGAGTCTGTGTTTGACCATTTTTTAAATTTCTTGTCCATGTAATATGTTGCAACATATTGCAAAATAACAACAGTAGTTAAAGTAGAACTGCAAGAGTCTTATGGAATTTCATGATAATTTTGTGGAAGCCATATCCAGGAATGTTGCCCAACCATACACCAGACCTGCCATGGAGAAGAAAGAAAAAGGCTGACGACAGTAGTAATGAGGTTGGCTTCATGGGGGAATCCACTGAAAAAGTAGCAGGAGGGTTAGAGGCATTGCAGGACCTCTATGCAAGTAAGGTGATTTGCCTAGCCGGCCCGGTGGTGCTGAGGTTTGAGGCACTGGATGAAGAAAGACTAAAGGAGCTTAAGATGTATAGCCTCGAGGAAAGGGGGGGGGCATGATAGAAACTTTCAAAATACCTCAATGGCATCAACAAATTCCAAGAGGGTAGCATCTTTCAGAAAAAGAGGTGTGCAAGAACAAAGGGGCACAATTTGAAAATAGAGGAGGGACAGCTCAGAGGTAATGTGAGGAAGTATTTCTTCACAGAGAGGGTTGTAGATGCATGGAACAGCCTTCCTGAGGAGGTCATAGAGTCAAAAACAGTGGAGGAATTCAAGAATGCATGGGACAGACATAAGGCAATTCTAATGGGGGTAGGAGGAAGTAGGCTGTTGGTTAACTAGGATCTCTAGCTTATTCGTTAGGTAGGGAAATGGGCAGACTAGGTGGGCCAAGCGGTCCTTATCTGCCATCAAATTCTATGTTTCTATGTTTTGGATGCCACACCAGTGACCCACGTTCGAGAATGAGCCTGGGCCATAGGGGGTTAGCGGGGGAGGAGAAGATCAAGCGACCAGAGGATTGCTCTCTTCTCCTGGGGTGGGATCGGGGAGATACCACACGTGGTGGCTTCTGGTGGAGGCTGGGGGCTCTCACCCAGTAGCAAAGTCGAAGAAGAAGGGGTCTGGTGACAGCAGGTTGTCTGTGGGCAGTCCCACGCTGACACCATTGCACGCTGTGTCAAAGGGAGGAACATGAGACAATACTCTCTGCTTCCTGATAGGCGAAGTAGGGTCCAGGGGGGCGGCCAACCACACCCAGTGTCGGGTCTCTCCACTCGCTCCTCTGTTCTCCTCCCTGCCTGGTCACTCATCTAGATTATAGATAGATCGCCAAGAAGAGTAATCTGGCGGGCCCCCTCAGGGGACTCAGAGCCAAGGGGCTGGGTGGCCAGGCAAGTGGTGGGAGAGCTGGGGCTCCAAGAGGAGTGAAATGGGAGGACTTCAGGTGGGCGGGAACATGGTCGGCACTGTGAGTCCCTCTGGAAATGGTTCAGGTAGGCAGAGAGGCAAAAACAGAGTTTGAAAAAAAAAAGGTGATTTGCCTGCCTGCAGTGTAGGTCAAACTGAGTGTAATCTATAAGCTAAGTACTGCATATAGAGGGAGTAGCTGACTGTTCTGTGCATTGCGTTTGGAGTACAAGTTCCAAGGACATGAGGCAGTAACTTGAATAAGAGATGTTCCTAAGGGAAAAAGCATCCAGAGGCATCTTCTACAAGGTCTTCATGGTTCTGGGGCCTGTGAGGAATGACAGTAGCATGAACTGGACAAGCTAACTTTTGTTAAGCTTCTGTTGAAGGAGGGAGGATCTTCTTTTTCTGGCAAGTTAGAGGGTCATTCTCGGGCAAATAAATCCTGTATGTTCAGGATGAGGTGCAGTTGTGCAAGAGGGAGGGTATTCAGGACTGGTCACGGTGCATGAAGTCTGAGGAACTTAAAGGATAGGAACTGGGGAGACAGCTAGTGCAGTGATCACCATTTGTAGGGGATAGGTGTGTGGGTTCACCAAGAAACGGACAGTCTACCTGGGCAACACAACAGTACTTGACCACTGGGTAGCACAAAATATTGAACCACAAACTGGGATGAGAGAGAGAGAGAGAGACACAGAGACACAGAGACACAGAGACACAGAGACACAGAGACAGATAACAGTTCCAGCTTGAATGCAGATTACAGAAGAATCACGTCCAGCAAAATTGACTATCCTGAGAGCCTGATGTACTTGTAAGTCTAGGTCTTAAAGAGGCACTCAGAAAGGTGTAGTGAGGGAAGAAAATGTCTGGTTTACCAAGAAGGAGGAATTCTGGCTATTCCAATAGGATACGTCTGATAGGAAAAGGAGTACAGTAGGTGACTCTCTTTTTATGTTTGCTTGTGCGCATGCACAAAAACCATTTTGTGGCAGCTTGCTGGAGTAGCGGGTTGTGGAGGTGAGGCAGCGTTGTGGCCAATGCCGGCAGTGCTTTTTGGGGCTGGTGTCTGTGGTGCCAATGGAGGAGCTCAATGTCGATGACAGCAGTTTTGAAGTGTGCCACCAACCTGAAAGAAATTCACCACTGCAATCAGGGAGCATCCTGTCATTGGAGAATCAGCGTTTTTTCATGAACAGTCTGATGCTGGGGTGGTACCTGATTGCAGCAGCAAATAGCAGCTTGCCTTGCCTGCTGTCACATTTCAATAAACATGGCAGCGGCTGTCACCGTCTGCCTATCATAGTCCCCATGAAAGCCAACAGGGGTGCCCAATCCCCTGTTAGTTTGCCCCTCCCCAGTTCATTTGCCGATGCTGGAGTCCAATCCTTCCGGCATAATGCCCCCGCCATTCATTGTGGTTGAAGGGGGTGCCAAATCCCCAAGGCTCATGCACCCCCCAAACACATTGTATAGCCATGAGGTGGCCAACCGATCGCTTCTAACCCCCCCCAACAAACACCCAGGTGGCATGCTGGAAGCCCACCCCAGTGTGGCCATTGTCCCTGTAAGTAGAAAAAACATCTTGCGTACTTTTTTTTTTTAAACTTGTGAAAACAGAAAACCATCCCTTGTTGCGTTCATTGCCCCCTCACACCTCCTCACCCCATATTTACCTCTGGAGCCTGGCACAGTGATCTTTGGTGGAACAAGAACACGTCTGCACTCTTCAAAGCCGGCCACGAACTGAAGAAATGTCGGTAAACTGTAGAATGGTATAAATGTTTTTTTTCAGCTTAGATGGATATCTCGCCCATTTTTGCAAATTTTGGCACCAAATTTACAACATGGGGTTCTTGGGACCCCACCTCATAAGTTCAGTCACTGCCATCTGGTTATTTGGCCCCAAAAGGTGACTTCACAGTCACTGCGCGGAATCACCTTTTGGGACTGATTAATGAAATAACAGTGTCCCGGTTCATGAGGTGGGCTCCCAAAAAGCCTATGTTGCAAATCTGGTTAAAAAAATCCCAAAAATGACTGTGTTACTAGCGTGCGTTGTGCAGTTTCCATGCACACTCGTAACTTCGAGAATTTGTAATATTTTTACTCCAGATTTTCAACATTGGCATTGTTTCACACCTCCTTATGAACGTTATAGCTGTCATTTTTCACATCCTGACCAAAATGTGTTTTCGCACATCTGGCGCACAATAGAGCAGTCGCTGTGGGAAATCTGTGTTCGGGGCAGACTAAGAAAATTACAGTGACACTGTTCATGAGCAGAGGTCCCAAAATACCAATGTTGAAAATTTAGTGGCAAAAGTCCACAAAATGACTATGTTATGAGCGTGCATTGTGCAGTTTCCACGCACACTCATAACTTCGAGAAATTGTAATATTTGCACTCAAGATTTTCAACATTGTCATGTGTGCACACCTCCTTATGAACAGTACAGCTTCATTTTTCACATCCTGACCAAAATGTGTTTTCGCACATCTGGCGCACATTGGCGTGGTTGCTGTGGGTAATCAATGTTCGTGACAGATTAAGAAAATCATAGTGACACCGTTCATCAGCAGAGGTCACAAAATGCCTATGTTGAAAATTTGGTGAAATAATTCCACAAAATGACTGTGTTAAGAGCATGCATTGCATAGTTTCCACGTACACTCATAGGTTCGAGAATTTTTAATATTTTCACTCCAGATTTTCAATATTGCCATCTCTTCACACCTTCCTATGAATGGTACAGGTATCATTTTTCACATCCTGCCTGAACTGTGTTTTTGCACATCTGGCAAAGAATGGCACAGTCACTGTGGGAAATCAATGTTCAGGACAGATTAACAAAATTACAGTGCAACTGTTCATGAGCAGAGGTCCCAAATGCTTTCATGAGGTGGGGGTCACAAAAAGGCCATGTTGAAAATTTGTAGGGCAAATACCAACAAATGCCCAGGGAGTTAGGGTTTCTAACCATAACGTCCCACCCTGTACAGACTGACAGGCATCAGGGGTGTATCTTTGGATTGACGGCTATAATGCTCATGCCATTCCACCCCAACCCTCACCATGCAGCCAGTGACAGGCATCCAGGTGTGGCTTGGACTCTTCGGTTCCAGAGTTTACCCCATTCTCCTATACTGCACCCATTTCAGCATATGTCCTTATGGAATGGGGTGACTGTGAAGCCGAACACCCCAAGGCACACCTCAACACTTGTCGGTGTCTGCAGGATAGGGTGAGGTGAAATGGCATGAGCGTTATGGGCAATGACCCAAAGGCACACCCTAAGGCCTGTCCATCTCTGCAGGATGGAGGTGAGGTTGGCGTGAGTTCAGTACTTCACTGCCATTCCTATTTTGAATCTGTCTAACTCCTGCACTTCTAATGCTAATACCAGCAAGCAAACATTTGGCATTGACAAATGCTTGTTAAGGGAATGTGTCACTATGAAGAACAAGTAGGATATCTCAGGGGCACCTGCAGTTCTCATGAGTCTATCTGTCTGGTTAAAGAGTACCGACATCTCAGGAAAAAAATTTAAAAGCCTAAATATTTAGGCACAGTTCAGGTTGTATTTTATTTACTGTATCTGCTGTAGGTTTCTCCTCCCTATAATTTATTACTGAGGGCATTTACACAAAAACAGAATCCTTATATGCATTTGAGTTCATCTGCCTCAGCAGTTCATTCCTCACTTGAAGTCATAATCCTCTGTTGTGACATCACAATCTGTTGCCATGAGAATAACTGTAATCACAAGCAGAGTATTATGACATAAAGTGAGGAAAAAGGAATAGAAGCTGATGAACTGTAAAGGATCAAAGATTCTGATTCATGCAAATAACTTCAGTACTAAATAATCAGGAGGAGAAATACAGATTTCATATAAAATGTAAACTAAACTGTGTCTAAAGTTTATGTTTGTTTTTCAAGGTTCTGAAGGCATCGGTTGCTCTGTAAGCTAAGAGAAAAAAGACGGGGGCAACACAGTCACCCAGGAAGGAACTACAGGACTGCAAACAGCTCTGCTCAACTTGTCAGTTGAAGCTGTGGCATTCCCTGCTATTATACCATAAATATTTGATAAACAGCACAACACTCACCACCACGGCCAGCTGCCAACTGAACTCCACCAGAGCGCGTACTACTGTATATAATATATGCGCTCGAATATGAGTGTGTATTAGGTACAGTAGTATGCACTCCAGTGGAGTTCAGTTAGCCGCTGGCCGTGGTGGTGAGCGGTCTGATGTGCCAGTCGCTGGCTGGGTGGGTGGGGTGCAGGGTGGTCTGGCACTGCCGGGTGGGGGCGTGGGGAGCCACTAGACTACCAGGAATGAGGGGCATCTACCACGCAGGAGATGCGTGTTGTGGCTGATTGGGGATCAGGGCATGGGGGGGCATGTATAGCCCTACGGGGCTTTGGCTGGCATGTGCAGGGGTTGGGGCATGGGGGGACAGCAGTAGCCTTGTGGGGCAGTACCTCAGGTGATTGGTGGTTGGAGCATTGGGGTGGAACAGGGCATCACCTCTGGCTTTGTGGGGAGTGGGCAGTGGTGGGGGGAGGGTGACATGGCGTCTGGTGGTGGGCCGGCAGCACATACACACAACCCCCGGCGGGCATAATTACACTTGCATCAGCTAAAATCTGATGTAACTGTACTTTGGCAGATGTACTCCAGGGGTTGTTTGAGAATAGCACTCTGGGGACTTTATTGCTGCCCTTCCAGAATAGGGCGCAACTGCTGCCATAAACCCCCTAGTGCCAAGGTCGCAGGGGGTTTCAGGCATAACTGCTGGTGCAAGTCGACTTTGGCACAAGTGGCCTGTGGCATGTCGCAGGCCAATTTGCAGAATACTGTATGTCACAACTGCTGGCGTAACTTACTACTTTTTTGGTGCAAGTAAAGTTATGCCAGACGTAACCTTTTGAGAATCGGGCCCCAGGTCTTTACCTGCAAGAGCAGTGAAGTTACAGACATCCTTGTTTCTAGAAAGCTTTCCCAAAATCTCACAAATAATGAAATGGGGAAATGTTCAACCCCTGTAACTTACAAATGTCTAAACCAGATCTCTCCATATTAAATAAATTCTATGACCCATATGAAAAGGTTATGTGTGCCGACTTTCAAAACAGAGTAATAAGCAGATAAAAATTTTCCCGGAAAAATAAAATGCCAGAATTCCTCTATATGTTTGCAACAACTCATCCAGATGTCATATCTGGCATGTTTTTAGGGTACCTATTCGCAAGTAAGCATACCAGATTTCAGCTCTGTAACTCGGATCGTTAAGGTATGATCAAGTAAACAAATTTCAAAAATTCCAGAGTATCTCGCAGAATTCCATACATTTGAAATGTTCTAATTCTGCACTGTTCTAATGTGACGAGGGGGTCAGCCTCTCTCAAATCTCAGCTGCCTTTTATTAACCGAGTACACCTCCCCCCGAATTAAACAGAAGTCAATGCAAAGAGAGCCCTTAAAGTGACTTTTAGGAGTTAGGGGGATAGCCAGCCTCCCAGCACAGCGGTAGCACTACTGTTCATGATGCTGATCACCTGGGTACAGGAATGAGCCTGATTCATCAGAGAGCCAGCTGGGTGACTTGAGATGAGAGTCCCACTGGATGCTCTCCCTTGAGGAAGGAGGGTACTCGGCCTCCGCTGCTTTACTCCCACCTGGGTGACCACAGCTGGCAGTGCACCAGAGCCAACTAGCTGCATTATGGAGCATCCTTGGTGTCTTAGGGAAAAAAACAAGAAAAACACTGGCTGAGCAGGAGGATGTCCGCTCTCCCACCCATGCAGGCCTCAGACTGCCAACCGTGGCACGCCTTCCTCTGCCCTGGGGGGGGGCAAGCCAGTGTGCACTCTGGAGAAGCGACATGAGTCCCACAGAAGGCGGGTGATGGGGCTGGGTGGAGAGGGAGGACCAATGGGGGCCAGCCACCGTAGGGGATAAAGTGCAGTAAATGTCAACTGAAGGGAATAAAGTGTGACAAAAAGAAGTAATAAGTTAGATAAATATACAAAAAACCTCAAGTAATGCCCAATTGCGCTATGGAAAAATCTCACTGAATACCTGGTGTTCATGACGGATTTATGTGTTATTTACTACAGCATGTACCTACGGTAATCTGTACTTTCTAACTCAATAAAATACAAATAAAAAAAAGAAATTCAAGTACAGGCCAGTTGTGACAGTACTGGGGGGAGGCGTGCTGGACTTTGTTTATTGATTCAAGCCCTGGATTTACTCAAGGTTCTCGAACCCAGGGATCTCCCTCACTGTGCAGGAGATAGATGGTGCAGTTGGTAGCAATCGCTTTCTGGCTGTCCAGTTGCTTCTTGCTGCTCTCTCTCAGTCAGTGTCATTTGCTCAGTGTTAGCATTCAGCTTCTGTTGGTGATGTTGTAGGCTCTGCTGATACCTCCAATGCACTTCAAGATCTCTCCTGGCTTCAGTAGTTAGTCGTTTCTCTTCCTCCTTATCGGCAGCTGACCTAGTGTTCCTCAGCTGGGTTCACCCCCTCCCCCCCACACACACGTCCAAACATCCAGTCCCTCATGAGTGATTTTATATTTATCAGCTTACTAGTAGTGCTGATCAGGCCCATTCAGTTTTACTTCAGACTGCATTACACAAAAAAGTCTTTACTGGAGCTGCAGCTCGGCTTCAGATTCATGTACAGCAGCACTCAGGACACTATTACCTCTCCTTCTGTTTGCAGGAATTCTGCTTCATCCTTCTCTCTCCTCTGTCTGGTAGATGCTCAGTCTGTCTTTTTCCAGTAATTTTGATCAGATTACTCTCAGCCTTGCAGTCGGGTCTCTCCAGGACTTTTCCCAGGCTTGTAGTTAGGTTTCTCACAGGCTCTATCAGCGTGCACTCAGTCTCTTGTCCTTGGTTGTGCAAACCCAGGCAGGCCGCAGACCTGGTCTAGCCAGTGCCAGGCAAACATTCACTTAATGCTGGATTGGTCCCTGCTGTTCATTGTGGGGAATTTGTCTCTCCTTTGGCTTGTAGAACTGTCATTTATTCTGTGCAGTACTGCAGGTCCATTCTTCAACATCTGATCGGCTCTAAATTTATGCTAGAACTCCTCACAGTCCTCTTGTGTCCCAAAAGCTCCCTTCAGCTCCCATTCTGGCTCTGCAGCCTGATTGGCCAGTGGTGCTACCCCTGGCATCTGTTGCTGTGGGGATAGGGTAAGGGCGCACCAAAATGGCAGCGGATGATAGTGACTAGGGCAATGGCCCCATGTGTTTCATTTTAAAAGGCCCCTGCTCTGTAAACAAGCACTGGTTCACTTGCTGGTGCTGTGCGTTCATCTGTTCCAGTTGGCATTCCATTCAAGGAATTCCCCAGTCCATCAGCATCGCAAGCCATTTGGCTCGTCGCTGGCAAGCATTGGCCTCTGATGTGCACCTGGAGCCACCTTTGCAAATGGTGCTGGAGCCTTGAAAATGTCCTGCCTTCTCTCTTTCGCTCTCCCTCCTGGTCCCCAACTGCTTGGGTCCCTCGACAGACTAGAAAATACCCCCGGCTGTCTGATGGCAAAGGATGGGCAGCGTGAAGCCCAGGTAAGTTACAACACTTTTTTTTTGGGGGGGGGGACTACACAAGCATACATTCTTGTAGTGTTGTGTGACAGAGCGCATGAGAGGCCAACAGAAAATAAAACTTTTTTAAGTTAAATCTATTTTTTGTTTGCTTCCTTGTGGCATACAGAGGAGTGGGTGATTTTGGTAGACAGGAGAATGGACTGGGATTTTTTAACTGATGCCTTGAAATACTGTGAGGAAGAGCCAGTATATCAATAGCAAAGTCCAGATCTCCCCAGGTCCACCAGACATTGTTAAATCCGGGGAGTCTATTTCTAGTTGGATTAATCTGCCCATCCCTCGATGTCAGGACATTGCCTGCCCTCATTATGAACTGTTACAACTATTTTCTAGCTGAGCATTGACACCTGTCTGTGACTGCTTGATCTCATTGTAACTGCTGTTCCATCATTAACTGCCAGAGTGCTGTTTTGTGTGTTAGTAAATGCTGAGGCTGCGAATACTCTTTCATCTAAAGCAGTATTTACACGGCTGATACGCTATGACTTCTTCGGTGCTTCCAACCTGCTGCAACAGACGGGAACGATCATATTTTTGTGTACACAGCCCCTCTCAGCACCAATGCAAACCACACTGGAGAGGGGCTGTCAGTCCACATAGGACAGGAGGCAGACTGCACAATTAAAGGGGCACCGTGAGCTTTCAGGAACAAGTCGGGACATATTTTGAGACATATGAAACATTGGAGTGTCTTGATAGAATTAAGTTTCCTCTAGTTGGAAAAGTTAGTCCTAGACAAAAGCCAGTATTCTTGCATGTTGAATTTGTTGAAGAAGAGTTGAAGCCGTGACTCTGGACACGTGCAACACATGCCCGGAGTCATGGTTTCAACTCTCCTACATCAAATTCGACATGTAAGAGCACTTTTTGTTTTTATACTAAGGTTCATACTAAGGTGTGAGAAGTTGAGAAGGCGGTTAGCCCATTTACGCTCCTACCCATTTATCCATAATAAGACAAATTGTGTGGACATGGCCTACCTAGACTTTAGCAAGGCATTTGACACAGTCCCACACAAAAGATTAATAGACAAATTAGCCAGCCTGGAAATAGGTCCCAGGGTGGTAGCCAGGGTAAAAAATTGGCTGGACAACAGGACACAGAGGGTAATAGTAAATGGAGTCCACTCCAAAGAAAGGGGGGGTTACTAGTAGGGTACCGCAGGATTCAGTACTGGGTCCAGTCCTTTTTAATGTTTTTATAAGTGGCATTGCGGAGGGACTGGAAGGAAAAGTATGCCTCTTTGCAGACGATACAAAGATCTGCAACAGGGTTGATACACAAGGGGGAGTGGAAAGGGTGAGAAGGGACTTGGTAAGGTTGGAGGAATGGTCAAAACTATGGCAGCTTGGATTCAATGCAAAGAAGTGCAAAGTAATTCACTTGGGAAACAAAAATCCAGGGGAAGAGTACACAATTGGGGGGGAGGTACTAACAACAACAAAATGGAAAGGGTCCTGGGGGTAGTCATATCAGATGACCTAAAGGTAAGCAAGCAATATGACAAGGCAGTAAGGAGGGCAGAAGGGATACTGGGATGTACAGGAAGAGGCATCACCAGTAGAAAACAACAAGTTGTAATCCCTCTGTACAGAGAATTGGTGAGACCCCATTTGGAGTACTGTGTGCAGTTCTGGAAACCCCATCTCTCAAGGACATAGACAGGATGGAGGCAGTCCAGAGGATGGCAACTAAAATGGTGCAGGGTCTGCACCAGAAGCCATACGGAGAGACTAAAGGAGCTTAATATGTATACCCTAGAGGAAAGGAAGGAGAGGGGGGACAAGATAGAAACTTTCAAGTACTTCAAGGTAATCAACAAAGTCCAGGAGGGTAGCATCTTTCAGAAAAAGAGATGTGCAAGAACAAGGGGGCACAATTTGAAGACAGGGGGGACGGCTCAAGGGCAACATCAGGAAGCATTTTTTTATTGAGAGGGTGGTGGGTGCATGGAACGGCCTTTCTGAAGAGGTCATGAGGTCAAAAACAGTGGGAGAATTCAAGAATGCATGGGACAGACATAAGGCAATTTTGTTGGGGGGGTAGGAAGAAGTAGGCTGTTGGTTAACTAGGATCTGCAGCTCATCCAATAGGTAGGGAAATGGGCAGACTGGGTGGGCTAAGAAGTCCTTATCTGTCATTAAAATCTATGTTTTTATGTTTATATGTGTCCATTTATAATATAGGAGTCTAACCTGTCTTTGAATTGTTGTTTATCTTTACTGACTATAATTTCCACTGTACGTTTATTCCGTGGATTTATTTCTCTTTGGGTATAAAAGGCTTTCCTTTTGTTCGTATTAAATTTTTTTGGTCTTAACCATAGCGGGTGTCCTCTGGTGCCCTTTTGATCATTTTTGAATTCAAAACCCAACTCATTAAACAGATAGTCATTTGTTTATTGAATTTTGTTTATCCGATAGGCCCACTGAGACTAGAAGCCCCTTTTTCAGGGGTGACCGGGGGAGGGGGGATACAGATGGCAACCAACTGAAATTGAACCAGATTAAGCAGAAAATAGAGGGGTTCATTGGTGAAAAGTGGGGTTTAAACTTGTGAAGGGGGGAGGGATGGGAGAAAAGGCTGTCAAGGGGGGTCCGATAAAGTAGGGACTCTGTCTCCACCCCCTGGGGAGCTGGAGGAATGCGGGAAAAGGCCGACTGGTAAAGTGCAGACCAGGGGAAAACGGAATCCCCATGGGAACACGAGCAGGGGAAATGGAAGTACAGGGGAAAGGGTGGAAGGTAGTCCTGCTAAATGCCAGGAGCTTGGGCAATAAAGTGGGTGAGCTCCAGGCGATGCTAACTGAGGGAGCGGTGGATGTGGCAGTGATCACTGAGACCTGGGCCACCACAGGACATGACTGGGACCTGAATCTGGAGGGTTACACTACGTTCAGGAAGGACAGGGGGGAGGGAAAGGGAGGATGGGTAGCAATAATAGTCAAAAACTGCATTGGCATAGGGGGAGTAGAGGAGGCGGAGGGAACCGTGGAGGCGATTTGGGTCACCTTGATAACAAGGGGGGGGCAAGAGAGTAAAAATAGGAGTGGTGTATAGACCCCCTGAGCTGGCGAAAGAGCTGGAGGAGAGTCTGGTGGCAGATGTTGGGAGACACTCCCAACTGAGGTCTGCATCACAGCCATTTGTCTAGCTAGACCATTTCAGCATTGTTCAATTACTATAAACTAGTGGTGTGATCCTGTTTGAGGCAGAAGTCCATCTTCTTCCAAGTTGTGTACAGGGTGTGCTTGGAAACAACTGAGAAGCTGCGTGGGATATACTATTTTGGACTAAATATCTGTAACTAATCTCTCTCTCTCTTGCTTACATCTGAGAGAAGTTTTCCTCACTTTTAAAGTGGTATTGCTTTGTGTTTGTTTTAGTTTTTAATTCAGGAAGGTTTTTTTTAAAACTGCTTGTCTTGTCAGACTCCTCAGAAGGGCTGAAATAACTGCATATTTGATTTTCCTTTGTGGCTAACAAACCACCAGGCTGTTTTGGGGCTGGAGAGGTTTACCTGTGTCTGACTTGGATGTCTGGATTTTTCTCTGTTTGATTAGCAGGATACTATTTTGTCAAATTGTTGTGTAGGGTATCTTGCTGACAGGAAGGCACTCATCGCAGCGGTGGGTGAGAGCTTTACTTGATTGTTTTATGAGGGCACAGTTTAGGCCCAACCCCTTCCCACCCTCACCCCACCCACCCCTGGAAATAGTTCATTTATACCTGAGGTTCTGACATCATTTCCTCGAGTGCAAGGTGCATTTCACTGTCATATCCTCTCTAGCACACTGCACTAACAATATAAGCATACACATTGTATAATATATATATTTCTACATAACAAATCACACACACACACACACACACACACACACACACACACACAAATACAAAAAAAAAACTAGATAAACATGTGGGGAGTGGTGCAATGCAATGGCTGTGGGGCAGCAGTCTTCCGGGAGTCTTTCTGGAGGCTGAGATGCTGCCCTATTTGCAGACAACTATCTGCCCTGAGGGAGGAAGTTGCCTGTCTTCAGGCCGCACTGGACAGTAGTGAGGAAACCTTCCCCCAGGCCACACTGGACAGTAGGAAGGGAACCTCCCCCATCCAGGGAGCACTAGCGCCACCACCACTACCTCAGAGGTTGCTAAGAAAGCACAGCAGTTGGACCACAGTGGGCTCAGGGAGGGTGAGGAGGGTGGAACAGAGGCACACCCAGTCAATTGTTCCACTCCACAATCCATACACCATTCTAGGGGAGCATAGCTCCCCTATGGATGCACCCGCAGAGAAGACTGATGACAACTGTCACAAGGGAGGCCCACAGGAAGGAGGCAGAGGACACCACAGGGAAAGGAAGCAGCTCCTGGTGGGGGACTCAATTATTAGGGGGATAGAACTGGGGGGAGCTGGGAAAACTGAAGTAAGGTGCCTGCCTGGTGCCATGGCTTGAGGGACAGGAAGCACATCCTCAGGATCACGAGAACAGCTGCAAGGGATTCTGAGCCGGACATAATTGTCCACCTAGGGACAAATGACTTGGCTCATCATGAGATTAGAGCAGTGCAGGAGGACATTGCAGAGTTGGGGAGGGACCTAAGACAAGTAGCACACACAGTATCCTTCTCAGAGGTGCTGCCTGTCAAAGGCATGGGGGAGGCGAGGATACTTTGCACCATGCAGTTTAATGAATGGTTGAAAAAATGGTGCGGAGCACAGGGGTTTGGCTTCATTGGGGACTGGGGTTCCACCTGGAGGGACACCAGCCTATACTGGCAGGATGGTCTGCATCTGTCCAGGAAGGGAACAAGTCTTTTGAGCAATCAGTTTAAATGCTTCATTTACAAGCTTTTAAACTAGTCAAAGGGGGAGGCACTGACAAGCGGCAGGAAAATCCCAGCCTCTCCCTACAAAACAGGGCACTAAATGAGAAAAAGACCGAGGTAGAACGGTCAGTGGGGGATGCTGCAACAGAAGGTAAAGCCATCAAAAAATGGAGAGCAATGAGTACCAATGCCCGTAGTCTGGGTAACAAGCTTCCTGAATTAGTGGCCTTCATGGAGGAGAGGAATATCTGGATATCGTGGCAGTCACAGAAACATGGTACACACAAAACCATGACTGGGACATAAACATACCAGGTTACACTGTCTACAGGAGGAACAGGGACGGTAAAAGAGGAGGAGGAGTAGTAGTTCTTTACATAAGGGAAGGAATAAAAGCAACAGAACAAAAGGGTAAACAGGGAGGAGAAGAAGCACTGTGGGTAAATTTGGAGACAGGCAATGGCACCACAATATGCACAGGGGTTGTATACAGACCCCCTTCTCAGGGGGAGGAAATGGACAGGGAAATGATAGAAAGTATACTTAGAATGGCAGAAAAAGGGGAGACATTGCTGATGGGTGATCTGAATATGCCAGATGTTAACTGGAGTGCAGTTGCAGCTGCCACTCCGAAGAGTGCAGTTATTCTAGATGCCCTACAGGGGGCATGCCTTAGACAACTAGTACTGGAGCCCACTCGAAAGGGAGCAATATTAGACTTGATTCTCTCAAATGGAGATGGAGAGAGATCACAGATGTAGAGTGGGTAGCCATCTGGGAACTAGTGACCATCTAACAGTATGGTTCACAATAAACACAGCAATAGAGTCAAGCCATACAAAGACAAAAGTACTGGACTTTAGGAGGGCTGACTTTGCCAAAATGGGTGATTGCCTCAAGAATGCACTAGCAAATGGGCAGGAAGGAGGGTGGAAGAACAATGGGAATAATAAAAACTGCCATCACAGGGTAACGAGCCTTGTGTGAAGCAAATAAACAAAACAAGATGATGTAAGAAACCACTATGGTTCTCAAAGGAAGTGGCAGTGAAGGTTCAAGAGAAAGAAAGCATTCAGGAAGTACAAGGAATCGTGAGAAGGAGCAGGACAGAGAACTGTATCAGTTAAAGCAAAAGGAGGCTGGGAAGGCAGTCAGAACAGCAAAGGCCCAAACCGAGGAAAAGATAGCCAACTCAGTTAAGAAGGGGGATAAAACCTTTTATAGGTACATCAGGGAGCAAAGGAAGACAAAGGGAGGGATAGTGAGGCTTAATAAAGGGAGGAAGGTGGGCAGAGGGTGACTGTGAAAAGGCAGAGATACTAAACAAATATTTTTGCTCAGTATTTACAAATGAAGAGGGGAGGTACATAAAACAAACAGTAGTAACACTCTGGATACAGAAGTTGATACCAGCCCATTTACAGAAGAAAGGGTTCTGAAAGAACTCTTAAAACTGAAGGTGGACAAAGCAATGGGGCCTGATGGGATTCATCCCAGAATTCTAAAAGAGCTAAGGGTAGAACTAGTGACACCACTGACTACCCTTTTTAACAAATCATGGGAGGATGGGGTGGTACCTGAGGACTGGAGGAGGGCAGATGTGATTCTCCTTCACAAAAGTGGGAGCAAGGCAGAAGCAGGAAACTACAGACCTGTTAGTTTAACCTCAGTGATAGGGAAAATGATGGAATCACTTCTGAAGGAAAGAATTGTCAAGTATCTAGAGGCCAGAGGGGCACAGGACCCTAGGCAGCATGGATTTACAGCGGGAAGGTCATGCCAGACAAATCTGATAGATTTCTTTGACTGGGTGACCAAAGTAGTAGATCAGGGAGGGCTGTGGACATGGCCTTTTTTAGCAAGGCATTTGACACAGTCCCACACAAAAGATTAATATACAAGTTAGCCAGCCTGGGGAGTGGGTCCCAAGATGACAGCCTGGGTAAAGAATTGGCTGGAGAATAGGACACGAGAGTAATAGTAAATGGAGTCCACTCAGAAGAAAGGAGGGTTACTAGTGGGGTACCTAGGGTTCAGATAGGACCAGTCCTCTTCAATGTTTTTATAGTTTACATGCGGAAGGACTGAAGGAAAGTATGTCTCTTTGCAGATGACACTAAGATCTGCAACAGGAGTTGATGCACAGGGTGGGTGGAAAGGATGAGAAGGGACTTGGCAAGGTTAGAGGAATGGTCAAATGTATGGCAGCTTAGATTCAATGCTAAGAAGTGCAAGGTAATGCACCTGGGAAACAAAACCCAGGGAAGAGTAACAATGGGGGTGAGATACTAACAACAACAAAATGGAAAGGGACCTGGGGTAGTCATATCAGATGACCCAAGGTGGGTAAGCAATGGAGAGGGCAGTAAGGGAGGGTTGGGGGATACTGGGATGCATAGGAGAGGCATCACCAGTAGAAAACAGGAAGTTATTATCCCTCTGTACAGACAGCTGGTGAGACCCCATCTGGAGTACTGTGTGCAGTTCTGGAGACCCAATCTCCGCAAAGACATAGACAGGATGGAAGCTGTCCAGAGGAGGGCAACTAAATGGTGCAGGATCTGCACCGAAGACATATGAAGAGAGACTTAAGGAGCTTAATATGTATAGCCTCGAGGAAAGGAGGGAGAGGGGGGACATGATAGAAACTTTCAAGTACCTCAAGGGAATCAACAAAGTCCAAGAGGGTAGCATCTTTCACAAAAAGAGGTGTGCAAGAACAAGAGGGCACAATTTGAAGATAGAGGGGGGGCTGAGGTAATTTAAGGAAGTATTTTTCACAGAGAGGGTTGTGGATGCATGGAACGGCCTTCCGGAGGAGGTTGTGGAGTCAAAATCAGTGGTGGAATTCAAGCATGCATGGGACAGTCATAAGGCAATTCTGGGGGTGGGGTAAGAAGAAGTAGGCTGCTGTTAACTAGGATCTGCAGCTTATCAGTATGCAGGGAAATGGGCAGACTGGGTGGGCCAAGCGGTCCTTATCTGCCACAAATTCTATGTTTCTATGTTACTGCAGATTGGGCAGGGGAAGGGTGGTGGTGTTGGGGGACTTAAACATGCCAGGAACAGACTGGGAGACTATGACATCCTCGGTGGCCAGGGAACAGAGGTTGTTGGATGTCTTTCAAGATGCATTCCTAACTCAGTAGGTGGGGGAACCGACCAGGGAGACGCGGATACTGGATGTGGTCCTGGCAGACAGTGACCAGATTGGGAGCCTGGAGGTAAGGGACCCGTTGGCGGGGAGTGACCATGCCACGGTCTGGTTCTGCCTGGACCTAGGAGGGGTAGAAGGCTGCACAAAGATGGAGGTAACTGACTTCAGGGGGGCGGATTTTAAGGAAATGGGAAGGATGCTTAAGGAGCATTTGGATGTGATTGGGTCAGATATGGACGCTGACAGTAGGTGGGAAATAATCAGGAGGGGGGTGCAAGATGCTACCAGCACCTGTGCCAGAGTAAGACGAAAATGCGGTAGGGCCCAAAAACCCTGCTGGTGGACCAGGCAGATCCAGGAGGTGGTGCGGGGAAAGAAGGCAGCCTATAGGCAATTCAAGTGCTCAAGGAGTGAAAGGGATCGAGGGGAGTACGAACTGATGGCTAGAAGGGCCACTAGGGTGGTGAGGGCGGCTAAGGCAAGGAAGGAGCAGAACCTGGCCAGCGAAATTAGGAGAGGGAACAAGGGGTTCTTTAGATACACTGGGGAAAAACGAAGGGTGAATGGGCAGATTAGCAGGATTAAAACAGGGGAGAGATGGGCACAAGACCCGGGGGAGCAGGCTGAGGTACTAAATGAGTACTTCACCTCAGTTTTCACCAAGGAAAATGGGGGTGCTGCATCATAGATGGGAGGAGACAGTGATACTGAGGTGGGGGGGACCCTTATTATTATTATTTGCTTTTGTTAATCGGGTAAGCACACTAGACAGCCAAGTGCCTATTTTCAGGTGCGACCCGGGAGATTACAAGGTACATACATGAACAATTTTCGGGTGCGACCAGGGAGATTACAAGGTACATACAGTACATGAACATCAGGCAAAAACAAGTGAAGGATTACATTAAAGAGAATTAGCACACAGGGACAATACAAGCAAAAGTACCAGCAGAGATTTACATTGCAGGCAGTAGGAAGAAGTACAGTGTGGTTTCATCGTTCCAGGCAGCAACGTCGTAAGGCTTGCAGGTAGGCAAAGAGGAGTCACACTGGGATAGAGTGGGCCCAGAGCAAGATAAGGGAGTGCACAGTAATAATGCTCACCCTGTTGGGCAGGTGGGCAGTGGTCTATTTTTCTAGTAAACTGTGAGTACAGGAGGTATAAGCCAAGATGTACTCTACCCAAGTCATATTGTTTAAGTAGCATCTCAGTTTGTTGGGGCTTCACAGGCTGAGAGGGTTTGTCTAGTGCAGAGACAGGTGGAGGCCATTTTGAGAAAGCCCCAGAGGGAGGCTGTAAAGCTCTGGTGAGAGGGAGAGGAGAGAGTGCTTGATGGAAGAGAGTTCCAAACCCTGGGCGCATACACAGCGAAGGCTCGGTCACCCATTTGTGTGCGGGTTTTTGGTACCAGGAGGGCATGAGAGTCACTGGATCGCAGGTTGTAGGAGGAAGTAGCTAGAACGAGGGACTCTGCAAGTTTGGGGTGGCAGTTCTGACAATACTGTCTATGAAGTTGCCCACGACATAGGAGCGGTGAGTTTCCGTTGGGAGCCATTCAAGCCGGGTGTAGAGCTCACAGCGGTGAGTGAGGTGGGGGACTGAGAGCGCAAAACAGCATATGTTGTTGTACGCTGAGTCCCACTTTACTAGACTAGTTTTTGCAACGTGAGCAAAGGTAACTAGCCCATAGCAGAGCGTAGGTAGGAGGACTCCCCTGGCTAAGGCGAGACGGGCAGCTGGAGTGAGACAACTTTTTGTTCTGTAAGCATGTCCCAACTTGTAGTTTGAGGCCTTACATGAATTGCGTATGTGCATGTTCATATCCAGTTGCGGGTCAAGAGTCACCCCCAGGTACTTGACCGAGTCTGCAACTAGCAGTGGGGACCCATCAGCCCCAGAAATCTGTAGTAAATCTGGGGCAGCTTTTAACTTGGCTGCTGAGCCAAAGAACATGGCCTGCATCTTCTGCAGGTTAATCATAAGTTTATGGTCCTGCAACCAAGTTTGGATTTGGTCGAAGTCCGAGTTTAGTTTGGTGTTGATGGTAGAGATGTCCTGGGAACTTACCAATCGGCGGGTCTGGGGAGAGGGGGAGGCATCACTGGCAGGAGGGGGGAGGCTAAGCAGGGAGAAGAGGTAGCGGAGGTGGAAATCACAGCAGAGAGAGTGAGGGAAGCCCTCAGATCCCTTAAGATGGAGAAAGCACCGGGGCCGGATAAATTACATCCCAGAGTGCTGAATGAACTTATGGATGTCCTGAAACCCTGGCGGAGTTTTCACCATCTCTCTGAGGACAGGGTGGGTGCCCCAGGACTGGAAGGTGGCACATATAGTGCCTATCCACAAGGGGGGATCAAGGGAGGTGGCAAGGAACTACAGGCCTGTCAGCCTGACATCGATGGTGGGAAAGGTGATGGAGGGCATTGTCAAGGAGAGGCTGGGGGGGGAACTGGAAGGGTCAGGGTGCCTGGACAATAGACAGCATGGATTCATCCCAGGGAAATCATGTCAGACAAACCTTGTGGAGTTCTATGACTGAGTGACGAGTGCCTTGGACCTGGGTAGACTAGTGGATGTCCACTTTCTAGACTTCAGCAAGGAGGGCCTGTTGGATAAGCTGGGAGAAATGGGGGTGGGGAACCAGATGATCAGATGGATAGACAATTGGCTTCAGGACCGGACCCAGAGGGTCGTAGTTGGCGGTATAGTCTCATCCCCAAGGAGGGTCATTAGTGGGGTCCCACAGGGATCAGTCCTTGGGCTCCTCCTGTTCAATGCCTACATCTCTGTCATAAGGACAGGTATCAGGAGTGAGATGAGTCTCTTTGTGGATGACTCAAAACTGGGGGTGGTGGTGGATGGGGAGGAGGGGAGGGTGGCCTCACAGGGGACCTGGAGGCTCTGGAAGGAAAGATGGTCTAGAAAGTGGAAGCTGAGGTTCAGTGCAGGGAAATGCAAGGTACTGCACCTGGGGGCCAGAAACCCGGGCCAAGTGTACACCCTGGGGGGGGGGGAATGCTACAAGTCTCGATGGCTGAGAGGGACCTGGGGGTGGTGGTGGTGGTGGATGTCAAGATGAACAACTCGGAGACTTGTAGGAGGGCAGCGGCAAAGGCCAACAGGATGCTGGGATGCATCGCTAGGAGGATCACCTCCAGAGGGAGGGAAGTGATACTCCCTCTGTATAACTGCTTGGTGAGGCTGCACCTCGAGTACTGCATGCAGTTTTGGAGGCCACACTTAAAGAGGGACATTAAACTCCTGGAGAGGGTCCAGAGGAGGGCAACCAAAATGATTTGGGGCTTGGGGGACAGGACCTATGGGGAGAGGCTCGAAGAGCTAAATATGAACACATTGGAAGAGAGAAGGGACCGGGGGGACATGATAGAGGCCTTCAGGTACATGAAGGGGGTAAATAGCGGAGGAGCAGTCAGGGTGCTTCGAAGGAAGGAGGGGGAGCAACTAGACGGCATGGGTGGAAGCTGGAGGGGGGAAGATTCAGGGGAGAAAGGAGGAGGTGTTACTTCACTGAGAGGATGGTGGAACCATGGATTGCGCTGCCCAGGGGGCTGGTGGAGGCAGAGACGGTGGAGGGGTTCAAGAGGGGTGGACAGGTACAGGGAAGGGTTCTGAGCAAAATCCAGTGCAGCAAGAATATCCGGAACTGGGAAGGGAGAAGCCGGGGGGGGGCAGCAAGGTCAGCTCCCAGGGTGGGGGGCTGACCAAACAAGCAGACACGAAAGACCGTTAGGCATATTCTGCTGGCTTTTTAGTATGTTAGTAAGCTGTTGGTGGTATTTTTAGTGAATGGGAGGAAATTTGCCCAGTACACTGGGGAAATTCCCCTACTCTTTTCGAGAAGTGCCATGGGATCTTTAACGTCGATCTGAACAACCACCAGAATAGGCAGACGGGACTGTGGTTTAATGTCTCATCCAAAAGACAGCACCTCAGTATTGGGATATTAACCCAAGTGCCTGGTGTGGGGATAGAACCCACAGCCTTCTAATATCCCAGCCTCAGAGGTGAGTGTGCAGCCTGCTGAGCCACTGACACCGCCATCCTGTATCCTGTATGATATTATGACACAGAAGCAAGTCTCCGCATAGTCTTCTAGTTTCCAGTGACATCAGATCTAATGATTTTAATCGTTCATTGTATGGTAATGTTTTCATATTATGTATCTATCTGTATTTATCTGGGATTAAGTTTGCCAGCTAGAGAAAACTTAATTCTAACAAGCACACTATCTGCTTCATATGGCTCCAAATATGTCCAATTTGTTCCTGAACATGCCTACCCGCCATAGCTCTCAACCTCCTGCTTCATAAATCAGGGACAAGGCTTAAAAAAATCAGGGACAAAGGACCAAAATCAGGGACACATCTTAAAACTTGGTGATATCCACTCAGGAAGCTTGTAGAATATAGGGCTTAGTGCAAAATGCATTTTCTGAGGAAGAACAATTCTTTAGCTTTAATGTTTGACATTATTTTGTGCTTCCAACCTCTACTGTTTGGTCACAGAAACACAATTTTTAGGAGGGACAGAATAAAATTTTGAGGCAAAATCAGGGACATCCCTGAAAATCAGGGACAGTTGAGAGGTATGCCCCGCAGCATGCTGGCATTATACAGAGTACTTACATATGTTTTTAAATTTAACAAACAAAGCTGGCAGTTCACCTTTAAGTTATATTTGAGCAGCAGTGCAGCCTGTCCACATGGCTACTTACACCACTCACTCTGATCAGTATCCCTAAGTTTTCTGCAGGACCAGAAGAGGCACAGGGATCAACTTACCTTAATTCAGTAAGTGCCTACATGGCTGCCTTTGAGCTGGAGTATCCCAAGCGCTCACATTGTCCCAGCGCAAATGTGACTATGTAAACGAGGCTTAAGTGTGTTGACATTTGCATCAGCCTATCAAAAAACAGCCCCCCACCACCATGTCCAGTGAGAGAATAACTATAGAGCTGTATTTACACACACGCTGGCTTTTGACATTATTACAGTACCTGGGTGTGAAGTGTACTGTTCTAATCATTTCCAGTATGTCCACACACAGGAGCTATGGCAGTGCCACAGGCAGGCTGGCTCACCCTGCCCCCGTGTTCTAAGGCATGTTTACAAAGCCTGATCTGTGTCATTGCAAGTGGTACTCAGGAGTTGCACTGGTGCAGATCAGGCCATGTAAACAGCCTGCGGAGCATTGTAGGTTTCTCCATTGCAGCACAGCACAATCAGTGATCCGACTGCACCGGTGCAGGCCCAAGGCACCCCCCTCTGCACTGTCACGTCTCCTCTGTGCTGACTCTGCCATATCAACTTCTCCCCTCAAAGAAGTGAGAAACACCAAAATCCACAAACATCTTGTTTGGTACTAGAGAGGAGATATCTTCATTAAGCTAAACAAATAGCTGCAGTGTTTTCCCCCCGTGAATTTTTTTTTAGACTGGTTTCCATCACTATAAATGTACACTCCCGCAACCCCGATCAGGATCCTGGAATGCGGAAATGCAGCTAAAAAGAAAGAAATCTTCATATCGATATGTAAACGCAGCCCTGCAGCTTTGTACAGGAAGCAACAGGCTGAGCATTTCAGATGGCAGAGTGCACCAGTGAGGAACGCATAAATGTGCATCAGTGATGTCAGGAGCATTCACATAGGGACTAAAAACACTTGCCATGCACTGCATTTGATAGGGAACAGCCTTAGCAGTGGTGGAGTCAAGGGCACCATGCTTTCTGCTGCATCTGGAATAGTCAATATCTGTAGTCTTATCCTTGCAGCACATGGCATTTTTTTTTCTCTCCTTTATGCCTTTACACATCCCCTGGCAAAGCCAGTGAGCACTTGCCTTCCTGTGGAAAGAGGATGACTGGCGTTGTGTGATCATCTATGACACAGGGAAAGGGGAAGGTGAAATTGTTTAACCAGGAAAGGCACACTAAGCCGAAGCTTGTTTCCAGGTGTGACCTGGGAGCACAAAGAAGTTAACTTGCTCAGGGTCACACAGTATCCAAGTGGGGGCTGTGGGATTCAAACCCAGCTCTCCAGGTTTGCAGCTCAGAGCCCTAAACCACTGTGCTATACTGGCATAAGAGGCATTGTTGTAGTGGCAGAATGCTCAAGCAATGCCCCCCCCCCCCATGTACCATCCCTCCACATCAGACTCCAGACTCCACTAATTAGCCGGTACCGAGACTCAGTCCCTGGTTTCCCACATGGTGGAGCAATGCTCCACCAGCCTACACCACTGGGCAGGGTGACAATGTGACTTCTAGTTTGTGAACTGTTTGTTGCTTCCACTTCTGGAAGCTAGATTCTACTGGCGGAGCTTCTCATCAAGGACTGGCCAGGCAGTTCCTTGTGGTGTGTGACCAAACCGCCTACAATTCAGTTTTGGAAGCCAAATTCTATTTCTGGAGCTTCTCATCAAAGGACTGGCTATCCAGTTCCTTGCGGCATAAAACAAATTACTCCGAATTTGAATCCAAATATAAAATTAGATACAAATGGGAAGTGTGGTTTTGATTAACAGAGGTCCCAGTTATGGGGAAGGGATGGAAAAACTGCAAGATAATTAGGTTCTTGGAGTGAAAAAGTCTTTTAAAAGGCTGTCAGTTTAGAAAACACACACGGCCCCCCCCCCCGCCATTCTTTTGTTGGCTATACAAGAAGCTTCTCAGTGGGGGTGGGGTGGTCAGCAGTCAACATGTTCCTGAATATAAAGGTCAATTATCTGTAGAAGCAGCAGCTTCTGGCCCTTTGTCACACGAAAAGTCTGATATTAACATACACGGAGCTTAGTGGGAGGTGTGTGTGTGTGTGTGTGTGTGTGTAGGAAATGGTCCTTTTTGATATGGTAGAGCTGCTTATTTGGCCAAAAGAGCTTGCTGGTAGTTTTCCCTGTTGTGAGATGGGAGGAGTGGGCTTCCTGCGATTGTCTGCTTTTTTAGAAGTTGAATACTGGTAGCTGCGGTTTCTCTTTTTCACTCTGCTATCAGTCAGAGGAACCCAGAGAGAGTGAGAGGCAGCTTGCAGGATATCTGGTGATCCTTATTATCCCCTTGTACCTGAGATCCTCCTCTTCATTTCTCTGCTGCAAGATCTCAGAGAGAAAGAGAAGATCTGGTCCCTGCTAGTCTGGCAGTACCTAAGACTCTGTCTGTCTCTCTCTCTCTGTCTCTCTTTGCCAGCCTGCCTGTCTCCCTAGCAGGGGTGTGAGAAGAGGTCTCTCTCTCTCTCTCTCTCCCTGTCTCTTCACTGGCTTGTTTATGCCATTGGAATTTTTTCTGCCCCCTTCACTTGTTCGCTCAAGATGACAGAGCAGCGGAAGAGAAGAATCCTGGATCAGCTGGTAGGTAGGAACTCTGAGCCAACCCCCAGCCTCTCCCACTGGGGTTTCAGGTTTTCTTTCTGTGTGCGAGTAGCTGGCCAGCTGTGTTCTGCATGAGAAAGCTGAGCTGAAGGAGTAGGTGACTGTGTGTGTGTAAGTGTGTGTGTGTGTGTGTGTATGTATATGCGTGAGAGACAGACACAGACTACAGTTGGAACAGAAGGAAAGATTACTGAAACAGTAGAGGCTGTATGCAACATCAGTGCTATTCTGAAAGTCGAGTAGAGAGACCTCTTCATAGCTGGCTGCTGCTGCTGTTTTGTTGCTGGCTGCTTCTATGGGAGCCACCCCTGCTTTCTACTAGCCGCTGGGCGACTGGCTGGGTGGAGAAGGTGATTACTGTTGATGTCCGGGTTTTGGATGTGCTGCTGACGAGTTTCTGATCCTGGCTGAGAGATTATCAGAAAGAGGAAAGGAGAGGCACGAGGCTGCAAGAAAGAAGAGGGCAAGCAGAAGCACCTCACAGTGGACTGTGTGATGAGTCAGGGGCTGCCCGCCCACTACCGATGAAGGATTATTTGGGATTTGGCACCTTCTTGTTATTGTTGCCCTCTGGAGTGCTGGGGAGAAGGAGCTCGACTCAGCAGGGAAGTTATGGGTAAACATTTTATTTACTTAAAATTCTGAACACCAGTAAGCCTAGTTTCTGAGAATGTCCCGGAGGAGAGGAAAGGAGGAGATAAGAGACAACAGCAGGGGTGACAAGCAAATTACATAATAGGCAAGTTTATGCAGGTTACAGTAAAACAAATGGCAAAGCTATGCAGGTTATAAGAATACAAGTTACTAAAACTGTAATAATTATAATTAAATATAATTCAGTATAAGCATATGAACAGAGTTTAGGTGACTTAAAGCTTGTGTGGTGAAGAAGAGAAAGAATGAGTGCAGGCTACCTATCAGGATTAACACTGTCCTACTTCAGTGTATGTGTGTGGGGGGATGGGAAAAGTGTGGTAAGTAGTAGAACAGGAACTGTGGACTAAGCTTGCTGGATATAACTACGATTTTATCAACCGACTGCTGTGCACTGCCACCCCGGGTCAGTTCTCAATTTCATACTACTCGTAAGGTGAAGGTAACTTTAGGTGAACAGTAATTTTAACTATTTTCCTGCATGCAGCAGGTCTGTCAGCTGTTGCCCCCTGTCCCACACACAGGCTGCAAATGCCCCCTCCCCTCAGAAAACAGGGCCAGCATAGTTTTCCATTCCAGTTCAAAACAAGGAAAAAAGGCTGTTCATCAGCACCCAGCCTCGTTTGCTCAGAGGTACTCTTCATTTTAAAGGCATTTGGAATCCCCGTTAAAAAACATGGATGGGGGTTGTTGTTTTTTTTGGTGGTCAGAGGGTGTACAGGTCTGACATTTGAATAGAATGTGCTGGATTAATTAATGTTACAATTCCATCTTAAAATTAAGGAATCAAAACATTGTTTTCTCTGTTCCAAGGGGGGCCCAAAGAATCAGAGTATTATCACTAAGGTTGTGGTTGTTTCCACTTTCATTGAAACCTGTTTTCTGCAGCTCTGATTTATTTGGCTCTGAAATCCATGCTACTACAGCATGTGTACCCCCAACCTGGAGCTGTGAAATCACTTGCTGTCATCTTTAGATTTTTAAAGCAACAGGAAAACAAAAATTCCTCAGCAGCTCCGATAAGATAAGCATCTTGTGATGGTGTGATTCCACAGCTCTGCAGGGCCCCCTGGCTACATAGGCCAGAGCTGAGGCTTCTCTTATTCAAGCCAATTCTTACCTTTACCGGTCAAAATCTATCATGAAATGACTGACCACCAATTACCAGTTCTTCCACCTAGGACAGCTGTGGGGGAGAGGAGCTTCAGAGGAGTGAGTCAGTAGCCATGCTTTTGTAGCCACTAGTCAGTAGAGGATACAGGATGGGCTTAATGGTGAGTTGAATAAGCATACTGGCCACAAACCCTTTTAATAACTAGGCTGAGTGCACAGTATATAGTCCTCATGTAAATGGGAGCTGTGGATCTATTAAAGGCTGCACCCATTTGTTACAGACAGAAAAAAGAAAGCTTAGGGTGGGGTGCTAAAATGTGTAAAAAGCCTTGCAATCCAGCACTAAACTAACAAAATATTACACTGGCTGACCAAATGTCATGGCTCTCACACTGCAGCTTCCTGCTGCCGGTACAATAGCAGAGTGTGTTGCAGCCTCTGTGAGGGAAGATTAGCTGGAACCAGTTCATGTGTTTTGATGTCTTATATTCCTCAGCCAGGGATTTAAATAGCACTGTTGGCCTGGCTCGTTCTCAGAATGCATTCAGGGTTTTATCCTGAAATCTGCAGTCTGCTGGGGGGGGCTGCCAAGTTCTGTTTTGCGGCTGGCCAAAGAAGCAAAATGAATGTGCTGTGTTGGTTGCTATGTTTGTGTGCTCTTGAGACTGTTTATGTATATTTTGTCAATGTGTGTCTGTTTGTGTGTGCTTGTGCCACAGTACACCTCTTTTAATTCTCAGCAGCATGGTTTAACCTCTGTAAATTGTTTTGATGGGGAGGACTACATTGAAAGAAAAGCTAATAGTGCCTTCCAGCACACTGAAAATGTTGCAGGAGCCAAAGTATGTTAGCAGCCAGTAGCCCAAGCCTTAGCCAGTAGCCTGTGTCCCTTCCCTGCTTGTTTTCCTCTCTGCATTTTTTTTGCTTCTCTGCCCATGTGGCCAGCACGAGATTCCTTGCACATGAACAGTTTTTGCATAGATGCATCATTAAATCAGTGGATGCAAATGACTGGAATCTAAAACAACAGCAAAAAAGAAGCTTCACTCTGGAAATGAAGTGTACCTCAGACAGCTTGAGTCATGCATGCTGTGCCCAAATGTAGGCTGATTTTTCTCTGTGTCTAGTTGATTTTCATCAATGAATCCAGCTACGTGAAGGCCGGTTTTCTGTATCACAGTTAAAGAACTTTTAAGAGCCCAACCAGAGTTTCAAGAAAACCTAACGTTTCAACAAATGTCCATGGATTGTATTTCTGTTCATACCCTCGCTACTTTATGATATGTTTACATGTATCTATGTTTGCTAACCATGTGAGTGATGTCAGACTGTGTCCGCCTTAGTGTTGCTCAGATGAATTCAGTCAAATCCAGATCCACAGTTATCTGTCTTTTTTGCAACAGGATAGTAGATCTGCTAGATACTTCCACTGTCTGCCTGTGGATCTGGGCTTCGGATCCCTGGTCGGATTCCGTGTTATCCAATGGCCGGATCCAATGCCAGATCCAGGGATCTGGCACCGAATCCCTGGATCCGGCGCCAGATGACACGGGATCCGACCCAGGATCCAACCTGGGATCCAACCTCTGTATCTGTCCGGATCCCGGAATGGATCCAACTCAAATAGTGCCACCATCCGCCAGATCACTGGTGGATCCATGGCGGCACTATTCGAGCAACACTAGTCTGCTTTCAGAAAGAGACATTGCAGCCACCACCTTCATTGTGCACAGCTACTTGTTTGATCCTGGTTGTGTGTAATCTCAAGTCTAACTGCATGCTCTTAGCATATGCTTGCTTGCTGTGCTACCTTGGGTTGCTAGGTAGTGTCTTGCTAGTTCAGCCATTTATGTCACAAATACTGTTCATATGTTTGCCAGGAACTCCAGGGTCATGTATTTTGTATAGATATTCTGATTACTCTCTCTTTTTTAAATGCCTTTTGTACAAGCTGGCCTGCCAGCTCAGCGGCAAGGCATCCATCTGCGGCACCAACATTGTGGGTTTGGGGATGGACTCAGAAGTCAAATGGCCAGCTGGGGGGAGAAGGATTGAGCATCCCACGGTCTGCTGTCCTTCTCCGGGGGGAGGGGGGGAAGAGTGTCCGACGTTGCCCCATGCAGACCTCTAGCAGAGGCTGGGGGTATCACCGTGGTTGGTGCCACACGTCAGAGGGGCAGGGCGGCTGCTGGCATCATTGCACAGCCCTGCCCCAGGGAAGAAATTGCAGAAAAAACACTGCCAGATGCTAATGACGGCCTCCACCTCCGCTTCCACTACAGACAGAGGCCCAGGGCCCTGCTCCCGTGACCCCACCCTGGGGGGCAAGCCAGGGCTTAGAGGACCATGTTTCCTGGGAGGGGTCACCTGCCCAGTGGTTCCGTCCAACGGGGCAAGCCTGGGGATGGGGGGGCAGCGAGCGGAGCAGGGGACCAGAACCCCCAGCAGGAGGAAGAACTCCGGCAGGAAAAAAATAAATAAATTCCTTTTGTACTGTGAGTGCTGTTGTGGACTCTGACCCTTTGTAACCTCCCAGGTCGTGCCTGAAAATAGGCATGTGTTTGTCTAGTGTACCTACCTGGTTAACAAAATCTGAATAAATAAGTTCACAGCACAATGAAATGTCTATTTTCAGGCAGGACCCGGAAAAGTATATAACATCTCAAGATGGTCATCATTACATAGCAATACTAGGAGATGCAGACAGTACACTGATTGCAACAGTGAGAGCACAGTTTTGAGATTTTTTTTTATCAGTCTAGTTATAGCCCAACTGAGTCTGTTGATCTGGGTTTTCGTTTGGTGTTCTAAGACAGTATACTGTATGGTGAAACATTGTTCTGACACGTTTTTTATCCATGCTGAAAAGCTGTTCAGCCACAGATAAAAGTTCATAGAATGCTGTTCAGCCGATATATGCAGACCAGCGTTCTACTCATTCTTAAGAAAAAGCTTGAGCTGTGCTTTGAATCGAACCACAAGAAACTGCCTCGTGGCAATACCATTTCAAACTGTTGGGTTTTAGGTACCATACACTATTAAATGGGAGATTGCCTCAGAAAAGCCCTAGCAAATGGGCAGTAAGGAGGGGTGGAAGAACAATGGGGGAAAATCAAAACAGCCATCACAGAGGCAACACGCCTTTGTGTGAAGCAAATAAACAAAACAAAATGAAGGAAAAAAAACACTATGGTTCTCAAAAGAGGAGGCGGGGAAGGTTAGGGAGAAAAATATAGCATTCAGGCAGTGGGAATCACAGAAGGAGCAGAACAGAGAACTGTATCAGTTAAAGCAGAAGGAAGTGGGAAAGGCAGTCAGAATAGCAAAGGCCCAAACTGAGGAAAAGTTAGCCAACTCAAGTTAAGAAGGGGGATAAAACCTTTTATACGTACATTAGGGAGCGAAGAAGGATCAAGGGAGGGATAGCGAGGCTTAATAAAGAGGAAAGGGTGGGCAGAGGGTGACAGTGAAAAGGCAGAGATACTGAACAAAAACTTTTGCTCGGTATTCACAAAAGGGAGAGAGAGAGAGGTACCTAAACCAAACAATAGAAGCACTCTGTATAGGGGGGTCGATACCAGTTCATTCACAGAAGAAATGGTCTTGAAAGAACTCCTAAAATTCAAGGTGGACAAAGCAATGGGACCTGATGGAATTCACCCCAGAATTCTAAAAGAACTAAGGGGTAACTAGTAACATAACTGACTACCCTTTTTAACAAATCATGGGAGGATAGTGTGGTACCTGAGAACTGGAGGAGGGTGGATACGATTTCCCTTCTCGAAAGTGGGAGCAAAGCAGAGGCAGGAAATTACAGACCTGTTAGTTTGACCTCAGCGGTAGGGAAAATGATGGAATCACTTCTGAAAGAAAGAATTGTTGAGTACGTAGAGGCCAGCGGGGCACAGGACCCAAGGCAGCATAGATTCACAGTGGGAAGGTCATGTCAGATGAATGTAATAGATTTCTTTGACTGGCTGACCAAAGTAGTAGACCAGAGAGGGCTGTCGATATGGCCTACCTCCGGCTTACCTAAACTTTAGCAAGGCATTTGACACAGTCCCACACAAAAGATTAAAACAAATTAGCCAGCCTGAGTGGGTCCCAGGGTGGTAACCTGGTAAAAATTGGCTGGACAACAGGACGCAGAGGGTAATAATAAGTGGAGTCCACTCTGAAGAAAGGGGGGGTTACTAGCGGGGTACCACAGGTTTGAGTACTGGGACCGGTCCTCCTTAATGTCTTTACAGGGGACATTGCGGAGGGGCTGGAAGGAAATGTATGCCTCTTTGCAGGTGACACAAATATCTGCTACAGGGTTGATACACAAGGGGGGGTGGAAAGGATGAGAAGGGATTTGGCAGGGTTGGAGGAATGGTCAAAAGTATGGCAGCTTAGATTCAGTACAAAGAAGTGCAAAGTAATGCACCTCAGAAACAAAAACCCAGGGGAAGAGTACATAATGGCGGGTACTAACAACAACAAGAAGCATTTGTCCATGCCGAGTGTTTGCTTGGTGGCATTAGCATTGGAAGTGCAGCAGTTAGACAGATGCAGAATAGGAATGGCAGTGAAGTATTGAAGTGACGCCAACCCCACCCCCACCCTGTAGAGATGGACAGGCATTGGGGTGTGCCTTTGGGTCGTCACCCATAACACTTATGCCATTTCACCTCACCCTACCCTGCAAACACCAATAAGTGTTGAGGTGTGCCTTGGGGTGTTCGGGCTTTACACTCACCCCATTCCACAAGGAAATACACTGAAATGGGTGCAGTATAGGAGAATGGGGTGAACTTTGGGTCCAAAGAGTCCAAGGCACACCTCAATGCCTGTCACTGGCTGCAGGGTGGGAGTGGGGGTGGAATGGCGTGAGCATTACTGTCGACAATCCCAAGTCACACCCCTGACGCCTGTCAGTCCCTACAGGGTAGGGCATTATGGTCGGAAACCCTAACACCCTGGGCATTTCTTGGTATTTTCACTCCATTTTTCAACATGGGCTTTTTGTGACCCCACCACATGAACAGTGACACTATATCAGTTTGTTAGCCAATAGGTGATTTTGCACAGCGACTGTGCCATTTGGCGCCACAGGTACGAAAACAAATTTTAAATAGGATGTGAAAAATGACAGCTGTACTGTTCATGAGGAGGTGCAAAAAATGGTAACATGGAAAATCTGGAGTGAAAATATAAAAAAATTGGTGATATCACTAGCGTGCGTAGAAACTGTGCAACGCACACCCATAATGCAATTATTTTGGAGATTTTTTTCACCACATTTTCAACATAGGACAGTGGCACTGTGATTTTCTTAATCTGTCCCGAACGTTGATTTCACATACAGCAACCGCTCCCATTGTGTTCACAGGTGCAAAAACATGTTTCGAGCAGGATGTGAAAAATGACAGCTGTACTGTTCATAAGGCAGTGTGCAAAAATGACAATGCTGAAAATCTGGAGTAAAAATATAAAAAATTGTCTTTATAAGCGACATTGCAGAGGGACTGGAAGGAAAAATATGTCTCTTTGCAGATGACACAAAGATCTGCAACTGAGCTGATGCACAAGGTGGGGTGGAAAGGATGAGAAGGGACTTGGCAAGGTTAGAGGAATGGTCAAATGTATGGCAGCTTAGATTCAATGCTAAGAAGTGCAAGGTAATGCACCTGGGAAACAAAAACCCAGGGGAAGAGTACACAACGGGGGGTGAGATACTAACAACAACAAAAATGGAAAGGGACCTGGGGGTAGTCATATCAGATGACCTAAAGGTGGGCAAGCAATGTGAGAGGGCAGCAAGGAGGGCTGGGGGGATACTGGGATGCATAGGGAGAGGCATCACCAGTAGAAAACAGGAAGTTATCTATCCCTCTGCACAGACAGCTGGTGAGACCCCATCTGGAGTACTGCGTGCAGTTCTGGAGACCCAATCTCCGCAAAGACATAGACAGGATGGAAGCTGTCCAGAGGAGGGCAACTAAAATAGTGCAGGGTCTGCACTGAAGACATATGAAGAGAGACTAAAGGAGCTTACTATGTATAGCCTCGAGGAAAAGGAGGAGAGGGGGGACATGATAGAAACTTTCAAGTACCTCAAGGGAATCAACAAAGTCCAAGAGGGTAGCATCTTTCAAAAAAAGAGGTGTGCAAGAACAAGGGGGCACAATTTGAAGATAGAGGGGGCGGCTCAGAGGTAATTTAAGGAAGTATTTTTTCACAGAGAGGGTTGTGGATGCATGGAACGGCCTCGGAGGAGGTTGTGGAGTCAAAAACAGTGGTGGAATTCCTACAGCATGGACAGTCATAAGGCAATTCTAGAGGGTGGGGGTAGGAAGAAGTAGGCTGCTGGTTAACTAGGATCTGCAGCTTATCCATTAGGTAGGGAACTGGGCAGACTGGGTGGGCCAAGCGGTCCTTATCTGCCATCAAATTCTATGTTTCTATGGTTAAGTTACTAGCGTGCGTAGAAACTGCACAATGCACGCTGGTAACGCAGTCATTTTTTGGAACTGTTTCACCAAATTTGCAACATGAGCTTTTTTGGGACCTCTCCTTATGAACACTGTCACTGTAATTTTCTTAATCTGTCCCAAACGTTGATTTAGCAGAGCGACCATGCCATTGTGAGCCAGATGTGCGAAAATACATTTTGGGCAGGATGTAAAAAATGACAGCTGTACTGTTCATATGGAGGTGTGGAAAATGACAATGTTGAAAACCTGGAGTGAAAATATTAAAAATTCTCGAAATTATGAGTGTGCGTGGGAACTGCGCAACGCATGGTCGTAACACAGTCATTTTTTGGAATTTTTCCACCAAATTTGCAACATAGGCTTTTTGGGAGCCCTCCTCATGAACAGTGACACTGTCATTTTCTTAGTCAGTTCAGAAAGGTGATTCCGCGCAGTGACCGTGAAATCACCTTTCAGGACCGAGTTCCGAGAGCCCCATGTTGAAATTTTGGGGCCAAAGGTCACAAAAATGGCTGAGAAATCCACCTAAGTTGAAACCCCCCATTGATGCCATTATATAGCTCACCGGCATTTCTTCAGTTCGTGGTTAGCTTTGAAGAGTGCAGATGTGTTCCCACTCCACCGAAGATCGTCATGCCGGGCTCCAGAGGTAAGTATGGGGTGAGAGGGGGTGTGTGTGGGGAGGTCGGGTGCACAGAGGGTGGGTGCGGGTTGGGAGAGGGGCGCACCGCAGACAATGAGGGACCGTTTTTTCTTTTACATGAAAAAATAAAAAAGACCGCAGGAAGGTTTTTTCTTTTCCGGTGTACTTTTGGCACACTGGGCTCCCAATGTGCCACCTGTGGTCTTCTTTGGGAGGGGGACCGAAGCTGATTGGGATTGTGCACCTCACTGACAAAGAAACAGTGTCTGTATTTGGGGGGGTGGGCATGATGTGGAGGGGGACTGGGCACCCCTCTCGGCACACAAATGAACAAGGAGACATTATGCTGATGGGGAGTTTGCTCCCCAGTTGGCAAATGAACTAGGGAGGAGGCATGCCGGCAGGGGGATTGGGCACCCCTGATGTCAGCTTTCAGGTGGGACTGTGAGAGGTGGACGGGAAGACAGCCGCCGCCATGTTTCTTGAAATGTTACACCAGGCAAGGCATGTCCTGCAATGAGGGGGTGCTCCCTCATTGCAGCGGCAAGATTCTTTCAAGTTGGTGGCATGCTTCTGAGCTGCTGTCATAGACAGCATGCTCATTCATTTGTACCCCAAAAAGCAGTGGCGGCATTAGCCACAACACTGCTGCACCTTCACAACCTGCTACTCCAGCAAGCTGTCACAACCTGTTTCCTACGCACGTGTGCAAGCAAACATAAAGGGGGAGTGGTGGAGCTGGTAAACTGTTGTATTTCATTGGGCCCGAGAATGAGAACATGGCTCATCTGCAGCCTGTCAGTAGAAGTCTTTCAGAATTTAGCGTATAGCAGTTAGCATCTAACTACCTCAGTCCACCTTACTTGAATAAGGACACTGTGAGGCCTGAAAACTTATATACTGAAAATCACTTTCTGGCCCAATAAAAGGTAGCAAATCATCTACTTTGTCCATCTTAGAGGGATAGCAGGTAGGGACAGGTGGAAGAGGGATGTGAGGTTGGTATGTAGGGGCTGAAGCTTGGATCCATGTTTGGAAGTGTACCGGCAAAATACTGGGGTGCTTTGGGAGTGCATTTTGCCTTATTGCTGGGCGGTATGTACTTTGGGGTCTTGCTGTTCTCTCTTCTGTATTTTTTCATAATACATTTTGATATGTTTGCCATAAAGAAATCAATATTTGTCCTTTATTGGAGGTTGAGCGTGTGCACCCCCTTTTTGTCTTTTGTTTGCACCAGTAGTAGTCTGTAGAATAGAAGTTCTGAGGATGTCCCGTTTGCAGTGGGATTAGCCTGCCGAGTTGGCTGTATGAAGGCAGTAGCTTAAGTCACTCTCAAGAGTAAACTGATGGAGCCCGTTGTATCAGACTTCCAATCTGTGGAATGTGGCTTTGGGAGGTGTCCAGAGCTCCAGTGCAGCAGGCTCAGAGGGACTAGGAGTGGTACATTTCCTGCGTTCTCTAGAGAGAGTTGAGATCTTGTTTATCTTCTTTAGCCCATCTGCCCTCCTGTTGATGCAATCTGTTTCTGTGTAATCCACAGCCTCCCTCCTTTCTCCAGGTAGTCGTGGTCAGCTATCTTGTCACTGCACCCCCTTAAGAAACAGAGAAATGGGCCACCTCAATGGCCCACAGCAGCATATCATGCTGGCATGCAGGTGATCTGGGTTCAGGAGCAAACACAAGTTACCACACCAGGAGACAGGTGTCGCTGGGCCATGTGCCTCTATTGGGGAGGGTCAGCAGCGATCTTCGATGCCACAGTGACCCCCCCAGCTGGGCAAGGGAGGTTGCTTCTGCCCCAGGGTCTGCTGTATGCGTTCTCATCTAACTGGATGGCTGTGCTCACATCAGGAGAGGTGAGAGAAACCACAAAGGGTAGACCAGACCCCCTGTCTATATGAAAGGCTGGGCCTCTGGGATTACCCTGGGAGCTTGTGCTTGCCTGACAGCATCTGAGTCCATATAGTGGACTGCCTTAGTGGAAGGGGGATGGGGGGATGCCCCCCTCCGAGTACTTGCCATGGAAAAAAGCCGTGGGGGTATCCTGTGGGTTACTGGGTCATGGAAAGGGGGTTCTGAGGACACAGGCCTGAACAGACTATCCCTGTAAAGGCATGAGAGGCAGAGGAGAGAAACCTCCATGTTAGAAAAAAGAAGCTGAGAAATGCCATTGTTGGCCCAGCAAGAGACCAGGTGGAGAAAACTAGAACTATAGAATGCCCTGCCCGTTCTGGCAAGCAAATGTAATGTACATTAGGATGCTCGGATGATTAGTTTTAACTGGCAACCTGTCTTTCTTAAAACTTTTGTGAGTTGTATTGCTGTCTGAAGATGCATACAAGTTAATTGCTTGAAAATCCCAATTACTGTAGATGGGGACACAGGTGACAAGCTGCTGTGGGGTGCAGCATGGACCTGCAGGTGGCCCTTGAGTGGGAGTCAGGTAAGGTGCAGCCAAAGGTATGCTGTGAGAGATAAAAAAATATATAGTTATGTATACAAAAAAATGAGACTGGGGTATTCTCTGTTTCAGGAATGTCTCCTCCCCCTGTTGTCAGAATGAAATAGACTCCCCCCAAAGACTCACAGATGTGCACAAATGTAATTATTTTGGCAAGTGTACTGTGCTGGGGGAATCAAACTGAGGTCTTAGGCCACTGAGCTAAAGAAACAGCTTTGCTAGCTTGTTCCAAAAAAGTCTCTGATATACTCAGTCTGGATGTTCTTGGAACTTGTAACTGCCACAGTATGCTGCATATCAAGGCGAAGGTGGCACAGGAGTCGTTCCAACTGCAAGGGAATTCATGGCTCTCATAATTTGGCCCTATACGAGGAAACCATAATCAAATAGGTTGTTCCCCCATCCCTGCCTTATCTAACTTGTGAGCCACACATTTTCAGCAAGGCCCACAGGTGAACTGCAGCTCGTGGGGAAGGGGGGTTAATCCCCTCTCATGGAGGACCCAGATATACCCAGGTTATCGCCGAGGATAGGATGACAAACCCGTATTTTCTTTCTTTTTCATTTTTATTGATTATTCTGGATAGAAAGATGAGTTGAGTAGCCCATTTCCACAAGCGACCAGTTTAGAACAAGAGGAAAACAATTGCCAGGGCACAGGTGCCAGCAAGTTACAATAGTGCCAGCAAGTGCCATATGTAATAGCCATGAAGACCACAAGGTGGAATGCAGCATCTGGGACATATGGGGAAGGAGGGATACTTTGGGGCCATTCATCACAGTACTGGATTTTGAGTGTCAATGATCAAAGTCCTTTGCACACAAAATGGGCCTTTACCAGCATTAGGGCCCAGATCACGGACTTTAAAGAATCCTTGCTGGAATCAAACTGGTGACCCCCCAGAGTTCCAAGGACAGCAGCTCTAACTAGCAGCAAAAGGAAAATCCCGGCCCTAGCCTGGAAGATAGTCTCTAAGCCACTGACTTCATGCATTGCAATCTCAATAACCACCCCTAGAGGCCTCACTGTTACTGTTTTTGTAACTCTTATTTGTCTAGTCAACACATTAGTTGCCGTCTGGTGTGCTAACATTGAGTCTCATCATCCAGATATAAGCAGCACTGTTGATCTGTCTGGTCAGGGCATTCATGGATGTTTCATAATTTAAGACAGCAGAATGAAGCCTCAGCATGTGTTAGTGAGTTTTTCTAGAGAGTCTGGAAGGTACTGTGTTAATGTGTTAATAGGTTTATAGGTGCTTTGCAAGATGTCACGTTTATTAGAGTGTTGTCTTTTGCAGTTTGGGAGAAAGGTTTTGCCCCGCCGTCCTATCAGTTCTGTCTGCCCACCTGTGCAAGATGATGCATAAGCAATAACACATGATGGGGCATGCAGTTATTGGGTAATTTCTGCAGCCACCCCCACGCCAACTTTGTAGGTTGGAGGCACGAGGCTTTAGCCTAGTACCCTTTAACCATGGGGGAGGGGCAAAGTGCGGTAATTACCCAATATCACAAGCCCTAGAGTGTGTTATTGTGTTTATAAAATGGCACCCAAATAATAAAAAAAAAGACTAAATAAATACTTAAATTAAGAATAAATGAATCGTCATCATTGGTTTCATACACCGAACAGTTGTGTTTGCCACAAAGAGGTCAAATTGGCTAGTAGGAAAGTTACTCGTGTTGCTAGTTAAATATTTTTTTTCTTTTGTCGGCTGTCACAGTTACTGAGAATTTCAAATGTGTAGTGATATCGCTATGCAGTTAGGTCAGCCTAGAAAACAAGTTCCAAGACTCACAAGTCACTTTCCAGACATGTACAGTTATTGATCAGTTACCGCACAGGTCTTGACAGGTACTGACCAGTCAGATCACTGTATTTTTTTTGTGCCCATTTTATAATCTGATATACGTTTACAGGGATGCTACGGGGGCCTCTTATGAATATAAGTGTTGCCTCGCGTGTTCTTAGATCAAGAGAACTGCGAACCGAAGGTGAACAGTTCTTGTACCATAAGGATGGAAGAGGCCCTCCTAGTGTCCCTATACATTTATTATAGATGGTGCTCTAATTATTTATTTATTTTTTTTGGCACCTGGTCCCCAATAGCTCAGCCCCCACTCACCCCCAGGACTCACCTTGATGATGATGATGATCCTCCCAGGCTTGCACCCCTAGGCAGGGCTGCTGAGTATGCACGCCCCCGATGTAGCCTGTACTTGGTTCCTGATAGACCCTCCAATTACCGGTGTTCCTTCCTGGCTTACCCACCCCCCTGGGCAAGGCTGCAGGGTCTGGCTGTTCCCAGTGGTGGACTGTACTTGGTCACCAACTGAGTGCCGTGAGTGGGCATAGTGGGACTGAAAAAGTAGGGCGTCATCGCTTGGGCCAGCATTTTGCCTAAACCCCCTCCAGGAGGCGTGGCATGTAATGACATAGTGCGCTGAAGCACATCCGGCACGCATCCCCTACATCTCTGCTCAGGCAGTTGCCCCCTGGACTCCCAAGAAGCTGAAGGGTCTGCCCGGGGGGGGGGGATTGAGCATCCCATGGACTGCTCTCCTCCTCTGGGGGGCGGGAGGGTGAGCGTTCAGTGTATTAATTATTTATTTACTTTTTAATTACCTTTTTATCTCTACAACAGTCCCAGACTGTGCAGCACGAGCAGCACTAGCAAGAATTTTGTTAGTTTGTTAGACACTCTTATGGAAATATGAGTATTTAACGCACAACTGAAAGAAACACTGATTGGATGGGAGCATCGCATAATGCTTTCACAATCCATAATACCATGAGACAACTCGCACAGCACCTATAAATGTATACTTAATTACTTAAGCTAGCTAGCATGATTTTTTGTTTTAAGTTCCATTTTATTAAATTAAAAAAGTTGATGTACGTCTAGTTCAGTATTACTGCCATAAATAAGTTGCTCTCCCATCATTCTATGCTAGCTTAGTTATGAAGTTGAAAGCTTTCCTTATTGATGAAGGTATGAAGACTCCATATTGGATCAATTTTTGAAGACCTCTTAAATCTTGGACCTTATTACATATCAATTTTCTTTTGGACTCTAAATCTCGTAATATATCTGAGCTCCTCATGTAATCATTCTCTTTAGCATTTCCTCTACACTTTCTTTTTTAAGCCACATCTTGATGTATTCTCTATATACATAGCCTATGTTGTTGTATTGTTATTTGTTGTATATGTGTATTTTTACACAAAATTCTTATTAAATAAAAAGATAAAAATAACGCTTTTCCCCTTAAGTGGAACACTACAGTTGTGTTTTTTTTTATTTTACTTATTCCCAGGCCCCCTCAGTGCCCCACTACTTCAGGCACCACAGGTATCACCTTCTGCCAGTCTGTCTCATTCCCACTGCCACCCTCCTCCCCACCTCCAGACTCCCGGAGGTGTGCATCTCCTCTTCAGCTCTGGCAGTTGGGGTTCAATGCAAAGAAGTGTAAGGTTATGCACTTAGGGGCGGAAGAACCCAAGAAGATAATACTGGCTGGGTGGGGTTACTCTGTGAATCACTGAGGAGGAGAAAGACCTAGGGGTAATGGTAACAGGGACCATGAATAACACTGCCCAGTGCAGGAGAACAGCTGCAAAAGCAAACAAAATGCTGGGGTGCATAGCGAGGGGGTTTTCGTCAAGGCAAAGAGAGGTTATCTTGCCCCTCTACACGTCACTAGTAAGGCCACACTTGGAGTATTGTGTGCAGTTTTGGAGGCCATACCTGAAGCATGATATCAGATTACTGGAGGGGGTGCAGAGGAGGGCAATGAAGATGATATGTGGAATGGAGGGAAGAGACTATGAGAGCAGACTGGGAGACCTGAAGAGGAGGGAGTAAGGGGGCCCTGGAGGATAGATGGGACGGGGGAACATGATAGAGACAGTTAAGTATCTGAGGGGAATCAATAAGGATGGGGCAGAGGGGGCCTTTAATCTAAGGAGGGGGAGAGACACCAGGGGGCATGGGCTAAGAATCAAGGGAGGAATATTTAGGAGGGAAATGAGGAGACACTATTTCACAGAGATGGTGGTAGCAAAACGGAACACACTATCAGAATGGGTAGTACCATGTAAATCTGTGAACAGCTTTAAAAGGGCATGGGACAGGGAACAGGGGAGAGTGAGGGTGGTAGAAGTGGGGGCGGCATCGGGATGACGAAGGGGAGGGGAGGTGGGGCAGCTGCAAACTAGGGGTGCTAGCTGCACACTCGAGCAGACTTAGATAGACCGGGTGGTCTGTTTCTGCTGGCAAATTCATATGTTCGTATCCCTGCTGGTGCAGCAGGGGCCTCCATGCTGCCACCAGAGAGGAAGCACCCTATTATGTCTGGCACGACAGTTCAACAAATCTGCATTCCCCCTCCATACTGCAATACAGTGTCAGCTATCAGTATTACTCAGGTAACTGTCATGGGGCTTCAACTAGTGCTGCGCAGATAGTATTCTACCAGGTCAGATGCCATTGGATACCATCATTTTGACTGGATTTTGGATGGCCTCTGATGACATAGACCTCCAACCAAGTACTTGACCCCTAGAATCCACAAGTATCCAAAGTCTCTATGAAGGTATCCATGGATTCAACAGGATTCAATGGATTTGACCATTGGATCCAACTATCCCCAACTGTTCAACAATGGATCCAAAATCCAACTTCAGTTTAATTTGGAGGTGGATACCAGCACTATCTGATGGAGGGTTGCTGGATCCACAGAAGCACTATCTGAGCACCATAAGCTACAACCCACAACCTTCCAATCTTCTGTCACCAGAGACAACTGTACTACCAACTGAGCAGCTGACACTGGTAAAAAAATAGAATAAATGAAGATAAAGCTTTGTATGCAAGAAACAAAATTGCATCAAGGGGATGAAATGAGGTAATTTATTACTTCACTCCACCTTCTTGATGCAATTTTTTTGGAGGCATACAAACATTTACTGTGGTTTATTATTATATAATAACTGGTTAGTGATTAGCAACTGTGGGCAAAAGCTGTCAAACTCTGATACACAGGTGGTTATACACATGTGTATAATCACCCATGTATAATGGAGTTTGATTACACACATGTGTATAATCGCCTGTGTATAACAGAATTTGGTTGAGCATCTTTCACAAAAATTCTAAAATTAAAAAAAAATCAAAAATCAAAGGAACCAGTTATTATAAAAAAAAAAAAAAAACATTTGGAAGCGTGTGTTAACTCAGATTTTATGCACACCCTCAGTGTGCGATGCCTTGATAAACCCCTTGAGCTTCACTCTCGGAGTTTATGGGGCATCACACACCTTGGTTGTGCATAAAATCCTTGTTATACACACTTCCCCATGCATTATTCCATATATCTTGGTAGTCAAAAACAGCTGGATCTTAAGTTTGTGTCTGATATTTTAAACACTAAAGAGTTAATGAAGCAATTGTGTATTCAATGTTCCTAACTGACTGACTTGCACTCTGAGATGTGAGCGAGTCAGTTCAGTGTCCAGAAGCAGTTTCTATGATGGAGGTTCAGCATGTAATGTGAGTAGAAAGCTTCAGTTTAGACTGCGGTGAAAACTTAGGTTATTATTTAAAGCATTAGAAAATGTTAACAAGCTTATACTTCTCTAAATGTGAACAGTTTCTAATATTTTTAGTTAGTTTTATTTGAGAACCAGTTTGACATTGAAGAACTGGCTGTGCACAGCAGCTTGCAAGTGGAAAATGGTGTCTCAATAGGACTTCTGTCTGGGTGTTTTGACGCGCAGGTAGAGAGGTTTTTAAACTTTTTTTTTAATTGATGCTGTCGTGATTCATTAGGTCAGTGTTACTACCTCAGATTAGGTTACGTCCAGTGGAGGGCAACTAAAATTATGCATGGTCTGCATCATAAGCCCTACGAGGAGAGATTAAAGTACCAAAATATGTATACCCGGAAAAGAGGGGGGGGGTACGATAGATATAGAACTTTAAATACCTCCACCAGGGGTAAAACAAGGTACAAGAGGAGCAGTTTTCAGAAAAAAAAGGTGCTAGGACAGGGGCATATAAGAAGCTGGGGGTAGATACAGGAGAGATGTGAGGAAGTACTTCTTCACAGAAAGAATGGTGGGTCCCTGGAACAGTCTTCCAGCCGAGGTGGTGGGGGCAAAAACAGTGATGGGGTTCAAGAATGCATGAGACAGGCACAAGGGAATCTTAGGGGAAAAGGAAGGGGGATGGGTTGGGGATCAAGTAGGACATGCAGTGATACTATAGGTAGGAAAACTAGGCAGACTAGGTGGGCCAAGCAGACCTTACCTCCCAGGAAATTCTATGTTCCATTTAAGTGTAAGAGCTCTGTGATGTAACAATCAATTTGTTAGGTTCATGTCATACATTTTATTTTTTAAATAGATTTTTCAATGGGGAAAGCAGTCTAGCCATATAACAGCTCCCCCCCCCCAGTACAAAATTCAAGGCCATGTCTGCTGAAATGCCATTCCTACAGCTGAGTGCTCTGGCATCCCTACCACAAATCATTTGGTTTAACCAGGCCAGCTTGTTTTAAAACATTTCTTTGGGGTTTGGCTGGTAATGAAAACCCTGTAGTTTTAGCTAAATTGCCATCTAGAGAATGCAGCTATAAAATTCCAAAAACCTTTTGCCAAACCATGCAAGTTAAAAACAACAGCAGCAACAACAAGAACACGGAGACCTTTTGCATTTCTATTGAGCTGTGAATATGGAACCGATAAAATGCAGTATGCCTCCAAGCAGCAGAGTCATCTGCCCAGAGGTACCTGCTGTGACCATGATGCTACAGTTATCTGAAGCTTGTTTGGAGGGTCATACTATTTTTTTTGTTTAACCACTTCACAGAACACGCCTGGATGAGCATCAGCCTAAACCCCGTCTTTGACCTAAAGCAAATTAATTTTGCAGTGCCTATAATTGCTTTACTCAGCATTTAAATTAATCTCAACCACTCTAGTTTTTGGTCTAACTCTGCTGCTTTTCTGCCAGGGCAGGAGTGGAGCTTTTTGGATATCCCACTCAGGATCATGAAACAGATGTAGCATTTTGTACATGAAGATACTAACGATCCTAGCACTTCCCATAGGTCTACGCAAACTTTATCGCAATGCTGAAGGTTGGGGGGGTCACTGCAGCCTAACCCGTTCTGATCTAATCCAGTCTGCCTGATTACAGAAATGTAATTTAAACTGTAGTTTCCATCCTTTTAATTTTGACTTGGTGGAAACCGAATAGGACCAGATTGTTTTCTGCCGTTCTAGTCCAGTTTTACCTTTTAATGACTGATACCTCATCGGTCATAAAATACAACCTCTTCCCTACTTTTCATGAGTTTATATTGAACTTTCTCCATACACCAGCATGGTGTTTTGCCAGAGGTCTCTGCATACCATTGCAGTTATGGACTGTGCTGTAGGAACACACCTGATGGGTGCTATTCTGTACTACAGTGATTCCAGTACTGGAGGGATACAAAGCAAGCCATGCTCCTGATTGAACAGCACTGTTTCATATACTAACATACTAAAAAGCCAGCAGATTAGGCCCAAAGGTCTATCAAGTCTGCCCAGGGATCAGTGTCTGCCCAGGACACCATCACAGCCCCCCACCCCCTGGCGATGCTGTGTGATGCACCTTCCCCCATACCTATCCCAGCCTCTCTTGAACCCCTCCACAGTTGTAACGGCCACCAGCTCCACAGGCAGCACATTTCAGGGCTCCACCACCCTCTCAGTTAAGTAACGTCACCTTGTTCCCCCCCGTAAGTCTCCCATTGTCCAGCCTCGTTGAGTGCCCCCTGGTGGCCCCTACCTCCCTCAGCTGCAGCACCCCATCAAGGTTGACCCTGTTTATTCCCTTGAGATATCTGAAGACCTCGTTCATATCTCCCCCCATCCCTCCTCTCCTCCAGTGAGTACAGGTTGAGCTCCTCTAGCCACTCCCCACAGGGCTTTTCCTCTAGATCCTGTATCATACTGATCACCCTCCTTGGAACCCTTTCCAGCAGAGCAATATCCCCTTTCAAGTAAGGATGTTAAAACTGCAGTATTCAAGGTGTGGCCTAAACAGGCAATTATACAGTGGCAGGAGCACCTCTCTGCTCCTTGAGGTTATCCCCCAGGCTATGCACCCCAGCATTTTATTCGCTTGGGCCACCGCCCTTCTACACTGCTTGGAGTTATTCATTTTGGCATCCACCACCACTCCGAGGTCCTTCTCCCCCCAAGAAACTTCCAGTGTCTCCCCTCCCAGGGTGTACTTGTGAGCCGGGTTTTTGGCCCCCAGGTGAAGAACCCTGCATTTCCCAGCGTTAAACTTTAGTTTCCAGGTGCATGACCACCTCCCCAGAGTTTCTGGATCCTCCTGGAGAGCCAACTTCCCCTCTTCCCCATCTACTACCACCCACAGCTTTGAGTCGTCAGCAAAGAGGCTCATCCCGCTCATGATACTGCCTCTGATGTCCATGATATAGGCATTAAACAGGAGTGGTCCCAGCATTGAACCCTGTGAAACGCCGCTAATGACTCTCCTGTGAGATGAGACCTCCCCCCCATCATGACCTTCTGTACATGCCCTGCTAGCCAATTCCCTATCCACCTGACCATCTGCACCCCCCACCCACATATCCCTCAGCTTCCCCAGCAACCCGGGATGCGGTACCACGTCAAAAGCCCTGCTGAAGTCTAGAAAGAGGACATCCACTGGCCTACCCTGGTCCAGCACTCTCCTCACCCCTTTGTAGAACTCCACCAGGCTGGTCTGACACAATCTTCCCTTAACAAAGCCATGCTGGCGATCATTCAGGAGGCCGAGCGCCTTCAGAAACCCTTCCAGCCTCTCTTTCAAGATAACCTCCATCACTTTGCCCACTACCTATGTCAGGCTAACCAACCTATAATTACCTGGCTCCTCTCACGAGCGGCCCTTATGTATAAGCACTATATGGGCCATCCTCCAGCCTTGAGGTACCCTCCTGGACTGAAGGGAGGAGTTAAAAAAGCCTGCCAGGGGTGCAGCCAGGGTATCAGCCAGTTTCTTAAGCCCCTTGGGGTGTATCCCATCAAGGCCCAGTGCCTTGTCTGTTCTCAGGGCCTTAAAGGCTTCCCACACCCTCCCAGCGGGGATTTCTACTTCCAATGCCCATACCTCCCCTACCAGTCCCCCCTTGCCCTCCCTTCCCCCTCCCCATCCTCCTTGGTGAAGATTGAGGCAAAAAGTCATTTAGTACCTCCACCTGCTCCTCTGCTTCCTCCACCCATCCCCCAACCTCAGCCTGCTAATCTGCCCCTTAGCCTTTCTTCTTCTCTGATATACTTGAAGAACCCTTCCCCCGCCAATCTCAGCTCCTCCCCGCCTTGGGCTGACCTCACCACCCTGGTGATCCTCCTGGCTGCCAAATCCATACCATCCCTTGGTTAAAGCCCCCATGAGCATTTATATTGGCCTGAACAAGAAAAATAAGAGATCAGAGACCCTTAGTTTAAAAGCCCCGGACAGCGTTTATATAGGCCCTGAACAAAATAAGGATCGGGGGCCTGGCACAAGGTTTTATTTATTTATTTATTTAGTTTTTGTTTACCGGATAGGTGCACTAGCCATAGCAATGACTATTTTCAGGCACGACCCGGGAGGGTACACTACAATAATACAGGGAAACATTTCAATACAAGTACAAAAATAGTTGACAATAGTATACAGAGCAATTTGCAAATGTATACACAGAACATGGAGGCTGCAATACCAGTGTAGGGCAGGAAATAAATAAAAATAAAACAGGAGCAGTACAAAAACCAAAAACTACACCACAAATTGCTATAAGGAAGAAAAACATGAACTTAGTGAACATTTTAGTGCTAATAAGGGAATGTATATAGAACTAGGGGAGGGATAGTACTACAGCTTTTGTTAAATAATTTATTCTGTTATTGACTGTTAAGCAGTATCCTGAAACTATTATTTAATCAAATTGTACTGTCACTGTTAAGTGTCTTTGGACCTCCAGATAGTGCTGGTTTATCATCACACCAGGTCTGTAGCCACACCACTGGTGCTCGTTATCACTCCTGGTCAGTAGCCTTACCCCTGGAGCTTGCTCGGCTCCTGCATGACCCTGCTTTCGGTCACCTCACTGCTCCCAGGTCCCCAGTATACCCTGTTCTATCCAAGATCAGCCTCTCGGCATGATCTCTGTTAAAGAATTCCGTTCCCCCCTCCGCCGTTCTCCTGGCTACCCTTATCCTGGGACTCATCCCTCCTCTCGGACACTGACCCTGTACAGGACAGTGGCAGTGGCAGGTCCATCCACCACTGCTCTGTGACCGATTTTACGTTCTCAAACCTTATGGCCAATGCCGTTGGTCCCTGCTATCCTCCTAGCAGACTGCTGTCTAGACTTGTCCTGCCAAATCAACATTAAGCGGCGTCGTGTCTGAGCCAGAAATCAAAAGGTCCCCGAGAGGACCCCTTCTGTGCTAATCTTACTGTCCATTGCCCTATCTGGCGACATTGAAGTCAATCCTGGCCCCACACCCTTGACTCTCCTCAGAAATGGTGGAGGGAAAAGGGCCTGAAAGTTGCTCACATCAACATTGGTCTTCTTCCCAACCTTGGCAGAGCTCACTGCATGGGTCCTCTCTACAAGCCTGACATCCTGGGGATACCGAGACCTGGTTTAAACCCCAGATTCCCGACTCGGTCTGCAGGCTCCTGGCTATGAGCTAAAACGGCAGGACAGAATAGGGAGCAAAAGGAGGAGGTATCCTGATTTACTACAGGGCCCACCTCAACATATCCCTTATAAACCACACCTCCGATCTGCGTCAACCTGGAGCTCCTCCACACCGCTGCTGCTTGGCAACACCAAGAAACTGCACGTGGTATGCTCCTACAACCCACCTAAGGCGGGCTGCAGGGCCTCTCCCATCTCCTGGATACTGTCTGTCCCAGTACAGGTAAATTAACTCCTTATCTTGGGGACATTAACCTAAACTGGGATAGAGAAAAGCGTCAAACAGTTTGAGGCCCTGCTTGCCACCAAATCCTAACACAACTGGTAAGGAGCCCACCTGTCAAAAGGCAAACGGCACTTCCTGCTCCCTCTTGGACTGGATTATGTCAAACCGTCCCGAGAGGATCTCCTCAGTAGGGGCCCTACCCGACGCCATTTCGGACCACTCTCCAGTTCTGTGTATATGGAATATCCCTTCCCCTAAGGTTCCCCACAAAATCATCCAGGTTCGAAACTTTGCCAGATTAAACCCTGACCTGTTCTTGGAGGAACTCAGGCTTACGGACTGGTCAACAGTCTACAGAGCACTGGATCCCTCATCGGCCGTCGCCGCGTTCCACAACATCTTTGTGGATCTACAAGATAGGCATGCCCTATCACTAGGCATAGGGTCCGTGGGACAGCCACCCAGTGGCTGAAAGGGGGTCTCCTCTCCCACATGCGAGTGAGAGACAAATGCTGGCATCAGGTAAAACGCTCACACGACACTGCCCTGTTGCAGCAATACAGAAAACTCAGAAATGAGTGCAAGAAAATGATCAGGGGCGCAAAAAGCGACTTCTGCAAGGCCACCCTTCTCAGCTCTGCTAAAGACCCCAGACAGTTCTGGAGAACCATCCAATCACTGGTTGGCGGTCGCTCCTACTCGGGGTCACTGACATGCTCATCGAAGGAGTCTCCTGCAACAATCCTCACGTGATTGCTAATGCTCTAAACTCTCATTTCACAGACCTCCCTTCTGCTCTCCGCTAGGAGTCCTCAGCCAAAACTCAAACTGCCCTGCCTCCCGTCCAATGGGAGTCTGGTCAGCCCACCCTCCATTTTACCTAAGGGCGGGATAGCGTGGCGAGGTCCGGTCTCTCCTTCTTGATCTCTCCCAGAATGCTAGCCCTGGTCCTGATGATCTGGAGCCAAAGCTTCTCAAACTAGGTGCTCCCTTATAGCCTCCCGGTGGCCCACATTTTCAACCTATCCCTTACCAGGACTGATCCGGATATCTGGAAGGTTGCCAAGGTCGTCCCTGTCCCTAAGCAGGCGACCCCAAAATCCCTGGACAACTTCCGTCCCATAGCTATCCTCTCTGCTGTCAGCAAGCTCCTAGAAAAGGTGGTCGCCAAACAAATCTCGGAGTATATCCACTCCCATGGTCTGCTGACCCCGGCCCAACACGGCTTTCATAAAGGGCACAGCACTTCCACGGCTCTCATCTCAGTCTCTTCCAGCATCAGAGCTGCTATGGATCAGGGAAAACTCTTAGGTGTGGTATCTATTGACTTATCCAAGGCGTTCGACCTCGTTGACCACGACCTGCTTGCCCTGCAGATGAGGTCCCTTGGTTTGTCCCCCACCGCCCTAAACTGGGTCTCTGACTACCTATATGGCAGAAAACAACTAACTAAATTCAATGAAGTCCTCTCTGTCCCCCCGGCCTGTCACCTCTGGTGTCCCTCAGGGCTCCGTGCTGGGTCCCCTACTCTTTCCCTGTTCATCAACAATCTCCTGATGTGGTCTCCAGCTGCCCGTGTCATCATGTATGGATGACCTGGTTCTCCTGGCCCACTCCTGTGATACAGCCACACTAAACCGTCACTTATCTGAAGACCTCCGAAACATCCAGGCATGGCTCTCCAACCATAAATTGGTCCTAAATCAAAACAAAACCCAGGCTATGCTCTTGCGTTCCTCTGCCAAAATACAGACCTCTTCAACTCCCATATCAACTACGAAGATGGCTCCCCCTCCCTACCTGACCTCCCTCAAATATCTTGGGTGGCGCTTGATCCCCAATTGGACCTTAGTAGTCATATCCATAATGCCTGCAGTGGGGTAAACGCAAAACTGGGATGGCCTACAGGCTCGGGTACAACCTCACTCCAGCGGCTCCTTAGCTCGCTGGGGAGTACTACTTCCCTCTCAGCTGGCTCCCTCATATTTGCTCATACTTCTAAGACCTCCTAAGCAAGTGGAGCACAACGCATAACAACATCTCGTCATTTTGCCCGCTGCCCCCGCCTCACCCATCACTGCGAGTTTCCACGAGAAGCTTGGCTGGCTATCCCCGCCAATCACCTTAACTTAGCACTGGGTGCCTGTGAGTAAAGCATTTTAGCTCCGCACCCCTCCAGAACTGGCCCGCTTCTGCTCCTGCTGACCTCTCCCCTACCTGCCTAGATCCCAAGGCCCCGGCCTACTAAGTGTACCTACTTCCGCACCAACATGGGGGGACCGGAGTTTTCTGTCCATGGCCCCAGGCTCTGGAACCCTTTCCTGAAAGAGTCCGAACTGCCTCCTCTCACAAGAGTTTCCGGACTCCCTGTGGGATCATCTTAAGGTGGCTTCTCGCTGTAGATGTCCTAAGCCTCCTTAGCCTCCCGGTGTCCACTGGTGCCGGCTTCTCTCCTGCTCTGGCGTCACCACTCTTGCGCTTATGTCCTCAGTCCAAACTCCTCCCTTGCTTGACCGACGCTATGATGTTACTATATGCTCATAATCCTCACTAGCCCTGTTGGTCATTGAATTTATCTCTAACTTATACCTTGCCCCAGCACTGTATCTGGGTGTACCTTCCAAGTAAATGTAAAAACTGTAAAAATTGTCTTTTCTCCTGTTTTTGTACCTGAATGTATTTGTCTGAACCAATTACTGTATCAATGTACCTGTTGTACCCTTTTGTACTCTCCCGGGTCGTTCCTGAAAATAGGCATAAAACTTGTCTAGTGTACTTACCCGGTAAACAAAAACTAAACAAATAAATACTAGTAAGTGATAGAAGTAAGAGCCAAGAAAATAGGGATTAGAGTGAAGTAAGGTGGGAGGAGGGACAGACAGGTAAAGAGAAGTGCATAGCATATAGAAGGGCAGATCAATAAATGTCTTGGAGAGAAGAGGCTGGGAAGGAAATGAGCTAGGGAGGATTGAAGCAGGAGCACTTGTGGGAAGTATCAAGATAATTTTGCAGCCCTTTTTTAAAAGTTGCATGAGATAGTGATTGGCGCAGAGCTAGTGGAAGGGAGTTCCAGTATTTGGGGCATGGCAGGCAAAAGCACTAGCACCTTTAGTGGTGTTGTGTCTAGGGATGAAAACGGGGGCCTGGTCAGAAGACCTCCGTCTATAGCAAGGTGTCAGATTTTGGAAAAGTCCTGTCAGGGATTCAGGTATTTGTAGGTGGACCATATTGTCAATGATAGAGCCATAAGCATGAAGCCTTAGTTCATTAGGAGGAAGCCATCCCAGGTCTGAATAGAGGAAACAGTGGTGTTTCAGTCGGTGTGAGGAGGACGCATAGCGACAGATATTGTTATATGTGACATCCCATTTCTGAAGGATTGATTTGCACGCAGAGGCATATGTTGCGGCACCATAGGTAAGTGATGGAAGGAGTATGCCACGGGCAATGGCACGCCTTGCTGAGGGAGTGAGCACATAGCTGGTTTGGTAGGCTATTCCAAGTTTGGAGTTGCCCAGTTTGCAGGTCTGATTGATGTGTAAGTTGAAATTTAGTGATGGATCAAGGATGGGGCCCAGATATTTAAATGAATTTACCACCTCAACTAGTTAGTCATTTAAGGAGGTGACTTTAAATTTAGGATGTGCATGTTTGAGTTTCACATTTGATCCAAAGAGCATAGCTTGGGTTTTGGACTTATTTAGTACAAGTTTGTGAGTAGATAGCCACTCCTGTATTAGCTGGAAGTCAAGAGAGAGTAGACTGTTTATGTCTTCAATGCTTTTTGCGCTAGCATAAAGAACAATGTCATCTGCATATATCAGGAAGGTTGTCCTGGGGAGGTCGGTGGAGATGTTATTTATGAAAAGAGAGAAAAGCAGGGGCCCAAGGATGGAGCCTTGCGGCACCCCAATGTTTATAGTGGTCTTATCCAAGACAGTGGAGTTGTATTTCACAATTTGAGTCCTATCAAATAGGTAGTTCCCAAACCACCTTACAACGTTAGTCGAGAAGCCTAGTGATCAAAGGGTGGTTAGAAGGATGGAGTGATCAACTAGGTTCAACGCCCTTAGTCATGTCTATGAAAATTGCCCTGGTGAGTAGGCCGGAGTCCATAGCCACTAGTGTATCTGACGTGCATTTGAGAAGGGCAGTAGTGGTGCTATGGCCTTTACAAAAACCATGCTTGGCAGAGGAAAGTAGATCATGTTTCTCTGGAAATCAGTTGTCTGGGCAGCTACAAGCATCTCAAGAATTTTATTTAGGACAGACAGTATGGCAATGGGCCTATAGTTTGAGGGATCTTTACAATCTCCTTTTTTGAAAACAGGGGTAATCCTAGCTATTTTACATACCTCAGGGATGTAGCTCTGGCACAGGGAGAGCATGAAAATCTTGGCTAGAGGAGCAGCGATGAAGGGGACTGCAATCTTAAGGAGCTTTGGTTCTAGATTATCAGAACCAGCTGCAGTGCATTCCAAGATACTGTTTAGCAGTCTAAGCACTTCACATTTAGTGACTGATTTGAAAAAGAAACGAGGACCATTTGCATTTTGCAGGGTGGGTACATCTGGTTGGACAGGGAAAGAGAAGGTGTAATTAGTTAAGTCAGAGAATTTGTTGTTGTAGAAGTTGGCAATGGTTTTGGTTAAGTTAGGAGAAATAAGGAACAGATTGGGGCCTGGCAAGAGGCTGGGAGAAGAGGGCTGGGGTATGGGCACAAGAGAACTGAAAGGACATGTGGGACAGTAGGGGGAGCCAGGAAAATGGGCATAAAGCATAGCAACAGATTCACACTCCAGGCAAAGTCAAGCGTGGGAGAAGAATCTGGGATGAAGGAGGCTCCTCTGGAGGCAGGTAAGTGGGGGATGGATAGGCTCAGCAAACAGGGGAGGAGGAGGAGGAGGGGATACTCCCTGACATAGAGTCCTGGGGGGAGCAGGATACAGAGGATATGCAAGCACCAGCAGGAGGGATGGGAGGCAGGAGGCCGAGGGGAAGGGAGTGGATGGCAAGGAAGGGGAGCTTGAGTGGGAGGCCCTGGGGGTGAGGGAGACCTTTTAAGGGCGTGGGTAAAATACAGGGGTTGAGGTGCAGGGAGGGAGGGAAAAATACGGAGGAGGAAGGGGGGCAAATGCATTCATCGGTAGGGCAGGGGAGTCCCTTCTCCCTGGGGGAAATACGGAGATGGGTCTGGGTGCAGCAGGGGAAGGGAAGGGGTTGTGGAGGATAGGTCTGAGAAGGAAAGGAGCTGGGGGCAGGAGGGGATATGGGGATGGACCCAGGTGTTGAAGGGGTAAGGAAAATAGTTGAGGTGGATAGGGCTGTGAGGAGGAAGAACTGGGGGCAGAGGGGGGCCCTTGTCCCTGGGGGAGATATGGGGATGAACCCAGGTACAGTGGGGGAAAGGAAAGTGGTTGAGGTGGACAGGTTTGTGAGGAGGAAGAGCTGGAGGCAGGGGGGCCCTTGCTTCCGGGGGAAATGCGGGAATGGACCATTGTGCCATAGCAGGAAGGAAAGAGGCTGGGGAGGTCAGGGCACTGAGGAATAAGGGCTGGAGTGGAAGGGACAGGATGGAAATTGGCATGAGGGGAAGGGGACATACAAGGTAACGTGGGGGGAGGGGGGCAACTGGGATAGTGAGCAGGCCTAGGGAAAAGGAAGCAGTAAGAGTGCTTCTCTTGGGTGACTCCATGATTAGTAGGATCAGGTGGGGGGGCGAGGGGAGAGGAGAGAGGAGGAGACTTCCTGTGGTGTTAGGACCAAGAGTATATCTGGCTTGATAGTGCACCAGGCCAAACATCAGGTCTATGCTCTGGTGATAGAGTGTGGTGGGACCCCTAATATATTAGAGCACCTAGGTACAAACGATATAGATGGGAACAGTTTGCTGGAGATTCAGGCTAGGTTTAGGGAGCTAGCCAGGGTCTTTCAGGACATGGGGTGCTCGGTCTCCTTCTCAGAGATGCTACCAGTGCCTAGGGCTAGTGTGGAGAATAAGCAAAAAATTAGGGAGGTAAATGTATGACTCAGTGAATGGTGCGAGGCCAGGGGGTATGGGTGATAGGGGACTTGGGTGCAACCTGGGAGGACAAGGAACTGTATGCATGGGACAGACCCCACCTTTGCTCAGAGGGGAAAGAGGTCTTACAGGTTAGACTGGCAGAATTCATCCACTTCAGGTGGGGATTAAACTTGTGAGAGGGGGAGGGAGGGGAGTCCCTGGCAGGACAAGCCAGGATGGCCATGGCCTTCTCCCACCAGTGGGGGGGTGGGCACAGACCAGGAACACCTGATAGTGCACTAGGGGGTCCTTGTAGGCAGAGTCCAGGGAACCCCCTGGGCCAGGGAAGAGAGGGTAAGGGGCACATTGGAGGGTGGTCCTGATTAATGCCAGGAGCATGGGGAACAAGATGCTGGAGTTTCAGGCACTGTTAGTGGGGATGGGGTGGATGTGGCGGCTGTCAGTGAGACTTGGGCCACTTCCAGACATGACTAGGACCTAAACCTACCAGGATATACCACATGCAGAAGGAATAGGGTGAAAGGAAGTGGGGGGCTAGCATTTATGATCAGGGAAAGCATAGGGATAAGCAAGGTTGAGGAAGTGGGGGATCAGATGGAAGCTTTATGGGTCACACTGCAGGCTCCCGGGGGCAAGCAGGTGAAAATGCAGGTAGTATATAGACCACCAGGGCAGGGGGAGGTACAGGAGGAAAGCCTGGTTGCAAAACTTAGGGATCACTGTGGTAGGGGAGAGGGCAGAACTGTGGTGCTGGGGGACCTGAATATTCCAGGAGCAGGTTGTGGAACTATGGTGTCCCCATCGGGCAGGGAGCAGTACCTGCTTGACGTCTTCCAGGATGCATTTCTTGCCCAACTGGTCACTGATCCAATGAAGGAAGGTTGCATCCTGGAAGTGGTCCTGTTAGACAGAGAGCTCATCAGAGACCTAGTTGTTGGGGACCCACTGGCAGGAAGTGATCACGCCATGGTCTGGTTCTCCCTTGACCTGGGGGAAGGGTAGATCACAAAAAAACATCAGTGGTTGATTTTAGAGGTACCAATTCCAGGGGGATGGAGCGGATCCTTGGGGGCTACCTAGATGAGATCAGACCAGGTATGGGCACTGAAGCCCAGTGGGAAATTATTAAAAAGGGGCTCCTGGAGGCTGCCAAGGTCTGCACGAGGGAGAGACGCAAGTGGGGAAAAGCTAAGAAGCTGAGCTGGTGGACAAGGGAGGTCCAGGATGCAGTGAGGGGAAAAAAAGCCTGCTTATAGCCAATACAAATGTTCTCAGGGGGCTATATCCAAGGGGGACTATAATATGATAGCCAGGAGGGTCACCAGGGTGGTGAGGTCAGCCAAGGTGGGGCCGGAGCTGAGACTGGCACAGGGGATTAGAAAGGGGGGGAAGGGTTTTTCAGGTATATCAGAGAAAGAAGAAAAGGGAAGGGGCAAATTAATAGGTTGCTGATGGGGAGTGGGTGGGTGGAGGAAGTGGGGAACACAGCAAGGAGGGGATGGGGGACCGGCAGATGAAGGGAGGACAATGGATGTTGAAATCCCTATTGGGAGGGTATGGGAAGCCCTCAAGGCCTTAGAGCAGAAAAAGCAACGGGCTCAGATGGGATCCATCCCAGGGTGCTTAAGGAACTGGCTGATACCCTGGCCGCAGCCCTGGCGGACCTTTTTAATGCCTCCCTGCAGTCGGGGTGGGTGCCTCAAGACTGAAGGATGGCCCATATCGTGCCAATACACAAGGGTGTCTCGTGAGAGGAGCTGGGAAACTGAAGGCTGGTTAGCCTGATGTCGGTAATGGGCAAGCTGATGGAGGTCATTTTGAAAGAGAGGCTGGAGGGGGTTCTGAAGGCATGGGGCCACCTAGATGACCACCAACATGGCTTTGTTAAGGGCAGATTATGTCAGACCAACCTGGTGGATTTTGCTGAAGGGGTGATGAGAGCGCTGGATCAGGGCAATCCAGTGGATGTCCTCTTAGTAGACTTCAGCAGGGCATTTGACTCGGTGCCACATCCCGGGCTGTTGGAGATGCTGGGGGATATGGGGGTGGGGGGACAGATGGTCAGGTGGATAGGAAACTGGCTAGCGGGGCATGTACATAAGGCAATGGTTGGGGGGGAGGTGTCATCCCCCAGGACAGCCATTAACGGGGTCCCACAGGAATTGGTACTGGGCCCACTCCTATTTAACATCTATATCTCAAACATCAGAAGTGGTATCAGGAGCGGGATGAGCCTCTTTGCAGATGACTCAAAGCTGTGGGCAGTGGTGGATGGGGAGATGGGAAAGTTGGCTCTCCAGAAGAATCTGGAGACTCTGGGGAGGTGGTCATGTGCATGGAAACTAAAGTTTAATACTGGAAAATGCAGGGTTCTTCACCTGGGGACCAAAAACCAGGTTCATGTATACACCTGGGGGGGCATTGCAGGCTCCTAGGGGGGAGAAGGATCTCAGGGTGGTGGTGGATGCCAAAATGAATAACTCGAAGCAGTGTAGAAGGGCTGCAGCCCAAGCAAATAAAATGCTAGGGTGCATAGCCACGGGGGATAACCTCAAGGAGCCGAGAGGTATTCCTTCCACTGTATAATTGTCTGGTTAGACCTCACCTTGAATACTGCATGCAGTTTTGGCATCCTTTCTTAAAGAGGGATATTGATCTTTTGGAGAGGGTCCAGAGGAGGGTAATCAGGATGATATTAGGTCTGGGGAAAAGCCCTTTGGGGAGAGACTGGAAGAGCTCAACCTGTACAAGTTGGAGGAGAGGAGGAGGAACAGAAGGGATATGATCAAGGTCTTCAAATTTCCGAAAGGAATGAATAGGGTAAACCTAGAGGGGGTACTTCAGCTGAGGGAGGAAGGGACCACCAGGGGATACTCATTGAGGCTGGTCAGGGGGAGGCTAAGGGGGGAAACAAGGAGATGCTACTTCACTGAGGGGGTCGTGGAGCCCTGGAATGTGCTGCCCAAGGAGCAAGTGGCTGTTACAACTGTGGAGGGGTTCAAGGAGGGCTGGGATAGGTATAGGGAGAGAGTTCATCCAAGAGCCCCGCTGGGTGTTGGGGTAGGGGATCTTGTAGAGGGAGGCTATAACAGTGCCCTAGGTAGGCACTGATCCCCGAGCAGACTCAACAGACCATAGGAACTTATCTGCTGGCTATTTAGTATGTTAGTATGTTATAATCGGCTTTTTTTCCCCCCCTCACTGCATCTTGGACCTCCCTTGTCCACCAGCTCGGCTTCCTAGCTCTGCCCCACTTGTGTCTCTCTTTTGTGCAGGCCATGGTAGCCTCCAGCATCCCCTTTTTTTTTAATAACTTTCCACTGGGCCTCAGTGCCCTTACCTGGCCTGATCTCCTCAAGGAAGCTCCTGAGGACCCGCTCCATCTCCCCAAAGTCCACCCCCTAAAATCAACCACCAATGTTTTTATGTGATCTCCCCCCCTAGGTCCAAGTTAAACCAGACCATGGTGTGATCACTTCCTGCCAGTGGGTCCCCAACAGCTAAGTCTCTGATGAGCTCACCATCTGACAGGACCACATCCAGGACGTGACCCTCCCTTGTTGGGTCAGTCACCAGCTGGGCAAGAAATACATTCTGAAAGATGTCCAGCAGGCACTGCTTCCTGCCCAATGAGGACGCCATAGTACTCCAGTCTGTCTCTGGCATATTCAGATCCCCCAGCACCACAGTTCTGCCCTCTCCTCTACCACAGTAGTCCCTAAGGTTCACCACCAGGCCTACCTTCTGTTCTTCGCCCTGCCCGGGTGGTCTGTGTACCACCCCTAACTTCACCTGTTTTCTCCTCGGAGCCTGCAGGGTGATCCATAAAGCCTCCACCTGATCCCCTGCTTCCTCAACCCTGCTTATCCCTAAGCCATCCCTAATGATAAAAGTTACCTCCCTCTCTCCCTCTACCCTGTCTCTTCTGCATGCGGTATATCCTTGTACGTTTAGGTCTGAATCATGCCTGGAAGTGGCCCAAGTTTCAGCGACAACCACCACATCCACCCCACCCTCCCATAATAGCACCTGAAGCTCTGGCATCTTGTTTCCCATGCTCCTGGGGTTAATCAGGACTACCCTCCAACATGCCCCCTACCCCCACCCTGAGGGCCCCCAGGACCCTGCCAATGTGGCCCCCCTCGTGCACCATCGGATACTCCTGATCTGTGCCCCCCCTTGTGGGAGAAGGCCAGGGTCTTCCAGGCTCCAATATCCTTGCAGTTAAGATCAGGGTTTGATACTGAACTGATGTTTGGGGAAAGGAGGGCTGTGAGGGGTCTCTCTCCATGCTTATGGAGGCAGTATAGCACAGTGGGTTGAGGCTCTGAGCTGCAGATCTGGAGACCTGGGTTTTAATCCCACAGTCACCTAGGTGTATACTGTGTGATCCTGAGCAAGTCTCTTAACTTCCTTGTTCTCCCAGGTCACATCTGGAAACAAGCTTTGGCTTAGTGTGCTACTCCTGGTTAAACAATGTTCCCTTTCCCTTTCCCTTATGCATACCTCTAAACTGTCCCCAGTTATAATTGACGTTCCTCATGTTACTCCTCAAAATTGCTGTCCCTAAGAGGAGGTGCTGCCCACACAGAGAATGTGCTATAAATTAAGACTTTAAAGTAGAAATTCATAATGTTATACAATCTAGAATCAAAAATAAACTCTGTAATACTAAACAATGGTTTGCCCAGTATTCTGAGCTTGTATTTCCATACTTGAGGATGTATCCCTCATTTTGAGTTGCCATGTCCCCCATTTCAGTGATAAGGTTGAGAGATATGTTCCTATGTCCCAGATCAGAAGAAGGCAGTGTGTCCAGTCTTCATGTGGAGGCAGCGGGCCTTGCCATTTCCCTAACAATCTGTCTGTCTGTCTGTCTGTCTATCTGTCTGTATGTCTGTCTGTCTATCTATCTATCTATCTATCTATCTATCTATCTATCTATCTATTCATTTAAAATTCCTCCAACCTGGATAACCCTGTCATAAACTGAAAAGGTAAGTACGTCCAGAGAGTATGGGTGAAAACCAGATTGCCAGAAATAGACTGGACCAGATCAGTAAAATCCAAACCAGCTGCAAGTTGTGTGAATTTTGTCAGTCTCTTAGGTGAGCCGGTCCAGCTTTTACCAAGCTGGTCCAGTTGCAGTCCAGTTTTCACTCATGCCCTGGACATGGTGAAAACAATACCAGACCAAATTAGAAAAAGCTTGACATGACCAATCTGGCTGGACAGGCATCTCTGGATTGTATTGATTTGGACAATTCTAGTTTTGGTGGTCTGGTCTGCATCCCCATCCAAACAGATTGTCATGAACAGTGCCTTGGTTGATGTGTCATGGGGATGCTAGTGTTGGAACTTTCTGTTGAGGCACCCAGGGACTATGAACAGCTAATATTCTTCAGGTGAAGCTACCTCTGGCTGGAAGCTGCAATACTGAACATAGGATTTGCAAGAAAGCGAGTTGTGCTCACAACAGAGGAAGGTGAACCTTACAATTGTCTTTGGTTTGTAGCAGATATTCTGCAGGTGGAGGCTACTTCTAACTGAAAGGTGAAATAAGGAACTTAGAATTATCAGGAAAGACAGTCTTTCAAGCCACAGAGAGAGGTGGATCTTGCTTTACTTTTGTTACAATTGTTAAGATTTTCAGTGCAGGAAGAGTTTAAACCCTGAGGGATGGAATACTGTTTACTGTGTCTGTCCTGGTGCACAGCTGGCTTATTTTGGGGCTGACTGCTTTCAGAGCACAAATCACCAGGCTGTTTTGGGGCTGGGGAGGTTTACCTGTGTCTGACTTGGATGTCTGGATTTTTCTCGGTTTGATTAGCAGGGTATTTTCTCTGTCAAATTGTTGTGTAGGGCATCTTGCTGACAGGAAGGCACTCATTGCAGCGGTGGGCCAGAGCTTTTAGCTGATTGTTTCATGAGGCAGTTTAGACCCAACCCTGCCCACCCCTCACCCCACCCACCCCTGGAAATAGTTCCTTTATACCTGGGGTTCTGACATCATTTCCTCAAGAGTGCAAGGTGCATATCATTGTCATATCCTCTCTAGCACACTGCACTGACAATATAAGCATACACATTGTATAATATATATATTTCTGTATAACAAACCAATCACACATACAAAAAAAAAGGAGATAAACATGTGGGGAGTAGTGCAATGTAATGGCTGTGGGGCAGCAGTCTTCTGGGAGTCTTTCTGGAGGCTGAGATGCTGCCCTATTTGCAGACAACTCTCTGCCCTGAGGGAGGAAGTTGCCCATCTTCAGGCCACACTGGACAGTAGTAAGGGAACCTTCCCCCAGGCCACACTGGACAGTAGGAAGGGAACCTCCCCCATCCAGGGAGCACCAGAGCCACCACCACTACCTCAGAGGTTGCAAAGAAAGCACAGCAGTTGGACCACAGTGGGCTCAGAGAGGGTGAGGATGGTGGAACCAAAGCACACCCAGTCAGCTGTTCCACTCCACAATCCATACATCATTCTGGGGGAGCATAGTTCCCCTATGGATGCACCCGCAGAGGAGACTAAGGAGGCTGAGGACAACTGTCACAAGGGAGGCCCACAGGAAGGAGGCAGAGGACACCACAGGGAAAGGAAGCAGCTCCTGGTGGGGGACTCAATTATTAGGGGGATAGAACTGGGGGGAGCAGGGAAAACTGAAGAAAAGTGCCTGCCTGTTGCCATGGCTTGGAGGGACAGGAAGCGCATCCTCAGGATCATGAGAACAGCTGCACGGGAATCTGAGCTGGACGTCATTGTCCACCTAGGGACAAATGACTTGGCTCATCATGAGAGTAGAGCAGTGCAGGAGGACTTTGTAGAGTTGGGGAGGGGCCTAAGACAAGTAGCACACACAGTATCCTTCTCAGAGGTGCTGCCTGTCAATGGCATGGGTGAGGCGAGGGTACTTTGCACCATGCAGTTTAATGAATGGTTGAAAAAATGGTGTGGAGCACAGGGGTTTGGCTTCATTGGGGACTGGGGTTTCACCTGGAGGGACACCAGCCTACACTGGCAGGATGGTCTGCATTTGTTCAGGAAGGGAACAAGTCTTTTGAGCAATCGGTTTAAATGCTTCATTGGCAAGCTTTTAAACTAGTCAAGCGGGGAGGCACTGATAAGCAGCAGGAAAATCCCAGCCTCTCCCTACAAAACAGGGTACTAAATGAGAAAAAGACTGAGGTAGAAAGGTCAGTGGGGGATGCTGCAACAGAAGCTAAAGCCATCAAAAAACGGAGAGCAATGAGTACCAATGCCCGTAGTCTGGGTAACAAGCTTCCTGAATTAGTGGCCTTGATGGAGGAGGAACATCTGGATATCGTGGCAGTCACAGAAACATGGTACACACAAACCCATGACTGGGACGTAAACATATCAGGATACACTATCTATAGGAGGGACAGGGAGGGTAAAAGAGGAGGAGGAGTAGCTCTTTACATAAGGGAAGGAATCAAAGCAACAGAACAAAAGGGTAAACAGGGAGAAGAAGCACTGTGGGTCAATTTGGAGACAGGCAATGGCACCACAATCCGCACAGGGGTTGTATACAGACCCCTCAGGGGGAGGAAATGGACAAGGAAATGATAGAAAGTATACTTAGAATGGCAGAAAAAGGGGAGATATTGCTGATGGGTGATCTGAATATGCCAGATGTTAACTGGAGTGCAGTTGCAGCAGCCATTTCGAAGAGTGGGGTTATTCTAGATGCCCTACAGGTGGCATGCCTTAGACAGCTAGTATTGGAACCCACTCGAGAGGGAGCAATCTTAGACCTGGTTCTCTCAAATGGAGATGGAGAGGATCACAGATGTAGAAGTGGGTAGCCATCTGGGAACTAGCGACCATCGAACAGTATGTTCACAATAAACACAGCAATAGAGTCAAGCCATACAAGGCAAAAGTACTGGACTTTAGGAGGGCTGACTTTGCCAAAATGGGTGAGTGCCTAAGGAATGCACTAGCAAATGGGCAGGAAGGAGGGTGGAAGAACAATGGAATAATAAAAACTGCCATCACAGAGGTAACAAGCCTTTGTGTGAAGCAAATAAAACAAAACGATGTAAGAAACCACTATGGTTCTCAAAGGAAGTGGCAGTGAAGGTTGAAGAGAAAAAGAAAGCATTCAAGAAGTACAAGGAATCACAGAAGGAGCAGGACAGAGGATTGTATCAGTTAAAGCAAAAGGAAGCTGGGAGGGCAGTCAGAACAGCAAAGGCCCAAACCGAGGAAAAGATAGGCAACTCAGTTAAGAAGGGGGATAAAACCTTTTATAGGTACATCAGGGAGCGAAGGAAGACCAAGGGAGGGATAGTGAGGCTTAATAAAGGGGATGGGGGTGGGCAGAGTGCGACCATGAAAAGGCAGAGATACTGAACAAATATTTTTGCTCGGTATTTACAAATGAAGAAGGGGAGGTACCTAAAACAAACAGTAGAAACACTCTGGATACAGAAGTTGATACCTGCCCATTTACAGAAGAAAGGGTTCTGAAAGAACTCTTAAAACTGAAGGTGGACAAAGCAATGGGGCCTGATGGGATTCATCCCAGAATTCTAAAAGAACTAAAGGTAGAACTAGTGACACCACTGACTACCCTCTTTAACAAATCATGGGAGGATGGGGTGGTACCCGAGGACTGGAGGAGGGCAGATGTGATTCCTCTTCACAAAAGTGGGAGCAGGGCAGAAGCAGAAAACTACAGACCTGTTAGTTTAACCTCAGTGATAGGGAAAATGATGGAATCACTTCTGAAGGAAAGAATTGTCGAGTATCTAAAGGCCAGAGGGGCACAGGACCCTAGGCAGCATGGATTAACAGCGGGAAGGTCATGCCAGATGACTCTGATAGATTTCTTTGACTGGGTGACCAAAGTAGTAGATCAGGGAGGGGGCTGTGGACATGGCCTACCTAGACTTTAGCAAGGCATTTGACACAGTCCCACACAAAAGATTAATATACAAGTTAGTCAGCCTGGAAGGGGGTCCCAAGATGACAGCCTGGGTAAAGAATTGGCTGGAGAAAAGGACACAGAGAGTAATAGTAAATGGAGTCAACTCTGAAGAAAGGGGGGTTACTAGTGGGGTACCGCAGGGTTCAGTATTAGGACCGGTCCTCTTCAATGTCTTTATAAGCGACATTGCAGAGGGGACTGGAAGGAAAAGTATGTCTCTTTGCAGATGACACAAAGATCTGCAACAGAGTTGATGCACAAGGTGGGGTGGAAAGGATGAGAAGGGACTTGGCAAGGTTAGAGGAATGGTCAAATGTCTGGCAGTTTAGATTCAATGCTAAGAAGTGCAAGGTAATGCACCTGGGAAACAAAAACCCAGGGGAAGAGTACACAATGGGGGGTGAGATACTAACAACAACAAAAATGGAAAGGGACCTGGGGGTAGTCATATCAGATGACCTAAAGGTGGGCAAGCAATGTGAGAAGGCAGCAAGGAGGGCTGGGGGGATACTGAGATGCATAGGGAGAGGCATCACCAGTAGAAAACAGGAAGTTATTATCCCTCTGTACAGACAGCTGGTGAGACCCCATCTGGAGTACTGCGTGCAGTTCTGGAGACCCAATCTCCCGCAAGACATAGACAGGATGGAAGCTGTCCAGAGGAGGGCAACTAAAATGGTGCAGGGTCTGCACGGAAGACATATGAAGAGAGACTTAAGGAGCTTAATATGTATAGCCTCGAGGAAAGGGGACATGATAGAAACTTTCAAGTACCTCAAGGGAATCAACAAAGTCCAAGAGGGTAGCATCTTTCAAAAAGGTGTACAAGAACAAGGGGCACAATTTGAAGATGGGGGCAGCTCAGAGGTAATTTAAGGAAGTATTTTTTCACAGAGAGGGTTGTGGATGCATGGAACGGCCTTCCGGAGGAGGTTGTGGAGTCAAAAACGGTGGTGGAATTCAAGCATGCATGGGACAGTCATAAGGCAATTCTAGGGGCCGGGGGTAGGAAGAAGTAGTAGGCTGCTGATTAACTAGGATCTGCAGCTTATCCATTAGGTAGGGAAATGGGCAGACTGGGTGGGCCAAGTGGTCCTTATCTGCCATCAAATTCTATGTTTCTATGGCAAACAGTACATTGGTCTGTGTGTGAGGTTGGTATGTGTGAGGCTTGCTGTAGACATCCATGTGGACCTTGGTGAGCAGTGCCTTGGTCTGTGTGTGAAGGTGATAGTAATGTTGAGGCTTGCCATAGCAACATTCAGAAATGATTGTGAATAGTGCTTGGTTTGTGTGTGAGGGTAACAATAGTGTTGAGGCTTTCTATAGAGATGTTCAGAGATGATTGTGAATAGTGCTTGGTGAGGGTGGATATAGTGTTGAGGCTTGATGTAGAGACATTCTGAGATGATTGTGAACAGTGCTTGGTATGTGTGTGAGGGTAACAATAGTGTTGAGGCTTTCTATAGAGATGTTCAGAGATAACTGTGAATAGTGCTTGGTGAGGGTAGCTGTGGTGTTGAGGCTTGATGCAAAGACGTTCAGAGATGATTGTGAATAGTGCCTGGACTGTGTGTGAGGGTGACAGTGGTGTTGAGGCTGACTGTAGACACATTAAGAGAAGATTGTGAACAGTGATTGGTCTGTGTACGAGGATGACAATAGTGTTGTGGCTTAACTTTGTGATGCCCAGGGGAACTTAAAAGCCTATAAGCCATCACAATTCAAAATTCTGAAATGCTTGCCAGTCCGCTAATGGACACTGCCATTGAAACTTAATTATTTATTTGTAATTTTTGAGCGGGAAAGGCAGAGTAAGCTACAGTATGATAGCTTGTTTCTTGATGCGTCATGCTGGGTAGGTTGTATGGACGTGCTTTATTAATAGGGGAATGTTGCCTTTGACACCGGGGAACCTTCCCTTCTCTTCCTTGATAAGTGCCATGGGATCATTAACTTCCACCAGGACACTGACCAGAGATGGGCAGAAGGGACCTTGGTTTAACATCTCATCTGAAGGATGGCACCTCAGCACTGCAGCACCTCCTCTCCCTGAACTGCACTATAGTGTCAGTTTTGGGTATCACCCCAGATATACAAGATACAGTTCTCTGGCTCAGCCCACCTCAGTTGAAGCAGAAAAATATATTTTAATGGGAGAAGCCCTAATCCAATCACTGCACAAACAGAAAGAAAACAGATTGGACTAACAGGCTCACTCACCCAGTGTACTTCACAGGGATATAAGTTTATTACAAGAAAAAATTCATTATTATCCAGAATATGTAAACAGGAAACACCAATGATTCAGGGTGTCTTTACCTCTTCATCAGTAAGTCTGGTTATATTCTTTAAGTAAAAGATTCATGTTCTTAAGTTCCCTTGTATCTTAAACTCACATACGTCTATACGAATATTTAGTAAGGTGCTGAAATGAAACCAGAGCCTGTACTTACTTCGTAACAATGAAACCAATATCCCTTTGTTGCATTCATTCAGTACAAGATATCTCTGTAAACCCCCCAAAATAGTTTTTTTTTAGATTTCATTTCAGAGTCATTCCTTAATGAACTTGTTATACATATTTTAAACCATAAAGTAATATTGAAATTGCCTCTTGTGGAAGTCGTTTCACTCCACGAGGTTTATTTTTCTGTAAAAATATAGAACAATATATCAAATCATCAACTATTTTTACATCCGGTTCTAGCACATATAAATAACACCATTTAAAGCTATAATCACAATCTCCTTGAATTGGACCACCTTAACAAATTTCAGTAAACTTGTACAATAGTGCTAATGGCTTTCTTACATGGTATTATATAGTGCCACAATCCCACACCAGAGTGAGGTATATGGTACTATCAATATTAAAATCTTTCATCCTGGCTAGAACATCTTTCATTTAAAAATCACAGGGAGCCTAACGGAGACCAAACATCAAAACCAAATTTCAGTACTATCACTGACTAATTGAAATGCTGATTACGTGCTGCCATTTCTGTTCATCCAAAAGGACTTACTGCTTCTTTGCACTCTACTTGCATGGCTGCTGGCATCCTGCTTCCAAAGAGTGGCTGTCGCTTCTGCAGGACCACTATTTATAATGGAGTCGGGCATGACCTCATGTGCACCTGCGCAGATGTACATGATGATGTCATCCATTTCTTGATGTGCGCTCAAGCACACTGCTTGGGGTCAGGCCCCACCTGCCTGTAGCAGCACCAAGTGGTGCATGGAATAATGGGGACACGTCAAGTCATCCCGATCATCTGGATCCATGACTGTTCACCCCAAACTATTAGATCCAGTGTGAATCAGCTCCTTGCTCAATTCGTCACCAGACAATTCGCCCCCACTTCATATTGTACTGTACTGCAACAACAATTACATTACTTCTTCCATTTCTACAACCCTCGAGCACACTGCCTTATCTGATGGCTGAATTGTGCCCACCTGGAGTTTATTTTATTATATTTATGCTTGAGGGCAAATTGTCTGGGGACACGTTGAGCAGGAAGCTGATTTACACCAGAGCTAATAGTCCAGGGCAAATTCTTGTGGAGCAAAATGACTGGGACGACTTGTCATGTAGCCCTGAATAATTGCACCTTGTTGTCTGGTTACAGGATGAACCCATGTAATAATCACGCTCACTAAAAGTGTTGTTAATCATAGAAACATAGACAATGACCGCAGAAAAAGACCATACAGTAGGTCCATCCAATCTGCCTATATTTCTTATAATCCCAGGAACCTTCCCTGGAGCCAATTGTTCCTCCAGGGTACTAACCCTCCCCATCCTATCCCCATTCTCCTCCTTGGTCTTGTCACCCAGGGTGTCCACTATTCCCTTCATTCTATCCCATGCCTGCTTAAATCCCTAACTGTATTTGCACCCACCACCTCGGCCAACAGACTGTTGCAAGTTTCCACCACCCTTTCCATAAAGAAGTACTTCCTCACGTCCCTTCTGAACCTCCCTCCTGTTAATTTCCACCATAGTCTTCTGTGTCAACAATTTTTTTCTCAAAGCTCCCTCCTTTGTTGTCCTGGTGCGTCTTCTCCAAACCCTGCAAAAAAGCGCAATGATGGCAATATGTGTTTTGTTGAATCAAAATGCCTAGCAATTGGGGAATGTCATGTCCAGATGTTGGATATACCTCTTATGTTCTTCTGTATGTACTTTGAGTTGTCGTGTAGTCTTTCTCATGTAGTCTTTCCTATATAACTCTTGCCATGTGAACATTTAATAGCATAAATAGTTTAACACTTGATAAACTCCTTTATCTCAATGTCTTCTCTTCTGGCAATCTTTTTGATCTTTTGTACCCAGTACATGTGTGGCAATTGATGCAGTGTCCATATTGGTAGTTGCCTTTCATATCACAACTGCTAAGAACATTATTCTCATCACGCTTTGTGATCCTGTGGTCTGTGTGTGTGACACAGTCTCCTATGAACCTATTCTCTTTTGATGGCATCAATTTATTTATGTATTTGAATCTCAGAATTAACACCTTTGAGCTAGAAGCTTGTTTACAAAGGTTCCACTTTGTATAGTACAGTACAGACACAGAGCAATTTACGGATAATTATAACAGGGGTGAGAATTCGTTGCAGCAGGATTTACAGGTTTTGCTGCTAACAGTGCATTATTCACCAGGAATGAGAGTTACACAGTAAATCAGTTATAAACATTACAGCAGAGAACTAAATTCAGGTACTGACAAGCAGAGAGATATGTAATGCTATTAAGTAGCACAGGGGATGGAGTTGGGGAAGGGAACTGAGAGAATAGTAGGAGTAGGTAGGATAGAGGTCCAAAAGGCTAGAGTTGAGTATTATGTGGGGGGGGGGACTAGCAGGAGGTTGAGGATAGTTGGAGGAGTAGCCACTAAAGGGGCCTTGTTAGAGAGGTTGCAGAGATGGTCAGTGCAGGGAGGTTAAGGGGAGAACAGTAGGGTAGGTGGTGGGAGGGAGGTTGGGTGGGGCAAGGGAGGTGGGGACGATGGGGGGCAGGGCCTGGGGGGTGCGGAAGGGTGAGGGGATGAGGTAGCAAAGGTAGCAGGGGGAGGAGGCACAGAAGGTGGAATTAGGGGAAATTGTTTAACCAGGAAAGGCACACTAAGCCGAAGCTTGTTTCCAGGTGCGACCTGGGAGCACAAGGAAGTTAAGTGACTTGCTCAGGGTCACACAGAATTAAACAAGAGAGGGATTATGGTATAGATAGGGAGGAAGTGCTAGTGATGGGGGAGGAGGAGGGGAATGTGTAGGATCACACGAGGGGGAGGAAGAGGGGAGATACCATGGAAAGAAGTGTGGAAGGGGTGGTAGGGGAGGAGTGAGGGGTGTAGAGGGGGCTAGTGGGTGGGTGATTAAATGCTGGAGATGGACAAGCTATGGTAGGCTAGAGGAGAACTGTGGGGGGGTGGGCGAGCAGAGCTAGGTGTTACAGTCACACGTACTTATGGCGATGAGGTGTTTGTGAAGGAGGGTTTTGAAGTGGCCAATTCTTTGCACTGCTTGAAGGTCAACATCAAGAGAATTGATCGATTTAGGAGCTCTATAGGCAAAAGAGCGTTGCCATAGGGATGTTCTCTGGAAGGGGACTAGCAGCATACTTTCACTAGCACTCCTGGTATTTCTAGGTTGAGAAGATGGACAGAGGAGGTTCTGTACCCCTGGAGGGGTGAGACCGAGGGCAGCCTTCATGCCTAGGAGGCAAGTCTGGTACTGAATTCTGTTGGGTAAGTTCAGCCACTCTGTGTTAGAGTAGAGCTCACAGGTGTGAGTTAACCTGTGAGCACAAAGGACTAGCCTACAAGCTTTATTGAGTGATATTTTTACCTGCTTAAGTGCGGTAATGTTCGTGGCTTCGTAAACTCTAAGCCCGTAGTCTATGACTGATAGAACAGAGCTAGACACAGCAAGCTTGAGGGTGGGATCATTTAGACAGTGCCTATTCTTGTATAATTGACCTAGCCTTGCATTGGCGGCCTTGGCTACTTGATCAATATGCACCGAGAATGTAAGGGCACTATCAAGTGTAACCCCAAGATATTTGAAGCTGTTGACCATTTTGAGCTGAGTGTTCTGATTGTTTGGGATATTTAGGTAGTATGACCTATGCTTATTCTGTGCTGAGGTGAAGAGCATTGTCTTAGTCTTTTTGTAGTTTAGTAGTAGATTGGAGTTACTAAACCAAGTTTCAATTTCAGTGAAGTCATTCTGAAGTTGTTCCTCAAGGGTTTGGTGTTGTGGTGGCTGGAATGCAGTACTGCATCATCCACGTACAATAGTACATTCCTGTGGCAGGCCATAGGGAGGTTGCTGAGAAACAGGCGGAACAGAAGGGGTCCCAAGATTGAGCCTTGGGGAACCCCTGTTGTGACACTGCGATGATCTGATAAGGTACCTTGTATTTTCACTTGTTGACCATGTCCTGTCAGGTAGTTCCGGAACCATTCCACCGATTCTGTGGATAGTCCAATGTTCGATAGTTCACTTAGCAGTAGGTTGTGACTGACCGAGTCGAAGGCCTTGGTGAGGTCAATGTAAGTAGCCCCCACCAAGAGCCTCTGATCAAGAGCCTCATGGATATAGCCAGTGAATTCTGCAAGCGCTGTGCTCGTGCCATGAAGCAACCTCAATGGAGGTTTGAAGAAAGCTATTTTCCCCTGCTCATGTGAACTGTGAAACATTCCAGTGTTTTGTAAAAATATTTTTCACTGAGAAAAAGCAATCATTTTAAATGGTGTTAAAAAGTACCTAATCAGGTAGCTTATCCTTATTTTGATGTCCTGTCCTAAGCAGGCTCCCTCTGTTAGTATTTCCTGCTCTCTCTCTTTGGCCCTAATAATAGTATATTCTCTGTAACCTGCATCCTGAAATCGTTGTTCATGTCATTCCTTGCTTTCTCATGATCTGACCCTCAGTGTAAATTACTTTTAGCTCTCATGAATTGACTAAAGGGAACTGAGTCAACTAGATTTTTTTGGGTGGTAGCTACTGGCTAATAAAATAGTGTTCTGATAAGTAGACTTTCAGTGCAGTTTTGTACACAGTTTACCATTTTGTTTAAAATCTGAAAGATCCAGAAATTATATTTTGTGTAAACTTTGATTTAAAAAAAATCAAATAATATCTCCTGGTATTTAGATATTCATGAAATTCCTTAACCTCTGGTTCAGTATTTTTCCAGACAACAATAACATCACCTACAAAGCATTTCTGCAGCAGTATATTCTTTTTAAATGGGTTATTCTCAAGTATTATCTTTCGGGTTGGTCACGTGATGGCTGGCAGAGGAGGAACAGCAAGGCTCTACCGTTCCCACCTCACCCCACGATATAATTACTGTTTTTTAAACTACCTAGCAGCTTTAAACACACTCGCTGCCTGAATCAGTACTGTTGAACTCCATCAGAGCAAGAATCGAGCATCTTATGGAGGTGGAGATGAAGAAAATGCCACCATTTCACTCACCTCCCCCCCCACTCCAGAAAAAGACGAGGCTGCGAAGAGGCCTAAACAGCAGGCAGCTAGCAGTTCCTGCAATGCGCCTAGTACCATGGCACTTACTGAGGAGCGATTCATGTAGGTGATGGCACTGTTGCAGGAGAAAATTTCCTCGATGTCCCTTGATATCCGGCAAATACATTCTTCTGTCGACTTGTTAACCATGCGAGTTAGCGACTCGGAGGCCTGACTGGTGTCCATCGAAAAGTGGCAAGGAAAATCAGACCAGGACACTACTATCCTCTGGCGTAGATTGAAGAAAATTGAAGACAAGTTGGAGGACTTGGAGGGGCACAGTAGGCACAATAACCTACTGATCATGGGCCTCCCGGAGTCCAAGGAAGGAGCAAACCCAATCGTATTTGTCCAGAAGTTTTGTACCAAGGTAGCCAGACCATCCCCAAATGGGATAAGCACCTATGTGGTCAAGAGGGCCCACCGCTCCTTGCACCCCCCACCACCACCTGGCTCTCGCCTGCTAATCTTTAAGCTGCTAAACTTTCAGGATAAGTAGCATATTGTGGCAAAAACAAAAGAAATTCAGTACCTTCTCTGGGAGGGCCATAAAATCAGACTTGTGCAGGATCTGCCCCACTCGGTTCAGGCCCATCGTCAAGAACTCCATCCCACAGTCTCAAAACTAACTGCAGCCAGCAAGCCATTCCAGGTCCACTATCCAGCGATACTCCAGGTGAAACACGAGGAGAAGTGGCTCTCTTTCGAATCCCCTGAAGCTGCCGTGTCAGAACTGAAAGCTCTTTTCCCCAATCTATTTAAGTGAAACTGGCTTCCAGGTTTGAGAGTCTGTTACATTCACATATAAATGTTGCTCAAAGGTTATATGCTAAGCCTCCCTGTTGTGAGCTCTGAAACGCTTGCAGACTGATACTGCCTGATTATGTTTTTTCCCTGTTTAAGGGTAGTGCCTCTTACTTTGGATGATCCCTACAGAATAGGGAATAAAGAACTCCTTCGGTTTTCTTGAGTTAATGCGATGCAGGAAAGCAGGGGCTTTTCCCACTTGGTACCACCATGATGAACGCCAGATGCTGTGCGGACTAAACTTAATTAATGGAACCTAACCCTGGGACTGAAACTGGCCGGATGATATTTTATTTTTTATTTATTTCGTTTTTGTTGACCGGGTAAATGCACTAGAGAAATCCTGCCTATTTTCAGGCACGACCCGGGGGAGGGGGATACAGATGAATGCCAACTGATCTTGAACCAGATTAAGCTGTTGGTGGTATTTTTAGTGAATGAGGGACATTTGGCCAGGACACCAGAGAAATTCCCCTACTCTCCTGTGGGGGTCCCCTTACTTGTCCTTGCTGCCAAGATGGCAGTCTCTGGAGCTGCAGAGATGGACATGGAAGTGCTAGAGGCAGGGGAGATGGTCTCCTCCCCTATCTCTGTCCTGAGAGAGGCCATGACTGCTGAAAGTTCTATCCTGTTACCTGCTGAAAGGATTTCTTCTGTGGAATTGACCATATCCCCTACTGTTTCTGTGGACCAATGCATAAAGAGTTCAGCTCAGGATACCTCCTCAGCTCCCCTTGATATGGTAACATTATCTACTTTCCCTGCTTCTGGTACCGTTTCTACAATTGCTCCTTCTACTGATGTGGATATGCTTCTCTGTTATGAAGAACAACGTTACCTTGCTACTAGACAGCGTTTACTGTCCCTCAAACATCAGCTGGATTCTAAACCTGTGAACTCTCCTACTGACTCATCGCTCAATACTGTGGCTTCCGATGACTCCTTGCTGACTTTGACACTTCCGCATTCCGTGGCAGTCCCTGCACCTTCTCTCTGCTTACAGACGCCTGCACAGACAGAACCTCCCGCCTTACTCCCATCAGGTAACTTTTCAGTTCCAGCTTTACCTAACTCTTTACCTTTACAAGCTGTGTCGGTTGCACTGAAGACAAAGGACTGGTCTGTTGATTCGGCCCTGGAGGCGGCAGGGTGGGAGAAGGATCCGGTCACTGGGACTTGGTGTTCTGGTTCCTCCCCTATTTGAACACAGTTACCGGAGACAGCGGACCTTCCAGATTCTCATGGCATGGAACAACTGAGCGATTCCTTCAACCTGTCTCTACCTGATGAACTGCAACTCACTCAAAATCCTGCTCTACATTTCGAACTTTCGCATACTGAACATTCTTCTAATCAGACCCCCTAAGGCTCAAGATCTAGCCCTCCACCTGTTGCGTCTACTTCTTTTTCATCTGCACATACTCCCAAATCGTACGCTTCTTGTTTCCAAGTTCAAGTGCAGAAAGCAAGACGGCATAATGCAGTACATCTACAGTATCTGGGGGATTGTCTGAACTGCCTGATCATTTTTTTGTAGGGCGCACTTTACTAAAAAACTCAATGCAATTTGCTGCCTATGACATACATGCTTTGATTCATGTTTCTTCGGAAACACATTTTGATGTGAGCTTTAAGAACTTAGCTGGCTTAGAAAAGTACTGGAGAAAATATCATGAGTTGAAAGCTTCACCCTTATGGGCTCCTTTTACTGCGATTCCTTTGACCAAACCCACACTGAAAACTGTTACAATGTTATTTCGCAATGAGGGTGTGAGTCTTAAAGACATTACTGTATGGTTGAAACAAAGATATAATTTACTTTCTGATTCCGAGGCTATTTTTGATTCGGAAAACTTGTGGACTGGAGGGTGGAAAGCGAGGGTTATGCTTCGGACTTCAGATAATGGGATTCAGCATTTACCTAATAGTTTTATGCTGGGAAAAGATAGAGGCGTACTTTTTTACCCTGGTCAGCCGAAGTCCTGCTACAAATGTGGCTCCCCTAACCATATTAGCAGCAATTGTGATAGGGTAAAATGCTCTGTCTGTGGAGGCATTGGACATACGGGTTCACAGTGCATGGAGGAACCCCTCTGTGTCCTTTGTGATACCTTAGGACATACTTTTCAATCTTGTACCTGGGCGGCCCACAACTCCCCGACTCTCGCAGATGGAGAGGAACAAAGACTGCTCATTACAGGTGCACAATGTTCTAGACTTACTAGCACATCCTTTGTGCCTCAATGTGTTCCTCCCCCTCCTCCGACTACTGCTCCTGAAGTTTCTGGCCCTTCTCTAGATTCAGAACAGCCCACTCCTGCCCAGACCCTTGAGCCACCCATGCCTGGTATAGCACACCCTCCTCCTTTAGTCTCACACACTGACCCCATGCAGACGGCACCCCCTGTTATTCCTTCTTCTAGCATATCACCCACTTCTATGGAACCCCCTCCTCCCCGAACCCTTCATTAGAGTCACAAGGGGGTCCAAAAGAGGTAGTTCACCTTTGTCAAAGGTTTTGAAATCCACCAATATAGTTCAAGCGAATAAATATGAGTTGCTACGACACCCTCAGGACAACACAGACTCCGACACTTCTTCAGTTTTATCATCCCATCCTGAGGTGACTACAGACACAGAAATAGCTGTTGATAATATGGGATCTCAGAAAAGAAAGGCGAAAGCTAAATTGAAACACAGGGAAGGTATTCCTAGGAAAGGTAGACCCAGGTTCACACCATCAGACTTGGTTCATTTTTTTGCCTCTAATGGCTTCTACTTTTTCCGTACATACTGTTAATGTAAACAGTATTAAAAAACAATCTAAAAGGGATGCAGTTTTTTCCTTTTTGTCTGGCCTGGCTACAGGAATCATCCTTTTGCAGGATGTCAGATTCCACACCCTTCCAGAAATTTACAAAGCTCAAAAAAATTGGTTCTCTGGACCTTCTTATTGGTCCTTTGGGCCAGAACCCTGTTCAGGTTTAGGTGTACTGTTTAGTATACCGAATGTCACTATTCTTAAAATGTTAGATTTATACCCCCTCAGACTTTTCCTATTAGATATTCTGATTTCTTCTATCCCATTTCGAATAATTAATGTATATGCTTCCCAAATTAAATCTCACAGGATTGAGTTATTGAAACTCATTCAACCCTACTTGTACACGTCTATGAATATAATTTTGGGAGGTGATTTTAATTGTGGCTGCTCCACTAAAGATAGGTCTTCCTCCTCCAAAACCACAAAATTATTTTGTGATACAAATTTCCTGAAGCAATTGATTCATTCTGGAAAATTACAGGACGCATATTTCTCCGTTACAGGACAACACACTTCCACTTTTCATAAAGGACCCCTAGAGACCCGTATAGATTTTTTCTTCATTTCCTCACATTTACAACTCTCTGCTGCTGTAGTTCAGGTTGCAGAATTTTTAGACCATAATTTATTTAAGCAATAAGCCACGAGGGGGTGTGGGTTATCATGGGATTTACCACGGCTGGAGTGGTTTGCCCACGAGGCACAGCCGAGTGGGTTAATCGCCAGCCATGGTAAATCCCCCAACACACTAGATCCCTGAGTGGCTTAATATGAGACTATACCAAGTACTGGTTTTTTAATTACTTGAAACAGTACACGCGCAATAAGCGCACTCCAGTTGTAGAGCAGTCAGTGTTTTGTTTACTTTCTCCTGATGTACGGGCGCTGCTGTTTTACAGTCTCCGCTTAGTGGGGAAACAAGATGGCGGATGGAGTTCCGTGATTTTTGCCGTCGGATTGCTTTTTTTGAACTTGCGACTGGCTGGCACCTTTTGCGGTGATTATCAGTAGATAATCAATGCAGGTAAGGTGCCAGCCTGCCTATCTGATTGGTCGGTGTCCTAGGTACATGGTATAATATCTGCTTCCCTAGGCCCTTCCATTACTAAGAATTTTGGTCCTGGTACCTGGAAGCTGAGCACTTCTTTTTGGAAAGATTCACAACTATTGTCTCTGTTACTTGATTATATACAGAATAGGAAATCTGTTTTTTTCTTATGTAATACTCCTTGGAATTGGTGGCACAACACGAAACTTGGTTTTCAAACTTTATTCAAACTTTATAGTAAAACTCACCATGAATCTTTATACTTTAATTACCAAAAAACTAGGCTTCACCTGCAAAAACTTCTTACGTTATCTTACACCATTGGTCATAACTTTTCTGACCAGATTCGTAACTTAAGACACCTTTTGATGGAATATCACCTCTCAAAAGCTTCTTCCATCCAGCACCAGCGGCATTTCGGGACCACTGGTCCCAGTGATGTTATTTGCCCATGCGCCACTATCAGGAAAAGGGTTGATTGCAAAACATTTGATGTGCTTTAAAATGATGTCTCCTGTGAACTTACAACTATTTCGGACATCAGACATCAGGTAGCCTGTTATACAGAAAGGTTGTTTGACCCTGTGCCTACTCCCTCTGATAAAATAGCAGCCTATCTTTCCCTTATTCAAATTCCTGTAGTCCCAACGTCTATTTTAGAAATGTTAGATAGTGATATACATGACCAGGAAATAGAAGCAGTAATCAAATCCCTACGGCCAGGGGTAATGCCAGGCCTGGATGGTCTCCCAAATGAACTCTATAAAATCATCTCTGCTGACTTTTATGTACTGAATTGGCAACAGTGTATAATTTGATTCTGAAAAATGATAATCTCCCTTTGGACAGCAATATGGGTTGTCTGTTTTATTAATATAAGAAAGGGGACAAGAGGTTATTCTCCAATTGGAGACCTTTATGCCTCCTGAATACTGATTTTAAGATTTTGACTAAAATTTTGGCAATTCGGCTTTCTAAGATGGCCCCCTTTGTGATTTCTTCTTCTCAATCAAGTAGTGTCCTGGGGAGATGTATCCAAGACCATATTATTTTACTTAGGGAACTGATTGAGCATGGGAATTCTAATGCATTACAAGGTCTTACATTTTCTCTGGATCAGCAACAAGCCTTCGATTCAGTACATCATGACTTTTTATGGCATACATTATGACATTATGGAGTCCCTGACTGTACCCTCTCCAGACTTCAACTACTTTATAAAACTACTACCATAGTCCCTTTGGTTAATGGTTGGAAAGGTTCTTTACTACCGCTACAGAGAGGGGTTAGACTAGGATGCCCTCTCAGCCCACTTTTATATGTTTTCTTTTTAAATCCCTTACTCCGTTCAATAAATATGGCACAAACTATTATGCCACTTCCCTCTACCCCCCATTCTATAATTGCTTATGCAGATGATATGAGTCTGATGGTGGCAGATGTCGCTTCTGTACGCTGTGCTGTCCAGCATTGTGTTTCTTTTGGGGCAGTTTCTGGTGCAACTCTTAATTTGGATAAATGTGTAGATCGCAAATTGGGTATCTTAATAGCAAACAAACTGGATAACATTGACCTCACAGTTAGTACTGAGCCGATAAAAATTTGGGGTATTTTACATGGAGATGGCCCTTTGGACGTCCTTAACTGGACTCCAAAACCAGAATATGCTCAGTCCCTAGTTTCCCATTGGAACACCTGGAAAATGTGCAAAAAAAAGATGGATTAATATGATAAAGACCTTTCTGCTCCCCATTTTCCTTTTTTTTGGCATATGTCCCCCCGGCAGACTTCTTGAGACAAAACTGTTGAGTATTTTTTTCAGGCATTATGGGGTAGTCGTCTCAATCCCATTAAACGTCCTGTTACATATCTGCCCATCAAGGATGGTGGCCTGGCCATGATCCAACCTCTTTATTTTTACATTAGTATTTTTTTTATGTCTAATATTAGGCCCCTGCTAGTTAATACAAATAGGGGGGAAACCTTGGTTTCTTGATTCCTATGGTCCTTGGTTTCGTCAATGGGAATTGAATAATTTGACAACTTTGAAACGTTTTCCCCAGGCTTCTGCTTATGTTAGAGACACCTTTTTCGTCTCAAACAATGGCAAGTTACTAGCCATATGATGGTAACTACTTCTAGGAAAGCCTTATACAGATACCTAGCGGATCGTATCTGTTTAGATATTGTGTTTTTTCCTAAATGTCCACATCAGCACCTTAATGATCTATATGCCTTATTGCGAAATTCCAGAATCCCCCCAAAAATGTGGGATTTACACTGGCTAAGTTACCATGAACGTATCAATGTTAAGAGCAATGACAAACACAAACAACTACAGGAGAGGCTTTGTTCTAGACCAGAATGTCACCGGCAGGAAGAATGCATAACACAACTTTTCTTTTTATGTTCTTATATCACTAATTTTTGGACTTTGTTGGCTGCAAGATGGCAAGAACCTTTGTTTTCCACAGCTACTTATGAAATGTTAATATATGGTTCCTTTCCAAATTCTTGGAAATATTGGCATGTGGGTACTTTGAATCTTCTTTTTGTAATTATCAAATGGCATATATGGAATGCTCAATGCCTGTTTACTTTACAACAGGATGTGTCTCTTGTTACACTATTTCAGGGGATTGAATGAGATTTAAAAGATATTTATGTTTCTGAGTTAAAACTTTTGCCACATGTATCTTTACTGGAATTGTGGAAACAAATGCCATGGATTAGTGACTCTGATTTTCCTGTTACATGATTCTTATGTTTTGACTTGTTTTACTTTTTCAGTTGTTTCTTAAATAAAAACTTCCCCATCTCTTTTAGTGTGTGTGTGGGGGGGTATTATCGGTATTTTACATATTGATTTAGTTTTTTTGTACTGTTGATTGTAACTTAGAAATTTGTCTTATTGAAATACCTTTTATGTTTTTATGATTTGTATGTTAATTTTGTGTGACATGGACACTATTTTGTATTTATTTTTGTCATTGAAGCTATAAAATAAAAATTCCCCTACTCTTTTCGATAAGTGCCATGGGATCTTTAGCGTCCACATGAACTACCACCAATCCAGGCAGATGGGATCTCGGTTTAACATCTCATCTGAAAGACGGCACCTCAGAAGTGCAGCACCTCTCTCATGCTGCACTACGGTGTCAGTATTGGGATATTAACCCAAGTGCCAGATGTGGGAACTGAACCCACAGCCCTCTGATCTCCTGGCCTCAGAGGTGAGTGTGCCACCTACAGAGCCGCTGACACTGTGACATATTAATGTCACACGGGACAGCTATGTTCTCAGGTACTCTCACCTCTCAAGAATTTTTCCCCTTCTTCTGTAATGTTTTGTTTCTCTCCCCTTCCCTTTGTTGAGATCGAGCCTAGCCACGTAGATTTTAGCGGCCGCTACACTGAGGCATGAATGGCTCTGTTTCTGACAGGGTAGGTGCTTCGCTTTCTCTCCTTTACCCCTCTCTCTGTATCTTTGCTCTCATCTTCTCTCTACTCACTCTCCTGGATCTGTGTTCCTTCATAGCTGTCTCAGGGATACCATGCAAAATAAAATGTGTAATATCTTATGTCAATACTTTATGTTACCCTGCAATGCTGATCAGGTATGTTTATCTGTCTGGATGTTCTGCTAGGTTAGTTAGGATTATTCCTGATAATAAGGCGCAACATTTACAATTTTTCACTGTTTACCAAATGTTATTTGTCATTCTTTGATAGGTGTGCCTCCTCATTGTTAAATGTTTTGGGGGTGGTGGGGTGGAGGGTAGTTTGACTTCCTCTGCTTAGGCGTAATAAGCATCGCCTGGCAATATCGACAGGTGATTCAGTCTTGTAGGACTGGGGGCAAGATTGTACAAAGTAATTGATTGTTCATTGTGTGTTGTGTTATGATTTTTGAGGGTAGAGATTGTGGGGGGGAGGGAAAGGGGATGCCAATTTTCTCACTGCTGTATCTTATGATGTGTGCTTGGGGGGAGAGGTGGGTGGTTAAAAAGTGACAGTTCGCATCAGCTCTACATAATGACAAGAGCTGTGGAAAAAGGTATTTGTGGCCTTCCCTCTTACGTAGCCCAGACTGTCGTAAAACCTATTAGATGGGAGGCCCATATACATTTGTCATCTGGAATGTGAAGGGAGCTCAAACCAAAAAAAGAGATTTAGTATCCTCTGACATCTCCACACTCTCAAACCTAGTATAGTTTTTCTGCAAGAGACGCATCTCACTTCTCAAGAAAATCTGGGTGGGTCAGGTGTATGGATCAGGTTCACCCTCCAAGAGGTGTGGTGTGGCGATTTTAATTGCCAAAAACATACCTTTCAAGCTAGTTCAGGAAACCGAGGATATAGATGGAAGATACATTGCCCTTAAGAGGACATTGGGGTCCCAGCCCATAACCTTAGGCTCAATTTATGGCCCAAACATGGATTCTCCCCAGTTCTTCTCCCAACTGCTTAACTTACTGAACTCAGTCCCTCCCCAGTTAACAATCCTGGGTGGGGACTGGAACCACATGCTCCAGACCAACCTCGACAGGTCGGAACAGCGGTGCCTGGGCTTGTCCACAGCACAAAGAGCCCTTCAGGGCCTCGTGGAAGGGATGGGAACTGTCGATATTTGGTGAATGTTAAATCTAACTGACAGACAGTATACCTACTACTCCTCCCCCCCTTTCCACCATACCTTTTCCCGGATTTACTATTTTCTTCTTAGCTCGTTCGGCCTCCCGGGGGTCATAGCTGTTAATATCCATCCCAGAGTTATCTCAGATCACTCTCCCATCAGTCTTTCCTATATACTTGGTCCTGGGGTGAAGCGAGACTCCTTGTGGTGACTGAACAACCAAATCCTTCAGTCTCCCCAATTACTTACCCATATCCAAGAGTATATTACCTTTTTCATCGATACAAATAAAGGCACGGTGGATAGATTGGACATGGTGTGGGCAGCCCTTAAGTGTTCTCTCCATGGCGAGCTTATTCGTCTGGCTGCCACCAGAGCCCGCAAGGCCCGAGATCAACAGAGATCCCTCCTCTCTGAAATCTCTCACTTGGAACGTCTCTTGAATAAAATGTCCCCTCCCTCCAAATGGGCTGAACTGCACCATCTGCAAGCACAGTAGTATGACAGTATGGCCCAGAAATCAGAGCTAGCGCTGCACCACACTAAGCTGAAGTACCTTGAGTCCGGTGAGCGGGCAGGTAAGCTCCTTGCCATAAAACTTAGACAGGTGGAAGCTAATAGGTTCATTCATGGCCTTCAGCCCAACAAAGATGAGCCAGTACTCACAGATCCTAAGGACATTGTCAATGCCTTTGGGAAATATTACCAGGCTCTGTATTCAACAGTTACTGAATCCATTCCCCCCCAGGATAACATGGACTATCTAAACTCTGTGAATTTGCCAAAGCTGGCAGCCGACACTACTGGCTCCTTGGGTGCCAAAGTAACCCTAGGAGAAGTGCAGTGTGCAGTCCAGCACCTGTCTCTTGACAAATCATCGTGACCTGATGGTCTCTCTAATAATCTGTATAAAGTCTGTCTCCCTCAACTTGGTTCCCTTCTAGTGGAGGTATTTAAGTCCTGGTTTGATCATGGTATGACCGACCCCACCTTCCTGGAAGCACTGATCACCCTTATACCCAAGCTAAAGAAGGACCCCCTCCTCCCAGAAAGCTACCGCCCCATATCTCTGCTCAATACTGACATAAAAATCTTAGCCAAGATCCTTGCGAATCGTATCTCCCCAGTTATGGGAGATATCATTAGCCCTGAGCAAGTTGGTTTTATGTCAGGATGTCTATCAGGAGATCACATGAGGAAATTGCTCTATCTCATGGCAGCCACTAGGAGATCCGATATGCCTGCAGTCTTAGTGTCATTAGATGCCGAAAAAAGGCCTTTGATCGGGTCTCCTGGGATTTTCTCTTTGCCATGATAGCCCACCTTGGCTTCCCCTCAGACTTTGTTAAATGGGTGCAAATCCTGTATCTGTCCCCTTTTGGCAAGGATCTGGTGCAATGGTTTTCTTTCGGATCTCTTCCCTCTCCACCATGGTACCCGGCAGGGGTGTCCCCTCTCACCGCTACTGTTCAACATTTACCTGGAGCCCTTAATCTGTAAGTTGAATAACTCCCCCTCCCTGATGGGCATACAAGTAGCAGGAATAATATACTCCCTCTCTGCATATGCAGATGATCTACTGCTCCATCTAGGGGATCCTCAGGTCACCATCCTGGTGCTCCTGCATGAAGTAAGGGTCTTCTCATCACTTTCCTTTTGCAAACTAAACCTCTCTAAGTCCAAAATATTCCCCCAACCCCCTTATGACCAGAGTGTACCTTAGTACACTTGGCCTAGCTTGTGAACCCATTCTCTTAACATATCTAGGCATCAAATTGTCAAGGGATTTTTCAATGATGGTTAAGGAAAATTTCACCAAACTACTACACACCCTAAAAGTGGACCTGGATAGATGGGGCCCCATTCCTCTCTCTTTATGGGGGCGGATCAGTATCATTAAAATGAACGTGCTCCCCAGATTGTTATATCCCATGAGCATGCTTGGATTTTATTTCCCCAAGAGATGGTTCACATGTCTTCAAAGCTTTCTCAATGCATTCTTGTGGAAGGGAAAGGGAGTTCGCAGGGCATATACCAAGCTAACTTATGGTCTACAATTTGAATAACTGCCTTTACTGTTATCCTCCTTATCATGTCTACTTCACATAACCCTGTATCACCTGACGGTATATATTGTATTGCTTCTGTTCCCCGAGTCGCCCCTGAAAAAGGGACTTTCGGGGCCCAGTGGGCCAACCCGGTTATTAAAATTCAATAAATAAATAACTAAATAACTGCTCCAAAACCAAAAAGGGGTTTTGCACTCCCCTCCTTCTTTTTATACTATGGAGCCTGCCATATCAGCAAACTTGCTCTGTGGATAACCAGGCTGGCCAAAAGGGATCCCCAAGACTATACCCCCCCCATGTTTGGAAATTGAACATAACCTAGCTACTCAGAGTCGCTGCTCCCTCTCGGCTTTTGCCTATGTGTCACACTCCTGACTCCCAAAGCCCTCAAAGAACTCTTCGATGGGATGGTCCCTGAAAGTTTTACACCAAGTCCAATTGCATCTGTCTTTAAACTGGCAGCAGTCTCGTGATCAACCCATATTGAGCAACCCCCATTTTAAGATGGGTGGCCTCCTGATCTCTGAATCCTTCTGGCCTCCCCTAAGAAACTGCTCTCTTTCCACATTTCTGGTAGAAGATGCAGTGATCTCCTTTTCGTCTTTTCAATCTAAACTGCATCTCCCAGCTACTGACCCCTTTAAATTTTTGCGAACGAGGGAATACATTCACTCCTTTAAGGGGCATAAACCTTGGCTTCCACCTACAAAAGAAGTGTTAGCTGTTCTCTTTGAAGCAGAGGATCAACCACATGCGGTATCAAGGGCATATGCATACCTTCAGTTACTGGACCCTCATCTCCCCACTGGTATCTATTATTATTGGGTCCAAGAACTCTCTATCCCTGCAGATGTGGCAACTTGGAGCAAAGCCTGGACTTTGACCTACCGATTTATTAAACAAGATCAACTCTGACTTGCCCAATTTAATATTATGTATAACCTCTATTACACCCCGGTTAAATTTCATAGGATGGGCAAGCCCTCCTCCCCTCTGTGCCCCAGGTGTAATGATGCTTCAAGAACATTATTTCACTTCCTATGGACCTGTCCCAGGACCCAGGAATTCTGGACCTTGGTTAAGTATGCTATTGATCCGCTGCTGGGGTTGGAACCCTTATTCACACTGGAAAGTTGCATACTTAACCTATTCCCTCATAGAACTCTCAAAATTCGGAAAGCTCACTTGGCTCTGATTGCTGCTACAGCTAAGATAACAATGCTAAGACACTGGATGGACACCCCCTTACCTACAGCATTAGAATGGTTTCAGGAAACCCTTCTAGCTTTAAAATTAGAGAAGCACATTGTTTGTATGAATAATAGGCCTCAGGTTTACCAGAAAACTTGGGAACCCCTTTATACCTTATGGAAACCGTGATCTTAGTATCCCTGCTCTGCATCAAGACCTATGTTCATATCCTATGGTTGCAGATCCCACTTGATACTAACACAGGTGCTTGGGGAAAGAGAGGGTGGTGGTGGAGGTTTGGGTGTATTGAAGCTATTTTATTTTATATTTGTTTGATTGTGTAAATCTGATACAGCTTATCCAGCAGACTATGTAGGTGTTTTTCTTGTTTTGTCTTCTGATGACACCTCACTTCTACCACTGTTATAACCTTGAATGGATTACTTTTTGAAAAATCCTAATAAAGTATATTGAATAAAAAACAAGCATTTGTCAATGCCGAATGTTGTCATGCTGGCATTGGCAGTGGCGGAGCTAGAGACGCAAAGTGCTGTGATTTTGTTAATGTGTCCCAAAAGGTGATTTTGCACAGTGAGCACGCCATTGTGCGCCACAGTTGCAGAAATGCATTTTGGGCAGGCTGTGAAAAATGGCAGCTGGACTGTTGATAAGGAGGTGTGCACAAATGCCAGTGGTGAAAATGTGGCATGAAAATATTGCAGATTGATGAAGTTACAAGGGTGCATGGAAAGTGCACAATGCACTCTTGCATCACAGTCATTGTATGGACTTTTGGCACCAAATTTTCAACATAGGCATTTTAGGACCTCTGCTCATGAATAGTGTCACCGTCATTTCCTCAAACTGTCCCGAAAACTGATTTTGCACAGCGACCGTGCAATTCTGCACCGGACGTGCAAAAACATATTTCAGCCAGCTGTACTGTTCATAAGGAGGTATGGAAAAATGCCAGTGATGAACAGCTGGAGTGAAACTATTACAAATTCACAAAGTCACGAGCGTGCGTGCAAACTGCACAACACACACTTGTAAAACACTAATTTTTATTGACTTTCATCCCCAAATTTTCAACATAGGCATTTTAGGACATCTGCTAATGAACAGTGTCACTGCCATTTTCATAATGTGTCTCGAACATGAGTTTTCCACAGCGACCGCGCAATTCTGCGCCGGAAGTGCAAAAACAGATTTTGGTCAGGATGTGAAAAATGACAGCTGTACTGTTCATTAGGAGGTGCAGAACAATGGCACTGTTGAAAATTTGGAGTGAAATATTATAAGTTTCATGAACTTTACGCAAATGCGTGCAAACTGCGCAACGCACACTTGTAACACAGTCATTTTATGGAGTATTGTCACCAAATTTTCAACATAGGCACTTTAGGACCTCTGCTCATGAACAGTGTCACTGTCATTTTTGTAATATGTCCCAAACACTGATTTCGGACAGCAACCACGCTATTCTGCGCTGGGAGTGCAAAAATACATTTCGGCCAGGATGTGAAAAATGACAGCTGTATGGTTCACAAAAAGGTGTGGTAAAATGCCAATGTTGAGAATCTGACACTGAAAATATTGTGAATTAAGCTAATTTCACAGGTGTGCGTAGTAACGACGCCAGAAATAGTCATTTTTGGGATTTTTCCCACCAACTTTGAAATAAGCTTTTGAGAGCCCCCTCATAACAGTGGCACTGTCACTACATTCGCCCCAAAAGGTGATTCCGCGACAGTGACTGTGAAATCACTTTCGGACTGAACAACGCCATGACAGTGCAAGAATTCATGAGGATGGGTCCCAAAACCTCATGTTGAAAATTTGGGGCCAAAATTCTAAAAATACCTGAGATATGCAGCAAAGTTGAAAAACCTATTTATTCCATTATACAGCATTTCCTCAGTTCGCGCGTCGGCTTTGAAGAGTGCAGACGTGTTCCGGTTCATCGAAGATCGTCGCACGGACTACGGAGGTAAGTATGGGTGTGGGGTGTGGGAGGCAGGGTGCGCAGTGGGTGGGCGAGGGTGGGGGCAGGGAGACTACGGGACTGTTTTCGCTTTACATGTGACCAAAAACAACAACAACATCAGGGACAGTTTTTGTTTCAGGGATTTGGTACACTGGGGTGGGCTCCCAGCATGCCACCTAAATGTTTGGGGGTCTGTAGCCGACGGGGATTGAGCACCCCTGTCAGCCACACAAAGAAAGTGGGGGCCGAGCCTGAGGGGATTGGGCACCCCCCTGGCTTTTAACAATGAGGGGCTTTACGCCAACGGAGTGGGCTCTCGCCAGTACATAAATAAACGGGGGCCGAGCTGAGGGGGATTGGGCACCCCTTGGCATTTAACAATGGGGTGATTGATGCCGATGGGAGGGCTCTCGCCGGTACATACAGAGGGGTGGGTAAACTGACAGGGGATTGGGCGCCCAAAGTTGGCAGCATTTATGCCACTGTGCCGCCATGCTCATGATGTCGGCGAACACGCCCAGGGAAGGTCTGCTGCGTTTGATGAGCTTTGCTCGGATTGCAGCGGACCTTTTCTTAGATGTGCTCACCACATTATGTATACATGGTGTGGCGCCGGCATGCAGGCTGATTGGGGAATGAGGGACGCACCTACTGGTGCATGCCCTGCAGTCACCCAACAGTGACCGCTCCTCCAAATCTGCACTATTGCAAGATGTTGGCTGCACAAGCACGCCAACATAAAAAGTATTATCTTTCGAACTGGCATATATATATATATATATATATATATATATATATATATATATATATATATACCATACCACATATAGGTTAGTATAGGATAGTGCCATGCTAGACCCCATGGCCGTCCCTTTGGTTTGTGTCCAAAATACCTGATGTGGGGCTAGAACCCAGGACCTCCCAATCTGTTGGTCACAGAGGTGAGCATGCTACCTACAAAGCCACTGACAGTGAGCATGTAATAGTGAATATCTGAGAACCTATTGCAAGTAGAGAATGTCATGCAACTGGAGCTGGTATCTGGAACCCCCGCCCCTGTACCAAACCTGCTCCTGTATGCTCACACCTCTCACTACATTTACTCCGATTTGTTGTTAATGAATTGATTTTGAAACCAGTAGAATAATGGAACTCCAGATATGGGATGGGGGGGGGGGGAGGTGCTACTTCACTGAGAGACCAAACGAGCAGACACAAAAGACTGTTAGGCCTCTGCTGGCATTTTAGTATGTTAGTACATTTTATTTAATATAATTACCAGGAATTTCTGGTGCCTAGCTTTGAGATGGAAGATCCCTTTAACTTAAAATAATGCAGAATGCTAGCAGTGTTAATACAGTGCAAATTGTGTTATTCAGTAAGGAGCATGTGTGTGTGTGAAAAGCCCTACCCTGGGGATTCCCAAATGGATGGTAATAGGAAGCGAGGCTAGAGTGCAAACGGGTGTGTCTCTGGAAGTAAACTGCTAGTGCGCTTGAAAGAGCAAGCTGAAACCTGCAATATGCAGTGTGGGACAGTTGAAGTCAGACACCTCACTGCAGCAGCAACCCTGGGAAGTTTTCTTTTGGAACAAAGAGGTAACGGTTCCCGAAGATCAGCTGGGTTTGGAAAAGAATGGCGAATAAGTGGCCAGCTATAACAGCAAAACCTGTGTATCATGGCATTTGAGAACACTGGAAAAATATGTATTACAAAGGGTTGCTAGTAACTATATAGAGAATAATGTGGAGGTTGGGGTGTGTAATGGTTTTTACACACACCCTGGATGTGTGATGCCACATAAAACCCGAGAGGAAATCTCCAGGGGTTTATTAAGGCATCATATGCTGAGGGTGTGTGCAAAAAAAAAATCATTACACACCCCTACTTATACATTAGTTTTTATAGAAAACTCAAAAGAGAAAGTGTGCATAGGGAGGTGGTGCTCTCAAAGCAAAGCAAACAGTTACAGTTCCTGAAGAATTCGGGCACTCACCAGTCATATGAAGACAACTCCACCAGTAAGATAAGTTAAATCATTTTATTATAGAAAAATAGATGGACTGGCCACACAGCCATAGTATACGCTTGATGCATTTCAGATCCCCTTGGATCCTTTCTCAAAAGTTGATAGACCACATACAAACACAACTACAAATACAGCATTATAACTGACAAACATATGACATCACAATTGAAACATTCCTATCCATTGGTGTAAATCATCACATGCTATCCACTTAAATTAGCTAAAAAACTTTTATTGCTTAAAGAATAAAAACAACCCTCACCACAGTGTTATAAAATTGACATAACAGCAATGTTTATCAAATTTATTTCCTGAAGGGTTGGGAGGAGTGGGTCTTTGGGAGGGGAGAGGAAAGGAAAGGAATAGTGAGATACCTTAGACATTACTACTGATATTTCTACTGGTTCATTTATTCTTATACACTTTTTATTTCAATAAGGGATTTTTATTACTTGATATAGTACAGTATATAAATATGCACAGCATTCTTGTTTGTTACCCAGGTAAGGTTTTAATCCAAAGCCAGTGTTAAATCCTGGGCTCTTTGTGGCTTGTAACTTAATAATCCAGAATTACTCTCTTTTCAGCAATAAATTGTCGAAATTGCCTCCTCCTGGATTTTCACTCACTTTGTCTATTATCATAAATTTCATCTTATGATCTTCCTTGTTTTCTGCTTTGTTAATCTGCACTGCCGTAGCATAAAGGGAGTCCCTGTGTTCAATTACCCGTATATGTTCCCCCAAACGCTAATTGAATGGGTGAGTGAGTAAAAATCCAAGAGGAGGTAATTTCAACTGGAATAAAAAGTGTATAAGAATAAATGAACCAGTAGAAATATCAGCAGTAATGTTTTTAAGGTTCTGATCGGTTTTAAAGGCATCTAACTATTCATTCCCTTTCCTCCCCCTCCCCAAGGACCCCCTTCCCCCACCCTTCAGTAAATAAATTTGATAAACATTGTGATTATGTCAATTTTATAACACTGTGGTGAACATAGTTTTTATTCTTTAAGCAATAAAAGTTTTTAGCTAATTTAGGTGGTTAGCATGTGATGGTTTACACCAATGGATATGAATGTTTCAATTGTGATGTCACCCGTTTGTTAGTTATGACACTGTATTTGTAGCTGTGTTTGTATGTGATATATCAGCTTTTAAGAAAGGATCCAAGAGGACCTGAAACACATCAAGCATATACCACTGGTGGAGTTGTCTTCATACGGCTGGTGAGTGTCTGAATTCTTCAGGAATTGTCACATTAGTTTTTATAATTGCTGACTTTTACTGGAAAAAAATGTCTTTTCTCAAATGACATGATTTACTGGACTAGTTCTGGGTTCTGTCTCATTGAAGGCCTCCTCAAGGGTGTGAAATCTTGGCGTTATGTTTGATAGGAGTCTGACTATGGAGGTGCAGATTTCCTCCGTTGTCCGCTCCTGTTTTTTCCATCTTAGAAATATCGCCAGGATAAAGCCCCATGTTCCACCTCTGGACCTCCCTACTTTGTTGCATGCCTTGGTTACATCGAGGCTTGACTACTGTAATGCGCTCTATCTCGGGGTCACAGGATGATCTCTCCGCAGACTGCAGCTAGTGCAGAACTCAGCTGCCCGGTTACTTACTGGGCAACTTAAATTCTGCCATATCACACCGGTGTTGCATGAGCTGCATTGGCTGCCAGTCAAGTGGAGGATCTCCTTTAAGGTGTGGCTTCTCACCTACAAGGCCCTACACGGTCAGGGCCCTGGTTACCTGTTAGACCTTCTGGTTTCTGCTGTCTCGGCTTGCCCCCTCCAATCCTCCTATGGAGGCCTCCTAGCGGTTCCCAGGTCAAGGTTGAAATCAGCTGGCAATAGGGCATTCAGTATCATCGTCCCAGTCCTGTGGAACTCGCCTCCTTCTGGGGTTAAGGGGCCCCCACTTTGGAGGTATTCAAGGCCCGCCTTAAGGCCCTCTTATTCACCCAGGCTTTTTCAGACTAAGTTAATGATCAATGAACTTTGGTTTTAATCAGAGTAAGTATAGTTGATTACTTGCTGCAATTTAATGTTTTTATATAGTTATGTGCATAATTGTATTATGTTATTTTGTTGATGCATTTTGAATATATGTTAATTTATTGTACGGTGCCCAGAGCCTCCGGGAATGGGTGTATTTAAATCAAATTTTACCTTACCTTACCTCCAACCGCAGAAACCGTTGCATAGGAAGGGGTAAATTAGCACTTTTATGACTCTTGCTGAAACACTTGCAAACTCACAGATAATTTAATTACTTTTGTATAGTTTCTTTTATTGTTTTATTTTATTTTTTTCTATGAAAGACGTGACTTCTCTGCACAGCCATGTAATGAGTGAGCTGAGTGGGGGAGGTGCTTAGTCAGAGATTGACAGCAAAGATCTGTCTTGTGAACTCCATTATAACCGATCGGTTATAATGGGAAATAACGCACCAGTTATCGGGTGATAATTGGGCTTAGTCAGTCACATTATTCTTCATGTGGATATGGAAACATAGACACTGCCAGAAGAAAAAGATGAAAGCTCTATCCAGTCTTCCCAAATATGTATGCCTTCCTCACATCCATCCTAATGTTCTGTCAGGGTTTCTACTGCCACCATTCCCACTGAATCTCGTAGCTTCCAAGTTCCCTTTGATGAAACTATCAGTCCCTTTACCCTGTCCCAGCCATACTTGAACCCATTTATAGAAAGGCTCCCACCACCTCTGCCAGTAGATGGTTCCACAGAACAACCAACCTCACTGTGAAGTGAAGTTTCCTTACATTCGTCCTGCACCTTCCACCTACCAGCATCAATTCATGCCCCCTAGGTACTGCCCCCCCCCCCATTTCTCTTCAGTACGTCCTTACTGTTCCCTATATTTGTTCCTGTTAGGAACTTGCAGGTCTCTGTTGTGTTAACCCCCAACCTCCAGCATATACATACTAACATACTAAAAAAGCCAGTAGATTAGGTCCTATGGACTATCAAGTCTGCTCAGGGATCAGTGCCTACCCAGGGCATCGTTATAGCTCCCCCCACCCTCCCTACAAGGTCCCCAAACCCCCAGCGGGGCTCTGGGATGCACCCTCCCCCTATACCTATCCCAGCCTTTCTTGAACCCCTCTGCAGTTGTAACAGCCACCAGCTCCATGGGCAGTGCATTCCAGGGCTCTACCACCCTCCTGCAGTAGCAACTTCTTGATTCCCCTTGATCTCTCCCCCGACTAGCCTCATTGAGTGTCCCTGGTGGGCCCTACCTCCCTCAGCTGAAGCACCCCTTCTAGACTTACCCTGTTCATTCCCTTGAGATATTTGAAGACCTCGATCATATCCCTTCTGTTCCTCCTCTCCTCCAGCGAGTACAAGTTGAGCTCCTCCAGTCGCTCCCCATAGGGTTTTCTCCTAGACCTTGTATCACCCTGGTCGCCCTTCTCTGGACCCTCTCCAGAAGAACAATATCCCTTTTTAAGTAAGGATGCCAAAACTGCACACAGTATTCAAGGTGTGGTCTAACCAAGCAATTATACAGCAGAAGGAGCACCTCTCAACTCCTTTAGGTTATCCCCCTGGCTATGCACCCTAGCTTTCTATTTGCTTGGGCCACAGCCCTTCTACACTACTCTGAGTTATTCACTTTGGCATCCACCACCACCCCAAGGTCCTTCTCCCCCCTAGAAACCTGCAGTGTTGCCTCCCCCCCTCATGGTGTATACATGAGCCAGGTTTTGGCCCCCAGGTGAAGAACCCTACATTTCCCAGTATTAAACTTTAGTTTCCAGGCACGTGACCACCTCCCCAGAGTCTCCAGGTCCTCCTGGAGAGCCATCTTCCCCTCCTCCCCATCCACCACCACCCACAGCTTCGAGTCATCGACAAAGAGGCTCATCCCACTCCTGATACCACCTCTGATGTCTGAGATATAGGCATTAAACAGGAGTTGGCCCAGTACCAATCCCTGTGGGACCCTGCTAAGGACTCTCCTGGGGGATGAGGCCTCCCCCCAACCATCACCTTCTGTACATGCCCTGCTAGCCAGTTTCCTATCCACCTGACCATCTGTCCCCTACCCCCAAATCCCCCAGTTCTCCAGCAGCCCAGGATGTGGCACCGCATCAAATGCCCTGCTGAAGTCTTTCTTAGAGGACATCCACTGGCCTGGCCTGATCCAGCGCACTCGTCACCCACTCATAGAACTCCACCAGGTTGGTCTGACATGATCGGCCCTTAACAAAGCCATGCTGGTGATCATCTAGGTGGCCCCGTGCATTCAGAACCCCCTCCAGCCTCTCTTTCAAGATGACCTCCATCACTTTGCCCACTACCGACATCAGGCTAACTGGCCTATAGTTTCCTGGCTCCTCTCGCGAGCCACTCCTGTGTATAGGTGTAACCCCTAGATGGCGCTATCCTAGGGGCTACTACCCCTGCCTGATTTGCCACTAACAGGTTGAGGGGCCTGGATCCAATGGCGGGTGCCTCCACCCAGAGGTCAGGGTTTGCAATAGTTAAACTAACTTGGTCACAGCCCTCTGGGACACTGCAACCCCCTTTCTTCCCACTAGTGGCCCACACAATATATCAGAATTACCTTCACAGTATACACTTACCCCCAGGTCTGGTTCCGCACTGGGACCTCCTGTGAAATGAGATACAGTGCAACAATCACAGTACAGTACTTTAACATAGACAAATACCTAGGCAGTATAACTTTGCTGAAACAAGCAGCTCTGATTTATTTAGGGGATATAACAAGGACAGGGGAAATCAGGTTAATTAGCTTATCACTCTAATAATCTATGGCTATGGCACAGGCCTATCCCTATCAGTTACTGTCCCTGGGCACCCAAGCCCAGTGGCTAGTCCAAACCGTGGCAGCTGGTAGGGCCCTTTCACACAGAGAAAAGGATAATTAAACAGTCAGCAGTACAGTAATTCCATTTGGATTTAATGTGGAATTCAACAGGGAGCGACCTGAATTAGTACTCCGACCTCCAAATAAGATAGGGTCCTTCAATGTCAGAGGGCTCACTTGAGGTACACAAACCTCTTCACACATCCATATAAAAGAAAGCACTATACCAGGCAGGCTGCATCTGTATCCCGATCGCAATTACTGCACAATACCCGGAGAACACACAGCAGATTCAGTTCCTGACAGACCGAAGTACATTTTCAGCAATTCCTCCAGTCTTCTACAGGGTGAGCCTGGTTTCTACTCTTCAGAGATCCTTTGATTCTTTCACAGGACTGATTCAGTCCTAACAAGCTGTTACACAAGCTGCAGACCGGAACTCTGGGCCTTACACACGCTTTTTGACTAAAACTGCACACTGAAAAGCACAGGGCCTTCCTTCTTCACTGCCAAAGCTCAACTGAAACTCCAACCGACAAAACGGCACTTCCTTTGAGTTCCTCCCAGTTCTTGACTGGATTGGCTGTCACCACAATAGACTGCTGCTGTTGGTCCAAAAGGCACTGAAGTCTAAACTACATCTCCCAGAGTCACTGCCCATACAATCCTCTTGTGGCTGGCTCAGATTATGAGTCCAAGTTCTGATTCGTCCAAGGCACCATTTTAGAGCTAGCTTACCCCACACTGATTGGTCCAGTTCAGCAGTTCAAAACTAGAATGGGGAACTAGCAGACACAGTTCTGACTGCAAAGAAAGCAGGTTAGACAAACTGTAATTTCATTATTACTCTAAATAATTTCTGGCAAACAGTTACATCTTTCAGATAGGTTCCCTTTGCACTCCTAGTGACTGCAAAAATGAATTGGCAGCAGCTTGAGTGGTACTCAATCAAAGAAACACACAGTCCCCATACAACTAATTATGTCTGCAAGCAGACAGCTCTTAAAGAGACAGTACCAGAGGTTCTAAAAACACTCACTGATAAATGGCTTAAATGCCAAACACCATTCAGGCTTGGAGCATTCAAGCAAGCTCCTGGAAATCTTTTGGGAACCCACATTTGCAGGGGGGTTACATAGGCATGACATGGGCCAACCTCCAGTCTTGAGACACCCACCCGACTGAAGGGAGGAGTTAAAAAGGTCTGCCAGTTCATGTTCAGGGTCTCTAGCTGCTCCCTGTAGGATCTGTCAGAATCATCTTAGTGACCCTTCACTGCACTGATTCTGCAGTGTGTCCCTGTCCTTTCTCATGTGCGGACTCCAGAACTGCGCACAGTTTTCCAGATGGGACCTCACCAGTGACCTGTACAGGGGAAATATCACCTCCTTTCACCCTCTCCTCCAGTCACAAGCAAGAGTTACAGTTTATTCCACAGCAAACTCACAGCCGGCATTTCATATTGACTGCCAAGATCAGAACAGTCATTTTATTGTCAATAAAATGATAGTAATGACATCAATGTTTTGCCTTACAAGGGGAAATCTAAAATGGAATAAAAAGGATTGGTAGAAAGTTTTCACTGTATTGTGCACTGCTGCTTTAAGCTGAGGACATGATTCATATCTTTAAAATTCATGGCAAGGAGAAAAGTCCTAAAAAGTAATGGACACTGAACCAATGTTTTGTCTTCAGATAATGCATTAGCTGATGCCTATAGCTTTTCTGACTTATTTTGTGGATTTGTTGGTGTCAGCATGTGGAGCTGTTTTCTAAGCCCTGTGGAATACCTCATGGCACAGCTGTGGCCCAAGCAGTTCATCTTATACTGCTGAATGTAAGCCTGCTTCCTTATGTCAGTGGAAGGGGTAAACCTGTTCCTTTGTTGTTCCACTGACAGGAGCTGAATGCATTCATATTTTGAGTGTCTGCTTAAAAAAGTGGGACTCCTGCAGTTCTGCTGTTTTTTGACTCTTTTAGTGTTAATCCAGGAAGTGTTGGCAGTCGGAGTGGAGGGGGGTATGAAAGAAGTAAACATTTCAACAGACAGTGCATTGTTTTACATTTGATACCTCGGCTTCTGCTGAATTGCTGGGTGTTAATCAGAGACCATAACTGACATTTTCTACTACATAAAAATTAAATGATTTCAAAATGAATAACATAATAAACTGATGTAAAGGGAAGGCGATAGCCCGACAGTAAAGCATACCTGCATACCTTGCTGGAATCCCTGGTTTATTCCAGGAAGGCAGTATAGCTCAGTGGTTTAAGGCTCTGAGCTGCAAATCTGGAGACCTGGGTTTGAATCCCGCAACCCCCACTTGCAAACTGTGTGATCCTGAGCAAGTCACTTAACTTCCTTGTGCTCCCAGGTTGCACCTGTAAACAAGCTTTCAGCTTAATGTGTCTCTCCTGGTTAAACAATTTGGAAAAAAAATAAATAAATATCCCGAGCTCAACCATCACAAACTGTGCAACAGAGACAGCTCTCAAAGTTCCACTCTGACATCCTCTGTATTGTTGAAGGTGTATGACTACAGCCAGTGAATGTCTGTACTGACCCAAGGGGAGGAGGGCTGTTGGGGGTGGGGGGGTAGAAATACGTGTTCTGCAAGCCCAGCCCTGTTGCTGCTGCTGTAGCCTGAGCAGCTAATATTATGATGAGACACCATCGTGATATCCAGCTCAAAGTTAGTGGTATGTTGCTGGGAGGTACCAAGGATGGTTATGGTCCATGGGCACTTCCTTAAAGCTAGAAGGAGAGTCTACTGGGCATATCCTAGGAGGGAGATGAGGGGGATTGCAAGAAGAAAATGCAAGAGACTGCCTGGAGGATTAAAGGTGAGGTGCGTTTGCAGAACCTGGCCTTCCAGTACTTGTAGGTGGTAGCAGTCTGGAGATAAATCAGACATAAATTAAAACAAGGCACCAGACATATGCATCCAAGACATGTAATGGTTGAACAAGCAGAGAGATCGAATCTATCTGTCTAGAGACTGGAGGGGACATCATGTGACTTTGTTGTTTCCTGTCCTTCACTTCTTTAATATTAAAGTTAGGGAATAACTTGCACATGGCAGCCGAGTGCCCCAGAAATACCACATGATGTCCCCTTCGCGTTTTACATATGTAGGATGTCTCTATGGATTAGCTGTGCTTAAAGAGTAAGTAGTGTCCACTTCAGGCAATTAGGTACCTGGAATTGTATTAATTACTGTATCTGTTAATGTGTTGCAAAAAGTCCTACTTTTGTAAAAATTACTTTGCAGCAAAACTAGTAAATTTTCACCTTTTATTTTTCAAACTGTTAATAAAAAGAAATTCATAGGATTCTGTTCTAACTACAAGAATCAGAACAACCCAGTCAAACGCGTGCATCACCTCAACTAGGGGCATGATGTCCCGGAACTTATCTTTGTCAAAGAAGCTCTCCCTCATTCTGCTGGTCTTCCAGTATTTCAATGGTAGATCTTTGTGTACACTGATGAGAGTGATCGCCCCAGACTGTTCTCCCAGCTAATTTAACATTTAAGTCATAAACATGTTTTGTTTTTAAGTTCATTTAGTTAAAGTAAATGTGTGATTTAAAAAAAAACAAACAAAAAAAAAAACATTTTGAGCTTCATAGCCCACTACCTTGGAGCAGCGATAGCCATCTGTGTTAAACTTGTAAATTGTTATTCACTCTGTAAAGTTTGGGAAGGGATCATAATTCTGGCTGAACTGCGAGCCAACCGATCCCTTCCCACTTTCCAGTCTGCCTGTTCTGCCCCCGTGCTCCCTTGTTTTGTGATATGGAACCAAGGAGAGCACGAAGATGTGCCCCATACAAGTCTAAGTGGCTCATTGTCAGAATGATTTTTCAAAACTTGATACTATCTTTTGCTAAAAATGAAAGCCACCGCTCAACTAATAGGGTCCCTAGGTCAGCCAGCGTGCCACCACCTTGAAACATTTTAGCTGCTGCAATCAGGGGCCGCCTCGTTATTGCAGCATTAGCCATTCCTCTGCAATGAGGAGCGACCCGTCATTGCAGGGCAGTACCTTGCATGCCCCTGACCAAGTTTGCAGATGGGGAGCCCAGTCCCTGTCGGCATAATGTTTCCACACCCAAGTTTCTGCTGTATGCCGAGAGGGTGCCCAATCCCCCTCGGCATCATGCCCCCCCCGCTTTCTTTGCCGCGGGTGCCCAATCCCGTCGGCTTCGATCCCCGCCAGTTGAATTTGCCAATGGGGGCTTACTCCCCATCAGCATAATCCCCCAATTTATTTGTCTGCCAAGGTGCCCACTACCTTCCTAAAGCCTCCCCCTTCCCCCATCCGGTATGTGCCGATGGGGTGCCCAATCTCCCATCGGGCTACAGCCTCCCCAAAACACTCAGGTGGCACGCTGAGAGCCCACCCCAGCATGCCAAAGTCCCGCATGTTTCCCCCAACACCTGTAAAATAAGAAAATGGTCCTATGTAGAGTTCGGCAGCCCTCCTCCAATCTGCTTCCACCCTCTGTGCACTCCCACCTCCCCACAACCTCCCTCACCCCATACTTTCCTCCAGAGCACAGCGCGATGATCTTTGGTGGACCAGGAACACGTCTGCACTCTTCAAAGCTGACTGCGGGCTGAAGAAATGCCATTAAGCTGTATAATGGCATAAATAGTTTTTTTTTTCAACTTTGGTGCATATCTCGGGCACTTTGGGGAATTTTGGCACCAAATTTTCAGCATGGTGTTCTTGGGACCCTTCTCATGAATTCAGTCACAGTCATTGTGTTATTCGTCCAGAATCAGTAGATTGTGATTCGTCGGATCGTGTCACTGTGCGAATTACCTTCGGACCGATTAATGAAAAATGATAATGCCACTGTTCATGAGGTGAGTTCTCAAAAGGCCTATGTTGCAAATTTGGTGAAAGAAATCCAAAAAATGACTGTTTTACGCGTGTGCGTTGCGCAGTTTCCACTTACGCTGATAACTTTGCGAATTTGTAATATTTTCACACCAGATTTTCGACACTGGCATTTTTTCACACCTCCTTATGAACAGTACAGCTGTCATTTTTCACATCCTGGCCGAAAAGTGTTTTCACACTTCCGGCGCAGAATAGCACGGACACTGTGAGAAATCAGTGTTCGGGACAGATTAAGAAAATGACAGTGAGACTGTTCATGAGCAGAGGTCCAAAAATGCCTATGATGAAAATTTGGTGACGAAAGTCCATAAAGTGACTGTGTTACAAGTGTGCGGTATGCGGTTTCCTCGCACCCTTGTAACTTTGCAGATTTGTAATATTTTCACGCCAGATTTTCAACACTGGCATTTTTTCACATCTCCTTATGAACAGTACAGCTGTCATTTTTCACATCCTGGCCAAAATGTGTTTTCGCACTTCTGGTGCAGAATAGCATGGTCGCTGTGGGAAATCAGTGTTTGGGACAGATTAAGATAGAGCGAGTCAGAGAGAGGGGGAGTGAACGAGCTCAACGGAGCTGTGTCGGGATTGCTGCAGATTTCTTTGTGGGCAGAAAAAGGCGTCAACACAGGCAGGAACCCAGTACAAAAGGGCAGCCTGCAGCGTCGGGAGACATAGAATGAGCGAGTGAGACAGGGTAAGTGAGCGAGCTCAATGGAGCTCTGCCGGGATTTTAGAGTTGCCCACCCTCCCGCCTAGGGTCTCTGAGGTCCTATATTACAGCAGGGTCTCTGGAGTGGAGACAAAGCAATGATTGGATACTTTTAGGACTGCTGTAATAATACAGATTTAGTTGTTCTGTTTCTTTCTCTAACTGAACTAAGTACTGAGCTATACTGTTATGATTGCTGTAATAATACATATGTATTTGTTCTGTTTATTTCTCTAACTGAGCTGAGTAATACTTGGAGTGCAATAGGATTTCTAACTGGGCTAAGTGAAACTATATGAGAACTGAGAACAAAACGTATGGTAGCTATGGGGTGAAAAATGGACAAGGAAGCTTTAGGATTGCTACAGTAATACAGTATCTAATGGATGAGATTTGAGACTGAATTAACCTGCTGGCAAAGGGGCAGTAGGGGGACTAGTGTGGGGGGGGGGAGGAACAGGAATTTGAGTAACTAGGGGCCTAACAGTTGTAGTAGCATACAGAACCTGGAAGTAAGAGCCCGTAACATAAGATGGGGGCCAAAATGGGGCAAGTGCCACATGTCAATAGGGCAGGTATCTTTGGAAGAGTGATGGGCTGTACAGGGTGTGGGTCCGCCATGATCCTGGACTGTGTTTGGAAGATGGTGGGGGGAGGTGTATGGTCTGTAGATGACTGGCTAGTTTGAGGGAGGAACTGTGGAGGTTAGGGAGGAGTCTAAGTGGTAGGGCAGATGAGTATGGTAGGCATACTGGGGGGGAAGGGGATGCCAAAGGAGGACACAGGAAGAACAACTAGGGAGTGAAACCAACCCCAGTATCAGAGGCACTAAGAGAAAAGACAAGAGAAGGGAAGGGGTGCCCGAGACGAGGGGAAGGCCTCCTGATGGGGAGGAACAGACCACGAGTAGTACCAGGGAAGAGAGCAGATGGCTGCAGGTAGGGCGGGACCAGGGGTGGCACAGAGGGGAACAAGTAGGAGGGGGGAACCAATAGGGGAAGAGATGTAGGAGGGGTATCGACTAGGAATAGATTCAAACCTCTGCTATGGGAGATAGAGGGGGAGCAGGAACATACTGAAGGGGGGAGGTCAAGTGGGGCATGAGAGGGATGGCAACAGGTAGGGGAAAAGATGGTGAGGATGAAACGGTAGAAGGGGGGCTAGTAAGGAAGGAGAGGGTGGTGACTAGAGGAGACAAAGCTACAGGAAGGGGGAAGGAAGGGAGGGGCATCACTATCGGGGCAGAAGGAAATGGGGGCTCTAAATCAACAACAGCGGGGATAGGAGAGGGGTTGGAAATCAGCAGGGGAGGAGGAGAGGTCAACATGGGAAGCCCAGTAGGAAGTATTCAGGCTGGGAAGGGGTTCAAGGGAAATGGGAGGAATAAGACAGAGAAAAGGGGTGAGGCAGAAGTAGGGGGTACAGATACAGATGTCACAGAGGGTGCAGCTGGCGGGGGTAAGGGGCAGGGAAGAACAAATACTGGGGTGGTGAAAGGGGCATTAGAAGGGATAGGGGGTAGGGACGGGGGGGTACTCATCCTGGGGATTCTGTACTGAAATGGGTGAGATGGGGCAGAAAGGGGGAAAGGCACAGCCGTATTTGGGTTGAAGCTGTCCCCAGGTTGACTGCAGGAGGGGCAGGGCAGGCACTGCTCAAGTGTGCAGCAAGGGGGAGGAAGAAACCTCATTTACTGTTGCATGTGCATACAAATGACTTGGTGGGGGACACTGTGGAAGTAGTGAGGGGGAGGTTTGAGAAGGCAGGCAGTGTGAGGGTGGGGAAGCCAGTGGCATTCTTGGAGGTACTGCCGGGACCATGTGCAAGCATGGGGAGGAAGGGTAGGCTTGAGGAGTTCAACGAGTGGCTGAGGGATTGGTGCCACACCAAACATTATGGGTTAGTGACTAACTGGGGTAGAGTCTGGGGGAAATAGTGACCTGTATGCGGGGGACAGGGTACACAGAAGCAGGAAGGGGAGGGGACTATTAAAAGCAGCATTACTGCTGGCCCACTGGCACCAAGGGTTGAGGTGCTGGATGCCACACCTCTCATGCCACGCTGGTGACCCACGTTCAGACGCGTGTCCACCAGGGGTCGGCAGGGGAGAGATAGGATTTAGCATCTGGAGGACTCCTCTACTATCCTGGGGCAGGATCCAGTGATCCATCGCTTTGTATCAGCCCCTGGTGATGACAGGGGGCGTTACTAGAGCAGTGTAGTAAAGGGAGTGGAGTGTGGCAGATGTTGGCACGCTGTTTTTTTTTTTGTTTTATTTGGGGGAGTTGTGGTGCAGCTTAGTGTTTCTAGGGGGACTTTGCTGGGTAATGGATTGTCTCTCTGGAGGGGCCCAACCCACAGCACATCACTTCCTTTATACCATTAGCCTGTGACATCATACAGTACCAGCAGCCTACGCATACACACACTGTTAGCCATCCCATTGCAGTACACAACACAGCCACACACCACACCCTGACATAAACTGAGCAGAGACTTTACTGTGAGCTACTGAATAGGTGAGGCCATGAAGTAAATTACAGTACTGCTTGATAGCCAGGGGTGCAAGGAAGGTGTACAGAAAAGAAGGAACCAATATTAAAGAGTCTGTGATCACCAAATTTGTCTGGACTCCCTCTGGGATCAAGGTACTATGTCTTTTGAATTTTGTAGGAAAATACTGGATCTTTGGGGTGAAATCGAGGTACTGTGGCTCTGTGATTTTGGGGTTGGTCAAATGAAATCAAGGTAATGTGATTCTAGAACTGTTACTGGGGTATGTTGTCTGTAACTCTGGGAATCTGAGGCAGATTACAGTGGGATCAAGGACCTATGACTCTGGGGACTTGGGGCTAAGTAAGTAGAATCAAGATACAGGGAATCTAGTACTGTGTGAAGGGAAATTTGAAGCTGACCGGGTAATATACTATTGTAATAATAAAGAGGGCTAGGGCAGCATCACAGAAGGAAATTGGAGCAGAACAGGGAAGGCTGCACTAGAGGGGGGGTATGGCAACTTGTGGGGTGGTTGGGGACAGCGGAAAGGTAGGTGGGCCAGGGGGCAGCAGAACACCTCAAGGGCCAACATGGGTAGAATAGCTGTGGGCAGGGAGTGGGCACAGAGGAGAGAAGAGAGGAGAGGAGACAATGGATAGGGGAAAATGATTGCAAAAGCTGGTGGAAAGGACAGAAAAGGATGATGCACCAGGGGGAGGAACAGTGGCTGCATAAGGGGGGGGGATCAGTGGTAGGAGGGAAGTAGTGGATACGGAAGAGGGAGGATAGTGGGGTGTAATACTGTGGAGCAGCAGTATTCATGGGCACCCTGTGGAGGCTAGGGGAGTGCCCAGTTTGTCAAGGCTGGGGAGGCTGAAGGATGAGATTTTAAGGTTAAAGAGGGAACTGTCTTGGACAGGCAGAGAAGAGGAAATGGGAAGCACAGTCTGTAAGCGGGTAAACAGAAGAAGGGTCAGGGGTAGGGACTGGAGATGGAGAGAACAATCCACACTGGGGACAAAGGGGGGAGATACAAGTACAGTAGATAGGGGGACAAAAGGAATGGGGGCCAGAGTTTCTGCAAATAGGCATACAACAGGCTGAAACAGGTACTGGCCATTGATGGGAAGGATGGATGGGGAGAAGGTGCTGCGGAAGAACAGTCCAGGGTAATACAGAGAAATATGGGACAGAGGAGGGTTGAGAAGGGTAAAGAACCTAATGTGTGTCAAGATAGAATGAGCACAGGAGGGAGTACTGACGAGGTAGTATAATGGGGCAAAGATGAGGAACATTGTGCAGGAGGAAGAAGGAGTTAGGACAGGGAGGACGGGAGGGGTGACGGGAGAAAGGGATGGGATCTTAGTGTTGGGGGACTCAATACTGAGAGGGGTCAGGTGGGGTAGCAAGGGAGAAAGGCATAGTCGGGTCTGGGTGGAAGCCAAGCCAGGAATGAAGGCAGAAAGGATGGGGCAATCAGCACTAAAATATGCCAGAAAGATCAGGGAACACCCACATCTAATTCTGCACCTGGGGACGAATGAACTGGCTGATGGGACGGTAGATTAGGTGATGAGGAGGTTTGAGGATTTAGGTCCAGTTTGCAAGGGGGCAGGAAGACCAGTTACCTTCGCGGAGGTACTTCCAGTCCCAAGGACAAGTATGGCAAGAAAACTGAGGATTTAGGAGTTTAATGAATGGCTGATAACCTGGTGTCAGGAAAAAGGGTATGGGCTGGTAGGAGGGTGGGGGGTGACCTGGGAGGTCAGCAATCTATATGCTAAAGACAGACTGTATTTAAAAAGAAGAGAGGAAGACAGTACTGAAGCAAAGTTTGAGGAGCATATTGAGGAGAATTTAAACTGGGGGGGGGGGTGGCAGAAGGGACCGAGGTGATCAGAGGCCTCAAGATGGGAAACCATATGGGCTTACCCTCCATAACAGTGAGATAAGGTGAGGTGCAAACAATACAGGAAGGGCCATGAAGGGAGTGGAGGAAGGAGGAGGAGCAGAAAAAGAAAGGGGATGGAGGGTGGTATCTTCAAATGCTAGAAGCCTGGGGAATAAAAACGCAGAACTACAGGCTCTCATGGCGGAGGGAGGGATGGACATGGCAGCCATCACTGAGGCATGGGCCACCCAAAACCATGACTGGGACCTAGCAGTTCCAGGTTACAGACTATTCCACAAGGATAGAGTTAAGGGGAAAGGAGGGAGGTAGTGCTCTATGTGAGGGAGGGACTAAAGTGTGTTCGGGAGGAAGGGAAGGAGGGAGATGCAGAGGCTCTATGGATGCAAATCCAAGGTTGAGGGTGGTGTATAGGCCTCCCTCCCTCCCAATTGGAAAAGACAGATAAGGTTTTGGTGGAACAGATCCAGAGGAACTGTGAGAAGGGTGGGGTGGTGACAGTAAGTGACTTCAACCTGCTGGAAGTGGAGTGGGAGACACCTGCCACCAAGTGTCGAAGGGAACAGATAATGCCAGACGCTTTCCAGGATAACTTCCTGATGCAGTTGGTCAGTGAACCAGCTAGGGAAGGGAATATCCTTGACCTCGTACTGTCTAACGGGGAGCGGGTGAGGGATCTGAGGGTGGAGGAACCACTGGCTGGGAGTGACCACCGGACAGGATGGTTCCAGTTGCAGCTGGGCAGGGAGCGGGGGGGGGGCAACTGGCACAAGGTGCTAGACTTTAGAAAGGATGACTTCAAAAAGATGGGTCAAATTGTGCAAGGGTTTTGGACAGAATTCAGCCTAATATGGACACGAATCAGAGGTGGTAACTCATTAAGCTGGGGATAGTGGAGGCAACAAATTCCTGCAGTAAGGCCCAAAGTAAAAAGGCTAGGGTGAAGAAATCTAGCTGGATGAGCAAGGGTGTCATAGACAGGGTGAGGATGAAAAGAGTCACCTATAGGAGATACAGGAGAACAGGGAGGTGGGAGGACAGGGAGGAGTACCTGAAGGAAGCAAAGGCGTCAAAGGAGCTCAGGCTGGCAAAGGGAATTAAGGGGGGAGACTTCTTCAGGTACATCAGGGAGAAAAGGGTTGTAAGGACCAAATAGTAAGGATTAAGAAGGACGGAAATGGGTGAAAAAGGATTTAAAAGGGTGAAGTAATTAACGACTACTTGCCTCGGTTTTTACTAAAGAGAAATGGGGGGGAATACCTAAGGTTGGTGGGAGGATAGGATCAGAGGGGAAGGGGGTGACTGATGGGGAAATCACAGAAGGTAGAGTGCTAGACAGTTTAAGGGCACTAAGGGTGGGCAAGGAACCGGGACCAGATGGCATACACCGCAGGGTACTGAAGGAGTTGGCAAAGGTCCTGGCAGGCCTATTGGCAGACCTATTTAATGCCTCTCTGGACTCGGGGTGTGTGCGTCAGTATTGGAGGATGGCTCACATGGTTCCACTCTATAAGAGTGGTCCCAAAGATGAACCAGGGAACTATAGACCAATAAGTCTCACAGCCATAGTGGGGAAACTGATGGAAACAATCCTGAAGGAAAGCTGGTGACCCTGCTAGAGGTCAGTGGGGTGCAGGACAGTCGGCAGCATGGCTTTGTCAAGGGCAGATCCTGCCAGACCAACCTAGTGGACTACTATGACTGGGTGACTAGGGAAATGGACAAAGGGCATGCAGTGGATGTCCTGTACCTGGACTTTAGTAAGGCATTCGACTCAGTGCCACATGGGAGACTAGCATGTAAGTTAAGGGGCACAGGGGCGGGGAAAAAATTGGTGGGTTGGGTGGAGAACTGGCTGTAGGGATGTCGGCAGAGGATGCTGGTGGGAGGTGACTTATTATCCCCAAGGGCAGTGATGAGTGGGGTCCCACAGGGGTCAGTGCTGGGGCCGGTGTTATTTGGGGTATTTATTACAGACATCTCGGTAGGCATAAATAGCAAGATAAGTCTATTTGCAGTTCACAAAAAGATGGGAGCAGTGGTAGATGACCAAGGAGGGTGGCAGGGATTGTAGGAAGATCTAACAAGGCTGAAGACATGGTCTGACACCTGGCAACTAGGTTTCAATGCCAAAATGCAAGGTGCTGCATTTTGGGGAAAAGAATACAAAGAGGAGCTACCATCTTGGTGGGGGGGGGATGCAGCTAGCTGTGACTGAAGAGGAGAAAGATCTGGGGATGCTCATTACAGGAACAATGAACAACTCAGCACTGTGTAGAAAAGCAGCATCAGTGGCCAACAAGACGCTGGGCTGTATTGCGAGGGGTATAACCTCTAAGAGGAGGGAGGTGATTCTGTTGTTATACAGATCACTGGTCAAGCCCCACCTAGAGTACTGCATTCAGTTTTGGTGCCCTTACCTAAAGAGGGACATTAGATTGCTGAAAGGGGTGCAACGCAGAGCAACAAAGATGATTGTGGGTCTGGGGGTGTTACCATATGAGGTTAGACTGAGGGAGTTGAACATGTACTCTCTGGAGGAGAGGAGGGACAGGGGGGATATGATTGAGACCTTTAAGTACATGAGAGAAATAAACAGGACAGGCACAGAGGAACTGTTCAAAGGGAGGGTGTGGAGAGACACTAGGGGTCATGACATGAGATTGAAGGGTGGAAGGTTTAGGAGGGAGATGAGGAGGCATTTCTTTACAGAAAGGGTGGTAGCAGAGTGGAACACACTACCGGCAGAGGTGGTGGCTTGTAAAACAGTGGGATGCTTCAAGAGGGGCTGGGATAGGGCAAAAGGGAGGATCATGGGAGGAGGGGGTAGGGCGGGGGGCAGCTGCAGAGTTAGGGGTGCTAGCTGCAAAATCGAGCAGACTCGATAGACCAAATGGCCTTTTTCTGCTGGCCGTTTCGTATGTTCATAAAACAGTGCTGTGCTGCTAGCATTGTTTCACAGCCATCTATTGGCCGGCAGGGAGTTACAGGAACAGCTACCAGAAGTTTCACAGCTATCTGTTGGCCTGCCAAGGGAATTGCAGGAACAACTGCCAAACCTCAAATCTCCTGTGCACTTAAATATATGCATTTCCCATAATACACAGCAGCTAAATCCCAAACAGCCAACAGCAGAAAAACAGAGATGATGCTACAGTTCACAAAAGTCAGTCAGTCAAAATGAGCACATATTCTGAAATGTTGATCATATCTGCATGTAATCAGTATTCACCATTGCCCTCACAATATTAAAAAACAAAAATCAGCCTGTTCAGCATGTAGTTTCTCCAGTTAGGTGCAACCCCCTTTCTCTTCCCCATGGTAGGAATCTTAATATCCTTCCGGAACCTTTGTAATTTTGCACATTAAAATTACTTTTTTGCAAATGTAACATGGGGAAGAGAAACATAAAAAGAGTGCCGAACCCTTTCTCTTCCCCATGTTACAAGTGAATTAACCCACTCCAGAGCATGGGTCTACTTTGGAATTAATCCATGGCTGGTTGCTTGGAACCACTTGGCCTGCGGCCTCGCAGTCCAACACCCTCCCCCAGCCGTGGATTAATTCCCAAGTAGACCCATGATCTGTCCTGGGTTAATCCTTACGTGTTTCCACACTCCATTACCTTTCACTGACACTAAATATTTCACAGTATGGGGAGGCCTGGACTGTTCCTGCTGTGCATTGTACTTGGTCCACACATAAAGGGCTTTACTGTTCTCAGTCCTGCACTTTTCAGCAAGGCTAGACTTGTTTACAGAAAAGAAAATCCATCAGTTTCCATCCAATTTGTAGTTATTCCAGCTGCAAATAATTTAGCTTACACAACATTTTGTTTGCGAGTGTAAAGTAAATTGAGTAAATTAGTACTGGTTTTGATGTTTTTCTCAACAGAAAATCTGTCGCTCTTGGATGCTGTTTACTGACCCTGTGGATATACAGAGGATCTTGTGTTCTCTTATAAAATAGCTCTGATTTTATGAGGCCGACTTGAAGGTCCCTTCAGTCTTGTTTTTTGTTTACCTGTGTAGTTTGTAGGCATGAACAAACTGCCTCTGTTGTACCCTCTTATTTTCATCATGATTTAAATGTAAATTAAGTAGGGCTGTGCAAACCTATAAAAGTTCTACCTTGCGAACGTTAAGGGTCGAACCTAAAAATGTTCCACTGAGTTCTACCTGATTCTGCCAGTAGAACTGAGAGGACTAGGTTCTACCTGATTCATGCCAAACAGTTCAAGATACAAAAGTTGTACCAGGTTCTACCTCGTCCAAGTCTCACGTAGAAACAGCATCTGATGGCAGATAAGGGTCACTTGGCCCACCCAGTCTGCCCAATCAGTATTTTAAACACAATGCCCCTGGAATTCTGTGATTCTGCAGCTGCAGAATTTTCTGCAGAATTTGCATCATGCTGCAGAATATATATAGTGCTGTAGAACTCATTGTTTTGGGTGACTTTTCATTCAACTACACAGTTTGTCCGTCGTGCCCAACTCCCTTCCTGATCTCATTTATCCTAAAGCCCCCCTCTTCTATGCTCAGCATGCGAGGTCATTGATGACATCACATTGTATTATAGCCAATGGCAGGACTGCATTTTGCCACAGTAATGAATAAATCATGCTGTAGAAATTAGAAATTGCTGCCACAGAAGCCTAGAAGCTGTGCCGCAGAAATCAGCCCAAAATACTGCAGAACACTAGGGGCCCTGATTATACATTATACACAGTACATTATGAATCCTTACCCCATCGTAATGCACCCCTTCCAATACCCCTTCCCTTACCAGAATGAAGTCTTCAGACACACAACATAATTGTGTGCCCCCATCCTCTACCTTTGCTCCTCCACTGCATCGTGTGTGTGTGTGTGTGTGTGTGTGTGTGTGTGTGTGGGGGGGTCAACTTTCAACCATGTGCCTGTAGACCTCCCATCACAGGCTTCTGTTTTGATTGCTAGAGTGGCTGCTGGACTATAGAAAAAAATCCTTTGGCCCAATCTTTAGGGGGCAAAGTTATGTGTGCCCCCATCCTTCATTGCCCCCCCCCAACAACTGTCCAAGAAGTAGACTAGGCAGATACTTTCCTATGATGTGTGTTGGGGTCAGGTGAGCACTGCAGTATCCAGTGCGAGACCATTATTTCATGCCATGCTGAGTGTGAGTGACAGCAGTGCAACTTGGGGTGGGATTGGACACAGTGCATGTGTTCAGCTGCAAAAAAGGCACCCTGATGCAAGTTCTACCCCAAACTACATTGCCCTCATTCAGCAAGCATGGCATATGGAAACTGTGGTTGCGTGCTAGATACCGTGTCCCCAACCCTAAATGCCCACATGACATTAGGCTATCTTCCTGGAATGAACAGTGAAGAAAGGGAGAACAAATGATGGGGCACACACAGCAGTGTTCCCTGAAGATGGTGTCAACAGATTTTTTTTAATAGTTCAGCGACTCCCTGATTGGGAAGAGAACAGTCAGGCAGTAGGAAAGGGAGGTCTACACCTAACAAGTTACTACCAGCAACAGGGGGGAGTTCACTGCACTGTTCATTAAGTCATTGTTGTGCTGCCAAATTTCTGACCCCCCCCCATGCTATAGCCACCCCCTGCCTTGGCCACTCCATGCCTCAACCACCCGCGCCACATTGTTTCCCCCCATCTCAGCCACCCCACCCAAGCTTGGCCCCTCTGACTCTGCCCCCTCACCCATGTGCCCCATTGCCATCATTCCCACACTGTGGCTGCCGCAGTCCCTTGCTCCATCACTGCCATTCTTGCAGTTTTGCAAGCGGTTGTGCCATCCTCCAGCTGATGATGTCACTAGAATTGCAGTTACAGGCAGATCATTGCTTTTTGTTTCCCATTTCCAGAAAGGGTTTACCTCCCTAATGTTATTTATAATGAGGAAAGAAAGAAAACCAGTCCAACAGCACTGGTCCTGGAGGGATTTGTTTGATCACTTTCACCCACACACAAACGCAAGCTACACAGAAAATGCAATGTCAGTCAAAGTCAATAATACTTAATAGTCTATCAAGCATAGCTGCAACTTTCTCTTTATTTACCTGACTAGATAAGTGTAAAAAAATTAATAAAAATGAAAAAGCAGTGCACAGTGACATTACATGAGTTGACTGTACCTGGGCTGACCTGTCCCAGCAATGCTATCCACTTCACACACATTCCCAGCCCCCGATGAGTTGACTCCTCAAGTCTGCTATTTTGCTGGTCCTTGACTCATCCTCTTCTTCTCTCACCTCCTGTGGATCACCTGATGTGACAACAGCCTAACTGATCCAAACTGAAAGTGACTGATGGCAGTGAGATTGAGAAGACTGGACCAGTCAGACCTCCATACATCATCCCAGGCCTCAGGGTCAGACTGACACATCCCAACACCCTCCAAAAGTGCTGAACTAGCCCACCTAGTAATGGCACCTGCCAGCCAGTTGTGCATGGAACTGGGATTGGGCTGGGATGAGACAAGCTGCAGCAGGACAGGAGCATGTTAGGCTACCACCATACTATCAACCGACTGACTGACTGAGCGAAGGACCTTACTGACTAATAAACTGGCGCTTGGTGCCAGATTGCAAGTGCTAAATCCCGCGCACATGATGTAGCACTGTGGGTGACCAGAAACCCCCCCAAAAATTGGAAGAGTGGACTTTGGGCATTGGGAAGCCCACCACCCTATCAAATTGAACTTTCGCTGGGGTGGGTAAGTAACCTCTCTTTTTTTGATGGACAGAACGACCAAAGTTTCTGCCTCTCCCACCCCTCCCACCCCCAAGCAGCAGCACTAACGTGCACCATGGCGTGAACCAGTTCCAGCCTCTAGCACATCACTGCACTAAGCAAATCAAAGCTCTCACAAAACAGTAGAGTCCGTAGGTGTTCTCATCTATGTAAACAGCTGGGTTTAGCCTTTTTATGTGGATTGCATGCATGCACAAGAAACATGTTGCGGTAGGTTTCTGCAGAAGCAAGTTGTGGAGGCGTGGCACTGTTGTGCCCAATGCCCCCACAGCCTGCAAAGGCTTGTCCCCCGTCCCCCAATGCTGTGGCACGCTGCTGCTGACACTAGTTCAGCCAGCAGTGCCACAACTTTAAAACAAATAGCTGCTGCAATCATTGGCCCCTTCGTCATTGCAGCATCAGCCATCCGCTGCAATGAGGGAGCGACCCGTCATTGCAGGGTGGGATGTAACATCTGTGGTATTGTTTGTGAACATGGCGGCTTGCTGCCGTATCTAACAATAGGTACTCCAATGTTTATTTGCCGACGGGAGCCCACTCACGTCGGCAGCAAGAAATCCCCTTGTTGTTTGCCGACGGGGTGCCCAGTCCCCATCGGCAGAAATAACCCCCTTTGTTGTTTGTCGATGAGGGTGCCCAATCTCATCGGCAGAAAGAACACTCTTTTGTTGTTTGCCAACGGGGTGCCCAATCCCGTCGGCAAAATAAACCCCCTTTTGTTGTTTGCCGACAGGGATGCCACTTCCCGTCGGCTAAGCAGCTGTCCTCCCCAGACTCCTGTGGCACGCTGGGAGCCCACCCCAGCTGCTCCCATGCCCCCTAAAATGGAAAGCATCCCGCGACGTTTTTTGTACCTGAAAGAAAGGAAACGTCCTCGTAGTCTCCCCACACCCCCCACAACCCGCACTCACCACTGCGCACTCCAGCCTCCCCATACCCCCCTGACCCCATACTTACCTCGAGCAAGGCTGCCAGTCTTCGCTGGACCGGGAAACACGCCTGCACTCTTCAAAGCCGACCGAACTGAGGAAATGCCGTAAGCTGTATAATGTAATGAATAGGTTTTTTCAACTTTAGTGCAAATCAAGGCATTTTGGGAATTTTTCACCAAATTTTCAACATGGGGTTTTTGGGACCTCTCCTCATGAATTCTTGAACTGTCATGGCGTTAATCGGCCCCGAAAGGTGGTTTCACGGTCACTGTGCAGAATCACCCTTTGGGGCCAGTTAACAAAACGACAGTGCCAGTGTTCATGAGGCGGGCTCTCAAAAAGCCTATGTTGCAAACTTGGTGGAAAAAATCCAAAAAATGACTGTTTTATGAGAGTGCGTTGCGCAGTTGCTACGTATGCTCGTAACTTCGCGAATGTACAATATTATGTTCAGATTTTAACATTGGCATTTTGTCACACCTCCTTGTGAACAGTACAGCTGTCATTGTTCACATCCTGGCCAAAATGTGTTTTCGCACTTCCAGCGCAGAATAGCGCAGTCACTGTGGGAAATCAGTGTTCAGGACAGATTAAGAAAATGACAGTGACACTGTTCATGAGTAGCGGTCCTAAAATGCCTATGTTGAAAATTTGGTAATGATACTCCATAAAATGACTGTGTTACAAGCGTGCATTTTGCAGTTGGCACGCATGCTCGTAACTTCGCGAATTTCTAATATTTTCACTCCAGATTTGCAACATTGCCATTTTCCCAGACCTTTTTATGAACAGTACAGCTGCCATTTTTCCCATCCTGGCCAAAATGTGTTTTCGCACTTCCGGCGCAGAATAGAGCGGTCGCTGTGGGAAATCACTTTTCGGGACAGATTAAGAAAATGACAATGGTACTGTTCATGAGCAGAGGTCCTAAAATGGCTATGCTGAAAATTTGGTGATGATAGCCCATCAATGGACTGTGTTACAAGTGGGTGCGCACTTTCCACGCACCCTTGTAACCAAGATTTGTAATATTCACCACATTTCCAACAGTGCCATTTTTTCACACCTCCTTATAAGCAGTACAGCTGTCATTTTTCACATCCTGACTGAAATGTGTTTTCACAGTTCTGGCGCAGAATAACATGGTCACTGTGGGAAATCAGTGTTCAGGACAGATTAAGAAAATGACAGTGGTACTGTTCATGAGCAGAGGTCCAAAAATCCCTATGTTGAAAATTTGGTGAGGAAACTCCATAACATGACTGTGTTACAAGCGTGCGTTGAACTGTTTCCACGCACCCTTGTAACTTCGCAAATTTGTAATACTGTCACGCCACATTTTCAACAGTGGCATTTTTTTAACTCCTTATGAACACTGCAGCTGTCATTTTTCACATCCTGGCTACAATATGTTTTTATACTCCTGCGGACAATAGCACGGTCACTGTGGTAAATCAGTGTTTGGGACAGATTAAGATCGACCGAGTGAGAGGGGGGAGTGACCGAGCTCAACTGAGCTCTGTCAGGACTGCTGCGGATTTGTTTGTGGCAGACAAAGGCCCCAACACAAGAGCCCAGAACAAAAGGGCAGCCTGCAGCACTGGGAGAAACAGAACGAGAGAGCGAGTGAGGGAAGGGGAGTGAGCGAACTCACCGAAGCGCTGTCAGGACTGCTGCAGATTTCTTTGTTGGCAGAAAAAGGCGTCGATACAGGCATAGGGGCCCAGTACAAAAAGCCAGCCTGCAGCAGTGGGAGAAACAGTACGAGCGAGTGAGACAAGGGGACTTAGTGAGCTCAACGGAGCTCTGTCAGAGCTGCTGGGATTTCTTTGTGGGCAGAAAAGGTGCCAATGCAGGCAGGGAGCCCCTATATAAAGGGCAGCTTGCAGCGCCAGGACAAACAGAATGAGCGATGAGAGCTTTGTCGGACAGCTGCGGATTTCTTTTGCGATGACAAAGTTGCCAACACAGCCAGGAACTCCATGCAAAAGCGAGTTCGCGCGCCAAGAGAAACGGAACGAGCAAGTGACAAAGCGGTAGTGAGTGAGTCAACCGGGCTCTAGTGTGACTGCTGCAGATTTCTTGTGGGCAGAAAATGCGGCAACGTAGGCAGAAGCCCAGTACAAAAGGCCAGCTTGCAGCGCCGGCAGAAATGGAATGCGAGAGTGACAGAGGGGGTGTGAGTGAGCTCAGTGGAGCTGTGTCGAGACTGCTTCAGATTTCCTTCTGGCCAGAAAAAGCCACCAATGCAGACAGGAGCCCAGTACAAAAGGGTAGCCTTCAGTGCCAGGAGACACAGAATGACCACGTGAGGGAGGGGGAGTCGGTGAGCTCAACGGGGCTTTGTTGGGACTGCTGTAGATTTGTTTGTGGGCAGGAAAAGGCAGCAATGCATGCAGAGGCCCAGTACAGAAGGGTGCCTGGCAGGGCAGGAAACCAGAATGAGCGAGTGAGTGAGCTCCAACAGGGCTGTATTGTAACTGCTGCAAAGTTTTTTGTGATATAAGAAGGCAGCAACACAGGCAGGAGCCCAGTAGAAAAGGGCAGCCTGCAGTGCCGGCACAACAGAATGAGCGAGTGAGAGAAGAGTGAGCGAGCTCAACGGAGCTCTTTGGGACTGCCATAACATGACTGTGTTACAAGTGTGCGTTGAACTGTTTCCACACACCCTTCTAATTTTGCAAATTTGTAATATTGTCATGCCACATTTTCAACAGTGGCATTTTTCACAACTCCCTATGAACACTACAGCTGTCATTTTGCACATCCTGGCTAAAATATGTTTCTGCACTCATGCCGCACAATAGCACGGTCACTCTGGGAAATCAGTGTTTGGGACAGATTAAGATCGACCGAGTGAGAGGGGGGAATGGCCGAGCTCAACTGAGCTCTGTCGGAACTGCTGTGGATTTGTTTGTGGGCAGACAAAGGCCCCAACACAAGAGCCCAGTACAAAAGAGCAGCCTGCAGCACTGGAAGAAACAGAACGAGAGAGCGAGTGAGGGAGGGGAGTGGCGAACTCACCAAAGCGCTGTCAGGACTGCTGAGTTTCTTTGTGGGCAGAAAAAGGTGTCAATACAGGCAGGGCCTAGTACAAAAGGGCAGCCTGCAGCGGTGGGACAAACAGTGCGAGCGAGTGAGACAAGGGAACTTAGTGAGCTCAACGGAGCTCTGTCAGGACTGCTGGGATTGCTTTGTGGGCAGAAAAAGGGGCCAATGCAGACAGGAACCCCATACAAAAGGGCAGCTTGCAGCGCCAGGACAAACAGAATGAGCGAAGAGAGAGGGAGACTGAGCGACCTCAACGCAGCCTTGTCAGGACAGCTGCGGATTTCTTTGTGGACAGACAAAGGTGCCAATGCAGCCAGGAGCCCCATACAAAAGCGCAGTCTGCGGCGCCAAGACAAACAGAACGAGTGAGTGACAGAGCAATACTGAACGAGCTCAACGGAGCTGTAGTGTGACTGCTGCAGATTTCTTTGTGGGCATAAAATGCGGCAACGCAGACAGGAGCCCAGTACAAAAGGCCAGCTTGCATCGCCGGCAGAAACGGAATGCAAGAGTGACAGACTGGCAGTGAGCGAGCTCAGTGGAGCTGTGTCAGGACTGCTTCAGATTTCTTTCTGGCCAGAAAAAGCCGCCACTGCAGGCAGGAGCCCAGTATAAAAGGGCAGCCTGCAGTGCCAGGAGACACAGAATGAGCAAGTGAGGGAGGGGGAGTCAGTGAGCTCAACGGGGCTTTGTTGGGACTGCTGCAGATTTGTTTGTGGGCAGAAAAAGGCAGCAATGCATGCAGGGGCCCAGTACAAAGGGCAGCCTGCAGTGGCACAAAACCAGAATGGCTGAGTGAGTGAGCTCAACAGAGCTGTATTGTAACTGCACAAGAATTTATTTATGGGCATAAGAAGGCAGCAATGCAGGCAGGAGCCCAGTAGAAAAGGCCTGCAGTGCCAGCAGAAACAGAATGAGTGAGGACAGAAGGGGAGTGAGCGAGCTCAACTGAGCTTTGTCGGGACTGCTGCAGATTTCTTTGGGGCAGAAAAGGCGCCAACAGAGACAGGAGCCCAGTACAAAGGGCGCTGCGCAGCCAAGAGAACCGGAATGAGTGAGTGAGACAGGTGGACTGAGCGACCCCTCAACGGACGCCTGCCGGGACAGCTGTGGATTTCTTCATGGGTAGAAAAAAGCCACCAACATAGGCAGGAGCCCAGTACAAAAAGGCAACCTGCAGTGCCAGGAGACACAGAATGAGTGAGTGACACAGGGGCAGTGAGCCACCTCAATGGAGCTCTCTCGGGACAGCTGCGTATTCCTTCCTCGGCAGAACAAGGTGCCAACACACGCACCAGCCCAGTACAAAAGAGCAGCCTGCAGCACTGGGACTAACAGACTGAGCCACTGACAGAGGCCCACTGCGCAAGCTCAACAGACCAACGCAATCAACATTTGGCATTGACAAATGCTTGTTTGGATTAAGGTTGAACTTGCAGCCCTAGAATGAAGTTACTTCAGTCTTATGTAAAATCCTGCTTGACTCCAGTGCAGAGGTCCTGACCTGACTCATTTAAGACATCCTAGAATTTGATGGTGCTTTAGGGCTAAAGCTTGCAGTAGAGTAGTTCTACTGTATCTTCTTTTTTAAATACTTTAATCTTTTATTGTTTTCCAAAAATACAAAAAATACACAGGCCATAGGCTGAGCAATGAAGAGACAAAAAAATACAGCATCAGTATGAACAGAAGGTAGACACTCGCAAAAGTATTTCCATCCAAATGATACAAGAACTCAAAAGGAGAGGCAATGCTATCTTAGTGCCAGACATTAGAATAGTTCAGAAGGCTCTATCAGCAGGTAATAACTTATACTATTAGAATGTAGATACTGTACTTCTGAAAACTTTTGTCCATGCGAAGATTTAGGCAGTCCACGATAGTCTCCTTAAAAGCCATGCTACATCAGTACCTCCGATGAAAGCTTTATCCATGTGTTCCAACGGAGAACTCTTACACCTAGCAAGGTTAACATAGGCATACTGCTGATAATGTCCATAGCATGACTTATTCTCATCCAATGAAAACAAAAATGTAGTTAGTAATAGAAATAAAAAGAGAGGCTGCTGAGTAACATAAGTTGTTTAATATTTAAGAGAGAAAAAAAGGAACAATTTTGCAAGGAAGCCAGGGCTGCGAGGACAGGCACTCCCTCCAAAGAGTGTGGGCTCCCCCTCGACCTCCATTCCTCCCGTGTCCCTTATAAATCCTAAACAGATCCATTGCCCTAAAGTATTTAATCCTTCCCTTCTATGGGACAAAGTCAGGGTCACATTCCAATTGGCATACCTCCCACTTATGCTACTGAACGTCAAAGGCCTGTTCTCAGTTTCGGAGTCTAGCCGATAAACGTTCCAAGGCATAAGCCTCTTTTTTTGTTTTTGTTTTTTCCAATTATTTAACCATGAGAGACACACTAAGCTGAAAGCTTGTTTACAGGAGTGACCTGGGAGCACATGGAAGTTAAGTGACTTGCTCAAGGTCACACAGTATGCAAGTGGGGGCTGTGGGATTCAAACCCAGGTCTCCAGATTTGCAGCCCAGAGCCTTAAACTGCTGTGCTATACTGCCTCCCGCCTCTCTAACCAGGCATCTCCAAGCCCCTTTAGTTGGTACTGTCTTTATGCACCATATATGTGTTGTGGCTTTTTTGGCCGCAAGGAAAAGTAAAGTGACCTGTCGATATGTGTTCTTATCTACCCTGACTCCTCTGGAGGTGTAGCCATCAGTATATAAGTGGGAGTTCTGGGCATGCAGATATGTTTGTTAATTCCTGTATGACCTCTCCAAGTAGGGGGCCAGAAGTTCACAGCTCCACAAAATATGAAGCTGATTGGCTTCTGGACACCCACACTCTCTCCAACATCTTCCAAGGGATGAATCAGAGAATTTTGCCACAATAGCAGAGGCAGGAAAGAAACGTACTCGCAACTTCCAAGAATATTCCCTTCAGTATGGTGAACTGGATGCTTTATATGAAGTGTCAAAATGGTATGAAGTTCTACTGTATCAGTCAGTGCTGTTGAGGTCCTCTGCAGTCCCTATGTTCTTGTTTTGTGCTGGCCACCAAACATTTCAAGTTACGGTAAGTGCCTTGCTGTTTTCTGTAGTGTAAAGTGTATCTGAGTTGGAAAAACCTGCTTTTAGAGAAGGTTTGCGTTTGTAACATTTCATTTCCGCTTTGTCAAATAGTTCTTATTTTGCAGACTGAGCATGCAGTCTCCTTGTTCTTATTGTTCTTTTCTTGTGCTGGCTGGCAAAAAAGGTTGATGGCCAGCACAAGAGAAAAAAAAACCCCACAGGTACTGCAGAGAATATCAACAGCACAGAGTGACACAGTAGAACAGCAGGCTTTAGCTCTAAATCGTCATCAAATCCCATGATGCTTTGCATAAATCGGGTCATGACCTTTACAATGGAGTCAAGCAGGTTTTCACATCAGATTTAAGTAACTTCATTTACATTTAAATCCTAAAGAAATTAGGAGGGAGCAGTAAAGACAATCATTATTCTTGCTTACAAACTATATAGCTATAAAAAAAAAAAAAAGAGGTGACCTTCCCTTTAAACGAATCACAGCTACCGTAAAAGGCCCTGCTCCTCATGTGTTAGTAGCATAAGGAGGCAACAGTACAGCTTGAAATTTTAACTAAAAGCAGTAAACCAGACTTATGCACCTGCATTTAAAATTTCTGCTAGTTCTGGAGAGGTCTGCCTCAGTTTCCTAACCCTCTACTTTTCATTGCCAATAATTGTTTCTGCTGCTCTTACAGGCATGACAACCAAGAATGAGTCCAAAGCACCCACTCATTTTGAGCTATAAAAGTCCAACGTGTCACACCCACCAGTGCTTTTCAGTGACACACAGTGGTGGCTCGAGAGGGGGGAGTGGAGGGTGCTGCCAGTCTGCTGCCCCACTGGACATTTAAATTACTTGCCGACATGTGGGGTGGCTGTGTAAGTGCCATAGACCTGGATGGGTTTACAGTGCAAGTAATGTAACAAGAAAGGGCAGACTGGATGGGTCATGCGGCTGTTATCTGTTGTCAGCTTCTATGTTTCTATGTTTCTTTCCATTCCTTCCCAAGTGGCAGATTTTCAAATCCCCAAAATTGCATGACTTTTTTTTTTTTAAATGTTATTAAAAATATAACAAATATGGTAATAGCAGTTTATGTAAGAGATTTTTAACCCATTCAAAAATATTTGCATAACAAGTCCCACCCCCAAATCTCAATCCCTGCGCCCCCCCCCCAACCTAAAACCCTTTTGTCTACTTCTTCATTTTAATTGCAGCAGGAACTGGTCTGCAAAACAAACCAACCCTAAAATATATGGAAAATAAACTGAAATAAATATAAGAATGGTAGTTGGGATGTTAAAACAGTCAGTGCCTTGCTAACATAGTTTGTGCCAAAGTACGCTTGAAAGGCTGAAGATGCAGTTCTCGCATCAAGTGTAAAACTGAAAGCCACACAGGTAGCACACCACAGTGTTGTTGGTGTGTGATTGCTAATGCATTGATTGATGGCATGCTGATCACAGGTGAAGTCCAGCACACCAGGCACACTGGCATATCAGAGGAGCATTATGGAAGTGCTAACCGCCTGTTTGTGCAGCGCTAGGTAAAAGTAGCACGGACCATACCCTTCTTCCCACTGTGTCCATATATACTGTCCCTGGTGTCCAGTAGCAGCTCCCGCCTCACCCTGGATCCCACTTTTGCAGTCCACAGCAGCTGTCTGACTCAGACATATACAATTGTATCTAGCTAGCATTCTTATTCATTGATTTGTTCACCAGATAAGTGCACTGATTCCAGGGACCATTTTTCAGGCACAGCCTGGGCCTTGTAGATGGCACAAATACAGTGAGGACAGATAAAATGGGAGGAACAAATACATACACAGTTCTGGTCCATGTCCATCTGACAATTTGTGTGTCTGCTAATTTATACAAAATGTTTCTGTAATTTTTGTTCTTTAATACTTTTTGTTCCATTTACATGGCCTAGTGTGCTCTGTCTTTCTCGGATTGTAACAAATACCCTTTCACGATATTCAAGTGGTCACAGTGGCATAGCAACTTCCCATAGGGCCAGGGTTCAAGAGTATGTTATTGGGCCCCTCTCCAGTCCCCCCCCCCTTCCCAGGCCCCTTCCCCCATTGTGAGATCTAAAAACTTGCTAAGCTTATGTTAACCACTTTGGACAAATTATAAATTAACTACAATTTCTGTTTCGGAGCCTTTTGTTCAGCAAAGTGGCATGGCCGACAGTAATAGTAGTAGTAGAGCATTATTTATAAGTTTTGGGTTTTGATTATATTAGTGTGGTTGCTATTTGGATTTGCTTGTCATGCCTTTTGAAAAAGGACCTATAATCCAAAATGCATTAAGGCGTGTTTCAGTTTTTTGGTATGTAATAAAGTTGGCCTTTTATTTCACTTCTGAGAGCTGCACCTTTGATATAAGGTGAAGAGTGATGAATTCTGCTGCTTTGTATATTTTAAATGTATCTACGTGCACACCATCCCAGTGTGTGTCCCTATTCTGTTCTCATGATTACAATCACCCAGTTGTAATTTGATGTCACAACTAAGTGGTTGTATCCACTGACTGTCAATCGCACTCACGTTTATCTCAGTGCAAGCAAATCCAAATGACTACCACACTAAAATAATCAGAACCAAAACTTATAAATAATACACTACTACTACTACTACTACTACTACTACTACTACTACTACTAATAATAATAATAAACAAAACAAGGGTGGATGTGTCACTCAGAATTTTACACACACCCTTAGTGTGGGATGCTTGTATAAACCCCCTGTGTTTTGCTCTCTTGCGACAGAGGTGCCCATGTTCCAGGTTGCAAGGGGGTTTGCATCATGGTGGAGCTGCAACATCCAATGCTTTGCTATTTTGGAACCCCCACCTTGGATGCAGCAAGGGATTCAACTCAGAGCATCCAGGAGGTGGTCTAAGGGACTTGCCCTAGTACCACACACTGTGGTGATTTGGGGAGGGGAATCTGAACATGATGGGCTGGGGCAGCAGGGCATGGGCTGCCCTGGAAACATCAGGAAGACAGCTGGCATAACAGGGGGAGATGTGGTGCCCATCAGGAGTGCCCTATGCAGACCCATGCAACTGATCAGATGGGACCACATTGTGGAGGATTGGCAGGAACGGAAAGTGACATGGCCCCAGGTGGTCACAGCTCTGGCAGCTGTCTCACAGGTGCAAAAAGGTGAAACCCTGTAGGCTGGAATCTGAAGCTGCAGGTTGCAGGCTACTGGAGTACCATTCTCCAGGCACCATCACAGTCCCCCTAGTACCCATACTCCACAATGTGGCAGGCTGTCTCCCACCTACGGGTTTTGCCTTAGTGCTTCTATGGGACAGCTGCCAGGGCTGTGCCCACCTGAAGCTATATTACTTTCTGTCCCTGGCAATCCCCCACAATGTGGTCCCATCTGATCATGTGTATGGGTCTGCAAAGGACACCCCTCAATGTGTGCCACATCACTCCCTATTACACCCACTCTCTCCCCAATACCCCCTAGGGCACCCTTGCCCCTTGTGCCCCGGCTCCCTCCTGCCATGCAGATTCTCCTCCCCCCAACCCTCATGGCCCTCCATTGCTGTGCTGGGGGCAGATCCCTGCAGCAATTCCCACAGGTGCATCAAATGTTGGGCACTAGCCTGCAGTAGTAGCAACTCCTGGGCTTTTTGTGCAGAACCCGCTCCTTTTATACAACTGCGTGCAGGGTCCCTGACACTCCTGCAGTTATCACAGCCCTAGGGAGATGCAGGAACTTGGAAAGGGCTCTTTGAAGATCAATCCCCAAGTTTTCATCTAGATGCCCTTAGTAATAAAATGGAGTTGTTTAAAGGTAGTTTTGAATCAAACTGAAACTGATGACAACAAATTCCAAAAAAAAAAAAGCCACTGAGGAATGGAGATTTGTGAGGACATGAGCACATAAAAACACAATCAGCAACGGCGGATATGAGCAGAGGTACATTTTTTAATGGATCACACTGGCTGGGAGGGAAATGGGACTGGTGCCCAAGGATTGAATTTTTATTTTTTTCATTCATTAGCCCAGGACAGTCCAGCAGGATACATTAAGTTGCCCCCCAAGCTGGCTGAGGCAGAGCAGGGGCACTTTTTTAATGAATCGTGCCAGCTGGGAGGGAGCAGAGCCCGAGAGGATTGATTGAGTTTTTATTTTCATTTTATTATCCCAGCAGTATCCATAAATTGACCCGAAATAACCTAAATCCTTAACCCTACCTACTCACTGCCTTGCTGCAGCCTCAGTCCTGTGATCATCTGTCACCACCGTGACCGTCCTTGTCGGCTTGTCTCTTGACTCCACCAGTCTCTCTCACACGCTCACTGCAGGCCAGGGCCAGGCTGCGCTGCTGCTAACTGTACTCTCTCAGCTCGTGCCATCCCACACACTACTCGAACTGCTAATGAGAAGGCACGCAATTTGTCAGGCATGCGCACTTGTTTCCTCGTCCTTCTTTTGCCACATGACTCCACTCTCTTGGTGCTAGTCGCATAGCAACCACGCACCCCCCCCCCACACTGATGAGGAAGACAATGCTGGTTCCTGGCTTCAGAGGAAAAAAGAAAAATTGGCTGCAATAGCGCGACTCGAGCAAACAAATTCAAGGGCCCCCTAAACATTCCAGGCCCGGGTGCAACTGCACCCCCTGCACCATTCTAGCTATGCCCCTGAGTGGTCAGATATATATATATATATATATATATATATACAGTGCTCCCTCTCTATAGTGAACACCTCAGGAGCCAACTGAGGTGTTCACTATAGCTACAGTAGGTGTTCACTATAGGGACGTACTAATATGCTTGTATAGTAGTTGTGAGATGTCTCTGAAAACACGCAGACACTCACTGACTTTTTTTCAGAGATAGTATGGAACTGCTGTAGCATTTCAATGCCTGATTATGTGATATGTTTCAGCCAATCATATTTGTGGATTTTCCAATGCCATTTTATAATGATAAAGTAGTTGAGAGATGTCCCTGAAAATGTACAGATGTTCTGTGATTTTTTTTCAGAGATATTGCACAACTGCTATATTGATGCACCTGCTGATGTATCAATATGGTGTAGGTATAGTATGAGTCAGATGGTGATTGGCAGAGAAAGTGAGCTGAGGGTTTGTGTTGGCTGCCATAAACAGACTGGAGGGGTGCCACTGCACACCAGGGAAAACTTGGCTGAGGCTGAGGAGAGGGTGGCGTGGTGCCTCTGGATGACAGAGAACACTTTGAATGGGTTCAGGAGATGAAGGGGTGTCTTTACATGCCAGGGAAATCTTGGCTGTGGTCAGGGAGAGGAAGGGATGGTGTCTGTGGATGCCAGGGAAAAACCTTACTGGGGTCAGGGGTATCACTACATGCCAGGGAAATACCTGACTGGGGTCGGGGAGAGGAAGGGGGTTCTTTTTTTTTTTTTGCAACTGAGTATGCTTTATTGAAAATTTTCAGCATAACAGTAACTAGGAAATAGGAAGGGGGTTCTACTGGATGACAGGGAATGCTTGGACTGGGGTCAAGGAGATAGAGTGGTTGCTTCTGACTCTAGGGAAAACTTGACTGCGGTTGGGGTGAGAAAGGGGGTGCCTCTGGACACCAGACCAGGGACAGTATTTATGGAGATGGGGAGTGGGTGGGGAGGCATAGTTATATAGTTATATACTACTTGATCAGGCCGAACGCCACCTCTCCTCTGCAGTAGCGGCTGGAGAAGCCAGTCGGCCATGCGGCCTTCGACTGCCCGCATCAGAGCCATCAAAACCGGCTCCCATATCCCTTGATCGGGCTGAACGCCACCTCGCCTCTGCGGCAGTGGCTGGAGAAGCCAGCCAGCTGTACGCCCTTCAACTGCCCACATCGAAGCCATCGAAACCAGCTCCCAGAGCCCTTTGATCGGGCTGAATGCCACCTCTCCTCTGTGGCAGCGTGCTGGAGCCAGCCGTGTCACGCACCCTTCGACTGCCCGCATCAGAGCCATCAAAACCGGGTAAGCCCTCAGACTGCCTTGGGGAGCTACCTTGGAGCCCTGATTGGCTGAAGCCTGCTCCCTAACATGGACGATTGGCTGCTGTCGTACGGCTTTTGCTGTGATTGGCCGCCAGGGGATTTGACTCTCCACAGCTGTTCTCCTCTCCCTCATATGCCAGCTGTGTTTTAAATTGTTCATGTTAATTAAGGGGAATGACTTACAATGTGCTTAGGTAGTTAAGAAAAACCGGGGACCTGTGTAACTGCTTTTTTGTATAGCCTGGCCCAGATATTCAAACTGCGCAAGGCTGTGGCGCAAGCTTGGGTGCAGCTCAACATGGCTGCGCAGGGGTGTGGACTGGGTGATATTCAACAGAGCTGCGCCATGGCTCAGCAGCATTGAATATCGCACCCTGGCCACCCCCAGTGTGCATGGCGCAGTGGCACTGCGCCAGCCCAAGTAGCCAGAGTGGAGCATGGAGATGCACTAGCGCAAGTTCCATTGTGCCATGCATAGCAACTTCGATATTCAAAAGTTGACATGCAAATGGGGCCATAATGTATGCAAGACGCACATGGGGCCATTTGCATGTCATTATGGCCTCATTTGCATGCAGGTGCGCCGATCCCCGATGACTTGCGCCTGCCGCACTGCCAGACAGCAGCCATCGGGGACCAACGCCCCCTGCAGCCCGATCGTGGGCATCTGTATAAAAAAATAAATATTCCCAATATCCCTGGTGGTCCAGTGGACCGCTATCTGCCTGATCAAGGGCATCTGTATAAAGAAAGAAAAATCCGTCCAATATCCCTGGTGGTCCAGTAGACTGCTATCTGCCCTATCGCGGGCATCTGTATAAAGAAAGAAAAATCCGTCCTATCTCCCTGGTGGTCCAGTGGACCACTATCTGCTCGATCGCAGGCATCTGTGTAAAGAAAGAAAAATCCGTCCTATATCCTGGTGGTCCAGTGTGACCACTGTCTGCCCGGATCGCTGGCATTTGTAAAAAAAATTCCAATATCCCTGGTGGTCTAGTGTACTCACCACTGAGTCCCACCGCCTCGCCCCCGGGTCAGGCATGCGCGCAGCACTTCACTCGCTTGCCAGCCGATTTTTCGGCAGACGCTTCATTAGTTCGCCAGCGCGAGCTATCGGCATGCAGCTATCAGCTTGCCACATTCCAGATGATTCTATCTGGCATCTGAATGTAGTATGGTAGGGGTTGCACGCCATTGGCTCACGCCAGAACCAATGGGCATGCAGCCCTGTCAAGTGTTGTCAGCGGCGGCGGGCGGCAGGCAGGTGTTGCGCCGCCCGCCGCTGACCGGGGAGCGGGCAGTGGGGCTCAGTGGGCAGGTGGGGGGTACCACTAGACCACCAGGGATATTGGAATTATTTTTTTTTTTACAAATGCCTGCAATCGGCAGATAGCGTCCACTGGACCACCAGAGATATAGGACATTAATCCTTTTTACAAAATGCCCACGATCGGCATGGGGCGCCGCCAGGTGCAGCCGGACTGGTGGCCACCCATATGGCAGCTGCCGGTTGTGCCCTGCAACGCGCAGCTCACCCGCGGGGGCCATCAGTTGTTCCTTTTTTTTTGGATCAACTTTAGCTGGCGCAGGAAGGGTTATGATGTATGGCTCTGCACATCCCCGGCTGAATATCGGCTGTGCAGGTTATGCATGTGCACGCTTCCACCTGCACCTGCATACATTACTGATGCACCCGTGCATTGGGATTTGTGCCATGCACTTTTCCCTTGAATATCGTCCAGGGCTATCAGTGGATTGCCATGGTAATACTGTTGCGCTATGCGAACCTTTGAATATCTGGGCCCTGTTTTTAGCGAATTGCCAAATTGTTCTCCTTTCCTCTGGTTACTCTGTCTTTGCTCCCCATATCAGATTCCTACTCTAGTGCTCTCGCTACCTCCCCCTATTCCAGTTCAACCAAATCCACTTCCCTGGGCTACAGTGGCGCCAATCTCAATTGGCTTGCCGTCTGGACTCTTGCCCGCACCAACCCCCGCCCTTGCTGTCTCTCCCTTTCCCATTATGTGCACTGCACTCTCACGCCCCTCGATTTAACTTTTCTTTATTCCCTTTGTCCTGCCTGTATTTAAACTAATCCCCTGTCCTGTGTCTTTCAGCTCCCAGAGCCCTTGATCGGGCTGAACGCCACCTCGCCTCTGCGGCAGCGGCTGGAGAAGCCAGCCAGCCGCTCCCCCTTTGACTGCCCGCATCAGAGCCATCGAAACCGGGTAAGCCCTCAGACTGCCTCGGGGAGCTACCTTGGAGCCCTGATTGGCTGAAGCCTGCTCCCAAATGCGGACAATTGGCTGCTGCCGTGCGACTTTTGCCATGATTGGCCACCAAGGGATTCGACTCTCCGCGGTTGTTCTCCTCTCACTCTTTTGCCAGCTCTGTTTTTTTGTCCCACACAGCCCACCCGACCCCGGCCTCTATTAAATGCTCTTTCCTCAAGAGCTAGGAAAATCCCCTTAAGCTGCCATTGGCTGATGCTCACTGGCCCCACCCAACTGCTGTTTTCTTCATTCACTAGTTAGTCATGCCTTCCTAAATTAACTCCCTCCAACCTGGTTTTTGCTCCCTTCCACTGCTTCCTCATAAGTTGTTTTGGCATTTTAACAATGCCTTGAGAGGAGTTCTTCCTGATCATATACTGCATTCTGCCATCCTATGTAGTGTACTACACCCCAGTTGCCCACCTACACCAAGGCCAGTCCCCCCTGTTAGGTGGATACTCAACTCGGCTATCACAGAACAACACATGGCACCACACCGTGGGGACGACCGCCCCTCTGCCTCACTTATCCATGCGCCAAGCAGTACACAGCATATGTAGCATAGCACCCCTGAACATGATGGTCAAAACTCTAATACTTGCGCTCTCTACAACAAATTATCCTACTGGCCATGTCTTAGCCACCGCAAAAAATACCTACACCAAATAGAATAATATGCGTTTACTCTCTAGATTAACCCAACTCCTCAAGAAACTTCTACTGCTCCTCCTACTTTGTTCTGGAAATGTTGAGCTAAACCCAGGCCCACCTGCTTCTCTGATCACCCCAGAAGTTCTCCCTCAGCACAAGGGCATCAGCTTCCTCCACGCGAACGTCCGTAGCTTGATTAAAAAGCTTGACCTGATTCAAATTTGGATTCCTCATGCATCATCTGATTTCCTTATGATTTCGGAATCCTGGCTTAGATCCACAACCCCAGACAAAGCCGTTAACATGCCAGGCTACAGCACCTTCCGATGTGATAGACTGGGGGGTCCTAATCTATGCTAAGAGTAAATTCTCTGTCACAGTTGTAGACTGCACATCCAAAGCTAAAGAATTTGAATGCCTAGCTTTAAAACTAACACTCACCAACGACAAGGCGCGCTCCTCATTGCCACATGCTACCAACCGCCCTCTGGCGGCACAGCCCTCCTACCCCATCTCCAAGGCTTGATTGACTCAGTAAACTCTTGAGTGCATTCTTCTGGGGAATTTCAACCTAAATTGGAATGATGACAGCTCCAAGAAGCTTAAAGACCTCTGTGATGCATGTGGGCTGTCACAAATAACCCCTGCACCCACCAGACTTAACAGAAATAACCCTAACCAGAGCACCCTGCTGGACCTCATGCTAGTTAATAAACTCCACAATATTACACACACCGGGGTGTTTTTCAATGACATAAGTGATCAATGCACCATTGCCTGCATTAGACACTCTCCTCAGATAAAGTCAGCCCCTACTAAATTGAAGAGATGCTTGAAAAGATTCTGCCTAAACACATTCCTGCAGGACCTGGGCAGCATTGTCTGGCAGGACATTTACCTAGCCTCATCCATCAACGAGGCTTTCAACATCTTCCACAAACTACTAAAGGATTTACTAGACAAACACGCCCCCCTAAGGCTCTTCAAGTCCAAAAACAGACCACCAGGCTGGTTCTCCTCGTTACTGAAGAAAGCTCTTAAGGATAGAGACCTCCTTTGGAAAAAAGCCAGGAAATCTCATTCGGAAGCCGACTGGCTCATGTTTTGCGCCACCAGAAACGCCTGCACTAAACTTATTAGATCCGAAAAAGCCAGCTATTTCCAAGCAGCTCCGGAAGATAATAAAAACAATGCTGCCAAGTTCTGGAACATCCTCAAGAGGTAGAAGGCCACACCACTGTAGCCTCTCTCCCCACCAAAATAGTGTCTGGGGACAATGTATTTATTGACAAAGCTGAGATCCTAAAACACCTCAATGATCATTTTGCTACTGCGGGGCTAGGCTTCGAAACCTCCCCAATCAGCAAACTGAGTCCACACGGGGATATCACTGTTGACACTAGACCCAATGCTAACATCAATCAGTGTCACTCTGCTGCCTTCAGCTTCCGACCTGTTACCTTCAAGCAAGTTGAGGAACTTCCATTGGCACTGGATACAAAAAAGAGTGCTGGTGCAGACAACATCGAACCCTTCTTCCTAAAAATTGGTTACCATCATCTGACCGCCCCCATTATCCATCTATTTAACTCCTCCCTAACGCAAGGCATGCTACCCAATCTATGGAAAATTGTACACATCATCCCCTTGTTTAAATCTGGGGACCTAAGCGATATGAACAACTACCGGCCAATCTCACTACTACCCACTCTCTCAAAATTACTTGAAAAAATTAACAACACCCAAATCAGGGAGCACCTAGACTCGCAGAATATTCTAAATGCAGCTCGATCGGGTTTTAGAGCTAAGCATAGCACGGTCTCTGCCCTTACTAAAGTAATCACAGACTGGAAAACAGCCTTAGACTCCAAGAAGTATGTGTTTGCTCTCTTCCTTGACCTCAGTAAGGCCTTCGACACGGTGGACCACAACATTATGCATAATGCTTTAAGTGACATTGGTCTCGACAGTGCCGCCGTTAAATGGTTCACCTGCTACCTTACTGACAGATATCAGCAAGTCAAAGCCTCAGGAGACCTGTCTCCTCTAAAACCATTGCTACGAGGTGTCCCCCAAGGCTCCATCATGGGCCCAATCTTATTTGCAATCTACATCAACAATCTTGACTCACATCTGCGCACAGCTAATGTATACCTATTTGCAGACGACACTGTCCTCTACACCGTAAACCCCACTCTGGACTTGGCATATGAGGACCTACAGCAAGACTTTATCTCTCTCTCTCCAACATAATCTAATTAAACATAAGCTCCTACTCAACGCTAAAAAGTCTAAAGCCATGATTATCTCGCCTAAGGCAGCCCCTGGCCCTTCTTGCAGTCACAAGATCCTAACTCTACTGGGCGAACTCTTTGAAACTGTGGACAACTTTAAATATCTGGGGTTTTAGCTGGAATAAACTTAACTTTCTATTTCACCTGAATGAGGTCACCAAAAACCTAAGACAACACTTAGGCATATTCTACCGCATCAAACACCTCCTCACCAAAGATGCCAGGAAGAGGCTAGTGCAATCTACATTCATGCCACTCCTGGACTATGCCGACTTCCTTTACGATAACTGTCCCTACTCAGTGCTTAAAAAGCTTGACACACTCTACCACAGGGCCTTGAGGTTCATCCTTAACCTACCTTCTCACACCCATCATTGTCTGCTTTACCGTGAGCTGGGATGGTCCTCCCTTCCTACAAGAAGGAAAAGAAATGCTCTTCTCTGGCTCTACAGAGCACTGTCTGATAAGCTCCCAGCATACATCTTGAGCCTCTTTGAGCGTGCCAAGGGTGCTTATGGCTTGAGACGCTTCTCATTACCTTGCCTTCAGATACCAAGAGTAAAAACATCTTATGGCTCAGCTGCAATCACTTTCTCCTTCCCTTCCCTATGGAATACCATGCAATGCTCTCTAAAACGTTATACCCTCCCTGGTCCATTCACCTCCAAAGCAAAGTTAGCTGAATACCTGAAAGAAACCTGCAACTGCTTTAGGTGACCTAGGTTCCTCAACCACCAATGTTTTGCATTTGTTCTGGCACTTAGTTTTGCCTAGATCCCTAGTTAGGGGGCTCCCAGCGCTTGTCCCTCCCTTCTCCTTTTCTCTCTCTCTCTCTTTCTATGTCTCTCTCCTTCTCTCTGTCTCACCCCTCTCCCTCCCTTCCTCCGTCTCTCTCACTCTCCCTCCCTCTCTCTCACTCTCAGTCTCGTCTATCTTACTTTGGCCTGGTATATACATACATGCTAATAATTTTTATTGTGATGTCTTTTTTAACTGCGTATAATATTGTCATCTTGTATTTTACGACATGTATGACCTTCCTCATGTGTTCTTGTGCTTGACTACCTGTGCCTGTAACCTGTTGATGTTCAGGACCTCCTTGAAAATGAGCTTGCTCAATGGTGTCTACGCCTGGTTAAATAAAGTTTGATTGATTGATATAACAAACCTAGAATGAGCACTTACGCAGTTCATCACATTGAGCAAGCTGGGCACTTTGTGAGGGACAAACACCTTACAGGCATACAGGCCTCCATAAACACAGCAATATGTTGCTGACACTGGAAAAAGCTGTGCTGCATCCTCATGTCTCACCCTTCTTATGGACTGGATAAGATTTTTGCACTCTGCATCCCACACCTGCGTCCACTGCGTGGAGCAGTGCGTATTGATGGTGACATGTAGATTGGCAGGTATGGCTATGTTAAGGGTGGGTTAAGGCCTTGCGTATTGAGAAGGGTCATTAGCATTTTATGTACAAATATTGCAGTTTGGCATTTCAACACTACAGGGTTTGTACCCTGCAAAGTGCCCTGCTTGTTCAGTGAGATGAAATGCTTAGTGCAAGTGGCCATTCCTGTGGTTTGCACCCACACAAAACAGTTAAGACTTTGCGACTCTCATACTTTGGTTAGCAGACGCTTCAGTTTGTTCCTGTAGTTGATATTTAACTGCTGAGGATGATTTTTACATTAGTACGCAGGCTATTAAGTAGTTCTAAAGTTTATTCTCCTTTGTTGTTCTAGTCTCTAATTTTTTTACTTTTATTCAACTGTATATGCAATTTCTATAATTATGATATGTTCTCCAGTGATGTTGATTAATGAATGTTTTTTTTCTTGCATTTAAATAAATAAACTTTTAAATAAAAAAAAAAAAAAAGACTTTGCTTTGAGCAGCGCACGTAGGAAGTATAGTGGAAACCTGTTAGTGCTGCCCGGGGCATTTGTGTACTCGCCCCTTTGTACATGGTTGGAATATGGGGCCCATTGTTTTGTTAATGCTTCCAATGAGATGTCAGATACTCTTACAGAGTTTGTCAGCGTGGCTCAGCTGGAAGCACATTTGCCTCTGGGCCAGAAAATTGTGGGTTCTAGTCCCACATCGGGACTGGGTTCCTATCATCAGTGATTGCACATGAGTGCAATACTGGGGGGGTGCTGTACTTTCTGGGTATGCAATCCTTTGGATGGGATATTAAACCTAAGTTACTTCTGCCCATCTCTAGTGCTTTCCTGGTGGGTGTCTGGGTGGAAGTATGAGAACCCAAGGAGATTTTTTGCAAGTGCAGGGGATTTTCCCTGGTGTAGTGGCAAACATTCCCCTTCCCATAAAACCAGTTCATGCAATTGTCCAAGGCTGTGTGTGGATGGTGTTGTGTGAAATGGCTGCCACTACATGTTCAGCCACTTCACTACCACTCTATTATTGCTTGTAAAGCACTTTGGGATACAATGTGTATGAAAACACTATGTAAATGCTAATTCTTCTTCTGATTATTTTTCTCCTTCTCTAAATTTAGGTTCAGGTCTTTGGTTTTCATATTTGAAACTGAAATATAGCTAACTTGGCTGCTAGCATCAAGGTAACTCCTTATAAGCCAAGACCCTGTTCAGTTATTCCCATCTTTTAATAAACATACTTCCCTCCTACAGCTACTACTGTTTTGTTCATTTCTTTGCTTAGGGACTCTGAGTATGCTTGGCAGCACTAAAGAGTCATGTGTTGCCTTCCCTGATCATATTTTCAGTCATCAGTATCTGATAAACAGCATTCTTTTTGGGAAACTGAATAGGTACAGCATAATTAGGAGCAGAGGTACTGAAGTGCTTCTCGTTCTTCTTTTGTAGAAGCAAGTCCTTTCATGGCACCCTGTTCATTACCTTATAGCACTTTTAGTATTGCATGTGTAATAACACACTGTTGATGCTGTAATAACCACACTCCTTGGGTAGTTGAAGGCCATCGGCTGTGCCTGTCTTCGGCCTCACAACCTACCAAGTGCGTGCCATTAAGTTTACTGCCCCCTTTCACCATCCCTGCAGACTGTTGCAGTACTGTATATAAACCAGTGAACGCATCATTTGCTGATATGAGCTGTGAAACAGATGTAGTGGTGCAAATTTATTAGGGTGGACTGAGGAATCATAAATTCCTGAAGTAGTTTCCACGGGAACACTAGTTAATGAGCACTAACGTGGGCCAGTTATGGGCTCATTAACACATTACTGTGTTTACTTTTACTGCAGCCTAGGGCAGCTGCTCATACACTCTTGGTCCTAGCTATCTGCAGATTTAATGCCTGTCAGAACCTACACTGGACATAGCCAAGGGGGTAGGGGGTGAGCGAGTGGCCCACAGTAAAAGTGAAGGCAGAGAAATTGTTGATTTTTAAAGGGACATTCTGAAGTTTTTTTGTTAGATTTTTCAGCGTTGTGCCATGGACACTGATGCGTATGCTTGGAGTCACAGCTTCATTTTTCAAAGAAAGAATATAATATGATACAATGCTCGTACCTCTCAACTGTCCCTGATTTTCAGGGACGTCCCTGATTTTGACTCAAAATTTTACCCTGACCCCTTTAAAAATTGTGTTTCCGTGATCAAACAGCAGGGGTTATAAGCACAAAATAATGTCACACATTAATGTTACAGACCTGTTCTTCACTAGAAAATGCATTTTACACCAAGCCCCTTATTCTACCAGCTTCCTGAGTGGATATCACTAACTTTGAAGATGTGTCCCTGATTTTGGTCCTTTGTCCCTGATTTTTTTAAGCATTGTCCCTGATTCATGAGGTAGGAGGTTGAGAGGTATGTGCTCGTCCTGCTTACATACAAGTATTGCCAAGCTCAGTTCAGTGGCCACTATTTGGTGAGCTATTTACTTCATACTGTATGTCCTCAAAATTGCCACAATCATTCATGCGCGAATCAGCACTATGGCAGTGTCATGGATGCACAGGCAGCGGGTGACGGCAGATAAGAGTGGTTTGCTTGAGCTTTGTTTCTGTCCAAAATACTCTCTATTCTAGGTAGGAAATGTGCCAGCATATATTCTGCTACCTATAAGTGCCTGCTAAAAGCTCTCCTTATACTGTCATTAAAGGGGCAGTGAAAATCTAACAAACACCTGACACTGTCTCTTTAAAGTACCTGAGTGAAGAAACTGATTATCTTCCATTTGCGTATTTTTATTGCATAGGCTGTATTGGACATATATTTCTTTGTTTGTTTGTTTAGACCAGGTCTTGTGAGCTGGTTATGGCTACGTCCTGGAGAGACTCATGATGCAGTATTGTATAAGAAAAGCTTTTACAGAAATGTACAATGAAAAATTGTCAAAACAAACAGTGCACTGGTAAATGTCTGATTCGGTGTCCCATCATCTCCCCCTCAGAAAACTAGCTGCTTCCAGGACTCTCTTCCTCTACTGTAAATCGGTTTCAATCATATCTCTCTGACCGCCAGCAGGCCGTGAAAGTCATCGATGCACTATCCCCTCCTTTCACTACCTCTGTTGGTGTCCCCAAGGACTCTGTCTTGGGGCCAATTCTTTCTCAATCTTCATTAACGACCTTCCCTCCATGTGTTGCTGAACATTGCAGTCACAGGCGACACAGTGTGTCAGGTCCCTCCAGCAATACACTCGAAGCCCCTCTCCAGCAAGCCTTCCTTAAAATTTTACATTGGTTCAACACAAATTAACCCACTCTGAATTCCAAGAAGCCCATTTCAGTGACATTTGGTACCTCACAAAAGCTTGCTAAACTTCAGTTCCCCCCATCTTTCACACCCGTGATGGCATCAAACTTGAATCTGTGCCTCTCCTCAAATACTTGGGCATCTGGTTTGACTCCAGACTAGATTTCTCCCATCACATTGACTCTCTCCACACCAAACTCTGCCCCAAGCTAGGTGCCCTGAATCACTCCAAAGACTGCCTAACCCTCCCTACCTGTCATGAGCTTGTCTCAAAATTAATCCTCTCTTTGTTTGACTATGCAGATGTGGTCTACGGCCCAGCCTCCGCCTTCCCTCAGTAAGCTCGACACTTTGTGCAACGTCTTCTGCTGCTTCACCTCTAATTTCCCACCTCACTCACCATTGCTTGCTCTACTCTGAACTCCCAGTACTTCTTCTTCCCCGTTGCCATCAACTGCACAGTGCATTCTTTATGTCTAAATATTGGTTTAACTCTCTCCCAGCCTATCTCTCTTCCCCTCTATCACAATCCAGTGCCTCTGACTATCCTCTCCACTCCCAAGAGTCACGCACCTTCTCCTCCCCACAGGTGCATTCCTGTGCTGGACAATCAGCCTTCTCTTACTGCCCACCCCAACTCTGGAATCACCTCCCTTCCCTCATATGGCAGTCCCCTCCTTTTCCTGTCTTAAGTACCAGCTAAAACTCTCTCTCCAGCCCTCCTGCTCCTGCATCCCTGCCCAGGACACAGATTGATAGTCCCCTATCTCCTGATTTCCCCTTTCCAGCCAACTGCTACCTCTTGCCAAGTGGCCATCTAGCCCTTACCCACTGTCTACCTGACCACCACCCACTAAGTTCCCTCCTGTATAAGTCCTCCTCTGTCTCACCCCACCCATCTTCAGCTCTTCTGATTTCTTTTTTGTACTGTTCTCCCTTTTACCTCTTGAATCATATATGTAACTTGGATGAATTGTTTTTTTTACTGTTTCTTTCTGGATTGTAAATATCTGTATATTTTTTTTAAAATTATCTACTTCATTGTAATTCTATTGATTGCACACATCTATATATACCTGTATTTTATTCCCCTTTCCCCGGGTCACACCTAGAAACGAGCTTCGGCTCAGTGTGTCTTTCCCAGTTACCAACTTTTAAATAAATAAATAAAATATAAAACTAACAATATCAATAAAAAAGAAACTTCTAAGATTTGAGTGCTCTGTGGGTGCTACAGACATGAAATACAGTTCAAAGGTATGCCCAGTTTTTGCTACAGACACACAATTCAGTTCAGAGGTGCCTTCGCTTAGGCAGTAAGCTCAGTGGCACTGTGATGATGGAGACTTGGGGGTCTGGGTACAGGAAAACCAGTTTTCAAAGCAGATGCAAATGTCTGGCAATGTAGGTTTATATGCTCTGTCTCTCTGACAGACATTTTGGATGTCGATTGCCCAATATTCGGTGGGAGGTTGTTCCAGATATGCGGTGCTTGGAAATGGAAAACTCTAGTCTCTCCTGCTTTTGATTTTGTTTTCAGGAGCTTGGGTTGTAAGATGGTTTCTAAGGTTGTAGCTGGTTGAATGGTGTTGGTAAAGCTGGTATTATAGTTCAACTGACCAGTTAAAAGGGAGTTTGGTGTTCTGAGGAGTACAGCCAAGAGTGGCATACAGTTGATAGTGATGTGTGAATCCTGACACATTTAAGATAAATGACAAATGTTGTTTGAAGTGTAACATCCTCTTCCTCTAAGCTTAAGGAGGGTTTGTGTTATCAGTACTTATTTATCTCTTGCTATCAAAAGTATCAGCGGTGGTTCAGTTGGTAGCATCCACCTGTGAGCCAAAAGATCATGGGTTCTAGCCCCACACTGGGATTGGGCTCATTCTATAAATGTTGGCACCCGAGTTACAAGGGGCATGCTGTACCATCAGTGTGTGTCATCTCCAAGGTCTCATCTGCCTATTCTTGTGGTTGTTCAGGTGGATATTAAGCTCTCTGGGCACTTCTTGAGAAGAGTAGGGGAAATCTGCCCATGTCCTCATCAGACTTCCACCATTCTCTAAAATACCACCAACAGCTTAGCCTGATTCAGTTCTGTTTGTTTGTTTGTTTTATCTGTGTAACCCCCGGACTCCTGCCTTTTTACGAAATGACAGGTGGCATGCTGTTGAAGCTGACAGCAGTACCTGGTGGGGACTGGGTTCAGGGAGGATAAGGTTACTCGGCACAGGGGGGCCTAGGTTTGGCTACTCTGCACAGGGGCACTCAAGTAAATCCGAACACAGGAAGCAATAACTGTAATGTCCAAAACCAGGAATGGGATTCTACAGTGTGGCTTTTATTCACATCCAAGCTGAACAAACAAAGCATAGACAGACCCCCACGGGGCTACATTCCTGGTAATGCAGATTAGAGACAACAGAACACTTCTTCACATTTCAGCCCTCAGGCTCTGAACCCACCAGGCACACAGCCCGGACTTGCACGCAGCTTTGGGTACACAGCCCAACTTGTACACTACTTGGGTTTTCCCCCCCTGGCCCGGCTCCCCCGCCGGCCACTTGATCCGTGGTCCATTAAGGGAATGAACCAGTTTTTCAATTGGTGGCTCCCAAAACCACCTTAGAACCTTTGACTCCTAGAGGGAATTTTCCTTCCAATCCCACGTCTGGGTACTTCCCTCATCACTGGCCAAGTGCATAAGGCAAAGTAGAAATCCACAGAGCAAATCCATAGAATTGGACCTCGTCACTAAAGATGGGGGGTCTCCCACCTTCAGCTCCCACAATCCATACCCAGCCATTTCTCTGGAAACTAAACAACTCTTTTCTGAAAGCTTGGCAATGTGGATTACTGGGTAGATGTATGTCACATCTCCTCTACATGTCTTGACTTCCCCTATGTGCGGGACTTGAACATACTTTTACTTTTGGCTAAGCCTATTACTCTAGGTCTCCCACTACTTCAGTAGTCCAATCCCCACTATCACACAAGTCCCAGGGTGAAAACATGGGCCCTTTAGTAAGAGCAGAAACTCACCCTCCGGTTGCAGGTGCCCCACAGGCGAATCACAAACTCTTCTTGTTTCCCAAAAACTCTTGGACCAAATAAGGCAGCTTCTCCACTAGCAGAAGCCAGAGGGTTGCCCCTGGAATATACAGGCTGAACTTTCCTGCCCCATCCCCTCAGGGATGGGGCACTGAGCAGGAGTGTAGCCAGAAATTTCATTTTGTACACAATCTCCAACAGTTACACCCCCCCCCAATTAAAAAATTTACACATCCTTTCCAAATGGCACCCCCTTCCAAACAAGTCAGATTATTGTCAGATGACTCCTCTACTCTCTAAAGAGGTTATACATATATTGGACACTCATCAGTGGCCTACACTAACCCAAATACTACAGATTAGAATGATAATATTAACAGAGTGGCTTATGGTTTGTAACAGGCACGCAACAAAACTGTACACAGATGTGTACAGTGAGTATGCCTGTCTACACCCTTGGCACTGAGACCCGAATCGGCGGTCTCCACCACTTCAAAACTAGCTTCTGTGTCTCTCTTTTAGGTGGAAACACACACACCTTTTTTCTAAATGTAGCCCTATGTCAGGGCTGAGGCTCCAAGAGCCTAACACTGAGCTGCTGTGCTCCTCTCTCAACAAGCTCCAAACTCCAACTGACCTACAGACTACTGTTCAAACCTCCCAACATTCTACTCCAACACCCTGCTGCAGATTCCACTGTGGCTCATGCAGCTGCGACAGTTCTATGGTGATGTCATCCCTCAGTCTCAGCTGAGACTGAGAACAGAGTGAGACAGTGTGAAATCCATTTAACTGGAATTTCACAAGTTGCCTTCCCTGCCTACCACTAGGCCTTACTGGGATTCTAGTAACCCCGGGTAACAAGGGGGTTACATCTGTAACCCCTTCCCCCCAGATGAAGCTGAGAATAGGCAGTTATAGGTTTAGCTCTCCTTTCCCAGTAAACAAAAACTAAATAAATAAAATGAAAGGGATAAAATCTTATGCCCTGTTTACACTGGTCATTTCTACAGTAGGTAGTTTGGAAAATACACCTGTGTACATTTGGGAATGTAATCTATGCAGGCATAAATCTGGTGTGGCTCGTCTGCTCCTGTCCAAGACAGAGGAGCTGAACTGGTGTGGGCATTTTCAAGTGTAGAGTAAATGGTGGCCACTTCCATAATGTTGCAGGGCACTCCTGGCAGTACAGGTCCTACAATGCAGTCTGCAAGACAGAGATGTGACACCGGCGTGGATGCCGGTATCCTGCAATGGTGTTCACCACTGACTTCAAAAGCCCCATTCACACAGCCAATTCAGTGCCGTTGGGGGTGCACAGCAGCGAGATTGTTGCCGCTGTGCACATCTGAATACCACCCTTTTGCTGTTTTTGGGTAGCATTTTGTTGTGATCGTGATGCTTCTTTTCTTGGGATCAGGTAGTGGTGTGGGTGTTTTGTGCCATTTTGAATGGCCATCTGAACACCTGGCACCACTTACAATGATGCCAGCTGATTAGCCAAGCTACAGACTGTGGCAATGCAGGATGCAAGCCTGCAACAGTGCATTGCCGTATCATGTGAATGCTGGTCAGCAGCATTGCAGATACAGTCGTGGATCCGATGGGGATGGCAACAATCCAGATACCTGTCATATGAACGAGACAAAAAACAACCAGGTGCAGACTGACACCGGAACATGCCACATCGGTGTGTAACAGCTTGGTCAGTGTAAAATGGGGCTTTAGAATCATGTGTTCTTGTCAGGCACTCCATTAAAGGGGGAGAGTCAGCACCGAGAGCTCCATACCGTGTGGTTCTGGTTCCAATTTGCACTTTGTGTGCAGAAACATACTTGCTGTTTGCAGTGGCGTAGTAGATTGTAGCTAATTTTGCTTGCTTCCAGGCTGACGTTTCTATACTACAAATCCCAGAATCTCCCTACAGTTGGCATCACAACAGGGCTGCAGCAGTGGAGGATTCAATAGCCTGCTGTGCATGTTAGTTTATGTAAGCTCTTAACTTCTGTTTGCTGATCCCACTGTTCTTCTGGGGCTAAGTTCAGTCACAGAGGACTGTACATAGCCCTGAGAGAACAGTGGGACTGGCAAACATCTGATCAGAGCTTATAAAGGCTCTACCGTGCACTGCAGGCCCACTGCTGGAGTCCTGCTCCGATGGCAGCTGCAGGAGATTCTGGGATTTGTAGTATAGAAATGTCAGCCTGGACACAAGCAAAATTAGTCTGATACAGTCTACTATAATGCAGTAAACAGTAATTAGAAAGAAATGTTTTTGCACACAAATTGCAAATTGGCACTAGCGTCACACTGGAGTGTTGGAGCTGTTAGCGATGATGACTGTTCCCCTGTAAGTAACTGTACCACATCCTGCATAGCTTGTTCTTTTTTAAGTTTCAGAATGTCCTAACTGAACAGGAGATAAACAACTTATGAAAGGCCTAGTCAGGAAGAAAACTGCTGTCAATTGTGTCTGAATGTTGTACCCTTGTATCCTGCAGTTCTGTGAACAAATTAATTGTCTAGAGTATGAGTATTGTGTTCTTCAGAGATCTGGTGACCTTCTGTGCCTGAAAGGACTGTCCATGAAGCAGTGATATACTTGTGATTCTTCTGTAAATGCACCCCTTCAGGGGATGGCTGAAAGCGAGTCCTCATGGTCACAATGAAACGCTACCCAACAGGTAGAATGGAGGACTCAGTCAAGGGTTGGGACAGTGGGGATAGCGATACAAAAAAAGATACTCGGGTGGGGGGGATGCCCAGGACCGGAGTAGAGGAAGTGGCCAGAGACAATAGGGAGAGGGCTACATTTGACACCCAGATTGTGGCAAGTGCAAGGAGCCAGCTGGGGGGGGGAGAGGCCAGAAGAAGGGGCGAGGATGGGCATGGAAGGAGGGGAAACATGTGGGGTGAGCATGGAGGCAAGGGGGAGGTTAGAGTGCTGCTGTTGGGGGATTCCATGATCAGAGGTATCCAGTGGGGGACAGGGGGAGGGTAAAACCTGTCCAGTAAGAACAAATGTCACCTGGCCTGACAGTGCACAGGGTCAAGCATGAGGTATGTTCACTGGCAAGGGAATGTGGGGGGTCCCTGGATATACTGGTGCACCTGGGTACAAATTACATAAATGGGAATAGTGAATTAGAGATACAGGCAAGGTTTTGTGAGCTGGCCAGGGTTTGCCATTCCATAGGTTGCTTGATCTCCTTCTCGGAAATCCTGCCAGTGCCAGGGGCTAGTAGGGAGAGCAAGCAAAAAATCAGGATAGTAAATCAGTGGCTCAGGAGTGTGAGAGCTAGGGGTATGACCTTGTGGGGACTGGGGCTAACCTGGGAGGATGAGGGCTGTACACTAGGGACAGGCTCCACCTTAATTTGGAGGGGAGGGAAATCCTAAAGCTGAAGCTAGCTGGGTTCATCAGTGAAAGGTGGGATTTAAACTTGTGAAGGGGGGAGGGATCGAAGAGGGGGCTGTTGCAGGGGTTATGTTAAAAGAAGGACTCTGTCTCCACTCTCCTAAGGGGCTGGAGGGATACAGAAAAAGGCCAATGGGTAGGATGCAGGGGTGGGGGAGCATGAGGCCAAATGGGAGCACAAGGGTGGGGAATGGGGGAGGGAACGGGTGGTGGGTGATCCTGATAAATGCCAGGAGCTTAGAAAATAAGATGCCTGAGCTCCAGGCGATGCTAGTGGAGGGGGCAGTAGATGCGGCAGCAGTCACTGAGACCTGGGCCACCCAAGGGCATGAATGGGACCTAAACCTGGAGGGCTACACTATGTTCAGGAAGGACAGGGAGGAGAGAAGTGGGGGTAGCACTGGTAGTTAAAAATGGCATCGGTATAGGAGGGGTGGAGGAGGCAGAGGGGAGCGTGGAGGTGATTTGGGTCATCCTGCAAATGCAGGGGGGTAACAGAGTAAAGATAGTAGTGGTATACAGACCTCCTGCCCTAGCAGAGCGCTGGAAGAGAGTTTGGTGGCAAATGTTGTGGGTCACTGTAGATTGGGCAAGGGAAGAATAGTGGTGTTGGGGGACCTAAACATGCCAGGAACAGACTGGGGGACTATGACATCCCCAGTGGCCAACGAGCAGAGGTTGCTGGATGTCTTACAGGATGCATTCCTGACCCAGCAGGTGGGGAAGCCGACTAGGGAGGCCAGGACACTGGACGTAGTCCTGGTGGACAGTGACCAGATTAGGGGCCTGAAGGTGAGGGACCTGTTGGCGGAGAGTGATCATGCCACAGTCTGTTTTTTCCTGGTCCTAGGGGAGGAGGAAAGCTGCACAAAGATGATGGTAACTAACTTTAGGGGTGCGGATTTCAAGGGGCAGGGAAGGATCCTTTAAGGGTCATTTGGAGGGGATAAGGGCAGACATAGATGCTGACAGTAGGTGGGAGATCATTAGAAGGGTGACACTGGAGGCTACCAGGTCCTGTGCAAGAGAGAGGTACAAATTCAGTAAGGCCAGAAAACCCTGTTGGTGGACTCAGGAGGTTCAGGAGGTGGTGAGGGATAAGAAGGTGACCTATAGGTGCTTCAAGCATTCGAGGAGCGAAAGGGATCGGGGGAGTATGAGCAGATGGCCAGGAGGGTCACCAGGGTGGTGAGACTGGCTAAGGTGAGGAAGAAGCAGATCTTGGCCAGGGCAATCAGGAGGGGGCACAAGGGGTTCTTTAGATACATTGGGGAAAAAAGGAAAGCGAGGGGGCAGATCAGCAGGATTAGGACAGGGGAGGGATGGGCACAGGATCCTGGGGAGAAGGCAGAGGTACTAAATGAGTACTTTGCCTCAGTTTTTACCAGGAAGGAGGGGGGCTATATCTTTCTGGGGGGGGAGGGGGTAAACCGGGGAAAGGGGTGGGATCCTTAGAGATCGGGAGCCCTGATGTGTCTGGGGAGAGGGAAGGGTCAGCACCATCTGGTGGGGGATAGCAGTACAGAGAGCAAAGAGGGAGGACGTGGAAGTTGAAATCCTGGTAAAGAGAGTGAGGGAAAGCCCTCAGGTCCATTTGGATGGAGAAAGCACCAGGGCCAGATGAAATACTGTATATCCCTGGGTGCTGAGGGAACTAGCTGATGTTGTGGTGGTCCCCCAGTGGAGCTTTTCAACATCTCTCTGAAGACGGGGTGGGTACCCCAAGACTGGAGGATGGCCCATATTGTACCTGTCCACAAGGGAGGATCAAGAGAGGAGGCGGGGAACTACAGGCCTGTTAGTCTGATGTTGGAGGTGGGCAAGGTGATGGAAGTTATTGTCAAGGAAAGACTGGGGGGGTACTGGAGCAAATGGGGTACCTGGATGGCAGACAGTATGGCTTCATCCCAGGAAGATCGTATCAGACAAACCTTGTGGAGTTCTACGACTGGGCGATGAGTGCCCTGGACTAGGGTAGGCCGGTGGACGTCCTCGTTCTAGACTTCAGTAAGGCGTTTGATTTGGTACCTCACGGTGGCCTGCTGGCTAAGCTGGGGGAAATGGGGGTGTGGATGCAGATGATCAGATGGATAGGAAATTGGCTCTCTGAGCATACTCAGAGGGTGGTGGTCAGGTCAGGGGGCTAGTCTCATCTCCAAGGAGGGTCATTAGTGGGGTTCCCCAGGGATCAGTACTAGGGCCCCTCCTGTTTAACGCCTATGTCTCTGATATAAGGAAGGGTATCAGGAGTGAAATGAGTCTCTTTGCAGATGACTTGAAGCTGGGAGCAGTAGTGGATGGAAAGGAGGGGAGCGTGGCCCTGCAGGAGGACAAGGAGGCTCCGAAAAGGTGATCGAGAAAGTGGAAATTGAAGTTCAATGCAGGGAAATGCAGGGTTCTGCACCTGGGGGCCAGAAATCTGGGACAAGGGCACATCCTGGGGGGAGGCACACTACAAGTCTTGAAGGACGAAAGAGACCTGGGGATGGTGGTGGATATCAGAATGAACAACTCTGAGACTTGTAGGAGGGCAGCGGCAAAAGCCAATAGGATGCTAGGATGCATCGGGGCAAATAGCGGGTTCCAGAGAAAGGGGAAGGACATATGAGTAGGTGCCTGTATGGGAACATAGTATATGTGGCCCTGGAGGGGTCATAGCTGAAGCCCTATCGTTCAACTCAGCCCTGCAAAATGTTAAAACGTTTTGTGTGCAGAACCAGCAGGGAAATGTGCAGATGTCGAAGAAGGCCTGAGTCTGCAGTTGAGGATGTGAGTCCCAGATCATTAGAGGTGGCAGCTCTGACTGCTGAGCCTACAATTTAAGATCTTTAAGCAAGGCAAGGCAATCTTTCTTTATAACATGCTAACATACTAAAAGCCAGCAGAACAGGCCTGATGGTCTGTCGTGTCTGCTCAGTAGCCAGCCTCCTAATGGGGGTGCTCGCTTTTCCACCCCCCAGCCACAGAGAGGGTCATCTTCGGCTTCAGTTTCCCCTTGTATCTGTCCCACCCCTTCTTGACGCCCTCCACTGTGCCCTCCTCCACCAGACTCCCAGGCAGTGCATTCCATGGCTCCACCACCCTCTCAGTAAAGTAATGTCTCCAGGGTTCCCCCCTGTAATTTCCCACCTCTAGCTTCCACTCATGCCCCCTGGTTGTTCCCCCCTTCTTTAGTCTGAACATCTCTTTGGCTCCACCCTTGTTTATTCCTTTTACATATTTGAAGACTCCTATCATGTCCCCCCCCGTCTCTCCTTTCCTCTAGCAAGTACAGCCCAAGTACATCCACCCTTTCTTCATAGGGCCTCCCCCCATGCCCTGAATCATCCTGGTTGCCCTCAGTGCTTGAGATGCCCAATCCTGCAGGCTCTGAGCACCGTGCATAGTTTATTTATAAAATTCTACACAAAACCTAAGTTAAAGCAACACTTTAAAATGCAACAGAATAAAACTTAGTAATGCAAGGCACAGATAATTAACCAAGAAGTGTCTATTGAAACAAGAAAGTTTAAAGAGAGGCTTTAAAGGCCCTCATGTGTTGGCCATGTGAATATCTGCAGGTAGTTTGTTCTACAAAACTGGAGCAGCCATTCCAGATGCTCTACCCCCAAAGGTTTAAGCCGGGAAGGAGGGACAACAAGCAGGCCTGCATCAGTGGAGTGGAGGGGGCAAACTGAGTGGTAGGGACTAAGGAACTCTTTCAAGTGATTTGGTCCTAAACCATGTAGGGCATTGTAGGTTAACAAGCAAATCTTGAAGGTGGTGCACCACCACATAGGCAACCAGTGCAGCACCCACAAGACCGGTGTGATACAGTCACTCCAAGAGGATCCCACAATAAGTCAGGCTGCAACATTCTGGACCAGCTGCAGGTATCACATCAAACCTCCAGATAGCCCTAAGTAAAAAGCTTGCAGTAGTCCAACCTAGAGATAATGAAAGCATTGACGATTGCCCCCAGGTCTGCCTGAGCTAGATACGGCTTGATCCTGGCAATATTTCGGGGATGGTAAAAGCCATATTGTACCACAGCCAACATCTGCTGTTCCAGCATCAGTCTGCAGTCCAAAATGACCCTCAGGTCCTTTACCACATCAACAGCCATGAGAGATTGGCCATCCACTAAAGGAAGAGCCAAACCTTCCAGAGTAGCCGAGTCCCAGCATCCCGGTTTGATCATCATGACCTTTGTTTTTCCTGGGTTGAGACATAACCAGTTTGAGACCATCCAGTCTTCTATTTCAGCCAGACATCAACTCAACACAGAAGCAGCAGAATTCTTAGCCATGAGAACAAGACAGGAACAGCTACGTATCATCCGCATAGCAGTGAAATTCAACATTGTACCGCCTAACAATATCTCCCAGTGGCAGCATATACATTGAAAACCAAATGGGGGTGAGACTTGAGCCTTGAGGGACTCAACAGGATAACATATGAGCCCCAGAGGTAAAATTATCCAGGGCTACCTGCTGTGTTCTCCCAGTTATATCCAACGCACAGCATGGTCCACTGTATTAAATGCTTTAGATGTAGTTATGGGAGGTCTTGACATTTTAGACCACAAGTACAGAAACCGTTGGACATTGTAGATATTCATTAATTTGCTTTCTTGTTGTTGACACTTAGGTTTTGGAAATAACAGTTACTTTTCTGCGGGTGAGTTCAGAAGGAGAGGGACCCAGTAGCCCAGCTGCATCCCAGCCAGGGACAGAGTGACTCAGGCTCAATGGAAATAATATTGTGTGTATTGGAACCTGTAAAATGTGCTTTGGTGGATGTATGTCCACCTCCAGAACCCTCCATAATTAAGGGTTGGGATCCAGTGCGGGCCCATCCCGAGCGCAGGTCCTTCCCTGTGCCAGGGCCAATGCTCAGTGTGAATGGTTGGAAGTAAATAGTGCGATGTGACCAAATTATATTGCTGCACGGTATGTGGTCATAGGAGTTCCTTCCCAGAGCTCATCACACCTAGAAAATAAGGTGTGTGTAAAGGAGTTACGGTTTGTATTCCCCAGTAACATATGCACCTGGGACTTTTGTTTTTTTTGAAGGGCTGGCTGGGTGTAAATGAGGTAGCTGGGAACTATTGCTACTGGCAAAGTGTAAAAGGGATTGTGTGAGACTTGTTGCTGCTGTAGTTCCCTCAATAGGATGTTATATTTTGGGATTTTTCAAAAGCATTCAACAAGGGCCCGCATGGTGAGCTTGTCTATCCTTTAATTGATCATAGGGTACAGGATAATATTTCTAAATGGATAGCTTCTGGCTGACAAATAGGAAGCAGAGGGTCTGTATCGGGGGTCATACTCTGATTGGTCTGAGGTTACAAGTGCGGTACCACAGGGATCGATCCTGGGTCCTTGTTTATTTAATAATTTATATATCCTCCATAAGAACTAAAGTGAAAGTATGTAAATCCAAGTTTGCAGATGATACCTGGATAGGTCTATCAGTTAACAACATAGACGACACAAAAATATTACAGACAGCATTATATGAATTGGAGGAGTGGACAGTGACATATATAAGCTGACCTTTAACTCTGATAAGTGTACCGTGATGCATCTGGGGAGTAAGAACATGAAACATAACTATAGAGTAAATGGGGTTTCCTTCAGGGAGGTTACCGACAAGAGGGACCTTGGAATTAGAATAACTAATTACCTTACTTTCAAGTTACATTGTAACCAAATGGTAAAAAAAGCCAGCTGTATACTACATTGTATCAAAAGACATATTAAGAGCAGGGATAGTGCAGCGATAATTCCACCATATGGTTCCCTGGTGAGACCCCACATGGAGTATTGTGCTCAGTTCTGGTCTCCGGGGGGGGGTTGAGGGGGGACAGAAATTAATGCACTTGAGAAAGTACAGAGCAGGGCAACAGAACTAGTTAATAAAGTAAAAAATAGGAAATATGAAGAGAGATTGAATGAACTGGGAATGTACTCCCCTGAGTTCCGCAGATTAAGGGGGGGATATGTGCTTGATCTACAAAGCCCTTTCAGATGTGGACCTATGGGATCAGCTGGGACTAAAATTCAGGGAGCAGAGGTACTGCACAAGAACATATCCCTTACAAATAACCAGTGAGAGATTCCAAACTAACAAAAGAAAACACTGGTTTTCTATGCGAGTGCAGAAGGTTTGGAATGGCCTACTGGTAGAAGTGATGGCAAGCAACAGTATGGGGGAATTTAAACATAAACTGGATGAGAATTTAATACTGAACAAGATCAAGGGGTACAATTAAGGCAATTTGTGAGCTGTATGGACTTAGGTCTTCTTGGCTCCAAAATAACCTATGAAACCTATGCAACTAGATACCTGTAATCCCAGGGTTCATATCAGTGCCACAGTTACATATCTGATACTGAATGATATATTTGTACAGAGTATCCTTGCAGTTTCACTAGGGGCTGCATTCTCACTAACAAGCTGAAGATGTGATGACAACTCATGAAGACCAGTTAAAGTATTCAGTGCACAATCTTCTGCCACCAAGCATTTTTATGTTGTCTTGCACGCGCAGCACAAGCAACATTTTGTGGCAGCTTGCTGGAGTAGCAGGTTGTGGAGATGCAACAGTGTTGTGGCCAACGGCACCACTGCTTTTTTAGGCTGGTTTCTGTGGCACCAATGAATGAGTATGTGGTCTATGACATCAGTTGAGTAGTGAGCCACCAACTTGAAAGAATTTCGCCACCGTCATGGGGGAGCGCCCATCATTGCAGGGCATGCCTTGTCTGTTGAAACATTTCAATAAACATGGTGGTGGCTTCCCCCTGTCCACCTCTCACAGTCCCTAGAAAGATGATGTTGGGGGTGACCAATCCCCCTGTTGGCTTGCCCCCTCCCCAGTTCATTTGCTGATGAGGGAGACCAGTCCCCATCATCATAATGTTCCCCCTTGCTTTATTTGTCTGCCAAGGGGGGTGCCCAATCCCCCCTCGGCATTATGCCCCCCAAACACAGACACTCTTTCTTTGCTGATGGGGGTTCAATCCCAGTCGGCTTCAGTCCCCTGTCCCCAAAAAACACAGATGGCACACTGGGAGCCTATCCCAGTGTACCCAAAGCAAACCTGTAAATAAAAACCTTCCAGCAACGTCCTTTTTTTTTTCTCCGCTGTAGCACAGAAAATGGTCCCTCGTGGTCATGACAGACCCTCCCCCAACCCACACCCAACCTCCATACACCCCACTTCCCCTAACCCCACCCCCTCACCCATACTTACCTCCGGGGCCCGGTGCGATGATCTTCGGTAGAGTGGGAGACGTTTGAACTGAAGAAAATCACGGTAAGCCGTATAATGGCATCAGTTGGGGAGGGGCTCAACTTAGATGGATATCTCAGCCATTTTTGTGACTTTTGGCTCCAAATTTTCAACATGGGGTTCTTGGGACCCTACCTCATGACCTCAATCACTGTCATTTTGTTATTCGGTCCCAAAAGGTGATTTTACGGTCACTGCATGGAATCATCTTTTGGGACTGATTAATGAAACAACAGTGTCACTGTTCCTGAGGTGGACTCCCAAAAAACCTATGTTGCAAATTTGGTGAAAAAAATTCCAAAAAATGACTGTTACGAGCGTGCATTCTGCAATTTCCACGCATGCTTGTAAGTTGGAGAATTTTTAATATTTTCACTCCAGATTTTCAACATTGCCATTTTCTCACACCTCCTTATGAACAGCACAGCTGTCATTTTTCACATCCTGCCCTAAATGTGTTTTCGCACATCTGGCGCAGATGGCCGGTCACTGTGGGAAATCAATGTTCGGGACAGATTAAGAAAATCACAATGCCACTGTTCATGAACGGAGGTCCCAAAATGCCTATGTTGAAAATCTGGTGAAAAAAATTCCACAGAATGACTGAGTTACGAGCATGCATTGCAGTTTCCACGCACGCTCGTTACTTCGAGAATTTTTAATATTTTCAGTCTAGATTTTCAACATTGCTATTTCTTCACACCTCCTTATGAATGATACAGCGATCATTTTTCACATCCTGCCCAAAACATGTTTTCACACATCTGGCTCAGAATAACATGGTGGCTGTCGGAAATCAATGTTCGGGACAGATTAACAAAATCATAGTGCCACTTTTCACGGGCAGAGGTCCCAAATGCTTTCATGAGGTAGATTCACAAAAAGCCCATGTTGAAAATTTGGAGTGCAAATACCAACAAAAGCCTGGGGTGTTAAGGTTTCTAACCATAACATCCCACCCTGTAGAGACTGACAGGCATCAGGGGTGTGACTTTGGATTGTCGGCTGTAATGCTTACTCCATTCCACCCCCATCCTGCAGCAAGTGACAGGCATCAAGGTGTGCCTTGGACTCTTCAGCCCCAAAGTTCACCCCATTCTCCTATACTGCACCCATCTCAACATATTTCCTTATGGAATGGGGTGCGCATAAGGCCCAATGACCCCAAGGCACAACACGACACAACACTTGTCAGAGTCTGCAGGGTAGGGTGAGGTGAAATGGCATAAGCATTACGACCGATGACCTAAAGGCACACCTCAGTGCCTGTCAGTCTCTGCAGGGTGGGGTGGGGTTGGTGTCAGTTCCATACTTCGCTGCAATTCTTATTATGCATCTCTCTAACTCCTGTACTACCAATGCCAATAGGACAACATTCAGCATTGATAAATGCTTGTTTCAGTAGTGTGCCTGCTAGAGTGTGTGTGTGTGTGTGTGTGTGTGTGTGTATATATATATATATATATTTATATATGTGTGTGTGTGTGTGTGTGTGTGTGTATGTATGTGTATATATATATGTGTGTGTGTGTATATATATATATATATATGTATGGATGTATGTATATGTGAGTGTGTGTGCGTGCACACACGAGCCCTGTATGTTGCTATGCTGCCTCAGGCCTGGTAACATCTAAATGTTCATGATGAGCACCCCTCCCTGAGAGCCAATGTAATCCTTGAAATCCCCTAGACTGAGGTGGGGGCTTACATAAGTGACATTCAGCCTGTTAAGATTGGTTGTCTGCTGTAAATGCTTGATTTTCTGTCAGGCAGGAGCAATAGCTCTCTTTTGAGTCAGAGTTCCATCTAATTGAAGCATTATTACTGCTTGAGGGTTTGAGAAGGATGACCTGTACTTCAAGAATAGGATTGCCACTGCAGTATAAAATGGTAATGTCTGTCTGCATCTGGCAGAATATTGGCTTAGTGCCGGTGGGGGGGAGGGGCCAGTTGACAAAATAGAAAGCCACATTTTCTGAGACTGAACCTTGATCCACACAACTGGTGATTGGGGCCAAGTAAGAGATAATGTTATGCAAGAAATAACGCATGATGGTGTACATTTGTACTGTATTAAGTATATTTGTTACTGCAATATATGGACACCTTGACTGCGCTGTGAGCCACCTAAGAAATCTATGAGTGTATATTATAGGGGTGTGGTTGCACACCTATAGTTAGGGTTAAGTAGGGTGTTCAATGTTAAACCCCTAACTTTGCACCTTAATAGCTTTGGCAGCATGTGACAAAATCAGCTGAAATTGTGCATATGTTGTCTAGGAGGCAAGATCTAAATGTGTGGAAAGTTCTGTATTGGCAGCTTGTGCAGTTTCTGAGATATGAATAAGTCATTTTACTGTTGATATCTAATTTTTTTCCCCCATACTTACATGGGATTCTTTTTGTTCTCACCTGCAGCCTATATGGAATTGAATTTTCCCCCCAAAACTTTTAGGGTACAGGCATGATGTCCTAAGGTAGTTCCTTTGAAAGGTTTCATGAAGAAAACGTTAAATGGTTTTAGAGTTATAAAGCTTTAAAGTTGTGTGTTTTTCTGTTCTGAGCATGCTCCGTAGGGTTCTTGGGATAATGTTCTGATATGAAACCAAACATTATGTGTCCCAAGACTGTTTTTTGATTTCTTACCACTTGCATCTCAAAGCACAAAACATTTTTTTGTGCTGTCAGAGCCACCATCATGTTTATTTTCCCCTAGAAATAAAAAAAATGGACAATACATAAAACTGTGTAATTTAAAAAAAGCAAAAAACACCTGAACCTAGTTAAATGGGATGTGTTTAGCTAGGTCTTGGTGTTTGTTTTTAAAGAAATTTGCCAGAAATACCTTATCTGAGCACCCCAAAATCCAGGGTGCCCAGATTAGCAAGAGGAGCTGTTTGTTCACGTTCTTTGTATGAGAACAGCAGGACTTTGATGAGTTCTGCAGCCACAGCTGGAGTCCTGCTGTGGGCTGCAGTGAGAGGAGTGAGCCACCGATCCCCTGCTCTGTCTGTCTGTCTATCTATATATCATTTGTTTTTACGTTCGCTTGCGTGCATGCACAAGTAACGTCTTGGGAGAATGGGACACTTTGGAGGTGTGCCTCTCCTGACCGGTCCCCTGCTCCCTTCAGCAGGCGTGGTGGTCCTGCATCAATCCGCACCGGTGCTGTGTATGACAGTGGTGGTCTTCTCTTCAAAGAAAACCACCGCTGTGTGCTTGCACCTCGTCATGGCCCCCCCCAAATCTTTGCTGCCGCTGGGAGTCTACCCCAGCGTGGCAAGCTATCCAGCGTCGTCTGCCGACAGGTTGCCCAATCCCCGTCGGCTCCACGGCCCCCCCAGCCATCCTTCTGCCATGCTGGGAGCCCACCCCAGCGTGGCAAATGTCCCGCGTCGTCAAAGTAAAAAAAAAAACCTGTAAATTGAAAACGGTCCCACGCAGTCTCCCAGCCCTCCCACAACCCGCACCCACTAACTGTGCACCCTGCCTCCCCACACCCACCCCTCTCACCCCATACTCACCGAGCTCGGCACGACGATCGCTATTGGACCAGGAATACGCCTGCACTCTTCAAAGCCGACGCTAACTGAGGAAATGCCGGTAAGCTGTATAATGGGCTAGATGGGTTTTTTCAACTTTGTTGCATATCTCAGGCATTTTTTGGAATTTTTGCACCAAATTTTCAACATGGGGTTTTGGGACCCTTCTCATGAATTCTGTCACTGTCATGGCGTTATTAGGGCCCAAGGGTGATTTCACAGTCACTGCGTGAAATCAGCTTTTGGCCGATTAATGAAATGACAGTGCCAGCATTCATAAGGTGGGCTCAAAAGCCTATTTTGAAAATTTGGTGAAAAATTCCTAAAAATGTATTGTTTTATGAGCAGTGTGAGTTCTTACGCAGGCTTTGTAAGTTCTTGAATTTTCAATATTTCCACTCCAGATTTTCAACATTGCAATTTTACCACACTTTCTTATGAGTAGTACAGCTGTCATTTTCACATCTCACCCAAAACATGTTTCCGCCCATGTAGCGCATAATGGCACAGTCGGTGTGCAAACTCAATGTATGGGACACATTAAGAAAATCACAGTGACACTGTTCTTGAGCAGAGGTCTTAAAATGGCTATGTTGAAAATTTTGAAAATCTAAAATGACTGTTTCTGCAGTGGTTGCGCAGTTCTATGCGCTTCATTATGTTTCTAATTTTCAATATTTTCACTCCAGATTTCAACATTGCCATTTTACCACACCTCCTCATGAGCAGTACAGCTGTCATTTTCAACATCCTGCCCAAACGTGTTTCCTACCATGTAGCGCATAAATATGCGCAGTTATGTGCAAACTCAATGTATGGGACACATTAAGAAAATTGCAGTGACACTGTTCATTAGCAGAAGTCTTAAAATGGCTATGTTAAAAATTTAGTGAAAAAATTCCAAAATGACTGTTTTACTTAATGTGCGTTGTGCAGTTCCTACGCACGTAGGTTTTGAATTTTCAATATTTCCACTCAGATTTTCAACATTGCAATTTTACCACACCTCCTTATAGGTGGTACAGCTGTCATTTTCATCCTGCCCAAAACGTGTTTCCGCCATGTAGCGCACAATGACGAGTCGGTGTGCGAACTCAATGTATGGGACACATTAAGAAAATCACAGTGACACTGTTCATGAGCAGAGATCTTAAAATGGCTATGTTGAAAATTTGGTGAAAAAATTCCTAAAAATGACTTTTACGGTGCGTTCGCGGTTCGCGTGCTCGTAGGATTGTGAATTTTCAATATTTGCACTCCAATGAGTTCCAAATACCTAAACAGCACATAGAAGCAAGCAACATTTGGCACTGACAAATGCTTGTACTTCTTTGTCACTGATTTTTTTAAGCCATGTCCAAGTGCCAAATACCACTGCAAATACCTGCAAGCGAACGTTCGGTATTGACAAATGCTTGTTTTATTAAGCAGACCGGGGTACCCACCCGTGGTACTGCTTTTTTCTCCCTCCTCCCCTTAAGGTGTTCTGCCTGCCCTTCCCAAATCTTTCTTTACTTATATAAGGCCCTGTACACGCTATGCATCTTAAACCATTTTAAGCAAGTTAAAATGGTTTAAGAAGCACTTACATGGTTTGCAGACACATTACAGCATCATTTAAACCATTTTAAAAACCCTACTAAATCCCTGTTAGGTACCTAGTCTTTAACCCGGTTTTAACAATGGTTTAAGCTAAATATGATTGCACTTACTAGTGTGTACAAGCTGCCATGGTCATCCTATTCTTTGCTGGTCCTCCACTATGCACATCCCTGCAATGCACAGCACAATTATAGGCATCACTCTGTGAGGTTCCAGAGTGTGTGTGCACGATGCGGGCTTGAAAATACTTCAGAACCAACTTAAGGCAGCAATGTAACTGCACTAAAATGGTAAGAGTTAAACCATTTATAAAATGGTTTAAAACCCATCTTGTAAGTGTGTACAGGACCTTTCTGGACCAGGGTGCCCACCTCCAGTACCACTTCTGTGGAGCTCCTCCTCTCTAGGTCACCTGACCCCATTCTGTACAGTGTTCTGACACCGGAGTGCCCAATCCTGGTGTCAGACTTTAACCTGAAATAAAGAAAACTGTGCTTTGGTGGCTTTTTATTTTGTTTTGTTTTAACCTGCAAAAAAGAAAATGTTTCCTTGCCATTCTGACCCAGCCACCTCAACCTCCCACTCAGCACCCACCACCCCCCAACACACCCTAGCACACCCTCACTCACCTGACCATGTTCCAGGGTTAGACTGAGGTAGTGTGATTGGTACCGATAGAATAAGCGTGCTTCTGCACTGTGTAACATTAGTATTCAGTTAATAGAGGTGCCAGCACATACCCTATGGCATAGTCTGTCATCATGTCATCAGAGGGCTGGCCACTGGGGACTCTGGAATAAATAGTATGGAGCTGTGGTGGGTGGGGATGGGGGCACAGGGCCAACCAGATAACAAATTAAACTGCAACAAAGTAAGTTCATTAAAAAATTATTTAATGTTGCGGATTGCTAAATCAGGACCTCAAGGACCCTCAGTATTTCTTCTGGGGTGCTGCGGATTCCCTTTTAAGGGGGTTAACCATTGTGCAGTGTTACCTTCAATTGTCTCTTTTTGACTAGAACACAACTGTTGATATACAGGTATAAAGTGGTTTGAAAGTATGTCAGGGCATTACTGACGTTTGTAATAGTCTCCATAATGGGCCCATTTTCATTTATGATATATGCTAAGATGGGGATGTCTAACCTGGAAAGGCATCTGCTAGATTTCAGTTTGGGAGAGACTATCTGGGTGTTGTCACTCCATGTTTATTTATTTATTTAGCTTTTGTTGACCAAGTAAGTGCACTAGACAAATTCTGCCTATTTTCAGGCACGGACCGGGGGAGAGGGATACAGATGGATGCCATCTGACTTTGAACCAGATTAAGCTGTTGGTAGTATTTTTAGTGAATACTAATACTGAAGTCAGGAGAGTAACTGTTAAAGGAGTACAACAGTCAAAATTTGCAAAATAATACATGGTGCAGAGTGTTTTGATTTGTGTGTGTACAACCATAGTGTGTCCTAACTTGTGTTCACTATTAGGAGATTTCTCTAAATTTGTCCACTAGTTGTATGCCCTAGGGATCTCCATGTTCAGATTTTTTATTGCTCTTCTTTTTCCTACAGTGCCTCCTGTCCCATGTGACAGTGATGCATCTGGGACCATAGATTCAGCAAGTACTGGTTTATAGTCAATTTCACAGTAATACAACTGTGACTGTTATTCACTTTCCTTATCCAGTGGGCACTGAAGGCTATGTTTACAGTGTGGCAATCACTTGAGGTCTGACTGAGTGGGTATTCTGTAAGAAAACAGCCAGAGTTTTTACTAATATAGCATTGATGACCTAAGGTGATTGGTGTTCTTTAATGGCTGGGTGTAGTATGATGAAATTAAAAGCTTTAAAACCAAAACATTCACTCCTGCTGGCTAGACCTATGCAAACATAAAGAAAATAAAAATACTGATTTAGAGTTATTTAGTTGAGGCGAGAAAATCAGGCTTCTATCTGTAGATTTATTTATTAAAAAGTTTCAGCAGGTAAGGTACACTAAACGACAAGTTGCTCATCTCCCAGTACAACCTGGGGGAAAGGGTGATATGGGTTACATAGTAACAATAAACACACATAAAATAAACATAGCGTAGAGAATAACAGGGAATGAGTGAGCAAAGATTCTCAAACAGATAAAGAATTACAGGGTGGCATAGGTTAAAATCCAGTGGCTATACCCACATGTGGTGGCAAACTCACCAGTAATAATATCAACTAGGGGGACTAAAGGACTAGCCCACATCCAGGCCAAAAGAAGCACAGGGTAGGTAAGTGGTCATGAGAAGTGAGTCAGAGCCTAGGGCTTAGCGAGCTGGTCTATAGGGGAGGGATGGAGGGATATATATATATATATATATATATATATATATCAACATGTAAAAATAGGAGCCAGGATTGGTTCCAAGTGAATAGATTTGGTAGGGCTGGCAACCCAGCATGGGGCGGGGGGGGAGTTAGGGGCAAGTGCAGTTTACAGATAGGAAGTTGTGTAGAGCTTGGTTTAAGGAGCCAGATGAGGAAGAGGATCGGATCTGAGCAGGAAGAGAATTCCACAGTTGAAGGAGGTGGTAGGAGGGGGAGGCCTGACCAATAACTGTGGATCTCCATGGAACAGAGAGAGTTCTATGGTTGTGGGATCTTAGAAGTCTCAAGGGGTGGGTGGGGGGAAAATGGAATTTAAGTAGTGAGGGAGTGTACCAAACCAGTACTCGGAGATGAAGTTTACGCTGTTCTGCTGTCGCCTGTTTGTCAGGGAAGGCTAAGGCTCAGTACAATTGACAGTGGTGGTTAAGGGGAGGTGTATCTAGAGCAAACCGACAGAAGGAGTTGAAGAGGGTATCCAAGTTAGCTAAGGAGGTGGCAGGAGCTGAGCAATAGACAATATCGCCATAGTTAAAAATAGAGAGGATCATTTATTGGACCAGTTCACGTCTTGCCTGGGGCAGCAGGTAGGAGCAGTTTCTGCATAAGGCGCCGAGTTTGGGGTGAAGCTTTTTTATAATGGCATCAATGTGAGTCGAGAAAGAGAGATGTTGATCTAACCAAATGCCCAAATACCTGAACAACTCGGTGGCAGTAATGGTTGCCCCACCAAGGGTAGTAAAGGGGGGGGGATTGGAGTTTTGACAGTTTCTGGCACATGCCAAAAGTCAAGGACATAGTTTTCTTGGCAATAAGGAAGAGTTGGTGTGATTGAAACCACCTTTGGACCTTGTTGAAGTCGCTTTGGAGCCTGGAGGTGACATTCCTGGGTGAGGGCCCTGAAGAGAATAGAACCATATCATCAGCATACATATGTATAGAATATGAGGTACAGACAGATGGCAGGTCATTTAGAAAGATGGAGAAGAGGATGGGACCTAGAATGGACCCTTGAGGGACGCTGGAGCATAAAGGTAGAGGAGGGGAGATGACGTTGGATATTCTTACAGACTGTGAGTGGTCATTAAGGTAGGCACTGAACCATTTAATGGCGTGATCAGACAGTCCTGCTGATGAGAGGGAGCAGAGCAGGAGAGAATGGGATACTGTGTCAAAAGCTTTGGCGAGAGCAATAAAAATGGCAGAGGTGATGTGGCCACAGTCCATGCCAGTCAGGATTGCATCAGTGAGTCGGAGTTACAAGGTGGTAGTGGAGTGATGTTTATGGAACCCAAATTGGTATTGGGTGAAAAAATTGGTCTTGTAGAGGTACGAAGATAGTTGGTGAAGGACTAGTTGTTCTTGTAGTTTGGCTAGTGTCGAGAGGAGGGATATATGGTGGTAGTTTTCGTGGGAGGAGGAGTCACCACCCTTAGATTAGATTACTGCTGCTTTACTTTCCCCTCACTGAATCAGTGGTCCTGGACATATCACTGTCACATGAGACAGGATGCATTGCAGGACAAAGAAGAGTAATAAATCATGCTAACATAGTGATACCCAGAGATCATAAAAATAGTAGATAAATTTATTAAAAACTCTTTATAGCAAACAAAGGGAGGAACACACCAGGACTAAACGCACACATCAAAACACTCTGCAAAACATGTTTTGCAAATTGTGACTGCAGTACTGCTTTCACTGAGTTAGATAGAATACCAGATTGATTTATATTGTTAGCCCCATTTACTAGCAACCAGTTATAAGGGAATTATTTTGTATTTTGTTAAAGTCTAAAAGGTCTGTTTGCTGGTTGATTAAATGGATAATCACAGAGGATTACTGAGAGCGTTTTAAGTTTTGAATCTAAAAAAATTGAGTTTAAAGTTTCCTGTGACGTTGCCAGACATTGTTTAAGGGATTGGCATATGGCCAGTAGGCCATCTAGTACGTTGCCAGAGGATTACTATCAGTAATGAACAACAGTTTACTATTTTGTTTGCCTAGGGACAGCATGATGGTGAGTATATAATTATGAATCTCCTTTGAGGATATGCCCCTTCATTGAGCCACATCATGGAACTACAAGACGTCACAAAGACGTAATAAAGGCAGAGGCACTGGAACAATCTTCATAGTGGGGGTGCTGAGTCATTGAACAAAACTGTATAGGAAACCATAGGGAATTATACTTCAAGCAAGGGGGTGATGCCGCACCCCCAGCACCCCTAGTTCCAGCACCTATGAACAAAGGTGACACAACTCAGTGTGAAACAGGTTGACAAGGGGAAAAGGAAGAGGGGACCATTATGGTATTCCAAAGAGGTAGCTGAGAAAGTCAAAGCAAAACAAAATTGCATTCAAGCAGTACAAAAAGTCACAAGCAGTAGGGAACAGGGAGAGGTACCAGAAGAAACAAAGGGAGGCAGGGAGGGCAGTAAGGGAAGCCAAGGCACAAACGGAGGAACACATCACAAAATCAGTGGTATGGGGGGATAAAACCTTTTACAAGTACATCAGAGAAAAAAGGAAGGCAAAGGGAGGGATAGTGAAGCTGAAAGGAGAGGATGGGTGTAGAGTAGAGGATGACAACCACAAAGCAGACATACTGAACAGATACTTCTGCTAAGTCTTTACAGAGGAGGGGAGAGAAAATGAGCCAGAAAGGAGCAGAAAGGGTAGGAAGGGCACGTAAATGGTAACAAGTCCTTCTCCGAGGGAAAGGGTCCTAAGAGAATGGGAAGGAATAAGAGTTAATACAGCTATGGGGCCAGATGGGGTACACCCCAGGGTGCTGAGGGAGCTAAGAGAGGTGGTGGCAATACCTCTGACAAACCTGTTTAGATTGTCACTGGGAACAGATCAGCTACCCAAAGACTGAAGGAGAGCTGATATAGTCCTCCTATACAAAAGGGGAAACAGAGAGGAAGCGGGAAACTACAGACCACTTGGCCCGACCTCAGTAGTGGGGAATATCATGGAAACACTACTGAGGGAAAAAATAGTGGAACATCAGGTTGCCAAGTCTACAGAACCCAAGGCAACATGGTTTTACTGGAGGGAGGTCATGTCAGACTAACCTCATTGAGTTCTTCAACTGGGTAACAAGGGAGGTGGATCAGGGTGGGGGAGAGACAGTGGATGTGGCCTACCTGGACTTCAGCAAGGCCTTTGACACTGTGCTGCATAGAAGGTTCTTAAACAAGCTGGGGAACATTGGATTGGGTAAGATGATGGTAAAGTGGGTGGAGAATTGGCTGGATTGCAGGACACAGAGGGTAATGGTAAATGGCTGTCACTCTGCAGAGGGAAAGGTGACCAGTGGGGTTCCACAGGGATCAGTGCTGGGTCCAGTCCTCTTCAATATCTTTATCAGTGACATTATAGAGGACCAAGAAGGGAAAATTTACCTGTTCACTGATGACACAAAGCTCTGCAGCAAGGTGGACAACTGGACACACCGGAGGGTGTGGCTAGAATGAGGAGTAATCTGCAGAAGCTTGAGGACTGGTCAAGGGATTGGCAGTTGGGATTTAATGCAAAAAGTGCAAGATAATGCAAATGGGGCACAAAAATCCAGAAACAACATATCAGCTGGTGGGGAGGATATAGAACACTCCAAGCAGGAAAGGGACCTGGGGTTATTATCTCTGATGACCTCAAGGTAGGGAGCCAGTGCGACAAGGCAGCAGAAAAAGCAAACAGGATGCTGGAATGCATAGGCAGGAAATGGAAGGCCATAATTCCACTATACAGGACGTTAGTGAGGCCACACCTCGAGTACAGTGTCCAGTTTTGGAGGCCTTACCTACGTAAGGATGTAGACAGGGTGGAGGCAGTTCAGGGGATGGCAACCAAGATGGTGCAAGGATTACATCACATACCCTATGAGGAAAGGCTGAAAGACTTAAGTATGTACTCCCTGGAAGAGGGGAGGGACAGGGAGGATATGACTGAGACATATAAGTACCTCACAGGGAGGAACAAGGTGCAGGAAAACACAATTTTTCAAAGAAAAAGATGCTCCAGGACTAGGGAACATGAGATGAAACTGAAGGGAGAGAGGTTCAGAATGAACATGAGAAAGTACTTCTTCACAGAGAGGGTGTTGGACAAATGGAGCTGCCTGCCAGAAGAGGTGATGGGGGCAGAAACAATTACAGGATTTAAGAAGGCATGGGATAGGCATAAGAGGATCCTGGTAGTTGGGGGAAGGGGACAACCTAGTTCCAGAGTAGCTTGAAGAATCAGTTACTTGTGTTCATGGGCAGATTAGGTGGGCTGAAGGCCCTTATCTGCCGACAACATCTGTGTCTCTATGTATGTATCTTATGTCAGCATCAGGACCACCCAGAAATGTTTTTGCTGGCTGGGGCTACCTATGTTGATGCACCTCGTTGGTACCTATATAACGTGTGCATCCCCAGCATGCCTCAGTTCTTTCTCCCGCCATCAACCGCATGTAGGTCCACTGCTGCTGAAGAACGCCTTGGCCAGGGAATTTGCAGTTGATACCACCGTCGGCCACAATCCCTTCGACAGTCCCACTGTCAGTGACCCCCTTCGGGGCTTTTCAACACACAGTTCCTTTATCAGACGATGTCGGAGCTACTTCAGTGCCTATTGCAGCTGCCTTCATCAACACCCTTATCTGTTTTGTTATCGACCTTGCCAAAGATGTTTCATTTCTCTGTCCCCACTGTAGTACCATCTCTTACGGCCTCCATCAACGGAACACTTTTCAGTGGCTCCTCCTCCAATATCGCCTCATTCCATCGACACTCGCCCGATGATGGTCGACAATGAACAGGAGCATAATTCAGAATATATGGAAGTGGTGGAGGAGGCCATGCATGAAGAAGCAATTGAAGTAGTTGACTCCAGCTGTACTCTTTCTTCTCTGCTCAGAGGAGAGTGTGAAAAACACTCCTTGGTCTCCACCTGAGGATGCCTCTTTTCAGGCCATCCTTAAATAGGTACATGGTAAACTGGGGTTTCAGGCAGAGGAGAAGGATTCCTCCAAGAGAAATCTTTGAATTCTTGGAGAGCTCTGCCTCCCCCTACAGGTATCATTCCTGTTGTGCATTCAACATTGAAGGATGCCACCTTGGCTGCTTGGCATAAGCCAGCTCAATTGCCAGTTGTCCTGAGAAAGACTGATAAACCATATCCAGCTACCACAGCAAAGCCCTATTATTCATTGCAGCCTAAAACAGATACAGTGGTAATCATGGCTGTGCATGATAGATCAAAGGCACCCAAGCACATGAGTTTTCTTCCTGCAGACTAGGAAACGAGTAAGCTGGATGTGATGGGGAAGAGAATTTTTACTTCTTCTTCCCTTGGGTTAAGGATTGCAAATTATCAATCTTACATGATAAAATATCGTCTGTGTAAGGCTATGGCCTCCTTGGCTGATAAAACGCCAGAGGACCAGGACAAACTGTTTGCACAGCAGATGATGGCTAATGGACTGGAAGCTGGAAAGTACCTGCTTAGTTCTGCCTATGATGCCTTGGATGCTGCAACCAGGGCTGCTGTCTCTGGGATTTGTCTCCACTGCCACTCTTCGTTGGGAGTGACTGGTTTTGCCTCTGATGTAAAACAGTCTGTGCTAAATCCTCCCTTTAGAAGAAAGCAGTTGTTTAGCAATGATGTAAAAAATGCTTTGAGGGATTTACAGTCCTCAAAAGTGACTTTAAAGGTCCCTACCTACTTTGAATCCCAAACCCCACTGATAGGATAGAGGTTGTTTTCACAGGCCCTATGTCTGTCCAGGCTGTGGATATTCAAGGGGCCCAGAACATGGCTCCCAGAGACCTCAGCCTTCCACTTCCCAAGCTGCAAGCCTGCCTCCTGGTGCACATACTAGACTTAAAAAAGGTCAGACCATTACTGGTACCCCTGCAGCCTCCAGCACTGACTCCCCGCCCCTTAGGAAGTCTTGGAAGGAGGCCAAATCCCCCTCTTCCTACAAAAGTGGAGGGAGAACACAGCAGATGCCTGTGTTCTGGAGGTGGTACAGCAAGGACTCCACCAAGAGCTCCTTCCTTTTCCCCAGTGACCTCACCTACCATCACCAAATAGATATCCTCCAGGACATCTTGCCCTCCTGCTGGAGGAGGTTCAAACCCTCCTTCATAAGAGGGTCGTGGAACTCGTCCTGATTTCAGAACAAAACCAGGGCTATTATTCCTTGTACTTTCTTGTCCCAAAATGGACTGGGGATCTAAGACCTCTGAGGACTGAATCTGTTCATCAAATACAAAAAGTTTTGAATGGTTTCTTTACAGTCCCTCCTCCCCCTCCAGCTTCTAGGAAAACATAAACTGAACTTACAAGCTCAAATGGGCAGACTGGGTGGGCCATAGGCCCTTATCTGCTGACACTGTCTATGTATCTGTGTAATTAAAAGAGGATTGGATGGTTGCTTGAGACATGAAGGACACATACCTGAGTTTCAGCATCCACAAGTCACACAGAAAATACCTGTTTCATGCTCCAGGACTCACGCTACCAATTTCATGTCTTGCCCTGTGGTTTATGCTCTGCATTATATGCATTTACCAAAGTTTTTGCCATGGTGGCAGCTGCCTCTGCAGGGAGGGCTTCTGTCTTTCCTTACTTTAGATGAATGGCTGTTGAAAGCCCCATCTCAGGAAGCCATAGTATACACATTGTTTCAGATCTGACAGTTGCTCAACTGACTGGGTGTACTGGTCAATGAACTGAATCTGGTCCTTACCCCTTGCTGAAGGCTCCAATACATAGTGGCGGTCCTGGACACAGGACTGGGCCAGGCATTTCTGCCCCCCTGACCACAGTATGACACTGGTTGCCCGGGCCCCGCTGGTCTCATCCATTGACTATGTCTTGGCCAGATGTCTTCTAAGGATAATATTCCTAATGGAAGATGCCACTAGCTCACCTTTACATGAGTATCCCTCAGTGGTTCTTCAGGGTGTAACGGCACAGCATTCAGATGAGCTCAAGTGTCTCCTACAAGTGACTCCCCCTCTCCGTTGCTCCCTGTCCTGGTGGTTGAACCTCTCCAACCTACAGACAACCCTGTTCCTCAGGCTGTCCCCCCTCCTGGTGATGACCACAGGCACCTCTGATTCCGGCTGGGTTGCTTGTCTGGGCCTCTTCAGGACTCTGGGCCAAAGGACCCCTCTGGATATGGTTCTCCATAGCAACATTCTGGAAATGAGGGCTGTTGTGTGGCTTACAGGCCTTCACTACCCTTCTTCCAGGGAACCAGCTGCTAATCTGTACAGACAATATTTTGGTGATGCAGTATATCAGCCGATAAGGCAGAGTGCATTTGTGCACTCTCTGCAGACAGCAGTGTTACTGATTGCTACCCTTAATGCATGGGCAGATCATCTCAGTCAGTCCCATGTGCTGTGCCACAAATGGGAACTCTCAGACTCCATCACAGACAGCTTCTTTGAAAAATGGGGTTGACCAAACACAGACCTGTTTGTGTCTTCACACAACTCAAAACTGCTATGTTTCTGCTCGCTCGTTCCAGGGCCTGGAGTATTTTTGCAAGACAAATTATCCCTTTTCTGGAAAGGGAGGTTTATGTACGTTTTTCCTTCATTCTCTCTGCTCCAGCAACTGACAGTGGAACACCCTGTCCTGCTTCCCCTGTGAGCGGGTCTTCTGACACAGGACAGGAGCAGGGTGATCTAGTGTACCTGGATCTGTGATCCCTGCACCTCCACGCATGGCTCCTGAGGACATACAGTTGTCCCACATCTGGGTGTCTCTGGTGGCTGCTGATGTACTAGAGGTGGCTAGAAAGCCAAAAACTGTTGTACACCTGCTTACAAAAATGAAAAAGTTTTACAGTTTAGAGTACTGCCTGTGGCTTGGATCTCTTTACTTGCCCAGTTCCTACTGTGCTGGGCTACCTCTTGTCACTTAAGGATTCTGGTCTGGGGTATTCCTCTATTAAGGTCCACCTGGCAGTGGTGTTAGCTTTTCATGCCCCCACAGAAGTCAAGATGGTGGCCCTGATGAGGTTTCCTGTAGGTTCCTAAGAGGTATTCTACTCTTGCAACACCCAAGTCCATGATATGATTCCAGTGTGGTACTTTAATTTGATCCTAGAGACCAAGACTACACCTCCTTAAGCCTGCACCTATGTTTGAGCTGCACTTCCTTCCTTTCTTGGAAGACATTTTTGCTAGTGGCTAGGCCACTGTTCAGAACAGCAGGCTCTGGTTGCAGACCCTCCTTTTATTATTTTTCACAAGGATAGGGTTACATTAGGTACTAATCCCTGTTTCCTTCCTAAGGTCATGTCTAAAAGAACACTAAATCAGACTACTGACCTTCCTGTTTGTTTTGCATCTCCCACAGACAGTAGGAAACATTGTTAACACATGCTGGATGTCCTCAGGATGCTGGCGTTGGTACTTGGATCATCAAAGAATTGTAGAAAATCCTGACAACTGTTTGTGGCGTTTGCCCCATGATGGTGGGCTCCCCAGTTTTTAAACAGGACCTATCCTAATGGCTGGCCAGTTGTATAATGTTTTGTTATCAGAAGTGCAGTAAGCAGCTTCCTGGTCCCGTTTGTGTTCATTCCACCCACGGGGTGACTACCTCAGTGGCTTGTTTTCACAATGTATCAGTTGCCAACATATGTGCTGCAGTCACTTGGAGTACTATTCATATATTTACGAAACACTACAGTCTGGACGTTGTATCATGTAGACATGCCAGCTTTGACCTCAGTGTTCTGCAAGGCCTCCTCCCTCAGGATCATTGGGTCCTACCACACTCCCTCTGTGCTTGGTACTGCTTGGGAATCATTCCGTGACGTGGCTCAATGCAGGGAGATATCCTTGGAGAAAATATTATCTACCATAACAGTAGGTCTTCAAAAGAATCTCCTCCATTGAGCCACAGCTCTCCCTCCCTTCCTCCCCACCCCCTTTTTGGGTGACGAGTGACACTGCTGCCTGCTCTCACAAGCTGCTTTCTCCTCTGAGGCCTCATATGGCATCCATACTCCAGTTGCCATATCCTCTTCTGTGTGTCTGGTTTAGTCATGGTCACCTCAGTCTCTGCCAGTCCCATGATCCTCTGAGCTTGTCTCCATCAGGGAACTGAGGCATGCTGGGGGGTGCCCACATTATATAGGCACTGACAAAGCATGTTGATGTGTGTGGCCCCAGTTAGTAAAAAAAAACTTCTGGGTGGTCCTTATGCTGACGCCTTACATCATCTCCATGATGTGGCTCAATGAAGGAGATTCTCTTGAAGATCTACTGTTATGGTGGGTGACTATTCTTTTTTTTTTTTTTAACCAGGAGAAGCATATTGACTTGTGATTGCTCATTTGTTTCTAGGTGTGTGTGTCATGGTGGTGGGTTACAAGGACCTGTTTATTGATGGGGAAATGTTGGCCAGGACATGGTGGGGGCTCCTCTACTCTTCTTTCATAAGTGCCATTGGATCATTTACTTCCACCAGGATAGAGATCAGGGATAGGCAGAATGGACTTCAGTTTATGTCTCAGCTGAAAGATGACACCTCAACAGCACAGCACAGCACCCCCTTGTACTGCACTACTGTGTCAGTTGTGGGTATTACCCCAAGTACTTGATGTTGGGCTAGAACCCATGCTCTTCTGATCTTCCAACCCCAGAGGTGAGCTTGCTATCAACTGAGCCCCTAGCACTGATTATGCCAAAAAGGGGGTGGGGTGTGCCCTGGTAACAGTGGTGCTTATAACTGCTGGCTGTCTGCGATGCTTCATTTATGAGGAAAAAGAAAGCTGCACACCAAGGATCTGAGGGGCACATAGGGATTTTAAACAGGTTAAGTCCCGACGATAGCTCAACTGCTAATTGGTCCACTGGGGATGATTGGCAGCAGCTTCTGCTGCTATACTGCCACCTAGAAGACCTAAAAAAATGAGATGCTCTTCCCACTGCTTGGCTTTGCTGGTGGCGGCCCCAGTAGTGGCACTGGCAGCTCCTACCACTTCTGCTTCCTTGGACAACTCTCTCAGAAGCAGAAAGAAGGCATCCAGGATCTACTGTACAGTACCTTTATAGCTCCCCCCCCCAAAAAAAATATACATTTTCAGTCTCAGATTTCAGTTTTATAAGATTAAGCCCTTGAGGAGAAGTGTGTTTTCAGTGTTGTGATGTACAAATGCACAAGACTGAGATAAGACCATTCAGCAGGTCTGTGCTTGTCTTTTTGAGCTCTCTACCATTTGTATGATGGTATTGACTTACTGTTTGTTTGACCCCTATGCTACCAGCTCTACACCCTCACCTGGTATGCAGCTCTAAATACTGAATGTTTGTTGAGTGAGCAGTGACCTTCTAATATTTGTTCTGCAGTTGTATTTCTATTTTGTTTGCTCTAATGGGCAGACTAGATGGGCCAAGCGGTCCTTATCTGCCGTCAAAGTCTATGTTTCTATGTTAATGCGCTCGGCTAACTTTGAAATATTAGCTCAGGTTTGTCCCAACTACATAATTCAGTATATTCAATTTCCTTTGATTTATTTAACTAAAGCTTTTTTTCTTGCAAGACGGCATACAGTACACTTTTTTTTACTGCTTTTCAAAAGACATTTGCTATCCTGTACTCTCCAATCTCTAGCTCACTATTGTTTTCAGGTCCATGTCACACCCTTACAGGAGTACAAGTGCGCAGCATGCGTGAAGCAGGCATGCTGTGCACTTGTATTTCTGTAAGGGCTGTCTTTAGATCATTATTTTTTTCCAGGTCTCTTTTGCCATCTTTCTATTCTAGTTTACTATTACTGTTGGGTCCCATTTGCCCTTTTCCTGCCCTAATACACTATTCGTTACATTTCCCTTATGAAATCTTCTTGCTCTGTTTCATTACTACTTTCTGCTCCTCTGAGGATCTCTTGACTCTTATTCACCATTATTTACAGGTTTCTTTGGACATTTATACTGCTTTAGTTCCTTATAACTCCCAGCCTTTTCATGATTTCCCTGCTCTGATTCACTACTAATCCCTCTTAAGTTTTATATTCTCCTGGCTTTACTTCTCTGTGATTCTCCATTTCTTTTAATGGTTTCTCTGTTCTCATTCATCATTACTCCCAGTTGCCTTTCACATTTGTCCTGCTTCATTTTAGTAGGACTCTCCATTTCCTGTCATGATTTCACTGCTCTCGTTCACTATTACTCCCAGGTCCCTTGCAGAGATTCAGGTGAGAGTGAGACAGATATATTGGGCTGGTGAGGATAGCAGCCCTTACAGAAATGCAAGTGCTCAGTACACATACAGACAGGCCTATAATGCTGCTCGTAACAAATGCACCTGGGCCATACAGCAAGCAAAAGTCAAACACTACCAAACCACCCTGGCCTCCTCCTGGGGCTCCGCACGTGCATTCTGGGACAATATTAAGGAGCTCAATGGAAAAACCTGTTCCCCCCATCCTAGATAGCGGTCAACGGCAGTGTCACCGCTGGCCCCCCTACATATTGCTGAATGCCTCAACACGACTTTCTCAGATCTCAGCTTCATCCTACTTACCCACTTCTTTGACCTGATTATTCCTTCAATCCTTCCCAGCCTGGAGCGCCCCCCTCATTTCTCTTCCGCACCATATCCCCCATATAGCCAAACCTCTCCTACTAAAAGCCCTCTCCAGCCACAATCCCAAATGTGACCCAATCGACTCCAGGATGTCATGCTAGCCCCTCTTACTGACCTGCTAAACCGGTCCCTTTGTCTTGGTCAGTTCCCAAGCGCCTAGAAATCAGCTGAAATCACCCCAATTCATAAGAATGGAGATCGCACAATACCAAATAACTACAGGCCAATCTCCATCCTCCCCCTCTCTCTAAAGCCCTTGAAAAATAGTCTCCACCCAACTCATGGAATACCTCACCAAATACAACATACTATGTCCAGAGCAGCATGGCTTCTGATCTGGACATAGCACTACATCGGCCCTACTGAAGTTCTCACAACACATACACTCTGCACTTGACTTGGGTGACGTTACCGGGGCAGTGTTCATAGACCTGTCTAAGGCCTTTGACACTGTGTGTCACCCCCTCCTGCTCGACTCCCTCCAAAATTTGGGGTTCTCATCAGGCTTCCTTGCCTGGTTCTCTAGTACCTCTATGACAGATCCCAACGGGTCAAGATAAATGGTACCCTATCAACCGCGCTACCTGTTTTCTCTGGTGTCCCCCAGGGGTCCATCCTGGGCCCTACTCTGTTTAGTCTCTTTCTCAACACTCTTCCCAGTACCTGCTCGGCAAAATGCTCTTATATGCCGATGACGCGGTTCTTGTCGCCTCCCACCCTGACCCTACCACCGTCCAGGACTCCTTTCAGATCATTTTCAGTCAAGCTGAAAAATGGTTCCATGACCACCGCCTGGTCCTAAACCTCAAAAAAACTAAATCCATGCTCTTCGCCCACCATCAGAGCACCACCAGTAATGCCCCCCTACACATCTTTCCCAGCACCAAACACCCCATTGAGCAAGTTACAGCATACAAATACCTGGGCATCACCTTCGATTCGGCACTCACCTTCCACGCCCACCTCAAAACCCTGTCCACTGCAGTAAACACCCGGATTGGTCTCCTATACCGCCACAGAGACTGTCTCCCTCAGGCTGCCCTCTGGCTGGCTGGCTATCATCTCTTCTATCCTGTCCTTGGTTGACTACGGGCTTCTTATCTATGCTGCAGCTGACAACACCACCCTCTCTAATGTCCAGACCTCAATAAACAAGGCCTGTAGGCTCCTGACAGGTGCCCATCGCAGAACTCACACATGCCAACTCTACTCCTCCTCAAATCTACTCTCCTTCAAGGAGCGCCTGCGCTACCACACCTGTATACTGGCCAAAAAAACACTTCTTGCCTCCCGGGTTCCCCGCCCTAAAACCAGCCTCCTGGATGGTTGCCACCCAAAGCGCAGCCAAGGCCACCTTCCAGGTTCCGAGAGTTAGGACCTCGCGCGCCCAAAGGTCCTTCTATTAAAGAGCACCCTCCTGGTTTAACTCTCCCCCATATCACTAGCATCCCCAAAATAGGCCCCTTTAAATTGCCCTTAGAAACACCTCACGGACACTTGGGTCTGTAGGTGCCCCTGACTGTCCTAGAGACTGCACTGTTTCCGCCTCTGTATCTGACAATGTCCTCTCAGGCTGCCCCCCAAGGTCATGGTCCTCACCCTCCCCAGGTACCTGCTCCATAGATACACTAGAGCAGGCCTATTATACTGTCTTGAGAATGTTTTGGTTGAATCTGTAATTAATTGCAAACCTATTTTCTTCTATGTAATTATGGAATTGCTGTGTATATTACCTCTCCTGTACCACACTTGTACCATCCTCTTTGTCTTCCACTGTCATATGTTGTCTACCCTCCCTGCGACGTGGTGCCTTTGTAAATGAGTCTCTGACTAAAAGGTTGTAAATCCAATTTATAAATAAATAAATGCTCAATAAGCATGCAGCATACATGCTACATGCATGTTGTGCACTTGTATTTCTGTAGAGGAGGCAATGATGACATGGGGAGGATGGGGAGTGAATGACTACTACTAAGCATTCACATCATGTTATAGGCAGGGCAGGGAATCCTGGATAGGCCAGTGGGCCTTCTTTTCTGCCATTAGTTTCTATATTTCCATATAACACCAGAGCCTTTTGGCTAATACTAGAGAAGACCCACATAGCAGCACACTCACAAAGAATCACAACACAGAGCCATAATATACAGCATAGTAATATCCTAATCTGTGTTAATAAATGACTAATTGGATAGTGGTTGAAGTTTCATTTTTAAAGCCTGTGTAATATGTGTTTATTGGCCATAAATAGGGCTGGACTGGGAGCTGAACTCATAAAATGGTATGTTGTTGGCTCCTAAAATTGGCTTTCAGGCATGTAATTTTGGCTTTTGGAAGCCAAGTATGCTGGGTGAAGAATGTCTTTCCATTTTTATTTTTTTGGGGGAGGGGGGTGCTGGATTGATTGCTATAGATCTAGTGGTAGAGACTGGAAAGATTCAAAGATTCTTCTACCGGTTGTTGGGCTAGAAGCCAGCTTGGGGTGGGATTTGGAAGGGTGTTGATGAGCTGTGACTGATCTTGTATGCACTGCCTTTGGGCCATCAGTCCTTACTAATGGCTGTCTGATTGCTCAGTGCTGCAGTGTGTGGAGAGGTTGTGGGATAACAGATGGACCAAACACTGAACTTCAGGTTCAACACACATTCTCTGTGTGATGTTTATTCAGAATACAGGAAATAAGCTTCTGCAATGTAATATTCCTTCTTCAGTACATCAGTTTGCAGCGACAGACTATGTATGTCCTTTCTCTACACTTAGTCAGCACCTGCTGACACTGATCTCTGATGTAACTTACCAGTTGAGATGCATCCTCCACCCCTATGTGGGCCCCATTTGCTTGGGTAGTGGGGGCTCAAAAAGAAAAAAACAAAACAAGCTACAGACAAAGAACCTCAATGCAGAATCACTGAAAGAAAGGTTACCCCAAAGGGCACTGGTAGCAAATTAAGTTTCAAAGAAATATAACATCATACATACTTCCATAATGCAAAGCATCATGGGATATATGCAAATCACCACGACATTTCAGACTTGTTCAGTTTACAGCAATTTATATTCATTTTAAACAGCACAACTAACTTGATTTCTGTAAGAGTCACCTAGTACTTTTTACCATTATCAAAAACACCTAGTGCCATGGTATTTTCAACATTTACAGGTTTCATAAACATAAGGTATGTACATCATGGTATTTTATGACATAGTGCTATTACATACTAAATCCAACAACAATAAACACAACCTGTTTTACATACACTTGGAGGGTACCACAATAACCTCCCTGTATGAGGACCTGAGAGGGAAAAGGAAAATTAAAGAGGACACTATAACATAGTCAAGAAAGGGAAGGGGTGCCCATAAGTGGCCAACCTTATGGATTAGACATTGTAAACGGTAGATTAGGCTAAGAAATAGAACTGTTACAACAGATTTAAGAAAAGTTCAATCTTCGAGAGTGGCAGGAGCTCCCGGTCACACAGTGAAGCCAGCTGTCCTGTTAAAATTGCATCACCACATTCCTGCTCCCCTCATTGCACAGCTATCCTCCTGCTGAGACAGGGGTTTGCTTGATCTGTCACTTCATAATGTGCTCCCCAGTGTATTAATGGACAGTTGGTTCAGCTCATTATCCCAGCCTGGGCTATTGTCTGAGAAGGAAATCAGCTGTAATCAGTGTTGGGTTTACACTTACGCCAACTACACCTGTGTGTAAAGCCCTTGCTTTTATTTGCTGTTAATGCATGCAAAGGATTGACTTTTTTATTTTTTTCTGGGCTGGACTTGGAGGACTCGTCTTTATCTCTGAAAGAGGGGGAGCAGTCAACCATTATCTGAACCACGGAGGTGAATCATCATGCTCCCACCCTATCGGTCTTGCTTATGTTCATTCGTATAATTGCAACAAGGAGAAGAGAGTGACAGCAAGTGAGTAGAAAGTAATTTTTTTTCAGCTATGCAGACTCCATATTCAGGGGCATGGTGGCTGATCAGATTTTGGCACCATTCACCTGGCATGACCTGTTGTTTCAGAGTCTAGGAATTCAGTTGTGGCTCTCTCATTGCTTTCCATATATTGCATGCATTTCTTTTTTTTTTTTTCCCTCCTCTGCCCTCCACTTCTCATATTCTTTTGGAGTGGCCAGTGATCTGTTACGAGCTCACTCATCTGACCACCATACAGAGCAGTCCATCCCCCGTGGAGCCGTGATTGTACCCCCCAGGTGGGTACGGGGTGAGGGCCCTTTCACCCCAACTTGTCTTTTAACTTCTTTGGGATGCTGTCTCTGGAGGTGGCAGGGGCATTGAGGGTCAGGACCTTGGTGCTCCATCTACTGGGAGGCAGTGGGTGTTTTTCTGGCTTTCTGAGTGTGCTGTGTGCCCTTGACGTCAAGGCACTATGAGCGCCAACATCCGGCATGCCTACCCTCTTGGTCCCTGGGCCTGCTGTATCTCGAGTCTCCACTCAGGGTCAACCAGGCACTGGGTCAAGTACACCCACCCCCCGGGAAAGGCGAGCCATCCATAGGATGCTCAGTCCTCCTCCCCCCGGCTGGCCCTCCAGCTCCCCGAACCTGGGTCATGGCGTCACAAGTGGAAACCCAACCGCTGCGCCGGTGGGCCAGCCCCCATTGTGTGCATTTCAACCTAGTTGGGTCAGACTGGAGAGAAGGAGGAGCCATGGCTGGGAGCAGTTGAGCTGTGCCAGCAGCATCAGAGTATTCATGCCTGAGAGAAGAGGATGCCATGTCAACCACAACTGATCCCCCCCCCCCACCGGCATCCTCTGATGGGAACTGGAACCAAGACTAGAACTGAGGGACAGGGAGGGTAAAAGAAGAGGAGGAGGAGCTCTCTACTTAAAGGAAGGGATCAGCAGAATAAAAGGGTAAACAGGGAGAAGAGGCGGCACTGTGAGTCACCTTGGAGACAGGAAATGGCACCACAATCTGCACTGGGGTTGTATAAAGACACTTGTCTCAGAGAGAAGAAATGGATAAGGAAATGATGGAAGGCATCCTTAGAATGACAGAAAAAGGGGAGATATTACTGATGGGGGACCTGAATATGTCAGATGTTAACTGGAGCACCTTTGTTGCAGCCACATCCAAGAGCAGGGTCATTCTCAATGCCATACAGGGAGCATGCTTCAGACAGCTAGTGTTGGAACCCACACGGGAGGGAGCAATCCTAGACCTGGTACTCTCAAATGGGAAGGGAGCGAGGATCTCGGATTTAGAAGTGGGTAACCATCTGGGAACAAGCGACCACCAAACAGTGTGGTTCACGATAAATACAGCCTTAGAGACAAGCCATGCAAAAGCAAGGGTATTGGACTTTAGGAGGGCTGACTTTGGAAAAATGGGAGAGTGCCTCAGAAAAGCACTAGCAAATGGGCAAGAAGGAGGGGTGGAGGAACAATGGGGGAAAAAACAAAACAGCAATCACAGAAGCAACAAGCCTTTGTGTGAATCAAATCAACAAAGCAAAATGAAGGAAAAAACACTATGATTCTCAAAAGAGGAAGCAGGGAAGGTTAGGGAGAAAAAGGTAGCATTCAGGAAGTATAAGGAAACACAGAAAGAACAGGATAGAGAACTGTACCAGTTAAAGCAGAAGGAAGGAGGAAGGCAGTCAGAATAGCAAAGGCCCAAACTGAGGAAAAGATAGCCAACTCGGTTAAGAAAGGGGATAAAACCTTTTTTAGGTACATTAGGGAGCGAAGAAAGACCAAGGGAGGGATAGTGAGGCTTAATAAAGGGAAGGAGGGTTGGGCAGAGGGTGACAGTGAAAAAGCAGGGATACTGAATGAATAGTTCTTCTCAGTATTCACAAAAGAAGAGGAGGGGGAGGTACCTAAAACAAACAATAGAAGCACTCTGGATAAGGGGGTCGATACCAGTCCATTCACAGAAGAAAGGTCCTGAAAGAACTCCTAAAACTGAAGGTGGACAAAGCAATGGGGATAACTAGTGACACCACTGACCGCCTTTTTTAGCAAATCATGGGAAGATGGTGTGGAACCTGAGGACTGGAGGGGGCGGATGTGATTCCCCATCACAAAAGTGGGAGCAAGAGAGAGATAGGAAACTACAGACCTGATAGTTTGGCACTGAGTCCAAACAGTGCCAGCAAGAATAGTGGACAGTGACCAGGGGAGTGCTTACAGCAAGTGCTGTAAATCCTCCCTGTGCTGTCTGTGTGAGTGCTTAACAGACTAGCGCTGTATAGTGTGGCGCCATTCTGGTAGCGCTCACTTGATGAGGTACCGTTAGTTTGACCTCAGTGGTAGGGGAAATGATGAAATCACTTCTGAAGGAAAGAACTGTTGAGTACCTAGAGGCCAGTGGGGCACAGGACCCAAGGCAGCATGGATTGACAGCGGGAAGGTAATGTCAGACGAATCTAATTGATTTCTTTGACTGGGTGACCAAAGTAGTAGATCAGGGAAGGGCTGTGAACATGGCCTACCTAGACTTTATCAATGCATTTAACACAGTCTCACACAAAAAATTACCAAACAAGTTATCTAGCCTGGGAGTGGGTCCCAGGGTTGTAGCCTGGGTAAAACAGTGTCTGGACAACAGGATGCAGAGGGTAATAGTAAATGGAGTCCACTCTGAAGAAAGGGGGGTTACTAATGGGGTATCACAGGGTTCAGTACTGGGACTGTTCCTCCTTAATGTCTTTATAGGTGACATTGCAGAGGAACTGGAAGGGAAAGTATGCCTATTTGCAGATGACACAAGGATTTGCAACAGATTTGATACACAAGGAGAGGGGTGTGTGGAAAGGATGAGAAGAGACTTGGCGAGGATGGAGGAATGGCAGCTTAGATTCAATGCAAAGAAGCGCAAGGTAATGCACCTGGGAAACAAAAACCCAAGGGAAGAGTACACAATGTGGGGGGAGGTACTAACAACAACAAAAATGGAAAGGGACCTGGGGGTAGTCATATCAGATGACCTAAAGGTGGGAAAGCAATGTGAGAAGGCAGTAAGGAGGGCTGTGGGATATTGGGATGTACGGGGAGAGGCATCACCAGTAAGAAACAGGAAGTTGTTATCCCTCTGTACAGACAGTTGGTGAGACCCCATCTGGAATATTGTGTGCGATTCTGGAGACCCTATCTCCTCAAGGGCATAGACAGGATGGAGGCAGTCCAGAGGAGGGCAACTAAAATGTGCAGGGTCTTCACCAGAAGCCATAAGAAGAGAGACTAAAGGAGCTTAATAGTTATACCCTTAAGGAAAGGAGGGAGAGGGAGGACATGATAGAAACATTCAAGTACCTCAAGAGAATCAACAAAGTCAAAGAGAGTAGCATCTTTCAGAAAAGAGATGTACAAGAATAAGGGGGCACAATTTGAAGATAATTGGGGGATGGCTCAGGAGTAATGTAAGTAGTTTTTCATGGAGAGGGTGGTGGAGGCATGGAACGGCTTTCCTGAGGAGGTTGTGGGGTCAAAAACAGTGAGGTATTTCAAGAATGCATGGGACAGACATAAAGCAATTCTAGTAGGGGGATAGGAGGACATAAGCTGTTGGTTAACTAGGATCTGCATCTTATCCAATAGGTAGGGAAATGGGCAAACTAGGTGGGCCAAGTGGTCCTTATCTGCCGTCAAGGTCTATGTTTCTGTGTTAGAATAGTCTCATTGATCATTACAGTGGTATAGGTAGAAGTCAGGAGGAGGTGAGAGGGTGTGAGCTGGGCAAGTATTGTTGGTACCCAGCATTGGTACTTGGCTGGAGCAGAGGTCGCATGTTGTGGAGTTGGAATCTGGAGAGGACTAGTCAGGTGAGATCTCTGAGCTGATGGTGGAAGATTTCTTGAAGCTGGATGAGTTGGGCGGCTGGAGGATTCATTCACTCAGCAGACTGAATGGCAGGTAGCTGAATTTTTTCCCCTAATCTGTTTATCTCCTGAGCTGTTCTGGCAGCCCCTTTCCTACTTACCCCCTACCCCTGCATGAACTGTCACTCAACTTCTCCGGGACTTACCTACCTGCTGTCGTCCTCTGTGATGGAGCTTGGGGAGGGGGGCCTGTCACCAGTGCGAGTCCTGTGAGGGATCGGTTGTTATCCTGAAGCCAGGGGTGTTTTCGGCTGATTTTTCCCTGGGCCCAAAGGATGTGCAATGGGTGCAACGTGCAAGCTTCACCTCCATGGAGATGCCCCTGGTGCCCTAAATGTGGTATTCCTTCCCTCCCCTGGTGATGTCACTTGCACAGCCACTCAGCTCCTTCTTGGTGTCAGTCAGACAGCAAGCCACAGCACCCCCCCACCGCAAAGGAGGAGAGCAGTCCTATGGACGCTCACCCCTCCCTCACCCAGCCAGCCAGCTCCCGAGTGACCCATGTCCATTTTTGAACCCGGGTCATTGGCGTGGCAGGAGGTGAGGCGTGCAGCGCCTCAGCCCTCCATGCCGCCGGGCTGCCCACAGGTATTTGAATTTTTAAGCTTCCTGTTCCCTGTGATAAAGAACTATTTCCATTAACCAATTACCATCCATACCAGCCAGCACCATAACAAATCCTACTGAATTTACTGATAAGTCTGTCTTGATTGCGGCCATCACTCAGGCCATGCCACATATGGCCGATTAAATTTAAATAATGAAAGAGAAAGTAAGGGAGACTAAGTTCAGGGTGAAAGGATAATCAGTACTAATAAAAGAAATATAGATAAAAATTAGAAAATCTTAGTAGCACTGAATGAGAGCCAGCAATTGATTTAAATTATGGAAGCAGCATTAAACTCTGCACAAAAAGGCACCACGGATAGTTCCTTCACTGTTCTGCAGTCTTTGATATTTGAGAGTGCTTGTATTATATAACCAGCTCAGAAAATTCATGTTGTTTGACACTCATGCATGCTAACATTATGTAAAGCAGAACTCTGCACACTGTACAAAGGCAGTGGACTTGCTGTTCCCTCACTGTTCTGAACTGTGTGTGTGTGTGTGTGTGTGTGTGTGTGTGTTTGATGTGACTGTGAGAACATATCACATTATGAGGACTTGAATGTCCCACTTTTGAAAAGTCGATGTCCCACATTTCAGTGACAAAAAATGTTAAGTGGATCGAAAGGATGGGGTGCAGTTTGTGCATCCATTTCTGTAGGAATGCATTATGCTAATGCTATCTAGTTGTGTCCTGCATAGTAAGGCGGTCAGCAGCCTGCATTTGGTAGACTTTTATTATGAAACCATATATTTTGGGTGTCTGTATTTCGCCACTGCAAATTAATATACATAGTTAGCTATTACCTACCTACCACATATGAACATACGAAGAAGCCAACAGAAGAAGGCCATTTCGTCTATCTAGTCTGCTCATATTGCAGGGTCCACAGCTTGAGCTACTGTCCCTGCCCTCCCTCCCCACACCTCCCATCCTCCCTACCCATGGTCCTTACCTTCCCCCCTATGCCTATTCCAGCCTCTCTTAAAGCTGCCCACTGTCTTAAACGATATCACCTCTTCCGGCAGCGCATTCCAAGTGTCTACCACCCTCCCTGTGAAGAAATGCTTCCTGACCTCCCTCCTAAACATCCCACCCTCCAGCTTAAGACTGTGCCCCCTCATGTTATGGTTACCACTTAGCTTAAAGAGAATCTCCTTATCCACCTTATTTATCCCTTTCAAGTACTTGAAGGTCCCAATCATGTCTCCCCTTTCTCTCTCCTGTCTTCCAGGGAGTACATGTTCGGTGCCCTCAACCTCTCCTTGTATGCCTTACCCTGCTGACCTGCTATCATCTTTGAAGCCCTCCTCTGGACCTTCTCCAGCAGGTTAATGTCCTTTTTGAGGTGTCTCTACTTTAAGATTGATTGACCAATCACTGTACTTGCATGACTGTGAAAATTATTTGGCAGCTTCAATGAGAAAGAAGGCCTGAGCATTTTTTTATGTTTGGAACTGGAATAATAAAAAAAAATGCTGTGGCCAATTCAGGCATGGGTTGGGCTATAAGTGTGAAGTGCTGATGCTGAAAATATAAGTCAAAGCCTCATATGCAAGGGATTTATCAAAAAAAAAAAAAAAAAATGTATAATTATTTTGTTTTATGTTTTCATTTTTATTATGTTGTCTTGCGCACAAGCACAAACAACATATTGTGGTAGCGTGGAGTAACAGGTTTTGGAGGTGCGGTCGTGTTGTGGCCAGTGGCACCACTGCTTTTACGGGCTGGGCCCTGTGGCACCAGTGAAATAGCATGCTGTCTAGGACAGCGCTGCAAAAGCAAGCCACCAACTTGAAACAATTTCACCGCTGCAATGAGGGAGCGACCCGTCATTGCAGGGCATGCCTTGCCTGGGATAACATTTCAATAAACATAGCAGCAGCTGTCGCTGTCCACCTTTCACAGTCCCACCTGAAAGCCGATGTTGGGGGTGCCCAATCCCCCTGTCAGCATTCCCCTTCTCCAGTTCATTTGCTGATGGGGGAGTCCAATCCCCATCTGCATAATGTCCCCCTATTTTAATTTGTCTACTGAGGGGGGTACCCAATCCTTCTCGGCATCATGTGCCCCCCCCAAACACAGACACATTTTCTGTGCCAATGGGGGGCCCAGTCCCCATCGGCTTCAGTCCCACCTCCCAAAAAAACATAGGTGGCACGCTGAGAGCCCACCCCAGTGTGCCAAGACAAACCTTTAAAAAAAAAAAAAAAAAAACCTTCCCGCAATTTTTTTTTTTGTTAACCTATAAAAGAGAAAATGGTCCCTCATTGTCTCTGGTGCCCCATCCCCGAACCCGCACCCACCCTCTGTGCACCCACCCTCCCCACACACCCCTCACTCCATATTTACCTCCGGAGCCCAGCACGACGATTTTCGGTGGAGCGGGAACACGTCTGCAATCTTCAAAGCCAACCGCAAACTGAAGAAATGCAGGTAAGCTGTATAATGGCATCAATGGGGGGATTCAACTTAGGTGGATATCTTGGCCATTTTTGCGACTTTTGGCTCCAAATATTTAACATGGAGTTCTTAGAACCCCACCTCATGAACTCAGTCACTGTCATGTCGTTATTCTGTCCTGAAAGGTGATTTCGCAGTCACTGCGCAGAATCACGTTTTGGGACAGATTAATGAAACGAAAGTGTCACTGTTCATGAGGTGGGCTCCTAAAAACACTATGTTGCAAATTTGGTGAAAAAATTCCAAACAATGACTGTGTTACTAGCGTGCATTGCACAGTTCCCACACACACACACTCGTAAGTTTGAGAATTTTTAATATTTTCACTCCAGATTTTCAACATTGCCATTTTTTCACACCTCCTTATGATTGGTACAGCTGTCATTTTTCACATCCTGCCCGAAATGTATTTTCGCACATCTGGCGCATAATAGTGCAGTCGCTGTGGGAAATCAATGTTCAGGATAGATTAAGAAAATCACAGTGACACTGTTCATGAGTGGAGGTTCCAAAATGCCTATGTTGAAAATTTGGTGACAAAATTCCAAAAAATGACTATGTTACGAGAGTACATTGCACAGTTTCCACGCATGCTCATAACTTCGAGACTTTTTTATATTTTCACTCCAGACTTTCAACATTGCCATTTTTGCACTCCTCCTTAGGAACAGTACAGCTGTCATTTTTCACATCCTGCCCAAAATGTGTTTTCGCACATCTGGCGCAGATTGGTGCAGTCGCTATGGGAAATCAACATTCGGGACAGATTAACAAAATCACAGTGCCACTGTTCATGAGCAGAGGTCCCAAATGCTTTCATGAGGTGGGGTCACAAAAAGGCCATGTTGAAAATCTGGAGTGGAAATACCAACAAACTCCCAGGGCGTTAGGGTTTCTAACCATAACGTCCCACCCTGTAGAGACTGACAAGCGTCAGCGGTGTGCCTTTAGATTGTTGGCTGTAATGCTCATGCCATTCCACCCCAACCCTCACCCTGCAGCCAGTGGCAGGCATCAAGGTGTACCTTGTACTCTTCGACCCCAGAGTTCACCCCATTCTCCTATACTGCAACCATCTCAACATATTTCCTTATGGAATGGGATGATCGTAAGGACCAATGACCCCAAGGCACAACGCGACACTTGTCAGAGTCTGCTGGGCAGGGTGAGGTGAAATGGCATTAACTTTATGGCCGAAGACCCAAAGGCACACACCTCAATGCCTCTCAGTCTCTGCAGGGTTGGGTGGGGTTGACGTTGGTTCCATACTTCACTGCCATTCCTATTCTGCATCTGTCTAACTCCTGCACTACCAATGCCAATGCCAGCAAGACAACATTTGGTATTGCCAAATGCTTCTTTTATTTGGGGGCTTGGGGATAGTGCATTTCCTTCAAGAAATTGATTACCAGGCAGCAGAGCATGGTCTTTAAATAATATGTTTGCTTAATAAGGTTCAGCTGCCCTGGTGTGCAACCTATGCCATAGGACAACGCAGTGGGGGAGTCATGGTGACTGCTGTGCACACTGCCCATTTCAATGTAAATCTGGCTCTGGCTGTCATTATGGTGGCTGGACACAGGGTTGTCATCCAGGTTGGGCTACAGGCCTTCCAGAGTACCTGAAGACTTCTCTTGCTGCCTGGTTTAGTTCTGCAACTGTAGTGTTGTTTTACACAAGTGGGCTATGCCCAGTAGCAGCTGGCAGTAACGCTCTACATTGGCACCTGAATGATGGAAAAAGTCCAGTTGAGTTTCTATTTGGCTACGTTAAATTTCAGTAAGGTGGCCAGTTTGGCTATCTGGGAAACTATCACTGAAATGAGAAAAGCAATTGAATATATACAGTATTTAACAATGAAACAAAAGACTACAAGTAAAACTAAATATACCATTTATCGCTCTTTTAAGGTTTTTGATTTTACTAGATTCATGTTTGATATAGAATCAGTTCATTAGAACAGGTGTGTTCTAATTCCCTCTGGTAATGAGTAGTAGTAAATCGTTTTTATTCAGAGAATTATGGAAACATTCCATTGAGCAAAGCTCATTTTCAATGAAGTTCCAGGTCAGGCAAGGTGCTAAGGTTCCACATAAATATTTGCATACATGCAATATAATAAATAACAACAACAACAGCAACAACATTAATTATAATTGGACAAAACAACAATTATGAACTACAGGTCAGTCTTTAAAGTGCATTACTATGATTGCAGATGTTAACATCCTTTGTCCAGGTGGTACACCATTTAACAAATTCCAAGACGTTGATTTTGGCCCCTGGTCATCTAGGTGTTGAGGGGAATAATTCCATAGGGAAGCTCCTCTAAAAGGAATAGAGGATCTTCCTATATTCAGTTTACAAATAGGAAGACAAAACTGGGCACTATATGACATCCTCAGGTCCCTTCCAAACTCCCTACACTTTAACAACCCAGCAATATAGTCTGGAGCCTTATGGCTCCAGAGCCTAATTATAAAGTGCAATAGATGTACATTCCTTCTCACAAATGGCCTGTCCCAACTTAGCTCATTAAATAAGAAACACCTATAGGTTCTAAACGGGACATGTAAGATAAAACAAGCCAGTCTGTGGAACATTTGTTCCACTTTATTTAACAATAGACCAGTGGCCCCTACATAGAATATTTCTCTATAGTCAATAACTGATAATTAAGCAATAAGGCATGATAGGGTGTGTGTCATAGTGTAATAACATCACTCCTGGGGTGGGTTGAAGCACGAGGCGAAGCCGAGTGCTTCCACCACCCCAGGAGTGACGTTATACAACAACACACACACCCTGAGTGCCTCATTGCTATTGGTGTAATGGTCAATGTTATACAAAATAAATAAAAAAATTAAAAAAAATGCTTTTAGTAGATTTTTTGTGAGTTTCTTAGAGAAGAGGAAAAAAAGGTTCTACAAATACAGCCAGCAAAGCTAATGCTAATCAATGACAGGGATGTTATACTGTAATATCATCACTGTGTCAGGCACACACTGACCAATCAGAATCCAGGATTCTTTCTTGCCATTGTAGAATAGCAAAGTATTAACCACATTCTGACGAATCTCCCGGGACGTAAATCTTCTATATCTATAAAGGGCTCCTAACTTTTAATTCATTCCTCCTATTAGTGAATCTATATGAAATCCCAACTTAAGTGGGAATCAAGCCAGATACCGAGACATTTATAATGGTCAACCTGTTTTATGACTGAACCCCCCCAATGTAACAATTTCCAATTTCAGATCACATATATTATTATGTTTATTTCTATACAAGAGTACCTGAGTTTTATTTGCATCAAGATCAGGTAATGCATCTTGAAAAATTCCTGAACCTCATTTAAGACTTGTTGCAACTTTAACCCAGTTATATCCTGGGAAGCTCCTTCTACATACAGTATGGTATCATCTGCATACAGATGATACCGAATATCTGGAGACTGAAACTTAAGCTTGTTTACATAATTATTGAAGAGTAGAGGTCCCAGGATTGACCCTTGGGGAACGCCACTCCTCAATCCCAAAATCCCAGATTTAAAGGGCCTACCTCCACAAACTAGCTACGTCCCATCAGGTATGAGGAAAACCATTTCTTCAGAAGGGAAGACACGCCAATCTCCTCTAGTCTGGACAGGAGCACCCGATGGTTCAGGGTGTCAAAAGCCTTTGAAAGATAAATAAAAAGGGCACCTACCATTAACCTCCTGTCCAGACTTAGTTGGAGATCACTTACCACTTTTGTTAAAGCTGTTTGAGTGTTATGCAAAGACCTGAAGCCTGACTGAAAGGGAAATCATTTATTACTGTTATCCAGAAAACTCTTTAAGTGACTTCAGGATGCCTGGACAATAGACAGCATGGATTCGTCTCGGGGAAATCGTGTCAGACAAACCTTGTGGAGTTCTATGACTGGGTGATGAGTGCCTTGGACCTGGGTAGACCAGTGGACGTCCTCTTTCTAGACTTCAGCAAGGCATTTGACTCTGTTTCTCACGTGGGCCTGTTGGATAAGCTGGAGAAATGGGGGTGGGGAACCAGATGATCAGATGGATAGGCAATTGGCTTTCAGGACCGACCCAGAGGGTCTAGAGTCGGTGGGATAGTCTCATCCCCAAAGAGGGTCATTAGTGGGGTCCCACAGGAGCAGTCTCTGGGCCCCTCCTGTTCAACGCCTATGTCTCTGACATAAGGACAGGTATCAGGAGTGAGATGAGTCTCTTTGAAGATGACTCAAAACTGGAGGTGGTGGTGGATGGGGAGGAGGGGAGGGTGGCCCTACAGGGGGACCTGGAGGCTCTGGAAAGATGGTCTAGAAAGTGGAAGCTGAGGTTCAATGCAGGGAAATGCAAGGTATTGCACCTGGGGGCCAGAAACCTGGGCCAAGTGTACACCCTGGTGGGGGCAAATGTTACAAGTCTCGATGACTGACAGGGACCTGGGGGTGGTGGTGGATGTCAAGATGAACAACTTTGAGACTTGTAGGAGTGCAGCAGCCAAGGCCAACAGGATGCTGGGATGCATCGCTAGGGGGATCACCTCCAGAAGGAGGGAAGTGATACTCCCTCTGTATAACTGCTTGGTGAGGCCGCACTTGAGTACTGCATGCAGTTTTGGAGGCCACACTTAAAGAGGGACATTAAACTCCTGGAGAGGGTCCAGAGGAGGGCAACCAAAATGATTTGGGGCTTGGGAGACAGGACCTATGAGGAGAGGCTCGAAGAGCTAAATATGTACACGTTGGAAGAGAGAAGGAACCGGGGGGATATGATAGAGGTCTTCAGGTACATGAAGGGGGTAAATAGGGAAGGAACAGTCAGGGTGCTTCGAAGGAAGGAGGAGGGGGCCACTAGAGGGCATGGGTGGAAGCTGGAGGGGGAAGATCTAGGGAGAAAGGAGGAGGTGCTACTCACTGAGAGGGTGGTGGAGCCATAGAATGTGCTGCCTAGGGGGCTGGTGGAGGCAGAGATGGTGGAGGGGTTCAAGAGGGGTTGGGACAGGTACAGGGGAAGGGTTCTGGAAGCAAAATCCAATGCAGCGAGAATATCCAGAACTGGGAAGGGAGAAGCCAGAGAAGGTGAGGGGGGCAGCAAGGTCAGCTCCCAGGGTGGGGGCTGACCAAATGAGCAGACGTGAAAGACCGTTAGGCCTATTCTGCTGGCATTTTAGTATGTTAGTATGACGTGAGATAATTCTCAAACATTTTTGAGACCTGCGGTAACAACGAAGTGGGCCTATAATTGTCCAAATCAGCCTTATTTCCCAATTTAAATACTGGTCTGACCCTGGCATCTTCCACCCCTCTGGAAATTCACCAGTCTTACAGGATAAATTACAAATATGAGCCAAGAGGAACGCTAAACAAGGAGCAGCATACCTTAGAAGTTTGGAGGGAATTCAGTCATGACCTATTACCTTAAAAATATTTATCTTTAAGAGTTCCTTATGGACCTCTTCAGGGGGAAATATATCCAAACTCAAACACACCCATTCCTTTGGAATCAGATTTACTATCCATCAGGTCCTGCTCATTGCCAATCCTATAATCCTGACTAGTCCCGTGAACTAGGTCCTGGACACCCACCTTAATAAAATAATCATTAAAGATATTAACTAATCCGGTCCCCAAAGACAAAGATGACCCATCCACTGGTATCTTAATTACTAAGGGATGTTTTTGTGTCCCCACCAGGTCAGAAATAACCCCCCAAAACTTCCTTGGATTCTGTTTTGGGTTATTGTCAAGCTTAGAACATATAAAGTCTTGTTTGACCACCCTCACCTCCCTAAGGTACAAATTTTGGGCCTGCCTATAAAGGACCCAGTCATGGTCTTTCATGGATTTTTTTTGGCCTTAGCCCAATTTCTCTCTCTCTCTCTCTCTCTCTCTCTCCTAGCTTTATGGAGCTCCACAGAAAACCAAACATTCCCCTTATGTTTAATCCTCCTAGATTTCAATGGGACATGCTTATTGCATATTTGTGAAAATTCATTCAAAAAATATTCCCAAGCATCTGAAGCAGTGGGGATCAGCTCTAATCTGGACCAATTAATATTTTCAATGTCTAAAATAAATAAAACATAATCAAACTGTTTGAAACATCTCCAGGAGATCCTAGATTCCAGAGTGTGCTTACAGATCCTATCTCTAACAATATAAACTGCCCAATGGTCAGAAAAGGATTCTGAAAGAACTCCAGCTTTCTGGTATAACTGAGGAACGTTTGTGAATGTCAGATCTAACAAACTGGATTTTGCGGGGTCCCTATGATTAATTCTAGTGAGCTCCAGGATCAGCTGGGTCAAGCCCAGATCAGTCTGCACATCAATCAAATCATGATTAGGTCAATAGTTAACCAATTTACATTAAAATCTCAAATAAGAAGTAGGTCATGGGATAGACTATAACCGTGTAGGAATTCCTGAAGATCTTGGAATATCTTTACAGTAACTCTGGGGGATTTATATAATCCTACCAAAAGAATAGATTGCCTGTAGGGCACTTCTGTTTTCAGGGTCAGTATTTCCAGTCCATTCTCAAAAGATGAGTATTGCACCTCATGGGTGGTTAGTTTGCAATCAATGTATATGGCAATCCCTCCTCCCTTCTTATTTCTGTCCTTCCTATGTAATTGAAAATTATCAAAGTCAATAGAAGTATCTAAGACTTTCACATCCAACCACGTCTTGGTTAACACTAAAATTTCAGGTTTAAGTTCTTGTACCAGTCCCTTATTTCGTCAAACTTCTTCCTATGACTCCTCACATTAGAAGGAACAATAGTCATGTTTTCCATCCTTAAGTTTATATTAGATCTGGGGGGTACACTTGGCCCCAAGGTTTCAGATATTAAATTGAAAGGGCCAGGATTTGGGTGTACATCGTCACAGACCAATAGAGAAAACACAAACATGAATTTTAGATAACTTCTCCATTTTTGCTTCCACATTTTTAAGTTTGTACACAATAAACTGTTAAATATACTAGTTCTTAATACAGCAGAAATCTGGGTAATACTTCTAACAGGAAAAGCTTTTAAAAGAGCATTAAAACATCCCTTTGATAACATTTCAGCACAAATTGTAAACTTCTGACTAAACCTAAATTTCTGTAAGTCAGATACGAAACACAATTTTAAATCTGCTGATACACCTATATGTATATGTGCTGAATTGTATGAGAAGGCCGAGCCATAGAAAAACAAGATCACTAAAATGGCACCTACTGCTATGTTGACTACAACACCTTTAAGGTAACTACATAGCAAATTAGAATTTTTTTTAATTAATTATCAAATGTTGATTTTCATCTGTTAGTTTGTAAGAGGAAGGTGAAATTAAATAATGCTAACAAATATTCTACAAGTCTGTTAAAACTACAAAAAAAATTAGATAGGGCCTGGGCTAATGCTAAAAAGTTTAACTTATTTGAGGATTGGGATTATTATAATTCTCTGCAAAATATATTTTTCATATAGCTTTTTGCCCCTCCGGAGACCCCACATTCCTCCCCACCTCCCCCAGCTGGCACCCACCTCCCCTGGACCTACTTGGGGCAGGTCCCCCACTGCCTTTCCCCCTGTGGTGGGACTGAAGGGGGAGGGCTATCCTCTCCCCCCCCCAGGTCCAAGATCCAGAGTTGCCCCAGGGATCCAGGTAGATACCTAGAGCAGTGTTCCACCTTCAGGTCCCTTTTTCTGTTTTCTCCCAGGTGCCCCCTGCCACGGTGGCACATCAGGACATGTGCATGGAGCGGTGCATGCCCTGTGGATCTGTGACTTCCTTCATGTCACTCATTTGCCTGCAGGACCACCGGACCTCAATCTGGTGGCAATCAGAGGCTGAGTCGGATGCCCACCCCCAGTCCGGGAGAGGAGAGCAGTCCCTGGGATGCTCGATCCTCTTCCACGCCACTGACCCCCAGCAACTCATGCTTGTTCCTGAACACGGGTTGCTGGTGTGGCAGGAGATAAGGCATTCAATACCTCAGCCCTCCACACCATCGGGCCAACTGCAACGTACATTTTTAAATGACATTTGTGTTGCCCAATCCAATTTCTTTACTGTAAGCAATAACTTTCTAGTAATAGTCATAATTCAAGAATGTTCTGGAAGTTGATTAACTCCTTGAACAGGGCCTCTGGTTGGACTGTTCCAAATTCTACTGACAACAGTAAAATGGTTTATAACCCACTGGAAATTGTGGAACTATTTAATTCTTGCTTTACTAAAGCTGGTGTTATTTCTAATGACTTAATTAGCCCGCATATATATACTTACATTGCTCATTATTTCTCCTTTCTTTAAGAATTCTTTTTAAGTTAAGGAAGATATGAGACAATAAAGTATGGACTGAATTGCTAAAAACTGATCCTAAGAAGCCTGAAGGTCTGGATGGCGCTTGTGTAAGCAGTAATGCACAACAAGGTATACAATATCATGGGATATCATTCCACCTCAGGTTGTATTTGAGGCACGAGGCCACAGGCTGAGTAACATCTGCCTGAGAAGTGACGATGTCCATGGATATTGCATATCATAACGTGTATTGTTGTGATTATTAAATGGATCCAATCTGTGACAGATTGCATGTCCTGCTTTCAGACTGGGATTATATGCTGAATATTATCCTGGCTGAAAATTGTCTCAGCCAATCAGATTTGTGGATTTTGACCACCCATTTCATAATGGAAATTGCTGTTCAAACAACATGAAGTCTTGCTATATTATAGACATTAGCAGTTTGATCCAGCTCTAGAACTGCCCCAGAGTGAAATGGTTAAAACCATTCCAAAATAGAATTTTGGCACGAGAGCAGCTCTATCTGTGTCATTTCAAACTTGAACTGTCAGATTCTTTACTCCGCCTCCGTGAACAGTCGCTCCGGAGATTTCTCCTTCTGCTCGTTCATTTCTCGTTTAAAAGTGTTTTTCGGTTGGATTTAACAGAGAATAGTTTTATTTTAACCGCAAACCGCTTTGGTTCAAGCTCTCATCTGTGGTAACCGTAAGTAAATGAAGGTTTTGTCTCGTGTGGAACTTGTAAGTTATCGTTCGGTTTTGAACCGATCAGTGGGTTTAAAACTCATTTAAAACTAAAAGTTACTATTTAGAGTGCAGTTCCGGTTCTTATCGGTTCTAAAAAAGCCGGATTTATTATGTTTTTTCCAATACCCATGACACGGTTAGGAACCGATATGGGTGTCTTGGTACTGCCGTTAAAAGGGCAAGTTTTTGGTTAGGGCTGGCATTATGTCTGAGAAACCCAAAAGAAAACCGGGCCCACTGGTTTCAACACTGTGATGTTTGTGGGGAAGTCTTTGCCAAGGCTGACCCACACACACATGTGTTTATTGTCTGAGGTTTGACCACCTCCAGTCAGACTGCCAGGTATATAAAATTTCCTGCAGCCACCCTGGAAAAAGATTGGGCAGGCTCAGGGAGCGAGGAGGCAAAAGTCCGCTGACCCGGATGGCCAGCCGGTTCGGTGCCAACCGAACCAGAGGAGTACCCTCTGACCAGGGCCAGACTTCCTGGGCAAAGAAAAGCTGGTTCTGAGGAACCAATTCCAGTAAAGAAAACAAGAAAATCAGCAGATCTGGAGTCCAAAATTCCTTCTCCAACTGCTGCAGAGATAGCAAAGCCATACAAATTGTCCAGTCACTGTCTCAGGGTCCGTCCGAACCACCACTATCTGGTAAAAGGTCGGTTCGTCCGGTCCCAGTGGTTCAGGATTATGATATTGAGGAATTTTATGAACCAGAGGAGGGGGAGGAGGATTATGAACAGTATGAATGTGGCTGGGAAGGTCTGGGTGTGCCCATTGAACCGGACATCTCCCCAGACAGACCTTTAGAATCTCCCTATGCTGTCTGAGTCCCCATCTCATTTTATGTTTTATAAAAAGTTGCTGAAACCTCCAGCTTCCTTTAGAAGAGGCTGTGGATGAAAGAGGAGCCTGATTTTGTAGAAATGATGGATATTCCAGAGTCTAGGAGATTGTCTGTTCCTTTACATAAGTCTTTTAGGAAACAAACAATTAAAATTTTAAAAGCTCCTAATTCTGTGCCTCCTGTAGATAAAAGATGGACAGAAGGTATACATTGTCAGGCCTGATACAGAATTCTTCTCAGCAATGCAGTATGTTGGGGTAGTTCAGGCTGCTGCCTGTGATAAAGCTAATATTCCCTTGGCTTCACATCCTCCTGACAAGGATTCCAGGAAGATTGATGCCATGGCAAAAACAGTATATGGCAGCCTCTCTGGGACTCAGGCAAGCAAATTATATGGCTTATGTAGCTAGGTATCAGAAATCTAGATGGGATACTGTTATGCAATTAGCTAAGTAGGCTCATGGCCAGCTGGCTAGTGAACTAGAACAGGTGGCTGCTGATGGCATTGAAGCCTCTAAGGTTCAGTTTCATGCTGCTGTGGATGTTAATGATGTTTCCTCTAGGGTCATGGCCACATCTGTAGCTTTCGAGGTTGGCCTGGCTCAGGTGTACTAGTTTGTCACAGGATACCCAGACTAAGGCTATGGATTTTCCTTGGTGGGAAATTCTCTGTTTGGAGAGCAGACAGAGAACTACATGAAGAAGATGGATGAATATAGGACTACTTACAAGAGTGCCCAGGCTAAGGAGCGGCAAGCCACTCCTCAAAGGCATGCCCAGGGGTAGGGGTAGGCCTTTCACAGGTCTTTCTACCAGACTCAGGCCTCCTCTGCCTATGCTCAGAGGGGCTTCTTCAGAGGCAGGGGCAGACGAGGGGTGGGCAGACCTGCTTCCACCCCCCAGCCTAAAGCTCCTACGAAACAGGCACCCTGATTGGGTGCCCAGGGCCGATTCTCCTGTACCAGTGGGGGGCAGGCTGGCTTACTTCAGTCAGAATTGGGCTTCTTTAACCTCAGACAAGTGGGTTCTGGAAGTAGTAAGCCAGGGTCTGGTTCTCAGCTTCAAAAGTTTCCGTTGAGAAGCAGACTTTTTCTACCTGTAAGTGCTTCAGAGACCCTCGATCTGGAAACAGAGGTCTCATCCCTGTTAGCTCTCAGAGCAGTAGAAGGGTTCCTCCGCATCAGGGCAGGGTCTGTATTCAGATACTTCCTTACCCCAAAAAGACAGGAGAGTGGCGGCCCATTTTAGATCTCAGATATCTGAACAAGCATCTTTGAAACCAAAGTTCAAAATGGTAACTCTGGCAATGATTTTACCTTCCCAAGGCCAGGGGACTGGCTAGCCTCCCTGGACCTCAAGGATGCCTATTTCCATGTCATAATCAGAAGATCCCATTGAAAGTACCTCCGATTCGAACTGCCTTCAGGTCATTACCAGTTCAGAGCAATGTCCTTTGGCCTTACCTCTGCTCCAAGGGTATTCACAAAGTGTCTAGCAGTGGCAGTGGCCCACTTAAGGAGGCAGAGGATTGCTGTTTTTCCCTATCTAGATGACTGGCTCATTGTAGGCCAGTCCCCAGAACAGGTAAAATCTCACCTGCAGGTCACCCAGCAGCTTCTCACCTCCCTGGGTTTTCTGCTAAACCTACCAAAGTCGGTTCTGGAACCAGTCCAGGTACTCACCTTTATAGGCAGAATGGACACAAAGCTAGCCAGAGCCTTTCTTCCCCAGAAAGGGTAAGGAATTTAGTGGCTCTGGCCTCTTCCTTCACTCTGCAGGTCTCTCGACCAGCAAGACACTTTCTGCAGCTCCTGGGGCACATGGCTGCATCCACAGCTGTTGTGCAGGGAGCCAGATTTCAGATGAGAGACATTCAGTTTCACTTGAGAACCTTTTGTCTCAGAGAAGAGACCCCTTCCAAGTTGGTCCCAGTGACTTGAACCTTGATCCTAGCTCTCCAGTGGTGGCAGGATCAGAGCAATTTAGAGTGGGGTCCCTTCATTTTCCCCTTCTCACGACTTGACTCTCACTACAGATGCTTCCCTTCTGGGTTGGGGAGCCCACATGGGCGACCTTTCCACTCAGGGAGTTTGGTCCCCAGGAATCTCTGCTCCACATCAATTTTCTGGAACTCAGAGCTGTCTTTTAGCTCTTCAAGCTTTTCTGCATCTGTCCACGACAAGGTGATACAAGTCAGAACAGACAACACCACAACAATGTGGTACATCAGCAAACAGGGAGGCACTTCGGTCTGACCTTGTGCACCGAGGCAATGAAGTTGTGGTCTCTGGCCTATTTCCCGAACACTTCCCTCATAGAAGTTCATCTTCCAGGGAAGGACAATGTCCTAGCGGATGCCCTCAGCAGATTTCCCAGGGCCATCACAATGGTCCCTGGATCCCAAGTGCTGGGATAGTTTTTGCCAGGTGGGCATCCCCAGATAGATCTTTTGCAGCCCCAGACAATCACAAACTTCCTCTGTTCTGTTGCAGGCCTCCAGTGCTGGGCTCCAGTTCCCTGGATGCCCTTCTTCTGGATTGGGAGGGAAGTTCCTCATGCTTTCCCCCCTTTCCTCTCCTATTCAAAGTACTAGACAAAATCAGATCTCAGCCTTGCAGGGTGATTCTGATTGCCCCGGATTGGGCCAGGCAGCCCTGTTACCCACTCCTTCTGTCTCTGACAGTCCATCTTCCCCTGTGCCTCCCCAGGAATCACAATCTGTTGACTTGTGCCCAGGGAAGGTTTTGGTATCCGGACCTCAAATCCTCAACCTCAAGGCCTGGCTCTTGAGGAGTTAGAGTTGCTGATTTACACCTCTCTCAGGGTGTTCTTGAAATCCTAAAGGCTTCCAGAAAGCCTTCTACTAGGGCTACTTATAGTTCTAAATGGAAAAGGTTTTCCATTTGGTATGCTGGGAAAAATATTTCCCCAGAATCTGCTGAATTGCCCATTTTGTTAGATTACATGGTACATCTTAATTCCTTGGGTCTCAGACCAGCTACCCTGAGAGTTCATTTGGTAGCTGTGTCTGCTTTTGTGTCAGCAGGAAAGTCATCCCCTCTTTCCTCTCATCCTGTGTTTTCCAAGTTTTTTAAGGGATTACTCCATACTAATCCTCCCTTTCGGGAACCGGCCCCTGCTTGGGACCTTAATGTTTGCATTGCCCAGTTATGCAACCCCTTTGAACCTCTGTCTTCTGCAGAGCTTAAGTACCTAACTTGGAAAACTGTTTTTCTAGTGGCTATCACTTCTGCCAGACGATAAGGAATTGTGCTTCCTGCTGTGTGGAGACTGACTTTATTTCTTCCACAGGGATAAGGTAGTCCTTAGGACTAATAGGAAGTTTTTGCCTAAGGTGGTTTCAGATTTCCATCTTAATCAATATATCTCCTTCCAGTATTTTTCACTGATCACTCCTCTTCAGGTGAGAGGAGGTTGCACAGCCTGATGTTAAGAGAGCTCTTAGTTATTATATAGAGCGACTAAAGGTCACAGGTTCGAATCCCTCCAACGCTTCCCTTACCTATGGTGAAGTTGGGAAAGGCAACCTGCCAATAAGAGATCAATAGCCAGGTGGATTGTCTCTCTGTATCCACCTTTGTTATATCAGAGCAAGCAGAGCCCCCCGGCCTGTTGAGGGCTCATTCTACCAGGTACAGCTGCGCCTCTAGCTGCTGCCAGAGATATCCCTTTATTAGAGATTTGCCAGGCTGCTACTTGAAAATGGTACACACTTTACCAAGCATTACCCTGGATGTCCAGGCCAGGAGATGCTCGGTTTGGCACAGCTGTTCTTCAGAGCCTATTCCCTAAGTAGGTTCTGCCCCTCCTCTATGGAGGTACTGCTGTGTATTCTGCTAATGTCTATAATATAGCAAGACTTCATGTTGTTTGAAGAAAAAATTACTCACCTTAGTAATGTTGTTTCTTGGAGTCTTGCTATATTATAGACCTCCCCCCCAACCTGCCCCTCTCAGAACCTCTACTTGGTGGGGTGCGGGCAACTTAGTGTGGGCACTACTTATGTCCTGTTAGCATTTTGTCCCCTTTGGGACTTGGGGGTGTATGTATGTGTACGTGTGTGTTTTATTATACTTATGTTCCATTTTCATATTATTAGAATGGTGTTAGTATTTCTGGTCCCCTGACTTGAGTCTTGGTGTTGGGACCATCAATGGTTGTTATTATTTAGGTAGCCATTTGGCTAGTGTAGAGTTACAACTTCCACACAGACCTTAGTGAGTTTGGCTCGTAAAGATCTGACAGTTCAAGTTTGAAATGACACAGATAGAGCTGCTCTCGTGCCAAAATTCTATTTTGGAATGGTTTTTAACCATTTCACTCTGGGGCAGTTCTAGAGCTGGATCAAACTGCTAATGTCTATAATATAGCAAGACTCCATTAGAAGAAACAACATTACTAAGGTGAGCAATTTTTTCTTTAGGCAGCTCCCTATATGTGCTACCCATTGGCTGATATTTGCAGTCTGTTTTGTGCACCAAAGAATTTCATTCCAATTGGAAGCAGGCTAAGGATTTGCCAGTGTTTAATTGTGGAGGTTGTAGATTGATTTGTAATCATCACCCAGTTTCTGTTTTGTCTGCAGAAGTGAAGGTCTTGGAGGTGAAAAATGGTGTCTGTCCAGATTAGTGTTTTTTGGACTCAATTTACTAAATTTTAAACAATCTGGTTTTAGACATATGCATAGTATGAGTACAACATTATCTAAAGTTACTAATGAAATCCAGCAGGCAACAGATAAGAACTCGCTAGTTGGAGACATTTTTATTAACCTTTCCATGGCCTTTGATGTTATAGTCCACAGACTCCTGATGCATATATTAAGAATTGTTTGTTTTGATGAGATGGCAGAGAACTGGGTGGTAATTATTTAACTGATCTTAGTTTGTATTCAAAACACATTTTCAAGCGTTGAGCTGATAGTTGTGTGGTCCATCAGGGCTCCGTTTTGGGCACGCTTTTGTTCTCCCTATTTGTGAATGACCTTGTCTCGGTCATGTCTGATGTTGTTTTTCACATGTATGCGGGTGACACAGTCATTTTTGGATGGGATGGGACTTGGCTGCTTCACAGGAATCTTTAGAATGTTGTTTTGATGACGGTCTGCATCCATACTTTAGATAAGAAGCCACTGCTAAATTAAACCAACTGTATGTATTTGAGTTTATGGCTGAAGCCCAATTAAAATGGTAGTTTCATATTAGTTCTCTATCAAAGAAGAATTGTGCTGAACCCTTAAGCCATTTTTTCTATAGAAGGTCCATTTCAAATACTGGATCACTTTCTATTGTTGTTTAGTCTTTACTGGCATTTTGGTAAACTTAGTTGGTGTTTCTGATTCACACACTGGTGGTAAGTACCACTTCAGGACTGTATGATGTTGGTTATGTTCACTTCAGCAGCAGAGTTCTATAGTAGAATGCAGTTGCATTGTGGCAACAATGGAAGAGCTGAACAAGGACATAAACTACATTACACAGCTCTAAAATGATCCCTACCATCAGTGTATGAATCAGAAACACTCTCTGAGTTTACTAAAAGGTGAAGTAAAGATGGAACAAGAATGGCGTGTGAACCAATATTTGAAAAACAGCTTCTATGGAGAATAGAAGCTTGCAGGTTGACGTAATTTCTCCTTTAAAGACAACTGACACCATAAATAGGATTTTTGTATCATCATAGCATTAGTTGTTCTAAACAGGTTCTGGCAAGCATTCTCAATACCAAGATCATTCAGATTCTAGATTATAGGGATTGTATTTACTAACATACTAAAATGCCAGCAGAATAGGCCTAACGGTCTTTCGTGTCTGCTCGTTTGATCAGCTCCCCACCTTAGGAGCTGACCTTGCTGCCTTCCCCCCACTGGCTTCTCCCTTCCCAGTCCCGGATATTCTTGCTGCACTGGTTTTTGCTTCCAGAACCCTTCCCCTGTACCTATCCCACCCCCTCTTAAACCCCTCCACCGCCTCTGCCTCCACCAGCCCCTGGGCAGCACATTCCATAGCTCCACCACCCTCTCAGTGAAGTAGCACCTCATCCTTTCTCCCCTGAATCTCCCCCACTTCAGCTTCCACCCATGCCATCTAGTTGCTCCCCCCTCCTTCCTTTGTAGCACCCTGCCTGCTCCTCCCCTATTTACCCCCTTCATGTACCTGAAGACCTCTATCATGTCCCCACAGTACCTTCTCTCTTCTAATGTGTACATATTTGGCTCTTTGAGCCTCTCCCCATAGGTCCTGTCCCCCAAGCCCAAAATCATTTTGGTTGCCGTCCTCTGGACCCTCTCCAGGAGTTCAATGTCCCTCTTTAAGTGTGGCCTCCAAAACTGCACACAGTACTTGAGGTGTGGCCTCACCAAGCAGTTATACAGAGGGAGTATCACTTCCCTCCTTCTGGAGGCGATCCCCCTAGCGATGCATCCCAGCATCCTGTTGGCCTTTGCCGCTGCCCTCCTGCAAGTCTCAGAGTTGTTCATCTTGACATCCACCACCACCCCCAGGTCCCTCTCAGCCGTCGAGACTTGTAGCATTTCCCCCCACCAGGGTGTACACTTGGCCCTGGTTTCTGGCTCCCAGGTGCAGTACCTTGCATTTCCCTGCATTGAACCTCAGCTTCCACTTTCTAGACCACCTTTCCAGAGCCTCCAGGTCTGCCTGTAGGGCCACCCTCTCCTCTTCCCCATCCACCACTGCCCACAGTTTTGAGTCATCCGCAAAGACACTCATCTCACTCCTGATACCTTTTCTTATGTTAGAGATGTAGGCATTGAACAGGAGGGGCCCAAGGACCGATCCCTGAGGGTTTATTTATGAATAAACTTCAGGGGTGTTATTAGATATGCTGGATAAACTTCTTTGAGGAGATCCCCTCCATTAGGTCACACATTTTGAACTATAAGGAATCAGTATCAGAACCTCTTGGACACTTTTTTGGTAGCTGGGGCTGCCTACAATGATGTGCAGCATCTACATGTACTGTATGTAATATGGGCAGCACCATCCTTCATCAGTTCTATCTTTTGCCATCGATACGAATATATGAAATTTGCCAGCAGATAAAGGCCTAGAGGTCTATCAAGTCTGCTTGAATGTGCAGCTAGCACCCCTTATTCTGCAGCTGCCCTTCCCTTCCACCTTTCCCCTACATTGACCCTCCCCCTTGTCCTGTCCCATCCCCTTTTGAAGCAGTCCACTGTTCTACAGGATACCACTTCTGCAGGTAACGCATTCCACCCAGCTACTACCCTCTCTGTAAAAAAGTGTCTCCTCATCTCCCTCCTGAACCTTCCTCCCTCCAGGCTCATATCATGGCCCCTGGTGTCCCTCCCCCTCCCATACTTTGAACAGCCCCTCTGTACCCATCTTGTTTATTCTTTTCATGTACTTAAAGGTTTCATTAATGTCCCCCTGTCTGTCCTCTCCTCCAGTGAGTACATGTTCAATTCCTTCAGCCTCCTCTCGTATGATAAGTCCCCCACCCCTTGATCATCTTTATTGCCCTGCGCTGCACCCCCTCCAGTAACTTAATGTCCCTCTTCAGATACAGGTACCAGTACTGCATGCAGTACTCCAGGTGCAGTCTAACCAATGACTTATACAGTGGCAGAATCATCTCCTCCCTTCTTGAGGATATACCCCTTGCAATGCAACCCAGCATTTTGTTGGCCTTTGCAGCTGCCTTCCTACATTGTGCCGAGTTTGTTCATTGACCCTGCAATGAGCACCCCCAGAGCCTTCTCCTCCTCTGTCTGGGCTAGCTGCACTCCCCCCAGTTGGTAACTCATTAGACCTGCTGAAGGAAACATCACCTTAGCTTTGCCACATATTATTTTACTTTCGTAGTGTTCTGTCATTATATCTGTATGTCCCCAAAGGTGAAAGAAACTTTATTACAATATTATAAGTGCGGCTAAAAAATTTTAAAAAGAAGACACAAATGCACTTTGTGCGTGCTATTTGGGTCTGTCTCACAATGTGAGGACTTGTGAGATTTGCCAGCATTTCAGCCAGGCTATGAGGCGATGCCATGAGAAAGCTCTAGAAAAGTTTGTTTTATAAAGGCATTGACAACCATGGAGAAGTAAAAGGGTTCAAAATCTGCTTATCCTTCACCATCACCTGAGAAGTGGCCGTTGAAGTCTAAGGATATGGAACAGTCGTCATTGTGAGCCTTCTAGTTATCTAGCCATAAGCATAGACATACAGAAAATGACAAGTCTGCTTCTCTGGTGAGGTCCTGGTTGCCATTGAGAAAAGGTACATCCTTGTGAATGCCCTTTCTGGCGGTGTCGACTACAGCCCCTCTGACCATTATTGAGACACCAGAGCTGGGTCTTGGCTTAGGTACTGTACCTACTATGGACAATATGAGGCCCTTGTCATTGGACCAAGGCCCATCGATGCAGATAGATGCAGCACCATTGACTCCCAGCAAGTGCTAGTGTTGTTTTCTGAAATGATTCGACACATTCTGCCAGAGTTTCCAGTACAGGCAATTATTCTGCTGACAGGGACTTCTGATAATCTGCCCCCACTGACAGATTCCAATAGCATGCCACAAATTTCTGCATCTCAGCCACCACCGGCATCACTGTCCCATTCTGCAGCTACCATTCTCACTCGTGCTGTCGACAACAAAATGGTATATATATTTCTGACCCTATGGTCTTAGAGGAGGATTTAGAGGAGGAAAATGAGGAAGAACAATTTCTGGAGGTTCCCCTTGCCCTAATTATACCCTCTCATCCGGTAGTGAGGACTCATTGGTTTATATACCAAGATCTGCTCCTGAGGACCCATCTTTCTAAGTCATGATGCAGCAAATGTAGTCTGCCTTGGGGTTTGTTGTGGAAGAGGAAGATTCCACTAAAAGGAATCACATTGAATGTTTGGAGGTGCCATGTTCCCCCTCCAATATTACTCCACCTATATATCCTGTATTAGAGAATACTACTTCTGCTGCATGGCATAGACCAAACTTACTGCCCACAGTACCTAGAAATGCTGATAAGCAGTATCCTGCACCATTTGCTAAGCCTTATACTAACTGGACAGAAACTGACTCTAGGGGAAAAGGAAAGGGGAAATTGTTTAACCAGTAAAGTTACATTAAGCTGGAGCTTGTTTCCAGGTGTGACCTGGGAGCACCAGGAAGTTAAGTGACTTCCTCAGGGTCACACAGTATGCAAGTGGGGGCTGATGGGATTCAAGCCCAGGTCTCCAGGTTTGCAGCTCAGTGTCCTTAACCACTACACTATACGGCCTACCTCTGTGGTCATCATGGCTGCTCATGCTAGGTCTAGAGCCCCTAGATATATGAGTACTTTGCCTCCTGATAAGGAATCTAGGAGGCTTGAAGTCATGGGCAAATATACTTATGCCTGTGCAGCTGTAGGAACAAAACCTGGTTATTGAAATATTTTATAATTATAATTTTATTATATTCTTAATTGCTATTTTATATTTTTTATAAGGACTTAATTATAAAGGATACTATTAAACTTCTAGTTGGATTAATATCTAAATAAATTCTAAATTCAAGAAGAAGGACACTGCTTGAATCTGAAGCACTAGAAAGGAGATGTAACATCCAAGCCATTAGAAAAAAATGTTCTACTGTTTAAGTTTCAAGTATCCTCCATCTGGCTGAGAAAGGGACACTGCAGTCATTCCATATATGGAACACTCTATATAAGGAATAGAATTCACCTCAGTAAGCACTGAAAGAAGGAATGGAACATCCCTTCCATATAAGGGAGGATGAGTTTCACTTACTGAAGGTGTGTTAATGCTGATCCAAATGATTTTAATTCTGTATACCAGTTTTAAGCAAAGAATTAAGACAATATGACATTTCCTGGTATTTCTTTTCGGTTAAATATTTTTACTTCTAAAGTTGTTGACTTACAATACAGGGGTAACACTTACTTGTGACTATTGGTATATATAAGTTGTACCAGAATATAAAAAAAAAAAACTATAAAGGTTTAGGATAAGGTAATTTTAATCAGACAAATAGACTAGACCATGATTGAGGTTGTGTGGTTTTAACTGACACACAGCCAAATTACTGTGTCGTGCACCAGTAAGACTTCCCATTCAAGCAACATTTCTGAATAGGTGTGGTGCTCCCTACGGTCTTGGGAGGTCAAAGGTCATCCCATGTACATGGAGCAACCTAAGGAAGGCAAGCTGGGGGTCAGGTTTGAACCCCAGTCAGCTCGCTATAGAGACTTGGTGATAAATGGATATGCTTTTCTGTACCAGTGTGTGCCAAGTACAGCCTATACTACATTCCTTGAAGGAAAAAAAATGCCTTAAGTTTTATACTAAGGAAAATCTTTCGTCTATAACTAAAAAATGCAACAGGCTGCTGGTTTGAAATTTTCACAACGTATAAAAGACATGGTAGTTAATTCTTTGTCTAAGTTTGGTAGATGCAGCTATTGGGAAAAAGAAAATATTTACATAAACATTTTAGAGCAATATCCTTTAAATTAAATTCTTCAATTCTAAGGTCAAATGAAAGCTAACACTGTGACAAGTTTGAAAATATAACTCTTGAGTATGCAGCTTCTTACTGTGAAGAGATCCATCCTCTGAAAGTTTGTAGTCAATAAGTTTTTCTGACAGTAATATAGGGACTATCTTCAGAAAACAAAGAAAACCATGTGCTTATAAGAAAATCTAATGCTTTAGAGACATTCTGAAAAGAACTTATGGACAAATCTTATATTATTCTGAAGCCAAGAATATTTAGAGCAACACTATTACTTTGTTTTGAGAAATTTTGTAATTTATAGCCTTTATTAACCTAATTCAGGAAATACAGATCCTAGAAACATGGAAAACATGTCCAAAGTCTCCATTCAATGAGAGAAATCCAGCAATGTTGGTATAAAAGTTATATCATTTTGCATTAAGAAGTTATAGAAGAAAAATAATTTCAAGAATAAAAGTAAATCTGGAGCCAGTGGGATGTCCTTGGGGTGGTGATAAATCTCAACCATTCATCATCTGCAAGGACCAGTCAGAGTTTGGTGCTGATGTCATTCAACGTGGAAACATATAGGCAAATTTGGACAAGCCCACTTCAGAACTGCCTGAATCCTGAAGCTGGATGATCCTACGGTGGTCTGACTGAAAAATTCTTGTTATCTTGGATTTTCACTAGGCCAAAAGCCTGAAGCCACGCCTGCTTGGGACCAGCATTTGGATTAAGCCATTGTGTCCACCAGGGGGTACTAAGGACAAGCTTGAACGTCTGCACAGCATTGCAACTAGGTCCAGCTGCTGAAACTCCTTGTTACAGGAATGACTTTTTCCAATAGTGGATGAAGCAATGCCTATGTTCTACATACTGAGTATTGACTAAAGTAATGTTTTGGAATTTCTGCTAAAAGCCTGGACAGGAGACTGACTTTGAAATCCAGCCAAAACAAGCCTGCAGTACTGTTGCATAACAGTGAGTCCAGAGTTACAGGTTTGAGAACAGAAAGGAACTGAAACAGGAAAAAGTCATAGAATCCAGTTATCTAAACAACTTTGCTGTCCACAGGGAAATCCTTTCCTACAAATTGTTGTGCTTTGGCCCGGTGGTGCTGAGGGTTGAGGCACTGCACGCCACACCTCACGCCACCCCAGTGACACGGGTTCAGGAATGGACTCAGGCCGTCAGGGGCTTGCAGGGGAGAGAAAAGATTGAGCATCCAATGACTGCTCTCCTTCCTCTTGGGTTGGTGAGGGCACTGCACCACACTGTAGTGGCACCTGACAGAGGCTGGGTGTCCTACAAGTTGTCAGCACAATCAAGGGGGTGGAGCGCGGCAGGCACCTGCATGTTTGTGCACTGATGCCACTGCACATCCTGCTCCTCTGGGCTTTCCTGGAGGAAAATGGTAGGGCAACCACTTGACTGATGGCCGTGCCCTGCGCCCATGGACCCATGAGCTGTAGCCACCGGGTATCCGTGCTGCAGGGCCCTAAAGTGGGGGTCCTGTCATTGGCCAGCCCGGTGACTGGGTGATTATCTGCACAGTGGGCCTGGTTCAGGGGTGTGAGTGCCAGCAGCCATGGTCGTTGGGGCTGCTCTGGCCTGGAGGATAAAGTGTTCAATGATAAAAAAAAAACAAAAAAACAAATTGTTGTGCTGCTGATCTGTTCAAATCGTGTTGCCTGATTTTTCCCTTCAAAATCCTGATAAGTAACTTTTGATGATTCGTAAAGTCAGACAAGAAGGATCCAGCCTGCGTTGCTTCATCAATGCCAGAATAGTGTACAGTTCCAGTTCAAGGGGGAAAAGACAGAGGACTGCAGCCAAGCCAAGCCGATGAAGGACTTTTATCATCCAGAATCAGAAGAAGCACTTCTCACCAAGATTTTGAAAGTTAAAAGTAAAGAAGGCCAAGCCTACAGATAACCAGAAATGTAAGTGTTATTTAAATTATTAATTAATAATATCTTAATATTCTGACTTGGGCTATTTGGGGTCGTAACATAGTGAATTTAACTTTTAATTACAACATCTTGGGTATATAGATTTAGAAATTTAAACAAAAATTAATATATTTGCCATCCAATGAAGTTTTGAAATAAGTCTTGTACAGAAATAATCTGAAACACTAATGTAATGAGTTTGCATGTTCTTATATCAGAAGGTCATGCTAAATACTAAGTACATTGAAAGCCTAGTATATAGCCAGTGCCATTTATTATGTTGAATATTGCTTATTCATTTGCATTGTTTACTTGTTGAAATGTTTTTGTTTTATTTGTTTTATTTCTTTGTGGTTTGTTTGATTTTCTGAAACTGTTGTTGTTTATGTTTACAGTTTATTATGTTTACAAGATATATTTATGCTAATTAGGAACATTTAGAATTATTGTATAGGTGTTAATAAAATATATATTTTTCATATTTCTACGTGTGGCAGAAGCATTATTACCATTATCCACAACCTGGAGAACAGGGATAATATCATATTTGAATGTATAATTATTTTCTGAATTTATTAAATTTATTTGGCAAGGCCCGAGGTAAATCCAAGTACTGTATTATAAAAGTGATATTATAACCTATTGTTCTAACACATCATTGAGCCTTAGGATTGCAATTACCAGGCTCACATGATCAAATACCAGAACAACCTGTGGAAAGCTGATTGTACTGTGTCTCAGGCTTTGCTTGATGGCTCTGCCAAGACTGATTTGCTTAAAACATTGTCTGCTGGTGTTGAGGTTGGCAAACATTTGCTGCACTCAGCTTTTGATGTTTATGATGCTTCTGCCAGGGCTGCAACATCTGGCATTTGCATGATTTGATATTCCTGACTTAGAGTTGTAGCCTTTGCCAATGATGTGCAACAGGCAGTTTTGAATGCTTCCTTTAAAGGGTCAAAACTGGAAGGGACCCTACATGAACCTCAAACTTCAACAAGCATTTGTCAATGCCAAATGTTGCTTGCTTATATGTGCTGTTTAGGTATTTGGAAGTAAGTACCATGCCTAAGAAGACCATAGAGGACTCTGGGAGGGTGGGCAACTCTAAAGTCCCGGCAGAACTCCATTGAGCTCGCTCACTCCCCTCTCTCACTCACACATTCTATTTCTCCCGATGCTGCAGGCTGCCCTTTTGTACTGGGCTCATGCTTGCGTTGATGCCTTTGTCTGCCCACAAAGAAATCCGCAGCAGTCCTGACAGAGCTCCGTTGAGCTCACTCACTCCCTCTCTCTCACTCGCTTGTTCTGTTTCTCCTGGAGCAGCAGACTGCCCTTTTGTACTGGGCTCCTGCCTGCATTGGCACCTTTTTCTGCCCACAAAGAAATCTACAGCAATCCCGACACAGCTCCGTTGAGCTCACTCACTCCCTCTCTCTCACTCGCTTGTTCTGTTTCTCCTGGAGCAGCAGACTGCCCTTTTGTACTGGGCTCCTGCCTGCATTGGCACCTTTTTCTGCCCACAAAGAAATCTACAGCAATCCCGACACAGCTCCGTTGAGCTCACTCACTCCCCCTCTCTCACTCACTCATTGTGTTTCTCCCAGTGTTGCAGGCTGCCCTTTTGTACTGGGCTCCTGCCTGTGTTGGTGCCCGTATCTGCCCACAAAGAAATCCGCAGCAGTCCTGACAGAGTTCCGCTGAGCTGGCTCACTCATTCTCTTTCACTTGCTCATTCCGTTTCTCCTGGCACTGCAGACTGCCCTTTTGTACTGGCTCCTGCCTATTTTGGCACCTTTTCTGCCCACAAAGAAATCCGGAACAGTCCCGACAGCTCCATTGAGGTCACTCACTCCCCCCCCACCACTTGCTCATTCTATTTCTCCCGTCGCTGCAGGCTGCCCTTTTGTACTGGGCTCCTGCCTGCATTGGTGCCTTTTCTGCCCACAAAGAAATCTGCAGCAGTCCTGACAGAGCTCAGTTGAGCTCATTCACTCCTCCTCTCTCACTCGCTCAACCTTAATCTGTCCCAAACACTGATTTCCCACAGCGACCGCGCTATTCTGCTCCAGAAGTGTAAAAACATATTTCAGCCAGGATGTGAAAAATGACAGCTGTACTGTTCATAAGGAGGTGTGAAAAAATGTCAGTGTTGAAAATCTGGTGTGAAAATATTACAAATCTGCAAAGTTACATAGGTGCATGGAAACTGCGTAGCGCACATGTGTAACACAGTCATTTGATGGTCTATCATCACCAAATTTTCAACATAGGCATTTTAGGATCTCTGCTCATGAACAGTATCTTTGTCATTTTCTTAATCTGTCCCAAACACTGATTTCCCACAGCAACCGCGCAATTTTGTGCCGGAAGTGCGAAAACACATTTCAGTCAGGATGTGAAAAGCGACAGTTGTACTGTTCATAAGAGGTGTGAAAAATGCCATTGTTAAAAACTGGTGTGGAAAATATGCAAATTTGCTAAGGTTATGAGTATTATGAATACTGTGCAACATACACTGTGAAACAGTCGCTTTTTTTTTATTTTTCCACCAAATTTGCAACTGAGGTATTTTGAGAACCCACCTCATGAACAATGGCACTGTCATTTCTTTAATCAGTCCCAAAAGGTGATTCTCGCAGTGACCAAATAATGCCATGACAGTGGCGGAATTCATGAGGAGGGGTCCCAATAACCCCATGTTGATAATTTGGTGCCAAAATTCCCCAAAATGCCTGAGATATGCACCAAATTTGAAAAAAAACAATTTATGCCATTATACAGCTTGCCAAAATTTCTTCAGTTCGCGATCGGCTTTGAAGAGTGCAGACGTGTTCCTGGTCCACTGAAGATCGTCGCTCTGGGCTCTGAAGGTAAATATGGGGTGAGGGGGTTGTGGGGAGGCAGGGTGCACAGAGGGTGGGTGCAGTTGGAGGCAAGCCCACAGACTCAACAAGGGATTGTTTTCTGTTTTACAGGGTTTAAAAAAAAAGAAAAACATTGTAGGACAGTTTTCCTTTTTACAGGACATTTGGCATGCTGGGGTGGGTTCCCAACATCACCTGAGTGTTTTGTTTGGGGGCTGTAGCCGATGAGGATTAGGCACCTCACGTGGCTCATGGGGGAAGAGTTGAAGGGATTGGGCACCCCTCGCACACAATTCATTGAGGGGGCATTATGCCCATGGGGAGTGGGCTCCCCCATCAGCAAATTCAACTTGGAAGGGGGGGACTGAAGCCGACAGGGTGGGGTGCCCCAATGGCAAAGAAAGTGGGGGGGCATGATGCCGAGGGGGATTGGGCACCCCCTTGGCATACAGCATAAATTTTGGTGTGGGGACATTATGCCGACAGGGATTGGGCTCCTCATTGGCAAACTGGGTCAGGGGCATGCAAGGAACCACCCTGCAATGACGGGTCGCTCCCTTATTGCAGTGGAATGTCTGATGCTGCAATGACGAGGCGGCCCCTGATTGCAGCGGCTAAAACGTTTCAAGGTGGTGGCACGCTGGCTGAACTAATGTCAGCAGCAGCATGCCACCCCATTGGGGAACGCAGACCAACCTTCAAAAGGCAGGGGGGGCATTGCCCACAACAGTGCCGCACCTCCACAACCTGCTTCTGCAGCAAGCTGCCTCAACATGTTTCTTGTGCATGCTCACAAGCAACATAAAAATTACTCTCAGGTCTGGAAATCCCTGTATCCCAGTTCTGCTAGAGGTCATCTGGTGGCCCTGCTGTCTTGAGTTCTGCCTGACTCTCTTCCATCTCTTCCCCCCACCTCAGCTGCTACCTCCAGGGGTAAATGTAGGGGACAGGATCTCCCTGCATCTCAAACAATGGTAGGAGATCACTATGGATGGGAGGGTTCTAGAGATGATTGCAAGGGGCATGCTCTGGAGCTGTTAAAAATCCCTCCAGATCACTTCCCGCCACTTTCCTTTTATCCTAGGGGCCATTTGTTCATTCTGAAGGAAGAAGTTCAGTTTTTATACTAAAAACATGCCATGGAGCTGGTTCCTCCTCCAGAGAGAAACAAAGGGTTCTATATGAGATACTTCCTAATTCTGAAATGGGCAAGGGATCTGTGTCCTGTGCTAGATACGAACATGCAAAGAAGTCAATAAAATAAGGTCATTAGGTCTATCTAGTCTGCTCTTATTGCAGGGTCCTAAGCTACTTTTTTTATACTTTCTTTTTATTCAGAGAGAAAAAATATATATACACCAATAATCACGTCATATAGTTTCTTCTCAAGACAATTTACCCTAATACAATTCGCACTAAAAGTATAATTTTCTTTTCATTTTTGGAGGGGTAAAAAGAAACTGAAGACAAAAAGTGCCACAATCACCCCATGCAGCCCCAAGCTTTAATCCATCCCATTCGGAAAAAGAAAAAAACTGAAAGTCTATCTACAGGTGTTATCCCTAAAAAACCTTTTCTTTCCTATGGAATATCTTCCAGCTGAATTCTGGTTACAATCTCATCCATCTGTCATAGAAATATATTGAGTATTGTCTTCTGGATCTTCCTCCTCTTGATCTAAATCAGATTCCAACTCCATTGGGAAAGGGACATTTTTATCATAAAAGTCCTTAGGTTTATCAACATCCAAAAATAAATAATCCTTATTCTGAAAGGTAACCTTGAGTTTTGCAGGGGCTTGTAAAACTGCATGAACTCCTGCTTGAATTAACTTATTTCTCAAGGTTAGAAAGTGTTTACTGCGGTGTTGTGTTATTAGACAAAAGTCAGGATAAAGATGCATTTGTACCCCCTTCGTAATAAACACATTTCTTAGCTCTTGCTAGCTGGAGTAATTTGTTTCTCAAGGAAATTGTAGAAAAAGTACAAATCACGTACCTCGCACCAGTTTCTGAAGAGGCTCCTGCCTGCGATTTGGGGCAAAATATTGAATCCAGCAATACTGGTTGCTCAGGAGAAAAAGTGAAGGTCAAAATCTTTTCAATCTCAGACTTTACATCCATTTCTAATAGAGCAGCGGGAAGTCCAATTAACCGTAGATTTTTCAGAAGCATCATATTTTCAATGTTCTCCAGTTTACCAATAGTGCTTATCTGTTTGTGGAGGGAAGCATTAACTGATCCCTCAACTGTTGAGACTCTAGCAGTGAGCTTCTACATTTCACTCCCAGAAATAGTCACCCACTTCTCAATCACAATAATCTTTGCCTCAATGTTTTCACATCTAGCGCCAATTCTGGTTAATGTAGTCTTGATTTCCGATAATGCAGTCCAGGCATCAGACTGAAAGTCTATCAGGAAGGATTAAAGCGAAGCCAACGTAATTTTCTGTGAGGGTTTCACCTTCGTACTCATATCCGAGCACACTGCTGCAGGTGAAGCCATTCTGCCCAACGGGAACTGCGCTCTGTCAATCCCTCATTGGGATGCTTGCTTCCCTGTAGACGTCTTAGGGGAAAAGTACTTTTCAGTTTGCTCTACACTCTTCCCTGCTTCTTCCTTAGCTTTGGCTAATCAAGACATTATACATGTTAGGAAAATGAGAGCAGGAGATTCGAAACAGCGGAGCTAACCTGAGGTGTATGCGGCCATCTTGAATTTATTAGTGCCCCCTCCCCGGGGTCGTAAGATACTGACCCTGCCCCCAGTCCTCCCATACTTTCCATCCACCCCTCCTGTGACCTCTTACTTTCCCCTTAAGTCTGTCCCAGCCTCTCTTGATACTGCCCACCATCCTCATCAAGACCACCTCTTCCATCAGCACATTCCAACTGGCTACCACCCACTCCATGAAGAAATGTTTCCTAGCCTCCATTTTAAATCTCCCCTCCTGCAGTTTGACTGTGTCCCTCATGTTTCAGTTGCCACTTAGCTTAAAGAGACCTTAATTATCCATCCTATTTATTCCCTTCAAGTACTTGAAGGTCTGAATCATGACCTCTCTCTCTCTCTCTCTCTCTCTCCCCTCTCCTCCAGGGAGTACATGTTTAGGGCCCCCCAACCTCTCCTCATAAGTTTTACCCTGCTGGCTTCTGATCATCTTAGTTGCCTTCCTCTGGACAGTCTCCAACAGGTTAATGTCCTTTTTAAGGTGTGGGCACCAGTACTGCACTCCATACTCCAGATGTTGCCTCACCAGTGACTTGTACTGGGGCAGTATAACCTCCTCTTGCCTATTGTTGATCCCCCTGACTATGTAGCCCAACATTTTATTTGCCCTCACTGCTACTTTCCTGTACTGTGTGGAGTGCTTCAGGTAACTAGTGATCATCACTCTCAGATTCTCCTTCTCCTTCTCCTCCTCTTTTGCAGATACCCAGATCCCTCCCAGGTTGTATGCTGTCCTGGGATTCTTGGTTCCAGTGTGCGCAACCTTGCATTCCTTTGAAACTAAGCTGCCAAACTCTGGACCACCTCTCTGGGACCTCAACCTGTACAACAAATACAAAAAAGTTTTGAATGGTGTCTCTACAAGCTCTGATTCCCCTTCTACAAATGGAGGACTGGCTGTGTTCTTTGGACATGGAGGATGCATACCTTCATGTAAAGATCAGGAAGTCCCACAGACAGTACCTCTACTTTGTGCTGGAGGGCAAACACCAACAGTTCAAGGTATTGCCCTTTGACTTGCCTTCTACACCACAGGTCTATACCAAATGCTTGGCAGTAGTTGCAGCAGCCCTTCACAGGGGAAGGTCTATATGTGTTTCTCTGTCTGGATGACTGACTCCTATAATCAAGCTCCAAGGAAGCGCCGCTACATACATGTCTTGGACAAGTCAGTTGTTTGAAGACTTGTGGGTCATGGTGAATGTGCCAAAGTCTGTGATGCTGTGTCAGAGACTGCAATCCATAGGGGCAGTCTTGGACACAGAAAAAGTATGTGCTCTCCTTCCACAGGATAGGGTAAGCACTTTGGTTGCTCAGGCACACTCTGTATACAGGAGCCACTACGTTTCTGCACAGGCAATGTTATGCTTCCTGGGCCTCGTTGCTGTGGCCATAGTGATTGTGCCATTGACACATCTTTATATGAGGATAGCTCAGTGGACACACAGGGTCCAGTGGAATCAGTTTATGAACAAGCAGAACTGCATCAGATGGTTCTTGTCATGTCTTCTCTTCGGAGAGAGTTATTGTGGTGGATGGATCATTCATAACAACCTACTAATGGGCATTCTGTTCATAGTACCATCTCCTGTACAGATCCTCACCACAGATGCCTCAAGCTCTGGCTAGGGTGCTCATCTTGGCCATTACCAGGCATAGGATCATGGACCAAGGTGGAGGCCAAGCTGCACATAAATGTCCTAGAAAAGCGGGCTGTCCTGTACAGCCTCCAGGCTTTTCAGAATTGCTTCTGTCCCGGTCCTGTGTTAATCCAGATGGGCACAATCAGTGTGATGTATTACATCAACAAATAAAGGGGCACGCACACTTATCCCCTATGCAGGGAAGCAGTGAGGGTTTCATACTGGCTCCATCTCATGGCCTTCAGCTATTAACTGTGTTTCTCCCAGTTCTTCCAAACATCTTGGCAGACAGGTTAAGCAGGTTTCAGTTGATGGTTCATGAATGGGAACTGCTGTCCTTCATGGTAAATGACCTCTTTGAAAGATGGGGTTGTCCAGAGATGGATCTTTTTGTGTCCCCACACAATACAAAACTGTTGAATTTCTACTAGCTTGCTCCAGGGCCTGGAGCTTTTGGGTGAGATGCATTGTTCCTGTCCTGGAAAGGGAAATTCCTATATGCATTCCTCCCTCCCTCCCTCCATTCCTCTAATACAGAGGGTTCTGCTCAAGCTGAGGTTGGAGAGTGCTACTGTCATCCTCATTGCGCTATTCTGGTCTCACCAGATATGATTTCCACTCCTTCAGCATCTGGCAATGGAGCATCCTGTCACTTTACCCCTGTGTTGGGGTCTGTTGTCACAGAACAAAAGATCCCTGGTCCATCCAGATCTGATATCCCTACACCTGTATGCATGGCTCCTGGAAACATAGCCATTGCATGTTTTGGGGTATCCACCAAGGTTGCTGATATCCTGGTTGCAGCTAGGAAGCCTTCTACCTGACATTCTTATTCCATTAAAAAGAGGCTCTTCACGTTGTGGACTGCTTCCTAGAATATGGATCCTTTTACATGTTTTGTGAATGTCGTATTGGAATACTTTCTTTCTTTTTCTGACTCTGACCTGCAGTATTCCTCTTTTAAGGTGCATTTAGCTACTATTTCAGCTTTCTGTGCCATTATCAATGGTCCTACAGTTGCCCAGTTAGAGGTGTCCTGTATATTTCTGAGAGGTATTCTTCATATGAAACCTTCTATCCATAATCCAGTCCACCTTGGGACTTGAATTTCATTCTTGAGAAACTGACGTTGGCTCCTTTTGAGCCTACCGCAAGTTGTGGCTTACATTTTCCGTCATGGAAAATTTTGTTTTTTAGTTGCAGTGAGCTCTACGCAGAGAATTTCCATCAGGCTGTAATGTGTGAGTATCCTTATTTGATTTTTCACAAAGATAGAGTCTCATTGTGTATGAATCCTTCTACCAAAGGTGGTATTGGAATTTACACTGAATCAAATGGTACACCTTGTATATTATCCCAGGCATGCCAACCAGGGTGAGGCACTGCTCCACACTTTGGATCTGCATAGAATACTAAGATACTATATTACTTGCACCAAGGATGGTAGAAAGTTCTCTCAGCTTTTTGTTTTATTTACCCCCAGAAAAGAGGGTACTCCTGTGCCTAAACAATGCCTGTCCAAACGGCTGGCACATTGTACTGTGTTCTGTTATGGAAAGTACAGTAAGAAAGTTCCTGGTGTTGTTCATGGTCACTTCACAAAGGGTATGGCCCCTTCAGTTAATGGTTGCTTATTTCAAAAATGTCCCTGCTGCTGACGCATTCTGTAGCTACAGAGATGTGCAAGAACAAGGGGGCACAATTTGAAGATAGAGGGGGGAACAGCTCAGAGGTAATGTGAGGAAGGTTTTCTTCACAGAGGCGGTTGTAGATGCATAGAACAGCCTTCCTGGGGTGGTGATAGAGTCAAAAACAGTGGGGGAATTCAAGAATACATGGGATAGGCATAAGGTAATTCTAGTGGGGGGTAGGAGGAAGTAGGCTGTTGGTTAACTAGGATCTGCAGCTTATACGTTAGGTAGGGAAATGGGCAGACTAGGTGGGTCAAGAGGTCCTTATCTGCCGTCAAATTCTATGTTTCTATGTTTACATGAAACATTATTTATACTTCCACTAAACATTTCAGTCTGGGCATCCTCGCTCGTAGACACGCTGGCTTTGGGCTTGCTGTACTGCAAAGCCTTTTGTCTTGATTACATATGAGAAGGTGCCATCCTCCCAGTTTACTTTATACTGCTTGGGAGTCATTCCAAGGGTGTGGCCTAATGGAAGTGATATCCTCGAAGAAAATAGAACAGTTATATAAGAACTTACCATAATAGTTGATCTTTGAGGGAATCTCACCCATTAGGCCATGGCATACCCTCTCTCCTTCCCCTTTTTATGTTCGCTTGCGCGCATGCGCAAGGAACGTCTTGGGAGAATGGGACACTTTGGAGGTGTGCCCCTCCCTGCAATCCCTGCTCCACTGGAGCAGGCGTCACAATCCTGCACCAATCGGATCGATTGCTGTGTATGACAGCGGTGGTCTTCTCTTCAAAGAAACCACCTCTGTCGCCCAGCACTAGCGTCACGCCGCCCCCTCCCAAATCTTTGCTGCCACGCTGGGAGCTCACCCCAGCGTGGCAAACGTCCTGCATTGTCTGCTGGCGGGTGCCCAATCCCCGTCAGCTTCACTGCCCCCAGCCATCCTTCACGCTGGGAGCCCACCCCAGCGTGGCAAACGCCCCAGGTAGTCTTTTTTTTTTTACAAACCTGTAAATTGAAACGTCCCACGGCGCTCTCCCAGCCCCACCCACAACCCGCACCCACCCACTCGCACCCTGCCTCCCCATACCCCTCACCCCATGCCTCCGGGCTCGTGGCGATGATCGCTCCCGGTGGACCCGGGAACCGTCTGCACTCTTCAAAGCCGACCGAACTGAGGAAATGCAAGCTGTATAATGGGCTAGATAGGGGTTTTCAACTTTATTGCATATCTCAGGCATTTTTCAGAATTTTTGCACCAAATTTTCAACATGGGGTTTTTGGGACCCTTTCTCATGAATGATGTCACTGTCATGGCGTTATTCAGGCCCGAAGGGTGATTTCGTAGTCACTGTTGCTTGTTGTTTTCAGTGAGGGTCATATCAGATGCTGTGGCCTAAAACCTTACTCCATGCATCCTGTCTCCAGCCCCATGCCTTTCCTTGTATGCCTGGTGCCGACCTCATTTCCTGGTTCCTCATGGCTGGAGGCCCTCCAAGGCTAATCCCTGGTGGGGAACTGAGGAGAGGAGTGATGGGTCTGCCCACGTTGTATACACATAGACACTACATGTCATTGTAGGCGGCCCCTGCCTGGCAAAACGTTTCTGAGTGGTCCTGATGTTGATGACTTATAGTTCCAAATGAGTGGCCTAATGGAGGAGAGGCTCTTGAAGACCTACTGTTATGGTAATTCTCACATAGCTGTTCTTTATTAATCATAGCTCGATTAGATTAATTCTGTATATTCCCAGAGACATGCATTATGTTTCACTAACTGGCTTAGGCCCTCTCTAGCTGATAGATGAAAATTTCATTTACTTGAATTTGTGTTCTGTATAAGTGGTGTATTTTACTGAAAAAGTCCCTTTGTATATTACATATCTTCTACAATCTTTGTAATATTTGCTCTGGTTTAAGAGCTTCATGTGGACTTGAATTTGATCTTCCCAGAGAAAAGTCCTCAGTTGGATGTTGGGCTTTCTCTTTTACTGGTCCATCAGTTTGGAATTCCACTCCCTTTCAGTGGCAAAGGTGGTCAACATGTAGTAATTTACCAAGTTTGCCTACGTTATAAAATTGATTTATGGAATATTCTAGGGCAAAGTGCAATGACTGTACTGGGTTTGCAACATAAATGCTCTGTTTAGTGGTTGGGAGGTTTTTATTACTGTACTTATTAAGGTGGGTGAAAGTTACGAATTCCGCTTTCGCAGAATTTCAGAGACAATTTGGAAATGTTGCAGAATGTTCTGAATTTCTGCCATTTGCGAGATCGGAATCTTCCAAATGTATTTGGTGGATTTTCTCCATGTTCCATGGAATATTGGGGCTGAACTGTGGACAAATACACATAAACTGCGGAATAACAGATCTGAGGAATTTTTTTTTTACGCAGTTTGATAAATTATTCTGCAATTCATGTAATTATTCCGCAGTTCAGTAATCAGTTCTGTGGACTTTTTTCTCCTCAGTTTAATAGAATAATCTGCAATTTATTCATTAATTTGTAAATTAAGAGTAAACTCTATGTGGGAGGATTTAAAACATAAACTAAAAATGATTATAACAAAATTGGTTCCTACACGTAGAACATATAATAGTAAGGGATATATTCCTCACTGGCTCACTAAAAACATAAAAAAACAAATTAGGAAGAAAAATAAAGCTTTTAAAAAATATAAAATTTGTCCTACTGATATATCTCAATAAATACAAAAACACAACGTCTGCTTAAATCTATAATAAAGAAAGGTAAAATAAATTTTGAAAACAAATTAGCTATGAACAAAAATATAAAAGCTTTTTTTGGATATATTAATAATAATAAACAACATAATAAAAGGATTTCCTTTGTTAGAGTAAATGGAAAAAATATAATAAATAATAAAGAAATAGCAGATAGATTTAATGAGAATTTTGTTACTACATATCAGGTTCCTAATGTTAAAATAAAAAATAACACAAGTGTAAGAAATCTTGATCCTGTTTATATTTGCAAAGAATCAGTGATATCTGAATTGTCCAAAATAAAGCCATCTTCTTCCTCAGGATCTGATAATATTGATTCTATTGTTTGGAAGAACCTAGTGGACGTACTAGCAGAGCCTTTGACATTAATATTCAAGAAATCTATTACTACTGGCGAAATTCCCCTTGATTGGAAAAAAGCTATAGTTGTACCCATTTTAAAAAAGGGAGATAAAGCATGTCTATCCAACTATAGGCCTATTAGTTTGACGCCAGTTTGTTGTAAAGTTCTAGAGAGACTGATAAAAATTAGTATTGAAAAAGATATGCAAAGATTGAATTTAGAAGATTTTTCTCAACACGGTTTTAAGAAAGGACTCTCATGCAACACAAACTTACTGGCCTTTTATAACTTCATTAGTGTAAATCTGGATGATGGCAAACCTATGGATGTTATTTATCTGGATCTTGGAAAGGCTTTTGATACAGTACCTCATCATAAGTTAATAAATAAATTGATTTAATTTGGTATAAATAAAACTATAATAATGTGGATTGAAAATTGGCTGTTGGACAGAGTACAGAGGGTGCGTATAAATGGTGTACTGTCGGAGGTGGGAGGAGTGGTAAGTGGGGTGCCCCAAGGCTCTGTGTTGGGACCATTGTTGTTTGGGTTATACATCAGTGACATGAATGTTGGTGTTAAATCCTGTTTAACAAAATTTGCTGATGATACTAAAATAGGTGGGTAGTAAAACTATTGGGATTTTGAAGAACTAACAAATAGCTTGAGATTAGTAGAAGAATGGGGTATTAAAATGATATGAAATTTAATGAACAAAAGTGCTCTGTGATTCATTTTGAGAAAAATAACCATGGTATTCATACTATTTAAATAATAAGATGTTAAAAGCAGTAAGTTGAAAAGATTTAGGTGTTTGGATTGATCCAAAATTGTCTTTTAACGTTCACATAGCTAAAATGATAGGTAAATGTAATGGTATTATACACTCAATAAAGAAAGGATTCATTTCAAGAAATAAGGAGTGTTTACTCAAACTTTATAAAGCATATGTTCTTCCTATATTAGATTATGGCTCTCCTATATGGAACCCATATTTAAAGAAAGATATATACAGAGTTGAAAGAGTCCAGAGACAGTTAACTAAATCCATAAAAGGCTTGCAAAATATGGCCTATGGGGATAGATTGGTGGTACTGAACTTGTATCCATTGGAGCTTAGGTGAATCAGAGGTGATTTATTATTTTGTATCACATCTTGGATGATATATCATTAATGGAGCAGTGCAGCATTGTTAGGACCCTAAAACTTTTAATTCAAGATCTCACGATAAACAAATTTTGGTAAATATTTCTAAAACGAATAGACATTTAAATTTTTTGTTTCTAGAGTTCCTCATATGGAATGCTCTTCCTAAACGAGTAGTAGAAGCAGTTACCTTTAACACCTTCAAAAGTGAGTTGGACGCATATTTGCTTATAAATGGTAAAAATTACATTATGAAATAAACCCACTAGGAGTGGGAAACAATTAAATGGGCCGCAGCCTACTTTGTCTAAACTTACCAAGTTACACCATTCTAAGTCAGAATGTCTGCAAAAGCTGCTAATTTGATTTCCACACTTTCACAGAAGCAAAAATTTGACTTCCACAGAAATTCTGCCGGCGGAAGTTTTTTTCACACACCTCTAGTACTTATGCAGTTATGCATTACATGGAAACATTTATACTGAATTTTATATATGTGCATTCTTAAGATTCCACTAAAAATGAGCTTTGGCTCAATAGTTGTACCATCTTCCTTGCTAATAAATGTAAATAATAATATGGGAGTATTTCAAAAGACTGAAACTGGGGTGCCTGACAATTGAAATCCCGATGCAGCAAGCCCGACACTGAAAAGCCCGACAGTGGGATTTTGCCCGCGGTGGAGTTTGTTCAATAAGTAGAAAAGTGCAGGGGCAAAGCCCTCAAACATGAAAAAAAAGGCAAAATCCTACTGTCAGGATTTTGGTGTCTGACTTACGGCATCAGGATTATGACTGTTAGGCAACTGCCTGTCAGTCTTTCATAGTAGTTCCAATAATATATTTTATTAATTGATTGCATGGAATTTTGTTTGGCCAGGTAGATCTGTGAATGATCAATTAAATACAGAATAAAAACGTGATGCAAAATGCTCCTAACAGACTGACAAAACCCTATGATCTCTTTACTTCTGCCTTGCTTGAAAGCAGCATTAAACTGAGCACTCAGTCGACAAACAAGCCACACTCACCTAGATCAAACCTAGACCCCCGCCCAATGCAGCATCCAGTAGAGATGGTCCTAGGCAGCAGCAGCATGGATTGGGCAGTGTGCCGGGTTTCATGAGCCGGAGCCAAGCCTTTCACTTTTCCCCCTAGTGAAACATGGAATTTGACAGCAGATAAGAACTGCTTGGCCCACCTAGTCTGCCCATTTTTCCTACCTGTTTCATATACTGCAGATCCTAAATGATCTGTGGCTTACTCTCTTACCTATTGCTAGAGTTCCTTTATGTCTGCCTCATGCATTTTTAAATTTCCCTACAGTTTTTGCCCTGCAACCTTTGCAGGAAGGCTGTTCCATGGATCCACCATCCTTTCTGTGAAAAATACTTTCTCACATTACCCCTAAGTCTATCCCTTTCTATCTTCATATAGTAACATACTAAAAAGCTAGCAGATTAGGCCTTATGGTCTGTCAAGTCTGCTCGGGGATCAGTGCCTACCCAGGGCACTATTATAACCCCCCCTCCCTACAAGGTCCCCCACCCCCAACCCCCAGCGGGGCTCTGGGATGCACCCTCCCCTATACCTATCCCAGCCCTTCTTGAACCCCTCCACATTTGTAGAAGCCACCAACTCCACAGGCAGTGAATTCAGGATCCACCACCCTCTCAGTGAAGTAATGTCTCCTTGTTTCCCTTGGTCTCCCCTTGTCCAGCCTCATTGAGTGTCACCTGGTGGCCCCTACCTCCCTCATCTGAAGCACCCTTTAAGGCTTACCAGACCATTCCCTTGAGATACTTGAAGACCCTCAATCATATATCCTGTCCCTTCTCTCCTCCAGCGAGTACAGTCTGAGCTCCTCCAGTTCTCCCCATAGGGCTTCTCCCTAGTCCCTGCACCATCCTGGTCTCCTCCTCTGGACCCTCTCCAGAAGAGCAATATCCCTTTTAAGTAAGGATGCTAAAACTGCACACAGTATTCAAGGTGTGGTCTAACAAGGCAATTATACAGCAGAAGGAGCACCTCTCTACTCCTTGAGGTTATCTCCCTGGCTGTGCATCCCAGCATTTTATTTGCTTGGGCCGCAGCCCTTCTACACTGCTCTGATTTATTCATTTTGGCATCCACCACCCTGAGGTCCCTCTTCCCCCTCGAAATCTGCAGTGCCTCCCCCTCCAAGGTGTATACGTGAGCCATGTTTTTGGCTCCCAGTTGAAGAACCCTGCATTTCCCAGTATTACACTTCAGTTTCCAGGTGCATGACCACCTCCCCAGAGTCTCCGGATCCTCCTAGAGAGCTGTCTTCCCCTCCTCTTTATCCACCACCGCCCACAGTTTTGAGTCATCAGCAAAGAGGCTCATCCCGCTCCTGATACCATTTCTGATGTCTTAGATATAGGCATTAAACAGGAGTGGGCCCAGTACCAATCCCTGTGGGACTCCGCTAATGACTCTCCTGAGGGATGAGACCTCCCCCCCAACCCTCACCTTTTGCACACGCCTCACTAGCCAGTTTCCTATCCACTTGACCATCTGCCCCCCCACTTTGCCTAGCTTCCCCAGCAACCTGGGATGTGGCACAGAGTCAAACGCCCTGCTGAAGTCTAGAAAGAGGACATCCAATGGCCTACCCTGATCCAGCGCACTCGTCACCCCTTCATAGAACTCCACCAGGTTGGTCTGACATGATCTGCCCTTAACAAAGTCATACTGGTGATCATCTAGGTGACCCCGTGCCTTTAGAACCTCCTCCAGCCTCTCCTTTAAGATGACCTCCATCACTTTGCCCACTACCGACGTCAGGCTAACTGGCCTATAGTTTTCTGGCTCTTCCCATGAGCTTCCCTCATGTATAGGTACGATATGGGCCATCCTCCAGTCATGAGGCACCCACCCTGACTGCAGGGAGTTATAAAGGTCCGCCAGGGGTGTGGCCAGGGTATCAGCCAGTTCCTTAAGCACCCTGGAATAAATCCCATCAGGGCCCGGAGCTTTATCTGCTCTTAGGGCCCTGAGGGCATCCCACACCCTTCCAATGGGGATTTCAACATCCATTTCCCTCACTTCAACTGCTGGTCCCCCTTCCCTCTCCCCTTGCAGTGCCACCCCCCATCCTCCTTGATAAAGACAGAGGCAAAAAAGTTATTTAGTACTCCCACCTGCTCCACCACCCACTCCCCATCCTCAGCCTACTAATCTGCCCCTTTCCTTTTCTTCTTTCCCCGATATATCTGAAGAACCCTTTTTCTCCCCTTCTAATCCCTTGTGCCAATCTCGGCTCCGCCCCCATCTTGGCCAACCTCACCACCCTGGTGACCCTCCTGGCTATCTTATCATACTCCCCCTTGGATATAGCACCCCCCAGAGAATGTTTGTATTGGCTATAAGCAGCCTTTTATCCCTCACTGCATACTGGACCTCCCTTGTCCACCAGGTCAGCCTCTTAGCTTTTCCCCACTTGCGTCTCTTCCTCATGCAGGCCTTGGTAGTGTCTAGGAGCCCCTTTTTAATAATTTCCCACCAGGCTTCCTTGCCCATGCTTGGTCTGATCTCATCTAGGTGGCCTCTAAGGATCCGCTCCATCCCCCCCAAGTCTGCACCTCTAAAATCAACCACTGACATTTCTGTGTGTTCTACCCTGCCCCCTAGGTCAGAGGAGAACCAGACCATGATGTGATCACTCCCCGCCAGTGGATCCCCAACAACTAGGTCCCTGATGAGCTCACTATGCCCCTCCCTTATCGGCTCAGTCACCAGCTGGACAAGAAACGCATCCTGGAAGACGTCCAGCAGGCGCTGCTCCCTGTTCGATGAGGACGCCATAGTCTCCCTGTGTCTGCTCCTGGCATATTCAGGTCTCCCACCACCACAGTTTTGCCCTCTCCCCTCCCACAGTGATCCCTAAGGTTTTCCACCAGGCCTTCCTCCTGTTACTCCCCCAACTGGGTGGTCTATAAACTAGCCCCATCTTCACCCACTTACCCCCAGGAGCCTGCAGGGTGACCCATAAAGCCTCCACCTGATCCCTGCTTCCTCAACCTTGCTTATCCCAATGCCATCACTAATGATAAAAGCCACCCCCCCTTACCTCCACCCTATCCCTTCAGCACGTGGTGTATCCTAGTAGGTTTAGGTCCCAGTCATGTCTGGAAGTGGCCCAAGTCTCTGTGATAGCCGCCACATCCACCCCACCCTCCTCTAACAGCGCCTGAAGCTCTGGCATCTTATTCCCCACGCTTCAGGTGTTAATCAGGACCACCCTCCAACCTGCCCCCTCACCCCCCGCCTGAGCGCCCCAGTTTCTGCCACATGACCCCCGTGCATATCATGGCCTTGTTCTGAACATCTTTTGTTTTATGACGCCTATGATGCAGTGATGCAGGTGTGCTTGCATTAGAGGCACACACACACCATGCCCTGCCACCAGACACCCCCCGAGATGCAGTGCTTGCCTTGCCACCATGCCTCACATGGTTCCAGACTACGAGTGTCACAGCTTGTCCTCCGGGAGAGAGAAGAGCAGTCCTCTGGGTGCAGTATCCACTCCCACCCAAACTGGGGTTGTCAGTATAGTGAGGTGAGTCATCCAGCACCTCAGCCCTCCACACCACCTGGCTGGCTTTTATAGCACATTTTTACCTGTCTGTCTGTCTGTCTGTCTATCTATCTATCTATCTATCTATCTATCTATCTATCTATCTATCTATCTATCCATCTATGTATACCATTGCTGCAGCAACTCCCAGATCGCGAAGACCACCACAGTGACAGGAATCGGGCAAAATCTACCAGTCGCTGTGGTGGTCTGTATGGTGATCAGGACTGCCTCGCTGGGTATTTGCCCCCCCCCCGGTCCAGCTCAGACTCGGAGTTAGAATCCTAGAGACCGGGGGGTGTGGGGGGCGGCGCCCCCCAATGGATATACGGAGGCATCCCCGACACTGCAATGCTGACAGTCTGCACTGCAGCTGTCACTGTCGGGGATGTCTCTGTGATGACTGTTGCTGCGGCATGGGTAAACCATCTATCTATCTAGCTATCTATCTATCTCTGTCTATCTATCTATAGCTTTTTCTGTCTATACAGTATATCCATCTATCTCTCTGTCTCTATCTATATCTGTCTGTCTAGCTCTCTCTATCTCTCTGTGTGTCTGACTGTTTGTCTATCTAGCTATCTGTCTGTCTATCTATCTAGCTTTCCATCTGTCTGTCTGTCTATCTGTCTTGCAACTCATTGCTTGAGCCTTTTGATCACCCAGGAAAAAAGAGCAACCAAGGCACCCCGACCCACTGACCGCCCTAACTTTATAAACAGAAAAACAGCCTTCTGAAATTGATCTTTGACCTCTCAGACACAAGCACAAGTACAGGTGTAGATGAAGAATCCGCCTGCTAGGTTTATCTTTACTCTTTCATGTACTACTGGTAAAGACACTGTTATTCAAAAAGCACAGAAGAGAGCACTCTCTTTTTTTATTTTGTTAAGGATAATACATTTCAAAACAGCCAGACGTAGCTCTGGCTGCACAAAAATAAGAAACATCTCTCTTACAGCGAGGAGTTGCTGGACCTTGGGGCCACCTTCTCAACTCCCTTTCCATAAAATGACTTGGTAACAAAGATTTCTGTTCTTGATCCTCAGCAAGTCAGAGACTTTGCATAAGCAAAAAAAACTGGAGTTGCAGAAAAGTTAAAAGAAAGGTGAACAATATGATAAAGAGAATGAATTGGATAAGGGAAGCCCGGTATGACGCTCGAAAATGAATCACTGATGTCTTAATTGAGAAAAACATCTTTCTTTGTTAACTTTGACTGGACTGTTAGTGATTACCTTAATCTCTACATGCAGTAAAAGTACTGTACTTTGTGTGAAGGTGATACTATTTAATGGTGCAGAAATGTCTGTATTCCTGTTCTTGCTGGTTAAGTGGGAGTTTAAAGGGACACTGTCAGCTTTTGAATTTTTGTTTTGGTTAGGCAGTCATCTTATTTTACCTTTTGCCATGATCATCACCATCTATCAGAGCTTTTATTTGTCATCCCCTGGTTAGAAAATTATGTTTTATGTGTGTGTGTGGGGGGGGGAGGGGTGCTGTGGAGCCCGAGCAAAATGGATGCCAAAGACTAAACCTCTTCACTTTACATAGCAGAAAACTTTAACTAACTGTTTTTTTCAGATGTCTAGAAATTAAAATAAGCACTTCTCAGAATTCAGAAGATCTGTTCCATCTAAATGGGTAATCCAAAGTGGGACAAAGTGCAACCAGAGGGAGCCACAAGCAAAAATGCTCCCAGCCGGCCAGCCACAAGGTTGACGCAGGGCCAAGCACTGTCAGATACTACCAAAGCTGGAGAAGAGATGCTGCAGAGTCTGGGACTAAAAATCTTCAGGCTCCTTTGTTCTGTGGAGGGTCTACCTTCTAAGTTTGACCCCGTTATAAACAGAGTCACGACCATTGACAGCAAATTGACTTTTATTAAAATAGAAGCCACTGAGGCCTCCAAACGTGCCGAGGTGGCCCTGGGTGCTTCAGCTAATCTGGTTAAGGAAAACACGCACCTTCACTCCCATCTTGAAAATCTGGAGAACCAAGTGCGGGCCCTGAACCTGAGGGTTATAGCTATGCCAGAGAGGAGTAAGGGTGACCATCTGGGGCTCTTCATGCAGGAATGGATGGAACAGCAATTTGGTCAACCCCTCATAGTTCACCACTTTCAAATCCAAAAAGCCTACGGAGTGGCAAAGAGAGGACGTCAGGTCAATCCGGAGGTACCTTGGGCCATCGTGTTGGTGGTGGATGGTGTGGGGACTAGAGACTTAGTCCTGGCATTGGCAAGGCAGAAAAAAACTATATTGTTTGATGGCCACCACATCCGCATCCACCCTGGCCTCAGCTGTGCCATTCAGCAAAAGAAAAAAACGTTTGACAGAGTATGAGCCGTCTTAAGAAAAGCTGAGGTGCTACATGGAACGCTTTTTCTGGCCCAACTCCGCTTAGTTCACCAGGGGAAGGTGTTCATCTTCTCTGATACAGTGGAGGCCTTGAAGTGGGCTCAGTGTCCTGTTCCTTCAAGATGCTGCAGAGATCAACACTGACAGTCTGAGGAAGAAGACGAGAGGGACACTGGATGGGTTGGTGGAGGTAACATGCCCAGAAATACCTCTGGTCTAACAGGCCTATTGTTTGAACTCTAAAATTTTTTCCACAATCCCGATTAATAAGTGCCTGTTTTGATAACCAGGGGTTCTAATGGTATGGCTACTTATAGTTTGGGGAGAAGTTTACTTCATAGTAAATGGGGTCTTGTTATTGTGCTATGATTGTCCTTACAAATGGTTGAGACTCTTGTACTGTGGATGTGTTTAGGAAAAGTTTTTTTTTTCCAGTTATAATATTTCACATGACATTTTTTGACTGAAGAGCATAGGTCTTTTGAAAACATATACCTTTATGGTATAGAAAGTTGATAAATGCATGATCCTTCTTTCCTCTGGTAGGAACGGAGATTGGATTTATAACTTTTTATTAAGTTTCCTTGTGAACATGTGGCTCATGGACTCACTAACGCATCTTTAAAATGTTAAAAAGTTGTTTAGCAGGTATTTATACCTGATTAGAAATACCCTCCTAAGATGTATCTCATTGATGAGTACATTCCATTTAATCTGCATATATTAAGATGGGGTAGCGCTCTCAGTGCTAATGTAACTGATACTCCTCATGTATCGCATCTGGATCATTTTCTATGCTCATTTATTGTCAAATCAATAAACTTAAAGTAAAAAGAAAATGATGCTTTATTAGAAACAGCAAAAAATACTTTTGAAGAAATAGCCACTTTCTCTTAGTCACTTACGCTTCCAGTTCTAATATGGTGTAGATTGGTTGTCGGTAAACCCATGCATGCACAAGTTGGGTTATTTTCAACATATTTGAGTTAAGATGATTGCATGGTACTGTATAATTCCATCTTCAAGTTCTGCAACATGTTTCTTTATCCAAAATGAGCTGTCAGTGTTTATTTTACCATTGAAAGATGCGGCTCAGACTCCAGGCATGCAAGGTTATGGCAGTACTTTTCAAAGGTAAAACAAATACGGTTAGACACTTTGCAAAACTTGGAAGATGATATGTGTATCATGCAATTGTCTTAACTCAAATGAACTGAAAATGACCAACTCGTGCATGCCAAGTTTACTGACTTATCAGTCTACGCCATGCTGAGAACACAAACAGGCAGGCAGCTGAAAGAGGGGTTGTTTCGTATTCTTACAGTAGTATTTTGTTGTGCTATTTATAATTGAACACAATTTTCTAACAGGGAGGACAAATAAGAGCTCTGACAGATGATGATGGAAAAGTTCAAATAGGATGACTGCCTTAAAAATTCAGAAGCTGACAGTGTTCCTTTAAATGCAGAAGATTGACAAAGGTGTACAGAAATAAAACAAATGGAGCAAATTACATCCTGGTTACACTTGTGAGAGGGGTATGACAGAGCACAACAAATGCTTTTTATCACTTATATAGAAGATCTGGCAGGGTATCGGTCTTGAATATGATGGCAGACCCTCCCTAAGATGGCCCTTGCTTGTTTGAATAGACAGTGTTACTTTGGGTTTGTCTGCCCATATTGGGCCTCTGCCAAACATGCACGGGTACATACATTTGCGTGTACCTATCCTGTAGCTTCTGGCATACGGATGTGCAAGGGGGTGGTATATTTAGTTATATGTATGCATATATGTGTATATGTGTGTGTGTGTATATATATATATATATATATATATATATATATATATATAGCACTGCATTATACAAAGTCTCTATGTGCTGTAACCATGACATTAGTGCAAGCAATTATTACAGTACATAGAGACTTTGTGGCAATGCAGTGCCTAGCATATATTACATACTAACATACTAAAATGCCAGCAGAATAGGCCTCAACGGTCTTCGTGTCTGTTTGCTTGGTCAGTCCCCAACCTGGGTGCTGACCTTGCTGTCCCCCTCGCCTTCTCTGGCTTCTCCCTTCCCAGTTCCGAATATTCTTGCTGCATTGGATTTTGCTTCCAGAACCCTTCCCCTGTACCTGTCCCACCCCCTCTTGAACCCCTCCACTGTCTCTGCCTCCACCAGCCCCCTAGGCAGTGCATTCCATGGCTCCACCACCCTCTCAGTGAAGTAGCACCTCCTCCTTTCTCCCCTGAATCTTCCCCCCTCCAGCTTCCACCCATGCCGTCTAGTGGCCCCTTCCTCCTTCCTTCGAAGCACCCTGACTGTTCCTCCCCTATTTACCCTCTTCATGTACCTAAAGACCTCTATCATGTCCCCCCGGTCCCTTCTCTCTTCCAATGTGTACATATTTAGCTCTTCGAGCCTCTCCTCATAGGTCCTGTCCCCCAAGCCCCAAATCATTTTGGTTGCCCTCCTCTGGACCCTCTCCAGGAGGTTAATGTCCCTCTTTAAGTGTGGCCTCCAAAACTGCATGCAGTACTCAGGTGTGGCCTCACCAAGCAGTTATACAGAGGGAGTATCACTTCCCTCCTTCTGGAGGTGATCCCCCTAGCGATGCATCCCAGCATCCTGTTGGCCTTGGCTGCTGCACTCCTACAAGTCTCAGAGTTGTTCATCTTGACATCCACCACCACCCCCAGGTCCCTCTCAGCCATCGAGACTTGTAGCATTTCCCCCCAGGGTGTACGCTTGGCCTGGGTTTCTGGCCCCCAGGTGGAGTACCTTGCATTTCCCTGCATTGAACCTCAGCTTCCACTTTCTAGACCATCTTTCCAGAGCCTCCAGGTCCCCCTGTAGGGCCACCCTCCCCTCCTCCCCATCCACCACCGCCCCAGTTTCGAGTCATCTGCAAAGACTCATCCTCCTGATTCCTGTCCTTATATCAGATCGTGGGCGTTGAACAGAAGGGGCCCAAGGACCGATCCCTGTGGGACCCCACTAATGACCCTCCTTGGGGATGAGACTATCCCACCAACTCACGACCTCTGGGTCCGGTCCTGGAGCCAATTGCCTATCCATCTGATCATCTGGTTCCCCACCCCATTTCTCCCAGCTTATCCAACAGGCCCACGTGAGGAACAGAGTCAAATGCCTTGCTGAAGTCTAGAAAGAGGACATCCACTGGTCTACCCAGGTCCAAGGCACTTGTCACCCAGTCATAGAACTCACCAGGTTTGTCTGACATGATTTCCCGGGATGAATCCATGCTGTCTATCGTCCAGGCACCCTGACTTATCCAGGTCCCCCTAGCCTCTCCTTGACAATGCCCTCCATCACCTTGCCCACCACCGAGGGTCAGGCTGACAGGCCTGTGGTTCCCTGCCACCTCCCTTGATCCTCCCTTGTGGATAGGCACTATATGCGCCACCTTCCAGTCTTGGGGCCCACCCTGTCCTCAGAGAGATGGTGAAAAGCTCTGCCAGGGGTTTTGCCAGGACATCTGCAAGTTCCTTCAGCACTCTGGGATGTAATTTATCCGGCCCAGGTGCTTTCTCCCGTCTTTAAGGGGCTGAGGGCTTCCTCACCTCTCTGCTGTAATTTCCACTTCCAGTGCCCTTCTCCTGCTTAGCCCTCCCCCCACCTGCCAGTGATGCCTCCTCTCCCCAGACCTGCCGGTCAGTGGGGTCCCCCCCCTCCTCGGTATCTCTGTCTCCTCCATGTATGATGCAGCACCCCCATTTTCCTGGTGAAAACTGGGGTGGAAGTACTCATTTAGTGCCTCAGCCTGCTCCCCGGGTCTTGTGCCCATCTCTCCTGATTTAATCCTGCTAATCTGCCCCTTCACCTTCGTTTTCCCCAATGTATCTAAAGAACCCCTTGTTCCCTCTCTAATTTCCTGGCCAGGTTCTGCTCCTTCCTTGCCTTGGCCGCCTCACCACTCTAGTGGCCCTTCTAGCCATCAGCCTCCTGCTTCTGATCCCTTTCACTCCTTGAGCAGTTGAATTGCTTATAGGCTGCTTTCTTTCCCGCACCACCTCCTGGACCTCCCTGGTCCACCAACAGGGTTTTGGGCCCTACAGCATTTTCGTCTTACTCTTGCACAGGTGCTGGTAGCATTCTGCACCTCTCCTGATGATTTCCCACCTACTATCAGCGTCCATGTCTGACCCAATCCCATCAAATGCTCATAGGATCCTTCCATTTCCTTAAAATCCGCCCCCTGAAGTCGGTTGCTTCGTCTTTTGCAGCCTTCTACCCTCCTAGGTCCAGGCAGAACCAGACCGTGGCATGGTCACTCCCCGCCAATGGGTCACTTACCTCCAGGCCCCCAATCTGGTCACTGTCTGCCAGGACCACATCCAGTACCCGTGCCTCCCTGGTCGGTTCCCTCATCTGCTGAGTCAGGAACACATCTTGAAAGACATCCAACAACCTCTGTTCCCTGGTCACAGAGGATGTCATAGTCTCCCAGTCTACTATTATATTAATATTATTTAGTTATATTAATATAACTAAAAGAAATTCCATAACTTTAAGATGTTCTTTAAAACTGCTAATTGTACCAGAATTCCTACTGTTAATGGTAGGTGATCCCACACATAAGGTGCTTGGTAAGAAAATGCTTTAAGGACAATGGGGCATATGTACAAACCTTTGGATTGAGTATGCCCTGTGTACCTGCAGCGCATAGGCAACTCTAAGTCAGAATGCTACTCAGCAACAGGCCAGCGGACCCTCCGGTGGCATTCATGGAAGGGTTGTGTGCCCCTTGCACGCACGATCCCCTGACTGATCGCACTGGACCCCCGCTGAGTGGCATTCCGACTTAGGGTTGTCCACGTGCTGCAGGTACGCGGCACATATGCAGTACAACAGTTTGTGCATATGCCCCATTGCCCTTAAATTGTTTTCTTACCAAGCACCTTTGTTTTTGTATCATCTAGTGCAGGGGTGTCCAATCTTTTCATGGTCATGAGCCATATTTATATTTCTGAGTAAGACGTGAGCCACAAACAATGTGCTGCCCGTACCATACCCAACATGTCGCCCTTATCATACCCATATTTAGGAGTTGAAATAATAGCATAGTCATAATCAGTAGTCAATAAGTGTATTTTATTAAGTTTTAAGTTACATTATTTAAAAAAAATATAGTTTTAATTTTAAAATAATTATTCATAGCAGCTCTGGAGCTTTAGATTTGCTTGCAGGCTCAATAAAATTAGTTTGTTGAGCACTCAGGGCACTTTTCAGCTCCTGTGCATTGACTTTTCTCAGATTTAAAATATGACATCTACTTGACACGTAATTGACAAACCCCTTGAGAGCCATATCAAACTCCTTCGAGAGCAACATGTCCCTCCCAAGCTACAGATTGGCCACCCTGATCTAGTGTATGTACCCTGCATCTCATGTATCTGCATTGTCTTTACCTTATTTGTGCCATCTTTATAGCCCGGGTTATGCCCGAAAATGGTCCCTGGGATTGGTGTACCACCCAGTTAACAATTTACCGTAATCAATCACTAAAGTATTTGTTAGATTCAGCACTTTGCACTTGCTTCTAAATAATGTTTAGGTTGTATAATGTTATTGTATTTTGCACTATGATGATCTTATGTCAGGATCTGTCTATACTGTGTGCATGTTTCCAGGTCGGATCTGTAAATGGGCCACGTGGCCTGGTGTACCTACCCGGTAATCAAATGAAACTGAAACTAGAATCAAATAAATGCTGTAAGAGGACAGTAGTGGGATGGTCATCCTGTTGATTCATCTTCACTGAAGGTCAGATTAATCGTTTAAAGGAAAACACTTTTCATTTAAATAACCACACCACCCGATGCATGAGCCCCCGATTAGGGTTTCACTGTCACTCATAATTTTCAGATTACCTTTCTGGTGCTTTATTTCAAGTTGTGAGACCCCCCGTATATAAACAATAGCCTTGTTTACACTGATCAAGCTGTGTCACACACTGGTCTGACTCACGCTTTTCATTTATGAAGCCAATGGTGTACACCTGTAACCTCAGGGGCACTATCCCAAGGGCTACTACCCTGCCTGTTCAGCTGATAACAGGTTGAGGGGCCTGGATCCAATGGCGGGTGCCTCCACCCAGAGGTCGAGGTTAAAACAGTCTGGATTCGACTTGGTCACAGCCCTCTGGGTCACTGCAACCCCTCTTTCTTCCCACTAGTGGCCCACACATCACCAACAGTACTTTTACAATATGCACTTACCCCCAGGATTTGGTCGATCAGCTTGGCTCTGAGGACCCCCGTAAAGTAAGACACAGTAATGCAATAGCCACTATACAGTATTTTGGCACAAACACGCGGTTTAGGCAGTATACTTTGTAAATAACCAAATCTGATTTATTTAGGGGGAAAATTACAAGGGCAGGGGGAAATCTAGGTGATTAGCTTAAACTCCAATATTTCAGAGCACTGTGCACAGGCTAAGTTCCCTATGAGTCACTGTCACTGGGTACCCAGGCAAGAAGGGGCTAGCCAAGTTCGGTGCAGCTGGGTGGGGCCCTGAAGATGAAAACAACTGTACAATACCCAAATTTGTAATCCAGAGCCAGCAGGCTCAGTTCGTGCAGCCAGAGAGGAAAACAGACAAACACTTGAACTCAGTAGATCAAACAACAGGGAGCTACCCTGATTTTCACTCACGACCCTTGCAGCAGTATCCCTCGCATGCCACTGCAGGACTTGGCCTGTAATTCAGACACTGCTCCACACATTTATATGTAACACAGAGGGGTACCATACCAGGCAGCTGCTACAAACACCCGATCGCTTTCTCTGACCGAACCGGGTGAACAACGCAGTTTCACTTGTCCTGACAGACCGAGCGCAATTCAGCAGATTCTCCAGTCCTCTACAGGGTGAGCCTGGTAGGTAGCTGCAACATGTACAGCCTCCTCTGCCTGCAACACACAGCAAATTCAGTCCAACTACTGCGGCAATCGAGCCGCCTGACTGTAGGCCTTTCACACGTGCTTCCCGCGTGAAAACTCACAGCGCAGGAGCCCGGAGCTCCATCCTCACTCACAGCCACAACGATTCTGCCTTCTCGGCCATTGGCCAGAGATTCCAACCCGGGCGCCACCCAACCCCATTGGAGGGCTTCAAGTGCCAGTCTTCTCGGTCTCCTTCTATTGGTGCAAAAAAGGCGCCACACTCCTAGACTTCACTTCCTAGAGTCACTGGACATACCTCCCATTGGCAGCCGGCTCTCCACAGAGTCCCAGTCCTGGTTGGCTGCCCAATACACCATTTTAAGCGCCCCTCCCTTCCGATTGGATCCAAGAGGCAGTTCTGATCCAAAATGGACGGGCAGAATAACCAAAGTCCCAGCTGCAAGGGAAACAGATTAAGCAAACAGCAATTTTACTGCCACGTTACATTTGTTCCAGAAAACAGTTACATCCCTTTCAATAATGCTCCATCTGCTCGCTTAGCGATGGCAGAAACAGAATAATTCGAACAGCAGCTCGAGTGTGTGTCGATCAGTAAACCCACAGTCCCCCCTTGCAAGCTAACAAAGCCTGCAAGCAGGCAGTTCTTAAAGAGACAGTACCAGAGGCTCTGAAAGCACTCACAGCGCTCATTTTAAGCAGCATTCGCGAACACCAGTCAGGCAGGGAGCACTAGGCAAGCTCCGGGAAGGCTTTTAGGAACCCTCATTTTGCAGGGGGTTACACACCATTTAAAGGAGCACTATGGAAAAAATATATGTTGTGCAGAGTGTTCCGATTTGTTGTGTGGTCCTAGTGGGTTCTTCCCTTTGCTTAGAGAGTTTTTTTTCAGTTTGGCTGCTAGTTTTATGGCCCTAGGGATCTCCATGTTTATACATTTTTGTTGCTTTTCTTTTTCCTACAGTGCCTCCTGTCCCATGTACAGCACTGCTTCAGATTCTCACGCTGAAAGAGTTGCCACTGTCTTAAATAAGTCTGCTTACTAGTTCTGGGAGCCCCATTGCTAACACACACGTGGACCTATATTCACATACAGGATGGTTGAACCTTGACAATCGCGATCATATACCAAGCCTGCCTGTCTCCTGTCCAAGAAAGCCACACTTGGTCTTACTCCACCAGATGTCCACTCTATGCTTCATCAAATAGCCCCCCTAGGCTGACCAGAGGGTCACTCAACACCCAATACAAAGTCTCCTACCGCCGCATGACCCAAGGGCAACAGTCTTTTATGTACCGTGCCCCTAAGTGGCTAAACTCACTCCCAGTTGACCTTCTATCTGAACCCAAGTTAGGACCATTCAAGAAAAAACTCCATACATACTTATCGAGCTGCATGATATGCTGTTGCCCCTATTACTTACTAGTCCCTGGCCTCGGGCACGATCCACATTACCAGCACCCTGGCTCTTCCTGTTTTGCATACCTACCCCTACCCTACCACTGGATCCCTACCTTGACCTTCCCCCTATGATAAAAAGCTGCCTGACACACCCAGCTCCCTGCATGGAATCTTGCCCCTCCCCTTCCCTACTCCTCTTGTTCTACCTAATCCTTTTGCCTGGCACTATACCTCCTTCCACAATAACCTTCCCAAGAATGACTTACCACTGTTCTAAATGATACTTATAACTACCCTCTTATCTGTATCTCAATCCGATGGCTCTAATTACCTGTTTATCAGATTGTTGATATTATGAGTTATGATTTACCTACTGTATGCTGTTACGTACTATGTGTTGTTGACTACTTGCCTTTGTAATTCTTAATTCAATTCTTAATGTATTTTCTCCCTCCTGACATGGAACCTTTGTAAATGATCTGCTAGCTCGAAGGTTGTAATCCAGACTTGAATAAATAAATGATGCAACTGGGGCCATAAGATTAAGCAGAATGTGGTTCAGAGTCAATTTTACAGCAGTAGAGCTATGATTTTAAGTCACTTTCCTTATCCAGTGCGCACCAATAAAGGTTGCATTTATAGTTCCGCTAGCAGCTGAGCAACTAAATGGGTTATTCAGTAAGAAAACAGCTAGAATCTTTGTTAATTATAGCATTAATGACCTGGGGTGATTTGTGTGCTTTTCATGGCTCCGTGTACTGTGATGAAATGAAAAGTTTTAAAAACCAAACATTTACTTCTGCTGGCTAGACCTAGACACATACATAGAAAACAAAAATATTGAATTAGAATTATTTAGTTGAGGACAGAACATCAGGTACCTAACAGCAGATTGCTGCTGCAGCAGCTTTCCCTCACTGAATCAGTGGTCCTGGTTGCATCACTTTCACTTGAGACAGGAGGCATTGTAGGAAAATAAACAATGCTAGCATGGAGAGCCCATGGGCCATAAAACTAGTAGGCAAATTTAGAAAAAACGTCTAATATCAAACAAAGGGAAGGACACACTAGGACTACTCACACAAAACAGTGTTGCACAACATATTGCTTTTGCAAATTTTGACTGTAGTACTCCTTTAATGACATCTGCTTCCACACAGGTGTTACGGGAACTGCACTGTGGGTACCTTCATGCAAGGAGTTCCCTGTGTGTTGTGATGCTAAATTAACCTCAGGCAGTGGAGCGAAAAGTGGCCACCGTTTATGCAGCACTAGAAACCCTCTATACCAGTTCAGCTTTTCTGTCTGGGAGAGGAGCAGAAGAGCTACACTGGTTTGATGCCTGCACAGTTTACACATACAGAAGTACACTAGTGTAGCTTTCCAAACCATGTACACTGGAGTAGAAGTGGCCAGTGTTAATGGGCTATAGACCACTCTGCACTACGCCATATCGAGATTGAGCAATGCTCACTTATACTAATACAAGCGAGCCATGCCGAGCTGTGCTCACACTCAAAATGGTGCTGTTACTAGGAGTTTCACAACTTAAAATAAAGCACCAGAAATTTAAAAATTGTTTTTGCCAGTGAAACTCCTAATCGGATTTTTATCCATGGGGTGGTGGGGTTGTTTAAATGAAAAGCATTTTCTTTAAATTCATAACAGGGCACTATGTAATCTTGCATAGCTATGTCCCTTTACCTTGTTCCTATTAGCTCGGGGGACATGGTACGAGTTCAGATAATCTAGAGGTTTGGATAATGGAAGATTGGATAATCGAGGTTATACTGTATGTAGTTTGATCAGAATCTTTAATGTCCTGTTCTCCATTTGGTCAACTAACAAATTTTTTTTCTTTCTCCTAAACATGCAATGGACTGAGCCTATAGGGTATGCCCCCTGTATGACGACACTATTACAGTGAAATCATCAATCCCAACAACATCAATGTTTTCACTGTAATAGTCTGCCCAAGACCCTGGCAGTCTATCTCTCAGTCCTGCACGCCCTCCCTGATCCAGCTCCGACTCGGAGTTAGAATCCTAGAGATCGGGGGTTTCAGGAGGCAAGGCCCCCCAATGAAAAAATAGCCGGGATCTCCAGTCAGATTTATTTCGACTGCAAGTTGCAGTCGACAAAAATCCATCGCTGTGATGGTGGTCGACAACTTAGTTGTCAAACCGGCATCGTAGAGCCTACCTGTAGTATGCTTACTGATCACATGTTAAAGCTCTGTAAGAGATATGCCGTTTGTGAAGTATATCACAAAAAATCTGAGTAGAAATATTATGATCTGTGCCACTGTATACTAGCATAGTTTACAAAGTTTACATGAAATGTCAAATATGTTACTCTTTGTTTTTTCTCTCTTTGTATCTTGCTAACATTTGTGGACTTCTTTAATGCTTCTTCTTAATAATTCTCTTTTGAATGGCTCAAAACAAGTTGAAAATAATTAAAATACTTTATTTATCTATATATAACACTGGAACATCTTCAGATAAATGTAACTCCTTCATTTGCAACCTACTGGTCTGTGGCTGCCCTGACGAGACCACCCACAGGAGGATGGACACCCTGTTAGTCCTAGCAGTTGCACTAGATGGGAGGCATCACTTGCAGTGATCATTTGCACTTATTTCCCAGATCCTGCCTTTGAGTTATGGGGATGAATGTTGGACCCCTGAGATCCAACTTAATGACACCTACAAAAGTAATGCAGCACACATCTGACTATACTTATCACAGCTAGGGCCAGAGACCTGATACAGAGCCTTGCAGTAGCTCCATATGAACATGCCAGTCCTACAACACATGAGGATGATGATACCAGCTAAGCTGCTCCTTCTAGAATATGCAAGGGTTACTATAACAGCTCATTTCTTCCATTTACAATATGGGAGGGAGATTATGACCATGATACTCCCTCATCTACAGGACGGCTATAAAACATTGGCTCTCCTCCATCTACAACATAAGAAAGATAGAAACATAGAATTTGATGGCAGATAAGGACCGCTGGCCCACCTAGTCTGCCCATTTTCCTACCTAACAGATAAGCTGCAGATCCTAGTTAACCAACAGCTTACTTCCTCCTACCCTCCACTAGGACTGCCTTGTGCCTGTCCCATGCATTCTTGAAGTCCACTGTTCTTGACTCCACAACCTCCTCAGGGAGGCTGTTCCATGCATCCACAACCCTCTCAGTGAAAAAATATTCCTCACAATACCTCTGAGCCGTCCCTCTATCTCTCAAATTGTGCCCCTTGTTCTTGTTGTGACTATAGCAGCTCATTTCCTCATCTACACATTTCCTCAGAAAGTGAAACATCTGTGCTCAAATGTGTGAGAATTGCCCTATCCTATCTATGCCCATACTTAATATGCTTATCTACAATGTCCCTCAAATAGTTACCCCGAGATTATCTTTCAGTTTTTATCCTTTGAATTCAGACTGTGGAGGTCTGCAGCATCTCTGTGACATCCTTGCAGTCTTGATGGCCATCACAGCTAGATCCACACAATGAAACTTTTATTGTGCTGGTTCTACATCTCTGGTTACAACAGAGCCATGCCACCCAGCATTCAAGGGCTTTGAATGGCTTCACACTTTATTTACATAAGGTATGCCTTACAGTCACAGAGGCTCTCAAGAACAGTTCTTGCGAAGCTATTTCCCAAATGCCAGAACAGCATGACCCACACTAAAGGACCTTTGGTCTAGAGATTGCATTTCTCCTATCTTACTGCTGCGTATCTTTACATGGCCCACTAAAAGTTAACTCTCTCTGTCTTTCTGCTATCATCTGTTGAGCTGAAATATACACAAACATGCTGTCCAGCAGTATGGACTTTCACAGATCTTTGGGCAAAATTAATCAAAGCTAGCAGGCCATCAGGGTACTTTCCTTATAGAGTGGGCCGCCACAGTTTCCACGTACTACTGGAGGTCACAGCTGGCTTAGTCAGAACTCTGCTGGGGCCCAAATGCTGATAGTTCTTTCTCTTTGAGTTCTTACTTATATTAAAATGTTTCGGGACACAAGGAGTTACCCAGTGGTGTCATTGCTGCCCATTCCAACACCAGGTGCCCCGCCATGGTATCCAGTGATAATAGTGCCAGAATATGGGTGACCATCAAAAAAGTGACTCCATATTCGCTGCCATTGGAATGGGCCACCCACAAGGGTAGTGATTGCTTCTACCATGAGGGTAGGGAAAGTGACAGGAAAAAGGGAATGGTGAGGGGAAGAGGAGGGATGAGGAAGAGGGTTATGTAAGGAACTGTCCCTGCTGCCACCAAGCCAGCTATGTGTGTGTTGTGGTGAGGGAGGCTGGCTCTGGTACAGCAGGTACTGGGTTTGGGGTTGGGACAGGTGGAACTAAATTTTGCCACAGGCAGCAGTTCCCGGAATAAAAATGTTTTTGCACCAGATTTGTTCCCTCTCACATGCATCCCCTGGAGTTAGAATCTTAATTCAGGGGTGTAGGGGAAAAGCCTCCCACGTAGAGTTTTGGTTCGCCGTTAAGTGTATATCGCCAATTTGCTTTTCAGCGATATACACTCACCATAATAGCAATTGCCATTCAGCGATCACTATTATTTTATTTATTTATTTAGCTTTTGTTTACCAGGTAAGCACACTAGGCAGTCACGTGCCTATTTTCAGGTGCGACCCGGGAGAGTTACAGAGATACAAGCAATAACAGTACAGAGGCTAGCATCAAGTTACACAAAGGTACAGTCGGAATACAAGCAAGAAGGACCAGCCGAAACAAAGTACAAAGGCTTGGGTCCAACTGTCAGGCAAGGTACAGACAGGTATAAGCAATCATCTACAATCAGGTAACAGGCAGAGAACAATTTTAGTGCAGTTGAGTATGAGGCAGAACAACCCATGGAGGGCAGCCAGGAAAAATTAGAGCCAGTGTCAGCAGCAGCAATATTTGTTTTTTTTTTTTTTTTTTTTCCGAGCTGCCAGCCACCTGTTGTATTTCAGCCTGGTCACAGGCCACGGACTTCCACTCCCCAAATTAGCCTTAAGCCCCCCATGGCGGGTCTGCGTCACTCTCCCCTGCATGCCGCAGACATTCGGGCTAGGTCAGGGGGCTGGCCTGGGGAGCTAATTGAAGCCGTGGCGAGCTTCATTAGCGGCAGCCAGTAGCTCCTTTTTCCCATTTTTCTTGGGGAGGCAGGGTCGTGCAATGACACCTGCGTCTGCCCCGCCTCCTAGGTATGCGAGCACCGGTAGCGGTACGACTCCTGGCCTCCGGCCAGGGGTCACCAATGCCCGGCGCTTTCCTCACTCCTCCCCCAGAGAAGGAGAGCAGTCTCTAGGGATGCTCCTTCTCCCCGGCCAGCCCTCCAGCGACTCCTGGTCCGCTCCTGAACCCGGGTCACCAGCCGATGCGGAAATTCAACTGCTGCGCCTGGATGGTCATAAGCAGCAATATTTGTGAACATTGCTTATTTGTTATTTATTTTTGGAATAAGTGCACGCCTGCAGCCAGGTATTTTTTTTTTCTTTAATTTCAGGCACTTCACGGAGGGAGGGACTACAGAAGACAGAGGCAGCTTGAGGCTTTGTTTTAGGTAATCCCAAAGGGAGGACCTGAAACAACTGTGGTGGGGGCAGTTCTTACGTGAGGAGGTAGGAGGTTCCAGGTTTTTGGGGCAAGAGCTGCAAATGCTCAATCTCCCACAAGGGAGTGAGTCTTCGGAACCATCAGCGCCTGGGATTCAGTGGACCTCAACTGATAGCCAGAGGGGACAGGCTGGGGAGGTCAGCAGGTGCTGGAGGAGTAGATGATCGGATGATGTTATCCGTAAAGTTGCCCATAATGAATAAGCGATGGTTGCTTGGGAAAGCCAACCCAGTCTAGAGTAAAGTAGACACTGATGGGTGAGACAAGGGGCTGATAGGGCTAACCAACATGTTGTTATACTGAGGTGTCCCATTTGGACAGCCAGGCTTTGGGGGATTTCGTGAAGGAGGTAAGCGCATAACAAAGTGAGTGGAGGAAGACCCTTTGCCAGGGAAAGTCTGGCAGCTGGGTGAGGCAACTTTGCTGTGTACGCAAGTCCTAGTTTGCAGTTGGTTGCCTTACAGGAGTTAAGTATATGCAGGTGAGATCCATTTGTGGGTCAAGAGTCACCCAAGTACTTGAACAATTCCACCACCTTCAAAGGGTGCCGCCAGTGCCATCGACTCTAAGATGGCTAGGCACGCCTCACCTTTGGGAAGAGAGCCAAATAACATTGCTCATGCCTTCTGAAGGTTGATGACCAAATAACTTGCCTTGAGCCAGGATTGGATGCAACCAAATCCAAGTTGAGTCCACAGTTAATGTCATCAATACTTTGTGAACTGGCAAGGAGCACCATATCATCGGCATATAGAGTAACTTGTCCAAAGGTTGGGATTGAGGACAACTGGTTTATAAAGAGGGAAAACAGGAGGGGACCAAGGACCGACCCCTGAGGTACCCCACAGGCTACTGGTGATAGGACAGATATGGCACTTTGGAACCTCATGTACTGTTTCCTACCCGAGAGATAGTTAGAGAACCAGGCTAGGACGGGAGGGGAGAGACCAAAAGACTGGAGAGTAGAGCCCAGGAGGGTGTGATTGACCAAGTCGAAAGCCTTGGACAGGTCTATGAAGACAGCCCCCGTGAGTTTGCCTTGACCAGTCGTGGTTCTAATGTTGGAGGTGACCTGTGCTAGGGCAGTGGAGGTGCTGTGTCCTTTTTGGAACCCATGCTGCTCAGAGGAGAGAAGGCCATAGGTTTGGAGGAAGAGGGCAATCTGGGAGGCCACTACTTTCTCGAGCAGTTTGTTGACTGTGGATAGAATCGCTATGGGTCGATAGTTCTTAAGTAATTTGGGATTGCCATGCTTGAGGACAGGGGTCACATGGGCCACCTTCCAAATGGGAGGGACGGACCCCGCCATGAGTGAGGAGTTTAGAATATGGGAGATTGGGCAGGCCAAGAAGGGGGGCCCCAAGGTTTAGCGGTTTGGGCACAAGGTTGTCATGCCCAGCACTGGAGTAAAGAGAGACCTACTAGAAGCTTCTGATTTTCTTTGAAGGAGACAGACTTAAAGTAAAAGGGAGGAAGGGGAGGATCGGGTGGAGCACCAGGAGCAGGACCCATATCCTTAGAAATTGAAGGCATATAGGTATAATCAGATAGGTCCGAGAACAGGTCATTGAATGCGTTGGCTATCGTTTGGGGATTATTGAAACTGACTCCATTTATTTGCAGGTCAGGGACCTGCTGGCAGGCCGGACCATTTACCGTGTGCTTTATAGTGTGCCAGAAACTCCTCGGGTTCTTGGCAGACACTTCGAGGGATGCTTTGCAGAAATCACTCTTTGCCGAGTGGATTGCCTGTTTGCATGAATTTCTAAGCTCCCTGTAGACCTTGAAGTCTGATCTGTTACCAGAGGCTTTGTATGTTAGCCAACTTTTGTCCCTGAGCTTCATCAGGACAAACAGTTCCCCTTGTAACCATTTAGTGACTGTGCCTCTCACTCTTCTTTTAATGAGTGGAGCATGTCTGTCTTGTAGTGAGGTGAATATGGTCAGGAAGCTGTCTAGAGCAACCTAAGGGTCCAGGTCCGTGTATACCGGGGACCAGTCTGTCAGGCTGAAGTCAGTATGGAAGTTGTTTAGGTCAAAGTTTGAGTAATCTCTCATCTGTAAGACTTTTGGTGGAATCCTGGAATTTTGAACCTTCCAGATGCAGTATGTAGGGCAATGGTCCGAGATCGAATTGGGGAGGAGGCCTGAGGTGGTAATTTGGACAGGCCTATTATACAGCATCCAGTCAAGCAGAGAGCCATTCTCCCTGGAGGAGGAGGGTCTGGTGGGTTTGGTGATAAGTTGGCTGAGGGCAAGGCCAGATAGAAGGGGTTCATAGATTTTTGCATTCCCACTCAGCCAGTTAAGGTTGAAGTCCTCAAACATTAGGGAGTTCACTAGTCCTCACCTTGTGGCTAGACAGTCAGGGAGGTAGGAGAGCCCACAACACCACCTTTTGTGGGGTTGTATACACAGGCCGAGATGGAGCTTCTTAGTGTTACCTAATAGGAGGGAGGGCATGTATAAACTCACAGGAGGGGAGGGGTGAGGTATGTCACTTTAGATGAGATTTGTAATAGAGCACCAACCCACCACCACACTTTTTGTCCACCCTGTCCTGTCTAATCGCAAGGTAGCCAGGGAGAGCATTGACAGAGTTGGGGTGCACAGGTTTGAGCCAGGTTTCAGAGACCCCAAGGATGTCAGGTTTTTAGTAGGTGACCTATGCCGTTAGATCTGAGTGATTGGCAAAGATGCTTGGTATATTGAGGTGGGCAATCTTTAGACCCTTTACCTCTTCCCACTGTGGGGGCAGCATGATGAGTTATGTATATGAGGGGTTGGAAGTAGGTTTCTGTCTGTAACCTCAGCACCAGTCAGCTAGGTTAGGAAGCAAGTGTGCTAAGTGAGAATCACCCAGCAAATTTAGCTGTAGTTGATTTGGTCAGATAATGTGCTGGGAGACTACAGGCAGGGATCAGGTTAAGAATGGGGCTAAGTATATTCAATATTGTTTGGCCACCTCTGGGGGTTCAGAGGAGAGTGAAGCAGGCTGAGCACAGTATGATTTAGGTTCAGAGCAGTTTGTTGCCATGAGTCCCCAATCTAGACAGGGCAGGGCCGCAGCGAGCTATGCTTGTTTTGTAAGAGTTGTTTTGCAGGCTTTTCCTACTGCCTGCTCCGGCGCGACAGGAACTGCAGCCAGAAATGTGAAGGGACAAAATTTCCTGCCTATTTAGCCAGCTGATGTGGGTTAGAGTGAACAAGAGATGTGAGATGCGCCCACTAGTGGAGGAAACTGAGAACCTGCAAATGGTAACGTGAGCTGATAGGTTCTGCAGCTCACGTGATCTCAGCTATATAAGTAGATGCTCACCAAGGGTGGTGGTGGCGGGGCCTCCACTGGCAGCAGTCCACCGAAGTAGGTAGGTGCGGCTGAGCTCCTTGTGTGCGTACCTGTTCCTTTTTTCCCTGCGGGGAGACAAGTCTGCAGGGGTCCGGCTAGGGGGGAGGACGAAGCAACCGAATGGCCCTCACGACCACCACAGCTAAGGAAGAAAGAGAAGAAGGCACTGTATTTATACGCAGGTAAGCAGAGGGAGGGGCAGTCTGAAATTCCTGTGCAAATTAATTACAAGCACCTGGGGCACAATGGAGTCTTTTGCAGCTTAGTAAGGCAGTTAACTATGATTTTTTATGCTGTGCAGTTTAAAATTAAGGCACCAGAGGCAGCCAGGAGATTCTACAGTCTGAAGTTAAAATTACACTTAAGGTTCCTGTGCAATCAGAGAGATTTCTGTACAAGCGTAGCAGATTTTCAGTGTTAAAAACTATCTTCACCACTATGGTGATTTAAAGTATAGCAGGTCTGTTTTGAAAATGGCACCAAAGAACAGGAGCCTTTGTCCTCCACTGGCAGCAGTCCACAGAAGTAGGTAGGCGTGGCTGAGCTCCTTGTGTGCGTACTGTTCCTTTTTTCCTGCAGGGAGACGAGTCTGCAGGGTCCGACAGGGGGAGGGCCACAACAGAGGGCCTCACAACCAGCACAGCTTAAGGAAGAAGAGAAAAAGGCACTGTATTTATACGCAGGTAAGCAGAGGGAGAGGCAGTCTGAAATTCCTGTGCAAATTAACTACAAGCACCTGGGGCACAATGGAGACTTGTGCAGCTTAGTAAGGCAGTCAACTACGATTTCTTGTGCTGTGCAATTTAAAATTAAGGCACCAGAAGCCACTGGAAGGTTTTGCTGGCTGAAATTCCTGTGCAAATTAGTTACAAGCACCTGGGGCAAAATGGAGACTTTTGCAGCTTAGTAAGGCAGCTAACTACGATTTCTTATGCTGTGCAGTTTAAAATTAAGGCACCAGAGGCAGCCAAGAGTTTCTACAATCTGAAGTTAAAATTACACTTAAAGTATCTGTGCAATCAGAGAGATTTCTGTACAAGCGTTGCAGATTTTTAGTGTTAAAAAAAATATCTTCATTACTCTGGCGACTTAAAGTATAGCAGGTCTGTTTTGCAAATGGCACCAAAGAACAGGAGCCTTTGTCCTCCACTGGCAGCAGTCCACTGAAGTAGGTAAGCACGGCTGAGCTCCTTGTGTGTGTACCTGTTCCTTTTTTCCCCTGCGAGGAGACAAGTCTGCAGGGGGGAGGGCCAAGCAACCAAGGGACCTCACGACCAGCACAGCTGTTCCTTTTTTCCCTGGGATGAGATGAGTCTGCAGGGGTCCGGCTAGGGGGAAGGGCGAAGCAACCGAGGACCCTCAGGACCACCACAGCTCATAGACATGGTGATAGACATAGTCATGACATAGAACCCCCAGCCACAGGGTGGAAAATAGTTTTAAAAAAAATTGCCAGCACTGTAAGCCCAACCTTGCTGCCCACAAAGGCCACCTCTCTTAACATCAACACCAGGTGCCTAGTCTCCATGTTCGTACATCCAGACATTAAAAAAAAAAAAAAAACAAAGTTTGGCTGGTGCCAACAAGGCTGGTCTTTTTATGTTGCTATCCTTATTTTTGTATCAGGCCAGTACTGTCTCATCAGTCTCACTGTTATAATTGTATTTACGGAGGACCACATCCAACGCAGTTCTACAGATATTTTTAATAGAGATTTTTATGGTATTTTTAGTAGCTTTTCTTCTGCTTCCTCACCCGAGGGCCCCAGCACACGGGCCGTGGTGCCAGGGAAGCATGCAGTGCACACTGCCGTGGCCAGCTCATCCTTCCACCCCCATAACAGTGTCATCCCTCCTGCCTAAGATACCCACCAGACCTCCACCTGGTGGGGAGGATCTATGGGGAGGACAGCCTCCCCACCACCCCTGGGAGAGGAGAGCAGCCTGCTGGCTTGCTCAATCCTGCTCTTCCCTCCCACCCCACACCCTGGTACCTCAATGACCTGAGGTCGTTCCTAAACTGGGTTGCTGGCATAGTGTGAGTTAGGGCGTCCAGCATCTCAGCCCTCACCATCAGGCCAGACAGTTTTTTTTTTTGTGCATACAGTGCCTACAAGGAGGGCTTTGACACAGTGGCACTGCTTTTCAGTAATGCTCCCTACACTGTACACAGGAGTTAAGGTACACCCATCATAAGGCAATTTGTTTCATCTCAACAGCACCAAATTCACTTATAGCACACCCCCTCTCCATATCACCATGTTTATATTTTACTCTGTGATGGTCTGGGTTGAACACCAAAACTGTCAGGTAGTTGGGGGGAAGGACAATTTCTGGTATTCCTGATGGAGCCTGGTTGGGCATCAGACATCTCAGGCAGCTTGGAGGAAGCAGACAGATTTTTTAATTCTGACAGTCTGGTTGGCTTGCATTTGACAAGTTACTGAATGGAGTGGGAGAAATAGTTTTATTCCCTGCTGGTCTGTATTTGGCCTGTGCTCATCAATTGATGAAGGAAGAGGGACAGATTTTTTATTATTCTCTAACAGATTATGTTGGGCACCAGACTAGTTGGGTAGATGGGGGAAGGGGCAGGATTTTTTTTATTACCTGATGAGCCAGGTTGGGCACTGCACCCATCAGGTGGTTTTTCTTACCTCCCAAAATTACAAAAAAAAGAGACAGTGACTAGTGCAGCCATCCTCTTACCTCTTCTGCCAGGTGCTGGCTGAATGAGTGAAGCCACGATCACGGCTGAAGGTGGTTCCATTCATTCAGATGCTGGTCAGCTGAGACATTGAGAGGTGAGCTGCACCAATCACAGTCTTCTTTCTTTGTAATTATGGGTGTTATGGGGGGAGGAGGAGGAGGAAGGTTAGAGTAGGGTGCTAATGGACTGGGGAAGGGGAGTATACAGATCTGGGGTAGGAGATGGACGAGGGATGGATAGATGGAAGCTAGTGGGTGGGGGAGAGAATTTACTTTTTTTATTACTTTTTAATTTACTCCATTTATCTGACATCGGGTTAGGTACTCTGTGTTCTAATGGGGGGTCTTGGTGAGGATGGGGATACCACTGGACTTCTAGGAATACTTGCACATGGCAGGGTATGGGGGGCATTAGATACCAGGACATGGTGCAGGGTTTTGAGTAGGGCTTGCCACTGAATGCCAGGGATACTAGGACATGGTGCAGGCTGTTTGAGGGGCATACTATTTTAATTATTTACATGCTTTTATAATTTCATAAAAAAATGACTTACTTGCAAAATACATGTCACACATTTTATACAGCAATTAACTTATTCAGAATGGGTGAGTAACCCTTGAAACTGATACAACATATTGAGGGGTATGTCATCTTAACAGTTGAATGATAAGGCACATATTATAGAGCAACTGCAGTCAATGCCTGATTACTTATTCAGTACAATATTTGTAGTTGAGTCACAGGATGCATGAACATGAGGAAGGGTGTGGGATGGGGTTCCACTGGACACCAGAGACTCTGTGGTACAGGGATGAGGGAAGGGGGTACCAGTGGACACCAGGGACAGGATAGCTTGATACAGGGGTAGGGCGACCATAGGCATGCCAGTATACTACTGGGACCATTTAATATACCTTTAACACATTGTGGGTAAGGGCAGGAGTAGTAATTGTGAAACACAACTGCTTGCCATTAAAAGTATTGACTGGCATTGTTTTTTTTTTTTCTGTGTATGAATTTAGTGCTCAGGAAGGTACTGATTGACAGCATTCAACCTAAAGTTCTCTGTTTATCCATATAACAGGTATAGCATGGGTGACCACAGTGCAAGCTTCCCACGCTGCACTGCCAGTGTGCCTCAACCCTGCTGTGGAAGGACTCACACATAGCTGAGGTAGCTCAGACTCCATGCTCATTCAGTCCTTGGCCTCTCACGTGAGACTGCTAACAAGAGTGCCACTTAGTGCCAGTTATGCTGATGGTTTTGTGATGTGGATACCAGTCTACTAAGGACTGGACTGAAGTGACCACAAATCATTTCACATAGACCACTGAACATCCCTCAGGTGATGATGGCTTTTGACCACTACTGAGCTGTGCTGGATTTGAACCCGTGACCTAGAGGTGAAATGCTCCTTAACTCAATACCAGCCCACTGAGCCATCAAGTTCCTGCAAGCTGACTTTTTCTCTAACTGTGACTAACATTGTTATTACAAAGTAGTGTATATCTGTCATTCAGTTTTCTTTTTTAAAAAGTAAGGAAATTCATCATAAAACAATAAGTTTAGTTAAATGCAAGGAAGCAAAGGAAATGCAACAATAGGGTAAAAAGAAATTCACCTGAGCCTTGCTGAATCTGTGGCATGGTGTTATGTGGGCTTTGAATGATTGTGTGACACAGCATTGGCATTTCCATAACATAGGCAGTCTTTCCAGGCATGGAAAATACTCCCACACGAATTCTTGGAGAGAGTGCCAAAGTTAGGGTGACGCCAGTGCTGCATCACATGATCATTCAAGCCTGAGGAACACTATGTTACAGATTCAGTATGGTTCAGGGTAATTTATTTTACATTAATATCACATTTCCTTACTTTTGTGGCATTAAGGGTCAACCCAAAGTGATGTCTAAATGGAGCTTTTTGCAATTAATTATTCTATGACCCACTAGTCTGTAAAGAGCAGCTGTGCCCTTCAGCACATATTTTTATGTTGTCTTGCACATGCAGTGCAAGCAACATTTTATGACAGCTTGCTGGAGTAGCAGGTTGTGGAGGTGTGGCCATGCAGCGGCCAATGGCACCACTGCTTTCTTGGGCTGGTCTGTGTGGCACTAATGAATGAGCATGCTGTCTGACAGCAGCTCAGAAGCATGCCACTAACTTGAAAGATTTTTGCCGCTGCAATGAGGGAGCGCCTCGTCATTGCAGGGCATGCCATGCCTGATGTAAAATTTCAATAAACACGGCAACGACTGTCGCCATCCGCTTTTCACAGTCCTGCAAAAGCCGACGTCGGGGGTGCCCAGTCCCCCTGTCAGCATGCCCCTTCCCCAGTTCATTTTGCCAGTGGGGGAGCCTAATCCTCATCGGTTTAATGTCCCCTTGTGAACTTGTGTGCCGAGGGGTGCTCAGTCCCCTCTGCATTATACCCCCCCAAACACAGGCAGACTTTCTTTGCCACCAGGGGGCCCAGTCCGCATTGGCTTCAGTCCCCCTCCCCAAAAAACAAAGGTGGCACACTGGGAGCCCACCCCAGTGTGCCCAAAGCAAACCTGGAAAAAAAAAGCTTCCCATAATGTCTTTTTATGTTGGCTCGTGCATGCGCAGCTAACATATTGCAGTAGTAGTAGCAGATTTGGAGGCGCAATCACTATTGGTCGAATGCAGGGCATGCATCAGTAGGTGCGTCCCTCATACCCCAATAAGCCTGCATGCCTGCACCACACTATGAATACATAATGTGGCGAGCACATCTAACGAAAGGTCCACTGCAATGAGAGCAAAGCTCGTCATACACAGCAGCACCTCCCAATGTGCTTGCCCTGGTGAAAAGGAAAAAACATGGTGGCACACTGCCTACCATAATGCTGACTTCAGGGGTGCCCAATCCCCCTGTAGGCATGCCCTGATACACTGTATGTGCCGACGGGGCCATTCCATCGGCATCACCCCATCTGTTATGTGTAGGGGTGCCCAATCCCTCGGCTCTTGCCCCCCCGTCCAGTACTCTACCGGGTGCCCAATCCTCATCGGCTACAGCATCCCCCCAAACACTCAGGTGGTATGCTGGGAGCCCACCCCAGTGTGCCAAATCCCTGAAAAGAAAACCGCATCGCAATGGGTTTTTTTTACCCTGTGAAAGAACAAAATGGTCCTCGCGTCTCCTGCCCCTCCCATAGCCCACGCCCACTCCTCTGCACACCCTGTCCCTACAGCCCCTCACCCCATACTTACTTCTGGGGTCCGGCATGACGATCTTCGATGGACCGAGAACACATCTGCACTCTTCAAAGCTGACCGCGAACTGAAGAAATGCCGGTAAGCTGTATAATGGTATAAACAGGGTTTTTTTTTCAACTTTGGTGCATATCTCAGCCATTTTTTTGAATTTTGCACCAGATTTTCAACATGGGGTTATTGGGACCCCTCCTCATGAATTCAGTCACTGTCATGGCGTTCTTCGGTCCCGAAAGGTGATTTCCAGGTCACTGCATGAAATCACCTTTTGGGACAAAGTAACGAAATGACAGTGCCACTGTTCATGAGGTGGGATCTCAAAAAGCCTATGTTGCAAATTTGGTGAAAAAAATCCAAAAAATGTCTGTTTTACAAGCACACATTGCGCTGTTTCCACGCACGTTCGTAACTTTGTGAATCTGTAATATTTTCACTCCAGATTTTCAAAATTGGCATTTTTCCATACCTCCTTATGAACAGTATAGCGGTCATTTTACATATCCTGGCTGAAATGTGTTTTCGCACGTCCAGCGCAGAATAGCGTGGTCGCTGTGCAAAATCAGTTTTTGGGACAGTTTGAGAAAATGATGGTGACACTGTTCATAAGCAGAGGTCCTAAAATGCCTAGGTTGAAAATTTGGTCCGAAAGTCCATAAATGACTGTGTTACAAGCGCGATTGCGTAGTTTCCATGCACCCTTGTAACTGCAAATTTGTAATATTTTCATGCTAGATTTTCAACACTGGCATTTTTTCACACCTCCTTATCAACAGTACAGCTGTCATTTTTCACAGCCTGCCCAAAATATGTTTCCGCACCTGTGGCGCACAATGGCATGGTCGCTGTGGGAAATCAACTTTTGGGACTGATTAACAAAATCACAATGCCACTGTTCATGAGGGGAGGTCCTAAAATGCCTATGTTGAAAATGTGGCTAACAAACTCCCACAAATAATTGGGTTGTGGACGTGTGTTGTGCAGTTTCTATGCATGATCATGACTTTACCAATTTTTCATATTTTCACTCCAGATTTTCAACGTTGCCATTTTTTTACGCCTACTCATGAACAATACAGATGTCATTTTCCACATCCTGCCCAAAATGTGTTTTCGTCCCTGTGTCGCCAAATGGCATAGCCACTATACAAAACCACCTTTCAGCTAACAAACTGATAGTGCCGCTTTTCATGAGGTGGGCTCACAAACAGCCCATGTTGAAAATGTGGAGTGAAAATACCAACACATGCCTGCAGTGTTAGGGTTTACAACTGTAACACCCCACCCTGTAGAGACTGACAGGCGTCAGGGGTGAGACTTGGGATCATCGACCGTAATGATCATGCCATTCCACCCCCACCCTGCAGCCAGTGACAGGCATCGTGGTGTGCCTGGCACTGTTTGGCCACAACGTTCACCCCATTCTCCTATACTGCACCCACCTCAGCATATTTCCTTATGGAATGAGGTAAGTGTGAAGCTCCAAGACCCCAAAGCACACCACAACACTTGTCAATGTCTACAGGGTAGAGTGAGGTATAATGGCATGAGCTTAGGCAGATTTACCTAAAGGCACACCCTAATGCCTGTCGGTCTCTAGCAGGTGGGGTGGGGTTGGCGCCACTTCAATACTTCACTGCCATTCCTATTATGCGGCCTCTAACTCCGGGTACTACCAATGCCAATGCCAGCGAGACAACATTCGCAATGACAAATGCTTGTTTTTTTGTCACCTGTAAAAGAGAAACAGTCCTTCATGGTCAGGATGCCCCATCCCCAACCCACACCCACCCTCTGCACACCCCACCTACACACACCTCTCACCCCATACTACCTCCGGAGCCTGGCGCCGATGATCTTCAGGTGGAGCTGGGAACACGCTTGCAGTCTTCAAAGCCGACCGCAAACTGAAGAAATGCTGGCAAGCTGTATAATGGCAAAAATGGGAGGGGGAGGGGTTCAACTTAGGTGGATATATCTGCCATTTTTTTTTTTTTTTTACTTTTGGCTCCAAATTTTCAACATGGGGTTCTTGGTTCATGAACTCAGTCACTGTCATTTCATTATTCGGTCCCGAAAAGTGATTTTGCGGTCACTGCATGGAATCACCTTTCAGGACCAATTAAAAAAATGACCATATCACTGTTCATGAGGTGGGCTTCAAAAAAGCCTATGTTGCAAAGTTGGTGAAAAATTTCCAAAAACTGACTGTTACAAGCATGCATTGCACAGTTTCCATGCACACTCGTAAGTTCCAGAATTTTTAATATTTTCAGTCCAGATTTTCAACACTGCCATTTTGCCACACCCCCTTATGTACAGTACAGCTGTCATTTTTCACATCCTGCCCAAAATGTGTTTCCGCACAGTGGCACGGTCACTGTGGGAAATCAATGTTCAGGACTGATTAAGAAAACCACAGTGACAGTGTTCATAAGGAGAGATCCCAAAAGCCCATGTTGCACATTTGGTGAAAAAATTCCAAAATATAACTGCGTTATCAGTGTGCGTTCTGCAGTTTCTACACACACTCTTAACCTCTCCAATTTTTTAAATTTTCACTCCAAATTTTCAACACTGCCATTTTTGCACACCTACTTATGAACAATACAGCTGTCACTTTTCACAATCTGCCTGAAACATGTTTTCACACCTGTGGCATACAATGGGCGCGGTAGCTGTGCGAACTCAACTTTCAGGATAGAGTAACAAAATTACAGTGCCACTTTCATGAGGAGAGGTCCCAAAATGCCCATGTTGAAAATCTGGTAAAAAAATCCCAAAATGACCACATTATGGGCATGCATTGCAGCATTCACGCACGCCGAGGGTGCCAGAGGGTGGGTGCGGGTTGGGGGAGGCGGGGTGTCATGACCACAAGGGACCATTTTCTGTTTTACAGGGGGAAAAACAGAACGCCGGGGAAGGTTTTTTTTTTTGTTTGTTTTTAACAGGTTTAATAAATACATTTGGGCACACTGGGTGGGCCTCAGTGTGCCACCTGTTTTTGGGGTTAAAGTCAATGGGGATTGGGCACCCCATCAGCAAAGAAAGTGTGTCTGTGTTTGGGGGTCTGTGATGCTGAGGGGGATTGGGCACCCCCATTGGCAGACAAATGAAACTAGGGGGACATTATGCTGACAGGGATTGGGCACCCCCATCAGCAAACAAATTGAACTAGGGAGGGGGCATGCCGACAGGGGGATTAAGCACCCCTGAACTTGGCTTTCTAGGGATTGTAAGAGGCGGATGGTGAGAGCCGCTGCCATGTTTATTGAAATGTTGCACTAGGAATGGTACGTAATGGAGGTGTGTCAGATCTGACGCTGCAATGACGAGCCTGTTTCTCATTGCAGCGCCGTATTTGTTTCAAGTTGGTGGCACTCTCTGAAACTGCTGTCATTGTCAGTATGCTCTCTGATTAGTGGCTGAGGGACACACTCAGCTAAAGCATCCCTGGATGCACCACAACACTTGACACACCTTTGAAAGTGCTAGTACAGTACTACTACATCAGAAATGTTGCTTATGATGCATGCAAGCTGTAACCCTTTGCAAATGGAGGTTCCTAATGTGCCTTATGCCTGGTTGGTAGTCGGCATAAAGCCACCAAAAGGGGGTCCGTTGAGTTTTTAAGGCCTCCTTATACTGTCCCTGTAAGGGCTGCCTGTTGCAGTTGGCATTAGTTAAAATGGGAGGGGGTTTGAGTGTTGTCATGCTCGACTCCGGCCCGGGATGCTGAGTAGTGCTCCCTTCTGCCATCGCTAATAGTGCAGGGGGAGCTCTGATAAATGATGTAGGTGGTTGCTTAAAATAAGCTGTAAAAATAATGAGAATGTAGATGTTCTAACCTGCCTTGCTTTGCAGCACAGAGAGTTTCGATTGTTTCCTCCATTTTGGTCCCGAACTGCAGAATTGGACCAATCAGTACTTGGGACCCTACAGAGTCAACTGACCAATGGGGGAGCTTTTCGTCCGTTGAGAAAGGTATTATGGGCTATGGCGGTTTTTCGCACCACTGAGAACCGGAGAAAGTGACAGGCAGGTGCCGGCAGCCAATTGGATTGGGTCGCGCCCGAGTGGAGAGGAGTGCCTCAAGCTGTGGAGAGCCAGATGCGTTGTGGCTGGTGAGGAGAGAGGAGCTGTGTGCTTCTGCGCTGGGGAGTGTTCACGTGGTAAGTGCGTGAAGGCCTAAGTCGGCCATTTTCCTGCGAGGAGTTCGGTCTGAAATCCATCGGCGGGCGGTCAGAGGAGGCTGTGCCCTGTACAGCTACCCACCAGGCTCGACCTGTAGGAGGACTGGAGAAAATTGCTGAATCACGCTCGGTCCGCGGGAGAAGTGAAAAGCTGCCATTGCAGAGCTGGTGTGACTGTGAAATCTGGAGAGCCTAGGAGCAGCTGCCTGGTGTGGTACCCCTCTGCTATTGCGGTTTGCCATATAAATGTGTGAGGAGGATTGTGAGCTCAAGTTAATCCTGCTGCCAGTGAAGGACTTTGCCTTGTTTGAGATAACCATATAAATGTGTGAGGAGGCTTGTGGAGTTCAGGAGCAGTCCTGCTGACATTTGGAGGACTCTATCTTGTCTGGAGGTTGTGAGTACTAATACAGGGTAGCTCCCTGCTGAATTACAACAGTGGATTCAAATGGAGTACAGTATTGCTGACTGTAAAAATCAATTCTTCTTTCTTCTCTGTGTGAAAGGGCCCTACCAGCTGCCACGTTTGGACTAGCCATTAGGGCTTGGGTACCCAGGGACAGTAACTAGTAGGGTTAGGCCTGTGCACAGAGCCATAGGTACATAGTCATAGTGTAAGCCAATTAACCTGATCCCCCTGTTATCTACCCTTCTAATAAATCAGATTGCTGTGTTATAACTATACCCTGGCTGGTTTGTACACTTTGGATGAGTTACTGCATGGGGACTGGGATATAACTGCATCTTACTTTACAGGGGGTCTCTGGAGTGAGCTGAACTATATCGGCTGTGGGGTAAGTGTACTAGTGAAGAGAACTGTTGGCACGCAGTGTGAGTCACTAGTGGGACAAAAGGGGGGTTGCAATAGCCCAGAGGGCTGTAACCGAGGTAGTCTTACTTGGGTTAACCCCAACCTCTGGGTGGAGGCACCCGTCCACGGATCTGGGCCCCTTACCCTGCCTCAGAGGGGGCAGACAGGGGTAGTAGCCCTAAGGGTAGCATCCCCTAGGGGTTACACAAGCCAACATAAAAAGAAACAAAAATTTTCCTAGCAGAAAAATACTAAAGTCCATTGAGTCTGCTCTTTTCCTACGTAACACATGACCCACCAGCCTAACGCTGTATGTGAACAGCTGGGCTACCTAGTGGAAGCTCGGCTCCGCCTATCCAGGTTCCACGCAATTCGTATTAGCCTCTTGTGCCTGTTCCACAGTCTTTTGAAGGGCATCACATTTTCCAGTTTTACTACCTTCCTACAATTCTTGACACTTAAAACATAAAAGAGCCAGAGTCGAGAAGAGCCCACAACCTTTCAAGTGTGCTGTTGCGGTTAGAAAATGGGACATTGGCTGTTAAAGAAAATTATGACAGACAGGCACGTTTAAACATGATGAATGAGTCTTTGTTATAGCGGCTGTGATCTGCTGCAAGAGAAAACAGTTAATCTGAAAGTGAAACAACATGAAAATGTTGCTTGCCTGAGCGATGTACTGTTAAACATTTTCAATTGCTAAATATTTTGTTACTGAATCTCTGATAAAGGTCAGTGGTTTGCAAAACAGTTTTGATGAGTTGCAGTGACAGGGTGGCAGTCTGAGTGGCTCTGATTGCTGCTACCGATGCCAATTACTGTGCTTAATCCACTAGTACTCCTTCAGCATCATACACGGATGTTGGCTGCACAAGGGAATGCGAAACAAGGCAGCTTCTGAGAGACAGGAAGAGCAAGTTCTTTACCAAGGAAGTACTGAAAGAGAGTGGTACTGAAGAGAGAACTGAAACAGAATATTACTGAAAGATAACTAATGAGTTTTTATATGTCATAGCTGTGGGTCTGGAGTAGTGATTTTGTTTGAGTTCTAACTAGGTTTAGAAAATCAGTAGGAGATTTCCCAGCCTCTGATTGTCTGAACCCTTTGCCAGGGGTACATTCATGTGCCAATAGAGACTGGGAAATAAAAATTGCCAGCCTGCCCTGCCTCAAAACCAAACTGATATCACAGTGCCAGTTTGCATTTCAAACTTTAGTTGCTGCCATTTTTCCACTTGCTAGCGAGAGGAGAGAGTGAGTTGCTCCTCCTCGTCCGCAACTAAACTACTCAATAAGTAAAACAATATTTGCATCGTCCATTTTAAAAAAATACCTCCTTTTATTTATGTTTGCAGAATTCATGACATACTCAAGACCTCTCATCCATTCGCGGCTGCTCCGCTACCCCGAAACAGATGCTGGCAGTTCCATTCTCATTATGACGCTGAGCTACTCACAGCAGTACTTCTAGACACACATTTGTCAGTACTGCTCCAACAGTGAAATTTTGTAAAATGCTAAAAAAAAGTGAAAACAGTCCGCTATTCAAATCAGACTTCCACTCGGGGCTCGGAACGGTAGTATTTTTTCCGGGGGGGGGGGAGGTGAGCTCACCACATACAACCTTCAAACAGTAACATATACAACATCACACTCTGCTGCCCGTTCCAGCAGTGGAAGGACTATGCAGAAAAAGCTTTCATTAATGTTTTTTTTAATTGTTTGCATATTTTCACACATATTTTAAACATTTTCTTAAAAAAAAATTTCTATGCGCAATAATACCCTCCAGGGTGGGAGGTATGGGCTATTCTGTTCCTTCAAGGGGCTTTAAGACCCTCCACCTGCAGCGATCAGGCCTCATTACACCCAGGGCAGTCTAGTATAGCCCCAATACTGCTCAGCCTGATGGTTATTATCACTAGTTTGGCTGCCAGATTAGGCTGCCGAAGAAGTACCTTAGTGTGAGTTGTGTTCTAATATTCCTCCATCCTGTGGTATGAAGTGGCCAATTGCTGTAGGATTTTTAGACATCATTTTATAATGTAGCATAATAGCCACTCTGTCATGTCTTCTTAATGCACATTAATATGAAAACAGGATTGTCTATCAGACTTCATCTGCTTTTGCTGCTTCTCTAAACCTGACATAACAATCTTCTGCTTCTGACACCATAATCTGCTGTAGATATGACCATAATATCACAAATAGAAAATTATGATCTTATAAAGAAAAAATGCGATTATTACAGGACATCTCTATAGGTCAGTTAAAATGCCTCTTCAGTTGAATTTTTATCGCCTTTTGACAATTTTATCAGCACAATTGCATACTTCAGGATGTTTAGTTTTGCTAAACAAACCACACTTCCTGGGTAGTTGAAGGCACTTAGCTGTGCCTCATGCCTCAAAATCCACTCGAGGCATGTAGTTATTACAGCATTACTCCACACTTTGGATTGTGCTATTGCTTAATTGGTGACCTCCCAGTTATTTGGGTGGTGGTGGTACCTGAGCCTAGCATTAAGATGAGGACCCTCTCTTTCATGATCGTCTAGCTTGGTGGGGGAGCCCAAGGGTGGCCTTCTCCAGTGACTGTGCTGGGTATGGGGGTCAGTGATAGGATATGGGATTGTTTTATTACAGAGATGCATGCCTAAAGCCTGATACTGAGGTTTCCCTGGGATGGAGGAGTTAGGGTGGGTGTACAGTACGACACCTACTAGCAGGAGTGTGGGCAAAACTCTGATCAGAGGCAGGTAGCACTAGCAAAAAGGGGGAGATTCATGGACCAGGCCCACAATAGTGTGAAAGCTCATGACATTTTTTTTTTTTTTTAAACAAAGTATAGGGGTTACCTGTAGGTGGCACTAGTCAAGAGACTTCATTACTAAGTCTGCCTTATACTGATTCAAGGTAGCAATCATTTCACGGAACCTTGAGGCACTCTCATGTTTGGGAAAGCTGCATGCGTAACAATACAGACTGCCCCATAGAGTATATGTATACAGATATAAATATAGATATATAAATTAGAGAGGACATCACATGCTTTTGTTGTTTCCTGCCCCATGTTAACAATAGGGAATAACTTGTCAGCACCAGAAGCAACACATGATGGCCCCTCTAGTTTTATAAATATTCAGTCTCTATGATTTCCTCATCATGACATTGCTTGCTGTGTTAAGAGTCCATGGAATGGCTGCTGCCTTGTATTGGTATAATGTAGACTTAGTAATAAATATCTCCAGACTGCTTGCACCCAGAAGAATTCCCAGTATTTTTACTTACAGTTTCTGAACCCATCTTTAGGTGACCCCCATCCTTGGCTACTACCTAAGCCAGTACTCTGGCACTTACATACCCTCCATCTTTGAATCCCTCAGCTTACCCCTGAGGCTGGCACCTTCTGACTGTGGGAGGGTCAAGGAAGCAGTTGGTTCCTTACATAGGGACCTCCAAAGTGGGAGGTTGAGACAGAGTTGCCAGAGCCAAGACCCTAATATGGCCAGCATCTTGCTGTACTGTTTGTTTTTTTTTTTCACTCTGTCTTGCCAGTCTGAATCCCCATCCACAGAGAGCTGGCACTCAATAGGTGTCACGCTCCTGCATGCTGCTGCATGACACTCAGCTGGCAAACACTCCTCCCTCTAATTCCCATCAAATGTGGTGTCCCCAGGGGTCCATCCTTGGTCCCTTCTCTTCTCCCTTGTTGTAAACTCCATCCCTCAAATCTGCACTAATACAAAGATAATTTATGCAGATGATGCTGCCATCTATAGCAAAGATAAAGACCCCTCCTCCCTTGTTCACAAACTTCAGCATGACTTTAAGAGACTTCACACATGGTTCTCATCGAAGGATCTGGTACTCCGTTAAAAAAAAATGAAATCCATGGTCTTCTCCAGCCCCAGGAGATCGATAGCCTTCAATTTCCCCCTTCATGATAATGATGGTAACTTAACTGAGAGGGTTCATGAATCTTAATACCTGGGTCTGCTGCTTGACTGCCACCTCACGCACACGTTAAACTAACTATCATGAAAGCCCACCAGAGACTAGGCATGCTCTACAGGGTTAAACCGTACCTAGACAAGGACTCCAAGTCACTCCTCGCCTATAGTTTTGTTCTCCCACTTTTTGACTATGGAGCCCTAGTATATTACTCTCCTCTATCCCGGAAAAATCTCAGCAAGCTCGTAACACCTACTACAACATCATTTGCTTTGTTTCCAGTCTCCCCAGGCTTACTCACCACTGTGACTTGTACAGTCTATTTAGCTGGTCCTCCCTCGAGAACCGCCTTAACTGTAGAATTGCTACTTTCTTTCGTAAACATTTCCTTGGGCTCCTTCCTGATAGCATCATATCTGTCTTCCCTAAGACAATCCACCCCACAACCACAAGAAGGTCCTCCTCCTCCTCCTTCTCCTTTTCCATCCCTTTCTGCTGGATTACCCATGGCCAAAACACTCTGTCCTTTAAGGGCTCAGAACTCTACAACTCCCTCCCTCCTGATCTCTTCTTTGGTCCTTCTGCCTCATCTATAAGCACAACCTAATGAAGCACTGCTCCTCCATCACCTCTTGCTGCTCTCCCTGCCCCAACTCCCTCCATCACTTTTTACCTCTTATCCTTCCTCCCTACCACCTGCCTTTGATCTACCCCTCCCTCATCATATACTTCATGCTCTGTAGCACTTAATCTCTGCATGAATCAGCACTAAGCACAGCCCCAATTAGCCTTAACCTTCTTAATCTCTCCCTCCTGTTTTGTTTGGTCAAAACTTTGTCCCATTATTACCTGCTCTGTGTAACACTCTGTAAATATAAGGTTGGATGTTTTATACTGTTTTCTCTTTATGTACTCTGTAATCTTGTTTATGATTCCTTTACTGTATACTTGTGAAAATGGGCACATTTGCTCATATGCCTTTCCAGTATAACACTAAAACTGAAACTGAAAACTAATTCCTTACAGCACTACCAAATGTGGTCATCCAGGTGGTAGTGTGGTAAGGTGGCCACAACACTCCATCCCAGAGGAAGGAGAGTGTCTAGTTGGATGTTGAGTACTCCCTTCCCCATTGGCCCACTGATGACTCGGGGGGATCATTTCTGAAACTGGATTGCTGACCTCGTGAGTGGTACCACTAACACTGTGCCAATGGGCCTCCTAGCCCAGTGCCTTGTTAAACAGAGCTTTGCATGTATTTTCACACAGTTGGGGACACTGTTCAGGGACTGTCCCCTTTAACCATGTGCATTAATCTCACAACATAGTCGTTCAGTCAGAGCATTGCAGGTTTTAGATTATGTCTGTAGGTGTCAGCTGGCCCCAGAATTCGGTCCAGCTTTTCTGAGCCTCATGAGATTAGTGTGACCCGTTATGTCATGTTTAGTTAACTCCCAGCGCTACCATCATCCCAACAGTAAGCAAACCTGCAAAAGTCACACATAGGGAAAATTAGAAAGCAAGCTGTGGATTTCTATTTTCACAAATGCAGACGATCTGTAGCTTTGAAAGAGGCTGTTCTGATTTTCTGTCATTTAAGCAGCTGGATCAGTTCATTATAACATTCTGCTTGGTGGGTTGGTTGTGGAGATCGAAGCCTCTCATTTCATAAGAGCTTCCACAACAGCTGAAATTTTGAGGTGCTCAGACTTTTAATGTTATTTACAGAGAGCCCTTCTAACCCCACTGAGTCCACTGGGGCCTGTTAACAGAAGCAGCAATTGGATTTACTACCACTCAATACGAATTCAATTCTGTCTATAGCAGTTTTGAAAAAAAATAAGTTCGTGAAGGATTAATAACCTACCAACCGTGCTGCCACTTGTGTTATTTTACCCTTAAGAGAGGATGTTCTGTATTTGTAAAGAAAGGAAGTTAGGTGCTACATATATATGGTTAATTAACCTCTGACTGTGAAGAACAGGACACGGAGGAGAACTTGTGACATCACAGAGTCATGTGAGTAAAGTACGAGCATACTATTGTATCAGTAGAACCCAGAGGTGTCCTAGCAACACTGTTCTTCACTGTAACAGTCCCCCCCTCCCATTTTTATATGATTTGCCTATTTTGCTAAAACAAACCATTTAAAGCAGCAGTGCAACAAAAAAAGGTTTTCCAAAAAATCACGTTTCAGCTACAGTTTATAAAAATATTCGCATATCTGTCAAATCAAAAATTGGCAGGTCAATGTCAAGGAGTGCTCAGTCAGACATTTGTTTATGTGTCTGGGTTGATGAGAGAAAAAATGTGATAGCTCATAAGGTGTTGTCCTTGCCTCCATGGTGATTTCGCATTTGCCTAACTTTCGCAAAATTACTCAAAATCTAATTTTGCCAACACTTTTTTAATCAGTGCCATTTCCCTCAATTGGTGCATTTTTAAAAATATTGAATTCTTAAAAGTGCACGATTTCAGGAAAAACCACAATTTTTTTCCGAACTGCACATTAAAATATTTTTGTTAAGAAAGGTGCAGTTTCAACCAACACTGGCCAGTTTAAGCATGTTCTAGTTTGAAATTGTCTGAAAGAAATTGCCACAATTTCATGAAAAGTGGGTGAAATAGATTTTCTAATTTTACCTGGCACTAAATATAATCTTAAACAGGACGCAAAGAGAATACATTTAATTAATACTGTAAAATAAAATAAAAGCATTATCCATCATAGACAGTAAAAACATATTTAGATTATGGACAATTGAGGCTGCTACCAGAAATAATTTAAAACATTGTTTTTCCAGGCATTTTGTATGTTCATCGGCCATGGCCAATCTTGTCCATGAAGCACATTTTATCATGGACAAATGATCAGGAGAGAGATCCACCAGGTAGTTGGGGGACAGATGGTTGTATGTTTTTGATTCCCTGGTGGGCCACGCACTGGACCTGTCAAGTACTTGCTGGAGAGGGCCAGATGTTTTTATTCCCAGTTGGGCCATGAAGGGCATCAGACTCAACAGGTAGTTACATTTTTTTTTTGGGGGGGGGGGATTTTGTTTTATTCCCTGACAGGGTGGGTTGGACTTGGGATTGGTCAGGCTGTTGAGGGGAGGTAGACATGTTTTTATTCCCTGATGGGCCAGGTTGCACCCTGGACTCATCAGGTTGTTGGGGGAGGCAGAATAAGGGGACACTATTTTTGATTCCCTGATTGTCCAGGTTGTGCACCTGACTAATAATAGCTGGAGGTGGTAGACAGTTTTTTTTGTTTGTCTGTTTTATTGCTTGGGCAGCTACATTTGGGCTACAATACTGTCAGGTAGTTTGGAAGAGAGGGCCAGATTTAAGCAATAAGGCATGACAGGGTGTGTGTTATGGTGCGATAATATCCTGTCTTGGATGGGTTGAAACCCGAGGCAAAGCCAAGTGCTTCCTCCACCTGAGAAGGGCTGTTAGCCCACCAAAATGCACACCCTGGAGTGCCTTATTGTGATTATGAAATGGGTCCTTTTCAGTAACGTGTGCATCTTTTTGAAACACATTTTTGTTGAGCTACTTTCAGGGAGCTGTTGTGCTGGGATAACAGCCCAGTTAAAAGTACCTGTTGCCCAGTCAGGAGTCAGCATTTCTTCTACCCTTTACATAATTGTTTTCTAATTCCCTGATGAGTTATGCACCGGATCTGTCAGGTAGTTGGAGGAGAGGAGCATTTTTTTAATTCGCTGACAGGCTTGGTTGGGACCTGGACTCATCAGGTAGTTGGGGGGAGGAGGCATTTTTTCTTCACTGATGGCTCAGGTTGTGCAGTGCACCCATCAGATACGTGGGGAGGCTACACTTTTATTTTAGTTTATTTTTTAATTCCTCACCAGCTGGGGTGGGCACCAGGGCATTAAATACATCAAGGAGTTTGGGAAGGGGCCATTTTTTTAATTCCCCGACAGGCTGGGTTGGCCATTCAAAATTCTAGCAGTGCAGCAGCAACCCTAAATCTCCCGTGCAGTATTTGGGGCATTCAATGCAATCTGAATGGATGGGCATGGGGAGAACAGCATTTTACTACCCGGGGTGAAGTGCAACCTTTTACCACCCTTCACTTGCTGCTTTGCTGCTGCTCCTCCTCATCTCTTTTTGGCTGAATCCAGGTATAGTGCTACTAACATTCCCGTCATTAGTTTCATAAGGCTCGTTCACACGGCTGACTGTGAGCCATTGTCAGTGGCTTACAGCGGCCAGAACTGTACTTCTGCCCATGTGTGAATGCTACCGTCTGGGCACTGCCCACGTGTGAATGCTACCGTCTGGGCACTTTTCCATTGTGTGGTGTTGCATCCACTTTCCCCCTTTCCATGGGTTTGCAGAGTGGTGTAGGTGGTTTCCTGTGCCATCTGGACAGTCAAACCACCTGCACCACTCAAAATTCACTATTAAACCAACAGTGACCGGAACAGCAGTCAAATTGCCGGAAAGGAAAAGGGCAGCAGCAAAACCGATGCCATGTGAACGTGGTACTCTAATGTTTTATTAATTTTTTTTTTTAATAAATAAAAATGAGCTGCTGGGGCAAGGTGCAGTGTGTTCAAGCCTATAACCTTGTCCCACTTTGGCTGGATGCTTCCTTGTGTTACAGGGTTGGGGCGTGTTCACAGACACTCGCTGCTGCCCTGTTTTAATGGAATTACTAAAATAGTGCTGGTGTGTTCAGCAGTCTTCCTGTTGATTGAACTGGGGCTGCAAATTAATTATGATTCACCTTACAATTAAAGATATGTTATATAAACATAAATCTGTTTAACTCTGTGCTGTTTTGCCAGACACTTGGTTTAGTTCAATTTAAGCAATTATAAGCACAGCATGATTTTAATGTCTCTAGCTGGTTTTAAATAATGGAAGAAGGAATGAATATTTCTACCTATGTAATATACAGTAGCATGATATAGAATAGCATCTTTTTCCCCTGATCGTAAGCAATGAAGATCAGTAGCGTGAGGCCAAAAGAACCTTCTTTATATATTTAGAATACTAAAGAAGGGCTTTGGTCAAAGTAGAATATCAGAGTGAACTCTGATTCTGCTAAAGTCATCACACTTCGTAATTTTGCCATTCTCAAGTTTCTTTCACCTGAATTAGAACTGATCCTTTAGTGCCTGGTTGGATTGACCTCCCCCATTAATCTGAAACTCTGAAATGGGAAAAAAAAAATTGAGGTTACTCAAAGGTCGCATTCCCCAAATGTTTAGTCTTGAAAGATGACGCAAATATTTTCAGGCTTAGAATCAGTTATGTTATTGCACTGTATAGGGTAAGGAAACTGCTACTCAGCTCCTCAGATGGGTTTTTCCTGTCTGTTTGAACAGAGCTGTGAACATCCAGCTTTATAAACAAACCTTCCGCCTCACCCAAGTACCTGACCAGCCACAAGAATTAGCTCAGCCTTGCTTGACCTGTATCACTGGCCTTTTGTTCCACCGAGTCTTGCATGCTTTGCCTCTGTCTCAAATTACGAAATGCTCAATAGGATGTATTAAAACTGTTTTTATGTTGGCTAAGCATTGTTTTATAGATTCTTTCTCCCTGAACCCCTCAAGCCCCCTTCCCCCCCTTATTTTCCAGTCCCCACCAGGCTACCGATTGACTGAAACTGCTGGGTTTTTTCATTATACTGAGAGGCTGGGAGAGATCCTTCCTAGCTCATACAACCATGAAATGGTGCTGCAGCTGTGCTATTCTTTGTCTTTTATCATTGTAATAATTTAGTACCACAAAATTCTGTTTTATATACAAGTTCTATTTTATCTAGAAAGAAATAAAGGTTAGTTTTCCATTCATATAAATATGCAGTACATTGAAGAAACATAGAAGACATCTTCTCTGAGCTCATTCATTGTCTTTCTTTTTATCACGAAGTCTCAGGCTAAACAACCCTAGGACTTCTTCAGTATATCACCTAGGGCAGCTACGCTTTCATGTAAGATTCCTCTTGATCATCAGGCTCTCTTGCACTGTGCTCTTGTAGCCAATAGAAAGTTTGCAAAGTGTTGCGGACTGCTGCAGGGAGGAATAGCAAGGCATACCGCTAACTTACTGACAACCAAACAAAAATCATGTCCCAACCCTCCATTGCATTTCAGTGAGACAGCTGCAAATTACTTCCTAACTTTTAGCTCAATCCAGAAAGGATGCCCAGCCCCTCCGCACCCACAGAGGGACGTGTAAAGCCGTGAAGTGCCCCATATGCATAGGATACACATCTTTGGGGTACTTGGCATTGACAGCCAGGCTGTGTGCCTTCTCAGTGCTAGATCCCGGCTGCATTGGCAATACGGCACCAAGCCAGGTTGGGGGCAGGCTAAGGGAGCAGGGGTGGCCGATTGCCCCATCCACAGCATTGCTAGGGCAGCCGGAGCAGCCAAAGAGGGGGGGGTATGCTAAGCAGCCCTAGGGCTGCCATAGTGCCGCACCCCCTCTCCAACCAGCCATTCAGGAGGATCCAGGGCCAGACCAGATCACTCTTTACTGGCCCCAACCTCAGGGGAATAGTTACAGGCTGGGGGTGTCACCTGCACTGGCTGGTAATTTTATCACTGGCCAAAGTGGATAGGGCAGCCTGTGGAGGACTGGCGTGGGTGGCCATATGCTGTGGCCTCCTACGCCTAGTATGGGATCCACTGCAGAGCCATCTTGAGCATCCGATCAGATGCCTGGCCATCTTAGTCACCCACAGCTCCCATGTGTGGATCCATGGCAGCAGAGATAGAGGGATGGGGCTGAGGATTATACTCATCCCACATGGACCTGGGGCATGTGTCTACAATGTGCGAGGATATTCCTGATCTGGCGTATCCTGCCACATTATTTATTTAAAAGTTGATAACTTGAAAGGCACACAGAGCGAGGCTCATTTCCAGGTGCCATACGTGTGGGAATAGGACACATACAGGGGAGGAACACAGCTGGTACAAAGCAAACAACAGTAAAATATATGTTACAAAGAGGTAAAGGTAATTACATGCATATAAAATAACATCACAGGTTAAAGCAAGCATATACAATAGCACCGAAGGTTATACAACGTAGGCAGTGGTTACATAAAATAAATACAGCATAAACATAAAATTTATACAGCCTAAATTGATTATAATTACATAACAATGCTGGAAAAGAGTGAGAGCTCTAAGTGTGATGATGCAAGCGAAGGTAGGGATTGTAATTAGTGGAGATTAACACAGTAGAGGAGGTCCAAATCAAGTGGGTTGGGAGGCCACTAGGTAGATGAGGGTAAAGAATGTAAAGGAGGGGTGGGGCAGGCAGAGGGGTCGAAGGGGGCAGAGGAGAGACGTATGTGGATCAATCTGTTAGAGCACAATAAGATCTGGAGACCAGCCCTAAAAAGGCATCGAGCTCAGGGAGGGAGGGAGGGCGATGAGAAAGAGAAATTTCAGTAAATTGGGGTTACAGTAAGAATATGATTATGTTATTCAGCATGAAATGTCATGCCTTTTTTATGTTGTCTTGTGCACACGCAAGCAACATATTGTGGCAATAGGAGAAATGCAGAGGTGTGTCAGTTTTGCTGAATGCAGGGCATGCTTTAGAAGGTGCGTCCCTCTCCAATTAGCAAGCATGCTAGCACTGACACAAGTGTTTTTCAGTGCCACCAACTTGAAAAGATTTTGTCGCTGCAATCAGAGCCAAGCTCATCATGCAGTGGCACCGATGACATGCCTCTGCTACGTGCCTTAGCAATTGTAACATAATAATAAACATAGCAGCGGATCTCGCGTCTGCCTCTTGCAATCAGTAGCAAGCAGGCTACGGGGGTGCCTAGTCCCCCTACCGGCATGTGTAAACCCCCAAGATTGTGTGGCACACTGGGAGCCCAACCCAGTGTGCCTCCCTGTATTCGGAAGCTGACCCCATCAGCATTTTCCTGCCCCTGCCCACCTCCATTGTGAGCCACACTGGGAGCCCACTCCAGTGTGGCAAACATCATACCCCCAAAGCCATGGGGCACACTGGGAGCCCACCCCAGTGTGCCTAACATTGTTTCATACACCTGTAAATAAAACAAAATGTGCACTGTTGTTTTTTTGTTTTTTTTAACCTGTAAAAGAGAAAATGGTCCCTCGTTGTCTCCGGTGCCCCTTCCCCCAACCCACACTCTGCGCACTCCACCTCCCTGCACCCCTCTCACCCCATACTTACCACTGGAGCCTGGCGTGATGATCTTCAGTGGAGCAGGAACACATCTGCACTCTTCAAAGCCTACTGCAAACTGAAGAAATGCCGGTAAGCTGTATAATGGCATAAATGGGGAAGGGTTTCAACTTAGGTGGATATCTCGGCCATTTTTGTGACTTTTGGCTCCAAATTTTCCACATGGGGTTCTTGGAACCCCACCTCATGAAATCAGTCACTTTCATTTCGTTATTCAGTCCCAAAATGTGATTTTGTGGTCACTGCATGGAATCACCTTTCGGGACTGATTAACGAAACAACTGTGCCACTGTTCATGAGGTAGGCTCCCAAAAAGCCTATGTTGCAAATTTGGTGAAAAAATTCCAAAAAATGACTGTGTTACAAGCATGCATTTCGGAGTTTCCACGCATGAGTGTAACTTCGAGAATTTTTAATATTTTCATTCCAGATTTTCAACATTGCCATTTTCACATCTCTTATGAACTCCACAGATGTCATTTTCACATCCTGCCTGAAATGTGTTTTGCACAGCTGGCATACAGTCGCGTGAGTCACTGTGGAAATCAACGTTCAAGACAGATTAAGAAAATTACAGTGTCACTGTTCATGAGCAGAGGCCACAAAATGCCTATGCTGAAAATCTGGTGAAAAAATTCCAAAAAATGACTATGTTACGAGTGTGCATTGTGCAGTTTCCATGCACGCTCATAACTTCAAGATTTTTTTATATTTTCACTCCAGATTTTCAACATTGCTATTTCTTCACATCTCTTATGAATGGTACAGCTGTCATGTTCATCAGCGGAGGTACCAAAATGCCTGTGGTGAAAATTTGGTTAAAAAATCTCCAAAATAATTGCTTTACGGGCGTCTGTTGTCCAGTTTCTACGTATGCTCGTGACTTCACCACTTTTCCAGATTTTCACTCCAGATTTTCAACATTATCATTTTTTTTACACCTCCTCATGAACAGTACAGCTGTAATTTTTCACATCCTGCCCAAAATGTGTTTCGCACCTGTGGCGCCAAATGGCGCGGTCTCTGTGCAAAATCACCTTTCAGCTAACAAACTCATAGTGCCACTGTTCATGAGGTGGGGTCACAAAAAGCCCAGGTTGAAAATTTGGAGTGAAAGTAACCAACAAACGCCTGGGGCATTAGGGTTTCCAACTGTAATGCCCCACCCTGTAGAGACTGACAGGCATCAGGGTGTGACTTGGGATTTTTTCAGCTGTAATACTCACTCCATTCCACCCCCAGCCTGCACCCACTGACAAGCATCGAGGTGTGCCTTGGACTCCTTGGCCCCGAAATTCACCCTATTCTTCTATAGTGCACCTGTCTCAGCATATTTCCTTATGGCATGGGATGCACGTAAGGCCCGAAGACCCCAAGGCACATTGTTACACATGTCGGTGTCTGCAGGGTGGGGTGAGGTAAGGTGAAATGGTGCAAGCGTTATGGCTGATGACCCAAAGGCACACCCCAGTGCCTGTCAGTCTGTGCAGTGTGGGGGAGGGGTTGGCATCAGTTCAATACTTCACTGCCATTCCTATTATGCATCTCTCTAACTTCTGCACTACCAATGCCAAAGCCAGCAAGACAACATTCGGCATTGACAAATGCTTGTTTTTTAAGTGATAATGTGTTTCTGGCAAAACCATCGATACACTGGTACTCATTTCTGCTTTTATTTTATTTCATTCCTAACTGAGATATGTGTTTTACGTCTATATAACTTCTTGCTCCCTTACCATGCACCTCCATAAAAACAAGCATTTGTCAATGCAGTGTTGGCTTGCTGCCATTGGCATTAGTAGCACAGGAGTTAGAAATGCAAAATAAGAATGTCAGTGAAGTATTGAATGGCAAAACACCCCCACAGAGACTGAAGGGCGTTGGGGTGTGGCTTTGGGTTGGCTATAACGCTGACACCATTCCACCTCACCCCACCCTGAAGGACGACAGGTGTCTGGGTGTGCATGGGTCTTCGTCCCTTATGCTCACCCCATTCCATAAAATAAGCTGAGATGGGTAAAATATAGGAGAATGGGGTGACGTTAGGGTGGTAAGCAAGGCACTCCTCAATGCCTGTCAGTGGCTGTAGGGTGAGGGATGTGGGAGTGAATTCTGCAGGCACATTGTAATAGCAGAACCCAAGTTACATCCCCACTCCTGTCAGTCTCTACAGGTTGGGTGTATTTTTGGAAATCTTAACGCCCTGGGTGTTTGTTGGTACTTTCACTCCAAATTTTCAACAGTGGCTTTTTGTTTCTCCACCTCATGATCAGTGGTGCTATCATTTCGTTACTCAATCCTGAAAAGTGATTTTGCACAGCAACTGCGCCATTGGAAGCTACAAGTGCCGAAACACATTTCGGGCAGGATGCAAAAAATGACAGCTGTACTGTTCATGAAGAGGTGTAAAAAAATGGCAATGTTGAAAATCTGGAGAGAAAATATGAAAAATTTGCAAACTTATAAGCTTGTGTAGATACTGCACAACACACACCAATAATGCGGTCATTTTTGGGATTTTTTTTAACCAAATTTTCAACATGGGCATTTTGAGACCTCTCCTCATGAACAGTGTCACTGTGATTTTGTTAGTCTGTCCAGGAAGTTGATTTTGCACAGCGACTGTACACATTGTGCGCCAAAGGTGAGAAAGCACATTTTGAGCAGGATGTGAAAAATGACAGCTGTACTGTTCATAAGGAAAAACATAGAATTTGATGGCAGATGAGGACTGCTTGGCCCACCTAGTCTGCCCATTTCTCTACCTAACGGATAAGCTGCAGATCCTAGTTAACCAACACCCTACTTCATCCTACCCCACGAGAATTGCCTTATGTCTGTCCCATGCATTCTTGAATTCCCCCACTGTTTTTGACTCTACGATCTCTGCAGGAAGGTTGTTCCATGCAACTACAGCCCTCTCTGTGAAGAAGTGCCTTAAATTTCCTCTGAGCCATCCCCCCCTCTATCTTCAAATTATCGCCTTGTTCTTGCACATCTTTTTCTGAAAGATGCTACCCTCTTGGACTTTGTTGATTCCCTTGAGGTATTTGAAAGTTTCTATCATGATCCCCCCTTTCCTCAAGGCTATACATCTTAAGCTCCTTTAGTCTTTCTTCATATGTCTTCTGGTGTAGGCTCTGCACCATTTTGGCTGCCCTCCTCTGGACAGCCTCCACCCTGTCTATGTCTTTGCGGAGATGGGGTCTCTAGAACTGTACACAGTACTCCAGATGTGGTCTTACCAACTGTCTGTACAGAGGGCTAACAACTTCCTGTTTTCTACTGGTGATGCCTCTCCCTATGCATCCCAGTATCCCCCCAGCCCTCCTTACTACCTTCTCACATTGCTGGCCCAACTTTAGGTCATCTGATATGACTACCCCCAGGTCCCTTTCCATTTTTGTTGTTGTCAGTATCTCACCCCCATTGCGTATTTTTCCCCTGGGTTTTTGTTTCCCAGGTGCATTACTTTGCACTTCTTTGCGTTGAATCTAAGCTGCCATATATTTGACCATTCCTCCAACCTTGCCAAGTCCCTTTTCATCCTTTCTACTCCACCTTGTATATAACTCTGTTTCAGATCTTTGTGTCATCTGCAAAAGACATACTTTTCCTTCCAGTCCCCTGCAATGTCACTTTTAAGACATTGAAAAGGACTGGCCCCAGTACCAAACCCTGCAATACCCACTAGTAACCCACCTTTCTTCACAGTGGACTCCACTTACTATTACCCTCTGTGTCCTGTTGTCCAGCCAGTGTTTTACCCAGGCTACCACCCTGGGACCCACTCCCAGGCTGGCTAATTTGTTTATTAATCTTTTGTGTGGGACTGTGTCAAATGCCTTGCTAAAGTCTAGGTAGGCCATGTCCACAGCCCCTCCCTGGTCTACTACTTTGGTCACCCAGTCAAAGAAATCAATTAGATTTGTCTAACATGACCTTCCACTGTGAATCCATGCTGCCTTGGGTCCTGTGCCCCACTGGCCTCTAGGTACTCAACAGTTCTTTCCTTCAGAAGTGATTCCATCATTTTTCCTACCACTGGGGTCAAACTGACAGGTCTGTAGTTTCCTTTCTCTGTCTTGCTCCCACTTTTGTGAAGGGGAATCACATCTGCTCTCCTCCAGTACTCAGGTACCACACCATCCTCCCATGATTTATTAAAAAGGGTAGTCAGTGGTGTTACTAGTTCTTTTAGAATTTTGGGGTGAATCCCATCAAGCCCCATTGCTTTATCCACCTTCAGTTTTAAGAGTTCTTTCAGAACCCTTTCTTCTGTGAAAGGACTAATATCAACCCCCTATCCAGAGTGCTTCTATTGATTGGATTAGGTATCTCCCCCTGCTTTTCCATTGCGAATACTGAGCAGAAGTATTCGTTCAGTATCCCTGCTTTTTCACTGTCGCTCTCTGCCCAACCACCTTCCTCTTTATTCAGCCTCAGTATCCCTGCCTTAGTCTTTCTTTGCTCCCTAATGTACCTATAGAAGGTTTTATCTCCCTTCTTAACCGAGTTGGCTATCTTTTCCTTGGTTTGGGCCTTTGCTATTCTAACTGCCTTCCACACTTCCTTCTGCTTTAACTGGTACAGTTCTCTGTCCTGCTCCTTCTGTATTTCCTTACACTTCCTGAATGCTATCTTTTTCTCCCTAACCTTCCCCGACACTTCTTTTGAGAACCATAGTGTTTTTTTCTTTCATTTTGATTTGTTTATTTGCTTCACACAAAGGCTTGTTACCTCTGTGATGGCAGTTTTGATGTTTCCCCATTGTTGCTTCATCCCACCTTCTTGCCTGTTTGCTAGTGCATTTCTGAGGAGCTCTCCCATTTTGACAAAATCAGCCTTCCTGAAGTCCAGTACCTTCACTTTTGTATGGCTTGACTCTACAGCTAAGTTTATCGTGAACCACACTGTTTGGTGGTCGCTTGTTCCCGGATGGCTACCTACATTCAAGATCGGAGATTCTGTCTCCGTCCCCATTTGAGAGTACAAGGTCTAAGATTGCTCCCTCCTGAGTGGGTTCCACAACTAGCTGTCTGAGGCATTCCCCCGTAGGGCATAGAGAATGGCCCTGCTCTTGGATGTGGCTGCAGCAAAGGGGCTCCAGTTAACATCTGGCATATTCAGGTCCCCCATCAGCAATCTCTCCCCTTTCTCTGGCATCCTAAGGATGCCTTCTATCATTTCCTTGTCCATTTCCTCCCCTGAGACGGGGTCTGTATACAACCCCTGTGCAGATTGTGGTGCCATTTCCAGTCTCCAGGGTGACCCACATTGCCTCCTCTCCTCCCTGTTTACCCTTTTGTTCTGTTGCTTTGATCCCTTCCCTTACATAGAGAGCTACTCCTCCTCCTCTTCTACCCTCCATGTCCCTACTGTAGATTGTGTACCCTGGTATGTTGACATCCCAGTCATGGTTCTCTGTGTACCATGTGTAACCCCCAGGTAGCACTATCCCAAGGGCTACTACCCCTGCCTGACTGACTACTGACAGGTTGAGGGGCCTTGGTCCAATGGCGGGTGCCTCCACCCAGAGGTCAGGGTTGATACTGTCTGGTCGGACTTGGTCGCAGCCCTCTGGGACACTGTAACCCCCCTTTCTTCCCACTAGTGGCCCACACAATATTTCAGGAGTATTTTCACAATGTACACTTACCCCCAGGACTGGGTCAGTCAACTTGACTTGGGGTACCCCCTGTAAAGCAAGAGGATGTAGTACAATAGCCACTGTACAGTACTTTACCATAAACACATACCTCAGTCAGTGTAACTTTGCTGAAACAACCAAATCTGATTTATTTAGGGGGTGGCAGCAAGGACAGAAATCAGGTTAATTAGATCAAGCACATTAATATTCACAGTACTGTGCACAATTTCAGAGTCCCTAAATGTCCTTTCACTGGGGACCCAGGATGGGGGGGGGGGGCTAGCCAGGATCAGTGCAGCTGGTTGGGGCCCTGTGGTGGAAAAAACACTTGTACAACACCCAATTTGTAATCTGGAGCCGGTTGGCTCAGTTCAGGTAGCAAGAAAGAAAGAAAATCAGATGAAACACTTGCAATGTAAAGGTATAGATGGCAGGGAGCTACCCTGATTTGCGCTCACTAACTTAATGCTGGACGCTGTCCCCGAGAGTGGTGTGGATTTCTGGATGCCGTTCGCACAGCAGGGGAACAAGGTTCTGCAAGCAGGATACACCCACACATTTATATGTAAAAGAAGTTACCATACCAGGCAGCTGCTCTCAGGTCCCGATCGCACCTACTGCCAACCCGGGAGTTCGCGATGCAGCTTCACTTTCCTGACAGACCAAGTGCGATGAAGCAGTTTCTCCAGTCCTCTACAGGGTGAGCCTGGTTCTCGACTATTCAGCCTCTCCTTTCCCCAGTAACAGCGGATTTAGTCTGAATCGCCACGGCAAATGCGCCACCCAACTTTAGGCCTCCACACGTGCTTCCCGTGTGAAAACTCTGCTGCGCAGAAGCTCGGAGCTCCTTCCCCAGTCGTGGCCACAGCGGATCTGCCTTCTCAGCCACCAGGCAGGGAATTACAGTTGGGCGCCACCCGGTCCAATTGGTGGGCCTCAGTTGCCAATCACTCAAAACTCCCCCCATTGGTGCGAAAAGGCGCCACAGTCCAGAACTTCACTTCCCAGAATTACTGGCTATATCCCCCATGGCCAGCCAGCTCCCGAGAGAGAGAGAGTCCTGATCCTGGTTGGTCGCTCAAACTCCATTTTAGGTGCCCCTTCTACCCGATTGGATCTAGTCTGCAGTTCAGATCCAAAATGGAGGGGCAAAGCACACAAAGTCCCAGCTACAAGAAAGGCAGGTTAGATAAATTACATTTCCACTACCACTCTAACGGATCTCTAGCAAATAGTTACACCTTTGAATAGTGCTCGCTCTGCCCACTTAGTGACAGCAGAAATGGAGCAATTTGCCAGCAGCTCGAGTGGGACTCGAGCAGGAAACCACACAGTCCCCCCATGTACCAATCCTGCCTGCAAGCAGACAGGTCTTAAAGAGACAGTACCAGAGGCTCTATAAGCACTCACAAATAAACGGCTTAAATGCCGAACACCAGCCAGGCTGGGAGGGGATTTTAGGCAAGCTCCTAGGAGACTTTTGGGAACCCCCATTTGCAGGGGGGTTACACATGTTTCTGTGACTTCCACGATATCCAGGCATCCCTCTTCCATCAAGGTCACCATTTCTGGGAGCTTTTTACCTAGACTATGGGCATTAGTACTCATTACCCTCCATTTTTTTTATGGTTTTATTTCTTTTTGCCCCATCCCTGTCCTTACTGCCTTTGTCTTTTTCTCCATTTACCCCTGCCCTTCTCCCTGTCGACTGCTCTATTTTGGTGTTTACCTCACTAACTACCCTGATTTTTGGGGGGAGCTAGGATTTCCCTTCTCCTTTTCAGTGCTTCCCCCCTTGGCTAGTTTAAATGCTAGCCAATGAAGCATTTAAACCTATCACCTAGGATCCTGGTTCCCCTGCTGGATAGATGCAGACCATCATGCTAGTATAGGCCTGCATCCCTCCAGTCGGAGCCCCAGTCCCCAATGAAGCCAAATTCCTGAGCTCTGCACCAGTTTTTCAACCAGTCATTGAATCTCAGGGTGCTGGGTACCCTAGCCTCATCAGTGCCATAGACAGGTAGCACTTCCAGAAAGCTACCTTGTGTGCTGCTGTCTAAGGCCCCTCCCCAACTCCACAAACTCCTGTTGCACTGCTCTGATCCCATTCTCAGCCAGGTCATTTGTCCCTAGGTGAATAATGACATCCAGCTCACTCCCCTTGCAGCTACTCCCATGATCCAGAGGATTCGTTTCTGTCCTCAAGCCATGCGTCATGCAAGCACCTTACCTCCCTTTCCCTTTCCTCCCCCAGTTCTACTCTCACTAACAATAGAGTCCCCACCAGGAGTTGTTTCCTTCCCCTGTGCGGTCCTGTGCCACCCTCCTGTGGGTCTCCATTGTGGAGGTTCCCAGCATCCTCCTTGGTCTCCACTGCGGGTGCCTCCATAGAGGAACCATGCTCCACCAGAGTGGCGAACGAATTGTGGAGAGGCACAGCTGGAGGGATGCGCCTCTGTTCCACCACCCTCACTCTCCCTGAGCCCACTGTGGTCCAACCACTCCTCTTTCTTGGCAACATCTGAGGTAGTGGCAGTGGCCTGGGTGGTCTCTGGGTGGGGGAGCAGGTTTCCGGAATCCTTGTCAGGTCAGCAGGAGGTGTGAAAAAATGGCAATATTGAAAATCTGGAGTGAAAATATTAAAAATTCTCAAAGTTACAAGCGTGTGTGGAAACTGCGCAGAACAGTCATTTTCTGGAATATTTTCACCAGATTTGCAACATAAAGCTTTCAGAGCCCACCTCATGAACAGTGGCACTGTCATTCCGTTATCGGTCCTAAAAGGTGATTCCATGCAGTGACAGCGAAATCACTTTTGGGACTGAATAACAAAATAACAGTGACTGATTTTATGAAGTGGGGTCCCAAGACCATATGGAAAATTTGGAGCCAAAGGTAAAAAAATGGCCAAGAATATCCACCTAAGTTGAAAACCCCATTTATGCCATTATACAGCTTACCAGTTTTTCTTCAGTTCACCGTCGGCTTTGAAAGAGTGCAGATGCGTTTCGCTCCACTGAAGAACACCACGCCGACCTCGGAGGTAAGTATGGGATGAGGGAGGTGGGGTGCACAGAGGGTGGGTGTGGGTTGGGGAGGCGCTGTGGACAATGAGGACAGTTTTCTTGTTTTGCAGGAAAAAAATTGGTGGGAAGGTTTTGTTTTACAGGTGACACTAAGACATTTTGGGCACTGGGTGCACGCAGTGTGCCACTGTGTTTATTCGGGGTGGGGACTGGGCCGAGAGGGACTGGGCACCCCATCGGCAAACAAATTGAACTGGGAGGGCATGCCGACAAGGATTGTGCCCCTGAAGTCGACTTTCTAGAATTGGATGGCGAGAGCCGCTGCCATTTTATTGAAATGTTTCACCAGGAATGGCACTTAATGAAGGCATGTCAGATCTGCCGCTGCAATGATGAGCCTGCCTCTCATTGCAGTGGTGGATTTCTTTCAAGTTGGTAGCACTCTCTAAAACTGCTGTCATCGGCAGCATGGTCACTGGTTGGTGGCTGAGGGACACACTGGCTAAGCATCCCTGGATTCAGCACAACACTGGTACACCTTTGAATGTGCTAGTACAGTGCTACTACCGCAAAATGTTGCTTGCGCCTTTTCACGCATAGCCAACATAAAACTGAACATCTTGATGTGGTACTGTCTGTACTATTTACTATCAAAACATGTGCTAATCCATCCACAGTATGAATCCAGTTTGTACAGTCCAAAATTTACCTCAAGGGAAGAGATTTTTATAAAAATTGCTAGTGGTAACTATTTTGTATCGACTTAAGTAGTCAGTTCCTAAATTGTAGTTAAAATATTTTGAAAATATATGAGAGAATTGAAAATACACTGATAATAAATCTAAAGATGTCAGAAATATGTTATTGAATAATGAAAAATGATATGATTAAATGTTTTGCCAACTAACATGTATTGTTGTTTTAAGTGGCTTGCTCAAGATAGCATAGTGAATGAGAGTTTCAGTGGTGGGATTAGAATCTGTGTCCCAGCCCTGGGCTTTAACTACTAGATTCATTGTCAAAACATTTTTTTTTAATTTATTGACAAATTGGTAATTGAGAGAGGCACACTGAAATGAAGCTGGTTTCCAGGTGCGACCAGGGGTGGGGGGAGTAGGTTTCTCAGGAAAGGAGTACAGTCAAAAGGGGTAAACAATGAACAAAAATCTGTATGCTGATTATGGTTTGGGTAAAAACAGTGCTGTAATCAAAATGTTTGTCAAAACAGGGATTTGTTCAAAAAAGTCAGAAAATCTGAGCAGAAATTTATGTTCAACTCAGAGTTTAGGGACTCTTACAGCTTGACAAATCACACAGCTGCTTCCCATACATTGATTTCCTTCAAGGGAACTCTCTGCTCCTATTTATTGTATTTATTTCTTGAAATGTTTCACCAGGAAGGCACACTGAACAACAAGTTGCTCATCTCCCGGTGCGACCTGGGGGGCTACTATTGGATGAAGAATTAGACATACAGTTTAACATTTAAAACATACAAGAAATTAAACATTCAATTACATTTGTAACAAGACAGTTAAAAATAATATAAATAATCATTCAGTCGCATTTGTAATATAACATACAATTAAATATATCATACCTGTGAAATATGCATTTAATTACAAGTGGCATATCTGAGGAACATAGTACATAGTGGTGAAGGGGGAGGAGAGAGTGCCGAGATGCAGACTGGGGGGAGGGGTGGAAGGTTTAATAGGTGATGTGAGTCATGGAGAGAAGCAGAGCACAGGAGGACAGTTAAGGAGGGTTAAAGCAGGAGCAGTTAGAGGAGAGAAATTTATGTAAGGCAGAGGCAAGGGAGTGGGAGGAGGAGGAGGTGCCATATTTGTGGGGAGGGAGTTTAGTTCGCAGGAAATGATGGGTAAAACCCAACTGACCGACGAGAGTGGTACGACGTGGGACCAACAAAGTCCGAGTGACAGAGGATCTGAGAGAATGGGAGGGGGGAAGTGGGGAAGAGAGCAAACATGAGAGGTAGGAGGGAAGTCCTCCTAACCAAAATTTAGAAGTGAGCTTGGCACAATGAGTGAGGTGCCTGTTGGCAAGCGGGGGAAGGGAAATGGTGTGATAGAGGTCACAGTGATGAGTGCGTGATGGAGCATCAAGGGCAAATCGACAGAAGGAGTTAAATAGAGTGTCCAATCTGGTTAGGAAGGATTTGGGAGTGGCACCATAGGCCACAGTAGTCGAAATTGGGGAGGATCATCTTCTGGACTAGTTCATGTCACGCTGTAGAAGGGATGCAACTACGGTTCCTGAATAAGGCACCAAGCTTGGGGAGCAATTTTTTCAGGATGGCGTCAGTGTGGCCAGAGAAGTTGAGATGTTGGTCCAACCAAACCTCAAGGTATCTGAATGAGGAGGTATCCTCTAGTATTTTCCCATCAAGGGTATGGAAAGACGGTAAAGGGTGTTAACAAATGCAGTGGGACCTATAGACCCCAATTTACAAATCTGCAAAAAGAGAATAATTTTTAATGCACTTACTTGTCCATAATGTTATTTTTATCAGGTTGATCCTGTGCTCCCCACCAGCCATACTGTACCCAGAGTCTCCTGCGGGTACCCTTCTGATGCGCATGATGGGCTAAGTTGCAGGGAACATCTATATGCCTTTTTGAATACACTAACTATAAAAAACACGTACTCCATACATAATCACACTTAAGTTACCAGCACCAGTCAGTTAAAGAAAGCACCTTCCTCGGCTGACTAGTACTGGTAATATAAGTGCAATTACAGGCTGAATAAGTGTTTTACAGTTAGTATATGCATAAAGGCATATAGGTGTCCCTCACAGCTTAGTACATTGTGCATGTCATCAGAGGGCAGGCTACAGCGGACTCTGAGTACAGTATGGCCAGGGGTTCACAGGATCAACCAGACAAAATTAAAAATTACAAACAAGTAAGTGCTCTAAAAATTACCATTCGGAACTTATAGGTCCCGTTGCATTTATTATCGGGAGCCGAGCATTCACCTTTAAGGATACGCTCAACATGGACTGGCACATAACTTCCCCAGGACTAGAACTTTAGTTTTAAATTTGGTGTTTCAGATGGAGGGTCATTAGTGGGGTCCCACAGGGATCAGTCTTTGGGCCCTCCTGTTCAACATCTCGTCTCTGACATAAGGACCGGTATCTGGAGTGAGATGAGTCTCTTTGCGGATGACTCAAAACTGGGGGCGGTGGTGGATGGGGAGGAGGGAGGTCACCCTACAGGAGGACCTGAAGGCTCTGGAAAGATGGTCTAGAAAGTGGAAGCTGAGGTTCAATGCAGGGAAATGCAGGTACTGCACCTGGGGGCCAGAAACTCGGGCCAAGTGTACACCCTGGGGGGGGGAGCTACAAGTCTCGATGTCTGAGAGGGACCTGGGGGTGGTGGTGGATGTCAAGATGAACAACTCGGAGACTTGTAGGAGGACAGCAGCCAAGGCCAACAGAATGCTGGGATGCATCGCTAGGGGGATTACCTCCAGAAGGAGGGAAGTGATACTCCCTCTGTATAACTGCTTGGTGAGGCCTCACCTCGAGTACTGCATGCAGTTTTGGAGGCCAACTTAAATAGGGACATTAAACTCCTGAAGAGGGTCCAGAGGAGGGCAACCAAAATGATTTGGGGCTTAGGGACAGGACCTATGAGGAGGCTCGAAGAGCTAAATATGTACACATTGGAAGAGAGAAGGGACCAGGGGACATGATAGAGGTCTTCAGGTATATGAAGGGGGTGAATAGGAGAAAGCAGTCAGGGTGCTTGAAGGAAGGAGGAGGGGCAACTAGAGGGCATGGGTGGAAGCTGGAGGGGAAGATTCAGGGAGAAAGGAGGAGGTGCTACTTCACTGAGAGGGTGGAGGAGCCATGGAATCCTGCCCAGGGGGCTGGTGGAGGCAGAGACAGTGGAGGGTTTCAAATAGGGGGTGGGACAGGTACAGGGGAAGGGTTCTGGAAGCAAAATCCAGTGCAGCGAGAATATCCGGAACTGGGAAGGGAGAAGCCAGAGAAGGTGAGGGGGGCAGCAAGGTCAGCTCCCAGGGTGGGGGCTGGCCAAACGAGCAGACACGAAAGACCATTAGGCCTATTCTGCTGGCATTTTAGTATGTTAGTACACACACATTTTGGTGTAAGTTTTGGCTCTAGATACCAAAAATAATTAGCCAGTTGACTAAAACACATATTTTTATTTAAGCTGCCACCTATTTTGGTTTAGCCGTTTAATGATATGAGCCATTTTTATTCAAATGGGCACCTGCTATCTTGGCATAAAAACACTAGTTAGTTAGTTTATTCAAAAGTTTTACCAGGAAAGACACACTGTACTGAGATGATAGCAGCTTGATTTCTAAAGGTGTCCTGGGGGAGGGGGAGAGGGCAGCAACAGTGCAAAAATGTCGAACATTAATAAAGTGCACACAGAATAAAAAAAATAAATAAACTCGGTACGTGTACAGCAAGGTATGATAAACAGAGTAGTTACAAAAATTTAAACAATGGTTCTACTTAAAGCAGGTGTTTTCTGGCAGGTGTTTTCAGAAGTTGAAATATTGTTTGACAAGGCTCATGTTGTAGTCCTTGCCAAAAAAAGTGTGTGTGTGTGTGTGTGTGGCAAAATATTCAATAAAGAATGGGATTTTGGCCATAGTGTCTTTATTCCAACAATTGCTAGTTAAAAAAAACATTCTTTATAAGTTATTAAAAAAAAAAAACTTGTGGTCTAATATGTCAAGCCAACACTAGTGTGCTTGAAATACAAAACAGAACATAACATCTAAGTTCCATTGCTGATGAACAGGACTGGGCCCGTCAGAAAGGCACAGTGGGTCTGGCATTTTATCTTTATAAACAGAAAAGTGATGTTTTGTCTAAATTTTGGCAAGTGTTTTCAGAAGTTGAGCTGTTATTTTGACAAGGCATAGTTTTCATTCCTTGCCAAAATAAATGCATATGTATGTGTGTGTGTGTGTGTGTGTGTGTGTTGGGGGGGGACAGAATAGATGGAATATTTTACAGACAATGGAATTTTTGTCAGTTGCTTTTATAATCACTGCTACATCTGAATTAAAGTACAGCTGCTTAAACATTCAGTGCGGTTACATGACCTTAGCATTCAGCATCATGCTACAGTATTCGAATATTGAGCATTTTATAGAAGTTCTGAACACTGTACCGTGTTTACATGGTACTAGAATATATATTCCACTTGATCTTAGTTTATGTGTAAATTGCAGTATTCGAAATACGTAGCACTTCAAGCATGATTATACAATGGCAAGAAAGAATCTTGGACTGTGATTGGTCAGTTTGGGGCTGGACCCATGGCGTTATCCCAGCATGTCGCCACAGGTCTACTCTCAGCACTGTGAAGTTGTAGATGACCTTGAGCCCATTGACCCATTGAGCCCATTGACCTTGATCGTTTCCTCTGCTCTTAAAAAACAAGAAATATTTTCCATACAAAAACATCTTTTAAAATTATTTTTTTTATTCTGTATAACAGTGAGCCATTGTATAATAGGAATAATGCACTCCAGGGTGTGTGTCGTTTGGGATAACTCCACGCCTGGGGCATTGGGCCTTGCTCGACCTCGGCCTCGTGCTCCAACCCCACCAGGCATGGCGGTATCCAGCACGACACACACCCTGTCGGCATTATCTTTATCAATATACCTGTGTATAACTGCCTCACCCCGAAGAATGTGTCATACGTGATGCACATGCTCAGTGCATTTTGGCTGGGCATATTCTGAACAGTGATTATTCTGCAATTCCATGGCACAGTATTGCACGACGATTCATAATACTGCCATTTACATGGATAGACTACTTATTCTGAATACTGAGCATTCTGACTAAGAGCAAAGTAGTCCTTGCCACGTAAACCCAGTAATTGGTGCCACTTCTGAATGTGGCAGTGATCTGTTTTGACCTACTTGTTAAGTTCCTTCGATTCACCACTGCTTAATTTTTCTCTATTGGGGAATGCCACTTGAGAGCCAATTGAATAATTGAATTTGAAACAAAACCATTTCAAGGAGTACTGGCACTTCAACTGCTGAAGACCTGGGTTTAAATATCCACTCTGCTTTCTCCAGTGAAATAAGTCTGGTAATCTTAGCTCCATTCCCATTGGATAAGCAAATGTGTCACAACCCCCATTATACTGCACAGTTTGCAGGATTTGCCCCAAGAATTCATGAGCATGAGTACAAAATTACCTTCTGAACCTGTAGAAGTGTTCATTCCAGGCTTTGACAGAGATGTGTTTGGGAAAAGTGGTGCTGCGCCTTCCTGCCTTGCTTGACAGAGAGGGCTTCCACCTCCAGTGCTGTTTGTCCCTCTCCTTTCAACAGTACTCAGTTCATCCCAGTACTGGGAAGCCTGCATCCTGCCTGACACCACTGACCTCTGCAAAAACAAGCCTTCCACCAGCAGTGCTCAGTCCCTGGCAGTAAAGTTTCAGCACCACAAGTTCACCACACTGTGGGGAAACCTGCTCCTTCCTAAGCGCAATGTACCTGACCTCTGGAAAAACAGAGCTTCCTTCCACCTCACACGCTGGCAGTCCTTCACTTTTTCCACAGCACTCAATTCATCACAGTGTGGGGAAGTTTGCACTCTGCCTGTACACAGTGTACCTGACCTCTGGAAAAAAAACAAAGGGCTCGGCCTTCAGTGCTATCACTCCCCCACCTATGGACAGCATATGGTTCATCTCATAGTGGTGACACCTGCATTGTTCCTGTAAACAGTCTATCTGACCTGAAAAAACAGAGCGCTTCCACCTCTGGTGCCCTCCGTACCTCACTTTTCCCAGTAATCAGTTCATCACAATGTGGGGAGGCCTGCTCCTGACTTCCTGCCTGAACACTGTGTACCTGACCTGTGGAAATAAATATGGCTTTAGCCTCTAGTGCTGTCAACCCCTCACCTTTCAACAGCACTCTATTCATCACTGTATGCAGAAGCCTGCAGTGAGCCAACCTGAACAGTGAAAAAAACAGTGGGCTAAGCCTCCAGTGACGTCAGTCATTCACCTTCCACAATCCCAAAATTCATCTATTTCCCTTCTACAGTGGTGTATGTATTTAGGAAGCTAATCAGATACCTATGTTACTCACGCCACCCTGTGCTGCTGACTGTTAAGGTGGTTTCACAGTCTACTGTTTCTTACATTCCTGCTCAGCTGTCCAGGAGTTGCAATTGATTCTGCTGAGTATGCCTGCAAGGAAATTAAGTAGTATTATACCATGGACTCAGAAAGCAACACAAATCTCTGCATTTTGATTGGTTGGCTGGCACCTTACAGCAGTTATAAATCCTCCAATATACCCACTGGAAAAGGTGCCAGCCAACAAGTATCACTGCCGCCATTAAACTTCAAACTAACAGCCGCCATTTGTAATCGCCACTTACCAGCGCAACTGAAAACCTAACTAAAACAAAATAAATAGCTAACTCCATTTCCTTGATTCCGAGTAATTTCAAACATTTTCAACAACGAAAATCAGCGATCCGACCCAAGAAAGTCACCTCATTGACACGAACCAAGCAATAAAATGTCACAGAAACCTCTCCGAACATCTCCCGATTTGGCCTCAAAAACTACCGAGACAACATCACCAGCTTACCCGCCCATGCAGCAGCAGCCGTCCGTCTCCGTCAACTGCAATACCGGCATTCCCCATATGGACCGAAGCGTCGTTTCCTGTGAAGAAAAAAGTTAGCGTCACAAGCAAACATGTTTTTCTTCACGATGTAACTTCCATCCCATATGAAAAGAACAAACTGACCTGATTCGACAACAGGCGGCTACGCTGAGCTGGCTCTGGTGATGTTCTCGGCTGGTACAATCAATCGGAAGATGTTCGACTATCACATTTAATTAGCGGTTTCATGTTTCTAAGTCAGATGGCTCATTCTGCATATTTGTCATTGATTTTCTGGATCAGATGGCTCATTTTCGTAACTTAAAATGTTTTAAAGCTCCTCATTATTTATCTGCATATTTAATACTAAAAGGAACTATTTTTCTCAGTGGAAGAACATAAACATGATTATCAGAAAATAATTAATAAAAATATATCAAAAAATGCAAAACATATTAACAAATTATTTCTACCATTGTATAATAGCAATATACCCCTCAGGGTAATGGGTGTACTGGTGGATTTACCACGGCTGGTGCGGTTAAGTCACTCGGCCTGCGGCCTCGTGACCAAACCACACCAGCCGTGGTAAATCCACCAGTATACCCACACCCTCTCGGGGTATATTGCTTAAATAACTTTGTGTTTGCCTAATGTACAGTTGCATCACAAAATTATTCTGTTTCTGTCCTTGATAAGTCACAAAGGACCAGAACGTACTGAGGAAGAATATATGTAGGGCCTGCCATATATTACATATAGTCCGTAGAAAACAGTTGTAGGTAATGGATTTTTATTTGGTGGCCACTTTGGCCACCAGTCAAACATCTTACTTGCCAAAGTAAATATCAGGTTGTCAGAATGTTTGGGGTCTGTTTAAAATAGTAGGAGTCTCCTCTATGTCGACCAGGCAATAACCCCCACTGACCAAAATAAAGTTCAGATCACTGTGATGCTGCTAAAGGGGTGCTTGTATTTTCCCATTGCCATCAGTCAACTGTTCAACTGGGGGCTCTTTATTTGTACTGCTGGACTCATCTTCAGGGGTAGAAGAAGAATGTTAGGGACAGATTTCTTTAAATGCTTTATTCCTTGCCCTTAAGGTAGGGGTGGGTGGGTGGGGGTATGTGTGTTTATGTATCTGTGTGTGTACATGAACTATGGTGGCATTCATGCAGCAGCGTGAAATATCAGAGTTCTACATTGAGGTTATTTGTCTCAGATAACCACTTTTAAAATAAATGTAACTGGCCAAATCAAATTCTAAGTAGTCAAAAACTTCTGCGAAGTACATTTTTGCTTGTCCTTTTAAAACAGTAGTTTATGTCAAGACAGGTGTTTTACTCCATGACAGGGTATTTAGTACACCGGAGGAACATACTGAAGAGAGAGTTTGCAGGTGGAGCAATGCAATAGGATCTATAAAAAGATGCTAGGATAAACAAGCATTTGTAAATGCCAAATGTTGTTGCTGGCATGGCAGTGGCAGAGTTAGAGACGCATAATAGGAATGGCAGTGAAGTATTGAAATGATGCAACCCCACCCCCCACCCTGTAGAGAGCAACAGGCATTGGGGTGTGCCTTTGGGTCGTCAGCTATAATGCTCATGGCATTGTACCTCACCCTACCCTGTAGACACTGACAAGTGTTGTGGTGTGCTTTGGGGTCTTTGAGCATCATACTTACCCCATTCCATAAAGAAATACGGTGACGTGGGTGCAGTATAGGAGTGTGAGGTGAAGTTTGTGGCTGAACAGTGCAGGACACACCATGATGCCTGTAAGTGGCTGCAGGGTGGGCATGGGGTGTGGAATGGCGTGAGCATTACATCCGATGATCCCAAGTCACAGCCCTGATGCCTGTCAGTCTGTACCAGGTGGGGTGCTACAGGTTGGAAACCCTAACACCATAGGCATGTAGTGGTAGTTTCACTCCACATTTTCAACATGGGCTGCTTCTCAGGCCACCACATGACGGCACAATCACTTTGATAGCTGAAACATGTTTTTTTACAGCGGCTGTGCCATTTAGCGACAGAGGGACGAAAACACAGTTTTGGGCAGGATGTGGAGAATGACAACTGTATTGTTAATGAGGAGACGTAAAAACTGGCAACGTTGATAATCTGGAGTGGCAATATGAAATATTGGTGAAGCAATGAACATGCATACAAACTACGCACAGGCGTCCACAACCAAATTATTTGTGGGAGTTTTTAGGCACATTTTCAACACAGGTATTTTGGGACCTCCCCTCATGAACAGTGGCGCTGTGATTTTGTGAATGTGTCCCAAAAGGTGATTTCCCACAGTGAGCATGCCATTGTGCACCACAGTTGCGGAAACGCATTTTGGGCAGGCTGTGAAAAATGCAGCTGTACTGTTGAAAAGGAGGTGTGCACAAATTCCAGAGGTGAAAATGTGGCATGAAAATATTGCAAATTTATGAAGTTATAAGGCTGCATGGAAACTGTGCAACGCACGCTTGCAGCACAGTCATTTTATGGACTTTCAGCATCAAATTTTCAACATAGGCATTTCAGGACCTCAGCTCATGAACAGTGTCATCGTCATTTCACTGTCCCGAAAACTGATTTCTCACAGCAACCGTGCAATTTTGCACCGGACGTGCGAAAACACATTTCAGCCAGGATATGTAAAATTACAGCAGTACTGTTCATAAGGAGGTGCAGAACAATGGCAATGTTGAAAATCTGGAGTGAATATATTATAAATTCGCAAACTTCCGAGCGTGCATGCAACTGCACAACGCACTCTTGTAACACAGTCATGTTATGGAATATCGTCACCAAATTTGCAGCATATGCATTTTAGGACCTCTGCTCATAAACAGTGTAACTGCCATTTTCATAATTTGTCCCGAACAGTGATTTTCCACATCGACCGTGCTATTCTGTGCCGGATGTGCGAAAACACATTTCGGGCAGGATATGTAAAATGACAGCTGTGCTGTTCATCAAGAGGTGTGGAAAAATGCCAATGGTGAAAATCCAGAGTGAAAATATTACAAATGCGGGTTCTGAGCATGCGTGCAAGTTGCACAATGCGCTTCATGTATTCATTTATGGAGTATCGTCACAGAATTTTTCAACATAGGCTTTTAGGACCTCTGCTCATGAACAGTGTCAATGTCATTTTCGTAATCTGCCCCAAACACTGATTTCCCGGAGCGACCGCGCTATTGTGCGCCAGAAGTGCAGAAACACATTTCGGCCAGGATGTGAAAAATGACAGCTATACTGTTCACAAGGTGATATAGAAAAATGACAGTGCTGAAAATCTGGCATGAAAATATTATGAATTAGCGAAGTTATGAGCGTGCCTAGCAACTGCGCAACACATGCTCGTAAAACAGCCATTTTTTGGATTTTTTCCACCAAATTTGCAACATAGGCTTTTTGAGAGCCCACCTCATGAACACTGCCACTGTTCTTGCATTAATCGATCCCGAAAGGTGATTCCGCGCAATGACTGCAAAATCACCTTTCGGGACTGATTAATGTCATAACAGTGACAGAATTCATGAGGAGGGGTTCCAAAAACCCCATGTTGAAAATTTGGTGCAAAGAGTACAAAAAATGCCTGAGATATGCATCAAAGTTGAAAAACCCTATTTATTCCATTATACAGCTTACCGGCATTTCCTCAGTTCGTGGTCGGCTTTGAAGAGTGCAGACTTGTTCCCGGTCCATTGAAGATCATCACGCAGAGCTCCAGAGGTAAGTATGGGGTGAGGGGGGTGTGGGGAGGCAGGGTGCGCAGTGGGTGGGTGCCGGTGGTGGATAGGGAGACTACGAGGGACTGTTTTTTTGTTCACAGGGTAAAAAAAAAACATTGTGGGACAGTTTTTTTTTTTTACAGGGTATTTGGCACACTGGGTGGGCTCCCAGCGTGCCACCTAACTGTTTGGTGGGGGTGCTGCAACTGGCGAAGGTTGGGCACCTCCTTGACACCACAATAACAAAAGGGGGTTAATTTATGCCTATGAGGATTGGGCATCCCATTCGGCACACAAGGAAAGTTAGAGGCCAAGAGCAGAGGATTGGGCACCCTCGGCATATAACAAATGAGAGGGGAGTGCTATATGTCGAAGCGAGTGGGCTCCCCATCAGCACATGCATTGGGGCCCACAGGAAGCCAGCAGGGGATTGGCACCCCCGAAGTCGGCAGCTACACAGCCGCCATACTCACAATGTGGCCAAACACATCGGGAGGTCTGCTGCATCTGACAAGGTTTGCAGCGGACCTTTTCTTAGATGTGCTTGCCACATTATGTATGCATGGTGTGGTGCCGGCATGCAGGCTGATTGGGGAATGATGGACGCATTTGCTGGTGCGTGCCCGCATTCGCCCATCAGTGAACGCGCCTCCAAAGCTGCACTACCGCATGATGTTGGCTATGCAAGCATGCCAACATTAAAAAAAAAAAGACTATCCACATTGTTTGGTTTCTGTGCAGCTGTCCATACACACATGTAAATTCTAAACCCTCAAATGCAGTGCATGGCATTATGGGTATGTAAATCCTTATGCAAGGAAGCCTGATAAAGCTTCCTCAGAATACATACCCCATTTCTACATCTGATTCAGTAAGGACTGAGAATGGGCAAACTTCAGACACACGTTTCATCCTGTTGGGACTTCTCAGTGTAGTCTAGTCATTGTCCCATCCAAGTACGTACATACCTCTCAGCGTAGTGTCACTGAAATGTGGAACAGTGAGAGCCACAATGGGGGGCACTGACCTGCAGACTATGGGATGCCTCATCACACAGGGAGCTACAAGCTCTAAACAGTAAAAAGGTAGATACGTAGATGCATAGACAATGGCGTCAGAAGGCCTGTCAAGTCTGCCCACTCTTCCTAACTACAGTACACTGGTCTTAGTGGTCATCACTCCCCTTTGTTTCTGCTCCCCTTATTTCTAACTGATCCCATATGCCTGTCCCAACTGTGATTGAAGCTGTTCACTGATTTGGCCTGTACCACTTCCTCCAACAGCTTCTTCCATTTGTACACCCCTCTTTCTGTGAAGCAGAGCTTACGGTATCCCTTCTGATATTCTCCTGTGAGTTTAAGTCCCTTCTCGTCTTTGTATTTGAACTCAAGGAGAAATGTTTCTTGGCATTCACCCTATTTATCCTGTGCAGGTACCTGTATGTCTCGATTGTATGGCCCCTATACCTCCTTTTCTCAAGGGTGTAAATGTGCATGTCCAGAAGCCTCCCTTGTATGTCTTGCCCCTACTCCATGAACCATGTTGGTTGCTCTCGCTGTACTGTTTCCACTTTGTTGCATTCTCAGCTCAGGTGTGGACTCCAGTACTCTGCACAGTATTCCAGGTGTTGTCGCACCAGTGCACCTGTACATTGGGAGGGTTATACAATGCCGGTTTGACAGCACTTTTGTCAACTGGAATCTCAGCGACTGGATTTATGTTGACCGCAAGCTGTGGTCGACATAAATCCTATTTGTCTCCTGGTCCTATTGTTTCATCAGGGAGCTTTGCCCCCTGAACCTCTCCTGCCCCCTGTACTTAGGATTATCAACTCCAGTCGGAATTGATTCGGGGAGGGTGTGCAGGACAGAGAGACAGTGTGCTCCTGTGTCAGGTGCACCAGCACAGCGACCTGTTGGCAACTTGTCAGTTTTGTCATTGGGTTGGTAGGTCGCTGTGTTGGTGTCTCCGCTGGTCGGCATACCCATTGGGAGGATCACATCCCGACTTCTACTGTTTATCCCCTGCCCATGCCACCCAGCATCTTGTTTGCCTTGCCTACAGCTGTGTTTCATTGTGCTGTTGTTTTAGGCTCTCTGATGTCATCACCCCAGGTCCTTTTCCTCCATGGTGCTTTCTTACCCTCCTCCCATTCGTATTGTACTTTTGGGGTCCTCTTCCCAGTGTGCATCACTTACACTTTTTGTATTGAAGGACAGCTGCCAGATCTCTGACCAGTTCTCCAACCTGACTATATCCTCCCTGAGGTCCTATATTTATTTATTTATTTGATATATCGGTTTACAACCTTTGAGCCAGAGGCTCATTTGCAAAGGTACCTCATCACATGTAAGACAGATGGAAACATAGAGTAGGTATAACAACAATTACATTAAACATGAGGTACATGGTATAACAGTGGTTACATTAACCATGTGTTACAGACATTTGTCACAAACAATATTTACAAGATTTGGAAGTAGGTATTTTCTGACATTATTTATAACCTTTGGATGACGATATTTACAACATAACAGCAGCGAGGCATTATAAGCTTGAGAAGTCATCTAAACATAGTAGTCAGACCTAATCATGGGTTTGGTGTTAAAGATAGAGGTTGCAATCCATAATGGACTTTGTCAGAGAATATTGGATCAGCGTGGGTAGGAGAAGCGAAAAGAATTAGAAGCAGTTACAGAGGCGGATATTGAAGAGGTGGTTCGTGAAGAGTGGTTTTGAAATGGGCGATCTTGGGTGCACTAGTGATGGTGCTTGGGAGTGCAATAAACCATGTGGGTGCCCTATGGTGGAAAGATCTCTGGGCAAGGGAGGTTTTACCCTGGGCACATGCCAGAGGAACTTTCTCTGGTGCGGTGAAGATAGTGGGGTTGCAGGCTGAAGAGGCGGTGACCCGGTGGGGGAGAGTCCGAGCAAGCATCTCTGAGAGTAAGCAGGTCTAGTAGCAGAGCCTTTCATCAAGATTGAGAATATTGGCAGAGGTATAGAGTGAGCAGGTGTGAGTGAGCCTAGGTGCACCTGTAAGGAGCCTGCAGGCCTTGTTTAGTGTGGCCCGGATTTTCTGGAGTGTGGTGTCATTTGCTGCACCATATACAGGGAGCACATAGTCCACTAGGGACGGTATCGATGAGGTGATGGCAAGCCTAAGGGCGTGGGGGGAAAGGCAGTCCCTGTGTCGGTAAAGGAGTCCAATCCGGGTGTTTGTTGCGGCAGCAAGGGTGTTTATGTGGTCATGGAAGGTAAGGGCAGAGTCGAGGGTAAGTCCAAGATATTTGTAGTTGGATACCTGCTCAAGGGGGTGCTGGGTGCTGGGGAGGATGATGAGCGGTGCATTCTTAGCTCTGTTTTGGCGGTGAATGAAGATCATTGTCTTCGTCTTTTTTAAGTTGAGGACCAGTCTATGGTCCTTAAACCAGAATCTCGACCTGGGAGAAGCAAGTTGGAGGAGTCCTGCAGGGGTGTGGGTTTATGATGCAAGGTGAAGAGCACTGCATCATCTGCATATAGTAGGATTTTTGTGGAGCAGGCCTTTGGTAAGGAGTTTAGGTAGAGGGAAAAGAAGTGGTCCCAGGATAGAGCCCTGGGGCACCCGGAGCAGACGGGTAGTATGTCGGATAGAGTTCCGTTAATTTTGAGCATTGGGACCGGGCAGAAAGGTAACTGGGTACCAGGCCAGGGGGCCTGTGGAGAAACCAAGTTGGTGGAGTGAGTCGAGAAGGAGAGGGTGGCAGACTGTGTCGAAGGCCTTGGATAGGTCTATGAACACAGCTCCTGCAATGTTACCGGCATCTAGGGAGGAGTGCAGAAATTTGGTGAATTCTAGGAGGGCTGTGGTGGTACTATGGCCTGAATGGAAGCCATGTTGCTCTGGGCATAGGATGTTATACTTGGCTAGGTATTCAGTAAGTTGGGTGGCCACCACTTTTTCTAGCGCTTTAGAGAGGGTGGGAAGAATGGAGATGGGTCGATAGTTATTAGAGGAGGCTTTGTCACCACTTTTATGGATGGGGGTAATGACAGCTGTTTTACAGGCACTAGGGAATTTCCCCAGGCATAGGGATTTGTTGAGCAGGTCTGTTAGGGGGACTAGGACCACGTCGAGGACTAGTCGAAGGAGCCTGGCATCTAGGGGATCGTTTATAGGGTTATTGCTGTTAGCTTTTTGCAAGTGGATAAGCTTCATGGGGGATATTTTTATAGGAGGAAACAGGGATGCTGCAAGGTTGGAGGTGGGGATTAGGGACAGGGTCAAAGAAACCGCTAGGAGAACAGTGCTGAGATCTGAGAAGGTGGTGTTTAGACAGGTTGCTATGGTGAGTGTGTCTGTGGAGGCAGTGCCATTGTAGTGAGCTGGGAGGGAGGTGGGGCGAGATTTCCAATTGAGTTCTTTGATGTTATTCCAGAAGGTCTTTGCAGACCCCACGTGGTTGTGAGAGTGGATTGATAGTGGTCTGCTTTGGCCTTACGGATGGCTCGAGTGCATTTATTGCGAGCGGCGCTATAGGAATGTCTGTCCGCCAATCTGCCCGATTCTATGGCTTTGTGCCAGAGATTATCCCTGTCTCTCAACATTTGGAGTAGGGAGGGGGTTATCCATGGGGCATGTTGCCTTTTGGTGCGGAGTTTGGTGAGTGGAGCATAGAGGTCACAGGCCTTGGTGAAGGCCTGTGTAAACAGGGTGAGTGCAATGTTGACGCTGGGGGCTGTATTAATGGGGGACCAATCTATCTGGGTGAGCAGCTGTTTAAGTTTTATTAACCCTCCTGGGCGGAGATGCCTTCTGAAGGTTGTTTGGGCTTTGGGTTTGGGTGTGGAGGAGGTCCATTGGAATAGGATGGGTGAGTGGTCACTTAAGGAGTCGGGAAGTACTTGTATATCCTGGATTTTGTGGGGGCGGTTAGAGATAAGGATGTCCAGGAGGGTGTGGGTACCAGTAGATGTGTGGAGTCTAGTGGGTTGGGTAACTAGTTGGACCATGTCAATGGCCGAGAATGAGTCCTTAGTTGTGCTGCAGAGGGGCCAAGCCAGTTGACGTTGAGGTCCCCTACTAGTGTCTGTTCTGCATTGTGTGGTAGGGTAGAGAGGTATTCGGTGAGGGATGTGATGGCAGTCTTCTGGTTCTTAGGGGGTATGTAGGTGACTGTGAGGTATAGTGGGGCCCTGGAGGGGTCAGGGGTGATTTTTAGGGTGAGGGCTTGTGATCCGTTTGTGAGTTTGGGGGGTGGGAGCACGTGACCAATAATGTTGTTGGTGATGTAGAATGCACAACCACCCCCACGCTTTCCTACCCTGTCTTCCCAATGTAGGATATATCCGGGGAGTGAGACAAAGGCGTCGGGAGTAGATTTGGAGAGCCAGATCTCCACTAGGGCAATGATGTCTGGTTGGTGAAGGGTTGCCCAACATTGAATTGCTGCAGATTTCTTTGGCAGGCTGCATATATTCAGCGAGGCAATGCGGAGTCCAGAGGATCTGGCAGGTGGAGTGGTGGGGGCAGGGCCTGGATTAGGGTGGATATTACCAGAGAGGAGTAGAAGGATGACTAAGGCTCTGATCATAGGGCGGCAGGTTGTTAAAGTTTTGGGGGAACGTTTAGAGGATGGGAGGATGTAGTGGGGCAGGGGATGGGACGGGGTTTGGAGGGATTGGTGGATGCAGAAGGGGTGGCGCCGGGGGCCTGGGTGGGTGCTGGGATAGGGCTGCCAGTGGGAGGTGGATGCAGGGGTCCAGTGTGTGATGACAAGGTGGGGGGGGGGGATGGCCAGATCAGGAGAGCTGCAAAGGTGCAGTCCACAAGAGGCATAGGGTGAGGTTTGGCAGGTGGGAGGTAAAATCCAGGGTGGTAATGAGGATGAGGCACATAAGGTGGAATTGAGCAGACATGGTGCCTAGATAGCTTTGGGGGAAGAACAAAGAGGTTGTGGGGGGAGCCAGAAAAGCTGTAGGGGCTGTGAGATATGTCATGATACAGTAGCTTAAAAAGATAGCCAGATATGATGGCTGAGTGGCAGTGCTGTTGACTTTGGCAGCAAGGGTGCATGGTTCAAAGCCTGCAGTACACCCAGAAAATTACTTTAGCAGACTATGAGGTTAGAGGCCTTTAGAGTCTTAAAACCTATAGCAAACAATAGTCTGATGTGATTGCTGAGTGGTGGAGCCACTGACTATGATAGCAAGGTGCAGGGGTTCACTGCCTGCAGTGGCACCCAAGAGTAGAAATTTTGGCAGATTGTGGGGGTTAGAAGCTTTGAGAGTCTTAGTGTATAGCTAACACTAGTCTGGTAGGATGGCTGAGAGGTAGAGCTGCTGACTGTGGCTACAAAGGTGTAGGGTTTGAGGCTTGTAATAGTACCAAGAAAGAAATGGTGAAATATTTTGGCAGACTAGGGAGGGTCAGAGACTATGAGAGCCTTAGAAAGTAAGGATAAGATAGCCAGATACAATGGTTAAGTGGTAGGGGCTGCAGACTCTGACAGCAAGGGTACTGGGTTCGATAGCAGCAGCAGGACAGAAGATAGGTATTTTTGTTTCTAAGAAGGGAGAAGAAAGGGTTAAAAGCTTGAAATTATAGGTAGCTATTGGCCTGGTTCGTTGGCTTAGTGGGTAGGCTACAGACTTTGGAGTTAGGGGTACAAGGTTTGAGGCTTGCAAGGGACTTAGTGGTGGGATGGAGAGAGTAGAGAAGAAGAGAAGACAGTAGAAAGGATTAGGAGGGAACTGCAGAGACTTCTAGTGGACAGGGGTTTGCAATAGTTGTGGAGAGGAGAGTGGTTGGAGTGGTGCCAGAGTGGATGTGCAGCAACCCTAGTGGTCGGAGTGTATAAGCTGCAAATGGGAAAGTGGCACTTAGTAAAATGATGAGTAGGTCACATGATGTGACACGTGACCTGCCAGCAGCAATAAATGGAGTGACACCCTGGTGGTGGGAAGAGCCTCTCCACAAGCAGGCTGGAGGAAGGAGGCTTTACCTCTTAAGGCTCTCTGCAATCCCCTGTTCCACGCTCCTCTGTGTCTAGCCTTGTGCAGATTTTGCATCATCTGAGAAGAGACAGCTCTTGCCCTTGATGCCTTCCCGTTTGTCACAAATAAATATATTGAAAAGACCGTGATCAGTGCCGACCCCTGCGGTACTCCACTCTTACTGCCCTTACCTCTGAAAACTATGCAGGTTTAAGCTGGATACAGCATCAGAGGAACAGGACCTAAGGCAGTCATTGTTGACTGCCTTGAACAAACCAGTCAATGTATACGAGGCCTTCAGCAAGGCTAACAAGTTGCTAGGGTTTATTGGGATAGTTCTACAGTAGAAAACAGGAGGTACTGTTGCCACTGTATAGGCCCTGTTGAGACCACACCTGGAGTACTGTGCCCAGTTCTGGAGTCCCCACCTAAAAAGGACAGGGATAGGCTGCCCAGGTGAACTGGTAAATCGTCAATCGTGTTTTTGAAGGTCAGTCAGAATGATCCTTGTTAATCATCAAATGTTACCATGTGATCATCAAGGAGATCATGATGCAAGCTCATCTAGATCATGATTTAATGGTATCACATCACAACGGCAACGGGAATACAGCAAACACCATCACAGTGACATTTTCGGCAGTTCTCTGTGATGGTCCACTATGTTCCTGACGCTGCTGCCTCCGGGGTATTCACCTCTTCCCGGAACCAACTCTGATTCAGAGTTGGAAATCGTAAGTGCGGGGCAGAGTCTCCCACAATTAATCATCAAACATGTAACTTTCGAATCCCCAACTGATGATTATTGATTATTTTTGTGTGGTGTTTGATGATCTGTGACTGATCAAATGATGTCATTGCTCGTTGATAATTATACTAGTTCTGTATTGTAAGATTGTATGTCACATGAGTAATATTTAACATCGTTTTATTTGTTACTAATATGAAATAAGGAATATCAAATATCAGCAAAAGCAAATTAGTTATAATGTAAATCATGTGCCTTTGTTTATTCCATGGAGCATTGCTGCTGTCTGGCCTGACAGATCTCAGTGAATTCCCCTATTTCCAGGCATTGCAGTAGCTGCCTTCTTGGAGAAAAGTGTTCAGTGTTTAGGTCCTAAGATGGTACTGTAATAAAAGGGATCGTATTGAAACTAACGAATGCAAAAAAACTGCGATGCAGATTATATTCACATGGCAACAGCGGAACACTGTAACAGTTCTCCAACACTCACAATGGTGTAGAAAATGCCATGTGATCGACCCTACTAAGCTGAAGCTTGTTTCCAGGTGTGTCCTGGGAGCACAGAGAAGTTAAGTGACTTGCTCATGGTGACTCAGTGTGTAAGTGGTAGCTGTGGGATTCAAACCCAATTCCCCAGGTCTGCAGCTCAATGCTCTTAACCACTACTGTATACTGCCTCCCTTATATTCAATTCAATTCAATTCAATTTTTATTTAACCAGGAAATGCACCATTGAGGCAAGCTCATTTACAAAGTGGTCCTGGAGGACAATTTAACATACATACGGTAAAAGTGGAAAACAACAAAACAGCATCGATATACAGTTACATAACAGAGACCAAAAAATAATAAAAGGTTGGTGAAGTAATGCAAGCCTAGGGATGGCAGAGAAAAAGCAGAGAGAGGATAGAGCAGAGAAGTAGGACAGAGGGGAGGGAGAGAGGGGGGGAGAGAATAGTGGGAAAAAGAGGAGGAGCAAAGAGAAAAGGTATAGGGGTAAGTGAGGCTAGGGATAAGGGGGACTGGGAGCAAGGGTGTAAGAGAGGGATGAATCAGAAATAGGAAGAGAGGTATAGGTGGAAGATAGAATTGGTTTTCATTTGTAATAATAGTATTGAGTAAAGAGCATAAAGTGAAGAGTATAGTGTGAAGTGCTTAAGTTGGGAAGAAGTTGGGGGAGGCTATATGAGGGGTGTCTGGGTGGCATAACACTGACATTTTTAAGACAGTGCAGAGGTTAGCCTTGCTTTGAATGAATCAGGGCCATATAATTAAGCCAGTTTCAAGGAATATTGGATAGAATTCCAGACAGAGGGAATGGCATAGCTAAGGGAGGCAGTACCAAACCGGGATCGGATTCTCGGGATGTCCAAACAGATGCAGTCATAGTGCCGAAGGGAGTATGACCGAGGCGAGATTGTAAAGAGACTACAGATGTATAGAGGCAATTTCGAAGTTAGAGTCCTGTAAGCCCAGAGGGCAGCATTCCGGCATCTACGAGCAGTTAGGGATCCCCATCCTATCTGTGCGTAGAGGACACAGTGGTGTGTATTTGAGGGTGCGTTGGTATCGAATCTGATTGCCCTATGATAAAAGCACATCTAATTTGGCCAGGGCAGTTTTGGTCCCATGGCTGTACAGCAAGCCCATGAATGATGAGGGCAAGAACGTGGAGGAGACTAGCCTAAATTTGGCTTCAAGGGAGAGAAGGCTACTAATCCTAAAAAGATTCCAAGTCTTTGTTTGAGCTTTTAGTCGCTCATCAATATGAGGCAAGAAGGATAGTCAGTGGTCCAGCCAGAAACCAAGATATTTGAATTTGTCAACAACCTCGATGGTTTTTCCCAAGATGGTGGTAATTTGTAAGGCGGGCGGAAGGGTTTTATAGTCACTTAGTCTGTCTTTGGGTGAGAAAAACATTATTTTAGTTTTTTTAGCATTTAGTAGTAGTTTTAGATTGAGTAGATCATATTGTAGTAAATTGAAGTCTTTTTGTAGCTCCAGGCAGGCTTCTTTTAGTGAGGGTTTAGCAATGTAAATAACGGTGTCGTCAGCGAATAAGTGGACACTAGAATTTGTAATCTTTTGATTGATCGTGTTAATGTATACTGTGAAGGGAAGGGGACCAAGGATAGAGTCTTGGGGGATGCCTCTTTGCATTGATTTTAAGGGAGAGAGAACACCCTGGGCAGAAACCTGTTGCAGCCTGCCAGTGAGGTATGAGGAAAACCAGTTGAGAACATTGTTGTCAACACCTAGGTTATTCAGCATGAACAGGAGCAAGGAATGGTCAACCGTATCGAAGGCTTTACTTAAGTCTAAGAAAAGTGCACAGACAGATTTTTATTATCCAAAGCAGTCAATGATTTGTGACCTTAGCCAGGGCAGAAGTTGTGCTGTGTAATGGTCTGAAGCCAGATTGGAGAGGATTAAGAGAGAAGTACACTCTAGGTGATCTCTGAGCTGTGCATGGACAATTTTTTCTAGCAGTTTGGAAGAGTGGGCAGGAAAGAGATAGGGTGGTAATTATTAAGATCAGATGGATCACCAGATTTGAGAACGGGTATGACATGAGCTATCTTCCAGGCAGGCGGGAGAGTGCCATGAGAAAGTGAGAGATTGAAGAGCACAGTATAGTAGCTACTCAGCAGGAAGAGGGAGGCAGAAATATGGAGAACAAAAGAGAGAATAGTGTAAGTGAAGAACCCACAGAAACAATAAGTCCTGGAGTGTGAGAGGGTAATATGTGCAGCCTGGCTGGGCCATCTGTCTTTTCTCTGTTATCTTCATCTGTGCTTTTATGTTTCAATGTTACCCTTTGTGTTCTTCCCTCAGCCAGCTCTCTGCTTAGCTTGACAATTTCCCCTAACTCCATGTCCCATAGCATTTTGACCATTCTGCTGTGGGGACTTTGACAGTCCAAAATAGCAAAGAATAATAGTAAAACATTGAGTCTCAATAGTCATAGTCCACTCCGGAGGGGGATCCCATGCTTGTACTCACAGTCCAGAACAAAAGTCGCTCTCCTCCTGGTGCACCATCATCTGATGAATTCTTCTCAGTCCTGGCCAACCCAGCTTTGATCCGCACTTGCAGTTTCCTAGCCCCCAAAGGATCATTAAAGAGATATGTGTGGCCATTCCAGATCACTTTCAATTTGGCTGGTGCAAGAAGCTGATGCTGGATCTTGAGGGCTTGCAGAGAGGCACGCACCTGGCTGAAGGCTTTTCTGTGCTGCTTAGCCGACTAGTAAAGATTGGAGAATAAAGAAAGTTCTGCATCCCCAAAGCGAAGGTACCTTTTCCTCTTCTCAATGGCTAATATCTTATCCCATATTCCCACTCCATTGCACACCATGAGCAGGGTCCACGGTCCCATGGCACCTGTTGTAGCCCTGTGAGGAGTGATGCGATATGCTTTGTCAAGGGCTTGGGGGATTCTTCCTCTGACAACTCAAGGATCTGTGGTAGCATACTTTGAATAAAAGAGGAGCCTCTGATTTGGATGTTGCACTCCGAGCTCGAACCTCAGCAGTTTCTAATCTTTGGCAGAGTAAGGAGTTCTCCTGCACAAGCTTAACTGTGGTGTCCATAGACTTGAGTGGTGCACCCTCGGCCCATTGCACACTTTGTTTGATTCCATCCACTTAGGTTTCCAGTGCATTTACCGGGGGTTAGAGCATCAATTTTTCGTCCATGTTCTGTATAGTTTTCACTAACTGGGCTAGGGCTGAATTTACTGTGCTGGAGCGACACCTCGTCTAAACCAGTTCCACCACTTCCTGAGGCTGTTCGTCCCACCTCTTCATGGTTGAGCCATTTTGGGCTTGAAAATGTCTGCTTGCAGAGCTGTATCCCATTGTTTGCCCATCTTAGACATCCCCACACAGTAGAGGCAAGTGTAAACTGTGAAAAGGCATGGAAAAATAACAATAAGATTGTTTTATTTACTATAAAGGCTCAAACCCTTGGGAGCTCTATAAAGGAATGTTTGCTCCGTCTGCTGCCAAGCCCGCCCCATAAGTGCCCACAACTGAGCTTTCTTCTGCTTCTGTCAGTGCTTTTTCAGTTTCTTCCAATTTTCTTCTCCCGCCCCTTACCTGCTGTATACTTGTGCTTTATTCCTAGCTTTTCACGCATCTTTTCGAAATCCACTTTTTTAAAGTCCCACATCCCTACCGTGTTTGCCTTGTTGGAGGTCTCTATCTGGACCTCCAGCATCCCTGTTCTGTGGTCACTTGAACCAAATGGCTCCAGGACTGCTACATTTTTAATCCTGCCACTGTTGGTGAGCACCAGATCTAGCAGAGCCCCTTCCTTTGTCAGGACTTGGATTAGCTGAACTACAAATGCCACCTGGCATGCATCCACCAGGCACTGATTCCTAGTACTTGCCACAGTTAGCACTTTCCAGTCCACATCCAGCATATTAATGTCCCCTACTACCACCACCTCCCCTAAATTGGCTGCCATCCTAAATATCTCTCCCAGTTCTTTGTCCGCTTTCTGATCCTGATGTGGTGCTCTGTAGATCACCCCAGTCCTGATTTCTTTCCCATTTTCTGTGACTGCTAGCACCCACAGGGTTTCTAGTTTACTTGACTCCCCTAGACTGTCTCTTTCAGTTGCCTATAGTCCCTCTTTTACATACAGTTAGTACACTAGTTCATTTAGTTGTGCTCATTTAATTTTGCTTTAGTATCATAGTGCTATGAATTTCTGCTTTAAAGTCAAGTTTACTGCTCCTTCTTTGTGTGGGCAGAACCTTTTCCCTGAGGAACGGATAAGGGACAGTGGAGTTCTGAGGGGTAAAAAGAGGAACAACGGGCCTGTCCGGTGGCCCTGAAGGTTGAGGCGCAGGACGCCACACCTCATGTCATGCCGGCGACCCGGGTTCGGGAACGAGCCTGGGGTACTGGAGGTTGGCAGGTGAGAGAGAGGATCGAGCATCTGGAGGACTGCTCTCCTCTCTCGGGGAGGGATCCAGGGGTAGCCCAGCATAACAGCGCCCCCCCCAGTGAAGACAGGTGGCACTGCGATGCACTTGAGCTTGCAAGCAGGGGAAGACATTAGGTAGCTGCCTTCGGACATGGGTGGGAGCACTCATGTCGTGGGCTTGGCGGCATTGCATGCCCCATGTCGGTATAACAGAACAAGGGAAAACACAGCTCTGTGGGGTAGGTGACAGCACCTGGCCCCCATGCCCACCGCTGGATCCCACCCACCCGGTCTTCCAGTTCTCCACTGGGGCCCTCACCGCAGTTTGGCCCAGAACCTAAGAAAGCCCCAATGAGGAGGGGTGGTCCCATCCCGGAGGGCTGGCCAGGGGTACTGGATGCAGGAGGGGAGAGAGGAGGTTCGGGATGGGGGACCTCAGGTGGGCAGCATCAGGCCAGGATGCCTGAGAGGCCTGCAGGCTGCGACTGGAGGGAAAATAGTTGTAAAAAAAAAAAAGGGGATGTCCTTCATAATGAAAGATGGTTGAGAGGAATGGCCCCAGGGGAATGGCAATTTTCATGGGGTAGCAGAAATGGGTAGCTCTTTGCACTGTGAAATTGTGCCTCCCCCGACTGAAACTGTGTATCAGGCTCCATAATTGAAGGCAAAAGTACAAAATGTTGAACAGGTAAATTCTATATTCAGGATTACGAAGCTAGGAAAAACAAACAAACAATGAAGACAGCCTGGGATACGCACAGAGGTCTTTTAGATTGGGGGGGGGGATGGTAGGAAATAGCAAAGTCCTAGCAGCTAGCTAGGCATACCCAGCAGACTGGGTGGGCCTGGCGGTCCTTTTCTGCCACCACATGCTATGTTTCTATGTATGTTTCTATGAAGACAGTAAATCACTGTATTCTATTGTAATTTCTAGGCTCACATAATGCTCCCCCACAGCTCCTCAACACAACACAAAATGCGACGATTGCAGACCTCTGTTCTATTTCTAACATCCTGTTCTGCACATGAAGGGTTTGATTTTCCAACTCTGATTAGTACTGGGAGTGTTTTCCATGTTGAGCTGCAACACTTTTGGACTCTGCTTTGGAACACTGCTTTCTGTTCTGTTCATTGACCTCAACTGTGGTAGAAAGGACTTGCTGGTCTCAGGAGAATATAGTTATTTAATGTGCCAAGAACTGTGGAAGGATGGGATTTGTTGGTAGTACAGATTTACTCAAAGCCAGATCTTTTTTTTTTTTACATCTGAATGACAAAACGTTAACACCAAAGACGAGTGTTCTGAAGGCTGCATTTCTACAATGGAGAGTGGCTACAGTGCAGCTTTCACCAGACACGGAACCAGTTTTAGACTTAATTGTACCCCATGCAGAAATACTTGTCGTGCCCCCCTTCTCTGCTCCTACTGCCCTCTCTCCTCCCTTTTGCCCCAACTCGCATCTAAGAAGTGACAAAAATTCTATTACTACAAACGGATAACAGCTTTTTTTTATATTGAAAAATTTTGCACACAGAGCCAGTCCCTGCTTATAATTTCTACTTTAGTGTGCCCTTTCTGTGCTTGCCCCCTCCCCAAGCAGGTGCTTGGATCGCTTTTGCCTAACACCACCTCTACCCAGACTTTTCCTGTGTTACTTTTCAATGCTGATTTGGAGAGACTAGCTTTTCTGGAGTAAGCACTTCCATACCTCTTTGACCCTGAAGAGAGCTAATCATAACAGTGGTGGTGGAAGTGGTGGGTGCGAACACAGTCAGGGGTTCAGGCAGACCTGGGATGGAATGAAGGGAATAGTGGCTGCCTGGGGCAACAGGACTATAGAGAATAGGGAGTGGATGGGAGAGTTAGTACCCTGGAGGAACAATAGGTTCCAGGGATACATAGTTACATAGATGTTGTCGGCAGATAGGGCCCTGTGGCCCATCCAGTCTGCCCTATCTCTTTAATGCTTAAGGTACTCTAGATGCTACAAGTCCCCTCCCTTTTCACCTAGCTTGATAATTCCCATGTGCCTATCCCATGCATTCTTGAATCCCTGAACTATGGCCACTCCCAACACTTCCTCGTTGGTTGCAGCAGGGCTGTGACCAGGGGGCTGCAAGACATGCGGTTGCAGTAGGGCCTGCACTGGCAGGGGGCCCACAGCCTTAGACAGTAGCATTAAGAAAACCTTTTATTGTCAGAAACAAATCTGCAACTTTCTTAATTTGTGCACTGTTTATCCATTTGAAATTGTGGCTGGCAGCAGTGGGGTCTGTGCTACGGATTCCAAATCCAGTTTCATGAGGTCGGAGTACTGAACAAAGAAGCAATAGGGCCCGTTATTCAAAACACCTGATCTTGGTTCTTGTCTCTGAAAGAGGAGCAGGAAAAATTATAATGTTCAGTTCCTTCATCATTGTGCCAGCAAGGAGAAGGAAGGTACCCTATAGCATGGAGGTAATATGGCTGCTCAGCAGGACTGATACAAAAAGAACATGTGCAATAAATTTTTTATAGGCACTAATGGTTCTTTCACGCTTACTAGTGGGAAGTTGGGTCCCAATATTCTGCAGGGAACACTTATAGTCATTGTACAGCCCTGGGTTCCAGGGATTATAGAACTTGGGCAGACTGGATGGACCTCTGGTCTTTTTGCTATCATTGTCTGTTTCTGTGTTTCAGTATTACCTGTACAAGATACAAGTGCACAGTATGTACCTTATGCATGCTGCATACTTAATAAGCATGCAGCATGCATGCAGCATGCATCTGTGTACTTGTATTTCTGTAAGGATAGTTTGTTTAGTATAGTTTGTTTTGTTGACCAGGAAAGGTGGGCTAGGAAATGACTCTGTTTTCAGCTTTGGGGCGGGGGATACAGATGCACAGCAACTGATATGTAACCAAGTTAAGCTGTTGGGTGTTTTTTTTTTAAGTGAATTGGGAAATTTGGCCAGGACACTGGGGAAAATCCCATGTGAAATGCCATGGGATTTTTAATGTCACCTTGAACAGCCACCAGGATATCCAGATGGGATCTTGGTTAGATATCTGACCCGAGAGAGAGATGGCACCTCTGACAGTACACTGTCCTCCTAAAACATAGCTGTGCATTGGTGAGGTTACTTTCAAGCAAGTGGAGAGTGCCCCTGCCGCGCTACCAACATCGCTTTCTGTGGCACCTGGTGTTTATTGTAGGATTGTACGTGGCCATTCAGTTACAGTATTTAGCTCGTTGCCTGTGGAAAACTGAGAGGGGACCTGCTGGTTCATTTCGCCTATGACCAGAGCTGGAATTGAAACCTACACTGGCAAGTGATCCATTTACTTTGACTTTTGTAGGCGTCTATCTCCAGCTCATTTTCCAAGGGAACTGAGTGGAAGGTAAATAATTCATTTTAAAAACAAAATTCTGTTTTGAAAATATTTTATTTGACAAATCTACACAGTTCTTTGTGTTGAGTACAGGTTAAACATAGAAACATAGACTTTAGGCAGATAAGACCACTTGGCCCACCAGTCTGCCCATTTCTACCTACTGGATAAGCTGCAGATTCTAGTTAACCAACAGCTTACTTCCTGCAACCCCACTATAATTGCCTTATGTCTGTCCCATGCATGTTTGATTTCCCACTGTTTTAGACCCAATGACCTCCTCAGGAAGGCGGTTCCACGTATCCACCTCTCTCCATGAAAAAAAATTTCCTCCATTACCCCTGAGCCGTCCCCCTCTATCTTTAAATTGGGCCACCTTGTTCTTACACATCTCTTTTTCTGAAAGATGCTGCCCTCCTGGACTTTGTTGATTCCCTTGAGGTACTTGAAAGTTTCTATCATGTCCCCCCCGTCCCTCCTTTCATCAAGAGTATACATATTAAGCTCTCTCAGTCTCTCTTCATATGGTTTCTGCTGCAGACCCTATACCATTTTAGTTGCCCTCCTCTGGACAGCTTCCATCCTGTCTATGTGTTGATGAGGTCTCCAAAACTACACACAGTACTCCAGATGGGATCTCACCAACTGTCTGTATAGAGGATAACCACTTCCTTTTTGCTTGGCTTGCTGCGGCTTTGGCGACAGTCAGCATATTAAGGAGAGATGCAGCTTTGAGGCGTGACTGCTGTTGAGCGAATGCAGGAGTGCGCATCAGTAGGTGTGTCCCTCAATCCCAATAAGCCAGCATGCTAGCGCTGACACCAACATTATATAAAGTGGACAAAACTTTCTAAACAAAAGTGCAGCTGCAATCAGAGACAAGCTCGTCATGCAATCACTTTGTTTAAAGATTATCACCTGCAACGCCGTTCCCCCAGTACAGGGTGCCACGCTGGGAGCCCACCCCAGCGTGGCAACTGATGCCATGCCTGGAGGGGTGCCCAAACCCCGTCGGCTCCACGCCACCCCAGCCGCCGCCTCTGCCACGCTGAGAGCCCACCCAGCGTGGCAAACGCCTCCGTCGTCTTTTTTTTAAACCTGCAAATTAAAGCGGTCCCCAGGCGCTTCTCCCTGCCCCCTCCCACAACCCACACCCACCCACTACGCACCCTGCCTCCCCACACCCCTCACCCCATGCCCACCTCCGAGTCCGGCAGCGATCTTCGGTGGACCGGTAACACGTCTGCACTCTTCAAAGCCGACCGCGAACTGAGGAAATGCCAGTAAGCTGTATAATGGGCTAGATAGGGTTTTTTCAACTTTGTTGCATATCTCAGGCATTTTTTGGAATTTTTGCATCCAAAATTTTCAATATGGGGTTTTTGGGGCCCCTCCTCATGAATTCTGTCACTGTCATGGCATTTATCAGCCTGAAAAGGTGATTTCCGCAGTCACTGTGCGAAATCACCTTCCAGCCAATGCTGAGAGAAAATGACAGTGGTGGTGTTCCCTTGAGGGTGCCCTCTAAAGCCTAAGTTCAAATTTGGTGGAAAAATCAACAAATGCCTGTTCTGACGTCCGATACTTGATTGCTATGCAGGCCCGTAACCGTTGCATTCATAATATTTTACTGCCGGATTTTTCAGCATTGTCATTTTATACACCTCCTTGTGAACAGTATAGCTGTCATTTTCCATATCCTGCCGAAATGCGTTTCCGCTGGCGCACAATAAGCGCGGTCGCTATGGAAATCAGTGTTTGACGGATATATGAAAATGACAGTGACACAGTTCATGAGCAGAGGACCTAAAATGCCTATGTTGAAAATTTGGTGATGATACTCCATAAAATAACTGTGTTACGAGCATGTGTTGGCAGATTGCACGCGCCGTACCATCATTCATTGTGATGTTTCAGTCTGGATTTTCACCATTGCCATTTTCCACACCTCTTGATGAACAGTACAGCCGTCATTTGACATATCGTGCCCAAAATGTGTTTCGCACTTCCGGCGCAGAAATAGCGTGGTCACTGTGTGAAATCACTTCTTGGGCCACTGAGGAAATAACAGTGACACTGTACATGAGCAGAGGTGCTAAAATGCCTATGTTGAAAATTTGGTGCTAACGCCCATAAAATGGCAGCGTTGCAGCGTGCGTGCATATTCCACACACCCTAGTAGCCCTTAAATTTGGTATATTTACATGCCACATTTTCAACACTGGCATTTTTACACCTCCTTATGAACTGTGCAGCTGTCATTTCTCACATCCTGCCTGACATGTTTTCCTGCACTGTACTATCAAACACCAAAGGACACCCTAATGCTTGTCACTCTCTGCAGGGTGGGGTGGGTTGGCATCAGTTCAATACTTCACTGCCATTCCTATGATGCATCTGTCTAACTCCTGCACTACCAATGCCAATGCCATCAAGCCAACATTCGGCATTGACAAATGCTTGTTCTACTTGTGATGTCCCTTGCTATGCATCCCAGTATCCCCCTGGCTCTCCTTACCGACTTTTCACATTGCTTACCCACCTTTAGGTCATCTGATATGACTACCCCCAGGTCCCTTTCCATTTTTGTTGTTGTTAGTACCTCCCCTGCTATTGTGTACTCTTCTCCTGGGTTTCTCTTTCCCAGGTGCATTACTTTGCACTTCTTTGCATTGAATCTAAGTTGCCATATGTCTGACCATTCCTCCAAACCTGCCAAGTCCCTACTCATCTTTTCTACCCCCTCTTGTGTATCAACTCTATTACAGATCTTTGTGTCATCTGCAAAGAAGCATACCTTTCCCTCCAGATTCTCTGCAATGTCACCTATAAAGATGTTAAAGAGGACTGGACCCAGTACTGAGCCCTGAGGTACTCCACTAGTAACCCCCCTTTCTTCAGAATGTGTTCCATTCACTGTTACCTTCTGTGTCCTATTGTACAGCCAGTTTGCTACCCAGGCTACCACCCTGGGACCCACTCCCAGGCTGGCTAACTTGATTATTAATCTTTTGTGCGGGACTGTGTTAAATGCCTTGCTAAAGTCTAGGTAGGCCATATCCACAGCAACTCCCTGGTCTATTACTTTGGTCACCCAGTCAAAGAAATCAATTAGATTCATCCGACATGACCTTCCTGCTGTAAATCCATGCTGCTTTGGGTCCTGTGCCCTGCTGGCCTCTAGGTAAGGTAAAAAAATAATAAGATTTTATATAATGCCATTCATACTTATTGCATCCCAAAGTGATTTATAGTCCATGAGCAGTTGGCTGTAGCTATTAGGAGTGTACAGGGAGGTCAAAAGATGGTAAGGGAGGTTAAGAAAAGTTCATATTCAGAGTTGGGTACAGGCGGAAAAGTGTATGTGCGTGTGCATGTGCAAGTTGATAACATGAAAGTTAAATGACTTGCTCAATGTCATACAGCAAGTGGCACTGGTGGGATTCTTTTTTTTTATCATGACATTATTTGTCACCTCCTTCCGTGGACCTGGCAGGGGCTATGACCCCTCCCCTCAAAGGAGTACATCGTCTGGCCCATTGGGGCTATCATGGGTCCTGCCGGATCCCGGTATTTTCCCCTATTTTTCTCCCTCGCACCTGTGCATTGGGTGCAGTAGCTGTCTCCACCTCCGCGGAGGCAGTCAAGCACCCTGGGTGTGGGCCGAACTCCTCTTGTTGTTGTGCTGATGTGCCCAGCACAAGCCCCCCTCCCAAGGAAGGAGGCAGTCCTCCGTATGCTCAGTCCTTACTTCCCCAGCTGACCCCGAATGACCGAGTCCGGTTTCCCAAACCCGGGTCACTGGCGTCGCATGAGGTGGAGTCCAGCGCTCAATCCTCAGTGCCACCAGGCCGGCACTGGTGGGATTCTAACCTGAGTCTCCACACTCATGATTCTATGCTGTAACCACTGAGCTACACTACCTTATTAGTGACTGTAGAGTTGGGGTATTTCCTTTTATGCACCTGTTGGAATCTTCAGCAAACCACTATATGTCCCGCTACACAAGTGGTTCCATAGTACTTCACTGCATTGCAATGCACTGTGGGAGACTCTGGTTGGAGAGATATCTTTGCCCATATTTTTTAAAAGAGGAGACACAGATGATATGCCTGTGTCCTGCAGTGCATGCTGCATCCGTTTTAGACACAACAGTGCTATTTTCAAAACTGCAGCTGATTTGCGACAATCAGGAAAGCAGAGGTCTGCACACAAACAGGGAGCAAAGAAAATAAACTGACAGATCTGTAAATGTCTGCTAATTCATTTATTGAGTACAACATGAAAGGCATAGTCCAAAACTCCCTGGTTTATGACAGTCGGCTGCGGTTTCCTGAATATGCTTGTAACATTAAAGGCACCTGCCACTTTTCCCAAAGTCCATTTAGAACACAAAAAAGATGGTCTAAACAGACACTGGAAATAGTTGCAAACATCCACTGCTGGATAAAAAACTGGCTGCCACCAGTGCCCCTTGCCAACCTGCAGCCAGGAACATGGGGCCCCTCTGAAAATAACCCCAGACATAAGGTGGGCTTCAGGGCTTTGGAAATCTGGCTCCATGAGTCCCCACCTATTAGAACGGACTGAATATGCAAGTGTTGAAAATGTGGCGCGAAAATATTACTAATTTGCGAACTTACAAGGGTGCGTGGAAACTGCACAACACACACTCATAATACAGCCATTTTATGGAGTTTCATCACACAATTCTCAACATAGGCATTTTAGGACCTCTGCTCATGAACAGTGTCAGTGTGAATTTCTTCACGTGTCCCGAACACTGATTTCCCACAGCGACCGTGCTATTGTGCGCCAGAAGAGCGAAAACACATTTCAGCCAGGATGTGAAAAATGACAGCTGTACTGTTCATAAGGAGGTGCAAAAGAATGGCAATGTTGAAAATCTGGAGTGAAAATATTATTAATTTGTGAAGCTACGAGCGTGCATGCAAACTGTGCAATGCACGCTCGTAACACAGTCATTTTGTGGAGTATCGTCACCAAATTTTCAACATAGGCATTTTAGGACCTCTGCTCATGAACAGTGTCACTGTCATTTTCTTAATCTGTCCCGAACACTGATTTCCCTCAGCGACTGCGCTATTCTGCGCAGAAGTGCGAAAACATATTTCAGCCAGTATGTGAAAAATGACAGCTATACTGTTCACAAGGAGGTGTGGAAAAATGCCAATGTTGAAAATCTGGCGTGAAAATATTGCAAATTCGCAAATTAATGAGCGTGTATATCACAACTGCACAACTCACGTCGAAAACAGTCCTTGTTTGATTTTTCCACCAAATTTGCAGCATAGGCTTTTGAGAGCCTACCTCATGAGCACTGGCACTGTTGTTTCGTTAATCGTCCGAAGGGATTCCACACAGTGACCGTGAAATCACCTTCTGGGCGAATAACGCCATGACAGTGACAGAATTCATGAGGAGGGTCCCAAAACCCCATTTTGAAAATTGGTGTCAGAATTCCAAAAATGACTGAGATATGAATCAAAGTTGAAAAAGCCCTATTCGTTCCATTATACAGTTTACGGCATTTCCTTAGTTCGCGGTCAGCTTTGAAGAGTGCAGACATGTTCCCGGTCCACCGAAGATCATCGCGCCAGACTCCGGAGGTAAGTATGGGGTGTGGGGGGGGGGTGTGAGGAGGCATAGTGCACATAGGGTGGGTGCGGGTTGTGGGTGGCGGCAGGTAGACCATGAGGGACCATTTTCACTTTACAGGATTACAGTAAAACCAAAAACCATCACAGGATGGTTTTTCCTTTACAGGGGCATTGGGCACACTGGGATGGGCTACCAGCATGCCACCTCAATGTTTCTTGGGGGGGCTGTAGCTGACATGGGATTGGGCACCCCCGTCGGCACAATGAGCATTGGGTACACTGGGGTGGGCTCCCAGCGTGCCATCTGAATGTTTGGGGGGGGTGGGCTGTAGCTGACGGAAGACTGGGTGCCCCCATCGACACATATGCAGTGCTGGGGGGGATTGGGCACCCCCTTGGCATAACCCAACCATTTTGGCAGGGGCCATTATGCCAACGGGGAGTGGGCTCCCCCATCGGCACTCTGACCTGGTGCGGGGACTGCAGCTGATAGGGATTGGGGCCCACTTCGGCAAAAACACACTGTTGTTGGGGGGGGGCACATGCTGCTGAGGGGGATTGGCACCCCCTCGGCACTGGAGGCTCATAATATTGTTTGTGAACAAGGCGGCAAGCTACTGCCATGTTCACAAACAATATCAGTTTTTCTAGATCCCACCCTGCAATGATGGGTCACTCCCCGCCGTAAGCGTAATGGCCGACGCCGCATGACGCAGGCGGCCCCGATTGCAGTGGCTGATTTTTTACAACTTGGCAGCAAGCTGGCTGAGCTAGTGTCAGCAGCAGCATGCCATAGCATTGGGGAAAGCGGGCCAAGCCCTTACAGGCTGTGGGGGCATTGGCCACAACAGTGCCGTGCCTTCACACCTGCTTCTGGAAAGCTGCCGCAATATGTTTCTTGCAGATGCGTGCAATCAACATAAAAACAGCAAAATTTTGAAAGCACGCTGACTTTTTTCAATGCTTGCTCATAACTTTGGTAATTTTAAATATTTTGACCCCAAAGTTTCAACAGAGCCATTTTTTCACACCACCTTATGAATGTGACAGGTGTTGTTTTTTTATATCCTGGCCAAAATGTGTTTTCACACTTGTGTAATGAAATGATATTTTGGACAGTATTTTATAAATGACACCTGTCATGTATAAAAGATGGTGTCAAGAAAAGACTATGATGATAATTTGGGGTCAAAATGTCACAAAACAACAAAGTTATGAAGAAACATTGAAGTTTTTTCAATGCTTATGCCCAACATTGCCATATATGCAGATTTTATTTATTATTTATTCAGCTTTTGTTGACCAGGTAAGTACACTAGACAAGACAATTGCCTATTTTCAGGTGTGACCCGGGAGAGTACAGGAATTACAGATTTAAGTACATAGGACAACATGATACAGATTAAAACAGCTTACAGGTCAGGTAAGGCATAATTTTGTACAGTACATACACAACAGAATAACACATGTAGAAGTCAAGAGCAGTACAATAGGTACAAGTTGAGATGCAGCAGTTACAGCACTATTTACAACTTAATGGCTCCAATTTTTAACATAACCCTCCTGTTACCCCACCTGATGAATATGATCAGTGTCATTTTCAAATACATGTTTTACAGTCCCTCTACAAAACCACCTTTCAGACAGGATTTATCACCTGCCTTGAGGCACAACATGGGGTCATAAAAAGACTAAATTGAAAATATGGGGTCAAAATGTGAAAAAACTGTTATGAAGAAATTTGGAATTATTCCAGTGTTAACTCATAGCTTTGGCCCCTAATGTTCAACATATCCCTTGTGTTAATCCAGTTCATTAATATAACAGGTGTAGTTTTCAAACCCCCTCCAAAACATAATTACAGCTGTACCACTGTGAAATCACATTTCAAATGAGATTTTAAAAATTCCACCAGTCTTGATTATAACATCTGGTCATAAAAGTCCATTTTGGAAATTTGGGAGCAAAATATTAGAGCCCACTGAAAATTAGCTATTGCCTGTCAGCTGGCCTATTCTGGATAAATCCAATCTAAAAATGTGTAAAAGCAGGACACCACTGAAAATTAGGTACTGCATTTCATTTGGTCTAGCCTGGGTAAATATAGAGTAAAAATGTATAAAACAGGACCCCCGTAAAGCCCTTACAGAAATACAAATGTGCAGCATGCATTCAACGTGCATGCCACATACTTAATAAGCATGCAGCATGCATGCTGCACACTTGTATTTCTGTAAGGGAACATAGGCCCCACTGAACTGTGCATCTGTGTCTGCTCTGTTCTGGGAAAAATCCATTAAGAGATGGACCCCACTGAAAATGCAACTTGTCTTTCAGCTAGGCTGTCCTGGGTAATTACATTATAAAAATAGGTAAACGTAGGGTTCCATGGACAACTATACATTTTGGCTGTGCTAGCCTGGATAAATACAATGTAAAAAATTGGAAAAAGTGGGATCCTCATGAAAAGAAGATGGCATCTGAGCTGCACTATCCTAGGTAAATACAGTACAAAAATGTGTCAAAGTAAGACCCCATTGAAAATGGGATATTGCATCTCAGCTGTGTTATTCTGAGTAAATATATTGTAAAACTGTGTTAAAACAGGACCCTCCAGAGAAATAAACACTGAAAAGGAGATGCTGCATCTAAGATTGTCTGTCTTAGAAAATTACATTATAAAAGCAGGACCACACTTAAAACGAGATATTGCATCTCACTTCTACTGTCCTGGGTAACTGCAGTATAGAACTGTGTAAAATCAGGACCCCATTGCTAATGACATACTACATCTCATCGGGTCTATCTTGGGTAAATACATAGTAAAAATGTGTACAAGCAGGACCTAGTACAGCAGCATGCAAGTGGCAAACATTTGGCATTGACAAATGCTTATTTTATTTTAGGCGAGGTAAGAACAAATAACAAAGGCTTTATTGGGGAACAGGATTTGATCCTAGGGAAAGAAAAAAGGTTTTTCAGGATTAGGTAGCAGTATAGTAATGAATGATCTTGGTTACCCTCTTGGGCCCAGCCACAATCTACAATAGCAATGTTCTGGCTGTTACTGGTGCCTATCTAAGCACAGATATATGTACAGTGCCCATTTCCCAACCACACACCAATGCCACAGCTACAGGGGTGAAATTACGTTTCAAGGCACTAGCCAGCAGGGCTAATGACTCAGTCCAGTAGCCCTACAGAGCGTTCCCACTAGCCCAAGTGGTGTACATATTGAAAGGTTACTTAGTGGGTTGGTGCCAGTTTCGTACCCTGAGCTGTACTGTTGAGCACTGCCCATACCCCACTGGCACCAGTATTTAATTACCCATAGTTTGAGCTCCCTGGTGTTTTACTGGGTACCCAGCCATGGAACTGGTGTAGGCCCGTAGCTGTTGTCCATGGTTGGCTGGCATTGGTGTACTTCCTGTCATGACAGGATAGTCAAACTGTAGCACTTCGCCCACCTCCCTAACCCTCCTGGCTCTGCCCTTGCCCCTGGACCTCCTACCCTCCTCCCTCCCTGTCTTATGTGCTCTGCTCACCTAGCTCTCCCACTCCCATTGTATCCTTCCTGTCCTTGTCTGCTTATCTTCTTGACATGGGCATACATTGTACAATGCCTCAGCATAGCTAGTGCTTTATGTTTGTTTTCTGTAATTCCATGTGTATTTTTCACATATTTGTATATTTGTGCACAGCACTGTACCTTGTTGTCTATCGTATCTGACGTGGAACCTCTCAGCCAGCAGCATCCACCACAGGTATTATCCAAGAACTCAATAAATAAATAAAATAATGATCATCAATAACTCTACTTGCAAGCCAGACTCAGACTGAAATTGGGTACTTGTTCTTCTGGCCAGACGTGCTTCGTCCATTAAATGATTTCCCATATTAACTAACAAGAGAATGGTTGTTCTGCAGGGACAAGGCCTTGAATTGCTCATGGTTTTCCTAGTCCAGCGGGATCTCACTCAGTATGTCATCAGTTATCAGTGTCAGTGGCTCAGTGGTAGCACACTCCCTCTGAAGCCAGGAGATCAGAGGGCTGGTTCAGTTCCCACATCTGGCACTTGGGTTAATATCCCAGTACTGACACTGTAGTGCAGCATGAGAGGGGTGCTGCACTTCTGAGGTGCCATCTTTCGGATGAGATGTTAAATCGAGTTCCCATCTGTTTGGATTGGTGGTAGTTCAGGTGTATGTTAAAGATCCCATGGCACTTATCGAAAAGAGTGGGGGAATTTTTTATTGAAAACTAAACAAATCATAACAAAATTATACAAATCCAGTTCCTCTCATACATAATCATAAGAAGCAAAAAACATAAATAAGTATTAATTTATAAAAAAATTCTAAACATAAGAAACCATTATAATCCCCCCCCCCCACACACTATAAAAGTTTGGGAATTTTATTGTAAACTTCACAACTTGAACATGACCAAATAAACCATACAAAAAGAAGAATAAAATATGAAAAATACAAAAAAGTATTAGAGTCTTACTTTATCAAATGAATTAAAGACAACCCAAACCTAATACATAAAAGGTCCCTCCCCTAAGAGTAGGGGACAAAAATCAAGACAATATATATATAGGTCCATATTTCATCCAAAAAAGGAAACAAGAATAATACATAACACCTACAAGGAGTCTATGATATTGGGAAAAAATCTGTTATAAACTCACCCTTCCCCTTCCTCCTATATAAGTACAAAAGAAAATATATTTTTTTTTATAAATCAAAATCACGACATCTAAATACATATAGAAAGGAATATATTCAAAACCCTTGAAACCCAAATACCACAGTAACTCATTCCACTAATCAAACATTCCTTAACAATGTTTTTTTTTTTAATTAAGATAAAGAAAATTGCTTCCATCTCAATTCAGGTGTCAGCTTCCAGGTTGCTTCCTTCTTTCCACTTATACCTGAGACCTGAATCTATCAAAAGAAATAATTCTAAAACTGAGCGTAGCTGCTTGTTGTAATGTGAATCTGCATGTACTGATCCAGATCCAATATAAAAAGTGAGCCATAATCAATCGTACTGTACTATGTGAAAAGACTTGTATCTCTGGTGGAATTATTCCATAATACAAGAGGTCTGGTTTGACGGAATAAAAGGCACTGCTTTCCATCGATTCTTAACCACATCCCAGAACTGTGTCACATACAGAGAATGAAAATATAAATGGTCCATAGACTCCATTACATTCATACAGGTTATCCTTGAACAATTTCTTTCTAACAAAGATTTATGTTTATGGTTTCCTTTAACATTAATCGCTCATGAATACGTGAATCAAACCTGATCCTCATCTGAACTGGTATTCTGTCATCTGAAATATATTTAATAATCTGCTTCTTAGCAAGTACCGAAAACTCTTCAAAAGTGTTATTCCAAAACATGACTGTAAAACCTCCTGATAGAAGATTTTCCTTGGAAGTTTTAATACTAATGCATAACTAATTCCCCAGTGTTTCATTTTATCAAAACACCCTCCCATTGCTTCCTAACCTAGAGCAACGTTTATTTTTATGAATAAACTGATTTCGTTTCCATTCATTTAATATCCATTCCAATATTCCCCAGGCTCCCCACATTTGTGAACATCCTGTCATAAGGGCAAAACATTAGCATATAAAAGATTGAAAAGAAAAACAGAATTGGGTTAGGCATCCCTATACCGCCTTCTTTAATTTCCCTATACAATATCCTTTTAATTGGACTTAGCCTACTACCCAGAAATAGCTAAAAAACCAATATTTTAACTTCTAAGTCCAAAGGAGAGGGAAAATCATACTAATAAATAAAAAATTGGAGTTAAAATGTTTTATATAGTAAATTCTTTTCTTTTCAAGACTTTCCACTTATTCCATTGTAGCACTTTGGCCGTACCTGTTTGTAATGCTCTTTCCCAATTATACTTAGCCATATCTGTTCCACCAAAATAGATCCCTAAGATTTTATATGGTGTTTTAGCTAATGAAAAGCCCCCAAAAGTTTCAGAGCCTGACAGAAACCCAACAAGTTTTAAACATTTTGTTTTCCCCAAATTAAGACAAGCCCCTGTTTCTTTCCCCAGTTCCTGAATTAAATGACATGCTTCAATTCAAGAATTCTAATTTTTTTTAAATTAAACATAAATAATCTGCATAAGCTATTATTTTGCATACTGGTGAATCATTTACTGAAATACCACAAACATTAGGGGATTTCTGAAGTATCCGTAATAGTGGGTCTACCACAAATCCATATGACAGGGGACTCGGGGCAACTCTGTCTCACTCCCCAGTAAATCCCTATCTTTTTCCCCAGTCTACCATTTTCATAAAGTCTAACGTATGCCAGACTATAACACAAATGAATCCATTGTACAAACTCTTCAGGGATTCCATAAGATCTAAGACATTCCCACAGATACAGATGTGAGACTTTATCAAACGCCTTAGACTGGTCTAAGCTAGCTATATATCCTTCTAAATTTTGAACCCTGTTTTATCTCGTACCTTTCTCTACCAGATATTTTAGAAAAATCAGAGCATCGGTCCGACGTCGACCAGGTACCAAACAAAACTGAGTGAGAAGTAACTTCTCCGACATAACAGAAGCTAGCCGGTTCCCTAATACTTTTGCAAATAATTTAAAATCTACATTTAGCAATGTGATCGGACACCAATTATTAATATTACTACACGTACCAGATTTGAATAAAAAAATCTACAAACCTTCGTACATCTGTGTAGGTAGTATATGGTCCAACAAAAAAGAAATAAATAACTGCACCAACACCATAGGCATAATTGACCATACCAACTTATAGAATTCCCCTGATAAACCATCCGTCCCAGGAGAAGTCTTCGTTTTTAAACCCATTATTACTTTTTCTACTTCTTGTGTTGAAAAGGGCTTTAACAAATCCTCTGTTTGTTTCACATCTAAATGAGGAGGCATTGCTAGGTCTAATATTAGCTTCACCTTCTCCGTATTCCCACTTACAGAAGCAAAAATTGTTCCAATATGATTTTCCAATTGTGCCATAATTCCCTTGTTACTTCGTACCTCCAAACCTCCCTCCGTTAACAAAAAAGGAATGATTTCTTTTTCTCTACTCTTGACTAGCAAGATACGGATTCACCTGGGCCGCTGTACCAAGTCTCAAAGGATTGCTCCTTTTGCAGAGAAAGCAGTCTGTTATACTGAAATTGGCACATTTGCTCCCTAACTATCTCTAAATTAGCTGATAAATCTTCTTTCTTTTCACACTGACAGGAAAGTAAATCTTCAAAAGTTATCGTTAACTGTAAATATTCCTTATAAGATGACTGTACTTTTGTAGTATCTAAGATTTTAAAAAACCCTATCAATCAATCTTTAAACTCCTCCCACCAAAGCCCAATACTATCATAAAATGCCGGTGTCGTTAGCTTATCATTAATAATCATTTTAATCTGTTAAATTACTTCCTTATCCTGAAAAATGGAGATATTTAGTCTCCAGACACCTCAACCTGCTTCTCTATGTAATGGTATAGATATCTGAAAACCTATTAAGCAATGGTCCGAAGTTTCTATTGGGGTTGTTTCTACCTTTGCTAAGGGAATGTGTTGTTTAATAAAGAGAAAATCAATCCGGGAAGATAGGTGACCCTTGTGGAAGGTTGGATGAGTTTTCCCTCTAGAGCCTATTCATACATCCTGCAATCCTACTATTTTAACTATTATTGTAAGCATAGTTTTATCACAATATTGTTTCCCAGAATTTCCCTTTTCTTGTAGATTTATAGTAAAATCCCCACTCCAAATCACCTGCCTACTGCGTATGTAAGTAAAGCTGTATTTTCTTCAGCAGGAAAACTCATACTGCTTTAGTTTGGGGTCCATAAATATTAATTAACCTACATGATACTGAATTCAAAATTACATCCAAAATAAGTGCTCGCCCAGGTTCTAGATCCACTAATCTTAAAATTTGAATTGCCGGTGTCAGAAAACAGAATCCCACCCCACAAGTTTCTGTCCCTATCGACCATTGGGAAAGTCCATTTCAATCCACCAGGCCTGCACTATTTCACTTTGAGAGGTAATCTAGTGTCCTGTAAAAATATACATCAAAATTTAGATGTTGTAAAACACCATACGTAGCTAGTCATTTTGAATTAGATTTTATGCTGTTTACATTTAAACTAGCTACTTTCAAATTAGTGGGTTCAGGAGGAAATTTCAGAGATTTCCCACTCGAGCGTGTCACCCGCTTCTGTGGTTTTCCTACTTGCAGGCCCTCTAAACAACTTGAAATGCCATTTAACCTTAAATCAGTCTCACTTATCAAATCCTCCACACCAATAGTTCCAGTTTCCATAGGTTGGGCATTTCTACCTGGTCACCCCATGTAGTAAGAATGTCATAACCTATTACTTAAGGGACGTGGGATGGGGTGCTTCTGGAGGGAGGGTATACTCTCCTCCTGTAGTAAATCCTTTGTCCTCTCCTCGACCTGAGGTTTGCAGAAAATTTCCTCTTGGGAGTCTCTTAACTTTTTCCCCTTCTGCCCTTCAAAGACCGTTGAAATGAAACTTCTCCGAGATGGAGAATTTTGGGGAGTGGTAAAAGGAGTCTCCTCTTCCCCTCTATTCCCTTCTGTAGATATGCCTTCTCTAGATGTCACTAAAGGCTGTACAATAATTTCTTGTCTAGGTGGTGGGGGGGCCTGACATCTTCTTTCTCCACTACTTCCCCTACCTCCCCCCCTACCTCTACCCCTCTGTCTTCTAGACTGAAAAGTTTCTGTAGGGAAAAAAGGTTTTCGAGCCTGAGCTAAAACAAATTCCTGATCAGAAGGCTATCCATGTCATGTTCTGCCCATGGGCATTCTGGAAAAGAATGGTCATTATCCCACAAAGATTACAAATTGGAGGGGCCTGACACCTATTTGCTGAATGTCCTAACATCCCACAGTGGAAGCACTTAATCTGGTCACAATCGTTGCTCAAATGGCGTAATGAGCCACACTTGAAACAGCTTTTGAGTTGTCCTGCATAGAATAAAATCCCTCTATCCCTTCCTAAATAGAAAGAACTTGGTAAATCCTGTATTCTCATATCATTCTGTAAAAGTTGTACTCTTACTGTCCATCCTCCTGTCCAGAACCCATTATCATCCATAATCGGTTTGGGTTTGTCGAATACTGTACATCTTTTCTCTAACCAAAACAAAATATTGCTAATGTTAACCCCTTCATTTCTAAACAGGAGGGTAACTGTTTTAATAGTAGGCTTTGTTATAGGGATAGTCATAAAGTCTTTCCAAATATCCGTATCTTTTAATTCATAATACAGCCGCCAAAATTTATCTAAAGCATGCATAGTACAAAAACTAATGTCATATGTTCTATCCCCTGGATTGTGTATAAACGCATATATTTCAGCAGGGGGAAAACCCCAAAGAGTCAATAATAAGGGTTTTACCCACCCATAGTCTGTCCAGAGGTATTGGTGCAAGACCTTTATATCGTAAGCACACTAAATACCTCCTTTTTGCTGCTTCAGCCGGTTTCCTGAAAAGCCCCGCATAGGACTGTTTCTCCCAAACCTCCTCCGCTTGTAGTGGTGCCTGTTTCTCCTGGGTGCTCTTGTTTCCTTCTATCGGCAAGTCTGATGAAGCTAAGTTCTTAGATAAGCTGTCTGATTTATTTAAAGCCAGTTTTTGTGCAATAGATGCAGAAGGCAAACTGTCAGTGAGTGTGTCTACAGCGTCTGGTGTAGTTGTAGCCTAATTTTTGTCCTGCACCAAAGCAGTAAAGAAAACCGGGGACTTAGCAAAACCACCACCACTTGTAGTCTGATCTCCAGAATTACACCCTTGCTCTTCTCTTCCAGCTTCATTTGCGGGCCCCACCATCCCCGGTATCGGAATTGCTGCATCCGGAATTCATATCTCATTTTGTAAAGTCCAGCCTGCTTCCCGAAGGGCCCCCCCGGGGTCCATTCCCCCGGAGAGCTGTTGATATCCCCATCCTCCTGCCTTGGGACCAAAATGTTCTCATGTTTATTTGATGGTCCAGGGATTTCTTTTGTAGCCAAAGAAATAGGCAAACGTTTGTTTCCTTCTTGGATGGGGCTTACCGCAGATCTTTTCTGTTTAGTTCTTTCTTCTATCAATTGCATTTTTTCAACTGAAAGTCACTTTCTGCTGCTAATAGCATTTCAGTTAAATGTCTTTTCTTTTCAATAAGTTGTTTTTGTAAAATTAATTCTTCATCCATCTCCGGTCATTCTAATAAACATTCATTTTGCCCCAATAAATCCATTGATAAAGGCTGCACCTCTATACCTGGAACTTGACAAGTACTAGGTCCACATTCAGGACCTGGAGCTGTTGCCACACAACCATCTTGTTCCTCGTCCAAACCTGGACTGGAGTCCTCCATCCCTGTCGCAATGCAACAGCGCCCTCTGCAGTCACAGAGTAGGGGAATTTCCCCGGTGTCCTGGCCAAATTTCCCTCATTCACTAAAAATACCACCAACAGCTTAATCTGGTTCAAGGTCAGTTGGCATTCATCTGTATCCCCCTCCCCTGGGTCGTGCCTGAAAATAGGTAGGATTTGTCTAGTGCACTTACCCAGTCAACAAAAAAATGTAGCACCTAGTGGCACAGCAGCAGCCAGTTCCTTCTCTGACTTTTTTGGCCCATCTCTGTGTCTCGGGCCTCTGGTCTCTGGTCTCAGCATGTGAACTCACATTCTCAGGCCTCTTCACATCTCCACATGTAGGAAATTATCTCACCCGAATACACAGAGCAGCTTCAGGCTGTGGAGACCAAATGTGGCAGACCACCACATCACATACTGGCATTCAGTCCCTGTGTGTATTGCAACCACCAGTACAAGCTGGGTGGATCCCCCAGATACAGAGCTGCTCTTTGTTACAGGGTTGCACTGTGATGCAGCACAAGCCTCTCTGCATGCCAGGTGAGTGATCACAGGATGGCTTCTCCTTGCTAACCCCTCTTCTGGATTCCTCCAATAAGTCACTTTACAAGCATGCAAATACCTCCTTTTCTGATTGCAGGAATTCTGCTTGCTGTGACAGATGTCTGGTCTGCCTCCACCTCTCACTTCGGTTCTGTTCTCTGTTCTTTTTTTCAACAGGCACATGCAAATTGACTCTGTTCTGGAACAGACCATTCTGTTCACTGGGGAAATCTAGCTCTCAGTTGGCCAACAGAGCTATTGGTTGCCTATGCCTACCACATAAATTAGACCAGCAAGTTGCTAATTTATGGGTGCGTGAATTACAGAGGCCCTTCCCAAGTCCATAAGTCCCTTATGACCCCTTCTGCAGGATTTTGAGCCTGACTGGTTGTGTAGTTGCCCTCTGACCCCACTGACATGTTACGCATCAGAGATAAGGAAGGTGGCTGACAAAATTGCAGTTCACAGGGGAGTCTTTCCCAAAATGTCTGTATTTCAACAACTCCTGCCCTTAAACAATATCCTGTGCCCCAGACATGTAATGCACATTCACACCCAAGTGTCTGGTTCAGTTGGGGCAATAAATGGAGGGTTTCCACAATAGTCGGGGAATAATCGTGCACTCACTCGTTCAGTAGCAGTGTAGCCTTTGATGTGAGAGGTAAAGCCTTAAAGGTAAGCCCCACATGTGGGGGGATTTTTCATAATTTATTTATTGTTTTGTATTATCATTATTTATTATTTGCTGTAAAGAAGGTCCTCTAGGATAAAGATGGACACAGCAAAAGCATTTCAGCTAGTGAACAAGGTGCTGCCCTGTGCCAGTCTTGAGGGACTATTGACCAAATCACTGGGGGCTGAACTGAAGATAGCCTGGTCAGCTTCAGACAGAATGTACCTCTAGGTTTCACTTTACATCTCGGTGGTTTTGAGTTAACGACAGAGCGTACTTCACTAGTGCTTCAGTCATCTTGTACCTTCCTGTATTCTTAACAGATGTGATAACCCAGAATACTGGGATGCTGCTCCTTTCCTACCTTCTGTTTGTAGCCAGAGTCTCATGCCATCACTGGACCCCATGGGCTACTTTATTCCAGCGAAGCCAGATAAAAGCAAGTGAGAGCAGACCAGCTCTTCACAGTAGGCAGTCTTCAGTTTAACCAGTCTGAATCTTTATGTCCCAGAGACCTATTTACAAAGTTGTCCTGCATTGGTCACAGTTTCACATATAAGTAACAACTTTTTTTGGAAGGCAGTTAAACAACAGACCTTAGTAAAAAAACAAAGCAAACATATCCAAAGAAAGCATATTATCTGCTCATACTGTTTATCACAAATGAAATATCCACACATAATTTGCATTACAAAAGAGAAATTTAATAGTTCACAAGCCCATCTCAAACATCCAGTCATACATCAAACCTCCCCGCTGGACTCAGTGAACAAGAGGGTTTATTTCATACATGTACAAGTCTCGTCCTAAGTGCTAATTTTTTGCATATTTCTTATGGTTGGAGAGACTATGTTCCACAGTTTAGCTACAGTATATTGTAAGAAAGTGTCTGCCATTCCAAAAGTAAAACACAGTTCAGTAGCTCAGCACTAAAATTGGGGTGCATAAACCAAGGGCCATCAATGAACAAAAAAACAGAGGAGTATGCTAAACAGCAATCCCCCAAGTGCAAGGTCAGTGCTCCCAGAACCAAATTCCCAGTTCAGTAACTGGGAATTTGGTTCTGGGAGTGCTGATCTTGCAGCTGGGGGGTTTCTGTTTAGCATACTCCACTTTTTTTTTTTTGTTCTTGACTGCCATCCCCTGAGAAAAAAAGTACTAAACAGTAGCATATATGACAGTAGTGAACAGTGGCGTATATGTGGAACAAAAAGGAGGGGAAAAGTTTTAAGCAGGAATTAGGAGTTGCACAAAAAAACCTCCTTCCACCTTCCATTTCCCATCCTTGTGATTGGGCAAGGACTGTAAAGGGAAAAGGAGGAGAAAGGTGGAGAGCAGGCAGAATTAGGGTTGGAGATCAGTATTCTTAAGATGTGAAAGGTGAAGGTGGGGTATGCCCCCAAAAGCCCTCTTGCAGTTTAGGGTGGAAGGTAGTCCTGCTAAATGCCAGGAGCTTGGGCAATAAAATGCCTGAGCTCCAGGTGATGCTAACTGAGGGAGCAGTGGATGTGGCAGCGGTCACTGAGACTTGGGCCACTGCAAGACATGACTGGGACCTGAACCTGGAGGGTTACACTATGTTCAGGAAGGACAGGGGGGAGGGAAGGGGAGGAGGGGTAGCAATGATAGTCAAAAACTGCATTGGCATAGGGGGAGTAGGAGGTGGAGGAACCATGAGGCGATTTGGGTCACCTTGATAACAAGGGGGGCAAGAGAGTAAAATAGGAGTGGTGTATAGACCCCTGCCCTGGCGGAGGAGCTGGAGGACAGTCTGGTGGCAGATGTTAGGAGACACTGCAGACTGGGCAGAGGAACGGTGGTGGTGCTGGGGACTTAAACATGCCAGGAACAGACTGGGAGATTATGACATCCTCTGTGACCAGGGAACAGAGGTTGTTGGATGTCTTTCAAGATCGTTCCTCAACTCAGCAGGTGAGGAACCGACCAGGGAGGCATGGGTACTGGATGTGTCCTGGCAGACAGTGACCAGATTGGGGGCCTGGAGGTAAGGGACCCATTGGCGGGAGTGACCATGCCACGGTCTGGTTCTGCTTGGACCTAGGAGGCTGAAGGCTGCACAAAGACGGAAGTAACCGACTTCAGGGGGCGGATTTTAAGGAAATGGGAAGGATCCTTAAGGAGCATTTGGATGGGATTGGGTCAGACATGAACGCTGATAGTAGGTGGGAAATCATCAGGAGAGGGGTGCAGGATGCTACCAGCACCTGTGCAGGAGTAAGACGAAAATGTGGTAGGGCCCCAAAACCCTGTTGGTGGACCAGGGAGGTCCAGGAGGTGGTGCGGGGAAAGAAAGCAGCCTATAAGCAATTCAAGTGCTCAAGGAGTGAAAGGGATCGAGGGAGTGCAGGCTGATGGCTAGAAGGGCCACTAGAGTGGTGAGGCGGCTAAGGCAAGGAAGGAGCAGAACCTGGCCAGGAAAATTAGGAGAGGGAACAAGGGTTCTTTAGATGCATTGGGGAAAGACGAAGGGTGAAGGGCAGATTAGCAGGATTAAATCAGGGAGAGATGGGCACAAGACCCGGGGAGCAGGCTGAGGTACTAAATGAGTACTTCCACCTCAGTTTTCACCAGGGAAAATGGGGTGCTGCATCATACATGGAGGAGACAGAGATACTGAGGAGGGGGGGACTCTCACCGATCGGGCAGGTCTTGGGAGAGGGGAGGCATCACTGGCAGGTGGGGAGTGGGCTAAGAGGGAGAGAGGTACCGGGAAGTGGAAATCACAGCAGAGAGAGTGAGGGAAGCCCTCAGCCCCTTAAGATGGAGAGCACCAGGGCCAGATAAATTACATCCCAGAGTGCTGAAGGAACTTGCAGATGTCTGCATGAAACCCTGGCAGAGCTTTTCACCATCTCTCTGAGGACAGGGTGGGTGCCCCAAGACTGGAAGGTGGCGCATATAGTGCCTATCCATAAGGGGGATCAAGGGGAGGTGGCAGGGAACTACAGGCCTGTCAGCCTGACATCGATTAGTGGGCAAGGTGATGGAGGGCATTGTCAAGGAGAGGCTAGGGGGCCTGGATAAGTCAGGGTGCCTGGACGATAGACAGCATGGATTCATCCCGGGAAATCGTGTCAGACAACCTGGTGGAGTTCTATGACTGGGTGACAAGTGCCTTGGACCTGGGTAGACCAGTGGATGTCCTCTTTCTAGACTTCAGCAAGGCATTTGACTCTGTTCCTCACGTGGGCCTGTTGGATAAGCTGGGAGAAATGGGGTGGGAACCCGATGATCAGATGGATAGGCAATTGGCTCCAGGACCCGGACCCAGAGGGTCATAGTTGGTGGGATAGTCTCATCCCCAAGGAGGTCATTAGTGGGGTCCCAGGATCAGTCCTTGGCCCCTTCTGTTCAACGCCTATGTATCTGACATAGGACAGGAATCAGGAGTGAGATGAGTCTCTTTGCAGATGACTCGAAACTGGGCGGTGGTGGATGGGGAGGAGGGAGGGTGGCCCTACAGGGGACCTGGAGGCTCTGGAAAGATAGTCTAGAAAGTGGAAGCTGAGGTTCAATGCAGGGAAATGCAAGGTACTCCACCTGGGGGCCAGAAACCCAGGCCAAGTGTACACCCTGGGGGGGGGGGAATGCTACAAGTCTCGATGGCTGAGAGGGACCTGGGGGTGGTGGTGGATGTCAAGATGAACAACTCTGAGACTTGTAGGAGGGCACCAGCCAAGGCCAACAGGATGCTGGGATGCATCGCTAGGGGATCACCTCCAGAAGGAGGAGCGATACTCCTCTGTATAACTGCTTGGTGAGGCCGCACCTTGAGTACTGCGATGCAGTTTTGGAGGCCACACTTAAAGAGGGATTAACCTCCTGGAGAGGGTCAGAGGAGGGCAACCAAAATGATTTGGGGCTTGGGGACAGGACCTATGAGGAGAGGCTTGAAGAGCTAAATATGTACACATTGGAAGAGAGAAGGGACCGGGGGACATGATAGAGGTCTTCAGGTACATGAAGAGGGTAAATAGGGAGGAACAGTCAGGGTGCTTCAAGGAAGGAGGAAGGGGCCACTAGAGGCATGGGTGGAAGCTGGAGGGGAGATTCAGGGAGTAAGGAGGAGGTGCTACTTCACTGAGAGGGTGGTGGAGCCATGGAATGCACTGCCTAGGGGGCTGGTGGAGGCAGAGACAGTGGAGGGTTCAAGAGGGTGGGACAGGTACAGGGAAGGGTTCTGGAAGCAAAATCCAATGCAGCAAGAATATCCGGAACTGGAAGGAGAAGCCAGAAGGCGAGGGGGACAGCAAGGTCAGCACCCAGGGTGGGTCTGACCAAACGAGCAGACACGAAAGACCGTTAGGCCTATTCTGCTGGCATTTTAGTATGTTAGTATGTTTAGAATGATGCTAGTATGTTTGCATGTTTTACATGCAAACATAATAATGAATACTGGCGGGTTAAAAAGCTGCATTATTGTGGGTCCCAATGCAAGAAAAAAATCAGAACATGTCAAAACAAATGCACAAAACAATACATTGGGGTGAATAAACATATGTCACATATGCCCGAATTAATAATTATATTAAAAACTGTTAAAAATAGTGTTTTTGTTTCCTTTAATAGATATAGTACATGTAGCAATAGTGTTAGTACTTCTATACACATGCACACACACACACACACACACACACACACTCACTCTCTTACCCATCTACATACAGTTTACATACCAACATACTAAATTTACCAGCAAACAATGGCCTAGTGGTCTATCAAGTCTGCTTGAATGTGCAGCTAGCACCCCTTATTCTGCAGCTGCCCTTTCCTCCCACCCTTCCCTTCCTTTGACCCTCCCCCTTGCCCTGGCCCAGCCCCTTTTGAAGCAGTCCCCTGTTCTACTGGATGCCACTTCTGCCGATAACACACTCCACCCAGCTACCACCCTCTCTGTAAAAAAGTGTCTCCTCCTCCTCTTTCTCCTGAACCTTCCTCCCTCCAGTCTCATATCATGTTCCTGGGTGTCCCTCCCCTCCCTTACTTTGAACCGCCCCTCCTCCATACCTGTCTTGTTTATTCCTTTCATGCACTTGAAGGTTTCAATCATATCCCCTGTCCCTCATCTCCCCCAATGAGTACATGTTCAACTCCCTCAGCCTCCTCTCCTATGGTAAGTCCCCCAGCCCCTGGATCATCTTTGTCGCCCTGTGCTGCACCCCCTCTAGTAACTAAATGTCCCTCTTCAGATACAGGTGCCAGTACTGCAAACAGTACTCCAGGTGCAGTCTAACTAATGACCTATACAGTGGCAGAATCACCTCCCCCCTCCTCAAGGATATACCCCTTGCAATGCAAACCAGCATTTTGTTGGCCGTTGCAGCTGCCTTCCTACATTGTGCCAAGTTGTTCATTGACTCCTCATAAATGCACAGAGACAGACATTCTCCATTGCTACACAGAAACATAGAATCTGTCGTCAGAAAAAGGCCATTGGCTGATTGACTCTGCCCATTCCTTCTATCTGATTTTGAATGAAAAATCCTCAGAGGCTCCTCACTCCCTTCCTCCTCCCCCATTTCCTCCTGCTCCCTTTCTGGTGCAGTCCTTACCAAGCCCTTGTATCTGCACTACCCCCTTTGAAACCCTTCACACTGATTTCACACAGAACACCTACTCCAGCAGCCTATTCCACCCTGCCACTGCCCTCTCTGTGAAAAAGTACATCTTGGAATCTGTTCACTTGCCCCCTCTACCCCGCCAGCTTCACTGCGTTGCCCCGGGAGCTTGTGTTCGAACTCCATCTGAACAATGCCCTGTCATCCACATAATTTAACCCTTAGAGGTATTTGTATGTTTCAGTCTTATCCCCTTTCATGCCGGTCTGTTGATGCAGTGGCAGCGCAACCGCTTGTGGTGCTGACGACCTGTGTTTGGGAGCGAGTGCAGGATGTCAGAGGGTTGACTGGGTGGTGGTAGGATAAGTGTCCAATGGGCAACTCTGTTCCTCCGAGGGGGGGGGGCCGTGGTTTCCCCAGCTATCAGCGACACCCAGTGGAGGCTGGGTGTGCAACAGCCAGGGCCACTCTAGAGTTGGGATGTGACGGTGGACATCTGTGGGTCGGGTGTGGGAGCTTGCCCTTCCTGCACTGATGTCGCCTTTCTGGAGTATGGTTGAACTTTGATGATTAATACTGATGTTTAAGATATATGTTAATAACTACTATTGATGGTGTTTTTAACTACTGAATTTTATTCTATTGTGTATACAAGCACTTGGATACTTATTGACTTGCGCTTTTTTAATAAATAAATTTAAGTTGAGTTGAGTCATTGCACGTCCACACCCCAGGGGACAATGCAAAAAGAAAACCCTCTTCAGCAGGGCAGAGTGAAGTCCTCTGATCCCTGCACCAAATGACACCACAGCCCGCCCTGGGACCAATCTCCGTTGATCTCAAATCTCCCCTTCAGGGGCCCCACTGCAGGGGGCAAGCCGCAGGCCCAGGTTCCAGGAGGTTGTCAGGGGATGCCAGTGTCGGACATGGAAGCACTGAGTCAGGGAATAGCCACACCTGAAGCATGGTGATAAAAAGAAATGAAAACAAATTAATCATAACCCCTTTCATGTCTCGTCTTAAGCATGTGCATGTTCAGATCTGCTAACCTCTGTATTAAGATATGAATGCAAAGTAGGTATGCTATCAGATCACCTATTTTGTCTAGCTACACAAACACGCACATACATGCCACATACACAAATACTCAAGTCTTGTGATGCACTTTATTTGCGTATAGACTGCTCGCTCTGCCAGGTGAGGGTGACTGGTATGTGACAGTGGTGATATGTACACAGCTATAGTCTGATCCGAACCCTGACCCTGCAGCAGGGAAAGGCTAGTTAAATTGATTATTTTTTTGCCCACCTTAGTGTACAAATATTATTACTCTGAACCTCTTGTCTTTCATTTACTGCATTTAATAAATATCTGTATAGACTTTTTTTTACATTGCACCTATGTATTTTAACTATATGTTGACTGTGTTTACTTCACCTTCGTATTGATGAATTGTTCTCTGTGTATCGTTACTCCCCCTTCCCCTGGTAATGCTGATCAACCTGCTCATAACTTTTCTCTTCAATGGACACTGTCAACCCTTTTTTTGCATCATATTATTTCTAACTGAAAACTCACACTGTATGGTTGCTTACCTTCTCTAAAATTCATTGTTACTGTTTGTTTATCAGTTTCTCTTCTTACTAGAACTAAATGCATGCTAATGGTGTAATTACTTCCCAGCCTTGTTTTGTTTCAAATCCCTAATCTACTCTTGTTGCATACTTTCTGAACATTATTATAGATACTATTACATAAACAGAGTGAAGGCTGTCCAGAGGAGGGCAACCAAAATGGTGCAGGGTCTGCACCAGAAGACATACGAAGAAAGACTAAAGGAGCTTAATATGTATACCCTTGAGGAAAGAAGGGAGAGAGAGGGGACATGATAGAAATTTTCAAGTACCTCAAGGGAATCAGCAAAGTCCAAGAGGGTAACATCTTTCAGCAAAAGAGATATGCAAGAAGAAGGGCACAATTTTGAGAGTTAGAGGGACGGCTCAGAGGTAATGTCAGGAATTATTTTTCGCGGAGAGGTTGTGGATGCATGGAACAGCCTTCCTTAGGAGGTTGTGGAGTCAAGAGCAGTGGGAATTCAAGAATGCATGGGACAGACATAAAGCAGTCCTGGGGGGTAGGAGGAAGTGCTGTTGGTTAACTAGGATCTGCATCTTATCTGTTATGTAGGAAAATGGGCAGACTAGGTGGGCCAAGCGGTCCTTATCTGCTGTCAAATTCTATGTTTCTATGTTTGCATTATAGAAGGGTCCTGGACCAATCACAGTGCTTCCTTCAGTCACGCATGAGGCACTCTTATTGCCATAAGAGTACCTCATGCACCAAGCACTGTATCACCTTGAACAAAGCCTGCAGGTTAGTCCTAGGTGCACCACGCCTAACTCATACCGGTAACCTTTATTCACAATCTGGCTAGCTAAATCTAGAAATTAGGATTTGTTACAATGTTTGTCTCCTAGCCAAAAAAGCAGCCCTAAGTCTCCTACCTCCCAGCACCTGTTCTATGCTCTGTTTAGCTGAATCAAGTAGGCTAACTAGAGCATCAAGCAATAACTCTTATAAGGTCCTTTTCCAGCACACCTCTCAAGGCCAGAGATCTTTCGGATACTGGGCTCCGTTTTGACTTAACTCCCTCCCAGCTGATCTACTCTCTGCCTATAAAATTGATCCTTTTAAAACTGAACTCCAAGCTCACCTCACTAGGCAAATGAAATGTACCTGCTTCCCATGACCTGATCTCTTTGCTGCTGTACTCATCTGCCCTACTGAATAAGCACTTCTGTACATCCCCGACCTGCAACTTACCCCCTACTACTCTCTGCACTTCCCAGTCTCTTGCCCCTCCCCCATCCTCACTACCACCCAGAACTCCCCCCTCACATTTTCCCTGGCCTACCTTACCTCAAATCCACTTCCCAAATTCCACAATCTTCCCTCCCCCCCTGCCTACAACCATGACAAGGTAAACCAGTTCTTATTTTCTCCGCACCTATTTCTCTAACCCCTTCCTAACTACTTTAATGTCCACACCTTTAGCTAACCCCTTGCCATTCCTGTTTATTTTGTTTCCATAACTGGCTTAAGCCACCGTGTGTATGTCAAATCTTAGATAACTGATACTGTTAGATAATCTCTGTTAATAAACAATTTATTTTGTTTTGCTTCTACTGTATGTTTTGTTTTTTTCTACCTGATGTGGAACCTTTATAAATGAGCTCAGAGCTCAAAGGCTGTAATCCAAGACATCAATCAATAAATAAATAAATAAACAGGCTTTTCGATGACTGCTCATGCTGCTAACTTTCTTAAATCAAACAAGTTTTTTATTTAATAAAGTTAGCAAGTTATGATTATTTTCTGGGTTCATTTGGAGGGTCTCTTATGGCTATAACAGTGTCGCCTCTTGCGTCCTTAGGACTGCAGAACTGCTCACTTTCAATTTGCAGTTGTCTCCTCTCCTTCCACTGTATCTTGAGTGGCTAGACTGTATTGGGTGTGTTCCCAGTCCAGGAAAGACGCAGTGGAAGTTGATCTAGGACTGTAGAGAAACCTGTTTTTGTGTGGCAACTCCAGTATGGTGGGCAGTCTGTTTTTCACTTTTAATAAGGAAAAAGGAATCAGAATCAAGCTACCAGAATGGAACCAGTCATGAAATGTATTATTTAATCTAGAGGCACTTTGAAGTCTAAGGGGGTTGGCATTGTCCCTTTAAAGTAGAAGTAAGCATTCACATTGCAGGGGGTCACTTATAGTGGAAGCCCACGAAAAGGTCTTTCAAAGGAAATATTGGGTTTACCTGTAGGTATCTGGGCCCAGATATTCAAAAGGGTTGCTCATGGCGCAACAGTGTTGCGTCTTGCACAACCCACTGATCACGCTTGCGCGATATTCAAAAGGAAAAGTCGCCGCAATCCGATGCGCCGGATCGCATCAGTAATGTATGCAGGCACAGGTAGGGCGTGTCCATGCATAACCTGCACAGCCCGATATTCAGCCCAGGATGTGCAGAGTCATGCATGTAACCTACCTGTGCCTGCACAAAGTTACGTCACAAAAAAGGAACAGTGATGGCCACCCCAGGTGAGCTGCCGCGTGCAGAGCGCTAACACGGCAGCTGTCACCTGTGGGTGGCCACCGATCCGGCTGCACCTGGCGGGCGCTCATGCCCGATCGCGGGCATTTGTAAAAATAAATAATAAACTGTCCAATATCCCTGGTGGTCCAGTGGACCGCTATCTGCTTGTCGTGGGCATCTGTGTAAAAGTAGAATCGTTCCTATATCCCTGGTGGTCAGTGGACCGCTGTGTGCCTAATCGCGGGCATCTGTCAAAGAAAACAGTCCAATATCCCTGGTGGTCCAGTGGACGCTATGTGCCTGATCGGCGTGCATTTGTAAAACAAAATATTCCAATATCCCTGGTGGTCTGGTGGTACCCCCACCGCCCACTGAGCCCCCCACCCGCTCCCCCAGTCAACCAGCGGGCGGCAGCACCCACCCGCCTGCTGCCCGCCGCCTACTGACTGACACCTCGATGGGGCTGCATGCCCATTGGTTCACAGCATGAGCCAATGGGCATACCAGCCACTAGGCATTCCAGATATGTGATCACATATCTGGAATGTATGTCTGATTGAGAACTACATCACATTGGCTCCACGCTAGAACCAATGGGCGTAAGGCCCTACCTAGCTGTAATTGGTGGCGGCGGCGGGTGGTGCTGCCACCTGCCAGCTGACTGGGGAGCGGGCGGTGGGGGCTCAAGGTGAGTGGGGTGGGGGTACACTAGACCACCAGGGTCTTAGGGTATTTGCTGAGGTACAGATGCCCGCAATCGGCAGCAATCGGTCCACTGGACCACCAGGGATATTGGACTTGGGGCGATCGCTAGGACAGATGCCCACGATCGGGCACATAGAAGTCCACTGACCACCAGAGATATAGGAGGGGCTTTCATTTTTACATGAATGCCCACATCGAGCTGTAGGGGCATCGGTCCTCGACAGCTGCTGCCTGGCAGGCGCCAGGCGCAAGTCCTCAGGATCGGGCACCTGCATGCTAATGGCATGCAAATGGGGCCATGATGAGATGCAAATGGCCCCCTGTGTGCCTTGCATAAATTATGGCCCCATTTGCATGTCCCCTTTTGAATATCGCAGGTGCTGTGCATGGCGCAATGGCACTTGTGCCAGCGCATCTCCATGCTCCACTCTGGCCACTTGCGCTGGCGCAGTGCCACTGCGCCATGCACAGTGGGGGTGGCAGGGTGTGATGTTCAAAGCTGCTGCGCCATGGCCACTCCCCTGTGCAACAAAGTTGAGCTGCACCCAGGCTTGTGACACAACCTGGCACAGTTTGAATATCCGGGCCCAGGAGTCTTGAGATGTGAAAATCTAAATCTACAAATCTAAACACAGCAGCAACCTTTTCATGCAATCTGAAAACAGAAAGTGATGTCTCTGAGGGGCAACCTGTATGTTGTTAATTGCAGCTATCCCCTCAGTGACATCACTTTCTGTCTCAAGATTCCATGAAATTGCTGCTACCTTGTTTTGATTTATGCATGATTTAAATATTCATATCTCAGGACTCTTGACACCTACAAGGAAGTTCAGTACTTCATTTGAAATCTCTTTTCATGGGCTTTCACAATCTGAGTGGCTCCTGCAATGTTTACTTCCTCTTTAATGCATACCATGACTCTTTTCCTTTCTACAGTAGCTGCTGCCCCACACTGTTGCTCCCAGTCAAAGTGAACCTCCTTGTCTTCCTCATGGTCCTGTTCAGCTGGTGCTTGATGTTGAGTACAATGACTGAGGCAATGGGGCTCACCTCTGTCACTTTAGTGATTCGGATCCTTCTAACTGGGCTGCACATGGAAGCCCTATTATGGAAGACATGAATGGCGAGCCTCCGCTCAAACACTGTAGTGTGCAGAGGTTCACTACTAGAAAAGCATGCAGATAGGAGGAAGGTCACACATGAGGGACAGTGACTGAGGAGAAAGGCAGAAAAAAATGCAGAAAGAATTAATTTAAAAAAAGGTACAGAGAGCTTGCCATCTCAATTGAGTGGCTAGAGAGAGAAGTTAAAGAGATTCACTAATCTAAAGATAAATACCCCAGCACCTGAAATATAGGTGCCTTACCACCACAGGAGTGTAGAATTGTGAACCTTGACAAATATAATCCACTTAGCAAAAAACTGTATCCCTCGTAAAATTGTTGTAGCAGGGTCCCTCGGACTTCCCTGTTATAAGGGCTGCCCTCGCTCCGCCCCTGCGCTCACCAATGTTATGACGAGATGCCAGTGAGAGTGCAGGGGTGCGCTTCATTATAATCAATGGGCAGCATCTTTTCTATCAATTTTATATATTATTATGGCCACTTGGTAATGAAACATGGACACCGGTTGACTAAGTGAATCTCTTTAAGTTTGTTGAGTACGAATCTGAGACAAGTTGTACAAAATAATGAAGCAGGAACCTTTTGAATCCTGGCAATATCTCCCCATGTACATCTGTGCTTCTCAGTCCCCACCTAGCTATAACAAGTTCAGTGTGTCTGTCTCTCAGCCCCACACAGTGTCTGTGCCTCTCACTCCCCCATGTTGTGACAGTCCAGTGTCTGTCTCTCAATCCCCTCCACCATGACCAGTACACTGGATGTTCCTCTTGGCCCCACCTGCTGATACAGCTGAGAGCAGGTGGAAGCAAGCTGAGTGAAGAGCAGGCACCTTGAGGCTAATTGGGGGGTATGGCATAGGTAATCAGTTGTTCACAGTATATTCTCAGGTAGGAGAGAAGTTTAACTGCCTCATCCTGTTCTTTAATAGAGTCAGCGACTGTACAGCTGCCAGATAATTAGAGGTTGCAGATGTGTACAAATGCAGTCAGTTCACACACAAAACCATGTAAGACATTCTGAAATTGGACTGCAGCTAAGCTAGCTTTCCCGGTTTGCACAGGTGAGCTCCACCTGCCAAGGGTGGAGTTTAAGTCAGTGCAAGTTGGAGTTCATCAGGCTTGTCTCACCTATCACAATATCTCTCAGCCATGGTATAATTAATTACTTATTTAATTTGTTTAAAAGTTTTGGCTAGAAAAGGCCTCACTCACCTCTGACCTTACTGTCATTCTTGGCTCTTCTTTCCCTCCTTCCTCTCACTTTGTCCTGGACACCCCCACCCCCATTTCAAGGGAAGCAGTCATCACTAAGCTGGTTCCAATTTGCACTTGTGTGCAAAACATTTTTTGCTTACTGTTCACTGCAGGATAGCAGTGCTCCCAGATCAATTTGGCTTTTGTATTTTCATATAACTCCAGAGCAATTTTCCTGTAGATTACATCGTTTCCTATGGAAGCCAAATTGCTCTGTTTTCCTGTATAACCAGTGCAAGTCTATGGGAATAACTTCCCTGTTGATAGTTTCATTTCCATATAAAATACAGGGATCTGAATACCTGTAGATCTGGAAGCCCTGGAATAGTGAATTGTATTAGACTGTTTCTGTCAACTTGCAAGCTGTCATTTTCTGTACCTACAAATCCCAGAATTACCTGCAGCTGACATCAGAGGATGGCTGCAGTAATAGGAGATTCAATAGCCTGCAGTGAACGTTAGAGCTTTTATAATCTCCAGTCAGATTTTTGTCGATCCCACTGTTCTCCTGGGGCTAAGTACAGTCCTCCAGGAGTGTTGTTAGCCCAGGAGGACAGCAGGACTGACAAACAAAAGATCAGAGCTTATATAAATTCTTAACATGCACTGACGGCTAGTGAATCTCCCTCTGCTGCATCCTTTCTCTGATGTTGGCTGCAGGGAATTCTGGGATTTGTAGTTACAGAAACTATCAACTTGCAAGTCAACAAAACATCAGCAATCGACTATACTGCAGTAAACCGTAAGTGTAAACAAAAAGTTTCTTGCATTGTGACCAGCTTCACATTTTTTAACTGAGTGCTGTACTTACTCAGTGACGATGACCGAACACAACTGCTTTCAGTTTGCGGTTGAAATCACATTCATCTGACCACTTTTGCTTTTTGGCTAGCAGGGATAGAATTATTGTTTGCAGGTTAGTCTGTGTTTTAAAAATATTGTCTAGTAAGCCAGTTCGGTAGCACAGAGGGCTGAGTCACTGGTGCCTTACCTCACACTATGCTAGTAACCCAGGTTTGGGAATGACCTCAGGTCGCTGTAGTGCTGGCTCGGGGAGGAGGGCTGGAGTGGGATTGAGCCACAGCTCTCCCCTCTAAAGGGGTGGATTCCCACCATCCGTAGTCCGCTCCCACCAGATGGAGGTCTGGTGGGTGCGTAAACAGCGCCTGGTGACAGAAGCTAGGGGAGGAGCAGAAGGGGCCACGGGATCCTGGCGTATACATGCACCTCCATGCATGTGTATGCCATGGCCCGAGGAGGTAGGGAGAAAAAAGAAAATAGAGGATAAATGTATATGGAAAAAAAAAAAAATATATATTGTTTAGTGAGCTCTGCTTAGTCAGTGGTTGGAAAGTGCCCCAAAAGGCCCACTGTGTGAGAGAATGCTGCGTTCTGAGCGAGTCTCTGCTTCCTGGGTTTCAAGCGTATGCTTCCTGTAAAAACTGGTGGATTATTACAGCAACTAATAACTGGCAGTCACCACTGAAAAATTAATGACCAGTTATTATATAGAGAATAATGCATTTGGTTGTGTGAATTACAAGCATTTAATACACACCTAGAGATGTGTGTTGTTACATAAACCCCGACAGCCGAAGGTTGAGAGGTTTATTTAAGCATCACACACCAGGGTGTGTATGTAATTTGAGTAACCACACCACCCCATGCCTTATTTTAAACCCCCGATAATTTTTAAATTTGTGATTTGCAAAGTAGTGAATTGCTGTTCACAGCAGTGACTGGCTCTGATACAGAAGAGATCCAGATTACAACTTTTCTACAGAGCATTAAGTAGACTTTTAAATGACATTTTCCCCACAAGTACCAGAGCGAGGCTGTGTGGAGGAAGTCAGGTCAGGCAACGAGGTCTTTAGTAGCAATCGACTAGCTCTGATGCTGGGTTTGATGTACAGTATAGAGGGGCACTGCAGGAGACTAGGTTTTAGAAGTAAGCCTGTCTTTTAAAAAATGAAATCAAATACCGGACAAACATGTAGAATGCCCGCTCCATGGCCATTTCAAATTCGGCATAACTGATGACTCACTGAACAGTGCCCGAGAGTACAGCACTTGAGACAGCAGCTTCTGTTCATGGAGAGCGTGTTTGCTGTAATAACCAGCTGGTTATTATGGTAAATAATAACTGTCCATCACCATTGGAAAAAAACTGATGATCAGTTACTATAACTAAATAAATAAATAAAATATACTAGGGTGTTTGGAACAGAAGGAGCTGAAAAAAGTTGGTCTCACTGTCAGCTTCCACTACAGTTCCATTAAGAATATTTTTCTTGTCCTTGACAAAGGGCCAGGACAGCTTTGAAACGTTGGAAGTGGGTAAGCGTGGGGTGCCTTGTTTTTATACTTTGTACCAGTAAAGGGCATCTTTGAACTCTGATAGCAGCATCCTTGCTTCCTTACATCTAGGTGAAGTGTTGAGGCCAGCTTTGTGTAATTGCCAATTGTCCTGCCTTGCTGTAAAACCACTCTTCAGCTTTTGAGTGACCTCTCCTTCTGAACTTTCTGTTTGTGCTGTGGCTGCAGAACTCTGCTCAGAATATGTTTCCTAGGCATATTCAAAAGCTGTTTTCAGCTCAGGTTCAATATTAGGAAAAAAAGCAGGTACCTGATGGAGAAGCTCTGACAGTATTCCTGTTCAGAAGGCTGTCACAAATGATACATGTAAAACTGGTAACGATGAAGCAGGATCAAAGAAAAAAAATACAAAAAAATCCATCTCTAGAGGCTGGACTGATACAACTAACTACTGTAGGGGCCATCTTTATAACTGTGTATAAACAGGGGCATTGCAGGACATTTTTTTGTTTATTTATTTGAACATTTTGACCAGGAAGGCACACTGAGCCAGTGACTCATTCCCAGGTGTGTCATGGAGGAGGGGAGAACAGCAGGGGAGACATAACAGGAAAATCATTACCCAACATAAATGAAATGCATGTCTGTCTTGTTCTTCATGCAGTGCCTCTGAAAACAAAGTCAGTCCTCTCAGCTAAGTTTCCGTGGAGTTTATTGCTAAGAAAAACAGTGAGTTACATTTTAAGAGCTCTGGTGCATGTCCAAGGCTGTGAGAGGCTTTGCAGTCATATGGTGGACTCAACAAGACTCATTTACTGGTGCAATTAGGTAAAGCCTCAGCTGAAATTTAAATAAAAGTTTGCTTAATTTGAACAGTGCTCTTCTAGTAATAAATCCCAGGTTACATATAAACTGCCGTAAGCCAAGAAAATTAAAATTAAAATTTGATGGACTTCCTAAGCCTGACTAATGAATGACTCACACTAAATCTTCAATAATTAATCTCCCTGCCTCTTTTAATCTCCCCTGCTAGTTGCTGCACATTTCAATGAGTAGATGAAAGTAGTATTGAAGCCAAATTTTTTGAAGGACTCTGAGCCTTTCAAACATGGTCATCTCACTTCCTTTTTAACAGAAGAGTCAAAAAGACAAAGTTCAATCAGGTTTGAATACAGAAATCTGTTCTAGCTGGTTTCATGCTTCCATTTTTATATGCCCCCTGAGGCTTAAGTTTTAACTCTCATTCCTCCTTCTTTGGAGGTAGTATAGCACTGTGGTTTATGGCACTGACCTGTAAAACTGAAGACCTGGGTTTGAATCCCACAGTCCCCACTTGCATACTGTGTGACCCTGAGAAAGTCATTTAACTTTCTTGTGCTCCCAAGTCGCAAATGGAATCAAGCTTCTGTTAGTGTGCCTCTCCTGGTTAAACAATTTCCACTTTCTCCTTCCTTTCCTTATCAGTCAGCTGCTGAACTTTCTAAACCCCCTCCCTTCTCGGTGGTATATTTAAACCCTCCTACAACCCTGCAGTTGACCTTTGTTTGATTCCACAAAATAACTGTGTGCCTCAAGTTGCAAGTTGTCACCCCTGCTGCCACTGTTGATACGGACTACATGGGCCTTTGATTCAGCAGGTTGGAGCCACTGCTGCTTGTGCCTCTCAATGCCCTCTAGGAAGATGCTTGTTCACCACATGGATTAAGCAAAATAGGATTAAACAGAATTCAAATCCTCTTTCTGGTTGCTAGAAGCCCAGTTTGTCTGCAGTGGCGGAGTCTGAATTTATGTTCATATTAGGTTGAATAAGTGGCTTATAGGACCACTGTTCTTGACCAGAAGGCTGAGCATGGCAAGTTCAAGGTCAGTAAAGGGGCACTATTCATCTACCAACGGTAGAGCAAGACCTACCGTGTGGGGTAAGTTCCCTGTTATGCGTTAACTCCATCAAATACTTTTACAGCAGTAGCATTAAGAATATTCTTTGGAAGTCTGGCAATCAAGTCACACACACTCAGTCAGCCCATGTGCGAAGCAGTAATCTTACCACTCGTGAAGTTGCGACCTGGGTTGAGGAACAAGCCCAGAATTATGGGAGCCAGCCAGGGTGAGGTAGATTGTGCATCCCAGAGGCTGTGCTCTGTGCTCCTCCTCAGGGGCAGAGGGATCACTGCCTCCACTGTAGCACTGCCACATGCTTGCTGTGGGAGGGGAGGATGATGGCAGTGGTCTGCCTCACCACGCATTGGCATGGACACGCTCTTGGATTCCCCCGTGTGCTGGCAACCTCATGGAGGGAAACAGTGCAGGAAAAAGCTTGAATGTGCTACAGGATGATGGAGTGCCTTTGGGCCCCTGGCCAGCTAATTAGCCACCCACCCTGCAGGTCCTCATGAAGGACCGAACAACATCCTGTCTGGACCAGCCATCTATGTTGCTCCCTACAAGGGATAAAACTAGAGATGGCTGGGTATGAGGATTGGTGTAGCTGTCAGAAGTTGTCTACACTGGGGATGAAAAGGCATAAACAATAAATTATATATATAAGTCACACACACACACTCTCTATTTCAAGATGTCTGTATTCCCATAACCCTCTGCCCTCACGTCATCAATGGTGATCAGCTGCAGGAGACGAAGTAGTGCCTGTAGTAACAGTGGAGAATGTCTGTACTCTGAGACATCTACCACCAATAACGCATAGTGCTTGGTTGCAGGGGAGCACATTAGGGATGGCAGATGTCATGGAATGCATTTGTGCACCACTGTCTGTACTGGCAGTATTGCATCTCCTACAGCTGATCCCGACCTATGATGTGGGGATTATGATGCATGTGCTGCAAAATGGAGAGGAGGGGTTGCCTAGAGTGGTAGATTTATGGAGGGACTTTTCTTTGTGTAAGTGCTACAAAAATATTTTTGGAGGTTACTTGACAGCTGGACCTAACTTTAAAGTCAGTTCCAGGTAGCAAATCCACAAACACCTGGTGTGGCAAGGTGCAGGAAGGGGCCTGCTGAGCCAAACGAAATACAGATCAGTTCCAAGTAACCTGCACTCTGCAGAAAAGAAGGCTTTATGTGATAACAGTGAAAGCTGAAAGGCAATTGCCATTATTGAGAAGTCAGGAGTGACAACATTTTTTTCGACACTCGACTTTAACGCCTAACAACGGCACCAGGAACTTACTTTTTAATGTTTTATGCGGGGCTGTGCCCGCACCCCAGAATGACCAACCCATGACAAAGGGTTTTCATACCTGAAGTGGGGCTTGTGTGGACTTCTGTCTGTCCATATAGATACTGACTAACTTCTAAATTGCAATTCAACACTCAAAAGTATTTTCTGACAGTGGTTCTTCTTTTCTGCAGAGTGCAGGTTACTTGGAACTGATTTGGACCTAGCTTTACCTACCTTTGAATTCCTTCTATCTACCTTCATTCATCATCAACTTACCAAAGTGTAGGAACATACAAACATATGAAAATAGGAAAAATGCCAACTCTGTGGTGCCAAGTGATGGGCATCCACTCAGCACGTGGTGACCTAGGTTCATGACCCCACTCTGGGTGACTGGAGCAGAGACCAGTGGGAGGTGAGGAGCATCCATGCAATTGCTCTCCTACCCAGGAGGGAGGGAGGGCATGGTTTGCATCACCCTCCAGTGGTTCCTAGTGGTGGGCAGTGGAGGTGCACTTGGTAGCGTGGGTGACCACACACTACAGTGTGTCCTTCCCAGGACGCCACACACATGCAGCCATCATGTGAGAGGGGGGATGGAGGGAAGTGAGAAAATGGGAAACGGCTGGCCTGCAACACTGGATGACTGTCTCCGGTAAGTCTCCCCCTGCCAAGCCACCCAACTGCTCAGTGCACCATGCCTGCCCCGTCGACCGACACCCCTAATGTTAGAGGTGCTTCCTCCCTGGTAACAGGGGGACCCTCCTGCAGGGTTAAGCGGCACCACATGGGGTGTTAGAGTTCTCAGGGGAGCCTGGAGGTAGGTATGGCAGCAGGAGCTGAGTCTGGCAGGCAGAGCTGACCAGCGTAAGACAGCCCGAAGGAGTGGAGCTACAGGAGCACAGGGAGGAGCAAAACAAAACAGAAAATAAGAATGAATGGAAACCTCTGGTCAAAACCATAGAGTTATTTGCCCTTCTAACTCAGCAGGCAGAAGCATTTATTCTATTTTCCCTCTAGGTGCCTAAAGCACACCACAAAACTACCATAGATGTCTGTGTAAGCTGTGTGCAAACTAGTTTTGCATATGTTAGGGTTACAGAGCCACAAAAGTCAGGAAATGTGGCATTAGGATTTTCAATGCTTTAACACTCACCCTTCCCAATCCCTACCCTTGTAATCTTAGACCAAAGTACAGCTCTAGGGCTGTGCCTCACAGGTCTGCTGTTTTAAGCTACCGGTTTGGAGTCTGTACCCATGTGTGCTGCATTAGGTGTCTTATTTGATGTAGTGGGCTGTAAGCAAAAAAAGCAGACTTGTCAGGCACAGCGCCAGACCTGTACCTTGTTTTGTAGGGTGGAAGAATGAGACCCATTGTACAAAAGCCCCAGACCAGTGTGTATATACAGTATACACACTGAATGTTTATCGTTATTAAAAAGGTCTAGATAGCCTGCACAGATACAGCTCTCTGATTGGACAATCCAGGCACCTGCCATGCTCTATAAACTCATTATGCATGCAGCTGAGTTTTCTAAGCCAAAATATTTAATAACAGGCCATTTTACAAGTCCAGTAATCCACAGCTGGGTGCTTCATTCATTGTGTGAGCCTCTCTTCCTGTGTACTGAGAAGCATTCAGCCTTCTATCTTGAACCTCAGCACACAGGGTTTGCCCATAACTCCCGAGGAGCGTGTGTAATTACTCACATGTAGATGTATGTATGTATGTATTTATCCATCCTCGGTACATAGAAAATGAGGCGTTGCATAGAATAGGATGAGCCTAGTAGTGTGCAAACTTGCAATTATAGGCTTCCTTCAAGTACTTAGAGCAGTCTACTTGTATAATTACCAGCCACTGATGTTTTCCTTGACAAAATCTGCTGATGACACATCATTAAATATTTGGTATTTTCCTGTATTGGGATAGCAGTCTGGAGCTAACTGCAGTTTCGTTTTTATTCTGTTTCTTATAGGTAACCAACCAGCTTCCCTGGGTTTTGTTGTTGATGTGGGATTGTTTTAATTAAAGATGGAAACACTGGAGTCGGAATTAACTTGCCCAATCTGCCTGGAATTGTTTGAAGACCCATTGTTGCTGCCGTGTGCCCACAGCCTCTGCTTCAATTGTGCTCACCGTATTCTCGTCTCCAACTGCACCTCCAATGAGCTAGTTGATTCCACTACAGCTTTTCAGTGTCCAACTTGTAGGTATGTTATATCTCTCAATCACCGTGGCCTGGAGGGGCTCAAACGCAACGTGACTTTGCAGAACATTATCGACCGCTTTCAGAAGGCTTCTTTGAGTGGGCCCAACTCCCCCAGTGAAAGTCGTAGAGAACGAACTTATAGAAAGAGCCCCGCCATGTCTGAAAGGATAGCCTGCCAGTTTTGTGAGCAGGAGCCGCCACGGGATGCAGTTAAGACCTGTATAACTTGTGAGGTGTCCTACTGTGACCGCTGTCTGCGGGCCACACACCCAAACAAGAAGCCATTTACGAGCCATCGTTTGGTGGAGCCAGTGCCGGACACTCACGTGCGTGGACTAACATGCTTGGAGCATGAGAATGAAAAAGTGAACATGTACTGTGTCGCTGATGATCAGCTGATCTGTGCCTTATGCAAACTAGTGGGGCGTCACCGGGACCATCAGGTTGCTTCCCTTAGTGACAGATATGAAAAACTCAAGGTATGTATCAAACCTCTTAAAACACTTGTACGCCCACTATGAAGTGGGAATGACAGACGATTTGATGGTGAAGCTGAGACTGAGGGATGTCTTCCTGGGCCCTAGGGTCCAATATGAGACCTTGTCATTTGACGTTGTAGTTTGATATTTCTTAACTAAGGTCTTTCCTTCTTTTCTCCATGTTTATTTAATGTATGATGTGAGGTTACTCGACAGAACTACAGAAATGCCTTTGACAAGATTGGTTTACGCGGTGCATTCCCAGTAAAAGCCCATTTTGCATATATGCTATTTTCCCAACAGTCCTCTGTACAATGGAGAAGCAGCTGTAGTATGCAGTTACCCCTTGTGCATGGATTTCCATCCTAACTAAAAAGCTGTTGAACTGCAGTTAAAATGTCATGGAGTGCTGTTGTACCCTTCTGTGGTACAACAGCCTTTTTATTAGTTGGACTCTCATGCCACCTGACTTTCTTTGTTGCTTACATACTGTTTCTGTTCAGCACTTCCAAGTACACACGTTCACGTCTCTGCGCTCATCTCCCCATACCACACAAGAAAAATGTCCTATTTTTGTAATAATTTGTCTAAAGATAAACCCACCATTTTAGTCACAGAAGTGCATATAGTGAGGATTAGCAGTCTTGGTAACTACCTAATGACAGATATTTTCTAAAAGGAATATAACTCAATACCTGTTTTATAGAAGAAACTACCATTGTTAGGTTCTGTGGGTTATTAGCAGCAGGATACAAAGTGTTTTTTTTTTTTTAATTAGTAGAAAATTTAGTATTTTATTTATTCAGATAGGAGAAGAAAGAGAAGAAACTTTCTCAAAACCTTGTATGTGTTATGTTAATGTGCGGGGCCAACGAATGGCAGAGATGGGCAGCATGCAATACTATACTAAGGTAAGCACAGGAAGCTGGCTAGTGCATCTCAGATCGCCGCAGGCATGTCTGTTTATCAGAGGTTACAGTGCAATAATTACAGGACATAAAATCTATCCTAAAAGGTAACAAAAAACATTAATTTATGCCTAAAAGCCATAACTGGTTTTTCCCCAGCTGCTGTTGAGCTGACTGCAATTTGTGCAGTTTTCGTTTAATCAAAGTATTCTGATGACGGAGATGGAGAAGTATAGATTTGTCTGTGAGTTCTTTTGACAACAGACCCAGTGGGTCAAAATTCCCGCCTGAGGTGATCAACTGTTTTTACTGTGCATAAGCGCAGGAGTGCTTTCACTCAGTAGAAGGCAGCTGGCCATGGAGGAGGGTGGGTTCTGTCAATTGTTGTTTTCATCGTGGTCCTGGGTGTTGGGGGGAGAAGTTGGATGGAGGATACTGCCAGGGTGGGGGAATCTTCATTGTACAACAAACAAGTGCTAAAGATGGCGGTCAGCTGTGGTGGTGGGTGGGTTGTGCCTGTCACCCATCGTGAGAGTTTTTTTTTTTTTTAAATATTACACAAAATATGAATTTGTGGGTGCTGGGGGTGGAGAAGGGGGGGATTGGGATTTCAGCAGAGGGTGGAGGTTATCTATTTTGAAAGATTGACCTGGGGAGGAGAGTGAGGGGCTTTTTCTTTCTTTGGGAGGGCTAAAGCCCGAGGTTCAATGTGGGGGAATAGCTCCTCCCACATCCATGATAACAGCCAGGCTCCCACGGCAGTTCCCCACTTAGCTTGTTGTGAAAACACACCCTCTTCGCAACCGCTGGGCTTCTGGGTGGCTTGTGTGGCTAAACCTCCCTTGTTTGTTTCTGTCTCCCGACCCTGTTTGGTTTCCTTTTCCCTGTGCTCCCTCCCGTGCCTCTCCATCCCCCTCCTCCATCCATTTTGTTTTGCTGCAGTTGTTTGTTTCTCTCATCCCTCTTCTTGCTGTCTCCCCCGTCCTGTGTCCAATCCAGTTCTTCCCCTTTTGCCTGCTGTACCCTCTTCCCTTCCTTGTACCTTATTTTGTGCTGCCCTCGGCCACCTGCTGTTGTCTCCTCCCAGCCTCATTGCTGCCTTTCTTACCCATCCTGGTCTGTCCTTTATTTCCTGTCCTCCGTCCTGTTGCCCTGGCTGTTCAGCCTTTTCCTCCTGTGCCTTCTTGCCCGTCCTGCTGCTCCATTCCCCATGGAGGCGGACGCCAATGGTTTTCACTCCAGCAGCTGTGTGGTACGCTGCTCCGCCTTGCGCACAATTTGTTCCCCCTCTTCTCCCTCCCCTTGATCTGTAACTTGTGCCCCCTCCTTCCTTCAGCTCCGGACTTGTACTCACTGCAATGTTTTGCTGGTGGTTCTAAATGGTTACTTCCCTGAGCAGCGCTCCATCTAGCGCTGTGCTCCTGTGGTTTTTGGCATCCTCTCCCTGGATTGCCTGGCTGTGACACATCATGTTCCTGCTTTTTCAACCTTTGCCGAATTATGTTTCTTGTGACTTTGCTGCTGCGGGAGGTAAGTGCCTATGCCAGTATCTCATGGTCCCTCCGCCCCTGTTGTATTGGCTGTGGGGTTGCTCCCGACTGGCTGCTCTCCTGCTACCTTTTCCAAACACGTACTCTTCCTCTGTTAGGTGTTTCATTCTTGCATTGCAGCTGGGACTACTGCAGCCATCTCTGCTTCTGCTCTGTAGCTCTTCTACTGTCTGTTTGAATAGAGCCATAGGCAGTCTCATGGCCTTCCCCAAAAAGTACTTGTTGGCTCCTATGGACATACAGCTGTTTCCAATTTGGTTGCATATTGGTCTCCTGCACTAATTTCCGCTTTGCACACTGTTTTTTTCGGGGGCAACCTCAGGCGGCCTGCTTAACATAGGAGTCATGGACCAGCATGCTGAGGTACCACTGTTTCTTTGTCCTGTTGCACTGTGTCCCAACCACAGTTTTTCTTGATTACAACTAGTAGACGGTATTACAGAACCATCAATAGAAGAACAACAAAAAAATCCCCCAAAAAGATTAGTCTATACTTCCTCCTTGCTGCTTTACCCTCTTCTAGTTTGCCCCCCTTTCATGTTTCTCCAGCCCTCCCCCTCCTGTCCTCCATCTTGTCTTTCTGCCCCCGCCCTCGTTCTGGTCCTTGTCCCTCACTTCTGTGTTTTCTTTTGGGCTTCTCCCTTGTACTGGCACTGCGCTTCCATCTCCACACCCCTTCTCCCTTGTCAGTCCTGCTTCATGCTTGACTGTCTCCTGGAGCCTGCAATTCCTCATTCTTCCCCACTCTGCCACCCACTGCATCAGCCTTCCCTACCAGTCTATGTCCATCCCCATGCTACTTATACTTTACCATTCCCTAGTCCCAGAATTCATATACCCTGCCCAGTCTGTCATCCTCATTTGACTTGTTCTCCCCTTGTACTCATGACTTTCTAGCTTGCTGAATCACCATAACCCTCATACTGGCTCCCGCACCTGCATTCCTTGTGGTAGTTCCCTCAGTATGGCTACAAATTGTGCTCATCCTCTTATGTTGGTCTTGTTTGGTATTCCCCTTGTTTGTCCCTACAGTCATGTATTTCATCTGCCCAAGTTCCCCAATATACCTACGGCTTGTCCTGTACTAGGATCTTGCTAGTACCGGAGCCTCCTTTAGAGGTTCCTGCCCTTCCCATTGCAGTACGGTTTGGTCCATTTTGCTCAGCTGGCTTCCCTGTTATTCCCACGGTGGGGGACTGCAGTGCCACACTTGGGGAATTATGGCTCCAATTAGCTAGAGCATGCTTCACGTTAGCTATATGATTTTACCCTGCTTTCTTCTACCATGACTTTCAGTCATCCCTGAATTAATCCTTGACCTCACAGCCTACCCAGCCTTAGAATGTTTGCATTCCATTGTTGTGCTGCATGCTCCTCACTGCAGTCCCCTATCTCCCCCTGACTGGCATGACCAGTAGTTGTACTCCCCCGACCTCTACCTTTCTACTTCCTGCCATCCCCTTTGTCCTTCTTTGTTTTGCCTACCTCCTACTTCTCAGCTGTCAGCTCCACTTTCCTCGCTCAGCCCACACCAGCAGTCCAACAGCCTCTTCCCTAACTCTGCCTACTGAGGCATAGCAGTGCAGGTAGGCTTCTCCTGTCTACCAGGGATGAGAGCCTGTTTCCTTTGCCTCAGTCTCAATCAGTTATACTCCTGGTCATCTTTCCACAGTCTCCATCTCTAAACTCTGCCTGGCGTGATATCGAGTGAAGGTTAGCTCGCCCTGACTACCAGAGATGGGAGCCTGTGTCTTCAATCTACTGTTTCAACCAACTGCATTCTATACCAAATACCCGGTTGCAGCATTCCCTTCAGGAACAAAACCATTATACCCCATTTGCCTTCAATTTTCTACCTCACTGGACTACAGCCTGCTGTTCCATGGACTCAATGTACTTGTTCCCATTTTGGCCTCCTCACGTTTTGTACTTGGACCTCACTTGCTTGTTCACTCTCCATCTCCGCTCAGTCCCTCAGACTCCTGGACTTCCTTGCAGCTTGTCTTCCACCTCCTCCTGTGTTACTGGGCATCATTGTTGCCCCTTGCCTTCTGGCTCAACCTCATCCAATCTTCTGTCCTTCAGCTCTAAGCAGCCATCTCCTTCCTCATTGCTATGCCGGATGTCTCTGTTTCCCTAATTGCCTTCCTTTTGGACAAGTCTGTCCACATTCCCCTTGCTTCCAGCTGGATATGTGCCGCTTGCTTCTCTTCAAGGATGTGTGCCTGAAGCCTTCTACAAGTTTTCCCCGATGCTCCCCTTATCCCATCAAGTGACCTTCAAGCTACGATTTCAGTGCTTCCCTATCAGCATTTCCAGTTCACCATCTCATTCAGAGGTGGGAACCCATTCCCCATCACTGCTGCCCTTTTCCCTGTCAGCTATTCCAGTTCACCATCTCCTTCGGAGGTGGGAATCCATTCCCCATCTCTGCAGCACCTCGCTACCACCTGTTCCAGTTTGCTATCTCCTTTGGTGGTAGGAACCCCGTACCTAAACTTCGCAGCTTTTTGTACCTGGATTTGCTTCTTGGTTTTAAGTGGATCTCCCTCTGAGGCCTGATTCAGCTTTTCTACATTCTGTTCTGTCATGCTGTGGCACTTGCCCCTGTCCCATATCTTACCTGCACCTGCCAATATCTGTACTGCTCGGCCTCTGCTGACTGCTTATCTGGCTCCATCCTTCAGTCGGTGAACTTCTGCTTGGACCTTTCCCTCCTTCCTGGGACTGCTGCTTTTTTCCTCGCCATCCTTGCAGCTCGGAGCTCCTGCACATTTGCTGTGTCTCTTTTTGGGCATTCCTACAACTATCGATGTCCAGCATCCTTGCCTGATCAACTACTCCTACCTGTTCATCTGTCTCATACTCCTACCTTGGCCATCACAATGGCTTCCTTTCAAAGCTTTAAGGAGTACCTGTTCTTCTCACTTGAGAAAACCTTCTTCCAGCAACATCCCTTGATCAACATGCCCTATAGACTCTTACGTCACTATAGAATCATCAGTACCTCCCAATCACCTCCCCAGGACCTACTTCTGTAATCCCATTTGACTGGACTATAGAAGATCTCATCTCTCAACCAACTCTGCAGGATGCTTCTTTATGTATCCTGTTAATTCAAGCAGTATGGGCATCCCTACCTCCCATGTCTTCAAAGGATTCAAGATTTAATGGAGTGTCCTTCACTTCTATGATCGTACCTGGAAACATGACCCTAATTCTTTCCAGATGTAACAACTCCATAATAACCATCACTGTTACAGATAATGGGAACTGCAGGATACCTCATAGCAGTACTAGCATTATTCATTTTACCTTCTCCTCATAGTCTTCTCTTACAAGGGCTAACTCCGTTTGATCACAATTACTCGACTCGTACTCCCTTAATAGCCATTGGATGTTCCTAAGACCTTCTCCGGCTACTATCCCAGAACACATATCATTGGATATCTGATGCCTAGCTGCCTTGCTAAAGTCACTCTATCCGAGCCACTGGCCCCTGGATGTCACTATAATTCATAAAGTTATGTACACCTCTTTGTCATGTTCCCCTAAATCAAGCCAAGTACCCATCCAGTGGTCCACCTAACTCATCCCTCTGGATTTACATCCCATACTCCCTTCAGTGAATACTATCACCGAGAGCAGGCTTCCATTGATTCCTCAAGCTGCTCATCCACAACCAGCCTGGCTGTTTCACTAGCCCAGTCATGCCCCACAACAGTCCTACATCTGATTAAGCTTGCTAGGCACCCATGGCATTCTACGCTGCTCTCAACTTCCTATTGCCACTTCCGTCTATAGATTTATTCAAAGATTCATTCTCAGGCTCCCCTCAGCATTCAGTCATTGGATATTCCAGCACTGCAAAGCCGCCTTGGCCACTTAAGCTCCTGCCATGGGAAATTAAGCCACAGCAATACTCATATTCACCATTTTGCACTTTCAGTCCTTCCTCAATATGAGCCTTTGCAAATCTCATTATAGCAACAATAACTCTAGTCAACCATCACATTCATTGTACTGAACTTTCCAATTATTCCCATCGATCTCCAGTTACAATCTGTACAGCATATACCACTCTTCTTTCATTGGTCTAAAATCTTACACATTAACCCCTCTTACCAGGTACCTAAAGCTTTTGTCTGAATCCTTCATCCTCTCCATAGATGCCTACATAGCGACATATCACACATTGCTGAACTCCAAGCCTTGAGACCCTAATTTGGATGTTAAACCTGCTACAAAGATTGATAGATTACTTTAAGAATTTCATAACCATCATACTTCCCTTAGTTTAGAGTCTGGCAGCTCATTTAATCAACTTACGCTCTTCATGCTTGCATTGACTCTGTAACCCCATTGAACACCAACCAATACCACATTGGAATCCTGGACCACGTTCACCACTTTTCCAGCTGAACTTAATCCATATTTGGGATCTAGGTACTCCTTTAGATTGAACCTACCTCTTCAGCCTCTGAATCAACCATCCAGAATACATAATTCAACAGACTCTGAAGATGGAACGTCATCTCTACAAACAGACCACCTTAGTTAGAAATTAGAATATGGTTGTAAGAACCTAGGATAATCTCCTCTTAGTTTGCCCTGAGGAGGAGCAGGTAAGTAGCCATGGGTCCTCAGAGATTTCTTCCACCTGGGGGGTTTTCCTCTCCTGCGGGCTACTTGTCATACTTTCCGTGAGTTGGAGGAGGCAATCTTTTTGGGCTTTCTATTCCCTATTCATTACCCAGCTAACCTACCAAGGGTGGGAATAGAGAAAAGCCAAAAAGTAAACTACAGTAATGTAAGCACTACTAACCCCATACTCTAGTCACCAAAACATTGAATGGGAGTGCTAAAGCCCGAGGTTCAGTGTGGGGGAATAGTTCATCCCACATCCCTGATAATAGCCAGTCTCTCACGGCAGTTCCCCGCTTTGCATGTTTCAAAACACCCACTATCCACCGCTGCCTCCTCCTTCTCTGGCACTCTGCTTACCATTGGTACTGGGCTTTCTATTCCTTACTCATTACCCAGCTTACCTATCAAGTGTGGAAATAGAGAAAAGGCAAAAAGTAAACTACAGTTATATAAGCACTACTAACCCCATACTCTATTCCCTAAAACATTGAACTTTTTAAATCGTACTTCCCGACTAGGAACAGGCATGAATAGTGCATTACTCATGGTATTCAGAAAATACAGTTCATTACTCGCTCACCCGCAATGTGTACCTTTTGCTTGTGCACACAATTGTGATTAAAATTAACAGGAACCATCTTATGTACTATATCAAATAAAAGAAAGGTAAGTCTTCTATACTCAGAAATAAATCCATCGAGGGGGCTAACCACATCGTAAAGTCACCCACAATGCCCATGGCTTTATGCTCTCGGTATTTCATTTGCTGGATTTATTTTCTTGTATATACATTTACCCATCATTTATTCTATATAGCTGTCCATTTCAGAATATAGCAGTCCCACCTGGTACTCTTCTTTCACGAGTCAGGAAAGCACATTGTTAGAAGCAATACAGAAACATGCCGCAAAAAAAAAAAAATGTTTGTAGCGGTTTGACATATAAGGAATAATAGTTGCCGAGGTCTCCAGGCGTATTATGATGTATGGATGCTTTGAGTGCTTGTTGCGCTGAGTGCCTTGTTGGTATATCAGCAAGCCCTGACATCTCACAGGGTGTTATTCCACTTATAAAATAGGTCATAAATTGATTTGTGAAGTGTAAACAGTCATTTAGTTCTGAGCTGTCTGGATGTGCTTTGCTAACCAGACAATTTGGTGATGCTATCAGCCAATCAGATGGCTAGGATTTTGTCAGTTTTATTTTTAATTTTTTGATAGTCTTTTTATAATGAACACTGTAAAATATATATATTATACTGTATAATAAATTTCCTAGTCAGGGTTGCCCCTTGGAATTACATTTTAGGTGCAGCATTTATTCAAAACATACAACCTTTACTGTTAGAAACTGACAAGCATATTATTAACTGAACTGGGTACTCCATACTCTCAGAACATCTACTATCCAACAGCTGTACGAACCACTAATATATTTCCAAGTGTGTGCGTGTACACTGTACAACCTAATAGCATCTTATAGACTTTGACGGCAGATGAGAACCACTTGGACCACCCAGTCTGCCCATTTCCCTACCTACTGGATAAGCTGCAGATTCTAGTTAACCAACAGCCTACTTAGGATACTTCAGAAAGTCATTAGAAAAGTAGTGTCAACATAACATTTCTCTGTTCTTTATCTAGGACTCTTACATTAGTAAGCATGCAGAAGGAACCCTCCCTCCCCTGCTTGCTGCTGTATCCTGTGCTTTGGGTGTGGTATACCTCAAGGATACTTGAGATTCCTGTTCCCAGGTTCTTCCCTGGTTAGAAGTCTCTTATCCTGCAGTGGCATTCCCATCCACTTTCCAGTGGATTAACCCTTAAAATAGAGAATTATAGGCTCAGGCATCTAAGAACCACTCCTGACCCAGCCTGCAATGTAGCATTTGCTGGGATCTGGTGGTACACTTTCCCATTTGCCCATTGTCCCCTTCAGTATATACTGTACTGCAATATAATGCCCTAGGGAGTGTCTGAGAGATATATTGTATGTGGAGGTATGTGGGTAGGTTTAAGAACGTTGGGAGAAACCAGTGACACCTCCCCCGGTCCAATGGCCCTCCCCTACTACCTCCATTCCTAGGTTGTTATATCCTGCGTCCACTTGTAGGCGGTCAGTACCTTGATTTTGTCACCTATTTTATAACAAAGTTGATAATATTGTGCTTATAGTTGGGCTTGACCCCTTGGAAATAAGACTTTTGAGTCCTGTCACAGGTTGTTTGAAGGTTTGCAGCAACAAGATAATAAAATGCTGTGCACCATGTACGTGTACCTGAAATTGAATGTAGTTAACTGTTAGGTGGCTGTCCATGAGTACTGGTTTGAAGAGATAGTGATTTTGTAGGCTACAAGAACTTTTTTCTTGACTATTTGTCTCTTGGTCATCATCCTAACCCCTTTCGTCACCAGGTGACCACCCAGTCCCTTTCCCATGACCTCCCACCTCCACAGACACCCATCCTCCCCACCGTCACACCCACAGTTGAGGATGGTGAGTTATGGGTTTATCGCCCCAAAAATTCTGGTACTGAGATGGGAGACAGCATGCAGCTGCACAGGGCCTCGAATGGGCCTGACTGTCTTCCTGTCAGAGCTGTTTATTTCTGGCTTTTGTTTCATCATACATAGTAAGGATTAGGAAGGCGGGGGGTTGGGTGGAAGCAGGGTGAGATAAGGGCAGAAGCACTAAATGAGTACTTCTGCCTGAGTATTTAGTAAAGAGAAGAGGGGGTGACACCCAAGGTGGAGAAATTGCAGAAATGGGGAAGGGGTGACAGATGGGGAAATCATGGAGGGCAGAGTTCGAGAGGGTTTGAAGGCACTGAGGGTGGACAAGGCACCAGGCCCAGATGGCATCCACCCCAGGGTACTGAAGGAGCTGGCAGAGGTCCTTGCAGTGACCTTGGCAGACCTATTTAATGCCTCACTACATTCGGGGTGTGTACCAGGACTGGAGATGGCTCATGTGGTGCCCTCCACAAGAGTGGCCCCAAGGATGAACCGGAAACTACAGACCAGTGAGCCTCACATCCATCGTGGGTGTGTAATGGAGACTATCCTGAAGGAGAGGCTGGTGGCCCTCCTAGAGGCCAAAGGACTACAGGACAGCAGACAGCATGGCTTCATATGTGGCAGATCCTGCCAAACCAACCTGGTGGAGTTCTATGACTGGGTAACTAGGCAACTGGACAGAGGCCATGCAGTGGATATCCTGTATCTGGACTTCAGTAAGGCATTCGACTCTGTGCTGCATGGAAGGTTGGGAAGGAAGTTAGTAGGCACAGGGGCGGGTGCAAAGCTGATGAGATGGGTAGGAAACTGGCTTCAGGGAAGGCAACAGAGGGTGGTGGTGGGTGGGGAGCTCTCACACCCAAGGGCAGTGATGAGCGGTGTTCCACAGGGCTCGGTGTTGGGACCAGTGTTGTTTGGGATATTCATTGCAGACATATCATGAGACATCAAGAGCAAGATCAGTCTGTTTGCTGATGATACCAAGGTAGGCGCGGTGGTGGATGACCTAGGGGTATGGCAGGGGTTGCAGGATGATCTGGCAAAGCTTGAAACCTGGTCAGACACCTGGCAACTGGGGTTTAATGGCAAAAAGTGCAAGGTGCTGCATTTTGGGATGAAGAGCCCAAGGAGGAGTTACCAGCTGGGGGGGAGTGCAGCTAGCCCAGACAGAGGAGAGGAGAAGGATCTGGGTGTGCTCATTACAGGGTCAATGAACAACTCAGCACAATGTAGGAAGGCAGCTGCAAAGGCCAACAAAATGCTGGGTTGTATTGCAAAGGGTATATCCTCGAGGAGGGAGGAGGTGATTCTGCCACTGTATAGGTCATTAGTTAGATCACACCTGGAGTACTGCATGCAGTACTGGCGCCCGTATCTGAAGAGGGACATTAAGTTACTGGAGGATGTGCAGCGCAGGGCAACAAAGATGATCAAGGGGCTGGGGGACTTATCATACGAGAGGAGGTTGAAGGAGTTGAACATGTACTCACTGGAGGAGAGGAGGGACGGGGTAACATGATTGAAACCTTTAAATACATGAAAGGAATAAACAAGATGGGTACAGAGGGGCTGTTCATAGTAAGGAGGGAGGGCCACCAGGGCCATGATATGAGACTGGAGGAGGAAGATTCAGGAGGCAGATGAGAGTCACTTTTTACAGAGAGGTGGTGGCTGGGTGAATCGTTACCTGCAGAAGTGGTATCCAGTAGAACAGTGGACTGCTTCAAAAGGGGATGGGACAGGACAAGGGGGAGGGTTAATGAAGGGGAAGGGTGGAAGGGAGGGGCAGCTGCAGAATAAGGGGTGCTAGCTGCACATTCGAGCAGACTTGATAGACCTCTAGGCCTTTGTCTGCTGGCAAATTTCGTATGTTCGTATGAACCCACTGGATGTCAGTGTAGTCAGAGCTCAAGGGGGCATAGCATGCACCATGACCTGCTCCGCCCCCAGCCTGACTAACTTCCACCCCCCCACTCTGCCTCCCCTGGAGGATTGTAGTCTCAGGGATGCTCAGTCCGCGTCTCACTGCTAGCCTTTCAGAGCCTTGGTCTCCTTGCCAGTTTCAGGTCACTGGTGTAGTGGGATCAGTCAAGCAATTAGATCATTAGCAAGATAGCTGGACTCTCCTCTGCCATCTGCTTCCCTGGTAAGATCCTTGATGTACATTGTATCCCCCTTTTGTACATATGTTAGTTTGTGTATTTTGGGGGGGTGTATATACAGAGGATATGCCATGGCCTGACTTAAAATAAGCAATTTATCTTCAAGTGTGAGGCAGCAGGACCACAACCCTAGTGAGTTAAGAAAGTTCTTTACCCTCACAAGTGACTGTAAACTGTGACAATGAGTCCTGCTGTGGCGTATGTGATTTATACATTACAACATCGGTTTACTAGCTGTAACTTTTACATCTGTGGTTTGTGTGACGATTTAACTATTTCTGTTTGATTTCAACTGCTGGCATCAGTGATGCACAGGGTTATTGTGATGCCATCGGCATCATGAACTCTTTGCTCTCTGATAGGCTCAGTATTACATTGTGATGATGATACTAACCTTCTAGATGTATATTATTATGACGTGAACAAGATAGCTTGTTTATTGTTGTCATCAGCAAAGATGTCACACATATTTTTATTTTTATCCCCACTGGTATTGTATAAATATATTTATATTATCGTGTCACTGCAGTTAGGGATGAGTAGGCGCCGCGTTTCCATGTTAAACCTCTATTTTTGGCCACTTATAGTTCAGCCTTCTTTTGACTTGGGTACCTGTGTGCACACCCTTTGTGCCAGGATATAAATCCACTAAAAGTTTAAATAAAAACATAGACGTTGTCAGCAGAAAAGGACCTCCTGGCCCACCTAGTCTGCTCTTGGGTCCCTACCTAGAAACAGAAACATAGAAACAAGGCTGAGTTGGCCAGGATTTGTGGGACCTCCTCTTCCATCCAGGGACCACCAGTGCCACTGCCGTTGCCTCAGAGGTTGTCAAGAAAGAGGAGCGGTTGGACCACAGTGGGCTCAGGGAGGGTGAGAGTGGTGGAACAGAGGCACATCCCTCCAGTGGTACCTCTCCACAATTCCTATGCCATTCTGGCAAAGTGTGGTTCCTCTATGGAGGCACCGTGAGTGGAGACCAAGGAGGATGCTGGGAACCTCCACAAAGGAGACCCACAGAAGGGTGGCAGGGGACCCTGCAGGGAAGGAAACAACTCCTGGTGGGGGACTCCACTGTTAGGAAGGTAGAACTGGGGAGGAAGGGAGAGGAGGTAGGTGCCTGGCGCCATAGCTTGGAGGGACAGGGCGAATCCTCAGGATTGCGGAGCAGCTGCACAGGGGGAGGGCTGGATGTCATTGTCCACCCTAGGGATAAATGACCTGGCTAAGAAAGGGATTAGAAGTGCAAGAAGAGTTTGTGGAATTGGGGGGCCTTGTGGTCAAGTAACTTAGCATGGTAACCTTCTCGGAGGTGCTGCCCATCTATGGCATAGGAGAGACTAGGGTGTTCGCACCATGGGATTCAATCAGTGGTTGAAAAACTGGTTTGGAGCTCAGGGATTTGGCTTCACTGGGGACTGGGGTCCACCTGGAGTGATGCAAGCCTGTACTGGCATGATGGGCTGCATCTGTCCGGGAGAGGACCAGGATCCTAGGTGATAGGTTTAAATGCTTCATTGGAGCTTTTAAACTAGCCAGGGGAGGCACTGGAAGAACAGGAAATCCTAGCCCCCAAATAATCATGGTAGTAAGTGCAGCAAACACCAACATAGAGTTGTCGATAGGGAGAAGGGCAGGGTAAATGGAGAAAGTAACAAAGGCAAGAAGGACAGGGATGGGGCAAGGGAGTAAGGCCATCAGGAAATGGAGGGTAATGAGTCCAATGCCCGTAGTCTGGGCAATAAGCTCCCTGAGCTGGTGGCCATGATGGAAGAGGATGCCTGAATATCGTGAGCAGTCACAGAAACATGGTACACAGAGAACCATGACTGGGATGTTAACATACCAGGGTACATAACCTACAGGAGAGACAGGCAAGAGAGAAGGGGGGGGAGTAGCTCTCTATGTAAAGGAAGGATAAAAGCAACTGAACAAAAGAGTAAACAGGGAGGAGAAGAGGCACTGTGGATCACCTTGGAGACTGGAAAGGGCACCACAATCCGCACAGGGGTTGTGTACAGACCCCCATGTCAGGGGAAGGGAATGGACAAGGATATGATAGAAGGCATTCTTAGAATGGCAGAGAAAGGGGAGATACTGTTGATGGGAGACCTGAATATGCCAGATGTTAACTGGAGCACATTTGCTGCAGCCACATCCAAGAGCAGGGCCATTCTTGATGCCCTACAGGTGGCAGGCATTAGAGTAAGTAAGTAAGTAGGTAAAGTAAGTAAGTAAGTAAGTAAAAAGTAAGTAAAGTAAGTAAGTAAAAATTTATTTGTAAGCGCTTTTCAATATCAAAGCGCTGTACAAAACAATTTAAATACATATAAAACACATTCATATAACACAACAACAACAACAAAAAATAGTTACAATAAAACATTCCCCATACGCCCTTTGAAATAAATATGTTTTCAGTTCTGACTTAAAACTTTCAACGGTCAGGCAGTTTCGTATCCGACGAGGTAGAGAATTCCACAGGGTAGGAGCAGTATAAGAAAACGCTCGTGCTCCTGATGTTTTCAGCGAACCCTGGGAACCTCTAGCAATCCTCGCCACGGAGGCGGAGTGAGCGAGAGGGACAGTAGGAACAAGCAGATCTTGAAGATATCGCGGTCCCTGTTGTGTAAGGGCTTTATAGGTCAGTAAACCGACCTTGAAAGTGATCCGCCATTGAACGGCAGCCAGTGCAGCTCGCGCAGCTCAAGCAATATGATTCCTTATAGATGTTCCCGTCAATAGCCTGGTTGCTGCGTTCTGCACCAGCTGCAAGTGGCGGATATCAACCTCCGGCAGCCCTAGGTACAGGGCATTGCAGTAATCAAGGCGGGAGGGTAACAAAGGCATGGACTAATGTCAGGAGGTCGGCGGAAGAACAAGGTGTTTCACCGAGCAATATTCCTCAGATGGTAAAATGAGGATTTGACAGCAGAAGACACCTGAAATTTCAGCGTCAAACTGTCGTCAATAATAACGCCCAGGTTAGCAACGGTCTGAGGTCAAGAGCTGGACACCATCGATCCATATGCCCAAGGAAGACCAGCCCTACAACCCGCCTTCAGGACGACCTGGGTCCACCACCAACACCTCAGTCTTATCCGGGTTTAACCTTAGCCAGCTAGTTTGGAACCCACTCGTGGGGAGCAATCTTAGACCTCATACTCTCAAGCGGGGCAGTGAGAGGATCTCAGATCTAGAAGTGGGTTGCCATCTGGGGACAAGTGACCATCAAACAGTGTGGTTCCACGTTAAACTCAGCTACAGAGTCAAGCCATACAAAAGTGAGGGTACTGGACTTTGGGAGGGCTGACTTTGGCAAGATGGGAGAGTGCCTCAGAAAAGCACTAGCAAACAGGCTAGAAGGAGGTGGAGCAACAATGGGGAATCATCAAAACTGCCATCACAGAGGCAACAAGCCTTTCGTGAAGCAAATAAACAAATCAAACGAAAGAAAAGCCACTATGGTTCTCAAAAGAGGTGGCTGTGAAAGTCAGGAAGAAAAAGATAGCATTCGGAAGTATAAGGAAACACAGAAGGAGCAGGACAGAGAGCTGTACCAGTTAAGGCAGAAGGAAGCAGGGAGGGAAGTCAGAATAGCAAAGGCCCAGACTGAGGAAAAGATAGCCAACTCAGTTAAGAAGGGGGATAAAACCTTTTATAGGTTCATCAGCGAGTGTAGAAAGACAAAGGGAGGGATAGTGAGGCTGAATAGAATGAACAGTGGGTGGGCAGAGGTGGATAGTGAAAAAGCAGGGATACTGAACTAATATTTCTGCTCAGTATTTACAAAAGAGGAGGGGAAAGTGCCTAATCCAATTAACAGAAGCACTCTTGATAGGGGGGTCGATCCCAGTCCTTTCACAGAAGAAAGGTTCTGCAAGAACTCTAAAACTGAAGGTGGACAAAGCAATGGGTCCTGATGGAATTCACCCCAGAATTCTAAAGAATTAAGGGAGGAACTAGTGAAACCACTGGCTACTCTTTTTAATAAATCATGGGAGGATGGTGTGGTACCGAGGACTGGAGGAAGGCAGATGTGATTCCCCTTTACAAAGTGGGACCAAGACAGAGGCAGGAAACTACAGACCTGTCAGTCTGACCTCTGTGGTAGGGAAAGTGATGGAGTCACTTCTGAAGGAAAGAATAGTTGAGTACCTAGAGGCCAGTGGAGCACAGGACCCAAGGCAGCATGGGTTCTACAGCGGGAAGGTCATGTCAAGCGAATCTAATAGAATTTCTTTGACTGGTGACCAAAAGTAGACCAGGGAGGGGCATGGACATGGCCTACCTAGACTTTAGCAAGGCATTTGACACAGTCCCACAAAGATTAATAGTCAAATTAACCAGCCTGGGAGTGGTTCGGGGTGGTAGCCTGAAAAACATTGGCTGCACAACGGGACACAGAAGGTAATTGTAAAATGGAGTCCACTCTGAAGAAAGAGGGGTTACCAGTGGGGTACCGCAGGGTTCAGTATTGGGTCCAGTCCTTTTTAATGTCTTCATCAGTGACATTGCAGAGGGACTGGAAGGAAAAGTATGCCTTTTTGCAGATGACACAAAGATCTGCAACAGGGTTGATACACAAGGAGGCGTGGAAAGGATGAAAAGGGACTTGGCAAGGTTGGAGGAATGGTCAGAAGTATGGTAGCTAGGATTCAATGCAAATATGCAAAATAATGCACCTGGGAAACAAGAACCCAGGGAAGAATACACAATGGGTGGGTAGGTAGTAACAACAACAAAAAGGAAGGGGACCTGGAGGTAATCATATCAGATGACCTTAAAGGTTGGCAAGCAATGTGAGAAGGCAGTAGGGAGGGCTGGGGGTATACTGGGATGTAGGAGAGGGCATCAGCAGCAGAAAACAGGAAGTTGTTATCCCTCTGTACAGACAGTTGGTGAGACCCCATCTGGAGTACTGTGTCCAGTTCTGGAGACCCCATCTCCGCAAGGACATAGACAGGATAGAGGTAGTCAGAGGAGGGCAACTAAAATGGTGCAGGGTCTGCAGAGAAGTCGTATGAGGAGGACTAAAGGAGCTTAATATGTATACCCTTGAGGAAAGAGGAGGGGTACATGATGAAACTTTTAAGTACCTCAGTGGAATCAACAAGTCCAAGAGGGTAGCATCTTTCAGAAAAAGAGACTTGCAAGAACAAGGGGACACAATTTAAAGATAGAAGGAGGCGGTTCAGGGGCAATGTGAGGAAGTATTATTTCACAGAGAGGTAGTGGATGGATGGAACAGCCTTCCTGAGGAGGTGTGGGGTCTAAAACTGTGGGAGAATTCAAGAATGCATGGGACAGACATAAGGCAATTCTTGTGGGGGGTAGGAAGAAATAGGCTGTTGGTTAACTAGAATCTGCAGCCTATCCTGTAGGTGAGAAATGAGCAGACTAGATGGGCCTAGCGGTCCTTATCTGCTGTCCAAAGTCTATGTTTCTATGTTTCCTTGTTCTATGAACTTTGATGACGAATACTTAACCACCAATCTGCCCATTTCCAATGAATAAGCTGCAGATTCTAGTTAACCAACAGCCTCTTCCTGCAACCCCACTATAATTGCCCCTATTGTGCTACCATAGACCTTAATTGATCTCCAGCCTTACCCTACCCCCAGCTCTGTTACTAAGGTCCTCCTGTGTCTATCCCATGCATGTTTGAAACCTGTTACTGTTTCGGTATCCATAACCTCTGTTGGAAGGCTGTTCCAGGTATCCACCACCCCTTCCATGAAGAAATATTTCCTCACATCCTCTCTAAGTCTTCCTCTTCATATCATGCCCCCTTGTCCTTGAGCATCTCTTTCTGTGCAATATACCTACCTCCAGTATCTTATTGATACCCTTAAGGTACTTGAATGTTTCTGTCATGTCACCCCTTTCTCTCCTTTCCTCCAGTGAGTACGTATTTAATTCCCTGAGTCTTTCCTCATAGGGCTTCTGATGCAGGCCATGCACCATTTTGATAAAATCTGTCAGTTTTTAATTTTTTTGTATAAGCTACAGAGATATAGTGTGTCAAGACTTACAGAGGGCCAATACTTACAGCGGGTCAAGAGTTACAGAGGGTCAAGACTTACGGAGGGTCAAGAGTTACAGAGGGTCAAAACTTACAGAGGGTCAAGAGTTACAGAGGGCCAAGTCTTACGGAGGGTCAAGAGTTACAGAGGGTGGATGTGCTACTGGATGCCGATGGGAATGCTTGGGATTGGGTAGGGTTGGATATGTGCCACTGGACTTCAAGGAATGCTTCAATTGGGGTAGGGCAAGGTGAGATTGACAGTGTATACTCTTTCAAGTTTATTTATTTGAAATTTGTGTCTAGCAGATGGCAGGATAGTTGGATGAGATACAGTATCATGTTTTCATGGGGGCCCACTGGTACAACAGGGTACAGAAATGCTTAGTTTATAGTGCTGTACAATACACTAATGCTAGTTCCACCTACAGTATGAGATCAGGCATAGCAGAAGCGGCTGACCCTGTTACTGCTCCTTTAAGATTTTAGGATACACACATTCATGAGGTTTCATGCTAGTGCAAGACACTACTGCACCGGTGGCACATACTGTGGGCTGTCCTGCAATAGTGAAGTTAGAAGAGGAAGCACCCCCAACCTCACGGTGGGTGGTAAACTCTTGTTTCTACATAAATTGACTATAGCTCAGCAGACTGCTTTAAGTGATTTAGTATTTCAGAGTGGGGTGGGGTCGGTCTCAGAAATACTGGACCAGTTTCACTTATTGTTGAAATGTTCTTTTTTCACTTACCAAATTAGACATATGTTAATCAAATGGTTTGGAGCAGGTCCATGGGACATTAATTGTGGGGACACCTTATGTGAATTCCAAGCATTGACACAGCAGCCTCATACTGTCTCTTGCCTAGTTTATTTTATTTTAGCTTTTGTTGACCGGGTAAGTACACTAGACAAGTAATATGCCTATTTTCAGGAACGACCCGGGAGAGTACAACATTAGGATACAGACAAAATTGTGGAGTACAACATTAGGATACAGACAAAATTGTGGAGTACAACATTAGAATACCGACAATTGTATACAGTAGCGAGTAAGTACAGCTTGACAGGATGAGTGAGATAGTAACATAGTCCAGGGGTTTGGACGGGACATAGTACAACTTATACCACGCTAAGGTAGCGAACCCAGGATGGTAGGTCGCATACAAATTTACAACGAAAGCAATTGCACATTTCACGTAAGAGACAAATTGAGGAAGGCAATGTCCATGGAACCATGGCGTGGACAGAATACCCGGGTAAGGTGCCCGGGTGTAAGTGAGAGGCGAGGAGTGCAGCAGGGTTATCGGGTAGTGTCAGAGGAGGCAAGCTTTGAAGCCGGGAGAGCATCCGTGAAGGGAGTACTCTAGGGAGGCTTGGGACAGTCACCGCTGAATCACGGTTTCAGAAACCACGGAGGGAGTTACAAGCACAGGTGGGAGGGCGACAACCGGTCGGCTCTGGAAGGAGTTCCAGAGCCTGGGCAACTACAGTAACATCCGGCCTCCCATGAGGTGCGGGAGGGACCTTGAGCAACCCTAGGGCCTTGGACCTTAGGTGGTAGGTGGGGTGTCAGATGGTGGTAGGAGCAGGGCCAGCTCCGGGGGTGCCAGTTCTGACCACTTTGTCGGTGAGGAGCCCACCCTGAAGTCCAGGTACCTTGCAGGGAGAGCCATCCTAGTTTGTCATATAACTCACATCGATGGGTGAGAGCGGGGACAGCAAGTGCAAAGCGACAGATGTTGTATGTCGTGTGCCACGTCTTGAGTGAGTCTGGGAGGCGGCGAATAAGTGCAGCCCATAGCTAAGGGAGGGAGACAGCCTTCGCAATGGCTAGTCGAGCCGCGGGTGTGAGGTTGAACTTGGCCCTGTAGGCCAGGCCCAGCTTACAGTTAACTGCCCTGCAGATGTTTGGGAGGTTACTACCATGTCTGGTTGGGAGAGGGTGACCCGAGGTATTTGGCAGAGTTCACTACGGGAGGAGGGATCCGTCAGGACAGGAAATCTTAGCAGGGCTGACGAGGTTTTGAGCTTGGCTGTGGAGCCAAAGAGCATGGCCTGAGTTTTTCAGATTCAGGACCAGTTTGTTATTAGTGATCCAGGTTTGAACATTGCAGAAGCCTTCAGACAAAGCCCTGTTTAGAGTTGCAACATCTCGGCGTGAGCCAGGATCACCAGGTCGTCAGCATAGAGGTGGCACTGCAGGTGGAGGTCACCATGGGAAGCTGGTTGATAAGAGGGAAAGAGGAGGGGCCAATCCCGAGGCCCTGAGGGACACCGGAGGTCACTGGACGGGACTCAGAGGGACTTTATTGAAACTGGTCCGCTGGGTTCTGCCATGCAGGTAGCCGAGCCAGTTCATGGCGGAGGGAAAAACCGAGAGACCACAGTTGTGCACAGAGCAGCGTGTGATCGACAAGGTCAAAGGCTTTGGACAGGTCAATGAATATGGCTCCGGAGAGATTGCCCCGATCCAGGGCTGATCTTATTCTAGATGTGACCGAGATTAGGGCAGTGGTGGTACTATGACCCTTGCGAAACCCGTGCTGAGCCGCACTCTAAACCTAACCCCCATTTGGTGGACCGCTCCCAGTATTGGTTGGAGACCCTTCCCAATGCCTGTTCTAACTGGGAGAAATTGTGGCAAAGGATCTATCAATATACTTCCAATGATAGACTTCGACTGATACAGTTCTATATATTACACAGTATGCAATTCACCCCCGTGAAACTGTATCAAATGGGTAGGCTCCCAAGTACAGGATGTTTCAGGTGTGAGCAGAGGCAGGGATCCCCACTGCATATACTCTGGGAATGCCCCATGGTTGCCCCCCTTGTGGTCCTTAATAAAATCTAAGTCGGACCCCTTATTGGGGATACAGAATTGATTCACCCCACAAATTTGCATTGTTGGGGATTATTCTGCAGTGGAAGTGAAGGAAAGGCATTACTATATTAACCTTATATCACTTACGGTGTAAAACCTAGTTGTAAGGCACTGGAAGGACCAGAATTTTATTACTTACCAGGAATGGGTTAATGATTTGCTTTATAACTTGAGGATAGAGAAAACTATTGCTAGTCTTAGAAATAAGATGTCCCGATATCGGACAAGATGAGAGAAATTCCATACGTTATGGTCAATTGCTTCTAAGCCATAAATCAGGCTGCAATAGCACTTTACTTGGTTAAAGGTAGGAGTTTGTTCCCACTGCTAAGGCTACTGGACTTCTGTAATTGTTACCCAGTGGGACCTACCCGTGCAAGACTACCTAGTGCATGGAAACTGACACTCAAGAAACACATGACTTCTTAGCTAGTACAACCTCTGGCTCTGGCTCCTGGGGAAGGGGAGATTTGGTGGGGCTATAGGGGAGGTGTTTTTGGGGGATTAGTTGTTTAATTCCTTGCAATGTGTATGACCTGCCTACTGTGTTGCCTTCTGTAGCATGTACTGCATTGTGTGTCTAAGTGAAATTTGAATAAGATATATTAAATTTAAAAAAAAAAAAAAACAGGAAGCACATAGCCCTTGCCTTGTTTGGTCTGGTGGGGCACACAGCTGGTTCTTCTGATACCACGGAGATAAAGTTGCTGACATTTTAGTATGTGTGTCTGACAGTGCCTTGCCCGAGTGCCTGTCTTCCGGCCTAGGGAAGTGCCCTAGTACTGGGAAAGAGTGTGTGTGTGTGTGTGTGTGTGTGTGTTGTACTGGTGGGGAAGTGTGTGTGTGTGTGTCTTGTACTGGTGGGGAAGTGTGTGTGTGTCTCTTGTACTGGTGGGGAATTGTGTGTGTGTGTGTGTGTGTCTGTCTGTTTGTGTGTGTGTGTGTCTTGTACAGGTTGGGAAGTGTCTGTGTGTCTTGTACTGGTGGGGAAGTGTGTGTGTGTGTGTGTGAAACCATCACTCATGAATGAACTAAGTGGCCCCAGCACATTCCTCACTGGATGCCAATTAGCACATTGCCTGCATTCTGTGGTTTAATTATGTACTGAAAGGTTGTCAGAGGACAAGCTGATACTATATGGCAAATGGCTACTGATGCAAATGATCTGGCTGCCTGGGAAGAGTTACAGTGCTACTACTAATATTATCCTTGAAAATGGAAGGAGAACATCCTAGCATGTGATTGACTGAGGCAGTAGCACCCATGTTTTTGTGTCAGTATGGTACAGCACTGCTAAAACAAAAAAGTGAACTGTTGCCAAGCTCTGAGTACTGTGAAAATCCTTCTGCCAGATATAGAATGTTTAAAATCAAATTGATGCCATTTTTCACCAATGCAAGGTCAAAGTGGCTGTTCGACAAATCACCTGACAACTGTTTATTTTATTTTTTCTTTTCCTCAGATTTTCCTTGTAGAAGTAGTCATTTTTCATCCTGTTCCTTACTTTTTAATTTAAATTGCCACTTACTGGCAATTTGGACACAACCCATGAGAGAAACAGCTCCTGTGAGTGAAACAGTTGTGTTCTACTGAAGCTGCTCTTTAGTGTTTACGAACATACAAACATACAAAAATGCCAGCAGAAACAGGCCATTTCGGTTTATCTAGTCTGCTGGAGTGTGCAGCTCTCAGATGAAATTTCGGGAGCTGCCCCCTTCCCCTTTCCACTTAGGCGCCATCCACACTACACCTGAAAACGCTGAAACGGTTCTGAACCATTACAGACTGGAAATGGTACAGCATGTCCACACTGCAAGGGAATAGGTGTGAAAGAGGTCCAGAACAGTTACAGCCCATCCACAGTGAGTGGACACAAACCCATGAATGGAGAAGAGCGTATCCCAGGATGCACCTGGTGGACAGCTGCGATGACAGACACCCACCCACACGGCCATCCGGCGGACAGTGTACACAGATCGTGACGGAACATGGCAAGGAGGCCAACAGCAATGTGTGTCCTGTGGTGGTCGTGGTGGACTGATGGTGTGATGCAGCAGAAGGGATGGAAACAAAAGCAGAGGAGGTCCCTGACGTCTGGCATGGAGGAGGGACGGGATGCACCCACGAGAGCTGGGAACCGTGACCCTGCTGCATGCCACAGTCAGGTACGTGGTGCACCACCTGGGCAAGGCATGCCATGCACAGCAGCCACCCTCCGGTTGCATGCTGTGTGTGCCCAGTACACACAATGCTGCCAGGCTGAACACCCAGTCCCACCACAACCGTGACCCATGGCAGCAGAAGCCCCACAGTGCCCCCATATAGCAATGTGGGTATGCAAGCAACCCGCTCAAGCAAAGGAGCAACACAGTAGGGTGTCACATGACAGTCTTTATTCCAATGCCGCCATGGCCTCTGGTGGCTGTAACACATGGAAATCAACATTAGGCAACAGCATGAACATGCAGCATACCCTCTGCATTGCTGCGGCACACAAAGGAATCGAAAATAACATACATTGTCCAGCATCACAACCCCATGCAGGACTGAACTCATAACATATGGAACACTGTAATGGCCCCGTGACCACTGCAAACCCGCAAGTGGACACATGACATAATACTGAAACAGCACCACACTCTGAGGCCCCCTACAGTGATAGGCATTGTCCGGTGGATGCAGGACACCCATGAGACACAGACCCAAACATGTGACCCAACCATGCAATACATTATGCAAGACAACAATATGGGTAACAGTGTACAACCAGACGGTAACCAACCCAATGTCCCCATGACCCAATATAACAAAACAAGGTAACAAACACAGGATGGGCAAATGCCCAGCCACCCATGTGGCCCTCATGTGTCCGAACCCCTGCGGACCATGAGATATATACACCACACAACACTGCAGAACACCCCAGTGGAAGCAAACTATATACAGGTGTGCTACCTTGTGCACAAAGCCCTGTGCCAGACCACACCAGGCACTGGCAACACTGGTCCACCCACAGTGCCACCACCATACCAGGGAGAAATACTCCATGGGTGACCCGGGTGACGGCCCGCGGGACACACTGGATGCCACTCCTCTGCAGGGGGCTCATGCCATCACAGTGTGGTCCACTGGAACTTCTCACTGTACAGGTCCTGCGTGAAGCTCGGCATGCCCGTAGTGGGTGCCATGGGAGCAGCACTGCAGACCAGCTGTGGTGGTCACACCACCTGTGGGGCACTGCTGCGCCATGCCAAAACAATATGGTGGTGCCTGGGTTGTGGTGGGCAAGGTGTACCAGGCAGTGGCGCCACCTGTGTACACCCCCCTGCACAGGAGATGCATGTCTGTGGGGCACATGCATGGTTGGGGGAAGGTGGTGCTGGCCAGCAGTGCCCTGTGGCCCATCTGCCTGTTATCGGTGATGGACTGCTGCAGGATGGCTATGCGATGCACACCAGTGGGGTTCCCCATGGACATGGGCATGGTGGGATACCCACTGGTGGGCTGTGCCCTGGGGAAAGGGGCAGGTGGGGATGGGGAGATGGTGGTGTGTGACATGGCAGTGGCACCTGTACAATGCGGTGCACCCGCAGGGTGTGGCTGGTGGCATTGCATGGCCAGAAACTGGGCCATCTGTGTAAAGAACTGCTGTGTCTGTGCAGCCTCCTGTTGCCGCATATGCTCCTCCATAGCCCTGTCCTCCCTTGCCCGCTCCCTTTCCAGCTCAAACATTTCCCTATGGTGCTCCTGCAGCATCTTACAGGTCGGTTCCAGCACTGCCCCAAGCACATCTGCCATCCGTGCCACCTTGAACTTCCTCTTCCGGAGGTTCAGCAGGGGTTCCTGGCCACTTCGCTGCCTCGCAGCTCCGCCCCTTCCTGTGGTGGAGGTGTCACTGGAGGTACCCGGCATCTCTTCCCGCATGCCCGAGGACACTGAGTAAGCATCTGCTGCATCGAGTCCACAGATGTCCCTTCTCCTGGGTCTTGCTCTGTAATGGCAGAACACACCAATCACCATTGTACACATGCAGTCACCCACCACCCCAAGCCCACCCCCATCCCACACCACCCCACCCCCACACCCATGGCCAAACCCACCCCAGGTGCCACTGGCTTGTTGCCTGGCCATGGTTCATGGCATGTCTGCTTGGCACCACCATGCACACCCGTGCATCACCTATCGCTAAGCACACCCATCTGTGATCACCATCTGCCTCTTGCCCAGGCAGCACCTCCACCAGCTTACCATGCTGTGCCCCCCATGTCCCAGCCACCATACAGGTGCAGTGCACATTGTATGTACCAGTGTTGGGTGTCTCCTGATGCACACTGACCGCACCTCCAGGCCCCTGGTGTGGGTGCGGGTCCCCAGTGGCGTCCCCTACGTCCTCCGACTCCAGTTGTGGGCTGTCCACCTGTGAGCTCTCCAGGATGAACGCTGGTGCTGTGGTTGGCCGTGTGCCTAGTATGGTGTCCAACTTGTCATAAAAGGGGCATACCACACATGCACCCCCCCCGAGCATCTGTTGCTGTCCTTGGTTTTGTGGTAACGCACCTTCATCTGCTTTATTTTGTCACAGCATTGCTTTGCCATCCTCTCCATGCCATTCTCAAACAGATAGTCCGAAATCTTCTGGTAGACCTTTGTGTTGCGCCTGGCACTGGCTATCTCTGCTTGCACCATCTCCTATGACCAGAACTCCTCCAGCAATGACGTGGCCTCCTCTGACCAGGTGGTGCCACGGTCCGTCATGGTTCCAGCTGGCACACAGCGCAGGGCAGGTGGTACCGTACTGCTATGGTCACCAGCGACTGGGTTGCAGGGCATATTGGTCAACCACGGTCACGGGCTGTGCTTGGGGGACAGGGTGGCTCTGCAGTGGTGCCAGGGCATTGTGTTCTGGCACTGTTATACTGTGGGGGCTGGGGTTGTGTCTTGGTGGCCTGCTTCACACCACTGGTACATGGGTCTGTGCTGTGGTCTGTTTGCCTTCCGCCTGTCCCCTGCTGTCTTTTTGCCTTACAACTGTGTCCCACTGTTTGCCCTGGGACCATCAGTGTCCTACTGGCACATCCTGTTGTTCGGCTGTGGGCTGCCCCCCACTGGGCTCCCAGTGCTTCCCCACTGCTCCGCTTTCCTGTCTGTGCCTCCATTGGTTCAGGTGCTAGTGTTACTGCCGTTGTGCTGGCGCTCTGCTCCCATAACGTTTCAGCCCCTCTGCGGGTGTTCTGTCCACACGTGTGGTCTCCTACCTAGTTCCTCTGCCCCCCCTCTGCCCTCCCGACTATCTCTGTGTTGCACATTGCATGATGGTCTGCCGGATGACCATCGGCTACACGGTGGAGCGTTTACATGCACACCAGTAATGTTACTGTTCTGCAACCATTACAGGAACCATTGTAGAAACCACCTCCCAACAGGTTTCTGTAATGGTTGCAAACTCACCTTCTGTAATATTACCAGTGTAAACGTGATCTGTTGCAATAATGTTTTATGCCCTGTGTAACATTACAGAGGCATAATGTGGACAGGGCCTTGGTCTTCCACCTTCCCCCCTCATCCCCCCCCCACTCATCTTCCCACCTGTTATGACTCTCCCTTTCACTCTGTTCCAACCCCTTTTAAAGCTGTCCACTGTTTCCGATGATACCACCTCCTCCGGCAGTTTCATCCACTTGGACACCACTCTTTCTGTGAAAATCTTTTGTATTTTGTCATTTTTCAGGTGTATATGATGGGTTTTACTGATTAGTAATTAATATATGTATTTGCATTTGTTGGTTTCATCTGTCCTGTAGTGTGCTATTTTTCATTTATTTTCATATTTATATATATTTTTATATGAATATTTTATTATGTGTGTATGTCACTCTAGAGTGAAGTGGTTTTTGGAACACGCTGTCACTTTAAATTTTACCTTTAAAAATAGAGTGCATCACCTGTTTGAACACTCCCTGATGATGCTCTGAAGCAAAACCGGTAGGAGGCTTGTGGCTCCCACCCGAGTCCCTGTTAGAAGGTACATGGTGTTTTTGACTGTTTTTCATGTATGAAAGTACTGTATTAAATTAAATAGTTTTCAACATGCAGGTTGCTTGTTGATTTGTTTGTTAGGGTCACATTTATTCATTTGTGCAGAACGTGGTGCTGGAGTTCTTTGTGTGTGTTTGGCTTTTACTCTTACTAGCACGCTCGGCCTGGTGGGGTGCTTTTTTCCATTTGGTTTTGATGCATCCCAGCAACCTGGTGGCTTTGGTTGCTGCTTTACAGCTCTGCGCAGAGTGCTTCAGGTCCCTTGTGATGATTACCACTAGGTCCCTTTCCTCCTCAGATCTGGACACCTGTACCCATCCAAGCCAATAACTGGTCCCTGGGTTCTTAGGTCACAGATGCATGCCTTGCTTTTTTTTTGGCATTAAACCCCAGCTGCCAGATACCCAAACACTGCTCGAGCCTAGCCAGGTCCTCCCTGAGCTCCTGTCTCCCTTCCTCTGTGTCCACTCTCCCACAGAGCTTAGTCTTGTCTGTGAATAGGCAGATTTTACCTTTGAGTCCATCCACTGTTTCACTAATAAAGATATTAAACAACACTGGGCCAAAAGCACTGAGCCCTGTGGGACCCCACTGGCTACAGGCCTAGGCTTCGAGAATTCCCCCTGTACTGCCACTCTTTGGTTTCTATCCTGTAGCCAGCTCTTGACCCATCCCACCAGCTTTGCCCCAATTCCCAGATCCTGTAGCTTACTGAGCAGTCTGCTATGTGGCATAGAGTCAAAGGTCTTGCTGAAGTCCAGATACAGGACATCAACCACCTGGCCCCTGTCCACACTCTTGGTGACCCAATCAAAAATGCTTATCAGATTGGTCTGGCAGGATCTGTCTAAGACAACTCCATGTTACTTTTCTTTCTAGAGATAATTACCCTGTAAAAGTCCACTAGTCTGTCCTTTAGTATGGTCTCCATACATTTGCCTACAATGGAAGTAAAACTGACTGGTCTGTAGTTATCTGGTTCATCTCTAGGTCCACTGTGGAGAGACACCACATGTGCCATTCGCCAGTCCTGAGGCACGCACCCTGTCTCTAGCAAGTTGTTAAACAGGTCCACTAGGGGGCTAGCTAGGACTTCTGCCAACTCTCTCAGAACTCTTGGGTGCACACCATCTGGTCCAGGAGCTTTGTCCACCCAAAGGGCCCCAAGACCCTTTAAAACCTTGTCCTCCTGAATTGCTCCATATGTTTCACCCCCATCTGAACCAATATTTTTCCTTGTGGCAAAGGTCCATTCTTCTCCCTAGTGAACACCGAGCTGAAGTACTCATGCAGTGCCTTTGCCTGTTCCTCACTGCTTTAGCCTATCTCCTCCTTGCTTTAATCTAACACTCTCATCGTTGATACACTTTTCTCCCTCATGTACTTGAAAAAGTCCTTTTCCCTACTTTTATCCCCTAAGCTAGTTTTAGTTCCCTCATGGTCTTTGCTGCCCTGACTGCTCTGCTTGCCTCTCTTGACTCCAATAACTAAACCTCTCTGTCTGCATCCTTCAGAGTAAGGTTTGTGCTTATGAAAGACTGCTTTCTTTTCCCTCACTTTTACTGCCACCTCTTTGCTGAACCAGCTTGGTTTTTTGATCCTGGCTTTCTTGTTCTGAGTCTTGGTACACATGTTAGTGGCCTCAAACAGACCTATCTTTATAATGCACCATTTCTGCTCCACTTCCATCTCTGGACTGATTTTGGCAAGATGTCCCTCTAGGATTTCACCCATCTTTCCAAAGTCAGCCTTCCTAAAGTTCACTAACCTCATCTTAGTCCTGGCTATTCTTTTGCCCAGATTTAGTTAGAACAACACCAGGCGGTAATTGCTGCCTGCAAGAGGGTCTTCCACCTTTATTTCCTGGACATACTCACCATTGGACAGTAGTAGGTCCAGTATGGCTCCATACCTGGTAGGCTCTGTGACTACCTGCATCAGAAAACTATCCTAGAAAGCTTCCAGAAGGAGTTGTTCCCTGGAGCAGGAGATAGCTGAGCTCCTCCAGGCCACTCCAGGAAGGCTGAAATCACCTGCTATGACTACGTTTCCTCTACTAGATATCATTTTAATCTGCTCCCCAATGCTTTGTTCAAATCCTCATCCTGCAATGGTGGTTTGTATACCATCCCAGTTCTAACCTTTCTCCCCTTGGTGGTCTGAAACTGAACGTACAAGGCTTTAGGCTTACCCTCAGCTGTCTCCTCCCTAGTGCATGTGATCCCTTCTATCATGAATTAAAGTTACTTCTCCCCCTCTCCCCTTTTTCTGTCCTTCCTGTAAATTCTATACCCACGGATCATGAGGTCCCAGTCATGGTTTTGGGTGGCCCACATCTCTGTGATGGCCACTATGTCCACCTCTCTCTCAGCCATCAGTGCCTGAAGATCCACCATCTTGTTTGACAGGCTCCTTATATTTAATTACATCACCTTCCACTTTGACTCCTGTACACCACTACCACTGACCAGTACTTTTCATCTCCCCCCCACCCCACTCTGTCACTCCTGCTTCTTTCTCTTACTTCTTTCTGATGACCTAATAGAGAGGAGGCGTCAGTCTCCCACATCTGGTTACTACAGCTGCAACACACCCTATTGCCCCCCTTCCTTTTAAATTAAGGTTTGCTGACATGTATTCCTCCAGCTTTTCCATGAAGACCCTGGAGCCCTCCCTACTCAAATGTAATCTATTCAGTGCATATAGGTCCTTATTATCCCAAGTCCCACCCCAACCCCCTACCAGCTCATACCCATTCGGCTCATACCACCCCCTTAACCAACTATTAAATTCTTCCAATTATCTGTTTTCTCACAGTACTAGCCCTAGGGACTAGGATCACTTCAGAGAAGGCTACTAACCTTTCTGCCTGGCTGCAGATTTTCCCTACCTCCCTAAACCTCTCCTGTACCACCTCTACCACACACTCTGCAAGGTCATTTGTAGGTATACTATAACGTGAGGTTTTCACATATCTCCCCTGTGAACTTAATTATAAAAGGACCCACTCTCCCCACCATCATGCCTGGCATACAATCCACCCACCTATGCCTAGACTTTGCCCATAGCTCCCCATCTCACTCCCTTCACCACTGAATCTCCCAGGACAATGACTGTCCCACCTCTTTCCTGTCCCCACCACACATTCTGCCTTCCCTGCTGCACAAGTTCCCTTGTTACTCTCCTCCCCCTCCAAGACCCCTCCCTTCCCACATGTCCAGCTTCCTCTGTCCCCTGCATCTCTGCTGTGTTGCACCTTTCTTTGGCCCTACTTCTTCCATCCCTCCAGACCCCCCCCCACCTGGACTTCCCCTCTCAACCCCCATGTGGCCATCCTTCCGCTCACTCCTGCTCTCCACTCTCATCCCTCCCTCCTTCCTTCCCCTCTCACCTCCTTGCCACTATCTTTGAACTCTACGTTTTCATGATCCTCTACCTCCCCACCTGCCCTCTGTTCCTCCAGACCAGCCAGTACTGCGTACCTGTTCAAAGAGAGCTCCCCCTTATCAGGACATACTTCTGTTCTCCCACCCCATTCTTTCCCCTTCCTCCTTGAGCTGATTCATTTACCCACCTACCGTTTCTCCTTACCTCCTCTCAAACCCCCACTCTGCTTTTGCAGGGTCCTCGAGGAGAAGATGTCCCTGGACACCTTGGCATCCTCCCTGTTTCCATCCTGTGCATACTGTCCATTTAGCCCAGAGCAGCCCTCACCTGCCCCTACAGCCACTGTTTCCCTCCCAGCCTCTCCCCCCACCACTTCCCAACTGCCGTCTTAGCCACCTTATCTCTTCCCTAAGTTGCCCAATGCTTCTGCACACTAGACAGCCCCCTGCTTACCACATTGTTCCCAGAAAGACTGCTGCCCCAGCGATATCCATTGCAGTTGGCCACCCTTCCTTACCCACCCTTTGCCCTGTTCCTTCCCTGCCCCCACCTCCTCCATGCCCCCCCCAGCTGTCCTGTTGTCTGTGCCAGTTCCTAGGTTCTCACACCCTCCCTGGTTAGCCTATACCCGGCTTATTATGTTACTGTAATGTTTCCTGATATTATTTCCCCAAATAGGCTGACCCTAGATGGGATTTTGCTGCAACCTCCCCTTTCCTACTGACTGCCTCCCATTGCTAGATGGACATACTTAAGTAGCCCCCACTATTGTTGCTATTCTTATTATTTCACAAATCAACTGACCCTAGATATGGTTTTGCTGCAATCCCTTTATCCTGGTGGCTCCCTCCCCTGTGCTAGATAGGCATATGTTGTCCTCTGTGCTAGTTAGACATATGCAGTCCCCACTGTGCCTTAACAGACTCATCTTCCTTCCCCTGTTGTATATTCACCTACTGTGCCCCAACCAGCATGGCCTGCAGCCTCTGGTCATCCCTGTGAACACCCTGCCAATCACGCTGATTGCGCGATCACACTACTAGAACAACTACTGCCAAGCAGTTGGTGCTCTCATCCCAAAAGGAACATAGTTTGAGGCCTCCTCTGTATGGGAGGGGTATAAGAACAGACTCCACAGACACTGCTTGCTGACCATCTCCTCTCTATCTCCTAGGATCTAGCACATTAAAACATTAACTACCTCTTACTACATACATACATGAGGATGCAAAAATGACTGCCAATTTCAGTATTCACAGTTTCAAAAATAGGAATCTTGCCTTTCACTTGTATAGGAGTGGTAGGTAGACTCAATAGACTTTTGGTCTCCTTCTGCTGTCAAATTCCATGTTTCAAATTCTGTGCATTTCTGTGTCCTTTTAACTGACATGTTCTCTATCAACCCCCGACACAAACACACACACACTTACTTGCTCGGTTCTTTCTCCTGTAAGCCACACAATCTCAGCTAGTTTGCCACTGGAAAGTCATGGTGGTGGTGGTGGTAGTGGCAGGGAACTCATGGGTAGCCCATCCTCTACACAACACAGTCAAATATCAAGTAGACACTAGTAGTAGTAGTAGTAGTAAATTTATTTGTTAAATGCTCATCATGCTTTATATCAGTAAAGCATACAGAATACGTAAATAAAACCACAGTAAATATAAACTATCAATAGGATAAATTCAAATAAATTAATAAAACAAAATAAATGAACAGAGCCAGACTAGCCCACCAGGATACTTGAAAATTTGTAGGTGGGCCCCCTCAGTTGGGTACCTGGTCACCTTCTAAACTCTGAAAACTTTTTTATTTATAATTTTTTTAAATTAAATAAGGCCTTTTGGGCACTGTAGGTAAATGTAACATGCAAACACAGAGCTAGTGTATCAAACTGAAGTGGAATATTGAGATGAATGTGTCAGCCTGGTCCCTCCCCTACTGATTTTCCAAATGGGCCCCTGTATTACCTTTCCAGGTGGGCCCCCAGTGCCCCAGTCTGACCTTGTAAATGAATACAATAAAAATAAAACTGCAGATAAAAAGCAACCGGTGGAGATCATTCAATCATCTTGGTGCTAGGAGACCAAAGGCTTCATACTAACCTGCCTACGGTATATCACCCAATGTGACAATACTACCTTACCTATGTGAATGTGATTATGCTGTCTTGCCAAAATCACCAATGTAACTACACTAACCTGCCTGCATCATTGTGATTGTACTAAACTGTTTACACTACCTGCATGATTATACTAACCTGCCTATATCACCAATGTGATTTTATAAAATGAGTAGGGAAAATGCTGTGTTCTGATTGACCAAGAGAGTTCGGAACCCAGCGTCTTACCAGTAGACAGCCTTCCGGTCATGAACCCTTTTGGCAACCAGGACTCTGTGCACTTAGATATCCATGCCTACCAGAAATATTTTGAAAAAAGACAACTGGTAGCCATGTTGCTAAAGTAAACAAAACATGATACCCATACCTGCCATAACTTCATAAAAGTACATATTGCCACTTATGAAAAACTACCTATTTTTCCATCCTGAGTCACTTGTGTTTTCATAGGCCTCAGATCCCCACTGTCAAATTACCTGTATCTGCTGCCATTTGTCACAAAGGCCTCTCCTCCCCCCACCAATGGTCTTCCAGTTTCTTCTGGTACTGCCATCATAGCAAAGGTTCCCTGATATACTCCTAATTTCTTCCTGCCCACCCCCAAAAAAAAAACTTGCTCAACTAGAATATTTACAAAGGGGAACAGTTTAAACTATTCTCTGCCATCGCTTTGACGACCGCTCCGATGGACACTTCTCACTTTTACTGCCCAAAATCATGGCAGCATATTGCTTTGATGCAGTATCAGACTTGCTGTCTCACAAGTTTGATACTGCACCCTTGGGCCCGCTCCCACTTGAAATAACTGGCTAAGTCGACCCTCGGTCAGTTGACCGCCCGGGTTGACCGCTTGCTCCACTGTTCATTTACTGAAGCAACAATTGAAAAAAAAAAGACCTGTTTTGCCACGACTGATGCTGCTCTCAGTCCTCCTCAGCTGGCTGCAAACAGGGCGCTTATCTCTCGCTTACTGTCATGGCAGCATGCAGAATGCTTGCTGTCTCTACTAAACAGCTGCATCCCTCACCTTCTCTCACTCAGTTGGCTGCATTCAGTCTATGTCTCAGTCCCTTTGTAAAGTGCAACATTAAGAGACAAGCAACAGAAGGAAAGTAATCAGTAGAAGAATATATAAAACAGCTATTAAGTCAATCACAACAGCGACACATAGTGGCACAAACAGGAACTTATTTTTTTTTTTACTTAAAAACACTTAAAATGTATTTTATTGTGTGTTTCTATGTATTTTATAGGTATTTTTTGGAGTTTTAATAAAATCTTTTGACATGGGACACATTTTATAAGTGCAAAAAGACATGTCAGGGCATTGATTGTCTACGGTTAATGCACTTGGAGGTGCTAAAGGCACTCGGTGTGCCTCATTATCGTTATGCATGTGGTTGGGCATTAACCACAAACAACCAATGCTCTGGAGCATATTATTGCTTACATACTAGCCTGCTTTTGTTGTCAATGTGGTTATACTAACCTTCCTATCTCACCAATGTTATTATACTAACCTGCCTATCTTATCAGTATGATTACATTAACCTGCCTACGTTAACAGTATGATTATACTAACCTGCCTATCTCACCAGTGTGATTATACTAACCTGCCAACATTACCAGTGTGATTATACTAACCTGACAACATCATCAGTGTGATTATATTAACCTGCCTATCTCACCAATGTGATTATACTAACCTGCCTATCTCACCAGTGTGGTTATACTAACATGCCTATCTCACCAGTGTAGTTATGCTAACCTATCTCACCAATGTGATTACACTAACATGCCTATCTCACCAGTGTGATTATACTAACCTGCCAGCATCATCAGTGTGATTATACTAACCTGCCAATCTCACCAGTGTGGTTATACTAACCTGCATATCACACCAGTGTAGTTATACTAACATATCTCACCAATGTGATTATACTAATCTGCCTATCTCACCAGTGTGGTTATACTAACCTGCCAACATCACCAGTGTGATTATACTAACCTGCTTATCTCATCAATGTGATTATACTAACCTGCCTATCTCACCAATGTGATTATACTAACCTGTCTGTCTCACCAGTGTGATTATACTAACCTGCCAACATCATCAGTGTGATTATACTAACCTGCCTATCTCACCAATGTGGTTATACTAACATGCCTATCTCACCAGTGTGATTATACTAACCTGCTTATCTCACCAATGTGATTATACTAACCTGCCTATCTCACCAATGTGATTATACTAACCTGTCTGTCTCACCAGTGTGATTATACTAACCTGCCAACATCATCAGTATGATTATACTAACCTGCCTATCTCACCAATGTGATTATACTAACATGCCTATCTCACCAGTGTAGTTATGCTAACCTATCTCACCAATGTGATTATATGAACCCGCCTATCTCACCAATGTGATTACACCAACCTGCCTATCACACCAGTGTGATTATACTAACCTGCCAGCATCATCAGTGTGATTATACTAGCCTGCCTATCTCACCAGTGTGATTATACTAACCTATCTCACCAATATGGTTATACTAACATGCCTATCTCACCAGTGTAGTTATGCTAACCTATCTCACCAATGTGATTACACTAACCTGCCTATCTCACCAGTGTGATTATACTAACCTGCCAGCATCATCAGTGTGATTATACTAACCTGCCTATCTCACCAGTGTGGTTATACTAACCTATCTCACCAATGTGACTATACTAACCTGCCTGTCTCACCAGTGTGATTATACTAACCTGCCTATCTCACCAGTGTGATTATACTAACCTGCCAACATCACCAGTGTGATTATACTAACCCGCCTAGCTCACCAGTGTGATTCTACTAACCCGCCTATCTCACCAATGTGATTACACTAACCTGCCTATCTCACCAGTGTGATTATACTAACCTGCCAGCATCATCAGTGTGATTATACTAACCTGTCAACATTACCAGTGTGATTATACTAACCTGCTTATCTCACCAATGTGATTATACTAACCTGCCTATCTCACCAGTGTGGTTATACTAACCTGCCTATCTCACCAATGTGATTACACTAACCTGCCTAACTCACCAGTGTGATTATACTAACCTGCCAGCATCATCAGTGTGATTATACTAACCTGCCTATCTCACCAGTGTGATTATACTAACCTGCCTATCTCACCAGTGCGATTCTACTAACCTGCCAACATCATCAGTGTGATTATACTAACCCGCCTATCTCACCAGTGTGATTCTACTAACCCGCCTATCTCACCAATGTGATTATACTAACCTGCCTATCTCACCAATGTGATAACACTAACCTGCCTATCTCACCAATGTGATTATACTAACCTGCCAGCATCATCAGTGTGATTATACTAACATGTCAACATCACCAGTGTGATTATACTAACCTGCTTATCTCACCAATGTGATTATACTAACCTGTCTATCTCACCAGTGTGGTTATACTAACCTGCCTATCTCACCAATGTGATTACACTAACCTGCCTATCTCACCAATGTGATTACACTAACCTGCCTATCTCACCAGTGTGATTATACTAACCTGCCAGCATCATTAGTGTGATTATACTAGCCTGCCTATCTCATCAGTGTGATTATACTAACCTGCCAACATCATCAGTGTGATTATACCAACCTGCATATCTCACCAGTGTGATTATACTAATCTGCCTATCTCACCAATGTGATTGTACTAACCCACCTGTCTCACCAATGTGATAATACTAACCTGCCTATCTCACCAGTGTGCTTATCCTAACCTGCCAACATCATCAGTGTGATTATACCAACCTGCCAACATCACCAGTGTGATTATACTAACCTGCCTATCTGACCAGTGTGATTATACTAACCTGCCTATCTCACCAATGTGATTATATGAACCCGCCTAACTCACCAATGTGATTACACCAACCTGCCTATCTCACCAGTGTGATTATACTAACCTGCCAGCATCATCAGTGTGATTATACTAGCCTGCCTATCTCACCAGTGTGGTTATACTAACCTATCTCGCCAATGTGGTTATACATGCCTATCTCACCAGTGTAGTTATGCTAACCTATCTCACCAATGTGATTACACTAACCTGCCTATCTCACCAGTGTGATTATACTAACCTGCCAGCATCATCAGTGTGATTATACTAACATGCCTATCTCACCAGTATGGTTATACTAACCTATCTCACCAATGTGATTATACTAACCTGCCTGTCTCACCAGTGTGATTATACTAACCTGCCTATCTCACCAGTATGATTATACTAACCTGCCAACATCACCAGTGTGATTATACTAACCCGCCTAGCTCACCAGTGTGATTCTACTAACCCGCCTATCTCACCAATGTGATTATACTAACCTGCCTATCTCACCAATGTGATACACTAACCTGCCTATCTCACCAGTGTGATTATACTAACCTGCCAGCATCATCAGTGTGATTATACTAACCTGTCAACATCACCAGTGTGATTATACTAACCTGCTTATCTCACCAATGTGATTATACTAACCTGTCTATCTCACCAGTGTGGTTATACTAACCTGCCTGTCTCACCAATGTGATTACACTAACCTGCCTATCTCACCAGTGTGATTATACTAACCTGCCAGCATCATCAGTGTGATTATACTAGCCTGCCTATCTCACCAGTGTGATTATACTAACCTGCCTATCTGACCAGTGTGATTATACTAACCTGCCTATCTCACCAATGTGATTATACTAACCTGCCAGCATCATCAGTGTAATTATACTAACCTGCCTATCTCATCAATGTGATCATACTAACCTGTCTGTCTCACTAGTGTGATTATACTAACCTGCCAACATCATCAGTGTGATTATACTAACCTGCCTAGCTCACCAGTGTGATTATACTAACCTGCCTCTCTCACCAATGTAATTATATTAACTTGCCTGCATTAGTGGTGTAATTATACCAACCTCCATATCTCACCATTGTGATTACACTAACCTGCCAACATCATGTGTGTGATTATACTAACCTGTCTGCATTACCAATGTGATTATACTAACCAGACTTTTTAAATTTGATTGCACTAAACTGTGCCAACGGTGTGATTATACTAACCTGCCTGTTACCAGTGTAATTATGCTAACAGGCCTACATTACCAATGTTCTTATACTAGCCTGCCTATCTTAAAGGGGAACTCTCAGCAACCTGCAAGTAAAAGCATAGTCCCGTCTAGCAAAATGAACTCACAGTAAATTTTTAAAATACCTTTCAGAGCTGAAATCATGATGTTTATCTGGTTGATCCTGTGACCCTCCACCCACCGTTATTGTCCCAAAGTCCACTGCGGCCAGCCGTCTGATGATGTGACTGATGGACTAAACTGTGGGGTACTCCTATTTGCCACTACTGTTGCCCCAAAATAGTATGAGATATGAAGTGCAGGCTTGCACAGGTTCATGTCACTAATGCTGCTACCGATCAACCAAGGCAAGCACTTGTATTGATTGATCAGTACATGAGTTAGAAGTGTGAACCTGGGCCTCATATCTCTCACTCTTTTGGGCAACTATAGTAACATAGAAACATAGACTTTGACGGCAGGTAAGGATTGCTTGGCCACCCAGTTTGCCTGTTTCACTACATATTGGATAAGCTGCAGATCCTAGTTAACCAGCAGCCTACTTCTTCCTAACTCCCACCAGAATTACCTTGTGTCTGTCCCATGCATTCTTGCATTCCCCCACTGTTTTTGACTCCACGACCTCCTCAGAAAGGCTGTTCCATGTGTCCACCACCCTCTTTCATGCGTCCACCACCCTCAGTGGCAGATAGGAGTCCCTCATGTCTTAATCCATCAGTCATGTCATCAGCGGGCTGGCTGCAGGGAACTTTGGGACAGTAATGGTGGGCAGAGGGTTGCAGGAACAACCAGATAAACTTTAGGATTTCAGCTGTATAATGTATTTAAAAAATGTACCATGAGTGTATTTTGCTAATCGGGACCTATAGGTCCTGTGTTTTTATTTGTACATTGCAGAGAGTTCCCCTTTAATGTGATATACTAACCTGCCTATGTCATCAATGTGATTATACTAACCTGCCTACATCATCAGTGTGATATACTAACCTGCCTACAATACCAGTGTGATTATACTAACCTTCCTATCTCAGTGTGATTACACTGACCAATCAATATCACCAATGTGATTATACTAACCTGCCTGCATTATCAGTGTGATTATACTAACCTGCCTACATCAGTATGATTTTATTAACCTGCCTGTGTTACCAGTGTGATTTCACTAACCTGCCTATCTCAGTGTGATTATACTAATCTGCTTATGTCAACTATGATTCTACCAACCTACCTACGTCATCAAGTGTGATTGTGATTGTACTGACCTGCCCACATTACCAGTGTGATTGTACTAACCTGCCAGTATCAAGTGAGATTGTACTGACCTGCCCATATTACCAGTGTGATTTCACTAACTTGCCTATATCATCAAGTGTGATTGTACTAACCTGCCCACATTACCAGTGTGATTGAAATTTGCACTAACCTCCCTGTCTCACCATTGTGATTATACTAACCTGTCTGCATTACTAGTATGATTGTACTAGCCATTCTGTGTCAATGTGATTGCACTAAACTATGCCAACAGTGCAATTATACCAACCTGCCTATGTTACCAGCGTAATTATACTAACATGCCTACATTATCAATGTTATTATACTAGCCTGCTTATCTTAAAGGAGAACTCTCAGCAACCTACCATTAAAAACATGGGACCTACAGGTTCCATCTAGCAAAATGCGTTCATGGTACATTTTTAAAATACCTTTCAGAGCTGAAATCATGAAGTTTATCTGGTTGATCCTGTTACCCTCCACCTGCCATTATTGTCCCAAAGTCCCCTGTGGCCAGCTGTCTGATGATGCAACTGACAGGCTAAACCATGGGGTACTCCTATCTGCCACTATAGTTGCCCAAAAATAGTATGAGATATGAAGTGTAGGTTTGCACAGGTTCACGCTGCTAAAAATGAAAAAAAAATAAAAAAATGCTGCTACCGATCAACTCAGTCAGGCTCTTGTCTTGGTTGATCGGTACTTGGGTTAGAAGTGAGAACCTGCACCTCATATCTCTCACTATTTTGGGCAACTATAGTGGCCGATAGGAGTCCCCCATGGTTTAGCCCATCAGTCATGTCATCAGAGGGCTGACTGCAGGGCACTTTGGGACAATAATGGTGGGCAGAGGGTTGCAGGAACAACCAGATAAACTTTAGGAATTCAGCTGTATAAGGTATTTAAACAATGTACCGTGAGTGTGTTTTGCTAATCGGGACCTATAGGTCCTGTGTTTTTATTTGTACATTACAGAGAGTTCCCCTTTAATGTGATATACTAATCTGCCTATGTCATCAATGTGATTATACTAACCTGCCTACATCATAAGTGTGATTATACTAAACTGCCTATGTAACAAGAGTGATTATACCAACCTACCTACATTACTAGTGTGATTATACTAACCTGCCTATCTCAGTGTGATTATACTAACCTGCCTACAGCAGTGTGATTATACTAACTTGCCTATGTTACCAGTGTGATTATACTAACCTGCCTACATTACCTATGATTATACCAACCTGCCTATATCAAGTGCAATTGAACTAACCTGCCCGCATTACCATTGTGATTGTACTAACCTGCCTATATCAAGTGAAAATGTACTAACCTGCCCACATTATCAGTGTGATTGTACTAAACTGCCTATATCATCAGTCATCAAGTGTGATTGTACTAACCTGCTCACATTACCAGTGTGATTGTACTAACCTGCCTATATCATCAAGTGTGATTGTACTAACCTGCCCACATTACCAGTGTGATTGTACTAACCTGCCTATATCATCAAGTGTGATTGTACTAACCTGTCTACATTACAAGTGTGATTGTACTAACCTGTCTTCATCACCAATGTGATTACACTAACCTACCTACATCACCAATGTGATTATACTAACCTGCCTACATTACCAGCGTGATTGTACTAACCTACCTATGTCATCAAATGTGATTGTACTAACCCACCAGCATCACCAGTGTGATTATACTAGCCTGTCTATCCCAATGTGATTATACTAACCACCCAGTTAACAAAATAAATTAACAAAAATGATGCAGAACAACATATACAGAAGTGTGTGTTACTGAGCTGTTTAGTATTTTTGGATTTTGCTGTCATTGGTGGACCACTCTCATGGTTTACAGATGTCAACGGAACCCCTCAATACAGAGTAAAGCCCTATAATGCACCCTCGCCTATGCATTATCCTCTATGGTGATAAACGAGTGGTCTCACACCCATTCTTAGGATATGAGAAATGCAAACTGAAGGTGAGCAGTTCTGAAACCTTGAGAATGTAAGTAAGACCACTGTTAAACCTGAAGGAGTGGTCTTGTCGCCCATACAAATATTTTATTGATCAAGCTTAATTAATAATATATTAAATATTTTAAAAAAATACCCAAACATGCCCATTTCCAGGACAGATGCGCTTGAGACATTCTTCACAGAGGAAAGCAGCACTCTGATTGGTTGGGAGTGCTCCTTCGAGCTATAATCTATGTAAACATAATGCTGCTGCCTTCATGGACATCATAGTAAATGAACTTATGGCGCAATGATTTCAACCTGGACAGATTAAATTCAAAATTTGTATTATTATTTTCTTGTTTGGTTTTCACTGGCTTCATTATACCAGCTACCTTCGTCAATGTTTTGTGATACACTGTATACAACACTGTGTATCAAACTGTATTGTGTGGGAGTGTGTCTTGAACTCTCTGCCTGCTGGCTGTTCTCCATAGATTTCTATTTGAAACGAGACCTTGAATCCATTATGCTGCATGTCAGTTGACAGTGCAGTAGGATCTGCATCCACTGTATTTGCTACAGCCAGCCAAGAATAAACTTTTTCTTGGCATCTGCACTCCCGATGACACAGCAGTCTTGTGAGTCTGTTCCTTGGTTTGGCTGCCTGAATTCACAGGAACAGTCTTACTGTACTGAAATCAGGGTGGAGTGAATAATCAAGGTTAGTGCTTCAGGTGTTACACAGCATCCAGTATCAGGTTTTGTGCAAGAATTACAGGCAGGGCCCCAATGGGATGTTACAGAATCTCAAAAATGTAAACAATCACGGCACTCATCTACTCACCACCAAAAAGCCCACGATTGGGTGAAATGTAAGAAGAAGATTTGTGCTGTGTCCATGCTGTTCACTAAGCTGCTGCTGCTTCAGTAAAGGCAGCACTTTTTGCATAAGCTTATGCCTTTGGTCTCTTTATTGGTGGTGCGTAGGTGAGTGCCGTGACTGTGTTTACATATAGTGCTTCCTTGTCACAGAGCACCCCATACCCTGGTGCTGCTCTTTCTGTGCTGAGAATCACTAAAGTTTTTCTGTGATTGATACAAGGATTTTGGGTGAACATGTGTTTTGTTAATTTTTTTTTGAATTTGTGTTACAATTTTTGACCAGAAAAGGAACACTAAGCTGAGGCTTGTTTCCAGGTGCATCCTGGGAGGACCGGGAAATTGTGATTTGCTCATGGTCACACAGTGTGTAACTGGTGGCTGTGGGATTCAAAACCAGGTCTCCAGGTTTGCTGCTCAGTGCTCTTAACCACTACACTATACTGCCTGTGTTTGTTTTCTCTCTTATACGCACACACTGTGCAGAGCACCACTGGTTGAAATTCCACATTAGTCAAGGACTCTTGTGACCTTCAGTAGTTCACTTGAGTAGAAAGAGGACCTCATGGAGAATGAGATGTTGTAAATTGTTCTTTGGATAACTTGTTAAGCTGAGGTCCCTTCTGTCCATCCCTGATCACTATCTGGGTACAAGTTAAAGATCTCATGGCACTTACTGAAAAAGAGTAGAGGAGTTTCCTTGGCATCCTGGCCAACATTCCTCCGATCAATAAAAAAGGTCTATGTGACCCAGGTCACACTTGAAAATAAGCTGTCACAGATCAGTGTACCTTTCTTGGTCAAATTTTACAGATAAATAAATCCCTCTTTGCTATTAAACTCTTGCAAATAAAAAAAAAAATCGAAGTACTGACAGGCATCGAGCTGACGCAAGCAAAAGTAGGACATCACTGAAAATTAGATGTGGCATTTCCACCGGCTATTTTATGTATATAAATTGCTTGTAAGGCACTTCAGGATACAGTGTATAAAAAGCACTATATAAGTGAGAATTCAATACTTTTTACCCCATCCATACACTGCCAGCATTTAAAGGTGACTGGCAAGGGTGTGTAGTACAGTGTTGCCCCTATAACATCACTTACCTTGCCTACTGATGTCCCCAAACAGCTTGTTTTTATAATTTTTTGTGAAGTACTCCCTTGGTACTGTTAACTTGCAGAGTGTCGGCAAACACGAGCAGTACCTAAAAAGTATGTGAAAACTCACATTTTTAGTGACTTACAGGGCTGCAGCTGTGAATTTTGGGGCCCCGGACAAGTCACTTGAAATAGGCCCCTGTTTCCAAAATCATCTAATGCCAGGGGCAATGCCAGCTCCTCAGGTGGGCCCCTTCTGAGCTTGGGGCCCCGGACAACTTCCCTACTTTTCCCCCCATTACTGCGGCCCTGGTGACTTAGATACTGCTACTGTTTTATTGAGCACAACAGGGAGCATATGTTAGTTGTAAGAGTTATTGATTTATTTAGTTTTTGTTGACCGGGTAAGTGCACTACACAAATTGTTGCCTATTTTCTGGCACAACCCGGGGAAGGGGGATACAGATGAATGCCAACTGACCTTGAACCAGATTAAGCTGTTGGTGGTATTTTTAGTGAATGGAGGGAAATTTGGCCAGGGCACTGGGGAAACTCCCTTACTCTTTTCGAGAAGTGCCATGGGATCTTTAACATCCACCTGAACTACCACTAGAACAGGCAGATGGGACCTCGGTTTCACATCTCATCCAAAAGACGGCATCTCAGGAGTGCAGCACCCCCGCTCATGCTGCACTGCAGTGTTAGTATTGGGATTTAACCCAAGTGCCTGGTGTGGGGATGGAACCTATAGTGTTTGCAGGAATGCTAATGTTTAGAAGTGGTCTAACAGCTAGTGTAAGTCTAAAAACTAGCTATTAACTAACTATTAATTAACATTAACCCTCCCGCTCTGCTCAATATAGGAACAGCAGGATCTATGGCAATAAAAGGGAAGTTTTGCCAGCCTGCTGGTGCAGCAGTAGTGCTATCACTTATGGCACTGACATCACGTGTTCTAGAGTGAGCGCGGGATGTCAGAGGGTCACACGGGGAGATAGGATGAGCATCCCACAGACAGCTCTTCTTCTTCCCGGGGGGGGTTGTAGAGGCTGAGTGTGCAACACCAGAGCCACTCTACAGTAGGGGGGTGACGGCAGATGTCTCCAGGTCAGGTGCAGGAGCGCACCATCCCGCGCTGACATCATTGCACATCCACATTTCTGGGGGGCAATCAAGTGAAAATACCCTCTGGGTTGAGCACTGTGAAGCCCGCAGACCTCTGCCCGAATGATGCCCCAGGCTCTAGCCTCTGCTGGGGCCTCATGTGGATTTCGGTCTTTCTCTGTTCCTCCTGGGGGGAGCCCCATTGCAGGGGCAAGTTGTGAGTCTCCTCAGACTGGGGCAGTCTGGTGGGGGGATACTGGGTGTAGGGTCTGGTCGCAGAGAGGGGGTACTTCCCCCACCACCTTAGGAGTGCAATAAAATGTTCACAAAAGAAGGGGGCAGTTTTCACACAATCCTTAGGTGCTGCTCGATCAGAAAGCTCTGGGAGCTGCCTTGACGTCCGTGTTTGCAGACACTCGTTAAATTAAAAGTACCAAGTAAAGACTTTATAAAAGACAAGCTGTTTGAAGATCTCGGCCAGCAGGGTAAGTGATATTACAGGGATAGCCCTGTACTACATACCCTTGCTGGTCACCTTTAATCAGAATAAAAATGGTAGTGAGACATTCCAAAGAAATATTTCTCATTTTGTCTTCTTGTTTTCTTCAATAACCTTGGCTCTTACTTTTCCTCCACTACATCTCCTGGATTGGAGGACCATAGGGAGTGTCTGCTGGTTTCCTCAGCAAAAACCTAACAATTTGTCATGCTAGATGCATCCTCATCGCATGCTTGTCACAATGGAATAATATTTAGCCATTGGGAAAGCAGCTTTCACAGTGCTTGATGACATCAGACACTTGAGCTGTAGGAAATTCATGGGAAACCCAGATCACAAAAGAATACAGTATGACAGGAAACATTCAGAATATAGAAAACCCGAAGTTGCAGAGGCATAGTCATGTCAGTTAAAGCAGTGAGCTCAAACAGAAATGGTAACATCTGCATTTACAGAGCTAATTTAAAAAGTATACTGAATCTTAAAGCAGTGTTGTATAAATTGAACCTGCAATGGCCTGACTCAAATTATGGAATTTATCTGCACTTCTGAGCTTTTGTCCCACCTTTCATTATTGGAATAAACTGAAGATTTCTAGTCAATCCATTAGTTGTCCCACATCACTTGTATTTACCTTGGATGGAGGATGGATAACCCTCGATGGAAGAGGATGTATGAGGGGCTGAAGAAGGCCTGGAGCAGACACCACTAGCATCATGTCTTTCTAGCATGATGGTCCAGGTGCTGGAAACCCGGCACCCACACCTACATCAGCATGCCAGAACCAAGTGCTGGGCTCCTGACACCTATCCTGGTTTCAGCATGCTGGTGCAGGTGCCAGCATACTGGTGTTGTCAGGTTTGGGGCACCTGGACTGGCATGTCAGCAAGACATGGCAGTGTGAAACTTGTGAATCAGTGACTAAATCAGTGTAGACATCACCTAGTCTCAGAAGCATTTGAAATAAATAAAAACTGATTTTGAAATTAAAAAGCCAATACAAGTTTGTTAAACCAGAAACCAGCGACTGAATGCTTATAGCTTTCATCTGAAAAATTTCTGTTTGAGAAAAATCCGGCATAAAGAACATCGACCTTTCATCCTGGATTATTTTTTGAGAATAACTTAAAATATAATTTTTTTGGGGGGGTGGGGTGCTTTCTCAGTAAAAGTATCTAACTGCTTGCTCTAGATGCTGGCAGGGTGCTGCTAGTTAAATGCCAGTGTTACATTTGATCGTGTATGTGTTTTATTATTCAGATGTAACAATTAACTTAATAATACAGAGGTGAAATCGGAGACAATGGCCTCATTTAGAAATCAGCTCCCCCTTTTCAGACATGCCAGCATCTCTGTATGTCAGTAAGAGTGCCGAGGTGCTAGAGGTGCATGAATCCCCCCCACCATATTCTGGCATGTCAGCAAGGTGACATGCTGACATGCTGGCTTAGGCTCCAACCCCTCTCACCAGCTGGGCGAGAAGGTATAAAGGGAATGTCAAAAAATAAAAGCGGGTGGGTGCTTGATCCAGCAATGCAGCAATAGTGCTCTGCAAAACCACCCAAGTGACCTGTGACCCAGTTTGGACTCCAGCATCCTTGACTTGTGACTTGGGGATAGGGCTTGAGTATGTCACTGAAATAAAGTGGGGTGGGGGAGAGAGAGGAAAGGTACAGCTTCAGTGCTTCACATGGCGATCTGAACTTTATTCTGGTCTTTGGGGGTATTGCTAGGTCACCTAGGGTGACACCCATTTCTTTTTTCTAAGCTACCCCAGTGGCAGACAGATTTTCATGTAGTTTCTAGACCAGTTGCTGCAGCAAACAGACTCCGATATTTTAATTTGGAAAGTAAGAATTTTTCTTGGTGCTAAAACTAGCCACCTAATAAACACCTTAATGTAGCATCCTGGTGTATCTCCTTGACCCTCTGACCATGAGGAGGAGGGGCAAAGTAACAAGATTTGAAATGGAAACGAGGAAAAAATAACAGGGATTTAGCTGAGTTTAGCTATATTTGTAAAGAGGGAGTCTCCGTATTGAAAGTTTCTTGTTAGATGGTCTTCTCTTGTGACCTTGGTTTCCCACAGAATTCCTTGAGCTCAAGTGTTTGATTTGAAACCTTTTGTTAACCAGAAGACAAAGTCAAGCATTCTTTCCTCCATCTCCTTTCAGTCACACAGCAAATTTAGTTACAGTTACTAACATTAAAAGAGATCCCCACCAACGTGCCTTTTGTCATCCAGCCTGCATCTAGTAACACAGCGTCATCGTTGCCGTGTTTTCATAAACTAGAGCCTTTGAAAACTGAGAAGGCTGGAAACAATGCCAAGGCATAGCATACAAAAGACAGGTACCTGCCTCCATCATTAGACAGATGGCTTTGGGTCCTTGCCAGATTCTCATATCACAAAGCCAGATCATACTACAGGATCCTATTTGGCTCTACATTGTATCTGTCACATCAAAAGTCCTTGAAATTGGATAGCATTATAAAAAGGTTTGCAGCACTAAATGTGCTAAATGTCAGAAATATAGAATAGATGATTATGACAGGCTGCTTCGTTCAACTGGACAGATGCCCGGGTGTAATTTGCAGGCAACATTCCCAATGATACCAAGCATTTTGGTTCAACCTGCAATGCCCTGGGTACAACTGCAGGTGGCTGACACTAGTCTTTTCACTTCATTTAATGTCGCTTTTATGCCCCAAGACCTCTTCAACAAATGTTTTATTCACTCAGGACTACCCAGATTAGTTATTCTTTGCTGAGTGTTCTTTATTAATATATAAACTTGTTTTACTGGTGCATAAGGCACCATGAGCCTCCTGGAAAGTATGCCAAGCAAAGAAATGTGCATTGCCCTGCCTACTTTCTTACATAGCCATTTCCCAGTTATGTACTACAGGAAATCCACTCAAAGGTTGCCAAACAGTGCTGCTGGGGCTTACCTTTGTTATCCTTCACACATTATTTACTCAGGATAGCCCTACTGCAGTGTAAAAACGTATTTTTAGTGGGGTACTACTCCTTCCCCAATTTGAAGCTGGTAGATCGAGGACCAGTTTTAGACCTAATAGTGCCTGAAGCAGAAATAGTTGTAGTATCCCATTTGCTGCTCCCACCACTCCCTCTCCTCCCTTCTGCCCCTTCCCCATCCAAAAAGAACACATTCTGTAAATACAAGGGTGACACCAAATGTTGCTACTTTTAGTAACACTTTTTGCACGTCAGACTGATCTTTTCTTATACTTTCTACTTAAGCGCGTCCCTTTTTGCTGGTGCCCCAAGTGGTCCCTTGATTCTCTTTTGCCCAACACCAGCCCCCGGTAGAACTGGTGGGGCGAGGAACTTAATGTGCCAATGGTCTCTTCCCCTCCCCACAAAATATATATATGTATGTATGTTTATGTATGTATGCATGTATGTAGATCTGATGCACAGGGAGGTTAAAGAGGTCTGGTGGCATCACAGGGGAAAATTAGGATAAATATAACATTTAGACATGCTTGCAAGTCCCACACTCTCTGCAATTAGTCTCCCAGTCTTCATAACTGCACATTAACATGAAAACAGAATCACTGTTCAAAAAACTGGAAGAGAACTGTTTGCGCTTGAACTCACAAAGACCCCACATAAACATAAAGGCTGCCTTTACCTTCTGGTAAGGCAGTACGGTTAATGTTTTCAGTCTGGATCTTGCAGGAAGGGGAGGGAGAGCGTACTGGATTCTTGCACCATGGTGCTGGCAGGCTGATCCTTTCCATTTCCTGATACTGTATGCCAACAATTTTCTGTCATCTGAGTTTGGAAAGCACTATAGAGCTCTCCGTAGAAGTCATGGAGGTGTTACTTTCATATCTGTTGTAATATTTGGAGTGCTTTTTATTTCAAATCACAACCAGCTGACAACTCACAAGGCTCTGTGCATTCTTGATGACTGTTGCACTTGTTGAGGACTTTTAAAACACTTTGTGCTGTGGAACAAAGCTGTACAAAACCCAGTTCCTTTAATTTCTCAATCACTCTGTGTGCTGGGTGCTCTCGCTTTGTTAGAAAGCCCAGTGGTGGGGATTACATCACTTGTGTCTATTGTGACGTGTGGTTTGTGACCCATGACCGGCACTATTGAAGGCTAATAATAACTAATGCATGTGTTTGTAGACTGTGCTGGAATATTTCCTGTTGATGGTGGTGTGACGGCTAAGTAGCCTTTCATTCCACAGCTTCTCTGATCTTGTGATTTCAGCACTGATGAAAGCCAGGAAGGGGCCGGGGCTAGAAAAATGAGGCAGGCTTAGTTGTTTTGCTTCAGGGATCCAAAAATGTAAAGGTCAGCTCGGATTAACACTAAATCCAGTTCCAGCATATTGTGTGTTTATAAATACATTAAAAAGCAAAGGTTAGAAAAGTCCTCGCTGGTAATTTCATACTATTTTTTAATGGACCAATATATATTATGGTAGCACAGTAGTGCTACCATAGTTAGGGTTGAGGAGCCATTTCTATGTTAAACCCCAAAAATTTGCACCTTAATAACTTTGCAACCATTTGATGGATTTGCCTGAAATTTGGAATTTATGATCAAAAACCATAGGCCTTGGGATCTGCCAAGTTTTGTACTGGTCGGATATACGGCTGTGGAGTTATTAAGTGTGATCTGTCGGCGTTTGCAGCTTTCTGGAATTCTGTGGTCCCTTACAGGTCGTATTTTGTTTATGTAATCCAGCCCTAAATCTCTGAGGGAATGTGCAGCCAGGGTCCCTGATGTGCCTTTGAAGATTTCTGTGAAAAAATATTAAGCGGTTCAAAGTTATTCAAAAACAGTTTCCCATTATAAGTCAATGGGAAAAGTTAACAAAAAGTTCAACACTTGCAAATGCATTTTACTTTCATAAATGGGCCTGTTACTTTCTAATCGGCCATTTTGTTTTCAGTTGGTGATCAGAAAATGGTTGGCATTTAAATTTGGGACCCTCTAGCAACCTAATTTTTTTGTATTCACCTAGTCGGGCCCTGAGGATGCTTGCCATGTCTTTATTTTGTGTAAAACACCCAGAAATATGTTTTCAAATTTCTGGAAAAAGTACTTCGTGCTCACGAAGTGTTGCAAATTTTGTAAAAGCTTTTGCAAATTGCGACAGTAATTTTCTAGTCTGTGGGAAATGACAGCAATTCTTTTGGCACTGCACTGCAAAATAAACTGTTGGGAGTTTTGGGCTGAAATTTGGAGGCAAGCCGACATCTCACAGATGTGCCTTTCAGTGTTGTATTGAAAAATATTACATGGCGGCAAAGTTATGGCACTCCAAAGTTGACAGTTTTTCCCATAGGATAACATTACGAGCGCCGAAGCATTACAGGAATCTTTGGCACCCTGCTGCAAATAACGGTTTGGTCTTTTTCCTGAAATTTTGAGGAAGACAGCCAACAGTACACAGATGTGCCTTTCAGTAGTTTGGTGAAAAATATCACATATGGCAAAGTTATGGCACTCCAAAATTGACGGTTTTTCCCATAGGATAACATTACGGCGCCCGACACTTAACAGAAATCATTTGGAGCCCTGCTGCAAAATAACAGTTTGGTCTTTTTTCCTGAAATTTGGAGGGAAGACAGGCAACAGCCCACAGATGTGCCTTTCAGTAGTTTGGTGAAAAACATTACAGGAGCCAAAGTTATGGCGCTCCGAACTTCTTTTTTCCCATAGGATAACATTACGGCGTTACTTGCTGCTTTTCAGGGCCGTATCTCAGGCGATGTGTGAGATACGGACTTTTCGTCGGAAAACTTCTTAGTCCCCTAATGGGGCTAAGATTCAAATTAGCCAGGACAGTTGTAAATAATATGACTTTTAAATTTTTTTTCTACGTCGTACGGTTCCTGAGATATAATGTATTTAGTATTCCAAGATCTCATTTTCTGTGCCGATACTCATTATTTTGCATACATTATTTGTACTCACTGTCTTTCTCAATGCAGGTTTTGGGGAAAACCAGCCTGTGCGCTTACATTACTGTTACTGTTGCCCTTTCCGCTTACGGATCTGTACCCGTTTCACTTACCATTGAGCGCATGCCACCATGTGTGTCATCCTGTATGCTTTCATTTGCACTTATGCTTTCTGTTATTTTTGCCATTTCTGTCTACAGTACTGTTTATCCTACTGTTTCACTTTACATCACCATGCCCATTGACATTTCTGTTTGCAGGCACCATGTTACTATGTGACAACACATCACGTGGCAGACCATTCCCGTCTACGCCACCATGTGCGTTACCCTTTCTGTTCTCATTCATGCTTGTGTTACCATGTGCGCCACTGTTAGCATTTCTGTTTGCGTTGCTGTCCCTGTTAGTATGCCACAATTCGGGCCCCGCGCTCCCGCCGCTGCATTACATTCACTATTTCTCGTTATCATTCTCAAAAAGAAGGGAAATTAGAGGCAAAAACTCTGTTTAATGCATTAGTTAGGGTTGTTCCACAGTGACAAAGTGAGGAAATTCACTGTGGGGTTGAAAACCCCTTGGACTCCCAGCCCACCCCCAACCCGGCATTGGGGTGCGCACCAGGATCGTGGGTCCTAACTCTTACCCCATTCTCCTATACTTCTGTTGCTTTTACACATGTCATGGGGCGGAAGTTGGGGCTGATCTGTCACCCAACTGCGGTGAAAATGGCGAAATCAGGGAATTTTCAACTGTGTATTCCTCACTATGTACTAACAATAAATGAGTTGCCTCTATGTCTCATATATATATGTATTTATATAGGCGCATATCTTTTTGAGTTCCATTGCTCCACCATAAGTTATGATATGACCAATAGGAGGGCATGGAAAGGTTAAGGAAACGTCAAGCAGTAAGTGATAGTGAGAATTAAGCACTGGGAGGTTAAGTGACTTGCTAAAGGTCACATTGTAAGTAAGTGTCGATTTTGAGACTCAAACCTGGTCTACTCGGCCTCAAGGTTTGCAACTCTTTGTTCTAACAACCAAGCTTTACTGCCTTCCTATAAAGGTATTTTTACCACTGTTTGTGTAACGTTTTTGTCTGATGTCATCAGCATGTGACTGTAGAGAATTCTAACTGGCTGTCTCTGTGGAGCATAGGGTGGGATTTTTGATTACCAGTTTATAACTATAATGGGTTCATGGGGCACCCCGTCGAAAGCTTCCTGCACCTGTGTCGCCTAAAACACTTGGTACCGAAGAAGATACGAGTTTCAGACTGCAATCTGAAGGAATGTTAGCCATGAAGAAGGAAGCACTCTCCCTTTATAGTCACTCACAAAATCCTCTCACAATTTGGAAAAATGCAGTAATGTGGAGAAGTGCTGCAGTTTAGAAGGCTCCACAGGTCCTGGTTGTAGAACCTGCTATTTTTGTGTCCTTGGCCAGAACAATGGAGTCTTATCATTTGAGGCTGGGAGATTACAGGAACTAGATGTTGAGCTCTGATCAAAAAGCAAAATGAAGATCTGTCTGTACTGAGTCAGAGATTGTTTTTATATATTCTCTACACATCAAAGCGATAAGTCCAAACCAACCATTTTTTAAAAATGTTATGAAATTTAGTGTAGCCATAGCTAAATGTCAGGGTGGACCAGGGGTCAAAATTAACATACGAAACCTGGTCTCTTTGCAAGTGGAAGCAGGCTGGTGGAAGTATTTTTGGCCCTTCTATGTACATAGTGCATGTAAACACAGCCTGAACTGGAGACAGGGCATGGCACCTGCAATCAGTGGCAGGGCATCACCTGGGGAGGAGGTAGGAGCAAGCACCGTATTTTTATTTTTAAATTACACATATAGCATAGTGTATGGACAATTAAAGGCAACAAGGCTGTGTTTCCTTCGAGGGGCTGAGACGACATCATAGAGACCTCAAGAGAGAAGCTCGAGAGGTCCTGATGTCATCTCAACCCTGAGATGTAAACACAGTCCTTGTTTGTGTATGGATGACCATGGTCAAAACAGTAGGCACACCCAGCTACCAGCTCGTCTACCCCCCCGGGCACTTTTTTTTTTCTATTTTTGGGGCTGTATCCCCCTGCTCCTCTGGCTCCATCTGCCCGCCACACCATGCCCAGGCTTACCCTGGGCGGCAGCTGAGGCTACCCCTCTAACTGGACATCATAGGAAGCCCAGATACCCCCAGGCAGGGCCATGAGAGCAGGAGCCCCCCTGCCGGGCGTTGGAGGCAAAGGGTGGAAGGATGGAGTGGGCCTTCATGCCAGAGGACTGGCATTTTCTTTTTTACTTGCTGCCTTGGGGCCGGGGACATGCATTGATGACCAGCGTCAACCCCACCCACCCAATGTATTGGTGCTGAGTACTGTGGTGCTCCTGGCCTCCGTCAGGGGTCTGTTAAGTGCTGGACACCCAGTCCCTCCCTCCCCTGGAGAAGGAGTGCAGTCACAGGGATGCGCAATCCTTCTGCCCTGGCTGGCCCTCTGACTCCCAGGGTCTATTCCTGAACCCAGGTTACCGACATCGTGAGCAGAAATCTAACCACTGCGCCGGCAGGCTGGCTACCCTCCAGTCACTTGCTTATCTCCTCTACCTGCCTGCTTGCTCATTCATCTCCCCCTGCCCACTGATTCACTCACTCATCCACCTGCCGATGAAGCTAAATACAGTTTGTAAAATGCTTTCTTATCCAAAATGGCAGGGTGTTTGCTTGTTTTCAGACAGCTGTGGTGCAGCTTTCCTCAGCAGCTCCGTATTGTCTCGTACAAACTGCTGCCGTCTCACTCTACTCAGACACACTTGCACTACAAAAAAAAAAATATATATATATATTTCTGGGCATTAATGGACATAAGAAAGTGGAGGGAAGCACTATCACTGTAACATTTGCACCTCAAAATGATCTCTGTAATTCTAATAAAGAACGCAGATAGTTAAAAGGTCACAAAAAGTTATTTTAGTATTGTTGTGATGTCACAGCAATACTACAACAGCTTTCCGTGACCTTTGAACTGTCCTACAACATCTCTTGGAGAACCACTGAATTCCATAGACAATAAGCACTAATCACATACTTTAGACATTTTCAGGAGACATTGTGTGCAGTCGAGCTCAGCTGTTGGCAAGTCAATGAAAGTTGGTGCATGGCGAGGGGGCACAGCTGAGCCAGGAGTAATGTTTTTTTCACACCATATATGTCTGTGTAAAAGTGTGTGGGAGGGAAGGGGAGGAGACTAAGCTGAGGGTCACCTCTTAGACTGATAGTGAGACCACACCACATGCTCATGTATGTGGTAAATCACGACATAGGGATTTGAATTCGGGTCCCTTGCACCACCAGCAGTGAGACCACACCATACTGTCAGTAATGTGGAGACCCCCCATGGGATTTAAAGTTGGATCCCTTGGACCGTCAGCAGTGAGCCCACACCCCACATGCATTAATGTGGTTAATCTCCACATTAGGATAGGAATTTGAGTACTTTTGACTCACTAGCTGAGGGTCCACGCAGCAAGAGATGTTACACATTAAAATGTGCCCACAGTATTTCCACAGTGTGCCCACATTCGCACATCCCGAGACTTGGCAAAGAGCCTGTCCCTGTGCCACACTTCACTGAATGTGTGCAGACTTCATGAAGGAAATCAAGAGGTGAATTAGAGGAACCTTCGCTGTGTATACAGCCACTGGTAAGGCAAATAATCGCTGATCTCTGGCAGTTCTACAGTGAGTGCCCCCTGAGCCGTCCTTGAATACCAGCAAGCAACTCGAACCTGCAACTGCAGCTCTACCCTGAACTCGCACAAGTCACACCGCACCTCTCTCTCTCTCTCTCTCTCTCTCAGACCCCCTTCCTAACCTGCTCACTTGCTTGTCACTTAGGTACTGATGTGCTCAGTCAGACTCAGAACAAGTACTACCCCTGGTCCTGGACTGTCTTGTTTCCTTCTAAGCTAAGCTCCTCCAAGAGTCCATCCACAAACATCCTCTGCAGCAACAACAACACTCTGGTAGTGCAGAGAGATAGTGAACCTTTTTACATGAAAAAACAAAAATTACACAAGTGCAGCCCGCAACATAAGAATCAAGCAATCTGGCACTGGTGTACATTTCTCATTGCAGACGCTTGTACAATTTTTCTGTGCAGGCACTTGTGGGATTTTTTGTTGTTGTTCACACATGTATGTGCTGTTACTGGACTATAGTAGATGCAGTGGGTTGAAGGGCTCATTACTGCATGCTTAGGAGAAATGGCATCAGTTTGATTGGCTCGCTGGCAGGTCTCACACACACTCATGCATGGACACTGACAGCAGCATCAGACAGGTACAGTTATGGAACTCCTACACATCTGACCTTTAAAATGAGCTCTGTGCCTGCCTCTTGGCCTCTGACAGATGCACTTGTGACTTAACCCCTGAGGAGGATATCTACTTAGGCTTCCTTTGCATGTCTCTTCAGCACATATTTAGGCACTTGTCATTCTCGCCCGCTTTTAAATAGCAGGTAAGGCCAGGCTGTGAGGTATCCCACCGCAAGACTGTCTGGAATAGTTTCTCTGTTTACTTATACCGTATGGTCTGTCTCCTTGAAACTGTATTGTGTATTCCCCTGTATCTTTGGATAGTGTAGTGTAATGTCTAATTTCTCCTGTACCGTAAGTATCACTGTGCCTGTTTATACTGTAATGTGTTGGACCAAAGTATGTATTATGTAATAGTAACCATTGTGATGTGATGTGATGTGCTTTTACCTATGTCTGTAACTCTCCTGGGTCGTGACTGAAAATAGACAATTTCTTTGTCTAGAGCACATACCCGGTAATCAAAAACTAAATAAATAAAATAAATAAGTGGCCCAACTATTGTAATCATCAAAAGGTTTCCTCCTGAAACACCAGCTCTCTGGGCTACTTAAAGGAACATTTTATTGGCCCAATGTACAAAATCTACTAGTATTTGGTTGGCAGGCCTGTGCTAATTTTAAGCCCTAACAATGGTATTCATAGAAACTGATGGCAGATAAGAGATGCTTGGACCATCCAGTCTGCCTTTTCTCATTGTAATTGCTTATGTTGCAGACCCTTCCAGACCTATGGCACTTTCTTTTCCACCCCTTTCTCCTGTCATTTATAATTCCCTTGTGCCTATCCCAGGCTTTTTTGAATCCCACCACTGTTTTCACCCCCATTAGCTCCCCTGGAAGGCTGTTCCAGGCATCCAACACCCTTTCTGTGAAGAAGTATTTCCTCATATCTCTCCTGAACCTACCCCCCCCTCCAGTTTCATATCATGACCCCTTGTTCTAGAGCATCCTTTCCTCTGAGAAATACTGCCCAGCTGTACCTTACTCACCCCCTTTCAGGTCTTTAAAGGTCTAACATAGAAACATAGAATTTGATGGCAGATAAGGACTGCTTGGCCCACCTAGTTTGCACATTCTTCCTACCTGTTTCATATAGCGCAGATCCTAAATGATCTGCGGCTTACCTTCTCCTTCCTATCGCAAGTTCCTTTATGTCTGTCTCATGCGTTTTTGAATTCCCCTAGCTTTTTTGCCCCACAACCTCTTCCAGGAGGCTGTTCCATGGATCCACCACCCTTTCCATGAAAAAATACTTTCTCACAGTACCCCTAAGTCTGCCCCATTCTATTGTCATATCATGGCCCCTTGTTCTTGAACATTTTATTTTGGAAAGATGCTACCCTCTTGTACCTTATTTACACCCTTGAGGTATTTGCAAGTCTCTGTCATATCCCCCCTCTCTCTCTCCTCTCCTCCAGGGAATACATGTTAAGATCTTCCAGTCTCCCCTCATATGACTTTTGTTGCAGCCCCTGTACCATTTTTGTTGCCCTTCTCTGAACCGTTTCTACTCTGTCTATGTCCTTCTAGAGATGCAGCCTCCAGAACTGGACACAGTACTCTAGATGAGGTCTCACCAATGTTATTCTATACAGTGGCATTACCACTGCCTTACTTCTGCTGGAGATACTGCTCCCTATGCACCCCAGCATTCCACTGGCTCTACTCACAGCCTTCTTACATTATTTGGTAACCTTTACATCATCAGATATGATTACTTCCAGATCCCTTTCCTGTTTGGTGACCGTCAGTACCTCCCCTCCATCATGTACTCCTCCCCCCATTTCTGTGCCCCAAGTGCATAATCTTGCACTTCTTTGCATTGAATCTTAGCTGCCACACCCTTGACCACCCCTCAAGCTTGCGTAGGTCCTTTCTCATTTTTCCTACCCCTCCTGGAGTGTCAACCGTGTTGCAGATCTTCAGGTGGTCTGCAATGATCATATCCCTCCTCTCCTCTAGGGTGTACATGTTTAGTTCCTTTAGCCTCTCCTCATAGGGCTTTTGATGCAGACCCTGCATCATCTTGGTAGTCCTTTCCTGAATGTTCTCTACCCTGTCTATGCCTTTCCTGAGATGTGGTCTCCAAAACTGCACACAGCACTTCACGTGAGGTCTTACCAATGACCTATATAAGGCCAACATCACTTCCCCCTTCTTGCTGGTAGTACCCCTAACTATACACCGCAGCATCCCACTACCTCTCCCAGTCGCTTTGTCTGGCCACTTTCAGGTCATCCGATATGATTTCCCCAGATCCCTTTCCTGCTTGGTCATTGTGAGATTCTCTCCCCCATTTGTACTGCACCCACCAGTTTCTGTGATCCTAGTGCATTATTTTGCACTTTTGTGCATTAACCTTAACTGCCAAACGTTTGACCACTCCTCCAATCATTTTAAATCTCTTTTAATCCTTTGCACTCCCCGGAGTGTCCACTCCATTGCAGATCTTGGTGTTATCCACAAAGAGGCAGACCTTCTTGTCCAGTTCCTCTGCTTTGTCGCTAATGAAGACATTAAAGAGGACTGCCCCCAGTACTAACCCCTGCGGTACCCCACTGGCCACTCTCCCCTCTTCAGCTTCTGCCTCCTATCCAGTTTCTTACTCAGGTTATAACCTTATTGCCCACCCCACGCTACCCAACTTGGTACCAGCCTCCTATGTGGAATGATGTCAAAGGCCTTGCTGAAGTTCAGGTAGACCACATCCACCACCCCTTCCTGATCCAACACCTTGGTTACACAGTCAAAAAATCTATTAGAATTTTTTGGCACAGCCTCCCCTCTGAGAAGCCCTACTGCTTGGGTCCTACAGTCCGCTGGATTCCAGATGTGCCATGATTATTTCCTTTAATACTGTTTCCATCAGTTTCCCTACTACAGATGTCAGGCTGACAAGCCTATAATTTTCCACCTCCTCCTTACTACCATTTTTGTGAAGTGGGACTACGTCCATTCTTCTCAAGTCATCCAGGACCACGCCGGTTTCCAGTGAACTGTTAAACAAGTCTGCCAGGGATGCACTTAGCACCTCCCTGAGTTCCTTCAGCACTCTTAGATGCACCCCATCTGGCCCGATGGTTTTGCCCACCCTCATATTAGTGAGCACTTTCCTGACCCTCTCCTCAGATGTGCTTTATGCAGTGCAGGCACAGCAATGTCAGTGGTGGATTTACTGAACTGGTAGGACAAAGCATAAAACAACGTATCTGTAAAGTGGTTCTTCACCACTTTTGGAGGTGACTCAACTATGTTCATGAATTTGATAGCACTTTGCAAATTTCACAAAAAAAATTGTAAAGTTCAACCCTTTTGCACATCTCTAGCCCACACTGCTGTTGCACCAGAGTGATGGACTGCCACACCTGGGTTTTGAATCCAGTTTCATTGGATCACTAGGAGGGCTTCCACTAGTGGCACACTGGTGAACCTGCACACAGGGATGTGAATCCAGTGCCCTTGAACCACAGGCTGAAAATTACCATCCAGTGAGCCCCATATCAGTGGTAGGAAAACTGATGGAGACACTGCTCAAACAAAGAATAGTAGCACATCTGGAATCCAGCGGGCAACAGGACCCAAAACAGCATGGTTTCATGGCTGGAAGGTCATGCCAGACAAACATGGTTGACTTTTTTGACTGGGTAATGAAGGCAGTGGATGAAGGGGGAGCAGTGGATGTGGTCTATCTGGACTTTAGTAAGGCCTTCGACTCAGTTCCACACAGAAGGCTGGTAAAGAAGTTGGACCACATCGATGTAGGTAAGGAAGTGGTGGGTTGGGTGAGCAACTGGTTGAAGCATACCTCTCAACTGTACCACATTACGAGGAACGTTCCTCATTTTACTTTGCAAAAGCTTCCTGTTCCACATTGTGAGGACTTGTTCCACATTTAAAGTCAACATTTTATAGCAAAAATCCATAGTAAATGATGCAAAAATATATATTATTCAATTAATAACAAACTTTCTGAACATAAATGCAACATTTTAACAGTGTTTTGAGCTTCTTAGGTAATGATTTGATTAAGTGTTCCACATTTTGCCCATTTGTTCCACATTTTAACAGGCAATGTCCCACATTTGGAGGAAAAAAGGTTGAGAGGTATGGGTTGAAGGGAAGAACACAACTGGTGCAGGTAAATGGAGTGGTATCGACGGAGAAGGAAGTGACTAGTGGAGTGCCTCAGGGGTTGGTGCTGGTGCCCCTACTCTTCAGTGTATTCATAGCCGACATCTGTAATGGACTGGAAGGGAAGGTGTGTCTATTTGCAGATGACACCAAGATCTGCAACAGAGCGGACACCCCAGTAGGAGTCAAGAGCATTGAATCAGACCTGAGGAAACTCGAGGAGTGGTCAGATGCCTGGCAGTTGAAGTTCAATGCCAAACAGTGCAAGGTCTGCACTTAGGCAAGGAAGTCCCCAAGGTGGGATACTACCAGGAAGGGGAGCAGCTGGATGCACCTACCAGGAGCGAGACCTAGGAGTCATTATATAAGATGACTTAAAGGTGGGGAAGCAGTGCAAAAAGGCAGCACTAAAGGCCAGTGGTATGCTGGGCTGCATAGGGAGGGGAATCACAAGTCACAGAAGGGAAGTGGTCTTGCCACTTTACAGGGTGCTGGTGCGCCCTCACCTGGAGTACTGTGTACAGTTCTGGAGGCTGCACCTTAGGAAAGACATTGATAGGACTGAGACCGTGCAGAGGAGAGCCACAAAAATTATTCAGGGTCTGCATCAAATGGCATATGAGGATAGGTTGGGGGAGCTCAACATGTACTCCCTGGAGCAGAGGGAGGGGGACATGACAGAGGCATTCAAGTATATCAAGGGTATAAATAAGATAGGGGTACAGGAACGCCTTCAGGAGAAGAAAAGTGTCAGAACTAGAGGACATGATATGAGACTCAAGGGTGGGCAATTCAGGAGCAATAATAGGAAGTTCTTCTTCGCTGTGAAGGTGGTCAACCCGTGGAATTGCCTGCCCCAGGAAGTGGTGGAGGCCAAAACGGTAAATGGGTTCAAAAATGCCTGGTACAGGCACAAAGGTATCATCTCACAGAAAGGATGGCGGGGTAGTTACCCATATCGGGCAGACTAGATGGATCTTGCGGTCCCCTTCTGCCATCAGTTTCTGTGTTTCTAAGCAGGGTGCTCACTCTAGTGGTGCACAAACATGGTAAGCAACGCTGCCATTTGAAACTTTTGAGAAACAGGTTTCATTATCCTTTTCATTCTTGGAAGTTAAGGAATCTTATTCGGTAGTGCTGACTGAACAATGTTAGATGTGCATGGCATTAACAGGGTATTAAATAGCTGGTATAGCATAGTAAAACGCTATGCAAAACATGGGGTAATGCTAACCATTTCCAGAAATGCATAGCAGTAGACTGCTAACCATTTTTTAAAGGGGGTCCATGGAACAGAAATGCATAGCAGTAGACTGCTAACCATTTTTTAAAGGGGGTACATGGAACAGTGGACAAAATTAATAAAAACTATTTATATTTTTTACATTTTGCTAACCGTTAAATACAAAGTACTATGCATTTTCCCAGCTGATTAGCACTTTTACGTGTAAAACTACTAAACAGTTTTTTTTGCTTACTTAATACACTGATTAAGGAGTAAACAGTTCTTGAGGTCTGACAGTCGCTCAGGAAATGTCATGGGTGGTTCAGACAAAACATAATTGCAATTTGTAATGGCTAGATTTGAGCAGCCAGGTTTCCAGGAAGTTCTGGGTGATGCAGCATTGAGTAAATGTTCTGACCATTCTTCAGTTTGACTCTGGTGACAAGCAGAATAGAACATCATTTGGTTTTATATAGCAGTAATTTAAGGTCAGAAGGGATTCTGGGTCCATCAGGTCTGCCCCACCCCAAAATAAGCAGGGATTAGTAAGCATGCTATGCAACATATAAAGTAACATATAGTGAGAAATGTGGGCTGCAGACAACTCCAACTTATTTTAATACACCTGAGGTGTATGATGCCACTTAAAGCGTGACAGCAAAGCTAGAATAGTTTAACCAGGCATCATTCTGTACACAAAGTGTTCTGTTGATTTATAAACTGCTGATTTTAAAGTGATGGTTTTCTCTGGATTGAGGAGAAAACTGAAGTAATTTTAATTGTTGGGCTGCAGCTGCTTGTTGCATTCATTATGCATATGTGTGTGAGTTTTATACTGTGTATAATGAAGAAAACACACACTGATTTCAAACTGGTGTATAAACTGTGGAGAATAATACATGGGCAACCATACACAACAAGTCTGTGTTTTCATTGAGGGGTTGAGATGACAGGATATGAACCTCAAGAACAAATCTCAAGAGATCCATACTGTCATCTCAGTCCCTAGATGGAAATACATGCCGAGTTGTATGTGGTTGAGCATATTTTATTTTATTTAGTATATGGTTTTTAAACAGGAGTCATGGAAGTATTCCTCCTAACATCCCAAAATAACAACGTTAATGACAAAAAAAATTAGATTTTTGTTGTTGTCATTCTGTTCTATCATCAGAATTAAATTTCTGGACTTTTTTTTTTTTATACGTTTATTTCTTCGCCCCTAGCCAGAGGAACTCTCTCCAACATCTACCCACCCAGCTCTTTACCTCCCTGATGTGGCAACTGCAACTACTCCCTCACTCCGACCAGGCTACACCCCGGAATCTAAGCCCCCACAGAGAAGGGCTGCCCTATCCTCCCAGGGCACTCTATCTTATAGTGTAGTGAGCCTTGAGTCTGAGTGCGGGGCCAGGGAGAGTGAGGAGCCCAGCAATGGGAGTGTGGAGCCAGCGGCAATGCCTTAGCCATTCCCCCAGAGTTTTTTTTTTTTTATTTTCTGTTTCCCCTGATGCTCGGTCGTGCAATGGCATCAGTGGCGCGAATGCCGCCGCCCGCCGCAGCAACTCCCCTTGCAATGCGTACTGACACAAACTTAGCATTCCCCTGGTCTTCCACCAGAGGTCGCCCCTGGGCGACGCATCCCCTAGAGCCTACCCTGGGTAGAGAGAGCAATCCTCAGGATGCTCAATCTCTTCCCTCCCCTGCTGACCCCCAACGGCCCAAGCTCATTCCCGAACTCGGGTCGCCAGCATAGCATGAGGTGTGGCGTCCAGTGCCTCAACCCTCAGTGCCAGCAGACCAGCCAATTTCTGGACTGTTACTTGGTGAAAGGCACAGCTTTGGGCACTGGGCTGTTAGTAAGCAGCTGGGTGTAGGGCGAATGAGGAATTTAACATTTTATGATCTTTGAACTGTACTGAACAACTGTTCGGAATGCACACAACACTATGGAATGTACACATACAGAATAATGTATGGTGGCTGTGTAATGTCACACTCATGTATAATAGACAATAACACACACTGATTTCACTGTGTGATAGAGGCTAACCAGTTATTACCATGCTCTAAGTGCTAGTGATCCTTCACCCTCTCTATGAAGCAGGGTGCTATTCCCTTGATATTCAGAAATTCGTCCAGGCTTATGCTGAAGTCCTGTACGGGGACTGTATGTAATGTACATGCATCAGCTGTCTAACATGCTAGACATACACTCATCCCTACACACACTGCGTTAAGATAATTCCTTTACTGTTTGCAAAAGTGTCACAGGACCTTAAAATGTTCATCTGGTCAACCACCTGGGATGGGCAGAAAGGTCCTCAACTTAGCCTCTCAACTGAAGAATGGTACCTCCTGCTATGTATCACTCCCCTAGCACAGCACTTCACTATCAGTACTGGGTATTAGCCCAAGTACGTGGTGGGGGATTTGAACCAGTAGCCATCCCAGCTTCCTGTCCCAGATGCAAAAGTCATACCTGCACCCACCGACACTGATGACTCTTGACAAGTGAAAAAGTTTTAGTTATATAGTATTGTGATGACAAAAGGGACATGTACGGTTCCTCTTGTCTGTTTTTTCTACCGCACAGCTGTGACTAAGCCCAGTATGAATACAAACAACACATCTCCAAGCTTATTAGCCAGAATGTTACTCTAGTTTGTGCTGTGCAACCCTCAGATTTTTCCGGTTTCAGCTCCCAGCTGGCAGATCTTGGCCACACAGTAGACTACAGGATGACTGACAGCATAATGTGGCCTGCTGGTTTACAGAAACCAGGGCTGGGTAAAATTGGATCATGCATTCTTGCAAATACTGTTTTGCTAAAAGGCCAAAACTGAGTATAATTTACCAGTCTTAAAGAAGAAATATTGTGTGAAAATCACCATTTTCACATGAAAACAGTGAGATAATTGGGCAAAAAAGCACAATTTTTACACAAAATTGCTATTTTTGCATGAAAAGTGATTGTTATGTGATTTTTCACTGCATTTAGAAAACAGCAAAAGACTTCCAATATTTGTGGAAATGAACTTTGTCCAACAGTGGAGTTTTGTGCAATTCTCACTTGCAAAAATACAAATTATCCGGCTCTAGCAGAGATGCTTAGTTCAAGATTCCCATGGCCGTATGGATCTCCCCTTGGACCGCCCTCCCCAGCTAAGAACCCTATGCCACCAGTATTGACTCTTAGTTGCCATTCTACAAGATAACGGAATTAATTTTTTGATTTAAATAGCACAATTCATACACAGTGCATCTTACATTGTTCTACAATACATTAGATAGTAGTAGTTTAGGGGCTGCATGGGGTCATTAGCAGCAATTAAGCTCTTAACATACACACACAGAAATGGACAACAGCAGCACAACCTTTTGTTTATTTTAAACATGTTTTTTCCTTTTCTTGGTACATCCAGTCAGATCTCCTTCCACTGTTGCCATTATCTTGCTGCACAACCACAGAGTCTGCCTCTAGCCCACTGCTCCTGCTGGATGATTTTGCCCACAGCCATGCTAAACACTGCCTGATTCCCCCTGGGATAGATTCTCACAGTGCCAAGGTGGGCGCTCCTCCTCCTCTAACCTGGCCAGGTAATGTTGAATGCCTGGTAGCCAGTCATGTGGAACATGAGTGGAACTGAGGATCCGTGACAGTCATTGGAGGCTGACACGGCTTCATCTTCCTCCTGGCTGCCAATTTTTTCTATGCCAGCATGCGTGGGGGTACTTTCATTCATAGGAAGTCAGACTGCCATGGAGGAGGGCGGGTGGTGTTGGTCTCCTTCCCGCGCCTGAGGTTGGGGGTCTCACAAGGAAATGTGGGTGCTGGTGGGAGGAGATTGGGAGTTGGGTACTGCTACCAGAGTGGGTGGGAGGGTGAGGGGATTATTTCTTTGCGAGGAAGACCTGCTACAAGCAAATGCACTAAAAGAGGTGGCTGCTGGCCATGGAGGAGGGTAGATTATGCTGGTCACCTATTGTGGGATCTTTTTCTATAAACAATAAACTGTGGGTGTTGGGGAGGATGGGGGTTGTAGATGTTTAAACATTTGGGCTGGGGAGGAGAGTTGGGGAAGGGGCTGTAGTGCCATGATTTGTTACTCATATCTGAATAACGAATAGTGCATTATTCGTGGTATTTGGGAAATACTGTTCCCCCCAGCACACTCCTAATACGCACACTTTCAGGGCCACAAATGTCCCTTCATCAGGTGAACCATCTGATGAAGTGACCAGTGTGGCTCTGAAATTAAGTGTTCTGTAACGGTTTTGTACAGTATACATGTATGCTGGTCGAATAAACAGTATCATGCTAAACAAATCTTTTTACAACTCTTTTACACAGGATAACCCAGCTGAGGTGGTACTGGTTCGATGCTTTACGAGAAAGACAGCACAGTATTAACCATGCTGTGTATAGCTCGCTTGGAATTACAGCGACAGGGGTAGAACAGCAGTAGGGAATTACCACTACCCCTGTCTCTGTACACTGAAAATGTGGCAGTATCAGGTAGCCATGTGCTGGGGTGCTGGTTGAGCCACTCCCGTGGTAGAGTGGCTAAGGCACCTGCACATGGCAGAAACAGAGACCTGGGACTGTGGTTTGGTTCCTACCAGGTCTCCCTGGGCTGCAACTTTTTGCGGCTTTTATTTATTTTTTTTAGAAAAGAAACCTTTCCCCTCTCTCAAGTTACTCCCCATCCCTGAAGTCCACCCCCACCAGAGTTTGTTATAATAATTCTGGGGGGTGCAAGTGTCGAAGCCCCCCGTAAAAATACGAAGAAGCCCATTGTTTTAAAGGCGTGTGCTGTTTGTGTCATGTCGATGTTTTACCCGACGATATTGCAGCGCACATACTTTTGCTTGCATCATTGGTTGGTGTGCAGTCTTTGCTTTCGGCAGAATGACCCCGTGTCGCTGAGATAAAACATCTAATTTCCAGTGGGATCCTGCTTCTACCCATTTCCACAGCTGGACAGACTTGAGCACCACTGGGAGGTTAAGTGACTTGCTCTGGGTCATACAATGAGTAGTTGGCTGTGGTGGGGCTTGAATTGGAGATATCCTGTTCCCAAGCAGGTGCTCTACCCACTAGACCAGGACTCAAGTCAAACCCAGAGGGTTTCTGGGCACGGTATCCAGTCAAAACCCCAACCACCCATACACATGATCAAAAGCCACGTGGGCATAAACACGTGCACACTCTTGGAGTTTGCATATATAATCCAGTGCGGTTTCTGACTACGCTAAATTACACGGACTGCACGGCACCATTTTTGTCTGTGCTGTTTTTCGTTGCAGCATTTTGACGCAGTGCCCCTGACTGCACTTTGCTGTGGTGGACCGCAGTGTTCTGCCAGATCTCAGATTTTCCCCTTCTTGTTGCAGAGGTGAAGCTCTTGAACTGTCCTTCTGGACTGGCAAATGACAGTGGGTACAGCTATATGTTGCTGGATTGTGTGAAATGAAATAAGGAAGATGCCTTTTCGGGTGAGAGAGCAAGTTAGAAATGAACTGGAACTCCTGACAAGCCTCATTTGTTTGTTTAGGTTGGACTCTGGCAAATGCCATTTGCTCATGTTTACAAAGAGATAGGAGTTTTATGAATTACGTTTCTGGCATTAAGTTTTCATTTTTACTTTCTCCTTCTCAAGGCTGAGTGCGCCATAGAGGTGAAACTGTCAGTCTCCATGAAAGGCTGTTTAGCCTAGTGGTTTGAGCACAGAACTGAGTCTGGTGACCCACATTTCAACCCCACCACTGCCATTTACTCTACAGCCTTGAGCATCTCTGTGCGACTTGACCTACTGCATGACCCTGAGCATCTCTGCACTATTTGAAGCTCCTTGTGTATGGTGTGCCTGATTGCAGAAACCTCCCCCTCCAAGCCAGGGGTTGCACCATGCTTGGAGATGTTGTTTGAAAGGCTTTGCATATAATATGAAACCAAACTCCTTTCTTCCACAAGGAAAGTTGCTGGTTGTCCTGTCCATGAGCTCCCCCTACTGGTTGGTCATAAAGGAAAAATGCATCTCCTCCAAAAAAGGGGGTAGGCTCAGATTGGATCACTAAAGAGATTTTTAAAACAGAGCCATCGGGCATATAGTACACTCACCGAAGAGGCAGTTTGCAGGAAGAGTAGTGCATAGGCTCCATAAAAGGATGCTGGGAAATTGTTTGTTTTTTGTGCATCTCTCCAACCCACACTGACATTCAAAAGCCTCACTCCCAGAGCAAGGCATCATGGATATACAGAGCCTTGTGAAAGTTAGGTTGACAGGGCTTAGTACGTGGCCCTGTACTAACACTAAGTTCACAAAAAAAAAGCCAGTTGGCACCACTGGTGCCTCAAAATTAACAAGTTGTTAAACTTCGATTGGCACACACAATGGTTTCAGCCTCCAAGATGTCCCCAGATTGTGTAGTTTCACCTGGCAGCCTAAACCATGTCAAGAAAACTTAGGAGTCTGCATTATGCTGAGGGCTCCATGCCAAGCTACACTTACAAAGCTGCAAAAAAAGAGTGCGATTAACAGTTCAAAGTGGAAACTCTAACCAGCTCGCTCTTCAAACCACTTTGAAAGCTGGGAGGGGGGAGTAGAAAAGAAACTATGATCAGACTAAAACTACACAGCAAGGGAAAAGGAAGAAGGTGCTACTTGGCAGACACACTAGAGATGCCCTTTTACCCTGTATGGAGTAGTCTAATGGGGCACTTAGGAAGCGTATAACTGTGTATCTGAGAAACAGTTAAAATCTGTAATGCGGACAACATCCTAGATAGGATAGACTAGGGTGTTAAAGGGAACAGAGGAAAGAGATAAAGCTGGCTCCATGGCACCAAGCAATGGGACATTGCTCTTGCACCCTGGCAACCCGGGTTTATGTCCCAAGCTCAGTCAACAGGAGTGGAGGCCAGCAGGGAGGGAATCAGAGCATCTCTCAGATACTTCCCTCATGGGGAGTGGGAGGTGTTGATCCGCTTCATTGGTGGCTCCTGGTGGTGGCTTGTGGAGGCGATCTTGGCAGCGTGTTGCACTACCCATGTTGCCGATTGCCCCTGCCCCCAGAACACTGCTGTGGCCACCCGAGGTGGGATGGGGCCCCAGAACAAGGGAAAACTCACCCACCTGGCTGCTGGATAATGGTGGGCATGTTTCCCCCTGTGTGCCACATAGCCTCACTCAGCCATGACCATCGATCCTCCTGGCTCCTGCACGTAGTCAAGGTAGCAGGAATAATCACTACTCTTTGGGCCCCCCAAAAGGGATAACCCAGGTCTACTGGGATGTGGGGCAGATTAGGAGGATGAGCACAATGGCAGTGGGGGACGGGTGGAGCCCTCCGCAAAAACAAAAAAAATCTCAGTTTCTCTCACTGATTTTTATGGTGTGCACTCTTTTTGTTTGGTCGGTGTCTTCACCGACTCTGTTTGCGGCACATGTCATTTTGACTGCGGCACTGTTTTTGCCATGACATTATGACCCCGTGCCCTGGGAATAATGATTAGGACCTGGCAGTACCCTGCTATACCAAGTATAGGTGGGATAAGGGGATGGGAAAAGGAGGTGGGTAGCTCTCTGTATCATGGAAGGCATAGAGACGGATGAGGATGGGGATATCAGAGGAGGGAATGGGGAAATTGTCACTGTGGGTACAGCTTACAACATCATCAGGTAGGAAGCTGTGTATGAGGGTGATCTTTAAACCCCTGGGACAGGAGGACAAGGGCAATTGGGAACTAGGGGCAGAAATAAAGAAGGTGTCACAAAGGAGGAGGTAGTGGTGGTGGGAGATCTCAACCTGCTAGACATAGACTGGGACATTCCAGCAGCTGACAGCACCAGAGGTCAAGCCCTGCTAGATGCGTTGCAAGACTGCCTGCTTTTACAGCCAGGCAGGGAACCCACAAAGGAGGCTACTATTGTCAACGTGGTACTCACCAACTCAGAAATGGTTGTCAGAGTGCTGGTTTGGGAACCATTGAGGTCCTGTGACCATAACACTATGTGGTTCGAACTGGCACTGGGTGCCAATATACCCTCACTAAAGGCTGAGGTTCTGGATTTCAGAAGAGCAGAATTTGACCAGATGAGAGGACTGAGACAGGATAAGTTGGTTGAAGGGTCTGAGCTGCAAACCTGGTGACCTGGGTTTCAGTCCCACAGCCCCCACTTGCATACTGTGTGACCCTGAGCAAGTCTTCCCAGGTCGCAGCTGTAAACAAACTTTCAGCTTAGTGTGTCTCTCCTAGTAAAACAAAAAATCAGAGTGGTGGAGGAAATGTGTGGAATAATTTAAGGGGCCATTCTTAAAAGGGAACGCTCATCTTCAAGATTTCTTAATGCCTGAAAGCCCATAAAAAGCTACTTTGAGTGAGCCACCATGCTTACCTGTAAATCTTAGCAGTCCAGAGTTATTCATATGTAAAGCAACCTGTAATCAAGGGCTGGGGACAGTCATGTGTTTTAGGCTTCTGGCTGGCAATGATGTCACTGTAGTATTGGTCCTGCTTTGACTGCAGATAATCCAATAGGTCAAATAGGAAGTTGGCTGTTTTAAGTGTGTTTTAAGGCAAGGCAAATTTTATTTAAAAAAAGACGTCCAATCCCAGAGGCTCTGGGCACTATACAATGGTAAAACACATCATCAATTACAGTACAATAATACAACATAATAAAAATCATAAATATCAAAAAAATAAATCATTTGAATTGCAGTTAGCTAGAAAGAAAAACAAAAGTCAGGAACAACCTACATAGTGGTCAGGCAAAGGATGTTACACAGCAAAATCAGAGAATGCCTGCGTTTTATTACAACACTCTATACATTTATTTATTTATTCATTGAATTTTGTTGACCAGGTAAACCCACTGAGCCTCAGAGAGTCCCTTTTCAGGGGTGACCGGGGATTAATTACAGAACTATAAAACAGGAATACAGTATAATGAACTACAAACAGTAGGCAGTACAATTTAGTGCACATTGCCTGATAAAGATAACTTAATGGTTAGCAGTAAACATCCATTTAGACTACAGTATGACTTTTCTAATAATTATTTTATGTGTGCAATAAAACTAATGAGTTATGTTTGTATTTCAGACTACAAGTAAGAATATAGAGAATACTGGATGGGAAACTGTGCAGAACCAGTGTGTTCTGCCACAGAGGGGATTCTGATTCACTCTGACCTCGAAAGCGAAGCTCGAGAGGTCCATGGGAATCAGAACCCCGAGGTGGCAAAACACACTGGCTGTGCATGGTGTTGCTCATCCTGTATTTTTTATAGTGCATAGTACTATGCGAAAAACGTGTTTTTTGAATTATTTTGCTTTCAAAATGAAACTGACTCATGCAGTCTCTAGAGGTTCTAGAATGCTGTTCTACCACAGTAGGGTAGAACAGCATTCCATGACCTTGGAACTGTGGTAGAAAAGCATTTTGAAAGGGGATTCTATACAGAACAGCATTCCACTATACACTATAATCCAATAGAATTCTGGTATTGTTATATTAGATTATACCATGTACCTCGGACACCGACCAATCAGATAGGCAGGCTGGCACCTTACCTGCCTTGATTATCTACCGATAATCACCGCAAAAGGTGCCAGCCAGCCGCATGTTCAAAAAAAAGCAATCCGACGGCAAAAATCATGGAACTCCATCCGCCATCTTGTTTCCCTGCTAAGCGGAGACTGTAAAACAGCAGCTCCGTGCATCAGGGGAAAGTAAACAAAAACACTGACTGCTCTACAACTGAGTTGCTTATTTTAGCATTATAGCAAGTACTGTTTTTTTTAAATAATAAAAAAAAAAAAACAGTACTTGGTATAATCGCAATAAGCCACTCGGGGATCTGGGTTATCGGGGGATTTACCATGGCTGACGTGGATTTACGCACTCGGCTGTGCTTCATGGGCAAACCACTCCAGCCATGGTAAATCCCCCAATAACCTACACCCCCTCATGGCTTATTGCTTAAAAATACCATGACTATTCAGTCCAGAATATTTCAGTGAGAATCTGTCATACTTTTAACTTTATCAAAAGAAATATGATACTCTTTTTATAATAACTGGTGACCCCCGATATCAACCCATTTTTGAGACTTGTAAAAAGTCATATCAAGCTGCGAGTTGATATGACAAGTCATATCAACCCGCGCAAAGCCCCGCAAGCCGCACAAACCCGTGCAAAGTCACGTTTGCGCTGCGTAAACAGTGCAAAATACCAGTAATTATAAAAAATAAGATAGTCAAGTGTGTCATGGATTTTTTTTTTATACATCCTTGGTGTGTGATGACTGTGAAAACCTCCCGAGCTTTGCTCTCGAGGTTTATGGGTCATCACACACCTTGGGTGTGTAAAAAAAAAATCCATATCACACACTTGACTATCCGTTATTCTCTATATAACACATTTCAAGTTATGCATGTTTTAAAACGGTGGTCATCTATGTGTTTTTGCAATCAATAAACAAATAATTGTAACCTATCTTTTTCTTTTCAAGTCAAATCTGGATAGAAATAAATTAGTATTTGCAGAATCATAACAAATGTTTACTGATTTTTTTCTTTACAATCTTTGTCCAGAAAAGGCACACGGAGCTACAGCTTGTTCCTGTGTGGTGTTTAGGAGCACAGGGAAGTTAAGTGACTGCTCTGGGTCACAAATATGCAAGTAGAGCATGTTGGAATTGAAACCCATTCTGCTGGATGAACCAAGCTTGTTCACAGTTCTTTGCTTTAACCTCTAGGCTATACTGCCAGCTGATCATCAAAAAACCACACATTTCAAGGCTGGCCCCATGGTGCCAGTCCAGTAGGTACAGGGCCACATTTGCATCTTGTAGACCTGAGTCCACACCCAAAACCCATGATTGTAGGGGAAGAGCCTGTAAGAGAGTGGATGGAAAAAGAAAATCAGATGATGGTGCTGTGGCAGCCCCAGAAATGTGTACTGAGTAGAACACAACCAGGGTCTAGAAATCCTGATATGGGGCCCCATACCTATTGGCCCCATAGTGCCAGCCTTGAAATGTGAAGTGTTTGATGATGGTCTTTTTTCAGCCAACACTGTCTATGTTCCTATGTTTGTGTGACCACCTACAGTCTTTTTCCAATGACCCTCAACAAAAGTCATTGCTTGCTATGATGTGCCAGCAAAGACAATAGTCATGGCTGCAACTGTGATCAGATACAGTATTTGCATTCTGGGGTGGCTTCTATTGCCTGGAATGGATGGGGCATGTTGCCTTCCTAGCAGGTGGCGATAGAATCATCTGAAGAATACTTCAGGACTGCCCCTTCACATGACATCTTGGTATTGTCCTATCACCATAGGAGGCGAGAAGTAACACTGCAGCACTTTCTATGTTGGCTTGCCACACCTGCGCAAGCCAACAACTTGTGGTAGTGCAGATTTGGAGCTGCGGTCGCTGTTGGGCAAATGCAGAGCACGCATCAGTAAGTGCGTCCCTCATTCTCCAATCAGCCTGCATGCCAGCGCCACACCATTTATACTAATGTGGCGAGCACATATAAGGAAAGGTCCGCTGCAATCTGAGCAAAGCTTGTCAGATGCAGCGGTCCTTTTCTTGCCGTGCTCACCACCATTATGTACATGGCGGGACATGGACGTAGAACTGCCAACCTCGGGGGTGCCCAATCCCCCTGTCAGCTGCCCCTGCTCCCTGTCAGTGTGCCGACAGGGGCCCACTCCCGTCGCATAAAGTGCCCCCCCAACTGTGTAATACTGAGGTGCCCAATCCCCCTCGGCTGTTACCCCACCCCTTTCCTTGTGTGACAGAGCCCATTCCCCGTTGGCGAAACCTTCCCAGTTGTTTAATGCGAGGGGGTGCCCAATCCTCCTCGGCTCTGCATTCCCCTCCTTTAGGTGCCGACGGGGTGCCCAATCCCGCCAGCACAAATTCGGCCTCTGCGGTTGTTTGCCGACGCAGGGTGCCATTCCCCCGCTGGCTACAGATCCCCAAACAGTTAGGTGGCACACTGGAGCCCACCACAGCATGTCAAATCCCCTGGAAATAAAACTGTCCTACGATGTTTTCTTTTCCTTTTACTACCTGTAAAGAAAAATGGTCCCTCGTAAGTCTCTGTGCCCCCCATCCACCCACCCACTGTACCCTGCCTCCCCACACATTCCCATACCCCATACGTACCTTGAGCTCGGCGCAATGATCATCGGTGGACCGGGAACACGTCTGCACTCTTCAAAGCCGACCGCAAACTGAGGAAATGCCGGTAAGCTGTATAATGGGATAGATAGGGTTTTTTCAACTTTAGTACATATCTCAGGCATTTTTGTGAATTTTGGCCCCAAATTTTCAACATGGAGTTTTTGGGACCCCTTCTTATGAATTCTTGCACTGTCGTGACGTTATTTGGTCTCAAAAGGTGATTTCGCAGTCACTGTGCGGAATCACCTTTCAGGACTGTGTAAGGAGATGACAGTGCCACTGTTCATGAGTGGGGGCTCTCAAAAGCCTATGTTGCCAATTTGAGTGGGCATCCAACACATGACTGTTCTGGCGTGTAAGCAGCTGTGCAATACTGCGGCACCGTGAATTCATAGTCGTAATATTTTCACACAGATTCTCAACATTGGCATTTTACCACACCTTCTTGTGGATCGTGCAGCTGTCATTTTTCACATTCTGGCCGAAATGTGTTTCCGCACTTCTGGCGGAGAACAGCGCGGTCGTGGTGCAAAATCAGTGTTCGGGACACATTACAAAAATGACAGTGACACTGTTCATGAGCAGAGATCCTAAAATGCCTGTTTTGACAATTTGGTGACAATAATCCATAAAGTGACTGTTTTATGAGCATGCACAGTAACTGCGCAACATACACTCATACGTTAGTGCATTTGCACTATTTGCATGCCAGATTCTCAACATTGGCATTTTACCACACCTTCTTGTGAACTGTGCAGCTGTCATTTTTCACATCCTGGCCGAAATATGTTTTCGCACTTCTGACGCAGAATAGCGCAGTTGCTGTGCGAAATCAGTGTTCGGGACACCTTACAAAAATCACAGTGATACTGTTCATGAACAGAGGTCCTAAAATGCCTGTGTTGAAAATTTGGTGACAATGCTTCATAAAATGACTATTTTACGAGGTGCATAGCAACTGCGCAACGCACGTTCGTAACAACGCATTCACAATAATCAGTGTGGGATGCTTTACTAAACCCCTCGCGCTTTGCTCTCGGGGTTTATGTAGCATCCCACACCTCAGGTGTGTGTAAAATTCTCATTATACACGCCACCCCATGCATTATTCTATATGTAATATGCTTTGAAATAAGGGCATGCTCCACACAATGCTTGCAGCTGCTCCACTCTTGCAAAGGGGGTGGACAGCTGCAGAGGCCCCCCATGCACAGGATGTGCACCTTTGGGGCACCCCACAGCTTCCAGAGCCATTGCTGTATGCTTACTCCATGCTCAAATCATGGTCACAGGACCCATCTCTGCGGCGGGCTGGGGGCAGGCAAGGGGACAGACAACTGCATGATCCTGCACATTGCCAGGGAAGCAAGTGCAGCTGGCACAGAGGGCATCTACTTTGGGGCTGTCGTACCACCTATGTGCCCCTCTCTGACTGGTTGTCCAGTTCATACTGGGGCAAGAACAGCCCATTCTCCACTGGCCCCCAGTCCTGGGTGAAGAGGTATGGGCTGGGGGTGTCACTGGCACTGGTCTGATATTATGGCACATTTCTGGCTTGTTTTGAAGGAGGAATGGAAGCCTCTGGTGGACTGGCATGGGCTGCCATATCCTGTGGACCCCAACCCCTGGTGTCACCCACTGGTCCTGCACAGTAAGGCCAGAAGACCCCAAGGCACACCACAACACTTGTCGGTGTCTGCAGGGTAGGGTGAAGTGAAATGGCATGAGTGTTATGGCCGACGATCCAAAGGGTCGCATCCCAGCGCCTGTCAGTCTCTGCAGGGTGGGGGTGGGGTTGGCATCAGTTTAATACTTCACTGCCATTCTTATTATGCATCTCTCTAACTTCTGCACTACTAATGTCAATGCCAGCAAGACAACATTCGGCATTGACAAATGCTTGTTTTATGTTTCATTAGCTTGTTGGCATAAGTTGGCAGATCTCCAGATTTTTTGTCTATTTTGAACCCAATGAGGGTGTTGCCAGGAGTATGAGATGTTTGCCTCCAATGAAGTGGCAGGGTCCCAGTACTGGTTAACGATTCTGGGTCACACCATGCTTCCTGCAGGCCTGACAGTAATGAATCTGACTCTGCTTCCATCTCATGCATGCCTAAAGTCCTCTGTTCCCATCTGGATCATTAGGTCTTTTGTTTTTTATTTCAGTATCTCCTCCAGCTCTGCATATCTCTGCAAATGTCATATGTCCTCTATGCAATCCCCCCCATAGTATCCATTTTTGGTCAAACGCATCCTTCAGCAGTCTCACTGTGATGACACACACCATGCCAGGACATGAGAATCTGTTTTCATTGGGCTAAATTGGCCTTTCTGCCATCTCTTACGTTTGGAGTGGGGCTAGAAATAACCAACCTTTACTGCCAGCAGCCCAAAGTTCTTTATCAGCGGGCCCTGTTAATGATTTTCTAGAGTGGGGTAATGATTGGGGTGGTGGTAGGGAGGCTGTGCAACCCCTGCAAGTGCCCTGTGACTCCAGCAAATGCCCTGTGACCCCGGCAAGTGCACTGTGACCTTAGCAAATGCCCTGTGACCCCAGAAAATGCCCTGTGTTCCCAGTAAATGCCCTCTAACACCAGAAAATGCCCATGTGATCCCAGCAAATGCCTTGTGATTCCAGAAAATACACTGTGACACCAGCAAATGTTCTGTGACACCAACAGATGCCCTGTGATTTCAGAAAATGCCCTGTGACCCCAGCAAATGCTCTGTGACTCCAGTGAGTGCCCTGTGACTATAGCAGGCAAGTGCCCTGCTGCTCCTGCGTGTTCTCTGGGGATCCTACATGTGCTCTGGGACTCCTGCAAGTGCCCCAGGACTCCTGCATGTGCCCCGGGACTCCTGCATGTGCCCTACTACTATTGCAAGTGCCCCGGGACTCCTGCATGTGCTCTGCTACTAATGCAAGTACCCTGAGACTCCTGCAAGTGTCCTGCTACTCCTGCATGTGCCCTGCTACTATTGCAAGTGCCCTGGGACTCCTGCAAGTGTCCTGCTACTCCTGCATGTGCCCTGCTACTTCTGCAAGTGTCCTGCTACTCCTGCATGTGCCCTGCTACTTCTGCAAGTGTCCTGCTACTTCTGCAAGTGTCCTGCTACTCCTGCATGTGCCCTGCTACTCCTGCAAGTGTCCTGCTACTTCTACATGTGCCCTGCTACTTCTGCAAGTGTCCTGCTACTCCTGCATGTGCCCTGCTACTTCTGCAAGTGTCCTGCTACTCCTGCATGTGCCCTGCTACTTCTGCAAGTGTCCTGTTACTCTTGATACTCCTGCAAGTGCCCTAAGACTCCTTCCTATAAGTGCTCTATAGACTTTCCCACTCAAGTCACACTTTTACATCTTGTGGTGAATTTAATAATTAATTGAAATCTATTTTTATTACAGAATGTCTTTGCTGATTTGTTTGTAAAACTGTAATGTCAAATTTTAATAATATATTTATATGTTTTTGTAGATGATATGTATGTCTAATAATGTATTGATGTTACACCTAAAACAGGACTGTACTGAAAACAGGGTACCCATCCTTATGACATGAAATTTTTCCTCCTGTATAAAAATAAATGGTTTTACTACTACTAACACTTCTGCAAGTGCCTTAGGACTCCAGCGAGTATCCTGGGACACAACAAGTGCCCTGGGACACTTGCACGTGCCCTGTGACTTATGCAAATGCCATATGAGTTGTGCCAGGTGCCCTACAAGTCTTACAAGTGCCTCTGCAAGTCATTTAAGAGCTCCTATTTGCAACTTGTGCATGTACCCTGCTATGTCATGTAAGTACCCTTTGCAGCTTGTATAAGTACCCTGATACTGTAGTTCTGACAGTTGTGCAAGCATTATGGAATCCTACCAGCGAATGACATCATTCTGTCATGACTCTCTGTATTTGTTTACATTTACAAAGCTGCATGTAACAGCTCTGACTGATGCAGGATACCAACAAGTGGTAAGGGATGGGGCTATGATGTGCAGTTCTATAAATACTTTACAGAGTCCCGCAGGTTTATTGGACTGCAACTGCGGTTTTAATGTTCCATTAGGGAACACAATGCGCTTGTTTTTCACAAATGGCAGTCTTGTTCAAATTGCTTTGTTTTAGACTCTTAAGTGCCCACAGACACCACTTAACCTTCTGTAGGAAGGCATCCATCAGTTGTCTGTAAAAACGCTTCTGCTTGCCGGATAGCATTGTAGTTGATTGCAGAAGTATCTCTCTGAATGGGTATTTCTAATGCTTCTGTCTAGCATTGTTTATCCCCTAGTCATCCTGTAGGACTTCAGCTGGCAGAGAGAAAAATCAGTACCCCGTGAACCCTTTCTAATACGAAGTGTAAGAACATCATCTTAAAAAGAAATGGCAGGTTGAGCATGTTAATAGACCAAAAATTGGTAACTGTAGTTAAACACCAAAGAGTAAAGTTAACCTTTGCAGTTGAGTAACAAATACTGAAAAGTGTAATCTCTGCAGTCTTCTATTTTTTTGTCAGTTTATTTCACCAAGATAGTCCTATAGAGAGAAGGGATCTGCATCAATGCCCCCTCCAAAACAAAAAGCCCATAGATCCTGGTAGTTCTAAAATTTAGACCCACATAGCACCTCTCAAGTAATAGGCAGTTCTAGTAGTACAGAAACAAATGAGAAAACAGCATGTAATTTGTTTAAAGAATAAAGACTGTATTTAAGTAGTTCTACATTTTTAATAACAGTAATTTTATTCATATGAACCAGATGTGCCATTGAGCTTTGCCCTCAAGGGGCACAGTAACCCAAAAATGAAAAATTGTGGGGCAGGGAGGCAGCTGATTCAAATTCTCAAAGACCAGAGTTCATTTTGGTGTACTGGAAGTGCATCCTGGTGATGCAAAGCATGGATAAATGTGCACGTGGACAGAAACATAGAAACATAGACTTTGTCGGCAGATAAGGACTGCTTGGCCCACCTAGTCTGCTCATTTTCTTGCCTATTGGATAAGCTGCAGATCCTAGTTAACCAACAGCCTACTTCCTCCAACCCCCCACTATAATTCTCTTATGTCTGTCCCATGCATTCTTGAATTCCCCCACTGTTTTTGACCCCACAATCTCCTCAGGAAAGCCGTTCCATGCGTCTGCCCACCCTCTCCATGAAAAAAATACTTCCTCGCATTGCCCCTGAGCTGTCTCCCCTCTGTCTTCAAATTGTGCCCCCTTGTTCTTGCACATCTCTTTTTCTGAAAGGTGCTACCCTCTTGGACTTTGTTGATTCCCTTGTGGTACTTGAAAGTTTCTATCATGCCCCCCCCTTTCCTCAAGGGTATACATATTAAGCTTCTTTAGGCTCTCTTCGTATGGTTTATTCTGGTGCAGACCCTGCATTTTTAGTTGCCCTCTTCTGGACTGCCTCCATCCTGTCTATGTTGTTGCAGAGATGGGGCCTCCAGAACTGCACGCAGTACTCCACATGGGGTCTCACCAACTGTCTGTGCAGAGGGATGACAACTTCCTGTTTTCTACTGGTGATGCATCTCCCTATGCATCTCAGTATCCCCAGCCCTCCTTACTGCAGACAGGCAGCCAGAACATCGAGGATGCAGGATCCTGTGTCCCCAAGAGTCCAGAATGTGATTTGAGCTGCATAATAAACAGACAGCAGGGACAGGGGTGAGTTTTAAAGGAAAACACTTTAACACTAAGACTGTCCTCTGCAGATACCTAACCTAACCTCCAAATGAGCATTTTGAGCACTAAACTTAGGTTACTCACCCGTAACTGTAGATCTTCCACAGGATGGTCTCTTGCAGCAGGTAATACACTTGGGTAGTCACCAGAGATCACTGTGATACATGGCAGCTCTTCTAGCAGTCTTTTACCAGGGGCCACCCACTGATGACATCATCATCCTGCTACCTATATAAGAGTGGGCGGTCCTTGGTATCTTCAGTTCATTTTCACGCCATCTTCAGCTAGCACGCAGCAACTAGTGCAAAGTGTAAGCAGGAGGAGGCGTGGAAAGGATGAGAAGGGACTTGGCAAGGTTGGAGGGATGGTCAGAAGTATGGCAGGTAGGATTCAATGCAAAGAAGTGCAAAATAATGCACCTGGGAAGCAAGAACCCAGGGGAAGATTACACAATGGAGGGGGAGGTAGTAACAACAAAAAAAAAGGATAGGGACCTGGGGTAATCATATCAGATGACCTTAAGGTTAGCAAGCAATGTGAGAAGGCAGTAGGGAGGGCTGGGGGGATACTGGGATGCATAGGGAGAGGCATCACCAGCAGAAAACGAAAGTTATTATCCCTCTGTACAGACAGTTGGTGAGACCCCATCTGGAGTTCTGCGTCCAGTTCTGGAGACCCCATCTCTGTAAGGACATAGATAGGATAGAGGCAGTCCAGAGGAGGGCAACTAAAATGGTGCAGGGTCTGCAAGAGAAGCCGTATGAGGAGAGACTAAAGGAGCTTAATATGTATACCCTTGAGGAAAAAAGGGAGAGGGGGGACATGATAGAAACTTTTAAGTACCTCAGTGGAATCAACAAAGTCCAAGAGGGTAGCATCTTTCAGAAAAAGAGATGTGCAAAAACAAGGGGACACAATTTAAAGATGGGGGGCAGTTCCGGGCAATGTGAGGAAGTATTTTTCATGAGAGGGTGGTGGATGCATGGAACAGCCTTCCTGAGGAGGTTGTGGGGTCTAAAACTGTGGGAGAATTCAAGAATGCATGTGACAGACATAAGGCAATTCTTGTGGGGGTAGGAAGAAATAGGCTGATGGTTAACTAGGATCTGCGGCCTATCCTGTAGGTAGGGAAATGGGCAGACTAGGTGGGCCAAGCGGTCCTTATCTGCCATCAAAGTCTATGTTTCTATGTTTCATCGACGAGAAACTGAGCAAACGGGATGTTTTTTTCCCTGTTCCCTCTCCTTCATCGATGGATGTCAGAAGGATCTTCAAACAAATCACCTTTATTTTGTTCTTGTCATTGTGGTAGAAACATCTACCATTTCAACAATCATTCAGTCTGTGCCCACTGTTTGGGACCCACACACAACTCATTCTCCTTGAACTTTGTCAGGAGTTTATCAAGCAACTCGTCGACGACGATTGCTTGACATCCAAGCTTACCTTATGGAACAAAAAGCTGCACTCTTAAAAAAGCAGGGGGCCTGTCCCAAGGACCCCCCCCAGCCACTGCTTCACACAAGAAACACAGGCATGATAAGGATGCTTCCACTTTAGCATCCTGTTCTAAGCACTCGTCGACAACGACCACTTTAGGTCTTTTCTCGTCAACGACACCTTTGAATATGGTTTCCTCGTCGATGGGAGTTTATTGTCTCTCATTGATGGCACTTTCTAGCACTTTATCAGCAATTTCAACAGAACCGTATACTGCTGCCATCAGTGCCCCATCGACGATGACTCATCTCTCATCAACGTCTTTCGGATGAGACATTAAACCGAGGTCCCATCTGCCTGGATTGGTGGTAGTTCAGATGGATGTTAAAGATCCCATGGCACTTATCGAAAAGAGTAGGGGAATTTTTATTAAAGTTGGAAAGTAAAATACAGTCAATTAATACACAAAAGCAAAAGCAAATTACTCGAAACAAAATACATATGCCATCATACATAAAATACAAAACTAACATTGCAATAGACTCAAAACTTACTAGACATACTGAAAAAATAACCCCCCCCCACTAAAAGAGTAGGGGAATTTTTATTATTTCAGTAAACCAAAATTGAAAACATACAGTGTTAAATCACACAAAATAATATATAAATCATATAAAAGATAATCTATTACAAAGATATATCATCCAAATGATATAAAAGGAAAACTTCAAAACAGTCCCCCCTCCCACTTACAAAATGAGTAGGGGAACTTTTGTTATCATAGACAGCAAACCAAACAATAAATTCAATCAATGTTAAGTCACATTAAAGAAAATGATACAGCATATTGTTATCATAATAGAAAACAAAGATTATACATAAAATGAAAGGGAAAAAAAGAAGAAGAAGAAAAGCAAATAGAAAACACTAATTCAATACATCCAAAATAATTATTCTAAATTAACCCAATGAAGTTATAGCCAATCTACAGAATCCCATCTAGCGTGACATATAAATGAAGAAAATTTCCCATAATCCTGCCTTTTCAATCTCAATATTGCATTAGCAACCATACCAAATAATGCTTCTTGTAAAAAATATTGTTGTTGAATGGTGAAACGGCATCTCACATACCATATATAGTATTTAAAACAAAGCAAAATCAAACATAAAGTCACTTTATCATATTGCACAGTGGTTACTGGCAGAATCCCTATACACAACATATCTAACGTCATAGGATATAAAGGAAAGGTAGGCCATTTAGTAAAACAAGACTCCAAAATCCTTTTATAAAGGACATTCCAAAATAAGTGTTCCATTGTCTCCACTAATTCAAAACCACGTACCCTAGGGCAATACCGATCAGTAATTTGCTTATGTTTTAGATTTGCTCGGACATTTAATTTGCCATATAGGGATAACCATAACACATCCCACATATGAGGTGGAATCCGGGGGGAGGTTAACATATTGCCAATTGCAAGTTTTATAGGAGATGGAAAATAATCAAATGGAGCCGAATCTTGAAAATACTTTTGTAAAATGTATGCGTATAATTCCTTTCTAGTAAAATGCAAAAAGGTATGCCTTGAAATACCCCATAATTTAATTTTCCCAAAACATATTTTAAGAGATTGTGGGAGATGGTTTATGGAACGTTGTCTCAGGAATACCTCATATTCAGGCCAGAAGAGACATAAATCTCCCAGAGTATCCTGAAGCCGTGGTTTCCATTGTGTGTCTCTATCTATAAACAGAGGTTTTAAATTTGTATAGAGAAACACAATAAAGAAAAAAACTACAGGATGTAACATTTTTAGGCCCCCATGTTTTTTCTCCCTAAACAACAAGGCTCTCTTTATGGGGTTCAGTCTACTGCCCCATATACAAGCAAAAAAACACCCCTATAACTGTGTCTCCAAAGCTAAAGGAAGACTAAAAACCGCACTTAAATATAAAAATATGGGTAATAAGAATGTTTTAACCAGTTGAATCCGTTTCAGTTTAGGCAGTTTCCATGTATTCCAGACATCTACCTTAGTTTGCGCTTCCTTTAGTTTAAATTTCCAATTTAGATATGCTAAATCTCCTGCTCCAAATAAAAGACCCAAAATTTTACAAGTATCCTTAATTACCGGAATACCTATAACCTGTGTAAGATGAAAATACTCTATCTCCAGTGTTATGCAATTACATTTCTCATAGTTAATTTGTGCACCGGTATATAACAAAAAAACCTGTAAAATTTTTTGAAAACCCTTGCAGAGGGAAGATCCCCAATCGAAAAACATAAATCATCCGCATAGGCAATACATTTAACTTCAGGATCAGTACTTGAAAAGGAGAGTCCCCGTATACTGTCATGACCATACACCCGCCTAATTAAGGGATCTATAGTAAATAAATACAAAAGGGCACTAAGAGGACATCCTTGACGCACAGCCCATAATATGGGATATATAGTCCCTACCCACCCATTACAAAAAGCTTGAGCAATAGCATTGGCATAACAGGTTTTTATCCATTCTATAAAGGTATCGGGTACACCATACCCAACTAAACAGTCCCATAAATAACCATGTCTTACATTATCAAAGGCTTTTGCCTAGTCTAAACTCAAAATCAAACCTGTAAGTTCCCTGTAGATCCCTTTTGAAAAAGTTCCCTCAAAAGTATTAGACTATCGGTAATGTTCCTATTTGGAATGGAACATGTTTGTGCCGGATGTAAAAGGGAATGTGCATTAAGTAACAGTCTATTGTTTAGTATTTTGGTAAATAGTTTAAAATCTGTATTTAATAGGGTTATAGGTCTCCAGTTTAACAAATCCCCTCTATCTCCTTTTTTATACATAAAAACTACAAGCCCCTCGTTCATACTTTTTGGTAGTATCCCCGAGGATAGTATTTCATTCAAAACACCTGTAAATTCTTCCAATAATTGTTGAAAAATTATTTTATAAATTTCATACGGAATACCATCATTCCCCGGGACTGTACCAGCTTTTACTTGTGCCAACACTGCAGCAGCCTCTTGTGTTGTAATATGTGCTACTAAGTTAACTGACCCTGAATCTGAAATTTGGGGTAAATTACATCCTCCAACCAGTTCTCATGTGTGTGACTCAATGTTTCAGTAATACCAAAAGTTTCTGTACATGTAAATCAACAATCCATATAACCTCTCTGGTATCTGTGCACCAAATCCCTGCCTGATCATTAAGACCTGTCGTATGTTTCTGATGTCTTTGGGAAGCACTAAATTGAAATGAATTCAGAAAGGCCTTTGTGCCTTGGGTACCAAAATGGCGTTCATTTTCTAAAGACTTTGCCCGATCATATTGAAAATTATTCATCTTTTCTCTTATTTCATATAACTGGGGGAGGACTGAAACCTCACCATTGGCCACACGAAAGTGTAAATCCAAAAATTCCTTTCTATAATTTAAGTATCAGTTTTGTATTTACCATATAATCTTCCTATTGATTGAAAAAAACGTTCAATTTCAGTTTTTGTATCCATCCACCATTCCCGATAAGTATTATAGAGACATAACACAGATTTCCTGGCCTTTAAAATAACTAGAAAGCCATCTTCAATTGTAGGAAGAAGTAATAGAGCCAAGTTCATTCTCCAGTACCCTGGACCCCGATGCATAGGCATATGACTTGCCACCGTAGCTACTATAATTACATGGTCAGAGGAAGTAACAGCCAATGTTCTAGTATCAATCACCTGTAGGAATCGGAAAGAAACCAAAATCTATCCTTGTGGCCTTATTGCCTTGAAAAAATGTTTTTGCCGGATTCCCTGAAAGGGCCATAACATCACTAAGGCCTGTTTGAACTAGTAAATTATTAAGACAAGTAGCATCACAAAACATTTTGGTGGTTCGGCATCCCCACCTGTATTGTATCTACTACAATTGAAGTCACCCCCCCAAAAAACATACTTTGAAGTAAATAAGGTTGAAATAAGCGAAATATTTCAATATGTGCAAATTTTGTTTGAGGTATATAACATTGATTAACCGACACTGTAAACCGTTAATCACTACATCCAACAACAATACACGACCAGGGACAAGATCAACTAGTTGTATCACCTTTGCAGTGGGACTATTTAGGGCTATACCTACACCACTACAGGGGTCTTCACCCATAGACCAATAGGTAACCCCCCATCTCCAGCCAGCGGTTGCTAATTCAATATCAAGTTTGGTATGTAACCTAGTATTCTGCAAAAAAAAACACATCATAATCCTTTTTCTCAAAAAGGGATAAAATCAACACCCGTTTCCTCTCGGATAACATACTATTCACATTTAAAGAAGCTACCGAAAGATTATAAACTGCTACCATCAAGAGAGGGGAAACGATCAGCCATATTTTTGAACACATTTTAGCATATTATTTTTTCTTGTTCCCTTTCCTCATTCCCAATCTATTTTTTCTTTTTGCCTAAATCAGTTTTGCCAAATTTTGGTCTATATCAGCGTACCATCATGTTATGAGGAATTTACAGAAACTGAGTCAGACTTCATCCCTGTGTCATCTTGTAATACAATAAAAGGATTATAGTGTAGCCATCATGGGGGTTCAGGAATCACCATGCTAATATTACCAGATGAAGACTACATCTTCTGGAAGATACCAGAGTAAAGGCCTCTTTGGCGGGGGCGGTGGAGGCATTGAAATCAAACTGCCGCTAGAAACCTCCACTTGAGAGACAGGATTTTGTGTCACTGACAGAGGCTCAGAAACATCAGGGTGTATCTGCGACTGAGGTTCTTTTGAATCAATGCACAACCATGATTACCAGAAATATGTGGTTGAGGTCTCCAGAGGTGTGGTAGGGTTTTATTCCTAAGGCAGCTTTAACCACCGTATTGATGTAAAAATCTTGAATACTATAGTCTCCAGATTTATTTTGCAGCTGAAGAGGCAATCAACAAAGAATGTGCATCTTCACACAGTGAACACTTACTGGGGTGATGACAGTCAGTAAGGACATGTTCTTGTTCTCCACATTGAGCACATTTTACCACTTCACACATCCTACGCGGGTGCCTTGGAGAGCCACACTTATAACAATGTCTTGGTTGGCCTGGATAAAAAATAAAACCCTTATCCCGACCCAAATAGAAACAACTAAGTAAATGCTGTAGACCTTCATCGTTTTGAAATAGATTAACCTTATATCTCCACCCTCCATTCCAGAAACCTTCATCATCCAATATAGGTTCAGGATTCCCCTGAACAGTACGTTTTTTTTCCACCCAGTACGTTATATCTTCTACATTTACTCCCTCATTCCAAAAAAGTACATTTATTACTTTAAAGGATTGTTTGGTGAGAGGTATAGCCTGAAAATGTAACCACACTGGGTTAGTTTTTAAAAGAGCATATCTCATCCAAAATTTATTTAGCAAATCTGGTGTACGAAAACTAATGTCATAATTGTTATCCCTTGGGGTGTGTATAAGGGCTTACACCTCCCTTGGAGAAAAACCCAGCATTTGCTTAATCAAAACCTCTGGCATACCATCCATAGGACCTAGGAACCTTAAACGCACTGCATTCCTCGTTTTGCCAAAGTAACTGTTTTTTTAAATAAACTAGCAAATGTAACAGGGGGTTGTGAGATAACAGGCTGATCCTGTACTGGATTTAACTCAGAACCCAAAACATTCGCATAACTTAAAGCTTCAGGAGTGACAGTTTGTCCTAACGTGGGCTCTGATAGCAAATTTGATAGTAAATTAGAAATACTGGTTTGAGGAGACACACATAAAGAAGAGTGTACAGTTATTACAGGGGAAGTTTCAAAACAGTCTGGCCCATAGCTAGATACAGCATCCCTTGATGCAGATTTGGCCTTTTCCCCATCTGCTGCGCTTGTTCCCGGCAGAGGATTATTGGGTCGGCTATCCAGCCTCCCTCATCTGATTGTATCCAACCTGCCTCCCGGAGAGCTTGTTGAGGGACCAGGATTCATTAACCACCAGATTAGCATCCTGAGGTGGGGTTTCATCCATCGATCGATCTAAAAACTGAGACCTTTTAGAACCTTAGGCACAGTACCTGGTAGGCCCGAAGGAGAGTCCAAAATGGGCCTTTTTCTTTTTCGATCCTCCTCAGCTTGTTGTTTTAATTCGTTGAACTCAGCCAAAGCTTCTTTTATCAGCTGCCGTTTTTTTTCCAACAATACGTTAAGCTCCTCAGACCCTTGCAAAAGAGCTGGAGCTCCACACAAAACTGCATCATTTTCGCCCATCATTTCTCCGTCAGAAACTCACGGTTTTGCTCCAACTCCACACTCCTGATGACTTCCACATCGTGCACTAATACTTCAGGCATGGGATTCCGATGCGCTTATGCTGGCCACCATCAAGGTGCATCCCAGCTGCATCACTGTCCCCCGCACGGATGATTTAGGAGTTGAGCAACATCTGTCCTACTTCCACTGCTCTCTGCAGCCATCCGGAAAGCTCGCACATGTTCCCTCGCTGAGCCTTGCTAACTCAGCCACAGCATGTCCTCCTCCACTGTCCTCCTCCTCCGCCATCTTGATCCCACCAGAAAATGGGTCCCCCTGCTCACAGGAAACAGGAAGTAGGGGAATTTCCCCGGTGTCCTGGCCAAATTTCCCTCATTCACTAAAAAATACCACCAACAGCTTAATCTGGTTCAAGGTCAGTTGGCATTCATCTGTATCTCCCTCCCCCGGGTCGTGCCTGAAAATAGGCAAGATTTGTCTAGTGCACTTACTTAGTCAACAAAAACTAGATAAAAAAATAAATAAACGACAATGGCTGTTAAATATGTTAAATCTTCCTCCTTTCCTGCCCCATCGACGACGGACCAGGGTGCCTTAGGGAATACCATGGATTTCACTTTTTCTGCTGTCCCTCCTCCTTCAAGGTCTTTTGTACATTGGGACCAGCTTGAGTGGGACTGGGACCCTAGACTATTTCATCCGGGTTCCAGACCTGCTTTTACTCCACATCCCCTCTCCTCCATTGTTCCCTTGGTGTCACAGAACCCCCCGTTACTACCTCTGTGGACATGGCTACTGTAGTACAGCAGATTCTGGATGTAAATGAGGCACTCATAGCCTCTGGCTCCTGGTGATGGGGGTCCTCCATCCTGATCACCCACGCCACTGCCAAAGCATTTTTTTGGTGAGAGACGAAGTTCTCCATCTGGCTTCCTGTCTGATTATGAGGAAGAATACTATTCAGAGGATTTAGACTTCCCTGAAAACATCCCAGAGGACCTGGAGAATATTGACCTTCAAGAATGGGATTCTCGTCCTCCATCCTCCCTCTCCACTATCTCATCTCTGCACAAGGAACCTTCCCACCATGCAGTGGCATCTCCCCCGATGACCCATCATTGCATGATATGATGGTCCAGATTCAAAAAATGATGTGGTTCTATACTACTGAACATGACAAGCAGAGAAAAGACATGGCAGACCTCCTTGAACTGCTGGAGGACTCAGTAGTTTTGGTACCCCCACTCATCCAAACCTACCAAAATACAGTACTGGCAGCCTGGGATCAGGCTTCGACTGTCCTGGCTCTTTCTCAGAAGACAGATCACCTTTACCAAGCTTTCCCTGATCACCCCTTCTTTTTATCTAACCTCGAGGCTGATTCAGTGGTTATTGCCGCTGCTTATGATTGTACTAAATACTCCCAACCATGATCTCCTTACCTCCAGATAAGGAATCCCATCACCTAGACTACTTAGGGACAAAAGTCTTCCAAGTGGGCACACCGAACCTGAGAATCATGAACTTTATGGGACATATGGTGAAATGCCAATGTACCCTTTGGTTCTCAGCTATTGACGTAGTCAATAAACTCCCTCCGTCACAGGAGAAAGATAAATTACTGGCTACGATATCTACTGGAAATTCCATTTCCCGGCATCTCTTCTGCTCAGTATATGATGCGGCGGATACCTCAGCTCAGGCAACGGCTACAGGTGTCACCCTCTGCTGTCATGCTTGGCTGTGTGTCTCAGGTCTACAACCAGATATACAACATGAACTGGTCAATGCTCCATTTAATGACGCCAGACTTTTTGGCCCAGGTACTCAAACGCTCTTAGATGATCTCCAGGCATCTGGTCACACTCTCTGTATGGTGCATGGTATGTACCATACTCCACAGTCCTCATACCAGTTGTTCCCAAAATTTTCAAGCCAAATGGAGAGGCAAGAATAGAGGAACCTGTCGAGGTGGCTCCCATGGACATTCCAACCCCTCCTCCAGGAACGCCACCCCATCCTCGAGGAGACCCCATTCCCATCCTCAAGGTGCGATGGGCCAGCACCCTGCCCAGTGACCCATTAGGGCTTTCCCCCCGCTTCCTTGTTCAGGCCTCAGAAGCTGTAGGGAGTGATTTTGCCCTTCATCCGGAGGCCTGAAAAGCCATTACTTGAGACGAGTGAGTACTCCAAATCATATGCACGGGGCACACGCTGGAACTTACATCTCCACCTCCCCCGCACCAACCCCGCTCAGTCCATTATCCACCCAACCATGTTCCTATTCTCCATGAGGAACTTCAGGCACTTCTACACAAAAAGGCCGTATATCCTGTTCCTCCTTCGGCGTTATCAGGGACTCTACTCCCATTTCTTTCTGGTCCCCAAATGTACAGGAGACCTCAGACCAATATTAGATCTAAGACAACTTAATTTACACATTCAGTACAAAAGGTTCCGGATGGTCACATTAACATCCATACTACCGATGTTAAAAAGGGGTACTAGTTATGTTCTCTGGACATGAAAGACGCATACTTGCACATCCCCATCCACCCCGCTCACCACTGGTTCCTATGCTTTCAATTGTTAGGACACCACTACCAATTTCGAACACTTCCTTTTGGACTCTCGTCTGCCTCGAGACTCTTCACCAAGTGCCTTGCCGTAGTGGCGGCAGCTCTGAGAAGAGATGGACATTTCATTTTTCCATACCTAAACGATTGGCTGATAAAAGCAAACTCTGAACAGGCTTTGCTTCTCTCCCTTCATGCCACCCTTATCCTATTCCAAAATCTGGGCATTGTCATCAATTGGCCCAAATCCAACCCAAAGCCTTCCCAGTCACTCCAGTATATAGAAGCACTTCAGAACCGGTTTCAGCCAGGGCTTACTTCCCTGTCAACAAACAAGACAAACCCCTCTCTCTCTGGCTTTGCATGCTCAAACTCAGCAGCACATCACAGCCAGAAGTTTCTTACATCTTCTGGGGCATATGGCAGCTGCCATCCCCAGAGTAGCATTCACCTATCTCCATATGAGACCAGTACAATGGGTGCTTCAGAATAAATGGCAATAGCGGTTGGGCGACCTCAATGACAATCTCAAAGTCACCCCCTCCCTCCACTCCGCCTTAGCTTGGTGGACACACCGGTACCACCTATCTCAGGGCATGCTCTTTCAAGCGTCTCCTCCCCAGCAAACATTGACCATGGATGCTTCCCTGGATGGCTGGGGAGCTCACCTCATCCCTTATGGGGCAAGGACAAATTGCCCCAATTTGTCATTTTGCCTGACATAAATCTGTTGGAAATGAGGGCTGTTCAGCTTACTCTTCAGGCTTTTCATCCCCACCTTCATCCCAGACCCTTACTGATCCAATCAGACAACACCTCAGTGGTGTTATATCTTAACAAACATTGAGGCACCCAATCTCGTGCTCTCTACAAGGAGGCACTGAAGGTCTTGCAAGAAGCCACACTTCAACAACTCACAATAGTTGCTGTCCATCTACCAGGATGCCACAAAACCCTGGCAGACATTCTCAGTCACCAGTCCTCCATGAACGAGTGGACTCTTCATCATGAAGATCTTCAGATGATTTTTCCGCTTATGGGGGACCCCGCAACTAGACCTGTTTGTTTCCCCCGACAATCACCGACTCCCCAAATACTTTTCCATTATTCCAAACAGAAGGGGACTGTCTACCGATGCCCTGTCCTAACCGTGGACAGGACTCTTCTTATATCCCCCCATCCCTCTCCTGCAATGGACTCTACTGAAACTACAACTTGAACCTGTCACAGTGATCCTCATAGCCCCCTTGTGGCCCAGGCAGGTGTGGTTTCCCCCTACTCCAACAATTGTCCATGGTGGATCCCAGTCAGTTACCAATCAGACCAGATCTTCTGACTCAGAAGTGAGGCACCCTCCTTCACCCCTAACCTGAAGTCTTTACACCTTCATGCTTGGCTCCTGAGGACACTTTCATAGCACGTCCTCAAATCTGTGGTGAGCATTCTCTTGGCCTCACGAAAACCATCAACCAGGGAAACATATAACACTAAATGGAAATGCTCTTCCATATGAGCTACTTCCCTTTCTTTAAATCCATTTTCATGTCCTTTACCCAAAGTGTTGGACTACTTGGCTTCACTTGCCGAGAAGGGCCTTAGCCATTCCTCTATCAGAATTCATCTGGCCTTCATTTCAGCCTTTCACGAACCCTGTGAAGGCAAATTACTGTACCATCATCATCTTGCCAAGATGTTCTTAAGAGGCATGCTTCATATCAAACCTCCCATAAAATGCCCACCCCCTTGGGATCTAAATTTCATATTAGAGAAACTCACCCTTGCGCCCTTTGAGCCAGCAGCTACCGCTGATCTCCGCTTCCTCTCTTGGAAGATGGTGTTTCTAGTAGCTGTTACTTCAACTCGCTGTATCTCTGAGCTTCAGGCTCTGATGTGTAGAGAGTCTTACCTAATCTTCCACAAAGATAGAGTGATTCTCTGCACCAATCCTTCCTTTTTGCCAAAAGTGGTTTCAGAACATACCTTAAACCAGACCATGGAATTGCTTGTCTACTACCTGGAATATTCTAATCCAGGAGAACATCTCTTACACACCTTAGATGTTCATCGTATTCTGAGGTACTACATAAACCGTACCAAATCCTCAAGAAAAACCTCTCAATTGTTTGTTACCTTCACCTCTGTGAGGAAGGTTTCCCAGTTGCTAAGAAAACCATTTCCAGTTGGTTGGTAAATTGCATCACGTTTTGTTACAAAAAAATACAACAAGACCCTATTGGGAACAGTACAAGCCCATTCCACTAGAGTCCAGGCCTTCGTGGCGGCCTGCTTCAAGGGGGCCTCGATCACTGATATCTGCAATGCAGCCACATGGTCCACCATTCACACTTTCACTAAGCATTACAACCTGGATATTGCTTCTCGCCGTAGGACAGCCTTTGGCTGCGCAGTCTTACAGGGTCTCCTATCCTAATTCCACCCTCTTTGGGTACACTGCTAGGAATCGTCCAAAATGTATTACCTGCTGCAAGAGATCATCCCATGGAAGATAGTACAGTTACATGAAAACTTACCATAACAGTAGATCTTTGAGGAAAGTCTCTTGCAGCAAGTATGTTCCCTTCCTCCATCCCCCTCCTTCTCTAAGAGAATAACTTTGTTCCACAGCACATGGAAAGGGACACCTTTCGTACCTTGGATCCCCTCACTTCTCGCTTAGTGAGCTGAATCCAATGGGGAACTGAGGATACCAGGGACTGCCCACTCTTATATAGGTAGCAGGATGATGATGTCATCAGTGGGTGGCCCCTGGTAAAAGACTGCTAGAAGAGCTGCCATATGCCACAGTGACCTCTGACAACTACCCAAGTGTATTACCAGTTGCAAGAGACATCCGTCAAAGATCTACTGATACGGTAAGTTTTTACGTAACTGTACTGTCTAGGAGTGGTATATATAGAAGTGGTATAGTGTTCACATCAACACAATGGCAGTTCTTTCTTAAGAACAGATTCACTGGGTCTTCAAGTAAAGCTCCTCCCACCACTTGGATGGTATATTCCTTCGAATCTACCCCATGACATCAGATCTAGCATGCCGGAAGCAGGGATCCATGTGCCACTTGCCAGGGAAGTCCTGGTGGGTGGTGTGGATGTGAACCATATTCCACTCCTAGAACTATTGCTATAGGTAAGCAACCTATTTTTCTAGGGACGTATGTCCCTGAAAGGAGCTGCCAAGGCACTGGTATGTCTCGTGGAATGAGCCCTGAGCCCTATGGGAGGCTACCTACCAGCCAACCTATAGCAGAGATCAATGCAGGAAGTGATCCACCTGCCAGTTGTCCTCATAGCTGCCAGTCAGTCAGGTGTGACTTCAGCGTATGTTACAAGGAGCTGGTAAGCCTCACACAGAACTCCAGCCATGTGCTATACATAATACAAGAGCACCCACCACAGGTTTGAGGAATGAAGCCTGTGTTCGGCCTCCAAAGATGGATTGGTGAAGTATACCGGAAGGTCCATCACCTGGTTAAGGTAGAACTTCAGGTTGGGGCAAAGGACTACCTTGTCCCTGTGGAAGATTAGATAAGAAGGCTCCACTGAGAGCACCTGGAGATTACTAATCCTCCTTGCTAACTTGATAGCCACCAAGAAGGCTGTCTTCCATGACAGGTGTGACATCTCATCTTAGCAACTTGTTGGTGTCCTTGAGGGAGTCGAAGGACCATCGCTACATAGGTTTATCAAAAACTGCCTGACAGAAAAACGTAACTTACCAGAGGATTTTGACTTTGGGCTCATCCAGTGGGCTTACTGTGTCAGTCCGAGGGTTGCACCACAGCAGCTCAGTCAGCCCTGAACGATCCCCTTGAAGACCACAGGAGCAGAGCTGCGAGACACTGTTCTGGCAGTAACTCATTCAACATATCCTCTGGTGTTGAAAGTGTTGCCATTAAATTTTACTCAGATCTTTCTATCCAGACCAGTGCTTGGAGGAAGATAGACAAGCCGGTGTGGAATCGCCTCAGAGACCCAGTGATAATACACTCCTTCTTATTACCTGCCCATCTTAGGATGGTGTACGGAGGCAAGTCATGACAGTACACTGATCCTAAAGATGCCGGGAGATGACTTGAGCGATATGAAAAACAGTTTGCTGCATGGCAAGAGACTGTGGATGGCTCTTGGGAGGAGGACTCTGGGTGGGGAGGGTGAATCAATAAGACTTTCCTTAAAATGACTTTCAGAAGTCAGCTCAATTTTGAGCATTGCTCAGACACTGCAGAAAGAGACTTTAAACTTTTGCTTAATATTATAATGTTTATCTTGGACTCCTGATAGCACTATGAACTATGTATAAAATGTTTGGTTTACCCTTTTTCATTACAGGTTTCCAGGACTTTTGATAATGAACTGTGCAGACTGCGTGTGTGTGTGTGTGGGGGGGGGGGTCTTCTGCATGTTCTTTTCCCTTTCAGTATGGCACATGCTGCATTGCAGTGGGGTTTCCCATGTACACTGCCCTATCCCTGATACGTAAGACCAACATGGTTGACCTCTGCAGAGTTTGCCTGACTTTTTCATGGAAAGTCATCTCCTACTAAAGGTTGAGATGTTTTAGGATAATTATATAGTCACACTACTTACAGCCTGTTTAAATGCTAGTGTTGAGTGTCTGAGTTTCCTATGTGCTTATTCTTGGGTTTGTAGGTTTAGTGGAGAGACTGTTAACTGTGACGTCTTTTATTTATTTATTTTTTCCCTGAAACAAAGAAAATGGTCCCTCACAGTCGGGTCCCCTCCCCCAACCCACAACCACCCTCTGCGCACCCCACCTCCCCACAACCCCATACCATACTTACCGCCAGACCTCTGTGCGATGATCTTCAGTGGACTGGGAACTCATCTGCACTCTTTAAAGCCGATTGCGAACTGAAGAAATGCCGGTAAGCTGTATGATAGCATAAATGTGTTTTTTTTCAACTTATGTGGATTATGTGGATATCTCAGCCACGTTTTTGACTTTTGGCACCATATTTTCAACATGGGGTTCTTGGGACCCCTTCTCATGAATTCAGTGACTGTAATGGCGTTATTCGGCCCCGAAAGGTGATTTTGCAGTCACTGCGCGGAATCACCTTTCGGGACCGCTTAATGAAATGACAGTGCCACTGTTCATGAGATGGGCTCCCAAAAAGCATATGTACAAATTTGGTGAAAAAATTCCAAAAAATTACTGTGTTTCGAGCGTGCATTGCGCAGTTTCCACTCACACATTTAACTTTGAGAATTTTCAATATTTTCACCAGATTTTCAACATTGCCATTTTTACATACCTCCTTATGAACAGTACAGTTGTCATTGTTCACATCCTGCCTAAATGTATTTTCATACAGCAGCGCACAATGGTGCGGTTGTTGTGGAACTGAACGCTCAGGACAGATTAAGAAAATCACAGTGACACTGTTCATGAGCAGATGTCCCAAAATGCCTATGTTGAAAATCTGGTGACAAAATTCCACAAAATAACTATGTTACGAGCATGCATTGTGCAGTTTCCATGCACACTCGTAACTTTGAGAATTTTTAATATTTTCACTCCAGATCTTCAACATTGCCATTCTCCTGTACTGCACCCATCTCAGCATATTTCCTTATGGACTGGGGTGAGCGTAAGGCCCAAAGACCCCAAGGCACACCGCAACACTTGTTGGTGTCTGCAGGGTAGGGTGAGATGAAATGGCATGAGCATTATGGCTGACGGCCCAAAGGCACACCTGAACGCCTGTCAGTCTCTGCAGGGTGGGAGTGGGGTTGATGTCAGTTCAATACTTCACTGCCATTCCTATTATGCATCTCTCTAACTTCCGCACTACCAATACCAGCAAGACAACATTCAGCATTGACAAATGCTTGTTTCCCTTTAGGGTTCCTCCTGCCCCCCACTTTGTTATTGTGGTTGCCGTGGAAACACTCTTCTTGTTTGGGGGGGCAAGCAGCTGCTTTCACAGCTGATGGCAATACTATGTGGTTGACTGTTTTGATTTGAAGGAAACTGAAAACATGGACTGCCCTTCTGTTTCTTTTTTTTTTCTTTGTTATTGGTATTAACAGCAAGGCACTAGAATAGCCTTAATTTTCCTTATAACTCTCTGTCTTCTCTAGCCGATGATTGCCTGAGGACTGTTAATCTGTTCATTCTGGCAATCACCCCCCCTCCCCCAATCACTAATATGCTTTTTTTCCATTCACAGTGCTTCCCATTTCTCCAGGGTTTTTGAGGCTCAGGATTACAGGATTTTCTGTAAGAGACAGATCCTTCCTCTAATTCTTGCCCATTTCATTTCTCATTTTGAGCTGTCTTCTGCTTTCACAAAGCTCCCAGCTCAGGGGACTGCTGGTCCAGCGTCCTAAATGCAGCATCATTCCACGAGCGGCGGCAGCTTGCTCATCAGCAATATGCGAAGAGGCAGCCTGGTTTCTATCAGTACGAAATAAAATAATTGCTGGGAAATGGCTGCAAATGCCACTGAAATGAAGAGGTGCATTGGGTCACACGATGCTCCTGGCTATAAGAGTTGCATTTCATTTTGTGCCCTGAGCCCAGAGAACCTGGGGAAATGACAGGCGTCATGCTGATACATCAGGAAGGAGCAGTTCCTGGGTTTGAGCATCACTTCAGCACTATAGGAGTACTAAGAAAGCAGTTCTGACTGACAACACCCCCCCCACCCCATTCTGACTGTGTGTGTGTGTGGGGGGGGGCTTGTTTTTAATTTAGTTGAACAAAACTGTAAGACTGTAACAGACAGAGCCTCAGTCGGTTCATGGTTTCTGACATGCCTGTCAACTGTCACACATTTTATTTAGTTATATATTTGTAATTATTTACCAGGAAAGGCACACTGAGCTGTGCCGGCTTTTTTCCAGGTGCATCTTGGGAGATGGGTTACATGGACTAGTTTTATTGATGGGGGGGGAATGTTGGCCAAGATATCTGGGAAACTATCACCTACTCTTCTTCTGGCTTCTTTGGCTGCTGATGTCACAGTTTGCAGCTTCCACAGTTTGTGAACCCATCCTATGAACTGGTGGGTTATGGATTTTTACCACAGAATGTAACCTGTATTTCCAAAAGTATTATGTTGGTTTCTTTTGCACAGATAAAATCCTTTTTGAGGCAGGTAAGATGCCAGGTTTCTATCGAGCAGATTGAGGGGCATCCCAGAATGGAAGATCTTACTTCGAGAGGGCTCTTGCAGTAGGTAATTACATATAGGACTGACGCCGGTCGGCAGTAGGACCCCACGGAAAAATTTCTAGCTAGCAGTCCCTGGTGGGGACCGCCCCCACGTCAGGTGACCGGCGCCACACGACGTCAGGTATAAAAGGGCGGCCCCGACGCCCGCCTTTCCAGTTCTTTCTCCGCCAGCTCGCGTAGCTTCTGCCGTGAAGTTCATCGCTTCAGTCCTGTTACATTGCCGGTTTTTCTGAAAAGTTTCAGTATTTTGTATTTTATATTTTCTATCATCAGGTGAACGTCGGTATATGTCGTCCCCTTCAAAAAATAAGTGCGACTCGTGCGGCGCCCAACTGCCTCACAAAGACGGTCACTCCCTCTGCCTTTTCTGTTTAGGCCCCGACCACGCTGTCGAGAAGTGTCCGCACTGCCTTCATTTCAACGCGGCCACCCGCAGACAACGCCAGCAGTCTCTCGAAGCCCATCTCCTCAAGAAGAAGATGTCTGCGATGGAGAAGGAGTTGAAGAAACTTCGGCAGGCGTCGACCTCCCCTGAAGGGCACAAGAAGTGGGACAAGGAAAGGCACCGGGAGAAGGCCTCCTCCTCCATGACTCCGGCCGGAGTCACGGGCAAGGTAACATCCCCTCCGGGGGATCGCCCGATGGCAGCCTCCAAGGCTTACTGATGCGGGCGCCTCCCATAAGCCAGACGTTGGCTCCTCCGACGTCCACCGGGAGAAGGCCGCTAAGACGCCCGACCCTTCAGGGCGGCGCATGGCAGTATCCCCATCGGACCGGGCCTCTTCTCATCCTCGGTCCGTCTCTGACGAGGGACCCCCGAAGTTGGACACCGGCTCCTCCGGCATCCGCCGGGAATCAGCCCCTAAGTCACACGTCGACTCTTCCAACTTGTGCCGGGCCTCGGAGCCTATGGCAGACCCTGCTTCGTCTGTCATACCAGGTTCCCCGCAGCCTTCACTGCCATCAGGGGAGCCCGAGTCCCCCCTGCCCGACCCCAGGGATTTTTCTCCTCCGTACCTGGACGAGGCTCGGGATCCTGGGCTACCATCCAATCCTCTTCCTACAGAGCCGGATCTGACGTCAGCTCCCCTGACGCCAGCTCCGACGCCGGCTCTGACACCGGCCCCGCCGACGCCGGTTCCGACACCGGCCCCTCCGACGCTGGCGGGGGATATTCCTCTTCCATCGGGCCCTCCACCCCATGAGCCTATCACGGTTGATCCGCCCGTGGAGTTCCTGGCTGGGCCGTTCTGCTCTGGCAGCTCCTCCAGTGCCTGGGGATCTGCCATCCTATCCGACGCCAGTTTTCCCAGGTCCACAGTATCCTGCGCCGCAGTACCCGGTGCCGACTCCACTGACGCCACAGTACCCAACGCCGGTATTCCCACAGCCGGGTTACAGATACTCTCCCTACGGATTTTATCCGCAACATCCTCTCCTCCCTCCTCCTCCACTGCCCCTAGGCTGGGTGGATCTCCAGGAGACTCTGGCCTCCTGGTGGACTGAGGCCAAGGCTCAGCTCACCAAGGAAGTCGAACGCCGTCTTATGGCGACAGTGCCACCACCGGCTCCCGTACGCCCCAGACGGCACACTCTCTCTCCACCTCCAGATTCCCGGGCTTTGCCCTCGGGATCCAGAGAGGGGCAGGACACGCGTCCAGGGATCCCCCCTAAGGAACCCGTTCCTCCCCCTAGACGAGCTAGGGAGTCTTACCCTGCTTCAAATTCCTCCTCTTCTTCTTCTCTCTCAGACTCCTTGGAGGCTTCTGATGGGTGTTCCGAGCAACGATAAGCCGCGCTCTCCGTCCTAGCCCCGGCCGAGGACTCCTCCGAAGTCTCCTCCGGAGGATCCTTCCTTCACAGAGTTGCTCAGGAAGATCCAGGAAGTCCATCAGTGGAGTTCCTTAGAGCCAGATCCTCAATGGGTTAAACTCGCCGAACATCTGGACTTGCCCCTTATGGCTCCTACTCTAGTGCCACCCTGGATCGAGCCTCATGCCCACCTTGTTTCCACTATTTGGAAACAACCGTCAGCTTTAGCCCCACTTCCTCGGAAGTCTAACAGGCTATACCAGGCTCCGGAGGGTGTAGACTTTTTAGACTCTCGCCCTCGGCAGACTCGGCTAGATTAGCGCCGCTACACGGCCGGTCAGCACACCCGAAACATTTGAGCTCGTCTCCCCCGGATAAGGAATCTTGCCTTCTGGATCAGTACGGAAGGAAGATCTATGCTTCTTCTACACTGAGAATTAGGGCCCTAAATTATGTAGCATATATGGGGGACTACCAGAAGGCTGTCCTTACCCAGGCGGAATCCAAGATTGACTCCTTGCCTGACTCTCAAGTCAAGCAGGAGTTAGCCGACCTGGTCCGTTCTACTCGTTCGGCCAGTCGTCATATTCTGAGGATGACCTACAATGCAGTGGACACCGCAGGATGGAGCTCTGCATTCACCGTAAGTCTTCAGCATCATGCATGGCTCCGTGTGTCAGGTCTGGTCCTGGAGGTGCAGTCAGAAATTCAAGAAGCACCTTTCAGGGGTTCTGTGCTTTTCGGTGGTGATGTCAAGGACATCATCACTGACTTGCAGGAGAAGGGGACGGCCCTTAAATCTGTTGATTCAATGTACCATCCCCATCCCCCACAGTGCCGTCCCTTTCGCAGACGCAGCCAGCCTCAAGCGAAACCTCAAGGAAGGCAGGCCACTAAACGTCGGGCCCCCACAGCTGCCAGGCCCCCGCCGCCCAAAAAAGCAATGGGCGCCTCAGATGCGGCGCTGCCTCACACCACCTGACTCTTTCCCTCTCCCACCGCCTCCGGACACTCTGGAGGAACCGGTAGGAGGGAGGTTCTCCCTCCACCTTCCGGGTTGGGAGAGGATAACATCGGATTCATGGGTGCTTCAGATCATAGCAGAGGGGTACTCCATAGAGTTTCTGCAGAAACCTCCACGTCACCCCCCTTAACTCCTCTTACTCAAGGGACAATCTTCCTTTGGTCAGGGAAGAAATCTCTGCTCTCCTTGTGAAGCAGGCTATAGAGCCTGTCCTCCCTCACCTCCACGGGAGGGGTTACTATTCCCATTTCTTCCTCGTACCAAAGAAGACGGGAGATCTCAGACCCATTCTCGATCTCAGCTCCCTGAACCTATATGTGGAATACAAGAGGTTCAGGATGCTCTCCCTTCAAACCCTCTTGCCCCTGCTTCAGCCAGGCCAATGGCTTTGTGCACTGGATATGCAGGATGCGTACCTGCACATCCCCATTCACCCTTCGCACCGAAAGTACCTCAGGTTTGCATTCCAGGGGGACCACTACCAATTCCGGGTGTTCCCTTTTGGCCTTTTCTTGGCTCCCCGAGTCTTTACCAAATGCCTGGCGGTGGTAGTGGCCCACCTGCGTACTTTGGGAGTTCAGGTTTTTCTCTACCTGACGACTGGCTCCTGGCGCCCCATCCAGGAGGAACTCCTGCATTTTCTCCCTCACCCAGCAGGTTTTCACTGGCCTGTATCACCATCAACCATTCCAAGTCTCACTTGATCCTTCACAGAGGCTCCAGTTCATCGAGCAATCCTCGACATCCACAATGTGCAAGGCCTTCCTGCTTCTGGACAGGGGCCTCCTCCAGTCCCAGATTTCCCTCCTATCGAGACACAGGAGGGTTCCGAAGGAGTCAGTGCTCCGTCTATTGGGGTTTATGGCGGCCATCCCAGCAGTTCAGCCAGCCTCACATGAGACTATCTCAGTGAACTCTCCGATCTCAGTGGGATCAATGGGTAGATGACCTAGATCATCTGGTTCTGATCTCCTCGCCAATGGTAAGAGACTTGCAATGGTGGATGGTTCGAAAGAACCTATTCCGGGGTCCCCTTTTTCATCCTCCCCCCGATCAGACTCTGACCACGGATGCTTCAGGCGAAGGTTGGGGAGCCCATCTGGGTCCTCACCAACCCAGGGCCTATGGTCAAAGTTGGAGTTAGTTCCTCCACATCATGTGCTCGAGCCGGCAGTGCTGTATGCTCTCCAGGCCCTTCACCAATACATCTTCCCCGTCACCTAGCTGTCCAAACGGACAACATGTGCGTGGTGTGGTACATCAACAAGCAGGGAGGGACTCGGTCCTACCCACTGTGCAGGGAAGTGATGAGGGTTTGAGAATAGGCAACGCTTCACAACCTTCACCTCACGGCGATCCATGTTCCGGGAGTTGACAATGTCCTGGCAGACAGACTAAGTCGCTCGTCGGCTCTTCCACACGAGTGGGAATTGAATGAAAAAGTTCTAAAAAGCATCTTCCAGATTTGGGGGACTCCTCAGATAGACCTGTTCGCCTCCTCCCAAAATGCAAAGCTTCCAATCTTTTGCTCGCTCGCTCCAGAGCGAGGCACTTTCTGGAGCGATGCTCTATCTCTAAGCTGGAAGGACAGATTTGTCTATGCTTTTCCCCCAATTCCTCTGGTCCCTCATGTGCTACAGAAGCTTGCTTTGGAAGGAGTGAGAATGATTCTGATCACTCCTTTCTGGCCCAGGCAAATTTGGTTCTCTCTTCTACAACAATACTCAGAGGTTCCTCCTCTTCCTTTATCTCCAGGATTGCTGACCTAGGATCAGGGGACTCTGGTCCATCCGGGACTCAAATCCCTTCAACTTCATGCATGGCTCCTGCAGACCTAGCTCAATCTTGTTTTGGCATTTCCTGTAAGGTGGCCGAGACTCTGGTGGAGGCTAGAAAACCCTCCACTAGGTCCACCTGCACCATGAAATGGAAAAGATTTTCCATCTGGGCTGCATCCAGGAACATGGAGCCTTTTTCCCATCCTGTGACCATTCTACTTGAGTACATGCGTCATCTTTTCAACCTGGGTCTCAGTCACTCCTCTTTGAAAGTCCATATGGCGGCTATTTCAGCCTACCATGTCCCTTTCACTGATGAGGCATTTGCCCAGCTGGAGGTATCCAAAACTTTCCTCAGAGGGGTCCTTCATCTCAGGCCCCCTGTCCGGACTCCAGCTCCCCCTTGGGACTTAAACTTTGTCCTTGAGAAACTTACCCTTCCTCCTTTGAGCCTCGGCTTCCGCGGAACTTGAAGTTTTATTGAAAAGGCAGCTCTTCTTGGTGGCCATTAATTTTGCTTAGAATTCTACTGAGCTCCAGGCCCTGATGTGCAAAATCCTTTATCTGATTTTTCACAAAAGAATCCAGTAGCTCTTCAGCATCTAATCCTAAAGCCCTCAAGGTGGTAGCGAATCTACCTTAAATCAGTCTATTGAATTACCTGCCTTCTTCACGAGTACTCCAATCAAGGAGAATACCTGCTCCATACCATGGATGTTCACAGGATTCTGAGATACTACACTGATAGGACGAAGGATCTCAGAAAGACTGATCAGTTATTCGTCTCTTTTGCTCACAAAAGAGAAGGCAATGCTGTCTCTAAGCAACGCCTATCAAAATGGCTGGCCCATTGCATCACTTTCTGTTATGACAAGTACAACAAGACCCTACAGGGTCAAGTCAGAGGTCACTCCACTCGTGGAGTAGCAGCCTCTGTGGCTTGTTTCAAGAACGTGTCTACGGCAGACATCTGTGCTGCCGCCACTTGGACTTCCATCCATACCTTTACTAAACATTACAGTTTGGACATTGCCTCTCGCCGTAGAGCAGGCTTCGGGTTAGCTGTCTTGCAAGGCCTCCTTTCTTGAGGCTTGCAAGGTTTTCCTTGCTACTTCTTGGAGTAGTACCTCCTCTCGGTGCCTTTTCTTTTGTTCCAGACTGCTTGGGATTCTGTCCTATATGTAATTACCTACTGCAAGAGCCCTCTCGAAGTAAGATAGTACAGTTACGTAAGAACTTACCATAACAGTAGATCTCCGAGAGAGGCTCTTGCAGTAGGTAATACCTTCCAGCCCTCCATCCCCCTAGGCTTTTTCAGCTCCTTTTCCATCGAGGGAAATATCTGCTTCTCTCTCATCCGGGCCTTCCGGGCCTGTGTCGGGAAAGAACTGGAAGCCGGCATCCAGGGTCGCTTTTATACCCGACGTCGATGACGCCGGGTCACCTGACGGGGGGCCCTCGCCAGGGACTGCTAGCTAGAAATTTTTCCGTGGGGTCCTGCCACTGACCAGCGTCAATCCTATATGTAATTACCTACTGCAAGAACCTCTCTCGAAGATCTACTGTTATGGTAAGTTCTTACGTAACTGTACTTTCAGTAGCATCTCTGTTACCTGACAGGGGTATATACTGCAGAAAAAAGCTAGAATGAAGCCTCGATGTTTTACTTGTTTATGGGAAAATATGCCCATTCCATAGGCTGGTTGAGGAATTGTCCTTGTGGGAATTCCCCTTATACTGTATTTTTCAAATCAGCTTGCTTTTGTTTTGATTGGCATTAACAGTATTATTTTGTGTTGTTAATACTGTCTGTTTTGCCATGATACCTGTTTATTGATTTTAAATAAAACATCCCCCTAATCATCTTAGATATGTGCCATGAGAACTTTAACTTCCATCAGGACAGTGACCAGAGATGGGCAGAAAGGACCTTGGTGTAACATCTCATCTGAAGGATAGCACCTCAACAGTGCATAGAACCCTCCCCTTTTACTGCACTTAAGTGTCAGTTATAGGCATTACCCTAAGTACCAGGTGTGGGGCTAGAACCCACAACCTTCCAAGCTCCCATCCCCAGAGCAGAGCATGCTACCTACTGAGTCATTACCATTAGCAGGCATGTTCCTCATATTGTCCCTCAGAAACCCTCTGAGCCACATGGAGTAGGTGCTGCTGTTCCATGTCAGTTTCCTAAGATTTTTGTTCTATTTATTCGTCAGTTGCAGCCCCAGTAGCCCATTCCTCCTGGTCAACTTAGGGGGGTCCCCACTGCCTGCCAGACTCCCCAACATCAATAAATGTTCTGCCACGAGGTGCCCCAAAGTCTCTAGTGTGCCCCATGGTGCCCATCATGATTCTGCTGGGGGCTCCCTGCTGCCACCAGAGAGGCAGACATAGCATATGAGCTGCTGGGAGCATACGTAGAGGGGGGCAGAGCTGCTGTGTTATGGGGGTCTAGCAGCATGGGAGGAGCCTCAGGTGCTGTTATCTGATGTGCCAAGTAGGTCTTCTTCCAATTTCTGTGTCTTGACTACCTCCCCTTTTGAACCCTCACATGCAGCAGCATCCTGGGAGGGTGGCATCTCATGGTTACCTATGCTGCCAAGGGTGCCTCCACCATGCCAATACCAGGAGCTGCTGTATAAGAAGCGCGGCATAACTTTCTCTCCAGGAGGTGTGACCCTCCCGACTGGCCTCTGCTTCTGGTGCACTGAGATGTTAAAGCAGAACTCCATATTAATTCTTGTTGCTCAACAACATACTTTATGAACACGAATGCACATTGTTTCACAGCACCTCCACTTGCCCCCCTTCCCCACTCACTGCTTCTGCATACTTCATCCTCACTCCCTCTGCATACCATTCCAAACCCATTCCTCCAAGGACTGGCACCTAGCCCCATCATGCCACTGTCCCACTATAACCCAGTCCCATCGTGGCCTTAGGTGCTCAGTGGCTTACTCCACAGTAGAGGGACCAACTAACAGTGGCAGGATGGATTTTCCAGAAACAGGGGTCCTTACAGGAGTGGGACATTGCATACTCTGGGGAAAAAAAGCACTGCCATGGGCAACACATCTCTCCCAGCCTCCTGAGTGCAAGATTCTGGGTTCACAGTGTGAATCTGGGTCTCTCACATGTGAGCGTGACATGGTACATCTCCATCATGGGACAGCTGTGACAGTTGTTTTTGCAAAATAACTCTCCATCCCACTGTTCTGTCTGTGTGCTCCCTCACTCCATCCAAAGCTTTGTGCTGAAGATTAAAATAAGTAAATAAATAAAGTAACCCTCCCTCTACTGATCCCCTCAGCTCGCTCCCTTCCCTTGACCCCTGACACACAACCCCCCACCCAGGCAGCTGCATCATTGTATGGGGTGTGGGGAGCAACAATTCAAGGACAGAAAATGCCTGCAGCATGTCTCTGCCCCACCACCACGGTGACTAAAAACTCCCACAGCAAATAGGCTCCTTGCCAGTCCTGGCCCTAGCGGTGCAGATAAGGAATTGGTAGACATGCCTTTACTCTACTGGCCACATGGCCACCAAACTCAAAGAAGCATTTTCACACTCTGCATTTAGAGGAAGGGTGCACAGATTGTCAACATGTCACATAGTGCCCTTCGCAGCTCTACTGCTGGGCTAGTCTGTGTATTAGCCTTTGCCAGGTCGAGGGTTTCAGCACTGAAGCATCACTATCCATATTGCCCATCTACATAGAAACATAGAATGTGTTGGCAAAGCAGCCTACTGCTCCATCCAGTCTGTACAGGCCAGTGGTGGATCAAACATTACCAAAGATCATGTGGCAGCAAGACCCTTCTTTAACATTTAAATTGCATATAAGCATTAACACAAAATAAATTAACTTTATCATGGTCAGCTACCCAGAATTATTTTGCTCATCACATGATATTGACTTAATACTTGGTTTACAGAAATGGAATCAGACATGGCTGTCCACACAGGTCCATCTCATAACACATGGGGCCCAATTTTCCAAAGAAGGAGCACGGCTTGCATCCAGCCCTGCACCATGGGACTTTAAATATTGCAGTGCGCCATCCTCCCTTAGCCGCAACTGCACCCATATTTCCATTCTCGGGTGCAGTTGCAGCAGTTTCCATGATTTATGGCTGCTTGTGCCAATGCTCTGGCGCAAGCACTGTAACTTTGTCCTGGAGGGATGGCACAAGCAAGACCACAATATTGTGGTCCAAGGACCTATGCTGGGTGCAAGGCATGACATCCCTGACTGTCACCTGACAACATGCGCAGTTCCCGTGCGCCATATGTTCGGCGCACCGAGGGCTTGCGGCATACATTCACGTTGGAAAATATGGCCCATGTTGTTTATTTTCTTTTGTCTGTCCATTTGTTTATCCCATCTTTGAAGGACTTACTGCTTGTACTGTTAACATTATCAATCAGCAAGTTGTTCCAGATGTTCACCACTCTTTGTGCATAGACGTTTTTGCTAGTGTTTGTTTTATATTGTGTGTTTTTTAATTGTTTGTCATGTCTTCTTAGTTCATAAGTGTCTTGACCCATGTTGAGATCCCCCATGACTTCAACATCATTATAAATGTTAAAAGGAAAAAGTAGGCCATCCCGTGTTCTAAATCTTTCCATGGTGTGCAACCCCTAATAGGTTAACTTTCCATTATATGTTTTGTGTTCCATTCCCTTAATCATTTCTGTGAAATAATAGCTACAAAGGTATTCTGTCTGTTTGCTTACATCCCAACTCCCTTAACTTGGGCCCCTTTCACTATTGCCACAAGACTCTCTTTAAAATCCTGTATCCAACATTGTCCAACGCTACCTATTACTTGTGCGATGGCCCTAGCGACCATCGTCCTCCTCGTACCTATCCCACCCATGTTTGAAAACTTTTCCTATTCTGGCAGAGACCACCTTCCCTGCCAGCCCATCACACTCATCCACTGATCTTTCTGCACAAAAATACTTGCGGACATCCTTCCTGAGCATACCCCCAGCCAGCTTTAGTGGATTTCTCATTTTGTTTGTGGACTAGAATTCCAGGTCAGCAAAAACTCTCCTGAGGGATCTCTTCAGCAGTTCAAGGTTTTTTGTTTTGTTTTGGTCACCAGTGCTGCCTACCTCTGCCTCTGGCTACCACTGAATCTCCACTAAAGCCTTCTCTGGTGCTTACCTTCTCATGGGGTCCACAGGGAAAATTTCATTGGGGGCATGACAGTAAATTGCATCCCTCTGGTTCCCGAAGAGTCTGCGACCAGTCGGAGTGCTGGGGCCCAGTTGTGCCAGCAGCCCCAGCATCAAACTACAACCTTCAGTATTTTTTTCTGCTCATTTCCTTCCAGCCCCTAGGATGCAGTCAGTAAGGGTTTCATGGTGTGCATGTGTATGCCATCACATGTATTTCCCTTGAAAAACAAACCTGCGCTCAGTTAATATTAAGGGGTGCTCAACCTGTGAGAGTCTTGGTTAAAAATATTCAATCTTACATTGCATTCTTCCAACAATCAGGGAGCATACAAGGGTAGGTGAAGTAGCATGAAAAATCCTTTTCCAATAAATACTCCTAAGCGTGCTTGTTTCTTGCATGGTATACAGATTTCATTTTTTACCTCCGTATACAATCAAGTGCCTTGGTCATACATAAAGTGCAGATAAAGTGCATACGAGTACATAAACTTGATGGCTACCTTTTTACAGACACATAAACTTAATTCACCTACCCTAGTCCAGTGTGCCAGTCATCACTTACCCCTGCACTTCGCCAACAAGGCTTCCTGGGGGGGGTTCTGTTACCCCAACCCTATATTATATTCTATATATTATATTCTAGGTTCTCCCTGCTCTTGCCAAACTTATTTTCAAGCTGGTAATGCATTACACTGAAAGAAATGGTCTTTTGACTAAAAACAGCATGGCTTCTGCAAAGGTCACAGCATGTTGACGGCCGTGGCCAAGTTATTTTCAGACCTGTTTGACAATTTTGATTGTGAACACTTAATTGTTTTTTTTTTTTTTTCATTTAACTGACCAGACTTTGAACTGGTGGACAAAAAGTTGTTGTTTATTAAATTAAAATAACAGGGTTTTGCAGATTTACACTTTTATAATTATATTGAGACTCAATGATGTTATCATGGAATCCATTAAAATGTGTATGTATCTGGGTACTATGCTAGCATCAGAACTTAAATTTATTTGCACACATCAGTATACTCACTAAAATGGTTAATCAGAAATTGTGCTTTCTGTGCAGTAACAAGGAGCATTTGTCTTGTGAATCTTTAAAATAACCACAGCTGAACAAGTTTTCTTTCCCATTCTTGAATATGGTCTTTTAGGTTGTACAATTTTTCCTTCTATTCTCCTTTTAAAATATGAATGAATTCATGTATGTTTACTAATAATTTTCACTTTGCTTTGGCTGCCTGATGCAGGTCACACAGATGTGAACTCTGTAATGAATGACCATTACTTTTCTCTAGTTCAGGAATTCATGCCGCCATTTACAATATGCTGTACGTTATATTTAATAGCAACCAACTGTCGCAGTTGGCTAATAAAGTGATATTTTCTCAACCCACTTCCAGTCTATGGACCTTGAGTACTAAGACATTCCAAGAGAAATTAAAAAGACCAAGGACTGGAGAACAAACATTTTCCATTTTTTGCTCCAAACATTTAAAGCCACAGTGTAATGAAATTGGGCAACATTCTTGACCCTACCTTTTTTATTTCCCCACTATAAAAGATTTCAGGCACCTTCCAGTTTTTCCTATGGCAAAATTTTCTAGTTCTGCCAAAATCTGAGTATTCAATAAATGTTTAAATTGATTTTTCTTCTTAAGAAAGAAAGATGGGCGCCATATTCTGCTTGGAAATACCATTGTAAACCTGATAAGGGTTAGTATTGAGAAAATAAAAAACGTTTTGGTGCGCAACATAGGAGGCAACTAGAAAAGTAGATTTGACAGGTATATGAGTATTTTTATGTTGGCTTGCGCGCATGCGCAAGCAACATCTTGTCGCTAGTATGGGTTTTGGGGGCGCAGCTGCTGTTGGGCGAATGTAAGGCACACATCAGTAGGTGCATCCCTCATTCCCCAATCAGCCTGCATGCCAGCGCCACACCATGCATTCATAATGGGGTGAGCACATCTAAGCAAAAGTTCGCTGCAATCTGAGTAAAGCTCGTCATACGCAGCGGTCCTTTGCTTGCCGTGCTCGCCGCCATTATGACCATGGTCGGCGAGCGGGCAGTCGCCACGCTTGCTGAGATCGGGTGCCCAATCCTCCTGTCGGCAACCCCCGTGTTTGTGCTGGCCAGGAGCCCACTCCCCATCAGCATACCCCCAAATGTTGAATGCCAAGTGGGTGTCCAATCCCCTCGGCTCGCGCCCCCCTTGCTGTGTTTGCGCCGATGGGGAGCCCCTCCCGTCGGCATCACCCCAAATGTTGAATGCTGAGGGTGCCCAATCCCCTCAGCTCGCGCTCTCCCCGCTTTCTTTGTTTGCCAGCGGAGATGCCCAATCCCTCGGCATTACCCCCGTGTTGTGTGCCGACAAGGGTGCTTAATCCCGTCGGCTACTGACACCCCAAAACCAACTTAGGTGGCATGCTGGGAGCCCTCCCAGTGTGCCAAATGCCCTGTAACACTAAAACTGTCCCAGTGGTTTTCCTTTTTTTTTTCTCCGGCAAAAGCGAAAACCGTCCCCTTGTAGTCTAGATGCCCCCTCCCCCACCCGCACCCATCCACTGCGTACCCTGCCTCCCCACCCCATACTTACCTCTGGACTCCGGCGCGACGATCTTCCGTGGACCGGGAACACGTCTGCACTCTTCAAAGCCGACCGCAAACTGAGGAAATGCCAGTAAGCTGTATAATGCAATGAATAGAGTTTTTCAACTTTGCTGCATATCTCAGCCATTTCTTGGAATCTTGGCACCAAACTTTCAACATGGGGTTTTTGGGGCCCCTCCTCATGAATTCTATCACTGTTGTGGCGTTAATCGGCCTCGAAAGGTGATTTTGCAGTCACTGCGCAAAATCACCCTTTGGGACCCATTAACAAAATGACAGTGCCAGTGTTCATGAGGTGGCCTCTCAAAAAGCCTATGTTCCACATTTGGTGGAAAAAATCCAACAAATGCCTGTTTTACGAGCGTGCGTTGCGCAGTTCCTACACAGACTCGTAACTCGCATTAGCACATTATTTTAATGCGGATTTTCAGCATTGGCATTTTGTGCACCTCCTTGTGAACAGTACAGCTGTCATTTCAACATCCTACCGAAATGTGTTTCCGCTTCCGGCGCACAATAGTGCAGTCGCTGTGGGAAATCAGTGTTTGGGCCCGATTATGAAAATGACAGTGACACAGTTCATGAGCAGAGCTCCTAGAATGCCTATGTTGAAAATTTGGAGCTGATACTCCATAAAATGACTGTGTTACAAGCGTGCGTTGGCAGATTGCACGCACGCTCATACCATCGTGCATTTGTGATATTTTCACTCTGTATTTTCACCATTGCCATTTTCCATACCTCTTGATGAACAGTACAGCCGTCACTTCACACATCCTGCCCAAAATGTGTTTCTTCACTTCCAGCGCAGAATAGCGTGGTCGCTGTGCGAAATCACTTCTTGGGACACTTTGAGGAAATGACAGTGACACTGTACATGAGCAGAGGTGCTAAAATGCCTATGTTGAAAATCTGGTGCCGAACGCCCATAAACTGGCAGTGCTGCAAGCGTGCCTTACATATTTCCCACGCACCCTTGCAACTCCGCAAATTCTGTATATTTGTATGCCACATTTTTCAGCACTGGCATTTTATTACACCTCCTTATGAACTGTGCAGCTGTCATTTTTCACATCCTGCCCAGCATGTTTTGCCGCACTGCACTAACAAACACCCAAAGGGAGAACCTAATGCCTCTCACTCTCTGCAGGGTGGCGGTGGGTTGGCATCAGTTCAATATTTGACTGCCACTCCTATGCTGCATCTCTCTAACTCCTGCACTGCCAATGGCAGCAAGCCAACATTCGGCATTGACAAATGCTTGTTATTAATTGCAGCAGAAACTAGCTTTTTTTGGAAAAAAAATGTTTTCGTTGCACTGCTGCTTTATATGCTTGATCATTGAGCATGAATCTAGACCAAACGAAATTCCAGTTCAAACCTGAACATTGCAGTTATTTGCATAAAGTGTTTAACTTTGTAACTTACTGTACATATGTTTTAACATCTTCATCACTTATAAGAAGAGGCTTTTGAATACAGCTTCCTGATTGGTTCCTTAAATTTCCAAGAGCCTTACATTAACCTTTAATACGTGACACCCTTAACATAAGCAAAATACTGTCGTACCACAGCTCAAAGGTCATGGCAAGTTGTTGTACCCTTCTGTGATACAACAACATTTTGTTTGAAACTCATGTCACTTGCCATTTTTGTGCAGTTCCTCTTCAATGACTCATGCAAACCTATGCCTCAGCCCTCCTCACACATTACAAAAACCTTCACATTTCTTTAATAAATGTAAAAAGATATAAAACCACCCCACACCCAGTTGTGAATAAAACACCCAACCCCAGTAATACACCCAACCCCAGTAAACAGTCTTTTTGTTTATAAATGCACACAAAATCATATTACTTATAGAAAATATCCAACGTTATGCAGTTAACAATGCTTCATCCCCATATCCCAACCCCCAATCTATATATAATCACCTCCGGAGGGCAGGCAACTCGGGGAAGGGGAAGAACCTGGGGGGGGGGGGGGCACAATGGAGAACTGTCTGCAACAACTTGGGGTGGGGGGGCAAAGTACAGGGTGGGGGCAGACAACTTAAAAATAAAGTTGGGAGGGGGAGAAACACAAAAAAAATCGTAGAATCAGGAATCAAACCCCAGTCCTGCAGATGTTCCACCACCTTTTGCTGCTTGTGGCCCTAACCTCTGTACCACGGCAGCTGCTCCACAACACTGTACTCAGGGACTTGTTATTGCCCTTGTCCCAAGAGCCAACAGCTACAGGGATAGCAGTAATGTACTTGTGCTACACTATCCTTGTAGCTGTTTTGACATACGCTATTTTTGCCATGCTGATTATACTATGCTATAATCTGCGCAGCATAATGACTGAATACCACATGCAGCAAACAGGATAAATAAAAATAAAACTGAGAAAAACATATACTATGTAAAATAATGGGTGGGCAAACATGTCCACAACAAGGCTATGTTTCCATCTTATGGTTTTTGTGATATCAGGGACCTCTCAAGCGTCACTCTTGAAGTCCCTATAATGTCATCAGAACCACTTGATGGAAATACATCCATGTTTTTCACAGTTGCCCATCCATTATTCTCTATTTTGTTAATGTACCCACTGGTCAGAAGTTATTTTTAACTGTTTTGTTATGTGTCCGGCAGTTTCAGAACCCAGTGACATCAGTTGAGTGGATGCCCTGCATGGAAATATTTCCCCAAGGCTTCATCTCAGTGGCTGCCTCTGGCTTTCGGGACTCATGAGTACTTAAAAAATTAAAAACTGGGAGGGGAAAAAGTCAGCATTAACTCGGGACATAAAAATATACATTGAACATATTAAACAGACTTACACATGCCCAAGTTAGCAATTACACTAACACATGTAAGCAGCAGGGTTTATGTTCCAGTTAAATGTCCTGAAGGAATGCATAGAATGGTGACTGAAAGGCAATGAAAGTGGTCAGCAGAGCCATCCCAGTGGTGCAGAGGGTTGAGGCACTGAGTGCCTTACTGGCTGCCATGCTGGGGACCATGGTTCGGTAACGGACTTGGGTCGCTGGGTATCGGGTGGGATATGAGAGGATCAAGCATTCCAGGGACTGCTCTTGTCTCCTGGGGAAGGGTGGCCTGCCAACTAGGCCCATGACTGCCATGGGGCAGAAACCTAGTGATAGTGCAGATCCCGAGGAGCTCAATGGGTGAGGCCATGGCTCTGCAGGGCATGTGCACCTCCATCACATGTCCTGATGTGTCATTGTGGCAGGGGAAGGGAGAACAAGGAAAACTGGGAAAGGCGGGTTTCATGAAGCCCTGCCTGCACCCCTGTAGCTTGCCCTGCCACCTCACTGCTAGAGCAATTCTGGATTCTGTACTGTGGGGGGGAGTCCCTCCCCTTTCTGACCGCACTGTGCAAGGAAATTAGGGAGGTAGCCATCAGGAGCAGAGACAGGGCTGAGAGCTTGCCCGCCTCCCCTGGGAGAAAAAAGCAATATGGAGAAACATGGTCAGCAGATGCTCCTGTACCCAGTGGAATTGTACTATCATATGTCAGTTGAAAGAGACAGATCTGCTGTGTATTTGTAAAATTGTACAGCTTGACTATGGAGAGGAATCAGAAAAACAACAACCGAGTACAGAAATTATATTATAGCATCATAAATTAGAGTGAAATTGTGTCCATTGAGTAATGTAGGTAAATGTGGTACCCTTCAAAAATAAACATCTACATCCTGACCTATACATGGTGAGGGTGTTAGCATTCCTGTATCCCCCATTGGCTAGGTTGCAGCTAGAATTTTGTGAGGTGTGGGGAGATGAAGGACAGATACTTTTTTTTTTTTGCGTTTGATTGATTGGAATTGAAAGCATGCAGACAATTCGGAGAGAGGTGGGGGAGGGGCCTTGGTGCTGTGGGAAGTAGAGTTTTTTTTATCTCACGTCACATATTTTTTTTGCAGTTCTTGTGCTATCTCTAGGAGTAGACTGAAACAGGAGACTTGACATCAGGGTCAGCAAGTGGTATCTAGCAGGTCGAGAACTGGTTTATTTTGGCTTACGTGTACAATACTGTGAAGCACATGGTTCATGTAGCCAACGTTCTGTAGTTTATATTATGTACAGTTCGGTATTCGTGTGTCTTATGGTTGTTGTTCTTTTTCGAGTTCTTAGGTTAAGTGAACTGCAGAGTAAGGCTGAGCACTTCTGGCACAGAAAAGATTTGAGAAGAGTCATGTTTTAAGACACATTTTAACGGCCTCTGTTTGCTCAGCCTGGTTTATGTTGGTATCTGATTCTGATCTGTTTGCCGTTACCTTGTGTAATCACAGACAGTTATTAATACTAATGTCATGTACTGGTATTCCATGTTTTGCCTCATGTATTTCTCCTCTAATCATGTGTCTTGATTATGTAATATCTGATTGTTTGTCATTAATTCTGGGTCGCCCATGAAAAAGGGACTCCTATGTGCCAGTGGGCCCACCCGGTTAACAAAATAAATACAACAATAAAGAGACATGAGAACTGTATATAATTGTGCTGAAAATGTCTGTTTTTATTAAAACATGAAACTTAGATTTAAAATCAGACTGAATGATTTAGCTGAAAAGTAGATGTACACTATGTTTCACAGCTTGTGGACAGGTACTACACAACGCCTCACTAATCGCTGAGACCCTCAATTCCTACTTCACAAACCCCCATAGCCAACAGGCAGGGTTATCGGTACCCAACTCCCAGTCTGCTCCTTTGGATCCCTTTACCCTTAGCTGTCCACCCTTCCATTTAAGGCTGGTTAAGGTCAAAGAGGTCCTGCCCTCTCTAACCACCCTTAAAACAAGAGGCTCTGGGGGCCCGGACGGACTCAAAGCCAGGTTGCTAAAAGATGGGGCTACGGCTCTCGCACTACCACTCACCGTGCTGATCAATAGGTCATTACTTGAAGGATCTGTCCCAGAGTTATGGAAGCAGGCGCATGTGGTCCCAATTCATAAAGGTGGGTCAGTAGAACCAATAGAGAACTACAGGCCAATCTCCCTGCTGTGTGCCCTGGCTAAAATCCAGGAGAAGCTCGTCTATGCCCAACTTAAGGAATACCTGGAGGCGCACATGCTGTTGTCTCCATCCCAACATGGCTTTCGAGTCAAACATGGGACAGACACTGCCCTAACCAAATTCTCTACAGATGTACTCAGAAATCTAGACTTGGGCTCCATCACAGGGGCAGTTTTTATAGACCTATCTAAGGCCTTTGACCGGGTGGATCACTGACTATTACTCCAAAAACTCCACACCATAGGCCTCGATGCCCACGCCCTCAAATGAATGGAAAGCTACCTCGCCGGACGCTCACAGAGGGTCAGGTGGCTGGAGACACTCTCTAAACCATTGTCCCTTAAGGACAGTGTACCCCAGGGATCTATACTTGGGCCACTATTGTTCTCGCTAGTATGTAAATGAACTGCAATCATTGTGGAAGCAGCAGTGCCATCCAATACGCTGATGATGCCGGCTATCTACAAACCTCGGTCAACTTGGATGACCTTAGCACCTCTCTCTCAAAAGGATATTCACATCATGGAGAAGTGGCTCATCAAGAATAAAATGGTCCTTAACACCGCAAAACCAAAGCTATGCTGTTAGGACTAAGAGCCCTTGGACTAGATAGAACACATCTACTCCAACCTCGTCCCCTTGAGGGTAACAAGCTCGAAGTGGTCTCCTCGACTAAGTACCTTGGCCTTACTATTGACTAAGGTCTCACATTCAAACAACATGTGGACCAAGTCACGAGAACAATCCATACAAAACTTGGATTACTGTATCAGCTCAAGGAATCACTGACCCCAGAAGCTAGGACTGCTATAGCAACTAGTGTCCTACTTCCAACTCTAACATATGCTGCCCTGGTCATTCAGGGTATCGCAAAGCTTGAGTTCGGAAGACTACAGACCCTATACAACAAGGTGGCCCGCTTTGCCACCTCATCCCACGCTAGGAGCCACCACTGCGGGGCGTTGGCAAAGCTTAATTGGCCAACCTTCGAATCTCGTCTCAGTTACTCTGTACTCTGCCTGGCAAAGAAGATAATTAGCCCTTCGCCTCCCCAGAGTCTTGGGGGGCTCCTCACAGCAAAAATAAACCAGCGCAGCCTTAGATCCTCGGGCCACACGCTACTGGAGGTCCCCAAGGTCAGGACTAAGGCAGGACAAAAATAATTTTCTCATACTACCCTTCCTTGTGGAATAACCTCCCTGTGGAGATTCGAGACACCCCATCTCTGCCGTGCTTCCGCACTAGGCTCAAGGCCCATTTTCTATCAACAAGCATATGCCATTGCCTCCACCCTTGACACTATTGCAGTTACCTCTGCAGACTGTTCACCTAACTATAAGTGTTAGCCCCTAACAATGTTTGCACTATCTCTTTCCTCCCCCAACCTGAACCTATTAATGCTCCTGAACTAGGTTTACCTAGAGACTCTACAGTACTGTCTCAATAATGTCTCTGTCAATGGCTAATGTAATGAACAATACCAAACCAATGTCATGTCTGCTATGTGTAAACAGCTGAATACTACATACCCGTGTTAACCTGTACTCCCACATGTTTTTCTACTGTATGTTATCTCTTAATGTTATTCCCGGGTCGCCCCTGAAAAAGGGACCTTCGGGGCCCAGTGGGCTTACCCGGTCATCAAAATTCAATAAATAGATAAATAAATAAATAATGTAGGAAATGGACTATGCCAACTGAACTTAGAATTTTAGAACTTTAGCATAAGACACCCTCTTAAAGCAATAAGATATGACCACGGGTTATGATAATGGTCTGTTAATCACCATCTAGGGGTGTAATAATGTGGCACAAGGAGTAGCCAATTGTCACATACCTTTAGAGGGTGCTTAATTGACCATTATGAAATGAGTAGAAAGAATGCTGGCTTCTGTTTGGCCCAGAGGTCCTTTCTGTATCACGTAATGTGGGCAAGTTAAATTGAGTGACTCAGTTTGCCCGCCGGTAGGAATAGTGAGTGTTAAACTATACCGGGGATTTGTTTATAGTGAGTGTAGCAGTAAGCTACACCAGCTGCAGCAGGCTATGTGGCTATGTTCGGCCAAGCAGTTCCCGCCTTGCCATTTGGTGTAGTGGCTTCAGGCACTGCCTCTGTAGCTGGTGGACCTGGGTTCAGGTCTGGCTATGGTGTTTTTTTCTGTATTTCTTTGGGGGTAATATATATTTTTTATGCAACTGCTGTTCCCCGGCCCTCCTGGCTTTGATCCCTCCAACCTGCAGGTTATCCCCCTCATAGCGTAGCCCCCCTCCCAAGTTTTCTCTTTTCCCCTGTGTCCACCCCCCCACCCCGGAGTTGATTATATTAATTTTGAGGGTGCAAGGGCATAGCCCCACCACATAAACATTTAATTTATATTGCCCCCACATATAAAGTAAGCAACCATTGCTGTTTGCGCCGGTCGCTGTAATTAAGATAATCATTTTCGCTTTTGGCAATGTTGGGCTTACTGTTATTATCGGTGCTCTTTTTGATTTCACCGTTATTACATAAACCTGTCCTTTCAGTTGGGCCATTATCCCAGCACAATAGCCCAGCTGAAAGTAGCTCAGTAAAAATATGTTTAAAAAATACACCCAGTTTACTAAAAAAATTACCCATTTTATAATCGCAATAAGGTACTTCAAGGAGTGCATTATGGTGGGCTAATGGCCCTTCTCAGGTGATGGAAGCACTTGGCTTTGTCTCATGCTTCAACCCACCTGTGGTTGGCCATTATCCCACCATAATGCACCCCCAGTCATACCTTATTGCTTAAATAATACCTGGAAGGTCTGGCTCACCGGCGCAGAAGTAATGCTTCCGCTTGTGCTACCAGCGACTCGAGTTTGGAAACTAGCCTGGGTTGCTGGATGGTCGACCGGGGCAGGATAGTTGAGTGCCTCCTCAGGGGTAGGAGGGCTTCTGATCTCTGCCACAGTACTGCCACCTGGGTGACCACAGGTGGCAGTGCAGCCTGGAGCCATCAGTCATCTCTCAGCACATGATCCTTTCCAACTGAAATCCTCCTTTGCCTGGAACCCCAGTCCCCTCCACCCCCCGGTCCACTCACAACTCACCTGCTAGGAGCAACCCCTTGGCTTGTGCCACCCCCACCAAAGCAGGGCTACCTTCAGCTTCTGGTGTTCTTGTACATATATCTAATTTCTCCTGCAGATGGAGATGAAAGCTGGAGGGAATGGCGAGGTCCAGGAGGGCAAGATGGGGTGATGGGTGTGCTGGCAGTGGAGTGACTTCACCTGCCCAGCCAGCGGAGTTTTTCTTGCTTGTGTGTAGTTCCTTGTGATGTGAGCAGATGTGCAATGGCATCGTGGAATGCCACACACACTACCATGTTTGACGCATTGACACCTGCCATGCCCCACCAATCTCAGTTTTCACCAGAGCTCTCAGTATTCACCAGAGCTCTAGTCTCAGTACCCCGGGCTGCTGCCAGGAGGTACATTATTGCGAGAACATTGTACACATCAACCCCGGAGGAGATGAATTGTCTGGATGCTCAAGCCTCCTGCCCCTGGCTGGCCCTCCGATTCTTCAGGCTGATTCTGAACCTGGGTCATCAGCCTCGCAAATGATAGCACTAACGCTGTTCTGGAGGCCCAGCTAGGGGAATTTTTAACACTGATTACAATTGCTGCTCTTTAATATGTTTTATCCCTCTTTTATATGCCATATTAATTTTGTTTTATTATTTCTTTATGTGGTAACCCCCCCCTCCTCCCATCAGTTCTGATTGTTGGGAAATTTGCAATGTTGCTGATTATAACACAGGAGATGTTGGCATTTCAGAAACAGTTGGGAAGCCAGCAGCTTGCAACTAACTGCCCCCTGCTAAGTGTTGACTTGCGTATTTATTGACAACAAACCTGAGGAACTAGAGGAGCCTAAGGGTTCTTGGTTAGCGAACTGCCAGAACAAGATAAGCCAGTCTCCACTGCATGTAATTGGGTGTCTGTGTGAAATTTATGAGAAGGTGATGACAGGCTGTCTCCGGCACAGCGAAGGGCCTTTCATGGCTGGTTTGCACAGCTGGTACCAGAACGCTATTTTGCACTTTATTAGACTTTGGTTGAGCTCCTTGCAAGTTTAGAGACCGTCATCAGTCAGCAGAATAAGGGTCCTGAAGTGGTGCATGAGCTGCCTGGTTCACATTTTGCCTCTGGAAATCCTGGATGCATTCTAGCTGCCAACACCCAACAGGGTATGCCATGTAGGTGAGCAAATATGCAGGTCTGTGTGTTGCAATTGAGAGTGCTTGTGTAGGGTAGGCTTCAGCAAATGTCTTGGTCCAACAGACTTGTAGTACTATTTTTACTTAGCTGATCAACCAACAGGGCTTTTCAAGAATGACTGTGGGGAGGATATGACTCATAAAAAAGCTGCAGCGATTCCTTTTGCATGTTGTAAAAGCCACCATAATTCTTATTGGATCTGAACTGGCATGTATTTTCTATATTCTACTTTTTCCCATCCCTTGCATGCATATCTCCCCTTAAGTGACCACTCAGTCCCAACATTTTTTACCTCTCCCTCGTCATCCCCAGTGGCAGGGTCTATTGAGGCAGGGCACCTTCCACCCGTCTGGCGAGTTCACAACCAGTTTAGAGGCAGGGCATCATGTCAACAGTGTCCTGAGGATGGGGAACATATTTTCCCTCTATACTTTAATTTGTTTGTTCATGCCTGCAGGTGCTAGGATCCTGATCCTCCCCAATGCTGCACTGTGCCTCTGTTGACCTTGTGCAGCACAGCATCTCAGCACAAGGTGCCTCCCCCTTTACAATGGGGCATGCTCCCCGGCCCACCATGAGGTGGCGCTGTGGTGCCGGATAATAGCCTCTCCCCAACCTGACAGGGATGTGATGCCATTGGGCAGAACCTTACCCATTCTGGCCACCTGACTCCAGCAATTCAAGTCTGCTCTGGAACCCGGGTCACCAAATGGACATGCACTTGTCAGCCTTCTGTACTGTCACGTTCTGAGACAGGAGAAACAAATTCACTTCAACCAGTTGCCTTGACTGCAGTTGGGAAGCTGTACTATTACTGATGCTCTAAAAAGCCCCCCAGGGACCCAAATGTTTAAATGCAGCCTTTTAGAAAATGAAGAGATCATAATTTGGCTCCAAGGAGCCAGCCACCTGATCCCTTCCCAGTGTGAGCACCCGCCCATGCACTCCGTTTTGTGATGCCTTTGTTTGAAGAGCAGGCCAGAGGAGTCGGTAAGGGGCATCTTCATCACATTTTTTATACATTTTAGAGGTCTGTTTGGCTGAAATCAGGACAACCACTAAACTAACAAGGTTCTTGGTTCAAGTTGGGGGTGCTCCGGTCTGGGGAAGGGAATGTCCAGTCAGCCCAACAGAATCAAGTTACAATCCCTTCCTTTCCCTTTCTTTCCTAAAAGGCGGCATTTAAAAATCTGGGAAATTGGACAGCCTGGGTCCTAAGAAAGAAAGCCAGTTAGAAGGGTTGGGGGGATTTCAAAAGATGCATGATAGGTACTCTTTTTGTATTTAACAAACGGGAGTGCTGCTCACAAAAGAATACAAAATTGTCCAAAATAATGGTTCCCTGCTTTTTAAAGAGTTAGTAGCACCCCAAAAATAACAGGCAGTAATTTTAAAAAGAGTCTCACATTGCTTTTTTATTTCTGAAGTGGGTTTTTTTTTTTGATTGTTAGATGGTTTTCTGCCTGATAATATTGGGTATGATGTGAAAAGCAGTGCTTTCCCTGGAAGCAGACAGATCTAATTCCATTCCTCCCAGCACATCAGTAGTATGAGATCTCATTGTAAACATCTGTGAAGTAGAGTTAACTCCCTATGAGTCTTCCTCCTCAACCCCTGACCCCATAAACAGCTTCATCTCTACAGGTGGGGAAGGGCATTTATACATAGACGTAAAGTGCTCACAGCATTAACGCTCCACACCAGTGCAGTGATTGAAATCACCCGCAAACAGGATCCATAGCACTCTCAATCCGAGCCACACTGATTGGCTGAGAGCAGACTGGCAACAGCGCACAACCCGCAGTGGTGAAAAGAGGTGCATGTAAAGATGTGCCAGAGAGACATTCAAATGATTTTCCCCAAACGGTGTTTTTCCTGAAATGAATAAATTAGTTTGTACCTGTAGGATGAGGGGTCCTTGGTGGGGGTGGGGGGGCCCATATGTTAGGCTTACTGATGTCTCCATTTATCTGTTACCAAGTCACTGCTTCCTTGATTGTCTGCTGGATCCGTTATTTCTCTCCTACTTGCAAGAAGACAAACTGAGGAGGGATTAATAATTAAACAGTTTGGTCTTCAGAAGGGGGGGGTGACATGACCAAGAAGACAGATTAGGTGGCTATCTTGTATGTAACTAAGCAATCAATCTGACCTGTCAGTCTGATCTACAGTTCTGCCTGCCAAGGGGTAGCTGACAGCCAAGATTTTGCTTGTTAAGGAAAAGAATGAAGAAAAAAAAGGAGGAACATTTTTGCTCCTGTTATTTACATGTTGCTTAAGGCAATGATATTGGATGTTTGTTAACTATATGACTGACTGTATAAAAAAAAATATATATATGTATATGTGTATATTTATATAATCTGTAGATGTGTGTATAGATATATGTGTATCTCTCTCTCTTTCTCTCTCTCTCTCTCTCTATATATATATATACATACATACATATACTTATATATAGTGCATAACTTCTAGAATTGCCATCATAGTGCTGTCTTAATCATTCTCACAAGATAGGTCTGCAAACACCCGCAATGCAGAGCTAACCTATAACACAGTGCAAGCTGAGGATTACTCCAAGCAGCTTCGTGGGGAACAAAGACAATTCTTTCGTTTTCCTGCTGCATGTACGGGACTGCCAGTCTGAGAGAAAACAGGACTGTATGTAATTGAGCTGTCACATGGCCCTAGCAGTAGCAGCATCGCCCGGTAGAACTGCTGATGAAAATGCTCAATTATTTATTGTGCACCTTAGTATATGCTCTCGAGGGGTGCTCTAATGAATAAGAAAAATCCTGCGGTGCAGGAATGACTGAGGTTGATGTCAGGGTGTCAGGGGACCTGTGAAGCCCCCACATTCTTGCTAGACAGAGAGTGAATATCTACCACTCCTTCCCAGAGGGCCCCAGAAGAGGGTCTACGCCGTGGGTTGGGGTCATCATCAGTTATGAAGCCGCGCTCCAATCCCTGTCAGCTCTGCATCTTGAGTGAAGGAAGAAAGTATCTGGACGAGTTTTCTCTCCTTTTGCTGTCGATGTACTGTTACTATGAGCACTATATTTCTGCTACATTTTGTGGCTCAGTTATTTGTTTACCATAGTTTGTCAGCTGGTATTTGCATTTGGGCTTATGGCATGCTGGGCCGGTCGCCGATGCTTTGTCTGCAGTGCATTCCTGATGATGTCAGAGGAGCAAGACCTGTGCGAAGAGTGTTTGGGACTTGGAGAGTCACCCATTTTGGTGACACCATGTTGGCAAGATGGATCCTCTATTCCAACTCTGGTGTCTACAGCATCACACTCAAAAACTGGTCCAATAGAAGAGGACACAGCAGCATGTAGGCCTATGGGAGTTTGGCCAGATACCCATACCCAGGGTCACAGCCCTATAATGCCCAAGGAAGTTGCAGCACAAACTGAAGAACAGCCAGCAGCAGTTTCAAATAACTTGATGGGGCTACCTGGTTTAAGTCGAGGGTTCATGGAGAGCCATGTGGCCACTAAGAGTGAGAGACTGAATGTTGAGGAAGTGTCTGCAGGGATTCAGGGTATGCAGGTGTCACAGGAGGTAAGTGAATTAGGCTGTCTGCATAGGGCTCCCTCATATACTGGGCTTGTCATATCCTGGGCGCTGTCTTGCGTTAGAGGATCCTACCATAATCAGGAAATGGTTTAGGAATCAAAACCTCTCCTGAACACATTGTGGAGTCACAGCCCACTGAGACATTGGCAAATGAAGAAAGTGCCTTGACTGGCCCCTGGGCCAGCTGGATAACTCCCAGGTACAAAGACAGAGGTGGAAAACTGGAACAAGGTGGATTGTAGCCACAGTGACAGAAATACTCAGTCACCAGGAGCTTGGTTCATAATGATCATCTGGAGCTCAAACAAATCCACTGCTGGGCCACAGGATAATTTTAAAAAGATGTTGTTTTTTTCCACAGACATGAGACACATTCCCCTCAGCACACAGCATGTGTCCTTAGGGTTATCACCTTTTAAGGAGCCCAAAGTGGGACATTTCTTACTGAAACATGATTTTTCGCAGGACAGTACTAACCATGACCAATGCAACAGACTTGTTTTCTCTATATAATCAGAATTAAGACTAAGTGTTGTAGTTTTCTAGTTGCTTCTATTGTTTCTTATCATTTTAAGGTATTTTAGTTAAGGTATTGTAGTTTTTTTTAACATTTGGTGGAAAGTTAAAAAATATTTTTTCTACTATAAAATCAGGACATGTAGTATTTTTCATGTTTTTTCGCAGGACACAACTGCTCAAATCAGGACTGTCCTGCTAAAATCAGGACAGGTGGTAACCCTATGTGTCCTGGATTGTGTTTTCTGTTTGTGGAAATCCTGTGACCTAACAGTGGATTTGTTTGAGCACCAGAGGACTGTTTCAAGCCCAGCTCCTGGTGACTGTTACTGCCAGGTAACCCCATCAGGTGGTATGCAGCCTTACATGGATTAGAAAGGGGTGTTGCTTGTAGCAGCTTGTTCAATGATGTTAACATTTACAATAACTGTATAGATGACTGAGAAGTAGTGGTAGGATGCCAGCCTGTTGGCACAGTGGCAGTGACACGTCTCATAACTCATGGCAACCTGTTCTCAAGAATGAGCCCGAAGTTGTCAGAAGGCTGGCAGGGGAAGGAGGCTTGATCAGCCGAGAGGAAACTCTGCCTTTCTAAGGAGGGAGTCTGACTGACTCAGCCATGTGATCGCCACCTGTGACCACAGGCGGTATTGCAGAACAGCAGGGGAGGTGGGATGTCTGCTGGTTCCGCACTTAACACGCTTGCATGTGCATGTCTTGAAACCCTCACCATTAACATCTCAGTGGTGAGGGTCAAAAACGGAGAATGTTTGAGCCCACCAGTGACGCTGGCGATACTCTTGATCTCTGCACTGTCCACTCGCATGTCAGAACTCTGAGTTCTTACAGGGTTTGGGAAACCTTGATGACCCAGCAAGCTGTAGGGTAAATTTTAGGTGGGTGGAGACAGTAACTGGGCTGGGGGGGGGGAGCTTGAGGGATGATAGGATAGGATAGGCTTGGAGAAAGGAGAAAAAATAAATAAATAAAAGAATAGTAGTATGGTGACTCGGGTTTGGAAAAGAGCCTGAGTTACCATGGTCTGACTGGGGGGAATGCTCTCCTCCACCGAGAAAAGAGGGTGGCTAGCTCCAGTGTGATACTGCCACATGAGTGACCACAAGTAGCAGTGCAGTTGGTAGCAGCTACATGGGATGGGGGACACAGGCTGGTACCACTCAGTGCACACCTGTGTACCTGTGCATGGGCAGCCTTGTCACTGGCATCCTGAGGGACTGGGAAGGAAACAATGAAAAAACACTCCAACTATGCAGGATCAATTCTGGTCCCCCGGCATGCCCCACATCAGCAACCTTGGCACCACCTCCAGCTAGATGCGTTCTGCAGAGGGAGTTGCCTCCAAAATGTTAAGGTGATTTTTCAGGTCAAGAAAAAAAGACATCACTAAGGCTGAAATCTTGTACCATTTCAAAAACCTGGAATTTCTTGACATTACCATTTATTATTACTGAAGAGAGTTGCATGAAGCCGGGTGGTTTGTCCCTTAGACATCATCTGATCCCATCGATTTTTCTGCCTTGACATCATATCTTTTATACATGACAGCAGAATAATGTACGTGGTGACAAGTTGTGATGTCACAAGCAGAGGATGCAGAATGCACTTATATTGTAAATTTTTGTGTGAGGTGCCCTGAGCTACAGGATTGGGTCCCAAACAACTAAATTTGTGTACACTGAAAAGTTGATATTTTAAAGAAAACGTCTTCAGTATAAATGGAAGGTTTTGAAATCCAGATTTTGGGAGAATTTTGTGCAGTGGAGTTCAGCTGACGCCAGCTATAAAATTGTTTGCTGGCAACTGGAAAAAATCTAAAAGCAGACTGATGGTTGAAAACAAAAAAGCATCCCATCGCCACCAGCTTTTCCAGAGTGTATACCCAGCACATTTACTGGGGTTGTCTTTTCTGTAGTTGTCACCCCAGCGTGCTGTAAGTTGTTGAATTGCAACCGATATGGTACACTTCAGCATTCTTTAATAGGGGCATGCGTTACCTACCTGGGATAATTATGCACAACTATTGTACTTTTTACAAATACAAATGGCTCTCACAAATATCTGTATTTGTGTTACATCAAATTAAGTATTATTAGACCATGGCGGTGGCTGGTGTGACATGTATGACTGCTACTTCACGTACCTTGAATGCATATTTTATGGATAATGCTGCCAGATTTTTTGATGATGCTCAGACCCTTGGTAATGTGCCACCATTAATGACGGAAGAATGTCTGAAGTGTCAAAAAATAAATTTTAGTAACCGAAAACGTGTAAGCAAAAGATACAAATACCAGAGACAAATATGCAGACAAGTACCAGAGACAGGGATATAGCAATACATATTAGTGACACTGATACAGCTACCAGAGACACGGATACAGATACCAAAGACATGGACGCAAATACCGCTGACATAGATATAGATATAAATACCAGAGATACTGATACAACTACCAGAGACACGGATACAGATACAAATAACAGAGACATGGACGCAAATACCACTGACACAAATATAGATATAAATACCAGAGACACTGATACAGCTACCAGAGACACTGATACAGCTACCAGAGACATGGATATAGATATACATACAGAGCACTGATACAGCTACCAGAGACACGGATATAGCTATACATACAGAGCACTGATACAGCTACCAGAGACACGGATATAGTTATACATACAGAGCACTGATACAGCTACCAGGGACACGGATATAGCTATACATACAGAGCACTGATACAGCTACCAGGGACACGGATATAGCTATACATACAGAGCACTGATACAGCTACCAGGGACATGGATATAGCTATACATACAGAGCACTGATACAGCTACCAGGGACACGGATATAGCTATACATACAGAGCACTGATACAGCTACCAGGGACACGGATATAGCTATACATACAGAGCACTGATACAGCTACCAGGGACACGGATATAGCTATACATACAGAGCACCGATACAGCTACCAGAGACACGGATATAACTATACATACAGAGCACCGATACAGCTACCAGAGACACGGATATAGCTATACATACAGAGCACTGATACAGCTACCAGAGACATGGATACAGATACAAATAACAGAGACATGGACACAAATACCGCTGACACAGATATAGCTATAAATACCAGAGACACTGATACAACTAGCAGAGACACGAATACAGATATTAGAGACACGGATACAGATACAGATACCAGAGACATGGATGCAAATACCACTGACATAGATATAGATATAAATACCAGAGACACTGATACAACTACCAGAGACACCGATATAGATATACATACCAGAGTACTGATACAGCTACGAGAGACTGATATAGATATACATACCAGAGACATTGATACAACTACCAGAGACACGGATATAGCAATACATACCAGAGCACTGATACAGCTACCAGAGACATGGATATAGCTATACATACAGAGCACTGATACGGCTACCAGAGACATGGATATAGCTATACATACAGAGCACTGATACGGCTACCAGAGACGTGGATATAGCTATACATACAGAGCACTGATACGGCTACCAGAGACACGGATATAGCTATACATACAGAGCACTGATACAGCTACCAGAGACATGGATATAGCAATACATATTAGAGACACTGATACAGCTACCAGAGACATGGATACAGATACAAATAAGAAACATGGATGCAAATACTGCTGACACAGATATAGATATGAATACCAGAGACACTGATGCAGCTACCACAGACACGGGTACAGATACAGATACCAGAGACATGGACGCAAATACCGCTGACATAGATATAGATATAAATACCAGAGACACTGATACAACTACCAGAGACATGGATATAGCTATACATACAGAGCACTGATACAGCTACCAGAGACACGGATATAGCAATACATATTAGAGACACTCATACAGCTGCCAGAGACACGGAGACAGATACAAATAACAGAGACATGGAAGCAAATACCACTGACACAGATATAGATATAAATACCAGAGACACTGATACAACTGCCAGAGACACGGATACAGATACCAGAGACATGGACACAAATACCACTGACATAGATATAAATACCAGAGACACCGATACAGTTACCAGAGGCATGGACACAAATACCGCTGACATAGATATAGATATAAATACCAGAGACACTGATACAATTACCAGAGACATGGATACAGATACAAATAACAGAGACATGGACACAAATACCACTGACACAAATATAGATATAAATACCAGAGACATGGATATAGATACACATACAGAGCACTGATGCAACTACCAGAGACACTGATATAGCAATACATATTAGAGACACTGATACAGCTACCAGAGACATGGAGACAGCTACAAATAACAGAGACATGGACGCAAATACCACTGACACATATATAGATATAAATACCAGAGACACAGAAACAAATACCAGAGACACAGATACAGTATAAATAAATGCCAGAGACAAAATTACAGGTACCAGAGACACAGATGCAGATACATACTGTATACCAGCAATCCAGATACAAATAGAAACATACAGAATGACTGCAGAAAAAAGACCAAAGGGCCATCTAGTCTGTCTGAAGTTTCCTATCTGATGAGACCTATTGTCCATCTGGGGCTTTATCCCTCCTGGTCCAGCCCCCTCCTCTCCTGTCTGCTGTGACCAACCTGAGCAACCAACAAGCCCTTCACTGTGTGTCAGCCATGCTTGAAATCCTTTATGGTCTTAGTACCCACCACCTCCACTGGCAGAGTGTTCCACTACTTCACCACCCTTTCTGTAAAATAGAACTTCCTCACATCCCTCTTAAACCTACCTCCCCACCTCCTGTTTCCACTCATGACCTCGGGTTCTTGACTCTGTACTCCTGCTACATAATTCCCTGCAGTTTGTAGTGTTTATTCTCATCACTAACTTGAAGGTCTCCATCATATTCCCCCCTCTCTTGCCTGGTCTGCAGTGAGTACATGTTCAGGGCTTTCAAATGATCTTTTATAAGATCTGCCCTGTTGACCCTGAACCATCTTAATCACACTGCACTGCACCATCTCCAGCCTGTCCCTGTCCTTCCTTAGCTGAGGACTACAGAACTGAGCACAGAATTCCAGATTCAGCCTCACCAGTGACCTATACAGAGGAAGTATTGCCTCCTTTTTCCTGCTGTCCATACCCCTTCCGATACACCCCAGCATCCTATAAGCCTTACTATATGCCTTATTACACTGGCTTGATTGTTTGAGGGAGTCACTAATGAGGGCTTCCAGGCCCCTTTCCTCTGCTGTAGTGATCAGTTTAACCCCTTCCATCCACTACTCTGTCCTACTTTTTTTTTCACTCGGTGAATAACTTTGCGGTTTTTGGCACTGAATTTCAAATGCCTAACCTTTGACCACCTCCCTAGCCTCTGTAGATCCCTTTGCATCTCCCTGGTCCCTTCATCACTATCTACCCTACCACAGAGCTTCATGTCTTGTGTGAAGAGACACAACTTTTCCCGCATGCCCTCTCCAGTGTTGCTGATGAACATATTGAATACAAATACCAGAGACAGATAAAAATACTAGAAACACAGATACAAATACCCGAGACACAGACACAGATACAAATAGCCAAGACACAGACACAGATACAAATACCAGAGACATATAAAAATACTAGAAACACAGATACAAATACCAGAAATATAGACACAGATACAAATACCGGAGACAGATACAAATACCAGAGACACATATACAAATACCCAAGACACAGACACAGATGCAAATACCCGAGACACAGACACAGATACAAATAGCCGAGACAGATACAAATAGCCGAGACACCGACACAGATACAAATACCAGAGACACAGACACAGATACAAGTACCCAAGACACAGACACAGATACAAATACCAGAAACACAGACACAGATACAAATACCTGAGACACAGACACAGATACAAATACCAGAAACACAGACACAGATACAAATACCTGAGACACAGACACAGATACAAATACCCGAGATACAGACACAGATACAAATACCAGAAATATAGACACAGATGCAAATACCAGAGACAGATTAAAATACTTGAGACACAGACACGGATACAAATACTAGAGACACAGATACATATACCGGAGAGACAGACACAAATACCAGAGACACAGACACAGATACAAATACCCGAGACACAGATACAAATACCCGAGACACAGACACAGATACAAATATCAGAAACATAGATACAAATACCAGAGACAGATTAAAATACCTGAGACACAAACACAGGTACAAATACCAGAGACACAGACACAGATACAAATACCCAAGACACAGACATAGATACAAATACCAGAAACATACACAGATACAAATACCAGAGACAGATTAAAATACCTGAGACACAGACACAGATACAAATACTAGAGACAGATAAAAATACCAAAAACACAGATACAAATACCTGAGACAGACACAGATACAAATACCCGAGACACAGACACAGATACAAATACCCAAGACAGATAAAAATACCAGAAACACAGACACAAATACCCGAGACACAGATACAAATACCAGGAAGACAAACAAAAATTCCAGACACACATACACTGATACAAATACAAATACCAGAGACAAAGATACAAATGCAAATACCAAGACACAAAAATACCAGTGTAACCCCTTGGTGGTGCTATCCTATGGGCTACTACCCCTGCCTGCATGACTATGCACAGGTTGAGGGGCCTGTGCTCAGTGAACAGGTGCCTCCACCCAGAGGAATGATTTTGGGGTAGCGTAGCTGCTATTGGTATAGCCCTCTGGGATACTATAACCACCCACCAACCCTTCTAGTGACCTAAACAGTTCAGCAACAGAACATTCACATTTACCATATGACAGTAACGATATGCTTACACTCCTTGCACCTACCACCAGGGCTGGATTTTCTGCAACTGCCCTGGAGACCCCCTGGAAAATAAGACCAGTGAAGCAACAATACAATAGTAGTACTGTATCCCCACCAAGAAGGTACACACTAACTAGATTAAACATGAAAAAAACACAATCTGATTTATTCAGGGGGATGCGAACAAGGGTGGGACATGAATCTAGCAGGTGATTGGCAGTTCTGATTAAATTCAGGTTGATTAAGCATGCACAGTGAGTCCCTTTAGCACAGTCCCCACAGCCCTGGGTACCCAGTATGTTAAACAGGCTAGCCTGAAGCATTGCTCAGGGTAGGCAGACATTGCAGCTGTTGTTGGGGCCCTTAGGAAGGAAAACAATTAACATGCATTCAACCCAAATATTTGTAATCCGGAGCCAGATAGCTCAGTCCATTGCTATAAACTCAAACAAGAAAATCAGATGACACACAATGATTGTAGCTTATGTTGCAGGGAGCTACCCTGTTTTATACTCACGCTATCCAGACCAAGGTGCGGGACAGGCAAGATGAAGACCTCATGGTGTTGTACTGGATTGCCAGGGGAAGCAGGGCCCTACATGACTCACCTCCTGGTGGTCGCTACCTGTTCGGTGGTGTTGTGCAGGGGGCCGAATCCCCGAGCGGGTTTTTCACAGAGAATGTCTCTGAATCGGGAGTAATGGCCTAGGCTGAAATGGCAGGGCCCAGGCAGAGCAAACAGTTCAGATGAAGTCTGTAAAGAAGTGCTGGAACAGCCACCAGCTGGCGCAACAGAACTCACCGTGGGGAACCAAACTGCGACCCACGAAACACATTCAGCACATCTATAACACTCAAAGTATTTTGCCACAGTTCAGATGATGGGAAGGCTTTAAGCCTGAAGTTCGATTGGGGGGAGCAACTACGAATTAAGAATTTGTCATAAGCCCTGAATTGAGAGCAGGTTACAGGCTGTGTATTGGACCCAGACAGTCCCTAGGGGGTGGAAACTGTTTTTTCTTTTGTTTACCTCAGTGTGCCTTATAAGGCCAAGCCAGACTGTGTCAGGAAGTGCTTACATCACAGCTACTTAACAGCCAATAGCTCTGGAAGAATCTTACAGACCTTGATAAAAGTACTAATTTTAGCAGCTCATCAGATATCCTCATAGTCTTCAGGTGAAGCTACCTCTGGCTGCAAGCTGCAACACTGGACTTAAGATTTGCAAGTAAGTGAGTAGTGCTCACAACAGAGGGAGGTGAACCTTACAATTTACAATTGTCTTTGGTTTGAAGCAGATTCCTTAGAAAGTTAATATTCTTCAGTGGAGGATACTTCTAACTGAAGGGTGAAATAAGCAACTTAGAATTATCAGAAAAGGCAGTCTTTCAGTCAACAGAGGAGGTGGAGTTTACTTTACTTGTGTTACAAGTGTTAAGGTTTCAGTGCAGGAAGAGTTTAAACCCACAGAGGCTAAATACTGTTTTCTGTGTCTGCCCTTCTGCACAGCTGACGTGTTTTGGGGCTGACTGTTTTCAGAGCACAAGTCACCAGGCTCTTTGGGGCTGGGGAGGTTTACCTGTGTCTGACTTGGATGTTTGGATTTTCTCTGTTTGATTAGCAGGGTATTTTCTCTGTCAAATTGGTTTGAAGCAGTATTACAAATTGTGCGGTATGGCACCTTGCTGACAGGAAGGCACTCATCGCATCGGGTAGGTCAGAGCGTTTAGCTGATTGTTTCATGAGGCGCAGTTTAGGCCCAACCTCTTCCCACCCCTGGAAATAGTTCATTTATACCTGGGGTTCTGACATCATTTCCTCAAGAGGGCAAGGTACACATCACTGTCATATCCTGTCTAGCACACTGCACTGACAATATAAGCATACACATTATATAAATACATATATTTCTATATAACGCACCAATCACACACACACACACAAAAAAAAAAAAACTAAACAAGGTAGACAGTTATGTGGGGAGTAGTACAATGTAATGGCTGTGGGGCAGCAGTCTTCCGGGAGTCTTTCTGGAGGCTGAGATGCTGCCCTGTTTGCAGACAACTATCTGCCCTGAGGGAGGAAGTTGCCCATCTTCAGGCCACACTGGACAGTGGCAAGGGAACCTCCCCCATCCAGGGAGCACCACAGCCACCACCACTACCTCAGAGTTCTTGAGAAAGCACAGCAGTTGGACTACACATGGGCTCAGAGAGGGTAAGGGTGGTGGAACAGAGGCACACCCAGTCAGCTATTACACTCCACAATCCATACACCATTCTGGGGAGCATGGTTCCCCTATGGATGCATCCGCAGAGGAGACTAAGGAGGTGCAGACAACTGTCACAAGGGAGGCCCTCAGGAAGGAGGCAGAGGGCACCACAGGAAAAGCAGCTCCTGGTGGGGACCAATTATTAGGGGATAGAACTGGGGGAGCAGGGAAACTGAAGTAAGGTGCCTGCCTGCCGTGGCTTGAGGGACAGGAAGGCATCCTTAGGATCACGAGAACAGTTGCACGGAGTCTGAGTTGGACATCATTGTCCACCTAGGGACAAATGACTTGGCTCATCGTGAGATTAGAGCAGTGCAAAAGGACTTTGTAGAGTTGGGGAGGGGCTTAAGACAAGTAGCACACACAGTATCCTTCTCAGAGGTGCTGCCTGTCAGTGGCATGAGTGAGGCGAGGGTACTTTGCACTATGCAGTTTAACAAATGGTTGAAAAAATGGTGTGGAGCACAGGGTTTGGCTTCATTGGGGACTGGGGTTCCATCTGAAGGGACACCAGCCTATACTGGCAGGATGGTCTGCATCTGTCCAGGAAGGGAACAAGTCTTTTGAGCAATCGGTTTAAATGCTTCATTGGCAAGCCTTTAAACCAGTCAAGGGGGGAGGCACTGATAAGCAGAAGGAAAATCCCAGCCTCCCCCTACAAAACAGGGTACTAAATGAGAAAAAGACCAAGGTAGAAAGGTCAGTGGGGGTTGCCGCTACAGAAGGTAAAGCCATCAAAAAATGGAGAGCAATGAGTACCAATGCCCGTAGTCTGGGTAACAAGCTTCCTGAATTAGTGGCCTTGATGGAGGAGGAAGATCTGGATATTGTGGCAGTCACAGAAACATGGTACACACAGAACCATGACTGGAGACTAAACATACCAGGATACACTATCTACAGGAGGGACAGGGAGGGTAAAAGGAGGAGGAGTAGCTCTCTACATAGAGAAGAAATCAAAGCAACAGAACAAAAGGGTAAACAGGGAGAGAAGAAGCACTGTGGTCAATTGAGGCAGGCAATGGCACCACAATCCGCAGAGGTTGTATAGACCTCTCTCTCAGGGGAGGAAATGGACAAGGAAATGATAGAAAGTATACTTAGAATGGCAGATAAAGGGAGATATTGCTGATGGGTGATCTGAATATGCCAGATGTTAACTGGAGTGCAGTTGCAGCAGCCACTTTCTAAGAGTGGGGTTATTCTAGATGCCCTACAGGGGCATGCCTTGAACAACTAGTATTGGAGCCCACTCGAGAGGGAGCAATCTAGACCTGGTTCTCTCAAATGGAGATGAAGAGAGGATCACAGATGTAAGTGGGTAGCCATCTGGGAACTAGCGACCATCAACAGTATGGTTCACAATAACAACACAGCAATAGAGTCAAGCCACAAAGACAAAGGTAGTGGATTTTAGGAGGCTGACTTTGCCAAAATGGGTGAGTGCCTAAGGAATGCACTAGCAAATGAGCAGGAAGGAGGGGTGGAAGAACAATGGGAATAATAAAACTGCCATCACAGAGGTAGCAAGCCTTGTGTAAAGCAAATAAACAAAATGAAACGAGGTAAAACCACTATGGTTCTCAAAGGAAGTGGCAGTGAAGGTTCAAGAAAAAGAAAGCACTCAGGAAGTACAAGGAATTACAGAAGGAACAGGACAGAGAACTGTATCAGTTGAAGCAAAGGAAGCTGGAAAGGCAGTCAGAACAGCAAAGGCCCAAACCGAGAAAAGATAGCCAACTCAGTTAAGAAGTGGATAAAACCTTTATAGGTACATCAGGAGCAAAGGAAGACCAAGGGAGGATAAGGAGGCTTAATAAAGGGAGGAGGGTGGGCAGAGGGTGACTGTGAAAAGGCAGAGATACTAAACAAATATTTTTGCTCAGTATTTACAAAGGAAGAGGGAGGTACCTAAAACAAACAGTAGAAACACTCTGGATACAGAAGTTGATACCAGCCCATTTACAGAAGAAAAGAGTTCTGAAAGAGCTTAAAACTGAAGGTGGACAAAGCAATGGGGCCTGATGGGATTCATCCAAGAATTCTAAAGGAACTAAGGATAGAACTAGTGACACCACTGACTGCCCTCTTTAACAAATCATGGGAGGATGGGTGGTACCTGAGGACTGGAGGAGGGAAGATGTGATTCCCTTCACAAAAGTGGGAGCAAGGCAGAAGCAGGAAACTACAGACCTGTTAGCTTAACCTCAGTGGTAGGGAAAATGATGGAATCACTTCTGAAGGAAAGAATTGTTGCTATCTAGAGGCCAGAGGGCACAGGACCCAAGGCAGCATGGATTCACAGCGGAAGGTCATGCCAGACAAATCTGATAGATTTCTTTGACTGGGTGACCAAAGTAGTTGATCAGGGAGGGACTGTGGACATGGTCTACCTAGACTTTAGCAAGGCATTTGACACAGTCCCACACAAAGATTAATATACAAGCTAGCCAGCCTGGGAGTGGGTCCAAGGTGACAGCCTGGGTAAAGAAATGGCTGGAGAATAGGACACAGAGAGTAATAGTAAATGGAGTCCACTCTGAAAAAGGGGTTAGCAGTGGGTACCACAGGGTTCAGTATTAGGATCGGTCCTCTCAATGTCTTTATAGCGACATTGCAGAGGGACTGGAAGGAAAAAGTATGTCTTTTGCAGATGACACAAAGATCTGCAACAGAGTTGATGCACAAGGTGGGGTGGAAAGGATGAGAAGGGACTGGCAAGGTTAGAGGAATGGTCAAATGTATGGCAGCTTAGATTCAATGCTAAGAAGTGCAGGTAATACACCTGGGAAACAAAAACCCAGGGGAAGAGTACACAATGGGGGGTGAGATACTAACAACAACAAAAATGGAAAGGGACCTGGGGTAGTCATATCTGATGACCTAAAGGTGAGGCAAGCAATGTGAGAGGGCAGCAAGGAGGGCTGGGGGGATACTGGGATGCATAGGGAGAGGCATCACCAGTAGAAAACAAGAAGTTATTATCCCTCTGTACAGACAGCTGGTGAGACCACATCTGGAGTACTGCATGCAGTTCTGGAGACCCAATCTCCTCAAAGACATAGACAAGATGGAAGCTGTCCAGAGGAGGGCAACTAAAATGGTGCAGGGTCTGCAGCGGAAGACATATGAAGAGAGACTTAAGGAGCTTAATATGTCTCGAGGAAAGGAGGGTGAGGGGACATGATAGAAACTTTCAAGTACCTCAAGGGAATCAACAAAGTCCAAGAGGTAGCATCTTTCAAAAAAGAGGTGTGCAAGAACAAAGGGACACAATTTGAAGATAGAAGGGCGGCTCAGAGGTAATTTAAGAAGTATTTTTTCACGAGAGGGTTGTGGATGTATGGAACAGCCTTCCAGAGGAGGTTGTAGTCAAAACAGTGGAATTCAAGCATGCATGGGACAGTCATAAGGCAATTCTAGGGGGTGGGGGTAGGAAGAAGTAGGCTGCTGGTTAACTAGGATCTGCAGCTTATCCATCAGGTAGGGAAATGGGCAGACTGGGTGGGCCAAGCGGTCCTTATCTGCCGTCAAATTCTATGTTTCTATGTTTCACTCCCCACCAGGTTTTATTAGGTAGCTCCCCCGGGCCTTTCCAGTATTCATTTATTTTTGTAGCCATAGGCTCTGTTGGTCTGTCCTCTGAGCTGGCTGAGGCTTACCCCCCCGCCCGCCTGCCTGCCTGCTTGCTGTTTCTGTGTGTCTCTGCTGGACTTCGGTGCTTGCTTTTCCTGCTTCCGGTTTGTATCTTTCCTCCAGCTGTGTGCTTCCCTGGTTTTTGTGTCTTTTGTTCTTGGGCCTTGATCCCTGTTTTCTGTTTTGATGTATTTTGGTTTTGTCTTTTGAGGCTTTATTTCTAAGCCCCTAGCATACTGTTACTCAGAGCTCATACTACTGCTTTCAGTTACCTACAAATGCAGACACTGCTACTGTTTACTCCAATTACTATTGTACCCAGTGCTTGTGTTTTTACACTGTAGCTCACCTCACTCAAACTGCTGCAATGCACCTGCAATCATTATCTGTATGTTTCAACTCACCCATAGCTGCTCCATGTTGCATGCTTAATTCTTTTCACCTGACACAGGTTTACTCTGACCCTAGCTGTGCTGCTCATTCCTGTAATGTCTTCCTGGGCTATCTAATGCTCATTGTCAGGATGGTGTCCTGTGTCCAGTAGCTCTAATCATCAACATGAGAGTGCTCTAGTAAACCTCCATGCCTGTCTCTTTAAGAGAGCTCCTATGCTGTGTGAGAAAATTAGTCTGGGCCGGGTCCGCATGATTTAAGATTCATGACTCGCCAGACAGTCCATATTTCTGCTCCATTCTGCAGTCGCTATTTGTGCAGAGGGAGCTCTGTTAGGGAAAGTGATTATTTGCTGTTCATCTGCTGTAATAATAACAGTATAGGAGTCTGTCTAACCCTCCTCCCATTGCAGCTTGAACTTTTGCATAAGAGCCACCATTTTGGTTCTAGACTGCCAGAGTTGGACCAATTGAACCTCAGGGGACCTTGAAATGGAGACTGTCCCCAGAGGTCTTGTGGGATTGAAATTCTGTATGAATTGTAGTTTTAAGTGTTTGGTGCCTAAATGGACCTGGAGGGGGAGCCCTTTCTGTGACAGACAGTTCCCTCAGCCAACCAAACCCTTTGAATTACTGGGAAATCCCCAGAACTGCTCAAGCAGAGAGTCAGTCGCGAGTTGGAGTTTGGAGAGTAAACAGTTCGAACCATCAAGCAGTTGCTCCTTCTTGGAGCCTAAGGAGAATTAGCGAGAAGACTCAGCTGGCCTGCCTGTCACATCTTTTAGTGTGAAGTATTGCCTTGAGTGTGAAAGTCGGACTTATCCGATTACCGGATTGAGATCTGTATCTGAAGAGAGAAAGTGTGTTAGTGCTACTTGAGAGTGGACTGAAGACTTGCTCCAGAAGTGATCAGTCTGCCTGGTACCGAAGTGAGCCTCAGATCGAAAGGTTTGAGCAGAGAAGCTGCGATTTGCAAATGGACTTTCAATTGTGCATACCCAACTGGATGAGATGATGCTGGTGTGACTTGACTTACTTTGTGAATATGATTTATGTTGTGGCTTTCCACCTCTCTATCCATGGGATTTACCACCCTATTAGGGTACGACGCGAGGAACCCTAGTGTAGGGCCCCCCCATAGGTGCCGTGGCGATGATTCCGTCAGCTAAGGGTAGCTTAGGAAGAAGCCCACAGGTAAGAGAGACGTGCCGCTGGAGGAGGAGTGGTGAATGGTGGGGCAAAAAGAAATGAATCCTGGGAAGACCCGGGGGAGCTACCTAATAAAGCCTGGTGGGGGAGTGATGTAGTTGCTCCACCAAATTGAACTTCAGGCTTAAAGCCTTCCTATTCAATTGTGCTTACGCAACTGGATGAGATGATGCTTGTGTGACTTGACTTAATTTGTGACTATGATTTATGTTGTGGCTTTCCGCCTCTCTATCCACCCTATTAGGGTACGACGCGAGAACCTAGAGAGGTTCCTCCCCATAGAAGTGCTGGGCGATGATTCTGTCGGCTAAAGGTAGCTTAGGAAGAAGCCAAGAAAGAATACCCTATTGGGTGTCATGTATCGAAGAGGTGAGGATTTGGGTGTCAAGCATCGAAGAGGTGAGGATGATGAATGAAAAACTGACAAGACAATTAAGGCGGACTTCCTAAGGAGAGAGGGGAAAGCCAGGGCCACTATCCACCTCCATCCAACAGTGGAATCTAACTAATTAACCTAAGACAGCACATTAATCTAAGGAAGCACTAACTCTAGCTAATATTATGACCATTGGCATGGAGGAGAGGAAAACCCCCCTTTTTTTAAGGAGGAAACCTCTGGGGAATCCAAGGCCTAGGTCGCCTTCCCTCCAGGCTGACAATGTTTGATTTAAGGATGTATGTCATTAAAAAGAAGGATTCTGTAAAGAGAAGAATGAGTAGGGAGGATGATGACGGGATAGGGGAAAACCCCAAAAGGAAAACACAGATTGAAGAAAGAACATGAGGCAGCAGGGACCTGAGAGGGGTATGCTCGAGTAGGAGATGGGAAAGAGTAGATCCATGTAGAAGTCAGAGGAGCAAGGGGTATTCCAGATGCGCTCACGAGAAGATTGAGGATGAGGCAGACTGATGATGATGATGATGATGATGATTGATGATGATGATGATGATGATGATGATCTCTGCAGGAGTGCAGCAGTCCAACATGAGAAGACTGAGGAAGAGGAGACAGGAAGGAACTTGAAGATGAATGGAATGATGGTGGAGAGCAGCCAACCAGCCCTTAGCAAAGGGCGATGAACAGGAAGGCATGACCTTGAGTGGAGGTAGAAACAAATCAAGCAATGTGATGAAGGAAGCTCCTCGAAAGGAGGTAGATTCAGAAATGAACTGTAAAGGAACTTGGAGGGAAGCGATGGACGAAGAGGTGTGATGCCATGAGTGGATTGAATCCTGATGGCCAGTATGAGAAAAGGCAGCTGGCAAGAGATGAGGAGTCTGAAACCTGAGACATGCAGCAGGAGGACCGCGGGTCACTGAACAAAATGGACGATGGATGATGAGGAGTGACGCCTTGAGTGGAACAAATCCAGATGGCCGAGCAGGGACAGTATGGATGTGGGAATGCGGAATGAAGTCATGAATCTGAATACACGCGGCAGGAGGGCTGCGGTTAGATAAGGTGTCACAGGAACCATGATAGGCAAGTCCAAAAGAAATACTGAATACAGACCGAGCATGGAATAAATCCTAGATGGCCATTAGGGAAGGAGAACAGCAGGAGGGCGAGTTGGATAAGTGCCAAAAAAAGAAAGAATGAAAGCAGGCCAGGAGTGGATCTAATCCAAGATGCCTGGCATGGGGGGAGAACTGCAGGATGTTGAAGCGGAGGAGGAGGAGGCCAAATCAAGGTGACAAATACTCTGAGGATATTCGAAGGGGAGGCAGGATTTAATAATAATAAAGTTATATTAACAGCCTCAGCAGGGGTTCAGGTGGCTGACCTCTAAGAGTTGTAACTGCAATAAAACATGGAGACAATGCTCTGAAAACAAGTGTAGCAAGGCAGTGCAATGAAGATGCAAGTAGCACGAGAGAACTCTTATTTGTAGGGGGGTTACACTAGACATACAGATACAAATACCAAAGACACAGATACAGATACAGATACCAGAGTCCTAGATACAGATGCCAAAATCATTAATACAGGTACAAATACCAGAGTCACAAATACAGACACAAATAACAGAGACACAGATACAGATAGAAGTACAAATATCAAAGACACAGGCACCAGCACCAGAGTCACATATACATATACATATACAAATAACAGAGACACTGATACAGGTACAAATACAAATACCAGAGACACAAATTCAAATACAAATACCAAAACACATATAGAGTAACAAATACTAGTGACACAGATATAGATACAAATACAAGAGACACGGATACAAATACAAATACCAGAGACACAGATACAGGTACAGGTACAAATACAAATACCAGAGACACAGATACAGAGACAGATACAAATACCAGAGACACAGATACAAATACCAGGGGCACAGATACAGATGCAAATATCAGAGATACAGATACAAATACTGGTGATACAGATACAAGTAACACAAATGCAGATACAGGTACAAATACCAGAGACAAATACAAGAGATATAGATACACATACAAATACTGATAATTCTGATAAAAATAGCAGAGATGCAGATACAGATACAATTACAAATATAAATACCGGTGACACAGATATACATACCAAAGACACAAAAACAGATACAAATACCAAAGACAAATACAAGAGATACTGATACAAAGACCAGAGAGACAGATACAGATACAAATAGCAGAGATGCAGATACAGATACAATTATAAATATAAATACTGGTGATACAGATACACATACCAAAGACACAAATACAGGTACAAATACTAAAGACAAATACAAGCGATGCTGATACAAATACCACAGAGACAGATATAGATACAAATAGCAGAGATGCAGATACAGATACAAATATAAATACCAGTGACAGATACAGGTACAGATACCAGAGACACATTTGCAGATACAAATACCAGAGACACAGATTCAGGTACAAATGCCAGAGACAAATACAACTGATACAGATAAAAATACCACAGACACTGATATAGATGCAAATACAGTACCAGAGACACAAATTGAGATAAAAGGACCAGGAACACAAATACAAATACCACAGACATAGATGCAGGTTCAGTACCAGAGGCACACATTCAAATACAAATACTAGAGACACAGCTACAGGTAAAAATACCAGAAACACAAATACAAATATAGTGGACACAGATACAAATACAGTACCAGAGGCACAAATTCAAATACAAATACCAGAGATACAGATGCGGATACAGATACAAATGCCAGAGACAAATACAATATATACAGATATAAATTCCAGAAACACAGATAAATAAATACCAGAGACACTGAAAAAGATAGTAATACCAGACACTAATACAAATACCAGAGACACTGATACAGCTGCAAATACAGTACCGGAGACGCAAACTCGGGTACAAATACCAGAGACACAAATACCATGGACACAGATACAGTACCAGAGGCACAAATACAGATACAAATACCAGAGACACAAATACCATGGACACAGATACAGATACAGATACAGTACCAGAGGCACAAATACAGATACAAATACCAGAGACACAGACATAAGATAACAAATACTACAGCCACAGATACTACGGACACAAATGCCAGACAAATCTACACACACACACACACACACACGCTCACGCTCACGCTCACGCACACCGCACAGAAAATTGACCAAAAATGAATAGTTCATTAACTGAATCTTTTAAAACCTCAATTAAGTACAATTTTTGGGGGGGAATAAATACCAGTGGTACACCACGTTCTACCCCCTCCAGTTCAGTGGGAATACACCATCAGCCCTTTTTTCGAAATACTGTACTTGTTTAGTCTGCATTTAAAGGAAGTACAGATAACAGTATTGGGTGATAACACCTGCTCTGAGAATCTGTTCCTATTAGTAGTACCAGTCAGTCTTCATCTTGCTGTTTCCCATGGGATTTTCCTCCTTTGGTGACATTGTGTTTCCCATTATGCGTCCCCTCGTTTCTCTGCCTTTTACATTCTGAAGAGTTGCATTTGGAATTTGCAATTTACTGGGGCACCCATTTTCAGGAATGAATATTCTTGAGTTCTGAGCCTTGCGAACTGTACTCACACACACACACACAAAAACACACACACTCTGCACCCTCCCCCTCAATTACTCTAAGTAGTTCTTACACCCTACAAAAGTAACTTGCCCTTTCACCTTTGTAGACTGGCTCCCAGCATTTTCTGATGCATCCATTCTTCTGTGTGCTCTTCCTTATGTCCATATTGGGGGGTGTGGGGGGAGTTGGCATCTGAAATGTTAGCATCTCTGTGATTCCAGGGGACCTCTGTTTTTTGTGTTTTCTTGCGCATGCAGCACAAGCAACATGTTGTGACAACTTGATGGAGTAGCAGGTTCTGGAGGTGTGGCCGTGTTGTGGCCAATGACACCACTGCTTTTTGGGCTGGTCTCCGTAGCAGCAATGAATGAGCATGCTGTCTATGACATCATTTCAGAAGTGTGCCACCAACTTGAAAGAATTTTGCCACTGCAATGAGGGAGCACACTGCCATTGCAGGGCGTGCCTTGCCTGCTGAAACATTTCAACAAACATGGTGGAGGCTGCCGCCGTCTGCCTCTCACAGTCCCGCGAAAACTGATGTCGGGGGTGCCCAATCCCCCTGCCGGCATGCCCCCTCCCCAGTTTGTTTGCCGACGGGGAGCCCAGTCCCCATTGGTATAATGTTTTCCCTTGTTTTGTTTGCTGAGGGGGGTGTCCAATCCCCCTCAGCATCATGCTCCCCCTAACACAGACACGGTTTCTTTGCTGCCGGAGGTCCCAATCCCCATCAGCTTCAGTCCCCTGCCCAAAAAAAACACAGGTGATACACTGGGAGCCCACCCCAGTGTTCCAAAATGTTCTTCTCATATCCTGCTAGAAAAAAACCTTCCCACAAGGTTTGTTTTGTTTTTTTACCCTGTAAAGCAGAAAACGGTCCCTCGTGGTCACGACAGCCCCCCCCACCTGCACCCACCCTCTGCGCACCCCACCTCCCTGCACCCCTCCTCACACCTTACTTACCTTCAGAGCCTGGTGCGATCATCTTTGGTGGAGCAGGAACATGTCTTGCACTCTTCAAAGCCGACCACGAACTGAAGAAATGCCAGTAAGCTGTACAATGACATCAATGGTAGGGTCAACTTAGGTGGCTATCTTGGCCATTTTTGTGACTTTTGGCTCCAAATTTTCAACATGGGGTTCTTGGGACCCCACCTCATGAACTCAGTCATTGTCATTTTGTTATTCCGTACCAAAAGATGATTTCATGGTCACTGCACAGAATCACCTTTCGGGACCAAGTAACAAAATGACAGTGTCACTGTTCATGAGGTGGGCTCTCAAAGCCTATGTTGCAAATTTGATGAAAGAATTCCAAAAAATTACTGTGTTATGAGCGTGCATTGTGCAAATTCCATGTACGCTCGTAAGTTCGAAATTTTTTTATATTTTCACTCCAGATTTTCAACATTGCCATTTTTTCACACTTCCTTATGAACAGTACAGCTATCATTTTTCACACCCTGCCCGAAATGTGTTTTCGTACATCTGGCGTACAATGGCACGGTCGCTGTGGGAAATCAATGTTCGGGACAGATTAAGAAAATCACAGTGACACTGTTCATAAGCGGAGGTCCCAAAATGCTTATGTTGAAAATTTGGTGAAAACATTTCACAGATTGATAGTGTTATGAGCATGCATTGTGCAGTTTCCACACACACTCGTAACTTCGAGAATTTTTTATATTTTCACTCCAGATTTTCATCGTTGCCATTTCTTCACACATCCTTATGAATGGCACAGCTGCCGTTTTTCACATCCTGCCCAAAATGTGTGTTCGCACATCTGGCGCACAGTGGCATGGTTGCTGTGGGAAATAAATGTTCGGGACATATTAACAAAATCACAGTGCCACTGTTCATGAGCAGAGGTCTCAAATGCTTTCATGAGGTGGGGTCACAAAAAGCCCATGTTGAGCATTTGGAGTGCAAATACCAACAAATGCCTGGGTCATTAGGGTTTGTAACCATAACGTCCCACCCTGTAGAGACTGACAGGCGTCAGGGGTGTGACTTTGGATTGTCGACTGTAATGGGCATGCCATTTCACCCCCACCCCCACTCTACAGCCAGTGACCGGCATCAAGGTGTGCCTTGGACTCTTCAGCCCTAAAGTTCATCCCATTCTCCTATACTGCACCCATCTCAACATATTTCCTTATGGAATGGGGTGAGCGTAAGGCCCAATGATCCCAAGGCACGACGCAACACTCGTCAGAGTCTGCAGGGTAGGGTGAGGTGAAATGGCATGAGTGTTACAGCCGACGACCCAAAAGAACACCTCAATGCCTGTCAGTCTCTGCAGGGTGGGGTGGGGTTGGTGTCAGTTCCATACTTCACTGCCATTCCTATTATGCACCTCTCTAACTCCTGCACTACCAATGCCAGCAAGACAACATTCGGCATTGAGAAATGCTTGTTTTTTTTTGTTACCCCTCCCAGTACACTCCCAGCCAGCCTTACTTCAGTTCTACCTTTTGGCTGCTTAGACAGCCTATATACTATAGGGATGTGCCTCTGCCTCCCGCTCCATGCTTACAGCTTGTCCTCAGGACACAGTAAAGGGGCAAGCACACAGCAGCAGGAGTGCAGGGTGAAGTGCGTGGAATAAGATTTCTGAATACCAACAGGACACAGTAAAGGGGCAAGCACCCAGCAGCAGGAGTGCGGGGTGGAGTGCGTGGAATAAGGTTTCTGGATACCAACAGGACACAGTAAAGGGGCAAGCACACAGCAACAGGAGTGTGGGGTGGAGTGCATCAAATAAGATTTCTGAATACCAAAATATTCAGCATTTAAATCTGAATCCATGCCACAATATCAGGGGTTTCAGAAAATAATATTTGATTTGCTGCAAAGATCTAATATGCAGGGGGACAGTTTTTATGGTGAATGCAGTAATCCGATTCTATCTTCAAGATTTAAGGTTCTAGAATGTTGTCTGGTGATCGGTAGTCTAATTTCCATATTTTACCAGGTTTCCACTATTTAGCATGTTTCATGTATGTACATGTATATATTGTGAAAAACTGATCGATACTATACACAACAAATTAAGTAAAGCAGAATGGAAATAGTACAGAAAATAAAGAAAAATACTCTTTGGATCCTTTGTTGCAAGAAAGATGCAACAGTCTGATAGAAGTGTGATTTGCGTAGGCACAAATGGGTGTTTGCCCATGCAAACTGGGTTTGATGCAGGAGAGCGATATTCAAAAGGTGCGGTTGTGTGGGTAAACAGGGTTAGTGCTTGCGCAAAAAGTAATGTATGCAGGTGGGCAAAGAGAGGGGCGGAGACAGGAATACCCACACATCGCCATATTCAGTGAATTTGCACCGCACAAAAGGGGTTAGCATGGTAATTTCCTGCAGTGCAAATACCGCCAAACAAAACCCTGTCTTACTCTGGGCAGCCCTAGGGGCTGCCAGAGTTGCTGCAGCTAACAATGACATTGGCCAGTGGGGGAGCACACCTATCCCCAGTGGTTCATGGTCTCCCTTCTGATTGCCATCTCAGTACTGATTTAGTTAAGCTCTGGTGCCTAGTGGTGCCCCCCCCCCCCGACTGCCAGCATAACACAAGTAAACTAAATCCCTGGTGCTCCATGGTTCCCTCACCCTCTGATCACCAGCTCAACACAGAATAGAACTTCCCTGGTGCCTAGTGGTCCCTCCACCTTTCAGTCACCAATCCATATACTAATATAATATTCCCTGGTGCCTAGCGGTTCCCCCTACCCGATCCCTGGCTCCATAAACAAAACTGGCTCGCCAGTGGCCCCCTCCCATGTTCCTGATACCAAGATCCATGAATGATTATGGAGTCCTTGGTGTCCAGTGGTCTCTCCCAGTCCTGAATTCCCAGCTGCATTCCAAATGTGTAGGCAATGCATAGTCACAGAATACAAAGGTGTAGTGCACATAACACAAGACAATATTCCCTGGTGTCCGGTGGAATCCCTACTTACCCTCCAATCGCTGGTCCCTATTCCACACATAAGTCCTTGGTATCTAGCAGCCCCCCCCCCCACTGTGGCACCAACCTGCCAACCTCCCTTACCTGAAGCGCCAGTGCCATGGGAGCCCATACAGTGATGGGCACAGTCCTTCTCATACCTCCTTGGACGGCTGCCATATGCAAATCCAGAAATCCCATGTCCTATATGATTTACAGGGCACACATCCTCTGTACTGTACTTGGGAACCAGGAAGCTGCTGTGTGTGCTTTGAGAGCTGAACCAGAAGGGCTGTGTGCTGTTGCAAAGTGTCTGAGAGAGTTCAAAGTGACAGAAAGTAAGTTCCAGCTCCCAGGTCACAATGTTCTGTGTACTTGCTCCCAAACGGGACTGTGAATGCTGAGTAGTAGTGCAAGGTTCTGAGTAATGGAACTTGAGAGCAGGGGTAGCATCAGAGCAGTATGTATTAGATGAAAAGATCAAAAGTCTCAGAAAAGCATTTTAAGCAGGGCTAACACCAGGACAGAAATGAGACCTGAGCTGGTTTGGAGGCTGTGGCCCCAATGAGAACTGACTGACTTTCTCTTATACACATTTTATTACTACTGTTAGCCCTGCTTTAAATTTTTTTTCTGAGTCTTTTGATCCTTTCATCCATTAAACAATTCTCGGGTGCAAGCCCTGCTTTCAAGATCTATTGTTCAGGACTTCGTACTACTACCCAGAGTCCATGCTTCATTATCCAGGCAGTTGGGGCCTGCTCCTGAATGTTGTTAGACCTGCTGCTGTGTGCTGGTTCCTGCCTTGTTGGTGCTGCTGAACCCATGGACCATATGCTAGCGTTGCTGACTGGGGTCTTTTGTACTTCTTCCTTTTGGATTACAGTTACTTCTTTGGGATTACAAAGTTGGTTTTAAAAAAAACTTCCTTTAGGAGTTTCAAGTTCTAAATTGTGCTAGCACACCATGGCCTGTTTTTTTTTTGGGGGGGCTGTTATATGCAAGTGTACTAATTGTTTTAACAAGTGCATCACTGAAAGAACCCAGGCAACATAGCTACCAGGCCTGCGCCAGGATTTACTGTCAATCCTTTTCTTTCCAATTGTTTAACCAGGTGAGACACACTAAACTGAAAGCTTGTTTACAGGTGCAACCTGGGAGCACAGGGAAGTTAAGTGACTTACTCAGTAATCCCAGTAATCACAATCCTGTGTACCCAGAATCATTGATTACTGTTTAATATTTGAGATTATAGTTTCAGTACTGCAAACATCTTAATGGTGTTCTGTACCCTTTGTAGGGTAAGTCATCTTATTGTGCTCCTAGTTTGGGCAGGTGCATCAGTGATTGTGAGGGGTGTGAGAGGGTGGTAGTGACCCACCATACAGTGGCTCCTGGGGAATATTGTTACCTGGTGGGAGTACTTAGAGTGACGTGCAACTGGATAACCTCATCTTCATTTCCAGCATCCAAGCATGTGCCACAAAATAAAAGCATTATTAATTTGCTGACTTCTGCTCCTGTGTGTGCCCCTTTTGTGAAGCCTGCTTGAATTGTCTGTTGGAGAAGATGACAACTGTCCTATTGGTCCCAGGGGGTGGTTCAGTCCAGTGTAGGGAGGTGGGTAGCTACTACATCCCAGGGGGCAATACTTCACACATCTAGCTCACTTATCCTCTCTAGGTGGAGGCACCATGCTATTTCTTATTTGTTCTGGGATGACCCCCTCCCCCACTGCAGGAGAAAAAAAAAACAAACCCAGTCCCTCATCCTAGTAGCCCTGTGCAGTCACTAGGCAGGGAGGGGTGTAAACCTGGACCGAGGGGGGGCACAACTGCAAAAACAAAGATTTTTATTACAAAAATAGAAAGTAATTGCTAATGTATTAACCCTTGCTGTGCTGCAGACTGATGTATCAGTCCAGAATTCCTATACATTCTAATTTTGTTGACAGCCTAATGATTAAAATGTATAACTAAAATAGCAAGTTGTCTGTTTCTTAGAAGTGAACACCTGCTCTTTAATTTTGTGATTGCACATAACATGTGGGCTAGAGACCTTTGCAAATGTACAACACAGTCAGAACAGTGCTGTGAAACTGAACGTAAGAGCTTTAAATGCTACAGTAATTTTAACCTGCCACACTGCCTGGCTCCACCAGATGCCCAGGCGATTAATTTGCTCCAAACCAGAGCTTCATATGTGGGTGGGACTGGGGAGCCTTCACTCATGTTTTATAGGGCTACTATGATGACTACATGAACAATTTAAATATATAAATATATAAGCAAATATTTCCTAATGAAATTAATTTACACAGTTAAATGCATTATGAGTAATAATCATTACCCAGGGTCTAGATGAGTGAAGTAAATAAGAGCCATAAAGTAACTATTGCATAACAGTGTATTCTTAAAGAGCAACAGTTGGGCTGAACTTTAAACAACTCAACAAGCCCCTCCTCCCCCAGACACCATGGTAGCTTACTTAAAGTGGACTTAAACTGTCCACAGTGCTGAATTTTCTGCTGCTTGGTTATTTCAGGGGATGGGACTGTAAATTCAGCTCAGTGCTCAAACCCTTCCCCTTCTGGATGCCTCTTGTAGCAAGTTCTGGTCCCATGTCCCTGCATGCCCCAGTGTTGTGGTATAGTAGTTTGTAGAATGCAGGGGTGCACTCTTTTGATGGCAATTGGAGTAAGTTTTGAATTACATATCTATTGTAGAGGGCCACTGGGGTCTAATCAAAGCCACAGCTCAACTAACAAGAGCTTTGTTAGTTGAGTGGTGGCTTTGATTTGACCCTAGTGGCCCTCTAAAATACAATATATTAAACTCTGATTAAAAAGCTGCTGCCATTGCTGTCAATGCACCCATTGGAGCGGAGAGGGTAGAAGATGGTTATATGGCCATTGCAAGAGTAATAGGTGGGGTTGGACAGACTGGATGGGCCAGCAGGCCTTATTCTGCTGGCATGTTTCTATGCAGACTGGGATTGATGATTCTCCCCATCTTCGGACATGGTGACATTGTCTACAGTGCTGCTCCTAAGTCTACGCTTGCTAGACTGGACCCCCCTCTTTCATTCATTCTGCTACTTTGCTTTGGATTCTCCACCCCACACCTTCCACTGCTCTCTCTCTCTATTCTTCCCTCTCCCTTCCTTCCCTTGAAGCCAGATGCCTCGCTCACTGTACCTCCTTTGTCCTTTACCTTTAAATACTGGCTAGGCTCCTTCCCCTGCTACTTTACCTCTCTCCTCTCCACTCCCCATCCCCCAACCTCCTCTTACAATCTTTGTAACTATGGCCAGCGCTCCCTTGCACTCCTCTCAAGAAAATCTTCAGCTGGCCAGACTCTTTTGTTTTGCCATTTCCCCATATTATGGAATTCCCTGTCCCTAAACGTCCACTCTGCCTCTTCCCAGCGTTCACTCTCCTCTCTACTCTATGACTTCGCAACTCATTCCTGCAATTACTACTACTACTACTAATAATAATAAACTGTATTTGTTGTAAGTGCATTCAAACAGTTACCAAAGTGTTTTTTTTTTTTTTACAGAATAAAACCTTAAAAACTGTAAATATTTAAAACCAATATAATGACAGACATCCATAAGTTAATTCTCAGGCAAAACGAGAATAAAAATGTTTTAAGTGCAGATTTTAAGCTCTCCACAGTCAGGCACCTCCTTATCTGATGAGGCAGAGAATTCCACAGGGTAGGAGCCACAAATGCTCGGGCTCTAGAGGTCTTTAAACGAACCCTGGGAATCTCCAGCAATCTCTCGTCGGCTGAGCAGAGTGGTCGGAGGGAGCAGTAGGGATGTAGGAGCTCTTGCAGGTAACTCAGTCCATGTCCATGTAGGGCTTTGTAGGTCAGCAAACCGACCTTGAAGGTGATCTGTCACTGAACCAGCAGCCAGTGCAGTTCATACAGCACAGGTGTGATATGGCTAGATCGAGAAAGCCCAGTCTACAACCTGGACAAGTGTTGGAAGACCACCGGGTGGAACCAGATGCTTAATCCTGGTGATATTCCTCAGATGGTAAAATGAGGTCTTGATGACGGATGCCACCTGAAACTTTAGGGTCAGCCCCTCGTCAAAAATAATGTCCAGGCCATCAGCTGGTGACTGCCGAGCAAAAGCCCAGAGGCCAGCCCCACTGAAGACCCCTCTACCCGGTGACCTGGGCCCACCATAAAAACCTCGATTTTGTCAGGACTCAGTCTCAACCAGTTGGCACTCATCCAGCCCTGGATCTTGGTGAGGCAGTTGTTAAACACTGAGACCGCATCATCCAGGTCAGGTACAACAGACACGTATAGCTGAGTATCATCATACATAGCAGTGAAAACTCAAGCCATACTGCCTTACAATATCTCCCAACATCAGCATATACACCGTGAATAACATCAGTGAAAGCACAGAGCCCTGGGGTACCCCACATGGTAGAGAAAATGCATCAGAGGAATAAAATCTCGACACAACTCTGAGTTCTACCAGTGAGAAATGAGTGGAACCATCTGAGGACTGTCACTGACAATCCACAGATAACTCACAGGCGCTCCAGCAATGCACCATTATCACTGGTGTCAAATGCTGCAGAGAGATCAAGGAGGACTAAGATGGAATGACTCCTCCGATGTATCGCTATCAGGAGATCATTGAGCACCCGCACTAGGGCAGTCTTGGTGCTGTGCCTCTTTCTAAATCCTGACTGGAAAGGATCATAGATGTCATGACTGGTAAGGTGGTTATCCAGCTGCAGCACAGCCACCTTCTCAATAACCTTGCCCACAAAGGGCAGGTTAGAGATGGGTCTGTAGTTGGCGAGATAGTCCGGGTCGAAAGATTTCTTAAGGAGGGGCATCACCACCACCTCCTCCAGGAAGTCAGGAAACTCACCTGTCTCAAGCGAACTCCAAACCATATCTGCCAGGACCGGGCTGATGACCTCAACACACCCCACAAGGAGGCGAGTTGGGCCCGAATCCAAACTACAGCTGGTCATCTGCGTTCTCTGGACGATCCTTATGACTTTCACGATCGCCATCTGGTTAAAGGTCAATCAATTGCACTTGAAAGCTGTCCCTGTTTCCTCTACTTTCTTTCTGCTACCCCCCCCCCCGATCTTCTCTTGATCGCCCCTTCTGTATCCATTGCTACCAGCATCTCTGCCTGGTTCTTCCTGTTGCACTTTTCTTGTTCCTTCTTTGTTTCCCTGAGTTGAAATCTCCTCCTCCTTCTCCTTGCATAAATTGCACAATTATTGCAACATCTGCTCATATGTTTGTTCCGTAGTGTTTACTAGTCCTCTACCTGCCATGTAATTTTTGCTTATGATTGTTATATGTTACTCTCCTCTTCCCCCTTTCCCCAGGACGCATCTGAAAATGAGTTGTTATCAGCTCAGTAAGCCTTTCCTGGTGAAACTTTTGAAATAAATAAAATAAAGTGACATGCAAGCCCTTGAATCCCTTGCTAAGGCCAGCTAGAAGGCCAAGCATGTCATGGAGGACAGGTGCTCAGCTCCCAGGGAGATGCCAGCTGCCAAGCATTTGTGCAACTCCTACCGGCTGACCAAGCAGTGGCACTGGCATTATCTGTAAAGGTAGTGGTACTTAGCCAACCCGGTGGCAAGGAGGGTTGAGGTGCTAGATGCCACACCTCCCACCACACCAGTGACACAGGTTTTGTGATGGACCCAGGCTGCTGGGGGTGAGCTGGGGCAGGAGATGAGTAAGCATCAGACTGACTGCTTGAAGTGGGAGGGCCAGCCTCACTGCTGCTACATTGTCACCACGTGGTGGTACGGTGGTAGGGCAGCAGGAGGGTGCTCAGAAGGGATGGCAGCAGCAGCAGGTGCCATAGTAAGTGTGTGTCTCCATGCATGCATTCATCCCTTGCCATTGCACACCACCAGTCTGGGGAGGGAAAATAGGGAAAAGGCTGGATGGGCACTCATGATGCCCCTGCCTGTCAGCTCCCTGACCACACCACTGCCTGGGATACCTGCTTCTCCGAGCGGAGAGGAATGCCCTCCTCCTTCTGGCCTCATCATGGGGGGGGTAAGGGGGGGCAATCTGTGGAGGAATTTAGCAGGTAAGTCCCTGGGGAGGTGGTTGTTGGTTGGTGGTAACTAAGCAGGGGTTCAAGAGCAGTCTCCTGTTGCAGAAGGACCGAAAGATTTATTTAGGAAAAAAAGTGGCACTCCCCACTGAAGGGAGGTTGTAGCTGTGGCAACCCCATCTTTGGGTTGGGGGGCCAGAAAAGCACTGGTGAAACTGGAACTGAGTTCAACAGAAGAAATTGCACCCATGCTCACCGGACAAATGTATTTATTTATTTTATTTATTTATGTCTTTGGTGACCGGGTAGGTGCACTGATCCAAGGGACCATTTTCAGGCATGACCTGGGCCATAAACATTGGCACATTTAGTAAAACAGAACATAGGAGGAGTAACATGGCGGCAGTGCAGGTCATTAACAATGAGGTGCAGGGAGTTACAGTACAGAGGGTATTAACAAAAAATAAAAATACAATAAGGTACAAGGTGAAGTTGTAGGCTAGCGACAAGTCCATATACATCATCACAGGAACATGGAGAACAATACAATAAGGTGACAAATTACCAGGTACCTCAAATTACCACAAAGTTAAACCAAAGACTGTAGATACATGGTCTTAAAATAGTATATTAAATCCACATATGCAAATAGTTCCAGACAGGCAGGAGTTACTGGATAGCATGGTGAAACCCCCAAAAACTTCCCAACATTTTGAACTAAAAAGCACTTTGTCATGGGTGAAACTGAAAATGAGATGAGTCTACCAAAACTTTTTAATTTGCTTTGCTCACATATAGAGGGAATCAATAACTTTGTAATCAATTAATTTCTTTCAGTCTGTGATCCCTTTTTAGGTTTACATGTGTAACTGGGTCACCGTGTAACTTACGGTTACTACCCCGCCTTGCGGGCTTAAGCAAGGTTGAGGGGCCAGAGCTCTGTTATTCTAGATAGGGAGTTCATATCCAGATGTAAAACAAGTACCACGGTAGCAGGAGCCAGCTCGAATGTACGCACACTGAGCTACACAGCAGTTTACTGCTTGCCCAACATTAACTGCGCTGTACCACTGGGTGGCAGTTTTAACTATTTACATACAACTCCTCTGGACCCTCAGCAAAACAGACATACAGGGGCTGGCAGGAGCAACGTAGGCGACACCACTGGACCCTGGACTGGTGAGACCAGATGGCTGGGAGGCAGACCAGCTAAGCCCCACCTATGGGGGTGGGAGGTTACACATGCTGTTGGATTGATGAGAAGGAACTGAATCGATGACATAGTGATTGATATCTACTGCATGTATACACACAACAACTGAAGATTTAAAGTCTGGTTGCATTCCTTTTGCCACAGTTTCAACAGGAAAAATATTATCTGTTCCCAATGGGGTCTTACATGTACAAAGTAAGCAGGTTCAAAACAATCAATGTTCTTGAACCGCTGCACTTGAATCTGATTCAGTTTAAAACTAGTTCCCAACTCTGGATGAGTTTACATGAGCTGCCAGTCGAAAACCACGCCCCCACACTGACTCATGCAGCCCTGTTTGTGATGTCACAAAACAAAGGCTGCATGTATTACCAGTGAGTTCTATGGGGTATATTTCATACATTTTATACCACTTACAGTTGCGACTGGAATAAATCAGCGACTGATTGACTAATAGGGACCCTATTAGTCAATCAGTCACTATGATTTACCAGTCACATCAGTAAGTGGTATAAAAAATATCACCCATAAACTCAATGAGACTTCTAAGCAACCCACAAACAAGGGCTACGATGCACGGCGATGAGGCGTGTTTCCCAATCTGGAAGTCTGTCCGTTTTTATCACCTATGCCGAAAATAAAGTTTATGAGGGATATAACTTTTTCTAATTGAGGAATTTCACTGCTATATTTCTTCAACACACTCCTGGACAGGTCAGTTATCGACCACGCTGGGAGGGAGCATTTGTGCAGCTACTAGGAAGCTACTGTTTAAACATGAGGCCACTCACAAACCAAAATGTCCATGTAAGGAGCTGAGGTCAAGCAGACTCATATTTATTTTGCCACCAATGTTACACATCTCTGAAGGGCATTCTGCTCTTTTCATTTTCTCCCTTTTACCTTAGTCTGAGAGGTCTCCTCATACCCAGACCCTCCATGTAGGATGAGCACTGCTGCAGAGATAGGCACAGTTTATTTAAGTCCTTTCTCCCATTATGGGGTTCTGTGAGTTCTATTTTCCACAAGACGAGTGTGCAGTGCACTCTTCCCAGGCAGGGCGAGACACAATCCTGGAAGGCTATATATGTCTATTTGCCTCTTCTAATATTTATGCCAGAGGTGGCATTATAGATATTCCAGCAACCAGATTATAGTTTACTTTCTCGTTTTGCATCTAGTCGGTCTGGCCTAGGGTGGGTGAAATGTATTTTCTGTTGGTGGAATTCTGGCGAGATTACGGTTTTGCTTTTTCTAAGAAAATGTTGCCAAAATTGTAATTTCAGTTATTTCTATCTAATATAAAATGTATTTGTCCAAATTACACCAAACTTGGTATGCTGAATTGACCTGTCTCCCTGAAGCAATGCACCTAGTTTCACATCTCTCTGTTTAAAAATGACTGAGTTATAAGCTTCCAAACATTTGGAAATGTTTAAATTACATGTCGCATATATGTATTTTTATGTATTTGCATGAGGTGTTTTTTTATGTATGATCAGGGTGTTAATAGAATGTGACTCTCCGAATAACTGTCATAACTCTCTGAGGAAAGACTTGGTTGGTCCGAAAGCTTAAGACATTGTTTTCTTTTTGTAACATCTACGTTGGTCCAATAAAAGGTATCAAACCATTTGCTTCTGGATCTATTCTTACAAGGACCAATACGGCAACTAATCTATTTCTGTATGTCGCAAGTATGTAAACTGCAGAATCTGAAGCCCCTGTAACTTTAAAACTAGAGAACAGAATATTACCAATTTTGTTAGCTTTACTTACCCTAAAATAAGACTGCGTGTGTCAGCTCTCTAATCTCTTGCTCAAAGGCTGGCCAAGTTATAAGCAGTCAATGACTGCAAACTAACATCAGTAATCAAAGCTGAATTTCATGCACTTGTGTGAAAATTGTGGAATTTTGTAATACCTTGGTTGAAGCCATATCCATATGTTTTGCCCAGCCATATGCTTGAGCTGCCACTGTGGCATTCATGGGAGGCTCCATAGTAAAAGTATGGTGGTGCCAAGACATCATTGGGCATTAGCCCATTTTCAAACCAATAGAGCTTGCTGGCTACATTTTTTTTGTTCTTTTTGGTAATTGGGTTCGACTCACTAGGTGCAATGCCTGTATTCAGGGCTGACCCTGGAGCACTGGGGAGGTTAAGTAATTTGCTCAGTGCCACACGCTATGCAAGTGGAGGTTGTGGGACTCAAAACCCAGGTCTGCTGGATGTACCAAGCTCATTCACAGCTCGTTACTCTAACCTCTAGGCCACTAGGCTATACTGCCAGCATAATGACAAGACCTCCTGGCACAGTCCTGTGCTATTTACTATCCTGGAGTCCGTAGCTCTCAAGGTTGTCCATAAGAGCCTCACTGACTAGTGTTTCCATCAGTTCAAACACAACAGAGGTTAAGACTGACAGATCTGTAGTTACCCCGTTGCTCCTTGTGCCCCCCCCATGGAACAGGACTACATCTGCTACCATTCAGTCTTTTGAAACTACCTACGTCTGAATTGAGCTATTGAATAGCCCTATCAGGGGTTCAGTTAGTTCTTTTGCCAAGTCCCTGAGCAACTTAAGATGCATCCTGTCTGGCCCATTGGCCTTATCTATCGTTAGGGCTCCTAGACATTTCCAGTTCCTTTCACTAGTAAATAATTGCTGCCTCATCTCAAGGATGCCCTTTCAACCACTATGAACCATTGCTTTCTGCTGTGACAGCATTACAGTGCCAAGTCATTTTGCCGACAGCCATTTTTGGAGACCTCTCTGTTTTCAGGGGACTGTACCCCTCGTGCTCCCCCAAGTGGGGGCTCTGCCCCTCACACACACCCCTTACTAAATATACCAACTCTGGAGGGGGGTGGACCTTGGGGAGGGAGGCACAGAGTAGGCACTGAGAATGACTGTCGGCAAAATCTGGCACTGTAATGACTTGGCTCCGTAATGCTGCTGTCATGATGCTGTGACAGTATTGTGGTGCCAAGTTATTACAGTGTTGGATTTTGCCGACAGTCACTTTCGGTGACCTGTCTGTTTGTGGGGAGTATCCCCCTGTGGCCCCCCCCCCTTGTGGGGGGTGGACTTCGGGGAGGGGGGCACAGAGAGGGTGCTGAAAGTGACTGTCAGCAAAATCTGGCATGGTAATAACTCGGCGCTCTAATGCTGTCACCATGATGCCGTGATACGCTCTCTACCCATCCTCCTCAATTACCCTTCCTCCCTCTGTTAGCCTAACAATTCCTCCCCACCTTCTTTCTTTTTTCCGGAATAGATCTAAAGAACTGTCTTTGCTCTCCCTTGACCCCTCCATAATATACAGCTCTGTATCTGACTTTGCTTCTCTGACTGCCCTCTTGGTTTCCCTCGTTCTCATTTGGTACTCCCACCATTCTTCATCCCCTTGTTTTTCCCCTTTACCTGGTGATGAACTTCTTTATGGCTTTCACTATTTTCCTAACCTTTTCAGAGAACCATACCGATGTCATGTATTTGTTTATTTTTATGATGTCTTACGCATGCACAAGAAACATGTTGCAGTAACTTTAGAGCAGGTTTTGGATGCGCGGTCGTGTTGTGGCCAGCGGCACCACTGCTTTTTGGGTCTGGGCTCCATGGCATGAAATAGATTGCACACTGTCTATGACAGCAGCGCAAAAGCGTGCCACCAACTTAAAACGTTTTGGCCACTGCAATGAGGGAGCTCCACCGAATTGCAAGGCGTACCTTTCCTGGTGTAACATTTCACTCACACATGGCAGCAGCTGTGCCGTCCGCCTCGCACAGTCCCCAGAAGCCAACATCAGGGGTGCCCAATCCCCCCTGTCTGCATCATCATGCCCCCCTCCTGAGTTTATTTGCCGATGGGGGAGCCCAATCCCTGTAGGCATCATGTCCGTGCCAGTTGTTTGCTGAGGGGGGTGCAGAAATCCCACTTGGCATCATCCTCCCAAGACACCTTTTGTTTGCTGACAGGGTGCCCAATCCCCATTGGCTCCAGTCCCTCCCACCTCAAAACAAGCAGGTGGCACGCCGGGAGTCCACCCCAGCATGCCAAAAGTACCTGTTAAAGGAAAAAACTTTCCCGCAATGTTTATTTTTTTTGTAACCCTGTAAAGTAGAAAACGGTCCCCTCGCTGGCTGTCTGCAGCCCCATCCCCCAACCCATGCCTACTCACTGCGTACCCCGCTCCCCACATACACCCCACCCTCACCCCATACTTACCTCCGGAGCCTGGTGCGACAATCTTTGTGGACTGGGAACACGTCTGCACTCTTCAATGCCAACCGCGAACTGAAGAAATGCCGGTAACCTGTATAATGACATAAATAGGGAGTTTTCAACTTTGGTGCATATCTCGTGCATTTTTGGAAATTTTGGCACCAAATTTTCAACATGGGGTTATTGGGACCCCTCCTCATGAATTCAGCCACTGTCATGGCATTAATTGGTCCCAAAAGGTGATTTCGCGGTCACTGCGCGAAATCATCTTTCGGGACTGATTAACAAAATGACAGTGCCACTGTTCATGAGGTGGGCTCTCAAAAGCCTATGTTGCATATTTGGTGAAAAAAAATTACTGTTTTACAAGCATGCATTGTGCAGTTTCCATGGACGCTTGTAACCTCGTGAATCTGTAATATTTTCACTCCAGATTTTCAACACTGCCATTTTTCCACACCTCCTTATGAACAGTACAGCTGTCATTTTTTACATCCTGTCCGAAATGTGTTTTCACACTTCTGACGCAGAATAGCATGGTCGCTGTGGGAAATCAGTGTTCGGGACAGTGACACTGTTCATGAGCAGAGGTCCTAAAATGCCTATGTTGATAATTTGGTGATGAAAGTCCATTAAATGACTGTGCTATGAGCATGCGTTGTGCAGTTTCCACGTACCCTCGTAACTTCGTAAATTTGTAATATTTTCACTCCAGATTTTCAACATTGCCATTTTTTCACACATCCTTATGAACAGTACAGCTGTCATTTTTCACATCCTAGCCAAACTGTGTTTTCGCACTTCCTGCTCAGAATAGTGCAGTCACTGTGGGAAATCAGTGTTTGGGCAGATTAAGAAAATCACAGTGACTCTGTTCATGAGCAGAGGTCCTAAAATGCCTATGTTGAAAATTAGGCGACAAATGTCCATAAAATGACTGTTACAAGCGTGCGTTATGCAGTTTCCACGCATGCTTGTAACTTCGATAATTTTTAATATTTTTACTCCAGATTTTCACCATTGCCATTTTTTTACTCCTCCTTATGAACAGTACAGCTTTCTTTTTCCACATCCTATCCAAACTGTGTTTTACAAACACATGAAATTTGCCAGCAGATAAAGGCCTAGAGGTCTATCAAGTCTGCTCGAATGTGCAGCTAGCACCCCTTATTCTGCAGCTGCCCTTCCCTTCCACCCTTCCCCTTCATTAACCCTCCCCCTTGTCCTGTCCCATCCCCTTTTGAAGCAGTCCACTGTTCTACTGGATACCACTTCTGCAGGCAACGCATTCCACCCAGCCACCACCCTCTCTGTAAAAAAGTGTCTCCTCATCTCCCTCCTGAACCTTCCTCCCTCCAGTCTCATATCATGGCCCCTGGTGGCCCTCCCCTCCTTTACTTTGAACAGCCCCTCTGTACCCGTCTTGTTTATTCCTTTCATGTATTTAAAGGTTTCAATCATGTCACCCCTGTCCCTCCTCTCCTCCAGTGAGTACATGTTCAACTCCTTCAACCTGCTCTCGTATGATAAGTCCCCCAGCCCCTTGATCATCTTTGTCACCCTGCGCTGCACCCCCTCCAGTAACCTAATGTCCCTCTTCAGATATGGGCACCAGTACTGCACGCAGTACTCAAAGTGTGGTCTAACTAATGACTTATACAGTGGCAGAATCACCTCCTCCCTCCTCGAGGATATACCCCTTGCAATACAACCCAGCATTTTGTTGGCCTTTGCAGCTGCCTTCCTACATTGTGCCGAGTTGTTCATTGCCCTGTAATGAGCACACCCAGATCCTTCTCCTCCTCTGTCTGGGCTAGCTACACTCCCCCAGCTGGTAACTCCTCCTTGGGTTCTTCATCCCAAAATGCAGCACCTTGCACTTTTGGCATTATACCCCAACTGCAGGTGTCTGACCAGGTTTCAAGCTTTGCCAGATTATCCTGCAACCCTGCCATCCCCTAGGTCATCCACCACTGCGCCTACCTTGGTATCATCTGCAAACAGACTGATCTTGCTCTTGATGTCCCATGATATGTCTGCAATGAATATCCCAAACAACACTGGTCACAACACCGAGCCTGTGGAACACCGCTCACTGCCCTTGGGTGAGAGCTCCCCACCCACCACCACCCTCTGTTGCCTTCCCTGAAGCCAGTTTCCTACCCATCTCACCAGCTTTGCACCTGCCCTGTGCCTACTAACTTCCTTCCCAACCTTCCATGCGGCACCAGGTGAATGCCTTACTGAAGTCCAGATACAGGACATCCACTGCATGGCCCCTGTCCAGTTGCCTAGTTACCCAGTCATAGAACTCCACCAGGTTGGTTTGGCAGGATCTGCCATGTATGAAGCCATGCTGTCTGCTGTCCTGTAGTCCTTTGGCCTCTAGGAGGGCCACCAGCCTCTCTTTCAGGATAGTCTCCAATAGCTTACCCACAATGGAAGTGAGGCTCACTGGTCTGTAGCTTCCCGGTTCATCCTTGGGGCCACTCTTGTGGAGGGGCACCACATGAGCCATCCTCCAGTCCTGAGGTACACACCCCGAATGTAGTGAGGCATTAAATAGGTCTGCCAAAGGTCCTGTAAGGACCTCTGCCAGCTCCTTCAGTACCCTGGGGTGGATGCCATCTGGGCCTGGCGCCTTGTCCACCCTCAGTGCCTTCAAACCCTCTCGAACTCTGCCCTCCATGATTTCCCCATCTGTCATGTTTTCACACATCCAGCATGAAGTGGCTCTGTTGCTGTAGAAAAACAATGTTCAGAACACAGTAAGAAAATCACAGTAACACTGTTCATGAGCAGAGCTCCCAAAATGCCTATGTTGAAAATTTGAACAAATTCCTTAAAATGACTGTTACAAGCGTGAATTGTGCAGTTTCCATGTACAGTCGTAACTCCGAGAATTTGTAATATTTTCACTCCAGATTTTTAACATTGTCATCTTTGCACACCTTCTTATGAACAATACAGCTGTCATTTGTCACATCCTGCCCGAAATGTAGTTTCACACATCTAGTGCACAATTGCGCGGTCACTGTGGGAAAACAATGTTCGGGGCAGATTAAGATAATCATAGTCCCACTGTTCATGAGCAGAGGTCCCAAAATGGCTATGTTAAAAATCTGATTAAATAATTCCATTAAATGACAGTGTTGCGAGCGTGCGATGCACAGTTTTCACACATGCTCATAATTTTGAGAATGTTTAATATTTTCACTCCAGATTTTCAACATTGCCATCTCTTCACAACTCCTTATCAATGGTGCAGCTGACATTCTAATGTGGTGTAGAATGACTCGGTCACTGTCAGAAAGCAATGTTAGAGACAGATTAACAAAATCACAGGGACACTGTTCATGAGCAGAGGTCCCAAATGCTTTCATGAGGTGGGGTCACAAAAAGCCCATGTTTTAAAATTTGGAGTGCAAATACCAACACACACCCAGGGCATTATGGTTAATAACCATTATGTCCCACCCTGTACAGACTAACAGGCATCAGAGGTGTGTCTTTTGTATTGTCTGCTGTACTGCTCACGCCATTGGTCCTCCACCTCCACCCTGCAGCCACTGACAGGCATCAAGGTGTGCCTTGGACTCTTCAGCCCCAAAGTTCAACCCATTCTCCTGTGCTGCACCCATCTCAACGTACTTCCTTATGAAATGGGGTGAGCATAAGGCCAGATGACCCCAGGCACAATGCAATACTTGTCAGACTCTGCAGGGTAGGGTGGTGAAATAGCATGAGCGTTATGATCAGAGACTAAGCGCACCCCAAAGCCCGCCACTCACTGTAGGGTGGGGTGGGGTTGATGTCGGTTCTATACTTCACTGCTATTCCTATTATGCGTCTCTCTTAACTCCTGCACTACCAATGCCAACACCAGCAAGACAACATTCAGCATTGACAAATGCTTGTTTTTACTGCCATTGTCATGCAAGACTGTTGCCTAGAGAATGCCCCCCCTTGATTGTGCCCCATTTTTCCTCAGCATCCCTAATGCTCTCCATTTGGACTAACTTGTCCTAGACCAGCAACCTTATATGGTTGAAGTCTTCCCATCTTAAATCTAGGACTTCAGCCTTTGATGAGGGCTTACTTGTCCTAAGGGTCAGGTCAAGCCCTCAAGAGTTATGGTCGCTGGACCGTAGTGGCTCCCTTACCCTCACTTCTCCTGCCACTTCCACGTTTGTGAGCACCACATCAAGAATGGTAGCCTGCCTGGTGGGTTCCTTAACCAGCTGCACCAGCAGACAGTTTTGCAGTGTATCAGGCCCAGCAGACAGTTTTGCAGTGTATCAGGCAAGGCCTGACTTGTGGAGTTTCTGGCCACTGGAAGACAGATTCAGTTTCTGGCAGGTTTAAGATCTCCCCCAACCCCCACTACCACTTCCCCTTTTGCGACCCCCACCCCCCAGTCCTGCTCCTAGCTTCTTTATCTCTCTCTCTCTCTCTCTCTCTCTCTTCATCCTGTCCTGGGAGTCTGTAGATCACCCTCATCAATGGTTTCTTGCCTGAGGTCACCATCAGCTTAGCCTACAGTGATTCTGTTTCCCCATTACTGCCCTTGATGTTTCTGTCCTCCACTGCCTCTGTGCATTCGCTGACATATAGAGCTACCTATATGTCCTACTTTACCTCCCATCTAAATTATGGTGTAGCCTTGGACAGTCAGGTCCCAGTCATTATTCTCTGTTGCCCAAGTTTTTGGATTGGCTGCTTGGTCCTTCTCAGTGTATGCCACCATTGCCTGGCGCTCACTAATTTTATTTCCCAGTCTCCTGGCATTAAGGCAGGCTCCCTTCTATCTTTCTTCTGGTCCCCTCTTGTTTTTTCTTATTTCTTCTCCCTTATTTTTCCCTAGTCTCCTTAATTTTTAATTTTTCATGCTGAATGTAAGCTTTGTCAGCCCTTCCTCATTGGCTTCTTCCCCTAATCTAATTCGAACCTCAACCTTACTGTTACCCAGCTTGCTGCTTCTAGTCTCCTATTCAGGGGACGCCCTAGTTAAGTTGCCCACTCACTTTCCCTTCTGAGTGGTTCTTCTAGCCTCTATCTTCCCCGCAGTCAGTTTAACCCTCCAATGTACATATCAAATGTCTGCTCCATAGCACTGGCCCCCGCTGTCATCAGGGGAAGGCCACCACCCTTGAAGAGCCTCCTGTCTCTGAATCACTCCTGACTGTACCCAGGTGCTCCTTCAAAATGGGCGAGTGGGCTTTCGCTGTCTTTGCCCCCAGAGTATGGAATGCCCTGCCACCTCACCTCCGAGGCTCTCAGTCCCACTACTGCTTCGAAAAAGCATTCTACAAGCTCCTAAGCTTCATAGATATTTGTTCTTGCTCCCGATTCCCAGTTATATATTTTGCTTAATTTACACTCTGATGTTTTATTACCTGAATTTTATTCCTCTTACCCTTGACATTTTGATAGTATCTTGATTGTACAATGTGCATTGCAAGGTATCTCTCCTGATTACTTAGATTGTTCACCAAAGTCATAATAACGTGCAGGTTCATATATTGTTCACTGCTGCCTTGTATCCCATCTTTTGCTGTACATCGTATTGTTGTTCCTGCTGCTTTTGACTGTCTGCTGTCTTTGTAACCTCCCAGGTCGTGCCCGAAAATAGTGCACCTACTCGGATAACAAAAACTAACTATAACAACCCTGTGACTCACCTTGGCTGCTCCAGGGCCCTTGGGGGCCACACTGCACCCACCTCTGAGGGGGCCGGCCTGGGTCCCAGATATGCAAGAGAGTAGTTGGCATGATACCTCCACCTGAGGTAGTGATAGGGGATACCTATGGACAGACTGCAGGTTATCATCCCCCAGGAAATACACAATAGCTGCCCCGGCCCTCCCTGAGACACTTCCCCACACAATAACAGTCCCCCTCTGCAATGATTCACAGTACAGAATATGACATAAATAAGTATCAGTATTTATTTTGGGGGGGGGGGAGAAAAGGGAGGAAACAGAGCAACAACATTATTAACTATCTTAACCATATGGTCCCACATAACATCCCCACCTCTCAACTGCGGGTGCACCCAGCTTCCCACTAGCAGCTGCACAAAAAGTTCTCACAGTCTTTTGATGGGTACCTCAGTGCGCTGCAGGCGTCGACCATGGGGCCCAAATAACCTTATAACAGTTGCAGCCTTTAAACTTTACTGCCTGGGTGCAGCTTTGCAGTGGATGCAGTCCAGCCCAGTGCTTACCCACTGTACCCTAACTAGTTAGCTAGCTAATAAAGACTCCTGAAAGCCACAGTTCAGGGGTACTTACAGTTCAGAAGCTCACAGGGGTTTCGGCAGGCTGGATTTAGTATGGTACAGTGAGGGTATCTTGTTGGTGGTGTACCACAAGGCTGAAAAGCTGGCCGAAGAAAGTTGAAGAATGCTTGCCTTCACCTACCTAGCCTTGCCAACTTTGCCTCAGAAGCCTTTGTAAGCAGTTTTGACCAGGCACGCCTCTCACCATCTTCCTCACTGGTCATCATCTTTTTCAGTTTCTTCAGTCTAGGCAGGCATAGTCCCCAGATCCCTCTGTTGTACAAGAACTCATATGGCACCTGGGCTTTGACTCAGTCTCCAGCCCAGTACTCTCACTTCAGCTTCCTTTCACCCTGCAGTGGCTGGACTTTGGCACAGTCTGTGGCATCTGCACACTCAGGCTGTCAGGCTTGCTGCACAATGCAGACTAACACAGCACTTACCCCAACATGTGGGGACACTGGGATCAGCTTCATGTTCTACTGCAAAAAGTAGATATTTCACTGCTGCACCACTTACATTCTCTCAGCTCTCACTCTGCAGCAGGCACTTGGCTCTCTAGCTATCTAGACTAAACAGTGGCCACCCTAGCCATTGGGGCAAACAGGCAGTGGTTGGGCTGGGTTCCCAGAGCAGTTTCTTCTCACTCCACTTCTGGCCGATCTCCTCAGATGGATCTCTCATTCTGCGGGCAGTTTCAGGTGCAAAGAGAATTTCAGTGCTCACAGATCAGGGACAGTGCATGTTGCGGGCTGCTAACCCAATTAATACAAACAAGGCAAAGTCAACCGCACTCACCAGTGTTTGAACATCGAGCTTCCTCAGGAAGGAGAGAAGCACCGGGGCATTTGGGAGAGTGGTCCCAAGTTCAATCTTTGTGGCAGAGCTGTAACTGGATTTTTGTTATATTAAACACAGTGAATTTTGCAACATTCTGTCTCCAGTGGCATTTGTGCTATTGATGTGACTGTGATCGAACACTGGTGAGTGTGGTTGACTTTGCCCTGTTGGCGGGCAAACTGTCCCTTTTACCCCTTTTAGCAGCTCCTCTTCTCATTGGCTGCTGCAGTCCCAGGCTTTTTCTGTGTCCTGCAACTTTATCCCAGCAGCCCCTTGCTTTCCTAGTCCCATGGGGCTGCCATCTTTGTTTATGTTTACCCCTCCTCACAGTTCAGGCCAAATTACTGATGATTTATGCCCTTAAGAGGACAGAGAACACATCCCCCTCAGCCCAGAGGCTTTATTGTGTCAATCCCTGGCTCTGCTACCTGCCCTAGATATTACTTAAATAATGTCTGGAGGCGAAAACACTTCTTTGGAGCTGGGGCTCCTTTAAATTCTGTCCTCTTGGTGGCTGCGCATGCTCAGTAGGCATGGCGCCACCATCTTTTTTTGTTTACATTTGGCAGTCCATCTTTTTTGCCCACATGGACCGCCGACATGCCCCCAAAAGCACCCGGAGGCATGGAATAGTGGTGAGACCTCAGCCCACATGACTGTGGCTACCGCAGCTGCAGGACACCATTGGGGCTGGCTGGCTCGCTCAAATCCCTCCAGGTACCACTGCTGGGATGCCACGTGAGAGAGGGGGACCATAGCCCTCACCAGGTAATCCCATTGGGGGGCTCACATAACTAACTTACTAACTAACTCACTCAGTCACTAAGTAACTAACTAAATCCCCCAAGTCCCCCAGAAAGTGGTACCCCTCCTTCCAACACCATCCCTTCAGCCACTTATTAAACTCTTCAGTCTCTGTTTTCCTCACTCTGTCATTCCTATTCCACACAGAGAGGACCTAAGAAAAGGTCAGGGAAGCCAAATGCACCTTCAGTCTGTCCCCCAGCATCTTAAAGTTCTGCTTCCTGCCTCCACAGGATAATTTGCCAGATCATTGGTACCTAAGTGTACCTGCACCCCAGCTCACCCTCCCTCTTCCCTGCCATCCTCCCTACCAGTGTGGGGTTTCTGATATTGTCCTGGTTGCTCACTTTTTCTGCCCTGACAATATTCCAACCTGCCGAGTACCACTGATGGGGTGCACAAATCAGGATTGTCCCCCAAGGAGGGAGAGGGTGTCAGGAATGTATGCTGGGTCCTCCCCAGAAAGAGAGGGTGCTAGGAATGTGTGTTGGGTCCCCCAGGAGGAGAGGGTGCAAGGAATGTACATTGGATCCCCCAGGAGGAGAGGGTGCAAGGACTGTACATTGGGTCCCCCAGGAGGAGAGGGTGCAAGGAATGTACATTGGGTCCTCCAGGAGGAGAGGGTGCAAGGAATGTACATTGGGTCCCCCAGGAGGAGAGGGTGCAAGGAATGTACATTGGGTCTCCCAGAAGAAGAGGGTGGTAGGAATGCAATGGCCCTCTAACTTCAATGACAGTCACTTTTCTATTAAATATAAAGTGCTCAGTGCATCCAGGCAAACAAGCACGCTGGCAGTGACTGTCATTGTGAGTGTCAGTGAAGTTGAAGGTCTGGTGCCATTTTTTTCTTGTTTTTGTTATTGTATTTCAGGCAGGCACGGTCCGTTTTAGTGGAGCATCAGTTTTGTGCTGAGGTAGGAATGTGTGCAAAGTCTTCCCAGGAGGACAGGGTGCTAATAATGTATGCAGATCGCCCCAGAAGGAGATGAAGCTAGGAATGTATGCTGGTGCTGGGTCCCCTCAGGAGGAGAGGCCACAAGGAATGTATGCTGGGTTCCCCCAGGAGGAGAGGCTGCCAGGAATGTACAAGTGCTTTAAAATAAACAAACAACATGACTTAATTCCTAGAGCAGTCCTCCACTGATTTATTCCAATAATTTATAAATTGTTGTGCCCTATACAGACCCCGTTGCAGAAGGGAACCCTGGCCAGCCTCTTTTATATGAGAGTAGCATTCCTGAGTGCCACATGGCTACACAGAGATACTGTCCAACACTGTTTTTGGCCAAACAACCCCCTCCCCAACATCCATTCATAAAAAAATGGAGTAAAAGCTGTTCACGATAGTAGCTTTAGATGTCATACTTTTTGGTCAGGTACAGAAAAAAGAAAATAAAAAACTACACACCATTTTTTTCAGTTCTACATCAGCAAAGTCCATGCATAACATAAGGGGCTACTTATAGGTCCCAGCAGTTTCTTTTGTTTGGCAGACACTTTTTCATGTTCGAAAATAGTTTCCATTTGTGTCATTAGTCCGCCACAAAGGAAAAACAAAGGAATCTGACGTGTGTTTTCTACGCACTGCAGTTTTACAGTTATATATATATATATATTTTCACATTCCTTTCACATTCGCACTTAGGAATCAGGAAATGCATGTCCCAGGGTTGGATACCACACAACTTCCTATGCAGTGAATCCTCAAGCTTCTATTTCCTCTGAGCTGCAATCTAAAGGACACACACACTTCCTGTCCAATCACAGCGGTGTTCTGCATGCTCGTCAGGTGAAAACTATTTCCTGAACAGCAAGGTTCAATAAGGTACTGGCAATATACTGCTCAGTAGGGAGCTCTTTGATGTCTTTCTAGGGGATAATTGAATATTTAGATATGTATCCCGAGTTCAGTTTTTTGTGTTTACATTGCTTTCTTGTAACGGATGTTTATGTGGAAAGGGAAAATTCATATCTGTTGATTCTCTTCCCAGTGCTGATATATTTGAATACCTTCCAGGTCTTAGTCCATGAACTTTGAAGGTATGTCTTCCCTTATTAGTGATGGCCTTGGATAGAGCATCAAACAAATACAACACTGACACTGTGCCAAAAGTCGGCTGCTTTCTTTCCACCCGAAGTAGGCCTGGGTGATTGTGAAGCACTCTGGACAGGTCACTCGTCTATTTTTAGGCTAGCATACTTACAGTAAGTTGACATCAGCGTCGACAACTGTGGTCCTGTGTGCTTTCATGCTTTCAGTTAGGGGATAGCAGCTTTTATTGCTTATAGAGTCTAAGTCTAAGACCGTGAATGTGATCTGTATTGATAATAAGTAGAGGAATGCGGTCCTGAAGTAGAGAAATGCAGTTTCATGCTCCGCCCACCCTCTGGGGAAAACACAAATATAGGTGTATAGTGAGTAGTGATTTTAAATGGAAATCCACCCCTTCCAAAATGTTGTTGTACCACAGTTCAGAGGTCATGGAATGTGATAATACCACACTGTGGTACAAAAACATTTTGAAAGCCTCTAGAGGCTCATGATCACTACTGACTCCGCAGAACCGCACAGCACTAATTAGTACAGAAACCACAGGATCCACCAGATACACTCAAGCCAGCGGCAGCACGATTGCTGAAATCCGACGCTCTGAAGACACAGGATTAGCCACATTAAAAAAAAGCAGGATCAACCAGATATAACTTACTAAAAAAAAAAAAAAAACACAGGATCAACCAGATATTTTAAACAACTTACTATTTAAAAGCGAACACCTCAGCGAAAAACTTTTCTCGCTTAGCGAGAAAATGACCATCATGTTTTTTTTTTTAAAGCCCTCCCACACACAGAAAAACAACCAATAGGTGCATATGCTATACAAAATGGACATCTTGCCCCTAACAACCACAACAGTGAGCCTAGCAACCCGCCCCTTCCCCCAAACAAGGAACGAAATGAAGAACAGGAAAGTTAATTTTTTAATATAAAAATGCCTGACCTACTTTTAACAGCACTTTGCACTATAAAAAATAGTGGATGGGTAACCTCATGCCCAACCTGCATGTTGTGCCACCTTGGAGCCTTGGGGCTCTGATGGCATAAGACTTCTTGAGCTTTGCTGTTGAGGTCTTATGTCATCAGCACCCCTCTGTGGCACAACACGCTGGCTGTGCATGGTTGCCCATCCACTGTTCTCTATTTATTAAATGATAGCAGCTTTTAAAATTAGTTGCAGTACATGCCATGCTTTCAGTGGTGGTGCTCCACCCCTCACACTCCCTGGGGGGATAAATTCAACAGAATACAGCAACAATCTGTGTTTACCCAGGGGGTGTGGGGGGGGTGCCCCTGCTGAAAACATGGCATTTACTGGCTCTTACCTAGCTGTACTCTGAGCACCTGGCATTGTATTTCTGGACATCCCTTTTTTTATTTTGTAATGGGGGGACAGAGCCCCCCAAATGAAGCTGCACTGGTCGATGTGTCCTGTTATTTTTTTTTTTTTGTAACGGGTATGTAACTGTACTGAAACAAACTTGCATATTATGAATTGCTACTTTAAAGTCCTAATTTACAGCACATTCTGAAAGTGGGCAGAACATTTTCCATTACAGACATCAGAGCACACAGGACTGCAATACTTAATGTACCATAAGTATGCTTGTGCATAAATTAAAGCGCACCCTGTCCAGAGCGCTTCACAATTGCCATCAACTGCTCAGACTCGGTGCACTAATACTGTGTGTACATATAATCAGGAGTGTAGCCAGACATTTCAGTTATGTATGCACACTTTACAACTGCTGCTCCGCCCCAATTGCCCCATACCATGACCAAAAAACATCTGATTATTACCAAGCCAGTGGCCAGATATTCAGAAGTTAGCGTGGGTGCTATGGGGTGTTTGCCTGCAGTAACCAGGTTTTGCACCCAGTTCATTGGTGAGGTCTGTATTCAGAGACCCCTGTAGCATGGGCAAAGCCTATCAGCACCCGAGTGCTAACTTAACGCTGCACCCATGCAAATGAGGGTTCCCCCCCCCATATGGACACAGTGGCAATTTCAGAGATTTGCGTCGGCAGAAAATTGCACCCACAGGGGTGCTTTTTACTGCCTTTTCAAACCTAATCTTAACTAGGTGCAAAGTCCTGGTGGCAAGATGGCTGTACTGCAGTTGCCCACCCCTCCCTACTCTCTGAACCCCTGTCCCAGTGAACCAAAGGATGCCCTATTGTCTAGTAGCACCTCCCACCCTCTGATCTCTGTCCAGGTCTATGTCAGTGTTGCCCTGGTGTCTAGTGGCACCCACCACCCTCTAATTCCCCCCTTCCAACAGCAAGGCATACATACCCCATACCAGGCTGGGTGATCGGAGGATGGGGGTGCCACTAGACAGCAGGGCACCATTTATCTGGACCAGAACAGGGGTTCAGTGAGTGGGGGTTACCACTGGACACCAGAGTATACTAGTGACATCCCAGAATGGGTGGTCAGAGGGTGGGGGGGTGCTTCTAGACAGCAGAGCTCAGGCCGCACATTGGTGGGATGGGTGTTTGAGAAGTGGGGGTGCTGCTAGCCACCAGGGATGACATCAGCTTGGGCACAGCCAGGCTGCCACTTCCAATGCAAATGAGCCCATAATGGGAATGCTGATGACCCCTTAGCACCTTGCTTGCCCAAAGGGCTCATTTGCATTGATTTATTTATTTATTTATTTAAGTCTTTGGTAACTGGGTAAGTGCACTGATCCAAGGACCGTTTTCAGGCACAACCCAGGCCACAGAAGTGGCACAGATGACATAAAATACAGGATACAATTGAATTTACAGTGGTGGCACAGATACAGGATACAATTAATTAACAGTAAAATGAAGCATACAAGCGGTAACATGGGTACTAGTGCTAACAATAACACAAAATGAAATACATACAAGCTGCAGCACAAATTCGAGATTGCAGTCTATGAGAAGATGCATGGATAAGATCATTACAGCACAATAAAAAATGGTGCATGGAGCGGAACAAAGTGCAGTGGCTAAGTGCGAGTGGAGGTTTAGTGGAGTGTCCCCTTAGAGAAATAAAGTCGGGGGTTACCCTGATGAGCAGAAATAGCTGGTTGAGGATACTAGCCAAGATCTGAGTAGGGGCCTGAAGGTGAGTTGCAAGCCAACTGAGTGGATGGATGCAGGGAGACTTTTCCAGAGAGAGGGAGCAGCAAAAGATGGTGCTTTATTACCCATAACTGAAGAGACTTTGGGGACCACCGGGGTGGGGTGATGTTTTGTGGATACCATGTTAGCAACACCCTGGCTGTGAGGGGGGGAAGCATACGGTGAATCCGCACCATCACGCAGGAATTTTTTGCATCTGACTATCACACCACAGCTACCAGTGCTATCTGGTCTCGGAGTGCAGTTCTCTATGAGCTGGATACAGCCCAGGCCCTTGCTGGGGCAGCACAGCTTGACGTAGTGCTGTGCCAATGTGCAATCCATCTGAACATAGCAAGTGCAGTGCAAGCTTTTGTGCTCTGCTTTTGCACCTTTTTCAATATCTAGCCCCAGGTGTTTTATCCCGAAACAGGTTGTACACTTAGATCTGTGTCTTAAATACCACAAGGGTGATGCTTCAGTAACTCAGTGGCCTGCACTAAACAAATACTGTGGATTATAATGATAATACAAACATAAGTCTGGGGTTTGAGGTAGCTTTTTATGAAAAATGGTACATGAATGTGTACGATGAGTATGCCTGCCTGCACCTTGTGGAGCACAGTCTTGATATATAGCCTGTACTGGTTGTATAATACCATCCTGTTAGCACTACTGTATGGTCTGGGGCAGACAGTCACAGCATTCATTGTAAATGAAGATCAGAATATTCTGTAAGGCTGAGGTATTGTTTAAATCAACCTCTATTCTAGGACAAAAAACAAGTTTTCACACTACCCAGCAAACACTAACCATGCAGCTATTAGACTGGAAAAGCCATTCCACTGTTAGACTTCAGAAGTGTTTTAGAGAAGGATGTCCACCCAACTTTGAGATATTACTAGTCTTAATAAGAGCTGGCTAAGCCAAGAAGATTTGCATTTGGCTATTACCCACAGGGCGTTTAAGGAAGATTTAGAATGCATAGGTTTTTAGGACAAGATATCTTGTCGTCGGCAGCCTAAGGGTTAAGGGAGTGCCCAAGGGTCACACAGTGAGTTGGTGGTGGTGGAATTCAAAGCTGGCTCTCCTGTTACACTTGCTGTTAATTTGTTTACGGGGTAGAACCACTGGACCAAGGTCCTTTTTCAGACTCGACCTAGGCTGACACACATTAAAAAAAAAAAGTACAGCACAGACAATGAGCATTAAATACATGCAGGCTACAAAAGGAAAGGGTACACACATCATCTCAGTAGCCACTGATTTGATTAAACAAAAAATGTGCCCAGGACACCAAATACCCATACATAGCACCTCTTTGCAGAAGAGTTGCAGACAGTTAACTGTAAGTCCCCATGTGACCTAATGAGGGTCCCAGTGAGTAAGTTGGGTTTCGGGGCAGAGTCAATGATTAACTGAGCAGTTCAGTGTTAATGATAGTGAGACATCAGACTGCAGTGTAAGGGCTGATTCTTTACCTCAAGTTGCAGCCATTTGGCATTTTTACGTCACAATCCACACAGACTTATTAACAGATGCATGTAAAAGATGCTACCACTAAACAGTACTAAAGTACATTTTTAGTAGGGCTCATCATTTTAAAGCAGCAGTACAATGAAAATGTTTTTTGTTTTTTGTAGTCTCCTCCTCCCTCTGAAGTGGAGTTCACCCCAACCCTGCTTGCTGCCCCCCCATGCCCAGACTTTACCCCCCTGGATGGGGCTGCTGGGCAGGCACCTCATCCCCAAAGAATTTGGTCTCTTTCCCCTGGCTTACCCCTCCAGGGCGGGGCCATGGGACTGGGACCCCCTTGGCAGGCATTAGTCTCAGTGGGAACAGTGGTGGAGGTGGGGGTCAGTATGAATGGAGCTGGCATTTTCTTTTTGTATGTTGGTTTCCTGGGGGTGGGCACATGCAATGATGCCAGCATCCACCCCACCCCCGAAGTGTGGCACCGGCAGAAACAGTACCCTCAACCTCTGACAGAGGTCCGCAGTGCACCAGACACTCTTCCCCTTCCCCCAGGAGAAGGAGAACAGTCCCTGGGATGCTCAGTCCTTCTCCCCCTGGCCAGCCCTCTGACTCCCGCATTCATCACTGAACCCAGGACGTCGGCAACTCAGGTGGACGCCTTGCCGCTGCGCCAGCTGACCAGCAAAATGAAAGATGTTTTTCCAGAAAGCTAATTTCAGCTACAATTGAAATTATAAGCATAATAGGCACCTCCTATGCTGTACACCATGTGACTTTTTGTTTATTTCAAGCCAAATGTGCCAGCCATCTTTTCTTTTTTCCTGAGGAAAAAAAACCTAAATGGAAAGATTGTAACATACTCAAATTTTGGTGGAAGTAGAAAATGCTGAAGTAAGGTGCCTGCCTGGTGCCATGGCTTGGAGGGACAGGAAGTGCATCCTTAGGATCACGAGAACAGTTGCACGGGAGTCTGAGCTGGACATCATTGTCCACCTAGGGACAAATGACTTGGCTCATCATGAGATTAGAGCAGTGCAAAAGGACTTTGTAGAGTTGGGGAGGGGCTTAAGACAAGTAGCACACACAGTATCCTTCTCAGAGGTGCTGCCTGTCAGTGGCATGAGTGAGGCGAGGGTACTTTGCACCATGCAGTTTAACAAATGGTTGAAAAAATGGTGTGGAGCACAGGGGTTTGGCTTCATTGGGGACTGGGGTTCCACCTGGAGGGACACCAGCCTATACTGGCAGGATGGTCTGCATCTGTCCAGGAAGGGAACAAGTCTTTTGGGCAATCGGTTTAAATGCTTCATTGGCAAGACTTTAAACTAGTCAATGGGGGAGGCACTGATAAGCAGAAGGAAAATCCCAGCCTCCCCCTACAAAACAGGGTACTAAATGAGAAAAAGACCAAGGTAGAAAGGTCAGTGGGGGTTGCCGCTACAGAAGGTAAAGCCATCAAAAAATGGAGAGCAATGAGTACCAATGCCCATAGTCTGGGTAACAAGCTTCTGAATTAGTGGCCTTGATGAAGGAGGAAGATCTGGATATTGTGGCAGTCACAGAAACATGGTACACACAGAACCATGACTGGGACGTAAACATACCAGGATACACTATCTACAGGAGGGACAGGGAGGGTAAAGAGGAGGAGGAGTAGCTCTCTACATAAGAGAAGAAATCAAAGCAACAGAACAAAAGGGTAAACAGGGAGAAGAAGCACTGTGGGTCAATTTGGAGGCAGGCAATGGCACCACAATCCGCACAGGGTTGTATACAGACCTCTCTCAGGGGAGGAAATGGACAAGGAATGATAGGAAGTATACTTAGAATGGCAGATAAAGGGGAGATATTGCTGATGGGTGATCTGAATATGCCAGATGTTAACTGGAGTGCAGTTGCAGCAGCCACTTCTAAGAGTGGGGTTATTCTAGATGCCCTACAGGGGGCATGCCTTAGACAACTAGTTTGGAGCCCACTCGAGAGGGAGCAATCTTAGACCTGGTTCTCTCAAATGGAGATGAAGAAGAGGATCACAGATGTAGAAGTGGGTAGCCATCTGGGAACTAGCGACCATCGAACAGTATGGTTCACAATAAACACAGCAATAGAGTCAAGCCATACAAAGACAAAGGTAGTGGGATTTTTAGGAGGGCTGATTTGCTGAAATGGGTGAGTGCCTCAAGGAATGCACTCAGCAAATGGGCAGGAAGGAGGGGTGGAAGAACAATGGGGAATAATAAAACTGCCATCACAGAGGTAACAAGCCTTTGTGTAAAGCAACAAACAAAATGAAACGAGGTAAGAAACCACTATGGTTCTCAAAGGAAGTGGCAGTGAAGGTTCAAGAGAAAAGAAAGCATTCAGGAAGTACAAGGAATCACAGAAGGAACAGACAGAGAACTGTATCAGTTAAAGCAAAAGGAAGCTGGAAAGGCAGTCAGAACAGCAAAGGCCCAAACCGAGGAAAAGATAGCCAACTCAGTTAAGAAGGGGATAAAACCTTTTATAGGTACATCAGGGAGCAAAGGAAGACCAAGGGAGGGATAGTGAGGCTTAATAAAGGGAGGAGGGTGGGCAGAGGGTGACTGTGAAAAGGCAGAGATACTAAACAAATATTTTTGCTCAGTATTTACAAAGGAAGAGGAGGAGGTACCTAAAACAAACAGTAGAAACACTCTGGATACAGAAGTTGATACCAGCCCATTTACAGAAGAAAGAGTTCTGAAAGAGCTCTTAAAACTGAAGGTGGACAAAGCAATGGGGCCTGATGGGATTCATCCAAGAATTCTAAAAGAACTAAGGATAGAACTAGTGACACCACTGACTACCCTCTTTAACAAATCATGGGAGGATGGGGTGGTACCTGAGGACTGGAGGAGAGCAGATGTGATTCCCCTTCACAAAAGTGGGAGCAAGGCAGAAGCAGGAAACTACAGACCTGTTAGTTTAACCTCAGTGGTAGGGAAAATGATGGAATCACTTCTGAAGGAAAGAATTGTTGCGTATCTAGAGGCCAGAGGGGCACAGGACCCAAGGCAGCATGGATTCACAGCGGGAAGGTCATGCCAGACAAATCTGATAGATTTCTTTGACTGGGTGACCAAAGTACCATATATACTCGCGTATAAGTCGGTTTTTGGGGAATAAAAATAGCCTCGTAATTCGACCTACCGACTTATACGCGAGATATAGTACAGACAGCTCTGAGCAAAAACGTGAACTTTGCTGCCTACGATAATTAGCTGCAAAGTTGTTCAATTGTGGATGCTCAACACGGCTCCTTAGTTAGCTATTACCACCTGGGTGTAAGATGCAGGGTCAAAAACGAAAACGCAGTGCATATGATACCGATTTTAAATTAAAAGTGGTTCGCTATGCTGAGATGCACACAAATGCTGCTGCAGAGCAAGAATTCAGCATAGATGAGAAACTAATCCGTGACTGGAAACAAAAAAAACATTCATTGTTATGTGCTGATAGAAATGTCAAACGAATTCGCACAAACCAGTCTCCGGTATCATTAATTGAAGAAGAGCTCAGTTCGTGGGTCAGTGATCTAAGGCAGCAAGGTTACATTGTAACCAGAATGGCTATTCGGCTTCAAGCACTCGCTATCGGAAAGAAGCAAGGAATTGCTGGCAACTTCAGAGCATCTGCAGGCTGGTGTACAAGGTTTATGAAGAGACACACGGTCTCACACTGCGGCAGAGGACTCATATATATGGATGAAACACCTGTCAGTTTCAATCTACCTTCAAACCGTACAGTGCACTTTAAGGGTGAAAAGACAGTCACTGTTAGAACATGTGGTGGAGAAAAATCCAATTTCACTGTCGTGCTTGCCTGTCTAGCTGATGGCACCAAATTAAAACCAATGGTAATATTTAAAAGAAAAACCCTACCTAAAGAAAAGATGCCTCCTAACGTCCTTGTAGAAGCACATCCTAAAGGTTGGATGGATGAAGTACTTGTGAATAAATGGATAACAGACATTTGGGCAAAACGACCAGGGGCACTATTGCACAAAAAAAGCTTTCTTGTATGGGATATGTTCCGCGCTCATTTAGTGGACTCTGTAAAAAAAAAATCTACACCTTCACTGCACCCAGCAAGCTGTGATACCAGGAGGCTGTACATCGCTTCTTCAACCTCTTGACGTAAGTCTAAATAAACCTTTTAAAAATAATATGAGGGAGCTTTGGAGGGAATGGATGGTAAATGGCAGCAAGGAGTACACCCTGGGTGGTAATATTAAAAAGCCAAATTACGGACTCGTGTGTCACTGGAGTGCGGCAAGCATGGGATGCTGTTCCAAGTTCAGCGGTAGTGAAATCTTTTAAAACATGTGGCATTTCAAATTATATGGATGGCACAGAAGATGAGCTTTGATTTGCCGATCTCATTGATGACAGCATAGCCTCAACTGAACTTGCCGAAGATCCAGGTCAGCTAGATGACATATACGATGATATGCCACTGTCAGAGCTACAGCTCCACCTGATGTTCCAATCCGATGACGAGGAGGATGAGGAAGAGGAGTTTTTGGGATTCTGATCCAACCTTGAATGCACCGTACTGCATGAACTGATCCCCCGATGACTGTGCGATGATTGCGAGCACGCTATCTATTGTTCTTAACTGAGCTCGTTTGAATAAAAATAAAATTGATTTTAATCCAGTTCTGGCATGAAAACTCACTTCTTGTGTGGGCAACGAAACTCAGTTCTTGTGAGGTTTTATTTTATTTTTATTTTTCATGCTCGTAAATTAATGTTCTTGTGAGGGTTTTTTTTTCTCATGCTACTAAGTAAATCGGGACCCGACTTATACGCGGGTCAATTAAAAAGTTGAAATACACAAGTCTCAAGTCGGGATCCCTGACTTATACGCGAACCGACTTATACGCGAGTTTTTACGGTAGTTGATCAGGAAGGGGCTGTGGACATGGCCTACCTAGACTTTAGCAAGGCATTTGACACAGTCCCACACAAAAGATTAATATACAAGTTAGCCAGCCTGGGAGTGGGTCCCAAGATGACAGCCTGGGTAAAGAATTGGCTGGAGAATAGGACACAGAGAGTAATAGTGAATGGAGTCCACTCTGAAAAAAGGGAGAGTTAGCAGTGGGGTACCACAGGGTTCAGTATTAGGACCGGTCCTCTTCAATGTCTTTATAAGCGACATTGCAGAGGGACTGGAAGGAAAAGTATGTCTCTTTGCAGATGACACAAAGATCTGCACAGAGTTGATGCACAAGGTGGGGTGGAAAGGATGAGAAGGGACTTGGCAAGGTTAGAGGAATGGTCAAATGTGGCAGCTTAGATTCAATGCTAGAAGGCAGAGTAATGCACCTGGGAAACAAAACCCAGGGAAGAGTACACAATGGGGGTGAGATACTAACAACAACAAAAATGGAAAGGGACCTGGGGTGTCACATCAGATGACCTAAAGGTGGGCAAGCAATGAGAGGGCAGCAAGGAGGGCTGGGGGATACTGGGATGCATGGGAGGCATCACCAGTAGAAAACAAGTTATTATCCCTCTGTACAGACAGCTGGTGAGACCACATCTGGAGTACTGCGTGCAGTTCTGGAGACCCAATCTCCGCAAAGACATAGACAGGATGGAAGCTGTCCAGAGGAGGGCAACTAAAATGGTGCAGGGTCTGCACTGGAAGACATATGAAGAGAGACTTAAGGAGCTTAATATGTATAGCCTCGGGAAAGGAGGAGAGGGGACATGATAGAAACTTTCAAGTACCTCAAGGGAATCAACAAAGTCCAAGAGGTAGCATCTTTCAAAAAGAGTGTGCAAGAACAAGGGGCACAATTTGAAGATAGAAGAGGGCTCAGAGGTAATTTAAGAAGTATTTTTTCACAGAGAGGGTTGTGGATGTATGGAACAGCCTTCCAGAGGAGGTTGTGGAGTCAAAAACAGTGGTGGAATTCAAGCATGCATGGGACAGTCATAAGGCAATTCTAGGGGTTGGGGGTAGGAAGAAGTAGGCTGCTGCTGGTTAACTAGGATCTGCAGCTTATCCATCAGGTAGGGAAATGGGCAGACTGGGTGGGCCAAGCAGTCCTTATCTGCCGTCAAAGTCTATGTTTCTATGTTTCTATGTTACCTCCCAATAAAACTGTAACATGCCTGGAATATTTTACTGTGAAAAAAGGTAGAATCACATTATTTGCCGAGTCTCCTTGCATTTCTGTTTTATTCCACTGAATGGTAAGTAAAACACAGTCAGGGGATTAAAAGTCTTCTCTGTAGTGGGATTTGAACCCCCAGTCTCCAGCTTCAGTGACATGATGTCTGTCCCACAAGAGTAATACAGTTTCCTGTGGGTTAACTTTCAGTCTATTGCTGACTTCTGGCAGATTGCTAAAGAATATAAAGAAATGACTTACAGTATTCCTTTTATAATGGCTGGGTTTGATCATTATAGTGTATGGTGGAACACTGTTGTGTATGGAGAGCCACGCACTTGAAAAAGTTGTTCTGCTGCAGTAGTGATGTAGCTACTAATGCAGAATGACTTTTTTAATTCTGCATTAGTAGCTACGTCACAATGCAACCACTCCCATCAGCGCTGTCCTTAGAACAGTGGGCAGTTGAAGTGTTGCATGCATGAGCTGGCCAGCGGGCAGATAGTGGTGAACTGTGGTCGGTGGAATGTAAGGACTGCTTGTGTTAACACAAAGAGTAAGCAATTTTGACAATTTTTTGTTACCATACACTATATAGAATAGTGATAGTGTATGATAGCCCCGATGCACAGCAACACTCTTCTTACACCTTTGGTTAGAATAACGCCAAAGGGACCTCTCAAGCTTCACTCTTGATGTCCTTAATGTCATGGTAGCTACTCGGTGTAAGAATAGTGTTGTTACGTATGGGCTACCATACACTATCCTATATATTGATGTATGGCATCAACTGTTAACATTCCTTGTTCCCTCAGACCCTTGGGAAATCTGTGGTGTGGTGTTCCTTGGGGTTTGAATGGTAGCTTCACTGTAGTATTGCTGTTACTCTAACTTTGGTATGGTCTTTCAAGGCCACCAAAATCTGCTCACATGCCAGTGCTTTGGAAGAGAGTAACGCCAGTGCTGCATGGAGTGATCGTTCAAGCCCAGAGGAACACCGCACCACAGATTCCTCAAGGGTCTGGGGACTTTATTTACCTTAAGGTTGCATTTTCCTACTTTTCATGCTTTGTGCTGGACCCCTAACTGACACATTAGTTTTATTTTTTTTTTCTTTTGGCGACTGATTTAAAGTGATTTCCCTGGTTTCTGCCAAAGCAGTGCTGTTGACATCAGTGGGACTCAGATCTCATAAGGTTCTCAAACAGTCTAAATTTCTGGGCATTCCATTATGCATTGCTGACATTTTGCATGAAAACTCTATTCCTGCTGCTTTTCCTGTTTTGAAGTCATACTCGTCTGCTTCTAACATTCTCAGAATCATGTCTTTAACAACCCGGTTGTGATATCATAAGCATTGGATTGTGATGAGAACTAATCAACAGGAACAGAGGAAGTCTAAGATATAAAATGAAAATGTTTTCAGTAACAAATAATGAAAAGTGGTGATTTAAGCAATAAGGCATGACAGGGTGTGTGGGTTATTGCAGGATATACCCCATCTGGGTATATCCTGGGTGGACCCCATCTGGAGTACTGCATCCAGTTCTGGAGACCCCATCTCCGCAAGAACATAGACAGGATAGAGGCAGTCCAGAGGAGGGCAACTAAAATGGTGCAGGGTCTGCAAGAGAAGCTGTACCAGGAGAGACTAAAGGAGCTTAATATGTATACCCTTGAGGAAAGAAGGGAGAGGGGGGACATGATAGAAACTTTTAAGTACCTCAGTGGAATCAACAAAGTCCAAGAGGGTAGCATCTTTCAGAAAAAGAGACATGCAAAAACAAGGGGACACAATTTAAAGATAGAGGGGGGCGGTTCCGGTGCAATGTGAGGGAAGTATTTTTTCACAGAGAGGGTAGTGGATGCATGGAACAGCCTTCCTGAGGAGGTTGTGGGGTCTAAAACTGTGGGAGAATTCCAGAATGCATGGGACAGACATAAGGCAGTTCTTGTGGGGGGTAGGAAGAAATAGGCTGTTGGTTAACTAGGATCTGCGGCCTATCCTGTAGGTAGGGAAATGGGCAGACTAGGTGGGCCAGGCAGTCCTTATCTGCCGTCAAAGTCTATGTTTCTATACCACAGTCATGTAATGTGTTTTGACCAATAAGGTTACAGGATTTTCAAACCCCATTGTATAATTTTCTGTAGCTGACTTTTGGTGATGCCACTAGTGATTTTGTTTGTTGGAAACTGGAAAATCTCTTTAAGCAATAAGGGCTGACATAGCCATTCTTTTTATCTGTACAATTGGGAGGAACTGGGTTGCTGGCAAGAACCCAGGAGTTTGTAAACCCTACTGTTCCTTTTCCTACTGGTAAAGGACCAGTAATCTGGTCCTTATTGCTGTTATAAACCTCCCGATGGAGTGTTTATTTATACTAAAAAAATTATTTTAATTTAGAAATGTACAAATATAGATTTAATTGGCAGAAAATGGTGTTTAGGCCCATCCATTCTGCTCCTTGTCCCTGCCTATTCCATCACCACTGACCAGTATTGTAGAGTTCCAAGCACATAACATTTGTTCCCATACCATGAAGTGCTACCAGCATTCTTTGTTTATACAAGCTGTCATTGCCAGTGTGGTAAGAACTGCTGGTGGACCCATCAAGAATATTGGATTCTCCCTCTGCATTCCATAAGCTTTATAAAGAAAGATAAAGCCCACTTCCTTGAACCATATTTCCTCCATACTGTTTTGCTAGTAGCTCCCTACTGTCAGTACACTATTAAGATATTTCTGCAACTTTAATTCACAGTATTTTGCATCTTTGTTGCGAGCATACTGCATATTTTGGCTTTGCTGTGACTTTCCTCCTTCACCATTTTTGACCTCTTTCACTTTTTTCAAATAGGAAAACCAGAAAGGCTTCCCTTGCCCCCATATCTCATTTTTTTGACAGTGATTCTACTAGTCAGGCAACCATTATGAACAAAATTAATTGGCTTGGAAATAAGTTTAAAACTGATCATCTTAACTTATATGCCACTGCCACCAGGGTTTTAAAGTGATTTATGAATATGCAAGAAAACATTTCAGAAATATTCAGGCACCTATCAGCTTCTATTTCATGTATGTCCTGTATCTGTATACCTGATACTTTATTACTAAGGATGTTTGCATGAAAACAGGATCTTTTTCCCTCAGTTTTCATCTTATACCTTGCTTTTCCCTCATAATACTCCGTCTGTGACATCATAATCCTCTCCACAGCAACAGACTGTGATGTCACAGATGGAGGAGCATTATGAGGGAAAACCAGGAGGATGACATGCAATCTAGGGGTAAAGAGCCTGTTTTCATACTAGATGTTCTCAGTAATAAAGAATGACAATGCTAAATACAGAAAATAATGAAATATAAGCTGCATTATGTCTAAATATTATATCTTAAAAAGTTTTCTTGGATTTTGGAAAATCACTTTCAGGGACAAAATCACTGATTGCCTTGGTCTACACAATGCAGCAAGGCTAGTGGAAAGATTGAAAGGGTCGACCAGCACTGTGTTGCCAAGGTAACCGGCTGCTTAGGGTGCAAGACATGCACTATAAGGAGAGATGGGTGGGAGACATACTCAAATTGTTTAGCTTAAAGAACTGCACTGAACCAGAAAGTCATATTTCCCAGTAGATGCTGTTTATTAAGTACCATTTCCATTTCTGTTATTGTTCTATTTATATGAGCCTATTAGTAACCTCAGTGGGTGTTTCTGATTTACATGCTGGCGTCAAGTGCCATTTTAGCAATGTATGATGTACTTTATATCCCTCAGAACCACAGAGTTCCGTAGTAGAACATGGGTGCATTGCCAGGCGAATTGGTAAATCATCAATCATGTTTTTGGAAGTCAGTCATGACTAATCCTTATAAAAGTTCTATGATCTTAAAGAGAAAACATGACATCAGATCATCTGGATCATGACTTAGAAACATAGATAATGATGGCAGATAAAGACTAATGATCCCTCTAATCTGCGGGTATTACGCTACCATGCCATCTGACCTGTTATCTCTGTGGATCTGCATGTACCCCTGCCCCCCTTTTGTTCTCTGTGTTTCCACCTCCCTTGTCTTGTCTTGCTGAGTAACTACTATATCATCTGCTCTATCCCAGCTGGGTTTGAAACCACTTGTGGTTTGGACATGCACCGCCTCTGCCGGCAGACCAGTCCATGGCTGGACCACTTTTTCTGTAAAATAATACTTCCTCACGTCCTTTTCAACCCCCCCCCCCAATTAATCTTCACTCATGGCCCTGCATCCTAGCATCTCTGTTCCTGGTAACTAGCTCTCCACAGTTCATCTTCTTTATTCCTTTCAGGAACATGAAGGTCTCAGTCATAACCCATCCCCCACCTCGTCTGGTTTCAACTGAATACATGTTCAGCACCTTATCCAGTCCTCATAGGATCTGCCCTGCTGGCCTTGACTCATCTTGGTCACCCTAGCTTTTACCGTCTCAGGCCTGTCCCTGCCCTTTTTTTAGGTGGGGACTCAAGAACTAGGCACAGTACTCCAGGTGTGGCCTTAACAGTGACCTATACAGAGGTAACAGTACTTCCAGTTTCCTGCTGTTGAATCCCTCCCTGTGCACATGAGCATCCTGTTAACTTTGCTGCAGGCCTTTTTACACTAGTCGGTTTGTTTAAGGGAGTCACTAATGACGGCTCCTAGGTCTCCTTTCTAAGATGTTGCATCCACCTGAACCACTTACATCCAGTACTCTGTTCTGGGAGTTTTTGCTCAAGCATGTAACTTTCCAGTCACCAGCTGATGATTATTGATTCTTTTTGCAAGCTGAAATCTGCACAATGGTTTTTGATTATCTGCAATCAAGCGGTAATCGTTGATGGTTATCAGTTTTGTATTGCAAGATTTCAAGGCACATGAGTAACACGTAACACAGTGTTGTTTGTTACTAAGATGAGATAAGGAATGTTAAATATCAGCAAAAGCAAATTCATTATAATTTATAAAATGGGTTTGAACAACTGAGGAATCTGATTGGTTGGCAAGTGGTAACCCTTCACAGCCATACTTTTTTCTGATATAAACACGCAAAAAAAATGTTCCCCCAAAATGGCAAACACCCCACAAAAAGATATCCTTCTGCACCCTTCTGTTCACAGGACCGAAAACTGCCATCTTGTTTTCTCAGTAATGGGAGATGTGATACAGTAATAAAGCCACCTTTGTTTTGTAGCAAGCGGCACCCTGCGTTCTCCTCAGTGACTCACAGTCAAAGAAACAACAAAAAGAACCGTATAGAAAAAATCCAGAAAAGGATAGCTTACCACAGGAAAAAAACAAAGTATTATCTCTACCCCAGACCCATGGTCCTCATCCGATTCTTTGGTGGTCTCTTGCTTTCAACCAGCAGACAGTGAGATCATCAGTACTTTGAGGAGAGACCCAGCCGCAGATGCAGGTGTGCTGCTGGCAAGACCACAAGGAAATCTTGGTGTTGTCGACGGTCTATATGGACCTGATTCCTGTTTGTCCTTCACCACATGCAATCCTGGCTTGCCACCTTGACCAACATTTTTTTTAAATCTTTCTGCTCTGAGTTCACAGATGTTTGTCCATTATACTGTACCCGGAGCTGAACTGGAAAAATGGTTATAAAATAAATGTTGAGTTCTCTCAGAGGCTTCTTACTCCCCTCCCTCAATCAAAACTACATTGTTTTTCATCACTGGAAAATATTAAATCAAAGAAGAAAAATATTTTTTGGCAATCCCCTTTGATGTTCTATACCCTACGTGTGGCTTGCAAAAGTTCATCCTGATGCAGCGGAGGAACTATTTTACATCAAAACAGAAAAACATTTAGTATTTCTTAATTTTTTTTTAAAGTTACAATATGTCTCAACATATACCTATTTTATAAGCCCAATAACACACTCTGGGGTGTGGGGATGCTCTGATAAATGCACTTCTTGGTGGGCAGTAAGGCACTCAGCCTGCAGCCTTGTACATCACTGTGTCCCTAGGCATACGTTTATCAGAGCATAACCACACCCTGGCGTGTGTTATTGCTTACATAAATCATGTGAAGTCAAGTTTTAATCCCTTTAGGAAGAGTACATACAATGTTAGGTATAGTATACACATTTACATAACTCCTTTGCATATTTCAAAAGCACAATTCAGGGACCAAAACAAATGTAATTTCTAATTTTAAAACAGTTTCCCCTAACAGTATTGGCTTGCAGGCTGTTAGGAAAGGTTTTGAGCACAAATCAGGTACTTGTAGGAACTCACCATGACCATAAAAGGAACAAATGAATGGCTCTGTATAAACTGTTGAGTATTTGTAGTATAAGTAAGAAGTGAGGTGTCTGAGAAAGCAGTGTGTTTGTGTAAAAGATGTATCATAACTGATGATTCCGATGAAGATGTCTAAATAGAAGCCAAAATAAAATTCTGAAAGTATAAAAAAAGATGAATGTTTTTAATTTATTGCAGTAATCCTGACCTTGAGCGATCATAACAAATGGTGATGATATGAGATCATCATTAATCTATTTCCATAACGTTGTGGTTTTTGATTGGCAGCCATGTAATGTTCATGTAACGCCAGTGGCATGCTGGGGTGCATAGACAGAGGTATCACCAGCAGAAGGCGAGAGGTAGTGATGCCGTTACATAAAACCCTGGTCAGGCCTCACATGGAGTACTGTGTGCAGTTCTGGAGGCCACACCTTTGAAAGGACATTAACAGGCTGGAGACAATCCAGAGAATGGTGACTAAGATGGTACAAGTCTTGCACCACAGAATGTACGAGGAAAGATTAAGGGACCTCAGTATGTATTCACTGGGGGGGAGAGAGGGGATATGATAGAAACACTGAAGTACCTGAAGGGCATAAACAAGATGCAGTGGGGAGACATCTTCCAATACAGGAGTACAAGAATGAGGGGGCATGACATGAAATTGGAAGGTGGCAGATTAAGAGGGAGCGTGAGAGCGTTCTTCTTCACAGGGAGGTCAGTGGATGCATGGAATGGTCTGCCACAGGAGGCGGTGGGAGCAAGCACTGTGGTTGGATTTAAACAAGCATGGGACAGGCGTAGGGGATCCATTGAGGTAAAGCAGAGGGAGGGTCAGAAGACATAATCAAGTACAGGGCTTATGGACAGACAGGATGGGCCTAGCGGTCCTTATCTGCCGACAGTTTCTATGTTTAATCAGTGTTAGTCATGATCACAATGATCGTTTTTGAAGCTTGAACATGATTTTGAACATAACTGATAACGTTCATTCATGATACATCAAATTAAATTATCACCTTTTCGGCTAGGTTGTGCCAACAATGGAAGAACTGAGCAAGTAACATAAGCTACATCATCTTATTCTAGCAGGGTACTTAGTACTTCAATGTAAATCAGAAACACTAAGATAACAAAAAGCGTGTAGAGCTGGAGCTATAACAGAAGTTGAGCCAGTGTGCTGTATGTATTGCATATTTCTCTTGCATCCTGCTCCTGTTGTAGAAGAAAAAAGTTTAAAAAAAAAGTTTTACTGTGGAAAAAAAATCAGCTTCTACAGGGAACAAGCATTTGTTAATGCCAAATATTTGCTTGCTGGTATTAGCATTGGAAATGCAGGAGTTAGAGAGATACAGAATAGGAATGGCAGTGAAGTATTGAACTTCACGCCCACCCCACCTCCACCCTGCAGAGACGGACAGGCATTGGGGTATGCGTTTGGGTCATTGCCCATGACGTTCATGTCATTTCATCTCAGCCTATCCTGCACACACCGACACATGTTGAGGTGTGCCTTAGGGTGTTCGGCTTTACAGTCACTCCATTCCATAAGGACATACACTGAAATGGGTGCAGTATAGGAGAATGGGGTGAACTCTGGGGCCGAAGAGTCCAAGGCACACCTCGACACCTGTCACTAGTTGCGGGGTGGGGTAGGGGTGGAATGACAGTGGAATGGCATGAGCAGTACAGTCAGCAATCCAAAGGCACACCCCTGTTGCCTGTCAGTAAGTACAGGGTGGGATGTTATGGTTAGAAACCCTAACGCCCTGGGCTTTTGTTGGTATTTGCACTACACATTTCAACATGGCCTTTTTGTGACCCCCACCTCATAAAAGCATTTGGGACCACTTCTCACGAACAGTGGCACTGTGATTTTGTTATTGTGTCCCGAACTTTGAATTGCCACAACGATCGAGACATTGTGCACCAGATGTACGAAAACACAGATTGGGCAGGATGTGAAGAATGACAGCTGTACCATTCATAGGGAGGTGTGAAGAGATGGCAATGTTGAAAATCTGTAGTGAAAACATTAAAAAATGCTCGAACTTATGAGCGTACATGGAAACTGCGCAACGCATGCGTGTAACACAGTCATTTAGTGGAATCATTTCACCAAAATTTCAACATAGGCATTTTGTGACCTCTGCTCATGAACACAGCCTTCACTGACCTCATCTCTGTCCTCCCTTCCTGTCCTGCACATGTGACAGTGATGGCATGAGACTATCTGGCAGTCCTAATCGAGACCCCAGAGTATCCCAAATTCAATATCAAGCCCATTTCAACAAAACATATCCTAAAATATGTAAAAAAAAATAGCCCTAGGCAAAACCAATCAATCTTTATTTTACCAGGCAAACATCATTGAGAAGAACTCATTTACAAGATGGGCCTGGACAGTCACATATATGAATACAAGGCAGAAATATATACAGTGCTACGAAAATAACGGGAATACATACAATAACTTAGTCAATGCAAGGATATTCAATGAGAGAATACACATATTATTAAGAGTGATAAAACACACAAGAGACAACAAACCAATGTACAGTAGCTATTACAGATGCCTAAGGCAGCAGGATAGAGTCAGGAGGAGGTATATAGGGAGCCAGGAGGCAGAAGCAGGGAGCAGCCGGGGGGATGAGGAAGAGAGGTGAGGGGGGTGCTTCGGGGAAGGGAGGTTCATAGCTTAAGGTAGAATAAAAGTACTGCTATGACATAAGATGTAATAGGGCACAGATGAGAAGTAAAGGAGAAGAGCCTGAGCAGTGTTATCCTAGTCCCTCGCATAAGTATGGCAAAAGTGCCATTAACTAAAACAATTATAGGTTTCTTTACATGAACATTGGTATAGGGATTTAAAGAAGCTCAGATTCACAGGGATTGCCAACTTTAAAGTTTTCTGTATAGTGTTCCAAATAACAGGAAGAGAGTGACTAATTGCAGATTTGCCATGCCTGGTTCTCACCCTGGAAATTAATAGTGAGATATAGGAGGGGCTTCTCAATGTGTAATTTCCAGCACTACAGGTGGGCAGGCAACTCACAATATATTGCGGAAGCATATTAGTGATGGCTGTGTAGGGCCAGAGCACTGCATTCTTTTGTTATCTGAATCTTAGTGAGCTCCACCCTAACTTTGTATAAAGCTCACAGTGGTGGGTGGTATAGGGGAGACCAGTTGTGAACCGAATAGTTCGACGATATAGAATACCCAGTTTGGAGATGGAGACCTTTGGGGCTTGGCCATACAGAAAATCAGCATAATTTAGAAGAGGCATGAATGTAGTCTGAATCAGTCTAATTTTAGCTTCTGGCTTGAGTAGATTTTTAATTCGGAAGAAGAGTCCAAGTCTTTGTTTCAATTTTTTTGAAAGTTCATTAATATGATGGACAAAGGACAATTTGTGATCTATCCAAAACCCAAGGTACTTAAATTTCTCCACGAACTCCAGTGGCTCATCCAGAAGTGTGGATACGTGGGGGGGCAGATCCAGGGAAACAGTGTTTAGTTGCATGGGTAGAGGGAGCAATTAGCATGACCTTAGTCTTTTTTGCATTTAGGAGGAGCTTTAACTGTAGTAGATTTTTCTGTAAATGGTCAAAGTCTTGTTGGAGGTCACTACAGGCAGATTCTGGAGTAGGCCTGGCAATGTACAGGACAATATCGTCAGCAAACAGGTAGATGTTTGCTCCGGCGATACCAGTATTAAGGCAGTTAATATAAACAGCAAAGAATAGCAGGCCTAAAATAGACCCTTGGGGAACACCTCTTTACAAGGTTTTTTGAGGAGATGCCCCCCTCCCTCCAGCCTTAACCAGTTGTTGCCATTCAGTAAGGTAGCTAGTAAACCAGTTCAAGACCAGTTGATCCACTCCAATATTTTTTAGTGCAAACAGGAGTAAGTCATGGTCCACAGTATCAAATGCTTTGCTCAGATCGAGAAACAAAGCACATACATAATTTTTTGTATACAAGGCAATTTGCCAATCGTTAGCAACCTTAGCCAATGCAGATATAGTGCTGTGGCGAGGTGGGGGGGGGGGGTGATATGATAGATATGAAGCTGTTGACCCAGGCCCTCAAAGAACTTGTGTTCCTCATATCTAAACTATTTAACTTTTCCCTGCAGTATTACCAGTTCCCTGGATTCTGGAAAACTGAACTGGTCACATCTGTTTATTGGTTAATTACAGACCAATATCAGTCTTATCCCACCCTGTCCAAGGCCCTTGAGCAAATCATGTCAGACCAGCTAGTCACTTATATGGGTCGTAAGAAAACATAAATAGTAAATACCTGCCAATTCTGTGTTCTAGACAACAACTGGTCACACACAGAAACGGGCACTCATGACAACTGAAGATAGCACACAGTAGGTGGTTTTACACAGTCTTGTATGTCTCTGTATCCTGTGAAACTCCAATCAAACAGACGTAAATAAAATCCAAAAAGAAGAGTGCACTAGGCTGGGGAGCAGGGACACACCCAAAGTTATTATTATCTAGGCTGTGTGTGGGTGATGTGCGATATGGCCACCACCACACATTCAGTCACTTCACTACCAGTCTAGCATTGCTTGTAAAGCGCTTTGGGATACTGTGTATGAAAAGCGCTATATAAATGCGGATTCTTCTTCTCCTTCATAAGAAAACATAAAAGTCCCTCACTCGCCACCACCAAAATATGATGCTGCTCACTGTTGTAACTCTAAAAGTTCTGAAGTTTATTTCAGTGCCAGTGTTCAAGCATGTCTTGACATGTTTCAGACCTTTATCAAAAGACATGCCCACATACAAAACACCACATCTTAAATACATCTTTGTGACAAAATAAAACTGTGACATAGTCTTCTTATACTTCGGATGTGTCACAGCACTCCAGCCTAGTGCATTCTTCTTTTTACTATGTCCCTGGAAGCTATACTGGATCTTAACTTCATGAAGGACAACCCTTTCTCATTTGTGAATTGCCTACTTACTGAAATGGGCAGAGCCCACCCATTTTTGGTGGAAACAAACAACATTGTAGGGAATGATTGCGTTGCAATCAATTCCCTATTAGACTCCTTCAGAACACTTTGAATGTGACAAACCTGAATACATATCTGCAAGTACACCACATTCCAAGGGGTTTGAGGATTCTTAAAAATCCTTCTTGTGGACAGGACATGGAACCGTTTATCAACAAGTGGACAGAAATCTTAGAAGAGGCCTCAAACAAACTGATGAAATGGATCACTGACTATGGCAATGAGGTAAGCAACACCCTTAAGAAAGAGATTAAAGAGCAAGAGAAGGCAAAACTAGTGTTTAAAGACCACACAAACTTTGATCTCTGTAACAAACAGCTTAAAGGTACAATTGCTAAACTTAACTTTGAACTTAAACACAAAAAACTTACCAGATTCAAGTGCGACTTTGATGATTATTAACTGGGCCAAGTATTTCATTGGAAAAATTTCAACAATAAACAGAAGAGGATTCTCAGGCAGGAAAGAAGATTCTCCTTTAATTCGAGCACAGTTAGCAGTGGCTCTGAAGTGGCCGCATCAGGTGAAGAATCTATTGAACAATCTATCTCACCACCTGACACTAGTATGCCCAGAAGGAGTATATAGACTGTCATTGGTCCATGCACCTAGAGGCCAAGATTGACCAGCAGAAGACAAAGGACTAGATACAGTAGCCCCACAGCAGTCTGAGCCAAAGATGGATCCACTGAACATCACCTTTCCCTGGGCATCAGGAGAGGAGCCAGCATTAATATTGAGCAGTGCTGGGATAGTGGAAGAGGCCACAATGGATTTGACATTTTTATGATGGCTTGCCGAGCTTGCGCGCAGGTCAACATATTGGGAGAGTGGAGATTTGGAGGCACGGCTGCTGTTGGGCGAATGCAGGGCACGCATCAGTAGGTGCGACCCTCATTCCCCTATAAGCCAGCATGCTAGCGCTGACACCAACATTATGGAAAGTGTACAAAACTTCTAAACAAAGTGCCGCTGCAATCAGAGACAAGCTCGTCATGCAGAGGCATCAAGACACGTCTCCCGTACGTGCCTTTGCAAGGCAAACATTTCAAGAAACATGGCGCCGAAGCCCCCGCATGGCGGGTGAAGCTCGCACCCCCTTGAGTGACCGCCGACGGGATCCCTCCCCATCGGCATCACCCCCAACTGTTGAATGCAGGGGGTGCCCAATCCCTCGGCTCACGCTCCCCGACTTTGTTTGCGGTGGGGTGCCCAGTCCCGGCAGCCTTAACCCCCGTGTTGTGTGCGATGAGGGTGCAATCCCGTTGGCTAGTGACCCCCAAATCCACTTAGGTGGCCGCTGGGAGCCCACCCCAGCATGCCAAAACAGTCCGGCGGCTTTGTTTGCCAGCGGGAGTGCCCACTCCCCCGCGGCATTAACCCCCGTGTTGTGTGCGGCCAGGGGTGCCCAATCCCTGTTGGCTACTAACCCCCAAACCCACTTAGGTGGCATGCTGGGAGCCACCCCAGCGTGCCAAACCTATCCGCGACGTTTCTGTACCTACAATGCAGCGGTCACTTGTAGTCTAGGTCCGCCCTCCCCCACCGCACCCACCACTGCACCCCTACCTCACCTCCTCACCCCTCATACTTACCTCCGAGTCTGGCGCGACGATCTTCAGTGGACCGGGAACACGTCTGCACTCTTCAAAGCTGACCGCGAACTGAGGAAATGCCGTGTAAGCTGTATAATGGAGTGAATAGGGTTTTTTCAACTTTGTTGCATATCTCAGCCATTTCTTGGACTTTTTGCACCAAATTTTCAACATGGGGTTTTTGGGGCCCCTCCTCATGAATCCTGTCACTGTCATGGCGTTTATCGACCTCAAAAGGTGAATTTGCAGTCACTGCGCGAAATCACCTTTTGGGGCCCATTAATGAAATGACAGTGGTGGTGTTCATGAGGTGCCCTCTTAAAAAGCCTAAGTTCCAAATTTGGTGGAAAACTCCAACAAATGCCTGTTTTACAAGCGTGCGTTGCGCAGTTGCTGCGCAGGCTCGTAACTGCGCGCATTCACAATATTTTACTGCCGGATTTTCAGCATTGTCATTTTTGTACACCTCCTTGTGAACAGTACAGCTGTCACTTTCCACATCCTGCCCGAAATGTGTGTCCGCACTTCCGGCGCACAATAGCGCAGTCGCTGTGGGAAATCAGTGTTTGGGCCAGATTATGAAAATGACAGTGACACAGTTCATGAGCAGAGGACCTAAAATGCCTACATTGAAAATTTGGTGATGATACTCCATAAAATAACTGTGTTATGAGCATGCGTTGGCAGATTGCATGCACGCTCGTACCGTCGTGCATTTGTGATATTTTCAGTCTGGATTTTCACTATTCCCATTTTTCCACACCTCTTGATGAACAGTACAGCCGTCATTTAACATATCGTGCCCAAAATGTGTTTTCGCACTTCCGGCGCAGAATAGCGTGGTCGCTGTGCAAAATCACTTCTTGGGACGCTTTGAGGAAATAACATTAACACTGTACATGAGCAGAGGTGCTAAAATGGTGCCGAACGCTCATAAAATGGCAGTGTTGCAAGCGTGCATTGCATATTTCCCACGCACCCTAGTAGCCTCGCAAATTTGGTATATTTACATGCCACATTTTCAACACTGGCATTTTTTTACACCTCCTTATGAACTGTGCAGCTGTCATTTCTCACATCCTGCCGACATGTTTTCCCACACTGCACTACCAAACACCCAAAGGGACACCCTACTGCTTGTCACTCTCTGCAGGGTGGGGGTGGGTTGGCATCAGTTCAATACTTCACTGCCATTCCTATGATGCATCTGTATAACTCCTGCACTACCAATGCCAATGCCAGCAAGCCAACATTCGGCATTGACAAATGCTTGTTATCTTTGGGGCTGGGGACGTTCCTGGGCACACAGCAAAAGTTTTAAAAGATTCTGGTGCTCTGTTCTCTTGGGGGGGGGTATAGTTTTAATAATATTTTTCAGGGTTCTCCCGACTGGACTATCAGCGATGGTCTATAAAGTTAGTGGTCTATGTAATGCATTCAGTAATGTACTGATACAGTGATTAGCTGGGCAAGATACAACAAGGTTAGATCCCTTTTTTTCTTTTTTCTATGAGGGACAGGGAGGGTTCCAGGGTACAACTGCCTAGGAATGCCAGTGATTGCAGTCTTTTAATGGGGGGGAGGGCTTCCATTTGGGGAATTAGCTGCTTGTTCAATATCAGTCCTGTCAATTTGCTGCTTCTTCCTGGGGAGCCCCTGGTAATTGGGGAGTCATATGATTTTTGAAGGAGAAGAATTTTAATGGCCTCCAGTCCTGCTGGCATCTACAGCTTATGAATCTCCAGCAGCATGATCAGGAGATCTGGTAGCCTTGCCTGGTTGCCTGTAGCCACTGGCAACCCCTCTACAAACATCAATGTTTTGTGTAGATTATTATGAACAGCATACTGGATTCTAAGGGAGTTAGCAAAGAAGTTAACTGAGGATGCCTTTGATGATGCGAGCTGGGTAGGGGCTTTGCAGGGAAAAGAGTTCACATGGTTACCAAAGGGTGCATCCAGCGCCTCAAGTTTGGAATTGTGGTAATGATTGGGGATGGGTATATTGAGAGATTGTTCACTTTTCATCTTTTTTTTTTTTTTTCACATTATCCCCCCACCCCACCCACCCATGTCAGTCAGTAGTAGTCCATGGGTATCCCTCTCCATTTTCCTCAGTCTTGTTCGTGGAGTTTGTGAGAAATGGGGTATAGGGTAGCTATATGTCAGCTGGAAGGCTGCACTTGCAAAATCTCCATATGTTGTAAATGAGTGTCGCTGAATATATTTTCAAGTTATGAAGACTAAACCATAGGACAGAGATGAGTAGCTGTGCAACTAAGGGCTGTTCCAACTTGTCATGGAGCGTAGCTGCAGTGCTATGGAATGGGAAGATCAGGGAATAGGTGCAGGTCACACTACCTTGCCACAGCGGCTGGCTTACCCTTCTCTGTACTTATTGTGTTTCTTGATTAAAGAACTAGTGGCGTCAAAAAATAGTATGCAGAAAATGTGATTTCTAAAAGTAGTCCTTTACAACTTCTTATTTCTGAAGTGTTTTCCTTTTTCTATGTGCTCATTAGATAGCTTTTTTACCTAATAGTAATGGGTGTGATATGAAAAACAGTGCTTTACCTGGAAGCAGACATATCTACATAGTTCTGTTCCTCCCACTACATCACTGGCATGTGACCTCACTTACTGTTACATCACAAGCCCTGCTGTTTGACTGGTAACATGTATCACAAGTTACCAATCAAGCTCTTCTTGGTTAAGGCTGATGATTTATAGCATACTCCCAATTATCTGAAAGCTAATTTTCTGAAACTCTGCATTATCTGAAACACATGCTTATCCCCCAGTGTTAGACGAGAAACATTTTTAGCGGTTGTTAGAAACCCGTGCGTTTCCCTAATTGTTAAATGCATTTTCTGTTTAGCAGTCATCAGCAGCTTGTTAGTGATAGCCAGCCACAGCATAAAGGGGCAAACAGCATTGCGTAAACATCAGGGCTAACAGAATATAAAAACGGCAGCCAAGAGAAAATGCTGTGTGCTTGATATCGAGCTGCGTACTGCTTGTTGCTGTTAGTTATTGTTAATGTTGCTGCGTTTTACAATTCCTGTTCTTGTTGCTGTTGTTAAAGTTATTTGAGCTGCTATGAACAGTACCCTGCTTCTTGCTGCTCTGATTTACAGTACAAGTGTCATTCCGCTTGCTGCTGTTAAATTTATTGTTAATGCTGCTATATTGTAAAATACCCATAATTCCCATTCTTCTTGCTGCTGTCAAAGCTATTGAGCTGTTAATGCTGCTATGATGTAAATTACAGTACAGTACCATGCTTCTTTGATTAATAAAGCTGTACTGCTTGCTTCTGTTAAACTTACTGTTCATGCTGCTATGTTCGGTCGCTACAGTGATGGGGAAAACAGCGAAGACCATCACTGTGAACGACATCAATAGATCACTGTGATGGTCTGCTGGGTTACTGATGCTGCTGTCTCTGGGGTGTTTCCCCCTCCCCTAACCAACTCCTATTCAGAGTTGGTTATCTAAAGTGCGAGGGGTTCATGGGGGGAGTGGGGTGAAGCCCCCCACAAAAAACAGTTTTCCTCAGTGACAACACAATATCAATTGGTGGAATTATGCCATCGCTGTATTGACGGTCGGGAAAGTTCTTGTCACTGCAGCAACATGGAATGCAAAGTTATCACACTTGTCAATATGCTTGTTCAATGGACTCTCGTTCATCCAAACACCCAATTATCCAAAAGAATTGTGTGTCCCCCAGCTCAATCGGATAATCGGAAGTATACTATATAGGGAGGAACAGAACTGATGGTGTCAGCTAGGGGTGCGTAAATGGGTAACAAACAGTATTTCTTGACTAACACAAATATTGTGCTATTCATTATTTGGAGTTGAATAACTCACAGTGGCATTATTCATCTTCTATTGCTATTCAGGAAATGCTATCTTTACAAAATAAAACAATAAAAAAGCTCCACATCCTCCTACCCAGCCCAGCTCCCTTAAAATAAACAAGCTTCCTCCCCCACACTCTGTTTTAACCCCAAACCCAACCTCCCCCCCCCAGCAGCTACAATTTGAATGACTCAATTCGTACTTTGCTTCTGATGTTATCTATATCAGATCCATGTAGCATACCTGTATTGTGCCCTTCTCTGTATTCATTTTGTACCATAATACATGTTGCCCTAGTCAGGACCTTGTATTGTATGCATCCTATGTATTACATTGTAAAGCACTGTATAACACCCTGTCCTTCTATGACTCCCTTTGTTATTAACTTGTACAGCTTTGTAAACTACCCTGTCCTTCCAGGACCTCCTTGAAAATGAGCTTGCTCAATGGAGTTGTTCCTGGTGAAATAAAAATGAATGATAAAAAATACAGTTTTGTGAAAAAACCTCCAACGATGGATGACTGTCACAACCTGCCCGCCCCTACCTCCAGCCACTGTTTTAAACACTTGTTTTAAGGCAAGCGAACATGTCCCCTCCCACCCCACGCTGGCAGCAGCATCCTGATCCTCCAGCACCAAATTCTGAAGTGGCAAGCCAATGATAAAAGGATGAAGAAGGTGACTGTGCCAGCCCAACTACCTCCCCAGTGGCCACCTTATAATGAATGAAAGCACTCTCGTGCTTGCTTGCATAGTAAAACTGTCTCATTATATTATCAGCTGGTTTTACTATGTGAGCAAGTGCACAAGAACTTTCATTCATTGGAAAGTGGCGGCAATGTTCTTTTTTCATCTTCTCACAGCTTCAGAATTGGGTGCTGGGAGGGTAGGTGGGTATGGCTGCCGAGGTGGGGGATGGGGATATCATTTTTTTCCCCCCTAAGAACGATCGCTAAATTACATCAGCCAGTGGTGGAGGTGAGTGAGTTGTGCTGGTCACCCATTGTTGGAGGTTTTTATTCACAGACATTTACTTTTTATCAAACTGTAGGGGCTGAAGGGAGGAGGGTGCGGTTGGGGTTCTAACTGAGGGAAGAGGGACAGAAGCTTGTTTATTTTAAGGGATCTGGGCTGGGAAAGAGGGTGGGAGCTGTTTCTTAAGCTTGAAAAAACAAACGAACAAACAAAAAAAACAACAACCACTAAATAGCAAATATGAATTACTGAATATCTAGGCCCCCAAATAGATTCAGCCGAATATTCAGGATATTGGCACACCTCTAATGTCAGCCTCCAGGTAGGCTACTGTTCCATGCATCACACCTAGTACTGTCAGGTAGAAAAAAATTCTAATTAGCAAAACAGGAAAGAAAAATACAACATACTTCAGATATAAGGAGTGATAGCTGACTGCTTCTGAAAGTCACTATTATTTCCAGGCAGTACACTAGCTCTTTAATGTTTAAAATACCCTTTCTAGTATTTTGAACATTAAAGAGAATTTCTGTCTCACTAGAGTTTGCAATTTAAATTGCTTCGCAGTGGCTAATAACTGCTCCAAAAACATCTAATTGTCACCTTGAGTATTCTTAACTGTTAGATATGCGGTACCAGAGAAAAAGAATGCATCTGGGAATGCCAGGTCCAGCCATGTGAACCTGTGGCTCAGTGGTTAGAGCACTGGGATGGTGTTCCAGGGCCCTAGATTCAATTCCCAGTGGGTCACATTATTTCCTTCTCACTACAATCTGAGATTTAAATTGCTTACCAGTGGCTAATACTGCTCCAAAAACATCTAATCATTATCTTGATTATTCCTAGCTGCTGGATATGCAATACCTGAGAAAGGTGTGGAAACCCCAGGTGCAACCGTATGAACCTGTAGCTCAGTGGTTAGAGCACCAGAACGGTGTTCCAGGAGCCTGAGTTCAATTCCCTCGCTAGTAGGTCATTATTTCTTTCTCACTACAACTAGTGCTTTAAATTGTTAATCAGTGTCAGTGGCTCAGCAGGTAGCATATTCACCTCTTAGGCCAGGAGATCAGAAGGCTGTGGATTCTATTCCCATACCAGATATTTGGGTTAATATCCCAATACTGACACTGCAGTGTAGCATGGGGGGAGTGCTGCATTCCTGAGGTGCCGTCTTTCGGATGAGACATTAAACCGAGGTCCCATCTGCCTGTTGAAGTGGATGTTAAAGATCCCATGGCACTTCTTGAAAAGATTAGGGGAATTTTTATTGTAAATCACATCCCAAAAACATACATAAATAGAAATATATCAATGATAATAATTTCAAAGGAAAAAAAATGTACAGGGAAGGAAATTTTTACAGGGGGAAAAAAGAAAATACATACATCAAGGATATCTATTTACACATCCATAGATCATAGAGGTACCATTTTATGCATTCAATACAGAATTCAATTTGTAAATTATTTATCTTCTTTTTTTGGGTGTTGGGGGGGTTACTGACCTCCTATTTTTTAGTAAATTATTTTATAATCGTATTTAAACTTTATAAATATAGAAAAACCTTTCTGCCATTTCTACATGTAACCCCCCTGCAAATGGGGGTTCATAAAATACTTCCAGGAGCTTGCTTGAATGCTCCAAGCCTGAATGGTGTTTGGCATTTAAGCCATTTATCAGTGAGTGTTTTTAGAACCTCTGGTACTGTCTCTTTAAGAGCTGTCTGCTTGCAGACATAATTAGTTTGTATGGGGAGACTGTGTGCTTCTCTGAGTACCACTCGAGCTGCTGCCAATTCACTTAATTTTGCAGTCACTAGGACTGCAAAGGGAACCTATCTGAAAGATGTAACTGTTTACCAGAAATTATTTAGAGTAATAATGAAATTACAGTTTGTCTAACCTGCTTTCTTTGCAGTCAGAATTGTGTCTGCTAGTTCCCCATTCTAGTTTTGAACTGCTGAACTGGACCAATCAGTGTGGGTAAGCTAGCTCTAAAATGGTGCCTTGGGACGAATCAGAACTTGGACTCATAATCTGAGCCAGCCACAAGAGGATTGTATGGGCAGTGACTCTGGGAGATGTAGTTTAGACTTCAGTGCCTTTTTGGACCAACAGCAGCAGTCTATTGTGGTGACAGCCAATCCAGTCAAGAACTGGGAGGAACTCAAAGGAAGTGCCGTTTTTGTCGGTTGGAGTTTCAGTTGAGTTTTGGCAGTGAAGAAGGAAGGAGCCCTGTGCTTTTCAGTGTGCAGTTTAGTCAAAAAAGCGTGTGTAAGGCCCAGAGTTCCGGTCTGCAGCTTGTGTAACAGCTTGTTAGGACTGAATCCGTCCTGAGAAAAGAATCAAAGGATCTCTGAAGAGTAGAAACCAGGCTCACCCTGTAGAAGACTGGAGGAATTGCTGAAAATTGCATTCGGTCTGTCAGGAACTGAATCTGCTGTGTGTTCTCCGGTATTGTGCAGTAATTGCGATCGGGATACAGATGCAGCCTGCCTGGTATAGTGCTTTCTTTTATATGGATGTGTGAAGAGGTTTGTGTACCTCAAGTGAGCCCTGCTGACATTGAAGGACCCTATCTTATTTGGAGGTCGTGAGTACTAATTCAGGGTCACTCCCTGTTGAATTGCCACATTAAATCCAAATGGAATTACTGTACTGCTGACTGTTTAATTCTCCTTTTCTCTGTGTGAAAGGGCCCCTACCAGCTGCCACGGTTTGGACTAGCCACTAGGGCTTGGGTACCCAGGGACAGTAACTGATAGGGATAGGCCTGTGCACAGAGCCATAGGTAGATTATTAGAGTGATAAACTAATTAACCTGATTTCCCCCTGTCCTTGTTATATCCCCCTAAATAAATCAGAGCTGCTTGTTTCAGCAAAGTTATACTGCCTGAGGTATTTGTCTATGTTAAAGTACTGTACTGTGATTGTTGCACTGTATCTCATTTCACAGGAGGTCCCAGTGCGGAACCAGACCTGGGGGTAAGTGTATACTGTGAAGGTAATTCTGATATATTGTGGGCCACTAGTGGGAAGAAAGGGGGTTGCAGTGTCCCAGAGGGCTGTGACCAAGTTAGTTTAACTATTGCAAACCCTGACCTCTGGGTGGAGGCACCCGCCATTGGATCCAGGCCCCTCAACCTGTTAGTGGCAAATCAGGCAGGGGTAGTAGCCCCTGGGATAGTGCCATCTAGGGGTTACATCTTGGAGGCTCACCGCTGGGATTGTGTGTCCTCTAGTGGCCATATTCTGAACCACTGTTAAGAAAAAATGGGTACCCGACAGAAGTGGCTGTGCACCGGCTGGTGGAGTGGTGTACTGGGAGGAGATCGACCCCAAAATGCTATGCTTATCCTGGACATCCCCTGGGTATCAATACGGACACTGTGCAGGGAGTACTTTCCAAGGTGGAAGGTTTACAAAACCCTGTGGTGGTGGGTCGGCATGCTAATCTGCTCACCCACACTTTCCCTGGCCTAGTAGAGTTTAAGGATCCCATAGATAGCTCCAAAGTGCCACAGACCATTACCCCAGAGAGCCCTCACTGCTTGGAGAGTGATAACTAAGGACAGTAAAGACCGGGGAATCAGCCCCACCACTATCTGAAACTTTTGAGGAAAAATTTGCTGAATGGTTGCTGGGAGGGAAAACTGTGGAGGACTTGAAGAAACTATTCTTACCACCTGGGGTGTTCCTCCCCAACACCCTCTCCTGCTCCAGTGCCCGTAATGGTGGCTGAACCAATGCAGACTCCTATTTCTGCACCTGCCATTAGTCACGACTCTTACGAAGGTTGAGGATCTTCTCTGGCACCCTCCCCACCCCAAGGGAGGATGACTGGGAGACCTGGATAGACTATGTTGCCCCCAAGTGCTAGAATGGCAATGCTCAGAGGCAGCGAAGAGGGTTAGTGAGCCTCCGAGGTCCTGCCCTGGCTACCATCCTGCTAAGCGGGCCAGTAACCCTGAAGCGACTGCACAGGCCTATCTTGAGGCCTTGGAGGTGTGTATGGGAGCCCAGATTCTGATGAGGACCTATGGTGAGAGTAAGAGATGCACAACAGTACCAAGGGAGTTGTTGTCTGTGTATGTATCTCGGCTGGAAAAATTGTTGCAAGAATGCCTCAGAAAAGGTAGTTTGCTAGCGATTGAACTGGACGAACCAGGCTGGACAGGATCCTTAAGTCTGCCCCCTTCTCAGAACTGCTGTTGCTTCAATTCGCCTGGCAGATCGACTGGAATCCACCCTCCTATGATGAGTTAATGAGAGAAATTCGAGGAGTTGAGAAAAAGGCGACCTCGGGAGGGACCTGCACCAATAGCTGCGGCTACGACCCGAGTGACTGAGGGTGACCCATCAAGTGAAGTTCAGGGGCAGAGGTTGGCAGTCAATGAGTGCTCTGACAAGGAAAAAGATATGTCACAATGGGGCGAACTGTTGAGAGAGATCCGGGAATTCAAAAACAGTCCCTTTATGAAGGCCACGCCTGCAAGTGACGGGCCCTGACCTATATCCGACTGCATCTGCTATGGGGTGGGGGGTACCCACCCATGTATCTCCTGCTGATAACAGTCTAACTCGATTCCTTGACCATGGAAGTGGAGAAACTGACGAGATGTCTCCAAATGCTTATCACGCCGCAGACAGAGATGGCACCAAGGTTTCCAGTTAGTAATACCCCCGCCCTGGCTCCCAGTGTGGCGCCTCGGCCAGCTCAAACTCCAGAAAGTATGTTTTGCTATAACTGTGGGAAAGATGGGCACATGAAAAGGGAATGCCAGTCCCCAAAAGACACTGACAAAGTTGCATATAGGCTACAAGGAGAGCTTAGGAGAAGAAATCAGTGGTTAAGAGGTGCACGACATGATCCCAGTGAGGGCACCAAAAATGCTAATTCACGTCCTTTTGTGGCAAGGTCAGTTGCCCAGGCCCCACTACCGCCTCTCCAGACTGGTCCAGAATAGTGGGTCCCTCCATGGAGACCACTGTAAAGGTGAATGGAGTGTCTACAAGAGCTGTATTAGACAGTGGCTCCCAAGTGACAATTATGTTCCAGGTTGGTATCAGAAGCATTTGTCAGGCGTGCCCTTACAACCATTAGAAGGACTGCATGTATGGGGTTAAGTGAGAAGGCCTACCCTATTCCGGGTATATCCGAATTTGGCTGTCTTTCCCCACCTCCGTGGCTGGAGTGGCCGAACAAGTAGAGACCCTAGCCTTAGTGTGTCCCCCACTGGACTGTATGATGGTGTCCCTTTGTTGATTGGAACAAATGCTCATATGTTCGGAAGGCTGGCACAGTTGTGTTATGAAAACAGGGGTCAAAGACTAGTAGAGCTTTAAGAGTTCGGCTTTAATTAAGAAGGCCTATGAGGCACAGAGAGATGCTGAAAAACAGAACCAGAGGAACCGGTTGAATTGTATGGAAGAAGGATCCTGAGTCTCTGATCCTGGCGCCAAATGCCCAGTGTACCTTACAGGGAGAGGTCCGTATCAGAAAGGATGTTAAGAATAAAATATTAATGTTGGATGCACCAGGCGATGGAAAATTGCCAGAGGGACTGCTGGTCAAGCCTAGTATTTTGCCCGCTAGAGCCCATGCTTATGCCAGAAGGGTAATGGTCCAAGTTCATAATGTGTCTGAAAGAGACATTCGAGTAAACAGAGGTTGCATCCTGGCTAATGTGCATTATGCATACACTGCAGTGCTACCCAGCAGCAAGAGTTCAAGGAAGAATGACAGAGTAACGCCTGACTTGTTTGATTTGACTCCCGCTGCCAGCTGAATGGAAAGTGAGGATCAGTGAGAAGCTTGCCCAGAGAGACCAGGTGTTTTCTTTAAAGGAATGGGATGTAGGATGCGTGCAAGGAGCTGAGCACAATATCCGGCTGCATGGACGAAAGACCATTTCGTGAGAGGTCTCGGCGCCTGGCACCTGCTGACATAGATGATGTGAGGCGGCATCTGCAAGAGATGTTAGCTGCTGGTGTAATACAAGAATCCAGAAGCCCTTATGCTTCCCCATTGTGGTAGTGAGGAAAAAGAATGGAACAGTAAGGATGTGTGTGGATTATCGCACCTTAAACGCGCGGACTATCCTGATCAGTACACAATGCCCGCATTCAGGATGCTTTGGACTGCCTAAGCGGGAGCAAGTGGTTCTCTGTGCTGGATCTCGCAGTGGGTACTACCAGATCCCGATGGCCCCAGAGGACCGTGAGAGACGGTACTTTATCTGTCGCATGGCTCTATGAATTCATGAGGATGCCTCAAGGGATTTCAGGTGCCCCAGCCACTTTTCAACGATTGATGGGCGTGCAGTGGGGACATGAACTTACTAGAGTGCCTGGTATACCTAGATGATGTCATTGTGTTTGGCAGCTCACTGGAGGAACATGAGAGCAGATTATTTAAGGTATTGGACCGACTGGAGGACTTTGGCCTTAAACTGTCCATTGATAAGTGTCAATTCTTTCAAACATCAGTAAAGTATGTGGGACACATAGTATCCACCGAGGAATAGAGACCGACCCAAGTAAAGTTGAGGCCTTGACCACCTGGCCACAGCCCAAAAATCTAAAGAACTGCAAAGATTCCTGGGATTCTGTGGTTATTATCAAGCTTCATCAAGGACTATTCAAGAGTGATCCGCCCTTTACTTAACCTTACTCAAGGGTATCCCCCAACCCACAAAAAATACCAAAGTCAGCGTCCTCAAGACTGAAAGATGTATTTTCATCCAGTGAAGTATTTGGGGCCCGCTGGACTCCTGATTAGTGAGACTGCTTTTCATGAGATCATATATCAACTTACCCATGCTCCAGTGCTGGCCTATGCCGATCCAAGAAAACCTTACGTCCTGCACACTGATGCTAGCTTGCAAGGGTTGGGGGCTGTGTTGTACCAAGAGCACGAGAATGGCCTGAGACCAGTGGCCTTTGCCAGTAGAAGCCTGACCCCATCCGAAAAGAACTATCCTGTACATAAGTTAGAGTTCCTAGCTTTGAAGTGAGCTATTGTGACCAATTCCATGAGTACTTGTATGGGGCTAAAATACTAGTAAAAACTGACAATAATCCTTTGACCTATGTGCAGACCTCAGCTAAGTTGGATGCCACTGGCCATAGGTGGCTTTCTGCATTATCTACATATGACTATGCTCTCGAATACCGAGCAGGTCTGAACCACATAGATGCTGATACTCTCTCCCGGAGGCCTGTTCCCCAGAATGATTGGGTCCGATTGGCAGAACCTGACATTCGGGCACTCTGCCGGAAGTTTGACAGGGAGGAACAAATGTCCACGGACGCAGTGGACTGCATGGTGGATTGCTTGGGAGCCTCTGAGAATTGCACCTGCTGCTTATTGCCACTTTTCTGCAATAGACATTGGTGCACTGCCTCAGCTGGACAATGACAGTATTCGGCGGGCTCAATCCCGCGATCCCATGATCAAAGCAGCTTTGAAGCCCTCTATGCAGGAAAAGATGTGTCCAAATTACGCTCCACTGATTTGAGAACTGCACTGTTATACAAAGAAGGTCCTAAGTTGAAACAGATCAATAAACTGTTATACAGAGAAACAGTAGACAGAGGGGACAAAGTAGACAAACAACAACTAGTGCTGCCCACTGCCTTTGAGACTCAGTACTGAGGTCCTTGCACAACCACATGGGGCACCTTGGTATAGACAGAACACTTGACTTGGTGAGATCCAGATTCTATTGGCCTAAGATGGGGGCTGATGTGGAACAACACATTCGAACTTGTAGTCGCTGCTTACAGAGGAAAGCTTTGCCCCAGAGGGCTGCCCCTTATTAACATCACCACCAGTGCACCCATGGAGTTGGTCTGTATTGATTTTCTAAGTTTGGAGTCAGATCAAAGAAATATCAGTAATGTGCTGGTGGTCACTGACCATTTCACGAGATATCCCAAGCTTTCCCACCAAAGACCAGAAAGCATCACTGTGGCCAAGTACTTGTAGAAAACTTTTGTTCACTATGGGGCTCCACAAAGAATCCATTCTGATCAAGGGAGACTTTGAGAGTCGTCTGATCAAAGAGATGCTTTCTCTGTGGGAGTCACGAAGTCCAGAACCACTCCTTACCACCCCAGGGGACCCACAGCCTGAGCGTTTCAACCGCACTTTGCTAGATATGCTAGGCACCTGCACCCAAAGGACAAGCCTAGATGGAGCCAACAAATTAGCACCCTGGTACATGCTTATAACTGCACAAAGTGATGCCACTGGATTCTCCCCTACCGCCTGATGTTTGGAAGAAGCTCGACTACCAGTAGATGTGTGTTTTGGGGTCTCTCTGATGGGGTTCAAGCTGACAACTATTTACAGTATGTGCAAAGTTAAAGGCCCAGCTAACTCATGCGTACCAACTGGCTCAAACCATGGCTGCCAAAAGAAATCTGGCCAACAAAGAAAGGTATGATAAAAGGTGAAAGCACAGGAACTCCAGGAGGGAGATCGGGTATTGCTAAGAAATCTGGGACTGCATGGCAAGCACAAGATTGCTGACAGATGGCACCATCTCCCTCACATTGTAGTGGGCAAACTAGATGATCTGCCAGTGTACAAAGTAAGGCCTGAGAATAATTCAAAGATGTAAAAACAATGCATAGAAATCATTTACTGCCCATTGGACAAATCTTAATTGAGTCTGAGCCCCTAGAAGATGCCCCTCTGGACCAGTGACTAGAGCTGCTGCTAAGAAAGATCAAGAAAGTCTGCACCTACAGAAGCAAAGTTAAAGTGTTCCCTCCACAAGTCCCAGTTGAGCATGACTGTCAGTCCATATCGGAAGAAAGTGAGAGTGACTTTGAATACTATCCTTCTTACGAACTGAGTCAATTGTTTCGGGCAATCCCTAGTCAATACTGGAGATGAAGCTGGGCCTTCTGGACTGTCTAAGCCCCCAGCTTCATCCCTGGAGCCAATGCTCCCAGAAAGTGAAGTGCAAAGCATCAGATCAGATGAAATGGAATCATTGTGCATGGTTGAACTGTTTGAGCTTTCAGGGAGGAAAATGATAGATTGGGGCAGACTGGTGATACACCGAACAAGAAGAGTATTTTGAGTGCCCTGACAGTCCACTGCCAGTGTCCAGAAGCTCTCCATCCGAGCCAAATGTTGTGGACTCAGAAACTGTAACTCCTGAGCTGAAAGTGCCCCAAGTTCTAGCCTCTCTACCCCCATGGAGACTCCTGACAAGTGAGGACAATGCTGAAAATGAGGCTCAGAGTGCAGAGACTATAACAGTTCCCCTAGAAAGACTGGTCGAGCTGTAAAGCCTGTGGTGCACCTCAGTTATGATTCACTTGGGAGGCCTGTGGACTTGCCTCTCAATGTTGTCCATAAAGGAGTGTATGTGTCCCGAGCTCATTGCCCAAACTGAGCATCAGTGCTAACTCCAAGTTACTTGTGTTGCCCTCTAAGTATGGTGCCTTGCCCATCCAGCCCCAAGGTAACTGATAGGAAGGGCCCCTCTCTTCAGGTTTCATGTACAAGAGGTAATAACTTGAGTTATGGTACAATGTGTATGTAATACTGTGTAAAGTGACGTACTGCAATGTTTCAGAAATGTGTTCTTGGTAAAATGATATATTGACTGATGATTACGTATGCGAGCCTAATGCAAATATATATAGTTGCAGTTGAAACTTATGGGGTACTTGCTGGCGGACGTCAAGCTTTCCCAAACCAGGAAGGGTGTAACCCCTGCAAATGGGGTTCATAAAATACTTCAGGAGCTTGCTTGAATGCTCCAAGCCTGAATGGTGTTTGGCATTTAAGCCATTTATCAGTGAGTGTTTTAGAACCTCTGGTACTGTCTCTTTAAGAGCTGTCTGCTTGCAGACATAATTAATTTGTATGGGAGACTGTGTGCTTCTCTGAGTACCACTCGAGCTGCTGCTAATTCACTTAATTTTGCAGTCACTAGGACTGCAAAGGAATCCATCTGAAGATGTAACTGTTTACCAGAAATTATTTAGAGTAATAATGAAATTACAGTTTGTCTAACCTGCTTTCTTTGCAGTCAGAACTGTGTCTGCTAGTTCCCATTCTAGTTTTGAACTGCTGAACTGGACCAATCAGTGTGGGTAAGCTAGCTCTAAAATGGTGCCTTGGGCGAATCAGAACTTGGACTCATAATCTGAGCCAGCCACAAGAGGATTGTATGGGCAGTGACTCTGGGAGATGTAGTTTAGACTTCAGTGCCTTTTGGACCAACAGCAGCAGTCTATTGTGAGTGACAGCCAATCCAGTCAAGAACTGGGAGGAACTCAAAGGAAGTGCCGGTTTTGTCGGTTGGAGTTTCAGTTGAGTTTGGCAGTGAAGAAGGAAGGAGCCCTGTGCTTTTTCAGTGTGCAGTTTTAGTCAAAAGCGTGTGTAAGGCCCAGAGTTCCGGTCTGCAGCTTGTGTAACAGCTTGTTAGGACTGAATCGTCCTGTGAAAAGAATCAAAGGATCTCTGAAGAGTAGAAACCAGGCTCACCCTGTAGAAGACTGGAGGAATTGCTGAAAATTGCATTCGGTCTGTCAGGAACTGAATCTGCTGTGTGTTCTCCGGTATTGTGCAGTAATTGCGATCGGGATACAGATGCAGCCTGCCTGGTATAGTGCTTTCTTTATATGGATGTGTGAAGAGGTTTGTGTACCTCAAGTGAGCCCTGCTGACATTGAAGGACCCTATCTTATTTGGAGGTCGTGAGTACTAATTCAGGTCGCTCCCTGTTGAATTGCCACATTAAATCCAAATGGAATTACTGTACTGCTGACTGTTTAATTCTCCTTTTCTCTGTGTGAAAGGCCCTACCAGCTGCCACGGTTTGGACTAGCCACTAGGGCTTGGGTACCCAGGGACAGTAACTGATAGGGATAGGCCTGTGCACAGAGCCATAGGTAGATTATTAGAGTGATAAACTAATTAACCTGATTTCCCCTGTCCTTGTTATATCTCCCTAAATAAATCAGAACTGCTTGTTTCAGCAAAGTTATACTGCCTGAGGTATTTGTCTATGTTAAAGTACTGTACTGTGATTGTTGCACTGTATCTCATTCACAGGAGGTCCCAGTGCGGAACCAGACCTGGGGGTAAGTGTATACTGTGAAGGTAATTCTGATATATTGTGTGGGCCACTAGTGGGAAGAAAGGGGGGTTGCAGTGTCCCAGAGGGCTGTGACCAAGTTAGTTTAACTATTGCAAACCCTGACCTCTGGGTGGAGGCACCCGCCATTGGATCCAGGCCCCTCAACCTGTTAGTGGCAAATCAGGCAGGGGTAGTAGCCCCTGGGATAGTGCCATCTAGGGGTTACATACACTTTATCAGAAGTATGCAGTGAAGCGTCTTTTAAATAAATGGAATACACAGCATTCTCAATCAGTAAAGTAAAATCGCCACGCCCCCTGGGTCTGTGTGGTGGCTGCTTGTGTTTGTCTGTGTCTGTAGCTTAGTTTTTGTGGATTTACATGTTTTTCTGCTTGTGGTAACTATACCATTCTTGCTCACTACATCCGTGAAAGTCTCCTGGACTGGATTTCTGCAAAAAAATCATCATCAGATATCTTTATTTTCATTTTAAAATCAACTTTTTGGAAGCTATCCCAAGCAAAACATAAGTGAAGCAACTACATCTGACAAACTTGGTGACTCTGGGTCCTGCTGCAATCCACATTTTCGTCTGACCTGCTCCATGATCTGTATGTGGGCTTTTCAGCAACCTGTTTGAATGACAAAGAAGCATACAGACAAAGGGATTTCACATCCTGCATATGTGCAGGCAAAGTTAATCACCTTCAGGAATTTTAACATTTCAGTGACTCTGGACCTCAGCTGTTGATCATTCTTTTGGCTTCGACTTAACCACCAGGTACCTATCTGCAAGCGACTGGGTGCAACTGACAAGCTACAACAAGGATAAATGGGCATATCATCCTCTATTACTAACAATCTCCTTGCTCTGGGTCCCTAGACGCCTGCACTGGTCCAAGCCGCATAAGCCTCAGAAGTGTAATTCTATTGACTACAAGTACAGCAACTGTCTCTTAAACTCCTACTCCTCCTCCTCTTGATATCAGGAAGTGTCCACTCAAATCCTGGCCCTGTCTCCTACAGTACAACAAAGCCTGCCAAAATGGAGGGGGCTCAAATTGCTACCTTAAACATCTGCAGTCTCCTTCCAAAACTTGCCTCCCTTCAAATCTTTGCCAGCCAACACAACCCGGATATCTTTGCCATTGTCAAAACTTGGCTGACACCTAATACTCTGGATCATGCCATCTCTATACAGGGCTACAAGATATTCAGGCTGGATAGGACCTCAAAAAGGGGTGGAGGGTGTGCAATCTACATAAAGGACTACCTCACCTGTCTCCCTGGTTCTTACCCCACCACAGAAACCACAGTGCAACTCCTCCCTATCAAGATACTACTTGGTGCCCAAAACAAAGTCCTCACGATTGCTGCTGTCTATATCCCACCAAAAGATCCTGATTCCGGCCTACAGGCTGTCCTCGAGTTCGTAAGTACACAACCTCCTGACATCGGACTCCTTCTCCTTGGAGACTTTAATATAAATTGGCTTGCTCCTGATGCAGGGTCAAACAAAGATGCCATCCTAGCAGCAAATTTAACACAAGTAGTAAAATCCCCTACCAGAAAAAACCACAAATCAGGGACCAGCACCCTCATTGACTGGATCCTTACCAGCCATCCTACCTGTATAACCAATGTAAGTGTTCTCCCTGACTCGCTCAGTGATCACTCTCCAATAATATGTACCTGGACAAATAAGTTTCGTAAGCCGCCTCCAAAAACCATCTATAGCAGAGTCCTACCTTATGGCAACCTTACTCATCTCAAGACCTGTCTTAGGCAGATAGACTGGTCCTTGATTTACAAAACTCAAGATGTTGACCTAGCCCTTGATTACTTTATTACTACTTTCAACACTGCCTGTGACACCTATGCACCAGTAAAAAAGCGCAAAATCAAAGCACTCACAAATCCCTGGCTCACGGCAAAGCTATTGGCACAACTCAAAAGTAGGGATCACCTCTGGGCCACTGCAAGAGCTATTGGCACTCTGTCGGACATTCAAAAGTATAAACAGGCTCGCAACCACTGTACTAAACAGATCTGCTTGATGAAGAGCTCCTACTTCAAGAATGCCCTCTCCAACTCCTGGGGCGAAGGGACATCCTTCTGGGACAACATAAAGAATATCATGGGTCAGCAGTCCAAATCATCTCCTACAATAATGAATGTGGATGGAACCACTACATTAGACCCAGAGATCATTGCAAACACCCTAAATGATACCTTCACGGACCTTAGTGGTGTCCTCTCATCTGATTTCTTCACTGATGCTGATCCTCCAATTTCTACTTCTACTACTGCCTCTCCAACCAAACCACCCTTCCATTTCAAACTAGTAAAGGCACATGAAGTCTATAAATATGTAAAGAAGGCTATTTCTAAGTCCCAAGCAAGCAGCGACACTATTGACCTTAAACTTCTGTCCCTCACTCTGGAGGAAGTACTGCTCCCCCTCACAAAAATTTTCAATCTCTCCTCCCACAGCCAATTCCTAGGAAATGGAAGGCTGCAGTTGTCACTCCGGTGCACAAAAGTGGTGATAAGTCACTGCCTGGTAACTATCGCCCGATATCAATACTACCACCTCTTTCTAAGGCCCTTGAACGCTTGGTGGCGGACCAACTTTCAGACTACCTGGAAAAGCACAACATCCTATGCACTCAGCAGCATGGATTTAGGAAAGGGCACAGCACATCGACTGTCCTACTTGAATTCTCAGGAGCAATCCACAATGCCATGGACAAAGGAAACCTAACTGGAGCAGTCTACATTGACTTAACAAGGCATTTGATACAGTTCACCATGGCCTACTTATCAAACAACTTCTATCCCTAGGGCTCTCGTGAGGTCCTGGTGACTGGGTAAAAATTACCTTGCTCAGCGCTCTCAATCTGTAAAAGTAGCTGGAGTTCTCTCAGACTCAAAACTGGTTCGCTTAGGAGTTCCCCAGGGATCCATCCTGGGCCCCTCCTTTCAGCCTTTTCCTAAACTCCTCCCCAAATCCTGCCCTGAACAAATAATCCTCTATGCCGATGATGCCGTGATTCTTGCCACTCATAAAGATCCAAACCTCTTACGCCTCAACCTTCAGCATGCTTTTTCCAAAGTTGAGATGTGGTTCCTTGAACATAAGCTGGTTCTAAACCACAAAAAAATGAAATCCATGCTCTTCTCTAACTCGCAAAACAAGAAACAGCAAGTCCCACTCACCATTAATCATACCTGGGAAACCCTTGAACAAGTGCCAATTTTCAAATATCTTGGAATCAACTTTGATCAAGGCCTAACCTTTGCAACTCACATTGATAGTACAGCAAAAACTATTAATCAGCGAATTGGGATTCTGTATCGGAACCGACAGCTTCTTACCCATTCTGCACTGAGGATTTCCATCCAATCTTCTATCATCTCAGTCGTTGACTACGGCTTAGTTATATACGGATCTGCCACTACTGCAGCACTTAGTCACAACATTACAACATCCTTAAATAAGGCCTGTCGGCTGCTCACTGGTGCACATCGACGTACCCACACATGTGAACTCTATGCTGACTCAGGTTGGTTGCAACTCTCAAACCGGATAAAGTACCTTTCCTGCCTGATGGCGAAAAAATCCACTCTGGGCCTCACTCCACCCTGTATCCAAGACCTGTTATGCCCGAGCGCTAGCACCCATTTTACCAGAAGATCAGAACACCAGCCTCTCCAAGTCCCCCGATGCCGGACTTCTCAGGGACAGAGATCATTTGCCTATCGTGCCCCCAGCTGGCTAAATGCCCTCAGCATTCATATTACTGCCTCCACCTCTCTAGGTATTTTCAAATCAAGGCTTTTCTCTCACCTTGCCACCTCCAGCACCTGTGACTGCCCTGATTAAACCTCCTATTTTCTCACTACCCATCCTGTTCCGTTATTTGACAAAGACATGTTTGGGAAACCTTTTCTCCTGCTATTGTCTGCTCCCCACACCATTCACTTACCCTCTCTGTTCTGGACTTTTTCCCTATTTGTTTCTCCTAATCTGGCATGACCTCTTTCTTGTAATAATAATGTGATTATTGATATCTCATGTCCTTTTACACAAGTGATTTGATATGTATTTTGTATATGTTTTCTTGCTCTTGACACTACACAAATTGTTGTGTTATCTATGTAACCTTTTGTACTGTACCTAATTGACGTGGAACCTTTGTAAAAGAGCCTCTGGCTCAAAGGCAGTAATTCCTAGAACAATAAACTAAAACTAAAACTAAAACTAAACATTTCATATGGCACTAATTTCTGACTTAACACCCACTGGCATCTAGCTTGCCATTTGTAAAATTATAAGCAGCAAAAAAACACAGCTATTGTGCCCTAATGAAATGTGCTTGTTAAGTCTGGACAATTACCTAGCACTAAAGATTTATAATTCAAAGTAGTTAGCCAACCCATTTTCCATTTTTTTTTTGCCAAGAAGAGCCATAAAGGTTTAATATAGGAACATTCAAAAAGGAAATGAAACATAGCCTCTTCCACAGTTAAACATGAATTGTATAGACAGTTTCTTTCTTCTTGCACCTTGTGCTTGCTATTGCCTCAAATGCTGAATCGGCCATAAGTCATTAGCCATAAAATTTCCCACATGTGCATTGGGATCCTATTATTATTTAGTTGAGATAAGGCTTTTTTATTTATGTCTGAGGGACAATCTGTAAAAACTGGGGGCCCGATTCCGAAATGGATACGCATGGCGCAAAGTGACTTGCGCCAAAACAAATGGCACAAGTAGCACATCGGCCATGGGTTCCAACATTCAGAATTCCAAGAGGTGGCCTGTGGCAAGCTGCAGGCTGCCTGCACCCAGGTGGACCTATGCCACCCATGTGCCCAGCAGCATAGCGGAAGGGGGTGGTTACAGCAGCATATGTGCCCTAAAGGGCAGCTGCCATAACCCAAAAATTCCATTCCAGAAGGACCTGGGGTGGACCTCTGGCAATGTACAGTTAGACTGGCTATGTACTGGCGTAACTGTACTCCACCATTTGCCGTGCCAGGAACCTGATGCCCCCCACCCAGCCCCGACCTCGCACACTGCTGTGCCACACCTAACACACTCCCAAGTGCATAGTAGGACCCCCCCAATCCCGACAATACTGGGGTTCCTCTGGTTCAAATCCTGGTACTGCGGTGCGGTGCTGCCACCCCCCCATTGCCAGTGTACTGTTGCCAAACCCCCCCACCCGTATGGCCCACCGGGGCTTGCAGGCTTGTTTCAGGGCTGGGGGTGGGCATGTCTGCAGCTTGCAGCCCGCTGTTCAGGTGTGCCTTTCCTTTGGCACACCACTTGAGGTGCCTCAAGTCGCAGGACATAGTCACCGGGGATCCTGCCTGTTCAGGAATCTGACACAGGGTCTCTGGCGTATTGGCATATGTTGCAACTCGCAAACGCCGGCGAGTCACGACATTCATCTTGGAATCAGACCCCGGGTCTTTTGGATAAATTAAGGACATAGTTATATAATTGAGCACTTGTCTTGGTACAGATGGTCAATTTTTCTAAGCCCCATTTCTGTAGTTTTAAGGCATTGTGCCTCAAAAAAAACATGAAGTGCCAAGAGCAGAGAGATTTTTTTTTTGGGGGGGGGGGGTAATATGATCCCAAAGCGATTAGGTATTGTCTTAGAGTGTTGTGTATCCATCTAGCATAAAGGGTATTAGTGGGTTGAAGGGCTATTTTAATATTTTGTGACATAAAGAGCCCATGAAAAAAAGTAACCGGGTCCACCATTCCAAGGCCTCCTTGGCACTTTGGTAAATAGCTATAACAACTCTTTATTGGATTTAACTGATTTCCCCATAACATTTGAAAAAAAAACAGGCATAAAGTCTGGTTTCTAGGGCTAATGGAGGGGGAAAAAATGAAAGCTGTGTAGAGCAGACAGGGAATTATAAACATTTTTATGTTGATTGCGCCCATGCACAAGAAACATAGAGTGGCAGCTTGCTGCAGAAGCAGGTTGTGGAGGCACGGTACTGTTGTGGCCAATGCCCCCACTGCCTTTTGAGGCTTGGCCCGCTTTCCCCAATAGGGTGGCACGCTGCTGCTGACACTAGTTCAGTCAGCGTGCCACAACCTTGAGACGTTTCAGCCACTGCAATCAGGGGCCACCTCGTCATTGCAGCGTCAGCTATTCCGCTGCAATGAGGGAGCGACCCATCATTGCTGGGTGGAACACTGGTACTGTAATATTGTTTGTGAACATGGTGGTGGCTTGCTGCCGTGTTCACAAACAAAATGAGTGAGCCCCCAGTGCCGAGGGGGTGCCCAATCCCCCTCGGCAGCATGTGCCCCCCACAACAATGTTTGTTTGCTGACGCGGGCCCCGATCCCAGTAGGCTTCAGTGTCCGCATGACTTCAGGTTGCTGATGGCAGAGCCCACTCCCCGTCGGCATAATGGTCCCCCCCCCCGCCAAAACGTTTGGTTTATGCCAAGGGGGTGCCCAGTCCCCCTCAGCTCTTGTCCCCCCCAGCACTCCATATATGCCGATGGGGGGGCCCCCCCCAAAAAAAATTCAGGTGGCATGCTGGGAGCCCACCCCAGCGTGCCCAATGCCCCTGTAAAGAAAAAAACGTCCCACAATGTTTTTTTGGTTTGTTTTTGAAACCTGTAAGAAAGAAAACGGTCCCTCACGGTTTCTCTGCCCCCTCCCACAACCCTTGCTCACTCACTGTGCACCCTACCTCCCCACACCCCCCTCACCCCATACTTACCTCCGGAGTCCGGCGTGACAATCTTTGGTTGACCAGGAACATGTTTGCACTCTTCAAAGCCGACCGCAAACTGAGGAAATGCAGGTAAGCTGTATAATGGCATAAATAGAGCTTTTTCAACTTTTTTGCATATCTCAGGCATTTCTTTGAATTTTGGCACCAAATTTACAACATGGGGTTATTGGGTCCCCTCCTTATGAATTCAGCCACTGTCATGGCGTTACTCGGTCCCGAAAGGTGATTTCGTGGTCACTGCGTGGAATCACCTTTCAGGACTGATTAATGGAACAACAGTGCCAGTGTTCATGAGGTGGGCTCTCAAAAAGTCTATGTTGCAAATTTGGTGGGAAAAATTAAAAAAAATTACTTTTATGAGCGTGCATTGCGCAGTTGCTATGCACGCTCATAACTTCACCAATTTGCAATATTTTCACTCCAGATGTTCAACATTGCCATTTGTACACACCTCCTTATGAACAGTACAGCTGTCATTTTCCACATCCTGGCCGAAATGTGTTTTTGCAGTTCCAGTGCAGAATAGCGTGGTCGCTCTGGGAAATCAGTGTTCAGGACACATTATGAAAATTACAGTGACTCTGTTCATGAGCAGAGGTCCTAAAATGCCTATGTTGAACATTTTGTGATGAACATCCATAAAATGAGTGTGTTATGAGCGTGTGTTGTGCAGGCTCCATGCACGCTCTTAACTTCGCAAATTTGCAATATTTTCACTCCAGATTTTCAGTGTTGCCATTTTTCCACACCTCCTTATGAACAGTAGAGCTGTCATTTTTCACATCCTGGCCGAAATGTGTTTTCGTAGTTCCGGCGCAGAATAGCTCGGTTGCTGTGGGAAATCAGTGTTCAGAACACATTACAAAAATTACAGTGACACTGTTCATGAGCAGTGGTCCCAAAATGCCTATGTTGAAAATTTTGCGATGAAACTCCATAAAATGACTATGTTACGAGCATGTGTTGTGCAATTTCCATGCACCCTTGTAACTTCACAAATTAGTAATATTTTCATGCCAGATTTTCAATACTGGCATTTTTTTCACACCACCTTATGAACAGTACAGCTGTCATTTTTCACAACTTGGCCGAAATGTCTTTTCGCGCTTTTGGCTCAGAATAGTGCAATCGCTTTCGGAAATCAGTGTTTGGGACAGATTAGGATCGAGTGAGTTGAGAGAAGGGGAGCGACCGAGCTCAAATGAGCTCTGTTAGGACTGCTGTGGATTTCTTTGTGGGCAGAAAAAGGTGCCAAAGCAGGCAGGAGCCCAGTACAAAAGGAAGCCTGCAGGCGCGGGAGAAACAGAATGAGTGAGTGGTGAGTGAGCTCAACAGAGCTCTGTTGGGACTGCTGCAGATTTCTTTGTGGGCAGAAAAAGGCAACAATCCAGGCAGGGGCCCGGTACCAAGGAGCAGCCTGCAGCGCTGGGAAGCCGGGCAGTGAGTGAGAGAGGGTGAGCTAGCTCAACGAGGCTCTGTTGGGACTGCTGCAGATTTCTTTGTGGGCAGAAAAAGGTGCCCACAGAGGCAGGAGCCCAGTACAAAAGGGCAGCCTGCAGCGCCAGGAGAAACAGAATAAGCAAGTGTGAGAGGGGGAGAGAGCGACCTCAATGGAGCTGTGTTGGGACTGCTGCAGATTTCTTTGTGGGCAGAAAAAGGAATCAATGCAAGCAGGACCCCAGTACAAAAGGGCAGCCTACAGCATCGGGAGAAATAGAATGAGCGAGTGAGAGAGGGGGAATGAGCGAGCTCAGTGGAGCTCTGCTGGGACTTTACAATTGCCAACCCTCCCGCCCATGGTCATCTGTGGTCCTATATTACAGCAGGGTCTCTGGAGTGGACACAAAGCAATGATTAGATACTTTAGGATTGCTGTAATAATGCAGATTTAGTTGTTCTGTTTCTTTCTCTAACTGAGCTAAATACTGAGCTATACTGTTATGATGCTGTAATAATACATATTTATTTGTTCTGTGTATTTCTCTAACTGAGCTGAGTAATACTTGGAGTGCAATAGGATTTCTAACTGGGTTAAGTGAAACTATACGAGACCAGAGAACAAAAACTATAGTAGCTGAGGGGTGAAAAACGGACAAGGAGGCTTTAGGATTGCTACAGTAATACAGTATCTAACGGATGAGATTTGAGGCTGAATTACCCGGAGCACATGACAGTTCTTAGGCATGCCACTTTCACTTCCAAATACCTAAACGGCACATATAAGCAATCAACATTCGGCATTGACAAATGCATGTTATTATGTGAACTCGTTTAATCTTGGCTAGTTTCCAACTTTTCCATCTGAGAACTTTTCTCTCTACTCCTTGTAAAGCTGCCTCCCAGTTCTCCAAAGGCATGTTTCAAAGGCATGTTTTGTGGGCCAAAGGTTATTCCTAAAATCTGTATGGGGGTTGAGGAGATCCTAATACCAGTTTCGATAATGAAGGGGGTAGGACCTATGAATAGGCCTTTACTTTTTTCCACATTTAGCTGAGAATTAGAAACCATAGAATATTCATTTAAAATCTGAAGAAGGGCAGGGATCTGGCCCTGGCAGGACATAAAAACCATCATGTCTTCTGCGTAAGCTTGTGCTCTGATCATGTCCATAGGAGAAATACCTCCCAAACCTTACCACTGGGTAGTCTCATTCAGTTTTCTTAACAGGGGATCCAAGGTAAAAATACAAGCATTTGTCAATGCCGAATGTTTGCTTGCTGGTATTAGCATTGGAAATGCAAGAGTTAGACAGATGCAGAGTAGGAATGGCAGTGAAGTAATGAACTTCACGCCAACCCTACCTCCAACCTGCAGAGACAGAAAGACAGGCATTGGGGTATGCGCTTGGGTTGTCGCCCATAACATTAATGCCATTTCACTTCACCCTATCCTGCAGACACCGACAACCGTGTTGAGGCGTGCCTTGGGGTGTTCAGCTTTACAGTCACCCCACTTCATAGGACATATGCTGAAATGAGTGTAATATAGGAGAATGGGGTGAACTCTGGGGCCAAAGAGTCTAAGGCACACCTCCATACCTGTCACTGGCTGCAGGGGTTGGGGGTGGAACGGCATGAGCATTACAGTCGACAATCCAAAGGCACACCCCTGATGCCTGTTAGTCTGTACAGGGTGGGATGTTATGATTAGATACCCTAACGCCCCGGGTGTTTGTTGGTATTTGCACTAAACATTTTCAACATGGCATTTTTGTGACTCCCACCTCATGAAAGATTTGGGACCTCTTCTCATGAACAGTGGCACTGTGAGTTTTATTTTTTTCATTTAATATACTTTATTCATTTTATATTTCAACAACATTCAATGCAGACAACTTAAAGGGGCACTGTCAGCTTTGCCCCTCGTTTCCTGCTAAATTTCCATCTGACATTCTACAACCACAAAATTGTAAAAAGGTGACTGTAGAATGCCTCCGAATAAAAGAAAAAGTGATCAGCTTACCAATTTTCATAATTTACGAACCATTTCCATTACTGGCGTCCCGGCTTAAAACCTCTATGCCCCGGAAGCCTTTCCATGCTAAGAATGCGCATTTACGGGGAGCGCTGTCCCGACCCACACATTTTTAACACTGGCATACCAAAAAACTGTTAATCCATAACAGAATGGTATTACGAATCTTTGGTAGTGTTTACAAAAAAAAACCGAGGGCTTGTTCTGGCGCAAAATACATTTAAAAGCTGGTGCCCAAATCCCGCGCATGTGTAGTAACAGCACTTTCTCACGCTAGTGCGGTATCTTGTTCCATGCTGCCACTGCACATGCACTGGAGTTGGGCACCAGCGTTTAAATGTATTTTGCGTCAGAACAAGCCCTGGGTTTTTATTTGTAAACACCATCAAAGATTTGGAATACATTATGTTATGCATTAACATTTTTTTAGCATGCCAATGTTAAAATGTGTGGGTCGGGACAGCCCCCTGAATGCGCGTTCTAAGTATGGAAAGGCTCCCGGGGCATGGAGATTTTAAGCGGGGACACCAGTAATGGAAATAGTTTGTAAATTATGAAAATTGGTAAGCTGATCACTTTTTCTTTTATTCGGAGGCATTCTACAGTCACCTTTTTACAATTTTGTGGTTGTAGAATGTCAGATGGAAATTTAGCAGGAAACGAGGGGCAAAGCTGACAGTGCCCCTTTAACATTGCTGTTAGAGAAAAAAACAACTGGTAATAGACAATTACATGAATTACTGTTAAGTTGCCTGCCACCCCCGGCCTCCCCTCCCATCCCCTCCCAGTCTGACAATTATTCTCCTTAAGAACTAATGTAAAGAATATAGATATGAAAATACTGGCTTCAGGATTATACCTGATGGATACAACCTTCATAAGGAACACTGGTAAAAATTTGGTATTGGTAGAATCTATTGTACCGATATAAGAGTGTGTAGTGTTTTCCATCTATGCTTCTATCTTCCCAGTCTATTTATGGTTCTAGCGATTGTGTGTTCTGCTTGTAGAGCAAACATGATTTCCTTGAACCATTCTAAATAGAGTGGAGTAGATGAATCTAACCAGTGCCTTAATATTACTTTTTTAGCACAAGTAGTAATTAAAGCAATATGGGCTCTCTGTTGCGACCCTTGAACCTGCCTGAAATCACCCAAAATACATACTTCAGGACTGAAGTTGTCTGCAAGCATAAGTAAGGGATTAAGACGATTTTGTATATCCATCCAGAAAGAGAGGATATTATCACAGGCCCATAACATGTGGAATAGATCAGCAGGTGCTTGTTGAAATTTTGGACATTGACTGGATGATAAAGCCCCTATTTGGTGCAGTTTAGATGGTGTATAAAATAAATTGTGGTTACTATAGTACTGCATGAGTCTATACCTATCCCACTTAATGTATTTATATAGATGTTTCCAGATGCTGGGCCAATTCCTATGAGGGGGGTTCAGTGGTAGAATATTGTCCCACCCATAGAACCGTTGTCCTTCAAGGGTAGCAGTTTTCTTGAGGAGAAATTTATATGAGTAGGAAATAATGTGAGATGTAGGGATGGATTCTAAATATGGGAGTAAGGTAGACATTAGGGGGCTATTCCATACCCCCGTGCCAAAATGAGATACTAATAGGCGGGATATTTGAAAGAATTTAAACACTTGATTCACAGGCCATTTAAAAATGGATCTTACCTCTATAAAAGAGAGCAGTTTTTGATTTCGATCCAACTGGTCTACACTTTTCACTCCCATATGTGGCCAAAAAAAGGTGTTGTTTAACTGTCTTGCCCGATATTCAGAGGTTAGGGTTAGAGAACAGGGGCTGAGCAATATCTCTATTTGTATCTACTTTAAGGAGATTACACTCAGCATCAGTTAAATAAATAAGGGCATATAAGGGTGTATCCTGTAAGGATTTGGGGAGATTCTTCCTAGTAATAAAAGGAAGAGTCTTGGGATCGATACCATTCACCAAACATAGAGCCTGTTCAATTCTGACCCAGGAGGGACAATTGGAGGATTCTAAAACAGCTTCTGAGGAGTGTAACCAGAATCTGATCCTTGCCAGATGTGTAGCTAAATAATATATCTAAAAATTAGGGGCTTGAAGACCACTGTCAATTTTCTGACGAGTAAGTTTAAGATGGTTTCGTCTAACTTTTTTCCCTTTCCAGATAAAGGTACTAAGGATTCTGTGTATCTGTGAAAACCATGACAACAGGAGGACCCCATTGAACATTTGCAAAGGATATAAGATTCGAGGTAGCACATTCATTTTTATTATGATCAAGTGGCCCCATAAAGAAATGGGTAATTTTGACCATCGCTTGAAGTCCTCTGATGGCACTGTGAGTTTGTCAATGTGTCTCGAACTTTGTGTTCTCACAGCGACCGTGCCATTGTGCACCAGATGTATGAAAACACAGATTGGCAGGATGGGAAGAATGACAGCTGCAACATTGAAAGGGAGGTGTGAAGAGATGGCAATGTTGAAAATCAGTAAAATGCTAGAACTTCCGAGTGTACGTGGAAGCTGCGCAACGCATGTGCGTAACACAGTCATTTAGCGGAATTGTTTCACCAAATATTCAATATAGGCATTTTGTGACCTCTGCTCATGAACACTGTCACTATGATTTTCTTAATCTGTCCCGAACATTGATTTCCCACAGCAACCGCGCTATTCTGTGCCAGATGTATAAACTCATATTTCAGGCACGATGTTAAAAAATGACAGCTGTACTGTTTATAATGAGGTCTGAAAAAATGCCAATACTGGAAATCTGGAGTGAAAGTACTACAAATTTGCGAAGTTACGAAGGTGCGTGGAAATTGCACAACGCTCACTTTTAACACAGTCATTTTATGGACATTTATCACCAAATTTTCAAAATAGGCATTTTAGGGCCTCTGCTCATGAACCGAGTTGCTGTGATTTTACATATGAACATACATACGAACATACGAATCTGCCAGCAGAACAGACCAATCTATCTAAATCTGCCTGAGTGTGCAGCTAGCACCCTAGATTGCAGCTGCCCCAGCCTCCTCCCCCTAAGTTCCTCCCCCGCTTGTCCAAGCCCCTGTCCCATGACTCTTTCTCTTGTGTTATCCCAGTCCTTCTTAAAGCTATTGACTGTCCTACATGTTACCACCGCCTCTGGCAGCGCATTCCAACTAGACACCTCCTTCTCAGTGAAGTAGTGCCTCTTCATTTCCATCTTGAATCGTCCCCCTTCCAACCTTAGTCCGTGCCTCCTCGTCTCTCTTCCAGTCTTCAGTTTAAACACCCCCTCGGTACTAGGTTTATTTACCCCCTTAGATATTTAAATGCTTGAATCATATCCCCCCACCCCTCCTCTCCTCCATTGTGTACATGTTCATCTTGTTCAGCCTAACTTCATATTCCTTTCCTTCCATCCTCTTTAACATTTTTGTTGCCCTCCTTTGCACCCCCTCCAGTAACTTTATATTTCTCCTCAGGTATGGCCTCCAGTATTGCACACAGTACTCCAGGTGCAATCTGACCAATGAACTGTAGAGAGATAGGATCACATCCCTGTGTCTGGATGAGAACCCCCTTGCGATGCACCCCAGCATTCTGTTTGCCTTTGCTGCTGCTCTCCTACACTGGGCCAAGTTGCTCATGCTCCCAGTTACCAAAACGCCTAGGTCCTTCTCCTCCTCTGTGATCCCCAACCTCACCCCCACCCAACCAATAGTCCCTCTTCTGGTTGTTAGGGCCGAAGTGCATCACCTTACACTTATTTGCACTGAATCCTAGCTTCCACTCCACCGACCATGTCTCTAGTTTGGTTATGTCCCCCTGCAGTTTTTCCCATCCGTCCTCTTTGTCCACCACTGCCCCCAATTTGGTATCATCTGTGAACAGACTAACCCTGCTCCCCACTCTGTGTGCTGTATCAGAGATAAAGTGCCCAAATAGCACCAGACCCAGCACTGACCCCTGCAGCACCCCGCTTATCACTGCTCTAGATGTCGAGAGCTCCCCCCACCACCACCACCACCACCCTCTGCACTCTCCCCTGTAACCAGGTCTCTAGCCATTTAGTCAGCTTTTTTCCCACCCCCACTGCCGTCAGCTTCCCCCCAGTCTCCCATGAGGCACTGTATCAAAGGGTCTTACTGAAGTCCGAGTACAGGACATGTACTGCATGGCCCCTGTCCAACTCCCTTGTCACCGAGTCATAATACTCTATTAGGCTGGTTTGACAAGACCTCCCTGAGATGAACCCATGTTGCCGCACATCTTGGAGGTCATTACTCTCTAGGAATGCCACCAGTCTTTGTTTCAGTATCACCTCCATAAGCTACCTACTATGGATGTGAGACTGACCATCCAATACTCTCCTGCCTCCCTAGGCCTACTCCTGCATGGGCACCACATGACACCCTCCAGTCCTGAGGCACACACCCCATTTCCAAGGAGGTGTTGAACAGATCTGCCAATGACTCAGCCAACAGCTCCATCATCTCCCTCAGCACCCTGGGGTGGATGCCATCAGGACCTGGTTCCTTGTCCACCATTACTTCCCTCAGCCCCTCTAGCACCCTAGTCCCTGAGATCACTTTGTCCATCACCTCCTCCCCCCCTTTGCCCAACCCCCCAGCCCATGCTGGTAGTGGACAATCCCTCTCCTTAGTGAAAATGGAGCAGAAATACTCATTTAGAATTTCCACTTGCTCCTCCCCCTTTTCCACCCAATCTGCTCCCCACTTTATCCTCACAATATGTTACTTGCATTTCCTTTTTTCCCTGGCATACCTTAAAAAGTCCTTTTCCCCTCCCTTTATGCCCTGTGCTAACCTTAATTCCTTGGGGGCCTTAGCTTTTTTCACCCTCCTGACCACCTCCCTTGACCAACTCCCATAAGCCTCCTTATCCTTTCCCTTCCTTGTTCTCCTGTACTTCCAGTATGCAGCCCTCTATGCCCTCACCCCTTGTAGCACTTCTTTGTTCAGCCAGCATGGTTTCTTGGCTCTACTCTTCCTACTCCTGGCCCTGGTGCAGGCTACTGTGGCCTCTGTTGACCCAGTCTTTATGACTCCCCACTTTTGTTCTGCATCCATCCCCAGCCTTGTATCCTGGAGTCTCCCTCGCAGTATTGCTCCCATCCTCCCAAAGTCCACCCTACTAAAGTCCACCACCTTATTGCCTGTGCCTCCTGTCTCCCTGCCCAGTGCGAGAATGAGCCACACTGTTTGGTGGTCGCTACCCACTAGTGGGTCCTCCACCCATACCTCCCTCACCACCTCCTCATTTGCCAGTACTAGGTCCAGAGTGCTACCAAGCCTTGTAGGCCCACTTACCAGTTGCATCAGAAGGCCGTCCTGGAATGCATCAATGAGCACCTGCTCCCTGGTACTGCTAGTGGCCGGGGTGCTCCAGTCAACCCCAGGTAGGTTAAAATCCCCTACTATCACCACACACTCCCTTCTACAGACCCTCCTTATCTGCTCTGCCAACTCCCCATCCAGTTCCCCAGATTGGGCTGGTGGTCTGTACGTCACTCCCAGCCTCAGCTTTCTGCCCTTGGAGTCCAGGAGTTGCACCCAAAGCGCCTCTGTCCTCTTCTCTTCTCCCTCGTCCATTATGCATTTGATCCCATCCCTCACACAGAGTGCAACTCCCCCAACCCCCGGTCCCTGCTGTATATCCTGTATCCTAGGATTGCCAAGTCCCAATCATGGTACTCTGTGGTCCAAGTCTCTGTCATATGTCCACCTTCCCCTGTGAAAGAAGCACCTGAAGCTCTGCAATTTTGTTCCCCAGGCTTCTTGCATTGAGAGAGACCACCTTTCACCCATACCCCTCCTTCTCCTCAGTCTTCTCCTTGGTCTGTGTCCCTCCTTCCAGTAGTCCGCACCCTTTCTCCTCGTTATTCTTATCGGGTGGTGGTGCCTTCTGTATTACACTCAGACCACTCTGCCCGCCCCCTCCCAGGGTTACTATGCCTCTGCCTTTACCTATATCTAGGTGGTTGAGCTCATTAGGCTCCCCTGTCCGGACCTTTATACCAACTTCAGTCTTTTGGCCACCCCCCCTCCACTAGTTTAAATCCACCTTAGTAGGGATATACCCCTCTAATCCTTCCTTTAATACTCCCATCCCCTCCCTGCTCAAGTGTAGCCTGTCTGCCGTGTACAAGTCACTATTACCCCAGACCCTACCCCAGTTAGTCACTAACCCATAATTGTTGGTGTGGCACCAATCCCTCAGCCACGTGTTGAAGTCTGTGATCCTACCCTTCCTCCCCATGCTTGCACATGGTACGGGGAATACCTCCGAGAATGACACCAACTCCCCCACACTCTCACACTGCCTGCCCAACTCCTAGAACCTCCCCCTCACTACTTCCACAGTCTCCCCCGCCAAGTCATTTGTACCCACATGCAACAGTAAATGAGGTTTCTTCCTCCCACTTGCTGCACATTTGAGCAGTGCCTGCCCCTCCTGCAGTCAACCCAGAGATAGCTTCAACCCAAATACAGCTGTTCCTTTCCCCCCTTCTGCCCCATCTCACCCCTTTCAGTATAGAATCCCCAGGACAAGAACCCCATCCCTTGCCCCTCTCTTCTAATGCCCTTCCACCACCCCAGTATTCGTTCTTCCTGCCCTGCCCCTGCCAGCTGCACCTCTGTGACTTCTGTATCTTCACCCCCTACATCTGCCTCACCCCTTTTCTCTGCCTTATTCCTCCCATCCCCTTGAACCCTTCCCAGCCTGATTACTTCCTACTGGGCTTCCAATGTTGAATCCCCTCCTAATTTCCAACCCCTCTTCTATCACCTTGTCAGTTTAGAGCCCCCATTCCTTCGACCCCTATGGTGATGCCTCTCTCATCCTTCCCCTTCCCATAGCCTTCTCTCCTTCAGTCACCCCCTCCTTCCTTACTAGCCCCTTCTACCCTTTCGTCTTTGCTATCTCTTCCCCTACCTGTTGCCATCCCTCTCATGCCCCACCTGTCCTCCCCTTCAGTATTTTCCTGCCCCCCCATAGCAGAGGTTCAAATCTATTCCTAGTAGCTACCCCTCCTACATATCTTCCTCCTATCAGTTCCCCCCCACTTGTTCCCCTCTGTGCCACCCCTGGTCCCACCCCTGGTCCCTCCCTACCCTCAGCCATCTGCTCTCTCCCCTGGTACTCCTCGTGGTCTCTTCCTCCCCCATCAGGAGGCCCCTTCCTCACCTCTGGCACCCCCTCCCTCCTTCTCTTTTCTGCTATTGCCTCTGATACTGGGGTCGGTTTCAGCCCTAGTTGTTCTTCCTCTGTCCCCCCCTTGTCATCCCCTATCCCCTCCCAGCCAGGATGCCTACCATACTCATCTGCCCTGCCACTTAGACTCCTTCCTAACCTCCACAGTTCCTCCCTCAAACTAGCCAGTCGTCTACAGACCATACACTCCCTCATCCTCCTAGCCCAGTCCAGGATCATGAAGGACCCACACCCTGTACACCCCACTACCCTTCCAAAGATGTCTGCACTATTGACACGTGGCACCTGCCCCATTTTGGCCCCCATCTTATGTTACGGGCTCTTACTCCTGGTTTCTGTACCCTACTACAACTGTTAGGGCCCTATTAACTCAAATTCCTGTCCCCCTTGCACACTAGTCCCCCTACTACCCCTTGCTGACCATGTTAATTCAGTCTCAAATCTCATCCATTAGATACTGTATTACTGTAGCAATCCTAAAGCCTCCTTGTCCATTTTTCATTTTGTTCTCAGCCCTCATAGTTTCATTTAGCCCAGTTAGAAATCGTATTGCACTCCAAGTATTACTCAACTCAGTTAGAGAAACAAACATAACTAAATGTGTATTATTACAGCAATCGTAAAAGTATCCAATCATTGCTTTGTCTCCACCTCAGAGACCCTGCTGTAATATAGGACCACACAGGAACCTGGGCAGGTGGGTGGGCAACTCTAAACTCCCAACAGAGCTCCATTGAGCTTGCTCACTCCCCCTCTCTCACCCACTCCTTCTGTTTCTCCCAGCACTGCAGGCTGCCCTTTTGTATTGCGCTCCTGCCTGCACGGGTGCTTTTTCTGCCCACAAAGAAATCTGCAGTAGTCCTGACAGAGCTCCATTGAGCTCACTCCCTCTCTCACTCACTCATTTTGTTACTCCCAGCACTGCAGGCTGCCCTTTTGTACTGGGCTCCTGCCTGCACTGGCACTTTTTCTGCCCACAAAGAAATCTGCAGTAGTCCTGACAGAGCTCCATTGAGCTCACTCCCTCTCCCTCTATCACTCGCTCATTTTGTTTCTCCCAGCGCTGCGGGCTGCCCTTTTGTACTGGGCTCCTGCCTGCACTGGCGCTTTCTCTGCCCACAAAGAAATCCGCAGTAGTCCTGATAGAGCTCCATTGAGCTCGCTCACTCCCCTTCTTTCACTTGCTTGTTGTTAATCTCTCCTAAACACTGATTTCCCACTGCAACAGCGCTATTCTGCGCCAGATGTGCGAAAACACATTTCAGCCAGGATGTGAAAAATGACAGCTGCACGGTTCATAAGAAGGTGTGAAAAAATGCCAGTGTTGAAAATCTGGCATGAAAATGCTGCAATTTAGGTGTTACACAGTGCGTGAAATCATGCAACACATGCTCGTGAATACAGTCATTTTATGGACTTTCATCACCAAATTTTCAACATAGGCATTTTAGGACCTCTGGTCATGAACAGTGTCACTGTCATTTTCTTAATCTGTCCCTAAAACTGATTTCCCACAGAGACGTGCTATTCTAGCTGGAATGCGAAAACACATTTTGGCCAGGATATGTAAATGACAGTTGTACTATTCATAAGGAGGTGTGGAGAAATGCCAATGTTGAAAATCTGGAGTGAAAATATTACAAATTCACAAAGTTACAAGCGTGCGTGGAAACTGCACAACGCACGCTTGTAAAACAGTCATTTTTTGGATTTTTTTCACCAAATTTTCAACATAGACTTTTTGAGAGCCCACCTCATGAACAGTGGCACTGTCACTTTGTTAATTGGTCCTGAAAGGTGATTCCGCGCAGTGACCACAAAATCACCTTTTGGGACTGAAAAACGCCATGATAGTACTGAATTCATGAGGAAGGATCCCAATAACCACATGTTGAAAATTTAGTGCCCAAATTCCCCAAAATGCCCGAGATATGCACCAAAGTTAAAAAAAAACTATTTATACTATTATACAGCTTATCGGCATTTCTTCAGTTCATGGTCGGCTTGGAAGAGTACAGACGTGTTCCCGGTCCAGCTCTGGAGGTAAGTATGGGGTTAGGGGGGTGTGGGGAGGCAGGGTACACAGACAGTCGGCACGGGTTGGGGAAGGGGGCAAGAGAGACTGCAAGGGACTGTTTTCTTGTTTTACAGGTAAAAAAAAATAAAGACTATGCGGGTCAGTTTTCTTCTTTAGCAGGTGTTATTTGGTACACAAGGGTGGGCTCCCAATGTCCCACCTGCATTTGTGGGGAGAGGGACCCAAGCCGATGGATTGGGCCCCATCAGCATAGAAATGGATGGGGGGCATGGTGCCGAGGGGATTGGGCACCTCTGGTACACACACAGCAGAAATCAGGGGTGGGGATTATGCTAATGGGGAGTGGGTCCCATTGGCAAAGTGAACAGGAAGGGGGACTGAAGCTGACGGGGATTGGGCCTCTCATCAGCAAAGAAAGACTGTTGGGGGGGTGCATGATGTCGAGGGGAATTGGGCACCCCCTCGGCACACAACAAAAACTTTGGGGTGGGGACATTATGCCGATCGGGACTGGGTTCCCCATCAGCAAATGAAGGGAGCTGGGAGCATGCCGACAGGGGGACTGGGCACCCCTCATCGACTCTGAGGCAGCCGCATGGAGCTGCCATATTCCTGGTACTGTTACACCGGGTTGCTCCCTCATTGCAGAGGAATTGCTGATGCTGCAATGATGAGGCAGCCCCTTACTGCAGCAGCCAAATCATTTCAAATTGGTGGCACTTCTGCAGAACCAGTGTCATCAGGACAGTGGGCTTGCATTGGGTGCACGCTGCCAAGCCCACAAATGCAGTGCTGGCATTGACCGCCACACTGCCACACCTCCACAACCCTCTTCTCTCCTAAGCTGCAGCATAATGTTTCTTGCACATGCCCAAAAGCAAACATAAAAAGGACTCTTAAAGTTTGCATCAGTTCTCCTTTAAGGAATAGAAGGCTAAGAGGAGGACATAGTCAGTGTTCGAATTACTAACAGCGATCAGCAGGGTGGAGTATGCACAGATGTTTCATCTAGTGAGTGCAATCAGAATTGCAGAGGGGTACAGTGTGGCAGCTGGTGACTTGCTCTGAGCTCACCATTGTGTGCTATAAAGGATACATTCCCCAAGTGTTTTGGGGACAGATAATTTTCTTTGCTCCACCATCCTTCCTTTTCCTTCGCCTGACAACTTGCTCTTCCTCCTTATGGGCATTTTCCCTATCTTTTAACCTTAAGGAGACTGTGTCCCTGTGGCACCTTTAGGTGGGAAACCCTACCTGAAAGGGTTCCTGTACCTTCACAGTGCCCTGAAAGGGTGGTAGTCCCTGGAATGTGGACAGAGAAAGTGAACACCACACTTATGTGTTTGAATCTACAGATGTTTTCATCTTGTATTTTGTTTGTATCTTGTATCTACAATAGAAAGGACTGTTGCATAAGCATACCATACTCAGTCACCTGCTGGCACAATGAACTAGAAAATGTAAGCAATAAGACATGACAGGGTGTGCATTACAGTGTGATAACCGCACTCCTAGGGGCGTAGTTAGGCATGAGGCCGAGTGCCGGTCGTCCCTAGGAGTGCGGCTATCACACCGTAATGTACAACCCCGAAGTGTCTTATTGCACTTATAAAATGGCCCTTTATTTTTAGAAGCAGTTTTTTTTATTTTGAAACACATTTTTAAATAAGTAAAAATGTAAGTGAATCTGTGCTTTTAACATAAAATAGTCCTTCCACCTATTGGTGCTAGATTAGCGTTACACAGTGTGTGCCTCCCTGCCCACTTAAGCTTCATATTTTCCTGCCAGCCACAACAATTCACAAATGCTGTTTTCCTTATTCTAAGTATGACTCATAGCCTCCTTACTTTATTTCATTCTCCTCTGTAGACAAAACTAAAAGGAAGCTATAACAGAGGCTTCTCAGTTCCCCGATGCTGCAAGTATGAGTGTGGTTCAAAACTGCCACACTCACTGAGAGCATCATGAACTGCTCGCTCTGTCCTAAAAGATAACCAGCAGAGTGAGTTATATACCACCTTTTCTATTTGTTTATATAGCATCATTGCTTACTTTCTTCATTCTGTTTTTTTTTCTCTCTGTGTTTCCCCACATTCAAGAAATGGAATGTTTATCATGGAATGTTTACCATGGAATACAGGGATTCAGAATTCTGCTCAGTTCTACTAGCAGAATGTTCCTCTAGTAACATACTGTACACACACAACAAAGGCCTGTTTTAGAGCCAGAGACTCAATTTTCTAACTGTCAGGGCAAGCAGAAGAGATTTCCCTGATCAGCAGGTAAAGACAGAATGGGGATTTTTCACTGTTAGCAAAGAAACAGTTGTAATGAAAACTTCAAACAATACCTAATGTTTCTAATTTCTTTATGTGTGTAAGGAGAGTGTGATGATCTGGTAAACAACATTTAATTAATTTTTTTATTTTATATTTAAGGTAGTTTTATTTTTAGGGCCCAGTTGAAGGTTTCTGCAGTGTGAAGGTAGCAGCCCTGTTTGTAGTGGAAGATTAGTTCTGGTTGTAGGCAGATTGATGGAAGATAGTTCTGGTTGTAGGAGGACTGATTTGTTCATTGTGTGATGTGGTTTAGGACCAGGATGACTGTGCGTATACAGAGACTTAATGTACAGTCAGCTGATCTTTCTTGGCCAATGAAATTTCTACATTTTTTCTTGCCATTTTATAAGTGCACTTAAACTGAGTGGGGGTTGGGATAAATTAAGAAATATTAATGTACGCAAAAGGTGGTTGACATTTAGGGTAACCCATCTGGTGAAGTTAGGACTAATCTTTCTATGCAGATCTAGATTCCAGAGGTAGAATGGAATTAAATAAAATGGGCAAGGAAATCCCGGTGACTTGATTGGCTGAAACTTGGTTCAAGCCATGGAAGTAAGAGAGTACCACCAATGGCTAAAAACAAGTCCCTGAAATAACGGGCAACTTACAGAATTCATAAGCCACTTGCTTCCTGATTTCCATTACAAACATGGCTGCAGCTTTTATTCATATATAAAAAACCTCAATTAGGCCCTAAAAATAAAACTCCATTAAATTAAAGTAAGTAAATAATTTAATGTTATTTACACTCATGACCCCCCTTACATACACACACACAATTTTAAAAAAACAAGTACTATTCAGAGTTTCCATTGCTGGTGTTTCTTTGAAGACCATGAAAAATCCACCTCCTATCCCCACCACTTTGCCAGAGAACTCTCTGCTCCTTAACTGTCAACAGATAAATTTGAGGTTCTGGCTCTACTTGAGGCATGTGTGTGTGTCTATGAGTGTATCCAGTGGAACTCTGAAGAATTTTGAAATTGTGTATTCCACGTTACCATTCTGTGTGTGTGTGTTGGGGGGGGGGGCATTCTACTACTGGAATAATGCACAGCTTTAAATTCTTCTATTCCATGGTAAACAATCACACAATGTGAGTGTGAAGAAAGACAGATGACTGACAGGTGAAAAACATGTATATAGGGACTATTTTACATTATTTAGCAACATTTTAGTATATTATTTGTGGCTTTGAAAGCTTTTAGAATGTTTTTTTTTAAATTACCTTGGGGCCCATTTTATATAAGCAATAAGATATTGCTGGGTGTTGGTAGTACTGAGATACCTGCACACCCAGATGTTGAAGGCACTTGGCCTGTAGCCTATGCGTCACTATGCCTCTGGGTGTGCAGGTATCTCAGTACTACCAAGACCTAGCCATATCTTATTGCTTACAGGTTGCACACTGTAGCATCAGTAGGACTAGCATTCCAGTGGATGGGCTTGGATGTGTACTCAAGTTTGATATGCTATAGTCACTGCTATGTGTTAGGAGGGGTGACAAGATGGATCCTAAGTCCCTTCTGTAACCCTTCTATAAATGGGGGTTCCAGAAAAGTCTTCCATGAGCTTGCCTAATTGCTCACTGCCTGGTTGGTGTTTGGCGCTAAAGCCGTTGAAATTGCCAGTGAGTGCCTTTAAAGCCTCCACGTACTGTCTCTTTAAGTGCTGCCTGATTGCAGATATAATTATTCTAAATGGAGGGTCTGAGTGTTTCCCTGCTCGAGTCCCGCCCGGTCTGCTGAATAATCACTCCATTTCTGCCATCGCTAATTGTGCAAAGGTTGCCCTCCTGAAAGATGTAACTAATTGCTGGTAATCATTTAGAGTAGTGATGAAAATGGAGTTTGTTCTAACCTGCCTTTCTTTGCAGCAAGGACTGTTTCTGTCTAACTCCACCATGTTGGTCCCAAACTGCCGGACTGGACCACTCAGTACTTTAGAACTCTAAAGTGGAGCCTGTTAGAGTGGGACTGTGTGGTGCCAGACTCTGGGAATTGTACTTTTAGACTAATGGCGCCTTTTTGCACCAACAGGGGGAGCATGTTGTGACTGACAGCAGAACTGACCAATCAAACCTTTTGGATCTAAAGGAAATGCGCTGAGCTGTCTGTTGGCAAGCCAGATCTAAGTTGGAAGCTGAGAGAGCAACAGCTCATGTGTTTGAGCAGCTGTTTTGTGCAGTAGTTCACGCGGTAGAACTGTGGAAGGCCTGCCCTCTAGCCTGCTGGTTTGTTTCTGACCTGAGAGGGAGAGGAAAAGTACTTTCGGACTAAGTCCGAGTCTGTGAGAGTGAAAGAAGCCACCAAGGTGTAACCGGGCTCAACCTGTAAAAGACTGAGGATTTTGCTGATTGCGATCAGCCTGTTAGGAATTCCAGCCACTTCTGAGCTCCCAGAGTATGCAGAGACTTGCGATCGTAGCTGGGAAGCATTTGGCCTGGTACAGTTAGAATTCTGGTGTATAAATGTGCTGTGTGCTGAAAGAGAATCGCGATTTAGTTTGGCTGCGTGTAAGCTGTGTGCTGCTGACTTGTACATGTGAATATGCTATGTTTCCCACTGTGCAAACTGCATGTTGCTGGCTTGTACATATTTATTTATTTAGTTTTTGTTGACCGGGTAAGTGCACTAGACAAATCCTGCCTATTTTCAGGCATGACCCGGGGAAGGGGGATACAGATGAATGCCAACTGACCTTGAACCAGATTAAGCTGTTGTACATATAAATGTGCTGTGAACACGAGGGGGGGTCGTGATCTGGTTTTCTCCCAGCTTTAACTGTGTGCTGCTGGCATTTTACATATAAATGTGCTGCGTACTGAAGGGGAGTCGTGATCTGGTTTCCCACGAGCTGAGTTGTGTGCTGAGGGCTGGAAGTTATACCCAGCTCAATTCAGACTGAATCCGCTGCTGCCTAATGCAGTTAGGCCCTGCCATGAGGGCCTTGTCTCCCTACCCCACTGCCCAGAGAAAATCTATCGAGAGGGACCTGCCAGGGGATCAGCCCCCTGCTCCATGCCTGAACAGGAATGACGCAGAAGTTAATCATGCAGGCCCTGCTTCTTCTGGCAATCCAGAAAATCCAACTATCATCTCGACCACGTCCATCCTGTGTTTAGTTTTGGGTACCATGAGTAACTATCAGGGTAGCACCCTGCAACTGTCTTTTAAATCAAAAAGTGTGTCACCTGATTATTTTGTTGTGTTGTTCCTACGAACTGAGCCCTCCAGCTCTGGATTACAATTAGAAAGGGTGCATGTTATTTCTTTTTCCTCACAGGGCCCCTACCAGCTGCAATGCCGGCCTACCCCGGGCAATGGTCCTGGCTAGCCCCCCTCTCCATCCTGGGTACCCAGAGAGTGTGACTGATAGGGACATTGACTGCATGCACAACTGTGATATTTATAGTGTGTTTAGGACAATTAACCTGATTGCCCGCATCCTTGTTATAGCCCCCTGAATAAATCAGATCTACTTTTTTCTGCAAGTTACATTGACTTTGTGTCCGTTTATGCCTAAGGTATTGCCTAGTTGTTTTTGTCTTGTATCAGCTTATTTTACAGGGGGGTCCCCAGAATCAAGTTGAAGGAACCAGTCCTGGGGGTAAGTGCTAAATCCAGGTGCATGTGTAAAGCCTATCAGGAGTATTGGGAAGGTAAACATTGTATAGTGTGTGGGGCACTGGCAGGAGACAAGGGGGTCATAGTGTCCCAGAGGGCTGTGGCCTGGTTAGTCAGGCTAATATCACCCCGACCTCTGGGTGGAGGCACCCGTCACTGAACCTAGGCCCCTTAACCTGCTACTTGCCAAGCAGGCAGGGGTATAGCCCTTGGGATAGCACCACCTAGGGGTTACACTTCCATTATTATAATTCTTTTTACTTTGCTTTTCTTTTTCAAATAATTTCTGCCGCATCATGAAAGAGATCCCCACTGAGGTTGGTAGACATCATGCAGGGTTAGTTGAGAGTTGAGATAGGCTACACCAGAAGCCACAGTAGCTTCCAGGTCTGACTACAGGGCGCAGCCCTCTGTGTGCACTTGTTGATGTACTGAAAGGGTTTTCCACACAGTGCTGTGTTGCCATGCAAGGTGTCTGCATTCACAGCCCATGCAGCACACCGGGGTGAACTGTGGAGGTGGGCTGTTCAGAGTCTGGGGAGATGGAGTGGAGATGTGTGTAACAACAGCACCTCCTATGGTGATTGGCTTTACGGCAATTATGACGTGAGCAACCACATGCTGCTGGGTGGCTAGAGTGATTCTGAAGTTGCTCCCAATCATGAGGAATTGGGCAGGGTTCCAGTGGAAGGGCAGAGAAAAATTTAATTTGTATTTGTTGGAAAAGGCATTGAACAAAACTTGTTTATGATAATTTCCAAATAAATGTGTGTGTTTTTTTTTTTTATTTACTGTTTATCCCCCAACTCTCTTCAGGTGCTTCCTTCAGCTGGCACTTCCAGCTCTGTCAACCAGTCATCTCCAGGACTTACCGACTTCCTCCACAGTAGCCCCATGGCATGTCCCCCACGATTATGGGGGGGACCCTAGTTGGCGGGTGTGGGGCCTGCGAAGTGCAGGTATCATCCCGCAGCCCTGCTGCTATCTTCAACTTTTTCTTCTTCTCTCTTGTAGTCTGCAGTGTGAACGTATGCATGCAAGCATACAGTGGACATGCGGGAGCCTGCCGACTCCACCCTCCCGTGCTGGATATGTGAACTGCACCTTCTGTGCTTCCAGTGGCTCTGTCTGCATTCCCTCTCCCCATGGCCAGCACTCGAGTGACTCATGCTTGTTCCCAAACCCAGATCGCCGGTGTCTAAAGGGGCAGCCCAACCACTGCGTCAACAGTCTGGCTCCAAATAAACACTTATAAATAAAATATAGATGTTACAGAAAAGTAGAAATACAATGTAAAAGTGCAGCATAGGTTTAATAAATACATAGCATATCTTGTAATACACCAGTAGTTGTTCAAGTTATACCAAAACAGCATTTTTTGTAGGGGGAAGTGACTTTAAAAACAGTTGTGCAATGCTAAGATAGAGGCAGGCTTCAGTGGAGAATGAAGACAACCTGGATGGCTGCTAACCTGCTCCCAGCGTCATCAGACTTCCTATGCCTTGAGACCTGCATCCACCTACTGTTATGCTAAAAAGTCTGCTTCTGGCTATGACAGTAGGGGGCCACTTGTGTTGGAACAAAATAGAGGCCAGTGGGTGAGGACAGACTGGAGAATCTGAAAAAATCTGAAGGTGGCTCCCAAGGGGCTGTGGAGAGTTGTGAAGAGCAGGTGAGCTTACAGTAGTTGTACCCAAAGGAGTGAGGTAACTGTTTTCCCCTTGCCTTAAGTATTCAGCTGAACACCGTAAGATCAATTATCGACAGAGAAAGTGCTCCCGACCAATCGGACCACTCCTTTCCTCTGCGGGTAAGACTGTCTTATTCTGTGAAGAGTGTCTCATGGGCAGTTGCACTGGAAATGGGCACATTTGGGCAGTTTTATTTGACACCTTAAAAATACATTATTGATCAATCATACATTAAAACTGCTGCTGAGACCACTCTTATGGTTGTAGGAGTGGTCTCCCCTACATCCTTTGGGTATCAGAGCTGTTCATCCTATTTTTGCAGTTCTCCTCCACTAAGAATGCGCATGAGACTGCTCTCAAAATGGTAAGTGTGATTTTGGCAGCAGTATTAACATACAGTTAAAGAAATGTGATGAATACATTGTTGGTGAAAAGCGAAGGGGGGACAGCACTGGATACTAAATTCCTTTGTTTATCCACTGGCCAGAGGGCAGTATGGTAGGGCACACAACGCTCACTTCCCAACATTGTGATGAATTCAGTGCATTTGAAAAGTAAGACGCAGATAGCACAGAAGGTGGAGGTTTTTTTTTTATCTAAAGTCCCGGTGCAGTGAAGCCATAGCATATGCTGTATGACACGTATAGGTCCTTTTTATGTTTGCTTGCACGCATGCGCAAGAAACATTTTGTGGCATCTTGCTGTAGTAGCAGGTTGTAGAGGTGTGGCAGTGTTGTGGCCAATAATGCCACTGCTTTTTTGGGCTTGTGTGTGTGGCACCAATGAATGAGCATGCTGTCTATGACAGCAGTTTTGAAGCGTGCCACCAACTTGATAGAAATTCGCTGCTGCAATCAGGGAGTGCCCCGTCACTGGAGTGTCAGCTTCTCTTTCCATCCTTAACAGTCTGCATGCAGATAGATGTGGAGATGTGGCCATATGTTTGTGAAGACAGCCAGGCAGGGGGAATCTTTGCAAATTCTTTCAGCAAAAAAAACTGTATCCTTTACTAAATTTCCAAACCTTCTCCCCCATTCATGTATGCAGTTTGTCGACAGAAGCTGATGCTGCGATGCCGGGGTGGTCCCTGATTGCTGTGGCAAATTTCTGCTTTTGAGACATTAGCAGATAGATCTGGAGATGTGGCAGTATGTTGGGGAAGACAGCCAGGCAGGGGAACCTTTGCAAAATTGTGTCGGGGGACTGTATTCTTTAGTAAATTTCCAAATGTTTCCCCAAGAGTCGCTGTATGCAGTCTACAACAGAAGCTGACGCTGCGATGAAACATTTCAATAAATATGACAGCGACTGCCACCGTCTGCCTCTCACAATCCCTAGAAATTCGACTTTGGGGGTGCCAAATCCCCCTGTCGGCATGCCCCCTCTCCAGTTCAATTTGTTTTCCTGACTGGGGTGCCCAATCCCTGTCGGCACCAAGCCCCCTCCCCCCTAACACAGACGCACTTTCTTTGCCGACGAGGTGCCCAATCCCTGTTGGCTTCAGTCCCCAAAAAAAACAGGTGGCACACTGGGGCCCACCCCGGGTGCATGCTAAATATTGTGAAACCTGTGGGAAAAAAAAAAACACTTCCCTAATGTTTTTTTTTCTAATTGACTCCGTAAACAAAGCGGTCCCTCGTTGTCACGATGCCCCTCCTCCCCAACCCACACCCACCCTCTGTGCACCCCACCTCCCTGCACCCCCCCATACTTACCTCCGGAGGCCCGGCGATCTTCGGTGGACCAGGAGACGTCTGAACTCTTCAAAAAAGCCAACTGCGAACTGAAGAAAATCACAGTAAGCTGTATAATGGCATCAATGGGGGAGGTTTCACCTTAGGTGGATGTCTCAGCTATTTTTTTGACTTTTGACTCCACATTTTCAACATGTGGTTCTTAGGACCCCACCTCATGAAATCCGTCACTGTCACCCCAACTAACTGAGACGCTACCTAAATAATATGGCTTAGGTAGAGCCCCTCTGCGCTTATACTCCTCCTGTACTCACAGCTTACTAGAAAAATAGACCACTTAGGCCCACCAGCCCAACAGGGTGAGCATTATTACTGTGCACTCCCTTATCTTGCTCTGGGCCCACTCTATCCCAATGTGACTCCTCTCTTTGCCTACCTGCAAGCCTTACAGCATTGCTGCCTGGAACGATGAAACCACACTGTACTTCTTCCTACTGCCTGCAATGTAAATCCCTGCTGGTACTGTTGCTTGTAATGTCCCTGTGTGCTAATTCTCTTTAATGTAATCCTTCACTTGTTTTTGCCTGATGTTCATGTATGTACCTTGTAATCTCCCAGGTCGCACCTGAAAATAGGCACTTGGCTGTCTGGTGTGCTTACCCGGTTAACAAAAGCAAATAAATAAATTTTGTTATTCAGTCCTGAAAGGTGATCTCGCAGTCACTACATGGAATCACCTTTTGGAACCGATTAACGAAAGACAGTGCCACTGTTCATGAGGTGGGCTCCCAAAAAGCCTATGTTGCAAATTTGGTGAAAAAATTCCAAAGAATTACTGTTACGAGCGTGTATCGCGCAGTTTCCATGCACGCTCATAACTTCGAGAATTTTTAATTTGTTACGAAATTTTCAACATGGCACATTTTGGACCTCACTCATCGAACAGTAGCACTGTGATTTTATTAATCTGTCCCAAAGTTGATTTTGCTAGCACTACTCCATTCTATACCACAGGTACAAAACATGTTTCATGTAGTTTCGCACCTGTGGTGTAGAATGGCGTAGTCACTGTGCAAAATTGACTTTTGGGACAGATTAATAAGATCACAGTGCTACTGTTCATGAGGGGAGGTCCCAAAATGGCCATGTTGAAAATCTGGTGAACAAAGTCCAAAAAATGACTGTGTTACAAGTGTGCATTACGCAATTTCTATGCATGCTCGTAACTTTGCCACTTTTTCATATTTTTACACCAGATTTTCAACATTGCCATTGTTTCATACCTCCTCATGAACAGTACAGATGTCATTTTTCACATCCTGCCCAAACTGTCATTTCACCACCTGTTGCGCCGAATGGCACATTTGCTGTGCGAAATCACCTTTTGGCATTGAGTAATGAAATGATAGTACCACTGTTCACAAGGTGGGGTCCCAAAAAGCCCATGCTGAAAATTTGGAGTCAAAATACCAACAAACGCCCGGGGCATTAGGGTTTCCAATTGTAATGCCCCACACTGTACAGATTGACAGGCGTCGGGAGTGTGGCTTGGGGTCGTCGGCTGTAATGCTTACTCCAGTCCATCCCTACCCCCACCCTGCAGCCATTGACAGGCATCGAGGTATGTCTTGGGGTCTTCAGCCCTAACTTTCACCCCATTCTCCTATACTGCGCCTACTGTATCTCAGCTTATATTCTTACAGAATGTGGTGAGAATAAGGGTCGAAGACCCCAAGGCACACCGTGACACCTGTCTGTGTCTGCAGGGTGGGGTGAGGTGGAATGGCGTGAGTGTTATGGCTGATAACCTAAAGACACAACTCAACGCCTGTCAGTCTCTGCAGGGTGGGGGTGGGGGGTGGCATTACTTCAGTACTTCACTGCCATTCCTATTATGCATCTCCGTAACTCATGCAGTACCAATGCCAACACCAGCAAGCAAACATTCGGCATTGACAAATGCTGGTTTTACTATGAGTTAAGAAATAAATGCTGAAAGGGCTCACCCAGACATCTGCTCCAACTGGTAGCTGTATTTATCTCCTGCCTACCTGACTGCAAGAATTAGAGAAGACACCATGCTGTCAGTGTCAGATGGACATCCTCTTATTGTTTATGATTTCTGGGCAAGGGTTAAGTTGCCTGAAGGTTTTGCTGCCTGACAGTGAAAAATTAATGTTGATGTTGCTGATGTTAAAGGCAAAGTGCGCTGAACCCAAAAGTTGTTTTCTTCTGTAGAAGCTGTGTTTCAAAAGCTAGTTCTCTCTCTGTTATTGCTTTACATTTATTGAGTGTTACACCCACCACCTTTAGAATAGGATCCTCAATATCTGATGGGTCTTGGGGCACATTTCAACAATATATGTTGAATTTTTCACATTATTTAGTCAGTTTTATACCCTTTGGGGAATACATTCTACACAGGAGCAGTCTCTTCCCATTTGCTCCTGTGACTGCATGTCTGTCCCAGAACTGAGCTCTCTCGGGTTCCCTCCCCTCATTTCCCCCACTGTTTTTACTGGCTTTTTAGCAAATTCATTGAGTGTTTCAGATCTACATACTAATGGTGAACACCCTTCTAGAACTGTATGATGTAGCGTGTATATCATTTTAAAGCTCTTCCATTGTTGTCACAATGCATCTGTTTTCTACTACAGAACTTTTGGTTGTAAGGGTCATAAAAGACATCATCCAGTATAACAAGTGTACTTTTTGCCACAGTTGAAATCCAAAACACCCATTGAATTTATTAAAAGGCCAGTAAAAGACAGAACAATAACTGAATTGGAACGTGTATTTAAAAAATTGTCCCTACAAGAAAAAATAATGCACAGGTTCAGCACAACTCTCCTGTAAGACACACAGAGAATCAGCATAGTGTGTACCCAGACGGCTATATTTGCCAAGATGTTGAAACATCTTGCTCTCTAACCACACATCATTATAGTCTTACGTTTTTCCTCATTTCTGATTTTATTGATTGGTGGGAGGGATGGACTTTTGATTGGAAACAGTTAATCATAATAGTTAAGAATAAGGATCACTAAAATGATTCTAATGGGACTGGAATCCTTACAGCATCGTGTGTGTGTGTGAACCTGTTCATATGGCGGTTTTGGATTGAGGTGACTCTGATTTGCATGTTTTTTGTTACTTAAATCTGGTACCTTTCAGGGTTGGTATTCTATAGACAGGGCCGACCTTAATCATTCTGGGCCCCTGTGCAGCCCCCTGCCAGGGCCCCCCACTCCATTCCCTGTGCCCCCCCCCACACACATCCAACATTTACACCTAACTAACCCCCCTGTCCTGTATTAATAAAGCAGAAGCAGGTCTACTAGTTTAACCAGCATCTTTTAATTAGTGCCATTGACTGCAGTGAATTATTTGACTTCACCACTGGAAATGAATCTGACTGAGCCTGGAGCCAGAACTTAAGTATGGTACTACTGCCATATTCATCTCTGTGAGGACAGGGACAGGGACATCATCACTGGACACTCACACCTCAGATACTCTGATTTGCAAACAAGTTAAGCAATTTAACTTTTTCTGGAGGTGTGAGAGAGAATAGAGAGGATTATCGTAGGAGGCAGTATAGCGCAGTGATTTAAAGTTCAAGGCTGCAAACCTGGAGACCTCGGTTTGAATCCCACAGGCCCCACTTGCATACTGTGTGACCCTGAGCAAGTCACTTAACTTCCTTGTGCTTCCCAGATTGCACCTGTAAACAAGCTTTCAGCTTAGTGTGTCTTTCCTGATAAAAATATAAAGTCACAGGACACGTGTAAGATTGCCACCTGCCAGGTTTTTTACCTGGGGATCAGGTTTTCAGAGTCCCTATCAGGACATCTGATTTTGCTCTGTGCTGGTCAGGTTTCTGAGCCATTGTGAGCAGGGGTCAACCTTACATTTTTTTTGCACTAGACAGCAAGGCAAGTTGATTCAAACATTGCACTAGCCCGTAGATGGTTGTACTAGCCCTCAATTATAGTGGTAAATTTTTATCACTTATACAGGAAACAATCCAAGCCAAGAAGCACTCTGATTGCACATTTATCCTGCTTCCATATTTTTTTCCAGCTCCCCAGCAGAAAAAAAGACTGCAATGCCGTCACACAGAGTGAGCCCCCCCCCAACTGTTTTGTACCAAGGCCTCCTCTCTTCCTCTTCTCTTTCTGTACACACACACCCAAACCAGTGGATATCACAGCAGCAACTGTTCAATCAAGCAGTCCTAGCTCTGCACACACACACATAGCAGACATCATCATGCACCTCACTACACTGTTACCACCACCCACAGGGCAATGAACAGAGTCAGGCAGAGAAAGACACTCTCGGTCCACACCCAAGTGGAGACCTGCACTTCTGGAAGTTTTTGTACTGTCGCAAGTGAGCCAGGAGTACATCTAAGATTTGTTTGGGATGGGGGCTACACAAACCTAAGGGGGCTTGGGAAATAGAAAACTATGATATTTTTTATTTATAAAAGCATTGATTTTAATATGCTCTGCACCAATAACAGATTTTTTCTTTAACACTGTCCTTTCATCAGTGCAGGAGAAACAGTACACAGGCATAATGCTGTACTAACTCTATTGCTATACAGCAGTGGCTCTCAAATGGTGAGGCCAGCCTCCCAAGGGAGGTCCCAAATTGTTCCAGGGGAGGCCCAGTCAAGTCTGAGAATGTACAGTATTTAAATTTTAAGTTTTGTCTGTTTTGTGTAAAAGGATAAAACAAATTAAACATGGACAATTGCAGTTGAATTTCTTTACTTATGCACAAATATTTGACCAGGAAGTCCCCATTGAGTCAAAACCTGTTTATAGGTGTGCATATGTAAATTAATGCCTGGGGAAGGCATGCTGAGTCAAGGCTCATTTCTGGTATTTATATGTAAATTAGTAACTTGGAAAGGCACACTGAGTCAAAGCTCATTTCTATAGTAAGTATTTTATTCACTTGTGTTTCAGAATGTTTATCTCCTTCCTAACTGTTGTTATATATTTCATGTGCTGCGTCACATGCATACTCATGTATTGTCTAATTGTACTCTCCTGGGTCGTGCCTGAAAATAGGCATGCTTATGCCTAGTGCACCCACCCGGTTACCAAAAGCAAATAAATAAATAAATTAGTGACTGGGAAAGGCACAGAGATCCGATGCATGTTTTCAGGTGTGACCTGAGGTAAGGGCACATGAAGTTGCTTAACAACAGGGTAAGGAAGGAGAGAGAGAGAGAGAGAGAGAGAGAGAGAGAGAGAAATGAAGTGGCTAGGTTTGGCTGTTCCAGATGGAGAGGAAGCAGAGTAATAAGGGCCCAAGAGTCAGAAAAAAGGAGTGACAAGTATAACCTGGGGTGCCAGGTCGGGGTGGAGAGCAATAAGTTTAATAAAAAGAGAATATACTCAGTCAACTTTATTAGTTTCACTTTATTTCGGGTGTACTGTGCAAAGTAGGAGTTACTTTTTTTTCTCTGGGGAGGACCAAGATTTTTTTTCCAAATTTGAGGAAGGTTAGGAATCTTTTCCATGGCTTAGGGGAGGCTCACTATCAGAAAGTGTGAGAACTAATGCTATATAGGATGATCTACAGTATGTACCCTGGGATGCCTATTTTAAGCTTTCAAATTATGTTTAGTTTAGTTTAGTTTATTGTTCTAGGAATTACTGCCTTTGAGCCAGAGGCTCTTTTACAAAGGTTCCACGTCAATTAGGTACAGTACAAAAGGTTACATAGATAACACAACAATTTGTGTTGTGTCAAGAGCAAGAAAACATATACAAATACATAGCAAATCATTTGTGCAAAAGGACATGAGATATCAATAATCACATTATTATTACAAGAAAGAGGTCATGCCAGATTAGGAGAAACAAATAGGGAAAAAGTCCAGAACAGAGAGGGTAAGTGAAAGGTGTGGAGCAGACAATAGCAGGAGAAAAGGTTTCCCAAACATGTCTTTGTCAAATAACGGGACAGGGTGGTAGTGAAAAATAGGAGGTTTAATCAGGGCAGTCACAGGAGCTGGAGGTGGCAAGGTGAGAGAAAAGCCTTGATTTGAAAATACCTAGAGAGGTGGAGGCAGTAATATGAGTGCTGAGGGCATTTAGCCAGCTGGGGGCACGATGAGGCAAATGATCTTTGTCTCTGAGAAGTCCGGCATCGGGGACTTGGAGAGGCTGGTGTTCTGATCTTCTGGTAAAGCGGTGCTAGCGCGGGCATAACAGGTCTTGGATACAGGGTGGAGTGAGGCCCAGAGTGGATTTTCACCATCAGGCAGGTAAGGTACTTTATCCGGTTTGAGAGTTGCAACCAACCTGAGTCAGCATAGAGTTCACATGTGTGGGTCGTCGGTGTGCACCAGTGAGCAACCGACAGGCCTTATTTAGGGATGTTGTCATGCGACTAAGTGCTGTAGTAGTGGCGAATCCGTATATAACTAAGCCATAATCGGCGACTGAGATGATAGAGGATTGGATGGCAATCCTCAGTGCAGAAATGGATAAGCTGTCGGTTCCGATACAGAATCCCAATTAGCTGATTAATAGTTTTGCTGTACTATCAATGTGAGTTGCAAGGTTAGGCCTTGATCAAGTTGATTCCAAGATATTTGAAAATTGGCACTTGTTCAAGGGTATTTCCTAGGTATGTATTAATGGTGAGGGACTTGCCGTTTCTTGTTTTTGGGTTAGAGAAGAGCATGGATTTAATTTTTGTGGTTTAGAACCAGCTTATGTTCAAGGAAGCACATCTCAACTTTGGAAAAGCATGCTGAAGGTTGAGGCATAAGAGGTTGGATCTTTATGAGTGGCAAGAATCACGGCATCATCGGCAGAGGATTATTTGTTCAAGGCAGGATTTGGGGAGGAGTTTAGGAAAAGGCTGAAAGGAGGGGCCCAGGATGGATCCCTGGGGAACTCCTGAGCGAACCGGTTTTGAGTCTGAGAGAACTCCAGCTACTTTTACAGATTGAGAGCGCTGAGCAAGGTAATTTTTTACCCAGTCACCAGGACCCTGCAAGAGTCCTAGGGATAGTAGTTGTTTGATAAGTAGGCCATGGTGAACTGTATCAAATGCCTTGGTTAAGTCAATGTAGGCTACTCCAGTTAGGTTTCCTTTGTCCATGGCATTGTGGATTGCTCCTGATAATTCAAGTAGGGCAGTCGATGTGCTGTGCCCTTTCCTAAATCCATGCTGCTGAGTGCATAGGATGTTGTGCTTTTCCAGGTAGTCTGAAAGTTGGTCCGCCACCAAGCGCTCAAGGGCCTTAGAGAGAGGTGGTAGTATTGATATCGGCTATAGTTACCAGGCAGTGACTTATCACCACTTTTGTGCACCGGAGTGACAACTGCAGCTTTCCATTTCCTAGGGGAATTGGCTGTAGCAGAGGGAGAGATCGAAAATTTTTGTGAGGGGGAGCAGTACTTCCTCCAGAGTGAGGGTCAGAAGTTTAAGGTCAATAGTGTCGCTGCTTGCTTGGGACTTAGAAATGGCCTTCTTTATATATTTATAGACCTCGTGTGCCTTTACTAGTTTGACATGGAAAGGTGGTTTGGTTGGAGAGGCAGTAGTAGAAGTAGAAATTGGAGGGTCAGCATCAGTGAAGAAATCAGATGAGAGGACACCACTAAGGTCCGTGAAGGTATCATTTAGGGTGTTTGCAATGATCTCTGGGTCTAATGTAGTGGTTCCATCCACATTTATTATTGTAGGAGAGGATTTGGACTGCTGATCCATGATATTCTTTGTTGTCCCAGAAGGATTTCCCTTCGCCCCAGGAGTTGGAGAGGGCATTCTTGAAGTAGGAGCTCTTCATCAAGCGGATTTGTTTAGTACAGTGGTTACGAGCCTGTTTATACTTTTGAATGTCCGACAGAGTGCCAGTAGCTCTTGCAGTGGCCCAGAGGTGATCCCTACTTTTGAGTTGTGCCAATAGCTTCGCCATGAGCCAGGGATTTGTGAGTGCTTTGATTTTGTGCTTTTTTACTGGTGCATAGGTGCCACAGGCAGTGTTGAAAGTAGAAATAAAGTATGTGGGCTATGTATTTTATTAAAGTTTATTTTTGTACCATACATGATCCCGAGTTTTGTTTTTAATTTTTTTATTTAGTTGTTTAACCAGGAGTAGCACACTAAGCTGAAAGCTTTTTTACAGGAGCAACCTGGGAGCACAGGGAAGTTAAGTGACTTGCTCTGGGTCACACAGTATGCAAGTGGAAGCTGTGAGATTCAAACCCAGGTCTGGTCTGCTGGATGTCACCAGATTTGCAGCTCAGAGCCTTAAACCACTGTGCTATACTGCCTCCCTAAGGATGAAAGAAGATGCTGGGTAGGACAAGGGTGGGATTGTATGGATAGTGATGGCTGGCATGGTCTATTTAGAAGAGCTGGAGACCCCCTACACTTGCCAGTAATGGCAGCTATGGATCTGTGGATGGTCATTTCAGAGTCTGGTCTGCAGTGGTGTCCAGGGAAAGAACAGAGTAAGAGATTTGGAAGGGAGAGGAAAGTTATGGTGAGGCTGGGATAAAACCCACCACCTGCAGGGCCGACCCTGTATATCTCTTCGCATTTTGTCACTGAAATATTGGATACAGACACTCAAAATGCAGGGGAATGAGGGCCACTGGTTTTAGTAATATGGGACAAATATTTAGACAGAGACACATTCAGACAACTGGAAGCTAGTGACTTAACAACACTCTACCCTTGATCACACCCTGGACACTAGCTGAAAGTCCTAACAGTAGAGTGATTATGACTCACATTGAGTCTTTTGTGGGATCCACCTCTTGAACTGCCAGATAACTGCAGCTGTTAATGAGCTGTTAACCACAACAGACCATCTGGAACATTGAGTGAGATTAGCATGAGGACTACAGCCTGCTAAAGTAGACTTTTTTAACTTAATTAACAGCCATGAAAACCTGTACTAGCCAAGACGGACAAGTAGAGAGTTAGCTGTATTAGCCCTGAACAATTTGCACTAGTGTTTGGGCTAGTAAAACAATGTTAAGATTGACCCCTGATTTTGAGTACTCACATACTTTTGAAACAGATTTTGTCACATCATTCATTGTTTCAGCTACATGTATAGGTTACAACCAAGCTCTCTTGTCAATATAGCCCTTTGTTTGTGAAAGCAGTCAGTCTGGGAGGTGTAAAGTATGGCCATTAACACCATTAGCACTTGCTTAACCTAATCTTTTCCACTGCAGCAAAGCTGCCCCTACCTTTTGTAACAGTAGCAGAGCCAGTTGTCTTCCACTTTGGTTTGCTGGTAAACATTTTCATCTATAACAAAATGTTGGCATTTTTAAATGTTTTAAATTGTTTTTGCTTCCTCAAGAAACAAGTATGGGCCCGCAAGGTACAGGGGCACAGTTTGTGCCTAACTAAGGCCGGCCCTGTCTATAGATTATGTTCATACCATTCCCATGAGGATAAAAAGTGGCACATACAGTATGGATGATATTTTTTGCTACTGTGGACCTACAGTGTATATATCATGATGTTCTCAGTCTAGGTCCATAGTGGCAGTGGAGGTACAGCGATGATAGTCAGTGCTCCCCTTGATACAGTTGTAACCCCTAGATGGCGCTATCCCAGGGGCTACTACCCCTGCCTGATTTGCCACTAACAGGTTGAGGGGCCTGGATCCAATGGCGGGTGCCTCCACCCAGAGGTCAGGGTTTGCAATAGTTAAACTAACTTGGTCACAGCCCTCTGGGACACTGCAACCCCCCTTTCTTCCCACTAGTGGCCCACACAATATATCAGAATTACCTTCACAGTATACACTTACCCCCAGGTCTGGTTCCGCACTGGGACCTCCTGTGAAATGAGATACAGTGCAACAATCACAGTACAGTACTTTAACATAGACAAATACCTCAGGCAGTATAACTTTGCTGAAACAAGCAGCTCTGATTTATTTAGGGGATATAACAAGGACAGGGAGAAATCAGGTTAATTAGCTTATCACTCTAATAATCTACTTATGGCTCTGTGCACAGGCCTATCCCTATCAGTTACTGTCCCTGGGTACCCAAGCCCTAGTGGCTAGTCCAAACTGTGGCAGCTGGTAGGGCCCTTTCACACAGAGAAAAGAGAATTAAACAGTCAGCAGTACAGTAATTCCATTTGGATTTAATGTGGCAATTCAACAGGGAGCGACTCTGAATTAGTACTCACGACCTCCAAATAAGATAGGGTCCTTCAATGTCAGCAGGGCTCACTTGAGGTACACAAACCTCTTCACACATCCATATAAAAGAAAGCACTATACCAGGCAGGCTGCATCTGTATCCCGATCGCAATTACTGCACAATACCCGGGAGAACACACAGCAGATTCAGTTCCTGACAGACAGAGTGCAATTTTCAGCAATTTCTCCAGTCTTCTACAGGGTGAGCCTGGTTTCTACTCTTCAGAGATCCTTTGATTCTTTTCACAGGACGGATTCAGTCCTAACAAGCTGTTACACAAGCTGCAGACGAACTCTGGGCCTTACACACGTTTTGACTAAAACTGCACACTGAAAAAGCACAGGCCCTTCCTTCTTCACTGCCAAAGCTCAACTGAAACTCCAACCGACAAAACCGGGCACTTCCTTTGAGTTCCTCCCAGTTCTTGACTGGATTGGCTGTCACTCACAATAGACTGCTGCTGTTGGTCCAAAAGGCACTGAAGTCTAAACTACATCTCCCAGAGTCACTGCCCATACAATCCTCTTGTGGCTGGCTCAGATTATGAGTCCAAGTTCTGATTCGTCCAAGGCACCATTTTAGAGCTAGCTTACCCCACACTGATTGGTCCAGTTCAGCAGTTCAAAACTAGAATGGGAACTAGCAGACACAGTTCTGACTGCAAAGAAAGCAGGTTAGACAAACTGTAATTTCATTATTACTCTAAATAATTTCTGGCAAACAGTTACATCTTTCAGATAGGTTCCTTTGCACTCCTAGTGACTGCAAAATGAAGTGAATTGGCAGCAGCTTGAGTGGTACTCAATCAAAGAAACACACAGTCCCCCATACAAACTAATTATGTCTGCAAGCAGACAGCTCTTAAAGAGACAGTACCAGAGGTTCTAAAAACACTCACTAATAAATGGCTTAAATGCCAAACACCATTCAGGCTTGGAGCATTCAAGCAAGCTCCTGGAAGTATTTTGGGAACCCCCATTTGCAGGGGGGTTACACAGTGATGTTGTGCTGGGACACCATCACTGTTGAGGGTGACCACTGATCAGTCAGGATGCGGGTGTTTTCTTGCCATTGTATAATAAAAAACATGGCATAAATCAGATATGCCACGGCCCTGATGAAAATAATAGATATTTTCCATTGTGCAGTTTAACCTTTTGACATCACTCGTAGCTTTGCCTCTCGTGATGTCATTAGGTCGGAGTGCACTGGATGGGGAATATCAATGACATTTTGATTAGGGCCATGGCACTCCACTTATGGATGTACTGGGCAATACATCCTGCTTTTTCAGACATGCTGAATGAGTAAAATGAATGGCTTCCCTCATCCTTCCTCGCTGCCCCCTGACTTCCCATGGCCACACGCCACAGTAGATAAATACATTTTTTCCACAGTCAGATGATTTGGCATGGTCCAGAAACAGACCTGTACCATGGAAACACTGTAGTTGAGTGTTTAAAGCAGTCACCTATGTATCAGAATACAAGTTCATATGTCTCACAACATCCACAGGCTCTCTGCATTACCTTCCGCAAGTCTCCTGCCTTCCTTAGGATTCAGTCCCTCCCAGTTAACATTGGGTGGAAGCAGGAGCCCACTGAAAATGAGGTGTTTTCGGCTATTATGAGAATTGGCTGTAAAAGAAAAAAAACAATTTTTAAAATGAACAAAAGACCTTCTTTATCCTGTTTGCCAGGTAAATGTAAAAACTAAGAATAGATATGCTTATTATTGGAGTGTCCCCTATCATACAGATCCATCCAACGTTAGGCCCCAACATTTGGGTGGTTCCTTACGTTGGAGCTTTCCATCAAAGGGCCTTTGTTAGTGTGAATGCATGTTCTTAATTGGCATTCCATTACACAATTCACACAAAGTGCCAAAAAGCTTTACGAAGAGGGCTGCCTGATGCCCCTAAGAATGTTGCACCTCTGTGCTTGTGCCTCTAATACGGGTGTGGACTTGAGCTGGAATTGGGTGTGAAGGGCTGAAGGGTGCATCAACCATCCTGAGGAGGGTGGTGTTGAGAACCTTGGGTGCAGCCACATTTTGTGGTGAGCTGGGGTGCCTGCCCCCTCACAAGGGGTTGCATATGCACACATTGCATTGCATCTGGCGAGGCAGACAGGAAGCTAATGGTTAATGCTGGGGTGGGGGGGAGAGGGAAAAAATTAGAGTATAAAACCCAGTGTTGTTGCCAAGATGGTACCCGGTGTATTCTTGGGCTACTGGGCCGTTTGGATCCCTACTGGTGGGAGGGGTGAGGTTAGTAGGGAAGGGGCTGTAGTACTGTCACAGCAGTACACCCCCCCAGCTGGAGAACTGGATAGGCAATATTGGTGGAAAGGAAGTGCATGTGCACGTTCTGCTGCATCAAGCAGTGCAGACAGGTGGCTGATGCTTAATGCGAGATGGGGGGGAAGGGTGAGAAGTAAGAGCAATGGTGTTAAAAAGAACTACAGTATTTCGTCACTGTAATGATGGCTGGCAGTATCCTTGGGGTCCCTGGGCCACGTGGATCCCCACCGGTTGGATTGGTGAGGCTAGAGTAGGACGGGACTGGGTATTGCCACATGGGGTACACCTCCCAGGCCTGAGAACAGGGCAGGCAATAATGGAACACCTTGATGGAAAAAAAAGAAACGACTGGCCCATTGGCATGGTGGTAGCCATACAGCCTGCCATGCTGGCGACCAGATTTGGGAGTGGACTCAGATCGGCTGGGAGGAAGGGGATCCAGTGTCCAAAGGACTGCTGTCCTCTCCTGGGGTAGGGGAAGGGTTGTGTCTCACGCAATGTGCCTGACACCTAGTGAAGGCTGAGTGTCACTGCAGATAGGAGGCCCAGAAGGGCATGGGATGTTGACTGAAGTTCCACTTCATTGCACATCATTGTCCCAGGGGGCTTACAAGAAAATTGGTAGAAAATTCCCTGCCAAAGTGGGATGATGGACAGCTCTCCTGCAGGCCTAGTCCCACCGACTGGGCACTATTCTGTGCTTACCCGGTTAACAAAAGCAAATAAATAGATAAGGGGGCAAGTCCCTCTGACCCCAACCCCACCCATGAGGGGTAAGTCATGGGGGGAACAGGGTAGACCTGAGTGATGTTGGGTCACTGGGTGGGGGGGACATCCAGATAGTGCAAGCAGGAGTAGGGGGATACACCTAAGCAGTGCTGTGCGGAATGCAGAATTCCGCTGGTGAGATTAGCACAGCATGGGCATTCCATTGGAATTCAGCTGGTCATTTTGCAGAGTTCCACCTGCTGTGATCCACAGAATTATATTCCTCAGAATATTTTCCCATGGAAAATCATTCTTGAACCATTTCCATGGAATATATCGAGATCCTCAAAAAATCTGCCATGACACTTCTAATGAAATTTGGTGGACTTTCATGAAATTCCACCAAATTGTTCTGTTGGAATTTGAAAATTCTGCATACCACTACAGCGAAGTGAAAAATACAAAATAATAGTTAAAGAGTGGCAAGGCCACAGAAAAAGGGGCATTGACATTAGCGTGCAAATAATTCTGCCTCCTGGTGATTGTGTGGTATGGCATTCCCAGGATTTAAATGATTTCATACATCAGTAAAGGTGTGACCCTGACTTCAGCAAATATAAATACTGTCACTGAGGGAGGCATGCCAATATAGCCCCTTCGGAAAGAGCAAGCTTGCTGGCCCACCCACAGAGGTTGCTGTGCACAGGAAACCACCACCAACCCTCCCCATGCTGAACCGTGCCACCCTCTGGCAGCTCCTTGCAGTCTGGCCTGCCACCCAACATGGTGACTGGAATCAACTCCAGAATTCTAATAATTTTTATGGTAGTGAAATGCAATGCCACTTGGCCATCAGGCGACCCTAAACACTATGATTTAAAAACTGCAGTGCTATGAAATTGGTCAACAAATTTGATGCTACTGTTTTTTTTTTCTCTCACCATAAAAGATTCCAGTAATCATCCAGTTTTAATTGGTCATACAATTTTCTAGTTCTACCAAAATCTGAGTATCTTGTAAATGCTTCAATTTAGTTCGTTCTCAAGAAAAAAAAGATGGCCGCCATATTTGGCTTAGAAATATCATTGTAAATCTGGCAAGGGTTAGGCTCGAAAATATAAAAAAAAACTTATGATGCACGGCATAGGAGGTACCTAAAAGTAGATTTGATTGGTATTTTAATATTTTTACGTTCGCTTACGCGCATGCGCAAGGAATGTCTTGGGAGTATGGGACACTTTGGAAGTGTGCCCCTCCTGTGCAATCCCCTGCTCCGTTGAGCAGGCGTGGTGGTCCTGCACCAATCGGATGCGGTGCTGTGTACGACAGCGGTGGTCTTCTCTTCAAAGAAAACCACCGCTGTGTGCTAACAGCATCACCCCAAAATGCTTTGGTGCCACGCTGAGAGCCCACCCAGCGTGGCAAAGCGTCCTCATCGTCTGCCGGCAGGGTGCCTAATCCCCGCCGGCTCCACCTCCCTCAAACAGCTTTCCTGCTGCCATGCTGGGAGCCCACCCCAGCGTGGCAAACATCCGCGTCGTCTGCGATGGGGTGCCCAATCCCGTCGGCTCCATGGTCCCCCCAGCCATCCTTCTGCACGCTGGGAGCCCACCCTAGCGTGGCAAACATTCCGCTGGGCCGCTCTTTCTTTTTTAAAAACCTGTAAATTAAAACTGTCCCATGGCGCTTCTCCTGGTCCCTCCCACAACCGCACCCACCCACTGCGCACCCTGCCTCCCCACACCCCCACTCACCCCATACTTACCTCTGGAGCTCAGTGCGACGATCATCGCTGGACCGGGAACATGTCTGCTCTCTTCAAAGGCGACCGCAAACTGAGGAAATGCCGGTAAGCTGTATAATGGGCTAGATGGGTTTTTTTCAACTTTGTTGCATATCTCAGGCATTTTTTGGAATTTTTGCACCAAATTTTCAACATGGGGTTTTTGGGACCCCTTCTCATGAATTCTGTCACTGTCATGGCGTTATTCAGGCCCGAAGGGTGATTTTGCAGTCACTGTGTGAAATCACCTTTTGGGCCCGATTAACAAAATGACAGTGCCAGCGTTCATAAGGTGGGCTCTCAAAAAGCCTATTTTGAAAATTTGGTGGAAAAATTCCTAAAAATGACAATTTTACGAGCATGCATTGCGCAGTTCCTACGCAGGCTCGTAAGTTTGTGAATTTTAAATATTTTTACTCTAGATTTTCAACATTGCCATTTTACCACACCTTCTTATGAGTAGTACAGCTGTCATTTTTCACATCTCACCCAAAACGTGTTTCCGACCATGTAGCGCACAATGGCGCAGTTGGTGTGCGAAATCAGTGTATGGGACACATTAAGAAAATTACAGTGACACTGTTCATGAGCAGAGGTCTTAAAATGGCTATGTTGAAAAATTTGCAAAAATTCTAAAATGACTGTTTTATTACATGTGTTGCGGTTCCCACGCATCGTCAGAAGTTTGTGAATTTTCAATATTTTCACTCCAGATTTTCAACATTGCCATTTTACCACACCTCCTCATGAACAGTACAGCTGTCATTTTTCACATCCTGCCCAAAACGTGTTTCCGCCCATGTAGCGCACAATGGCACAGTCGGTGTGTGAACTCAATGTATGGGACACATTAAGAAAATCACAGTGTCACTGTTCATGAGCAGAGATCTTAAAATGGCTATGATGAAAATTTGGTGAAAAATTTCTAAAATTACTGTTTTACGAGTGTGCATTACGCAGTTCCTATGTACGCTCGTAAGTTTGCGAATTTTCAATATTTTCACTCCAGATTTTCAACATTGCCATTTTACCACACCTTCTTATGAGCAGTGCTGTCATTTTCACATCTTGCCCAAACGAGTTTCCGCCTCATGTAGCTTATAATGGCACAGTCGGTGCGAACTCAATGTATGGGACACATTAAGAAAATCACAGTGTCACTGTTCATGAGCAGAGATCTTAAAATGGCTATGTTGAAAATTGATGAAAAAATTCCTAAAAATGACTGTTTAGGCGTCGTTCGCAGTTCCTACATGCATTTCGTAAGTTCTTAATTTCAATATTTTCACTCCAGATTTTCAACATTGCCATTTTACCACATCTCCTTATGAGCAGTACAGCTGTCATTTTTCACATCTTGCCCAAAACGTGTTTCCGCCCATGTAGTGCACAATGGCGCAGTCGGTGTGCAAAATCAATGTATGGGACACATTAAGAAAATCACAGTGATGCTGTTCATGAGCAGAGGTCTTAAAATGGCTGTTTTGAAAATTGGGTGAAAAAATTCCTAAAAATGACTGTTTTACGAGCGTGCGTTGCGCAGTTCCTACGCATGCTCGTAAGTTCGCAAATTTTCAATATTTGCACTCCAATGACTTCCAAATACCTAAACAGCACATAGAAGCAAGCAACATTTGGCATTGACAAATGCTTGTACTTCCTTTGTCACTAATTTTTTTAAGCCACGTCCAAGTGCCAAATACCACTGCAAATACCTGCAAACGAACGTTCGGCATTGACAAATGCTTGTTATTGATTGTAACTGAAATTAGCTTTTATTGAAAAACATTTTTCATTGCACTGCTGCTTTTGGGAGGAGTGGGGAAAGATAAGAGCCAGTAAAGGAGATGGAGGGAAGGGGGGATATAGGGGCAGCAGACTAGATGGGCTGGTGTGGTCCTTTTCTGCCATCAAATTTCTGTGATTCTGTAAATGCATAACATCAATCAATCAATCAAAATCTTTATTTAATCAGGCGAACATCATTGAGCATAGCTCATTTACAAGATGGACCTGAGTGGTCAAGAAGTGCAAGTGTTATTACATTGACAAGGGTAGCATAAACAGTAATACAATGACAGGGGTAACATAAACAGTAATACAATGACATAAGTGCTAATATATAACAATATACATATGTACAAGGCACATTAAAACTTTTAATCTGTGAGACAGAAGGTAATGGGCACATCAGGAGTAATATGTAGATTATAGGACCTAGCAGGCATTTTGAGGGTGAATCTTGGGACTGGAAACGGGAGTTTTATCAGCATATAGGAACACGGGGTAGGTAGGGCGGGTTTAGGCCTTGTGGAAGCAGTTGCAGAGTTCTGGGAATAGGGTGGTGAATAGTCTTTTGAAGGATATTAAGGGTAGGAGGTTATTTAGCTTCATGGTTTTTTGGAGTGAATTCCAAACAATTGCTAGTGAGTAGCTGATAGCAGCCCTCATAAACTGGGTGCAGACATTGGGGACCTTAAGAATGATAATTTTGCTGATCCTTAGGTTGTATGGCCTCGAAGTAATTTGAGTAAAACAGTCTGAGATATAGGTAGGTAGCTTGCCTGATAAGGCTTTGAACATAACACCTGAAATTCCACACAGCTGTAGTTTTCACTCTGGGATGGTGGTGGTGGGGTGTTGGGGGGGGTGGCGGCAGCAATTGTTTAAAGGAAAACTACACCCAAAACCTGAAAAAATACATGTTGTGCAGAGTGTTTTAATTTGTATGTGAAGTTCTAGTGTTTCCTTCCCTCTGACTGGTATTAGGAGTTTTTCCCAAATTAGCCTGCTAGCTTTATGCTAGCTTTACGACCCTTGGGGATCTCCATACCTGATAGTGTAATTGTATTTCTGGTTCCCACAGTGCATTTTGTCTCATGTGACTGTGATGTAAGAGAGACCCAACATTCAGCACACGCATGCCAAACAAACTAAATATCTTGGAAGCTTTACAAGCTGCACAAAAATTACCAGCAGCAAAGTTTTTCAGGACAGTAAAACCTTTAGGATGAGGGTGATCACCAAGCTGAATTCTACAGATTTTAAAATATAGCCATCTCTGTTGTTGTGAACTGATTGTAATGCAATGCTTTCTGCTGGATTTATGGGCTCTGCTACATCGCCATTACATGAAACAAGGTGCACTGTAGGACAAAGAAATGCAATAAAACTATTTGACATGGTGATCTCCAGGGGTCGTAAAACTACCCTAAAGCTAGCAAGCTAATTTAGGAAAAACTCCTAATACCAGTCAGAGGGAAGGAAACACTAGAATTTCACATACAAATTAAAACACTCTGCACAACATATATTTTTTTCAAGTTTTGGGTGTAGTTTTCCTTTAACCAGGAGCAGCACACTAAGCTGAAAGCTTGTTTATAGGTGCGACCTGGGAGCACAGGGAAGTTAACTGACTTGCTCAGGGTCACACAGTATGCAAGTGGAAGCGGAACCCAGGTCTGTAGATTTGCAGTTCAGGGTCTTAAACCACTGCACTATACTAGGCTGATTTAAACAACATCCCCCTTGATTACTGCATCAACTTTTGAAAACGGTAATCTGAATGTATGAGTCATGCCTTTTGATGAATTGTTCGGGGTTTGAGGCTGTCGAGTGCACAGTATACGTGTGCAGTACTCTACAGTCTTTATTTTCATAAAGCTGCTTGCTCCTTTTCCATTGCCACCTATACTGTACTATTGGGCCCTATCAGCTTCCAACCCTGTCAACCTCTTCCCCATCATCTTACTGGTGGGGATCCACAAGGATCAGGGTCCATGAGCGTCAAGTGCCATTACATATGGCAATGGAGAGACATAGATTTCTCTGCATGTTTCTCTCATTCCCAACCTAGAGCTGTGGCGACACAGCGGGCACATGTGCATGAAGGCACGCATGTGCTGCCGGAACCACAACATAACGTCAGTTCCGCAGACCTCCGCTCTGACACTCAGCCTCCACCAGTTGTCAGCCGAAAGTGAGAAAACTCACCTCCCTAATCCGAGAGGTGAGAGCACCCCAAAGACCACTACAGTCAGCTCCTAGCCCTTCCCCCGCCACCTGAGATTGCTCCTGAACACAGATCACTGGCGTGGCGTGAGGTGTGGTATCCAGCACCTCAACCCTCAGTGCCAACGAACCAGCTTACAGTCTATATTAATGATTTTGCTAGTGGGCCACTTTAATAATTATAATTGTATTTATGAAACATCATTGAGTCAGGGACTTAGTTACAATCATTTCCAGTATCAGCAGGATCTGGGTACTGCTTGGAGAAGGTATATGTGCTACATTATAACTTGAGAACAAAGTCAAACAGAGTTATAGAACAAGTCCCACAATATTTTAACATATCACTTCTTTCTTACATGGGGAGAGGCACTCTGTTACACAGTAACAGGTTACAGTTACCTCCCACTTACATCTCACGTGGAAGGATGAACACAGTCAGATCAAGCATATGATGTAGGTCAATACTATGTGTATTCACCCATACCATAGAGTCTCCGAGCTTGCTCAGGGACAGCATGGCCAAGCCATCCTCATATAGGGCGAAACATAGTGGGAAGGGGGGCTGGGTGCAGGCCAGTAGGCAAGTTATTTCAAACCAGACAGCTGGCACTTGTTTTTTTTTTTTTTCTGTAAATAAATTTTGCGATCGGGATAGATGCACAGAGCCAAGGCTCATTTCCAGTTACGACATTGGGGGGAGGGAAATAAGGGAAGACATGGTAGAGTAGTGATGCTACAGGTAACCAAACAGTGATACGGTGGCAGTTAAAACAGCACAATGAAATGCAACATAATGTAACCTCTCCAAGAGAGAATGGCATGGGGGAAGCAGACAAGAGTCCACTCTGGTGTTCATGTGACGGGGGGACAATATATTCTAGTCCTGCCACAGATATAAGTCCCTCCTGGACTGGGCTGGGCTCTACCAGGGCCAAGATTCAGTTGGGTGATTTGGTTGCTAGCCGAATGGAAATGTCAGGTAGATAAAATATCTGGATCTATTTGGTGTCGCAATCTAAGTCCTGCAGTTGTGAAAAGATGTTTTTTGGCACATAAGTGAATGTCCCCAAATTGTAGAAAACTTGTTCTGCAGTTTGGGGATTTAGGTATAATTATTTTTCCACAATTTGGGAACTTTGAAATAAAATGGAAGTCGAGGTGACAGTATACCCACGGACTAAAATAAAGTCCGGGTCATTATGGTGACCAAAGCGGTTGTCATGTAGAGCACTGTCTGTGAAGTTGGGGGAGAAAGAGGCACATCCTAGATCCAAATAATATAGAGCCACTGCTTTAAATATAATGCATTTCTTCAAAAAGGAAAATGGATGTTTTACCACCAAGATGGCTCTCGGCTCATGTCCATTATTTCTGTTCAAATATATGATTAGAATTCAATTTAAAGTTTATCTGTTTTTTTTTTTTACTCAAATTCAAGTTTATTTAAGCTTTCAGCTAAAAGCTTTTATAATATAAACGTAGAGAATGAGAAAAAAGATATATAATGCATAATCAGTAATAAATAATGATTACATCCTTTAAAAAATAAATAATTCATGCTTTTCTGCACTGGGTCAGGGTGTTATAACAATTGAGTAAGCTGAGCTATGTTGTGTTGGACCAGAGAGACAGCAGCTAGCCAGTAATGAGTTGATAGCTACCAGGAAAAGAAGGCCAGTTTTTGCCCTGACTGGGGCTTTGATTGTACTCTGCTCCTATATGTGAATTCAAAAACAGTATTCCAGAACTGTTTCCTGTCAACCTGTCCAAAACAGTAAAGAAAAAAAGTCCTGGGGAATCATTTATTGAGCTTCAAATCAATTCAGCATTTTTCCCTTCACTTCTGGGAAGACAAGTCACTTTCAATCATTTTTTTTTGTTTCCAAAATCCAACAAAGAATGTTGATGAGTCATCTCTTTAGTGGTGACAGCTGAAAACCTTTTCAGATATCTCTGGTCCCCTTGTGATATCAAATGAAGGTGAAAAAAGTTTCTCTGGCAGAGGGGTTTACTTGCTGGTGCCTGTTACAATGTTAAAGAAAGTGTCTCTGTTGGTGACGGTCATATGTCAGTCGTGGCTGCAGCAGTTGCCTGCTGGGGTCTATGTTTAGAGTGTCTGTTGGTTGAAGGTGGTATCACAGTCAGAAGCCTTTGCCCGTGTGCATTTATGTGTTTCAGTGCACTGTAGGATGTGCCTGTGGGCTAGAAGCCATTTCATTGGCAGTTGTCAGGCACCAGTGATAGCTGTGTGTTGACTGAAAGCAGTTTATTGGGCAAGAGGCTTTGGACTACTGGTATATGTATGTCTTGGTGTTATGTAAGTTGCATCTGTACAACAGGCTGAAGGCAGTTTCTTGAACTGGGTTATTTGAGCACTGGTACTGGTGTGTTTTGGTGGTACAGGGTACATCTAGGGGGGTGGCAGTAAGGCTGCAGACAGTTTCTCTGGCAGAGATGTTTGCTGGCTGGTGTATATTTTTTCAGTGTTGTACTGGATGTGTGTGTGATAGAAGGTGGCTTCTTGAGCAGAGGCATTTGCCCATTAAGAGTTGTGTCCTTCGCCAGTCCATTGTTACAGTGGTGGCATTAGTGCTTGGGAAGTCAGTGAGCCAAGTTCAGAAATGGTACTTTCCAGCTTCCTGGATGACCACAGGTGGAGGTGCAGTTCCAAGTCCTCATATAGGGAGGCAGTATAGCATAGTGGTTAAACGCACTGAACTGCATACCTGGAGACCTGGGTTTGAATCCCATCAACCTCCACTTGCATACTGTATGACTCTGAGGAAGTCACTTAACTTCCTTGTGCTCCCAGGTTGCACCTGAAAACAAGCTCTGGTTTAGTGTCCCTTTCCTGGTTAAACAATTTCCCATTTCCCCTATAGAGTAGGGAGTACACAGCTGATGCCAGTGTACACGTGCACAAGTGATGATTTTCTTTTGAGAATGGTATCTCAAAGGTGGGAAACAAAATGGAAGGAAAATACTCTGCAGCTGTACCCCCAGCCTCCTCACCTACTAACCTGGGTAACATCTCCTAGATGACTGGTTGAGGATTTTCTGAAGGGGCAGGCTACTCCAAATATCCCACCATGGGGGCATTCATAGATTGACACAGAGAGAGAGAGAGATAAGTACTGGGAAAAGGCAAAATGATAGAGCTGGGGTGTGTGGGAGGACCTGAGAAGGAACCAAGGCTGGATATAAGTGGAGAAAAAGCACCAAATAAAAAAATAAAAAAAAAGATTTGTGTTTTTAGTGCTGCATAATATGTGTTTGTAGATTACAGATCATTAGATATATAAACTATACTTTGCACTTCCAATGTAAATAGAAGCTGCCACCATCTGATGGGCAGCACATGCTTCCACTTTTTGCTTTGCCCTGCTGACCATTGTCATCAGTCAACAGGGAGCATTAGCATACAGTGAGCGGTGGAAGAGCATTACTGCCCACAAGGTGGGAGAGGCTACTATTTTCATTGGTAGTTAGCAAACCCAATTCAAAACAGCAACAGAGACTTTCAAGGTAAATATTCCTTTAATAGCTTAAAGCCCTAATCAAAGGAATAGTTAATGGCAGGGGAGGACTACAGAATCTGGGCAGTTTTCCTTTACGATCTGGTCGAATGGATTGGATTTTGAACACAGAGAATTGGGGGAACCTGTGACTTATGTTGCCACCAGCTCCTCGGCTAACAGATTTTTGGTCTTGGGAGTACCACAGGAAATACTCTGGAATTAATTCCTCAAGGACAGCAAAACAGAGATGTAGTCTGTCATTTACTGTGGGGTCCTGCTCCTTACAGGTTTTACAGCTGGTAGAATTTAAGAGCACTGAGAGATCAAGTTTGTGGCTGTTTATGGTAAAATGGGGATCTGAATCTGGACTTCCTGGCTCACAGTCCAAATTAGATCATTGTGCCCAAGATCCCATATTCTGCATTCCTGCAAACTGCTTCTCTAGTATATTTACTCTGAGGGCACTAAGTGGTCTTTGCCTATAGGGGTCTGACAAGGTGCCTGGCTGAGATTATGACTGCAGTACACCGAGGAGTCCCAAACAGGATGAAACATGTATCTGTACATTGTCATTCTCAGCCTGAGGTGGATCACACATACAAGCCTGTTTAAAAGACAATGTCTGTTCTGGAGAAGCCTTGTCAGCCTGACTTATGCAAGGATTTGTCGACCCATAATGCCTTGCGCTGGATATGAGGCTTGAGAGTATGTGTCTGGTTAGAGGAGGTGCACAAAAACCAAAAAATTTGGATATTTCTTCCCTCCTGGCATCCTTTTACAGATCCTATACTCTGGTTTCCTGCCTGGTATGCTCCTTCGGAGTGTTCTAAACAGAATTTGCCCGAAGAGTTAAGATTCAAACCGCAGGCTCTCATGGAATAGTCCTTTGCTGTAGTTGATGGGCCACTTGAGAATTAAGATATGAACCAGGATCCTGGATCGGGATAGTTTGCTATAACCATTAGATCACACAAATAGAAGTGGGATAGATGCAAATCTGGATCTACTGGCTCACAGCCTTCAACTATGCTGCCTGGGATTGGGAATTCCAACCTGGATTTCATACCTTAATCCTTTGTTTTACCAGCTGACCTTTCACCTTACTGCCTTGAGGGTTGTCAATGACTGGAATCAGCATCACCTGGCTTGCACTCCTTTACTATGACCAATATGTCCAGTGCTGTTTGGAATCTCGTACTGGAACCAGGATCCTCTGTTTCACAGACCTTTGCTGTATACCACAAGACATGGTACTGCCTGATGTGTACGTACATATGCATGTAGATCTTGGATTTGAACCAGGAACTTTTGTCTCGGTGTCCTATGTTTCAGCCAGTGGAACAGTACCTGAGAGCTGGGATTGGCACCGGGATCACCTGGTAACAGGGTTTGGCCCGGGCCCTTTTCCTTTTTTTTCTTCTGGGCTATCCCTGCATACATTTATATGGCTTCTTTTTAAAAAAAACTTACATTTTATTGCATTCATAAGAAAAATAGTTCCCTACAGCTTAGTCATGCCAGACAATAAGAAATTGTAAGGAACCATCAAATGGAGTAGCATACATACAGCCTAAGCAATCAGAATTAAGGATATGGGGGTATATCATACATTCATCTTAAGTCCATATAAGTCCAGGATTGTTGTACCCTGCAAGGCTGAGGTGGTAATTCTAAATAAGAGAGTCCAAACATCATGATATACTGAACCATTCAAGGTTAATATTAGTGGGGCTCGGATAGTGGTTTTATGGATCCAACTACCCTCCATCAGATAGTGCTGGTATCAGACTTAGGATCCGACCAAATTCGGATTCCAGATTCATAGTCAATACTTGGATCTGATGGTCAGATCTATCAGATCCAGATCAGATTCACAGGTACCTCACCTACTTACAGTGGATCCTGGGAGGCTAGATCCTTTGTTGGATGTCTATGCCATCCAAGGGCATCTGATATTGGACCAAAATGATGGTATCCGATGGTATCCTACCTGGCAGGATACTATCCAGGCAGCACTAGTGTTGCCACCCCCTCCCCAAATGTCTAGGAGATAATTGTAATCACTGATGAACTGGGGGAGGGGGCCCACAGCATAGACACACTTCAGAAATAGTGCACAGCTCGAAAGGCAAGAGAATAGCTTTTCTGACCTCTCAATGGCTTCTTAACTCCTGTAACCCCAGGTATCCTCTCCAAATATTGCAGGAAACACCCCAAGAACATCCTTCTTTGGAACCAGGCACTCCAATGATGAACTGCAGCCATGGCTCCCCTTGGCCCTGAACCCCCAGCAGATGCAAGCTTCTGGAACCGGCGACCTCCTGGAAATGCAAACTCATTGCTTGATTAAAAACTTATATTTCATTTACCCCCATTGTTCTACACAAAATCACCACTCGCTGTTTCTTCCCCAAATAAGCACTTTAGTTATGCCTGTCCCAAATGATTGCAGGGCCACAGGGGGCACCTCCTTACATTAAAATGCATATCAGCTCCATGGGGCTATAACTTTTTACATATGCTACAATTGCTGGCAACTCCAAAGAAGGAGAAAAATCTTATAAACAGTTACTACGAGGCTAATTGTTTTTTTCCCCTTGGAACTCAGGTGTTCTACCCAAACTGAAACTTCTTCTCTTTAAAGATGCACAGGCTCCACATCTCTCTGGTGCTGGTAAGCCACCCTAACTTTTGCTCTTACTTTTCCTTTTCCCTGGTCAGACCATGCCTTCAATGCATGCGGAGAAGCAAGTAGCTTCTCCCACCTGGACCCAAACTCTGAATCCTTCAGAGATTTCAGGAATTTTCTCCCTTTGACCAGTCCCTGATTGACCCTGGGAGCCTTGATTCACCTGTAAACACTTCCCTTTGTGCAGCCCTCCATATCCCTTTCCTGCTCTGGAGCTGCAGCCAATATAGGCCTAAAGGCCTGCTCATAAATTCATAAATGGAGGCCCCAGGGCCTGCCCCAGACACAGGCATGGCAGACCCACAGCATACCCAGGCCGCAGCCCACTGCCCACTCTGCACTTTGAACCACCCTGCCACACAAAGGATCCTGGGCCCTGCCACAACCCAGGCCTTCCAAGCAGTTCAAAGATCCCCTGCTGGTATCCTTGGTATCCTGCTCCCTGAGTGCCCCTCCAGATGCCAAATGGGTGTGCCCCCGAGCCTTGCCTGCATCCCAACTTCCATCTCCTGAGCTTGCTATAAGCATCCGGCCAGGAGCAACCCTCCAAGGCCTGTCCAAAGACCTGCAGCCCGCCCGACCCTTGATTGATTGGTGCCCCAGGAGCTGCTCCTCCAAGCAGGTCCTTAACCGGACGGAAGCTCTCCTGTGCCCCATAAACTACCTGGGCCACCTTGCCACACCGGGTATGGGAGGGGACCACTGCCACTGGCCCCTCCCCTGTGGGAGCCCTGCCACAACTCCCACAGCCCTGGCAGCCCAGGCCAACACCTGCAACGGAAAAACCTGGGGACCTCCCTAAGGCTCTACCATCTCCCTCCTATCAGGCCTCTATCAAACCCTCCCCAGGAAACCCCAACTCCCAACGATGCTACCAGGCTATCTGGTCACCCTCCCTACGAAGCACCCATTCTCTTGCCGACACCACATCACTGCACTCACCTACTCTGACTACTCACTTGGGGGGTCCCCTCCTAACAGGCTCAAACCCGGACCATCGAGCTCCTGCCTTGCCTGCCTCTGCTTTCACTCTCCCCACCAGCTGTCTCTTCAACGTCCCATTCCTCCCTATTTATAAGCCTAGAAACCCTGCTCTCTGCTGCCACCTCATGACAATCAGCGGAAATTATGCCTCCCAGAGCACCAATAAATCCCTAAACTCTGGGGGGAGGAATAAATGGGAGGGGTTCCCCTAAAGGGAGCATAAGCCTCTCTCAAAGAGAGGAGGTTTACACTAGTTAATATGATTCCATTCTGAATGTGCTGCATACAGCAGGGTAGTTAGTACCCTAACTATCCCAGCAGTGTGGAAGAAACTCCTAGGAAATGTATATATTAAATTATAACCCACAAAACTTGCTATAACCAGAATAAACAGTAGGCAGCCCCTTACTAGGGGGGGTCACCACAACATTTTGACAGAAAAATACTTAGTCACTTTCATTTGTATGGGGTCTAATCAAATGACACAGGGGTACATGAATAAATGAACGGAGTCTTAAGAGTCCCTTTTATGGAAGACGACGACTTGAGGAGTCAAGATTCTCCCTTCCTGTTGCCATGACTTTTCTTCAACGCTAACTGCCACATGGAGTCTGCCATCGTGAAAGTAACAAATGGGATAAAACTGTATCATGATATGGGATAAATTAAATTTAAGAATGGCGAAACCCCAAGCAATAAAACATTTTCTAAGACTGAAAATACAGTTTGCTGTTATTGCCCCCAACACAAATTACTCTCTAGATCAGTCTGTGAGAGAGACAATAAAGTCGACTAAAGGTTTACATGGAACTCCCCTGCTAGTTCAGGTCTCATCCTCCATTTCTTCATGACCTTGTCCTCAGTCAACTTCGAATTCATAAGCGATGACCTTTGCTCTCTTATTGGCTTCCCCTGCATTGGTAAATTGATAAGTATGGCCACCGTAAAGGATATGAAGTCTGGCAGGCAACAGTAGTGAATGCATGATGCCAAAGGTTCATAGCCAGGCTCATATTGCATCACAATTTTTGTAGCTTGCCCAGGTTGCATAGGAGAGATCAGGGGATGGATGAAGAATTGCACCTTCATATTTAAGAGATTGCGAGTCTCGTGCAGCTTTCAGAATCAAGTCCCGGTTTACCACACCTGTGGTAACTAGAAGGACTGTACAGTGTAAGTCTCCTTGTGCTGATGCTGTCCTTGGGGAAATTCAATGTGCCCACACAATTGTTAGGGCAGTGGGGCTCTCTCAAGACCAAGGGAACCTGGTAGCCAGTCTTGGAGAAACCGTAGAAGGCCCGGACCTTTCTTTAACTCCAGTAGACCTACCAATCAAATGTTGGAGGCCCGATAGGCATTCTCCAGGGCCTCCAACCTGTAGTGCAGCTGAGCATTTTCTTGTGTGAGTTTGCTGGAAGCCTCCAAGGCTTGTGTGACTTGTTGCTCCACTAAGTTCACTGTTTTATTGGTGGCCTCAGTCTTGATGTCCTGTTGGTCCATCCACTTGTGGATTGTTTTTCACCTTGTTGTCAATCGCTTGCATGGAAAGCTGTAGCAATTTCCATGGTGGTTCAGGTCCAGAGGAGGAGGTCCCTGTCATCGCTGTAGTGGTTGGAGTCTCTCAGTGGATGATTTTTTTGAATCACCTGCTCCTCCCATATTTGGTCACACCATTCTTCAGCCTGTAGCTCAATCTGTACAGAATGGTTACCGAATTCCAAAGATGTCGTGGTAAAGTCTTTGAAATAAGAATTTTTAGCTATTTAAAATTTTAAAAGTCTGCCATGTTGCTGAGCTGCAAACAGGCATATCCTGTCAGCTGGCGTGCTCCCTAGTTACTCTGTCTTCTAAAATGTGTTACAACTATATGTTCCAGTATCGGACTAGGAGCTGGAAAATGCAAGTTATGCATCCCCCCCCCCCATTTACTCTTTGCTTTATACCCTTTTGCTTTATTGGTCTATTGCCTTCTGCTTCCTGCTACTTTTTTTTCCATGTTTCCTGACCCCCTCCCTTATGTTCTGGTAAATGTTATCGCTGTGATAGTGAAATGCTGCTTCAATAATTGGATTATTTTCGAAGAAAAAAATGTTGCTTCTCCGCTTGTGGTAGTTGCATTGCATGGAACGACTGTTCATAGGTTAATTCCCACAGTATGGGTCTGTTATTAAGGAGGTAAAGACAGGAAGGGCCTGTGCTCTGTGGTGCTAGACTCTGGTGCTGCCATTGGGGTTAGTAGCCCCACTCAAAAGTCCAAACCAAACAAGAGTGGCACACACTGAACTAGGGCTCCTCAGTAGCAACGTGTAGATCAAGATATCAGGTGTCACAGAATACACAAATTACACGGCTGGGTGCCCCAGTGCTTCGCCCATGTAGATCTTTGTCAGGGGCCCCTGGCGAAGCTCTGCACAGGTGCAGCACTGGGCCACCTAGCCAGATGATTTGTGCATTCTGATCTGGCATGTTCTCTTTGATAGCGAGTATTTGCACAACTAAATATTCTGCAGCACCTGATACCTTGATTTGATGTGTTCTTGTGCTACTGAGGAGACATGGTTCAGTGTGTGCCACTCTTTTGCTTTTCCAGTGAGTAGGGGCTTGCCCCGCCCCTTTTGCTGGTGTTTTCCAGTGTCACCATGCTGGGAAATCCAGAGGGTGCAGTTGCTGGCTACCAGTTGGTCTGGACGATGCAGAAAGTCATCCGATTGGTGAAGGAGCTGCTTGGAGATTCTCTGGTGTTTCGGATCAAGGAGCTGGGCTGTCCACAATGAGTACCCGATTTAGGAGTGGACAGGCAGATTAGTCAGGGAGAAGCATACTCCTGAAAGCAAGCTTTTTTTATATATTTCAATTATGTGCTGAAGCCCTGCAAAAACTAAAAGGACATGGAAGGCAAAAGAAAATGAAAAGTTGTTCTCTCCTCCCTTAAGATCACCAACAGCATGAGCAAAGCGTCTGATGGCATCTCGCGGAAAGAGTGAGTACAGGAGAGCGGAGGCAGTCACAGAGAAACTGCTAAAAAGCTGAAAAAGCACCTAGATACATAAAATGGAAAGAACAAGGTAGCAAAGCTGGGTACTTCTAAAGTGGCTCTGCAGCATTTTGAATTCTGACCAGAAGCAAGCTGAGCCCAGAGTTACTGCAGAAGTAGAGTTCTGCAGGGTCAGAAGCACACCCTAAGCTGCGGGTAGCTGCACACTGCTGTCCTGAGGCTGAGGAGTGTGTTTTATGTTGCCCTAAGGAAACAAATAATGCAGATACATTTTTTTTAAATAAATGTAACTTTCCTACTACTAATGTGTAAACCATTTGGGACTGTTTGGACTGTCATTTGTTAAACTTTGTTGATCGTGTGAGTGCACTGGCAAGGAATGCCTTTTTCAGGCACGATCCAGGTGCAGCAGCACAGGCAACAGAAGAAGTACAGCAAGTCAATTGAGGATACATAAAAGAAACAGTAGTGTAGTAGTACACATAAATTCAGAAGATTTATAAAAGTTTGAAAAGAAATGGACATTTGGAGCTTGTCATGGAGTTACATACACAGGATAAAAACAAAGGTGAGTAACATTGCAGCTGCATGTGCGATTGCAGTCACTAGAGAGAGTGAGAGAGAGGAAGTAAGAGAAGGGAAAGGGGGGAAGGTAGCAGTCGCGAGAGAGAAAAAAAGGGAAAAGGGGAAAGCCGAACACAGGTTCGAAGGGTAAGTGCATAGCTTGTTAGGGTAAGTAGGCGCATGGTATGGGGGGCTTAGTGGAAGCAGTTACAGGCTTGACATGAGGAATAATGTGCTTTTAAAAGATTAGAAAAGGCTGAGAAAGATGGGGATTTTTTGACAGGAGCGGGTAAGGAGTTCCAAATAGAAGCAGCTCAGTAGCAAAAGGAGCATTGTTCTATGTTGGTATGAAACACAGGGACTGCTTAGAGGCAGAATGGGATGACTGGAGATCCACAAATGATATTTGGTCTGTTAGGTAAGCAGGAGCACCAGATTTCAAGATTTACTTGACAAGTGTGGCGAGTGTCAGATAAGCTTTAAGGTCGGGATGTGATAGGGTACTCCTTCCACTCTTGAGGACCGACCTTTTCTTAAATCTTTTGCAACAGTTGTTCTAACTTCTAAGCCTAATCTGTCCTTTACAATTTCTAGTCCATAAGGTTGGCCATCTATGGGCACTCTCTGCCCTTTCTTGACTATGCTATAGTGACCTGTTTAATTTTCCTTTTCCCTCTCAGGTTCTCATACAGGGAGGTTACTATGGTGACCTCCAAGCATATGTAAACCAGGTTGTGTTTATCATTGTTGGATTTAGTATGTAATAGCACTATGTCATAAAATATCTTGATGTATATACCTTATGTTTATGAAACCTGTAAATATTGAACGTACTATGCATTAGGCATTTTTGATAATGGTAAAAAGTACTAGGTGACTATTATAGAAATTAAGTTAGTTGTGCTATTTAAAATGCATGTACAGTAAATTGCTGTAAAGAACAAGTCTGATGATTTGCCTATATCCCATGATGCTTTGCATTATGGAAGTATGTATGATGTATTTCTTTGAAACTTGATTTGTTGCCAGTGCCCTTTGGGGTAACTCTTTTTTCAGTGATTCTGCATTGAGGTTCTTTGTCTATAGCTTTTGATTTTTTCCTTTTTGAGCCGCCACTACGCAAGCAAACAAGGCCCACATAGGGATGAAGGGTTTTCATTAAAAATGTTTAGATCAGAGGTCAGTGTCAGTAGGTGCTGGCTAAGTGCAAAGAAGGGATATTCATAGTCGGTTGCTGCAAACTGATGAACTGAAGAAGGAATATGCCATTGCTGAAGGTTATTTGCTGTATTTTGAATAAACATCACACAGAGATTGTGTGTTGAACTTAAAGTTCAGTGTCTGATACATCTATTATCCCACAATCCCTTCATAGGGGAAGCCAGTTTAGGGGATTTAGGACCAGGCAGTGGTGGGCCTTAGACCTACTGCCTGAGGCAAATGTACTGATTTTGTAGTATAGGGTATACTTTTTTTGTAATGTTGATTTGTTGGCAGCGTTGACAACTGAGTAGTAGTCAAGAGAAGGAAGATTTGCCTTTGCAATAAGGATTCTAGCAACAGATGTTAAGAACTGGCGAACCCTGTAGAGTGAACCTAAGTTCTGGTGAAGGAGAGAGGTGGTATGCTGGAGATGGGATTCAAAGGACAGTGTGGGAATGAGGAATACACCACGGTACTTGAAGAATATGGTCTTTACAAGGGGTGAGTCGTTATCTGTGAGGACGCAGAACATGGGGAATAACTTGTTTAGGTTGTGCCTAGTCCCAAATAACATGGACTGAGTTTTAATGAGGTTAAGGACCATTTTCTCGTGAACAAACCAGCCCTGTTGGCAGCAGGCTTTCTAAACTTTGCTCTGTTACTGCCATTTGGGAGGCGGATCATGCTATGGGTGGGGCTTTGCACATTAGTGTGGTGTTTAACTCACAGCTGCATTCGAAACCAATCAGCTGTTCTGTGTTTGCTCTGCTGACAGCATTCAGTAGCCAGTTCGACTCTTCATTGTAGCATTTTAACTGTTTAGGACTGTTTGGACTGTCATTCCTGCTGGTAGCAGATTTTCTAGGCTTTGCCCCTCACTCTGTTACTGTCAGTTGGGTGGTGGATTGTGGTGTGAGTGAGGCCTTTCAGGCTTTATTTTCAACTACAACCTAGCATCCCAGAGCCAAAGGGCCAGAGTACAGGTATAAGGGCATCACACTGGGGGCCAAAGCATAAGGGCATCTCATTGAGGGGGGGGGCACAGCATAAGGGTTTCATATGGGGGTGTCAATATGGGGTGGCAGTCAGTAGGAGATGTTGCATCTCTCGTGTGGCACCCTTAGTTGATGTATTGCATTGTATGCAAATCTGTTGTAAGTATATGTGCATCTTCCTTGCACCATATGTATTCTTCAATGTGAATAGGCCTCTGTTGCCACTAGTAGGTCGCTGTTTAATTTAATTACCCACAATCTGCTATTTATTGTGTCCTATTATTGTACTGTTACCAGTGATCAGAATTACTTTAACTCAGATTGCTATCATTAATCAATCTCTGTTTGGGGGTATCTGCTGTGTTTTAGTTTTGTTCAGCTTTTATGGTTTATGCATTAGTTATTTTGCCAGTACAGCCTCCCCAGTTGGTTTTTAACTTATTAGGCTGTCTTCTGGTAAGGCTATTATACCTTTTATCATTTCATAAATAGTTATCTTTTATCTGCCACCCTACTGAGCCAGGCCTATATTTCCTCACAGCGTTCTTCGGTATAGGTCTACATTCCTGTCACCTCCCCATCTGGGTCTGGTTAACATCCTCCTAAGATCCCTAGTCTGATTCAGGCCTACACCCTATAAGCATATATTTCTTTCTTGCAATCAAACTTCATTGACATTTTTTACATTTTCAAAACAGTATGACAGTGACAAGGCATTACATGTTGCACTAATACAACAACTGTAAAACCAAAAGTACAGTACAAACAGACTGAAAACAAAAAAGGACAAAGGAAAACCACAACAGAGAACAACATTTGGGTCAGTTAACCCCTTCCATTCCATTTGACTATATTACTCAATACTGAGGTCACCAGAATACAAACAGAAAATACAGTATGCCCTGGGGCAGTCTTGCCTTCTGCCTTATTTCCCTGGTGTGCACAGCTCTTAAGTGTCTCGTATGTCCTGTATGTCTTCTATTGTCCTGGCCAGTTGGTCTAGGACAGAAAGGCTGGAGTATTGTTCGTTCTAGATGCAGAAAAGGTAATCACCACCATTAGCATATATAGGTAAGGCCTGTATGTCCGTATTCTCCCTCACTGGGTTAGACTTACTCCCCTGCTGACTCATTATCGCTTCAGGCCTCTCCCACCATAGTCACAATATCTAGGTAAGGCACACTTATTTGCTTCTTCCAACTGGCTCAGCCCCCTCCCCCCCAAACAATCTTCACTTCTGTGCCTTCCCATTCACTTCCTACTTGGGTGTTTCAGTTTTCAGAACTAATATTTCCATTATGCTGTTTTTTCTTGCTTTCCTCCCCCTCCTCTTCTCATTCTCCTCACTTCCACTTCCACCCTCTACTGCGATTACCTCACTCCTCATACCGCCTCCTCCTCCCTCCCCTTCCTCATCTCCCCCATCCTCCTTTCTTCCATCCCTTTCCCATTCCCCCAGTGTCCTGGGTGTTATTTTCTACCTGCTTCTTGGCTTTGTCTTGAAGCTTTCTGACACTTTCCATCTTATCCCCCTTATACTCCCATCTTCCCTTCTCTTTGCTCCTCCTACCCCAATCAGTTTTTGGGTTCCTTTAAGTTCCTTGTCGCCTTGCTGCTTCTAGCAGGCACGGGGTCATAATGTTGCAAATAAAACCGTGTACATCACGACTGCGCAGCAGGAAACCACATGCGGCAACACCTGAAAGGTCTTCCTTTGTTTTGTGAGGGGCTTTGCCCTCCCCCCCCGGAACTATTATAATCAACTCTGAGGGGGTGTGGACACTGGGGCAAGAAAAAAATGAATAAAAGTAAGAGATTCCCTAGCAGGGAATCAAACCACAGTCCCCCAACCCATACACTGCAAGGTCAGGTGCTCTAGCCACTCCACTATGGGAACGGCTCATCCAAGCACCCAACTGGCAGTGGCTACATCCACTTCTTCCTCCATAGTGAGTGACGGGGGTAGCAATACTATCGCATCACTGATACCCCCCAGTCGCTCTAATCCTTTAAGCGCTACCCACAATGCACTTTTGCTATGCGCAAGTTAATGTGCGTGATTATGACCTGGTACCCTTTTAGCAGCAGATGATACTGAACTAAATCCTGGCCCCATTCCTCGTTATACTCTTTCAGCTTCCCAAAGGACTGAGGGTTGCCCATTTAAACATCCGTAGCCTCTTCCCAAAAATTGACCAACTGCAACCTATCATACTTGATCTCCAGCCAGATGTCTTTGTCATCTTTGAATCTTGGCTCACCCCTAAAGTCTAGGATTCTCCTGTGGCTATGCCAGGCTACTCCTTAGCCAGGCATAATTGCCCCAAGAGGGGTGGTGGTGTCGCTAGTTACCTCACCAACAAGATCCAATTTGTGCCTGTATTTGCTTTCTCTTCTCTCTTCTCCTTAAACTCTCCCTCCTCTTCTCTGTTCCTGTCTTTATTGCTGAAATTTACTGTTGCCAGGGAACGTTCCCTGCTTTGGTTACTGATCTCCTTTCCTCCCTATGTTCTCATTCCTCCAAAAGTGAGTTGCTCATCCTTAGTGAGTTTAATATTAATTGGCTTGCTCCCTCTACACGTAAATTCTCCCAAAATGTAAAATCCCTCCAGTTATCACAATTGATTTGTGACCCCACACTCCTTAATTTTAAATCTTTAAACCACTCTGTCTTGGACTGTGTCCTCTCATCCCATCCACACCATATAACAGATGCAGATATCCTTCCTGACGCCCTCAGTGACCATCGTGTATTGCTTAGATTTATTGCCCTAAAGCCCCCTTCCCCAAAACGTATCTATCTCAGATACTTTAGGTCAGTGGATTTGTCCTCCCAACTAGCTGACATATGGGCCTCTGATTAATCACTAATCTCTGCAGCCTCAAATATTAATTCTGCCCTCCAGTCCTTTTATATCAGATTTATGGCTGTATGGGATAATCCTGAACCCTTGAGGAAAACCAGTGCATGGGGCTTTCACGTTTCATGGATATCAGCTGAGTGGTTAGCTTTTCTCCATATCAGAGATCTTGCCTGTTGATCCTATGAGATCACTGGCTCCCCAGCAACCTTGGCCAACAATCAGTACCTTCGCAGCACCTGTACCAAAACCACCAGGATTACAAAGTCCAAGTATTTTTCATCCATACTCCAGAGAAACATTAATCACACATCCAAGTTCTGGAAGGTTATTCACTCCCCTTTCTCCCCTATGACCTAGTCTCACCCCCCTGTTCTCAAGGTGGATGACTCCCTCATCTCTGACCCTTCTGCTGTTGCATCTTTCTTTAACTCCTGCTTTACTGCCTGTGCTCTCGCTAGTCTCCTCCTTGTCCGCTCTTCCCCACTCCTCCCTCTACCATACCCTCTTTGCTTTTTCTCCTTCTCTCCTATCATTCCCTCTGCTTCCCCTTAACCCTCACTGATGGTCTTGATCCTAAATTCCTGCTTCTCTCAACTTCTGCCATTACGTATGCCTATTACCCATCTCCTTAATCTCTCTTTCTCCTCTGCCACTGTTCCTGAAGCCTGAAAACAGGCTACTGTCATCCCACTCCCAAAAGGTGGTGATCCATCTGCTCCTGGTAACTGCCATCATATATCTCTCCATCCCACACTGGCTAAGCTACAGGATTATGAACTCCGAAAGTAGAGGGAGCACACGGAGGTTACATAAATTAGTTATCTTGCACTTGGAGGTTACATAAATTAGTTATCTAAAGCACTGTATATGTCAGAATGCATTACAAACAGCAGGACCTTAGTCCAGTACCAGAGAAGTCACTCAGACTTCCATGTAATTTTGTATTTCAAGTTTATTGCACACAAAATCCACCTCCATCATGCCTGAAACAAATAATTTAAAAGTGCAGTACTTTGCCCAACTGGGCTGCTGATAGATGTTATCAAAAAGTGCAAAATAGTTGTAGCCCAGGTGCTGTATGCCAACGGGCCACTACCCCTGCCTGTTGACTACCACACAAGTTAAGGAGCCTGGGTTCTGTTTCGATGGTAGTAGGGAGATCTTTCCCAGAACAGAAATAAAATAGCGTGGTGCCTCCACCCAGAGTAAAATAACAGTGGGCCAGGTGTTTGAATAGTACAGCCCCCTGGGATGCTGTACCTACCCACCTCTCTTTCCAGGCACCCTATATACTGAATACAACATTATTTGCCAATACTGCAAGATACATATACTTAATGGCTATAGATAATGATATGTTCACAACACAGGAACTGCAAAGAACAAAACATAGCTTTATTTTTAGGGGTAGGGCTAGGGACGGGGTACCTGGACAAGGGATTTCTGTTGGGAATAATAGGTTTGTTTGAATTAGCAAGGACCATAGGCTAAAATATTAACAGTGCCCACCCCCACTGGTACCAGTGCAAACCCCCCCTTTTCTGTCCTGACTGGGTACCCAGATTTAATGCAGGCCTGCTACTTGCCGCGGGTTGGCCGGCATTGGGGCCCTCGGATTGAACTTTACCAAAAGTGTTAACAGGTTTAAATTAATCTCCCTTGGCAGAGCAAGCCCTGGGTTACTCACAGTTCTGTAGATACTGAGATTTAGGTACTGACACAGTGGGTTTGAGCAAGCAGGAAACAACCGCTCCGAGGGGCAGCAAGCAAATGGAGAGCAACTACTGGACTGGTGAATGACGCAAATGCTGGCAGTGGGTTGACCTTGGACTTGCTTGAAGAGTCTTGCAGCTTGTCACCTTCTGACTTGCTTGTAGATTCTAGTAGCTTGTCACCTTCAGCCCACTGAGCAGGCCAGATTACAGAACACTAATGCAAGGCCTACTAGGCCACAAGGGAACCCAGACCCAGGAGTAACCCCACGGTCCACCTCCCCAAATTGGTCCAGAGTGCACTAGCACTCAGACGTGCAGCTGTGGCCCTCTGCAGCCCAGTCCACCTCACTTGAAGGGATTAGCAGTTTCCCTACCTTGCTCCAAGCTGCAGCTGTGAAGATTGCAGTTTTGCCTTTCGCCCAAACAGAAATAATCAGCTGCGGTGTGCTGCAACAAGTTCTCTGACTTCTATCTTGCCAGTGGCTTTTAGCTAGTAATGTACAGTCTCTGGAGTGGACCTCCACCTTTCTGTAGCTGGATTTCAGCAAGTTCAACAGGTTCCTGAGCTTTGGATACCTGCAAACCTTCTCCACAAATGTCCTCAGTTTCAGACTGAGTGCCAACTTTAGGCTCTGGCACACACAGTTCCAAGTAACCCTTTTTGCAAAGCTCAGGGTTACCATACTACTGCAAGCTGACTGCAAACTCTGGATTCTCCAAACAAAAAGGAGTTTTCACCCAATGCCTTGGATGTTCAGGTGCAACCACAGTTCCTTCAGGCAGAATACATCCCTTTTTCCAATTCTCAGGAGACTGACCATTTGACCAAATAGAGTCCTGGAAAGGTTTCCAACCTTTTCCAATGCACAGTATGAGCCCCTCTTGACTCGATCAGAACCCAGACCAGATTGCCCCAAACTGCAAAATGTTGGGGATTTCTCACCCAAATCCCAGCTTCTGATTGTTTAAATCATGCTGTCCTTCACAAATATCAATAAACATTAGCCTGGTTCAATTAATGATTGGTAAATGGGTTTTGGTGCCTGAATTAAGGTTCACACTGCTCCCAAAAAGCATTTCACCAGTCTTTGGGTGCCTAAGTTAATGATTGGCTGACACGGGGGTGTCAAAGTAGTAAAGATGGCTGCCAGTATACACAGTCCCACATGGTTTTATAGCAGCCCCCACTTTTAAGCGTCCTTGCAGCCAAAATATGCAGTCTTAACACATATTGGCCTCATTGTCTGATAGCAGCCTTTGCCATTTATTGAGCGACAGCAAATTTATATTTGTAGCCCCTTTGGTTCTTCTGTCACTGGCTCCAATATGTAGTCCCCCCAGAAGCAGCATTCAGTCTCATTAATATTTATGCAGTGCTCATTATTATACAGATTTTATCCCCTGATGACAGCGTTTATAGGTGCTTTTAAAATAACTAGCCAGTCCACTTTTATGCACCTCCCCCAGGTGTCTGACCCCTGATTAGCCTATTTAGGGGATTGAGAGCACCGGGGGAGGCAATTTACCAACCACTATGGTGGTCTGAAAACAAAGATGTGCAACTGCGCGCATGCGCGGACCCTGCTGGCACATTTAAAGTCCACAGCACAATGGAAGTCCTGCGACTTTGCTCCTCCAGCCCCAATAACTTCAACAAACCACACAGGGAGCCGGATGGAGACTGAAGGGACCCTCAGGATCGGGACTGGTAGTGCAGGGCACCGGGAGGAGTGGAAGCAAGAACAGGCTCCTGTGGCAGCCAGGTAAGCCCCACCTGTAGGGTGGGGGGTTACACAGTGCAATACAGTGCAAAATCCTAGCAGTACGAAATACATACTGAGCTCAGTATCCTCCCACCTGGCTTGCCACCTGATTTACCCCAGTGTTTTGCTTCAGTAGAGGGCTTCATGAGGGGGTATCAGCAGCCCAGCTGGGTGAAGCACTGCACTTTTAAATTGTTTCAAGCATTTTGGAGGTGTTGTCTTAGACTGTCTCCTTCATAACCCCCACTACTCTCTCCACTCTGCCCCTTTTCTCCCTTCCCTTGATACCAGGTGCATTTCCACTATGTCTCATTTATGTCCAAATGCTGGTTTGGTAATCCTCTACCCCCTCCTTCCTCCTACTCTGCCATAGCAGTGTTTCCATTCTCTTTCTTGTCCATCTATAAAATCTACTGCTGGACAAGCTGCCTTATCATATCACGTTCCTAAACTCTGGTCCTCTCTTTCCCTGTCTATCCACTCTGCCCCTTCTCCCTTAAGTCTCTTCTGATGACTTTTCTACTCTTATCTGCAACTGTCCATGACCCCATTCCTTATCTGATCCCCCTTCCCCCACACATATTGTCCTGGCCATCTTGCTCCCCCCTCCATTATGTCTGGCTGGGGTCATTTCCCCTAGCTTATCCAAACTTAGATTTGCACTGTTTTGCCTTGCAGTGTTTATAATTATACTCCTTTTGATGTGTTGAATTGCTTGTATAGAATATTCTTATTAGTTTACTATTTATTTTTTCTCCTTTTCTGCTGTCTTGTATACCCCTCCCCCTCACGCTGCATCTTGAAACAAGCTATAATCAATTCAGCATGCCTTTCGTGGTGAAAGTTTTGAAATCAATAAATCAGTCTGTCTCGCTATGTAATACTCAAAGCATGGAAACTTGAGTTCACAAGGGGTTTATTACACTAAGTATAGATTGCAGGAGTGTCCCCGACCAATCGCAGCATCCCCGACCAATCACTGCACTTCCTTCAGTTCCCCTCATATGTCTCAGATTGTATTCCCCGGAGTGTGTGAGGCACCTATGCTCTAGGGAGCTATTCTCTAATTGCCCTCCAAGTTCCAAGGGTCAACACTCGTTTCGGCAAAACTGCTCTAAGCTTCTCTTTACCCACATTGTGGAATGGTTTACAAAGGAACTTGAAGCTGAGCTGCCCTGTTAGCCTGAATATCTTCAAGGTGCCCTACGATTGCTACATGAAAGCACCTTGCAAATGTTTTTCTCACCGCTATCGCTATCCCACTAATTCAGCAACTCCCCCTCTCCATCCTGATGCTCGCCATGTTTCTACCCCTGACTCTCACTCGTTCCCTATTAACTCTTCCTGCTGCACCCACCCTTCCCTGTCTGCTCCAGCCTTTCTAAAGTCCCACCCCATCCATAGTAGTGTCCCAATTATCTACCCCTCCTCCGTCATTATCATAATGAACAAGTACATGACAGCCATCATCACTTTCTGTGGTTTTAGACCAATTTTTCCCCTAGTTGTCGGTAATATATCCCTCCTCTCCTTTACCTCTCTAACCTGCCACCCCATACATGGCCTCTTTCCCCTATATGTGTAGTTGCTGGCTGCTTCACTCAAAAGATCTCTGCTTATAACCCCTGTATGCCTATGGTTGATTGTACATCTGCTGACTTCTTCAATTGTAAAATAATGCTGTTTTTAATTTATTTATTTCTACCTTGTACTGTACTGTATATACTTTTTCTTCCTTGTATATTATTGCTTTTTGTATACTTGCTTCTGTACTGTACTTTAATGTATTCATGACCAGGTCCACCTTGCAAATGAGCCTTGCTCAATGGTGCCCACCTGGATAAATAAAGATTTTGATTGATTGAGTGGAGCGCTGTTATTACCGTAAGAGTACCTCACGCGCTGAGCCACAGTAACGGGCTTCTCGCTGACTGCTCATGCCATTAGCATTTTAAATAAAAAAAAAAAAGCTTTTTTTAATTCAATAAATTTAGAGATCTATAATAACTTTACGGGTCTGTTTGGAGGGCCTCTCTTGGATCTAAGGTTGTCACCTCTTGATTCCTTAGAACCACAGAATTGTTCGCCTTTGGTTTGCAGTCCCCTTGTCCTAAAAACACGTGAGATTATATTCTTTTTTCCATTAGAGGCCCTTTAACCAGATCCATAAACTTACAATAGAACACATGTAAAAGAAAATGAAAGCAGAGTATGTTGGAACTGCTTGTTTATCATACTTGCTTCTGTCTGCTTCTTGGTAGTATAGGCCAAGCAGGCCAGACTTATGTGTTTTTGTCCATTCCTGTCCAAAGAAGACTGTCCCTGGCAGGAGCTTACAGAATCAAAAGCACAACTGAATGGCCCTGAGAATTAATGCTGATATTAGTACAAAAAGCAACAGTATGAAAAAGGCATAGTTGCCTGTGCATACACCTGAGGGTTGCTCTCCTAGGATTGTAAGGTAACAAGTTATGAAGCTAATTGTACATTATGACATCGGTGACCATGTGATTAGCCACCTGGGGTGCTGTATGAACAGGGGAGTGGGTGTTTGGTTCAGTACGTTCTCAATTGTGGTCAAACCTCCATTGAGAGACAGACAAAGGGAAAAACAAACAGCATTTCAGGTCCACTGGTGCTAAATTATGCTCCCGTGTGATTTCCAAAGCTGCTTTTAGGAGTGAGCCAAGTTGCATGGTACCTGTGTGCTAATACAAATGCTTCCTGACAGCTGCTCCATCATCTTGAACGAAGCCTGTCTATTGTGCTACTGACAAATAAACACACCCGCTAAAAAGCAGTTTAAATGTATCACTGGCATCTTGGGGTCTCTGTAACTCATGCTGCCACAACACTCCTTATTCACATTACTTTAGATCATGCGGAATGTGCTCAGACCTGGGACTAGAACAAGGATCCAGGAGTCTCAAATCTTTTTTTTTGTTTTTGCTCCAAGTTTTCAACCTCCCACTTTAACAAAATCTGCCCTTCTCAGTAGAGAAAATGAACTACTCCCAATGCATCCTGTTTCTGGAAGAGTATAGATCTGGACGACACAGGCTTGCTCTTCAGACTCTTCCCCTGATTTCTAGTGGCTATAAGATTTTTTTCAGATCTCCTTTTGGCTCAGGTGAAATGCCACTGTTAGGCCTCAGGCATGTTCCTTCACTAACAGCACACAAACAAGTTTGTCATTAGGACACAGCAAATAAATTTCAATTTCATTTAGCTGAATTGCTAACTCAATATAGCCAGGAGGTATAGCATGTTCTAAAGGGCACATCATAGCATTCAGCTTTTTTCTTTGACTAAAAAGCTCAAGTCAGTTGCTGGAAGTTACTATCTGTGGTGCTGGATTTTACCTGCATATTTTCCCATTTTTGCTCCCAGAACCGTAACTGGAAGGTGCAAGAGATGCGGTTGCAGTACGGCCCATGTTGTCAGTGGGTCCACTGCCTCATAGGTTGGCATTAAAAAAAAAAAAACTTTTATTGTCGCAGATAAATTCATAACTTTCATTTTTTTTTATTGCTTATCCATTTTAGTTTGGGTCTGTCAGCAGTGGGGAATCTGTGATGCTGTTTCCAACTCCATTTTCATGGAACGGGGATACAGAACAAAAATAAGGGCCATTACTCAAAGCATCTGATCTTGATGCTGGTGCCACCAGGAGGAGTAGGGACAAATTACACCTTTCAATTCCTTGACCATGGTACCAGCAGGGGGCAAGGGGGTATCATGGGCAAACTACTGATGCTCAGCAGGACTGGTATAACAAAACCTACATTATAAATGTAACCCCTAGGTGGCGCTATCCCAAGGGCTACTACCCCTGCCTGCTTGACTACTGACAGGTTGATAGGCCTAGGTTCTATGGCGGGTGCCTCCACCCAGAGGTCAGGGTTTGTAGTGGTTAGACTAGCTTGATCATAGCCCTCCGGGACACCATGACACCCTTTGGTTCCCTCTAGTGGCTCACACAGTTCACAGGATTTACAGCCCCAATACCCCACGTATACACACTGTTTACTCATAAATTACCACTTACCCTCGAGACTGATTCTGCAGCACGTCTCTGAGGACCCCCTGTAAAATAAGGTTAAACAACATACACAGCGAAATACAATACTGTTTCCATTAAGTACCAACACCACAGACAGTATATAGTATAACAACAACTAATCTGATTTATTTAGGGGACAGTAACACGGGAGGGGGAAATCAGGTTAATTGGTGGCATTAAATCACAGTACTGTGCACACATACAGGGTCTGAAAAGTCACACTCTGGGTACCCTGGTTGGGGGGACTAACCAGGTCCGTTGCCCAGGGTTGGCCGGCAGGTGCAGATGGATAGGGCTGTGTAGAAGACAATATATGCACAACACCCAATTGTAATCCGGAGCCGGATGGCTCAGTCCACGAAGCAGTGAAACAACAAGAATTAGATGACACACTTGAGATTGAAAACAGGCTGCAGGGGAATACCCTGACTTGTACTCACAATACCCAAGCTGAAAACTGGATGGTGGATGTTCTTCTGGATTGCCAGAACAACAGTGCATGGACACAAAGTCCTTGTGACTGGACCCCACTGCAGTTCATAACCGGATTTAGTCCAAGACAAGCTGGGGTTGCTTCCAGCTTCAACACACAGTGCGGGGATTGAAAATAGCGACAAGCACTACACACATTCATATGTAAAAGGAAAGTACTATACTAGGCAGGCTGCTCCTCGATCCCGATCGCAATTACTGCAAACTATCCGGGGAGCACACACAGCAGCTTCAATTCCTGACAGACCGAGCGCGATTCAGCAATTTCTCCAGTCTTCTACAGGGTGAGCCTGGTTTCCACTCTTCAGACTTCCTTCTTTCTCTGCGCAAATTGGATTCAGTCTGAACTGGCACTTACAATGGCTGCAGGCCGAACCTCCATGCCTCACATGAGCTTCCTGCGCGAAACTATACACCACAGAAGCACAGAGCATCCTTCTCTCTTCACTGTCACAACTGATCTGAGCTTTCCAGTAACAGAGCAGGGCATGTCCTCCAAATCCAAAAGGTTCTAGTTGGCTGACCCTCCTTGTCAGTCACAACAGCCTCCCTCTATTGGTGTAAAAAGGCGCCAAGGTCCAAACTACATTTCCCAGAAGCTCTCTTCATACAATACCCTTGTGGCTGGCTCCAAGTGAGAGTCCCAGTTCTGATTTGCTCAAAGTGGGCTCCAGTTCAAAGGTCCCAAATACTGATTGCTCCCATTCAGCAGTTCTGGACCCAAATGAGGTAGCAAGCAGACAGAGTTCATGCTGTAATAAAAGGCAGGTCAGACAATTAGTATTGGAACCCACTCGAGAGGAAGCAATCTTAGACCTGGTTCTCTCAAATGGAGATGGAGAGAGAGGATCACAGATGTAGAAGTGGGTAGCCATCTGGGAACTAGTGACCATCGAACAGTATGGTTCACAATAAACACAGCAGTAGAGTCAAGCTATACAAAGGCAAAAGCACTGGACTTTAGGAGGGCTGACTTTGCCAAAATGGGTGAGTGCCTAAGGAATGCACTAGCAAATGGGCAGGAAGGAGGGGTGGAAGAACAATGGGGAATAATAAAAACTGCCATCACAGAGGTAACAAGCCTTTGTGTGAAGCAAATAAACAAAACAATGTAAGAAACCACTATGGTTCTCAAAGGAGGTGGCAGTGAAGGTTCAAGAAAAAGAAAGCATTCAGAAAGTACAAGGAATCACAGAAGGAGCAGTACAGAGAATTGTATCAGTTAAAGCAAAAGGAAGCTGGGAAGGCAGTCAGAACAGCAAAGGCCCGAACTGAGGAAAAGATAGCCAACTCAGTTAAGAAGGGGGATAAAACCTTTTTTAGGTACATCAGGGAGCGAAGGAAGACTAAGGGAGGGATAGTGAGACTTAATAAAGGGGAGGGGGGTGGGCAGAGGGTGACTGTGAAAAGGCAGATATACAAAACAAATATTTTTACTCAGTATTTACAAATGAAGAGGGGGAGGTACCTAAAACAAACAATAGAAACACTCTGGATACAGAAGTTGATACCAGCCCATTTACAGAAGAAAGGGTTCTGAAAGAACTCTTAAAACTGAAGGTGGACAAAGCAATGGGGCCTGATGGGATTCATCCCAAAATTCTAAAAGAACTAAGGGTAGAACTAGTGACACCACTGACTACCCTCTTTAACAAATCATGGGAGGATGGGGTGGTACCTGAGGAGTGGAGGAGGGCAGATGTGATTCCCCTTCACAAAAGTGGGAGCAGGGCAGAAGCAGGAAACTACAGACATGTTAGTTTAATCTCAGTGATAGGGAAAATGATGGAATCACTTCTGAAGGAAAGAATTGTCGAGTACCTAGAGGCCAGAGGGGCACAGGACCCGAGGCAGCATGGATTCACAGCGGGAAGGTCATGCCAGACGAATCTAATAGATTTCTTTGACTGGGTGACCAATGTAGTAGATCAGGGAGGGGCTGTGGACATGGCCTACCTAGACTTTAGCAAGGCATTTGACTCAGTCCCACACAAAAGATTAATATACAAGTTAGCAAGCCTGGGATTGGGTCCCAAGATGATAGCCTGGGTAAAGAATTAGCTGGAGAATAGGACACAGAGGGTAATAGTAAATGGAGTCCACTCTGAAGAAAGGGGGGTTACTAGTGGGGTATCGGTCCTCTTCAATGTCTTTATAAGTGACATTGCAGAGGGACTGGAAGGAAAAGTATGTTTCTTTACAGATGACACAAAGATCTGCAACAGAGTTGAGGCACAAGGTGGGGTGGAAAGGATGAGAAGGACTTGGCAAGGTTAGAGGAATGGTCAAATGTATGGCAGCTTAGATTCAATGCTAAGAAGTGCAGGTAATGCACCTGGGAAACAAAACCCAGGGAAGAGTACACAATGGGGGTGAGATACTAACAACAACAAAATGGAAAGGGACCTGGGGTAGTCACATCAGATGACTTAAAGGTGGGCAAGCAATGTGAGAGGGCAGTAAGGAGGGCTGGGGGATACTGGGATGTATAGGGAGAGGCATCACCAGTAGAAAACAGGAAGTTGTTATCCCTCTGTACAGACAGCTGGTGAGACCCCATCTGGAGTACTGTGTACAGTTCTGGAGACCCAATCTCCACAAGGATATAGACAAGATGGAAGCTGTCCAGAGGAGGGCATCTAAAATGGTGCAGTGTCTGCACCAGAAGACATATGAAGAGAGACTAAAGGAGCTTAATATGTATAGCCTCAAGGAAAGGAGGGAGAGGGGGGACATGATAGAAACTTTCAAGTACCTCAAGGGAATCAACAAAGTCCAAGAAGGTAGCATCTTTCAAAAAAAGAGGTGTGCAAGAACAAGGGGGCACAATTTGAAGATAGAGGAGGGGTGGCTCAGAAGTAATCTAAGGAAGTATTTTTTCACAGAGAGGGTTGTGGATGCATGGAACGGCCTTCTGGAGGAGGTTGTGGAGTCAAAAACAGTGATTGAATTCAAGCATGCATGGGACAGTCATAAGGCAGTTCTAGGGGTTGGGGGTAGAAAGAAGTAGGCTGCTGGTTAACTAGGATCTGCAGCTTATCCATTAGGTAGGGAAATGGGCAGACAGGGTGGGCCAAGCGGTCTTTATCTGCCGTCAAATTCTATGTTTCTACTGTAACCCCTAGATGGCGCTATCCCAGGGGCTACTACCCCTGCCTGATTTGCCACTAACAGGTTGAGGGGCCTGGATCCAATGGCGGGTGCCTCCACCCAGAGGTCAGGGTTTGCAATAGTTAAACTTACTTGGTCACAGCCCTCTGGGACACTGCAACCCCCCTTTCTTCCCACTAGTGGCCCACACAATATATCAGAATTACCTTCACAGTATACACTTACCCCAGGACTAGTTCCGCACTGGGACCTCCTGTAGAAATAAGATACAGTGCAACAATCACAGTACAGTACTTTAACATAGACAAATACCTCAGGAAGTATAACTTTCTGAAACAAGCAGCTCTGATTTATTTAGGGATATAACAAGGACAGGGGAAATCAGGTTAATTAGCTTATCACTTTACTATCTACCTATGGCTCTGTGCATAGGCCTATCCCTACCAGTTACTGTCCCTGGGTACCCAAGCCCTAGTGGCTAGTCCAAACCTGTGGCAGCTGGTAGGGGCCCTTTCACACAGTGAAAAGAAAAATTAGTTTAAACAGTCAGCAGTACAGTGATTCCATTTGGATTTAATGTGGCAATTCAACAGGGAGCGACCCTGAATTAGTACTCACGACCTCCAAACAAGATAGGGTCCTTCAACATCAGCAGGGCTACTCTTGAGCTCCACGAGACTCTTCACACATTTATATGGTAAAAAAAAGAAAGTACTATACCAGGCAGGCTGCTTCTCTATCCCGATCGCAATTACTGCACAATGCCCGGGAGAACACACAGCAGATTCAGTTCCTGACAGACCGAGTGCAATTCAACAATTTCTCCAGTCTTCTACAGGGTGAGCCTGGTTTCTACTCTTCAGAGATCCTTTGATTCTTTTCACAGGATGGATTCAGTCCTAAGAAGCAGTTACACAAGCTGCAGACCGGAACTCTGGGCCTTACACACGTTTTTTGACTGAAACTGTGCACTGAAGGAGCACAGGGTTTCTTTCCCCTTCACTGCCAGATCTAAACTGAAACTCCAACCGACAAAACCGGGCACTTCCTTTGAGTTCCTCCCAGTTCTTGACTGGATTGGCTGTCACTCACAATAGACTGCTCCTGTTGGTCCAAAAAGGCGCTGAAGTCTAAACTACATCTCCCAGAGTCACTGCCCATACAATCCTCTTGTGGCTGGCTCAGATTATGAGTCCAAGTTCTGATTCTGCCAAGGCACCATTTTAGAGCTAGCTTACCCACACTGATTGGTCCAGTTCAGCAGTTCAAAACTAGAATGGGAACTAGGCAGACACAGTTCTGACTGCAAAGAAAGCAGGTTAGACAAACTGTATTTTCATTATTACTCTACATGATTTCTGGCAAACAGTTACATCTTTCAGATAGGTTCCTTTGCACTCCTAGTGACTGCAAAAATGGAGTGAATTGGCAGCAGTTCGAGTGGTACTCAAGCAGAGAAGCACACAGTCCCCCCATACAAACTAATTATGTCTGCAAGCAGACAGCTCTTAAAGAGACAGTACCAGAGGCTCTAAAAACACTCACTGATAAATGGCTTAAACGCCAAACACCATTCAGGCTTGGAGCATTCAAGCAAGCTCCTGGAAGTCTTTTGGGAACCCCCATTTGCAGGGGGGTTACACTACGTTTCATTATCACTATAACTGAGTTCTGGTAAACAGTTACATCTTTCAGAAGAGCTCCCTCTGCGCTCTTAGCGATGGCAAAAATGGAGTGATTTGGCCGTAGCTCGAGTGGGACTCAAGCAGGGAAACACACAGACCCCCATCCAAATTAATTATGTCTGCAGGCAGACAGCTGTTAAAGAGACAGTACGTGGAGGCTCAAATAGCACTCACTTGGAACCACATTTAAACAGCTCAGACGCCGAAGACCGCCCAGACCTGGAGCATTCAGGCAAGCTCCTGGAAGACTTTTGGGAACCCCCATTTGCAGGGGGTTACATAAATATTTTATATGTGCTAATGGGTATTGTAACTTATTGGTGGGGAGGAAGGGCCCCACAAAATATTTTGTAGGGGGGCCCTTATAGTCGCTGGCACAGCCCTGATTGTGATTGCTCACTTCACCCTTTGGGCTCCTTCAGCAGGGGTCATCCACAGGACAACTAAGGAATGAGCACACAGGATGCAATACTTGGAAAGTTCAGTGCCTAAAAGGAAATGCAAAAAGCATTTATTTGGCAAGAAAACTGTTGCACAGCAGAGGCAGACACCTTTGCATTTCTTGGTCAGCTACCCTGATGAAGCAGTAAATTATTTAACCATGAAATGGGGTTTCTGCCTCTGCTGTGTGGTAGTTTTGCTTGCCAAATAAATGCAGTTTGCATTTCCTTTTGAGTAATAAACTCTTTACTGATCAGTTTCTGTGTGAGCTGCACTGTAGTTTTATTTATTTATTTAACACTTCAGAAGTAATATTTGAGCTATGAGCTCTTTTACAAAGGTTCCACGTCATGAGAAAATACAACAGTTACAATTGTACAATTCACATAGACAGAAATACAGGTATCTAACAGAGGAATACTAGCTGGGCAACACAGTAGTTTTGTAGTTGATTACAAGCAGTTGCTAGTTGTTTTGCAGTTGTGCAATGGGTCCCTAAATGTGTGTGTAACCCCAGGGCGGTGCCACCCCCCAGTGTTACACCCCCGCCTACTACCCTGGACATAGGCTAAGGGGTTTGGGTTTGCTAACTCATAACATTTTTTTAAAACCTTTGCGCAGTGCCTCCACTCAGGGTGCTTTACGTGGGTGAGATGGTACTGGGTGTAGCCCCTTGAGCTGCTATACCACCCACGATGACCAGTTCCCCTCCCCAGCCATGCCCCAAGACACAGCTCCCCACATTTCAACATTTTGAATTAAAGGCTCTCTCTAATAATATGCTCACACGGGATTTCAAACAACAATAACAAGATATTTATTTAGGGGGAAATAAAGGAGCTAGGAAAGGGAAACAGGAGGAGTAGAGGTTATCTTATTGTATTTGCACATGCACAGAGATCATTTTGAATTGTTGCTGGTAAACCCTCCAGCTGGGTGGCTACATATTAACAGGCAGACATAAATCACATTTTACCATCCGACTTAAGACATCCAGAGCCCTGGCTATCTAGCTGCTGATAAATCAGACGTTAAACATAATTATTAATATTGCCCACACTGGTACCAGTCCCAGATACAGCAGAAACCCCACAATCTCATACCATACTGGTTAAACAGATACCACAGTCCAAGATGTTGCAGGCCTGATGGAGTTGCAGCTGGTTGAGGTGGCCGGCTATTAATTTGAGGGTGGGGGCAGCTTGGAAACAGATTTTTGGAGAGCAGCAAATTACTGTTTACAACCACAGCAGGGATTGCCCTGCAGTTTAGCAGACAAAGCAGGGATTGCCCTGCACTTGCAGACAAATCAGGGATTGCCCTGCACTTGCAGACTTCCGAACATTCCAGAATAAACTATGTGGATCTTACATCAAGAACATTCAGCACAATATTTGAAAGTCCCATGCAATGCAATGAGAGTGATGCTTCTGTCAAGCATCCTAAACACAGTTTAAACATGGTCACATCCAGTACTTTATATACCAAAAGGCATCCATCCATCCAGAGTAAGTTGGCAACTACACTTTTATCAAGCATCCCATACTTTAGTCACAGGGGTCACGTGATGGCGTCTGTCTAAACGGCTGCATGGGCTTGGAGCTCCCCCCTCTCATCGCCATTTTAGCGCTTTTTTTCGTTAAATCACAATCGCTAATTGCCCAGATTGCTACCGGAGGAGATTCACTAACCTGAGCAGTTGCTGTTCCTCTTATTGGTCCTGGGGTTAGCGCGATTTTGAGGGGAGATAGAGGCCGATATGAAGCAGGCCCCAGTTAAGCACACCCCTCCTGCCTCTCCGAACAAAGCGGCTAAAAAGCAAAGAAATCAAGGACCGGGTAAGCCTGAACGTCCGAGGACAAAGCATCAATGGCCTTCCTTAACCGAGGATAAGTTTATGCACAACTCAGCCCTATTAAAGATATCCTGAAGGATCTTGCAGCTGAGATGAAGTCGCTACGATCGGATCTGTCGTCAGTCTCTACCAGGGTTGAAGATGTCGAGGCCAGGGTATTCTCTGTGGAGAAAAGGCAAGACAGATCGGAGGGTACGGTGGACGATCTGAGACAGCAAATTAAGAAGCTGCAAAATAAAGCTGAAGACCTTGAAGGACGTAACCGCAGAAACAATCTGCTCATTTTTGGTCTGCCTGAAATGGAGGAGGGGCCTGACCTTCTTGCTTTCCTCCAAAAGTTCTTAGTGAAGGTAGTTGGGCCCTCACCTATAAGCTCCTTATACCATCTGGAGCGGGCCCACCCGGTCCTTGCGGCCCAGACCCCCACCAGGTTCCACTCCACGGCCCATAATTGTTAAATTTTTAAGTTATGTGGAACGCCAGCATGTTTTTCTTAAGGCAAGAGAGCACAAGGAGATCCTGTTGGGCTCATCTAAACTACGAGTTGCTCAAGACCTCCCGAAGAAGACAAGGGAGAAGAGGGCTGCCTTCCATCAGGTTGTGTCCAAGTTGATTCCTGCTTCAATCCCCCTTTAAAATGGCTTATCCTGCAACGTTGAAGATTACAATTGGAGGCTCTGTCTACAGCTACACATCACCGGACTTGGCCCTGAGTGAGCTCACCTCCAAGCTACCGGACTTATTCAAGAAACCTGGATGAAGGACTCACATTTTGCCTGCTAATTGTTATTGTTTGTGCTGCCTATACCTGCTTTCAATATTGTTGCTGGTGCTGTGCAATTAGGGTAGGCCGGGAAGGCCTAGTTTTTAGGGATTTGTTGCTCGTTTCCCCCCTTGTGAGATAGCCCTCCGATTCTTCCCTGGTTGGTTGCCCCCCTTTTTTTTTTTCCTTCTGCCCTTTCCTCCCTCCCTTAAGGTCCTTTTCTTACCTTGTCCATTTTTTCGGCTGCAGGGTCAGATGGGTGGTCATTGCGGGGATGGGTTGAGTCCTCGTGGTCATGCTCCCGGTTAGAAGGGTGGAACTAGGTTTTGGGCTGGCGTTTCTCTAGGGACTTCCGGGGGGAGGACGTTTTCGGTCCATCTGCTTACTGAACCCCCTGGAAACAACGCCCCAATGCTGAAATGACCGCTACGTGAGTTCTCCCATCCGAATACCCTTCTCCAAATGGATAATCCTGTCGAGGGGCAAGCCGATTTGTTTTTCTTTGGGGAAATGGTCTTCCCGATGACTGCAATTGTGCTGCTTGTAACTGGCTGGGTGGGTTTCGGTGTATATCCTGATGATTCCCTTTGCTGCTGTTTGTATCTGGAGGGTTGGATACTGCCTGCTATTACAGGCCTCGCTACCCTCTATTTTTCTTCAGGATGGCATTTATATCGCTGTTAAGTGGCGATTGGGGGGGGTCCCTGGCCTTTGGATGCCTGCTCGCTGGATGCCTTATTGCGAGCCTGAGATTGGGGGTGGTAACCCCTCCCGGTGATGACACTGACTTGGGTTATAGGTTTTGGGGTATGGGTATTCTCTTGGCACTGGGTAGGTTGTCTACATTATTCACCTGGGATTAGGGGGTTCGCAATGGGATTCGGAGGGCCAGAACTGATTTATTGCGCTTGGATACTATGTTCATTCTGGTCTTCCCCTGTACATAGTTTTTGGTTTTTTTGTACCTTTTGCTGGTTTTGTGGGACTTAGGGTCGGGGGGTTGGATTGGTTACTAAAGACATTTTTTAGGATCAGAGTTAGGGTGGGGGGTTGGAATTTATCACAGATTGGTTTATATAGGACACCTGGGAGACTGATTTTGGTCGGGGGGGTCAGGTGGGTTGCTGTCTCTCCTTGTTGGGCTCGAGTCTTATTTTTCAAGGGTGTTTATGGTTTACGATAGTGGGGGTGGGTTTGTTTTTGGGGTTGGTCCTTCTTGGATTTAAGTACAGTGAATTTAATGGGTATAATGTTGGGGGTGCACCCTACCTTTTCTATAGTTATATGATTACTTGTTATTTCTAACTTGTCTACAGTACTTTAAAATACTAAAATGTCTCTGAAAATTGCCTCTTGGAATGTCGTGGACTCCGGGACTGGGTCAAACGTCTCCAGATGTTTTGACACTGTTCACTAATGCGAGTTGACATTCTCTTTCTCCAGGAGACACACCTCACTCAGTCTGATGTTAATTTACTATCTCTGTCAGGTTTCTCTTATTCTTATCTGGCTGGTAACTCCTGTTATAGTAGGGGGGTCGCAGTTCTTATTAAAAACAGGTCTTATTTACTGTAGAGAAGACGGTGGCGGATGTGGAGGGGAGATTTGTCTTGGTTCAAGCGGTTCTTAACGGTGAGAGTGTTGTTCTAGGATCTATATACGGTCCAGTCGGAGGAGATTCCAGTTTTTTTAGGTCTCTTATGGAGAAATTGATTAGTTTCCTCCCGGCTCAATTTATACTAGGAGGAGATTGGAACCTTCCTTGCTCGTTGACTTTGTACAGAGACCCCCAAGATAAGCGCCCACCTTCTCCAGCCCATAGAGCTTTTTCAGATTTAAGAGCACTGCTAGGTTTGTGCGATCCCTGGAGACTTGCTAACCCCGCTCTTCAGGCCTATACTTTTCTCTCTCAATCTCATGCTACCAAATCTCGTCTGGACATGATTTTGATTAGTGTTTCTTTTCTCTCAAGTTTTGGTCTAGCTGGTATTGACCCAATTATTCTTTCTGACCATGCGGTTGTCTGGATTAAGCTCTCCTTAACCCTGAATACTCACGGATTCGGTTTGGAGGCTGAACACACAGCTCTTAAAGGACTCGCAGACTGTATCTAATATAAGTTCCTTGATATCAATATTTTTGGCAGAGAACCTCAACTCTGTTCCTAGATTTGATCTGGTCTGGTCTGCTCTTAAATGTTTTTTAAGGGGTGAGTTTATCAAGACAGCTTCCTTCAGAAAGAAAAGGGGACTTCCTGACTCCTTAGTTTTGATGGGTAGAATTCGGGATCTGGAGGCTAAATACCTCTCAACTTCCTCCTTGACTGATCTTAAGCAGCTTCTGGCAGTCAAGGATGAATATATGGATCTCTTAAGGGAGAAAACTGAATATGCTCTTATTAAGACCCAAACAAAGTATATTGACCAGGGAGAAAAGTCTGGTAAGCTCTTAGCATCTCCGGGTACTTGAGAGTTCCAGGCTTATTCCTTCTCTGGTCTCTCCTTCTGGGGAAGCTGTCACTGCGCCCCGGAAAATTGCCCACGTCTTCAAGGAATTCTATTCGGATTTGTACAGCGAGCTGGAGAGGTCGTATTCTGTTTCTGACTTAGACAACTATTTAGGTGAGATTGACATTCCCTGCTTATCTGAGGCTCAGCGGGCTACTTTGTCTGCCCCCATTTCAGAGGAGGAAGTTGAGAGGGCTATTGCTTCTTTCACTCCGGACCGTACGTCGGGGCCTGATGGGTTCCCAGCCAATTTTTATAAGACTTTCACTAAGGACTTGGTACCCTCCCTCCTCAAGCTGTATGACTATCTGGCTCTAGCCTCGGAAGTAGACCCATCGCTTTTTGAGGCAACCATTGTCTTAATTCCTAAGCCTGACAAGGTTCTCACGGATCCAGCTAGTTACAGACCCATATCACTTCAGAATTATGATATGAAGATCCTTGCTAGGATTCTGGCTGACCGTATTAAGAAGGTATGGTCTGAACTGCTGAGTCCTGAGCAGGCTGGATTTGTGCCCGGTAGATCCTCGGCTGATCATCTGAGGACCCTTTCGCATATTTCGCAGTATGCTCAATCCCTTTCGCACCAGCCGATTTTGGTTTCTCTTGATGCTGAAAAGGCTTTTGATCGTGTGGACTGGGGGTTTCTTTGGGCTGTGCTCGAGAAGATGGGCTTCCCGTCCGCCTTTGTTAATAGAATCCGGGTGTTTTACAGTTGTCCTTCTGCCAGAGTATATTGTAATGGGGTATTTTCTTCTCTCTTCCGTCTTTATGCAGGTACCAGACAGGGTTGCCCACTCTCGCCTCTCTTATTCAATTTGTATTTGGAACCTTTACTCAGAAGGATTAAGGCTTCGGCCCTGATCAGAGGAATTACTTTGTACCAAAAGAACTGGTCCTCTCAGCATATGCTGATGACATCCTTCTACATCTGGTGGATCCAGTTGAGTCTCTTAGGGAGGTGCTAGGGCTGATCGAGAGGTTTGGGGTCTTTTCGGGTTACAGGTTGAATGCTTCCAAATCGGAAATTTTCCCTCTTAATGTTCATGCTAACAAGGCTGAGTTTTCCTCCTTTGGCATGAAGTGGGCCCCTAGATACATTAAATATTTAGGGATCTTTTTTTCCACTGACTCTTCCCTCTTGAAGGAGTTAAATCTGGACCGGCTCAGGGACTTGGTTGCACAGGATCTCCAACGTTGGTCAGCCCTCCCCATGTCACTCTGGGGTCAGATAAATGTGATTAAGATGAATGTCCTTCCCAGAGTGTTCTATCCACTGAATTTGGTAAATCTTAGGCTATCTGTCTCCTATATTCAGCAGTTTCACACGCTCTTCTTTCAGTTCATCTGGTCCAAGAGGGCAGTTAGGCTCTCTATGGTAAACTATCTCTTTCTAAAGATAGAGGAGGTCTCAGACTGCCCAATCTCCTGTTGTATTACTGGGCTGCGACCTCTCTAAGCTGGGAAGATGGCTCTCTGTCGAACCGATGTATCTTGTCCTATCTGGCTTCAATTAGGCGTCTTTCCTCGCTGCAATCAAATTTGATAAGCATGTCTCTTTTACCTACCCCGAAATTGCTTGCTAAGTGGATCCGGATAATGTCATAAGACTGCTATTGCGGTCTTTTGGCAATGTCTGAGAGCATTTCCATGTTTCCCCACGTCGGATTTGGGGCAGCTGGTTGTTGCTAATCCTAATATTAAGTTAGGCAACTCATGGATTGGTCCAGACTGGCTGCCACAAATTAGGGAGACTAGTCTGGGAAACTTCTTTAATATGAATTCCCTTCTCTCCTCTGGTGATATTCTCGAGAAGTTTCGCATACCTAGTAGGTCTATTTTTAAGGTTTACCAACTGAGGCACTTAATCAATCGGAGATTTGGCTCTTCCCCTGGGGAGTCAGTGGTCTCTCCTTTTCTTTCTGAAGTGGTTAGACTTGCTTCTCAGTCTCATTCTGTCTCTTCGATATACTCCTTTCTTCTGGACTATAACTTACCTGATGGGGCTGTTGGTTCGGATGTTTGGACTCATCTTCTGCCCGGGAATTCTTTTGACTGGCTTGGGGTTTGGAATGATCTTCATAGATACCATACCCAAGACAGGTTTACGCAACAGTACTACATTGTTAATAATTTGTATTACACCCCAGCTAAGCTATCTCAGTTTGGGAAGGTTTCTCATCCTAGCTGTTTCAGGTGTTTGCATGGGGATGGCAATATTGTTCATATATTCTGGGACTGTCCTAAAGTGGCTCTGCTGTGGTCGCAGATTAAAAACTATCTTGATCCTTTATTAGGTCTGTCTGGCTTTTTCAGTCCTGAGGTGTGTGTCTTTGGGGATTTTTCCCAGGTTGACAGTGCTGAGCGAAGATATCACATGGCCATGGTGGCTATGGCTGTTAAAAAAATGGTGTTAAGACATTGGACCGACCAATTGGTCCTATCATTTGCCGATTGGTTAACTGAATTATTATCGTATTTCCAGTCCGAAAAACTAGCTGCTAGTCTTAGAGGGCGGTTGGATCTGTTTCACAGGAGATGGGGTAAACTACAGGCTCTATGTCTGATGTAAATTGGGTCTCCTTTATTATGACCCGAGTCCCTATGTCCACATGCACTTTTGTCTTTATTTCTTTCCGTTAGTTCAAATATAATCAGTTTGTTTTCTCTGATGTAGCTATACCTATGTCTGTTTGCTATTATGATTTTGACTTACTGTTAGTTGATGTTTATTCTATTATTGTAGCGATGCATGGTGGGTGCACCCTGGGGAGGATGGGGTTTGGGTTGGAGGGATGGGTGGTTTTTGGGGGGAAGGTTTCTTTTAAGTTGTCACTGTTTATGTTGCTGCGGATCTTGTGTGGGTTTTCTTTGGTGGGGTTGGGTGGATGCTTTTTGTATATTTTTTGGACATGTCTCTGGGGGGGATGGGAATTTCGTTTCTATTTTTGTTGTTTATTTGTTTATATTCTGATTTATTGTAGAAATGTTTTTCCAGATATACTTGGATACTGTTTTCCCTTTTTATATTCTTAAAGCAATAAAATTCAAATTTCAAAAAAAAAAAAAAATACTTTAGTCACAGGCAGTCACATCCAGTACATTCTATATACCAAGAACATTATCCACAAGCGGAGTTCTATCCAGCACATCTAGCCATTTAACACTTATACCAAGCGCTCTTAGACGAAATTCTGTGCAGACACAGGTACATTCTCTTTAAGGTATCTTAGACATTAATATGCTCTAGGACCTCCTGTCTCATGAAGTGGCAAGCACGTCTTGGCAGACAGCTCCACGATGGCAGGACTCTAACCCATAGCTACACATTTATATGATTCACTAAGCCCAGCATCTTGCTGCACCTGCAACTTAGCCATTTGGGCCACAGACAAGATGCATCCATTACTTGAACTAGGCAGTCTCTTATGGGGTTAGTAGCCCAGACTGATGACTTCAATACTTCACACTTAACAGCACACATTTCTTAATGGGGCATGGAGCCCCCAAGATTACTTGCTTAGCTTCTCCCTCGCACCTGGGGGTACGAGGGTACTCACTCAGGTCCTCCACAGGTCACATCCGCAATCGAAGGCATCCTGAAGACTTCTTCAGCTTTCTCGCCACTGAGGTACTTGGTGAGTGCTCTCACCACTGCATGATGTCATCTGGTCTGGTCAGCGCTCTCACCGCTGCTGGACATCTGATCTTCGGTCCACATCTTTCCCTGACATGGGAGGGAAGACTAGCCTCTGAAGGACAATACTGGCAACCTCCAGACTAGCTGTTGCAGAAAGCCCAATTATTGTAACTAGTTAACTGAAGAAAACAACAAATGCCGTTTGTAACATGGCATCAATCAGAGAGTCGAAATTGGGAGCAGCGATAGGCGGAGCAGCATCAGCAGACCCGAATTGGAGCGGGTACTAATCCCTGGTATATGCCGTCCTCGCTGAGGTAGTACTGCTAGCAGCCAGACCCCCAGGCTAGCAGCACTCGGCAGTGGCAGTGAGCGAGGGGAACAGTGGCAAGAGAGGCAGAGCGGGAGCCTGACTAGGCATCTGAGCTCGGAAATGGGGAGGGGGGACCAGAACCTCCGGTGGACAGTGGCGAGAGGTAGGACATCGCAGGCAGACACAGTATGCCAGTCAGTTCCGTGTCCTTGTAGTGTCAGCAGGCCTGGCAATGGAGCAGTGGTCTAGGTCAGGAGGGAGCATCAGGGAGGCACAACAAGCAATGATCCCAGCAGTGATGGAGGCGAGAGCCACCAGCAGCATGCACAGCCCAGGTGGGACAGAGGAACCCCGGAGCAGTCAGCGGGAGGCAGCAGGAAGTGAGCGCCCCCATATGCAAATGATAAGCCGATCACTGCTCCCGGCTACTGAGAACTGCACCGCAGACCTCTAGCGTCGGATATGAACGGAATACGCGCACAGAACTCGGAATGACCGGGAGAGTGATGTCGGCCGCACTCAGGTATGCGGTTGCAGGTAGAAGAGCGACTCAGCGCATCAGTATGTAAATAATGTTGTGCAGCGTTGTGGGAAAGTGCAGCACAAGTTTTATATGCTTGCAGCACCTACGTGTTCTCTGGTTGATGTCTCACAGTGTGCAGTCTCCCGATCCCACCACCGACCCAGGGCCCATGTTACAAGCGCATTAAGCCACTCCGTCGGTGGGCTCTAATGCGATTGATGCATGGGGGAGGCGGGTGGTAGCACTCGGCCATGGGCCTCGGGCATGCACCACCCCCCCCATGCATCAATCCAGCATTAGAGCACACCTCTGTCGTGGCTTAATGCTTACTTGAAGACTGAAAGGGCTTGAATTAAGTAGCCCAGGCCTGATGGCATGGCTGGAGCCTGAGCCCCTCCCCCATAGGGGGTTCCCAGCAGGCTGGAGCCTGCTCTGCTGCTCTCTCTCCAAATCTCTCTCTCTGAATCTCCAGACAAACTGGCAACATTGTCTCTTTATAGAGCTCCTAGCTCGACTCCTGATTGGTAGCAGGGATGGGGTGACATGTCTCCAAGTTGCTGAAGGACCTGTCAATCAGAACACTCGAGGCACAATTGGGTTGTGGAATTTGCGCCTAAAATATTTTCCCTGTAAATCCCCATAAGCACTTGGGTGCTTACCCATAAGATGCAGAGAATGTCCCACAAGTCCTGGCTATCTATTGCTGCAATTCCAATTGGCTGTACAGCTGGCAATGGCTGCTTAACCCACTGCCCCTTATAGCAGATTAGATACAGTCCTGAATAATGTCCTGGTGCCTCCAGAAATAAGTAATTATTTGCCTCAAATGCCCCACAGTTCTATAGCCTAAAGGCTGTACTTGCAGTTGCTGCACAGATGAAAAACATGGCTCTTTTACTTTTCCTGTCAGTACTGTACTTATGCAAGCTCCCCTTGCAGCAGCTGACAGGCTGACACACAGAGTCCCAGATACTGGAATTGCTAGGGAAACAGTACTCATTTTAACTTTAAACACTTTTCCCCACATGCACAGTATATTCCCAATAGGCAGCAACAGTTCCTATACGTAAAACATTTGAATTCTTTACTTTTCGGCTGGAGTTGAACATAACTAATCTGAAGGCAGCCAGATACACTGTTATGCATTATTCAGATGACCGGGGTCCTGCACAGGCATACTCAAATGAGTCCCGGTCAGAACTCCTTTAATTCCCATCTGAATGGTCCCCCAGCAGGCTGTCCGTGGTCACTGGGTCCCAAATAGGTGGAAGGGATCCCGGGACCCACGGCACAGTCCCCGAGGCAACCGCAAAACAAGCGGCTCTACATCAAAGGCACTTTGAGCACCAACGTGACTCCCGCTGCCCTGCAGGCAGTACTTTTGCAGCGGGAGCTCGCGGTCAGCAGTTTAAGCCCTGGGGGGCTGGATTTTCATTTGACTGCAAGCTGGGGTACACATGAGGGCAAACCGGACCTGAGAAGCCAGAAAAATTAGAGGCCAAGTCAGGAGAAGCCCGAGAGACAGCGGGAGAAGGACAGAACAAATCGGGCTAAGGTAAATCCAGACTGGCATTTCTAAGAACCCCCATTTGCAAGGGGGTTACACGTGGCAACAACTTTTGTATAGTAGCCTTATTTGTGGTTCAGCAGGCTGCACACTCGCCTCAGAGGCCGGAAGAGCCGAAGGTTGTGGGTTCTACTCCCACACCAGGAACCTGGGGTAAGTCCAAATACTGACACTTTAGTAGACTGTACTACAGCATGGAGGGAGGGGGATTGCGCCTCAGTGTTGCCATCTTTCAGATGAAACATTAAACAGAGGTCCCATCTGACTGTTAAGGTGGTTGTTAAAGATCCCATGGCATTTCTCAAAAAGAGTACAGGCATTTTCTGGATGTCCTGGCCAAATTTCCTGCCATTTACTAAAAAAAAAAAATACCACCAACAGCTTTTAGTCTAGTTCCATATGTTAGTTTGCATCTGCATCCCACCCGAATGAGGCAGACTTGCCAAGGCCTTCTTTCCCAGTCAACAAAAACTAAATAAACAAATAAATAAATATGCAGTGTGCTTTCCTCCGACAGTACAAACTGTGGTCATCCCAGCTGTTCCCTTGTTCTAGCTGTATGATGGAGTGCCTTTGTAGTCAGCACCACTCCCTGATTGACTGCCAGGAGGTGTTCAAGTGTTGGATCACCCAGTGCCTTCCCCCCTGGAGTTGGCACTCAGCCCTCCAGTGTAGGACATCTGGACGTGCTCGCTAGCCTCAGCCTCCCAGGGCAGTCACCTGGCTGACCTGTGGAGTGGTGTTCCTTGTTTTGTAGTGTTACATTGCACCATTATACAAGGGAAGTACATATTGCTTTTGTTTTTAAATGGGAAGTGTGTTAATTACAACAATACTGTGTCACAAAGTGTGCAATGAGATTGTATTCGTATTTCCGGATGCTTATTGAGCATTGTACTATCATTCCCATTTTTATTTTTATTATTTTATTAAAATTATCTAATGCTAATCTTTTGCATATGTACATATTTCAGCCTTGATATTTTCTGCATTTTGAATACTTATGTCAATTTTGAATTTCTGTAAACTGTTATGTCCCCGGTTGCACCTGTAAATAGGTCCTCAGCCTAGTTGTGCGTATCTCACTAATAACAAATTAAATTAATTAAATACATAATGTGTGAAATTTTATTATGCAATTAGTTCACTTATGGGTATAAATAGGGCATATGCAATTGCCTGGCTCAGGATATGCCATTTTCATAAGTGCTGAGCAGGGGCAGTACTGTAACACATGATTAGCCAAGCTACGAGTAAGCTGTGAAATTCTGCCACCATACAAATGAAGACAGATAGCATATTCTTCATCAGGCATTACATGTCTGGTTTATACCATGCATTTCCAAATATATGGTTTTCAAGTTAGTTTGTTTTTGAAGCTGCAACTCTTAGTTCATCTTTGCACACTGCTCTGTTTAGGACAGTTGAGTACAGCATCATTATATATGTAACCTACGTTATTTTGTTTATTACATATCTACAATCAAGATAAATATTTTTACCTTGATAGTAGATAAGCCCTCAACAAAATAACCTCTGTCTGGCAAAACTTATTCTCACTTGTGTAACATAAATTTATCTTTGCACAGGCATGGAGGAAGAGCTGGTTATCTTTAGTGATAAAATGAGAATGGCCTGTCCTGGGGTGGCATAAATAGCACTAACAGCGAAAAAAAAAAACTGTCCTGAGTTTTTGTTTCTATACTGTGAATAGCTACTGCTGTATACATTGAATTTTAGATACTGGTCACAGCTCTGCAGAAGATTTAAGAAAGCATTTTCCCCGTTGATGATCCCAGCTGTGCTCAGATAAACACAGCCAGGTAAACGCCTGTCTCTTCCACTGGCAGTGAAAGGCCAGATGCCCATGAAACCTGACGTTTCCTCATTCTCTGAAGATTGCATTGGATAGTCTCGATTTGATGCGATTACAGCAGAGCTGGAGCCCCCACTCGTGTGGGGGTGGACTGTCTCCGGCGATATTAGAATTTAATGGCATTTAAAAACAACTAGATGGTGCTTTTTCTTGGTGCAGGGAAGAGGAAAAATAAATGCAAATATTGTGCTAATTTTCTTTTCCCCTTTCCTGGTCCCCTAAATATTTCAGGCACTAAAGGCAGAAACCATGTCCAGCTGGAAGGAACATTAAAACAATACCAGTCAGCTTCTTTATCAATGAAAAGATATTTAGGGTTAGAGACAGGTATTACAGTGATGCCCACACAGACCCCTTACAAACATAGTCCTCACTGCATACTGTTCAGGCAAGATATCAGAAGGAGGTTATTATTGTTTCCTTGCAGTAGCCTCCATGTTATTCTGGTGTAAAATAAGTACAAACAGAATCAAGAGTAGACTATACCCAACTTACTTGCACTTGAAGCGTGTAGCACAGATGTACACAGTCGCACAAACATTGCAACACAGAAATGTCTATTTATTTATTTATTCACTCATGATAGCCCATCTCAGATGCAGCATCTTGTTTCTGGTGGGGTCTTCCTGCTTCTAACCATTTCCACAGCTGGGTGGAATGGAGCACTAGGTTATATGACTTGCTCATGTTCGCACAGTAGGTATTGGTATTTAGCTCAGATGAGCTTTGAACATAGAAAATCACACACAGACACATGCGTGCAAAATGCATGCAAAAACATGAACTGAAGCACACCAAAATTTGCATTTTTTAAACTGCTTTCCACACATGGCACTACAAGGGGGCAGTTATGATCCTCTGGTGATAGATACCACTTGCTTGCATAGCAGTCCATTATTGAAGGGGAAGAGTAAATTGTATCAGGACTTAAATGTTAACTAGTGGGTTAACGTTCTGAGAGATTTTGGAGTACTGAAAGTTACACATTTAAGTAAAGAAAATAAGAAATTTCAATTTAAGGAAAGAGACTAAAAAATAATGAGGTTGGGCCATCCGGCTAGCACAGCAGAAAAGTTATTGCTTGCCATCCAGATGACCCGGGTTTGCATCCCAGTCTTAGGATGTCTGGGGCTGACCAGTGAGGCAAAGCTTGGGCGTTCCTCAGGAAGGGAGAACACTTCCTTCCATTGCACAACTGCCACTTGGTGACCCAGGGGGGGTCATGTGGAAAGGAACAAGTAGTCCCTCTGTGGTGCCCTTACACTGGCACATACATGGAGGCATCACACGCCCAGAGTGGGGACAGCAGGGGATTACCGAAGGAATGGCGGAGACCACTCACCTTTCCGATGCTCCTGATAAGTGCTTTGCCAGGGTCACATCTCAGCACCACACCCTGGGGTGGGATGAACAGAGGGCTTAGCAGGCAAAAAAAAATATCCCCAACAGTGCCATGCAGATGAAACTGCTCTGTCCCCCACACTACAGCAGGGTCTCATCGACTCCACCCATGTCTTGCCAGCTCCAGCTTACGGGCCACAACTGAACAAAGTATTCTCCTCATGACCACAGGGGATAAGCCATGGGTTACGGTCATGGTATCTGGGGGGGTGATCAAGCAAAGACTGGTGGGAGGTTGGACCACTGAAGGATTCCTGTGGCGGGCAGAAGGACATGGATAGCTGGAAGGAGGTCCCAGTAACTGACAAGGTGAAAAAAGGGAGACAAAAACAGAAAGTTAAAAAAATATTTTTTTCCAAAATAAGGTGGGTAGCAATCACAGCTTAGTGTGCCATTTTAATGAGGGCTGTTACATTTGACTCAGTACCAGTAGAGAAGGATGTAGTGAGTGCAGTATGAGGGGGATATTGCACTGCACTGTTGAAGTGCTGTCCTTTAGATGAGTCATTAAACTGAGGCCCCTTCTGCCCATCTCTGGTCACTGCCCATGTGGAAGTAAAAGATCACATGGCATTTATTGATGAAGAGTAAGAGTAGTTTTATTAGGATAAAATACCAGTAAAATATAATACAGTACAGATCACTCAAACAAAAGACATCATAACATGTAAGCCGTGGCCCAACAAACAAAATCGTATTGTTATGGAGCCAAGAGAAGTACACGTTTATAAATCAAAAGGCAGGAGCAGCTCATCACCAAATCTAAAGAGGAAGGACCTGAACTTCTGGCTCAGTGTAGTTAACCTAGCCAAGAAGAGTAGGGGAGGCTTCCCGGTGTCATGACCAGCATTCACTCTGTCAATATATAGGACCATACAACCTACCTCCCAAGGTGTACCTGGAAGCAAGCTATCACAGCTTAGTGTGCCTTTCACGGTCACAAATTCATGGCTGTCTAAATTGCTCCTAGCTGCAGGCCTTCCTGTTTGATGAAGAAGATGCTTGTAGGAAGCTATGGTTAGTTACCGTAGCTGCCATGACAGAAGCTGGTAGAGTATGGGAAGGTATTCTGGAGCTTAGGTTCTAATTTCTAACAAAAATCTATAACAGGTGCCTGATGGAAGGCACCTATACTGAATACTGGAGGGCAGCAAAGATAATACCCATCTTCAAGGGGGGAAACTGTGCCAACCCATCCAACTGTAGGCCAGTGGCACTATTGTTAGTTGCATCCAAGATCTTTGAAAAGATGATAGGGAAGCAAATAAAAGAGTACCTGAGCAAATATGACCTTCTGGCTAAGCACCAATCAGGATTCAGAACGGGGAGGTCAATGAGCACTGAACTCATCGAGTATGTTAACACCATAGCCATAGCCCTAGCAAAGGGGAATATGTGGGAGCGGTGTGTTTTGATCCCTCTAAAGCATTTGATCTGGTAGACCACACAATATTACTAAACAGGATGAGGCAATTAGGGATCTCAGTGGAGATCATTGGGTGGTTTCATTCCTACTAACACAACAGGAAGCCAGTCATGGTAAATGGCACTCTCAGACACACAAATATTGAGTAGAGGCATGCCACAGGGTTCCATACTGGGTCCACTACTATTCTTGATCTGTGTCAATGGGTTACTAAATCATACAACTCAAACAGAGATAAGACTCTATGCAAATGACATAGCACTAATAGGCAGAGCTACCACCCTCACTGACTTGGAAAGCAAGCTGTAGCATGACTTCAACAGACTCCAAAAATAGTTTATGAGCTCCAACATGGTACTGAGCACTAAAAAAAACAGGACTGATGCTATTTAAGCAACACCGGACATAAAGCAAAGGCATGGAAACCATAACTATAAAAACGCTAGACAGGCAGGCTAGGGTGTCTAAGCACAAATACTTGGGTGTAACTATAGATGAATCACTGAAATTTGCCACAGACATAAAAAACACTATTAAAACAAGCATTTGTCAATGCCAAATGCTCTCTTGCTGGCATTGGCATTGATAGTGCAGGAGTTAGAGAGATGCATAATATGAATGGCAGTGAAGTATGGAACCGACGTCAACCCCACCCCACACTGCAGAGACTGACAGGCATTGAGGTGTGCCTTTGAGTGGTTGGCCATAATGCTCATGCCATTTCACCTCATTCTACCTTGCAGACTCTGACAAGTGTGGCGTTGTGCCTTGGAGTCATTGGGCCTTAAGCTCACCCCTTTCCATAAGGAAGTACGTTGAGATGGATGCAGTATAGGAGAATGGGGTGAACTTTGGGCTGAAGAGTCCAAGGCACACCTTGATGCCTGTCAGTGGCTGCAGGGTGGGGGTGGGGATGGAATGGTGTGAGGATTACAGCTGTCAATCCAAAGGCATACCCTGATGCCTGTCAGTGTGTACAGGGTGGAACGTTATGGTTAGAAACCCTAACACCCCGGACATTTGTTGGTATTTGCACTCCAAATTTTCAAAATGGCCTGTTTGTGACCCCACCTCATGAAAGCATTTGGGACTTCATTGTGATTTTGTAAATCTGTCCCGAACGTTGATTTCCCACAGCGACCATGCCATTCTGCTTCAGATGTGTGAAAAACACAGAGCAGAATGTGAAAAATGACAACTGCACCATTCATAAGGAGGTGTGAAGAGATGGTAATGTTGAAAATCTGGAGTGAACTTATTAAAAATTCTTGACGTCGCGAGCGTGTGTGGAAACTGCGCAATGCATTCTCGTAACACAGACATTTTGTGGAATTCGTTCACCAAATTTTCAACATAGGCATTTTGGGATCTCTGCTTATGAACAGTGTCACTAAGATTTTCTTAATCTGTCCAAAACATTGATTTCCTAGAGCGACCGCACCATTGTGTGCCAGATGTGCAAAACCACATTTGGGCAGGACGTGAAAAATGACAACTGTACTGTTCATAAGGAGGTGTGCAAAAATGGCAATGTTGAAAATCTGGAGTAAAAATATTAAAAATTTTCGTACTTATGAGCGTGCATGGAAACTGCGCAATGCACACTTGTAACACAGTCATTTTTTGGAATTTTTTCGCCAAATTTGCAACATCTGCTTTTTGGGAGCCCATCTCATGAACAGTGACACTGTCCTTTCATTACTCGATCCCAAAAAGTGATTCAGTGCAGTGACTGCGAAATCACCTTTCGGGACCGAATAACGACATGACAGTGACTGAATTTGTGAGGTGGGATCGCAAGAACCACATGTTGAAAATTTGGTGCCAAAAGTTGAAAAATAGCTGCAATATCTACCCAAGTTGACCCCCGCCCTGTTGATGCCATTATACAGTTTACTGGCATTTCTTCAGTTCGCTGTCGGCTTTGAAGTGTGCAGACATGTTCCCGCTCCACCAAAGATCATAGCACCGGGCTTAGGAGGTAAGTATTGGGTGGGGAGGTGCGGTGATGTAGGGTGTGCAGAGGGTGGGTATGTGTTGGAGGAGGTAGCACCAGAAACAACAAGGGACCATTTTCTCTTTAACAGGTTAAAACAAAAGACATTACAGGACTTTTTTTTTTTTTGGGTTTGTTTTGGCACACTGGGGTGGGCTCCCAGTGTACCACCTGTGACCCACAGGAAGGGACTGAAGCCGACGAGGCTGGGCCCCATCCAGCACACAAAAAAGCGTGTCTGTGTTTGGGAGTGCATGATGCCGAGGGAGATTGGGCACCCCTCGCATACAAACTATAATATGGGGACATTATGTGAGCGGGGATTGTGCTTCCCAACCGGCAAATGAACTGAGGAGAGGGCATGCTGACAGGGGGACTGGGCACCCCCAATGTTGGCTTCTTGAGGACTGTGAGAGGCAGATGGTGACAGCTGCCACCATGTTTATTGAAATGTTACACCAGACAAGGCATGCCCTGCAATGATAAGGAGCTCCCTCATTGCAGTGGCAAAATCGTTTCAAGTTGGTGGCATGCTTTTGCACTGCTGTTATAGACAGCATGCTATTTCATTCATGTCACAGAGCCCAGCCCAAAAAAGCAGTGATGCCATTGGCTACAACACGACCGCACCTCCAAAACCTGCTATTCCAAGCTACCACAATACAGTATGTTGCTTGCACGTGGCTCAAAAGTCAACATAAAAAGTAAATACAAAACTCTGGCCACGAAGGAGGAAAGTATACTTTATTCCAAGGGAAACTAGGAAGACAATAGCAACTCGGCTTTTACTGCCATCACTAGAGTACAGTAGCATAGTCTATCAACATGCCAAACCAAACCACCCTAGCCAAATTAGATACAGCCTACTGTAAGCTAGCAAGATTTGCCTTCATTGCACATACAACCAGCACCACTGCATGATGTATTCAGAACTAGTGTGGGACTCATTAGAAAACAAGAGAAAACTAGGGTGGGCTGGGGGTATACTGGGATGTATAGGGAGAGGCATCACCAGCAGAAAACAAGAAGTTGTTATCCCTCTGTACAGACAGTTGGTGAGGCCCCATATGGAGTACTGCATCCAGTTCTGGAGACCCCATCTCTGCAAGGACATAGACAGGATAGAAGTAGTCCAGAGGAGGGAAACTAAAATGGTGCAGGGTCTGCAAGAGAAGCCATATGAGGAGAGATTAAAGGAGCTTAATATGTATACCCTTGAGGAAAGGAGGGAGAGGGGGGACATGAGAGAAACTTTTAAGTACCTCAGTGGAATCAACAAAGTCCAAGGGGTAGCATCTTTCAGAAAAGAGATGTACAAGAACAAGGGACACAATTTAAAGATAGAGGGGGGTTCAGGGGCAATATGAGGAAGTATTTTTTTCACAGAGAGGGTGGTGGATGCATGGAACAGCCTTCTTGAGGAGGTTGTGGGGTCCAAAACTGTGGGAGAATTCAAGAATACATGGGACAGACATAAGACAATTCTTGTGGGGGTTAAGAAGAAATAGGCTGTTGGTTAACTAGGATCTGCAGCTTATCCTGTAGGTAGGGAAATGGGCAGACTAGGTGGGCCAAGCGGTCCTTATCTGCCATCAGTCTATGTTTCTATGTTTCTAAGAGCAACAACAGCTTTCAAGTTGCACGTGGGTCTCTTTTTAGGACCACGAGACAGAGTGGCTGGAGACCCCAGCATCTGCCTATAACTTGAGGGAGGTAAAAAAACAGAGGCTATGTACTGTCCAGCATAGGAACTGTATATGGTGAAATGAGAACTGGCTGGTGGATTGCACAAGAGTGGAACACACTGGATACTTGAGTTAGGAAAAGCCCCAGCAATGAAAGTGTTTAAAGCTATGCTGGATCAACACTTGGTGGATAAATGTACCTGCTACTGAAAATGTCATTTTATGTCCACAAATGTGGGCAGTATATGAACTATGTTTATAACATGCATGTAAGGATGACATCCATGCCTGATGTATGCTTTGTCTAATTGTATAACCTAAATCTAAATGCAGGCCAGCGTTGTAAACATGGCCGTGAAAGGTCCTAACAGTTCTATCCTGCTGCAAAATACTGGAATGAATGAATAAATAAACAAATGAATTAAAAATAAATTCCAGTAGGCCACATTATTTCTTTCTCATTACGATCTGCTTTTTAAATGCTTAGCAGTTGCTAATGTAACCCAGGCAGCCACAACTACCAGGTGGGAGCCTCCAGGGGTCGGGTTGGTGGTATTTTTTGTGTTACTAGCACTGTGCGGTGCCTCCATTATGTAACTCCCTACCTGGGACCTGGGCTCGGGGAGAAAAATGTCACTTGGCATGTTGGCTAGGTTTGGCTACTCTGCACAGGGGCACCCAAGTATTCCATACACAGGAAGCAATAATTGAATGTCCATACAAGGAGTTGGGATTCTAAAGTGTGGCTTTTATTCACAACAAAAAGGAACAATAAAGCATAGACGGACACCCACAAGGCTACACTCCTGGTAATGCAGATTTCTCCTGAACAGACACACGTCTTCTTAAATCTTAAACCATCGGGTTTAACAATACACAGGGCACTCGGCCGAACTTGACTCTTCTCTGGTTTCCTGGCTCGCACCCTTGCCAGCCCTTGATTACCTTCTTTCCTTGGCTCAGCTCCCTTGCCAGCCCTTGAACTACTTATCCATTTATCATGGAGATTTAATGGTGGTTCCCTATTCCACCCATGCGTACTTCTGGCTCCATCAGGGAATCTTCTTCAACAATTCCACGTCTGGGTACTTTCCTCAGGCACTGGCCAAGTACCTGAGGGAAAGCAACAGGTGTCCTAAAGCGAACCCATAGGTGCCGGAACCGGGGGGGCGGAAGGGGCGGTAGCCCCCCCACTTTTTATTTCTGTATGGCAAAACTAGTATAGAAAAGTGCCTTTGTTCCTTATAAGTGCCATTTGATTCTCAGCCCTCAGCTTTTACCATCTTCCGCACCCTTGAGCTAACCCATAGAGGTGACTCTGGTCACACCAGATTGGGGGGTCTCCCACCTCTTGCTCCCATAAATCATACCCGGCCATTCCTCTGGACTTTAACACCTCATCTCTGAAAACACTTTACATTGCAGATTCTCTATAAAGGTATGTCACATTTAATCTACTGTTTCTTCCATCCCACATGTGCTGAACTTGAAACATACTTAATGAATGGCACTGTCCATTTCTCTAGACTCCCACAGAGTTAAGCAGTCCAAGTCCCACAACTTTTAAAACTGTACTTGGCTGTCTTTTCCTGACCCCACAGTAGCAGTCACTTAAATTCATCTTGTCCCAAGTGAAAATACATTGGCCCTTTAGCAGAGCAAACTCACCCCTTGGTTGCAGGTGCCCCACAGGCTTTTTCTCTTCCGAAGCATAATGAAACTTCCAGGTACCTCAGCACAAATCCTCACAGACAGCTTCTTCTTCCACTAGCAGGGCCAGAGGAATTGCCCCTGGAAGCAGGCTGATTCTTTTCCCCCATCCCCGCAGGGATGGGGCCCTAAAACTTTGGAAAGCGATCTCTACCACTTCAAACAGGCACTGTTGTGTTCCTCTTGAGGTGAGAACACACACATAAACTAAAAAATATAGCTGTTTGGCAGAGCTAAGGGCTCTGAGGGCCTGCAGCTGTAGCACACCTCTTCACTCTACGGAGCCCACATTCAGACTACCACTGACTCACTTGAAATCCTCCCAACATTCTATCCTAACTTCCTAGCTGCAACATTCCAAAGTGGCTTATGCAGCTGTGACAGTTCTAAAATGTTGTCATCCTCAGTCTCAGCTGAGACTGAGAACAGAGTGAGACAGTGTGAAATCCATTTAACTGGAATTTCACAAGCTGCCTTCCCTGCCTGCCACTAGGTCTAACTGGAATTCTTGTAACCCTGGGTAACAGGGGGGTTACACTAACACTGCAGTTCCTTATGTGTCCTGGGAGTAGAGGATGTGGAAAATTATATACACCAAATACAATGTATCAAGGAGCAGACCCCCACCAGCTGGATTGTAGGGGAGTGGCAGTCGAGGCTGGGGTTGCTGGTACCAAGGCCTGAAGTAAGGCTCAAGGTGGTGGCAGGGGAGTAAACAGCTATTGAATAACAAGCATTTTTCAATGCCGAATGTTTGCTTGCTGGCATTGGCTTGATAGTGCAGAAGTTAGAGAGATGCATAATAGGAATGGCAGTGAAGTACTGAACTGATGCCAACCCCACCCTACCCTGCAGAGACTGACAGACACTGAGGTGTACCTTTGGGTCTTTGGCCATAACGCTCATGCCATTTCATCTCACCCTACCCTGCAGACACCGACATGTGTCACAGTGTGCCTTGGGGTCTTCGCCTATAGCACCCCATTCCATAAGGAAATACACCAAGATGGGTACTTTGAGAGAATGGGGTGAACTTAGGGGCCAAAGAGTCAAAAGCACACCTCAGTGGCTGCAGGCTGGGGGTGGAATAACGTAAGCATTACAGCTGAAAACCCTGAGTCACACCTGACACCTGCCAGTCTCACAGGGTGGGGCGTTAAGTTGGAAACCCTAAGCTTCAGGAGTTTGTTGGTTATTTTCACTCCAGATTTTCAACATGGGTTTTGTGACCCCACCTCATGAACAGTGGCACTATCAGTTCGTTAGCTGAAAGGTGATTTTGCACAGTGACTGCGCCATTTGGTGCCACAGGTCTGAAAACACATTTCCAGAAGGATGTGAAAAATTACAGCTGTACTGTTCATGAGGAGGTGTAAAAAATGGTAATGTTGAAAATCTGAAGTGAAAACATGGAAAATTGGTAAAGTCAGGAGCGTGCGTAGAAACTGGGCAACAGACGCCCATAACGCAATTATTCGGGTGATTTTTTTTTAATCAGATTTTCAACATAGGCATTTTGGGACCTCTGCTGATGAACAGTGTCACTGTGATTTTCTTAATCTGTCCCGAACGCTGATTTCCCACACCGACCACGCCATTGTGTGCCAGATGTGTGAAAACACATTTTGGACAGGATATGAAAAATGGCAGCTGTACTGTTCATAAGGAGGTGTGGAAAAATGGCAAGGTTGAAAATCTGGAGTGAAAATATTAAACATTCTCGAGGTTATGAGTATGCATGGAAACTGCACAATGTACGCTTGGTAACACAGTCATTTTTGATCGTTACTCAAATTTTCAACATAGGCTTTTGGGAGCCCACCTCATGAACAGTGACACTGTCGTTTCATTATTCTGTCTGGAATGGTGATTCCGCACAGTGACTGCAAAATCACCTGTAGGGGCCCAATAATGAAATGACAGTGACTAATTTCATGAGGTGGGGTCCCGAGAACCCCACGTTGAAAATTTGGAGTCAAAAGTCAAAAAAATGGCCAAGATATCCACCTAAGTTGAAACCTCTGCCATTGATGCCATTATACAGCTGACCGGCATGTCTTTAGTTCGCGGTCGGCTTTGAAGAGTGCAGCTATGTTCCCGCTTCACTAAAGATCACGGTGACAGACCTCCAGAGGTAAGTATAGGGTGAGGTGGGTGCGGGGAGGTGGGGTGCACAGAGGGTGAGTGCGAGTTGGGGGAGGGGGCCCCGCTGACAGTGAGGGACCGCTTTTGTTGTAGGTTCCAAAAAAAAAAAAGCAAACAGCACGGACCATTTTCTCTTTACAGGTGTGTGAAACAATGTTGAGGACACTGGGGTGGGCTCCCAGTGTCCCATGACTTTAGGGGCATGATGTTTGCCACACTGGGTGGGCTCTGGCGTGGTTCACAATGGGGAGTGGGCAGGGGGCAGGAAAATGCCGATGCAGTCAGCTTCCGAACACAGGAGGCACACTGGGGTGGGTTCTAGTATGCCACACAATCTTGGGGTTTACATTACGCTGACAGGGAGATTGGGCACCCTGAAGTCGGCTTAGGATCTCAAGAGGCAGGGGCGGAGCCACCACCATGTTTATTGAAATGTAACACCAGGCAAGGCACGAACGGAGGCGGCTCATCGGGTGCCACTGCATGACAAGCTTGGCTCTGATTGCAGCGGCAAATCGCTTCAAGTTTGTGGCACTGCAAAACACTTGTATCACCACTAGCATACTTGCTAATTCGAATGAGGGATGCACCTTCTAAGCATGCCCTGAATTCACCAAAACTGACACACCTCTGCATTTCTCCTACTAATCTCCTACTGCCACAGAATGTTGCTTGCGCGTGTACAAGACAACATAAAAATTAGCAAATAACTAGTACTAGAAGAAATCAAAAACTAATTCCAGAAAATACTGAACGATTTGCATTTGTGGAGAAACATGATACTGTATTTCTCTCATGTAAGCACTAAAACCGAAAGACAAAAGACAGAATGTGAAATGGGTATCAAAACTATACTGAATGTGGAAAGAATATAAGAACTGTGTTGAACTGGGCCACCCTGATGGCCTAGTGGATGTTTGCTTACCACAAGGGGATGTGGGTTCACATCATGAGCTTGGGATCCCAGTCGGGCTGGTAGGAGGCACAGTGCAGATTGTTAGGATGTAGAATGCCTCTGGAGCAGGACTGGTGGCATCTGCCTCTATATGTCTGTTCCTATGGCCCAAGCCAGTGGGTAACCTTATCACTAGACCACCCCTTGCAGTAAATGACCCCGGGGTGCATGGTGGGATAAAAGTATGTACATGTTTGCTCTGGCAGGTGTCCTTCCACTCATCTTGAGCTGATATGTCATGCCTTCCTTCCAGGTTGGCCGCCAGGAGGGCCCACCATGGAGGGAGGCTGGCCAATGGGTGGCAAGAGCGATGCAGGAGGACTGAACCAGGAACTAACTTCAGGAGGGAGAGGTAAGGAGAAATCATGTGAAAAGGGAGGATCAAGTAGAAATGAGAGGAAAAGGAATGTGAAAGCGAAAATAAAAACTACACAGAAGTGTGAGAAAGGTATAACAAATATGCATTATGCATTTTGAAAAGGGATTTATTTGTCATTGCAACATAAAAACTTGGTTACATTTGATAAGACACAAAACAGGCACAAAGGGATGCTGCAGTGGCGTGGAGATGTAAGGAGCTAAGATGCAGGGTTTCGAGCAAAATAAGTAGGGGACAATAAACAGGGGTACAAGGTCTAACACACAAGAGCACTGGAGAGCAGTGTGTATCAGTCCCAGGAGCCTGGGGAATAAAATCCATGACCTGCAGGCAGTAGTAAGTGAAACTCAGGTGGATTTGATGGCAGTGACGGAAACGTGGGTCACACAGCACCATGACTGGGGACCACCAATCCCTGGCTGCACACTATTCAGTGGGGAGATGGAGGCAGGGGAAGGGAGGAGTGTCTTTAAAGGGGAGGAATTACATAAAGGCCACAGAGATTACGGATGGGGAGGGCACAGATGTAGAAACGTTGTGGGTTCAGATAGTTACAACAGGGAAGGGTCATCAGGGTAGGTATGAGTGTAGGCTGCCTTCCCAGAAGTGGAGGCAGATAAGGAGATTGTGGGAGAGATCTGAAGGGCAGCGGAACTAAATGAGTGGTGCTGGTAGGAAACTTCCAGTAACAGTATAAACTAGCAACCAAATGTTGCTCAAGACCTTAAAGTAGGTGTTCTTAGTACAGAAGGTAGATGTACTGACATGAGAGGGACAATTCTAGATTTAGTCCTCGCACCAGAGGGCAGTTCTAGATTTAACCCTCACAAGTCGGGCCAGCCTAGGATAGGTCTCGGTTTGTGAAGCTTTGGGAACCAGTGACCACCTTTCTGTGTAGTTCAAAATAAGATGGGTAGAAAGTAAGTGATCCCAAACAAAAGTATTGGATTTCAGGAGGGCAATTTGCAAAAACAGGAGCTACTGAAGAAAATGGTAGTGGGTGTGGGCTGCTGTAGCAGTAGACTGACGGCAAATGGGGTTTAATTAAAAGGGTACAGGAGGGATAATTGTGGTACACATAACAAGTGGGAGAGGCAGCGAGGAGAAAGGAAGGCTTTACAAACTGCAGGGTCAGACAGACTGCAAAAACAGGCATGTGTAACTGAGCAGGATTAGGGAGGCAAACAGGATGGCGAGATGGATACAATCCAGTGTTGAGTTGAATGTTGCACAGGCAGTGAAGAAGGAAGTTTTTACGTGAAACCAGGGAACGAATGTAAATGCAGTGAAGGGGTAGACTGAAGAAGGGAGAGGGGTGAGCTGAGGGAGATGGCAGGCATACTCAGTGTATTAATTCTGCTCTGTATTTATGATGGTTGACAAGAACCACTACCAATATGTGTCATGAAGTTTTAGCAACATTGTGAAACAAATCCCCTAACATTCACAGTTATAGCAAATTTCAAGACAAAGGGCTTAACACACATAAACCTGAAACTGGCCTACAGTTGGTGTGAATGGAGAATAGTACTGCTTCTTTGTTTGGCTTCTGTGTATCAGGTGGTGGTGGGGGTAAATAAAAGCATAAGTTGTTACTTAAGCTACCTGTGTGAAGGACAGTGGTTCACACTGGGGAGGATATGTTTCCAATAGAAAGAGCTAGAAATATATTTATTTATTTTTAGATGAAACCTTTGATAATTTGCATTTGGGAGGGTATGTTCCTCATGGCACATGTAATTGAGCTCCAGTAAGGCTTCAAATTCTAGACTAAATCCTGCAGTGATTGCGATGGGGCCCTGAAGTCCTGCCATCTTGTGATCTGTTTGATATATACAAACCAGTTCCCTATGATACGACACCAATGTTTCATAAGAAGCTCCTGGTGCAGTCGCCCTAATATCAGAGAGTACGCAGCATGGACACGTAGTTCATGAAGTGTGTGCATGGTGGGTGACAACAGCTGTTATCTGGACTTTTCTGATGTGAGCTGAGCCACAAAGATACACAGAAAGTTCTGATGGCGTTCTGACAGTGCTGGAATGCTTCATAATTGAGAATCTATTCTGCTGCTTCTTTTCCTGTTATTTCCTTTTTATAGATGTTGTAGTAGCTACAGTAAAATGGGCCACAAAATCCTGCAACCTCATTGGTCGAAGCATGTCCCATGACAGTTGATTTTTCTGACAACCGCACACCTCACCTGACCTGCATATTTTTTCCAACAAGTAGAAGAAAGTCCATTTTATAAGTGGGATGACACGCTCCAGCGAGTGCAGTAAATGGAATAATGCACTTCTTGGGTGGTTGCCTAATGACCACCTGAGGCATGCATTATTCTCTTATAAATGTACACCCTGTCTTGTGTTATCCCTAGAACACTGGTGTACCCCTGCAAATGGGGGTTCCCAAAAGTCTTCCAGGAACTTGCCTAAATGCTCCAAGTCTGGGCGGTGTTCGTGTCTGAGCTGTTTAAATGTGGTTCCCAGTGAATGCTGTTGGAGCCTCACAACTGTCTCTTTAAGAGCTGTCTGCTTGCAGAGTTAATTAGTTTGCATGGGGGACTGTGTGTTCTAATGCCGAATCCCGCCTGGGCTGCTGTCAGGTCGCTCCGTTTTCTGCCGTTGCTACATGTGCAGAGGGAGCCTTGTTGAAAGATATAACTGTTTGCCAGAAATCAGTTAGAGTGACTGAGAAAATGTAATTTGTCTGACCTGTCTTCATTTCAGCACAAACTGTTTCAGTGTAGCTCTTTCATTTTGGTTCTGAATAGCTGACTTGGACCAATCAGGATGATAGGGAGACCCTAAAATGGAGCCTGTGGACGAATCAGAGCTTGGACTCTCAATTTTGAGCCAGCCACAAGGGGATTGTATGGGCAGTGACTCTGGGAAATGTAATTTTAACCTTGGCGTCCTTTTCTACCAACAGAGGAGTCTTATTGTGAGTGACAGCTGAATCAGCCAACAGAATAGTGATGAGCTAAAGAAATGCCCTGCTCTGTGACTGAAAAAGATCAGATCAGTTGTGTGGCAGTGAAGAGAGAAGGCTGTGTGCTTCTACGGTGTGTAGTTTCGCACGGGAAGCACTGCGAGGCCCTGAGTTTCAGTCTGCAGTCTTTGTGAGTGCCAGTTTGGACTGAATCCGAGTTGTAAGGAGAAAGAAGCACCAGAAGTGTGGAAACCAGGCTCACCCTGTAGAAGTCTGGAGAAATTGCTGAATCGCGCTCGGTCTGTCAGGAACTGAAGCTGCTGTGTGTGCTCCCGGGTACCTTAAAGTACAGTAATTGCGATCGGGATTGAGGAGCAGTCTGCCTGGTATAGTACTTTCCTTTTACATATGAATGTGCATAGTGCTTGTGGGGAATTGCTATTTCCAATCCCCTGTGCTGTGTGCTGTGTGTTGAAGCTGGAAGCAAACCCTAGCTTGTCTTGAACTAAATCCGTTTGCTATAAACTGCAGTGGGGTCCAGTCACAAGGACCTTGTCTCCATGCCCTGCTGTTTCTGACAATCCAGAAGAACATCCACCATCCAGTTCTCTGCTTGGGTATTGTGAATACAAATCAGGTATTCCCTGCAGCCTGTTTTCAATCACAGGTGTCATCTAATCCTTGTTGTTTCTTTGCTTCATGGACTGAGCCATCAGGCTCCAGATTACAATTGGGTGTTGTGCATATATTGTCTTCTACAGGGCCCTATCCATCTGCACTTGCTGGCCAACGCCGGGCAACGGATCTGGCTAGCCCCCCCCCCAACCTGGGTACCCAGAGTGTGACTTTTCAGACCCTGTATGTGTGCACAGTACTGTGATTTAATGCCACTAATTAACCTGATTTCCCCCTCCCGTGTTTCTGTTCCCTAAATAAATCAGATTTGTTGTTGTTAAACTTTAAACTGTTTGAAGTGTCAGTACCTTCATGTCAAGCACTGTATTGGGTTTATGTATGCTTAACCTTCTTTTCAGTGGGTCCTCAGAGGCGAACCTGCGAATCAGTCTCGGTGAAGTGGTACCTTATGAATGAACAGTGTGTACATGTGGTGTTGGTACTGTAACTCCTGTGCATCATGTGGGCCATTAGAGGGATCAGAAGGGGTCTCAGTGTCCCAGAGGGCTGTGACCAAACTAGGCCAACCATTACAAACTCTGACCTCTGGGTGGAGGCACCCGCCATAGAACCTAGGCCCTCGACCTGTCAGTAGTCAAGCAGGCAGGAGTAGTAGCCCTGAGATAGCACCACCTGGGGCTTACACTGGGCTGTTGAAAGGTGAGGGACTGATCACACTGTAGTCTCAAGCCTTCTGTTTCTCCAAAGGCTATACAGTGAAAACAGATGCAATACACCTTCATGTTGCAGTGAATTTAGTGCTGGTGAAAGATGAGGGACCGATACCACTAATGACTACAGCACTCTATTTATTCACAGGTCACATACAAGATAGATACTGTGATGTGCTTGCACGTTCCACGCTGTGATACCTTATATAAGCAATAAGACATAACAGGGTGTTGGTTGTCTTATTGTGTATGCCCAAGTGCTAGAGTGAGACATAAGGAAGCTGGAGTGTCTTCTTGAGCTTATAAATGTAAGATGTGAAAAAATGCCAAATTATAAATCAAAAGCAGGTATTTTGTTAAATGTAACTAGTAAAAGTAGTCTCTCCCACCTATTAGTCATCAGTCTATCCATATATTCAACAGATGAAATGTTTGTTTTTCATGGGATAGAGGAATTCAGACCTCTACAGAATTCCTCGGGCAGCATATTCACCCTCACTTACACAGAAGGTTTATATGGACCCAAGGTCACAATTTTCTTTGTAGCAGGGTAAGCAGAAGTAATTGTCATTGTGCTAAGCACTAATCGCCTAATAAAATCTCTGGCTCCGGTCCCTGATGCCCTGAGTGACTACTCACAAGTACTCTGCACCTGGTCCTGTAAGACAAAAAACCCACCCCTAAAACCATTCTTCAGCGTCAGCTCAAATCGGGTAAGCTGGGTCACCTCAAAAACTACCTAGTCCACTGGGACTGGTCACCCCTTGACCTAGCCCCTGACATCGATACAGCTCTTGACTACTTTATAGATACTTTCAACACTGCCTGAAACATATTTGCCCTGCTCACTAAACTTGTTATTAAAGGCCCCAACACCCCCTGGATATCTTAGGCTCTCCTAGACCAAATGTGCCACAGAGACACTCTATGGCACTTAGCCCTTGAATCAGGCAAACTGTTTGATAGACAACGCTATCGGGCTGCTAAGAATAAATGCACCTGGGACATATGCAAGGCCAAAGCTGACCACTACAGGGCAGACCTCACCATCTCCTGGGGCTCTAGCTGCAAGTTTTGGGATAACTTGAAGGAGCTCAATGGGAAAATTGTATTGGCTCCCCCCACCCAGCTCATTATCAACGGCAGTATCTCCACTGACCCACAGGCCATCACTGACTCCCATAACTCCTCCTTTTCTGACCTCAGTAATGTACTCCCTGCAAATTTCTTTGATCCCCATACCCCTCCCCTGACCACCCCTCACCTTTCGCTTCAAACCCTCACTCTTGTGAGGCTAAACCCTACATCCTAAAAGCCTTAGGTAAATTATGCTACAGTAGTGATTCATGGACTTTAGACTCCTCCACATGACCCTGGATGTAGTCCTTATACCGCTAACCAAGATACTTAATCGTTCCTCTGCCACAGTGAATTTCTCAAAATGGAAAATGCTGTTATTACCCCATCCACAAACTGCACTTTCCCGGAACTACTGTCCCATCTCCATTCCCCCAAAGGCCCTTGAGAAAATCATCTCTATCCACTCACAGACCACCTCACCAAATATGATCTACTCTGCCGGAACAACATGGATTTTGCAAAGGCACAGTACCACTACTGCCCTGCTGGAGTTCTCCAGCGCTATCCATACTGCCCTGGAGAGAGGGTGTCTGGTTGGCTCAGTCTTTGTGGATTTGTCAAAAGCCTTAGACACCCTGAACCACTCCCTTCTTTTATCTGCTCTCTCCCACACAAGTCTCTCCCAGGATGCCACCAAGTGATTTGCTGATTACCTAGCCAGTAGGTCACAGCAAGTTAAAATTAATGACACGCTCTCCTCCTGCATCCTGGTTAAGTCAGGGGTGCCCCAGGTTCCATCCTGGGCCTCCTCCTCTTTAGTCTGTTTCTGAACATCCTTCCCAGTGCCTGCTCTGGGCAATTACTCGTATATGCCGATGATGCAGTTCTCTTCTCCACCCACCCCGATCCACACTCACTACAACTATCCCTCCAGAAGTCCTTCAAAGATGCCGAATCCTGGTTCACTGACCACCACCTGGTTCTAAACCACAAAAAAAACAAAGTCATGATGTTCGCCACAACCGAGCCGACACAAAAGCTACCCACTAATTATTCACAACTCCCAACTATTACCCTTGAGCAGGTCGCGACTTTAAATATCTTAGGTCACCCCTTGACTCGGCACTCAACTTCCAGGAGCATGTACACCGCCTTAGCTCTGCTGTCAATGTCAGAATTGGTCTGCTTCACTGGCTGAAACATTGTCTCCCCAGAAGCCCTCTGACTAGCAGTCTCATCATTCATCTTGTCCCTTATCGATTATGGGATCCTGGTTTATGGGTTGGCCGATGCAGAATCCATGTTTCCCTAAACAAAGCCTGTCGCCTTGCTATGGGCTGCTCTGGTTTGATACACACTTGTGCTCTGTACAGTCTCACCAATTGGCTTGACCTTGATGGGAGACTTAGGTACCAGACATTTCTCCTAGCCAAAAAGATCACCACTGGCCTAGCCCACCCTGGCCTCACCTACCTGCTACAGCCTGCATCCTCAGTGATACCTACTTGCAGCTCCACCAAACCCTCCCTCCAGATTCCCCACAGTCGAACTACTCAAGGCCAGAGATCTTTCTGCTATAGAGCCCCCTTCTAGATGAATGCCCTGCCCAGAGCCATCTCCTCTGAAAATAAGATAGGCCACTTACACTCAGGGAACACCTCCATTCCTCGAGCACTTGCGACTGCTACCAGCCCACCCCTAGTGCTCCCTCCAACCACGGAATGTATGAGTTCTCCAGGCTTGCCTCTTTTCCCCTACTGTTTCTCCCTCATCCCCTCTCACTTCCTTATGGCATGAACCTGGCCTTTAACCTAAGTCCTTGCCTGCTCTGAGCTACGACAAAGGATCACCATCCTGCTAATGCTCTGATGGTTGCACTCCAATTGTTTTCCTCCCCTAACTTCTGAATACCTGTATTTTACTTACTGCTTGCTAATGTATAGTTGTTGTATATACATGTAATTACTGTTCCATCACTGCCTCTGTATTGTATTTCTGAACACTATTTTGTACCGTTTGTAATGTGAAGTGGAGCCTTTGTAAATGAGTCTCTGATTCAAAGGTTTGTAACTGTGATACCTCTAATAAATAAATAAATAAATAAGTAGAGTATGATGGTTTCTACGTTCGGCTTCGCGCGCGCATGCGCAAGGAACGTCTTGGGAGAATGGGACACTTTGGAGGTGTGCCCCTCTCCTGCAATGCCCTGCTCCATAGAGCAGGAGTGGCAGTCCTGCACCAATCCGGACGCGGTGCTGTGTATGACAGTGGTGGTCTTCTCTTCAAAGAAACCACAGCTGTCGCCCTACAGCACTGCTATCACCGCCCTCCCAAATCTTTGCTGCCATGCTGGGAGCCCACCCGGCGTGGCTAGCGTCCCCGCGCCGTCCTGTCGATGGGGTACCCAATCCCCAGTCGGATCCACGCCCCCAGCCATCCTTCTGCCACGCTGGGAGCCCACCCCAGCGTGGCAAACGTCCAGTCCGCGTCCCTGCACCCTGTCGGCCCACACCCCCAGCCATCCTTCGCACGCTGGGAGCCCACTCCAACATGGCAAACATCCCACTTTGCCTGTTTGTTTTTTAAACCTGTAAATCGAAAACGGTCCCACGGCGCTTCTCCCAGGCCCCCTCCCACAACCCGCACTCACCCACTGTGCACCCGCCTCCCACACCCCACCTCACCCCATACTTACTCCGGAGCTCGCGCGATGATCTGCGGTGGACTGGAACACGCTGCACTCTTCAAAGCCGACCACAAACTGAGGAAATGCCGGTAAGCTGTATAATGGGCTAGATAGAGGTTTTCAACTTTATTGTATATCTCAGGCATTTTTGGAATTTTGCCAAATTTTCAACATGGGGTTTTGGGACCCTTCTCATGAATGATGTCACTGTCATGGCGTTATTCGGCACGAAATCACCCTTCGGCCTGAATAATGCCATGACAGTGACATCACTCATGAGAAGGGGTTCCAAAACCTCATGTTGAAAATTTGGCATAAATTCCAAAAAGGACTGCTTTTACGAGCGTTATGCTATGCAGTTCCTACGCAGGCTCTAGAATTTCACGAATTTTCAATATTTTTACTCCAGATTTTCAACATTGCTATTTTACCACACCTCCTTATGAGCAGTACAGCTGTCATTTTCACATCCTGCCCAAAACATGTTTCCGCCCATGTAGCGCATAATGGCGCAGTTGGTGTCTTAAATCAATGTGGGACACATTAAGAAAATCACAGTGACACTGTTCATGAGCAGAGGTCTTAAAATGGCTATGTTGAAAATTTGGTGAAAAATTCTAAAATGACTGTTTTACTGGCGTGCATTGGCAGTTCCTACACACGCTGATTTTATGAATTTTCAATATTTGCACTCAATGACTTCCAAATTCCTAAACAGCACATAGAAAGCAACATTCGGCATTAACAAATGCTTGTACTTCTTTGTCACTGATTTTTTTAAGCCATGTCCAAGTGCCAAATACCTGCAATCGAACGTTCGGCATTGACAAATGCTTGTTTTTTTCATGCTCACAAAGAAGTTGCAGGAATTAAATGTGTGAATAATATATATATTTTTTACATTTGTTTGTGTGTAATATGGGGATCATAAGAAGAATGAATGTTTATTTAATTAATTAGATTAAGTGCGCTTTTCCTTTTAGGCCCTTGTTGCAGGTTTTTAGTGAGTAAAGGTGGCAGCATGTTTGTGATGGCAATCGGGGATGAGTGAAGTGGGCCAAGAATTCTATATGTGAGTTGCTCAAATTCCAAAATCCCACTGCCTGTTTCAGCCTATGCATTTCAGGGGGATTAGCATATGAATCTGGGAATTTATGCAGGCAGTCAAGAAGCAGGAAATTTCCAACCCATTTTATTAGTGCTGCTAAAAAGTTGGGGCTGGTAACAAAGTGAGACTGAAGTCTGGCTCAGTGCAAGTAGCTGCAAGGTACAGTTCCCACCTGCACTGTGGTGAATTGAGTTCTGGTGTGAGGGAGAGGGTGGAGCAGCACAGCAATTAAGTAAGAAGGCTTGCTTGCAAACAGAAATCAGTGTAAACACCTACTTCATTTCATGTGTATACTCCCAACATTGTTCCAGGACACTGGGCTGCCAGTGCCTTCAGCGCTTATAGGTACCAACTGCCAACATTACGACACAGTATTAGTGATGCTTGGAGAGTGTGTTCAGTACCTTAAAGGAGTAGTCCACCCAGAATGTCCAAAGACATATGTTATGTAGAGTGTTTTGATATGTATGCTAAGTCCTAGTGTTTCCTTCCCTCTGTCTGCTATTTGGAGTTTTCCTAAATTGCTATAGCTGTATAGTAGTTTTACGACCCATGGGGTTCTCCATAACAAATAGTTTTATTGGCTTTCTTTCTCCTACGATGCCCCCTGTCTCATGTGACAATGATGTAGCCATGCCCTTAGATTTAGCATGTGTACTGCTTTAAAATTAGTTTAGCAACAGCGGAGCCTTGTAACTGTTCTTATCCAGGGAGCACAAATGTCAACAGTTAGTTTAGCAAATACCTGAAAGCTATCTAACTGGGGTTTCTGTAAGAAAACAGCTGCTAAATAGCTCTAATTCATTATTTGTGTTTTTGATGTTAAAACACTCCTGCTAGCTAGACCTGATGCACAGAGAAAGCAAAAATAGTGAATTATAGCTATTTAGTAGCTGTTGTCCTACAGAAACCCCAGTTAGCTTGCTCTCAGGTATCTGCTAAACTAACTGTTGGCATTTGTGCTCCCTAGATAAGAACAGTTACAAGGCTCTGCTGTTGGTAAACTAATTTTAAAGCAGTACACATGCTAAATCTAAGGGCATGGCTACATCACTGTCACATGAGACAGGGGGCATCGTAGGAGAAAGAAAACCAATAAAACTATTCATCATGGAGATCTCCAGGGGTCATAAAACTACCATACAGCCAGCAAGCTAAATTAGGAAAAACTCCTAATAGCAGACAGAGGGAAGGACACACTAGGATTTAACATGTATATCAAAACACTCTATATAACATATGTTTCTGCACATTCTGGGTGGACTACTCCTTTAATAGGATCTGATGGATAGTACAGCTATTCAGCCCCAGATCCGAGAACTTATCTAACCCCATTCAGATTTTGGATCCAAGCTGAGACAGTGGGATCTGAGGCTGGATAGTGGGGTCTGTGTGTCTAATGTCTGCCTCGGATCCCTCAGTTGAAGGTCGGATACTAGGATCCAAGGTTGGATATGGGATCCAAAGTCAGATGTCTGCCTCAGATCCGAGATAGTCTTATTAAATAGTAGATATCTGACTGGTTCTCTAGTGACAACATTGAGTAGTCTGTTACCAATGATACCTAATGCCATCTGGTATCTGATGGTAATTGATTCTGTCAGATTCTAACCATTCAACATTACACAGCATTTGTTTTAGTCATGGCCAACAAGTCTGGCTGTACAGTGTTTAAATACTACTTGAAATTTCAACATTAAAGAGATAGTTCCTTCCTAAAATAAATATTAATTTTAAAAAGTAGGCAATTGATTCTTTTTGTACTTGAAGTACTTTTCTTGTCTGCTAATTAGATTTTCTAACTGACAGTACTAGGTGTGGCATGTGGAACAGTACTACACCTTCAGGTGGACATTTCTAGTTCTGTTTCCCCCCTCCATACCGCATCATTATTATGACCTCACTGACTATGGCATCACAGTTGCCCAAGACGAGCCAGTCACCTTCTGTCTGATTGTTCACTAGTGATGTCACAGTGAGGGAGGTCACAGTGCTGATGAGGGGCGAAGAGGAATAGCATTAGTTACTGTATGTCAGCTTCCAGGGAGAGTGTTGCTCAGTGTGTCACAGTCAAAACTACTGTATTGGGTAGAAAACCTTCTAATTAGCAAAAGAGAAAGGAAAAATAATTAGAAATCAAATGTAACAAGTAGCTAACATTAACATTTTCTGTCTGCTGTTTATTTATACATAGATACTGTGGGCAGATAAGGGCCACCAGGCCCATCCAGTCTGCCCATTTTTGCTACCTGATGAAGCGGCCAGTGACCCTATCTGGTCACTGGCTTTAGCTTTTTTCCTATTCTATTATTTCTTTATTCCTGTCCCATGCATGTTTAAAGCCTGTCATTGTCAGGTGGCCACCACTTCCTGGGGCAGCTGTTCCATGCATCCAACCACCCTCTCCGTAAAAAAGAACTTCCTGGCATTCCCCTTATGTGGCCACCCATCAGTCTCATGTCATGCCCTCTTGTTCTGGCACTACTTTTAAACTGGAATATGTTGTCCCCTTTCACCTTGTGCATACCCTTGAGGTATTTGAACATTTCTATCATGTCACCTCTCTTCCTCCTTTGCTCCAGCATGTACAAATTGAGGTCTCTGACTCTTTCCTCATAAGGCTTATGATATAGACCCTCCACCATTTTGTTAATCCTCCTCTGCACTGTCTCTGTTTTGTCAATGTCCTTATGAAGGTGTGGCCTCAGAACGGACACAGTACTCAAAGTGAGGCCTCACCAGGGTCTTGTACAGTGGAACTATCACCTCCCTCCTTCAGCTTCCCTTCCAATACACCACAACATCTCAGTGGCCTTCCCCATTGCCTTGGCTGTCTGCCTTGTGGCCTTTAAGTAATTTGTGATTATGACCCCCAAGTCCCTCTCCACCTTAGTAACTGCCAACAGCTCTCCCCCCAACCTGTAGCTTGCTCCAGGGTTCCTGCTCCCCATGTGCATGATTTTGCCCTTCTTTGTATTACACCTTTGTTGCCACGCCTCTGACCATCTCTCATACCATTCCAGGTCCTTTCTCATCCTTTCCGCCCCCTCTGGGTTATCTACCCTGTTGCAGATCTTGGTGCCATCTGTAAACAGGGAAACCTTTCCCTCTAGCCCATCTGCAGTATCACTGATGAAGACACTGAAGAGGACCGGCCTGAGAACTGACCCTTGAGATACCCCACTGGTCCCCTCCCTTTCCTCTGATTGGGCTCTGTTTACCATGACCCTCTGTTTTATGTCCCTTAATTAGTTTCTAATCCAGTTTACTACCTTTTGCCCCATCCCCAGGCTATCTAGCTTGTTGACCAGTCTCCTATGTGGGACGGTATCAAATTCTTTGCTGAAATCTAGGTAGGCAATATCAACTGCCCCTCTACCACACTTGGTCTACTGTTTTGTCACCCAGTCAAAGAAATCTATTAGATTACTTTGACAGGACAACCTGTGGTGAGCCCATGTTGCCTGGGATCCAACTTCTATGACTTCTAGGTGCTCACAATTCTTTCCTTGAGGTGTGCTTCATTATCTTTCCGACTACAGAGGTTAGACTAACTGGCCCTGCATCTTCTTTTTCACCACTCTGCAAAGAGGGACAACATTTGCCCTTCTCCAGTCCTCTGGACCACTTCAGTGTCTAGGGACTCACTGAACAGGGCTGCCAGAGGGGCTACCAGTTCAATTCTCAGTTCCCTTAGGACCCTGGGATGCATGCCATCTGGACCCATGGCTTTGTCCACCTTCAGCTTTACAAGCTCTTCTAGGACACTCTCCTCTGTGAATTAACTGGTGTTTACCTCCTTATCCTCTGTTCCATTAATGTCTAGCCTTGGGCTTTGAGCAGGTCCTTTCACAGTGAAGACTGAACAGACATACTCATTCAGGATGGCTGCTTTCCCCACGCCTCCCTCCACTATCTCACCCCCTGGCTCCTCGAAGCTTAGCTACTCCCCCTTTGCCTTCCTTCTCTCGCTAACGTACCTGAAGAATGTCTTGTCTCCTTTTTACGTTCGCTTGCGCAAGGAACGTCTTGGGAGAATGGGACACTTTGGAGGTGTGCCTGCCCTGTGCAATCCCCTGCTCCGTTGAGCAGGAGTGGCGGTCCTGCACCAATCGCTGCGGTGCTGTGTATGACAGCGGTGGTCTTCTCTTCAAAGAAAACCACCACTGTGTACTTGCAGCGTGTCATGCCCCCCCCCCAAAATCTTTGCTGCCACACTGGGTGCTTCCCAGCGTGGCAAACGTCCCATGGTCCTGCTGACGGGGTGCCTCAACTTCCGTCGGCTCCACCTCTCCCCAAACAGCTTTCCCTGGTGCCACGCTAGGGGCAAACTCCTGGCTGCCTGCCGCAGGGTGCCTAATCCACCACTCGGCTGCACGGCTCCCCCAGCTATCCTTCTGCCACGCTTGGGAGCACACTCAGCATGGCAAACATCCCGCACACACTACAGGAAAAAAACTGTAAATTAAAACGGTCCCACGCAGTCTCCCCGCCCCTCTCACAACCCGCACCCACCCACTGCGCACCCTGTCTCCCCACACCCCTCACCCCATACTCCTCCAGAGCTCGGCGCGACGATCATCGCTGGACCGGGAACACATCTGCACTCTTCAAAGCCGCCCATGAACTGGAAATGCCGGTAAGCTGTATAATGGGCTAGATGAGGTTTTTCAACTTTGTTGCATATCTTAGGTATTTTGGAATTTTGTACCAAATTTCAACATGGGTTTTGGGACCCTTGTCATGAATTCTTTCACTGTCATGGCGTTATTCCAGGCCGAAGGGTGATTTATGATCACTCGCTAAAATCTGCTTCGGGCCGATTAATGACAGCGACGGTGCCAGTGTTTAAGTGGGCTCTCAAAAGCCTATTTTGAAAATTTAATTGGTACAAAATTCTATAAATGACCATTTCATGATGGCAAGTTAGCTGCAGTCTTACGCACGCTTGTAAGTTTGGGCGAATTTTCAATATTTTCACCCAGATTTTCAACATTGCCATTTTACCACACCTTCTTATGAGTAGTATAGCTGTCATTTTCACATCTCACCCAAAACATGTGTCCCCATGTAGCGCATAAATGGCCCAGTCGGTGTGAAATCAATGTATGGGACACATTAAGAAAATCACAGTGTCACTGTTCATGAGCAGAGATCTTAAATGGCTTATGTTGAAATTTGCGAAAAATTCCTAAAAATGACTGTTTTTATTTAGAGGTAAAGGCTATAGCTCCATGCACGTCAGAAGTTCAAGGACTTTCAATATTTTCATCTACATTTTTCAACATTGCCATTTTACCACACCTCCTCATGAGCAGTACAGCTGTCATTTTCACATCCTGCCTAAAACGTAGTTCACTATGTAGCGCATCAATGGCGCAGGTCAAAGTGAACTCAATGTATGGGACATATTAAGAAAATCACAGTGACACTGTTCATTAGCAGAGGTCTTAAATGGCTATGTTGAAAATTTGGTTGAAAAAATTCCTGTAATGATTGTTTTGACGAATGCAGCATTGGCGCAGTGTCCTTCCACGCAGACGCTGTAGTTTAATTTTCAATATTTTACTCCAATGACTTCCCAAATACCTAAACAGCACATAGAAGCAAGCAACATTCGGCACTGACAAATGCTTGTACTTCTTTGTCACTGATTTTTTTAAGCCATGTCCAAGTGCCAAATACCACTGCAAATACCTGCAAGCGAACGTTCGGCATTGACAAATGCTTGTTTACCTGACTGAGTTATTCTTTCCTCTGTTTGTACTTTTGCACTTCTCGCTGCTTTTCCTGCCTCTCTCAGGCACTTCTGGTACATTTCCTTGTCCTTGTCTCTTTGTGTCTCCTTATACCATATAGTAGAAGAGATTTAGGGCCCTGCAAGAGTCCATTAGACTTTGTAGTCAAACAGACATTAGTCCAGTTTAGAACAGAGAATACATATACCCTGGGAAACTCTGGAAATTAGACCAAAGTTCAGTAGAGCTCTGTTTACACTGGGAGAAATTTCAAGTTAGCTAAGCCAATATAGACTCTTGCATGACCAAACAATTTAATGGAATGAGGCAATAACTCAATAGGGCAATAATTAATGTTTTTATATAGAGCTTTTTTTTATTATAATTAAGAGTATGTGTAAAGGCTGTATTTTGAACTGTAATGAATAGAAATGTAAAACCTTTTTATGATTTATTATAATGATTTTTTATGATGTATTGTAATAACTTTTATAAGTTGAACAATAAAATTGAACTGAAACTGTCTCCTTGTACTTCCTGAAGGCTAGCCTCTTGGCCCTTACCTTTTCAGCTACCCCCCTTGAGAACCAAAGTGGTTTTCTTCTCCTTTTACCCTTGTCTGTTGTCCTAACATGTTTTTTTAACCTCCGCTATGGCCTCCTTGATGTGTGCCATTTCTCTTCAGTGTCCCCCCATCCCTCTTTTTACCAGGGTTTCCTTAAGCTGAAGTCTCATCCTGGTAAAGTCCACCCTTCTGAAGTCTAAAACTCTTGCTTTGGTATGGGTTGACTGAATCCCTGTGTCCACCTTGAACCACACCATATGGTGGTCGCTGGACCCTAGCTGACCTTCCACCTTGAGCCCTGTTATCCTGTCCCCACTGATCAGTACCAGATCCAGGATTGCCTGGTCCCTGGTAGGTTTCTGCACCAGTTACCTAAGGCCAGCCCCCCTCAAGGGAGTCAACGAAGTCCCATGCCCTGGCTGAAGCCCCTGCTGGGATGGACCAGTCTATTTCCGGCATTTTAGTCTCCCATCAGCAGTACCTCCCCCCTTTGTTGCATTATCATGCATGTTTTCCAGCAGCAGTTTGTTAATTTCTTCTGCCTGAGCTGGGGGTCTGTAAATGGTAATTTATGGTGATACCAGCTTTTTAATTGCTTTGCCACTCCACCTTGTACTCCTAATCGGGGCATTGTACTGTTTGAAAAGCGAGAGAATAACAGCACTGGAGACTAGGCCTTTCTGTTTTTCCACAGATCAGGCAAAATGCAGGCTACCTCACACAGCTCCTGCAACAATGCACCTAGTTGCTTATCTAAAGAAAGTCTCCGTGTTCCTTCAGTCTAGGCTGGGCTTTATTTTGCACAAAGACTGCCAACTGGACCAAATAGTGTTGGGTGGCTTGATGATGTGGACCCTGATTGAAAAGGGAAGGACAGTGAAACCTGTTTACTCTTTGGAATAAATGGATTAGTGTGCACCCTTGTTGCCAGTTCGCCTTGCAGCACTGTGTCTGTAACTTATTTGACTGTAGGAGTTCCCCAGGTAACCATTCATGTCCTTTGAGGAACAACTGAAGGGATTAGTACAGATGAAGACTTGCAGATCCCAAAAGGTAAATTACGCTCCAACACACACACACACAAAAATGCCAGCTATGATAAGCACGTTAATTCTGCATGTCGGAATGCAGCTTCAGCATCTTATGACCATTTTACAGTGAACTCCCAAATGGGTTTCAGGGGTTTATTTTATCAGCTCAGAGGTCTGGTTGGGGCAGTTACTGGGGAATAAGTTTCATGTTATACAATATGCCTTTGTGCTAAAAGGATTAAAGGGTCGCTTTGACTGATTAGGTAACGGCGCCTTATGGATAAAATTTGCTGTCATCCAGACAGCACCTAATACCACTCTTGACATCTTTGGCAAGTTTTCTACCTTTTTTGTGTCATGTAGGTTTTAGCATCAGTTTGTTACTAGACTGCAGAATTATGATCCTCAGGCACTGCTGACCCATACTTAGCAGACCACGCTCTCCTTCAGCCCATCCACAAGCCCTGCTCCTATATCTGTTAGAGCCATTGGCCTCTAGATGCCCACAGCCTGCCCTACCCACTCATGTACTGTCTCAGACTCACTCATCCAAGTGGGGCTGGTGGGTTCGGAGTTGAGTCAGTTGGAGAGAGGTTTGGATACCCAGTGGTCCAGGGTGCCATAATTGAATGGGGAAGATCATCATCTATCTGACTGCTACAATATTTTCCACTAAACTTTTATTCCGCATGTCCAACCCAACTGGGGGTGGGGACAGCCTGAGATGGAGACCATTCTGGCCAGCCAGAAGCTGTCTGTAGCCAGGCTCACCCAAGTCAGCACAAAAGTGGAGATATAACACCACTGTGCCCTACATCAGCGCTGGATGTGTCAAATAGGCAGTCGGATTTAACCTTCCTGCCTGCATCGGGTATTTCTGCCCACATGACTCTATCCACCTAGACTACCAGGGATAGTCAATGAACAGGAAGAACTACACACCCTTCCCAAGGTGGAACATGTCTGAGATGACCTTGACTCTGCCTCTGCTGCCCGAAGGGCGACAACTTGACTTGGTACTCAAACTGAGGTTACCATTATGATAAGCTGCAATACTTGCATACAGACGTCAGGCAGTCTCTTCTCTATCTGTGCATGCTGTACAATGCCTGAGGATGGAAATGGGAAAATCAATGGGGTGGAGAGGCACTGGACTAATTCAGAGTTTTATATGCAGTCCGTGGGAAGGGGTGCCCACAGCAAAACTTCACCAAAATGGCTTACGTTTGGTGCAGTTCATTGTGTCCAGTGGGTGCTGGCATCACTTTGGCCCTGGGCTACAAGGAAACAGTTAAATGGGTACTGGCATTCCAGTTAAACAATTGCAGTCCACACAAGATTGAACAAACAGTGGGATTCATTTAATTTTGAACCATAAAAACACTACTCTGAAGCTGGCCTGGTGGCACTGAGGGCTGAGGCACTGGACTTCTTACCTTGAGTCACGCCAGTGACCCGGTTCGAGAAGAGCCTGGGCCATCGGAGAGATGGCACAGGGAAAGAGGGAGGGAGGAGGGAGCAGGATTGAACAGCTGAAAGGCAGCTCTCCTCTCCCAGGGAGGACTTTGTCCCCTTCCATAGTTTCACTGCCCCCAGGTGGAGGTCCGTGGGTAATGCAGGCGAGTGGGCGACAAGTAGTGGTAGAGCATCTGGGTACCATGGCGTGTGCATGCCTCCACACGCGCATGTATGGCTGGGCAGTGTCAGGAGAAAATGGGGTAGATTGGGGCTAAAATATAAATTAAAAAAAGTTAATCTGTGGGGGTTAGCAGCACATCTCAAAGTGATTGGACTTGCAGTTTAAGCAGATTAGTTCTGGACTGCTATGGTCTCACAGTCTTTAGGCAAATTAGTTCTGGACCGCTACGGTCTCACAGTCTTTAGGCAGCAAAGATCACCATTCCACATCTCTCTCTCTCTCTCTCTCTCTCTCTCGAGCAGCTTACACTACGGGGCACAATTCAGTCATCCCCAGAATGACACTGGCACTTCTGTTCTGCCCTTTAACTTGTGCTCCCAATGGCTCTCCCAGATATCCCTCGGGAACCGCCAAACCTCTAAGTTCGGGGCTACTTGCTCTCTTCCGACCTCCTGGGTGAAATTCCTCTGGCTGTAGTGGTGACTGTCCCCAAAAACAGTGGGCGACACATCTCATGGAGTCACAGGGATCTAACACTGCACCATTCTCTTCGAGACAGTGGGGCTTCCCAAAAGGGCCTTCACTGCCTCCTTATTTTATTTTTAGTATTATCCCAGGGGTCTATCCTTGGCCCCCTCCTGTTTTCATTGTTTATTAATGAACTTCCTCAGCACTGCAGTGGTGCCTCATTTCAGCTGTACGCCGATGACGCCATCCTGCACAGGTTCTCCTCTGACCCAACCTGGCTGAACCACCAGTTACAGCTGGATTTCTGTAGCCTTGAGGTATGGTTTCTCGACAAACTCCTAGTATTCAACACCAAGAAAACTAAGTCTATGCTCGTCTAGCAATAAACTCTTAAGCTAACTTACCCCCTTCCCCCCGATTAACTCCTCCAATGGTGACCTTCTTGAATCATTTAAATACCTAGGTATCACCTTAGATTCCAACCTCAGCTTTGATGCACATGTTACTAATGTTGTTAGGACCCTACTCCAGAAACTAGGACTCCTTTATTGCCTCCATTCCTACTTAACTCCTCCACTCACCTTGCCATAGCATCCCTTCTCATCTTCTTCTTATCACCTATGGAGCTCCTATCTCCACTCCACCCTGATCTCCACCTTTGCCCAGCTAAAACAAGTATACCACAGGACTGGATGCTTTGCACTTGGTACAAGCTCCAGGGAGCACCACTGCTCTGCCTTTGCTCTCTTGGTTGACCTTCCTTCGAAGTTAGACTGCCATACTCCACTGTGTGTCTGATCTTTAAACTGGTCCACATGTCCACCCCTCATTTCCTTTAAACCCTTATCCAATGCAAAATTGCATCTAGGTCCCTAAGGTTGGCCAGCCTCCCACTGCGTGCAGTCCCTAAATGCCATATTGTGGTTGGTCAGATAGCCTTCTCCGTCTCGGGACCCATTCTTTGGAACTTCCTACCACCTGCATTCCTAACATGCCCGTCTTTATATCAGTTTAAGCTCTCTCTTAAATCCTACTTAGGCTCCTCCCAATATTGTTCCTGTACCTGATGTCCCCCTTCCTATAGCCCTTTGGCCCTTTATTGAATGTTGTATTCAGCCCGTTACTATTGCCTTTAATCTTAGGCTGCAGCCATTGTGATTTGTCCGAGTGATTTGTAAATTATACTATTTGTGTATATGTTTATGTAAATAATTGCAACAACTATTTACTTGCCTTTGTACATTCCTCTAATATTGTTGTAGTGTGATGTTGTACCTCCCATTTTGCTCCCTACTTCCTTGGGTCACCTCTGAAAAAGGGACAGTCCATCTCAGTGGGCTTACCCAGTTACCAAAATTAAAAAATTAATTGCCAGCAGACTTCCTCTCTCAGCTCCCTCTCCCCCTGGAGTCTCCCTCCACAGCTTGCCCTACCTGGTGGCCATCCTCCCATGTCCCTGGGCTCCTCTGGCACTCCCACCTCTCTTTGTGTTCACTGAGCTGTCAGCCATGGGCCAGTGCAGGCAAGTGCCCAACCCAGTCTCTCTCTCTCTCTCTCTCTCTCTCTCTCTCTGTCTCTCTGTTCACTGGGGATGAGTCCCCCCAATCCCGCCAAAACTCATGGTTAAATACCCCTGTCCACCCGTGGTGACCTCCTGACCTGCAGCAGGTCCCACTGTATGGCAGAGTGATTAACCAGTTTCTCACCGGTCGAAAATAACTCCCAACGCCCAACAATGCACAAGATATTGTACACTCCCCAAAGGGGAGTTACGTATGTAAACGAGTAATGTATTGAAAAGTAGATTTCACAGAATGATTCATAACTGATTGAAAGCTGATATTCTTTTTTAGTTTGGAGGATCTCTGTGGTTGGAATAGGGAGGTCTTCCTGACATAGCATCAGAGAGGATCCTTCAATACCAGTTGTTGCTCACAGAATGCATTTTTACATTTTCAAATCAACTCTCTGAATTTAGAAGTCGGAATAGTGATACACTTGCAGCCTTTGCATCTGATGACCTTTTGGTTCTGTAGGATGTCTTTTCATGCTACATCCTTTCTCATTCACTAGAATGGAAAAAGGACATAATTTATATTTAAAAAATGTTGTTTGCTTGGCTTCTAACAGTTGCACTGGGTGGTGCTATGTGAAACGTGTATAATGGATCCGTTTTGGTTTGCATTTGCTCCAAGTGTTCATAAGGGGATAAATAATGTTAACATCATTTTTGTCATCTGACTTTTGAAAGTAGTAATTATTTTTGCTGCTGGCAGGTGTAACCTGTGCATTTTACCAGCGAACACACTTCACATGTAGAAGGAGATTAGGATACTCCTGCTTTTAACCTCTGAACTATTAACAGCAGGCACACATGAGAAATATTTATACAGGGCCAACTCTTTCAGCCCAGGCCGGCATTACAAATTAGGAACAGTTACTATGTCGCCAATGCAGGCCAGTGAAATTACAAATCCATGCATTTTTACGTTCGCTTGCGCACATGCGCAAGGAACGTTTTGGGAGAGTAGCACACTTGGAGGTGTGCCTCTCCCACCCAATGCACTGCTCCCTTGAGCAGGCGTGGCGGTCCTGCACCAATGGGTGCAGGAGCTCAGTATGACAGCGGTGTTCCTCTGCTTCAAGGAAAGCACGCTGCCATACTGAAACGCCGCCCCTGGCGTCGCGTGCTACCCCCTGCGCGTCATGCGCGCCCCCCAGAGCTTTGGTGCCACGCTGGAAGCCCACCCCAGCGTGGCAAATGTTGTTTGCCGATGGGGTGCCCAATCCCCCATCGCCTCCACGGCCCCCAAGCCATCCTGCTGCCACGCTGGGGCCCACCCCAGTGTGGCAAGCGGTCCATTTACTTTGCCGGTGAAGTGCGCATCCTGTTGGCTCTCGCCCCAGCCATCTTCTGCCACGCTGGGAGCCCACCCGTGTGGCAACGCCCCACGCCGCCTTTTGTTATTTGTTAACCTGTAAAACAAAAACGGCTCACATGCGCTTTCTCCCAGCCCCTCCCACAACCCGCACCCACCACTGTGCACCCCACCTCCCACACCCCCACTCCCATACTTACCTCCAGACTCCAGCGGCCGATCTTGATTGGACGGGAACACGTCTGCACTCTTCAGAGCCGACTGCGAACTGAGGAAATGCCGATAAGCTGTATAATGGGTTATAGGGGTTTCAGCGTTAATGCATATCTCAGTCATTTTTGGGAATTTTTGCAAATTTTCAACATAGGGGTTTTTGGACCCCTTCTCATGAATGATGTCACTGTCATGGCGTTATTCAGGCCCGAAAGGTGATTTCGCAGGCACTGCGCAGTCACTGCACGAAATCACCCTTCAGCCTCGAATAATGCCATGACAGTGACATCATTCATGAGAAGGGGTCCCAAAAACCCCATGTTAAAAATTTGCTGCAAAAATTCCTAAAAATGACTGTTTTACAAGCGTGCGTTGGTCAATATTTTCACTCCAGATTTTCAACATTGCCATTTTATCACACCTTCTTATGAGCTGTACAGCTGTCATTTTTCACATCTCACCCAAAACATGTTTCCGCCCATGTAGTGCACAATGGCGCAGTCGGTGTGCGAAATCAATGTATGGAACACATTAAGAAAATCACAGTGACACTGTTCATGAGCAGAGGTCTTAAAATGGCTATGCTGAAAATTTGGTGAAAAAATTCCTAAAAATGACTGTTTTACGAGCGTGCGTTGCACAGTTCCTACGCACGCTTGTAAGTTTGCAAACTTTCAATATTTTCACTCCACATTTTCAACATTGCCATTTTACCACACCTCCTTATGAGCAGTACAGCTGTCATTTTTCACATCCTGCCCAAAACGTCTTTCCGCCCATGTAGTGCACAATGGCGCAGTCGGTGTGCGAAATCAATGTATGGGACACAGTAAGAAAATCACAGTGACACTGTTCATTAGCAGAGGTTTTAAAATGGCAATGTTGAAAATTTGGTGAAAAAAATCCTACAAATGACTGTTTTACGAAGGCATGTACAGTTCCTACGTACGCTGTAGGTTTGCGAATTTTCAATATTTCCACTCCAGATTTTCAACATACCCATTTACACACTTCCTTATGAGCAGTACAGCTGTCATTTTTCACATCTTGCCCAAAACATGTTTCCGCATATGTAGCGCACAATGGGGGTAGCAACAAGGTCATGCTGACAATTTATTGTGCAAATACCAGCAATCGCACAGGGCATTAGGGTAAAGCACCATACATGCCAAACACCACTGCAAATACCTGCAAGCGAACGTTCGGCATTGACAAATGCTTGTTAAGAAACAGATACTCGAGATACATTTGTGACTTCTGAAAGAATGGACAGAGGGATGTGATTAAGTCTTTGTGGTAGCTGCCCATACATTTCTAACTTTTTTATAATTATTATTATTAACTGAAGCAAAATTACGCTTACTGGTGATGGAAAAACAGCCTAAAAGGAACAGATCTGTTGGATCAGTCTGTATTTTCCCTTACCCATGATTTCTGATGTTCTTCACCCTATTCCCTGTCATTCCTTTGGACTGGAACTTCCAATCAAAATATCACTTTTGACTGATACAGAATTCAAAGAAAATCACTTAAACCTCTTTATACATTATGGCTGCTTTATTCACAGCTAGAATGTATAAAAAAGTTCCGATATGAATGACATATTGCACTTGTCACCAAGAAGTGGTATACAGATAAGGTTTATGGAAAAGAAACAGATATGGACTAATCCTGTCCCCACCACTGAAAATCTCCTTCTCCTTCCCTTAGTCCTTAAAGTGATTTTTAGTTCTTAAATATGGCAACCTATATTAACTACTGTCTTCCCGAGGGAAGTCATTAACAGAACCTTAAGAATTATTTTAACCACAATATCCCAACTGGAGCAAAAACAAAATGCTCTGTAACTACACTATACTGCACTTGCTCTCTCTCTCTCTCTCTCTCTCAATTCATTTATTTATTTAAAAGTTGTTAACCAGGAAAGGCACACCGAGCCGAGGCTTGTTTCAAGGTGGGACACAAAGGGGAGGTGAGTACAGGAGGAACAAATTACAAAGCATTGTGCAACTACAAAGGCAACGAAAACAGAATGCAACAACAAATGATGAAGCCAAATATTATAAGACCGTGGGCACAGAAAAGAAACATCGATAAAGGTACAGGAACACAATCAAATGCTGTGCCTGTTGTGGTAGGAGATTATAATAAAATCTTGATAGAAGGAGTAGCAGAGCAGGAGAGGGTCAAGGGAGAGGACAAGAGGTTGGGGGGTAGACAGGAACAGGAGGGAGCAGGAGGATTCTTTATGTTGATGTCTGAAGGTCACAAGTGAGGGGAGAGGCAAAGAGGGAGGGGAGCAGATTCCAGTAGGAAGGGAGGTGGTAGCGGAGAAAACAGCTGGTTAGCAGAGAAGTGTGAGTGGAGAATGGAGAAGGTGTGGGCTCAAAGCAGACAACAATGTGGCAGGCTGCAGCACACTTTTCACAAACTGTCTGCCGTCCCATGTGACAGTTGTAAGCTTAGTCAACAGAGGGGAGCATGCCAGCGGATTGGCTGACCAAGCTTCTTGTGGGCATGGTGGCTGGCTTGTGGGTGGGATTATTTCTGTGGGTCGGACAGGCACTATCAGTAGTAGTAGTAGCAGACTTAAGTGCTCAGTAGTAGTAGTAGTAGACTTAAGTGCCCAGTCCCAGGGACTCTGAACACTGTACAACAATCACAGAAATACACATGTAATTAATAAAATATTATTACATAAAAAATAAATTTTAAATGATACATTTTATATTATATAAATTAAAAATTTGTGATGCAGTGAACAGGAGAGACAAGGCATGGTAGACAAAGTTCAAATAAATCGGATAGTACCAGAGCCTTCCAAAATAGGAAAGAGTTCAGGTCCCTCTTGAATGTCACCACTGAGGGGGCCTCCCTCAGAGCCCTAGGAAGCTTATTCCATAGGGCTGGCATGTGCAAAACCTTGATCGCTAGAGGATTTAAGCCTCACCCTAGGAACCAGTAGGAGGCCCACCTCAGAGGAGCGGAGAAGTGAAAGGTCTGATAAGAAGTCATTAGATCTGTCAGGTAGCCAGGGCCCAGTCTGTATAAGGCCTTGTAAGTCTGCAAACTGACCTTGAAGGGGATACGCCACTTCACTGGCGGCCAGTACAGTTCACATAGGACCAGGACTGTATGACAGAACCTTGGAAGGCCCAGTCAGTAACGGGATCGCTGCATACTGCACCAGCTGCAGACATTGTAGAAGACCTCCACTCACCCTGGGGTACAAAGCACTACAGTAATAAAGTCTAGAAGTGACTAATGCATGTATCATTGATGGCAGGTCTTCAGGGGGAGTCACGGTTTTCAGCCATACGATGTTTCTGAGATGTTAAAAGCCATTCTGGATCAAAGCAGACACCTGAGCCTCCAGTGTCAGCTTCTAGTCAAGAATAACCCCCCAGATTCTTAACCTTAGCAGAGGATGCTGAAAGGAACCTAGCCATAGGCTAGTCCCCTCGTCAGTAGCTCCTACACCCCACCTCTGACCAGGCTCACTCTTAAGTACCTCTATCATATCCAGGTTGAGTCTCAACCAGCTTGATGACAACTAGTTCTGGATCTCAGCCAGGCTCAAATTTAGTAACTTAACAGCATGAGGCATCCTGGGTGCAAAAGACAGATACAGCTCAGTATCATTGGCATAACAATGAAAACCCATGCTGTATTGTCTAATGATCCTCCCAGGAGCAGCATGTATACTGCAAACAACATGGAAAAAGGATTGACCCTGGGTACACCAAATTTGTTCCACCCTGTCAATGATACAGTGATTGACGTGGATGAATAGGTTGGTATGCACTTGCAGTGATAGGTCAGTTAAAGTGATAACTATATGAAATCCAAAAGGAAACAAAAATCTCAAGAAAGGTGCTGATGATCTGCATCTTGGGCCTATCGAATCCAGCACAGTCCTGCTCTGTACTTAATAGGCCCCATCCTGTAATGTTTGTACTTGTTTTACTTAATTTATCGTCTTGTTTATTATTTGCTGTTCAGTTGCACTTACTGTATGTTGGGTCGGACCTGAAAAAGGACTTTTTGTCCAATGTCCTTCCCCGGTTAACAAAATTAAAATAAATACATAAATAAAAGAAATAATGCTAACTACTCTCCAGTTACGTGGCATGACTGTTGAAGGTTATTCACCATTTCACAGTCTTACTGGTATATATTTAGGGTTTTCTCCAGTCACAGTGGCAGGGATTACTCAGAGTTGCTTCTGGAGGATTGTGTCTGTCTCTTCTGGAGCTGTTTCTCCTCTTTCTCTCCTTCCAACACTTCAGTTTCTGGCACACTTCCCTAAAGTGAGACAACATGGGGGCCCAACCCTTCCACCACCTCTGTCAGTGGCTGGGGCACTGCTCCTCCTTCTCTCTCTCTCTCTCTGTCTCTCTCTCTCTCAACTGACATGCGGAATTGTGGCTCCACGGAACCCTTCCATCAGACATTGGCATCAACTGGTTGCAAATAATTTGGAGTTACTACCCAAAAAGAAAATTCATGCAGGGCAAACTCACTCAGCTCCACTTTATTGCTTGTTCTTCTATTCAGGTTTGACTTAAGATGGCTTCCTTCTTAGTGTGCACATATGCTGTGGTGTACCAGGACTACAGTCCCCTGGCAGCCAGTCAGTCTCTGAGTCACTACCTCCCTGGTCTTACGGACTTGTGAGTTCTGAGAGCCCAGATCCTTGGTTGCACCCCCTCTTATGAAAGTCGATGTCTGATTAGACAAGATGTTCCTAGCCGAACCATGCATTAGAATGCCAAGCTCATTGAGCCAGGTTTTCACGCATGCCTACTTGCAACTCTGAGCTCAGAATTGGTCCACACTGTCTCTGGGCAAACTTCATGAGCTTCTAAACCCTTCCCATCAGTCCCAATGAGGTCAGTGGGCTTTGTGCTGTATAGTCATGGCCATATTTCTTTATCTTTGTTGCTTTTTTACTCAGCAGCCTTTTGCTGCTTTAGCTTATGCCCAGAGGGGCAGCTTTCTGTAAATCTTGGCCCCGCCTGCTGTCCAGTGGCCAAGAAAATGTTCATTGTTGTGGATACTTTGTCCATTGTGGAGTCAGTAGAAGGAAGATCAAGGAAGTCATGGCTTGACTCCCACCACAGACTCCTTGTTTGCACTCCTGCTGTGCCCGCTCAGTTTTCATGCTGTAGTAGTTTATATCTCAGGGGACTGGAGGGTGAAGAGAAGATGTTGGGTTCAGGGACCACAAATTTAAACCCCACATTTGGAGGGGTTGCATCAGTTTAACATGTAAGACAAAGGATGGCACCTCAACAGTGCAACAACTCACCCCCGCGCTAGTGCCAGTTTTGGCATTAGCACAAGATCCTGGTGTGGGACTAGAACCCACAGCCTTCCAATTTTCTGGTCCAAGAGGCAGTTGTGCAACCCACTGAGCCACAGACAGATATGGATCAACAGAAAAATTTGCCAGATTTAGAAAACATATTCTATTAGTGCGTGAAATAGTTTAAATCATGGCAATACTTCTGTAAAATTAAGGGACACGGTAATTGTTTATGGTGATGCTTATTGTGAGTACACAATCTTAATGAGGTCACAGTTAAGTGCCATGGAGAGATACTGTAATATTATAGAAATTTAAGTTCAGAAGGGGCTCTAGATCCATAATGACGCCGCTCACCCTCGCTTAATAAGCAGAAATGAAAGGCACGTACTCTGCAAACATATAGTGTGAACATGGTACACAGATTACAGATTTGCACTTGTGTAACTAGCGGACAGGTGGTATTGTCTGTGTCCACTGTTTCCGGGCTGCCAGTGTTGCCCATCATTTTGGCATCCTCGCTACCCCGGGATTTTACTTTATCTTGGTATGTTTTAGTGTATAAAGTATTCATTCTGTAAAAAAGTATTGTTGCTGGAAGTTATCTAGCCCTTTAGTTGCTTTGTGAGTAAATTATAAGAGGAAGTAAACTAATTCAGTGACGCTGTGTCAGAAAAGCATCAAAAGCTGTCACCCCAGCAGATCCACTGGCATAGGGGGAGGTCTACCATTTGCTTGACCTGAGTTTGGGAGTGAGCTTGGGGTGCTGGGGGCCAGACTTGGGGGGGGAGGGGCTGAGCATCTTGAAGGGCAGCTGCCTTCCTCCTCCAGTGAGGGAGGACAGTGTGCCCCGCACTGTGACTGCCACTTGGATGTTACCAGCTGGTGATGTTAATGGAGCCACATACGTAAGGAGGTGGGATATTGCCTGTCATCAGTGAGGGCCTCACACCAATGCATGCATGAGCCCGGGATCTCCTGCTGGCAACATCCCTGGGGAAGGGATGGGGCCAACACTGCAATGTGATTGGATGATGGTCTGTTCCCTTGCAGACCCCACACACTGCCAACTATGTTCCCTGCATTACTGTGTTGTGCTCCGAAGGGTCTTCGCTAACCTCAGTGGCCCCATCACTGTTGTAAGTCATGGAAGGGCAATGATGAGGTAGGTCCCAGAGAAGATGGAAGTTGGGGCCGGAGGGATCGACCAGATGGGGGCAGGACAGTGAACAAGGTGGAGAAACATACTACTGAAATAAAAATTGCCACCCAGATTGTATTACTAGTCCAGCCACATGCAGACTGCAGCATACAAGAGTAAATTTCAACAAGAATGCAAGAGAGAGAGGCTGGAATGTGACAGGAGACTGTGTGTGATTCAGGAGTTGTGTAATGTGGACAAGCAAGTCAACTCCTTCCACCTGTAGACTGGGTTGACCTTTGCTGCCATTAATGGCATTGATACTGCAAATCACATCGAGGAATGAGACTGTGCATTACTTTTGGAATAGATCAGGCCATTATCTGCTTCATTACAGCTTAAAAAGATTAAAGTAACTGCGATATGCACAAAAAACCTCCATTTCAGAATAAATAAATGAAATTGGAACTGAATGCACAGCATTTTAAATCAATTTGGTTTGCTGAAGGGAGTATTTGCTCTGCAAAATCTATTCTCTACACGCAGCAATGGCAATTTGGGTTTCATGTAACGGCAGCTTATATAAGCATCTGAGCTCGCTGCAGGTTCAAAATTTATTAGGGGCAGGGTATATTTCTGTGTTCAGTTTGTGGAAGCAAAGACTGCTCCGTTATTTATATGGCAGCAAGAGCTGATGAGGTTGTGCTGCCAGAATGAGAACAGGGCAATCTTAATCCAGTTTCACTGTGTTGCTCCCATTGTATGCTGTAAATCTCTGATTTTGTACTGTAAGAACTTGCATCTCAACTTGCTTTTGGATCTAGCATTTGAGTAGCTTATTGTATTGCACTGAAAACCAAGCTTTTTTTTTATGTTGGCTCACGCTTGCACACCAGCCAACATATTGCATTAGTGGCAGATTTGGAGGCGCGGTCACTGTTGGGCAAATGCAGGGCACATATTAGTAGGTGCATCCCTCATTCCCCAATAAGCCAGCATGGAGGCGCCACACCAGGAATACATAATGTGGTGAGCACATCAAACAAAAGGTCCGCTGTAATGACAGCCAAGCTTGTCATGCAGTGGCACCAAAACACACCCTTCCTACGTGCCTTTCCTGGTGAAACCCTTCCAGAAACATGGTGGCACTGACTGCTGCTGCGTGGAGAGATGACTTAAAAAGGGGTGCCCAATCCCCTGTTGGCATGCTGCCGTCACTCAGTTCATGTACCGACAGAGGCCCAACTTCCCATCGGCATAATGACCCCCATTTGTTCTATGTGCCGAGGGATGCCCAACCTCTCGCCTTGCTCCCTCGCTATGTGCCGATGGGGTGCCCAATCCCCGTCGGCCAGCCCTCTAAACACTTAGGTGACATGCTGGAGCCCACCCCAGCGCGCTAAATGCCCCTGTAAAACAAAACCGGCCCCTGATGGTTTTTTTTTTTGTTTGTTTCTGTAAAAGAAGAAAACGCCCTTGTGGTTTGTCCTGCTCCTCCCCAACCCGCACTCCACCCTCTGCACACCCCGCCTCCCCACACACCCCTCACCCCATACTTACCTCCAGAGCCTGAACATGATCTTCGTGGACCAGGAACACGTCTGCACTCTTCAAAGCAGACCACGAACTGAAGAAATGCCAGTAAGCTGTATAACGGCATAAATAGTGTTTTTTCAACTTTGGTGCATATCTCAGGCATTTTGGGAATTTTGGCACCAAATTTTCAGCATGAGGTTATTGGTGCCCCTCCTCATGAATGCAGTCACTGTCATGGCATTATTTGGGCCCGAAAGGTGATTTCTCAGTCACTGCATGGAATCATCTTTCAGGACTGATTAATGAAATGACAGTGCCACTGTTCATGAGGTGGGCTCTCAAAAAGCCTATGTTGCAAATTTGGTGAAAAGAATCCAAACAATGACTGTTTTACAAGCATGCATTGCACAGTTTCCATGTACGCATGTAACTTCGTGAATTTGTAATATTTTCACTCCAGATTTTCAAAATTGGCATTTTCTACACCTCCTTATGAACAGTACAGCTGTCATTTTACATATCCTGGCCAAAATGCATTTTTGCATGTCTGGCACAGAATAGCGCGGTCACTGTGCGAAATCAGGTTACGGGACAGTTTGGGAAAATGATGGTGACACTGTTCATGAGCAGAGGTCTTAAAATGCCTATGTTGAAAATTTGGTGACAAAGTCCATAAAATGACTCTGTTACGAGCGTGCATTGCGCAGTTTCCACGCACCTTTGTAACTTTACAAATTTGCAATATTTTCATGCCAGATTTTCAACACTGGCATTTTTTCACACTGCCTTATGAACAGTACAGCTATCATTTTTCATAGCCTGCCCAAAATGTGTTTCCACACTTGTGGCCCACAATGGCGTGGTCGCTGTGGGAAATCAACTTTTGGGACAGCTTAACAAAATCACAGCACCACTGTTCATGAGGAGAGGTCCCAAAATTCCTATGTTGAAAATGTGGCTAAAAAAATCACCAAAATAATTAGGTTACGGAAGTGTGTTGCTCAGTTGCTATGCATGCTCATGACTTCACCAATTTTTCATATTTTCACTCCAGATTTTCAACGTTGCCATTTTCTTACACCTCCTCATGAACAATACAGATGTAATTTTTCACATCCTGCCCAAAATGTGTTTTTGTCCCTGTGTCGCCAAATGGCATAGCCACTGTGCAAAACCACCTTTCAGCTAACAAACTGATTGTGACACTCTTCATGAGGTGGGGTCACCAAAAGCCTATGTTGAAAATTTGGAGTGAAAAACAAACGCCTACAATGTTAGGTTTCTAATCAACACTTCCTCGTAGAGACTGACAGGTGTCAGGGTGTGACTTGGGATCATTGCTGGGATGCTCACTCATTTCACCCCCACCCCCACCCAGCAGCCAGTGACAGGCATCGAGGTGTGCCTTGGAGTGTTCGGCCCTAACATTCACCCCATTCTCCTATGCTGCACCCATCTCAGTGTGTTTCCTTATGGAATGGGATAAGTATAAGGCCCAAATACCCCAAAGCACACCATGACACTTGGCAGTGTCTGCAGGGTACGGTGAGGTAAAATGGCTTGAGCGTTATAGCTGACGACCCAAAGGCATACCCCAACGCCTGTCAGTCTCTGCAGGGTGGAGGTGGGGTTGGTGTCAGTTCAATACTTCACTGCCGTTCCTATTATGCATCTCTAACTTCTGCACTACCAATGCCAATGCCAGCGAGACAACATTCGGCATTGCACTGACAAATGCTTGTTTTATTTTGCACCTTTCTGCTGTACTATGGGATCCCTGTAAAAGCAAGGGGGTATGGATGAAAACAGGAATGCTGGAACTTGACAGACCCAGATCAGTGAAATCTGGACTGGGCACAAGTTGAGCAGATTTTGCCAGTCAGGCCTGTGTGACCAGATGGAATGGTCCAGCTTTAATTGCTCTGTTATGGTTCAGTTCTACATGGCCCAATTTTTACCCATGCCTGGGATTTGGTGAAAACTGGACTGCCAGGACTGGACCAGATCGGTAAAAGCAGGACCAACAAAGTCCGCTCAACTTGTGCCCGGTCTCATTGTTCCAGCGGACCAGTCAGTCCATATTTTTCCAAACTGGTCTGGTCTTTGGAGAAAATTGGACTACCGAAACAGACTGGACTAGATTAACAAAAGCTGGCTGGCCATACCTGCAAAATGTGCATAATTTGCACCTGGTCAGGGAGGGTTGTACCAATCTGGCCTGGTACAATTCTGGTGGTCCAGTTTTTGCAAGTCTGAAAACAAGATATTGTATGTCACGGGCCCATCCTACTGCCTGTTATGATACAAAATAGTTCAGAATTTAAATTGATCAATAAACAAGCATATTTCAGTAAATGTCCCCCACCTCTGGTGTCTGCTCAGTACAGTCACCTGGTATCCCATTCCTTGGCCTGCCACAGTGCCACCAGTATTCTTTAAATGGTTAGTAGCTGGTTCTGTGGTGCCCTGGGGTGGAGTATCATTTCAGCACTGCTACCCCAGGATTGTGCATAGTGCCTGGAATGAGAAGAGTGGAGACCGACAGAAAGGCTGATGAATAATCTGCAAGGGGAAGGGCGATGCAGCATTCAACTAGGAAAGTGACTTCTGGTGGTGGTGTCTAGAACATCATGGCTGACCCCCTGACACCGATGTGGATGCACTCCAGTATAAGGAGGGGCAGAGGGAGAATAGGGAAAAAAATTCCACAGGCTGGGGCATGCTGGATAATGGCCCTCTGTCCTCTCACACCACCATGCCCCTGTGTGATGATACCCCTCAGCTGACACTCCCAAGTCAATCAGCACTTCCTTCATCTCCATTACCTGCCATGGAAGGGGGTTGTGAGAAGGGGCCCAAAGGACATAGGAATACTCTACAGCTGTGGGATCTTGGAGATCCTTCTGTTTTTTTACACTGTCCAAATGTTGCCCTCTCCACCCTCGTTCTCTATGGCACGTATCTTGTATTTTTTAAGACATATTTTATAAGCTAAACACAAATCAGAGTGACAGCAGGAGATCATTTTCAAATTTTTTTTCTAAAGTGAATGTAAAAATGAAATGTCTAATCTTGCATATTTAGGTCATGTACCAAATAACAGTAGTGAAGTTTAATTTAAGCGTCATGGACACTAATCAGTGGTCACTTTCAAGCACAGTAGTGGTACAGTATATTATGCAAGACATATGATATGGGGCATGTATTACAAAACAAAAAGTACACAAATGTGTACAGTGAGTATGGCTACCTACATCCTTGAGTGGGGCAGTAGGTGAGTCTGGTGGGCAGAAAGGATCTTGAGGGGCCCAAAGATGTGGAGTGCCCTGAGGGTCTCGGAGGGAGCAACAAAAAAATCAAGCTCTGACCAGAGCTGACATGGCTACGGCTGTGCTCATGGCGAACCAGTCTGCCATTCCCACAATAGCCACAGTGCGATTGCGCATGCACATCAAACTTCAGTAGCCATCTTGAGCATGGCGGGTGACCAGCAACCAAAATAGTGTGACCACAATGGGGTGAGCAGACTGTTTCAGAGTTCAAATGATCATACTGCAACTCCAAAACAATTCCATTCTTCAGTGTCCATCCGGTGGCTCATTTGTAGAGCTACTGCAAGATGGTTGCAGGTTCCACCCACTGCAGCCATAAAAAGGTTAAATTTTGCCTAGAGTAGTGTTTCCTGTCCCTCACCTAGACAGAGGAAATTTATGTAACAACTGCATACCATCTATGTTTATTGGTAAGGCAAACAAATAAATACATAAATCTACACTGAAGTTCTGTCCTCCTCCCCAAGAGATCACCTAGGGGTTAATTTCAGTTCACCCCCTGCATGTAAAGAGGGCAGATTGTAAGCTCCTAGTCCTCCCTGCAGATCTGAAGAGAGTTAGGAGTTAAACTAAGCACCCCTCTCCTCATGTATCTGATCAGTAGAGATCCCAGGCGTCCCATCATTGGCCTGCCGCTGTGCCACTTCTTTTAGCTCTGTGCCTCTGTGTGTAATAACATTTTAACACACTTCCTCCAGCCAAATCCCATTACTGTATTTTATGAGCTGTAATCTGTCTTAGCCAACGGGCTTCAGTAAAAGTGTTACGTAACCTCCCAGTGAAAATCATGACAACATCATAAACTGGCAGAGCAGCTGCAGTTAGGGAGCAGTGTGCCCTTCATTTTAATAGTTCTGTTCCTTGTATATACAGGGTGTTTTCTCCCCCATGCCTATATCCTCATGAACTGCAGTGCTGTAAAAGGTTTAATTCAGTTTTGATTCTGATCTTGTAGACACTACGTGCTAGAAAGGACTGGGTGCCCCAGAGTTAAACTACTAAATGTCAGCTGCCTGAGATCAGGGTACGCATTTCAGCTCAGGCCGCAGGTGAAACAAGTGACATGGTTATCAGTTCCGTTTTTAATGAAGTGGAGTCCTTTGTCACATAAACCTTACTCTCACTCACTCTCTCACTCTCTCACTCTCTCTCTCTCTCTCTCTCCCTCCCTCCCACTCACTCACTCACTCACTCACAAACATTGTCCAACACTATTGGCCAACATTACACTTTATGAGCTTTGGGAGCTGGGGGGGCATAAGACCCTATCTTTAAATTGAGCCCCCTTTCCCATTATAAGTCAGTGGCAGTGATGCATAAGCTACCAGGACTCACTTCAGAGCTGGGGGGTGGGGAGAGTCAAGCTATCCTGTAATTCCAACACTGCTCTTGGTCCAGGATGGAATGATCACAAAGATGGAGTCACCCTCTGACCACAGGAGAAGACTGCCTTTGTCAGGCAATTACAGACTTAAGTCCCATAACAGAGCACTGTGGGTCTCAGTCTGGCACTACATCTGGTCTCTTGCTAAACCGAGAACTTTAGTGCCCTCCTCCACTATCAGTTCCTTACTTTTCACCTCACTAAATTTGTCATAGTGCTGGAAACTCTGCTGCCTTTTCCCGCACTATACATAGTGGGTGGGATATTCAGACTGTGCCAGGCTGTGGCGCAGCCTGTGCGCAGTGCAACTGGGATGTGGGGTGCTGACAGGGTAATATTCAATGGTACTGCGCCCTGTGGCCACCCGCATTGTGCATGGCGCAGTGGCACTGCACCAGCACAAGTGGCCAGAGAGGGGGGGCAGGGGGATGTGCTAGCGCAAGTGCCATTGCACTAGGCTTATCAACTGCGATATTCAAAGGTGCACATGCAAAAGGGGCCATAATGCATGCAGGGTGCAAATGGGGCTATTTGTGTGTCATTATGGCCCCATTTGCATGCAGGTGCGCCCATCCCCGGCGACTTACGCCTGGCGCCCTGTAGGCTGCAGCCGTCGAGGACTGATGCTCTCTGCACAAGCGGCAAAGTGCCCCACAGCCCAATCGTGGGCATAAGTATAGAAATATGTAACTCCCATATCCCTGGTAGTCCAGTGGACCGCTCGCAGCCTGATTGTGGGCATAAGTATAGATATACGAAACTCCTATATCCCTGGTGGTTCAGTGGACCGTTCACAGCCCAATCGCGGGCAGATGTCTAAAACAAGATTAGATCCTATCCCTGGTGGTCCAGCGGTGCCCCCCTCCCACACTTCCCACTGAGCCTCTACCACCATGGGGGGGCGCCATCGACGGAGGGTGCCGCCGGAGCTGGGTGGCCACCATCGGCTGCTGGCAGCTGCCGTGCGTTGTGCCCTTGCAATACGGCAGCTCACCTGTGGGTGGGTCAGGTTGTTGCCCTTTATTTTGGAACAACTGTATGCGGCACATGTAGGGTTGTGCCTGCATGGGCTCCGCGACATCCCAGGCTGAATATCGGGATGTGTGGGTATGCATGGCACACCCCCACTTGTGCTGCATACATTACTGAGGTGCCCCGCGCATCGGGATTTGTGCCACACTTTCCTTTGAATATCGCACTAGGGCTAAGATATGGGTTGCGATGGTAACTATGTTGGGCGCGCAACTCCTTCTGAATATCCCACCCCGTGTGTCAACAAATAGAAGGTCCTTGTCTCAAGTGGTATAAGCGCTCTCATTTCACCAGTGGTGACTATCAACATAAAAAAGCTAGCCAAATTCAATTTATTGTAGCCATTAGCGATGGCAGCAATCCTTAGTGTACAACCAACCCTTAAACCCCTCTTTGCTCACCCCAGTTAATCCCAGTCTCCTCCACCATCCTGTTGACTTCTACTTAGATTTAAAAAAAATCAGTCAACATCTGCTAGTGTCAGAAGCCAGAAATGTGTTTTTTAGTTTGTTTGAAAGAAATTCAAAATCACACATACCCCCATAATGCAAGGCATCATGGGCTGTATAAGCAAATCACCACAGAATATTATGCTGGTTCAACTTTAAGCAGAAATGCATGGTGCCAAAAGGCCTCTCACACAGTCTACAAAGGGTACCAACAGAAGACACATACACGTGTTTCATCCTACCAGGACTCATCAGTGTGCCTCGGATGTGTGACACCCCAGTGGAATGAACCAGCTATCCTAAGATGGTCTATCTGGGTTATGTCATGGTGAACCCAATAAAAACAAAAAAAATGCTAAAAGACAAAGAACCTCAGGGTAACCATCGCCTCAGTGCTTGCCCGCTGTGGTTCTTTGTCTTTTAGTTTGTTTTAAGTCTGGGGAGAAGGAGGGGGTAGGAAATGGCTGGGATCATGGGACTTGCTATTGCCACCTGGGAGGGGCTAAAACATTTTTCTTTGTTTTGTTTTTTTAACTGTCTGAAGGTTGAAGTGATCCTGAAGTAGCCCAAAAGTTCAGCTGAGCTTAATCATAGGCAGAAGTGCCAAACTTTAGCAAATTACCCAAATACAGATTCGGTATTGGCTAATCCTTACCTCATATTCATTACTGAGAGTAAGGAAAAGACAAATGACCCGACAGAACTGCGAATCCTTTCCAGCTGTGCCTTGTTCCAGGAAACCATTTGTGCATTCTGTGGCACTGCCCTGTGTTGTGTGGTTACGATTCTATCCTAAATCTTATCAGAATTAGACACAAAAAGTAACATTCTGACCAACGCAAGGTTAAAAAGCAATTTCTGAAGGCCTGGGAAGGAACTGTGTAAGGGTCAGATCCCAGGCCTCAGATATTATGTTCATTTGGTAATCTGAGCACACCAAAAACAGTGGCTAGAATGCCAGTATCCGACTATTGATATTTCATTCTGAACATCAGATTAACAAATATTTTTTCCCAGCATAATGTCAAAGCACAGCAAAACTATATTTACCCAAGGCGTACACCAGATTTTTGTATGTATTTCTCCATCTGAACCACCAAATTGAAAATTACATTTATAGTCCTGGATGCTGATTAACGAGGAAATGATTGCGTTGACAAGCTGGCTAGCATCTTTTCACTTTATGAAGCAGCAGCTCAAGAATGATGGAGTGGAACTGTTACTAACAGAAGAAGGCAGGCGATAGTGCCTCTTTGTATTCACTTGAAACTGCATCTGGAGTATGTTCACGGGAGCAGTGACTTCAGGAAAGTCACTTTTTAACTGATTTTAACATGGATCTGATATTTTACCATGGGTCGTAGCTTGGTGGGTATTTGTGTAAAGTTCTGAAGTTAGATAGTTTTCTTTTTTTATTGGATTCCCCATATGCTGTATCAAAATCAATAATCTGTCTAATCCAAGTACTGAAATATTGTTATTTTCATTGTATGTCAAATAATTGGCGAGCTATTAAGGTTACTTTTTTTTTTTGTTACCGGCTAGTATAGTGCAAAATTCTCTAAAAATAAAGTTAAAAAAAAAAAACTGCATCTGGAATAATGTATCACAGCTTCATAGGAAGGGTTCAAGTCAAGCAGCCACAGAGTCATATGAGACTTGTCACATATCAGTGGAGATACTCGCTCGTTCATTCTCCCATAAAGTTATCTATATGATTTTTAAATGCTTGCATACTGGGTGCCTCCGCAACTGTGGAGGGCAGCGTGTTCCATATACTGACCACCCGCTGACTAAACCAGTGCCCTCGCCTAGTAGTCCTCTCCTCTTCCCCTTTTATTTGTTTATTATGTGATCTTGTTCCTCTTTCGTTACCAAGTGTAACCCCTAGGGGATGCTATCCCAAGGGCTACTACCCCTGCCTGCTCTGACACTAACAGGTTGAGGGGCCTGAATCCGATGACGGGTTTCTCCACCCAGAGGTTGGGGTTGGTACTGTCTGGTATCACCAGGTCACAGCCCTCTGGGCCACTGCGACCCTCTTCCTTCCCACTAGTGGCCCACTTAAGTAACCCCTGATGGCCCAACTGCATGCACTCACCCCCAGTCTTGAACCAGTCCACTTGGGCTGCAGGCTCCCTGAAAAGTAAGATGCTGTTATACAGTAGTCCCAGTACAGTATCACCATAAACACTCAGCTCAGCCAGTATGCTTTAACAGAACAACCAATCTGATTTATTTAGGGGAAGATAACATGGACAGGGCACGTTAATTAGTTAATACTCTAATACATATATATATATATATATATATATATATATATATATATATATATATTAGAGGCAAAAAATCCATTTAATGCATTAGTTAGGGTTGTTCCACAGTGACAAAAAGTGAGGAAATTCGCTGTTAGGTTGAAAACCCTTGACCTCCCCTCACACTCCCAACCGGCATTGCCGATCGCGTTACGGCAGTGCACCGGGCCCAACGACAGCTTCACTTGTCCTGACAGACCGAAGCACGATTGAAGCAGGTTCTCCAGTCCTCTACAGGGTGAGCCTGATAGGTAGCTGCGTTGCCGCGCAGCAGCCTCTGACTGCTCCTTAGCGGATTTACTCCGACACCTGATGGCAGGCTTATCACCCAACTCTGGCCTTCCACCGCGCTTCCAATAGAAACTCAACAGCACAAGAGCCTAGAGCTCCTTCCTCGCTCACAGCCACACCGAATCTGCTCCGTGGCAGTTTCGGCAAGGACCCTTAGTTCGGGCGCCACCTGATTCCATTGGTGGGCTGCAGATGCCAGGCAGTTAAATATGTCCCCATTGGTGCAAAAAAAAGGCGCTGTAGCCCAGAACTTCATTTCCCAGAATTACTGACTGTATCCCCTATGGCCAGCTGGCTCCAACATGAGTCCTGATCCTGGTTGGTCAAAAAGATCTCCATTTTAGTGTCCCCCCTTTTCCCATTGGCCCATCTCACAGGTCCAGGTCCAAAATGGAGGGGCCAAACACACAAAGTCCCAGCTGCAAGGAAAACAGGTTAGAAAACACTGTAACTTTACTAACACTCTAAATCTTTACAGCCAACAGTTAACATCTATCAACAGGGCTCCCTTTGCACTCACAGTGACTGCAAAATTGGAGCGATCTCACCGTAGCTTAGGCGGGACTCAAGCAGGGAACCCCAGTCCCCCCTTGTACAAGCCACTGGAGCCTGCGAGCAGGCAGCTCTTAAAGAGATAGTACCAGCGGCTTCAAAAGCACTCACAATGCCCACATCTAGCAGCAGTTCTCCGAACACCAGGTAGGCAAGGAGCTATTGAGCAGCTCCAGGAAGGCTTTTAAGTACCCCCATTTTTGGGGGGGGGGTTACACCAGTCTTTGTTGTAACCCAGCAGATTCGCACAATATTCTATCCTCATATGCCCTGTATACAAAAGCCTCTAATTTTCTTGTATGAGAGTGAGAGCAGTCCCAACTGCCTTAGTTTCTCACAGTATTCCTCATATTTCATAACTTTTATTCTTTTTGTATACGTTCTCTGTACTCTCTTCTTGAGTTTAATAATTCCCACTCCTTGTGGAGTAGTTAAAGGTGACCCATATTCCGGCACTGGTCTCACCAGGGACCTATACAAAGGGAGTAGTATATCCCTGTTCCTGCTTTTTGCATTTCTAAATATGTTCCCCGTCACTATATTTACCTTTTTATAGCATTTTTATTATGTATATCAAACTGAAGGTTACTAGTGATCCACACTCCCAGATCCTTTTCACTCTCTGTACAAGCTATTGCCCTATTATTTATTGTATATACAGCACGCTGGTTGTTTATACCAAAGTGTATTACCTTGCATTTGTTCTCATTAAACTTAAGGTTACAATTTTGCGCCCGTTCTTCCAGTTCATTAAGTTGGCTTTGCAGATGCTGAATAGCTTCTATATCAGTTAATATTGCCCCCACTTTGGTGCCGTCAGCATACTTTTTTAACCATGCCCCTCCTAACACTTGCATACTTGAAACCAAAGTAGAGAACAGCAGGGATCTGCATCTAAGAAATGACAAGACTTGACTAGAGACGGTGTAAACAATGGCTAAGAAAATGATCCATGGCCAGCAGGGCATGGTGTTTAATCAGAGACTGAAGACATAGATACATAGATAAATAGACAGTGTCGGCAGATAGGGGCCTATGGCCCACCCAGTCTGCCCATTTGAGCTTGTAAGCTCAGTTTATGTTTTCCAAGAAGTCTGTTACCCTTACCCTGACCTCAGAATTCCTTTATGTCTATCCCATACATTCTTAAATCCCGTGATTGTTTCAGCCCCCACCACTTCCTCTGGCAGGGTGTTCCACTTGTCCACCACCCGCTCTGTGAAGAAATTCTTCCTCATGTTTCTCTGAATCGTTCTCCTCCAACTTCATCCTGCGCCTCTAGTCCTGGAACATCTTTTTCACTTAAAACAGTGTATTCCTGCACCCTGTTCCTCCCTGTGAGATACTTGTTTGTCTCTGTCATATCCCTCTCCCTCCTCTCCTCCAGGGAGTACATGTTCAGTTCCTTCAACCTGTCTTCATAGGACTTGTGATGCAATCCATGCACCATCTTTGTTGCCTCCTCTGAACCTTCTCTACCCTGTCTATGTCCCTCGTAGGTATGGTCTCCAGAACTGTACACTGTACTCCAGGTGGGTCCTCACTAGTGTCTTGTATAGCGGAATTATGACCTCCCTTTTCCTGCTGGTGATGCCCTTGCCTATACATCCCAGCATCCTATTTGCTTTACCTCTGCCTTGTCACACTGTTTCCTACCTTGAGGTCACTGAGAGATGATGACCCCAAGATCCCTCTCCTGCTTGGTGCATGCTATATCCTCACCCCCAACTGATATATTGTGCCAGGGTTTTTGTGCCCCATATGCATTATCTTGCACTTCTTTGCACTGAATTTCAACTGCCAAACCCTGACCATTCTTCAAGTTTCTGCAGGTCCCTTCTCATTCTGTCTACACCCTCTGGTGTGTCTACTCTGTTACAGAGCTTTGTGTCATCAGCGAACAGTGAAATTCTGCCTTCTAGGTCCTGTGCAATGTCACTGATGAAGATGTTGAATAGGACCAGTCCCAGCACTGATCCCTGTGGTACCCCACTGGTCACTCTTCCCTCTGTGAAATGACAGCCATTTACCACCACCCTCTGTGTCCTGCCACCCAGCCAGTTACCTACCCACCACACTACTGTCCTGCCCACACCCATATTCCCCAGTTTGTGTAATAGCCTTCTATGTGGCACAGTGTCAAAGACCTTGCTGAAGTCCAGATAGGCCATGTCCACTGCCCTCCCGATCCACCTCCCTAGTCACCCAGTCAAAAATTCAATGAGGTTGGTCTGACCTGACCTCCCGTGAAACCATGCTGCCTTGGGTCCTTAGTCCATTGACAAACCAGATGTTCCACCAATCTCTCCTTCAGTAGTAGCTTCCATGATCTTCCCCACTACCGAGGTGAAGCTGACTGGGTCTGTAATTCCCTGCTTCCTCTTTGTTCCACTTTTGTATAAGGGACTACATCTGCTGTCCTCCAGTCTTTGGGTACCTCCCTGTTTCCAGTGATCGGCTAAACAGGATAGCCAGAGGTTCAGCCACCACCTCTCTTAGTTCTTCAAGGACCCTGGGGTGCACCCATCTGGCCCCATTGTTTTATCAATTTTATTACTTCCAGTTCCTTCAGGACTCTTTTCTCGTAAAGGACTTGTGTCTATTTCTGCACCATTCTCACCCCTTGTACCCTCTCAGACCCATTACCCTCCTCTTCTCAGTAAAGACTGAGCAGAAATACCTGTTCAGTATGTCAGCTTTACTGTTGTCATCCTCCACGTGGCCCCCATCCTCCCCTTCAGTCTCACTATCCTCCCTTTGTCTTTCTTTTTTCACTTATGTACCTGTAAAAGGTTTTGTCCTCTACCCACTGATTTTGCAATGTGTTCTTCTGTCTGAGCTTTGGCTTCCTTACTGACCTCCCTGCCTCCTGCTGTTTCTCCTGGTACTTCTCCCTATCCCCTTCTGCCTGTGTCTTTTGTATTGCCTGAATGCAATTTTTTGGCTTTCACTTTCTTTGCTACTTCTTTGGAAACCATAATGGTCTCTCTCTTCCTTTTCCTTTTGCTAACCTGCTTAATGCATAATTCTGTTGTTCTTGTAATCCCCATTTTAAATACTGCCCACTGTTCCTCAACCCTGATTCCTGTCCCATTCCCCTTAATGCCTCTTTCAAGTATCTCCCCATTTTCCCAAAGTCTGCCCCACTAAAATCCAGGATATGTGTTTTTGTGTGGTTTGGTTCTGCTCTTTCTGTGATTTCAAACCACAATGACTGGTGGTCACTGTTCCCCAGGTGCTCCCCCACTGTTACCCCCATCACACTGTCCCTGTTTGTGAGCACAGGGTCCAGTATTGCCTTCTGCCGAGTTGGTTCCATGACCAGTTGCTTGAGGAAGGCACCCTGAAGGGAGTCCAGGATAAATCTGCTCCTAGTTGATGCTCTCAGCATGTTTTCACTAGAGGACACAAGGGAGAGGGGGGATGTGATACAGCTTCTCAAGTTCAGGAAAGAGTTAAACAGCCTGGACCCAGCAAGTTTGTTTAAACTAAAAAATGGAACATCCACCAGGGGGCACGTGCTCAAGCTGTAGGAGCAGGGGAGGGTAAAAAGTATTTATTCATGGAACGGTGGTTCAGGAACAAACCTCCAGACAAGGTTGTGGAGGCAAAGATGACAAGGTGATTCAAGAGTCAGTGGGACATTTAGAAAGGAATTATCATAACGGAAGTGGATGGAAGGTAAGAGATAACTGGAGGGAGGATGGAGACCAGAGCAACTCCAAATAATAATAATAATTATAATAATAGTAGTGTCTCACAGAATTCCAAAGTGCCTTTCAGCAAGGGCATAAAACAAGCTAAATTCATGGCACTTTAAAGTAGGGAACCTTGAGGTATTGGTTCAGCTCTTTCCCTGTCCATCATTTTGTATGTTTTTGTTAATTGTTACAGACCAGGTGGTAAAAATAGAAAGCAGCTCTTAATACCACATCTCCTCACATTAAAGGAAACTAAATGCAAAATTTACAAAAAACTATGTTGTGCAGAGTGTTTGGATATTTGAAGGTGTACTCCTAGTAAGTCCTTGCCTTTATTTGCTGACAGGAGCTAATAAAGGTGCTTGCTGGTTTTATGGCCCCTAGGGATCGCCATATTAGCATTTCAAATGGCTCTTCTTGTTCATACGATGCCTCCTGTTCCATGTGACAGTGATGTGTCCTGGACCATTAATTGAACAAGAACTGTTTTTTTCTCAAGTATACAGCAGTAGAGCTGTTATGTTCATTAACTCTCCTAGTCCAAGAAGCTCTAATTAAGCAATACGTCATGACCGGGTGTGCATTATTGTGGGATAACAGCACACCTTGGGAAGTGAAGCCCGATGCGACGCTGAGGGCTTTATGCACCTGAGCAGTGCTGTTATCTCTCAGTTATGCACACCCTGAATGCCATATTGAGATTAAAAAAAATTGCATTTTTATTTTTTTATTTTTATTTTAGGACCAAGTAATGAGGACTGGAAAGTTAAGCATTTCTGACATGTGCTATTGTCCTGGGATAACAGCATAGTCATGTGACTGGATTCCATCAAGCACAGTAAAGTAGTTCTCTTACCCATTTTATAATGAAGGTTACATTTACCCATGGCAAATGCCTAAGGGGTAGATAAATGGGCCATTCTGTAAGGAAACAGCTGGTGTTTTCACTAACTATAGCACTTGTGCGACCGTGGATGATGTCTGCACTTTTTATTAGTTATGCATAGTTTGATAAAATAAAAAAGTCTTTAAAAACAAAACATTCACTACTGCTGACTAGACCTAGGCACATACCTAGAAAACAGAAAGCTTGGGTTAGACAGAGTTATTTAGTTGAAGCCAGAATATTAGGCCCCTAACAGTAGATTGCTGCTGCTGCAGCAGTTATTACTCTCTGAATCAATGGTCCTGTACGCATCACTGTCACATGGAACAGGAGGCATTGTAGGAACAAGAAAGGCTATTATAGATGTTAATATGGAGATCCCCAGGGGCCATAAAGCCAGAAAGCAAATTTAGAAAAAACTCTTTTCAGCAAGTAAAGGGAAGGCCTTACTAGGAGTACACCTACAAATCAAAACACTCTGCACAGCATTTGTTTGTAACTTTTGACTTTAAATCTCCTTTAAGGCATTGGTCTGGGGCCCTGTGTCTTCCGCCAGTAGTGCTACAGCTGGATGGTAGTGAAATAAATCGAACAGCACACTGATCACATGGGTTTCAGTTGGTCAGGTTCACTTTTTACGCTTTCTACTGAGTAGATATTTCTCCAAGTAGTTGGGAAAATGTTTTATTTATGTTTATAGGCATGTTTACTCCTCCGCAGCGCTCTGGAATTTGCAGTGCTCCATTCCTGCTGTGATGGCCACAGCAGACTCAGTTAAATGTTTACACAGCCCTCCTTTGTGACACTGCAGGTTGCACTGCAAAGGGACTGTACATTATTGAGGCCAGGTTGTTCCCTCCAACGTCGGCAGTGACACGCTGGTGATGCGCTCACTGCTGTTACCACTTCCACTCACTGCCATGCAGCAGGATTCTGTAATATCTGCAAGCAAATTATGGTCATCCAAAAAATGTCACAAACAAAAGAAACTAGAAAAAATGCCTTCCTGAATACAGGAAGTACTGGCATGAATAGCAGAGAGACTCATGGGACCACTGGAGGATGCTGGGACAGGAGGCTTTCCATTGAAGTAAGTGCCACAGAGGTTTACACAGCAGGATAATGTGCTCTAATATGCTAGCTGCGATACACATCCCCACTCCTGAGTCGGATCAAAAACATGATGCAAAGCGCTCCTAGGGTGCTCTGGTAAGTGTCCACACTGCTGAATTTGAAGTGCATCAACCAGTGCACATGGGTTGATGCACTTTAAAGGCTGCAGTGTAAACATGACTTTTGTTAACCAGGTATGTGCACTAGACTTACTTGGCTTATTGTCAAGCCTGACCCAGACCAATAAACAGTTACAGTTGGGACATCATATGGATACATGAATGTCAGTGGTCCAGCATGTTACACACTCACCTGTGAGGCTGGAAAATCAGAAGGCTGTGTGTTCTAGCCCCACAACAGAAACTTGTTTCTCTCAATCAGATTTTTTTAATATACATTGGTACATTCTACTTTCTACAATATCTATATACCAACTCATTACACATTTCAAATACATAAGAAGAATGAAGCTTACATTAAATTGAATACTTAGTCTCTTAGGGAATATGCCTAAACATAAAACAATTTAGTTTTATCTATGCAGATTTTAGAAACTATATAACAGATCCATATAGAGAAATTTAAGAAACATCTTATAATGCTTCTCTTTAATCTCTTTCTGTACCCTTACTTTTCTTTTCACATAGCAGATCTGTATACATACATAAAAAAAATAATCTTATAACGCTTCTCTTTACTCTGTTTATTTCTGTTCTTTTGCTTTTCTATAGAACATACGAAAGTTGCCAGCAGCAAAAGGCCATCCTGGTTTATCTCGGCTGCTCGAAATTGCAGTTAGCTCTCTATTCAGAAGCTGCCCCCCCTCCCTTTACCCTCCCCTTTGCCCTGTCCCACCCCTTCTTGAAGCATTCCACTGTGTTACACGCCACCACCTTAACTGGTAGTGCGCTCCACTTTGCCATCACCCTTTCCATATAGAAATGCCTCGTCACCTCCCTCCTGAATCTACCGCCCTCCAATCTCATGCCATGGCCCCTAGTGTCTCTCTCCACCCTCCTCCTGACTAGACCCTCTGTGTCTGTTTTGATTATCCTCATCATATATTTGAAGGTCTCAGATTCATTTTTTTTTTATTTATTTCAGAGATCAGAAATACCTTTGAGTCAGACTCCTTTACAAAGGTTCCACGTCACATATAATAGATACAGATACACAATACAGTTAGTACAGATACACAATACAGTAATTGTTACAGAGTAAAGTTATGTTTATAACAGGAACACAGTCCTGAGGTCTATCCCACACCAGGAACTTGGGGTAAAATCCCAATACTTACCACTGTAGTGCAGTGTGAGGGGGTGCTGTCTTTCTGTGGAGAGGTTAAAACGAGATCCCATCTGCCTATTCTGATGGTTGTTCAGGTGAACATTAAAGGTCCCAGGTCATTTCTCAAAAAGAGTACGTGAATTTCCCAGGTGCCATGGTCAAAATTCCCCTATTCACGAAAAATACACCCAACAGCTTAACCTGATTCAGTATGTCAGTTTCCATCTGTATCTCCCTTCCCCCCAACAGACACACGAAAATAGGCAGAATTGCCTAGCCCTCCTTTCCCTGCCAACAAAAAGGAACTAACTAAATAAACAAACAAATGATACCGAGGGAGATTCAAGAGCTGGTACAGCCATTTGTACTTAACGCAGTTACATACATGGGCTTAACCAGACACCAAGAGTGGCATGCCTGAAAGTGTTAACTTGAACCCAGGCAAGCTGTAAGAATAAGTGACTTTGAATTACAAGTGGAATGGGAAGGGTTTCCTAGCTTAGAGTTTATTACTCTGTATTCTGCTATATTGTGTCCCATGGTGTTCACCAAGGGATTGTGATACACTGAGGAGACACAAGGGAATAGAAGCAGCATCAAGACTATCCCACAGGCCCCAGGCTGTTGACATACTTTTTTTCCTCTGGCAGATGATTATTCATGATTTGGAAAAAATCTGGATACCCTGGAGAGTGTTGATACTACACTTCCTGGGCTCTGCAGGGTTGGGGGTTGGGGGAAATAATGTTTGCAACATACAGGAGTCCAGTGAAAGTATAAGCTGAAACAGTATTTATCTGCTAACATAAAGCATTTAAAACAATTAGGTTTACATCCTCATATTTAAATGAAAGATTCCTAAAATATGGCATTTCTCCCAGTATTGATCTTTCTAAGGGGTAAACAGGTGTGAAAGACCCTGAAAAGCCAAACAATACACTGGCATTACCACTAGCTGCCAGCCATCTAGAAATATTTATGTCTGGGTCAGCCCTATATTATTTATTTAGTTAGTTTTTGTTTACCAGATAGGTGTGCTACACAAAGTAATTGCCTATTTTTAGACATGATCTGGGAAGTTCAATTAGATAGCAAGACATCAGAATACAAACAGTTGTACATTAACATTAGATTAAGAATATGGCATAAATCAAATGGTTACGACACAGTACAGTTCCAGAGAAAAACAAGAGTTCTACATGCAACCATAGCCAGAAATACAGTGAGTTGATAAATTATATAACTATGTAAAAAATGAAAGGAAAAAAAAGCTAAGAAAGCAAGGGATAAGCAGTGCATAGAAATTATACAGAATGTTAGTCATCAGCTTTACAGGTGACCCACCATATAGGGAGACAGTATGGCATCATAGTTAAGATCTCTGAGCTGCAAACCTGGAGAACTGGTTTGAATCCCACAACCGCTACTTGCATACCGTGTGACCATGAGCAAGTCATTTAACTTCCATGTGCTCCCAGGATGCACCTGGAAACAAGCCGTGGCATAGTACATTTTTTCTGGCCAAAAACTGTGAAATAGAATATCCTTAAATACAAAAAAACAATATTAGGTACACAAGCAGATATTCGGTGTAAATCAGGTTTTTTTTAGAGACTGTTTCTAAACAATTAATGAGTTCAACTACCATGAATGTCAGTAGGAAGAGAGTTCCAAAGCTTTAACGCAAAAGTTGAACAGACAAGGTCACCAAATATAGTACAGCATTTAAGAGTAGCCAGTTGTACCTCATATTGCCACAAGATAGCAGTGTTACTAGCGAGCCCAACGTAGCTGAAGATTGACGGTACAGTCCATTAGTAATAAAATGACATCAATGCAGCAGCCATTTAATGAAACCTTGAGACAGAAAGTGATGTCAGAGTAAATGAAGCTGCATTTAAGCACGGCTGACCCAACAATGGCATCACTCACTGTCACTTGCATTTCTGATTTCTCAAGCTGACTTCTGTCCTGGATTTAGCAAGGCATTTGACACAGTCCCACACAAAAGATTATTAGTCAAATTAACCAGCCTGGGAGTGGGTCCCAGGGTGGTAGCCTGGGTAAAACATCATTGGACAACAGGACACAGAAGGTAATTGTAAATGGAGTCCACTCTGAAGAAAGGCGGTTACCAGTGGGGCACCGGAGGGTTCAGTATTGGGTCCAGTCCTTTTCAATGTCTTCATCAGTGACATTGCAGAGGGACTGGAAGGAAAAGATGCCTTTTGCAGATGACACAAAGATCTGCAACAGGATTGATATACAAGGAGGCTGGAAAGGATGAAAAGGGACTTGGCAAGGTTGGAGGAATGGTCAGACGATGGCAGCTAGGATTCAATGCAAAAGTGCAAATAATGCACCTGGGAAACAAGAACCCAGGGAAGAATACACAATGGGTGGGGAGGTAGTAACAACAACAAAACAGGAAAGGGACCTGGGGTAATCATATATCAGATGACCTTAAGGTTAGCAAGCAATGTGAGAAGGCAGTAGGGAGGGCCGGGGTATACTGGGATGTATAGGGAGAGGCATCAGCAGCAGAAAACAGGAAGTTGTTATCCCTCTGTACAGACAGTTGGTGAGACCCCATCTGGATTACTGTGTCCAGTTCTGGAGACCCCATCTCTGCAAGGACATAGACAGGATAGAGGCAGTCCAGAGGAGGGCAACTAAAATGGTGCAGGGTCTGCAAGAGAAGCCATATGAGGAGAGACTAAAGGAGCTTAATATGTATACCCTTGAGGAAAGAAGGGAGAGGGGACATGATAGAAATCTTCAAGTACCTCAAGGAATCAACAAAGTCCAAGAGGTAGCATCTTTCAGAAAAGAGACTTGCAGAATAAGGGGACACAATTTTAAAGATAGAAGGAGGGCGTGTTCAGGGACAATGTGAGGAAGTATTATTTCACAGAGAGGGTAGTGGATGCATGGAACAGCCTTCCTGAGGAAGTTGTGGGGTCTAAAACTGTGGGAGAATTCAAGAATGCATGGGACAGACATAAGGCAATTCTTGTGGGGGGCAGGAAGATATAGGCTGTTGGTTAACTAGGATCTGCGGCCTATCCTGTAGGTAGGGAAATGGGCAGACTAGATAGGCCTAGTGGTCCTTATCTGCCGTCAAAGTCTATGTTTCTATGTTTCTATCAGTATACAACAGATTCAGACATGGAGTTCTCCAGACTGCTGACACTTACAGGTTAGCCCAGTATCTTGTACAGAAATGCAAGTGTGCAGCATGCATGCTGCATACATAATGCACACTTGTATTTCTGTAAGGGATGGCCAGCTCATAGTTGCAGCAGTAGGGCTACTGATCACAATGTCGGCAACCCAGGTTCGGAAACGCATGCGAGCCATTGGGGCTGGCCAGGGGAAGGAGAATTGAGCATCTTAGAGGAAGCATGTTCTCCTTTGGCGTGGGCAGGATGTGATCTGCGCCACAGTACTGCCACCTGAGTGGTCACAAGTGGTACTGCAGGAGGGGACATGGGGGGGGGAGAGGGGGACTTTGGCTGGGCTCTGCATGACATACTTGTGTGTTCATGTTTGGGGCTACAAACATGCCAGCATCCTGTGGGAGTGGGACACAAACTCAGGATAAGTACTGGAGCAGGTAAAATGATCCCAGTGTTCTCAGGCCCCCGCCACTCACCACCCTCTCCTCCCGCAGTTCTACTGCCTCTAGTCCCCCTCAGAGGTAGAAGGCATGTGTCTGGCACAGCCAGACCCTTCCATGAGGAGCAAGCTCATGGGGTTAGAAGGCAGAGGGATAAATGCTAGGGGTGTGGGGTGGGGAATGGGGATAGAGCCAAGCCCACCCCATTGAGAAGCATATACAAAAAAGTAACAAAATGTATAAATTAAAAGGAGCTTTTCATTGTCTTTCAGACACTGGAGACTTTGCATAATGTTACCCTTTAAATATTTCCCATAAGGTGATACTTAACCCACTGTACATTTCAGAAAATTCTGGTTTGATGGGCCAGTGATGAGTGTGCTTGCTTGCCATGTGAGGGACCTCAGTTCACCATACAAGTCTGGTATCCTAGCCGGGTTAGCAGGGAGGTGCTGAGCTGTTTTCTAAGATGGGCAGAACCTCTTGGGAGGGAGTAGCAGCAACTCCTGCTGTACAGCTGTCATCCTGTGCTCCAGGGGAAGCTTTAGAGCTCTCCTGTGTCGGGATGAGAGAACTGATTCAGATGACTTCAGATCCCTCCAGAACCTGTGTCATTTTCTGTAAAAGAACCACTTTAGAACTTTATTCAGGTTCTGGTCATTTTTAAAACATCGATTTTGGAGTTTAATTGACTCCCTAAGCATGTTTGTAGCTCAAAAGAAGGCTAGTGGTGGTGGGCTTGGACTGGCTGCCAGCAAGATGGCAGCTTGACTTCTTTAGCTCTGCTGACCCATATTCATCATCTGATTAGCCTCAATATTTGAATCACAGTCAGAACTGACAAAAGCCTTTATCTGACGGTTGCTGCTGAGTAGTACTGTACAACCATTTGTTCTTTTCTGATTCATTCTGACACTGAGATCAGTGAATTTGGCAATTCAGCTTTGGGGTTGTCCAGCCAACTTTTCAGCAAGGAGAAATGGCATGCTTCACTTCACCAGCCTAAGCCACACCAGACAACCTAGATGAAATCAGAAACATGTTTAGCCAACTATTCACTGAACAGGGAGGTATTACGTTGGCCCTCAGAGGACAGCAGAGGACATTGTCTCTCTGTCCCAAAGACTCACACACACCACAAACCAGGCCATGAAGCAAGAGGCCTATGCAGACTGCCTGGCACTCCTCCTCAGGGATTAGGACTACATGATCCATCAGTTATGGGTCAGGGGTTGGACCTGGAAAATAGAGGCTATAGGAAAGACCTCCGCTTTGTGGACTTTCCAGCAGGAGCCAAGGACAAGGACACTAATGCCTTCCTATAACACATTTATCAAACCATCCTAATGCATCAGTAATCTGGTCTGCTGAAGACTGAGAGGTCTCAATGAATTTTGCCCCCGGCTCCTAGGCCTGGCCAACATCCCTGATCAATACTTGAACTTTTGCCCTTCCCTCTTAAAGAGCAAATAATGCAACTGGCCCCAGAGCAGGGCCTGCTGAGCTGACGGGGACATAAAATTCAAGTGTTCCCTGATTTTTCATCTGTAGTAACTGAGAAACACAGGGAGTATGCCAAAGTCAGGCATGTGTTAATCAAATTCAGTGTACCCTACAGCCTCTGATATACAGCAATCCTTAGAATTGTCAGGAATGGGGTCCCACATTCCCTTGTAACTCCTGAGGCTGCTGAACAATTTCTTTTCCGTTCATGGCCAGGGGTAATCTTCTGGAGGCTAGCATGGCTGAGACAATGCACTTGATGGACAACGTCCTGGCCCTGCTTCACCAGGGACACTTGACCTTATGGTCCCCTGCCTTCCTTGGAGACAGGGCTGGATGAGAAAAATCCCTGTCTCCCCTCGTCACACCAAAAACGTCAAGACACCGGGAAGAAAAAGAGGGTTAAAGCCCTCCATGCTTAAGCAGCACCACCATCCAGACTGCGAAGCCCCAGCCACAGCAGAGAACATGAGGCCTTGTCCAACAATTCTGCTGGAACTGTGTCTGAGAGTCAATTTGCTTCTCTGATAACCTCAACACTTCTCCTGTCAACACCAAGAAATGCCCCTCCCTGACAGTACTTCCAAACCCCAGGCAGCACCTTCTTCTGCTTCCTCAGATATTCGACTGCAACTATGCCTGAAGTTACTCCATTACCACTCAGTACCCTGCCAAGCTCTGATGACTAGAATCCAAACCTACACTTCTGCTGCCACCACTGTTTTTGATGCTACTCCCAGAGTGAGTCCAGCCCTCACAGACCAGGCTGACTTCCTACAAGTGGAACTTAAAATGGTGGCTTTTTATAAGCCTGTTTTGTTCATTGTTGTAAAAACCCTCCCTCCATTGCCTCCCATTGCAATCAGGTGACTCTGTTAATTATCCCCTTAAATGACCTCACTGGTCTTAAAAAGCCTGAATCCCCGCTCTCTTTTGGCAGATCCTTCATACGGCTATAGGCTATACTGTGGTTGTTTGGCTCTTGGGTATTTAGGGGTTAGTGAGCTCATTTCCTTTTATGATGATGAACTTTTTTTTCTTCTTCTTGTTCATTTTATATCTGATGGGGGAAGAAGAGGGTTGACTGTTAAAGCTGCTACGAATCTTTAGGGGATGAAACTGACAGCTAGTGATTATGGGCCCATTTTGCTTTTTGTGAGGCTCCTTATACCTCGTGGCATTGCATCAGGAAACCCCATGCTGCGACTTGGGGCAACCTCAGAGGAGTTGAGAGGATGACTCCTTGTCGAGTGGTAAAACATCACACATTATGAACCCCTTACCCTTCCAGCAGGTATCCTGGACCATATTGCTTTATTGTGAGTATATTGCCAGGTTCTAGACGCATATTAAAGTTAAACCATTTATTCAGGTCCAAATGTTGTATCAGCTCATAGTTGGAACTAAAACCTAAACCCTCATCTTTTGCTTAGGCGTTGCTTTTTCTTCTGACAGCTTGTATATTAGAGATGCTGGGTTTGTGCTTGGGGGATTGTTTTGGAAGACATTCGCTATTATCCTTTAATTGATCAAAGTGTTGCCCCAGATGATCCTTAGTTCAGTATGGTTTATGTTATGATGTGTGTTTGTTTCATAAAATGGGTCTGGAGTTTTCTGCATCCTGATTGACCAAGAGGTTCCTTTGGCTGTGTCTCTTATCAGGGCACATTGTGCCAGCTGGTACTTTTTAGCTAACCAGGATGCATTGCAGAGATCCATGCCTGGCAGAACATTTTAAATTGCATATGCATAAGCACATGCCCAGTATAAGCCCCACTTTCCGAGTCATTTTAAAGCATTTTTACCAAACGTTACACAAAAATGATTACTTGCCCGAGTTCAGCTTTCTTTGTGCTGTCAGCAAGTGTAAGTAGCTGATCTGGGGCACAGTACTGCTCATACAAGCATCGGGAGGCAGTGATAGTTCAAGACCACGAGGATCCCGGAGGGTCACGTGAGACTTTTTCCTGGATCGATTTGAGGTAAGCTGTGTAAAAGCACACGGATGAGAGGTGCAAAAATGTGAAACAGACTGCAACAAAGAATTGTGGTGCAGAGGGCGCTGTAAAGCGCCTTATGTGAAACATTAGAAGGGTGATGTCAAGGTGGCTTTAACAAGCAAGGCAACCAACTTCAGAACCCACTGCACTGACGCTTCAGTTTGATTTCCAGTGGTTGAAGGAGTTTGGCAGCTAGCATCAGAGCATAGTGCAGCACAGACTGTAGGTCAGCCCCAACCCATTGATTCAGCAAGGTCATTTGTCAGCTACAGTGAGAGATCATGGTTCAATTCCCAGTGCACATGGCTTAACAAGTTATATATATCACCAAGCTTCTGAGCCTTCTGCAGAGAGAGACTGCTGTGTAACTTCCGCTGCAGCAGTGGTTATACAAATTAGGTCTTAGCATCAAAACCCACTGCAGTTAAATACAACCTCACCCACATTGTGCTGGTAACATAGAAGATTATGGCACAAAAAGGCTCTCTGGCATATCCAGTGTGCGCCCATGTATATGAAGGCCCTATGATTCAGTCCTTCATCCCCCACACCCTTTTACCACCTTTAACAGTACCACAGTATGCCTCCCGCTCATGTTTGAATCCTCTTCTGATTTAACACAGATTTCTTCCCTTGGCAGTTTGTTCCGCTATCTACCATCCTTGCCATAAAGAAATATTTCCTGATGTCCTTCAAATATTTCCTCCCTGCCAGCCTCATTGAGCTACCACTGATGTTCATCAGTTTGAACAGCTCTATGCTGTTCACATTGTTTATTCCACAAAGATACTTGTAGATCTGTATAATATCCCTCCTTTTCTTCCTGCCTCCAGGTTACATTTTGAGGTCTTCAACCTCTCTAAAGAGTATGACTTTCCTTGTAGTCCCTCAGTTCATCGATCATTTGGCTTACCCTCTTGTGCTGCCTCTGCTCGGTTGCTACCTTGCCTTGCCTCCTACTGTCCTGCACCAATCAGTACCATATTTAATTCTGGTGCCTATTAAAAAAAATGTAGGTATTTTGTTTTTTTCAAAGTGGGCTTCTACACATATGTCATTAGCAGCTTATTATCAACAAGGTCCCCAGATCTAGTGAATGTGAAAACTTTGGCATACGGTGCATAAAGAGGGCACATTCGGTCAAGAAGGGAAGTGCATGGGATTGCTCTCTCTGTTCCATTCAGTTTTGCACAGCTAGGCCTCAGACAGAGAGAGAGATGAAATATGTTTACAGCAGAATTAGCTCTACTTACTTTAAAACAAGGTCTCATATGGGTCACGAATTGGTGCAGCAAAGCATTTCATCTTGCTTTACAAACATCTTTGGCATGGTTCAGTAGCAGCAGCTGGTTGTGTTTTTTTTTTTACTTAAGCATGCTGAACAGACACATTTGAACAAGAGTGGGTGAGGGGTGAATTGGCAACCTTTAGATTATGGACTGAATGCTGCTAAGAGGGAATCAGATCTGTTGTGATATGTGGAAGATGGGTGTTGTAGTTGAAAACAAGTTTTGTTGTAAGTGGAGCTCCCGGCTTTTCCAGCAGTAATTTCTGTAGAGCATAGTTGCTGGGTTTACATCCTGAAGGATCGCTATAAAGATTATTATCTACTGTAACGCAAGGCGATATATTGCTTCATAGAGCTTCTTCCACTGAGGCTCAGGGCACTACACAGAATAAGATACAGTACATGAACAGAATACATAGCACGCTGTAATAGCATAAACAATTTCAACTGCTGAAATTTGGGCACTCTCTACCACATAAAGACACTGACACCATTGTTATAGTCTTTGGTAACCAGGTAAGGCCCACTAGGCACAAGTGCCTGTCTTTAGGGGCAACCTGGGAGCACTGGGTGGTTCAATGACTTGCTCAGAGTCACACAGTATGCAAGTGGAGGTTGTGCGACTCAAACCCAGGTTTTGTCTGCTGGATGCACCAAGCTCGTTCACAGTTCGTTACTCTAACCTCTAGGCTATACTGCCAGCCATCTTAAAAGCTTCACCCGCTTGGCGTGTTTCAGGTCAACATACTGGACCCTTTCCCAAAGGCTAAAGTTTAAAAACAGGTGAACAATAACCTGGTTCTAAAGACAGAAACATTTTGGATTATTAAATTGAAAGATAATTATTATCCAGATTTAAATGTGGGTTTTGAGATTAAACCCTATTTGGAAGAATGATAGTTAGATTTAAGTTCTTCACCACCCTCCCTTTTGTATTTTTCTTCTTATGGGATGTGTTATCTGACCTCCATTTTGAGTACATAATCTGATCTGTTTTAAATGGCAAATCCCCCTTATTTGGATAATTATTATTATTATCAGTGTTATGATGTACTGGTGTGCTGGATTTGAGAAGTTGTTTAGATTAACTTGCCTGTTTAGCCTATTTATTTTTTAAGTGTAATTTAGTAATTAGTTGTAATGAGTTGAAGAGGTGATGTAATTATGATGTCACAGATAGTGTCTATAAATGTATTCACCTGTTTTTTTGAAACTTTAGCCTTTGAGAAAGGGTCCAATATGTTGACCTGAAATGCTTCAGGTGGGTGAAGCTTTTAAAATGCAATAAATGATTGCTGCTTTTTCAATAACAATGGTGTCAGCATCTTTATGTGGTAGAGAGTGCCCAAATGTCTGCAGTTGAAAATGTTATATTTTATTTGAGAGCACCTCAGCCTTGTTGCGCACTCTGTCCCTGGTTTTAATAGCATAAACAACAAGCATTTATCAATGCCGAATGTTGTCTTTCTGGCACTGGCATTGGTAGTGCAGGAGTTAGAGAGATGCATAATAGGAATGGCAGTGAAGTATGGAACCGACACCAACCCCACCACGCCTTGCAGAGACTGACAGGCACTGAGGTGTGCCTTTGGGTTGTCGGCCTCAACACTCATGCCATTTCACCTCACCCAACCCTGCAGACTCTGACAAGTGTCACGTTGTGCCTTGGAGTCATCAGGCCTTATGCTCACCCCATTCCAATAAGGAAGTACATTGAGATGGGTGCAGTATAGGAGAATGAGGTGAAGTTTGGGGCCGAAGAGTCCAAGGCACACCTTGATGCCTGTGACTGGCTGCAGAGTGGGGGTGGGGGCGGAATGGTGTGAGCATTACAGCTGACAATCCAAAGGCACACACCTGATGCCTGTCAGTCTCTTACAGGGTGGGACGTTATGGTTAGAAACCCTAACGTCTTGGGCATTAGTTGATATTTGCATTCCAAATTTTCAACATAGCCTTTTTGTGACCCCACTTCATGAAAGCATTTGGGACCTCTCCGCTTATGAACAGTGGCGCTATGATTTCTTAATCTGTCCTGAACATTGATTTCCTATGTGACCGCGCCATTGTGCACCAGATGTGCAAAAACACATTTTGGGCAGGATGTGAAAAATGAAAGCTGTACTGTTCATATTCCAGCATGTCAGTGGCTCAGTAGGTAGCACACTCACCTCTGAGGCTGGGAGATCAGAGGGCTGTGGCTTCAGTTCCACATCTGGCACATGGGTTAATATCCCAGTACTGACACTGTAGTGCAGCATGAGAGGGTGCTGCACTTCTGAGGTGCCATCTTCGGATGAGATGTTAAACCGAGGTCCCATCTGCCTGGATTGGTGGTAGTTCAGGTGGATGTTAAAGATCCCATGGCACTTATTGAAAAGAGTAAAGGAATTTCCCTGGTGTCCTGGCCAAATTTCCCTCATTCACTAAAAATACCACCAAGAGCTTAATCTGGTTTAAGGTCAGTTGGCATTCATCTGTATCCCTCCCTGGGTTGTGCCTGAAAATAGGTAGGATCTGTCTAGTGCACTTACCCAGTCAACAAAAACTAAATAAATAAATATGGAGATGTTAAAAATGGCAATGTTGGTGGAAATATAAAATTCTTGAACTTACAGTGTGCGGAAACTGCTCAATGCACGCTCATAACACAGTCATTTTTGGAATTTGTACCAAAAGTGCAGCATAGGCCTTTTAGAGCCCACCTACATGAATAGTGACACTGTCATTTTGTTAATTGTCTGGAAAGGTGATTCCACACAGAGACCGGCGAAATCACCTTCGGACCGAATAACAACATGACAGTGACTGAGTTCATGAGGTGGGTCCCAAGAACCCCATGTTGAAAATCTGGATCCAAAAGTCACAAAAATGGCTGAGATATCCACCTAGTTGAACCCGCCACCATTTATGCCATTATACAGCTTACCAGCATTTTTTCAGTTCGCAGTCAGCTTTGAAGAATACAGATGTGTTCCCACTCCACTGAAGATCGCCGCACTGGGCTCTGGAGGTATGGGGTGGGGGGGGGTGCAGGGAGTTGGGGTATGCAGAGGGTGGGCACAGGTTGGGGGAGGGGGCACCGGAGACAACGAGGGACTGTTTTCTCTTTTTACAGGTAAAAAAAAAAAAAAAAAAGACATTGCAGGATTTTGTTTTACAGGTGTGTTTTGGCACACTGGGGTGGGCTCCCAGTGTGCCACCTGTGTTTTTCTGCAAGGAGGACTGAAGCCAGTGGGGATTGGGCCCCCCGTCAGCACACAAACCACGTCTGTGTTTGGGGGGGCACATATGCTGAGGGGGATTGGGCACTCCCTTGGCACACAAATTAAATAAATAGGAGGACATTATGCCAATGGGAATTGGGCTTCCCCGTCAGTTAATGAACTGGGTAGGGGGCATGCCAACAGGAGGATTAGGCACCCCTGACATCGGCTTTCAGGCGGGACTGTGAGAGGCGGATGGTGTTAGCCACCACCATGTTTATTGCAATGTTACACCAGGCAAGGCATGCCCTGCAATGACTGGTCGCTCCCTCATTACAGCAGTGAAACTGTTTCAAGTTGGTGGCACGCTTTTGCACTGTTGTCAAAGACAGAATGTTGTTTCATTGATGCCACAGAGCTCAGCCTGAAAAAGCAGTGACACCATTGGCCACAACACGACTGCACATCCAAAACCTGCTATTCCAAGCTACCACAATATGTTGTTTGCGCGCGCGCAAGACAACATAAAAATGATGAACAGTAAATAAGTAACTCAACTCAAATTTTATTTATAAAAAGAGCAAATCAAACCAATATCTAAGTGCTTGTACAAAACAAAGAAAAAATTCAGCAATTAAACCCATAAATAGCAGTTAAAAACATCAATATCACAATATTTAATAATCCCCAATTCATGCACACTCCAAGAAGGGAGCTTAAATAAATGCACTTTTAGGCAGATTTAAAGCTCTCCACAGTCAGGCACACTCCTTATCTGACGAGGTAGAGAATTCCACTGGGTGAGGGCCACAAACACAAATGCCCTAGCACCAGAGGTCTTTAGGCAGACCCTGGGAACCAGGGTAAACAGTAACACACACCTGGGTGTACATTAAGAAATATCTCCTAATGCAAGCATGGGGATCATTGTGAGGCATGAGACATGAGGTCACAGGATCAGTGCCTTCAGTCACCCAGGAAGTACAGCAGTTATATTCTTTAGTCAGATTTACCAGGAAAGGTATTCTGACTGAGCTGATAATGGCTTGTTGCCAGATGCAGCCTGGGTTTTCTTATAGCCTTGCAGGGACCTTGTAGTGTGTTACTGCACATATAAAATGGGTCTTTAACAAAGGAACATATAAAAAGCAAATGAAATCAGTGTCCATCTGTTATGAAATATCACTGCATTGTCATGCTATTCATAGCACCATATTTAGCTACCGTTTTATATTATGCAACTTTCACCCAAAACAGAAGTAATATGTTCCAAGCTAGGGACATACAGAAAGCTAAAGTCTGCTGAAAATAGTAAGTTTTGAGCCTTTTGTATAGAATTCCACATTGAGTATAGCAGACAGCTAGAAGACTAGCATTCCACAATGGTGGAACATTCAGCAATAATACCTGAGGGTGGACAGTATTGGGCAATACCGGACCACCCAGGGGTGTAATGAGGCCTAGCTAGAGTCCCGAGAAATCATTTTTATTTTTATAATTTTTCTTTTTATTTGTCTGGAATTTCTTATTATTTCTTGTTGTTCATTGAAAATGTTGTGTTATTTCTTGTTATCGCATTTACATTCATAAAATCCTCAAAATGACCTTATACACACTAGAAATCACATTCCTAGTATACTACATTGTATTAAGCAGCATTATGCTATGGTCTTGAAAGGTTCTGTGAATCAGACAATTCCACTGCTGCTTCCTTGTGGACCGTCTCTGTGGTAAGAAGGGAGCTTAACAACAACTGCAGCAAGCATCTATTTAGTTTTGCCAAACAAACAAGCAATGTATTAACTTTTTCATGTGGTTGTTTTCATTTGATTTCCTTTAAGACCTTGAATTTCTTGTTATTTCTTATTTAAGAAAATCACGGATCTCTACTTATAGCCCCTGAAAGGTCAGGTTTTGCCCATACAGCCCACCCTGGAGGGTATTATTGTGCATAGAAAATGGGCAACGTGTAATTTTTTTAACAGGATTACAAAAAAGTAATGCTATAAACAAATTACTGCAATTTAATTTTAGCCCTTTTTAGTAAAGTAGTCCTCTACTGCTGGCATTTGGCAGTAAAGGGTGCTGTTATGTTTTGTTCTGTCCTATGTCAGCACCCCCTTCCCTTCAGTCTGCCCTGGCACATTTTTTCCTTCTCGTTTGGTTCTGTTCTGTTTCATCCCCACCCCTTTCAGTTTGTGTCCAGACCATTTTTATGTTGGCGCAGGCGCAGCCAACATCTTCGGCAGTGAGGATTTGGGCGTGGTCGCTATTCGGCCGAATATGGGGCACGCACCAGTAAGTCGCGTCCCACATTGCCCAATCAACCTACATGCGGCGCCACACCATGCATACATAATTGGGCGAGCACATATCTAAGAAAAGGTCCGCAGCAATCCGAAGCAAAAGCTAGTCAGACGCAACGGTCCTTTTTCTTGCCATGCTCGCCGCCATTATGTGCATGGTCGGCAAGTGGGCAGCTGCTCATCTCTGCTGAATTGGGGTTGCCCAATCCCCTGCTGGTTAACCCCCGCTCTCTTTGTGTGCTGATGGGGAGCCCACTCCCATCGGCATAAACTCCTCCCCAATTGTTGAATGCCAAGGGGTGCCCAATCCCCTCGACTCGCGCCCCTGCTATCTTTGTGTGCCGACGGGGTGCCCAATCCGTCGGCATTACTTTCTCCCTCCGGTATTGTGTGTCGAGGGTGCCTAATCCTTCACGTAGCAATGACACTCAAAGTCAGTTAGATGGCACGCTGGTGCACCCCAGCGCAAGCAAATGCCTCGCAAAGGAAAAATTGTCCCGCAATGTTTTTTCTGTTTTGTTTTACTTGTAAACGGAAACGTCCCTCGTAGTCTCGATGCCCCCCATCCCCCACCTGCACCCATCCAATGCGCACCCTGCCTCCCCCCACTCCATACTTACCTCCGGAGTCTGGCGTGACGATCTTCTGTGGACCAGGAACACGTCTGCACTCTTCAAAGTCGACCGCGAACTGAGGAAATGCCGGTAAGCTGTATAATGGAATGAATAGGGTTTTTTCAACGTTAATGCATATCTTTGGCATTTTGGGAATTTGGGCCCCAAATTTTCAACATGGGCTTTGGACTCTTCTTGCACTGTCATGGGAGTTAGATTGTCCCGAAGGTGATTTCAGAGTCACTGCATGGAATCACCTTTCTCGGATCGAGTAACGAAATGACAGTGTCACTGTTCATGAAAGGGGCTCAAAGCCTATTTTGCAAGTTTGTGGAAAATCCCCAAAATGACTGTTTTACGTAGCCGCGCGTAGCAACTTCGCAAACGCACGCCGTAAGTTAACGATTCGCACTATTTTCATGCCAGATTCTCAACATTGGCATTTTACCATGCTGCTTGTAGAACTGTATAGCTGTCGCTTTTCACATCCTGCCTGAAATGTGTTTTCGCACTTCCGGCGCAGAATAGCGCGGTCGCTGTGTGAAATCAGTGTTCAGGATAAATTACAAAAATGACAGTGACACTGTTCATGAGCAGAGGTCATAAAATGCATGGGTTGAAAATTTGGTGACAATACTCCATAAAATGACTGTTTTACGAACGTGCATGGCAACTGCGCAATGCACGCTCGTAAGTTAGCACATTTGCAATATTTTCATGCCACATTCTCAACATTGGCATTTTACCACACCTTCTTGTGAACCATATAGCTGTCATTTTTCACATCCTTGCTGAAATGTGTTTTCGCACTTCCGGCACAGAATAGCGTGGTCACTGAGCGAAATCAGTGTTCGGGACATATTACAAAAATGACAGTGATACTGTTCATGAGCAGAGGTCCTAAAATGCCTGTGTTGAAAATTTGGTGACAATACTCCATAAAATGACTGTTTTACGAGGTGCATAGCAACTGCACAATGCACGCTCGTAACTTAGCGCATTCACAATATTTTCATGCCAGATTCTCAAATTTGGCATTTTACTACACCTTCTTGTGAACTGTACAGCTGTCATTTTTCACATCCTTGCCAAAATGTGTTTTCGCACTTTCAGCACAAAATAGCGTGTTCGCTGTGCGAGAAATCAGTGTTCGGGACACATTACGAAAATGACAGTGACACTGTTCGTGAGCAGAGGTCCTAAAATGGCAGTGTTGAAAATTTGGTGACAATGCTCCATAAAATGACTGTGTTACGAGAGTGCGTTTTGCAGTTTGCACACACACTCGTACGTTCGCAAACTTCTAATATTCTCACTCCAGATTTTCTACAGTGCCATTGTTCTGCACCTCCTAATGAACAGTACAGCTGTCATTTTTACGTTTGCTTGCGAGCATGCGCAAGGAACGTCTTGGGAGAATGGGACACTTTGGAGGTGTGTCCTTCCCCTGCAATCCCCTGCTCCATGGAGCAGGCGTGGCAGTCCTGCACCAATGGGACGCGGTGCTGTGTATGATAGCGGTGGTCTTCTTCAGAGAAAACCACCGCTGTCATACAGATCACCGCCCGCCCAATCCCCCAAATCTTTGCTGCCACGCTGGAAGCCCACCCTAGCATGGCAAACGTCCGCATCGCCTCGCCGACGGGTGCCCAATCCCCGTGCCGCCCTCAGCTCCCTCATTGAGTCTGCCACGCTGGGAGCCCACCCCAGCGTGGCAAACGTCCTGTGTTGCCGACGGAGGTGCCCAATCCCCTGCCGGCTCCACGGCTCCCAGCCATTTTTCTGCCACGCTGGGAGCCCACCCAGCGTGGCAAACATCCCACGAGCCTTTTTTTTTTTTAACCTGTAAATCTACAACGGTCCCACGCGCTTCTCCCAGCCCCTCCCACAACCCACACCCACCCACTGCGCATCCTCCTCCCCACACACCCCACCCCATACTTACCTCCGGAGTTTCTGCGCGATGATCTTCGTGGACCGGGAACATGTCTGCACTCTTCAAAGCCGACCGCTGAACTGAGGAAATGACAGTAAGCTGTATAATGGGCTAGATAGGGGTTTCAACTTTGTGCATCTCAGGCAATTTTTGGAATTTTGCAAATTTTCAACATGGGGTTTTTGGACCCCTTCTCATGAATGATGTCACTGTCATGGCGTTATTCAGCCCGAGGGTGATTTTGCAGTCACTGCGGAAATCACTTTTTGGGCCTGAAGGTAATGCCATGACAGTGACATCATTCATGAGAAGGGTCCCAAGAACCCCATGTTGAAAATTTGCGCATAAATTCCAAAAATGACTGTTTTACTAGCGTATGCTATGCAGTTCCTACGCAGGCTCGTAAGTTTGCGAATTTTCAATATTTTCACTCCAGATTTCAACATTGCCATTTTACCATACCTCCTTATGAGCAGTATAGCTGTCATTTTTACACCCTGTCCAAAACGCAGTTTCACCTATGTAGCGCACATAATGGCTAGTCGAGAAATCAATGTATAGGACACATTAAGAAAATCACAGTGACATTGTTCATTAGCAGAGGTCTTAAAATGGCTGTGTTGGAAATGTGGTGAAAACATTCCTAAAATGACTGTTTCACGAGGTGTGATTTAGCAGTTCCTATGCTGCGCCCGTAAGATCGCGGAATTTTCAATATTTTCACTCCAGATTTTCATGCATTTTCCACACCTCCTTATGAGCAGTATAGCTGTCATTTTCACACCTGCCCAAAACATGTTTCCAGCTTATGAGCGCACAATGGCGAGTCGGTGTGCTGAAATCAATATATAGGACACATTAAGAAAATCACAGTGACACTGTTCGTTAGCAGAGGTCTTAAATGGCTGTGTTTGAAATGTTGTAACATTCCTAAAAATGACTGTTTTATAAGGTATGCTATGCAGTTCCTATGCACCGTAAGTTCGCGAATTTTCAATATTTTCACTCCAGATTTTCAACATTGCCATTTTACCACACCTCCTTATAAGCAGTACTGCTGTCATTTTTCACATCCTGCCCAAAATGTGTTTCTGCCCATGTAGCGCACAATGGCGCAGTCGGTGTGTGAAATCAATGTATGGGACCCATTAAGAAAATCACAGTGACACTGTTCATGAGCAGAGGTCTTAAAATGGCTATGTTGAAAATTTGGTGAAAAAATTCCTAAAAATGACTGTTTTACAAGCGTGCGTTACGCAGTTCCTACGCACGCTCGTAAGTTCGCGAATTTTCAATATTTGCACTCCAATGACTTCCAGATACCTAAACAGCACATAGAAGCAAGCAACATTCGGCATTCACAAATGCTTGTACTTCTTTGTCACTGATTTTTTTAAGCCATGTCCAAGTGCCAAATACCACTGCAAATACCTGCAAGCGAACGTTCGGCATTGACAAATGCTTGTTTACATCCTGACCAAAATCTGTTTTTGCAGTTCTGGCGCAGAATAGCGTGATCGCTGTGGAAAGTCCGTGTTCGAGACACATGATGAAAATGACAGTGACACTGTTCATTAGCAGATGCCATAAAATGCCTTTGTTGAAATTTGGGAATGAAAGTCAATAAAATGAGTGTTTTATGAGCGTGCATTGCACAGTTTGCACGCACTCATGACTTTCTGAATTTGTAATACTTTCACTCCAGCTGTTCATCATTGGCATTTTCCATACCTCCTTATGAACACTCCAGCTGCCTGAAATGTGTTTTCACTCGTCCGCACAGAATTGCTATGCGATGCTAAAGTAAATCAGTTTTGGGACACTTTGAGGAAATGACAGTTGCACTATTCTTGAGCAGAGGTCCTAAAATGCCTATGTTGAACATTTGGTGCTGAAACTCCATACAATGACTGTGTTGCAAGTGTGCATTGTGCAGTTTCTACGCACCCTTGTAACTTCGTCAATCTGCAATATTTTCATGCCACATTTTCACCACTGGCATTTGTGCACGTCTCCTTATCAACAGTCCAGCTGCCATTTTTCTCAAGCGTGCCAAAACGTATTTCGCAGCTGTGGCCACAATGGCGTACTTTCGCTGGCTGCAAAATACCTTAGGACACATTCACAAAATCACATCACTGTGCGTCTCTAGCTTCGCCACTCCCACTGCCAATGCCAGCGTGACAACATTCGGCATCGACAAATGCTTGTTTCTTCTAGTTGTTTGCCTGTCTAGGAAATGGGAATGTGAGTCGAACAAATTAAAGCCGGAGAGCTGTGCAGCGTGCAGTCTCGTTAATTTCTTATTCATGTTCAACAGTCAAGGAACGGAAATATGAGTTGAAATGAATAAACATTGAGAGCTGTGCAGCATGCGGTCTGAGATTAAAGTTTAACCTTGTAGAAGAAAATGGAATGGTCATGATTTAAAGCATACAGTATTCCTTTTGACCTGTAAATTTTCTTTCGTGTGAGTCCGACTGTGGTAGGCGACGGGGAGTAACAGGTGCAGTGTTTTTCTTGGAGGCTGATTCACAGTAAATGGCAGTGGAAAATACTACTTTATGTGTGAAATCTCACTGTTGCATTGTTGGACAAAGTATCTGGTGACCATAAAAGGACAGCGGTTTTAGGATGCCGACCACTGGATTGATGTGCCCCATCTTTCTCTCTCTCACTGGTCATTTTCTCACTTTCTTGCTCGCTATGAGAGTGAGAAAAATGGAGGCTGCTGAATTTTAAATTCCAAACTGGCACAAGGATACCAGTTTGGCATTGGGGCATAGTAGGCTAGAACTTTTTATTTCTTGGGCATCTGTTATAAGTTAATGTACCCTCCTGGCAGGGGAACCTGCCAGTCAGAGCCCAGGAAATAAAAAGCCAATTTTCTAACCACCACTAATGTCATGTCCCCTGGTATCTCCTGAGAAGATATGGGCAGAGACAGCAGGTTGGCATAATCAGAGCAATGGGGGCAAATTGGGATGTATGGAGTAAGCAGGTCCTGAAAAGTAATGAGGGCCCAGTCCATTTAGAGCCTTAAAGTGATTATGTCTAATTAAATATTCATGAGCCTAGCAAGGCTCCTGATTGCCTACTGGATCAGTTATTAACGTCTTAAGAATTACTGCTCCAGCTGCTAAGCTGATGCTGTGTGGCATGCATTGCTTGCACCACACAGCTCAAATCTTAAAATAAGTAAAAAGGAACAGTAGAAATTAAAGTTATTATTGCGATTAGACTTAGTAACAACCTTGAGTCTGGCCTTCACAGGTCATTGTTCCTCAGAAACGACCTAATCAGCATTTCAGTCATTATTGCTTAATTACATACCTTAAAGGTGATGCATCATTTGCCACCAACAGGCGCCAGTCCAGCCTGTGCAGCACAGGACTGATGGGAACCCCAAGGCCTGTAGATGTTATCAGCTTAGTTGCAGCAACACTTTGCTGCCAGCTGCAAGTAGCGTATCAGGCCTCCATGAAGGAGCACCAGTATAGATGGATCCTAGGCTGCTAGACATGGCTTAAATAAAGTGATGTTTCTTGAATGAAAAAGCATCATTATGGTACAACTGGCACCTGTGATTCACCATATTCACAGCTTGCAGGGGACATCACCCAGAGCTGGACTGACAGTAGTTCCCTTGGTCATAGCTGACTGTTGAGTCCCAGGCGTAGTCAGTAGCACCTCCATTTTGTCAGGGTTTAGAGCCAGATAGTTTGCAACTTTCCTGTCCTTCAGTTCAGACAAACTAGTTTATCACAATAACGCATTCGTCCCTGTCTAGGCAAACAACGGTAAGGCAAAGTGTCATCTGCGTAACAGAGAAAATCTTAAGGCCTCCTCTGTAAAGTTTTCAGAACAGCATGTCTATGATGAACAATGCAGGGGATAGGTATCAGGTCTGAGGCACTCCACTGCTGAGAACTTCTGGCTCGGACCTTCCCTTCATCACCCCTCCCTCCTTGCCAATCAGAAAGGAAATTAAAGAGGAGAGTACTGTCTAGGGCACTCCCCCACAGTAACTAGGCGACCTGTTAAAACCCAATAACCCATTATGTTGAACACATAAGGAAGATCAAGGAGCACAAGAAGCTGCTCACCCCTATCTCTTGCCAACTCGAGGTCATTGAGCACCCTAAAAAGAGCCATCTATTTGCTATGCTGAAGTCTACAACTGGCCCTTAACAGTTTGTAGACATCCTAATTGTCCAGATGAGTATAAAGCCACCACTTTCTCGGTTACTGTCTAAAAACAGAGTTTCAATTAGGTCTGTAGTACACAAGAATGTCTAGGTCCAAAGATGTCTTTCTGAGGAGAGGTTTCCCACAGATCTCTTCAGATCTGCAGTAAGATTGCCCTCCAGCACCTTAACAATTCAACAGACACTGGGACCAGAACCTCCTGGCAGCTGTCAGCAGTTGAGCCCCGGAACCCAAGCAGGAGTAAGCAGGTCGCAACCTAACACTGTGACATCTGTTCACAGGTTACTGGCCGGAACTTTGCCCATGAGCCATGGGCCAATGAATGGAGAATGAGCTTCAACGTAAAAAAAAGCAAGGTGATGCATCTGGGACATCGAAACCCTGAGGTTCAGTATGTAATACAAGTGTAACCCCCCCTGCAAATGGGGGTTCCCAAAAGTCTTCCAGGAGCTTGCCTGAATGCTCCAAGAATGGGCGGTGTTCAGCATCTGAGCTGTTTAAATGTGGTTCCAAGTGAGTGCTATTTGAGCCTGCACGTGCTGTCTCTTTAAGAGCTGTCTGCCTACAGGCTTAATTAGTTCGTATGGGGGGACTGTGCATTTTCAGCTCGAATCCCGTCCGAGCTGCGGAGAAATCGCTCCATTTCTGCAGTCGCTAAGAGCGCAGAGGGAGCCTAAATGAAAGATGTAACTGTTTGCCTGAAACCGGTTAGAGTGTTAAGTAAAATGTAGTTTGTCTAACCTGCCTTTCTTGCAGCTGGGACTCTGTGTGTGTTACCCCTCCATTCTGGACCTAAACTGCTGTGCTGGGCCAATTGGGTTAAGGGTTCCCTAAAATGGAGCCTGTGGACAAATCAGAACTTGGACTCTTAATTTTGAGCCAGTCACAAGGGGATTGTATGGGCAGTGACTCGGGGAGATGTAGTTTTGACCTTGGCGCCTTTTTCTACCAACAGAGGGAGTCTTATTGTGAGTGACAGCTGAATGAGCCAACAGAATAGTGTGGAGCTAAAGGAAATGCCCTGCTCTGTGACTGGAAAGATCAGATCAGTTGTGGCAGTGAAGAGAGAAGGAGTTGTGTGCTTCTGTGGTGTATTGTTTTGCGCGGGAAGCGCGTGTGAGGCCCTGAGTTTCGGTCTGCAGCCTTTGTGAGTGCCAGTTTGGACTGAATCCAAGTTGTGAGGAGAAAGAAGCACTAGAAGTGTGGAAACCAGGCTCACCCTGTAGAAGACTGGAGAAATTGCTGAATTGTGCTCGGTCTGTCAGGAACTGAAGCTGCTGTGTGTGTTCGTGGGTATTTTGCAGTAACTACGATCAGATTGAGGAGCTGCCTGCCTGGTATAGTACTTTCCTTTTACATATAAAATAGTGCGAGTGCTTGTGGGGAATCGCTATTTCAAATTCCTGTACAGTGAATTAGGTAGCAAAGCTGGAAGTAAACTCCCAGCTTAATTCGGACTACATCCGCTTGCTATCAACTGCAGTGGGGTCCAGTCACAAGGACCTTGTCCTCATGCCCTGCTCTTCTGGCAATCCAGAAGGACATTCTCCATCAATCCTCAGCTTGGGTGTTGTGAGTACAAATCAGGGTATTCCCTGTAGCTTGTTTTCAATCACAAGTGTGTCACCTAATTCTTGTTGTTTCACTGTTTCATGGACTGAGCCCTCCGGCTCTGGATTACAATTGAGTGTTGTGCATTTATTTTCTTCTACAGGGCCCTATCCATCTGCACCTGCCAGCCAACCCCGGGCAACGGACCTGGCTAGCCCCCCCAACCTGGGTACCCAGAGTGTGACTTTTCAGACACTGTATGTGTGCACAGTGCTGTGATTTGAATAGTTCCAAACCAAATCAACCTGATTGCCCCCTCCTTGTTACTGTCCCTAAATAAATCAGATTTGTTGTTGTTATACTATATACTGTCTGTGGTGTTGGTTCTTATGGAAACAGTATTGTGTTTTGCTATGTATGTTGTTTAACCTTACTTTACAGGGTCCTCAGAGACGTATGCAGCATCAGTCTCGAGGGTAAGTGGTATCTATATAAGTGGAATAGTGTGTATATGTGGGGTATTGGGGCTGTAACTCTGGTGTACTGTGTGAGCCACTATAGGGAATAAAGGGGTCTCAATGTCCCAGAGGGCTGTGACCAAGCTATTCTAACCACTACAAACCCTGACCTCTGGGCGGAGGCACCTGCATAGGACCTAGGCTCCTCAACCCGTCCGTAGTCAAACAGGCAGGGGTAGTAGCCCTGGACAGCCACCTAGGGGTTACACAGGTACCACATTAGAAGTAACAAATGAAGAAAAGGATGTAAGAATTATTATTTTAAAATTACTTCCTTCCAAAAGAATCTGTGAAAAAGCAGTATGTCAGGTTTGCAGAGTACTATGTAGTAGATGGAGCATTGTTAATGGCAGATCCAAATTCATGCTGTTTTACGATACGGATCATTTGCCTGATGATGATGATCATTATTAGACCATGGTAGTCCATTCTGGGTCCTCTGGCCTTTACTAGCAAGGACTCGGGCTAGAATCAAAATGGACCCAGAGAACAGCAGCAGAGATGATTTGGAAATAAAAGGATTTCACTTACGAGGAGGGATTGCATAATTTGACTTTAACGAATATGGCAACCAGAAGATCTTGGGAAAAATGTGATACTATTATATGACTTGGCAAATGATACAGCGCTAATGCATGATTTAGGCCTGGAATTCAGAATGGGACAGCAGCCAACTGGAGGGCATAAAAAAGCAACTGAAATGGAGACATTTCAGGACAGAGAACAGAAGAGTCTTCTACAGTCCGACGGTGGGATAATAGAATAGGCTACTACAAGGGACTGTAGACTTTAAAGCAAAACCAAGTTTCATGCAGAATCTTGATAACATCCATATTCGATTTCAGTATATATTATATTTATTTATTTATTTATTGAGGTCTCAGATTACAATCTTTGAGCTAAAGCTCATTTACAAAGGTTCCATGTCAAACACAATTCATGTACATTAATAGGTGTTACATGCAAAATGATCATAGGAAGTAAGTAGACAATTAAATGACTACAAGCTGGTACTGTTGTATAATCATAAAAATAGGAGTAGGCTCAATATACTGTTGAATAATCATAGAAATAGAAATGGGTTCAAAATAGAGGAAAATAAGCTTAACAGGAAAATGGGGGAGTCAAAATAGCAGGAAACCAGCAAGCTGGAAACCATTGTCGGAGGGTGGAGGAATGGTGGGAGAGGAAACAGAATAGAGGAAAATGAGCTCAATAGAAGAGTTGAGGTCTGTTACAGGAAACCAGCAAGCCAGAAGCCATTGTCATGGGGAAGAGGAGGAATAAAAGCTAGGTAGGTGGAGGAATAGGCAAGGGGGGGTAGGAGGAATTGGAGGGGGGAGAGGAGGGGGTAAGATTGGGGAAGGGAAGGGGACTGAGTAAGGCAGATATATTAGATTATTTAGTTATTTAAAATGTTTTTCCAGGAAAGTCACACTGACCTGGTATCAGCTCATTTACAGATGCATCCTTGGGGGGGAAAGGAGAAGAGGAGAGAACAGTATAAATACAAAGTACAGGGCAATAATAATATGGAAATAAGTACAACAAAATAAAAGAGGCGCTGCTTCTGAGTAGGAAATATATGATGCAGTAAGCTGCAGAAAGCAGAGCAATAAGCAGTGAGCAACAATGCAGTAATATGAGGGTGGGGTCGTGACGAAAACTGGGGAGAGGGGCTGTACTAGCCAGTGTAGGATGGGGGCAGCTGACAAGAGTCCAACCCTGTATCAGGAGAAGGTGCAGGGGGTGAGCAGAGAAATCATGGAGGGGAGATTTCAGATTGTGAAGGGAAGGAGACAAGCGAATGGAAAGGGGAAGAGTCACAGAGTTCAGGGAATTGGAAAGAGAAGGCAGATTGACCAGCAGAGGATTTCATTTGAGGGACAGCAGGCATCATGAAAGAAGTAAGAGGTGTTGGGGAGGGGGATAAATATATATTAATTTCACTGTACTATTGTCTGTATCATCCTGCTGTTTATTTTGCCTTGGTTGCTCATGGTTGCCTGTATACTGTTTTGCTTACAACTGCACTTTACCATTGAATGTGTTTGTCTCCTGTACCCTCCCCTGGGTCACACCTGAAAACAAGCCTTGGCTCTGTGTGCCTTTCCCAGTTACCCATTTTGAATAAATAAATAAATAGATAGAAAGTGGTAAGATGGAATTTTTTTTTATTTTTTATTTTATCCCCTGTTGCCTCTGGCTTGACCCCTTCTGTCTGGTCCCTGCCTCATCACCTGACTTCCTCAGGAGTTACCATCTCGCCTGGCATCTTCTGCTTGCAGGACTTATTGTGGGTGCCCGGTCACTGATACAGGGTCTGCAAGGGCCCAGGTGTCATCCTGTGGCCAGAGGGTTTTTCCTTCATTGTTTCCCCCCCCCCAAAGCCGCACATATGGAATGGTGCGAAGGACGAGCCTTGCCTCGGCAGAGACATCCTAAATTGCCCAAGATTGGCTTGTCTGCTTGTGCTCCCAGACTATGCTACCACCTGGACACCTCTAGGTGGCAGACAAGCAGTGGGTCACACAACCCCCCCTCCCCCAAGGGAGGAGAGTCATCCTTCGGATGCTTGATCCTCCCTCCCCCAGCCAGCCTCTGAATGACCCGACTCAGTTTCCAAACCCAGATCACCGGTGTTGCAGGAGGTAAGGCGCTGAGTACCTCAGCCCTCCACACCACTGGGCCAGCTGTAAGATGGAATTCTACCAGTGATCACTGGGAGCAGTTTAAGTGGGATTTATGACCATCTTCTGCTCTCAAGACCTCTGTATGTTTGTAAACCTTGTATGCTGTTAAAACAAGTAAAGAGGCTGATTGCAAATGCTTTTTAAAATGCAAGTATAAATTGATCGTTGCCAGATTTTCTTTGCTGCTCATTTGTTATGCTTACAATTTGGAGTTTGGGTAGCTTGCTCCTTTTTTCCAAATCATCCCAAATGCAGACAGTCCGCAGCTAGTGTATTACCTCCTTGAGTACATCTGCCGCCAGCTGCCTGTCATCGTTTGATGCATGCTTGTGGTTCTCCTTGTTATTTATTATATCTGCGGAGGAGTTCACACCTTCTTGAGATCCTGTCTGATGTTCGTTTTTGCAGTTTTCAGTTCTCTTTTAATTTGACCAATCAGTCAAGACCAGCTTACTTTCAGCCCCTGCACTCTTAACTTCCACTCCAAGAACTCCAATCAATACCCACTCCTCCTTCTAGTACCACCTCTTTCATCCTTGTTGTATTAACAACCTCCTCTTCCAGTCGGAGGCTACAGGTTTGATTCTGAGGCTGCTCTCACAGATGGTAGTGGCAGGAGTTAGAGGAGCAGTCTCAAGGATGCCGTCTCTCCTTCGGGAAGGCTGCCACCTGGTGGCTCAGGAGGATAGAGAGATGTGCATTCCACAAGGAACAGTGCTAAGTCATGCCTTTGTCACCCATGTTGGGTTTAACAGGGGCAGGGTGAGAAGGCACCAGCATGACACCGAGCCCTGTGCCATCAATCGATGCAATTACGATGGCCTGAGGGCACACATCACAAGAGCAGCTAATGCCACCTCTCACAATTGATCTGATAATGAGTGACCACTTCCTTCTTGTCCATCAAAACTAAGTGCAGACTATGGAAATGGTGCTGAGGGGTGAGAGTAGCCCTGTTCAGTGGTGTGGTGACACCGCAGTTGGTTTGGGAGTCTGCTTATGTAGATCCTGGCTGCACAAGCAAACCATAGATGATTGGCTGTGTGATGTTTTGTTTTAACACTATGGGCTTCATAGGTACGCTACCCTGGTAGCGATAGCCCCACTGTGGTACAATTTTAAATTTTAATGCAGTCTGTAAAATTTGGGAAGGACTGTAATTGTGGTAGAACTTACAACCAGCAGATCCTTCCACTTCCTGGTATACCTCTCTTAACTTTCCTCATTATGAGGGACATCCCTCATTTTACCCCTTAAAATTGCTCTTTCCTCATCCGTCTCTCATGGAAAGGTGCTGCCCACACAAATAATGTGCTGTAAATTCAGACTTCAAAGCAGAAATTCTTAATATTCTAAAATACTACATCAAAAATAAACTTTGTACAAGTAAACACTATGGTTTTCACAGTGTTCTGAGCTTGTATTTCCATGTTTGAGGATGTGTCCCTCATTTTGAGTGTCCAAAAATGTCCATGTCCCTCATTTCAGTGACAAAAGGTTGCGAGGTATGCTGGTGTGCCTGCTCTGCCCCTGTGCTCCCCCGTTTTGTGACATGGAACCTGGGAGTGCACAAGGATGTGCCCCATACAAGTCTATGGGGCTAATTTTTAGAGTGATTTTACAAAACTTTAAACTGCCATTTGATAAAAATGAAAGCCATCATTCAACTAATGGGGACCTTATTAGTTGAGCGGTGGCTCACATTTTGATCAAACAGCAGTTTAAAGTTTAGTAAAATCATTCTAAATATTAGCTCCATAGACTTGTATGGGCACTGCCCGCCTCCCTGTTCCACATCACAAAATGGGGGAGTGAGGGCACAGAGCAGGCACACCAGGAAGTGGGAAGGGATCTGCTGGCTGGCTGGCAGTTCGGCCACAATTACGATCCCTTCTCAAATTTTACAGACTCCATTAAAGCTGAAAATATTACCACAGAGGGGCTATCACTGCCCCATGGAAGCGAGCTATGAAGCCTGACCTGTTAGATTACACATTTACTTTAATACCCCTGACGGAATCCCCTCATTGCAGCAGGTAAGCACTTCAGGAGTGGTGTGGAATGCGGAGAACATTAGAAACTTGGTTGCTCAGAATCCATCTGATGGAATTGGATTCATTGGATATTGGCCTTTTTGAATTCAGAATTTTGGTATTTAGGGCAAAAAATTCCAAATTCCCAAAAATCTTTGAAATCAGGTGTGGAATCAGAATCCAATTCCAAATCAGTTTTCATTAACATTTAAATGTGTAACCCCCTCCCCCCATCGACCACACAGTGAGGAGGAGAAAGAAGACAACATTGCCTGACTCGCCCTTCCCCAATCCTGGCTTGTAGCCACTTTGCCTTTCTACCTTTGGTCAGCTGCTGCTGAACAAGCCCTGGGGTCCCTCCTTCTGTGCTGGCTGTGTAATGTGCAACTGGTCAGTCTGAAGCTGTGTCCACAGTGTCTTCCACGTCTGCCAATCCATCCTCTGACCCCTAAACCCTTAGTACCTGACCCAGCCAAAAGAAAAAGATCCACGATGAACTCAAAGCTCTGCCTTTGCTCTGCCATCATGCTTCTGCTCCTTGCAAGATCCATAACCCTCTATGAGTGGCCTACTAACACAAAACCTTAGGAAAAGGAGCTTCCATTTCTCACTACAAGCGTGAAGTGGCTGACACCCCCAGAGTTTTGTGCTGATAGGCAACCTGCACTCCTGAGTCAGGGTTATGGCATCTTTCTCTCTCTCTCGCTCTCTGTGTTGTTGGAGTCAAGACAGATGGCACTGTAGTGAAAGGTGGCATAGAAATGTAGAATTTGATGGCAGATAAGAACTGCTTGGTCCACCTCGTCTGCCCATGTTTACTAGCTACTGGCACACCATATACTCTACTTAATCTCAGACTTCATCCCCCCATTCCTTGCTTCTAAGTTTCCCTTGTACCTATCCCATGCCACCTTAAATCCCATTACAGTTTGTGCTCCCACCACCTCCTCAGGGAGGCTGTTCCAAGCATCCACCACCCTTTCTGTGAAATAGTGTTTCCTTACAATTTCCCTGATTCTACCCCCCCCCCCAGCTTCATTGCATGACCCATAGTAATACTTAATTTAACTTGGCAGGTAGTAGTGGGAAGAGAGAGCTACCTGACAAGGTCACAGGACTTTGGTCTATTCAGGTTGGAGGGCTGGAGTCAATTGCTTCAGAAAATGAATCACTGTAGCAGCCATATTGAGGATGGGCACGAGGACAGTCAGGAGGGCACAGTCACACAATGCTACAGCACAGGTCAGAAAGCCAGACAGATGGAGGGACCCAGGGGCTGACTTCTCGGATTATAGCATGTGCATCAGAAGCAGCAGCAGGGTAACTCGCAAAGGTAAGGTGAGATCAGGAAGGGAGTGGGACATGGGTCAGTGTCAGGCAGGATACTTCTCGAGTCACTGCAGTGTTATTTTTTTACTGTTCTGAAGAGGAGCGGCTTACACTGGACAGTATTTGGAGGTGGAATCGGAATTACAATTATGACTCCAGTTCTGCCTCTGGCTTCTTAATAGGAAGCTGCATGGAATCGGAATTTTCAAAATTTCAACAGATGCAAATGGGATGGAGTCTAGAGATCCGAGCATATCTATTAGAAAAAGATGACCAATAGACTGAAATTTTTTTTTTAACCGTTTGATATGCTTTGTAGTATTGTAAGCAACACTGAGTTACCATTTGTGTGATGCTAAAAAAATATACAGCATATGCATATGTGTGTGTGTGTATATATATATATATATATATATATATATATATATATAATAATAGGTTAGTGTAATTATAGACAGTAATTCTATTGAGAGGTTCTGGGGACATGGGAACCTCGAAAGTGAAGCCTCGAGAGGTTCCTCACAGAACCTCAAGATGGAATTACTGCCTTGCAATGTACACTAACCTATTTGTTATTTTGTAATGCATAGATCCGACTTTTGTTTTTCCCAGATTTTTGTAACTGGTGGTCGGCCACTTCAGTGAAGGACTGTCTCAGTCCTGGCCGACCACTCACCTTTCTCACTCCGTCTCCCTCTCCTGCTCTCGTCTCACTTGCTCCCCCTTCTCCTCTCCATAAGCACGGTATGCTACAGCTGGTAGGCAGTCCTCCTACCTTTTCTTCTTTTGGACTACGCAGGCTCAACCAGATAATTCAATTGTGGGCAGAATTAAAAGAAACAAATTGGAAACATGCCGAGGATGCAGTTCACTTTCACTAAGCAAGAGATGGCCGCCGTGTTTTAAAAGTTATTCTGCTAGCCCACAAAGGAAAAGTGGCTAGTTAGAAGGCACACATTGGAAGACGCCGGGTGGCAGACCTGCAGTTGCGCTGTTGAGTTTTACTGATAATACTATTGTTCAGGTCACGAATTATACTATTAAGACACCTGAACGACAGTATTATCATTCGTGAATGGTGGTATTATCACTCCAGGAGCAATGGTGTTACCGGGAATTTTTTGAATGCTTCAGGACAGTATTACATTAAAAATAATGCAGCAGGTTTTGGTAAATTATTGAGGCTACTGGTCCATCAGTCTGCTTGTGGCCATGCATTCTTAGCACCAGTCTTGGACGTGAAACAGCGAGCTCCAGATCGCAAACCTGTAGAACCTTTTGGCACCTGACTGCACTGTAAGTTATTTTTCCATTTTTTGCAATAGTAGTAATCCTGTTGCCAGAACTGGCTGTTCTGACATGCTTACAATTGTGGGGACCAGGGCTGTTACTGACTGTTACAGCAATGGGTTATTGTTGCCTACCAATCTCCCCCAAGAGTGTTGAGTAGGAAAATCATTTGACAAAATGCATGCTTGGAGCATCAAAGAAAAATGAGAAGCACAAACTTTGTAAAAAGAAGAGTCATTTGTAGGCCAGAGGTTGTCTGAAAGAAAAAACGCAGCAGACAACTTGTCTCCCAGAGGGAAGCGGTAGTGGCAGATTATTTGAGTGATGTTGTTTATGAAATGAAGCTTGTTTGAGGTTGATAATATCTGGGACTTGTAGGATCCAGAATTCCTCAAAATCCTGGAAGGACTGGTACTGTTTTCTATAGAGACAAGGAAACTTAGGGGTGACATCACAGTTTCCAAATATCTAAAAGTAATGACACCCTTGGACCAATTCCAAGAGGGCAAGGGGCACTCCATGTCTTAAAGAAGGAAGATTAAAAGGGAATATGAAGAACTGCTTCACATAATAAGGTGGGGACACTTATAATAGGCTTCCAGTGCACATGGTGACCGTCAGTCAGCATTGTTCCTACCTTCAAGCTTAAACTAGATCTGTACCTAGAAGGAAAGAGGTGACAGCATGTTCTCATTGAGTTAGTGGGGAAACATGAACCAGTGGTCTGCTGTCTTTCCAACATTTGTATATTCATATGCATTAAGCATGCAACACAACCACAAAATTAAACACACCTGTTCACAAAACACACTCAGCCCTACATATTTACACAGACACTTTACATGCAACACAGTTATAGGCAAACTGACACGCCTGCACAATTACACACTGCCTTCTGCACTCAGCATACAGCAATACATTGTGCCTGATTCTCAAAATGTTCCACACCCATGGGGGGGGTGCATGTTTGTGAAGCATGGAGGTCCTGCTCCATACATCGACAGCCATGGAGGCATGCCCCCTCACACTCTTGCCATGTGGTCTGCCATGTTAGGGGCATGCATGCACCCCTGTCAAAAACAGCTGTAAGCCCTGTGGAGGGACAGTGACAGGGACAGAGGCTACATGGCCCTAAGGGCTGTAGTAGCACTCATGTGTCCTCTGCTGCACGGCCATACTGTAGCAACACTGTTGGTGCCCAATTGGTGGCAGGACCACCTGCCACAGTCTTGGGAGCCTTTGCAGAGGGCTAGGAGCATAGTTGCCCTGGCCAGTGAAGGTAATAAAATTACCATGATGCTGATGAGGATATGACCATCTTTGGAGGGCTGCCATATTCCACCAGCCCCTGCTCCATGTGGAGACAGATATCCAGTAGCGAGCCATCTCAGGCATCCGACTGGATGCCAGTGTTTAGCACTGCACCTCCCATGGACCCAGCCCTCTGCACAGCACTCCAGATACGGATACTGGGGGAAAGGGGCATGAGCACCAGCATGCATGCTGCCTTGCAGTGGTGTGGGAGAAACTCACATCAGATATGCACAATTCATACATATTTGGGTTGCCTTGTGGATTGGGTCCACACACTCAAAACTCCCAGTTACACACACCTTTGTGCTCCACATAATCATGTGTATAATTAACACACTTCTCCACAATTACTTATGCATGACCTGCACTTGAAGTCACACACAGATGGCTACCCCTCTGAATAGTGTATGGTGATTTTGTGAATGGTTGCCCGTACTTGCATATGAAATCTTCTGACTCATTTCACCTGAGAACTATATAGAGATTGAAGTACCCCATTCAGCCACCCAGTCCTTCTCATTCCCAGTATCATTACCAGTGCTGAGCCACTGAAACAATACATCTTTATGTTAGGACGTTTGATAGATTTTTCCCTCTGAGGATCTGGAACTCCCAAAAGTAAAAAAAAACTCGGGGCCCAGGCCACATTGTGGAAAGATTCCTTTGGCACCACTTTGGGGCATTCTACAGTTTTGTGGTGTCCTGGATTCACATTGTGGTTTCTGAAATAGCAGCAGCGTGGCCCATAGATACAGTATATGGGTAAATATCCATCCCATTGACTGCCAGTGTGTCACGGATGGTGGCTCTCTAATCCCAAAAGCCCTATATGTTTTAAGATTTAGAGCGGCTTTTGAATCCATTGTTGTGATAATAATTTTGTAAGTATGCTTTTTTCTGCTCAGCTCAATGTACATTTATTTATTGGTTGAATTTTGTTGACTGGTGAGCCGCTGAGACCAAGGGTCTCTTTTTTTAAGGGTGACCTGGGATTAGTTACATGTATGGTAAGAAACACATTGACACTTACAGTACAAGGTACAGAGCTCAGTAATAACAGACACAATTAGAACATAAAGGTCATTACAGAGGAATAGATTAGAGATTGAACACACAATGCAGGGCTAGCCAGTCAGTTAACAACAAAGGACAGAAATAAGTAAACGTCATTCAAGCTTGACAACAGTTTAAGGAAAAAAATCCTAGGAAGTGTGGGAAAACGCTTGGTAGGGTACTGGTAGTCTAGGGTCTGAGCAAAGGGCTGGCAGGGTTCTGGTGCAGGAGAACAACGTGGTCAGGCCTACTAGAAATCTGACATAAGTGCTGGATTAGTAGAAGTGCTTGTACATTTGTTTTTCCTCATTAGCACTCATTTTCATTGTCTTCTGCCTGTCACCATCCCCAGTGAAGTCTATCTTGCAAGCTTCTATCTGCAGACAGTACTGGGTAGCCCCTGCCCTTGCCCAGTTCCATGGTTTGGGCGAGCAGCCTTTCCTGTCCTTATCCAGGACTTCCTATTCTTGATAGCTGTGCTCCTAGTTTGGAAAAACCCAGCCCAGGTTGGATTATCCTTTTCCCTTGCTGTGTCTGTGACATAACTACAAGGCAGAAGACAAGGTTGTCTACATAACTTCATATTCAGTGCTTTTGTGTCGGGGTCAGAAGTGCTCCTCAGAGTTGCCCGCAGCTTTACCCCTTTGTAGCCTTATCCTTATCACAGAATCTAACCAGGACTGAGCCTGATCTGTAGTCAGGAATGAGACCGTCGGCCAACACCAGGGGTTGCAGAAAGTGGGTAGGTCTGCAGGAGGCACACAAGCCTTGGTTATAAGTAACTATACTGATATCCCAGCATGGTGTTAAGGGGACACTGTATTTTCATGAGGTACTATCGCTAGGGTAAAACACTAACACAACATCCTGCCTGCCTGCTCATGTGGTTCTTCAGGTGGAAGTTAAAGATCTCATGGCACTTCTTAAAAAGAGTTGGGGAATGTCCACGGTGTCACAGTCAAATCACCACTACTGCCATGTCCACCACCACATCCAAGTCACCAATCCACCAACAGACGTACTTGGTTTAATATCAATATTTTTGTACAGTATCAACCTAGCCAGAGATGAGGCTGAAAACAGGAGACATTTCCAAGCCTGTCTTTTCTGGTCAACAAAAACATAACTCGTGCGAGGCAGCCTGAAGGAGCTAAACTTATTCTCACTGGAAAAAGGAGAGAATAGATGATATGATTGAGACTTTCAAGTTCTTGAAAGGCATTTATAAGGTGCCATACACAGAACTGTTCCAAAGGGCCACCTTCTCTACCACCAGGGGCATGAATGGAAGCTGTGGGGAGAGAGCTTCAGAAAAGATCTAAGGAAGCATTTTTACATGGAAAGAGTGGTAGAACCCTGGAACTGCCTGCCGGTGGAGGTGATAAGTGTAAGGACCATAGCAGCTTTCAGACAAGGGTGGGATAGAGCAAAGACTCAAAGGGGAATGGCCGAATCAGTAAAGGATTAAATTCAAAAAGGGGGTTAGACCTCAGGACCTATAAGAGGTCCTTGAAACTCTTGGGCAGATTATATGGACCATGGTCTCCTTCTGCTGTCACTTTTCTATGTTTCTATAAAATATATAAATAAAGTCTAGCTGCATAGCCCTCTCATGGAGCCACCTTAAAAAAACTGCCACTGCAGATAGCACCCACCTCCTTCCAGCCCAACACATCCTAGGCTCAGCAACTGAAAATGGGTTCCCTCCATTCGTTTTCACTACTCACCTCCCTGTTCATTAACCTGATGATCTAGGCTCATGGTTAGCTCTTTGTATTAGCCACTGAGCCATTTGACTTTGTTTTTATTAATCATTTGGCTAAAAATACTTTCTTTAATCAGTCACATTTGGCTAGTGCTTTTTGTGTCACGTTAACAGATGTCCATTTGAAAATATGTCTAACATGGCAAAATAGTTAGAACAAAAGAGGCAGTGGCTAAAACAGAATAAATAGGGGTTTAGTCAAATGGCTAATTATTTTTGGCATCTGAAGCCACGCTTTCAGGGGTCACATGGTTGTACCCTTTCTCCGGGTGGTAGAGCTGGCGAGCAGTTACCTTCACAGCCAACATCAGTACTGCTCCTTGGTCTGCCAGCAGGGGGAGGGTGAGCAGTTACTGTCACAGCTACCATCAGTGCTTCTCCTTGGTCTGCCTGCAGGGAAGGGAAAGCAGCTCTTTTTATTGCTAATGCAAGTACTGTCTGTTGGTTTGCCTGCAGGGGCAGGGCTAGCAGCTCTCTTCACAGCTGATGCCAAGGCTGCTCCTCAGTCTGCCTGCAGGGAAAGGAGAGCAGCTCCTTTCACCACCAGTGCTAGTGCTGTTCTTTGGTCTGTCTGCAGGGGCAGAGCTAACAGCTCTCTTCACAGCTGATGCCAAGGCTGCTCCTTGGTCTGTCAGCAGGGGAAGGGGGAGGAGCTCCCTTCACAGCTGATGCCAGTGCTGTTCCGTAGTCTGCCAGCAGGTGGAGGATGAGCAGTTCACTTCACAGCCAACACCAATGCTGCTTCTTGGTCTGCCAGCAGGGGGGAGAGAGAGAGCGTTCCTGTCACAGCAGACACCAGTGTTGCTCCTTGGTCTGTCAGCAAGGGGAGGGGCAGCAGCTCCTCACAGGCAACACCAATGCTGCCCTTGCTCTGCTGGCAGTGTGTATATGTGTGGACTGGCTGGCATCCTCTTCCTTTCCCTCTAGAGAGTGGAGCATCTCACAGCTTAATGTGCTCAGCCTCCAGCTGGCCAAAGTTGGGGGAGAGTAGGAATTGTATACGAACCTTGGCCTCTCAGATGGCAGTGCAGTGCACGTCAAAGCAATGCTGAGCTGCCCTGTTTTTTTTTTCCTTTACCAAAATTCTCCAGACTAGTTTGTCTCATCTCCTGAAACAGGACTTCATTTAGCTGTATAACACCTGTGTCTTTTGAAGCATGGGTGGGATCCAAGCGTGGTGGGACAAATCATGTAGCAAGATAGTTTTTGGCTACCAGATTTTCTTCCATATAGCTTTTCACCAATGGTGAAAGAATTTCATTTTATATGTGCCCCCATTTAAGAAGGGAAGGGATTGTAATCTGGCTTCTTGGAGCCCAGCCACGCTGATCCCTTTCACTTCCAGGTACCTCTTCTGACAGTGATCTGCCCCCAATCCACCCCCGTGCTATTAGGTTTTGTGATGTCACTATATGGCTAGTGTTGGGGTGTGCTCCATAGACATGAATGGGGCTGTTTTTCATAGTACAATATTTGTAGTTTAGAAGGCCGTTCAGAACAAATCATGACCACCACTTCATCAACAAGGACCTTGTTCCCAGGTATCCCAACTGCGCCATGTGCTGGTACCCTAGCCACTCCACCACAGGAGCGGCTTGACCAGGCATAGCACCACAGCCTTCTTGAGCTCTTTCTGTACTTTGCAGTCTGTGACAGGGCAGTGGTAATTCCGTATGCTGCTATATCCCTGTCACTCTGAATGTTATCGCACTTTGTACTGCATGGTTTTGTACGCTGTAATTGTGGCACTATATTCACTTGGTACATGGCTTCAGCCTGCATCCTTCAGGAAGAGGACCACAGTCCTTAGTGGTAGGTTTACATGCTACATTGATGAGTATTTTAACTCAGCGGGGCTTGAGGCATCAACCTCCTCCCCGAAGATAGAGCAGCAGGGAAGGGGGCATGAAGAGAGTAAACTCCCCTAGGGTGGGGGTATAAGAAGACAATGGTGGGGACAAGGCAGAGGACAAGTGGAGTATAAATCTGGAAAGCAAGAATAAAGGAGACAGGTAATGAATGTAAAGATGGAAGAGGTGGGTCAAGGGGAGCCTCAGGCAACAGGACAGGCGGGGTTAGCAGGCAGAGAAGAAGTAAGGTATGGAGAACCACGTGTGCCAGTGCAGGAAATCTGAGAAATAAAATTCCAGACCTGGAAGTTACCATGGCGAAGGCAAGTCTGGATTTGGTAGCCATAATGGAATCATGGTGTACTGACAGCCATGACTGGGACATGGTAACACCAGGTTACTCTTTTTGCTCAGGTGAGACAGGGCAGAGAGGAGGGGTTGTAGTGTATGTGAGGGAGGGAATCAAGGCCATGGAGGCTCAGGGGCACTCAGAGGCAAAAGAAAAGCTGAAAGTGCTGTGGGTCATCCTGGAGACAGACTCTGGGGCCACTGTCCATACAGGGGTGGTATACAGACACTCCAGCACAGAGAGGAGTTGGATAAGGAACAAGGGAAACCATCATTTGGATGGCAAGTAAGGAGGAGGTGTTGCTAATTGGTGACTTCATTCTGCCAGGTGTGAGGCGGAGCCTTTCAGTTGCAGCCGCAAGGGAGCAGTGCCATCCTTCACTCTCTACAAGGGCTTTTCTCAGGCAGCTAGTCAAAGAACCCATTAAGGACATGGCAGTGCTAGACCTGGTGCTTACACACAGGGACAGCATTGCATACATCACAGTGAGCAGTCCCCAGGTACCCCAGTGATAATCGACAGTGTGGTTTAACATTAAAGTGGGAACAGAGGCATTCCACACAAGGATGAGGGTCTTGGATTGCCAGGGAAGGGTAGAGACACAGTGAGACAAAATAGGGGGGGGCAGAATCAAGGCAAGCAGCCTCTGTGTGAGAGAACCGAGTAAAAGCAGAAGGAAAAAAAAGCTGTTCTGCTGGTCTAGAAAAGTGGTCAGGGTGGTGAAGGAAAAAGGGGGCGGCATTCAGGAGGTATAAGGAAACACAGAGGACGGAAGGCAGGGAGATGTACTTAAGTACAACAGATGGAAGTAGGAAAGGTTGTGAGGGGAGCAAAGGCACAGACAGAGGACAAGATAGTTAAAGAGGTAGCTAAAGAGGGACAGGACTTTATTCAAGTGCATGAGAAGAGAAATAACACGGATAAGATATCAAGTGAGGATAACAAGGAGGCATAGTCCGGGTATGCAGGGCGGCAGGGGAGACTGAGCAGAAGAATACCTAGAAAAAGCTGCAATTCTGAACTGGTACTTCTGCCCAGTCTTCACAATGAAGGAAGGAGGAATGCACAGTCAGGGAATAGCAGTAATGAAGCGGGGGGGTGGAGAAACACAAGTCCATTTTCAGAGGAAAGAGTCTTGAAGGACTTCAACTCTGAAGGTGGACAGGGCTATGGGACTAAGTGGGATACAGCCAAAGCTACTAAAGGAATTCAGCAAGGTGCTAGCTGCCCTCTGATGGTCTTATCCAACAGTTCACTGGTAACTGACGAGGACTGGAGGAAAGCAGATGTGGTCCTCTACATACGAAGCAGCATTAGCAGGAAGGAGGCTAGCAACTGTAGGCTGCTCAGCCTCATTTCACTGGAGATAAAATTACTGGAAAACCTGCTAAAGGAAAAACTGGGAGTATTTTGAATTGGTTGTACTGTGCCGAGTTGACAACTAACTCGTCAACCGGCATTGCAGCACCAGACTCCCTGTTGAATGAGAATTGCAGTCGGCAGGTGCCGCGACAGCAGGGTCCATTGTTTTCTTCAGGGGCTTTGCACCCCAAACCCTGTACCCCCACTACTTATGGATACTAACTCCAGGTCGGAGTTGGTTTGGGGGAGGTGCAAGGCCGGAGAGATTGTTGCGGGTCCCAGCCGCATCCCCTACAGCGACATGGTGTTGTTGTCGCAGCGACATATGTCACTGCAGGGGTTTCGCCATGGAAGTGCATACTTTGAATCCAAGGGTCTGCAAGACAACAGACAGCATGGATTGATAGATTTCTTGACTTGATGACCAGGGAACTAGATCAGAGGAGGACAGTGGACTTGGCCTATCTGGACTTTATGGAACACTGGACTTTAGCAAGGCATTCAACACTGTGCCACACAGGAGACATAATAAGAAATTAAAGGCAAAGGAAATTAAACTGTCTAGGCGTGGGATCCAAAGTCCTGAATTGGGTTAGAAACTGGTTAGTGGACATGCAACAGAGGGTGGTGGTTAATGGCACTCACTCTGACGGGAGAGTGACCAGTGGGGTACCATAGGCTCAGTATTGGGATCCGTCCTCTTCCATGTCTCCTTTTGCAGATAATACCAAGATCTGTAATAGGACAGACACACAGGAGGGGCGGACAGAATGCACAGGGATCTTGCGAAGCTTGAGGAATGGTCAGGAGCATGGCAGTTGGGGTTCAATGCCAAAAAGTGCAAAATTATGCACCTAGGGCATAGGAACCCAGAAACTGAGTATAGGATTTGGGGGGTGATGATTGTCACTAAGCAGGAAAGGGACTTTGGGGTTATAACAGATTACCTCAAAGTGGCAGGGCAGTGTGATAGAGCAGTGGGTAGGGCTAGTGCAATGCTGGGATGCATAGGGAAGGGTATCACCTGCAGAAGGAAGAAGGGGGATTTGCCACTGTATTGCTCACTGGGGAGAGCCCACCTGAAGTATTGTGTCCAGTTCTGGAGGCTGTACTTCAGAAAGGACATATACAGGATGGAGGCAGCCCAGACGGCAGCAAGTAAAATGGTGCAGGGGTTGTACAAGAAGCCTGTGAGCAGAGAATGAGGGATCTCAACATGTGCACCCTGGAAGATAAGAGAGGGGGAGAGGGAACATGATAGAGACCTACAAGTACCTCACAGGGTTGAACAGGATGCAGGAGGGAGTCTCTTTCAAATAGAAAAGAACACCAGGACTGGTGACATGTGATGAAGGGAGGGGAGGTTAAGAGGGGTGTGAGAAAGTACTACTTAACTGAAAGGGGGTGAGATACTAACAACAACAAAAATGGAAAGGGACCTGGGGGTAGTCATATCAGATGACTTAAAGGTGGGCAAGCAATGTGAGAGGGCAGTATGGTGGGCTGGGGGGATACTGGGATGCATAGGGAGAGGCATCACCAGCAGATAACAGGAAGTTGTTATCCCTCTGTACAGACAGCTGGTGAGACCCCATCTGGAGTATTGCGTGCAGTTCTGGAGACCCAGTCTCTGCAAGGACATAGACAGGATGGAAGCTATCCACAGGAGGGCAACTAAAATGGTGCAGGGTCTGCACCTGAAGACATACGAAGAGAGACTAAAGGAGCTTAATATGCATAGCCTCGAGGGAAGGAGGGAGAGGGTGGACATGATAGAAACTTTCAAGTACCTCAAGGGAATCAACAAAATCCAAGAGGGTAGCATCTTTCAAAAAAAGAGGTGTGCAAGAACAAGGGGGCACAATTTGAAGATGGGGGGTGGCCCAGAGGTAATGTAAGGAAGTATTTTTTCACAGAGAGGGTTGTGGATGCATGGAACGGCTTTCCGGAGGAGGTTGTGGAGTCAAAAACAGTGGTTGAATTCAAGCATGCATGGGACAGTCATAAGGCAGTTCTAGGGGTGGGGGTAGAAAGAAGTAGGCTGCTGGTTAACTAGGATCTGCAGCGTATCCATTAGGTAGGGAAATGGGCAGACTGGGTGGGCCAAGTGGTCCTTATCTGCCATCAAATTCTATGTTTCTATGCTTGGAACAGACTGCCAGTGGTGGAGGCTTAAACAGTGGGGGGACTTCAAGTGTGCATGGGATAGACTTGGGGGATATTAGTAAATCAGCAGGGAGGAGGGAGGATTGTGATTAGGTACCATGTTAGGGACTGCAGAGATGGACTAGGCAGGGAACATCTAAGCAGACTGAGTGGGCCAAGCAACCCTTTTCTGTCAAGAATTTCTATGTTAGTGTCTTGCCTTTTTACCATTTGCCTTGTTTTCCTTGAGTATTATGCTTAGTTTTACTTCTATAATTATGTTTCTAGTAATTTATGTGACCAGCTGTAACTAAGGAATGTGTTTACGTACCTTGTATCTGAACAGGATACCTTTGTGAATAAGCCCTGGCTTAAATGGTTTGATGTCATCCTGGGTTACTGAAATAAATTAATAGTGATGCTCAACTCCTCTCTCCTTTTCTCTTGTTGCTCTCCACTTTTATCTAGTGCCCTTATTCCTTATTCCATGCCTCATTGTGTGTCGTACTCCAACTTAGTTTTTTTCCTGTCTTTTCTGTCCCTTCCTATGTTTCCTTTTGACTCCCCCAGCCACTCCTCATGTCTTCTGATTTTCTATTCTGGTTCTGCTCTTATACCTCCTGATGCCTTCTTTATTCTCACTTTTTTGCATCCTCATGTCACTTTCACTTATCAGCTTGTACTTAAGTTTTCAACATGCCAACCCTCTTCCATTGTTGACAGAACCACCGTGTTGCACTGCACTGATTGCCATTGCAATGATACTGGTTGTCAAAAGCACATTCCAGCAATGACCATGCAATCCATTTGTGTGCTGGCTCCACTGCCTCTGAAGTAGCACGGGGGGGGGGGGGCAGCATTTCCAAAGGAAATCAAATCAGCACAAAGTATTTTTTCATGGGCATTACTGCTCTTCCACAGCAGTGTGCCTAGTGTAGATGTAAGTGAAAGAGTTTGACTATTGGGTACATCGTCATACATGTTAGTGTTGCTTGGATAGTGCTTTTGGCTATCAAATGACACTCGATGGATAGTCTGTCAGTCTGTCTTCTGATTCCGTACAACCCCATTTGGATTTCAAATTAAAAGTCAGATTTGGAGACCTGAGGTTGGATTTGTGGATCCAAGGTCAGATACCTGCTTTGGGTCCCACAGATCCCCGATAGTCACCTAGGATAACTAGGAATCTCACTGGATCCGATGCAAGAGGATCCAGTGGTCAGTTCCAGTGGATATCAGAGGAGATTCAAAATTCAGAGAGATCTATGTTATCCGATGGTATCCGAGTTTGTTGTATACTATCTGAGCAGCACAGGTAAATGTCCTTTGGATTGTGACATTGTTGCTGATCTGTATGATTGAGTTATTTTGTTGGGGGGTGAGAGGTATATATGTACATGTGTGTAATATCTGCAGTCTTACAAAACCAGTGGAGCAAATGGCAAAATAACAAGTGATATATTTGCTGGTGACAAATCTAACATCAAGATTCCATTATATAATTCCTGTTACGTAAGTCAGAATTGACATCTTGAAGATTATGTACGTCACAGTGGAACACTGAATCATTCAAAGAGCAGCTTTCCTATTGCTTATGACATGGTAGCGCTATGCAGCACTCAAGCCAGCAGTTCACATCAAAGAGAAATGAAATCATCAGACAAACAGCAGATTTAAAAAATGTAGTCTAGCTAATAAACTGATGTGAATCAAATACAAAAACGGTTTGACTCAGAATACACAGTTTATTATCACATGTGAGGAGGCAGGGCTGCCATAATACCCTTGTGATTCCTCCACTCTTGAGTTATGGTCTTGCCCCCCCACCACCACCACTTGAAGATAAACTGCATATTCTGAGTCATGCCATTGTGTATCCTCTATTTATAATTGCTGCTTCTTTGCCTTTTTGTACAGATCTCTCTCTTTTGTAAAAGTGACTTTAGTCTCAATTGGACTATAGCTGAGCAGAGTTGCGGATGCCTGCTTCTGCAGAATTGTGCTACAGTATTTAAAATTCTCACCAATTTATGGAATCTACTGGATTTTTCCCAGATTGAGGAAATTGGAATTTTCACAGATTCATCTGCATGATTTGTGGGGAAAGAATTATGCAAATCATCCTTCTTTACTTTTTTGGGGAAAACTAATTCTGCCGATCCCATTTAATCATGTTATACAATGGGATCTGTGGAAATGATTCCCAGCAAAATTAAATGTAGTACAATGTGTGTATTGTTCCCCTAAAATCATTCATAATTCCTGCTAAGCAGAATTTTTTATTGCAAAAAATAAAAATTACACAGAAATTTGGCACAAAATTCCAAAATCTACATAACTCTGTAAAACTCTAAATGGGACTTTGTGGTTTAATTATAATAGAGACAAAAGCCTAGAAAACTGGAAATCCTTTTAAAGTTTGTTGTAACTGAGCAACATAAACACATATAGGACTTGCACTGGTAGCCTGATGGATCAGTGGGTAGCACTACACACTCACATGCTCATGACCGGTGTCTGGGAAGGAGCTCCAGAAGCCAACTGCGTGGCTAGTGGAGCTAGGAAGACACTGTTGCACAGTTGTGCACCCACTCATGGAAGGATGGCATTGGGTTCTGCTACTCTGCTACTCTGGTGACACCTACAGTGGTCCAGGGAGCTAGACTTTTGCACAGGGGCATGCCAGTATATGTGCAAGGTCTGGTAGGACTCCACCTGATGTGAGGGAAGGGGCAAAAACAAGAGGAAACATTCTGTTGCAGATGGGCTTGGGGTGGGGAGAACAGACCTTCCCTCTTTTGTCGTTTCATGGAGGGGTATTCTATGGGGGATTAAATGAAGCCAGGTATGCCTTCTGGTATAGTGGGTGGCAATGCTGGGTGATAGCAGAGTACCAAATGGGGCCAGCAGTGACAAGGAGGTATAAAACTTCAGTTCTGCATAGATTCAGGCCTCCTGTCTTCACTTTGGCTGCAGCACTTTACACAGTTTAGGCCCTTAGGTTTTAGCTGGCTACATATAGGGGTAAGTGGTAACACTGCTCAGATAGTATCCTATCAGGTCTGATACCATCAGATACCATATTTTGGTCAAATTTTGGATAGCCTCAGATGGCATAGACATCTGACCATGGATCCAACCTCCTAGGATCTACCATAAGTATCCAAGGTAACCGTGATTCTGACTTGGATCTGATGGATTTGCCCATTGGATCAAAATATCTGTGACTTGATCTGATGGATCCACCTACCAGATCCAACCGTTCGAGTTTGGATCCAATGGATCCAACCGAGGATCTGATGGATCTGACGGAGGATCTATTAGCCAGATCCTATGTCGGATACCGATGTAACCCCTAGATGGCGCTATCCCAGGGGCTACTACCCCTGCCTGATTTGCCACTAACAGGTTGAGGGGCCTGGATCCGATGGAGGGTGCCTCCACCCAGAGGTCAGGGTTTGCAATAGTTAAACTAACTTGGTCACAGCCCTCTGGGACACTGCAACCCCCCTTTCTTCCCAGTAGTGGCCCACACAGCATATCAGAATTACCTTCACAGTATACACTTACACCCAGGACTGGTTCAGGCACTGGGACCCCCTGTAAAATAAGAAGATACAGTGCAACAATCACAGTACAATACTTTAACATAGACAAATACCTCAGGCAGTATAACTTTGCTGAAACAAGCAGCTCTGATTTATTTAGGGGGATATAACAAGGACGGGGAAATCGGGTTAATTAGCTTATCACTTTACTCATCTATCTATGGCTCTGTGCATCAGGCCTATCCCTACCAGTTACTGTCCCTGGGTACCCAAGCCCTAGTGGCTAGTCCAAACCGTGGCAGCTGGTAGGGGCCCTTTCACACAGAGAAAAGAAAAATTAGTTAAACAGTCAGCAGTACAGTCATTCCATTTGGATTCAATGTGGCAATTCAACAGGGAGCGACCCTGATTTAGTACTCACGACCTCCAAACAAGATAGGGTCCTTCAACGTCAAGCAGGGCTACTCTTGAGCTCCACGAGACTCCTCACATTTATATGACAAACTGCAACAGTCAAAAGTCCTTTAATGGTAGCAGGATTCACTTGAGCTACACAAGCCTCCTCACACATTTATATGGTAAACAGTAACAGGCAAAAGTCCTTTAATTGCAGCAGGATTCACTTGAGCTACACAAGCCTCCTCGCACATTTATATGGTAAAAAGAAAATACTATACCAGGCAGGCTGCTTCTATCCGATCGCAATTACTGCACAATAGCCGGAGAACACACAGCAGATTCAGTTCCTGACAGACCGAGCACATTCAGCAATTTCTCCAGTCTTCTACAGGGTGAGCCTGGTTTCTACTCTTCAGATATCCTTTGATTCTCTTCACAGGACGGATTCAGTCCTAACAAGCAGTTACACAAGCTGCAGACCGAACTCGGGCCTTACACGCTGCTTCCGACTAAAACTGCACACCAAAAGCACAGGGCTCCTTTCCTCTTCACTGCCAGAGCTCAACTAAAACTCCAGCAGACAAAACTGGGCACTTCCTTGAGTTCCTCCCAGTTCTTGGCTGGATTAGCCACCACAATAGACTGCCCTGTTGGTCCAAAAGGCGCCAAGTCCAAACTACATCTCCCAGAGTCACTGCCCATACAATCCTCTTGTGGCTGGCTCAGATTACGAGTCCAAGTTCTGATTCATTCAAGGCACCATTTTAGAGCTACCTTAACCACACTGATTGGTCCAGTTCAGCAGTTCAAAACTAGAATGGGAACTAGGAAAACACAGTTCTGACTGCAAAGAAAGCAGGTTAGACAAACTGCATTTTCATTATTACTCTAAATGATTTCTGGCAAACAGTTACATCTTTCAGATAGGTTCCTTTGCACTCCTAGTGACTGCAAAATGGAGTGAATTGGCAGCATCAGTGGTACTCAATTAGAGAAACGACAGTCCCCCCATACAAATTAATTATGTCTGCAAGCAGACAGCTCTTAAAGAGACAGTACCAGAGGCTCTAAAAACACTCATAGATAAATGGCTTAAACGCCAAACACCATTCAGGCTTGGAGCATTCAAGCAAGCTCCTGGAAGTCTTTTGGGAACCCCCATTTGCAGGGGGGTTACACCAGCACAATCCAACAGAGGATAGTCAGATCCACAAAAGCACTATCTGTGCAACACTAGTAAGTGGCACCCCTTAACCTTTCCTTCCATATCCCAATCAATTCCAACCTCTTCCTCCCTCCACTGCCCTCTGGTCAGATTTATTTTTAAATCTCTGTCAGTACCTGGCACAATACCATCCATAAAGCATCATCTCCTGCCTGCAATTAGGTACCTACTTCTAGCTCTTCTCCTCTTAACCCTCTCGGGTGATGTCATGCCCAATCCTGGCCCAACTACTCCTTACCTAGCCCTCATCTCCCCACTATCAATACACCTACTCCCTAAAGGGCTGAAAATAGCGCATTGAATGCTCAGAGTATCAGGCCCAAATGCCAGAGCTTGAAGCCTGGGTTAACCAACATTCCCCGGATATCCTGGATATCTCTGAGACATGGCTGAAGCCTTGCATTCAGCTACATGAGGTGGCACTATCTGGCTACAAGTGCTTCTGAAAGGACAGGCGGGGAAAAAGAGGAGGTGGCATTCTCCTGTATGCCAAGGATAACCTAGATGTGGCTGAAATCCCAATGCCTGACCCTGGACTCACCTCGGTTGAATCCATATTCCTTTCCCTTACCCTTGGCACCATTAAGAAACTCTTGGTCGGATATGTTTACCTGTCCCCCAAGGTAGCTACTTCCAGTCTCCCCCACCCCGATTTCCTTCCTCACAAATCTTCCTCTCACGACCTAATAATGTGTGGGGACTTTAATATAGACTGGCTTAGCCCTAGCTCCCACAGAATGCTTTCTGTGCTTGCTGATTCCAACCTAGTTCAACTTATTGAGGACCCAACTAGAATCAATAACAAGTCTGGTAATCACACCCTACTTGACTGGATGGTCACTAACTGTCCCACCAAGATTAAGGTAGTGGGTGTGCTTCCTCACAATATAAGTGACCATTCTCCTATGTTTTGCATATGGCGCAACAATTCCCCAAACATTCCATCCAGAGTTATCCAGGTATGGGATATGTGTAGGTTCGACCCCACTACCTTCTCCACCACAATCTGTGACACTGATTGTAGCCCTTTAAATACACTGAGGGATTTCAGTCAAGCCCTTGATTTTCTGGTGTCCAAATTCACCGAAATTGTTAATTGTCATGCTCCCATTAAGTAATGCAGGATAAAGGGTTGTAAAGCACCTTGGCTATCGAAGGACTTAAGGAAGCTCATGTCGACTCATGATAAAGCCTGGCAGATGCATAAGGCCAGCAGGTTCCCTCAGATTGGCAATCGTATAGGCAGCTAAGAAACCACTGCAAGAATGCCATCCAGAAAGCCAAATGACAGCATTATAAGAATCTCCAAGCAGATCATGTTAGCAACCCTAAGGAATTCTGGAAGCAGTTTAATTCCCTCCTAAAGGGCCATACCTCAGAAACCCTTAGCTCCATCGAAGTCCCAGGCACTGTGCTCAACAATCCCTCTTCTATTGCAGGTGGCTTTAACACATTTTTTACTGATCTGCATAAATATACGTCACTCTTTCCTTGCACTCCTTCTCCCTGTTCCGACCACCCCCCGTCCATTGATTCCTTAGCCCACCCTTCCTTTCATTTGAAACTGACTACTCTTAATGAGGTGCTTCGGCTTCTCAAAAGCCTGAAGGCAGATAGTTCACCTGGTCACGATGCACTCAAGCCAAAATTCCTCAAGCTGGTAGCTGATGCCCTTGCTCACCCCAGTCATGACCTTCTAAATTACTCATTCCTGTCTGGTACTGTCCCTGAGAAATGGAAGGTAGCAGTGATTGTACCTGTACATAAGGTGCAGTTCCAATACAGCTGTTGAAAATTATTGTCCAATCTCGATTCTTTGTGCCTTAGCCAAAATTCAAGAAGGAATACTTTACAACCACCTGCAGGATTATCTAGAACTCCACCATCTCCTCTCAAATTCCCAGCATGGATTCAGGGAAAAATGACAGCACACTCACAGCCCTGATTAATGTCACATCAGGCATATTCCAAAGAATGGACCATGGTAAATCCACTGGAGCAATCTTTGTGGACCTGACTAAGGCCTTTGACCTGGTCAGTCACAGTCTTCTGTTACAGCAGCTGCTCCTTATTGGCCTTGATGCTGGTGCCCTTACTTGGACTCAATCCTAACTTCAAGGCCGCACCCAAAGAGTAAAGTGGGCGGGATCACTATCTGACCCTCAGTCCATTACCCATGGCATCCCCCAGGGATCTATTCTGGGACTGTTACTTTTTTCACTCTTTATCAATGACCTCCCGGATAACTGTGGAGGAGCCACTGTTCATCTGTATGCAGATGATACTATCCTTTACCATTCTTCATCCGGCCTAGGGTGGATCAACTCAATGCTAGCCTTTGACTTCCACAAGCTCAAAGACTGGTTTCTGCAAAAATAGCTTGTACTTAATCCTAAAAAAAACAAAGTGTATGACGTTTTCCAAGCCTGCCTCAAGCCATCTCCCTCCTCTGGTTGTTCCCTCTTGAACTGGGGCTGTTCTTGAAATGGTAAGTCCATTAAATACTTGGGTGTCACCCTAGATTATTCTTTTTCTCTTGACACGCATGTATCAGTCCTCACCAAAACATTAAATCAAAACCTTGGTGTATTATACTGAATTCGTCCCTTCCTCACTTTGTCATCTTGTTGCAAGATAGTATCCGCCACCCTCCTCCCTCTCTTAACTTATGCATTGCCACTTCCTCTCTACTTCCTCCACCATCATGTCTCACCTCACTCAGGTCTACCATAGAGTGGGTAGGTTTGCTTTGGGGATCAGTGCTCGACATCATCACTGTGATGTACTATCTTCCCTAGGATGGCTACCTTATGATTCAAAACTACGGTATTCTACCCTAAGCTTAACTCATAAGTTGGTACATCTCTATACCCCATCCTGTCTTGCTGACTTAGTGTAACGCAAGCGCCCAAGGCACCCTGTCAGATCTGCCTTGCTGCCCCTACTCCTCTTGCCTAACACTCGGCTAGCCATGGCCTGGAGGTCTTTTACCTTCTCAGCTGTATCCTATTGGAACTCGCTCCAACCATTCTGGCTATGACCTCTCGTCCTCTTTTTCAGGTGCCTGCTACCTCTCCTTGCTGCCACACAATGCAACCATTTTCACAGACTCCTGGAGTCTGTTATCTCCATCTTGCCATCTTGTATTTCCTTGATAAATTTGCTCTACCTTATCTAATGTCCGGTTACCCAGTCTGCCAGTTATATTTGCTAATTGTGTTTAACATATGATATTTAGTGAAAGCCTGACTTAACCTGTGATTCGTGCACAAGGTATCTGTGTTGTCTAACTACTGCCTGTTTTTGAATTGGCTATTACTGTGTTTCCTCTAAATTACTGTATTATTTGTTCCAAATGTATCCTGCATCTGTATTGTTTGTTTGTTAGCTTGTGCTGTTTTTACCAAGGTGTTATAGTGAATGTAATTTTCTCAATGCAAGGCACTGTCAATGTACTGCACTTCCCGGGTCGCCATTGAAAAAGGGACTGTCTTATCTCAGTGGGCCCACCCGGTTACCAAAATTCAATAAATAAATAAGAAATGCTTTAATAAAAATGTCTGGCAAGGGAAGAGGAGTTTGGGATGTGACTTTTGTGGGTGAAAGGTGTGCTATAGGACTTGATCTGGCCAACTGGAAAGGGCCAACATGTTTTTTAAATAGCTGGCTGAAGGTCAGAGTTATCCCAAAGTGGCTCAAACATTTGACTGGGTCAGGCCGAAGGTAAAAGTGCTGCATTTCGGCATATTCACCAAATACAAGTTCGGCATCAGCTCATCATTGCTGCAGAGGGGATGGGACCTGAGCACATGGAAGGGCAGAGGAGCGCCTGCCTGCACCAGAAAAAGAGGAGAAAATGGGAAAAGTAAAAAAAGAAATTAAGTAATCATTGATCTGAAGAAACATAGGACAACTGACTTCATAAGTGCTGCCTTCAAACAGAATACATTATTCCAGAAGGTTTGTAATCTGCATGCTGTCTTTTTCTTGTTTGTGAGTGCAGGCTTCCTGGTTTGATGCTTTATTGAGGGCTGCTCGCCTTTGTCTGCTACCTTCCTGCACCATACTAAGTGTGTCCATTTTAGTTGTTTCTGCTTCATGTTAGACTACCAGCTTGGTCTGGTGTCTACCTCCACTGCAATATATACTGGAACATAGGAGGATATAGCCTCACAGATCACTTGATCAGTAGGCAATGGCCCTCCTTTATTACAAGGGCCTGGGATTCATATCCCATTCCCAGTTTGGCCACTCATCTGAGTACATTGGGTCTAGCTCCAGAGCTTGGAATGTGATGTCACTTGGCCGGCAAGAGGTCATGGTTTTACAAAGTAGTAAAGCTCCATAGCTGAAACATGTCCATTGCATTGCAAAAATCTCTCAAACCTCTGAACTCTTTGTTTATCTAACAGGCAATGTGGTCTCATGATTAGAGTAACAGCTTGAGAACCAGCAGGTCACTGGTTTTAAACACCCCAGAGCCAAATATACACTATGCGACCTTCGGGCAAGTCACATAATCTCCCATTGCACAAACCTGCCCAGCTGTGGAAATGAGTAGAAGCCTGGAGCCTACTGCATCTCAGTTGTACTTTCCCTGGGTTAATAAGTTATGAAGCACTTAAAACAAGCATTTGTCAATGCCGAACGTTCGCTTGCAGATATTTGCAGTGGTGTTTGGCATGTATGGTGCTTTACCCTAATGCCCTGTGCGATTGCTGGTATTTGCACAATAAATTTTCAGCATGACCTTTTTGTTACCCCCATTGTGCACTACATAGGCGGAAACACGTTTTGGGCAGGATGTGAAAAATGACAGCTGTACTGCTCATAAGGAAGTGTGGTAAAATGGCAATGTTGAAAATCTGGAGTGGAAATATTGAAAATTCGCAAACCTACGAGCATGTGTGGGAACTGTGCAATGCACGCCAGAAACAGTCATTGTTAGGAATTTTTCACCAAATTGTCAACACTGGCATTTTAAAACCTCTGCTAATGAACAGTGTCACTGTGATTGTCTTACTGTGTGCCATACATTGATTTTGCACACCGACTGCGCCATTGTGCACTACATGGGCGGAAACATGTTTTGGGCAGGATGTGAAAAATGACAGCTGTACTGCTCATAAGGAGGTGTGGTAAAATGGCAATGTTGAAAATCTGGAGTGAAAATATTGAAAATTCCGCAAACTTACGAGCGTGCGTAGGAACTGCACAACGCACGCTCGTAAAACAGTTATTTTTAGGAATTTGTTCACCAAATTTTCAACATAGCCATTTTAAGATCTCTGCTCATGAACAGTGACACTGTGATTTTCTTAATGTGTCCCATACACTGAGTTCACACAGCGACTGTGCCATTGTGTGCTACATGGGCGGAAACACGTTTTGGGCAAGATGTGAAAAATGACAGCTGCACTGCTCATAAGGAGGTGTGGTAAAATGGCAATGTTGAAAATGTGGAGTGAAAATATTGAAAATTCATAAACTTATGAGCGTGCATAGGAGCTGCGCAATGAACACTCGTAAAACAGTCATTTTTAGGAATTTTTTCACCAAATTTTCAACATAGCCATTTTAAGACCTCTGCTCATTAACAGTGTCACTGTGATTTTCTTAATGTGTCTCATACATTAAGTTCGCACACCGACTGTGCCATTGTGCGCTACATGGGCGGAAACACGTTTTGGGTGAGATGTGAAAAATGACAGCTGTACAGCTCATAAGAAGGTGTGGTAAATGGCAATGTTGAAAATCTGGAGTAGAAATTTTGAAAATTAGCAAACCTCACGATGCGTGGGAACTGGAGAGCACTTGCAGCTCATAAAACAGTCATTTCTAGGAATTTTTCAAATTTTCAACATAACCATTTTAAGACATCTGCTAATGAACAGTGTCACTGTGATTTTCTTAATCGTCCCATACATTGATTTTGCACACCGACCGCGCCCATTGTGCGCTACATGGGCGGAAACACATTTTGGGCAGGATGTGAAAATGACAGCTGTACTGCTCATAAGAACATGTGGTAAAATGGCAATGTTGAAAATCTGGAGTGAAAATATTGAAAATTTGTGAACTTACGAGCCTGCGTAGGAACTTACTGCTTGCTAGATAAAACAGTCATTGTTGGCATTTCTGCACCAAATTTTCAACATGGAGTTTTGGACCCCTTTTCATGAATGATGTCACTGTCATGGCATCTATTTAGCCAAGGGTGATTTCACACAGTGACTGTGAAATCACCCTTCAGGCCCGACAACGCCATGACAGTGACATCATTCATGAGAAGGGTCCTAAAACTCCATGTTGAAAATTTGTGCAAAATTCCAAAAATGCCTGAGATATGCAATAAAAGTTGAAACCCCCTATCTAGCCCATTATACAGCTTACGGCATTTCCTCAGTTGCGGTTGGCTTTGAAGAGTGCAGAGGTGTTCCGGTCCACGAAGATCGTCGCCGAGCTCCGGAGGTAGTATAGAGGTGAGGGGGTGGGGAGGCTTGGAGTGCGCAGTGGGTGGGTACAGATTGTGGGGGGACTGGGAGACTACGTGGGACCGTTTTTCTTCTGGTCTAAAAAAAAACAAGGACTATGGGGATGTTTGCCATGCTGGGGTGGGCTCCCAGCATGACAGAAAGATGGCTGGCGGGGCGAGGGCCGATTGGGCGCCCCCATCGGCAAACTACACGGGGGATGACGAGAGCTGATGAGGGATTGGGCACCTTCTGGCAAAAAGGATGTTTGCCATGCTGGGTGGGCTCCCAGCATGGCAGAAGGATGGCTGGAGGGGCCGTGCAGCCAACAGGGGATTGAACACCCCCATCGGCAAACAACGTTTGCCACACTGGAGTGGGCTCCAAGCGTGGCACCAAAGCTTTGGGCGGCGTGAGCGGGGGCGCATGGCGTGAGGGGGCAGCGTGATGCGATGCTCGGTATGACAGCGGTGGTTTTCTTTGAAGCGAAGACCACCGCTGTCATACACAGCTCCCGCACCCATTGGTGCAGGACTGCCACGCCTGCTCAACAGAGCACTGGATTGCAAGGGAGAGGCACACCTCCAAAGTGTGCTACTCTCCCAAAATGTTCCTTGCGCATGCGCACAAGCGAATGTAAAAATGAGATTCTAGACATATTGGTCCTTGCAAAACAGGAGAAGATGGAAGGTTTGATACCTTTTATTGGACCAACAAGTGTCTTGTACAAAGATGGAATTATACACAAGCTTTTGGGGCCACACAGGTCCCTTCTTCAGGTGAATAGTGAATCTGAGCAACATAAGCAGTATTTATTATATCCACTGTGGAGCAATTAAAAATCAGGAAGTGAAGTCGGAAGGTGATAAAGGGGACTAGAGATGAAAGTCTAAGTTGCAAAATAAAACATGAGAAGAAATGGGAAGGGGGTAAATAGGAACAGGTCAGTAGGAGATGAAAGGAAGCTAAAGGGAAGACAAAAGCATGCAGATAGGATCTGAGATCAGAGGCTGGCTATAAGGGTAGAATAGACAGGAGATGCCCAAGAGATGCAAGGAAAAAAATAAATTAGGAGAAACAAAAGAACAAAGGCCTAGATAAACATAGTGTGAGGTAGTATAAACAGTTGTGAAAACAAGAGGGAGTTGGTGGGACTGAGCTAAAGAGTTAATATGAGAGGCAGAGAGGATGTGAGGTACAGGTAAAAAAAAGCAGAACTCAGAGAAAAAAAATAATAAGAGAAATACAGAACCAAAGTGTGATAAATAATGACATGATTTAGTACACATTAAAAAAGAATTACAGTTTACCATAGTGTGTCATGAAACCGATGTCCCGATTCCGTCCAGAAATGTTTGATTTTGATTGTTTAATATATTTCCTTTCTCATGTCCTTCTGTCCTATGTGTTTCTGAAGTTGCCTTTTAGTATCAAAACAGATAAATCCAAGAGAGAGTGATCTGTTTGTAAAAAAATAGTTTCCTACTGGAGTGCTGATAATCTGGTTTACTATTGTGTGACGGTGGTGATTCATCCTGGTTTTCAGTGGTTGTCTAGTTTCCCCAATATTGTGCACTTCTTGCATTGAATTAGGTAAACCACATTGCTGGATTGACATGTGAAGGATCCATTAATTTGTATGATGTTGTTCTGGTTTGTCTTAATGGTGGTCTGTGTGCATATGTGGGTGCAGGTCTTAATCTTGCCATGTTGCATGGTGTTTTCCCTCTTGTTTTCTGGTTATTTTGATCTGCTGGGAGTTTATGAATTATTATGTTCGATAGGCTGGGTGGCTGATTATAGACAATGACAGGTGGTTCAGGGAAGATGTCTTTCAGTATTTCATCTTCTCTCATCATGGGTTGTAGCTGTTTGACAATTTCCAGAAGGGGTTGTAGCATGGGGCTATAAGTGACCACTAGGTATGTGTGGTCAATTTGATGTCTTTGCCTGTATTTCAGCAGACTGTCTCCTGGTATTTGTATGGCCCATTCAAATTCTCTGTCAGTTTGTCTTGGAGAGTGGCCCTGCTGAGTTAGGGAATTCCAAAGTGTGAAGAGCTGTCTGTCTCAAGACTCCAAGTCGAGCGGCCTGGAGAACAAGGAGGAATGCGTCGGACCCAAGGAGTCTATGAACAGCTGCCAAGCGCCTGAGTGACCCTCCATGTGCTGAGGTCGATCGACTGAGGGTGACTGACAACCTATGGGGCAAGCCCTGACCTGACCCAGAATCCTTGGTCGAGGCCCCAGTCTTCGGTTGTGGAGGCGGAGGTTTCACCACAATGGGTGGAGCAACCAGCTTCGGCCGAACAACCCGGTGCCGATGGTGATTTCTACTACTAGGGCTAGTTTCGGCCACTCCAGTGACAGCCACTTAATGGCCAGAGAAGGTGATGGAGTCGGCTTGTTACCAGACAGTAAGAGCTGCTACCACATTAAATCCTCAAGCGCCCGTCGCCAACTGCGCGGAGCCCTGTCCTCGATGAGGATAATTGGCGGCATGCTTTCATGGTGCCGAGACTAAGACCGCCCGGCGTCGGTGGGATCGGCTGGACCTGGAAGAGGACCGAGACCGAAACCTTTGGGGATTCCGGTGGGTCTGAAGGGATGGGAAAACCCGCTCCTCCTTGGTACAGGGACTTTAACCGGTGACTCCGGCACAGGAGGCACAGGCAAGTCCTCGGTTTCCACTGGGAGAACCGTTGAAGTAGGTTTTTCAGCTTCTCCAGTTGACAAACCGTCCGACGGGTCAAGAAAAATCTCAACCGTGCTGATGGGTGTCTTGGCCGGCTGACCTGACGGGGACACCGTGAAGCCAGCGGCCTTAGCCGCAACCTCGACTGAAGTCGAAAGTCGATGGTCCGGTGAAGGGGATCTCTCCCGCTACCACAAACGTCGCCGGTGGGACTTACCACTTGAGTCCTCCTTCTTGGACTGACTGGAATGTCCTGATGGTCCTTTTCCCCTGGTGGAGAGGGACTGACAAAGTTCTTTAAAAGAAGCTGTATAGGAAGAGCCCAAGGACAGTGGGATAGATGCCGTGACTGAGGAGGAAGAAGAAGTGGCCTGGGCCACTTCCTCTTCGAGAGCGATCTGCTCCAACTGTTCCAAGAGTCCAACACCGCGGACACACTCAATGGGCCTCTTCGAGCTTGACTGACGGGTACCATTTCAGGGTGCCCAAAAGTAGTCGAGCAGAATGGTCCTCCAAGACCGAAGCCGAGAAGGAGCTGCACAATTCGCAAGCCTGCAAATCATGGCCAAGCCCCAGGTAGTAGATGCACATGGAGTGCGGCTCAGTCCAGGACATCTTCTGCCCACAGGGGCACTGATGAAAGCCAGGAGTCGATTTGTCCATCGCAGCCGTGAGGGAAGTCGAAGACCGTAGTCTTGTAAATTTTAGAATTAGTTTCGGATTAACCGAAGAGTTTGGATCCAGGCCTAAAATGCAGAGCACTAAGGAGGGAACCTGAGCTTCCAAGCGGTAAGAAAGATCTGGCGTCATGGGCCGGAGTCAAGAGTTTTACCACCCGGGTGGGTGGGAGGAGCTAGCTTGAAGACCTTCTGGCAAGATTTAAAGTGGCAAGGAACCTGCCAATAAGTGTGGATTGAACATCATATCCACATCCCTAGAACAGTTAATACAAGGTACAGTGAATTACAAGATACAAAGAGCAAGGTTGATTGGGCAAGTTAGTTACCAGACATGAGAGGTGTTTTAGCTGCTAAAGGATGTAGCGTTATATAGGGGGAATAAAGAGGGTATAGAGTTAGATGGATAGAAAACAGGGAAGCGATCTGGAGGGTAGACCTTGTCATAGAGTGCGAGTGTCGGATGTGAGGCATCCTGGAACGGATTAATGGTGACAGTGCAGAGTTGTTTATTAATGATCACTATGATTTCAGTTGCTGCATATACAATATCTGCTATCTCATAGAAATAAATGTAAATCAGTTAATGACTATTTTATGAATCAGAATTACTAGAGAATAGATGTAGTTTTCATGGTTCACACACAGCAATGGTGATCGTCCTGTTACAGTTTTCACTCTAATTCATTACATTTTGAAACTCTATTCCTTGCTCTGTCAATTTAATCCCCTATTAATCTTATTACAACCCAATTTTAAGAAAAGCAGCAAGTCTCAGTCTTCATGTAACCCCCTCAGGAATAAAATGCCAGTTTATCGGTTCCTAATGCCCTTGTTTTAGCAAGTCTCTTTCTGCATCCTGCTTCCTTGCCTCCATACTGTCACATTTTCAGTCCCTTTACACTTAAGCGATAAGGCAGTAGTGAGAATTCTTTGAAAAGTCTTAAAGCTGGTGAATTTTAATCATTTCCTTTTATGACGCTTTTCATGCTTGCACAATCTAATCTTTGAAGTTTATTTTTACCAACATGTCTTAAGTCACAAGGACATTATATAAGTACATGAGTTATAAAACATGTCATTTTGTTGAAATCTTAAACACCAGTATGTGGGTAAAATCACCTGTCTGTCAATGTCCTATCATTGCATTGTACCCAACTGTGGCACACATAGCTTCCACATTGTATAAGCTGCCACTAGCCAAATAGTGTTTTGTTAAGCATTTCTCCATTTGGCTACAAATTACATTGTTCAAGTGGTCAAGTTACTACTGCAGTTCCACAAGCTGTAGAGCAATATTCGATAATGATTACTACTGCAGTTCTGTGGGCTGTGGAGCAAGATTCAATAATGATTACCACTGTAGTTCCACAGGCTATAGAGCAATATTCATTGATTACTACTTCAGTTGCACAGGCTGTAGAGCAATATTTAATGATGATAACGGCTGCAGTTCCACAGGCTGTAGAGTAATATTCAGTGATGGTCACTACTGCAGTTCCACAGGCTGTAGAGCAATATTCCGTGATGGTCACTATTGCAGTTACATAGGCTGTAGAGCAATATTCAGTGATGGTCACTATTGCAGTTCCATAGGCTATAGAGCAATATTCAATGATGGTCAGTATTGCAGTTTCACAGACTGTAGAGCAATATTCAGTGATGATTACTATTGCAGTTCTATAGGCTGTAAAGCAATATTCAGTGATGGTCACTATTGCAGTTCCATAGACTGTAGAACAATATTCAGTGATGGTCACTATTGAAGTTCCATAGGCTGTAGAGCAATATTCAATGATGGTCAGTATTACAGATTCACAGACTGTAGAGCAATATTCAGTGATGATTACTATTGCAGTTCCATAGGCTGTAAAGCAATATTCAGTGATGGTCACTATTGCAGTTCCATAGGCTGTAGAGCAATATTCAGTGATGATCACTATTGCAGTTCCATAGGCTATAGAGCAATATTCAGTGATGGTCACTATTGCAGTTCCATAGGCTGTACAGCAATATTCAGTGATGGTCATTATTGCAGTTCCATAGGCTGTAGAGCAATATTCAGTGATGGTCAGTATTGCAGTTCCACAGACTGTAGAGCAATATTCAGTGATGGTCACTGTCACAGACGCACTCAGCAGGTCAGACCCTGTACTCCCAAAGTGCCAACCTCTGATCGCAGTCTTGTGAACAGTGTAACAGACAAGGTAACCCTCTTGTCTGTTTTTGTGAGTTCAGATCAACCTTTGGTCTCAAGTTCTGAAAGGATTCAAACTGTTAACCTCTTGCTAGCATACAGAATGCACAGGCTCAGATATATCTGTCTTCAGGGGGCCAGATATATTTGCTACAGGCACCTAACCAGGTATACAGAGATGAACCCTTTAAAACTTTAATAAAGACCTCAGATTTAAAACGCTTCTCTTTCCAGTTTGGTATCACCATTCAAGCTTATCTTTAGTATCTGCAATAACCACGTACTTCTCTTACAAATAAAAAAAAGTCAAAGACAGATCAAGTAAGTTCTAAAAAAATAATTTTACTATAATAGATAAGAATATGTAAAACACAACAATATAGAACTGTTATATCACCTGACATACAAATCTTTTAAAAGAACAAGGTTTAAAACAGTGCAATTCCTACTACAGTACTTAGTCTGTAAATACTTGCTTAAAGTGCTCCAAAGATGTGTCCTTGTCACAGTCTAGGTAAAAATGTGTCTCTGTGAAGTAAAACAGACTAAATTAAAAGCTGGCTTTTACCCCACCTCTTTTCAGGAGGTCACCTAGCTCCTCCCTGTCAGGATATATGAAAATATATATCTTATACAAAAGTAGTACATTCTGCAACTTCAGCATAATTCATGTCCTTCAAATGGTACTTATTTTGATTCCATGCTGTATCCTTCCTTGCACAGGCTTCACAGGGACATTTACAACCTTGCACCCTGTGTAATAACCTAGGTTTCTCTCCAACGCATAACCCTGTTTTATGATTTCTCTCTTAACAAAATTAACTTAAACAAGTCTGTAATTAACTCAGAGAAACAGGATCCTTGATTAAAGTATTCCATGTAACACATTGTCTCTAAAAACTGAGTGTGTGTGAACTCGCATGCTGTCAGCATTTCCTCATGGCTTCCATCTCTCAGCTGAAATCTGGGGGGATGAGTGAGGTCACTCTTAGAGCATTTGATTTTCAGCAGAAGACATTCAGTAATACATTTTATATTAAAATAAATGATACAGCACTCAGAGCTGGCTGTCTATGTCACAGTCACTATTGCAGTTCCAAGACTGTAGAGCAATATTCAGTGATGATTACTACTGCAGTTACACAGGCTTTTGAACAAAATTCAATGAATACCACTGTGGTTGCACAGGTTGTAGAGCAATATTCAATGATGATTACTGCTGCAGTTCTGGCAGTAGAATATATTTAATGATGATTACTGCTGGAGTTGCACAGGCTGTAGAACAATATCTATGATGGTTACTGCTGGAGTTCTACAAGCTGTGAGAGCAATATTCAGTGATTACTGCTGGAGTTTCACAGTACTGTATGTAGAACAATATTCAATGATGATTACTACTGCAGTTCCATGGGCTGTGAAGTAATATTCAATGCAGACTACTGCTGGAGTTCCACAGACTGTAGAGCAGTAGTCAATGATGTTTACCACTGCAGCTCTGCTGTAGAGCAATATTCAATAATGAATAATATTGTAGTTCCACAGGCTGTAGAGCAATATTCAGTGATGATTACTACTGCAGTTCCACAGACTGTAGAGCAATATTCGGTGATGGTCACTACTGCAGTTCTACAGGTTGTAGAGCAATATTCAATGATGATTACTGCTGGAGTTATACAGGCTATAGAGCAATATTCAGTGATGATAACTGCTGGAGTTATACTTGCTGTAGAGCAATATTCTGTGATGGTCACTACTGCAGTTCTACAGGTTGTAGAGCAATATTCAATGATGATTACTGCTGGAGTTATACAGGCTGCAGAACAATATTCTCTGATGGCCACTACTGCAGTTCCACAGGCTGTAGAGCAATATTCTGTAATGATCACTAATGCAGTTCTACAGGTTGTAGAGCAATATTCAATGATGATTACTGCTGAAGTTATACAGGCTGTAGAGCAATGTTCTCTGATGGTCACTACTGCAGTTCCACAGGCTGTAGAGCAATATTCTGTGATGGTCACACTGCAGTTCCACAGGATGTAGAGCAATATTCAATGATGAGTACTGCTGGAGTTATACAGGTGGTAGAGCAATATTCAGTGATGATCACTACTGCAGTTCCACAGGCTATAGAGCAATATTCAATGATGGTCACTACTGAAGTTCCACAGGCTGTAGAGCAATATTCTGTGATGATTACTACTGCAGTTCTACAGGTTGTAGAGCAATATTCAGTGATGATTACTGCTGCAGTTCCACAGGCTGTAGAGCAATATTCAGTGATGATTACTGCTGGAGTTCTACAGGTTGTAGAGCAATATTCAGTGATGATTACTGCTGCAGTTCCACAGGCTGTAGAGCAATATTCAGTGACGATTACTGCTGGAGTTATACAGGTTGTAGAGTAATATTCAGTGATGATTACTACTGCAGTTCCACAGGCTGTAGAGCAATATTCTGTGATGATTACTGCTGAGTTGCACAGGCTGTAGAACAATATATGTGATGGTTACTGCTGGAGTTCTACAAGCTGGAGAGCAATAATCAGTGATTACTACTGGAGTTCCACAGTATGCAGTACAATATTCAATGATGATTACTACTGCAGTTTCATGGGCTGTGAAGTAATATTCAATGCAGACTACTGCCAGAGTTCCACAGACTGTAGAGCTGTAGTCAGTGATGATTACCACTGCAGCTCTGCTGTAGAGTAATATTCAATAATGAATACTATTGCAGTTCCATAGGCTGTAGAGCAATATTCAGTGATAGTTACTGCTGGAGTTATACAGGTTGTAGAGCAATATTCAATGACGATTACTGCTGCAGTTATACAGGCTGTAGAGCAATATTCAGTTATGATTACTACTACAGTTCCACAGGCTGTAGAGCAATATTCTGTGATAGTCACTACTGCAGTTCCACAGGCTGTAGAGCAATATTCTGTGATGATTACTACTGCAGTTCCACAGGCTGTAGAGCAATATTCTGTGATGGTCACTACTGCAGTTCTACAGGTTGTAGAGTAATAGTCAATGATGATTACTACTGCAGTTCCACAGGCTGTAGAGCAATATTCTGTGATGGTCACTACTGCAGTTCTACAGGTTGTAGAGAAATAGTCAATGATGATTACTACTGCAGTTCCACAGGCTGTAGAGCAATATTCTGTGATGGTCACTACTGCAGTTCTACAGGTTGTAGAGCAATATTCAGTGATGATTACTACTGCAGTTCTACAGGTTGCAGAGCAATATTCAATGATGATTACTGCTGGAGTTATACAGGCTGTAGAGCAATATTCAGTGATGATTACTGCTGCAGTTCTACAGGCTGTAGAGCAATATTCTGTGATGGTCACTACTGCAGTTCTACAGGTCGTAGAACAATATTCAATGATGATTACTGCTCGAGTTCCAGAATCTGTAGAACAATACTCAGTGATGATTACCACTGCAGTTCTACATGATATAGAGCAATATTAAATGATGATTACTACTGCAGTTCCACAGACTGTAGAGCAATATTCAGTGATGATTACTGCTGCAGTTCCACGTGCTAGTGCAGTACTCAATGATGATTACTACTGAAGTTCCTCAAGCTGTAGAACAACATTCAATAATGATTACTACTGTTCTGGCTCTTGAATAATATTCAGTGATGAATACTACTGCAGTTCCACAGGCTGTAGATCAGTATTCAATGATGATTACTACTGATGCTCCACAGGCTGCACAACAGTATTACTTTTTTTAAGTTTTTTTTTCACATTTCTCATTTGTTTAAAAATTCCATTAACAGTTGCAAATATGCTATGATGTTTGAGACTGCTGATGAAGGGATAGCATTGCCCCGAATCGCCAAGGCTGGAAAGGGTTGTGGAGCCTTAAATGTTGTTGTATTCAGCTTTGCAGTGTTTCTTGCTTACATTTGTAAGTATTTTTTATTTACTTTTGTAATGATAAAAACATTCTCCCTGAATTTTAACCTGGAGTGCTGGATGTATTATTAAAATTTGGTGTTTGAGACTTCCAGGTTGAACACTAGGTTCTAGGTTAATATAGCACAAGAGAAAGTAAGAGTAGTGAAGGGGAATTGCAGGGAGCTGGGGACTTTTTCTGAAGTGCTACTTGTGTATGGCTGAGAAGAGGCAAGGAAACTTCACATCAGGGCTTTTGATGAATGCTTGAAGGCGTAGTGCATGGAGAAATGTTTTGGATACATCAGAGAGTGGGGACCAAGTGTAAAGATATGGGCCTCCTTAGAAGGTATGGCCTGCATCTTTTTAGTAAGGGACCACAGTCCTTGATGGCAGGTTTAAACGCTATATGGAAAAGCTTTTAAACTAGAGGGTGAAGAAACCAAAGAAGGCAAAATTGCCTCTCATGAACATAAAGAGGATGGTAAAGGTTAGGGAAAGAGGTGTTAGGGAGAGAAGACTGTGGTGGAGAAAACTTCACTACAGTGCACAAAAAGAAAGGGATAGGGATGGGAATGAAGAAAATGGAATACAGTGCAGGCAGAGGAGGGCATAGGACAAAAGGATACAGATATAGTGAAAGTAAAAAAGGAAGGGGCAAGTTAGGGAGTAAGACGGGGATCAAGACAGCCACGGGTGGGAGAGACAAGCAGGGTAGTAGAAAGGAGGGAAAAAAAAAGATTTGAATAGTGATGTGCACTAATGCAAGTAGCCTCCGAATCAAAATTCCAGAACTGGAAGTTGCCATGGCTCAGGCCAATCTAGATTTAGTGGATATAATGGAGTTGTGGTGTACTGAGTACCATAATTGAGAACATACCGGACTACACTCTGTTCAGGAGAGAGAGAGTGGGGAAGAAAGGAGGAATGGTTGTATATGTGATGGAGGGTATCAAAGCCATGGAGGTGCAGGGGCACAAAGAAGATAATTAGGGGCTGGAATTACTATGGGTCAACCTGGAGGCAGGCTTTGGGTATACCAGCTGTACTGGAGTGGTGTACAGGCTCACAGCACGGGGAGAGGAGAGGGATAAAGCACTTTGGGAAGCCATAATCAGAATGGAAAGAAGTTGGAGGTGCTGCTAGTTGCAACTTTAGTTTGCCAGAACTGGAGTGGTGCCTTCAATTTGCAGCATTGGCAAAGAACAGGGCCATTCTTGATTCCTTTATAGGGCTTTTTCAAACAGTTGGCCAGAAAACCTACTAAAGATGGAACATTGGTGCACCGTATGCTTACTAAATAAGAACAGCACTGAAGATGTCAGCGAGTAGTCCCATTGGCACCAGTGATCACCGTACAGTGTGATTTGTGGTTCAACATAAAGGCAGGAGCACAGGTGAACCACGTGAGGATGACGGTTCTGGACATTTAGAGGGTGAATTTTAAAGAAATGGGTGACTGTTTCAGGAGCTGCCTAAGATGGGTGGAAGATTGCCAGGGAGGGATACAGGTGTAGTGGGGGAGAATAGTGGAGGGCATAACTAAAACAACCAACCTGTGCATGAAGGAAGCAAGCAAAAAGAGACGTAAAAGGAGACAGTTATGGTTGTCCGAGGAAATGGCAGTAGTGGTAAAAAAAAAGGGGGGTGCATTCAAGAGGTATAAGGAAAGGCAGAGAGAGGGAAGACAAGGAGGTATAGATAAAAAAGCAGGAGGGAGCAGGCAAGGCAGTGAGAGGAACAAAGGCACAGACAAAGGAAAGGATTTGCCAAAGGGGTCACTACAGGGGCTAAGACTTTCTTCAGGTCCGTAAATGAGAAGAGGAAAACAAGGGGAGGGACAGTTGGAATTAGAAAGGTGGAAGGGGAAAACTGTGCTGATGGAGACCAAGAAAAAGCTGATATTTTAAGCAGGTATACATCTGCTCAGTCTTCACAGTGGAGATTGTGATGGACCACCAGGGAGAAGCAGGGGCAGGGTGGGGAGGGGGTATAGACACAGGTCAATTGTCAGGGGAAAGAATGATGAAAAACTTGCAGCCCTGAAGGTGGACAAGGCTATGGACTGGATGGAGTCACCCCAGATATTAAAAGAGCTTAAGGAGAGTCTGACTGCCCCACTGACAGTTTCAACAACTCACTAATAACTGGAGAAAGTCTAATGTCCCTCTACATAAAAGTGGCAACAGGGATGAAGCTGAAAACTATAGGCCAGACAGTTTCACTTCAGGTGGTTGGGACAGTGATGGAAACACTGCTGAAAGGATAACAGAGTATCTTGAATCAAATGGACTGAAGACTGCAGACTACACAGACTCATGAGGGAGGTCATATCAAACAAATCTGTTAGATTTCTTTAACTTGTGACCAGGGAAATAGGTCAGAGGAGAGCAGTCAATGTGGCCTATTTAGTCTTTAGCAAGGTCTTTGACATGATGTTGCATAGAAGGCTGATTAGGAAGTTGACCAACCTACGAGTGGGATGTGTAATGGCAAACTGGGTTAGAAACTGGTTAAAGGATAGGAGATAGACAGTGGTAATTAATGGCACTCATTCTAAAGAGGGTGGCGTGATAAGCCTTAGTACTGGTACCAGTCCTCTTCAATATCTGTATAGGGGACATTGCAGAAGATCTGGAAGGGAAGGTATGCCTTTTTTGCAGATAATACCAAAATCTGCAATAGGCTGAAGATTCAGGAAGGTGGAAAAATTGTGCAAAAGAACATGGAAGACTTGAGGAATGGTCCATAACATGGCAGTTGAGTGCAGTAGCAAAGTGAAAATAATGCACCTAGGATACAGAGACCCTGCAACTGAGTATAGGAAGGTGAAGGAGTATTAACAGTTACTAAGCAAGAAAGGGTCCTCTGGTCAGGATTTCTGAGGACCTCAGGGGCAGTGTGACAAGGCAGTGGGTATGGCTTGTGGAATGCTGGTCTGCATGGGGGGAGTCCCATTATATCACTTGCTGGTGGGGCCACACCTAGAGTACTGTGTTCAGTTTTGGAGACCACTCCTCAGAAAGGACATAGACAGAGTCAAGGTGGTCCAGAGGAGGACAACTAAAATGGGGCATGTTTGTACCAGAAGCCCTATGAAAAGAAAGTGCAGATTCTTAACACGTACACCCTAGAAGAAAAGAGGGGTTGGGAATTCAAGAGTAATGTGAGGAAATGTTTCTTTCACTGAGAGTAATGGATGTCTGAAATAGACTCCAGCGGAAGTGGACGAGGGTAACACAGTGGGGAGTTTCAAGCATGCACGGGATAGATTTAGGGGTATATTACATAGGATGCAGGGAAGTGGGAGAATCGACAGAGACTAGGTAGGGTCTGCAGAGACATAATTGGTAGGGAACATGTGAGCAGATGAAGTGGGCTAAACAGTCATTTTTTTGCCATCAAATTCTGTGTTTCTATGTAACACTGATCTTGGTATCAGGTAAGTGGAAATAGAGGGTTGTTTAATGTGAGGACACGAATGTCTAGCCTCTGGTGGTCTGCCTGCAGAACACTGGGACTTCATTAGTAATAATGGAACCGTGATTCTGGGCAAAAAATATACACCTTCGGAATACAAGGAACTGAACCAAGGATGTCACCCTCATAGGAACACAGAAGTTGCTGGCAGAAAAATGTCTTTGACCTATCATGTCTGCCCAGTCTAATGTGGAGTATAACAATTCTAGTGGGTCTTCCCCCCACTTTGATAATGTCTTTATCATACCTACTGTATGTCTGAATCCTGCCACTGATTTTCTCACAGATCACCTCTTTCGGTAGCTTATTCCATTCTTTCATCACCCTCGCGGTGAAAAATACTTCTTGCTGTTCTTCTTACATTTGCTTCCTGCCAGCTTCATGGAGTTACCACTAGTGTTTGTGTTCCCCCTCAGTTTGACCAGTTCCCCGCTATCCACCTTGCTTACCCCATGGAGGTATTTGTGTGCCTCAATCATGCCACCTCTCTCGCTTCTCACCTCGATGGGTGCATCTGTGCCCTAAGGGCCCTGGATGGCCACAACAAACGTATGCCAGCAATGCAGAGCTAAAGGAAGGGGCAGTACCTCTACTTAGGCTATTTTTCAACAGCTTTTACATCAGGGAGCCTAGCTGAGATGCAGCAGCTTGTTTTCCATGGGGTCTTGCGTCTTCCCAGTTTGACAGCTCATCTGACTGAAGCCTAGGGAGGTCAAGCATCCTTCCCAAGGTCAGACAGTGATCCAGTGGCTGGAGTGGGATGTGGACCTACACTCCCATGTTTCCCAGTTCATGGCTCTCTCATATACTAGACTCTGTTGATTTTACAATGGCAAGCAAAAGGCCCGATGCTTCGCATACCAGAAAAGGAAGTAAGAAAGTACCTGCTGTTTCTTCATGCCGGAAGCAAGCTCATGCCACTCACCCACCTACAGAAGTGGTGTAACTAGAAAAACAAAATCCTTAAGCCAGAACCTTTTGGTGCCAATTTGTCACCTCACATGGTATACATACCCATATTTGTTACTCGGATGCCTTGTCCACCCTGTACTGTACTTCAGGATCTGAATAATAAAAGCAAACAAAACAACTGTTCTTCATTTTATCATATGTTTAATTCAATGAGAGCACAACATTTATATAATGACAGGTGAGCATATTTAATGCTTGGATAATTGGTTTCTAAAAATGTGTTACAGCTACCCTGTTTTAATTATGCATAACAACCGGGCAGTTGTAATCACTCCCTGTCAGTCAAGCTCACACTGTTCTTGATATTCTTGACCTCGCTGCTCACTGGTGGGGCGAGTCAGAAACCCCACATTTATTGAAAATGCTCCACTAGTAATCAGCAAAATTAAAACATGGGTGAGTGTGTGTAACTCAGAATTTTATACACACACACACACACACACTAGGAGTAACCAAAATCAAAGGCCAGGGCACAGAATGCTGCCCACCTCTTCAGTCAACTTGTAAGCTGTGACTTTTTTTTTAATTATTATTAACTTTCTTTTTATCCCAGTACCCCTCATAGAGTGACCAGGGAGATCACCGTTATTCCACCTCCTCCCCAGGGATTCAGCTGCGTTGAGCGAATTGAAGTCATCAGCCTTTTACATCTAGGTCCGGGTGTACTGGGATCCCGGCATCACATTACTTTGATGCTGAGGAGTGTCTTCCCATTTTAACCCCTTGTTGCCCAACCACCAAGGGTGCCAGCATGAAGGATGTAAATTCCAGACTGGCAATGTGTGAAAGCATGCTGCAGCCAAGTGCCTAATGGTGCCCTCCCCTCCCTGACTCCATGAGCCAAAGCCCCACCTCGCCCATTCTTCCATTGGCAGCAGGGCTGAAAGGGCTTGAAGGTAACCTGGTTTCCCTCCCCACCAGAGGAGAAGAGCAATCACTGAGACACTCTACCCACCTCCCCCGTGCTGGCCCCCAACAACCCAAGGTAGTTCTCAAACCTAGGTCACCGTATCATGAGCGGTTGCATTCATCGCTGGCTAACGGGCCTGCATAAGCTGTGGCTTACTTGGCATGTGCATTCTCACACTTATAACCATAGTAGCTGTAGTAGTGTAGGTCTTTTTGTTCAACATAGACACTATAATTTGCAAAACTCAATCACAGGTTAAAACATACTAAGAAGCCAGCAGAATAGGCCCAATGGTCTATCGAAGTCTACTTTGGGATCAGCACCCATTCAGGACACTGTTTTCTGCACCCCTCCTCTCTGAGGTCCCTCCCTTTGCCTGACTGGGCCACCCCACAATGCTGACACTGTTAAGATGCATCCTCCCCTATACCTAGCCCAGTCCCTCTTGAATCCCCCACAGTATCCACAGCCACCAGTTCCCCAGAGCATTCCAGGGTTCCACCAGTACAGCAAAAATATTATATTACAATAAATATAATGCACAAGATTATTAAGGAAAAAACAAAGAGTCTAAAAAGATCCTGGGCTTATTAACAATTTCTAACTTCATTATATACCTCGTTTCTTATAACAGGTTAGTTCATTAATAATAAAGACCTTATTATTAAAGAATTAGATTATTTTAGTTGTGCTAAGACGTGTGCTTTAACTCACCAGATAGATTTTTTGAGTTTCTTCTTTATTTATTTTTTTGTTTATTGGAATCTTGGATAACGCCTTTGAGCTAAAAGCTCATTTACAAAGGTTCCACGTCATAAGGCAATAGACAAGGTACGCAGACATTACAAAACAGATAGGGGTATATACAGCAGGCAAGTACATTATGGTACATACAGATACAGATTCAAGCAAGTACAGTTAAAATACATCAGGTAGGAGAGATCAACTTTATTGCAACAGTACTAAGAGCATACCTAAGGTGGACAAGCAATTTATAGTGGTAGCTGAGCTTTAGAGTAGACTTATGGAGGGTCAGAAGTGGTGGTGACCAAAGGAGGGAGGGCAGAATAGATGAAAGCAGGGAGGGTGGGGCAAGAGACAAAGGGTGACAGAATAAGGGGTTGAGTAGTCAGAGGGGTGGAATTGGATATGAATCTACCCAACGTTACGTAAGTAGGTGATAGGGCAGAGCTGGGTGATGTAGGGAGAGAGGGATAAGGGAAAGGGTTTTAAAGTGGGGGTGAGGTGAGGGTGAAAATTGGGGGATTAATATTTGAAGAGAAAGCAGGATGCACAGTATATCATCTTAACCTAGTAGGAACTGCTGCGTACTGTTATTTTAAAGAGAGGAAGAGAAGGTGTCTTTGTAAAACAACAGAATGGAGAGTGCCACAGAATAGCAGGGCTAGGAGTCCTGGATCTTGTCTTAGTGCTGCTGTCACTGTCTGCAGTACAACCAACAGTCACAGAGAATCACAGGATACAGTCCCATTGCAGTGTGCCTCTGTGGAGAATGGGGCCAAGAATCAATTGGCCACTGAAAAGTCAGATGCTTCTGCACCCTCTTCCAACTCGTGCTAGTGGTTCTGAAGTAGCATGTGAGGAATCAGTGCTTGGCAGTCCGGGGGCAGGAGTCTGAGTATTTCTGTCTCACTATGTGATACTGCCCTGGTGGCTGACTGGAGCCCCATGTCAGTCTGTCTTGTTGGCAGTGCATGCACCCGAGGTGCTTGAGTATGGGAAGCCAGAGTGAGAGTAGCTGCTGGCTCCTCTACAGCCATCCTTGTACCATCACTCCCATTTTATGTCCTACGCTGCTGAGCCCAACCTGGGGCTGCTTGGCTGAACAAAGAATACTTGACTGTAGAGGGTTTTGCTTTCTGTGCTGGATTGTCCCTGTTACCTTACCCTCTGTATTACTCCCCTCCCACCAGTAACACTAGTGTCACCCATTGGCAGTGACAGGCTGTTGCAGTACTTCAGAATTCCAAACAGCACTGCCCTGCCAATTCAGGTAGCTCCTAACAGCGTGTGCTGGCTCAGTAACTAACAGTCTGGTCACACAGCCAATTCTGCACCATTGTATATGGTGCACATCAGCCAGATCATTGCCACTGTGTACATGTGAACACAACCATTTTGCAGTTTTTGCAGTGCGCTGTGGCCGTGATCCATTTTCCTCAGCTGTGTAAACAGCTGGCACCACCTGCAATGGCTGCAGTGCCTCATTATGTGGTGGACAGTGGCATGGAGTGATATGACTGCTGAGTTATATAGCCCTGGTGGCCTGCAGTGACTGGAGCAGGAGAGGCAGCAGCACAGGGGGTCCAGATATCAGGACCCACAGAGAATCCAGGGTTTGAGTGGCTGGTCTCCAGGAAGTTGTATGCAGTGTACTTGCTGCTTCTCTTTTTACATCTTGTGTTGCCTCATTCACATGACCTACCCCATTTGCGGTTCTGTCCCTGTCACCGTCCAGACATGCCAACAAAAAACAAGAGAACGGGCTTGCTTAAAGGGACCTTGACCTTGCTGGACATCGCATGTCTCCCCCCACCCCCACCCAATGGAAGTTCGCCAAAATGCCAGAAGATCAGTTGCACCAACGTAGGGGATTGCTGTGTGAATGGGCGCCACATCGCTGCAGCTTGAATGAAGCAGCCTGCACCACAACAGAACTGTGAATGGGATTGGTCATGTGAATGGCGCATTATTGCGGCCGTGTTACTCCTCCTGTATTCTGTTTTACAATGTGCTATTGTTTATGGCCCAGGTCGTGCCTGAAAATGGTCCCTTGGATCAGCGCACCTACCCGGTGACCAAAGACATAAATAAATAAGGGGCACCATCAACCCCCTTAGGCTTCAAATTGACCCTAGTTTAACAACCACATATTGTAAAGGTTAACATTCTGTAGCGAATGCTGATATAGATGGTTGTTTCCTTGTAAAACATGAAAAATAGACTGCCCACCATAGTGGTGTTACCACAGAAGGTGTTTGCTTACAGTCCTTGATCAACAACCACTGCATTTTTCCTGGAATAGGGAACAACTCCAAATACAGTCTAGACACTTGTACTGCAGTGCGAGGCAAGGAAACCGTTGCATCAGGAGCGGCTGCACTGTTTGGGGTATTCCTGATTTTCAGAAAATATGAATTAAGAGTAGATCAAGGATTTTAAATAAAATACGGATGGGTGTAATTACACTATTAGCATGTTTTAGAGAAGGTAAGCAATCATAAAATGTTGGTTTTCAACTAGAAATAATAAGGTGCAAAATGGGTGGACAGTGTCCCTTTAACTTTTGTCAATTTTCCCTTCCTTCATTCACAAGACAACTTTACAAAGCCCCCCACACACACACACACTCCTGCCTCTGCCTGGCATGCTCTGAGACTATCCAGAGAATTTGCTGAGCTATTGTACTGGGAAACAAAGAACCCTCTGATCTCAGTGCAGAGTATATCCACCAGGGAACTTGCTGAGCTACCACCATACTGGGGATAAAGCCCCTGATCTCTCTCTGAGCAGAATGCTCTGAAGCTAGCCACATAGCTGTACTGCAATTAGCATAGCAGTCTCTCCCTAGAGGCCCAGAAGCTAACCACATAGCTTGTGGAACCACTGTTCCAGGATTAGCACTGCAGTGTCTCCCTACAGGTCCTGAAGCTAGCCATTCAGCTTGTTGAACCATCGCACTATGGGAACCAGAACCCTATTTCCCACTGTGGTGGGCTTCAAAGCGAGTCAGCAGCTCGGAATGTAGAATTCTGAAAGAGGAAGCATCAGTGGGGAAACAGGATGTCTAGCAGCAGATAAAGCGCAGACCTTCATTAGAATTTGGCAAGCTTTCAGTGAGAAAATAAACAGAGGAGCTGCCATCATCTGCTCATCCTCAGCTGGAGAAAAGAAAACACGAGCAAAGACCTGTTTTTCTAAGATTCATTAATACTAGAGGCTTGGACTGGCAGAAAAGATTCCTTCTTGTGCTATTGCTGCTGATTCTGTATCTTTTTTTTTTTTAAGAAATCCCTTTTATGACTTCAGTGCTGATAGAAAGAGAGAGACTGACAGCACAGAAGACTAAAATCCTCACAGGCAGGTGCAGTGCTGGCAGCTACAGTGCAGCCTGCCCCACAGTGTGATGAACTGAGTGTTGGTGAAAAGTAAGGGAGGGACTGCTAGGTATGGAGATTGAAGCTTTCTGTTTATGCACAGGCTTAGATATAATGCAGGCAGGTACAATGAAGGCTGCTAATACTGGCATGAGTTTAGTGATGATTAAAGGTGGGGACTAAAGCCTCTGGTTTACCTGCACACTATGTACAGCAAACCACACAGGTGAGCATGCAGTCATACTGGCATCCCTAAACTGATGCATTTAATATTGGAGGAAGATGAGGGACTAACATCTTTGGAGACTGACACCTTCAATTTATTCACAAAATATGTACATTCTGGCAGAGAACTGTGCCTGCTCTGGCAAATGAGAAGGTTTGGTAGACCACCCCTCACTTCAGAAATGGAGAAGAGACTGATAGTATCCTGAAGCAGTCCTTCAACTCGAGGGACTTGTGAAGTATGGTTCTGTCAAAACCTGTGATCATCACAGAGAAAGCCCAGCAGCACAATTTGTTCCGGCGCTGCATGATAAAACTTCCATTTTCCATTTCGTGGATGTGAATTCCATTTTCTGTTTGCTTTTGATTTGCCTTATCCAATGGGAGACAGCCAAATGTCCGCACTGGTACCCAAGGTAATGTGTTGGTTATAACCTGCACAGAAACATCTTCTGCTCCATAGTGTTGGCACAGACCACCAGTTAGATGGAATTCATTATGAGCCAGCACTTAAAATCCCTTCCATCTGTACACTGTCTGGAGTCAGGGTTGTTCAAAGTGCTGATTTTTAGCACACTTATCAATAATCATGGCATATCATGTATAGCGAGCTGTGAGACTAGACTTCTAACAGATCATTTGTGGAAGCCAAAAATTTTACTTGTTAGATGTTCAGGTGACAAGTTTATAGTGGTACCTAACCAATCAGTAAGACTGAATCCACAGACCCTGGCCCAGAGCACATAAGGGTCAGCAGTGGCCCTGGGCAGACATTTTGGTCAGTACCTGAGTCAATCCCTGTTCTGCATGGAACAGGGGATTGTGGGGATATGGCAATCCTACTAGCACTGCCAAATTCCCATATGGGGAGAGAAAATATTTGTTAAAAATAGGTGCACTTCATGGCATGCAGTTCTCCATGCCCTACAATGGGGCTGGGGCACCAGGTTGGGGGTGTGTAGTCGGGCACCACAGCTGCCCCAGGAGAGAATGCTGGGAGAGTGCATAATGCTATGGCAGAGTCCCCACCCCCACCGGTGAAGTAAAAGTACATTTGGAATGGCCTCTCAAATGCAGAAATAATCTTCTAAAGTTGTGGATACAATTCACTATCCAAACAATGGCAGTCTTCCCAGAGATGACTGAGTTATCAGAATGTATTCAAGCTAAGCTCTTCTCACCATCTGGGTTGGCATATCCTCCGGCACTGCCCCATGATGCGAGATCTTTCCACAGGAAGAGACTGGTCTCCTCCTTCTCAGCTCTGAATGCATAGAAGGAATTCTTAGTTTTCAAGCTGTTTACTTTGGTGAATTATGACTTTTTACTCCGCTTTTGAATTTGAAGTAACTCCTGCATTACCTGACTTCACTCCATGACCATAATCAGCACTGGAAAACAGGAGACTGAGGTTCAAATTCTGCATCCGCTGTAGGCAGCAGATGTAAATCACAGATCCACACGACACGTGCATCTACTGTTTAGGCAACCAGCACAACGTCGAAAATTGCAGTAAGTGCTGGGCCATGCTGCCAGCATCCATTGACAAATGAAGGGCTAGGTTGGCCCTGGTAGATCTGAGGACCGCAGACTGGTCTGGACTGCTCTACAGCTTGTGGTCATGGAAGAAGAGGCAGTGGCGACTTCAGTGAGTACCTCTATGGTCTGGGTGCTGTTTCCGGCTAGGGCCAGCATTGGAGGGTCAGTCTCTGATGTTGTCAGGGAAATGTATATGGACCTCCAGACCTTCTAGGAGAGCCCTTCCCTCCACAGCAGAAAGACAAAAAAAGTATTGTCTCCATAAGTCATGGGGCTGGAATGATCACACTCTTACCTCTCCTTTGACTCCCCTGATGCTCTGTCTTGGTCGAGCTTTCACTGTTCTAGGGTTTGGTTGAGGGCTCCAGGGTAACCCCACTGAGCATTTCAGGTTTGACTCTGGTGGAACAGGTGGACTAAATATTTCTCAAACTGGTCAACCAGCTGTCAGAAGAGGTCAATGAGTTATTACTCCTCTCAGACCCCAGTGTTCCTTGTCTTCACCCAGGAGGACGTGGACTGGTTGGTACAATACCTTGAACAAGCTGCCTTTTGAAGTACCTCCACCAGTGGTCATACCTCCAAGGCCTATTTTGATTTGATTGATTTTATAAAAATGTATTTTATACAGTATACAAATTGTTGGGGTTTCATCCCATTTAAAACAATGTCCTGTAGTATGACAATTATACAAGACATAATACACAATACATACAAAAATATAATACATTAAAATTTATCTGCATCAATGACAAATTGTATTCAAGTGTATACACAAATGCTTTTTAAAAGTAGTCGCACTGTGAATCATTTTTAACTCATGTGGAAGATTGTTCCAATAAGAGGCTAAACTATTTTGTAATGTAAAATCACCAGGTCTGTTATGTGTTCTTCTCTGAGGTATCCTTTGGGATGCCAATCTCAGTCTTACTGATCATCATGTAATGGTTGGAGTTCTACCAGTTGAACTAATGGATGACCTTTGTTTGAGAATGTAATCTTATGGCAAAACGTTACCTACAGGTATTCACTCTGCTTTCTGGTTGTAACCACTCCTAACCTACTAAATACATCACAGTGATGAGTGCATACAGCTATCGGCCTGTAGTCGAGGGGATGGAGCTATCACCTTCCTTATGAATTGGTATTATTTTCCCAGCTTCCATGTTTCTGGGACTACATAGCTACTCAGGGTCCAGTTAAAAGATGGGTAATAACTGGGGCCAGTAGGTCAGCTCCCACCTTTACAAATTTAGCCTCAAGGCCATCCAAACCCCCTGATTTTGACCCATCCAACTTATGTAATTCTTTCTCTAGTTCTTTGATTGTTAAACTTTTGAATGTAAATCTGAATGCTTGCTGACCCTTTTGGTCATACTCCCTTTTTGTTTTCCCTTCGATTATAATTTTAGTCACTGAGATATCAGCTGTTTTTGTGTCTGGTTTTACAATTTGTAAGTCTGGGAGATTAGAAAATAAGAATTAAAAATATTAGCTACTTCAGTTGGGTCTTCTATTAATGTGTTTCCCTGGATCAAGTTCACAGGATTTTTGTTCTAACTGGGTTTCTTATTTCCGATATACATGTTCAACATTTTTTCGGATCTTTTGCTTTATTTAAATTATGTTGCTTTTTGACCAAATTAATTTCTTTTTTACATTTATTTCTCCATATTTTGTACCTTTCCCAATCTTTGATCATTTCTGATTTTCAGGCTTTTTTCCAAACTCTGTTTCTTATTCTTAGTAAGATCTTTAGTTTGTCTGTTATCCAAGGCATATCACTGTCCTTACGCATTTTTAAGATTTTTGGTGCATGTATTTGTATTATGGCCATTAATGAATCCATGAATGCCTGTAATGCTAAATTAAGGTCTGGGATCAAGTACACCTTTCCCAATTAAAATTTCTTAAGCAATTTCTATAAGCTTCCTCTTTAAAATGTTATTTCTAGTCCAATTAATCGTTCTGTGGTTTCTGTATTTTGGATTACAACACTGCATTGAATTGGGTTACGATCGCTTAGATTTAAAGGTAGTATCTCCCAGCTATTGACTTTCAAATCTTGGGAAACAAAGACTAGATCTAATATAGATCCCTGATCTTTGTTACTGAGACATTGTGTTGGGTATTGAATAATCTGTTCCATACCTGGTATTTCAAAACTTTTTGTAAGTTTTTCTCCGCTTGGCTGATTCCAATTAGCATTAAAATCCCCCGTAAGAATAGCTCTCTGATCTTTTATTTTGTCCAGTATTTTATCAGCTAGAGCATCGAAACTTTTAATTTTAGTTTTGGGGTGTGTGTAGAATATTCCCACTACTAAGTTAATGGAAAGGAGTTCTACCATCAAACAATCAATTCCCTGGATATTTTCAGATAAAATTATTCGATATTGACCCAAATAGTTTTTAATGTACAACATTACCCCTCCCCTTCTTCTTCTTCTATGCGTTCTTTCTACATTATAACCAGTTACCTGCACTTCTTTATTTTCTGCCCCCTGGTGTAGCCATGATTCAGATATCACCAGCATAGTCTGAATTTGTCAGTTTTATTCACTATACTCCGGATGTTCTCATGGGTTATAGAAATTTCTGTTTTATATTTTGGGCCTGGATTTAATTCTGTGTCCCCACTTTGAGCCAAAAGCATAGCTAGCATTAAACTGTTTGTTTCAAACCTGTTAATCGGAAGGGTGTTTTGCTTATTTGAAAACTGCCTGGTTACCAGTCTCCATTCATTACAGAAATGGTTTCATCTCATCACCAGGATGCTCACCTTCAGATGTGAATGGGGCCAAAGCACTATACTCCCTGGTCCTTTGCTTGTACTGTACTGATAGCTCCCTTTGCTTGATGCATTAACAAATAGAACCCCAACAAAAGCCAAACCCCCCATCAGGATTCCCAACCTTATTCTTTTTTCAATAATATGGGGTTAGCTAAATGTTCAAACAATCTTTTCTCCGGAGTGACGCTCGCACCACTCAGTCCTCTCATGCCCGTGGGCAGCGCAGAGCTTTGTAGTCTTGAAGCCCTTCCCCCACAACACCCAGCCCAATTTGTTTGGTCTGCCGTCGGACCCCCTCTAACTGCCAGGAAGCAGCAAAAATCAGTTAGTGTTGTACAAAGGCAGGCAGTCTTGGTAAAAAAAAAAAAGATGTTTAAATTGTTTAAGCAGGCACAGTTCTTGTAATAGGCTCCCAGTTACTGCGGCCCTCAGCAGCTCTCACCTGCAGACGACGTTCTTCCCCAGGACGCCTTGGCTAGCTTGAACAGTTGGTGGGTGATGCGGGGCTTTGTAGTCTTGAAGCCCCACCCCCACAATACCTGGCCTGATTCATTTGGTCTGTTACGGACCTCTCTAACTGCCAGGAAACAGTAGAGGTCAGGTAAAGTGTTGTTCAAATGCAGGCAGTCTTGGTAAAAAGTGGATGTTTCAATTGTTTAAGCAGGCACAGTTCTTGTAATAGGCTCCCAGTTACTGCAGCCCTCAGCAACTCTCACCTGAGGCCGACATTCTTCCTCGGACACCTTGGCTAGCTTTGTTTTTCTGTTCCAAGCAGGTGGTCTATTCAGACCCACCAGAGGACACCTGTTGACATCAACCCTCAGGCCAACTCTCACAGCTGAGTTTGAGGCCCTGCTTGCACTGCTGAGCCTGCTCAATCTGAAGACAGTGCTATTGTCACTCCTGGACCATGTCATCCTTGGGAGAGTAGTGACATCAACGCCGTATGCACCGATACTATGAGGAGTTTCTCTGGCAGCAGTGGACCATTGCAGGGAGGGGCAGGGCTCTGCACCAAGGGGTGATGGAGACTCAGCAGACCCCCGCACCTGCCTTACCCCCACTTTGGGTGGAGGCTCCTGCACCACAGCCACTGTTCAGGGCTCTGATTAAGCACTCCCACTAGGCCAGTGGCATGCAAGGCCAGTTGCCAGTGGAAATCACCCAGGATGAAGATGCCAGGGTAGTCCATGATGGTAAATGGTCAAGGGCAGCCTTTAAAGAATTTTTGGACTTGGAAGCCAAATCATCAATGGCCTCAAGCAGGACTCAGCAGTTCATCCAGGTGTATGTCAATGAGCTCACTACTGCTCATGGGCCAACATCTTTTGGGGCCTTGCTCTGGTTAATATAGGAGTTCATGAATATGCCCTTGGAAATGGGCTAAATACACATTTACAGACATCCTGGATAGGGATGATTCCCAAGGGGTTGCCCGGCCCTGAAGCTTTGTCAGCATCTTGTCTGGCACCCCTTACCTAGATGGTCCTCAGGTATGAGGTTCCCATGGGCTCCCACTCAGTTTTATCTAACCACTCTCTGTGGAGGACTTGGTGTTGGATTTGACCTTCCACAAGTCGAATGGCCAAGGGACATGGACAAACCTCCTGACAAGAAGTGCAAAAACTTTGACTGTGCAGCCAAAAAGGTGTATGCAGCTACTCCCTTGGGTCTCTGACAGGTCAGCTGTTCAGTCATGATGGTGAATTTTGGCCATTCCATATTCGGGATGGTGGGGCATCTCTTCCCCCTGCTCCCAGCTGATTAGCAACTGGTAGTTCAGATGATCAGAGACCAGGGTCAACTGCTGACTAAACACCACCTACAGATGGCACTGAACATGGGTGACTTTGCGCCTGTGCCATGGCTATGGCTGTTCCATGTGTTATAGGCCTGGCTGAGGCTGTTCACCTTTACAGTGGTTACTCGGCACCAGCTGGCCGCTGTCCTTCCTGATCACCATTCTCTTCAGCCCTGGGGTGGAAGGACATCTCACCTGCACTGAAAAGTCCAGTGCCACCCTGGATTCTGTGGCTTTGACCCAGAAGAACATGAAACCCCTCAAGCCTAAGAAACAGTGCTTTCAGTTTCAGTTTTTTCAGCCACAGTAGCCTCAGCAGCAGCCCCAGTGAAGGCAATACCAGTGCTGGCATCTAAAACCTAAGTCAGCTACCTAGGGAAGGATGGGTGGCCAAGGTGGAGGTGCTCCCGGGGCTCCTGGTGTCAGACCCCCTACAAGGCTACTAAGTGATAGGTTGCAGGGTGCCATTCCTCCTCCCATACAGTCCCTGACAGGGATCAGTTGTGTTACTTTTCCTACAGTGGTCTGCTGTTACCTTAGACAGGCAGTTTCTGGAAGAGGTGGGCAAGGGTTTGCCTCTAGACTTTGAAGCTCTCCCATCATACTGTCACTGAGCTCCTCAAGAGTCCAAGGTGCTGAATGACATGTCCATGCTGCCAGCCAACATAGCGCAGCTGCTAGGGTGATAGCTCATGTCTCAGATGCCCTGGCCCTTCAGGGACACATGTCCAGGTACTTTCTGGTTCTGAAATGGATGGGGAGATGGTGCCCCATAGTGGACTTGCACGATCTGAACAAGTTCATGCAGAAAAGCAAGTTCAGGATGGTCATTCTGAATCAGATTATCCCATTGTTGGAGCAGGGAATGTGGATCCCCTGGCCCTCCAAGACACGGTCTTCCACAACCCAGTCTGCTCAATTGCCAGTAACTGCAGTTCCATGTGGAGGGGATACTGTACCAGTTTTAGGTCATGCCTTTCTACCTCTTCTCCGCCCCCAGGATTTTCACCTAGTGCAAGGCAGTAGTGGCGGCCTTTCTGCATTGCAGGGACATCAGGGTGTATCCTTATCTGGACAACTGGTTGATTGCTGGGTAAAGGCGGATGAAAATTGTGAATTTCGCTTTCATGGAACGTTCGCAAAAATTCAGAAATTTTCTGGAATTTACTGAACTTCTGCCATTGTCGAGATCGGAATCTTCCGAATGTATTTGGTCAGTTTTCACCCTGTTCCACTGACTTTTTTGGCTGAGTTGCAGAATACACATGAACTGCAGAATAACAGTTCTGAGGAATTTTTTTTTCTGCAGTTTAATTATTCCTCAGTACATGTAATTATTCCACAGTTCAGTGATCAGTTTTGTTGACTTTTTTCTCTGCAGTTTAATACAATAATCCATAATTTATACATTTATTCCACCCTTCTAAGTCAGAATTTCTGTGAAAGTTGTTAATTTAATTTCTGCAGAGCTGAAGGATATACCACTTCGGTGATGGGGGGAGGGCGCCTAGCTTGAGGACATTCCGATGACTTACCTTTCTCCAGGAGGACTGCCATTGTGTGGATGTAAACCATATACCTCTCTTAGAACTGTATTTACAGGTGAGTAACATATATTTCTGGGTCATATAGGTTGTGACATTCCCACATCCCCAGGCATGCCCCAATTACTCATGTGGAAGTGCGGATCAGGTTAGGTTCAGCCTCTGTGTGGGTGGGGCAGCATAGGGAGCTGAGGATGTCTGGAAGTCTGCATGTGTGGAGGGGCCTCTGCTCACCCACAGCCTCCTGTGCAGGTGCCAAAACCTCCTTGTGCACTGCTACAGCATATCTTCGTCCACACAGAGCAGTATGTCTTGTTTTTCAGTTAACCAGTACTGTCGATCTAGATACAGACCTTACATAAAGTAAGTTTATTAAATAACCTATACTAACAAATGGAAGATTTAAAGTAAAAACATGGTTATATCCTTGCACTCTTAGAGGTAAAAGATTTGGACCATGGCATACTAAAAAGTCACAAATATAAAGGAAATCTTTGCTTATCTTACACATACAGCACAGTCTCTGTAGGTGGATGACATATGGAGATATGTGAAGAACAAGGTGGTACTTCAGAAACTGAATTATGCAGGCAGAAAAAGACCTGCCGTACATTAACTCTGACTGGTCACTACCTTTGTGGCTCCAGTCTGGCACTGGTAGGGCCTATGCATTCTGCTCTGCTGATAGCTCTGCCTTGTGTTGTATTGAATGCATTTATCGAATGAAACTGGGGTATGCCCTCTAGCTTCATGAGATGAAATTACCACCAATTTCTAGCAAACACACACATACATGATTAAAGGGAAACGCCCATCTGTGTTTCCACACCTTAGTATGGGGCAGTCCCTGATCAGGCTGTTTGCCTGCAAAGTAATATTTTTACTCTGTACTTTGATGTTGTAATTAACTTCATCTGGTTGATCCTGCCTCTATACTTCTCTAGTAAGCCTATACTTCCTCTAGACATGGTATGGGGATTGGTATATCAGGAACTAGAGCTGTTAAATGCTCATACTATCTATTTGTGCAATACACTCTCCTGTGGCTGATCCCCATATCTGACATCAGTCATGGGAGGCTCTGGATGTGCCCTGGAGGCGCCAACAAAATGTTGGCGGGAGGGATGGCAGGATCAACCAGATGAAAGTCAAACACAGCATTAAAGTACGAGGTAAAATTTTACTTTTCATGTGAAAAGCTTAATTGGGTGCTGCCCCATACTAAGGTGTGGGGTAAATGTAGATGGACATTTCCCTATAAGAAGTAAGGCATGGCAGGGTGTAGGTTATCGGGTGATTTACTGATGCCTCATGTGGTGTATGATAAGGTGCAGCCAAGTTAATTCACCACATGAAAAGTGGGCAATCTCACAATTACTCAGATCCTAGAGTGCCTTATTACGATTATACAATGGACCCATGGGTAAAATAAATTTAAAGATGTGTTTGCCTTGCTTCAGCACAAACTTTAATAATGACCTCTACTGCAAAGGTAGGCTGTTCTGTCTGTTTTTTAGTTAGCTGTTAGCTCCAGGTCAGTGCTACAGAAATAGGAAACCTGTTTGTTTTCCATCTGTGCATACCATCCATTCTCTGTTTCCTGTAGATACAAAGCCTGCTGCACCAGAGAGAGTAAACTACTCAACCTTTTATTAGTTGGACATTGGCTCTGGTTGGACTCCTTCGTCTTCTAATATATAAAAATATGATTTTTAAAACCAGTGCACATTGTAATCAATAGAGCGCCCGCCTCCCCAAACTAATATATCACAAAACACGAGAGCGTGGGGTGATGCCTGCTAGAATCAGGAACAGGAAGGGAAGGGATCAGGTGTCAGCTCCTCCAACTGAGGAATTATGATCCCTTCCTCTTAGTAACAGTTACAGAAGCAGTAATAAATTCTGAGCAGTGGACTTTGAAGTCCTTAAGAGGTAGCTGCTGCTGGGAGTTTGACTAAAGCACCAAACAGGTGCTCTTTAAACTCTAGTAAGCTCCAAGATTTTTATGTAACCAGTTTAGTGCTGAAAATGGTTCACAAAGTCTGTTTTCATGTGCTTATTGAATGCATTCAGGCATTGTAACTTAAGAGATTTTTCAAATCTTTTTGTTTGTTTTATCTCCTGTTGGTGTATTGTAGTAAATTCATGTCAGTTTTCATTTTGTAGCTGTATTATTGTATTGTTTTTTTTAAGTATGTCTTTCATTTAATTTGACTATACTATGGTGAGGGGCAGATTTACTTTTGTTTTTGAGACGGAATTTTGCTGTCTATCTAAGAAGTGAAAAAACAGTGTGTGTCCTGAGCTGTCCATCATATATTATTCACAGAAGTGACATCACTTAATGGTATAACAGAATGTGACCTGAGCTGCCAATCATCTGTTATTCACAAAAGTAACATAATCAGGCTGGCTAACAATGTCTTCATTATTAATAACTATTAATATAATTTATACAGCACCTTAACAAATTCAAGACACTAAACAAACTAGGATGCAGACAGATAGTAGTCAAAGGGCATTAAAAGCTAATTGGCAGAGGTTTGACTGAAAAAGTTCACCCTTAGTCAGGCTTGGGTGAGCTACACCCTACCTGACGTTCTAGTGATCAGTGATACCTGGCTTAGGCCAGCCACCCCAGACAATGAAATCAATATCCCAAATTATTTACTCTTCCGAGCAGATAGGCAATCAAGAGGAGGTGGGGTGACAATTTATGTAAGGACAAATACTCAGCTGCATGCATAGGCGCATCATCCTCCCCCAAAGAATTTGAGTGCTTGACCCTAAAGATCAAACTTTCTCCTTCCAGTGCACTCTGTATAATAGTCTGCCACAGGCCCCCTTCTGCCGGGCTTCATCTCCTGTCTCACTCAGTTCTGTACTGGGGCTCAGTTCCTTGGAAACCATTATTCTTGGCGATCTGAACTATGCTTGGCTATCAAGTGCATCAGCTCCCTTGAAATCCTTTTGTGACACTCTAGGGCTGGTGCAACTCATTGGTGAGCCTACTCGCCCAAATAAAAAGAACCTTAACAACAGCTTCCTCTTAGATGTCATTTTGGTTAGCAACCACACCTGTTCTCTCATGTCGGAAGATTTTTCTCAGACATTTGCAATCATTGTATAATCACCACCATTAGATCCATGCACAACCCACAGTTTGTGGCAAAGTTCTCTATCAAGAGGTGCAAATGCAACTTTGATTTGTTTGCTTACATCCACGACTTGAAACATTCACTCATGATGGCAGGAATTCTTCCTAGCCAAACGGTTAACAGGGCATATACTATTTTTTATGATATTTTAAGTGAGGCTTTAAATAAGCATGCACCCTTGGTTAAGGTGCGGGTCAGGAGCAGCACCTGCCATTGGTTCTCACCTGAGCTCAGATCTTCCCTGTTAGAAAGGGATACTTTATGGAAAAAAGCCCGAAGAAGCAAGAACGATTCAGATTGGTGTCTTTTAAAGAGAGTACGTAACAAGTGCACCAAGTTGGTGAGAGCAGCCAAGGCCACCTACTATCGTTTGGAGCTAGCCTCTGCCTCAAGAAATCCTTCAAACCTCTGGAAAACATTAAAAGACATGTCTGAACAGACACCTGGTAATTCCATTCCAGCAAAAATTAAGTCCGTGGTAGCATTATCGCTAACCGATCAGAGATATTGAAGCCCTCAATAACCATTTTGCAATGGTAGGGCTAGCATTCGATACGTCTCCTGCCAATGACCTCCACACAGCTCAGGACCCACCAACCTATGAGCCCCTCTATGGAGGAGGCCTTTCCTCCTGCCTGTCTCTAAAAGAGGTGGAAGACCTACTGCTGCAACTGGACACCAGGAAGGGAGCAGGCTCCGACTTCATAGAGCCATACTATCTGAAATGTGCTTACCATGTGCTTTGCTGCTAATCACCCACCTATTCAACATGTCAATCTCCCAGGGTAGCCTCCCTCAATGGGAAAATAGCCCATCTCATCCCTCTATTAAAACAGGTGACCCCTGCGATCTAAATAATTACAGACCGATCTCCTCTGCCCCATCCTGTCTAAATTACTAGAAAAATAGTGTGTGGCCAGCTAGGGATATATTTAGAATCCAGAAGCCTATCAAACCTGGTTCAGTCTGGATTCAGAGCAAAGCACAGCACCATAACAGCCCTAGCTAAGGTAACCAATGATTGGCTCCTAGACCTTGACAACAAGAAGCATGTCTGTGCTGTTTTCTTGGATCTTAGTAAGGCATTCGACACAATCGATCACAGCCTGCTTCTTTCCTCCCTAAGCACCTTATGCCTGCGCCATAAATCTATGCGCTGGTTTGCAGACTACCTCGGAGAATGGAAACAGCAGGTTAAAGCAGAAGGTGATCTTTCTCCATTAAAACCTATGCAGAGGGGCATGCCGCAGGGTTCTATCCTTGGTCCCCTCTTTGCAGTCTACATTAACAACATCAGTGACCCCATCAAAAGCCAACATCCACTTATTCATGGATGACACTGTACTGTACTTGAGCCGTCCCTACACTGGAAGCAGCCTGTGAAGACCTCCAAGCTGAATTTAACCTTCTACAATACCAGCTCATAAACAAAAGCTTTTGTTCAATGCGAAAAAGGCAAAGCCATGCTCTTCTCCCTCATTGCATGTGGCAATTCCTGCTGGGGGTGGGGGAGCTATCCCACAAATTACCACTGTTCTTGGAGAAACACTAGAGTATGTAGCTAAATTCAAATATCTAAGAGTTTAGCTCGTCTATAAACTTTCCTTCACGACCATCTCAAGAACTACAGAAGAAACTAAGGCAAAGATTAGGACTTTTCTACAGAATTAACCACCTGCACAAAGGAGGCCAAGATTCAACTGATTCAAGCTACCTTCCTATCTTTAATAGATTACGCAGACCTGCTCTACAGCCACTGCACTGCCTCTGCACTGGTTAAGCTGGACACCCTCTACCACAGAGCTATCAGGTTCATTACTGGACTTCCACTTTCCACACACCACTGCTCCCTGTACTCATCATTAGGCTGGACTTCCCTTCACTATAGAAGGAATAGAAATGCCGCCCTATGGGCCTTCAGAGTGGTGACCAACAAGCTCCCCTCATATGTCTCAGATTGTATTCCCCAGAGTGTGTTAAGCACCTATGCTCTAAGGAGCTATTCCCTAATTGCCCTCCAAGTTCCAAGGGTCAAAACTCATTTCAGCAAAGCTGCTCTAAGCTTCTCTTTACCCACATTGTGTAACGTTTTACAAAGGAACTTGAAGCTGAGCTGCCCTGTTAGTCTGAATATCTTCAAGGCGCTCTATGATCGCTACATGAAAGCACCTTGCAAATGTTTTCTTCACCGTTAGCCCACTAATTCCGCAACTCCCCTTTTGCATCCTGACGCTCGCCATGTTTCTACCCCTGGCTCTCACTCTTTTCCTATTAACTCTTCTTGCTGCACCCACCCTTCCCTGTCCACTCCAGCCTGGCTAAAGTCCCACCCCATTCATAGTAGTGTCCCAATTATCTACCCCTCCTCCTTCATTATCATAATAAACAAGTACACTACAGCCATCGTCACTTTCTGTGGTTTTACCTCAATTTTTCCCCCAGTCATCGGTAATATATCCCTCCTCTTCTATACATCTCTAACCTGCCACCCCATGCACAGCCTCTTTCCCCTATAGGTGTAGTTGCCGGCTGCCTCACTCAAAAGATCTCTGCTTATAACCCCTGTATGCCTATGGTTGATTGTACATCTGCTGACTTCTTCAATTGTAAAATAATGCTTTTTTTTATTTATTTCAACCTTGTACTGTACTGTATACACTGTACATACTTTTTCTTCCTTGTATATTATTGCTTTTTGTATACCTGCTTCTGTACTGTACTTTGATGTATTCATGACCAGGTCCTCCTTGTAAATGAGCCTTGCTCAATGGTGCCTGCCTGGATAAATAAAGATTTTGATTGATTAATTGATTGATCGGTTTCACTGAAATCTGAGGGTAACAAGGCGCCAACCATGTAATATGTAAGCAGTAACATACAACTAAGTGTGCATTATGATAGATTGCTGCATACCCCATGTGCATGGTGAGGCACAAGGCAGCAGACTGAGTACCTTCAACCACCTGAGAAATGTGACAAGCTAGCATACTGCACACCCTAGGAAGTGTTATTGAACTTATAGCTTTTACTTGTTTTTATTTACATGTACAGGTAAGTAAACTTTAAAACAAAGGGTTTACATATTAAAAAATTGTAAATCTGTGGCTTAGTTTTTCCTAAAAGTAGCTCTTCCACCTGCTGGTTCGTGATCTTGTTTTCCTTTGATTTTTGTAGTGTGTCCAATGAGGTCCATACTTGTAGTTTTTATAGTGTTGCAGTGTGAGTTGTAGTTTCTCTTACAATCACAGCCCCTTACAGTGACTCAGTGTACTGTTACTGTGTGATAACCCTGGTAGAAAACAGTTTTTTAATTATTTCAATATTTGAGCAATTGATGTAGCCATTTAGGAACTGTAGTTTATATTCCCAGAGGCGTGCAGCTAGCAGTGCTGTGAGTAGCTTGTAGCGGTGAGTATTCTCTGCTTAAACACCTTCTGCACAGTGTGCAGTACAAAACAGTTTTTTTTCTTAAAAATAGTTGATTCAAACACATGACCTAAGGGTTATCATTAGTGACTCCCTGAAGCAGTCAAGTCAGTGCAACAAGGTCTATAGTAAGGCAAATAGGATGCTGGGATCTATCAGGAGGGGTATTGACAGCGGAAGGAAAGAGGCAGTTTTACCTCTTTATAGAGCTTTGGTGAGGATACATCTGGAGTACTGTGCCCCGTTCTTGAGTCTTCACGTCAGGAAAGATAAGGACAGGGTGGCAGGGGTGCAGCAAAGGGTGACAAAGATGATTCAGGGCCAGCAGGGTAGGTCTTATAATGATCATCTCAAGGCACTGAACATGTACTCGCTGGAGACCAGATGGGAGAGGGGAGATTTGATAGACACCTTCAAGTTCCTGATAGGAATAACCAAAGTGAACTGCTGGGAATTATTTAGCATGAGGAACAGTTCAAGGTCATAAGGGCACAAGTGGAAAGTGACAGGAGGGAGGTTCAAGAGGGATATGAGAAAATATTATGTTAGTGCAAGGGTGGTGGAACTGTGGACCAGTCTACCCACTAAGATAGTGGGTGCCAAAACCATTAATGGTTTTCAGCATGGTTGCGACAGAATGAAGGGTATAGTGGTTACTCAGGGTGATAGTAAAATGGAGGGGACTATGCGGTGGATAGGGAGGGCTAGTACCTTGTATGGACAGTGGATCTTATGGTTAGATAGGGAACCTTGGACAGACTGGATGGACCACTGGTCTTTTCTGCCGTAATTTTCTGTGTTTCTATGTCTGGGAGCTGCACAGTGTGCAGAGTGGGACAGACAGCTGGGAGTGTTGCGTGTTACTGAGATGTCTGGGACCTGGTAACAAAGTGTACACTTCACCAACATGGAGTGTTGTGAGCAGAGCCCAATGACAACTGTTGAAGTTCAATTGGAGTGCAAAAATGAGTATTAAACAAAAATATTTAAATGTGCTAGAACTTGGCAGAAGAAAAGATGAATTGGATAGGGAGTTTAGCAGAATTTTGTAGGAGAAAGGGGAATTTAGACTGTGAGTTTAGAAAGAGAACAAAGTGGCTGTCAATTTGTTTTGAAATTCTATTTTGGGAGTAAGGGTTTGTGATGAGGCTAAACACCAGGGTGGTAAAATCCACACATGGTCATGTGATGTGTTTCAGCAAATATTTCAATATTAGAAACATAGAAAATGTTGGCAGAAAAGACCATTGGTCCACACAGTCTGCCCTGTTTCACCCTATCCTAGCCTGGGACCTTATGTCTAGTAAATGTTATTGCCCTCACCTTCCTCCCCAACCCCAGACTTGTAGTAAAAAGAAATAATGTGACCTACTGGTAATTGAGCCCAGACCCCAGAATATCATTTTGGTGCTCTAACCATGGAGCTACAGGCTCACATGGTTGAACCAGAGGTTCCCAGACATACTTTTCTCTGGTATTGCATGTCCTGCAACTAGGAATATCAAGATGATGATTAGATGTTTTTGGTGCAATATTAGCCACTGCTAAGCAATGTAAATCACAAATTGTATTGAGAAAGAAACAATGTCACCTACTTGGGAATTGAACCCAGGCTCCCAGAACACCATCCTGATGCTTGAACACTTAGCTACAGGCTCACATGGTTGGACCTGAGGTTTCTGGACATACTTTCTTTCTCTGGTATTGCATATCCTGCTTTCCCTATGTGTAACTATTCAGCCTTTTACTTGGCCCCAGCTGCGTTTGAAACCTTTAAACAGGGCTTACCTTTGTCCTGCATCTACCCCCAGGGCTTGCCCCCCCCCCACACAGTGAGGTTCCGCAGCTCCCGCTGTCCATCAAAACCATGTTTTGCTAGGACTGGGCCTGGATAGCCAGGTGCAGGGCCACTGTCATCCACCAACTGGACATTTTCCATTTTCTGGAGGGGGTGTGGATGTGTAGTGCCATCATGATGCATGTCGCAAGTTTCCGCACAATGTGTGTCTACTGACGCTGCACCTCCATGCCTGTCTGATGGCCTGGGACTGCCTTCCACATAGCCTCCACTAGGGGTCAGGTGCATGCCAGGCTCTGCATCCCCCATGCCTGGAGGAGGAGGAGAGCAGTCCCTTGGACACTCGATCCTCTGTCCTCCTGGCTGATCTTCCACCCTGAGTTTGCTTCTGAACTCAGGTCCACTGTGCTGCAAGCTGTAACATAGTAACATAGAAACATAGTCTTTGATGGCAGATAAGGACCACTTAGCCCACCCAGTCTGCCCATTTCCCTCCCTATTGGATAAGCTGCAGATCCTAGTTAACCAACAGCTACTTCCTCCTACCCCCTCAGAATTGCCTTATGTCTGTCCCATGCATTCTTGAATTCCCCACTGTTTTGACTCTACAATCTCCTCAGGAAGGCCATTCCATGTGTCCACTACTCTCTCTGTGAAAAATACTTACAATGCCCTGAGCCACCCCCATGTCAAACTGTGCCCCCTTGTTCTTGCACATCTCTTTTTGAAAGATGCTACCCTTTTGAACTTTGTTGATTCCCTTGAGGTACCTGAAAGTTTCTATCATATTCCCCCTCCCTCCTTTCCTTGCTGGTATACATATTAAGCTTCTTTAGTCTCTCTTTGTATGGCTTCTGGTGTAGACCCTGCACCATTTTAGTTGCCCTCCTCTGGACTGCCTCCATCCTGTCTATGTCCTTGTGGAGATGGGGTCTCCAGAACTGCATGCAGTACTCCAGATGGGGTTTCACTAACTGTCTGTACAGAGGGATGACAACTTCCTGTTTTCTACTGGTGATGCCTCTCTCTATGCATACCAGTATCCCCCAGCCCTCCTTACTGTCTTCTCATATTGCCTGCCTACATTTAGGTCATCTAATATGACTAGCCCAAGTCCCTTTCCATTTTTGTTGTTGTTACTACCCCCCCTCCCCATTGTGTGCTCTTCCACTGGGTTTTTGTTTCCCAGGTGCATTACTTTGCACTTCTTTGCATTGAATCTAAGCTGCCATACTTTTGACCATTCCTCCAACCTTGCTGAGTCCCTTCTCATCCTTTCCACCCCCCTTGTGTATCTACCTTGTCGCAGATCTTTGTATCATCTGCAAAGAGGCATACTTTTCCTTCCAGTCCCTCTGCAATGTCACTTATAAAGACATTAAAGAGGACCAGTCCCAGTACTGAATGCTACGGTACCCCGCTAGTAACCACCCCTTTCTTCAGAGTGGACTGCGTTTACTATTACCCTCTGCGTCCTGTTGTCTAGCCAGTGTTTTACCCAGGCTACCACCTTGGGACCCACTCTAAGGCTGGCTAACTTGTTTATTAATCTTTTGTGTGGGACTACTGCTGTGCTGGCAGGTTGCCAACCTTTAATGGTTCTTGTTCCCATCATCTCTTCTGGTCGACTGTTCTATGGCTCAGCCACACTCTCAGTAAAATAAAACTTTCTCACATCCCTCCTGAGTCTTCCACTTGCCAGCTTCCTCTCATGCCCCAATGGTCTTGATTCGCCAGTCCCACCTCAGTGTTTCCCACAATATGCCTTTGCTCATTCCTTTCAGGAACTTGAAGTTCTCTATCATATCTCTCCAGATCTCCCTCTCCTTCTGGTCTCCAGTATGTACAAGCTCAGGGCCTTATAGGTCCTAATAGGATCACGCACAACCATTTTACTGCAGAAACACATGCAGTTGCATGAATCACATATGGCATAAGCCTAATAAACAGTGATATTTTACTAGTGACATCACGCTTGGCTTTACCACTGCAAGCAGGGATGAATTAAAATGCCTTTGTTTTATATGTGCACTTTGTTGTTTTTTGTTTTGTTTTGTTTTTACTAGACTCTCTTAAAATAAATTTCTCATTGGATGATCAGAATAAAGGACCACCCATCTGCTTCTGATGTTAACCTCATGTCTGATTTTGTTTCATCTTTCTCAACAGCAAGCTCTGGAGATGAACCTCGCTAACCTGATGAAGCAAAAGCGAGCTGGAGACCCAGATGACGAAACTAATCCAGATCTGCCAGCAGGTAGAGGTGAGTGAGCTGTGCCATATGCATTAATATAAATCAGGAACATAGACTCTGAAGGACACCTAAACAGAAGAGGCTCTCATACAGGCCCTGTGAGAGGAGTGCGGGCCCTGGGAAAAATTCAGACTCTGGGACCCTATGTGGCATACTGTAGTATGCCGTTGGCTGGGGCCCTCTTTGGTGCTGGGCCATGGAATTATCCCGGCTTCCCCACCTCCCTGGCGGGCCCTGCCCTCATACACAGGGTTTGAATAAGTGGAGGGTTTGACTCATTGTCCAGTTTCCAGCATAAACACCGACAGTTGCCATCAGCAGGACTCAAATCCAATTTTGGCTCATTTACATTCATTACTAGGTGGTAATTATGTCATGGAAAGTTTGGAGAAAATCATGATACTGTCATGGTCAAAATCACAGAAGTCATGTAAATCATAGTTAGGAAAAGTAAGGTTGCTTGCTCCAATATCGATTTAAAAAAATGGATAGAATAATAGATCATTTTTAGGATGTTAGACTTTTAAGATATTGGTCATGAAAATCCGATATATTGATGTAACCCCTAGATGGCGCTATCCCAGGGGCTACTACCCCTGCCTGATTTGCCACTAACAGGTTGAGGGGCCTGGATCCAATGGCGGGTGCCTCCACCCAGAGGTCAGGGTTTGCAATAGTTAAACTAACTTGGTCACAGCCCCTGGGACACTGCAACCCCCTTCTTCCCACTAGTGGCCCACACAATATATCAGAATTACCTTCACAGTATACACTTACCCCCAGGTCTGGTTCTCACACTGGGACCTCCTGTGAAATGAGATACAGTGCAACAATCACAGTACAGTACTTTAACATAGACAAATACCTCAGGCAGTATAACTTTGCTGAAACAAGCAGCTCTGATTTATTTAGGGGATATAACAAGGACAGGGGAAATCAGGTTAATTAGCTTATCACTCTAATAATTCATTTATGGCTCTGTGCACAGGCCTATCCCTATCAGTTACTGTCCCTGGGTACCCAAGCCCTAGTGGCTAGTCCAAACCGTGGCAGCTGGTAGGGGCCCTTTCACACAGAGAAAAGGAGAATTAAACAGTCAGCAGTACAGTAATTCCATTTGGATTTAATGTGGCAATTCAACAGGGAGCGACCCTGAATTAGTACTCATGACCTCCAAATAAGATAGGGTCCTTCAATGTCAGCAGGGCTCACTTGAGGTACACAAACCTCTTCACACATCCATTAAAAGAAAGCACTATACCAGGCAGGCTGCATCTGTATCCTGATCGCAATTGCTGCACAATACCCAGGAGAACACACAGCAGATTCAGTTCCTGACAGACCGAGTGTAATTTCAGCAATTCCTCCAGTCTTCTACAGGGTGAGCCTGGTTTCTACTCTTCAGATCCTTTGATTCTTTTCACAGGATGGATTCAGTCCTAACAAGCTGCAGACCGAACTCTGGGCCTTACACACGCTTTTTGACTAAAACTGCACACTGAAAAGTACAGGGCTCTTCCTTCTTCACTGCCAAAGCTCAACTGAACTCCAACTGACTGAAACCGGCACTTCTTTGAGTTCCTCCCAGTTCTTGACTGGATTGGCTGTCACTCACAATAGACTGCTGCTGTTGGTCCAAAAGGCACTGAAGTCTAAACTACATCTCCCAGAGTCACTGCCCATACAATCCTCTTGTGGCTGGCCCAGATTATGAGTCCAAGTTCTGATTCGTCCAAGGCATCATTTTAGAGCTAGCTTACTCCACACTGATTGGTCCAGTTCAGCAGTTCAAAACTAGAATGGGAACTAGCAGACACAGTTCTGACTGCAAAGAAAGCAGGTTAGACAAACTGTAATTTCATTATTACTCTAAATAATTTCTGGCAAACAGTTACATCTTTCAGATAGGTTCCTTTGCACTCTAGTGACTGCAAAAATGAAGTGAATTGGCAGCAGCTCGAGTGGTACTCAGAGAAGCACACAGTCCCCCATACAACTAATTATGTCTGCAAGCAGACAGCTCTTAAAGAGACAGTACCAGAGGCTCTAAAAACACTCACTGATAAATGGCTTAAATGCCAAACACCATTCAGGCTTGGAGCATTCAAGCAAGCTCCTGGAAGTCTTTTGGGAACCCCCCATTTGCGGGGGGTACCCTTCCTGGTCTGGGAAAGCCTTGGCGTCAGCGTCAGCAAGTACCCATAAATTTCAACTGCAACCATATACATTTGCATTAGGCTACGATATGTAATCATCAGTTCAATATATCATTTTACCAAGAACACATTTCTGAAACATTGCAGTACGTCACTCTTTACACAGTATTACATATACATTGTACCATAACTCAAGTTATTACCTCTTGTACATGAAACCTGAAGAGAGGGGCCCTTCCCTATCAGTTACCTTGGGGCTGGATGGGCAAGGGCACCATACTTAGAGGGCAAACACAAGTAACTTGAGTTAGCACTAACGCTCAGTTTGGGCAATGAGCCGGGGACACATACACCTTTATGGACAACATTGAGAGGCAGGTCCACAGGCCTCCCAAGTGAATCATAACTGAGGTGCACCACAGGCTTTACAGCTCGACCAGTCTTTCTAGGGGAACTGTTATAGTCTCTGCACTCTGAGCCTCATTTTCAGCATTGTCCTCACTTGTCAGGGAGTCTCCATGGGGTAGAGAGGCTAGAACCTGGGGCACTTTCAGCTCCAGGAGTTACAGTTCTGAGTCCACAACATTTGGCTCGCATGAGAGCTTCGGACACTGGCAGTGGACTGTCAGGGCACTCAAAATACTTTCTTGTTCGGGTGTATCACCAGTCTGCCCAATCTATCATTTTCTCCCTGAAAGCTCAAACAGTTCAACCATGCACAATGATTCCATTTCGTCTGATCTGATGCTTTGCACTTCACTTTCTGGGAGCATTGGCTCCAGGGATGAAGCTGGGGCTTAGACAGTCCAGAAGGCCCAGCTTGTCTCCAGTATTGACTAGGGATTGCCCCAAACAATTGACTCAGTTCGAAGAAGGATAGTATTCAAAGTCACTCTCACTTTCTTCCCGATATGGACTGACAGTCATGCTCAACTGGGACTTGTGGAGGGGAACACTTTAACTTTGCTTCTGTAGGTGCAGACTTTCTTGATCTTTTCTTAGCAGCAGCTCTAGTCACTGGTCCAGAGGGGGCATCTTCTAGGGCTCAGACTCAATTAAGATTTGTCCAATGGGCATAAATGATTTCTATGCATTGTTTTTACATCTTTTGAATTATTCTCAGGCCTTACTTTGTACACTGGCAGATCATCTAGTTTGCCCACTACAATGTGAGGGAGATGGTGCCATCGGTCAGCAATCTTGTGCTTGCCATGCAGTCCCAGATTTCTTAGCAACACCCGTCTCCTCCTGGAGTTCCTGTGCTTTCACCTTTTATCATGCCTTTCTTTGTTGGCCAGATTTCTTTTGGCAGCCATGGTTTGAGCCAGTTGGTACGCATGAGTTAGCTGGGCCTTTAACTTTGCACATACTGTAAATAGTTGTCAGCTTGAACCCATCAGAGAGACCCCAAACACACATCTACTGGTAGTCGAGCTTTCTTCCAAACATCAGGCGGTAGGGGAGAATCCAGTGGCATCACTTTTGGTGCAGTTATAAGCATGTACCAGGGTGCTAATTTGTTGGCTCCATCTAGGCTTGTCCTTTGGGTGCAGGGTGCCTAGCATATCTAGCAAAGTGCGGTTGAAACGCTCAGGCTGTGGGTCCCCTGGGGTGGTAAGGAGTGGTTCTGGACTTTCTGCACTCCCCACAGAGAAAGCATCTTTGATCAGACGACTTCAAAGTCTCTCCCTTGATCAGAATGGATTCTTTGTGGAGCCCATAGTGAACAAAAAGGTTTTCTACAAGTACTTTGGCCACAGTGGATGCTTTCTGTCTTTCGTGGGGAAAGCTTGGGCATATCTCGTGAAATGGTCAGTGACCACCAGCACATACTGATATTTCTTTGATCTGACTCAAACTCAGAAAATCAATACAGACCAGCTCCATGGGTGCACTGGTGGTGATGTTAACAAGGGGCAGCCCTCTGGGCAAAAGCTTCCTCTGTAAGCAGCACTACAAGTTCGAATGTGTTGCTCCACATCAGCCCCCATCTTAGGCCAATAGAATCTGGATCTCACCAAGTCAAGTGTTCTGTCTATACCAAGGTGCCCCATGTGGTTGTGCAAGGACCTCAGTACTGAGTCTCGAAGGCAGTGGGCAGCACTAGTTGTTGTTTGTCTACTTGTCCCCCTCTGTCTACTGTTTCTCTGTATAACAGTTTATTGATCAGTTTCAACTTAGGACCTTCTTTGTATAACAGTGCAGTTCTCAAATCAGTGGGAGCTTAATTTGACACATCTTTTCCTGCATAGAGGGCTTCTAAGCTGCTTTGATCATGGGATCGCGGGATTGAGCCCGCCGACTGTCATTGTCCAGCTGAGGCAGTGCACCAATGTCTATTGCAGAAAAGTGGCACAAGCAGCAGGTATGCAATTCTCAGAGGCTCCCAAGCAATCCACCATGCAGTCCACTCGCTCCCGGGACATTTGTTCCTCCCTGTCAAACTTCCGGCAGAGTGCCCGAATGTCAGGTTCTGCTAATCGACCCAATCATTCTGGGGAACAGGCCTCCGGGAGAGAGCATCAGCATCTATGTGGTCTGGGACCTGCTCGGGCCTCGAGAGCATAGTCATATGTAGATAATGCAGAAAGCCACCTATGGCCAGTGGCATCCAACTTAGCTGAGGTCTGCACATAGGTCAAAGGATTATTGTCAGTTTTACTAGTATTTTAGCCCCATACAAGTACTCATGGAATTGGTCAACAATAGCCCACTTCAAAGCTAGGAACTCTAACTTATGTACAGGATAGTTCTTTTTCGGATGGGTCAGGCTTCTACTGGCAAAGGCCACTGGTCTCAGGCCATTCTCGTGCTCTTGGTACAACACAGCCCCCAACCTTGCAAGCTAGCATCAGTGTGCAGGACGAAGGTTTTCTTGGATCGGCATAGGCCAGCACTGGAGCATGGGTAAGTTGATATATGATCTCATGAAAGTAGCCTCATAATCAGAGTCCAGCGGGCCCCAAATACTTCACCGGATGAAAATACACTTTTCAGTCTTGAGGGACGCTGACTTTTGGTATTTTTGTGGGTTGGGGATACCTTGAGTAAGGTTAAGTAAAGGGCTGGATCACTCTTGAATAGTCCTTGATGAAGCGCCGTAATAACCACAGAATCCCAGGAATCTTGCAGTTCTTTTAGATTTTGGGCTGTGGCCAGGTGGTCAAGGCCTCAACTTTACTTGGTCGGTCTCTATTCCTCGGTGGATACTATGTGTCCCACATACTTTACTGATGTTTGAAAGAATTGACACTTATCAATGGACAGTTTAAGGCCAAAGTCCTCCAGTCGTCCAATACCTTAAATAATCTGCTTCATGTTCCTCCAGTGAGCTGCCAAACACAATAACATCATCTAGGTATACCAGGCACTCTAGTAAGTTCATGTCCCCACTGCACGCCTCCATCAATCGTTGAAAAGTGGCTGGGGCACCTGAAATCACTGAGGCATCCTCTTGAATTCATAAGCAAGCGGACAGATAAAGGCCGTCTTCTCTCACGGTCCTCTGGGGCCATCGGGATCTGGTAGTACCCACTGCGGAGATCCAGCACAGAGAACCACTTGCTCCGTTTAGGCAGTCCAAAGCATCCTGAATCGCGGGCATTGTGTACTGATCAGGATAGTCCGCCCGGTTTAAGGTGCGATAATCCACACATCCTTACTGTTCCATTCTTTCCTCCACTACCACAATGGGGAAGCATAAAGACTTCGATTCTTGTATTACACCAGCAGCTAACATCTCTTGCAGATGCCGCTCACATCATCTATGTCAGCAGGTGCCAGGCGTCGAGGCCTCTCACCGAAATGGTCTTTAGTCATGCAGCCGGATATTGTGCTTCAGCTCTTGCACGATCCTACATCCCATTCGCTTTAAAGAAACACCTGGTCTCTCTGGGCAAGCTTCTCACTGATCCTCACTTTCCATTCAGCTGGCAGCGGGAGTCGCGAAATCAAACAAGTCAGGCGTTACTCTGTCATTCTTCCTTGAACTCTTGCTGCTGGGTAGCACTGCAGTGTCTGCACAATGCACATTAGCCAGGATGCAACCTCTGTTTACTCGAATGTCTCTTTCAGACACATTATGAACTTGGACCATTACCCTTCTGGCATAAGCATGGGCTCTAGCGGGCAAATACTAGGCTTGACCAGCAGTCCCTCTGGCAATTTTCCATCGCCTGGTGCATCCAACATTAATATTTTATTCTTAACATCCTTTCTGTCACGGACCTCTCCCTGTAAGGTACACTGGGCATTTGGCGCCAGGATCGAGACTCAGGATCCTTCTTCCATACAATTCCGACCGGTTCCTCTGGTTCTGTTTTTTCAGCATCTCTCTGTGCCTCATAGGCCTTCTTAATTAAAGCGGAACTCTTAAAGCTCTACTAGTCTTTGACCCCTGTTTTTCATAACACAACTGTGCCAGCCTTCCGAACATATGAGCATTTGTTCCAATCAACAAAGGGACAGCACATCATACAGTCCAGTGGGGGGACACACTAGGCTAGGGTCCTATGTTGGCCACTCCAGCCACGGAGGTGGGGAAAGACAGCCAAATTGGATATACCGGAATAGGGTAGAGCTTTCTCACCTAACCCCCATACATGCAGTCCTTCTAATGGTTGTAAGGGTACTTCTGACAAATGCTTCTGATACCAATCCTGGAACATAATTGTCACTTGGGAGCCACTGTCTAATACAGCTCTTGTAGACACTCATTCACCTTTACAGTGGTCTCCATGGAGGACCCACTATTCTGGACCAGTCGGAGAGGCGGTAGTGGGGCCTGGGCAACTGACCTTGCCACAAAAGGGCGTGAATTAGCATTTTGATGCCCTCACTGGGATCATGTCGTGCACCTCTTAACCACTGATTTCTTTCTCCGAAGCTCTCCTTGTAGCCTATATGCAACTTTGTCAGTGTCTTTTGGGGACTGGCATTCCCTTTCATGTGCCCATCTTTCCCACAATTATAGCAAAACATACTTTCTGGAGTTTGAGCTGGCCGGGCGCGCAACTGGGAGCCAGGGGGAGGTATTACTAACTGGAACCTGTGCCATCTCTGTCTGGGCGTGATAAGCATTTGGAGATATCCGTCAGTTTCTCCACTTCCATGGTCAAGGAATCGAGTTCGGAGCTGTTATCAGCAGGAGATACATGGGTGGGTACCCCCCCACCCCATAGCAGATGCAGTCGGATATAGGTCAGTCTGATGCAGGCGTGGCTCTCATAAAGGGACTGTTTTGAATTCTCGGATCTCCCTCAACAGTTCACCCCATTGTGGCATATCTTTTCCTTGTCAGAGCATTCATTGACTGTCAACCTCTGCCCCTGAACTTCACTTGATGGGTCACCCTCAGTCACTGGTCGTAGCCACAGCTGTTGGTGCAGGTACCTCCCGGTCGCCTTTCTCCACTCCTCGAATTTCTCCTCATTAACTCATCATAGGAGGTGGGGATTCCAGTCGGTTGCCAGGCGTAACTGAAGCAACAGCAGTTCTGAGAAGGGGCAGACTTAAGGATTCTTTCCAGTCTGGTTCGGTCTAGTTCAATCGCTGGCAAACTACCCTTTCTGAGGCATTCTTGCAACAATTTTTCCAGCCGAGATACATACACAGACAACAACTCCCTTGGTACTGTTGTGCATTTCTTACTCTCCACCATAGGTCCTCATCAGAATCTGGGCTCCCATACACATTCTCCAAGGCCTCAAGATAGGGCTGTGCAGTCGCTTCAGGGTTACTGGCCCGTTGCACGGATGGTGGCCAGGGCAGGACCTCGGAGCTCTCACTAACCCTCTTTCGCTTTCGCCTTCGAGCATTGCCATTCTAGCACTTGGGGGCAACATAGTCTATCCAGGTCTCCCAGTCATCCCCCCTTGGGGGTGGAGGGTGCCAGAGAAGATCCTCAACCTTCTGTAAGAGTCGTCGACTAATGGCAGGTGCAGAAATAGGAGTCTGTATTGGTTCAGCCACCACACGGGCACTGGAGCAGGAGAGGTGTTGGGGAGGAACACCCCAGGTGGCAAGAATAGTTTCTTCAAGTCCTCCACAGTTTTCCTCTCCCAGCAACCATTCAGCAAATTTCTCCTCAAAAGTTTCAGATAGTGGTGGGGCTGATTCCCCAGGTCTTTACTGTCACTAGTTATCACTCTCAAGCAGTGAGGGCTCCTCTGGGGTAATGGTCTGTGGCACTTTGGAGCTATCTATGGGATCCTTAAACTCTACTAGGGCCAGGAAAGTGTGGGTGAGCAGATTAGCATGCCGACCCACCACCACAGGGTTTTGTAAACCTTCCACCTTGGAAAGTACTCCTGCACAGTGTCCGTATTGATACCCAGGGGATGTCCAGGATAAGCATAGCATTTTGGGGTCGATCTCTCCCAGTACACCACTCCACCAGCGTTGCACAGCCACTTCTGTCGGGTAGCCATTTTTCTTAACAGTGGTTCGTAAATATGGCCACTAGAGGACACACAATCCCAGCGGTGAGCCTCCAAGATGTAACCCCTAGATGGCGCTATCCAGGGGCTACTACCCCTGCCTGATTTGCCACTAACAGGTTGAGGGGCCTGGATCCAATGGGCGGTGCCTCCACCCAGAGGTCAGGGTTTGCAATAGTTAAACTAACTTGGTCACAGCCTCTGGGACACTGCAACCCCTTTCTTCTCTACCTTAGTGGCCCACACAATATATCAGAATTACCTTCACAGTATACACTACCCCCAGGTCTGGTTCCGACACTGGGACCTCCTGTGAAATGAGATACAGTGCAACAATCACAGTACAGTACTTTAACATAGACAAATACCTCAGGCAGTATAACTTTGCTGAAACAAGCAGCTCTGATTTATTTAGGGGATATAACAAGGACAGGGGAAATCAGGTTAATTAGCTTATCACTCTAATAATCTATCTATGGCTCTGTGCACAGGCTATCCCTATCAGTTACTGTCCCTGGGTACCCAAGCCCTAGTGGCTAGTCCAAACCGTGGCAGCTGGTAGGGGCCCTTTCACACAGAGAAAAGGAGAATTAAACAGTCAGCAGTACAGTAATTCCATTTGGATTTAATGTGGCAATTCAACAGGAGCTACCCTGAATTAGTACTACGACCTCCAAATAAGATAGGGTCCTTCAATGTCAGCAGGGCTCACTTGAGGTACACAAACCTCTTCACACATCCATATAAAGAAAGCACTATACCAGGCAGGCTGCATCTGTATCCTGATCGCAATTGCTGCACAATACCCAGGAGAACACACAGCAGATTCAGTTCCTGACAGACCGAGTGTAATTTTCAGCAATTCCTCCAGTCTTCTACAGGGGTGAGCCTGGTTTCTACTCTTCAGAGATCCTTTGATTCTTTTCACAGGATGGATTCAGTCCTAACAAGCTGCAGACCGAACTCTGGGCCTTACACACGTTTTGACTAAACTGCACACTGAAAAAGTACAGGGCTCCTTCCTTCCTTCACTGCCAAAGCTCAACTGAACTCCAACTGACGAAAACTGGCACTTCCTTTGAGTTCCTCCCAGTTCTTGACTGATTGGCTGTCACTCACAATAGACTGCTGCTGTTGGTCCAAAAAGGCACTGAAGTCTAAACTACATCTCCAGAGTCACTGCCCATACAATCCTCTTGTGGCTGGCTCAGATTATGAGTCCCAAGCTCTGATTCGTCCAAGGCATCATTTTAGAGCTAGCTTACCCCACACTGATTGGTCCAGTTCAGCAGTTCAAAACTAGAATGGGGAACTAGCAGACACAGTTCTGACTGCAAAGAAAGCAGGTTAGACAAACTGTAATTTCATTATTACTCTAAATAATTTCTGGCAAACAGTTACATCTTTCAGATAGGTTCCTTTGCACCTCTAGTGACTGCAAAATGAAGTGAATTGGCAGCAGCTCGAGTGGTACTCAGAGAAGCCACAGTCCCCATACAAACTAATTATGTCTGCAAGCAGACAGCTCTTAAAGAGACAGTACCAGAGGCTCTAAAAACACTCACTGATAAATGGCTTAAATGCCAAACACCATTCAGGCTTGGAGCATTCAAGCAAGCTCCTGGAAGTCTTTTGGGAACCCCCATTTGCAGGGGGGTTACATTGAAAACCTCAGATATTAACTCTGATTTTAGGATATCCTAAAATCCTAAATCTGAATCTCTACAAATATCTTTAAATCCTTTAGGATTTTAGCATATTCTACACATAATCTGATATTATCCTATGGTCGGCTCGGATATGGATCCGGAAGCAGATTACCCTAATATCCAACTATCTTCAGTCAGATTCAATTTAGAGATATCCGGACAACCCTAATGAAAAGTCCTGGCTCCATTTTGTGTTAAACAATTTACCTCTATTTTGACATATTTCTCATACAAGCATAGCAGCATTAATCTAATTACTAGGGGTGTGTGAGTAACAAACATGTTTTCCTGAATACCACAGATATTAGGCTTCCCGAATATTCATCCAAATGCCACATAGTTTTCACTATTTGTAGTCAGCCAAGGGTATCTGGAATTAATTAAAAAAAAACTCCTTTCCTCCTTCCTAGGTGGCTGGGGCTAGTCTCCTGGCCACACATTCCAAGCCTTTCCTGACCACTTTCCTTCCCCAGTGTCCCATTTATAGAGTTTAGAAAGAAGAAAGTGATGGTTGGCTACTGCTACCTTGCCAAGAGATGAAAGTGTATTTATAAACACACACCTCCTTAGTAGCTCAACTACCCCCATCGCTATAAATTTTAAAGATACGGTCTGTACCCACCTCCACTCCCATTGAGCTCAATCCTTGATTGGAGGGGCTTAGTATAAAACTGTGCTAGGCAATCAGTCACTCTGTCACCACGCAACCAGTCCAGTGAACTACGTGGGGCAGTGGCATCATTAATGGTGTAGTCATCCTAATTAGTCAGGCTGCCTAGCATCACCACGGATGCTACTGCTCTTCCCCCTCTTCACGATAATTCATATGCATGCTCACACTTGCTCATTCATGAGCTGTGACAGGACTCAAGCAGAGCAGGCTGATTCATAACAGGAGGGGCAACTGACTAACCAGCCTATATTGGCATCTAGCCAAACTCCTATCTCCCCAAAATCAAGAACTGGGCTCAAAGGAAGAATGAGGTGGATACAGACTTTATTTTTGTCTCAAGGTACCAAACAGAGAATGGAACAGAGATCTCAGGCAGGATTTAACTAAACATGCTGCACTGGTAGCATTTGATACCACTGTATATGTGTGGGACACAGCCACCATGTTCATCAGCTTCATTCCTTTGAGGGCACATCTGTCCTTCCATTGGTTGCACATGAGATAAAGTGCTATAACAGTCTTTTAAAATCACTCACTGAGCAGTGGACATCAAAGTGGTGCTGTTTTGATACTCCAAAGGGCCCTGTACTACCTCTACTGAAATCCAACCCATGGGTTTCACCAGTGTTCCAGTCCTGCAGAGCGTCTGGTTGTCTGTTGCAACAGTTAGTGAATTTTTAAAAATGTTGAAATATATGTTATCAGCTTATTAGAGCTGCCTGTTGCGGAGTAGAATTTTGAGTTTTTTAAACTCTATGTTATCATGCAGGTAATGGGATGTCCACAAGGGCTGAGATTTGTGGGTGTTGGTAGCAAGCCCAGACCCCAACTCAATTTTTGCCCTGGGTGGAAAGTAGATTTTACATCTTACAGTATACCAGCTGATGGGGAAGATTTCCCTACAGTGGCTTAATAAGACCTCTCTTTTAGTGGTCTCTGAAGAAAAAGGGTGTGGAGCTTACAGTAGCTGGCACAGGATTTATGGCTGAGTCTTTGCAGTCTTTAGTTCTGAATAATTATTTAATAGTAGTTTATTTTCTTTGTAATTGATGCTGCATCAGTTTTTCCCATGCAGACACAATCAGCTTGATTTTCAGACATCCACAGCGCCGTTGTAGCGTGATTGCTCTACTTGCGACATGGCTGTTAGATCACATGATGTTTACCATCATTAGGACTCCACATTTAGGGTGCCTGGTCATTGGAGCGCCAGATCACATTTGCGATCCCTACTCCCCGAGGTCAGCCCCCTGGAGTTGAAATCTTTATGAAGGGGGGCATGAGGGCACAGCCACCCACAAGAGGAGGAGCGGGGGTGCAACCCCTGCAAACAGAGAGATCCTTGTTGACAAAATCTGGCAATCTAACTACTGGGTGGTCAAATGCAGCACCGAGAAGTAGAACCCTCACATGAAACGCATATCATTTTTATGTCATAAAATAAGGGAAATGCCACATATGCATTAAACACTTTGAAAATAGACCGCAAGTATTTTGAGGCATAATTACTACAATATAGGCTGTATCTGAAATAGAGACTTGCACATGCATCATAAGTTCTGAAAATTCAAACCTACGTGTATTAAAACAAAAATGCTTAAATTAGAAATAGATCTCTCATATAACGGTAAAAATTAGTTCTGTGTATAAATTGTCATTTTATTATAAAGTACTCATAGTACAGAGAAAGAACAGTTACATACTTACAGAAACAGTAGATCTTCAAAAGAATCTCCTCACTTAGTCCACACCTTTGGAACTATAGCCACCAGGCACTTGGACCACACTGAAACATTTGCCAGCTGAGGGCCACCCATGATGACATCATGCATCAGAGTCTATATTAATGTGGGTGGCCCCGTCACTCCTCAGTTCTTCCACTGGAGATTAGACTCAGAGGACCTCTAACCGTGGGGAAGCAGGAGAGAAGACCAGCCCAGGCAAACAAGGCAAGGCACAGGGCTTGATATATAATGTATAATGTATATAATGTATATATTATGGTTCAGTCGTACAATATCTGATGCAACCCTCCCTGAAGCAGATGGGGAATGGAAGGAGGGACAGCATGGATGTTAATGGATGTCAATGGAAGAGATTCTCTTGAAGTAATTCTTCTATCTTCTCCATGATATCTCCTCCATTAGGCCAAACCTTTTGAATGATTCCCAAGCAGTCCCCAACACTAGCTGGGACGTGTTTACAGTCTGATATATATTGAGGACAGCAGGCCTTGCAGTACAGCAAGCCTGAAACCAGCACATCTATGTGAGACCATATGTCCAGACTGTAATGTTTAGTAAAGGTTTGGACAGTGCTCCATGTGGCTGCAGTGCAAATGTCCGCAGCAGAAACATTTCTGAAACAAGTAACAGAAGTGGCCATTAACCATGTGGGTGATCAGGAACTGCACCAGGAAATTCCTTACCACACTTCCTTTGACAAAACATAATACAATGTGCCAGCCATTAAGAGAGGAATTTTTAAGAGACATGAGCACCCTCTTTCCCAGGGGAAAACAAAACAAAAAGCTGAAGACTTTCTGCAGTCCTTGGTGTGATTCACATAGTATTCTATGTACATTTAAAGTATGGAGCAGTGCCTCACCCTGATTGGCATGCTCAGGTTAATAAACAGGAAGGTGTATCGTTTGATTCAGTGAAAATTCAGATACCACCTTCACATTAGAGCCTGAAGTTCTGAAATCCTTCGAGCAGAAATGATTGCAACTACAAATAATGTTTTCCATGACAGGAAACATAGGACATAACTCACAGCCTGCTAAAAGGAGCTGTCAGTTTCTCAGGCCATAATGTAAGTCCCAAGGTGGACTGGATTGCATGTAGGAAGTTTATTATGTAGAGATGCTTCTCAGAAAAGTTTGAGCCATCTCTAACTGGGCCACCATACAGCTCCATCAGTAGTGGCATGGCAAACTGATACAGAGACCAAATGTACCTTAAGTGAGAAATACAGCAGACCAGAGTCTGGCAGTGACAGCAAGTATTCCAGCACAGCATTTAAAGGACATGTAAAGTGGTCCAAATTCCTGGAAGTAGCCCACAGAGTAAAACACTTTCATTTCAAGGAATAGGTATGTCTGATGTCTGGTAGAATGCTTTCTAGCCACAATCAGCACATCAGCAACTTTAGGTGATAACCCAAAATGTGCCATGGCTACGTCTTCAGGAGCCATGTATGCAGATGTAGGGATTTCACGTCCGAATGGACCAAAGGTCCCTTGTCCTGTGATACAGGCCCCGACACAGTGGTAGGGGGACAGGAGGCTCCATTGTCATTTATTGCAAAAGTGGAAATGATATCTGGTGAGGCTGTAATAGAGCAATGAGGATGGGAGCGTCACTTTCCATCCACAACCTGAGCAGCACCCTCTGTACTAATAGAATTGGGGGGAAATGCATATAGGAATTTCCCTTTCCGAACAGAAGGACAACTTGTCTTGCCAGAAAACTCCAAACCCTGGAGTGAGCAAACAGAAATGTTGCAGTTCTACATTGCATGGACACGCAAAAACGTGTCAACTATGGATGGCCCCATCTTGCGAAGAGGTTGTTTACCCCATAGGGCAACAGTTCCTATTTGTGAATCATGGACTGTGACCTGCTTAGCTGTTCTGCTAAGACATTTTGAATACCAGGGAAATACCTGTATGATAGTCATAGACTGTGGGAAAAACACAGTACCAAACTCTCATTGCCCACTGGATCCTTAGTGTCCACTGAGGGATTCTCACATGAAGGCTGGTCAGTAGCACCATCACAGTGGCTGTAGTCTGGAGACTTAGGATGCATAACATTGTTCTCACAGAGATATAATGGCTCCTGTATACCAACTGTGCTAAAGCAGTCAGTTTGTTTTTGCCCTGTCCTGTGGAGGAAAAGCATAACCCTTCTCTGTTCACAAGTGCCTTGTCCAAGACAAGGTATGCAGGAGAGGTTCCCTGGAGCTGGCTTTCAGTAGCCAGTTGGCCAGGTAGGGAAAGACATGCAGGCCTTCCTGTGAAGGGCTCTGACACTATTGTCAAGCAGTCTGCAAAGACCCGTGCCACAAAAACCAAGCTAAAGGGCATGACTCTGAACTGATAGTATCCCTCAGGAAAAACAGTATTGCCTGTGAGCTTTTCTGATCTTAACATGCAGGTATACCTCCTTCATGTCCAAGGAATAGCCAATCCCCTTGATTGTGGAAGGGGAATGAAAGCTTGCAATGTTGTAATCCCTCTATTGTTTCAGATGCAGGGAGAGCTGCACTCCTCACACAAACACTCCTTGATGTAATATTGGGGTGGGTATATCCTGCAAATAGTCATGCAGAACTGGTGGTGCTAGTGCCAGTGGTACCAGCTGCTTTGGTACTTTTTATGGGCACCGTGGAAAGGACCCAGAAGGTGCCACCTCTCCTACCACTGCCTTGCTGATGGTAGGCATGGCCCCTCTGGCAGCAAGCTGGTGATAGCAACCCTTCCCATGATCCCTAGGATGGAGTGAGATACAGGGACTTGACTGACTTGAGTCATTTTTGACATCTGAAGACCTCTTAGGGCTTCTTCAACATCATAACCAAATCGTTTTGTCCCTCTAAAAGGGGCATTTAAAACTGCTTGTTGCACATCATTTGCAAAACTAGCAACCCTTAGCCAAGAACATCTCCTCATACAAATGCCAGAAGCAGCAGCCCTGGCAGAGGCATCAGCGACATCATAGGCTGAGCGGAGGAAATGTTTGCCAACCTCAGCACTCGATGTCAAAGTTTTAAGTAACTCATTCTTGGCAGAGCCCTCAGGCAAAGCCTGGGCAGCAGCCTTTGCAGCTTTCCATAGGCTGCTGTGATATTTGATCATATAGGCCTGATAGTTTGCAATTCCAAGGCCTAGTGAGGCAGAGGTATATGTATGCTTGCCCATTACATCCAGCCTCCTAGATTCATTATTAGGAGTGTAAGGGCAAAAGCTAAATGGCCACAATTATGACTGAAATGTGTGGCTCAATGCTCAAACTGAGTTAAACAAAAAACATACAAAATACAAGTCACATAATGAGCTTAGGCAGGGTCTGTAATAAAATGCACGAGGCAGCAAACAAGTAAGGCAGGTGAAGAAGAACGTGAGAGGCGGTGCCCTGTCAAAGGTATTTGTGCTGTAAATAAAAGGTATTTGTGCTGTAAATAAAGGCATTGTAGTATGGTGCAACTGGTTATGCAGGTAAATGTGAGTTCCGGGCAGTGTATCAAACTGGGCTGGTCAAACATGTCTGTGACTAAGGTCAGGTAGCCAGTTCCAGGCAGTGTATCAAAGTGGGCTCTTCAAACATGTCTGTGACTAAGGTCATGTAGCCAGTTCCAGGCAGTGTATCACCAACTCAGATAAATGACCATATTAAGTAATATGATTGCTAGGAGCAAATTATAGCATTAGTCCTGTTTGGGGTGTAACTTTCAAATTGTGTATATAAGCTGTGCATGTGTAACATCAAGTGGAATCATGTAACATCAAAGGCTAAGTGCAAGTGGCACTATAATGACACTGCTAAATAAATTCTCTTTGATTCTCCGTCGGTCTCGTTGAGTAATTGTATTAAGTTGTTAGTAACATTAAGTATACGTTACAAGGAGGCAAAGTACTCATCTGTCTCAGTGCTATAGACCTATTGGAGTAGCCATCATGACTACAGAGTCAGTTTCTAGCTGGTTAGCATAATAAGGCTAGCAGCTGGGGCTGGATCCTGCTCTTCAGTCTTTTTGGGTATTGCAGGCAGTGAGTCTGGTGTGTACCATGCAGCTAAGGCAGTAATCTCTAATGCAGAATATACAGGTGGAATTATAATGGAGGGGGAACAGGGCACCTGCAAAAATTCCATGAGATTTCCTTTTGTGGCGTCTTCCATAGCAAAGCCCACGGCAGTCTGCATTTGCTGCATCATGGCTGAAAAAGTAGGATCCTCATGAGAAGACCTCGGGGTATGTACCACAGAGTCCTCACTGCAGGATGAGAAGGAAGAACTAGATTGGATTGATATGGTAGATATTGTTCTCCCTCATACCCTTCTTCTAAATTCTCCACTAACGCCATGAGGTCAAGATTAAATTCTGTCTTGTTGTCGATGTCCCTCTTGATGATGGGAGCTGCAGTATGCACGTGTGACATCGGTGGCTGCTGAGGAGGAGGACTCTGTGATATGATGTGCTGTTAGCAGGCATTGACAGTGTTTGAGAGCACTGATGCCCCATCAACTGGTAGCTGCTTGCATAGGCAAACGAGGCAGAAAGCATCGTATCATCTCTGAAGACGACACCAGCACAGCTTGAGAGTCCACGACTGGGAAGGTGTTGTGACTACTTGTATCAATGATGGGCCTTGGCAACAACAATGGCATCCTACTGTACTGCCAGACCCTGACCTTGGGGTCGCATCAACGGTTGGGGTGGGGTTGTAGTTAACACCACCAGAGCACTCAATGATGCAGCAGAATTATCTTCTCTCACCAATGACCGGGACCTCCCCAGCGAAGTAGATTTCTCTTTATCTCTATGCTTATGCTTGTGGCCAGACAATGAGGAGGGCCATGATGCTGACTGTCCCCAGTCCTTTGACTTCAGTGGTCTTGTCTCGACTGATGGCGAGGCTGCATCAAATTTTGGATGCTGTTCCTTCTCCATGGCTGTTAAAGTTTTATGGAGAAGGTAATTTTTAAAAGCTGCCTTGTGGCATCACATTGTAGCCCAGCTGTAGCTCTGGGAAATCTCGCAAGTCCTTACATTGTGAGAAAGGCCCGAGCAGCAAACACAAACTGTGTATGTATCTTCTTTGTAAACTTTCTCTCTGCACTTACAATACTGAAATAAAGGATCTTTCGTCTTCGGCGGCATGTAGAGACAACAAAATGTAATAAAAGTAAAAGAATAAAAGGCAATGGCTAGTTGACCTTTCCTTCAGCAGCAATTTGTGGTCAACATAAATCCCTTACTGTAACGTCGGGTCGAGAAATGGTTGTTGCTGCATTGCCATAGAGCTGTTTATATAGATGCTGACGTGTCCCTCAGCTAGCAAAAGTTTCCATGTGGTGCTAGTGCCTGGTGGCTATAGTTCCAAGGTGTGCAATAATTGAGAGATATCCTTGTGAAGACTGTGCACTTACCATCAACCCTGATGAATACTTCTAACTTTAACATGTTCATGTCTTTTCTCGCAGTTGTCTATAATCTTGCAAGTACTTTCCAAAGAAATGACCATTAACCTAACAGACTAATTTTGCCTTTCTCAGAGTGCAGGCTCTCTCCATCATCTGTAGTGTTTGTCAGAGCCGAAAGCCTCACACCAGAGTTGGCAGGTGCCAGACATGAGAGGGTCTCGGCTATCTGGGAGGCAGGGCATAGGCCACCCAATACTCTTGTACCACTTGTTGGTCATCTGAGGTGCAACATCAGCTATGAAGGCAGCCACTCACCTGTTGTTTCAATGGTGTTGGCATGGCTCAACTGGTAGCACATCTCCATGCCAGAAGGTCAAGGGTTCTAGTCCCACACTGGGGTTGGGCTCGCACCATAACTACTGACATTTGAGTGCAGTACTGGGGGATGTTGTACTGTTTGGATAGGCATCTTTTGGATAAAATGTTAAACCAGGGTCCCTTCTGCCCATCTCTGGTGCTGTTCTGTTAGGTGTCCAGGTGGAAGTAAAAGAACCAAAGGCACTTTTTGCAAGAGTAGGGGATTTTCCTCAGTATCCTGGTCAGCATTCCCTTCCCCTGCATGCAATCGTCCTAGACTGTGTGTGGGTGTTGATGTGTGAAATGGCTGCTGCTACATGTTTACTGTCACTTTACTGCCAGAATTTCATTCTTGTAAAGCACTTTGGGAAACAATATTTCTAGGGACATGGATATGTTGTTCATCCACACTTATTGGCAGGTATCCTTGCTGCTTTAAATCTTGCCGGAAGGTCTTCAAGCTGGCTCCTCCCACCCACCCGGGTGGTATAACTCTCGGCTCCGCCCCATGACGCCAGATCTTCCTTACCGCTTGGAAGCTCAGGTTCCCTCCTTAACACTCTGCATTTGAGACTGGTTCCTATTTCTCCGTTTGCGAATTTCAAAGTATTTTTTGCGAAAAAGACTTCAGTCTTCGATCCCTCGCGGCTGCGATGGACAAATCGACTCCCGGTTTTCGGAGATGCCCCTGCGGGCAGAAGATGTCTCGGACGGATCCACTCCACGTGTGCTTCATTGTTTAGGCCTTGAGCACGACCCGCAGGATTGCGACCTGTGCTCTTCTTTCTACGCCTACATCTTGAAGACCGTGCTGCCCATTGCATCTGGGCCGTCCCGAAGCGCTTCCTCCGGTGAAGTCTAAGGAGGCCTGGTCGATGGCAAAGATCATGGGTTCGGGCAGATCAGCTCGAGCAGATGATCGCCTCAAGAGGGAGGCGGCGCTGGCCGTATTTTCCTCGCTGCATTTATCCCGCCTCTCTGGGTTCTTCCTACACAGCTTCCTTTATGGAGTTTGTCTGTCCCTCTCCACTAAGGAGAAGGGCCAACGCCTGCTGGGACCTTTTCTCGGTCTCAAAAGAGGGACAAGGTAAATCCCTCCGTCGGCGCTCTTGGGAGGCGGGAAAGGTCCCCTTCACGAGTTGTCGAACTGCGTCCGACTTCGATCGACTGGCTGCTTCGCCACTGGCCTCACGGTGTCCCCGTCAGGTCAGTTGGACCGAGACTCCTGCCGACTCAAGTCGAGATTTTCTCGATCCGTTGGACGGGCTGTCGCTTATAAAGCCGAGATTCCCTCTCCCCGTTCCCCGAGGAGTTGAGGATCCTGTGGCTTGCCTGTGCCTCCGGGTTCCGGAGCCTCGGATGAACCCTCCGAGTCAAGGAGTACCGTCCCGCCGTACTTCCCCGCGACCGACTCGAAGAGCCAGGTTTCGGTCTCGGTTCGACTCTTCGTCCAGCTAATCCGCCAGCGTCTTGCACCGCTGTAAGCGGTTCGGCCATCTCGCCTCCTCCTCGATTGAGGCTTCCGTGAAGTTGCCATGGTACGAGGCCTTGGGCAACAGTTTCCGGACGGGAATAAGCCGACTATCGCCTTCCCCGCCATTAAGTGGTTGTCACCAGAGCGCCGACACAACCCCTTGATGAACTGCGAGGAGCCTGTACCCAGGCCTGTTGTTCAGCCAAAACTAGCTGCTCCACCGATTCCGATGGAACCTCCGCGCCCACAGCCACTAATTGGGGCCCGACCAAGGATTCTCGGTCGGCTAAGGGTCTACCCCATCGGCTGTGCTGCAGTTACCTCTACTCCTGACCGACCTCGGCAGGTGAAGGTGGCTCAGGCCAGAGGTAGTTCTTCGAGACTCATCCTAGTCCGAAGATGATTCCTCCTTTTCTCCAAGCCACTGGACTCTGGAGTCCTCAGGAGGTCAGTCAATGGACGATAGCTCTGCCGTCCTTCCTAGGACTGCTTCGCCATCTCGAGTCCACCGGATGAAGCTCGAACCTGCTTTCAAATGGGCCAGGTATCCCCTCACTGGAGATTCTGGACCAAGGGGATTCTCCAACGGAGGCCTTTCCGTGGCCGAGGCCACAGTGGGTCCGCCCTGAGCTTTGGCGCAGCGCTCTGCTTCCTGTCCTGCTCCGGCCAGGGATGGCTAGGAAGTATGCGGTCCCTACCGGTTCCCCTGTCCGTTTTCGAGCACCCCTCTGCTGAGGGGTTACGACGTTACAGCTTCATTTGCTCGGCGCAACGCCAGGATATGGACAAACCTTCCGACAAGGAATCCAAGAAATTGGATTATGTCGGCAAAAAGTCTATGCTGGCCCCTCTTTGGTCTTGGCCAGGCCAGTTCGCCGCCCTCATGGCACATTTTTCTCATGCCCTGTTGGGCTCCCTGGATGAGGTCATCTCATCTCCCGCCGGATCTGCAGACTACGGTCACAGGTGCGGACCAGGGCAGGGCAGTGGCCAAACAGCAGCTCCAGACTGCTTTTGGATATTGGGGACTCATGTGCCAGATCGGTGGCTGCCGCAGTGGCTATGCAGGGGCGTGGTTTGGCTGAGGATATCCACCTTTACTCGGATACCCAGCACAAGTTGGCTGGATGTTCTTTGGGACTGACCTCTTCTGCCCTGGGTGTAGGGTCACCTGCAGAGGATCGAGAAGTCCAATGCCTGGACTTGGCCCCTTCCGCCAGAAGGACAAAGGCCGTAAACCACAGCCTAAGCCTCTTTTTCGCCCCAGCCTCGGGGTCCGCCCAGCAACGCAGGGCCAGCAGGCTCGGCCTTGGCATCCCAAACCCAAGCCGCCGGCTTCCTCTAACAGGAGGCAGAGGAGGAAGGCCCAGGAGGTCCCTCAGCCGTCCCTCCTCCAAGCCTGCCCAGTGATCGGGCTGAGGCGTCGCCTATCCCTTCACACCTGGGTCCCGTCCCCTGTGGGGACGGCCCGCATTTCGTCCACCTGGTCCGCTTGGTTACCACTGACAGGTGGGTTTTGAGGTAGGGAAGAGGCCTGCCTCTGAATTCGAGCAGGCACCACCTCTTTCAGAGCCATCCCTCGGGGTCGGGTCCCCAGCCTCACTGGCAGCCTGCCGAGCCGACATCGCTCTCCTCCTCAGAAGGAGGTGATAAGAGAGGTGGCGGACCCTCCTTCAGACCCAGGGTTTGTGTCCAGGTACTTCCTGGTTCGAACGGACGGGGCTGGCGCCCCATTCTACGACCTGCACCCACCAAACAAGTTCCTAAGGTCTCGAACCTTGTGGATGGTCACTCTGGCTCAGATAATGACCATCCTTGAACGCTGTGTGGTTCTGCTCTCTGGACTTGCAGGACGCGCTTTTTCACATCCCTATCCGTTCATCTCACCAGAGATTCTTCGCCTCGAGCGGAAGGATCCCTTTCGAAGTTCCAAGCCATGCCCTTCTGCTTGTCTCCAGCTCCCAGGGTCTTCACCAAATGCATGGCAGTGGTGACAGCATTCCTGTGGCGCCGAGGGTCCGGGTGTACCCTTACCTGGACAACTGGCTGATAGCAGCTCCTCCAGGAAGGAGGTGGAGGGTCAGAGATCTGGCCCTCCAGGTCTGCTCTCAACTGGGCCTCCCTTATCAATGAGGCCAAGTCTGAACTCGAGCCAAGCAGGTGATTCTGTTCATCGGGCACAGCTCGACTCTCTTGAGCCAGAGCACGGCTCCCGTGGACAGGGCCGAGGTTCTTTCCTCCTTGCCCAATCATTTCTGGTTGGGCAATTGCCTGCCTGGGACTTCCTGTGCCTCCTGGGTCTCATGGCCTGCATCAGCGTGGTCCGTTGGGCCCGCTGGAACATGCATCCCTTCAATGGGACTGGCCAGCCAGTGGTCACAATGCTACATCCTTTGACCAGCTTTCGTCGGTGACACAGGGATGTGAAACGCTCCAGTGGTGGATCGTTCCAGGTCATTTGCAGGAGGCATCCTGTTCGGTCCGCCCCAGCCGACGGTGTCTCTATCTAATCGATGCCTCTCTGATGGGTTGGGGTGCCCATCTGGGGAATACGGGCTCACGGCCTCTTGGTCCCCGTGTGGAGTCCTGATGCCACATCAACCTGCTGGAGCTCCAAGTGGTCCCCAGCTCTCACCGGCCTTGCTCCGCTCCTCCGGGGTCAAGTGGTCCAGTCCAGACGGACAATACCACCACCATGCTATCTAAACCGCCAGGGTGGGACGCCCATGCTTCTATGCAAGGAAGCTCTGCATTTGGTCACTGTCGCAGCCTGGAGGCGGATCTCCAGCCATTCATGTGGCAGGAGCCTCCAACGCCCTGGCCGATGCCCTGAGCCGGATAGGGGCGCATCCCACAGTGGTCTCTCCTGCCGGAGGTAGTACAGCATCTGTTCTCCCATTGGGGCACACCTCAGGTGGACCTGTTTGCCTCCAGGAGACGCAGGCTGAGACTGTTCCATGCCCGCCCCTCAGCAGGGCTCGCTGCAGGGATGCCTTCGAGGCAGTGGACCCCGGCCTCTTCTACACCGTTCCCATTTCCTTGATCCACAAGGTGCTTCTCAAAGCGAGGAGGGACAAGGCGCAGGTGATTCTGATAGCCCCGGACTGGCCTCGCCAGTTCTGGTACCCAGATCTCCTCAGCCTCAGCTCCAGGATTCCGCGACAGCTTCCAGCTCGCCCGGACCTGCTCTCAGTCAATCAGGGGAAGGTGTTCCATCCGGACCTTCAATCTCTGCACCTGACGGCCTGGTTCCTGAGCGGCTAGAGTTCCAGGCCTTGGGTCTTTCCGACGAGGTCCTCAAGCGTGGTTGAGGGGCGCCCCATGAGTCGCATCAGAAAATGTTATGCCTTCAAAAATGGAAAGGTTTTCCATTTGGTGTCAGGCAAGGGCTTGGACCCTTCCTCCTGTTCCTTGGCAAGCATCTTGGACTATTTATGGTCCCTTTCTAATCAAGGGCTTAGGTCGAAAGCGACCCTAAGGAATTGCACCTAGCAGCCATCTCTGCCAGTATGGGCAGAGCAGTCCAGTGGCATAGAGGAGAAAGGTGGTCTGGCGCTTTTCAAAGGCCTTGATCACATATCCTCTGGTGCGTGAACCTCCACCTGGTGGGATCTACTGCTGGTACTGGCAAAGCTCATGGGCAAGCCATTCGAACCTATGCACAGGTGTGCTCTCTCTCACCTGTCGTGGAAGACCACCTTCTTGGTGGCTATCACATCAGCCAGAAGGATGGGAGAGCTCTAGGCGCTTTCCATCGAGTCTCCTTACCTGGTCTTCCACAGGGACAAGGTTGTCCTGTGCCCCCACCCGAAATTCCTTCCGAAGGTGGTGTCGGAGTTTCACCTTAACCAGGTGTTGACTTTGCCGGTGTTCTACCCCAATCACACCTCGAGGTCGAATATAGGCTCTGCATCTTTGACCCTAGAAGGCACTTCCGCCTATTACAAAGAGCGCACGGCTGAAATTCGGGAGAGGTTCACCAGCTGTTTGTCACCTACGCTGAAGCCGATCTGGCAGACCTGCAGCCAAGCGACGATAAGCAGGTGGGTCACCTCCTGCATAGATCTCTGCTATAAGTTGGCGGGCATGGAGCCTCCCAGAGGGATAAGAGCTCATTCTACCAGCCATACTGCTGCAACAGTGGCTGCTTCCAGGGACGCCCCTATCCAGGAAATCTGCAGGCTGCTACCTGGAAGTCAGCAAACACCTTCATTACCCATTACCACATCGACCTTGAGTCACGCCGGGATGCTGGTTTTAGACTTGCTCTCTCAGTCTCTTTCCCAAGTAAGTATTGGGGGTGCGTCTTGCCTCCTCCTCCCAGAGAACTGCTAGGAGTCTGCCAATAAGTGTGGATGAACAACATATCCATGTCCCTAGAAATACAGGTTACTCACCTGTAACAGGAGTTCTAGGAATGGTATATGTTGTTCATCCCTGACTACCTCACCCTACCTCGCTCTCGACGCGACAACCTGAGCTTCCAGCGGGCCAGATCTAGCGCCATGGGCGGGAGCCGAGTTATACCACCCGGTGGGTGGGAGGAGCCAGCTTGAAGTCCTTCCGGCAAGATTTAAAGCGGCAAGGATACCTGCCAATAAGTGTGGATGAACAACATATACCATTCCTAGAACTCCTGTTACAGGTGAGTAACCTGTATTTATGAAAAGTATTACATAAATGCCTCCTCTTCCTCCTCCTTCTTGTGGACAAATTGAAATAAGTGTGTGAACAAAATAATTTGAAACATTTGGAAAGAGTACAACGGATTGTTTGAATGTGGAAAGTTAATTGCAAGGTATAACTGCTTTGTTCACTGCAAGTGATGCATTATGTGTTTGATATTGAATCAAATGAAGAAGTTTAAAAAGTAATTAAAAACAGATTGCATTTGTATAGAGACAAAAAGAGTCTGACACGTAAATTGGCATTTTGTGATTATTATTATTTTACTCAAAACACTGTCGGCCATGACAGAAACGGAATTCCTCTGCAATGTGAAGACTAGGTTGGCAGAAATGGAATTCCTCTACAATGTGTAGACTCTAGGTCAATCAAAACTTACTCCACTCCAAATTTACCATCCTCTCCTTCACCGCCCTTTGCAAGTTTGCTGTGGCTTGCCCTCCTCCAACTCACCACTGTAGAGCGTACAATCAACTGGGCAGGGCTCCCACGGAGGTACATAACTCCATGTATATGACCTCCTTGGGTGCCAAATTCTGGGCTAGAACCCTCCCTGAGCATTTAAACAGGATCCTCTTCCCTGCTTTCAGCGTTTCCTACTCCCTCAGATCTGAAGCAGGCAACAGATTGCAGAGCCCGCACTTTTTTTTTTGTATTATCTCTTTATGCTCATCCCCGGTGCTACCCTGTCCTCCCACTCCTTCAGAACACCTAGGCATACTCACCACCCTTCTAACCCCCTACCGCCATCCACCAACCCCTATAGCAGCCCTTACCTGGCTAACCCGGCCTATCCCTGTGCTGGGTGGGTCCCTCTCCTTCGAGGGGGAAGTGCCTTTTATGGCAGATAGTGCACCCCAGGGCCGCGAAGCTGGTCTAGGCTGACTCTGGGGCTTTGTGGTGGCAGACAGCCAGAGCTCATCATCCAGCAGGATGGGAGCCATTTTCATGTTTTCTGCCCCGCCCAATGCAGTTCTCAGCCTTGCGTCAGCATAGGCAATCATGGGGCAGGGACATTCAATGGGCGTGTTGCTCACGTCCCAACAAGCACATCACCAATCTGCCCGCAGGTGCTCAGGTGAATCCCAGCCCACTGGGAGGGAAGCATCCAATGGACACTTGTAAACCCCCTCCCTGCTGCTCTTCACTCCTGGTACCCGGACTTGGGGCACAAAACCAGGTTTCCAGCATGCCGAGCGAACCCCTTTCTTGGTGCCACTGGAGCCAGCCAGAGCCCGCTTTCTTTCTACAGAATGCAGTAGATGTCCTTCAGATATGGACTTCCATAACTGTAGAATAGCCTACCAATAGCCTAATTTCCTTGCTCAGCTCTTTGCCAAATCTCAGTTTAAGGAGTACTACATGTCTCCTTTATTCTGCCGTAAGAGCCCCCTCCCTCCATCTGGCCAGTATCTGTCGTCCTTCTCCTATGTTGATCAGGTTGCCAACTTGATTGTGTCCACATTGTTGTTACGTATGCTGCCTGTCCTCACTGATGTTTTAATACCCTTGTGTACATGTATGCTTGCTCTTTACTCATACATTTTGTAATTTACTGTTATTGTGCTGCTCATGCCTGACTTATTACCTGTTTATTCTGTTCCGTGTCTCCCCCTCCCCCAGCTGTAATTGGAAACAAGCCTTCTAGGTTCTGCTTGTTTCACTGTTAAAATATGTTCTCAATGAATGTCTGTCTGCCACCCCTATTCATAAGCAGGGATGAATAAATATGGAGTGAAACATACATATTTAAAGGCATTTCTCTTATTTAATATATACTGTAGTATGTGTTTTGACACTGGAGTCATGATGAACTGTCACTCAACCTGATGAAGACTCTTTAGTCTAAACATGTCCATTCATTTTCTATCCTGGGTCTACGAAGCACTTTTAATTTAAAAAAATTAACCCGTCAGACTCATTCTTGCCTTTCTCAGGGGGCAGGCCTTCTCAGTCATCTTGTAGAATATTATTTGTAGGCATAATTCTAATTTAAAATATTGCTCTTTTTGTCACTTTGTGATGGGGGAGGGGGTTAAATGTGTTAAAGCAAGAAATCATTGCTGTGCACCACTGCATGCAGAGTGCAGTTAATTTAATACCAAACTGTCAGTTGACGACGCACTTTCCCTCTGTAAATCTGGTAACTGAAAAAATGTCATTGTAAAAATTCAGTGGCAGCTGGGCCAGGACTTTTTTCTGTTTTGTTTTTCATACGGGAGGGACCGACTACAACAGCATTGTTTGGACTTCTTTAAAAATATTGAACAGATATGTTATTGTTCCAGAATATGATTCTGCATAGAATGAGGAGGGTAAGAGTCCCTTGTCTTAGTTTATGAAGAGCTTAATAAGGTTATAAAATGGATAGAAAAGACTGTGAAAGTTGATTGGTCTAAGAGGCTGTTCCAGCTGTGTTATCTCAGTACCTTATGGTCTGAAGGTAATCTAAAGAAAAATCTAAATAAAGAGAATTTTTATAATTCTTGTATTATTTTATTAATACATTAAGACACTCCAAGGCATTAGTTATGATAATTAACATTAACTTCTTAGGTGGCTTATGGCACTTGGCTATACCTTAATGCCTCACAGTACACCAGATGCTGACATCATCAGGCATAACACAACTTGTCATGCCTTATTGCTTAATCTTATAGGGGTAAGGAAGGCCCTTTTAAAATTCACAATCTGTAGTGCTTGTACCCGCTTCCCTCCCCCTCTCTCTCTCTCTCTCTCGCCTCCCCTCCCCTCCCTCCCTCTCTCTCTCTCTCTCTCTCTCTCTCTCTCTCTTAGTCGAACTAAGGAAGGCCTATACATTCAGGGGCAGAAACCCAGTAGTTAAATAAGTTAATGAGGCCTCCGCAGAGTGTCTCTTATAGCTAGACTGTGAGGTTTGGGTGAGAGGACTGTAAAGCTCAACTTAATTGTTCTGGCTGCCCAAACCTCATGAGAGGAGTCTCTTACACCATATGAGATACTCCACGGAGACCCTAGTAACATATTATTATAAATCACTCAAGTTAGCTAGAGGTATTTATAATAAGTTTCAAGTCTTTTAGTCTTTTTTTTTAATTTCAAAAGTTAAATGAAGCCGCTTTTCCCCCTGGCCGTGAAGTGGACTGCTCCACCCCTAAGATTCCTGTGTGAGAAACCACTATAAGCAGTATAACAGGAACAGTGGTTTTATGTGCTGATTGGATGAAAGCACATAAGTGATCTATAATTGGAATCCAAACACATCTGAAACTCTGACGGCAGTGTGGGCCACTAGTTAGAGCACAGAACTATGAAACAAGAGATAGCAAGACTGAATCAGCCACTGGGTCATTGTGTGACCTTGTACAAGTCGGTTGACCTCCCTTGGCTTTTGCCTTTTCAGCTGTAAGAGGTAGGAGCAGCAGTGAACTGAAAATGAGATGTTACATCTCAAACTGGCGATCCTGAGTAAATTAGCAATAAACGACAAAACTGGGGGCAGAATTTTCGGAGGTGGTGACTGCATAAGTTCACATGGTGACTTGGGTGTACAGACATGCAGTGTGATCAGAATCTGTTGTTTTTAAAACTGGGTTTTTTGGGGGGAGGGCTTCCCCTACTTAGTCGAAGAAATAATATCTTTGCATCTGTACCAACACCTTTTGTTTGCAACAGAGGTTATGGTATTAGAGTTGATGTCTGTTTTAAAAAGGCCTTCCTTTCTATTTAAAATTCAATTGAAGAGTGACTGGGCATTTTCAAATTGTTCAGTCTAGAAATGAGACAGCTGAGAAGTGACTTAAAGGGGAACAGTCAGCACTAAGAGCCATCACCCAAGTGTGGGGGTGGTCCCAGTATGCACTTTGTATGCATACATTTTGTTGTTGTTTACTTTTTACTGTCCTCTGCCTCTGTGACTACACTCAGTTCAGGGAGGACAGCAGGACCAGGAAACAAAAGATCAGCGCTTATAAAAAAAACTCTAACATGCACCACAGGTTATTGACTCTCCCATTGCTGCTGCCCTGCCCTTGTGTCAGCTGCAGGCGATTATGGGATTTGTAGTTACAGAAAATGTCAGCTTGCAGGTCAACAGAATCAGTCAGATACAATCTAGTATACTGCAGTAAACAGTAAATAAAAAAATGTTTTGCACACAAAGTGCACATTCGGCAGCCCCACTCTTGGGTGTAAGGCTCTTAGTGCTGACTGTTCCCATTAAAGAATGTTTTTCCAAATACTAAGTGGAATTGACAGGACAGAGATTAGATGCTTGAGCTGGTAAGTGCAAGCAGAACAGGAGGGCATGCCCTCAAACCGGGGGCTGGGGGGGTGTAGAATAAGAGGAAATATTAGAAACCATTACTTCACTCACAGAGTGGTTAATCTGTGGATTAGCCTACCAAGTGGTGACATGGTAACTAGCACTGTTCAGGCTTTGAAAACAGGAGTAGACAGATTACTACTAGAGAACAGTACTGAGAGTTACACACCGTGAGTTAGGGTCAGGTTCCATATGTGTGTCAGATACTCAGATTGGAATAGTCACTGCCATTTGGCAGGAATAATGAACAGAATGGACCCTAAGTCCCTTTTGACATCACAATATTGTTACTGTGGTCCTTGTCTGCCATGTGTCACTAAAGGCAGGTCAGCAGGCCCATACATGAAAACAAAGCCCTTTTTGAAAAGTGTCATTTGGTCCTGTTGACTGCAGTGTACCTTGCTGTTTTGTCCTTGCAGTACCCCTCCCACAGTCAACAATTTCTTCATCCCAAATGAGTTTGTTTTTAAAAATAACAAATATTAAAAAATATTAAAAATCAGAAAGTTCACCCATTACCTACCAGACATGGGGGCTTATTCATATCACACAAATGGCACACATTTGCTTTAAAACACTGTCCCACATCTCTGTATTCAGAAGTCCAGTCTTTTTATTCTCTAGATTTGCTCCTGTAAACCCTTGTCCTCTACACATCTGGACTCTGGTTGCATTGCAACACCTCACAATGCGTTCACAAAAAGACAAAGGCAAGACATCGTCCATGAAACTGACACCATGCTCTGCTTTAGAGCAGGACACGGGGGTGCTGTTGAGCAGTGCGCATCAGCCTGCCCTTCTAATCACAGGGTGAACTCCACTTCACAGACCTGGGGATTAGAACCTAAAGGTAGTCCCTCCCCCTACAATGTCTGGATCTCTCCTCTTGCTGCACATGGGGTCAGCAGAAAGCGAGTCTGTTGAGAACTCAGGACCATGCATTAATGTTTCCAAATACAGATACGTTCAGGGGATTGTTTCTGTGTTCCAGGTTCATCTTGTGTGCATCTTAAAGGGAAACAGCACAAAGGTGGAGTTGGCCCCAGTGTGCACTTTGTGTGCAAAAAAAAGTTTGGTTTACTTACTGTTAGCTGGCGTATAGTAGATTGCATCAGACTAATTTTGTTTACCTCTAGACTGACATCTTCTGTTACTACAAATCCCAGAAATCCCCTGCAGATGACATTAGAGCAGTAGACAGCAGTGGGAGACTTGACTTGACAGTCACTGTAAACATATAGTGGCAGCTGCTTCTTTAACACACACAACCATGGAGAATCACCTGAATAAGTTGTATGCGAAGGGAAATGTTGTCCAGAACATTGAAAAAGATCCCCTACTCTCATGATAATGCCATGCATTCTTTTAATTCCAACTGGACACCAACCAGGGCAGCACCAGAGATGGGCAAAAGGGACCTCAGTTTAATGTCTCATCCAAAGGACAGCACATGCCAACAGTACAACATCCCCTACTATTGCATTCTGATGCCAGTGTTTTGGGGGTATGAGCCCAAGTCCAGGTGTGGGACTAGATCCCAGAACCTTCTGGCGCAGAGGTGAATGTACTGCCAACTCAACCATATCAACGCCTTTAGTTTGACCTGTGATGAAATCACAGTATATTCTCATGGTTCACAACTGAATACCAAAATTGCCATATCCTGACATTTTGGGGCCACTTTTCAATCGCAGCAGAAAAGGATTAAGTACAGCAGTAGGAAGCGTAAACCTAGGTGGATGAAGAAGGAGGTACTCCATGTAATCAGGGGGCAGAAGAGGCACACAAAAGGAGTAATTTGCAAGGCACCAACAAAAACAGACAGATCTAATCTAATAACAACACACATTGGTCAATGCCAGCTATGTGTGCTTGCAAGTTTTAATAATGAACTTGTTCTGCTTCATAAGTGATGGAAGGAAAATGAATTCAAATAAGGGCTAACCTGCTCTGATTGAACTGAAAAATCCAACTGCAGAACCCAGTAGGGACCTAAAAAAATAAGATGAGAGGAAGAGGTTTTGGAGAAACAAAGGGATGGAGGTCCCAGAGGATGGTACTAGACTTGAGGTTAGGAATAAATAAGTATACTTATCTGGCAGGTAGACAGCTTAGATAGATAGATAGACAGACAGACAGACAGATGGACAGACAGATGCCAGCTAGGGTGCAGCTCAATGTCTTGACCTACTGCATGACAGCAGGGATTAACTGCCCTTGCAGTTGCCTTGTTTACTGCATTGCCTTGCATCCTGGACAGCACCACTGTGCTATCAGAGAGACAGATAGACAGACAGATAGATAAACAAACAGATAGATGTGATGTGGTACTAGTAGTAGAGTTTTTACACTTCTCCCTTTGGAATGGTCAGTACAGTCTGAAAGCTCCATTTGTCCAAGTAGCTGTAATGGAAAGAATGTTGTTATTAAGGAATGTAGTACACATCTGTTGTTATTCACAGATACCATCAGGCCCAATCCCTTCCTGCCTTCAGCAATTCAACCTGTCGACTGCACAGCAAATAGTTTTTATTAGTTTAGAATGAAAATGCCAAGACTCCTCTTTTCCCTTTTCTAACTACACACATTATTATGGAAGGTTTGGGTGACACAGTGGAAATGTCCTTAGTTAATGCTCTGTAGCTCTCTTTTGCGGCCTGGTTTGACTCTGGCTTGGGCAGGTCCAAAAATATGGATGGGGTCTCAGCCCAGCAAACAGTACCTCTCAAGCCTCACAAATCTGAGACCAGGCATAAAAAGTATTAGGAACAAGGGACTAAAATCAGTGGCAGATCTGGAAAAAAAATAGTAATAACGGTTCAAGAAGCTGGCTACAATATGTTGTCAAGTGTAAAACGTATCTGCTTAATGAGAGCTAGATTTTAACACCAATGGCCAACATTATTTTATGATTCCAGTTGTATGCTTCCATGACAAAATTACTGAATTTAATAGGGACAGAGGAAATTTCTGAGACAAAAACAGGCACATCCCTGAATATTAGGGACAGCTGAGAGATTTACAGTCCAATGTGTGGGTATTTGTACATGGTAGCTCGTGAAAAGGGCGAGCACAAAATTGTGGCTGCAAAAACAACGATGGCAAAACAGCGCAGCACAAAGAGCGACCAGGAAAAACAGCGGTCACTGAAATGGTAACCTACGGCTTTCTCCCCGTCCTCAAGTTGCGTCCCCACCAAAGTTGGTTATTTATAGTAGGGGGGATGTGGGGGTGGGGTGAAGCTGCAGACACTCACTGCAGCAGTGTTGTCACCATTTTGGAGATGACTGTTATTTCCCCAGTCACTCTCTGCGTCTGTGCTGTTTTGCTGATGCCTTTATATATTCGTCTTTTTGCATTCACCTTTGTCACATGGAACCTTTATACACATTACAATTGTTTTCCCTGCTAACACTGAAATAAATATAATCTGGTCAGAGCCACAGTGGCTGCTAATGTGACAGTACTGATGTAATGTGACTGATATTAACTGCATCTAGAAATAATGAAGTGCACAAGATCTAGTACTGGGGTCCTCCCTGACCTGATCCCTTGGCCACAGACATATAGTTTTCCTGAACCCCAGTGACTCAGTCAGCTGAAGGAATTTGTGAAATAAGATCTTACTTTGAGACAGAGCTCTTGCAGCAGGCTATAACAATTAGGACTATGCTGCAGGCACTAGGACCACATGGAAAAACTTCTGCCAGCAATACCAGCGGGGGACCGCCCCCCGACGCCGGCCCGGCCCTGACGTTGGTCAGGGTACAAGAGGGGGCAGACCCAGCTCCACCTCACTACTTTCCCGCCGCGTACCATGCACGTAAATAGCTGCTGCCTGCGATTCACCAAGCGAGAAAAGGATCTTCAAGCAAGTTTTCAACGGTTTTACCATTTTTTTCTCTTTACCGTGACTGACGCCTGTACGGTTACCGCTAGTGGCTCAGTTTTTTCCAGTGATTCGTTGTACTTTGCATCGGTGTTTACTGCCGTGAGTGCCACGCCAGTACCTCAAGTTTCTTCCTCGCTGGGTTCGATGTCTTCCGGGCGCCTGTTTCCAGACCACCCAACAAGTGCGAACGGCCGCAAATTCCGCCAAAGACGGTCATCGGCGGTGCATTTTCTACTTGGGCCTGGACCACTTACATCGCTTAACTCGCGCTGATGCCAAGCTTTTACAAGCTGGACTCGTGATCCGACGCCTTGAAGGCCCTGGAGGCCTCACCTGTTAGAGAAGAAATGGACCTGCACTCGCCTGAGGGGAAGAAGAAGGAGAAAAGCGCATAGTAAAGAGCGCAGTCGGTCCGGCACCGTCCTGGTCTCGTCCCACTTTCGAGCTTCCCCAAGAAGGCCCGCCCGGGCTCAGGTGAGTCGCTCATGACTGTCTCAGGGGCTAAGGCCGGCCTGTCAGGGAGCAGCTGCCAAGCCAAAGGTGACTCGATCAAAATCATCACCAAGTCCGTGGCGGTACCTGCATCGGCCCTACCGACCACGGCACCGGCGCGCCTGCTAAAGGTGCGCCCGGAGTTTAGGACCTCCGTGCCCCTGTCATCACCCCATCGTTGGTTGCGGTACCGACACCGGTTGAAGGGGCCAAGGACCTGGGGTCGGTCATTGTCCAGCTGACGTCCCCGTCGCCCAAGTCCTCCTCCCCCCAGGCCATCAGGAGAGCTTGCTGTCACGACCCCCCGCTCAGGAGACTTCTTTCCCGCAGTGGGCGGCTGAAATATTCTCCCCGGATGAGCTTAAACAACTTTTTTCGTTTTGGTGGGGGCAGGTTCACAAGCGTACCACCCCGTCGCCAGCCCAGACACCGGTACCGGATCCTGCGGGTGAACCACAGCCAGAGGGCAAGACCTCTCCGTTGAGGTCCCCGGAGCACTGTTTTTCACCCTGTCTAGGGCTCGTTCCCGCTTCCGATCCGAGGACCACCGACGTTGCTCTATGGTTTCGACTGACTGACGTCGGTCCCGGTCTCGTTTCCGGAGCCCTTCTCGCGCTCAGCGAGATGGTTCCTGGCGTCGGTCTCCTGACTGACGTCGGTCATTGCTCCGTCGTCGGTCCAGTGACCGTCGCTGGTCTTCGGATCGTCGTCGGTCTTCGGACCGTCTTCGGTCTCTTGCATACCGACGTCAGCGTAGGCATGGACATGAGGCAGAACCAGACTACTCTAAGTTGGATAGTCGGTCCTCCTCTTCCTCGTCATCCTCTTCTTCTTCCCTCAGCCTCAAGCGCTCCCCTGAGGAGAAGGACATGCCTCGCTCGCCTCCGAACGATCCCACGTTCATGGATGTCATGAGGCATATCCAGGCTTCCAATGAGTGGGACATGGAAGACCTGGACCTGGAACACCGGAGATTGGCCAAATACCTGAGGCAGAAGAAGCCAAAGTCTTTGGTCATTCCTCCTCTGGTGGATACTTTTCAAGACCTGACTAGATCCACCTGGCTCTGCCTCGCCTCCATCCCGGTGGTTACCAAAAAGTCGGACAGGCTTTACAAGGCTCCGAGGGCTGAACCCTTCTTGGCGGAACACCCTCAGGCAGACTCCACTGTGATCACGGCTGCTCATGACAAGTCTTGACAGCCACGGCACCTCAGCTCCCAGCCTCCCGACTTGGAGTCCCGTTACCTGGATCAGGTGGGCAAGAAAGTTTACGCTGCTTCCACCTGCTCCTTTCGATCCCTGAACTTCCTCACGCATATGGTGCAGTTCCAGAATGCATTGTGGGAACGGGGTCTTGAGCTGGCACAGGCCATGCCAGACTCCGATAAGAACATGGAGCTCCTGGCCCTCTTACAGTCGGGCTCGGACATAGGCACTCATATTCTGAGGGCCTCGTACGATACTGCGGATACGGCAGCCAGGGCAGCCGCCTCTGGGGTTTGTCTCAGGCGCCATGCCTGGTTGAGGCTTCCGGGCTTCCACCAGGATCTGCAGTCCGGTATCCAGAACCTACTGTTTCAGGGTATCATTTTGTTTGGGCAGGAGATGGAGGCCTTGATCTCCCATCTCCAGGAATCGGGTAAGTCGATCTGGTCGGTCTGCCAGATGTACCGTGGCGACCAGTGACGCTCCCATCGCTGTCGGCTTTTTTGCAAGTCCTCAGGCAATCAGACTTCAGCCTGAGGTTCCTAGCAGGGGCAGAGAGGTGGCTTCTGCTGGAGATCTGGAAACCAGCAGTCTGGTGGACCTTCCGCCTGTGGGCCCAAGTCCTCCCTGGCCTCTCTCCCTACCCCCGGTTCTGCCCAATGACTCCCTTCCGCCCCCACCTTTGGTCAGACATCCAGGGGGAACCAGTTGGGGGCCACTTCTCCCTTCATCTTGAAGGGTGGAACTCTATTACCATGGATCAATGGGTCTTGGACGTCATTCGGAGAGGACACACGTTAGAGTTCACAGAGTTCCCTCCACGTACTCTGCCAAAGCTCTCCCGTTATTCTCCTTCTCACGTTCCACTCTTGGAAGGAGAAATTCAGGCCCTCCTGCAAAAGAGAGCACTAGAAAGAGTCCCCATGGGGCAGTGGGGTCAGGGGTTCTACTCCCATTTTTTTCTGATCCCAAAAAAGATGGGGGACCTTCGTCCCATTCTGGATCTCCGTCCTTTAAATCTCTTTATAGAGTACAAAAAGTTCAGGATGGTGACTCTTCAGGGTCTCCTCCCTCTACTGCACCAAAGGGATTGGCTCTGTTCTCTCGACATGCAGGATGCATACATGCATATCGGGGTCTTTCCTCCCCACAGGAAGTTTCTGAGGTTTCACTTCCTAGGGGCACATTATCAATTCTGGGTGCTCCCATTCAGCCTTTCTTCCGCTCCGCAAGTCTTCACCAAATGCCTAGCAGTGGTGGCTGTGGCTCTAAGGCGATCAGGCCATTATGTTTTCCCTTACCTCGACGACTGGCTTCTCACAGCCCCATCAAGGGATGGCCTCCTACGCTCTCTTGGAGATGCCTATACTCTATTCTGAGAGCTGGGGATCACCCTGAACTTGAAAAAGTCATCCCCAGAGCCCAGCCAAACCCTCGCCTTCATTGGAGCAACTCTGGACTCCATCCAGGGCATGGCTTTTCTCCCACAGGACAGGGGAATTCGCCTCCGAAGTTTGGCAGAACGGATCTCCATAGCACTTCGGGTTCTGGCTCGGAACTTCCTCAGTCTACTGGGGCATATGGCAGCGGCCATCCCAGTAACACCCTTGGCCCACCTCCACATGAGAATCCCACAGTGGATGCTCAGGGTGCAGTGGGACCAATACGCCAATGACCTGGACACCCTAGTCAGGATCTCGGAGCCAGTCAGGAGAACGTTGCTTTGGTGGCTGGACCCCAGCAATCTGGAGAAAGGGGTCCGCTTTCGTCCGGAGCCTCCAGGTCAGACTCTAATGATGGATGCCTCAGACCTGGGTTGGGGGGCTCATCTCGGTGTTCGCTGAACGCAAGGGGTTTGGTCACCCGAGGAACAGTCCCGCCGCATCAATGTCCTGGAAATGCAAGTGGTCCTCTACGCTCTTCAGGCGTTTCAAGAGGACCTGGTACCCGTCTCTCTTCTAGTTCAGACAGACAACATGGCAGTCGTCTTTTACATCAACAAGCAAGGAGGCACCCATTCATATCCTCTTTGCCTGGAGGCGATGAGAGTCTGGTACTGGGCGCTGGAACAGGGCATTCATCTGTTGGCTATGCACATTCCAGGAGTCCTAAACACGCTGGCCGACAACCTCAGCAGGTCGTGGACCAGAGCGCACGAGTGGGAATTGCTTCAATCCGTAGCAGATCAGCTCTTCGGAAGGTGGGGCCTTCCCAAGCTAGATCTCTTTGCGTCACCACGTAACGCCAAACTGCCACGATTTTGCTTGCGAGAGCATACGCCTGGCGTTTTTTGGCCAGACGTGTTATCCCTTTGTTGGGCCGGGAGGTTTCTTCATGCCTTTCCGCCCTTCCCTCTCATCCAGAGGGTTCTGCTCAAACTACAGGCAGAGGGGGCACGCATGATCCTTGTGGCCCCCAATTGGCCCCGACAGATTTGGTTCCCTCTCCTGTAGCGGTTGTCCCAGGAACCTCCAATCCCGCTGCCCATTTGCTCGCAACTGCTGTCCCAGGACCAGGGTTCTCTGGTTCACCCGGATCTCAGATCCCTGCACCTTCATGCTTGGCTCCTCCAGACGTAGCTAAGAACAGATACGGGGTTTCCCCGGAAGTGGCTGAGGTCTTAACGTCAGCAAGAAAGCCCTCTACTCACTCCACTTACGCTATGAAGTGGAAAAGTTTCTGTCTTTGGGCCTTGCCACAGCATTTAGGCCCAGTCACCTGCTCTGTGAACTCTGTTTTGCAGTATCTCCTCTCCTTATATGAGAAAGGCCTGAGCTATTCCTCTATCAAGGTGCACATGTGGGCGATCTCGGCCTATCATGCTGTACTGGGAGAGAGAGCATTGGCCCAGTTGGAAGTGGCCCACACCTTCCTTAGGGGGGTTCTTCACATGAGACCTCCCATCAGGGACCTTGTCCCACCCTGGGACCTCCTTTTTGTGTTGGAGAAACTCACCCTTCCCCCTTTTGAACCAGCAGCGAGTTGTGAGCTGCGATACTTGTCTTGGAAAGTTTGTTTTCTGGTTGCTGTTACTTCCGTCAAGAGTTTCCAAGCTGCAGGCTCTGATGTGTAAAGAGCCCTATTTGGTTTTCACAGGAAAGGGTTTCCCTCAGAACTAATCCTAAGTTTCTTCCCAAAGTGGTCTCGGAGTTGACCCTCAACCAGTCGGTTGATCTTCCAGTTTATTTTCCTTCCCCTTCTAATAGAGGGGAAGTTCTCCTCCACACATTGGATGTCCACAGGTCCCTGAGGTATTACCTCAATAGAACGGTTCAACACCGTAAATCGGAGCAACTCTTTGTGGCCTTTGCACCACAAAGCTTGGGTCAACTGGTGTCCAAGCAGACTATCTCCAAATGGATAGTCCATTGCATCTCGTTTTGCTATGCACATCACAAGAAACCCCCGGTTAGGGGTCACTCTGCCAGGGGAGTGTCAGCTTCTTTTGCCGCGATGCGGAATGTCACTATTCAGGACATCTGTGCGGCCGTGACCTGGAATTCGGTGCATACCTTTGTCAAGCATTACAGCTTGGATATCGTCTCCAGATGCCGTCCTGGCTTCGGCCTAGCGGTTTTGCAAGGACTCTTGTCCTGAAGGTCACTGGAGTCAGCATATTCCTCCTCCCGGGGTCGGCCACCTCTTTGCTATGGGACTGCTTGGGACTCAGTCCTAATTGTTATAGCCTGCTGCAATAGCTCTATCGAGAAGTAAGATAGTACAGTTACGTAAGAACTTACCGTAACAGTAAATCTTCGAGAGGAGCTCTTGCAGCAGGCGCTGTTTTCCCTCCCGCTTTCCCCCTCGGAGTGTGCAGATCTATTTTCTTTCCTTATCGATGGTAGGCTTTGCCTCCTTCTCTTGTCAGGCCTTCTGCTGGGTACTGGCGGGAGAACTGAGGTGGAGCTGGGTCCGCCTCTCCTGTACTTCCTGACCGACGTCAAGCGGGGCCGCTGCCGGGGCTGTCCCCGCTGGTATTGCTGGCAGAAGTTTTCCCGTGTGGTCCTAGTGTCTGCAGCATAGTCCTAATTGTTATAGCCTGCTGCAAGAGCTCCTCTCGAAGATCTACTGTTACGGTAAGTTCTTACGTAACTGTACTTTACTGGAAGGGTTGTAACGTACCATGTTATCTAGAGGTCAGTTTTGTCTCAAGTCAAGATACACCATATTATCTTTGTGTTTCATGACACATAATCACACACACACACGTTATGTAAACAAATGTATCTGGGCACATGAATCACCAGTGGTGCTGCAGAAAGTGGAAATCTGTTGGAGGGACAGTCTCATCTCTAGGCCACATGAGCTGAAGCTCTCTTATTCATCCACAGTCAGGCTGCTACTCACACGGACCCAAAGATACATCGAGAAACAAGAAGAACAGAACACAAGTTGCTGCTGCAAAATTAGTAGATTTATTTAACATATAAAGAAACTGGAAGCAAACTCAAAACCAGACAAGACACTTGAGAACTTGTGGCTTACAAAGCAATGTAATTTTATTGTTAATATAACACCCCCTCCCAGAGGCTTGAGGTACTTTCCAAAACATACAGTCAAGCAAAATAAGTGATTAAAAGAACATTGCAAATGTAACTACCTTCCCCCCCCACACACACACCTGTGAGGTGTGCCGACTAAGCCTGGAGATGGCAAAGGGCAAAGTCTGTTATGCCTTTGGGTGAATGGCGCCTGGGTTCATGGTTAGAAGTGGGCTTGGAAAGAGGCATGGTGCCTCCACCTATGGAGACTATTATGACAGAGCACTGCCAGTGTGTTTCCCCACAGGAAACAAATACAACCCCTACGCTCTGACAGGGAACACAGTAACACAATCCCTATCCACTTATCACTCCAAGCATGCAAATAAACAACAAAGCAACAATGGTAAAATACGCCAACAGTTGCAAATAAATAACCAATGGTGAGAACAAGGGAGGAGACAAGAGAAGCAAAGGTAAAAATAATCAAAGACAGCAGTTTGCATTCACCCCCACCGTAAGGCGTGTCTCAGTACCTCTCCCCCACTAGTGCACCAGTTGGAGGCAGTATAGTGCTGTGGTTTAGGGCACTGAGCTGCAAACTTGGATACCTGGGTTTGAATTCCTCAGCCCCACTTGCATACTGTGTGACCCTGAGCAAATCATTTAACTTCATTCTGTTCCCAGATCACGCTTGGAAACAAGCTTTGGCATAGTGTGCATTCCTGGTTAAATAATTTCTCCTTTTCCTTAGCCTGACAGTCCCTCTGGGAGCTCCCAATTACAGTTTGAGTGTGCACACCAATGCAGAGTTGCAGGCCTCTGACACTTGGACCTTGGTGTGGTACCATGTAATTTCGGTTGTTGGCAACAACTGCTGACAGGCAAATTACACTGTTGGATGGACAGTAAAACAGCTGCTCCTCTCTATAAGCTGTATCTGTGGACTTGATTCTAATGTTGCACAGAAATGCCCAGAAAGTATCTAGCTAGCTAGCTAAACAATAGGAGTGATCATTTCTGCGGGTAAAACTCAGTAGTCACAACCTTTAGATGACAGGCTGGTGTTATTTCCATGTGGACATCTCCCCTGCTTAGGAAGAAGATGGCTGAATGGTCTTTTCTGTTGTCTGGATACAGGTGTGGTGGACCCAACATGCTCATGGTGACAAAGGGTGTGGACCATGACGACTTAGATAATGGGAACTCTGTTCTGTAAGCTGGTTACCGGTGAAGCAGACCCAATGCATTTCCAATGGCGAGGGGTATGGGTTGTGATGCTCTGGATGATGATGATCCTCTTCACCCCTCAAGAGGGACTTGCTTTCAGTGACCCCGACAAGCATTCAGTCGATCAGGACCGCAACAGGTTCGATCCCCTGTCTGGTAAAATCCTAATAGCAGTAGAAGGCAGTGTCTCACCACCTTTCCAGATGCAGAGCAGCTTTCAGGGCAACCCCTTCTCTAATTCAGTGCTGGAGGACAGGCTTGGGACTTTCGCTGCATCAATCCCCTTTTCCAGGGGTCTTAAGTCTGTTTTGGACAAACATTTTAGTTAGACAGGAATAGCAAGGGAGAGCTATTCACAAACACTCTCCTCTTCTCCTCTCCTCAGAGGTTTTGTTTCAGACAAATCTGATCTATTTGCATATGTCTCTTCCATGTGCAAAAATTCAGGGATTAAATAGTGGCTACCATCTCGACATTGTGCTAAACTCCTGGGTCTCAATGGCTGTCAATTCCAGGGGAAAAGCATGCATACAAGTCTTGATCCAGCTTGCAATTCAGAGCTATTTTGCAGAGCTGAGTTCAAATAGATATCAGTTTCACATGGACAGGATGTACTAATTTAGTTGTTCTGGAAAGCTCAACTAATAGATATCAGTTTCACATGGACAGGATGTACTAATTCAGTTGTTCTGGAATGCTCAACTAGTCTTCAAATAGATATCTGCTTTAAATGGACAGGTTGTACCAATTCAGTTGTTCTGGAAAGCTCAACTAGTCTCCAAATTGATGTCAGTTTCACAGGGACACAATGTACTAATTTAGTAGTTTTGCATGTTGTGCACCTTTGAGAGCAGCTTGAAACTGAGCAATCTCCTTGCTGTGGGCTTCCTGAACCTGAAGGCAGTATAGGGACTGATTGGGAGAAGCGAGGTGGTGGCACGCTGGCCAAGGACAGAAGGACACTGAACAAGCCCATACAACAAATGGTAGTGTCCAGTCCAGCCTCGAGTCCCACAGCTGCAGTCTGGATTGAGACCGGGGTGAAAGAGCAGTGCAGGCGAAGATGGCAGCAGTACTCTGGAGAGAGGCAAAGGCGAGCCCCCTTTTGGGAGGGGGTTACACAAAGAAGAAGTAAAATAACAATAAAATCATAAAACAGCAGGCAAATTGATCGTTGAAAGTCAGAAGAAACATATGTTTTTTAAGGCTTTTTTAAAGCCTTCTGTCCAGTGGTGTAGCTCTGACAAGAACGTTTATAAGGCAGAATCCTTTGGTGCTTCTCTGCTGCCGCTGCCCCCACTGTAGACATGTCCGTATTTGTCGCCCAGACCCCTTGTACATGCCATATTGTACTTTAGGAACTGCGTAACAACAGCAAAAAATCCAGCAGTACTTGTTTTATGCACTAAATGCTAGGTTTAATTCAAACAGAGCTCAACCCTTGTATCACCAGAATGGGTTGCGATCAGACAGTAAGGAGTATCCTTAATCTCAATGGTCAGGGTCCAGGGTCCAGAATGCACCTCCCTCTCCAATCAGCTTGTGAGCTATTACTTGGCATATGCGTTCTTACAACTGTGCTTCTGCAGATGAGGTGTTACAGATGTATAGCGGTAAACAGTTCCACAACTGCGGTGTGGCTACAGCAAAAGCCCTGCCACCAGCTGACTTGAGGTGGGAACTTGGAACCTCCAGTTCATTCTTCCTGGCTGAGAGATGCCATGAAGTGGACAGGCAAATGAGATCTTTACTTTATCTAGGGCCGAGGTAGTGTATAGCCTTGTTTGCAGTGGGTCTCAAAGTGGTGGGGTGTCTGGGTAGGTTTATAGTTCCCTATTTCTTTATTAATTAAATACATTTGTAACTTTTGCAGCAGCAACCTGTGTGCTGCATTGCTGTTCTTTCTGTGTTATTTGCAGTCTTACCTCTAACAGAGGGGGCAGTGTGATATCATTTTCAGTGAAGATAGGCAAGGCGATTTTATTGCTAAAGGGTCCTATCCCAGAGGCTCTGGGCACTATGTAAATAATAAAACACACATTACCCAAATTTAGTTGTCAACAAAATAAAAGAATTTACCAAAATCCTGATAAAAGACATTAAAACTATAAGTACTGTTAAAACTAAACACGGTCTCCAGTACGATTAGTTGCTATTTGTGTAACTAGTTGAGATGGGTACCACAGGAGCAGTAGCAATCATATACATTTTTATGAGGATGTATAACTAACTTCTGGTGGGTTCCTGTTCTATTTTTAGCCAGCATTTCTTCTAGCTGATGTTACCGTTTGCAAGCACTACTAAATGTTTTGAAGGTAACTTGCTCTTAACATAGAGGATAATGTATGGTCCTCTATCGGTAACCGGTCAGTTAACTGTTGAGAGGTTGCCAGGGCGATCGAGAGCGGAGCTCGAGAGGTTTACGTCGCCATGGCAACCTCGAGACGGTTAACATTGACCGGTTGCCGAAAGAGGGACCATACATTATTTTTTATAGTGTATGGTCCCACATAAAAAGGCTGCTTACTTTTTGCTAACTAGTCACCGCCGCGGCTGTTCAGTCCTTCCTAACCGCTGCTGTTCATCCGTCGGTTCCCTGCTGAAAAAAAAAAGCGCGCACATGCTCAGACCAATCGCTGTTGTTAACCTATCGATGTGACATAGCATTGATAGGTTAACAACATGTCTACGTCACATCGATAGGTTAACAACCTTAGGAAATGATGATTTCTTAAGGTTAACAGCGTTCTACCATACATTATATGTGTTTAATGCTCACAGAAAGATATTTCTGGAGGAGCTAGTGTGAAAGAGCAAGTGTACTACTGGAATTAACGGTGACTTTCAGAAGCAGTCAGATATAACTTTCTGTAAATGAAGTATTTCTTTTCTTTTTCTGTTTTGCTAATTAAAATATAATTTTTTTACCTGATAGTATCTGGTATGATGTGTGAAACAGCACTCTGCATGGAGGCTGACATAGTTTCATTCCGCCTAAAACATCATCAGCATTGTGACCTCACTGTGACATCACTAGTAACTAGGAAGAGTCTATCTTCTGCTGCTTGATTGGTAACTTGTGACACATCTTACCAATCAGGCAGCAGGGCTTGTGATGCAACAAAGACTGAAGTCATATGATGATGTACTGTACAGGGAGGAACAGAACTAGATATATATCCAGGTGACAGCACTCTCTATAAACACAAATGGTACCCATGCTCGTCTGCACTTTCCAGAAAGAACCCCTTTCCTTGTTCTGGGCCAAAAAATTCACACCCCTTAAGTACAAATGGAAGGTGTCAATTATGGCCCCATCCCCCTCCCCCTTTTAGCATAAAGTGAGGAACCAAATTATGGGTTTGCACCAGATGGACAGTTTTTTTTAACAAAGTTTTAAGACATTGGAAGACTTTGCTGAGAGACCAGCATGCCTGTTAAAAATTTAAAAAAAAAGTATTTAAATGGTTGTTAAAATGTTTTGAACATGCCAGACCTCGAAGCACCCTAGGCAGCCACCCAACAATGGCCCCAACAGTCAGTCTCACAGACTGACACCCTGGCTGACACCCATCCCTAACACTCATCCTATCGACCCACCCACCACCATGCTGCGTTATAGCCCAGGATAACAGCCCAGACCTGAAGAACACACCAGGTTGACATGTACTTAGTCCCTAGCCCAGTCCATGGACATAGTCCTACATTCCCGCTGCATGAATACACCCATACCACTCAACTGTCACACATTACGGGGTATGTCACTCATTCTACAGTACATCTCAAAATTCCTCTGTCCCACACAGAGAAGGTGCGATTACACATTGTCCACTAAGACTGTCAAGCATAAATTCATAATCTGTGATGCTCATTTGACAGCACATATTTTATACAGTATTATGAGTTTGCAGCGCCTTGTTTGATATGTCACACATTTTACCCATTTGTCACACATGGGTGATGAACAAGAATGGTATACTGACTGACTAAACATGGCACCTTCCTTAAAGAGCCCTTAGCATTTCCAGAAAAATCTTACAAAGAGGAAAACAATCTGTGGTCCTCCTTTACAGAAGGAGAAGCAGCATAATACAGATAGCCTTTTTTATATAGTTATATTTTTTGCCAAATAATAAACATACACATATACCAGGTGGCACACCGCCATACTTCCGCTTCTCACCTCCAGAATCCCAGCTGTAATCATCTCTGGGAGAAGGGAAAGGAATGGGGGAGAGGCACCCTAGGGTTATTTAACTGCTAGTGCTTAAAAGAAGCCTTTTAACCGGGCCTTTTTAAAAAGAAAAACTACTCCCCAGGGCCCACACTGGAACCCACTATTCCCAGGCAAACCCCCAGTGTAAACAAAACATTTTCAAGGCTCTCAGACCAGTCTGACATTTTCCGTGCAACTCCAGGGAAATTTTCCGTAGATTACCTTAGGTTCTATGGAACCTAAATTGCTCTGTTTTCCTGTGTAACCAGTTCAAGTCTATGGGAATTTTCTGTAGACCACACAATTTTTCTAGAAAGTATAGGAATCCTTGTTGATCTGAGAGAGAGAAACAAGGCCAGAACTATGGATGGGGATCCTGGATGGGTCTACAGCGAGGTCTACAGTGCATGCAGGATGGGACTGGGAATGGGATCTGGGGGGACCTACCACCAGGACTTCTGCCACCAAGCCAGGAGCTGTACCTACCAGTGAGCATGGCTAATCCCACTGGTCCTCATTCATCCCAGCATCAATCCTGCTTGGCTCCTGACTGAACCCAGGCTCACTCCACAACACACAGCTCTCTCTCTCTCTGGCCCACTCTCCGGACTCTCCCTGGGTCTCTCTCTGCTAAGCCCACAACACTGGGTCACATCAGGAACTCCTGCTGGACTTCCAAAGATCAGGCCATCATTCTTGTCAGCCCAGATCACTCATTATGGGGGTCATTAGCACTTGACTCATGGGACAACCCAGCACACAAATTATAGCCAAAAACAGGTGGCCAAAATAAAAATCAGCTGCTGACTGGCAGCTTCAGACTTTTGCACGGTACCACATTTCAGTTGGGGAATTGGCACCACTCAGGTAATATCAGGGCACAGGCATGGGGGGTCGACAACCCCTGAATGACAAGTGTAACATGGGTGACATCATGTGGGACTAAGGACATCACTAAAAGGTGGGGGGGTGAAGGGGTTTGCCAGGAGGGGAAATGAAAACAAAAAGGTTAGCACCCCACCTTGGAGGGGAATCACTGATCAGTGTCATAAACCCACTCAGCAGGTTAGGCCCTCTACTCCCAAAGTGCCAACCTCTGAGCACAGTCTTGTGAATAGTGTAACAGATAAGGTAACCCTCTTGTCTGTTTTTATGAGTTCGGATCAACCTTTGGTCTCAAGTTCTGGAGGGATTCAAACTGTTAACCTCTTACTAGCATACCCAATGCACAGGCTCAGAAATATCTGTCTTTGGGGGGCCAGATATCTTTGCCTACGGGCACCTAACTTGGTATACAGAGAAGAACCCTTTAAAACTTTAATAAAGACCTCAGATTTAAAACGCTTCTCTTTCCAGTTTGGTATCACCATTCAAGCTTATGTTTAGTATCTGCAATAACCATATACTTTTCTTACAAATAAAAAGAAGTCAAAGACAGACCAAGTAAGTTCTAAAAATAATTTTACTAAAATAGTTAAAAATATGTAAAACGCAAAATACAGAACTCATATCACCAGACATACAAATATTTTAAAAGAAACAAGGTTTAAACAGTGCAATTCCTACTACAGTACTTAGTCTCTAAATACTTGCTTAAAAGTGCTCCCAAGATGTGTCCTTGTCAGAATCTAGGTAAAAATGTGACTCTGTGAAGTAAAACAGACTAAATTAAAAGCTGGCTTTTATCACACCTCTTTTCAGGAGGTCACCTAGCTCCTCCCTGTCAGGATATATGAAAATATATATTTTATACAAAAGTATTACATTCTGCAACTTCAGCATAATTCATGTCCTTCAAATGACACTTCTTTTGATCTCATAATAAGCTTCCCACTTCCAGGACATGAAAACATCTTTATGATGTCAAACTTCTATGTAATAACCTGGGTTTTCCCTCCAATGTCATAAAATGGATATGTTATACCAACTATGGTTGTAATTAGACAGACAGGATCCTTAATTAAGGCCTTACATGTAACATATGGTCTCCAAAACTGAGTGTGTGTGAACTCACATGCTATCAGTATTTTTCTTATGGCTTTCATCTTGAGCTGAAATCTGGGGGCGGCAGGGGAGATGAGTGAGGTCACTTCTATAGCATTTGATTTTCAGCAGGAGACATTCAGTAATACATTTTATATTAAAAAGAAATTATACAGCACTCAGAATAGGCTGTCTACGTCACAATCGGTAGCTGGTCCACACAGTAAAAAAAAAAGGTCCCCTCAAAAAAAAAAAAAAAACACCAAGGCAAGCATCCACAATCTGCATTTTGAAAACTGCCCTTTTCCTTAATTTTGCAGACACGGATGTGTACTTCAGTGCACAGAGTGTGCTACCACTGGGATATGTCTGCTTCCAGGTGAAGCACTGCTTTTCACATCACACCTGATACTATTAGGTGAAAAACCATCTAATGAAAACATAGAAAAAAGAAAAACATTTCAGAAATAAAGAGGAATAATTGACCACTTTCAAAAATAACTAATATTTTCAGCCTGCCATTTTATGGCACTACTAGCTCTTTAAATGAATTGGACCATTTTTTTCCCAATTGTTTAACCAGGAGAGAAACACTAAGCTGAAAGCTTGTTTACAGGTGCGACCCGGGAGCACAGGGGAGTTAAGTGACTTGCTCAGGGTCACACAGTATGCAAGTGGGGGCTGTATGATTCAAACCCAAGTCTCCAGATTTGCAGCTCAGAGCCTTAAACCACTGCACTACTGCCTCCATTGAAGACCTTTAAAGCGATGTGGCTGAGCACCCCGTTGGCATTTGGAGCTGTGCAATAACAGAAAAGCCAGAAGTAATCATTGTTTTGTTTGATGCAGTGCCTGGTTACCAAGTGCATTTTTTCCCCCATTAGCATATCTGTGTAATAATGGATTGTAGACCACTTGACTGCTTTGTTTGTCTAGGCAGCATGTCATTATGTACCCCTAATAGACTATTGATTCTCACTTACTGAAATAGGTTGTGTTTACATGAAGACATTCTTCTAGGCAAACGTCAAGCTTCCAGCCTCAGGAATTCCTGTGCTACAGTGATTAAGGTGAAATGAGAATGATGACAGGAGTTGTGTACCTGTTAACCTTCCTAAGGCTTTCGACCTGGTTGATCACCACTTATTACCTTCAAAACTGATTATTCGCAGCCTCTCCTCCCATGCTGTCTCTTGGTTTGTGAATAACCAAATAGATTCCAAATCATAAAGTTTAACAAAATGCTATCTAATATGGCCTCTGTCGATGTTGGCATTCCTCGTGGCTCTGTTCTTGGCCCACTGCTCTAGCTCTGTCTTTATCAATAGTCTTCCTTTCGTGTTTGTCTCCTCCGTAGTTTATGCAGGTGACCTTGCTCTCTAGTTCAGTTCCCAGACTGCAGGCCATGTTAACCTACAGCTTAGCTGAGACTTTCAGAATGTTCAAAACTGTCTCACAAAAACTAAATTGGTCCTTAATGCCAAAAAGACCCAGGCTATGCTATTTGATTCTAATGCCAAGTTTAGGTCTTGCACAGTGTAATGTCTTCTCCCCAACCTTCATGCGGTGATATCTTATGTAAACTGAATTACAGGTTTGCACGTTTCAGTGCCGGACCTGGGATCATACTTGGATCCCTGGTCTCAGAGGCTGCAGCTCTAATCCTTCAGCCAAAAGGAAACTTCTTTATCTGAGATGTTAGATGGGCTCCTGTTCTTGTATTCTGCAATCTTACTTTCTCCACTAGATGGCAATCTGCTTTAGGTTGCTGATTTTGTATACATTACATTCAGATGCCACAGCAGTCACTTCTGCTGATGGCTCCTTACTTGCCACGGTTGACCAGTTCAGATACCTTAGTAACGCTTCTTAACCTGCTCATTGGATTTCTCCTTGTGTATCCCCACCATCTGCAAGGCAGTTCAGTACTAAGTTTGGCACAGCCTACAGAGTTAGGCACATACTTACCCCAAAGGCCAGACTGGCCATCGCTAAAGGAGTCCTCTTGCATAACCTATACTACAGCTGTCTATCCTTTGTCATTGCCTCTGAAAATATCCTGGTGAAATGGGATGTGACAGATAACAATATTTGTTGTTTTGTACTGTCCTCCATCCATCTCACTCACTACTGCTATCTGTAGTCTACCCTCGGTTGTCCTCCGTCCGCTGTACCATCTTATGCTTTTGGATGTTTCCTAGATAAACGCCTGTCTGCATTGCTTTACTCTTTCAGTGCTTCCCATCAGGCCCATCTACCCCCCTCTGATCCTCTATCAAGACCTACTCCATGTTCCCAAGTGTGGCACTAGGATGAGTAAACAAGCTTTTTCCTCATTTGCACCAAAGTTCTGCAGTTCCCTCATGGTGCCTTTATCATGTACTCCTTCCTATCTCCCTTTTCAGAGCAGCCCTGAGAAAACATTTACAGGCCTCCTTTGCATGTAACTGTACCTGAGAATCTGACCGTCACTTATGCTGCAATGTTCCCATTCAAGGCTGGCTATTATTTATTACAGCCTGTTACTGACTGCCTATTGTTCTATTTGTTCTCATTCTGGGCTGACAAATTGCTATTTGTGGCTGCCTATTGTCTGCTACATATTGTTGTTTTCAAACTTATTGTGTTCTAGTTTGTTTCTGGTAGTCTTATCGTGCTCTACTGTACCTGTAATTGTATCCTGCCTTGCTTTATCAGTAATTCCAGATTAATTGTAATGATATTTCTTTTGTACTCTCCTGGGTTGTACCTAAAAATAGGCATTTATTTGTGTAGTGTACCCACCTGGTTAAAAAAAACCTGAATAAATGAATCAATAAAAAGGGACTGTATAGCTCCACTGTGTATAGTACCAAATTATACATACCCCTCACTGCAAAGCTTTATAGGAAGTGTATGTAAATCTGCATGCAGTCACTAAGACTAGCTCAACTTTAAGCAGGGCTGAATGGGGAGAAAAGGCTTCATAAGCAATCTGCAAAGGTTGAAAACAACATGACACAGAGACGGGTGTCATCCTTCATTGGACTCATCAGTGTACCATGTCTGTATTTCAGCTTAGGGAGAAGGGGACCCAGCCACTTGATCTCAATTGTTTGGGCCATGGCGAGCCCTAAAAAAGGAAATCTGTTTGAAAGACAAACTTCAGTGCATAATCACTAAAGTGAAGGTGATTCTGGAAGGGAAGTGGCTTTTTATGTACAGGTTTTGCATTCTCTGCCCCCCAAACTAGCTGATATTTCACTGCTGTGGCTTTTGTAGCTGCCTGGATAAATGAAAGCTGCTTCAGTCGTCTAGCATGGCTGAATTCTCTCTTCTCTCCTACATGCTGACCTGCCTCTTACAATTTTTACGTTTGCTTGCGCGCATGCGCAAGGAACGTCTTGGGAGAATGGGACACTTTGGAGGTGTGCCTGTCCTGTGCAGTCCCTTACTCCGTTGAGCAGGCATGGCGGTCCTGCACCAATCGATGCGGTGCTGTGTGACAGCGGTGGTCTTTCTTCCCGAAAACTGTGCTGGCAGCGGGCAGCGCCACGCCCCCAATCTTTGGTGCCACGCTGGGAGCCACCCTAGCGTGGCAAGCGTCCTCGTCCATCTGCCGATGGGGGTGCCCAATCCCAAGTCGGCTCCACCTCCCCAAACAGCTTTCCTGCTGCCACGCTGGGAGCCCACCCCAGCGTGGCAACCGTCTCAAGGCTGCCTGGGCCGACGAGGGTTCCCAATCCCGCCGGGCTCCACGGACCCCCAGCCATCCTTCTGCCATGCTGGGAGTCCACCCCAGTGTGGCAAATGTCCCACGTTGTCAATTTAGAAAAAAAAAAAACTGTAAATTAAAACGGTCCAACGCAGTCTTCGCCCTCCACAACCCGCATCCACTGCACACCCTACCCCCACCCCATACTTACTTCCGAGCTCGCGCGACGATCATCGCTGGACCGGGAACACTTCTGCACTCTTCAAAGCTGACCGCTAACTGAGGAAATGCCGTAAGCTGTATAAAAGGCTAGATGGGGTTTTTCAACTTTGTTGCATATCTCAGGCGATTTTTTTGATGGCACCAAATTTTCAACATGGAGTTTTCGACCCTTTCCATGAATTCTGTCACTGTCATGGCGAAGTATTCGCCAGGGTGCTTGCAGTCACTGCGCCGAAATCACCTTTTGGGCCTGATTAATGAAATGACAGTGCCAGCATTCATAAGGTGGGCTCTCAAAAGCCTATTTTGAAAATTTGGTGAAATTGTAATGATCCCCGCGACAGCGTAAGGCCACGCAGTTCCTACGCAGGTCTGTGGAAGTTCGCCAATTTTCAATATTTTCACTCCAGATTTTCAACATTACCATTTCTACCACACCTTCTTATGAGCAGTACAGCTGTCATTTTTCACATCCTGCCCAAACGTGTTTCCCAGGAAGCATAAATGGCGCAGAGTCGGTGTGCAAACCAAATGTATGGGACACATTAAGAAATCACAGTGACACTGTTCATGAGCAGAGGTCTTAAATGGCTGTGTTGAAAATTGGTGAAAAATTCCAAAATGACTGTTTTGACGAGCGCAAGCTATGCAGTTCCTACGCACGCCTTAGGGTTTGCGAATTTTCAATATTTCCACTCCAGATTTTCAACATTGCCATTTTACCACACCTCCTAGAGGAGTACAGCTGTCATTTTCACATCTCACCCAAAATGTGCTTGCCGCTCATGTAAGCACAATGGCGCAGTCAGTGCAAGATCTCAATGTATGGGACACATTAAGAAAATCACAGTGATTGCTGTTCATGAGCAGAGGTCTTAAAATGGTTATGTTGAAATTTGGTGAAAAAATTCCTAAAAATGACTGTTTCTGGCGTGCGTTGCGCAGTTCTCTGCGCTCGTAAGTTTGCTGATTTTTCAATATTTCATTCCAGATTTTCAACATTGCTATTTTACCACACCTCCTTATGAGCAGTACAGCTGTCATTTTCACATCTTGCCCAAAGCGTGTTTCTCACTTACCATGTAGCTTACAATGGCGAGTCAAAGGAATCAATGTATGGGACACATTAAGAAAATCACAGTGACACTGTTCATGAGCAGAGGTCTTAAAATGACTATGTTGAAAATTTGGTGGAAAATTCTAAAAATGACTGTTTTACAAGCGTACGTTGCGCAGTTCCTACACACGTTCGTAAGTTTGCGAATTTTCAATATTTGCACTCCAATGACTTCCAAATACCTAAACAGCACATAAAAGCAAGCAACATTCGGCATTGACAAATGTTTGTACTTCTTTGTCACTGATTTTTTTAAGCCATGTCCAAGTGCCAAATACCACTGCAAATACCTGTCAGCGAACGTTCGGCATTGACAAATGCTTGTTTTTTTAATGACAGTTTATGCACCTTTCTGGTCTTTAGCTCCTGCTCTCTCAGTGAGCCCCAATGGCACATGCTGGGTCACTTTGCCTCTACGTCGCCACTGCCTGCCCCTCAATGGAGCCATGGTTCCCAAGGGATATGCCCCCAAAATTCTAGGTTTCAGCAGGTGGGAGGTATTACGGACATACAAAGGCCTGAATGTACCAAGGGTCCTGTCACCTTGGGTACCAGTTCTGGTCCTTTTTTCCTGTCGTGGTTGCCATCATGCAAGGGCTCACTCGTCATACTCATGTATGCACCAAGGCTTGTGGAGAGTGAACTGGCCAGCAGCCACCCCCTGACCTGCCTACCTCCACTGCACTGCTACCCATGGCCACCTAGGTGGCAGCATTGCAGTGGAGGCAGTGACTCACCCTCCCTGGTGGAAAAGGAGAGCGAATTGTGCCGATGGGCCATCTCTGCCTCGTATGTTTATACAAAGAAATAGACCCATCTTTAGAATGACTCACTGTCAGGTTGACGTCATGTAAATTGGAATAGCCCATCAGCAGCCCTTTACATTTTACAGTTTTTTGGATTTGTTTACACAATAAATGCATTAGCCCTACTTAGATACCAGATCCCTAAAGGGACTTATACCCTGGAGTACTTTGCTTTGTTAATAATACCTTGTTGCCAAAAAACCTGTTGCATGCTACAGGAATGTGAATAGTTTGTATGATGCAGTTTATTTTGCAACTTTTATATTATCTCTATATGTTTTAATCAGCATTTTAGATGTGAAACAGTTTACTTGTACTAGGGACTCCATTGTAAATGTATTTATATATTTTGTATTTATTGCAGTCTAGGAAAACCTTTGAGTCAGTGACTCATTTACAGAGGTTCCACATCAAAAAACAACACGACAACAACAATTAGGCTAGAGGATACACAACCGCTAGAAAAAATAAGCAGGCTTAGCATTGCAGGGCAAGTATCTCTCTGTACAAGGGCAGAATACTTGCAAAGTCAGCAGACATTATATAACATTTAGACAAAGTGATAAATGTGAGCCAGAACTGTATCCATAGAACAGTTCTTTTGCCATGATTCTAGCTAGTTGCGAGATGAGTGCTATTAGAGGCAGATACAGGCAGTGGAGCCAGATGACATGGTCGGGGGTATGGGATAGGGGATTGAAGAGGGGTGAGGGTAGGAGAGGGAAGAGTTAGGATGGGGGAGAAGGGTGGATGATTTTCAGTCCAGGAACAAAAAGTGTGGGGGAGGAGTAGGGATAGAATGAGAGAAGGGGGTGCAGTGGGGATATGAAGAGGGAGAGTGATAGTAAGTGGGAGATAGGAGGGGCAGGATTAGATGTATGAGAGTGAGGGCGATGAATGATTTGAGCCTCATAGAAACACAGAATGTGGTGGCAGAAGGAGACCAATAGTCCATCTAGTCTCCCAATAGTTTCTGAGGTTAACTATCCATCTCGGGATCTAGCCCCACCCAGCCGGCTTTTGACTATTCCTGATCCCTTTGTTTCTATTTGAGCCCTTGCCCTGTCCCACCCCCTCTTAACTGCTACCACGGTGCACTCATCACCTCGGCTGGCAGGCTATTCCATGGGTCCACGACTCTTTCCGTAAAATAGTACTCCCTTAGATCCTACCTGAAGCTTCCTCCCCGTAGCTTCCACTTGTGTCCTCTAGTGGTTGAGCCATTTACCCTATTGAATAATTCTGAGTGGATAACATTATTAATGCCTCTCAAGAATTTGAACATTTTGATCATATCCCTCCTCTCCCTCCTAGTCTCCAGATACTACAAGTTTATAGTTTTCAAGCGTTCCTTGTACTAGAGTCCTTGGAGTCCCTGCACCATTTTTGTTGCCCCTCTCTACACAGTATCCAGCCTCTCTCTGTCTCTCCTAAGGTGTGGTTTCCAGAACTGGAGACAGTACTCCAGGTGAGGCTTCACCAAGGTTCTGTACAGTGGGAGGATCACCTCCTTGTTCCTGCTCTCAGTTCCTCTCCCCATACACCCCTGCATTTTGCTTTCCTTGCCGTAAGCTTTATTGCACTGACTCAATTGCTTCAGGGTGTCAGTTATAATGACCCCCAGGTCTCTCTTCTCCTGCAAGGTGCTGAGTTGGACCCCGTTGAGCCAGTAATCCATTTTGAGATTTCTTTTACCTAGATGTAACATATTTCACTTCTTTGCATTGAACCTAAGCCACCAGATATTGGATCATCTTTGAGCCTTTGTAAGTCTTCTTGCAGGTCCCTGACTGCCTCCACACTATCAACTCTACAGCCTAATTTTGTATTGTCTGCAAAGAGTTCAAGCTTGTCCTTAATACCTACACCTAAGCCACTAACAAACATATTAAACAGGACTGGGTCAAAGATCAAGCCCTGGGGCACACCACTAGTGACACTTTCTTCATTTGACCTCACTCCATTGACTACCATTCTCTGACTCCTATCACTGAGCCAATTTCCCACTCACCTGACTATGGACTCAGCAGTGCCAAGGTTCTCTAACTTTTGTAACAGACGGTTGTGTAGCACTCAGTCAAAGGCCTTGCTAAAGTTGAAGTATAGGATGTCAAGTGAGTGGCCCTTGCCCAATTCTTTGGTCGCCCAAAAGCAGAACGTAAGGAGATTTGTCTGGCATGACCTGCCCCCCACAAACTTATGCTGTCTGATATCTTGAGGGTCGTTCCTCTCTAGATATTCGTCTAGATCCTGTTTAATTAAGGTCTCCATAAGTTCCCCCCCACCGATGTGGGGCTGACCAGTCTGTAGTTGCCAGCCTCCTCTGTATTCTTCCACTTGTGCAAGGGGACCACATCCCGCTCTTCACCAGTCCCTTGGCACAGCACTTGTTAAAAGTGATCGGTAGAAAAAATGTATCAAGGGGACAGATAGTTCATCCACTAGTTCCTTTAGTACCCTTGGGTGTAGTCCATCAGGCCCTGGTGCTTTGTCTGTTTTTAGGTTCAGCAGTACCTCCCTAACTCTGTCAGTGGTAATTGATGGAGTTTTCATTCACGGTTTCCCTTTATCCATAGCTTTAATGCCACTCTGAGGCAGCAGCCCCATATGCTCCTTGGTGAACACCTAGCAGAAGAAACTCTTCAGAATAGCGCCTTTTGCCTGTCATCCTCTATGCACTTGCCTCCATCTATGAGTCTGACTACACCCCCTTTCTTTTTTCCCTAATGTAGCAAAAGAATTGCTTATTGCCAGATTGTATTCCATCAGAAATCCTAAATTCCTTCTCTGCCTTTGCCAGCCTCATAATCTTTGTTTCCCTTCTTTTCTGGATGAAATCATGCCAACTATCAATGTTCTTGCTCTTTTTATGTTTGTGGAAAGCTTCCCTTTTGATTCTAATTGCTTTTCTGACCTGATCTGTGAATCATATTGGTCGTTTGTGTCTTTTACTTTTCGTCACTGACCTAATGCAGAGTTTTGTAGCCTCTGTTAAGGCCTATTGCAGGATGTCTTCCACCTCTACTATTTCCTGGATCCTGGCTAATTTGCTCCCAATTAATGGCTTCATTTTTTCAAAACTTACTCCCTAAATGTCAAGACCTCCTTTAGGGATTGTGATTTTACATCCCTTGGGGACAACTCAAACCAAACAGAGTTGTGCTCACTATTTGCCAGTGGTTCACCAACCTTTACAGCTCCAACTAACTCTGAGTTTGTGAGGACTACATCAAGGATGGCATCTGACCTAGTCAGAGTGCTGACTATTTGGTTAACAGACAGTCCTGTAAGGTATCTACCACACTTTAACTTTTCGAGGTTCTAGCAATCTGAACGCTCTAGTCTATGTCTGGCATGTTCAGATCACTGACCACTACAATTTCCCCCCTTTTTTTTCCGCGTCTCTGATTTCTTCTACGAGTGCCAAATCCCTCTCCTCTGCTTGACATGGCAGTCAGTACATCACCCCCATGTAGATCTTCTTTCCTGAAGCCATACTGGGCTGTATCCATAGGGATTATACACCTTCCCTTTTGATAATGTCGAAAGAGGTTGGTATTATTCCATTGTGAACATCACTGGGACACCCAGCTGGTCACCCTTGTTTCCTCAGCGTGAACTCCATTTACCACCACCCTCTGTCTCCTGTCCTCTAACCAATTTCTTATCCAGTTTTTACCACCTTTGGACCCACTCCTAAGCTACCCAGCTTGCTTACTAGTCTTCTGTGTGGAACTAGTCTCCTGTGTGGAACAGTGTTGAAAGCCTTATTGAAATCTAAGAAGGCCATGTCCACTGCTCCACTCTGATCTAAATCCTTTGTCACCCAAAGAAATATGTCAGATTTGTTTGACATGGCATCCTCCCTGTGGACCCATGCTGCCTTGCATCTTGTAACACACTGGACTCAAGATATTTTGCAGTCCTTTCCTTCTGCAGTGATTCCATTAACTTTGCCACCACTGATGTCAGGCTGACAGGCCTATAATTGCCAGCCTCCTCCCTATTACCTCTTTTATGTAGTGGACTATAGCAGGGACCCAATGGACCACCATCACAGCCAGCAAAGACAGAGAGCACAAGGTACAGAGCAAGAGGGGAGACTAGGATGATGGAGGGCATTCCTCCAGGCCATCAGTAGGCATTTTACTGGTTGGGGGCACATTTATAACTTTTATACCTTTGCTGCTATCAGAATGGAATCAAATTTGGAATCCAATGTTCTGATTCGCCAACACATAAATGATGGAACAAAATCAGCAGATTCCAAACACCTCTGCTTACTATCTAGTTTTTATAGTCAGAAAGAGTTTTTGTTGCAAACTACTTGGGCATATCAGTTGAAATGTATTATTGCCACTTTTTTCTTTTGCATAATCTTTTTATTAACATTTTCAAATACATCATATACAGTTGTACCTCAACAATTGCCATACACAGTTTAACACATAAATCCATAAAACATAGCAATTTAGCAATTCAGATCATCTCATCATTAAAACGACAGAAACAACATACTTTAACAAACCAAACCAAAAACATATGCACATAAAATATTTAATTTATCTAAAAAACAATCATTAAATAGTACCTAAGGTTTTTCACATCAGTACCTGCCAAACCCCAATATTCAGGGGAAGTAAAGACGGTATTCATGGTAGCAGGCTTCCATTTATCATTTAAGCCACCAACAGGCTACCAGCCATAACACACAGAAGAAGAAAAGGCCTTCTCCAGTCTGTTTACCCTTCCTCCAGCCCTTCGTGCAGGATCTGCACCTCTGCCAAGGATAACGTTGCCATAAAGGGTTCCCATGTGTGAAAAATTCTTTCCCCTGACCCTTAACTTTAAGTGGAAGTTGCTCCAGTGGCAAAATCTGGATGGTCAGGGCACACCATTGTGTCTCAGATGGTGTTGCACTCAACACCCATGTGTTCTGAATGCAATGACAAGCCAAAATTAGGAGGACCCTAGCCCACTGTGGGAGAGGGGCCCAGTCATCCCCTCCAAGGTCTTTGACTCCAAACAAACACATGGGAGGAACCACCGAGAGCTGCCTTCCCATCATCCTCCCCATCTCCTCCAGCATGGCCCTCCAGAACAACTGAAGAACTGGGCAAAACCAAAAACAGTGAAAATAAGCTCCCATGTCTACCCACATATCCCACAAACCAGGGACACAACTGGGTGGAATTTATGTAGAATTTGAGGTGGACAGCAGAGGCAATGCACAAATTTAAAATAAGATTCCTTAAACCTATTGCAGACTAGAATCCCCATATGCAGTGTCAGCAATAGCCTTCAATTATCCTCCCCCCATCTGTATATCCAGATCTCACTCCCAGAGTGACTTTGTTTTCCCTGTAAGGATGGGGAAGAATTGTTTTCCCATCTGTGCCGCCTTGCGGATGAGACTCCTAGCATCTTGTCTAGCGCTTAGATTAAATGTTCCATCTGTCACACCAGGGAGGTGTCACTGCGGGCTTTCTAAATCCCAAACATAGGCCCTTAACTGTGAGTATCTGAAAAGGTGGGACCTATCTAGGCCTGTGCTCCCCCGTAAAGTCTCAAAGGAGCATAAGCCCTCCTTAGTGATCTGATCCCCTATTCTTTTTATGCCTTTCCTTTCCCACTCTCGGGCATCCAGAATCCTCCAGACCCAGCAGAAAGAAAGGGTTTTTAGCCACTGGGAGCAGCAATATTTCCTGTTCTCCTACATCCTCTGTGCACAAAATATGTGCCCAGCTCTCCAGCACTGCTACCACCAGGGGGTTTACTCACTTATTATTCATATAGGCCTTACAGACCCACCTAACCAAATAGGCGGACAGTTGGCTGGGACAGCCCTCCTCCTCCAGATCCACCCAGCTCACTGCTGCAGGTTGCTTCATCCAGTCCTGGATATAATGGTGCTGCATTGCCAAAATGGTGACCTGGGCAAGGGGGGCAAGGGTGTAGCTACTGATACTCCAAGTAAGCCATGGCATACCAAGTTAAGTAGCAGGGGTAGCAAACAAGTTGGCCAGCATTGCTCTGTTCTCTCTAGTCCATCGCTTTAAATTCCTTTGTTTGGCTTCACAGGCTTTTTTTTTCTTTCAGTTTTGTTTTTTGGGGTGGCCAGAGTGGACCCACGGATGCTGAAGCTGAAAGTCTCAGGTCACGCATGGTCGCCTGCATAGTGATTGGCTTTCTGCGCATCTGATAGAGGTGTGGCAAGTCTGGGTCGCCAAGTTTAAATGCCCCAGCAAAGTTAGAAGCCATACTATTAGTTCAATTGTACTGGAAGAGAGAGAAGCAGTAGAAGAACTGAGGAGCAGCAGACTGAAGAACAGACTCAGAGCCAACTAAAATAATGAAGACTTCATGTGAAGTGGCAAGTGGAGCGAATCTGACTACCTGTGGGGGAGAGCAAGAAGACATTTCTGCCGTGGTCTTGGACTCCTGGTGCAGTCAGTGGCATTTCCCAGTGGGCAGCAGAAGCCGAGCACCACACTAGCAATGCAGACAGCATGTCTAGCGTGGGAATCATCTGATTGGAGCCAGAAACCTTTGACTCGAGTCATGGGGGGCAGGCGTGAACAACAGTGGGGGAGGGGGTAGCAGTGTGGCAAGTTGGTGTACAAATCTGAAATGCCTGGCTACACCCCTGAAGGAGGGCACAGAGCAGAGGCATTCCTTCCCAACCAAGAGTGACAGGGCAGGATGGGAGGGGCAGAGGGTGGAAGGTGGTTACCCTTAATGCTACGAGCCTTGGAAAAAAAACTGCAGAGTTACAGGTGCTCATGGCAGAGGGAGAGGTGGACATTGCAGCCATCACAGAAACATGGGTCACCCAATACAATGACTGGGACCTGTCTGTACCAGGGTACAGATTATTTCGTAGGGACAGGGTGATTGGGAAAGGAGGGGGTGTGGCACTATATGTGAAGGAAGGACTGAAAGTGTAAGGGAGGAAGGGGAGGAGGGTAGTATGGAGTCACTTTGGATGCAAATCCAGGATTCCAAGAATAGGATTCTCAGAATGGGAGTGGTATACAGGCGCCATCTCAGACGGAGGAGTTAGACAGGGAACTAGAGGGACAGATCAGGAGGACCTGCGAGAAGGGTATTGTGGTGATTGTGGGGGACTTCAGCATGCCAGGAGTGGACTGGAGTACCCCAACAACCAGGAACAGAAGGGAGCAGGTATTACTGGATGCCTTCCAGGACAGCTTCTTGCTATAAATGGTCAGTGAACCAACCAGGTTAGGGAATACCCTTGACCTTATGCTGGCAAATAGGGACTTTGTGAGAGAACTTACAGTGGAGGAACCACTGTCAGGGAGTGACCACCACTCAGTATGGCTCACACTGGATATGGGCAAGGAAGGAGTGGAATCTGGCACAAGAGTGCTGGACTTCAGGAGGTCCAACTTTGGGAGGATGGGGGAAGTGGTAAAAGGGTACCTGGCCAGCATTCAATCTAGTATGGACACTAACCAGAGATGGGAGTTCATAAAGGTGGGAATAGTGGAGGCAACCAAAACCTGCTGCAAGGCCCAGAGCAAGAAGGCTAGGGCTAGGAAACTGATCTGATTGAGCAAAGAGGTCATGGAAAAAATAAGGAGGAAAAGAGCTGCCTTTAGGAGGTACAAGAAAACAGGGAGAGGGGAGGACAGAGAGGAGTACTTGACAGAATCGAAGGAGGTGACAAGGGTAGTAAGGGGAGCCAAGGCATCTATGGAACTCAGGCTGTGGCACAAGGCATTAAGAAGGGGGAGAAGGACTTCTTTAGGTACATCAGGGAGAAAAGGAGCTGTAAGGACCACATAGTAAGGATTAGGAAGGAGGGGGTTGGGTGGAAGCAGGGTGTGATAAGGCAGAAGCACTAAATGATTACTTCTGCTCGGTATTTACTAAGGAGAAGAGGGGGGTGACACCCAAGAGGGGAAGAATGGCAGAAACGGGGGGGGTGACAGATGGGGAAATCATGGAGGGCAGAGTTCAGGAGGGTTTGAAGGCACTGAGGGTGTACAAGGTGCCAGGCCCAGATGGCATCCACCCCAGGGTACTGAAGGAGCTGGGAGAGGTCCTTGCAGGACCTTTGGCAGACCTATTTAATGCCTCACTACATTCGAGGTGTGTACCTCAGGACTGGAGGATGACTCATGTGGTGCCCCTCCACAAGAGTGGCCCCAAGGATGAACCAGGAAACTACAGACTAGTGAGCCTCACATCCATCGTGGGTAAGATAATGGATACTATCCTGAAGGAGAGGCTGGTGGCCCTCCTAGAGGCCAAAGGACTACAGGGCAGCAAACAGCATGGCTTCATACATGGCAGATCATGCCAAACCAGCCTGGTGGAGTTCTATGACTGGGTAACTAGGCAACTGGACCGGAGCCATGCAGTGGATGTCCTGTATCTGGACTTCAGTAAGGCATTTGACTCGGTGCCGCATGGAAGGCTGGGAAGTAAGTTAGAAGGCATAGGGTTGGGTGCAAAGCTGGTGAGATAGGTAGGGAACTGGGTGCAGGGAAGGCAACAGAGGGTGGTGGTGGGTGGGGAGCTCTCACACCCAAGGGTAGTGATGAGCAGTGTTCCACAGGGCTCGGTGCTGGGACCAGTGTTGTTTGGGTTATTCATTGCAGATATATCATTGGACATCAAGAGCAAGATCAGTCTGTTTGCTGATGATACCAAGGTAGGAGTGGTGGTGGATGACCTAGGGGGATGGCAGGGGTTGCAGGATGATCTGGCTAAGCTTGAAACCTGGTCTGACAACTGGCAACTGGGGTTTAATGCCAAAAAGTGCAAAGTGCTGCATTTTGGGATGAAGAACCCAAGGAGGAGTTACCAGCTCTGGGGAGTGCAGCTAGCCCAGACAGAGGAGGAGAAGGATCTGGGGGTGCTCATTACAGGGTTAATGAACAACTCGGCACAATGTAGGAAGGCAGCTGCAAAGGCCAACAAAATGCTGGGTTGTATTGCAAGGGGTATATCCTCAAGGAGGGAGGAGGTGATTCTGCCACTGTATACTGTAGGTCATTAGTTAGACTGCACCTAGAGTACTGCGTGCAGTACAGCCACCGGTATCTGAAGAGGGACATTAAGTTACTGGAGGGGGTTCAGCGCAGGGTGACAAAGATGATCAAGGGGCTGGGGGACTTATCATACGAGAGAAGGCTGAGGGAGTCAAACATGTACTCTCTGGAGGAGAGGAGGGACAGGGGGGACATGATTGAAACCTTTAAGTACATGAAAGGAATAAACAAGGCAGGTACAGAAGGGCTGTTCAAAGTAAGGGAGGGGAGGGACAGCAGGGGCCATGATATGAGACTAGAGGGAGGAAGGTTCAGGAGGGAGATGAGGAGACACTTTTTTACAGAGAGGGTGGTGACTGGGGGGAATGCGTTACCTGCAGAGGTGGTATCCAGTAGAACATAGGACTGCTTCAAAAGGGGATGAGACAGGACAAGGGGGAGGGTCAATATAGGGGAAGGGTGGGGAGGGGCAGTTACAAACTACGAGGTACTAGCTGCACATTCGAGCAGACTTGATAGACCCCAGGCTTTTATCTGCTGGCAAATTTCATATGTTCGTATGTACAGCTGGGCCAGCCAACAGGGTCTGATTGCTGACTTTTTTGATTCACGTAATCCCTGTACTGAAACCGGAGTGGGTACGTTTGAGTGGCAGGGAAGCATATCTTTTGATTTGTGTTTACACTTTTGGGTTGGGGAGGTGGCAGAAGTAGTGGGAGGGGGGACAATAGTGCTGCCAGCTCCTGAGTATAAGTTAAAAATACTTGGCTACACCTCTAATCTTCACATCTCCTGTTCTGTCATGTAGTTCTTTATAAAGGAAATTGTAATGTAAAGGACATATTGAATGTTGTTGGATGTAGGTATTAGGTCTCTTCATTTGAGATGTGTTTTTTCATTATAACTCCAATCTAAAATATTAACTAATGTAGTATACTGCTAGTCTGTGGGTATCTGTAGCATTTTATGTTATAGAGAAACACAAAGACTGCAAATGTAATGTAGAAAATATCAAGAAACTAGCAGCAGTGAAGGGAATCCATGGCTTCCTTGTTAATGTCAAATAGAAACCTTTGGGCAGTGCCCTCTTGCTTCCAGGATGGAGCACCATCTGTTAAAGATGTTGCACATTCCTGTGTTACAAAGTGGAGCAACTACCATTGGAATACATTGTGTTTCTGCAGCATCCTGCAAGAGATCACTGGCAGAAACCTTGCTAGGAACACTTCCTCCATTGGGAAGCAGCTCAGAGCCTTCTGGTTTAGCAGGTCACTGGGCCATCTTTCTTCATGGTTGTTGGGCTGAATACATATCTGAAACGAACTGGCATTCTCAGGCCAAGTAACACCAGTTCTTCACAAAAGTGCATGCTTACAAGTAAATGAATGCGGGTGAAGTGCTGACGTCACAGAGCCCTGGCTCCATCTGTGGCCTTCCAGTGTATGATAGTGGGGATAAACATTCTGCCAGTAGAACTGAGCAGATATTTGAATTCTTGTATTCCATCCATACTAAACATTCCACCTCTTGAATGTAGGAAAGACAGAAAATAAACAAGATAGGGAAAAGGGAGAGAATAATATAAAGAAGAAAGAATGGTGAAAAAATATGTAAATGGGTCAGGTTGGGGAAAATAGAGGGTTTAAGAGATTATTAAAAATACATATATTTTGTTGTGCATAATATTTGAACTAGAGATAGCATGTAAGTGCTGGGATGCGCTGCACTATTTTGCTGGGGTGGCAGAACCTTTTTAAAAAGTCATAAAAATGTTTCTTTTTTTTTTTTCTTTGGTGCATTCTCTTCCCCAAACAAAACAAAAAAATTCTTGGACCATTTTATAATCGCAGTGAGACACTCCCGGGTGTGTATTGTGGCAGGATAATGGTACTTCTCAGGTGGTTGAAGGCACTTGGTGATGCCTCATGCCTCACAATACACCTGAGGTGTGCCATTATTCCACCAAAACACACCCACTGTCATATCTTATTGCTTAAATCACATGCTTGGAGAGGTAATTACATAATTACTCTTACTTGTTATCATATGCATGAAGGAGTGACTAGATAACTGCTCTTACCTGTAATCACATGCTTCATTGTGTGACTAGCAGCGGTAGTCGTAAAGAGCTTTATTTTTATACAGGATAAAACTGTTAGGGTGAGAAGCCCAATTTATAAAGTTGTCTTGCTATAGTGGCATACTTTCATGAATCTTATAAGAGGTGCAGTGTTATCACTTAAACAAGCCTGAGCAGGATCTCTACAGTACATTAGGGTAGAATGATACATGGGCTAGTATACATTTAGGTGCAATGATACAAATTCACACATAACCCTCATAATGCAAAGCACCATGGGATATATGTGCAAATCACCGTGAACATTTAGGCTGGTTCTGCCGCTTTACATTTTCATGGTGATTTATATATATATATATATATATATATATATATTTATTTATATATATCCAATGGTGCTTTGCATTTTGGGGGTATGTGTGAATTTGTATTTCTTGGAAACCTGGCTTTGTTGCCAGTGCCCTTTAGGGGTAACCCTTGCCTCAGTGCTTTTGTGCCAAGGTTCTTAGCCTTTTTAGCTTAATTGTGATGATGACTAGGTAGCTGCTTTTACCTGTAATCACATGCTTGATGGTGTGACTAGGTAACTGCTCTTTTTTTGTAATGCTGTTATTCAGTGCCAGATGTGTTGTGTCATACAAAATAAAACTTGCTAGGAAACTAGCAGGTATGTGGCAACTCACTAATATGCTTGCCCCATACTGAAATAGTAGATCTGACTAAATCTCTACTGTTGAAAGTAGCTGTAACAGCGTGGAAATATTATTGTAGTACCAAGGGATATTTCATAAGTGGATAGTGGAGGCAACCAAAACCTGCTGCAAGGCTAGGGCTAAGAAACCGAGCTGGTTGAGCAAGGAGGTCATGGAAAAGGTAAGGAGAAAAAGAGCTGCCTTTAGGAAGTACAAGAAAACGGGGGAGGACAGGGAGGAGTACTTGGACAGAATCAAGGAGGTGACAAGGGCAGTAAGGGGAGCCAAAGCATCTACGGAACTCAGGCTGGCACAAGGCATTAAGAAGGGGGAAAAGGACTTCTTTAGGTACATCAGGGAGAAAAGGAGCTGTAAGGACCACATAGTAAGGATTAGGAAGGAGGGGAGTTGGGTGGAAGCAGGGTGCGATAAGGCAGAAGCACTAAATGAGTATTTATGTTCAGTATTTACTAAAGAGAAGAGGGGGGTGACACCCAAGGGTGGAGAAATGGCAGAAACGGGGGGGTGACAGATGGGGAAATCATGGAGGGCAGAATTTGGGAGGGTTTGAAGGCACTGAGGGTGGACAAGGCACCAGGCCCAGATGGCATCCATCCCAGGGTACTGAAGGAGCTGGCAGAGGTCCTTGCAGGACCTTTGGCAGACCTATTTAATGCCTCACTACATTCGGGGTGTGTTCCTCAGAACTGGATGATGGCTCATGTGGTGCCCCTCCACAAGAGTGGCCCCAAGGATGAACCGGGAAACTACAGACCAGTGAGCCTCACATCCATCATGGGTAAGCTAATCGAGACTGTCCTGAAGGAGAGGCTGGTGGCCCTCCTAGAGGCCAAAGGACTACAGGACAGCAGACAGCATGGCTTCATATGCGGCAGATCCTGCCAAACCAACCTGGTGGAGTTCTATGACTGGGTAACTAGGCAACTGGACAGGGGCCATGCAGTGGATGTCCTGTATCTGGACTTCAGTAAGGCATTCGACCCAGTGCCGCATGGAAGGCAGGAAGTAACTTAGTAGGCACAGGGGCGGTGCAAAGCTGGTGAGATGGGTAGGAAACTGGCTTCAGGGATGGCAACAGAGGGTGGTGGTGGTGTGGGTAGCTCTCACACCTAAGGCTAGACGAGCAGTGTTCCACAGGGCTCGGTGCTGGGACCAGTGTTGTTTGGGATATTCATTGCAGACATATCACGGACATCAAGAGCAAGATCAGTCTGTTTGCTGATGATACCAAGGTAGGAGCAGTGGTGGATGACCTAAGGGGATGGCAGAGGTTGCAGGATGATCTGGCAAAGCTTGAAACCTGGTCAGACACCTGGCAGCTGGAGTTTAATGCCAAAAAGTGCAAGGTGCTGCATTTTAGGATGAAGAACCCAAGGAGTAGTTACTAGCTGGGGGGAGTGCAGCTAGCCCAGACAGAGGAGGAGGAGAGGAATCTGGGGGGTGCTCATTACAGGGTCAATGAACAACTCGGTACAATGTAGGAAGGCAGCTGCAAAGGCCAACAAAATGCTGGGTTGTATTTCAAGGGGTATATCCTCGAGGAGAGAGGAGGTGATTCTGCCACTGTATAGGTCATTAGTTAGACTGCACCTGGAGTACTGCGTGCAGTACTGGTGCCTGTATCTGAAGAGGGACATTAAGTTACTGAGGGGTGCATGAGGGCTACAAAGATGATCAAGGGGCTGGAGGACTTATCATATGAGAGGAGGTTGAAGGAGTTGAACATGTACTCACTGGAAGAGAGGAGGGACGGGGGGACATGATTGAAACCTTTAAATGCATGAAAGGAATAAACAAGACAGGTACAGAGGGGCTGTTCAAAGTAAGGGAGGGGAGGGACACCAGGGGCCATGATATGAGACTGGAGGGAGGAAGGTTCAGGCAGGAGATGAGGAGACACTTTTTTACAGAGAGGGTGGTGGCTGGGTGGAACGTGCTACCTGCAGAAGTGGTATCCAGTAGAACAGTGGACTGCTTCAAAAGGGGATGGGACAGGTCAAGGGGGAGGGTTAATGAAGGGGAAGGGTGGAAGGGAGGAGGAGCAGCAGCAGAAAAAGGGGTGCTAGCTGCACATTCGAGCAGACTCGATAGACCTCTAGTCCTTTATCTGCTGCAAATTTTGTATGTTCGTATAAGCATTCTATTTAATTTTACGTTAGTCTCAAGGTGTATTATTTCAGTATCACGGACTTAATATTCCATCATTACCAAGGAATATTATTTCACTGCTAGGGAATATTGAAAGAGTATTATTTTAGTATCGTGAACTAACTATTCCATCATTACCAGGGAATATAATTTCACTGCTAGGGAATATTATCTCAGTACCTGGAAATGTTAAGGAATGTCACATCAGTACAGTTGCTTATTCCAATAACAGAGATTAGTGTATTGGTACAGTGGAACAGTAAGACAATATCATGGAAAGTACTAAAGCATATTACATGAGTACAATATTATATTATTCAGGTATGAGGGAATACTTTACCAATACAGTGCCATTGTACTCCAGTAACGGCATGTTTGCATTATTACAAGCGACTATTACACCAGTACCAGGGAATGCTGCATTAGTGCAATGGAATTTACACCCCAACTCCAGGGAATACTTAATCTATGATTATTAAATCATAACTGCATGCAAAAGATGATGAACTTTTTGTCAGCAGCATCTACTAAAAGCTGTGTGCTGACTGGTCAGGAGAACATGTTTTATTGACTAGTAAATGCCCAGAGAATGCTCCAATAAACATCATTCTGTCAGTTGCCATGGATACCACAGGGAACCTTAGCAACATCTCAAACACTATCCATACCTTTGAAGGTGCCTTGTTTTCCTATTTTGAGTTTACTTTAACACTTGGTTACATGTGAAATTATAAAATGAGCATTCCTTTTATTATGGTGATCCCTAGGTTTTCGTCAGCATTCCCAGTCGTTTTGTACCCATTGTTTAACGTCATGTTTCTTGTGACTAAAATAAACAATGGGTGGATGGAGACAGCTGGGAATACTGATGAAAACCTAGGCATAGCCATATTAATAGGAGAGCCCCTTATAAAATTCTTAAAAAAACAAATTGACTAAAGGAGACTCAAAGGGGCAAGATAGTTATCTTGTAAGATAGATGAAGAGGCATTCTCTAATAGCATAACAAAGCATACAGCCAAATTTTCACAATAACATGTACTGTTGCTTTATTTTTTTATTTTTTTTTTATCCAACATTGATTATTTAGCCCCAACAATTAGACAAAGAAGAGCTGATCCTGTTACTGCTTTCTCTCTCCCAGGATACTGAAACATTGTAGCCTTTGTACAAGGGGTGTTTCAGTGCAGAAAGGCTATAAATATTACAGACATGGCTAGTGCGGCAAGGGTAGTACATTTATAAAAAGTCCAAAAAGTCAGAATGGGCTGACTGTGAGAGTGCAGACTTAGTGATACATGACAGAGGCTAAACTGGACATAGTAGCCATTAGCGAGACACGGTTCACTAGTAACCACACTTGGGAGACTTCAGAACCTGGCTATGTACAGTTCAGAAGAGACCAAGGTGCAAAAAAGGGGGGGTGTCCCTTTATGTCAATGAAAATATCAAAGCTACAGAAATTCAGAATACACATAAGGAGCCAGAACTGTGGGTCACCCTGGAAACAGGAAATGGGACAGCCATACAAACTGGGGTTGTCTACAGGCCTCCAGACCAGGGGATGACATAGACACATTACTGCTAGAAGATATACAAAACATGACAGCTAAAGGGAGATTCTGATAATGGGAGACTTCAACATGCCAGATACAGATTGGTCAATACCAGCAGGAACATCCACCAGAACTAGACACATAGTGGATTCCCTGCAAGGGGGGGGGGGGGCTCAAACAATTGGTACAGCAACCCACAAGAGACAGGGCTATCCTGGATCTAGTACTGACTAATGGGGAAAGGATCACAGATCACCAGGCAGAGGGACACCTGGGGGCCACTGACCATCACATGGTATGGTTCAGTTTGGCCACTAGAACCAAATCTTCCCATTTCAAGGCAAAAATATGTGGCTTCAGAGGAGCTGACTTTGATAAGATAGCCAAAAGAGTTAATCTAGCCCTGGCAAAAAGAAATACAGGTGAGGGGGTACAGGCAAAGTGGGCATGCATTAAGGATGCAATGCTTGAAGCAACATCACATTGTGTTAGGGAGAAAAGCAAGAGCAAAAGAAGGAGGAAACCACTTTGATTCTCAAAAACAGTAGCAGAAAAGATCAGAGCCAAAAGGTTGGCCATCAGGAAATATAAGAGAATGCAGAAGGACGAAGATAGGGAGGCATAGAAAACTTCCCTAAGGGAAGCAGGGAAGGCAGTAAGGCAGGCAAGGTCCAAACCAAGGAAACACTAGCACGAACAGTAAAAGAAGGGGACAAGGCTTTCTATAGATACATTAGTGAAAAGAGAAAGTCCAGAGGGGGTATTGCTAAGATCAAAGAGGATAAGGGGGAGTGTGTGGAGGAGGACCAAGGGGAAAACATCTATCTTAAGTAGATACTTCAGCTCAGTATTTACTGATGAGAAGGAAGGGCAGGGCCCACAACTCAGCACCATGGACACGGGGGGGGGAGGTGTGCACAAGTCCCTTCACAAAAGAAAGGGTCCTACAAGAGCTTGCTAAGCTCAGGGTGGACAATGCAATTGGACCTGATGGCATACATCCCAGAGTACTAAAGGAACTAAGGGTGGAACTAGCAGAGCCATTAGCAGAACTGTTTAGTGAGTCTCTGAGCACAGGAGAGTTCCCAGAAGACGAGAAGGGTTTATATGATCCCGCTGCACAAGAGTGGCAACAGGAAGGAGGCAGGGAACTACAGACCAGTCAGTCTTACCTCAGTAGTGGGCAAGATTATGGAGGCACTCCCTAAGGAAAGGATAGTGCAACACCTGGAATTCATAGGCGCACAAGATTCAAGACAGCATGGGTTTACAAGAAGAAGGTCCTGTCAAACTAATCTCATAGATTTGTTTGACTGGGTAACCAGAGTGATGGACCAAGGGGGAGCAGTTGATGTAACCTACCTTGACTTCAGCAAAGCTTTCGATACTGTTCCACATTAGAAGATTGATTAACAAGCTGGGTAGGCTCAGGGTGGGTCAGAAGTTGGTTAACTGGGTGGCAAACTGGTTTGCGGGCAGAAAACAGAGAGTGATGGTAAATGGTATACAGTCAGAAGAGATGCAAGTCACAAGTGGGGTACCTCAGGGATAAGTCCTGGGGCCAGTCATACCTCTCAACCTTTTGTCCCCCAAATGTGGAACATTGCCTGTCAAAATGTGGAACAAATGGGCAAAATGTGGAACACTTAATCAAATCTTTACCTAAGAAGCTCAAAACACTATTAATATGTTGCATTTATGTTCAGAAAGTCTGTTATGAATTGAATAATATATTTTTTGAATAATTTACTACGGATTTTTGCTTTAAAATGTTGACTTTGAATGTGGAACAAGTTCTCACAATGTGGAACAGGGAGCTTTTGAGAAATAAAATGAGGAACGTTCCTCGTAATGTGGTACAGTTGAGAGGTATGGGGCCAGTCCTCTTCAATATCTTCATCAGTGACATTGCAGATGAACTGGAGGGTAATATTTGCCTGTTTGCAGATGACACCAAGATCTGCAACAGAGTAGATGATCCAGATGGGGCTGGCAGAATGAGAAGAGATCTGAAAAACTGACAAAAAGGTCGGAAGAGTGGCAACTGGATTTTAACACAACGAAGTGCAAGATCATGCACATAGGGAAGAGAAACCCTGAAGCTACCTATAGGTTGGGAGGGGAGTTGCTGGCAATCTCAAAAGAAGATGACCTGAAATCATCCAAGCAGACCACTAAAGCAGTAGGTAAGGCCGCTAGAGGGATATTGGGGTGTATTAGTAGGGTATCACAAGTCACAAGAGGGAGGTAATAATCTCTCTTTACAAGACACTAGTTAGGCCTCATTTGGAGTACTGTGTGTTGTACTGGAGGCCGCACCTGCACAAGGACATTAACAAAACGGAGCAATCAGGAGAAGGGCAACCAAAATGGTGCAGTAACTGCATCAGAAAACATATGAGGACAGATTAACAGAGCTCATTTTGTATACCCTAGAGCAAAGGAGGGAGAGAGGTGATATGATTGAAACATTCAAACATCTTAAGGGCATTAACAAGGTGAAGGAGTCTAACATGTTTCAATATAAGAAAAATAGGACAAGAGGACACTGCATAAGATTAGAGGGAGGTCGATTAAGCAGTAATGTGAGGAAGTTCTTTTTCTCAGAAAGGGTGGGGAAGCATGGAACAGCCTACCTCAGGAAGTGGTGGATATGAATACAGTGCATGAAAACAGATATGAAAACAGGCATGGATAGGCATAAGGGAGCAATACAGATGAGTATGAATAGATAGGCCATTGACAGAGTAAAGGCCTATGGTACATTCATAAGGTAGTAAAAATGAGCAGACTGGATGGGCCTTGTGGTCCTTATCCGCTATCAACTTCTATGTTTCTATGCCGCCTGTCATTTGGCACAAGCACTGTCACTGCATTAGCACTGATGTCATTGAAAGCCGTGTGTTCAATTGCTTTAATGCTGTTTTGATGGATAAAGTCAATGGGTGGTGTTTTGCTAGCTCTGATAACTTGCAGAGTTCAAGAGTCTCACTGTATTTATCTAGTTGTAAAATGATTCACCAGGCAGAGCTCTCTGAAATACATGGGGTTCATTTCCAGTAAATATCATTGTACACAAGTCAGTGGCGACAGACCGTGTACAGCCATAGGTTACCAGCTCAGCATATTGAGAGATAACAGTGATGTTTCAAAAATTCCTGTGCATTGTTAAGTTGTCCTCTTGGTGTCAAGACACTGGGACCTGGGGAGGTTTTCATTATGTTCTTGGTGCTGACTGATACCTGCCTTCTAGAAGTAATACAGTAAATAATAGTCCTGTTTCATAAGTAACCTGTACCAGCTACAGTAACTTGATTTCCCTCAGAAAATTGAGTGCTGTCTAATGTGTGTGTGTATATATACAGTATATTAGAGGCAAAAAACTCAGTTTAATGCATCAGTTAGGGTTGCTCCACAGTGACAAAAGCGAGGAAATTCGATGTTAGGGTTGAAACCCCCTTTGCACCCCTCCAGCCCACCCCTCCAACTGGAATTGGGGTGCGCATTGGGGTTGTCGGCCCTAACTGTCACCCCATCACATGTGGAAAGAAGCTGAGGAATAGGAGAATGGGGTGACAGTTAGACCAATGACTCCTAACAAGTACCCCGATTCCAGTTGGGGTGGGCTGAGGTGCAAAGAGGGTTTCAACCCTAACATCAAATTCCCTTGCTTTTGTCACTGTGGAACAACCCTAACTGATGCATTAAATGGAGTCTTTGCCTCTAATTTCCCTTCTTTTTGAGAATGATAATGAGAAATAGTGAATGTAATGCGGCGGCGGGAGCTATTGCCCGCAAACGCAAATCGTACTGTGCATGGTGATGCAAAGGGAAACAGAAAGAGAAACAGTACTGTAGACAGAAATGTTAAAAACAATGTAAACGCAACCACAAATGAAAACGCAAAGGGTAACGCACATGGTGGCATAAACATGAACGGTAAGTGAAACGGGTACGGAACTGCAAGCAGAAATGGTAATGGTAACAGTAATGTAAGCGCACAGGCTGGTTTTCCCCAAAAGCTGTATAAAGAAAGACAGTGAGTAGAAAGAATGTATGCAAAATAATGACTCTCGGAAAACAAAAATGAGGACTTGGAATAGTAAATTGCTTATATCTCAGTAACTGTATGACATAGAAAAAAAATTTAAAAGTTGTGTGTATCATCACTTTCCTGGCTAGTTTTGTACTTAGCCCCCATTAGGCTAAGTTCAAGATATAGTTCTGAAAGGCGCCATGAACGCCAAATGTTATCCTATGGGAAAAGGCTCAATTGCCATAACTCTGCCTCCCTGTAATATTTTTACCAAACCACTGAAAGGCACATCTGTGGGATGTAGGCTGTGTTCTCTGCAAATTTCAGCCCAAAAGACCAAACCGTTATTTTACAGCAGGGCGCCAAATGATTGCTGCAATGCATCATACGCCGTAATGTTATCCTATGGGAAAAAGTGTGAACTTTGGGGTACCATAACTTTGCCACCGTGTAATAGTTTTTCAGCAAAACACTGAAAGGCATATCTGTGAGATGTTGGCTGAGCTCCCTCCAAATTTCACCCCAAAACTCCAAACCGTTCTTTTGCAGTGGGTGCCAAAAATTGCTGTCATTTTCCCACAGCCTAGAAAAGTAATTGTCGCACTTTGCTAAAGCTTACAAAATCTATGACATCTTTCATGCTAATGAAAGTACTTTGTGAAAGTACTTTTCCAGAAATCTGAAAATACATTTCTGGGGTGTTTTACCCCAAAATAAAGACATGGCTAGCATCCTCAGGGTCCGACTAGGTGAATACAAAAATAATTAGGTTGCTAGAGGGTCCCAAATTTAAATGGCAAGCATTTTTCTGATCAGTAACTGAAAACAAGATGGTGGATTTGCGAAAGTAAGAGGGCCATTTGCAACAGTAAAAATGCATTTGCAAAAGTGCTGAACTTTTTGTTAACTTTTCCCATTGACTTAAAATGGGAAACAGTTTTTTGAATAACTTTTGAACCGTTTAATATTTTTTCACAAAATCTTCGAAATGCACATTGGGGACCCCAGCCGCACGTTCCCCGAAGATTTCGGGCTGGTCGCGCAAACCATGTGACCTGTAGCACGACCGTAGAATTCCAGAAAAAGCGAAACCTAATGCTCAAGAGATCACGCTTACTAACTCTGCAGCCGTGTATCCAACCGGTACGAAACTTGGCAGATCCCAAGGCATATAGGTCTTGATCATGTATTCCAAATTTCAGGCAAATCCGTCAAATGGTTGCAAAGTTATTAAGGTGCAAAATTTTGAGTTTAACATGTAAATAATGGCTTCTCAACCCTAACTATGGTAGCACTACCGTACTACCATAATATATATATATATATATATAGGCTTTGGCACATGTGTGTTATGGTCCTGCCCCTTCACTCATGAAGATAAATTACATATTTTCAGTAAGGCCATTGTGTATTCGGTTTATGCAACATCAGTTTATAAGTTATACCATTTAAATCAGCTGTTTGTATAGAGTTAACTGGTGCGCTTTGAATTCAGCAGCTAGCTTCAGAGCAGGACAAGCCTATTGTAGTGTCATCAGCATTGTGAAAGCTGCTCTCTGATTGGTCCTTAGGTTAAGGATAGTCATTGTGACATATCTAACCTCTAGATAAATGTTTATCTGGAGGTAAGACAGTGAGATAAACACATTTATCAGGGAGAATGTACTGTATCACTACTGGTGATATATAGTGTGTGTGTTTAGGTAGTGCTTGTGAGGATAAATGTTGGCAAATATTTTTGATATTTTGAGGGTGGTAAGACCAAGAGAGAGAATATTCGTTTGCCCTCATTCTGGGTTTATTTATCCCATAACGGCAATGGAGGATTTAGCCATTTAACCACACAGTAGATCCACAGTGGAATTGGAGGTACCGCTCAGGATGAATGGGCATGTACTAGTCTTCATACAGTGAGATTGTACTGCACTAGTGTCACTGAACAATCAGGACACAGGATTTTTTTCTTGCCACGGTATAATAAAAGTCACTGCATAAATCAAATATGCCATGACCCTAATGAAAATATCACTGATGTTTTCTCTTGTGCAGTTTGACTTTTTGGCATGACTTGTGGCTTCGTCAGCCGTGATCTCATAAGGTCAGAGTGCACTCAGGAAAAATATCAGTGATAGTTTCAGTAGGGCCATGACATATCACATATATGTTAAAGGGGCACAGTAGCACCCTCTATAGTTAGGGTTGAGTAGGTTTAATGTTAAACCCCAATTTTTACACCTTAATAACTTTGGCGTTGTTTGATAAAATAGCCCAAAATTGGGCATGCACACTCAAGCTGACAGTCTCTCAAGATGTGACATGTTTCATAACAGCATCTTGTTCAGTTTCTGTGATAAAAAGCACCAAAAAAGGAATTAAAATCACATTTGTTTTCCCTGTACTTAACATTGGGTATTTTTTGCTCTCACCTACAGCCTAGATGGTGAACAATTTTTTCATGAAATGTTCAGGGTTGCAGGAGGCCATGCCAAGAGTGTGCCTTTGAAAGAGTTCATGAAAAATTATTATATGGTTTCAGAGTTGTAATGATTTTAGAGTTACCATCATTATGCGAATGGTAAAAAAAAAACTATGATAACTGCTTATTTTCATTATTTACCTTGTGTACAGTAAAGAAAATCCAATCGTAACTGCTTATTTTGGGGATGTACCTCTCTTGCTGACAGAAATATTGATTGCGCTGGCTGCCATTGTTTTCCTCATTTTAAAGTCACAAACATTAAAATGTGTAAAAATAGTGTCTTTTTATTTATTTATTTTATTTTGTTTTTGATAACTGGGTAGGTGCAATAGACATAGAGATGCCTATTTTCAGGCACAACCCAGGAGGGTACAAGTCAAATAAAAAAACAAACACCTGAACCTAGTTAATCAGGATCCATTTAGCTAGATTCTCCTGTGTTTTTTTTTTTTTTTTTTATTAAAGTACTCAGAGTAATTTTCTGGGCACCCCATAATCCAGGGCGCCCAGGTTAGCGACAGGAGCTGTTCACCTGCGTTCTCTGTATGAGAACAGCGGGACTTTCTTGACTTCTGCAGCCGCAGCTAGGACTCATATTGCAGGCTGCTCTGAGAGGGTGTACTGTCACCGCAGCAAAACCCTGATGGCGAACACCACCACAGCAGCAGGAATCGGGCAAAATCCACCCACCGCTGTGGTGGACAGTGTGCTGATCGGGACTGCCTCGCTGGGTGATTGCCCCCCCCCAGTCCAAGTCTGACTCGGAGTTATAATCCTAGAGACCGAGGCATGTGGGGGGTTCGGGGGCGCACCCCACCAATTGTGAGTGCCAACATCCCGCAGCTACAGTGCCGATGGTCGGCATTGTAACTGTCACTTTTTTAGGGATGTCAGCACTAGCACTATCGAAGCGCTATAGGTAAACCCTCTGAGAACAGTCAGTAGCTGTTTTCCTGGTGTCTAGTGGCACCCCTCCACCCCCCATTACTGTCCACTTGTCCCTGTAATGTTTCCCTGGTATCTAGTGATGTCCCCACCCTCCAATCACCATCCTCTCATTCCTGTAATGATTCCCTGGTGTCTAGTGGCAAATCCCCCACCCTCCGATCATTGTCTGCTCATTCCTGTAATGTATTTTCCCCTAGTGTCTAGTTGTGACCTCACCCTCCCGATTGCTGTCCCATTAAGTATGTTACATTTCCCTGCTGTCTAGTAGCACCCCTCCACCCTCCAATTGCTGCACCCATATTTATATTATGTTTCCCTGGTGTCTGGTGGCACCCTTCACCCTCCAATCATGGTCCCCTATTTCTAGAATGTTTCCCTGGTGTCTTATGGCACACCTCACCCTCCAACCACTGTCTCCTTATTTCTAGAATGTTTCCCTGGTGTCTCATGGCACACCTCACCCTCCAATCACTTTCCTCTTATTTCTAGAATGTTTCCCTGGTGTCTCGTGGCACACTTCACCCTCCAACCACTGTGCCCTTATTTCTAGAATGTTTCCCTGGTGTCTCATGACACATCTCACCCTCCAATAACCGACTCCTTATCGCTATAATGGTTTTCCTGGTGTTTAGTGGTGCCCCCCACCCTCCCATGGCTGCCCCCATATTTCTATAATGTTTCCCTGGTGTTTAGTGGCACCGCTACCCTCTGATCACCCCATTCCTTTATTTCTGTAATGTTTTCCTGGTGTCTCATGGCACACCTCACCCTCCATCACTGACCCCTTATCTCTAGAATGTTTCCCTGGTATCTAGTGGTGCCCCTCACACTCCAGTCGCTGTCCCCTTACTTCTGTAATGGTTTTCCTGGTGTCTAGAGGTGCCCCCACCCTCCCATGGCTGCCCCCATATTTCTATAATGTTTTCCTGGTGTTTAGTGGCACCACTACCCTCTGATCACCATTCCTTTATTTCTGTAATGTTTTCCTGGTGTCTCATGGCACACCTCACCTTCCAATCACTGACCTCTTATCTCTAGAATGTTTCCCTGGTATCTAGTTGTGCCCCCCCACCCTCCAAACGCAATCCCCTTATTTCTATAATGGTTTTCCTGGTGTCTAGTGGTGCCCCCCACCCTCCCATGGCTGCCCCTATATTTCTATAATGTTTCCCTGGTGTTTAATAGCACCCCCACCCTCTGATCACCATTCTTTTATTTCTGTAATGTTTCCTGGTGTCACGTGACACCCCCAACCCACTGATTTCCATTCTCTTATTTCTATAATGTTTCCCTGGTGTCTAGTGGTACTCCCCACCCTCCAATGGTCATCCTCTTATGTATCCCTTGTGTCTAATGGTGCCCCCCCACTCTCCCATCACCATCCCCTTATGAATTATAATGTTTCCTTGGTGTCTAGTGGCATCCCCCACCCTCTGATCATAGTCACCTTATGTATGGTTCTTCCCTGGTGTCTAGTGGTGTTCCCCACCCTCTGATCACAGTCACCTTATGTATGGTTTTTCCCTGGTGTCTGGTGGCACCCCCCACCCTCTGATCACTGTAAGCACATTAATATTCCCTATAATTAAGAAAATCCTCCTTCAATGTTAAAAAAAAAATAATCTCTCACCAATCAGGCTGCCCCACCCTGACCTCCCGCTCAGTACTCAGCACTCACCACCCCACACCCCCTCACTCACCTGAACAGGTCCCAAGGTGAAGATCTACTCTCAAATACAAGACGCGTCTTGCTGCTGGAACCATCAGCTGCAATATGAGGAACTTAGGTAAGTGTGGTTCAATGCATTTCAGTGGGGTTTTGAATTTTGATACATAGCTTTGTCATTTTTGCATATTTTGACCCCACATTTTCAAAATGCCCCTTTTGGGACCCTGCCTCATGACCAATTGCAGTGGAATTATGCAAATCGGGCCCAAAAGGTGATTTTGCAGTTGCCTGGAGAAGTTACCTTTCAGGAAGGATTTGAAATTTTTCATGGCCTTACTCATGAGTGGGGGTCATAAGTAGGCTGTGTTAAAAATTTGGGGTCGAAATATCTAGAAATGACAAAGTTATGTGTGTATGTTGAAATTTTCATATCCTCGTGCGTAACTTTGCTAGTTTTAAATATTTTGACCCCAGATTTTCAAGATAGCCATTTTTTCATACCACCTCATGAGTGTGACAGCTGTCATTTTTCAAATACTGGTCAAAATGTGTTTCCACACCTGTGGCATGGAATGACGTTTCAGTGGCTTGGAATAATGTTTTGGTGGGAATGTGAACATTTTCACCTACTGGGTTCATGAGATGGGGTAATAATAAGAAGGCTATGCTGGAAATTTGGTGTACAAATAAGGTAAAATGCCCAGGTTATGCCTGAACATTATAGTATTTCAACGTTCACTAATAAGTTCATTAATTTTCGATATTGTTTTTTTAATTTAGCTATTTGGTCCCCATCACCTCCTCCCGCCAACTGGCGACAGAGACACATATATATATTTTTTGGTTTTCTCCCCGATCCCCCCAAGGTCCCAGCACATGGCTGTGGGAGTGTGTGGAGGCATGCGTCACACCCCATGGTGCCAGCTCAACCTCTTCTGTACTCTATATGCGGAAAGCATTCAGGCAACACAAAGTATCTGTACTCTATATGTGGAAAGCATTCGGGCAACAGAAAGTATCTGTACTCTATACGCGGAAAGCATTCAGGCAACAGAAAGTATCTGTACTCTATATGTGGAAAGTATTCAGACAACAGAAAGTATCTGTGCTATATGTATGGAAAGCACGGCCCTACTTGTCTCATTTAATCTGCCAAAGGAAGATGCGAGATGACCCGCTTGCTGAAAATCACCACCAACACAAGGATGTAGAATGCCAGGCCCTCGGCCGCCTTCTCCATCCTCATCACCCTGGATCCCAACCTAGAAAAACCACTTCACCTACATTGAGTTCACTGTAAGTTCTCCATTGCCCTCCTCGTATCCATATATTAAAAAAGTATAACTGATAGGATAGTGTCCATTACCATGGAGTCCTTCCATCTCGAGGTTCTGGACACATTGGAACCTCTCAAGCTTTGCTCTCGAGGTTCCTGTGTCCAGAACCTCTCAATAGTATTACTCCCCAGTAATGGACACTACCCTATCCATTATTCTCTTTTTAAAAAAATTGTAAAATCATCCAGATGGATTACAATATCACACTAGTATAAAAGATACAAGTTGCTGCTAAAAGCAGTATCTATTTGTTTTAAAACAGATGAAACTATACCAAAAGTAAAGGAGAAATCCCGCTTGTCTCAATGCACAAAGAAATATTTTATTATAACAGCAGAAAGTAAATACTAACAAAATCAAAACACAATAAATAAAATAGTTGATTGTCTATTTATTAGAAGTGAGTACATCCTCATTAATTGATGTGTTAATGGATCAGTACTTTTTTTAATTAATTGTTGTGTGTTTAATTGGTGATTGTTTACATAGTTTATTGGGTTTACTCTTGTATTTGTATTCTTTCTCCCACTGTATACAGCTTTAATTGGGAGGGATATTGCTTTAATTGAGGAGATATACAGCTTTAATTGGGAGATGTACTGCTTTAATCAGTTATGTATACTGGGAAATACACGATAATGGCTCCTATGTGGAAAAAGCCACATTATGTATTATAGGTATTTATAAAATGGCAAGTAACTCTAGAAATGTCATTGCCTGAAAGATATCACCTGACTGTACATTAAATCTCTATAAATGCATGGTCATGTGCTGAATCTCATGTTCCTTCTCCCACAACACCTACTTTGAACCATTTTGTAGGTGTAATAGGCCTCTCCAGGGTGTGCATCATAGGATTTTAATGCAATTCCCAGGGTGCCGTGACACTCAGCCCTGTGCTTTAATACTCCTCTGGGGTGAGCATTAAATGTAGGATAATACATGGGGGAGTGCATAACAAGAATTTAAATGCATACCTGAGGTGTGGGATGCTACGTAATCCCTGAGGTCGAAACCCAAAGAGTTTATTAAAGCATCCCGCACAAAGGGTGTGCATTAAATTTGAGTTTTGCACTCTCTCCATGTGTTGTTTTATGTAATTGCTGGAGGACATTTTTTTGTTTTTGCTTTATACATTTTTATCAAGTTATATAGATTATAAACATACATTAATAAATACAATAAATATTAATATTAATTAAACATCATATCAAATGTTGACAGTAACTGTATGTAAACACTAAAAAGAAATTACATACACGGACAACAAAACACAAATTTAACAGCACAAATAATGAAAAAGTACAATAATTGCAGTACAAAAATATATACCAAACTCTCTCTTACTCATCCCCGCCCACTTTTTTATTTTGTTCTCCTAGGATTCTGATTTACATTTCAAGTATAACTTATTTCTATAAAGCATAAGAAAGGAGCCCAAATCTCATCAAATTGGTCAGATTTAGCTGGCCCGGTGGCGCTGAGGGTTCAGGCACTGGGTGCCACAACTCGCACCATGCCAGTGACCCGGGTTCAGGCATGGACTCAGGGCACTGGGGGTTGGCAGGGGGAAGGAGGATTGAGCACCCCAATGGACACTCTCCTCCTTTGGGGTGGGTTACCAGGAGTGCTTTGTGCACCTGACATCCTTAGGGGGCCGGTGGAAGCACCAACTTTTGGGGCATTGGTGGCTCCCATGGGGTTGGAGTCGGGAAGGGGAGGATGCTGTTAGGCAATTGGCAGTCATAGTGAGTAAGCATGTAACTTACCCGAGTGGGCATCCTCAGGGGGATGGAAGGGGACCACAAGAAAAATGGAAAAAACCTTGGCGGTCCTACATGATGGCCACTCCAGGCCTTCCAGTCCAGGATCCATGGGCAGACCCCCATTGTGCAGGTGCTCCACGGAGGTGAGAAGAGGAAGGTAGGAGTTACCGGGGCACTCTAGGGGCAGACTCTGTGTCTGGGACATGGGTGGTATGAGCAATGCCTGAAGGAATGGAACAACAAGGGTGATCAGGAGGGGTAAAAAGAAAGTAAAAAAAAAAAAATGATCAGATTTATTTTGAATAATAAAACTAGTTATTTCATTGTTTGCCAAATTCCCCATGCATTTAATCCAGTCTTGCAGCATTGGGGAGTGCTTTTCTTTCCACTCTGCTAAAATAATTATTTTTAATCCCAATGCAGCATTCAGAATCCAAAGCTTTTTATTTCTATACACATGAGGTAAACAAGAAGTATCCCCCAGGATAAATAGATTGGGATCCAAGGGTAATAATCTGCATTGTATGACTAGAGAACAAATGTCACATGTTTCTTTGTATATTGCTGTCAATTTCGGGCACTCCATAACATATGAAGTAAGGTAGCATGTTCTTGATTACATTTCCAACATCTGCCCTTCTGACAGTTATCCATTTTTTCCAATTAACTAGGGGTGTAGTAATAATGATGCAGAATGTTGTATTGTACCGGACGCCCTTGTACTTCTTTACTAGCTTGATAAGCATTTTTTCATAATGTTTCCCACGTCTGTTGAGAGATTTGCGTGCCCAGGTCTTTCTCCCATTTAGTTCTTGTTGCAAAAGTGAGATTCTAGGGACATGGATATGTTGTTCATCCACACTTATTGGCAGGTAACCTTGCCGCTTTAAATCTTGCCGGAAGGTCTTCAAGCTGGCTCCTCCCACCCACCCGGGTGGTATAACTCACGGCTCCGCCCCATGACGTCAGATCTTCCTTACCGCTTGGAAGCTCAGGTTCCCTCCTTAACGCTCTGCGTTTGCGACTGGTTCCTATTTCTTCCGTTTTTGCGAATTTGAAAGTTTTTTCTAAAAAGACTTGATCTTCGATCCCTCGCGGCTGCGATGGACAAATCGACTCCCGGTTTTCGGAGATGCCCCTGCGGGCAGAAGATGTCTCGGACGGATCCACACTCCACGTGTGTCTACTGTTTAGGCCTTGAGCACGACCCGCAGGACTGCGACCTGTGTTTTCTTCCTCGGCCTACGCCCTCGACGACTGCGGCTGCCCGGATTGCAACTGGGCCGCCCCGAAGCGCTTCTCCTGTGAAGTCTAAGGAGGCCTGGTCGGCGGTGTCCGCGCGGCGGGCTCGTGGATCAGCTCGAGCAGATGATCGCCTCGAAGAGGAGGCAGCGGGCCAGTATCTTCCTCAGCCGCTGCATTTATCCCGCCTCTCTGGGTTCTTCCTACACAGCTTCATTTAGGAGCTTTTGTCTGTCCCTCCACTAGGGAGAAGGGCTAACGTCTGCTGGACCTTTTTCTGGTCCAAAAGAGGGACAAGGAATCCCTCCGTCGACGCTCTTGGGAGTGGGAAAGTCCTCTCCCCCAGTCGCCGACTGCCGACTTCGGCGACCGCTTCGGCTCGCCACTGGTCTCACGGTGCCCCCGTCAGGTCAGTTGACTGAGACTCCTGTCGACGAAGTCGAGATTTTTCTCGACCCGTTAGACGGGCTGTCGCCCATAGAAGCCGAGATTCCTCTCTCCCCGGTTCCCCCGGAGGGAGTTGAGGATCCCGTGGGCTTGCCTGTGCCTCCGGTTCCGGAGCCCTCGGATGAACCCTCCGAGCCGAAGGGAGTGCCGGTTCCTGCCGACACTTCCCCGCACCGACCTCGGAAGAGCCGAGGCTCTCGGTCTCGTCTCGACCTCTTCGGTCCAGCCGATCCGCCGCGTCATAGGCGGTCTCGCATCACGGTAAGCGGCAGCGTCACCGTACGGTTCTCGCTCCTCCTCTCGGACGAGGGAGGCTTTAAGCGTAAGTTATGTCGGCTGGTACAAGGACCTCATGTGGCAACAGCTTCGACCGAGAATGGCCGGCGCAGTCGCCCGGCCATTAAGTGGCTGTCACCGAGCGGCCGACACAACCCTCGACTTACCCGGAGAGCCTGTACCCAGGCCGTTATTGCCAAAACCAGCTGCTCCAACTGATTCCGTGGAACCTCCGCCCACAGCCCTCTGTTTGGGGCTCCACCAGGATTCTCGGTCGCAAGGGTCTCACCCATCGGCTGTCGGTTACCCTCACTCCCGCCACCGACCTCGGCAGGTTGAGGTGGCTCAGGCCAGAGGCAGCTCTTCAAGGACTCCTCCGAGTCCGAGGATAATTCCTCCTTTTTCTCCAAGCGATTGGACTTGGAGTCCTCAGGAGGACAGTCTATGGACGATAGCCCGTCGTCTTTCCTAGGTCTGCTTGCTCATCTCAGAATCCACCGGATGAAGCTCGAACCCATTTCTAAACGGGCCAGGTATCCCTCACGGAGATTCTGGACCGAGGGGATTCACGGAGGCCTTCCGTGCATGAGGCCATAGTGGGTCCGCCCTGAGCTTGGCAGCACCCTGCTTCCTGTCCTGCGCCTTCGGCCAGGATGGCCAGGAAGTATGCAGTCCCTACCGTTCCTCGTCCGTTTTTTGAGCACCCCTCTGCTGAGGGGTTGTTTACCCGACAGCGTTCGCGCTGGCCGCAACGCCAGGGATGTGGACAAACCTCCCACACGGAGTCCAAGAAATTGGATTATGTCGGCGAAAAGTGCTATGCTGCGTCTTCTTGGCTTCTTCCAGGCCAGTTCGGCTCGCCCTCATGGCACATTTTTCTCATGCCCTGTTGGGCTCCCTGGATGAGGTCATTCCTCATCTCCCCATGTTCAGCAGACTACGGTCAAGCAGGTGCGGGACCAGGGCAGGCAGTGGCCAAACAGCAGCTCCAGACTGCTTTGGATATTGGAGACTCGTGCCAGGTCAGTGGCGGCCGCAGTAATGGCTGTCGTCATGTGGCTTGGCTGAGGATATCCACCTTTACTTCGGATACCCAGCACAAGTTGGCGGATGTTCCCTTTTTGGGGACTGACCTCTTCGGCCCTGGGGTGGAAGGTCACCTGCAGAGGATCGAGAAGTCCAATGCTACCTTGGACTCGGTCTCTTCCGCTCAGAAGGACAAAGGCCGCAAACCACAGCCTAAGCCCTTTCGTCCTTCTGCGCCCCCGCGCCGCCCGGCCCAGCAACGTCAGGGCCAGCAGGCTCGGCCTTGGCATCCCAAACCCAAGCCGCCGGCTTCCTCTAACAGGAGGCAGGGAGGAAAAGGCCCAGGAGGTCCCTCGGCCGGTCCATCCTCCAAGCCTGCCCAGTGACGGGCTGAGGGGTGTCGCCCCCATCCCCGTCACCTTACCCCTGTGTCCCACCGTGGGGGAATGCTCCGGCACTTCCGTTCCGCCTGGTTCACTGTTACCACGGACAGGTGGGTTTGGAGGTGATGGGAAGGCCTGCCTCTAGGAATTCGACAGGCACCGCCCTTCAAGAGCCGCCGCCTCGGGGGGCCAGGGTCCCCAGCCCGCTGGCGGCTCGTCGAGCCTTACATCGCCTCTCCTTCCTCCAGAAGGAGGTGATAAGAGAGGTGGAGGACCCCTTCAGACCCAGGGTTTGTGTCCAGGTACTTCCTGGTTCCGAAACGGACGGGGTGCTGGCGCCCCATTCTCGACCTTCACGACCTAAACAAGTTCCTAAGGTCTCGAACCTTCAGGATGGTCACTCTGGCTCAGATAATACCATCCTTGGAACGCGGCGTGTGGTTCTGCTCTCTGGATTTGCAGGACGTGTTTTTTCATGTCCCTATCCATCCGTCTCACCAGAGATTCCTTCGCTTCCGAGCGGAAGGATCCCTTTTCGAGTTCCAAGCCATGCCCTTCGGCTTGTCTCCAGCTCCCAGGGTCTTCACCAAATGCATGGCAGTGGTGACAGCATTCCTGCGGCGCCGAGGGGTCCGGGTGTACCCTTACCTGGATGACTGGCTGATAGCAGCTCCTCCAGGCAGGAGGTGGAGTGGTCCAGAGATCTGGCCCTCCAGGTCTGCTCTCAACTAGGTCTCCTTATCAACGGGGCCAAGTCGAACTCGAGCCAAGCAGGTGATTCTGCTCATCAGGCGCAGCTCGACTCTCTTGACCCAGAGCGGCTCCCGGCGGACAGGGCCGAGGTTCTTTCTCCTTTGCCCAATCATTTCTGGTTGGGCAATTGCGCCCTGCCCGGGACTTCCTGCGCCTCCTGGGTCTCATGGCGGCCTGCACCAGCGTGGTCCGTTGGGCCCGCTGGAACATGCGTCCCCTTCAATGGGGACTGGCCAGCCAGTGGTCACAACGCTGCGATCCTTTGGACCAGCTTGTGTCGGTGACACAGGGGATGTGGAACGCTCTCCAGTGGTGGATCATTCCAGGTCATTTGCAGGAGGGCATCCCGTTCGTCCGCCCCGAGCCGACAGTCTCTCTATCGACCGATGCCTCTCTGATGGGTTGGGGTGCCCATCTGGGGGAACACCGGGCCCACGGCCCTGGTCCCCGCGGAGTCCTGATGCCACATCAACCTGCTGGAGCTCCGGCGGTCCGCCTAGCTCTCACGCCTTTGCTCCCGTTCCTCCGGGTCAAGTGGTCCGAGTCCAGACGGACAACACCACGACCATGTACTATCTAAACCGCCAGGGCGGGACGCCGCTCCATGCTTCTATGCAAGGAAGCTCTCCAGTTGGTCACTCGTGGCGCAGCCTAGAGGTGGATCTCCTAGCCATTCATGTGGCAGGAGCCTCCAACACCCTGGCCGATGCCCTGAGCGGATAGGGGCTGCATCCCACGAGTGGTCTCTCCTGCCGGAGGTAGTACAGCATCTGTTCTCCCATTGGGGCACACCTCAGGTGGACCTGTTTGCCTCAGGGAGAACGCGGGCTGAGACTGTTCCATGCCTGCCCTCAGCAGGGCTCGCTGCAGGGGGATGCCTTCTCGAGGCAGTGGACCCCGGGCCTCTTATACGCCTTTCCCCCATTTCCCTTGATCCACAAGGTGCTTCTCAAGGCGAGGAGGGACAAGGCGCAGGTGATTCTGATAGCCCCAGACTGGCCTTGCCAGTTCTGGTACCCAGATCTCCTCAGTCTCAGCTCCAGGACTCCGCGGCAGCTTCCAGCTCGCCCGGACCTGCTCTCAGTCAATCAGGGGAAGGTGTTCCATCCGGACCTTCAATCCCTGCACCTGCGGCCTGGTTCCTGGGCTAGAGTTACAGGCCTTGGGTCTTTCCGGCCGAGGTCCTCAATGTGAGTTAGGCGTCCCATGAAAGTCGACCAGAAAGTACTATGCCTTCAAATGGAAAAGGTTTTCCATTTGGTGTCAGGAATAAGGGCTTGGACCCTTCCTCCTGTTCCTTGGCAAGCATCTTGGACTATTTATGGTCCCTTTATAATCAAGGGCTTAGGTCGATTAACCCTAAGGTACTGGCAGCCATCTCTGCCACTGGGCGTGGCCGGGAAGCAGTCGGTGGCCGAGGAGAAGGTGGTCTGGCGCTTTTCAAAGGCCTTGATTACATTTCCCTCCGGTGAGAGAACCTCCACCTCGTGGGATCTACTGCTGGTACTGGCAAAGCTCATGGGCAAGCCATTCAAACCTATGCACAGGTGTGCTCTCTCACCTGTCGTGGAAGACCATCTTCTTGGTGGCTATCACGCCAGCCAGAAGGATGGGAGAGCTCCAGGCGCTTCCATCAGTCTCCTTATCTGGTCTTCCACAGGGACAAGGTTGTCCCCTCTCCCCACCGAAATTCCTTCCGGTGGTTGTCAGAGTTTCACCCTTAACCAGGTGTTGACTCTGCCGGTGTTCTACCCCAATCACACCGGAGGTCGAATATAGGCTCCATCTTTGGACCCTAGAAGGGCGCCGCTTATTACAAAGAGCGCACGGCTGAAATTCGGGAGAGGTTCGCCAGCTGTTTGTCACCTACGCTGAAGCCAGTATCTGGCAGACCTGCAGCCAAGCGGACGATAAGCAGGTGGGTCACCTCCTGCATAGATCTCCATACGTTGACGGGCATGGAGCCTCCCAGAGGATAAGAGCTCATTCTACCCGCCATACTGCTGCATCGGTGGCTGCTTCCAGGGACGTCCCTATCCAGGAAATCTGCAGGGCTGCTACCTGGAAGTCAGCAAACACCTTCATTACCCATTACCACATCGACCTTGAGTCACGCGGGATGCTGGTTTTGGGGCCTCGGTTCTCAGTCTCTCTTTCCCAAGTAAGTATTGGGGGTGTGGTCTTGCCTCCTCCTCCCGGAGAACTGCTAGGAGTCTGCCAATAAGTGTGGATGAACAACATATCCATGTCCTAGAAATACAGGTTACTCACCTGTAACAGGGAGTTCTAGGATGGTATGTATTGTTCATCCACACGACCCACCCGACCTCCCCGGCTTCGACGCACAACCTGAGCTTCCAGCGGGCCAGATCTGGCGTCATGGGGCGGAGCCGAGAGTTATACCACCTGGGTGGGTGGGAGGAGCCAGCTTGAAGACCTTCCGGCAAGATTTAAAGCGGCAAGGATACCTGCCAATAAGTGTGGATGAACAACATATACCATTCCTAGAACTCCTGTTACAGGTGAGTAACCTGTATTTTTTTATTATCATTAAGAATCATCTTAAGAATTTCACCTGCACCCACCCCAGAAGCCTGTTTGAGAAATGAATTCCATTGTTGAGACATTTGTATTTGATAAAAAGGACCCATAACAGACTACAAAGAATCTCATATTTATAGGTAAGCATGAAATTGAGTAAAAGGCAGGCAAAACTTTTTGTTAAATCTGCAAAAGAATATAAAACCCCAGAAGAAGGATAAGCTACTGTATATTGTTTAGAATTTTTATACCTTTGTCTTCCCAGGTTTTATTTTTAAGTATTTTATTTTCAGATTTAATTTTTAAATTATACCATAAGGGATAATGTTCTTTGGGTGGTTTAAATAGATCCAATACTGAAAAGATGCTTTTACAGGCTTTAATTGTACTATTGAGAGTTGGATGACGTCTAAGCGCACTTGGCAACAAATTTAAATAAAGGGTCTAATATAGCTTTAGGTTTAAGAATTTGTTGTTCATAACAGGCCCATATGGGAGATCTATCTGTAATTTGAAACCAATTCACCAGTTGCTTAACCAGGAAAGCAAAGAGATAATTTTTTAAAATTTGGGAGTCCTAATCCTCCGTCCTTCTTGCGTGCTTGTAGTTTAGTATATTCTATCATAGAGGGTTTATTTCCCCACAAAAATGCTTGAATCGCTCTATCAATCTTTGAGAACCAATTTTTTTCTATTTTTACTGGCAAATTTTCAAGAATATATAAAATCTTAGGCACGATGATTGATTTAAAAGAATTAATCCTACCCAAAAGAGAGAGATTCAGTTTTTCCAATTTTTGGGTTTCTAAATGTATTTTATTTAATAGAGGCTGAATATTTATTTTATCTAATAGATGAAGTCCAATAGAAATTTGAACCCCCAAATATGTAATAGATTTTGCTGCCATTTCAATGGCAAGTTTGATCTTTGCTAATTGTTTTCCCTGAAATAGTCATTTAGGGATAGAAGATAATATTTTGTCCAATTTATTGCAAGCCTATAAATATTGGTAAAGTTTTCCAAGACCTTTTTTAATTCCTTAATAGAATTCAGATGTTTTGTAAGAGTTAGTAATTAATTGCTAGCATAAACTATAACATTACATTCATATTTTTTATTTTGATTCCTAAGATGGATTTGTTCTGTCTAAGCACACATAATAAGGGTTCTAATGTCAGTACAAATATTAGAGGGGAAAGGGGGCAGCCTTGATGCATACCCCTTTGAATATTGATAGAATCTGAAAGCATTCCATTTGTTATTTTTTTTATGTTACTATTTTCTGCTCCTTGCCACAGCCCCTACCTTGGGAGGGGGCCCCCAGCCCTGTCCCCCAGCATCTACCAGCTGGTGCTGACCATTACCCCAGAGCTTACCAACCCCAGCTGAAGATCAGGATCTAGTGTGACCAGCGGGGCCTGCAAGGCTTCCTCTATCATGCACCATGGCATTTTTCTCCTCCATTTCTTTTTTCCCCTGGAGAGGAGGTGTACACTGATGCCAGTGGAGGAGGCATGCATGTGTCTGCATGTACTCCTCCAGATGTCTGCCCCATCTCTGCCCCCTTTTAATGCAGCATCGGTGCACTGCCCCTTAGCCTTCACTATGGGTCAGTTGAGTGCTGGCCACTGACATCCCCCCACCCTGGAGAAGGAGAGCAGTCTCTTGGATGCTTGATCCTTCTCTGCCCCTGCTAACCCCCAATGGCCAGTGCTGATTTCTGAACATGGGTTACCAGCATAGCATGAGGTAAGGCATCCAGTACCTCAGCCTTCAGCAGCACAGGGCCAACTATTCCATTTGTTATGATGGAGGTTGAAACTTTTGTATAAAGGGTGTCTATCCAATTCATAAATAAAGTTCCAATTCCAAAATAGGGTAAAAAACATTTTAAATAGGTGTGGAGGGGTTGTGGGATAACAGAGGGACCAGACACCGAATTTCAGTTTCAACACACAATCTGTTTGTGATGTTTATTCAAAATCCAGGAGATAACCTTCAGCAATGGCATATTTCTTCCTCAATACATCAGTTTGCAGCAACAGACTATGTATGTCCTTCCTCTGCACTTGTCAGCACCTACTGACTTGCTATTCTACTGATCTAAACTTTTCAGTGAAAATCCTTCATCCCTGTGGTTGCTTTGTTTCTTTGGGTGGTGATGGTGGGGTCTCAAAAAGAAAAGAACCCAAACCAAGTAACAGACAGAGAGCTTCAGTGCAGAAACATTGAAACAAGGGCCACCCCAAATGGCACTGACAATAAGCCAAGCATCAAAGAAACACAACATCACACATACTTCCATAATGAAAAGCACCATGGGATATATGCAAATCACCATGAAATTTCAGATTGGCTCAGTTTACAGCAGGAATGCATGGCACCAATTTACATGCATTTAACAACACAACCAGCTTAATTTCTAAAATACAGGCACCTAGTACTTTTTACCTTTATCAAAAACACCTTGTGCCATGGTCTTTTCAACATTTACAGGTTTCATAAGCATAAGGTATATACATCAAGGTATTTTATGACATAGTGCTATCACATACTAAATCCAACAATGATAAACACAGCCTGTTGTTTTACATTAGCTCGGAGGTCACCACAATAACCTCCCTGTATGAGGACCTGAGAGGGAAAAGGAAAATTAAAGTGGACACTATAGCATAGTCAAGAAAGGGGAAGGGGATGCCCATAGGTGGCCAACCTTATGGACTATAACTTGTAAAGGATAGATTAGGCTAAGAAACAGAAGAACTGTTGCAACAGATTTAAGAAAGGTTGGTCCTCAAGAGTGGCAGGATCTCCCTGTCACAATAAGGCCATTCGATGGAATCTAAAGCTTTTGTAACATCTAATGATGATGCTATAGCAGGCTCATATAATTTATTAGCAGACCAAATAGTCATCAGAAGTCTCCTTATATTGTCATGTCCATACCTTAAAACCCACTTGATCATTGTGAATAACTTTAGTTATTACTGATTGAAGTCTATTTCCTAAAATTTTGGCAATTATTTTATAATCAGTGTTTAGTAATGAAATTGGCATATAATTAGCACAATCAGTACTATCCTTATTCTTTTTTGAAAACAGAGTAATATACACTTCTCTCATACTAGGGGGCAATATTTTCTTAGTTTGTGCTTCACATAAGACTCTCAATAAAGGAATTATCAGTTGGTCTTTAAGAGTTACATAAAATTCACTTGGAAATTCATCTGGTCCTGCTGTTTTAGACGAGGGTAACACATTAATAGTCTGACTGATCCCTGGTATAGAAATAGGCTTGTCTGGCATTTCAGGGTCTTTTTTGATAAAGTAGGAAGTTTTAATTTTCAGTGAATTGTTTCCCCGATTGTTCAGTTGGATTATATTTATTCTTATATAGAGTATTATAAAATTTGTAAAGAACAGAACTGATATCTTTAGTAGAAGATCTCACGGTGTTATTTATGTCTATTATTTTATAAATCAGGGATTGATTTTCTTTCTGCTTTAATCTATATGCTAGTAATTTCCCTGTTTTTTCACCGGATTCCCAATAATTTTGTTTTGTTCTAAATAATGCATATTCCACTTTGTCTGTTTTGATCTTATTTATTTTATATTTAACGATGGCTGGCTCTCATAAAATATCATTGTTTAGGGGGACAGCTTTATGTTTTTCTTCTAGGTTCTTTAGTTGAAGTTCTAATTTAGCCAGTTCGGTATGTTTTTACTTTTTAACTTTTGATGACTAGCCACTAACAAAACCTCTGATATACAATTTATATGTTTCCCACAGACAAGTATCCAAAAACTTACCCATTATCATTAATTTGAAAAAAAGATATTTGTTTCCTCCACCAACCAGTTAACAAACTCTTGGGACTTTAGTAGTGTTATATTCATTTTCCATCTATGTGGACTTTTGTTTTCCTTATTATTTAGAAATGTAGTTATAACTGGTGCACTGTCAGAAATTACTCTTTGACCTATGTAAGAAAGTATAATTTCATGAGAGCATTGTAAGGATGCTAAAATATAATCAATTCTGCTATAAGATAAATGCATGCTAGAGAAATATGTATAATCCCTTTCTGAGGGATTAACTAATCTCCAGGTATCTACAAAACCATTATGTTTAATTATTTTCTTAAGTAAAACTCTGGAATTATTGTTTCTTTCAGTAGTAGAGAATTGCTTCCATCTAAAATCATGTCTAAGGGGAGATTAAAATCTTTTCCTATTATTGCTTTATCTTGTGTTAAGTTATTTAATTCTAAGAAGAAAGAGCTAAAGAAATTCACATAATCTACATTAGGGGCGTAGATGTTTCCAACAGTATAAGGGGTTTCTTCCAAAATACATTGCAATATTTGCCATATACCTTATGTGTCTGTAATATGCTTCCTTAAAGAAAACTGAATGCCTTTCTTATAAGTACAGCAGTACCTCTTTTTACATTCACTTGCGCGCATGCGCAAGGAACGTCTTGGGAGAATGGGACACTTTGGAGGTGTGCCTGTTCTGTGCAAACCCCTGCTCCATTGAGCAGGCGTGGCGGTAATGCACCAATCCATGCAGTGCTATGTATGACAGCGGTGGTCTTCTCTCAAAGAAAACCACCGCTGTGTGCTGGCAGCGCCATGCCCCCCAAAATCTTTGGTGCCACACTGGGAGCCCAGTGTGTGGCAAATGTCCCGCCATCTGCCAATGGGGTGCCCAATCCCCGTCAGCTCCACCTCCCCAAACAGCTTTCCTGCTGCCACGCTGGGAGCCCACCCCAGTGTGGCAAGCGTCCATGTTGTCTGCCGTCGGGTGGCCCCATCCCCGTCAGCTCCATCGACCCAGTTATCTTCTTTCCTGCCATGCTGAGCCCACCCCAGCATGGCAAACGTCCCGCATTTCAATTTAGGAAAAAAACCTGTAAATTAAAACGGTCCCACGCAGTCTCCCCACTGCCCTCCCACAACTCGCACCCACCCACTGCACACCCTGCCTCCCCACACATCCCCTCACCCCATACTTACCTCCGGAGCTTGGCGCGATGATCATCGCTGGACCGGGAACATGTCTGCACTCTTCAAAGCCGACCGTGAACTGAGGAAATGCCGGTAAGCTGTATAATGGGCTAGATGGGTTTTTTCAACTTTGTTGCATATCTCAGGCACTTTTTGGAATTTTTGCACCAAATTTTCAACATGGGGTTTTTGGGACCCCTTCTCATGAATGCTGTCACTCTCATGGCATTATTCGGGTGTGAAATCACCTTTCAGGCCCGATTAATGAAACGACAGTGCCAGCATTCATAAGGTGGCTCTCAAAAGCCTATTTTGAAAATTTGGTGAAAAATTCCTAAAATGATTGTTTTACGAGCTATGTAGTTCCTAGCAGGCTTGTGAAGTTCACAAATTTTCAATATTTTCACTCCAGATTTTCAACATTGCCATTTTACCACACCTCCTTATGAGCAGTACAGCTGTCATTTTTCACATCCTGCCCAAAACATGTTTCAGCCCATGTAGCACACAATGGCGCAGTCGGTGTGCAAAATCAATGCATGGGAAACATTAAGAAAATCACAGTGACACTGTTCATTAGCAGAGGTCTTAAAATGGTTATGTTGAAAATTTGGTGAAAAAATTCCTAAAAAACAACTTTTACGAGTGTGCGTTGCGCGGTTCTCTACGCCTATAGGTTCTGCGAATTTTCAATATTTCCACTCCAGATTTTCAACATCGCCATTTTACTACACCTCTTATGAGTAGTACAGCTGTCATTTTTCACATCTCACCCAAAATGTGTTTCCGCCCATGTAGCGCACAATGGCACAGTCGGTAAAGGAAATCAATGTATGGGACACATTAAGAAAATCACAGTGACACTGTTCATGAGCAGAGGTCTTAAAATGGCTATGTTGAAAGTTGGTGAAAAAATTCTAAAATGACTGTTTCTGACGTACGTTGCGCAGTTCTGCTCTGCACCTTGTAAGTTTGCGATTTTCAATATTTTCACCCAGATTTTCAACTTGCCATTTTACCACACCTCCTCATGAGCAGTACAGCTGTCATTTTTCACATCCTGCCCAAAACATATTTCCGCCCATGTAGCGCACAATGGCGCAGTTGGTGTGCGAACTCAATGTATGGGACACATTAAGAAAATCACAAATGACACTGTTCATGAGCAGAGGTCTTAAAATGGCTGTGTTGAAAATTTGGTGAACAAATTCCTAAAAATGACTGTTTTACGAGTGTGTGTTGTGCAGTTCCTATGCACACTCGTAAGTTTGTGAATTTTCAATATTTTCACTCCAGATTTTCAACTTGCCATTTTACCACACCTCCTTATGAGCAGTGCAGCTGTCATTTCTCACATCTTGCCCAAAACATGTTTCCGCCCATGTAGCGCAGACAATGGCACAGTCGGTGTGCGAACTCAATGTATGGGACACATTAAGAAAATCACAGTGTCACTGTTTATGAGCAGAGATCTTAAAATGGCTATGTTGAAAATTTGGTGAAAAATTCCTAAAAATGACTGTTTTACGAGCGTGCATTCGCGAGTTCCTACGCACGCTCATAAGTTCGCTAATTTTCAATATTTTCACTCCAGATTTTCAACTTTGCCATTTTACCACACCTCCTTATGAGCAGTACAGCTGTCATTTTTCACATCCTGCCCAAAACGTGTTTCCGCCCATGTAGCGCACAATGGCGCAGTCGGTGTGCAAAATCAATGCATGGGACACATTAAGAAAATCACAGTGACATTGTTCATTAGCAGAGTCTTAATGGCTATGTTGAAAAATTTGGTGAAAAAATTCCTAAAAAGCGACTGTTTCTGATGCGTTGCTGATTCCTACGCACTGATCATAGGTTTGCGAATTTTCAATATTTCCACCCAGATTTTCAACATCGCCATTTTACCACACCTCTTATGAGAAGTACAGCTGTCATTTTTCACATCTCACCCAAAACGTGTTTCCGCCATGTAGCGCATAATGGCACAGTCGTGTGCAAAATCAATGTATGGGACACATTAAGAAAATCACAGTGACACTGTTCATGAGCAGAGGTCTTAAAATGGCTGTGTTGAAAATTTGGTGAACAAATTCCTAAAATGACTGTTTTATGAGTGCGCTGCACAGTTCCTATGCACGCCTTAAGTTTATGAAGTTTTCAATATTTTCACTCCAGATTTTCAAAATTGCCATTTTACCACACCTCCTTATGAGCAGTGCAGCTGTCATTTTTCACATCTTAGCCCAAAACGCAGCTTCCTACTTCATGAAAGCATAATGGCACAGTCGGTGTGCAAAATCAATGTATGGGACACATTAAGAAAATCACAGTGACACTGTTCATGAGCAGAGGTCTTAAAATGGCTATGTTGAAAATTTGGTGAAAAAATTCCTAAAATGACTGTTTTACGAGCGTGCGTTGCGCAGTTCCTACGCACGCTCGTAAGTTTGCGAATTTTCAATATTTGCACTCCAATGACTTCCAAATACCTAAACAGCACATAGAAGCAAGCAACATTCGGCATTGACAAATGCTTGTACTTCTTTGTCACTGATTTTTTTAAGCCATGTCCAAGTGCCAAATACCACTGCAAATACCTGCAAGCAAACGTTCTGCATTGACAAATGCTTGTTTTACTGCTGTAACAACTGCGAAACACTTAACTGTTCCAGGATCTTTCTAACTTTTCTGCTTCTTGCTGTAGTAAATGCGTTTCTTGCAAAATTACTAGATCTGCTTGTTACTTGTTTAGACGCCCAATAACTTTTTTCCTTTATACCAGGGACCACAAACCTTTTACATTCCAAGTAACAATATTTAAGGTATTGGCCATATTAGGGGCTAAGTAAAAGCCATCTTATACCATATAAATGATATCACCAACCTGGTATAAATATAAGGGAGAAATGCTAACAAAAGATATATATTACTATACTTGCTAGTAATTTTTTGATATAAGAGAGAGAAATAACATTTAAGAGACACAGACCTTTTTTAAAATGCTAAAAGCCTTAGAAATAAGCCTGCGCTTTTGAAGTTTGCATACAAATAAAAAAAGGCAACCAGTTACTAAGATAAACAAGCACACTCTTACAAGAATAACATAAATTATTAATAATCCTATTCAGTAACATACAAAGAATAAACAAGAAAAACCTCCAAACATAGGAAAGCGATATTTTTCCCATATCATTGCTTAACCAGTGACTTGTATTTTTTCACATAGTTCTACTAACTAAATAATAGCTATTTAGGTTTGCTCTTAAATAAAGCAAGCAGTCAACATTAACATTTTCACCTATCCCATAAATAATTTATTGTATAAAAGATCCGGAGGGAAAAAAAGGGATTTGTCACCCAGTGTATAGAGAAAGAAGAAGAATGTGGCCTACAGGGGAAAAGAAGTTGATTTCCCTTAAACCAATTGCACAGACATAAGGAGCTGCCCCCTGACATGTCCTTCTCACAGGCATCTTTTTCGTCCTTTTCATATATCCTGATAGTGCGAAACTGGAGGGCCTTCCCAATCCATGAGACTCCGCCCAGGTGCACTGCAGAACATTTGAGTGTTTTGTTTTATTTTTATTGTGTTGGCTTATGCATGCGCAGCCAACATATTGCGGTAGTAGCAGATTTGGAGGCGCGGTCAATGTTGGGCGAATGCAGGGCACGCATCTGTAGATGCGTCCCTCATTCTCCAATAAACCTGCATGCCAGCGCCACACCATGCATACATAATGTGGCGAGCACATCTAAGGAAAGGTCTGCTGCAATGCAAGCAAAGCTCATCATATGCAGTGGACCACCCAACATGCTTTCCCTGGTGAGAAAAAACATTTAACATGGCGGCACACTGCCTGCCATAATGCCGACTTCAGGGGTGCCCAATCCCCCTGTTGGCTTGCCCTGCCCTAATGTATGTGCTGACAGCGGAGCCCACTCCCCGTTGTCATATTGCACCCCCCCATTTGTTATGTGCTGATGGGGTGCCCAATCCCCATCGGCTACAGCATCCCCCAAAACACTTAGGTGGCACGCTGGGAGCCCACCCCAGTGCCAAATCCCCTGAAAAATAAAAACGGTCCCACCGTGTTTTTTTTTTTCTTTAACCCTGTGAAAAGAAAACAGTCTCCTGCCCCTCCCACAACCCGCGCCCACCCTCTGTGCACCCTGCCTCCCACACCCCCTCACCCCATACTTACCTCTGGAGTCTGGCACGACAATCTTCGGTGGACCGGGAACAGGTCTGCACTCTTCAGATCTGACCATGAACTGAAGATATGCCGGTAAGCTGTATAATGGCATAAACAGGTTTTTTTCAACTTTGATGCATATCTCTGGCATTTTTTGGAATTTTTGCACCAAATTTTCAACATGGGGTTATTGGGACTCCTCCTCATGAATCAGTCACTGTCATGGTGTTATTCTGCCCCAAAAGGTGATTTTGTGGTCACAACATGGAATCATCTTTCGGGACTGAGTAATGAAATGACAATGCAACTGTTCATGAGGGGGCTCTCAGAAAGCCTATGTTGCAAATTTGTTGAAAAATCCCAAAATGACTTGTTTTACGAGCGGTATTGCGCTGTTTTCATGCAACGTCAGAATTTCGTGAATTTGTAGGGTTTTCTTCAGATTTTCAAAATTGGCATTTCTCCACACCTCCTGATGAAAAGTGTAGCTGTCATTTTACATATCCTGGCCGAAATGTGTTTTTGCATGTCCGGGGCAGAATAGCGCAGTCACTGTGCAAAATCAGTTTTTGGGACAGTCTGAGGAAATTACAGTAACACTGTTCATGAGCAGATGTCCTAAAATGCCGATGTTGAAAATTTGGTGCCGAAACTCCATAAAATGGCTGTGTTATAAGCGTGCATTGTGCAGTTTCCACGCACCCTTGTAACTTCGCAAATTTGCAATATTTCCCTGCCAGATTTTCAACACTGGCATTTTTTCACACCTCATTATGAACAGTATAGCTGTCATTTTTCACATCCTGCCCAAAATGTGTTTCCGCTCCTGTGGCGCACAATGGCGTGGTCACTGAGGGAAATCAACTTTTGGGACAGAGTCACAAAATCACAGCACCACTGCTCATGAGGGGAGGTCCCAAAATGCCTATGTTAAAAATGTGGCTAACAAACTCCCAAAAATAATTGGGTTACGGACATGTGTTGTGCAGTTTCTATGCATGCTCATGACTTCATCGATTTTTCATATTTTCACTCCAGATTTTCAACGTTGCCATTTTTTTACGCCTCCTCATGAACAATACAGTTGTCATTTTCCACATCCTTACCAAAATGTGTTTTCATCCCTTTGTCCCCAAATGGCATAGCTGCTGTGCAAAACACCTTTCAGCTAACAGACTGATTGTGCCGCTTTTCATGAGGTGGGCTCACAAAAAGCCCATGTTGAAAATTTGGAGTGAAAATACCAACACACGCCTATGGTGTTAGGGTTTCCAACTGTACCACTCCACCCTGTAGAGACTGACAGGCATCAGGGGTGTGACTTGGGATCATCGACTGTAATGCTCACGCCATTCCACCCCCACCCCCACCCCGCAGCCAGTGACAGGCATTGTGGTGTGCCTTGCACTGTTCAGCCACAAAGTTCACCCCATTCTCCTATACTGCACCCACCTCAGCATATTTCCTTATGGAATGGGGTAAGTATAATGCCCAAAGACCCCAAAGCACACCACGACACTTGTCAGTGTTTACAGGGTAGGGTGAGGTACAATGGCATGAGTGTTATAGCTGACGACCCAAAGGCACACCCCAATGCCTGTCAGTCTCTACGTGGTGGGGTTGGGGTTGACGTCACTTCAATACTTCACTGTCATTCCTATTATGTGTCTCTAACTCCGGCACTACCAATGCCAATGCCAGCGAGACAACATTCGGCATCGACAAATGCTTGTTTATTGTTAAATTAGCTCCTGCAGGCCTGGGAGGCCATCCCACCAAGTGAGTCTCCACCCAGGTGCACCAAGCAACATTCGAATAATGTGCTGCATTTTGTTCATTAATTCAAATTATGCAGACCTAGGGGGCCACTTCACTCAGCGAGACTCTGCCCAGGTGCACAATTATATACTTAAAACATGCTTTCATTGGATAAATTCATTGTGCTCGAGCAGCCCCTTGGGACTGTCTCTTTTCCTGGATTCACCTGTTAAGCATGTAGCTTCCTTGGAGATATTAAGCAATACTCATGGTGTTGCCTTTTGCAGCTCACTTGGCCTCAAACTACCACAGTTCCCACAGCTGGAAAATAAACAGATACAGAGGAGGTCACCAAAAGCAACATGAAGTTGCATTTCAGCCGAACCATCCTATGTTTAAAAAACATTAATAAGCCAATAACATTACATTTTACAGACATTTTAAATTGAATTCCCCACCCCCAAGCATACAGACTAGAAGGCAATAAATACACTCAAATAAAGCACTAAGATGCATTCAGTGCTATCCACAGTTTGAAAAGTTATTTTCACTTCTAAGGAAAGTATTCAAAATCCCACTTTGAGCTATTTCTCAAACAGCTACCACAGTTCAAAAATTATTTTTTACTTAGAGTGAAAGATGGAAACTTAAATCCTATACAGATCCCTTCATCCAGGAGCTCTGTTCCAAACTGTCAAACTTGATCTCACAAAGTGACTGCAGACAGTTACACATCTACTCAGAGATCCCCTAACTGACAAACTGGCTCACCTCTTGCAGTTCTTTTTCAACTGCATTTTAATAATACAGCGAGCAAAGTAAACACCCATTGCTGCTTAAAATCTCTATAAAAATAGTTCAAATAAGCCATTTTTAAACTACCCAAATGTGCTGCATAAAACAAACGATAACACTGATTTGTATACTGAGTAAAATGGCATCTCTGGGATCTAATAGGGTCATAATTGTCACTTACCTCTTGGGTTTGTGACATGTGACCTCATTAGCCCCTTCAGTTACATTTTATCTTGAATACAAACCATTGCTATAATTTATTCCATATTTTAGTGTTATGTTTTTTTCCCCCTCTGGATAGAAAAACTGAATCCAAGATGTCACTTTTAGTGGAGCCCTGTGTTTATTAAACTTTACAGCTGGGAAAACTGATGCACAGGGAGGTTAAGTGACTTGCTCATGGTCACCCGGTGGTGAAGTGGCTCATGTGGGATTTGAATATAGGTAGATGAAGCCCACGAGACACACATTCACCTGTTTTTCTGACACATTTCTTTTGTAATAACGAATGACTAGAGGATGAATATATTTGAAATGTACATGGAACAGCATTGAAATCAAATGTTTTTCTTTTGACATCTGCAGCTCTTTATACAGCGGAAAGTTTAAGAGCCCCAGCTCTGTAAATTGATTTGATTTGATTTAAATATGTTTTACCAGGTTAACAAGCAGAGCCCAGGAGGTTCATTTCAAGGTGCGACCGGGGTATTCATAGGGAAGAATACAATCTCATGCACGTACTTACTTAAATACAGATGCAATGCAGAGTCAAAAAGTGATACAGTGTGCATTGTGATAAATAGTGAAGTTACAATAAGAACCTACCATTTGAATACAATGTAAAGTGTGCGCAGCAAAGTACAGTGTATGTACCGGAGATACAGTAGCACAGAGAACTTCATAGAAATAGGCAAAGAAATTATATCAAGTCCCTTGGTTGACTGATATGACAAATACAATTTGCATAGTGCATGCAGTCCTGAAATACTATTGCAGGTCTATGTCAGATGCAAGCAGGGGACAGCTGGAGCAAGACTTTGAAGAGGAGTGATGAGTCCTGATTAATCTCTTGCGTAAGGAGTAGGTAGGAGATGTGGCAGTATTGTGGGTATCATCATTGCTATACCCAATCACTACTCAACTGGCCATCGCTGGACACCCGCCTCCAGTACCCTTTGCTATGCCTAGCCTACAAGCTAATCAGCCTGGCTCTTCCCTCTAGTCTGTCTGGTCTCATTGCCCCAAAACCCAATCCCTGCCCCCTCCGCTCTGCAGGACAAACTCTCCTACAAGTCCCCAGAGTAAGAACCAGTGCGGGCGGCAAATCATTCACCCACACTGCTCCCACCCAGTGGAATGCACTCCCTCCCGGTGTGCAGGAAGCACCCTCCATTAAAAGTTTCCTCACTAGGCTCAAGGCCCACATGGTCACAACCAGCACCTGCCACTGCAACAACCCTGAGACCACTCCACAGACCCTAAGGTTTCCCGGACCACTCCTGACTCTGATTGGACCAGTACTATATATTAACTTTGCAGCTCTCCTATTTTCTTTTCATGTATCATGATTGTATGTTACTGGTAAACACGAAACCTGCCTTTCACTGTCTCTACTATGCTGTACCATACTGTATCTTGCCTGTAACCTCATGTAAATCATGCTCACCTTTTCACTCTGTTCCATGAAAATCCCAGGTTGCTCCTGAAAAGGGGCCTCCAGGGCCAGTGGGCTCACCCGGTCACCAAAATTTAATAAATAAATAAATAATATTGTCAGGAAGGTGGTTCCATGGAGGGATCCTGTAGGTAATGGAGGCTTGCTTTAGATTGTGCCTGCAGCATGGGGTTTTGAATTCGGAGCCATCCTCAGACCTGAGTGAGTAGGTGAGGTTTGTTGCCAGGGTAAAAAGTTCTGAAACATGGCCCAGGAGTTTGCCAGACCAGTACCTGGCACCCACTTAAAAATATATGTATTAATGCATTTTGATTCCTGTGATGTCTATGTATCCCACTGTTTTTTTACAATATTATGTTTCTGATGTTATTTATTGTATGTGTAATAGAACTACCTTGTATGTGACCATTAATTTTTTAAGTTGATTTGTATATTGCATGGGACCTCGTTGAAAACGAGTTGTACTCAATCAAGATTATCCCTTATTCATGCGAATTTTCGATGAATAAAAACATTTTACTACTACCACTACTACACTAGTACTGCGTTCAGTGATTGCCTTGCAAAGATTCCTCATTGGATGCTGTCACATATAGCCTGTACATTTTTCTTACGTCTCTGACAGGTAAATACAGCAATGCATGAGGCCAAACTGATGGAGGAATGTGATGAGCTGATCGAAATCATCCGGCAAAGAAAGCAGATCATCGCAGTCAAAATCAAAGAAACAAAGGTAATATTGGCTTTGCTTTCCAACTTATTTAGCCAGATTTCTCCAAGTAAGATGCAACATCTGGTTTTCATTCTGCACCGTATGTCGCTCCCCACGTTTCTATGATGATGACCAGGTTGTGAGCACTTGAACAACCTAACTCACCATTGTCAAATGTATCATAGTTGTGAATGTATCGATATGTAAACAATTTCTGCTCTATTACGCCATAGCTATTTAACCTATATGACGAGAATGTATTGTAAACTTATCTACACAGTATTCCTGTATATACTTTCCCATTTTGTCAATATATTGATTGCAATGCAAATGTGTTTTTGCACTATGTATGTACGTATTTCCTCAGTACCTTTACACTATGTATATATTACCTCTTCTATCCCAGATTTTCTACCCCATCCCCCAGTTGCAACTGAAAACAAACCTGTTGGGATATGTTTTCCCACCTTGTAAACTATGTTTAAAAAAAAAAAAAAAAATTTGGTGGGCATAGAGGCAGGATATACTGCTGCATGAACGTTCAGGAGCATGTGCCTAGTAAGGATATATATCTTGAAGGTTTAGGGTCTTCAGATGTCTTAACAATCTGTATACCTTTGTTTTAATCTTTACTTGTCTTTTTCATTGTTTTCTATATATTTTACCAACAGCTAGTTAAAAGGAATCCAACGGAACCCTTATATTAGGAAATCAGAAAATCTTTACTTGCAAACCAGGCAGTGTGACTGGAAGTCTGTTTACAGATTTTAAAGGACTCATAAACAAGCTGCTTTAAAAGCGCTCCAAAAACCATAATACCATATCGAGGGTTTACCTACAAAATCTTTTGATCCATTTTGCTCTGCACTGTATGTTAATACAGAGTTGCTAATTCTTAAATGTATACCCGACATGTAAACAAATCCCTGGCTCCTTTTTGAAACCACACGCAGTAACACCCTAAGGTGGCGGCGATCATTACGTGATGACAACATCTGAACTACTGAGATCGGTGTGGTCATGCAGACTGAATAAGGGCTTAATATTAAGTATGATATTTACCTTAACAGGCTGCTTCCCTTCAGAATCCTTTACCTGTGCAGGCGTGACCAACGATTCCATGCATGCACAGGTAAAGGATTCTGAGGGGAAGCACTCTGTTAAGGTAGTATCATACTTTAATCTTAAGCCCCTATTTAGTCTGCATGATCGTGTTCAGGCACTCAGATGATGTCATCACATAATGACGTTGCCGCCATCTTAGGGTGCTACTGCGGCGGGGGGTTTAAACAGGAGCTGGGGATTTGTTTATATGTCAGGCATACATTTAAAAAATAGCGACTCTCGACTAACACAGTGCGGAGCAAAACGGATCAAAAGAGTTTGTAGGTAAACCCCTGACATGCGAGGCTGTGGTCTTTGGAGTGCTTTGGGGAGCAGCTTGTTTATGAGTCCTTTAACAGAGAAATATAGCTTTCTTGAGATTTTTGATGATCTGTGAGCTGCTGTTATGATTTAGCTGATCATTGTTTCTATCCAGGTTTTACTTGGGGGGGGGGGGGGACAAAAGTTATTTACTCTTTTAAAAATTGTTCAACCAGAGCACAGTATTACAAACATGTATGTAACAAATGAAATTTGTTGCTGACAGAAGTGTCTATTTCTTTTTAAAAAGATATAAATAAACCTATAATTTCTCACTGAAATACACTGAGGCCCAGATATTCAGACTGTGCCACAAAGTAGCGCAATAGCAGGAGCAGGCGCAAGTGCAGTGCGCCTATATGCAAAACGTGCGATATTCAAACACAGCGCAGGTCAAGATGCGCTTGCTCAACACAACTGAATATCGCACCAACCATGCCATGGCGCAACCAGGGATGTGCAGTGGTGCAGGTCTGAGGTGCAGTAGCACAACCAGGGTTGCGCAGTGGAGCAGGGTAGCAGTGCATCAGCACAACCAGGGATGTGTTGGGACAGGATGCAAGGGTTCACCACCCATGGAAGACATGGGCATAGGAGCACGCAGCAGAACTGACAGTGCCCTCCACACCCCATGAACCGCACAACCTGAGGAGAGCTGGATAAACCACCAGCCCATGGACAAGAGCAACAATTCCATAGCCGGGGCATGGTGTCCCAGCACACCCCCTGGCAAGCTGTGACCGGAACACAAGGAGGTCCAGCCACCGTGTGCTACACCATCCCACCAATGCAGAACACACACTGCACAGAGATCCCCAGACACCCTGCCCAGGAGCAGCGCCCAACAGTGCATGTCACCTTATGCATGCCACCACCCCCACTGTGACAATGCAACCCTGTGCACCATGGAGCCATGCAAGGCAGCCCCACCATGAGCACCCTGCAGCGGGCAGCAGCAGCCACCAATGCAACAACTGCAGACACAGTGCCGCCATGCACGCCCCTCGAGGCACAGCTGAGAGATCAACCTTGCGTCAGCACACGAGGTACCCCGCATGCGACAGGGCCTTCCCTGGACCCCATCGCCAGTGGTACAGCACCCCGCACACCCACCCAAGCACACACCCTGTCCCAGCACTGGCCCCAACAGCCAGCACAGACGCCCACAGTGGTGCACGGAAGCATGAGCCACACAGGATGCAACACAGTGCACGGATAAACACCCACCCACCCATACCCAAGGGCACCCCAACACAGGGACACAATAGCAGGGCAACAAACCCACTGGCGTGCGTCCACAGCAGCCGTGTACCCATGGCCAGCACCCCTCCATGGCACAGGTGTACCAGCCACCCTGCGATGCACCATGAATCTGCTGTCACCAGCATGCGGCTGGAACACAAGTGAGAGACACTGGAGCACAATCCCTGCAACAGACACAAGTGACAACATGGAGGGGGGACAACAACAGCGGAGGCCACAGTGCCACCTGAGGCAGACATGCACCATACCGGTGACAGGAGGCAATCCGGCATTGCGCCGGGTACAGGGGGTGGCCAGCATGGACAGCCACCACTGACATGCCTGCAGACCGTGCATAGCACAGACATGCAAGGGTGTCAGCTGCACAGGCCATGGACAGTCTGACAGGGGCACCATGGACACAGTGCATGCACCGTGGACCACTGCACACAGGTGTCCAGTGCACAGAGAACAACACACATACCACAGACAGTGACCGAGTCCCCCACCCACACCATAGGCGGGTTCCTGCCGGACACACACACACGCCCATGCCTGTACCACCCCGACGCCATGCACACCACTGCAGCCAATCACCTGTAGCCCGCTGCAAATCAGAGACCACCACAGTTGTCATAACAAAATGCATGTATTAAACAGTATAAACAATAAAACATATATACAAATATATACATGGGTGGGGGGAAAGGGCCACAAACCAGGTGGGGGCGGGCATGGGGCAGAGGTGAACAAATGGAAGAGGGAAGAAGGGGTGTAAGGGTGGGTCCTGGGGGGCTTGGGTCAGTCAGGTGGCATGGAGGGCCTATTGCCTGCCCCACTCTCCACTCCTGTGGCACCTCCGTCCACTGCGGCACTGGACACCATCCCACTCCATCCTCTGAAATATCTCCAGGGACGCTCGCACTAGCTGCAGCAGCTCCTGCACTCCACCACTGTCCAGCGATGTCCACCTAGAACAAGGGAGCAGAGTCAATACGTATGACTGTCCATCCCCCTGCAGCCCACCCATTGTGCATGGCATACAGCCATGGGCCAGGCCCCTGTGATGGTGTGTGATCACCCGCAGTGACCGCATCCACCAGACCTGCCTACCCAGGCATCCACAGCCATGTGGACCGCTGCACACATCCACCACCCATGTCCCGCACAGCACCACCGTGGCCGTACAGTGACATGGCTATGCGGTGCAAAGGCAGTGGCACAGCCATGTACCCAGTGCACGCACAGACCAGCAGCGACACCCACCCACACATGCAGTGCCACAGAATAGTGCTGAGTGTACCATGTGGCGTGCACAGCGTTGGGGCCAAGTGCTGGTGGCCATGCCCCGCCGCCAACCCCTCAACACAGCATACACAGATGTGATGGGAAAAAAGGCACTCACCTGCATCCATAGCAGCCAGGCGCTGCTGTCCCATGGCCCCTCCGCCATGTCCCTGCTGCTGTGCACCAGCCCTCTCCCACTCAGCTCTGGCCTCTCTAGCTCGACGTCGCTCCTCTGGGCCTAGGATGCAAACACGGAGAGGGGAACATCAGTACAAATCAGTAGCAAAGCCCCCCCCACTCGTGTGTGTGATCTCGCATAGCCCAGCCATGCCACAACCCCACCACCACCGCCCACACTGGATGGCCCCCACCTCCCTGCGGGATGGACACATGCACACCGCGATACCCAGATGGATGGATGCTACCAGTGTATGGATGGAGCACCTACCTGGCGCCTCACCTGGTGCGTGCCTGTAGTCACTGCAGCCTATCTGGGTCCCCCCGCCGGAGGTCCCCATACCGGTGGCGACACTGCTCAGCACTACAGGCAATCCCTGTGGCCTCCTCCATGACCTCTGCCACCTCCTCCCACACGGCGCTGTGTGGCCTATCTAGTGGGTCCTCTCCAAACAGGGCCCCAGCATGGGGCTCAACAATAACCACAAGGTTGGCTAGCTCTAGCACGCTCCACTATGGGGCTCTCCTGCATGCCATTTTCCATGCAGGCCAGATAGCAAAATGGTGCTCTGTAGCACAGTCCCCCATGTGCAGATGCTGCATGATACAGTGCTGCCATTCCCCATCATGCTGTCACCGAACAGCTCGATAGGGGTACACCCATGCGGACGCATGGTGCCTAGGGGGCAAAGGTTGACCGCAGGGTCAAGGGTCTGTCGCGCATGGACCGCCACAGCACTATTTGGACTCCCTGCATGTAGCGCGGTAGGGTGCCTGTGTGTGATGCCCTGCAGTGATCTACTGCGCTGTGGCACCACAGTGCCTACGGCACTCCATGGCATGAGTGCCACAAGCAAGAACAGCACACTAGTGCCACTGGCACAGTGGTGGCTGTGCCCTGCACTGCCTCCGTGCTCAGCACGTCATCAGCGCGGCAGGCATCAGTGTCAACACCCTGGGCATGCGCCGTGCGGTGCCTACTGTGCACATCACAGAGCTGCGCCATTGCCTCATCACGCTTAACACCATTGCGCAAGGTGCAACAGTGCGATATTCAGCCAGCATATGCAAATCAGTTCATCAGCAATTCCATGGCACAGCCACTGTATTAGCATCCACTGAAAGTTGCATCTCACTTCATTTGCATGCCTTGCGCAATATAAATGCGACATGGGGCTGCAGAGACATAGTTTGGTATTTCAGTCTATTGCGGTGGGTTGCATGCTGTTTGGAAGTATGGACTGTCATGTGTGAGAGATGCATGGGACTGCAAATTCAAAGGTAACACCTGTCAGTCCCACAGGCTCTATAATGACCAAACGTGAGGAAGAGGAGGAACAGGGACATGGGAGAAGGAGAAGGCCCAACTTCACCCAGGTGGAATCAGATGCCCTGTTCGAGGCCTATCTTGACAGAGAACCGCTGCTCAGTGGACAGCGTGGAACACCACAGGCCCGTGCTGTGGCATGGGGTGAGGTTGCACGTGCCGTGAACCAGCATGGCAGCCACCAGCGGTCCATGCAGGAGTGTAAAAAGAAGGTCGGCATGGACAAGATGAGGATAAAGGACAAGGTGGCTGCCATCAGAGCAGCACATGCTGCAACCGGTGGTGGACAGCCGGATGTGCCACGCCTGATGCCACAGGACGAGCGGGTGGCTGGCAGCATGCAGCGTTATGCCATAGAGGGCATTCCTGGTGGTGGCTTCCAGATGGGTGGCAGCCCGTCACTGCATGGTAGGTCCTGTGCTGTCACTGTGTGGGTGGTGGGGGGAATGCCACAGGGTAGGGCGGAGACATTAACACCACTGTGTTCCGTTACAGCTCCTGAGCGTCTACATGGGTCAGCGGTGGTGGGTGTGTCCACCGAGGGTGATGCCCTGGACACAGAGGAGCACCCATCCACCTCCACAGGTGTCCAAGGGACAGAACCACCACATACCTGCCTGTCTGTCCGGACTGAAGATGGTGGTGCTGGTGCAGATGAGACCCTGCCTGTGTCCCAGTGTGACAGTACCCATGGACTCCAGCATGCTGGGACACAGACTGGTGCCTGATCCGGCACCGATGATGATGGATCACACGTCCCAGACAGTCATACATGTGGGATGCAGGATGGTCCCACAGCAGGAAACGGCATGGGCATAGCCGTGCTGCCGTGGAGGCCTACATGACATCACAGTCCCAGCCTGTGCCTGTATGCCTCAGTGGGGCAGCACTGGTATGCATCCAGGCCAGTAGGGCTGTTGCAGCTGCTGTGGCGGTACTGGTGAGCCCTGGCGATCGGCGGCCAGAGGGACAATGCCAGCAGTCACCCAATGGTGACGGGGGGACAGTGTCGAGGGGCGGTGGCAGTGCACCGCGTGCGGATGTGCCCCGGCATGGCTCTGGTGTGCAGCGCCCATTGTCAAGGGGTGCTGCCCAGCAGGGCCAGGAACACCACGAGGGACAGCATGCTGAACAGGCGGATGACCTCTTTGATGAGCACAGTCTCCTACTCCAGGCTTCAGTGGATCAGCAGTTGTGGCTTGTGTCTGGGGTGGATGCACTCAGTGCGGTTCTGCACCAGGCAGAGGAGTGGCGCAGCACAGACCACGGTCTGCTCCTGGCAGAGATGGCCCAGCAGCGGAAGGATGTGACCGCTGCCATTGACAGGCAGACACATGCATTCACAGCTGTCATGGCCACATTGGGCACCCAGTACGTTGCCCATGCGCTGCAGACACCACACAGTGTCATGTCCAACCCCCATTCCTGGTGTCATGCGACACCTTCTATGTCAACACCAGGTTCGGCTGTGGGCATATCGAGCATGCCTGGCACGGACATGTTCGGTGAGCTGCAGACCCCTGTGCGAACACGGTCGCATTCCTGTAGTGTCACCCTTGGGGGATTGTCGGAGCCACCCCATGAGGCCATTGGTCAGCCTGGCATGGCTGGCAGGTCTCAGCAGGGCCGCCCACGCATCTGTGGTGGCCGTGGCACTGTGCCGCGTGATTGACCTGTCTCCCACCATGGCCACTGTCTGCCGCTGCCCTGTGTGTAGTGTGTTGTGTATCGTGTGATGCACGAGTGGGGTACCCAGCCCTGCACACACACGGTCCCTGTGCACACCCTCCTGGCTGCTGGCTGCTGTGGCATGTGCATGATGATGCCTGTGTTGCACTGTCTGCCAGTGTGTAATGGTGCTCAGCGTCTGAGGCATGCACAGTGACGGCCAATGGGCGTGGTCATGTGAGGACCTGTGTGTGGGTAGGGGTTGCATTCAGGGTTGGCGTGCCTTCTACCCCTTATGCATGTCTTGTGGTGTGTGTGTGAGCGTGTGTCGTGTTTGGCCCTGCCCATCCCTGACAGCATGTGCGGTTCCACGCTCAGACCCATTCCCTTGCTGCCATCTGCCCCTGGGACTTGTCCATGCCTGTCTGTGGGTTGTGCCCTTGCCATTGGTGATTGCACATGGCCCCATGACCTACCTGTGTTGGCCAAAGTGCTCCTCTGTGATGGTGCCCCGGTGCAGCTGTGACATCCAGATCAGGCGGGGTCCCTTTCCCCAGGGGGTGGCTGCCCATCACCGTCTGGACCAGTGTCCTCATTGTCCCCACTGCTGTCCCCCTCTTCGACCTCTATGGCTATCCCACAGTCGGCCATGTTGTGCAGGATGCAGCAGGCCAGGAATAGCCTGCAGGCTTTCGAGGGCTGTACTATAGGGCATCACCAGATGTGTCCAGACACCGGAAATGTGCCTTCAGCATCCCGAACACCCGGCCGATGACATTCCGTGTTGTGTGCCTCATTGTACCATAGCTTCAATGGGGTCGCAGGGTGCCAGTATGGTGTGAGCAGCCAGGGACGGAGTGGGTATCCACTGTCACCTGTGTTTAGAGGGTGGACATTAGTATGGTGGTCTGCGTCGCTCTGCCATGGGCCGTCAAGGCCAGTACCCCTGGCACCTCTGACTATGCACCCCCCCCACGTCTGCTCATGTCGTCCTGCGTGATGTGCATAGTCACCCACTAGGTGGCCAGTGGGGATGTCCCCACTCTCGAACCTGTGGCACAGTGCAGATTGGTGCCAGATGAAGACATCATGTGCTCCCCCAGGGTGCGTGGCACAGACATTGGTTATGCACCCCCTGGCATTGCATACCACCTGGCACTTGATGCTGGCATACTCCTTCCGGTTTATGTAAGATGCACCATCCGGGCCAGGTGGCGTGCGGATGGCCACATGGGTGCAGTCAATGGCCCCGAGCACGCCAGGCATACGTGCTACCCTGTGGAACTCTTGTATGAGTGCTGTGTGCTCTGCCTGTGTGCCGGGGAAATGGATGTACTCCATTGCATGTGGCAGCAGTGCGCTGAGGAATTGTGTGAGTAGGCATGACGCGGCTGACTGGGTTATGCCTGTTGTGTCCCCTGTTGGTCTCTGGAAGGTGCCCATGGCAAGCAGGCACATGATAGCTGTCACCTTTGTCTCCACTGACAGAGCATGGCTCTGTTGTGTGGGTGCCTGCATCTTATCACTGCACAGCTCACAGAGCCACCTCAGGATCACCTGGTTCGGGCAGTATCGGCCCACAATCTCTGTGTCAGAGTAGTGTTCGAAGGTGGTACGGGCTTGGTACTGCCTGTTTGGGGCATACCGCTGATGGGCCCTTCCATGGCCACGCCCCCCTGCTGCCTGCCTTCTCACACCCCTCATTACTGCCTCCATCTGGGAGGTGGAACTGACCATGTCCCTGGCTGGTGTTCTCCCCCTGGCTGGTGTTCTCCCGTTCCCCCTGCTGTCCGTTTGTGATGCTCCCCCTGCACCGGGTACACCTCCGGCCTTTGACTGTGGCTGTCCTGCCAACTGCCACTGCCCTCAGTCCACTCTGGCACCTCCCTAGCACTCCTGCACAGTGGCACAGGCTCCCCACTCCTTTCCTGTTCCTGGTTGACTCCAGGTATGCCCTGTCCTGCTCCTGCCCAGTCCTGTTCACTGCTATCCTCTGCCTTGTTCCTGTCACCTTCGCTCCTGCCTGTGGCTTCCCTGTAGCGTTCTTGCGCCGCTCTCTTGTTCCTTTTTATTTTGGATCATTTCCGCTACCGCGCAACTTCCGCTAGCTCCCCTATTGCGCATGGCGCATGCTGTTGAATATCGCACTGCGCATTTTATTCATGGTTCCTCCCCCTATGGTTCGCATGCAGTCATTACTATTGTGTTCTTGCGCATTGCAACTTGTGCGGCGCAGCTGCCTCCCACTGAATATCACAAAATGGTGCATTTTCGTACTTGCACTAGTGCATCTCTGTTGTGCATGGTGCATCCCTTTTGAATATCCGGGTCTGAGTTCCTAAGTAGTTGGGATTTTCTTGTTTCACAATACCAGAATACTATTAAATTATTTTGCCGGAGGTTTGAGAAGTGATGACAAAAACCCAATAGATTCATTGCACAAATAACTTCTTCTAAAAGCAGAAAGTAGTTACTAACATTAAACACGATAAGTAAAATAGCCAATTGTCTACTTATTAGATGCAAACCCATGCTCTTTAAACTTAATTTTGCAATATGAAGGGTGTGCGTAGGATGACAGTGTTATGCGAGGGTGATCCAGCAATAAAACTTGCATGCCTTCTGCACCAGACTCCCTGGATCTTCCTGGAGTCCAGATAATGCCACATGTTGCCCCAACACTTTGAGCAGACATGAAGGGCTTGGGGCCTTAACTTTTTTGTTTATTATTTTTCTGCTCTCTCTGGAGGGGTATGGCAGTCCTTGGAAGTCTGCTGAGTTGCGATGTCCCACAGTCACATGCGCTGCACTGAGCAGAGGATCTACTCTGGTGCCAACATGCGCATCCAATCAGGTCAACAAGCATGATGTGCAAACGTACTAATTATAGGGGTTCCCACCGCCCCGCCCACCCTACTACCAGAATTACAAGCCCATTAATTCCCTAGGTAAGCAGAACTTTTCCCAGGCTTATCTTGATGGCATGTACTGTTGTTACATCCACTGCCTCCACTGCTAAGCAGTTCCATAGGTTCATCGCCTTCTGGAAGAAGAAGTACCTCCTATCGTTACCTCAAAATTTACCACCTTTTGAGTTTCAGGGCATTTTTCCCATGTCCTGCTGGAGAACAGCATATCCATAAATCTCCTTCTAGTCGACATTGTCGGCCTCCTTTTCTCCAGGATGAGCAGGTTAAGGGTCTCAAACTCTCTTCTCTTTGCCTTTGTCCTCTATATCCCTGCTCATTTTAGTGTCTCTCCCTTGCACTCTCTCAACTGCCTCAGTGTCCTTTTTGTATTGGGGAGTGAAAAAGTGTCCCAAGTGCTCTAGGTGGGGCCTGACCAGGGGGTGGTAAAGTGGCAGGATTACGTCCCCTGCTCTGCTGTATCACTGTCAGTATCTCTCTGAATTTAAGATCCCAAGTGATTTTTATCCTCCAGGCCAGTTGCCCCACATCAGGCTGAATCCTCCAGCAACCTCCAAGCCCCATTACCAGGCACCTACAGCACCTTGCTAAGGTCCCCCACATTCCCCCAAAAGAAGCAGTATGCAACATGGAGTGGTGGTGTTGGGGTCGAGTCTGAGGGTGGTCCATAATGACTACAGCCTTCACATTCTGTTACTCTTTTTGTTGCCCTGTGATGCTCCCTCCACTGGGTGCCTCACGCATGCCCAGCTAACCTATGTGGAAGAGTAAGCTCCTGTGCCCACTGCAGGGGTTGCTGTGAGGACATAACACATTGCCACCCCTCCCCATGCTCTAATAGGCTGCCCACAGCTGGGCTGCATTTACTCATGGATGCCAGACTACCACTCTCTGAGTCTGCACTGAACCTGGTTCACCAAAACAGAAGCACGACACACTTGGGTCATCGTGTGGCGTATGATCTATTCTGTTCCATTCCAACCTATTGGGATTTTCCACATGGAAGTTAAAGATTCCATGGCATATTTCATTATTTATTTAATCTTATTTGTAATTTTTGACCAGGAAGGGCACACTAAGCTACAATAACTTGTTTCCAGGTGCATCTTCAGTGGTGGGCTACGTGGACCTGTTTTTTATTCATGGGGGAATGTTGGCCAAGACACTAGGAAAACATCCAATTTCTTGCATCAGCATTTTGACAATTAAGCCCTGGGTTGTTGACCGAACTTGACTGGAAGTTCAGAATTTTTTTAAAACTTTTATTTTTCTTCTCACCTTTGTTTTGATTTTGACTAATTTATCTGTTATGTTGTTTTGGTGGACAGACTGGTTCTTTATATGTAATATGTTCTGCTCATGTTTTGATGCATATATTTGTTTTATTTTAATAAAAAAATTCCCCTACTTTTCTAACAAACTGTAGCTAAAATCATAGATGACAGTGCTGTAGTTTATGCCTGAGTGATTTATTCTTTTCTGTGACTAGTATGAGTTCTTTTGTATTGCAGTCTGTTTTTTAGTTTTATTTTCTTTTAATGATTTCCTGTCCCTTTTTCCTTTTTCTTGTAGAATGATGATTTCTGTTGGCTTTTCTGATGCCGCTTTGTAATAATGTTCTTTTCTGTATGAGATTTTATTTCCAATAAAAATTCCTCTACTCTTCTTCACTTAGTGCCATGGGGTCTTTAGCGTCCACCTGGACAGTGACCAGAGAAGGGACCTTGGTTTGACATGTCATCCAAAGGATGGCAACTCAGCAGTGTGGCACCCCCCTCATATTGCACTACAGTATCAGTTATGGGTATTACCCCAAATATCTGGTGTGAGGCTACAACCCACAACCTTCCCGTCTCCCAGCACCAGAGAAGAGTGCTACTTATTTGCCCCATTTACACTGCCCTATTTGCAGTGCATCAGCCCATGTGCAGAGGTTGATGCACTACAAATACTGCCATGTAGACACTTTCTGGAGCAACTGAAGTGTCCTTTGGATCAGTATTTTGATCCAACTTAGTTATGGGATCAGTATTGGAGCGAGCGCATTAAATGGTGGTGTGGACACTTTGCTTCACTCGCTCCAATCAAAAAGCTGTCTCCCTTTATCCTTTGGTGAATTTACAGCCCCCTCCTCAGAGCAACCTGCAGTGTTGCAAGGGTGGGCTGTGTAAACAGCAAAGTGGCAAGTGCAGCAGGAAAAGGAATGGGGCTGATGCCAGAGCGCTGCTGCCGTGCAAACAGAGCTATTGAGCCACTGCCACTTATATGTGATATGAAGAGCAGGGGATTACCCATACTCCTAGCTAATTTTTACCTTTTTCATAAAACATGATGCAATTCAGTAGTCCAAGGCTGGGGCCTGCTAATTTATTTTGGCTGAGCTCCCCCCCCCCCCAACACACACCTATAATTCATGAAAATACCACTAACAGCTTAATCTGGTTCTGTGTCAGTTGGCATCCATCTGTATCACCCCCCCCACACACACACACACACACACACACACACCAGACGAGGCTGAAAATAAGCAGAATTGTCTAGTCCTCTTTTCCTGGTCAACACAAACTAATTGAATAAATAATAATAGATGGGAGGAGGGTTGAATCAAAATAAATCCCTTTGAACGCCTAAGACTGTATTGGTGGATTTCAAGTGCCACATTGAAAAGCACTTTGAGATATATTGTATTCTTGTTCTGGCAGTTCTGCTGCCGAGCCCTGGTGGCAAATGACAGGCCTTTACCTATTAGCTTGTTAAAACCTGGCTAGAGCAGCAATTTCCTGTGCAAGTACTGTAGCAGCAGGTGGTGCAGGCTGCCCCATATTAGTGCAGGTGAGCCAGTCTGCCTTTTCCTCCCAATGCTGGTGTTGGCACAATTCTACTTTAATAAAGTAATACTTGTCAGAGACTGGCAGGTGCAGATGGGCAGCCTTTTAGAAGAACAAATTATGTTAACCCACCAATGTGGGCCCACTTGTTACCTCCTTTGGCACATCTGCATTATTAGTAGCACTTGAGGGGCTGTAAATATTTTAAAACTGGGAAAACTCCTTTGAACTCTGACAGAAACATTTTCCAACAAGGGAAGATAGGCTTACTTGCTCTCTTACGTGTTACCCATGCTCTTGAAGGTGAAACCCCTCCGGCAGCCTTGTGTCCAGCACTGCATGAAATCTTACTCATTCTTGTTAACAATTTATTCATGGTGCCACCCAGCTCTGGTGTGGACTCCCACCTTTTTTCACATCCACCCTGCATAGGGCCGTGGGCACAGGCAGAGATCCTAGTAGCATATGCACAGGAATCAAGGGATGGTTCAACAGGGTGGTGATGAGGCTTTTTCATCCACTCATTGAACCATTATATGGTGCTCAGTTTTCAAAGGGACTTACTTGTATCAGCTCTCTACCTAGTTTTAACAGAGTATACTTGGATAATAGTGAAAACAATTTTCCCAACTCATCCATACATGAGTTTGATGGTGTTCCAGCACCATGTTGTTATGTCAACGGGCCGGAGGCTCTGGCAACCAGGCATAAGGTTGGGATGACAGTAATTGCAAATGTTATAAACTCAAATTAATAATGTATTGGGATCAAGGACCCTAGGTTGCCATCTCTAATCATATAGATGGCTGAAAACACCCTTTTGTGATGTGCAAAAAAATGTAGCACAAAGCTGACAGTGTCTCTTTAAATATCAAGGACAGGATGAATGACGACTTCAGCACTTTGGTGGTAATTGCAGTGCATTCAGTTTTTGATGTCATCATCACTTGTTAATGTTATCTCCTATTGTATTTTGCCTAGTGCCCTGTTCTCCACTCCTTCCTCAGTACAGATTGGTCCTCAACGAAGCCCCTTTGAATTTCATTCAGTTCAAAGATTCATTCTAACGCCTTTTGGCAAAGTATCAAGGTTTTAATTTGATTCTGGACAAGCAAGTTCCAGGAAATCCCCCTGTGGTGATGCATCCCAGTTTTCATTTAATCCTTTTTTCTTTTTGATGTTGTTTAATAAATCCATCCAAAGAAGTTTCCCCTCTCCATCTCAAGATGTAAGAGTTTGAAATGAACTTAGAGCAAGGGGCTGAGAATACAGTTACATATTCAGGCATCCTATAATTGGCCATTTTTTGAATGACTTGCTTGTGCTGGCCGTGCATTCTGGGATGGTTTCAGGAAGGAAATTTTCATTAAGCCTGGGAGTTCAATGGACAGTGCAGGGTTTTAAATAATTGCTTAGCAGTTTTTTTCTTGGGACTATACTAACTGTACAGAAAGTATTTATATAGATTTTCTAGAAGTGCTGTGATTGTTAAACACAGTAAGGCAAGAGCTATGCATTTTCACAAAGATTTAAAACTTTTATGAGCAAAACGCTAATCAATTTTTAGAGTTAAATAAATCCCTGCAGTGGGCTGCAGGAGCAAAGGTATGTCACATGAAACAAGTAGGACTTTTTCTGCAGCTCCCAGTCCCCCCCGCCCCCCAACAGCCTTCAGCTCCATTACCAGCCTCAGGGATTTACTGGTTATCCACCACTTACCCAGTACCACAGCTGTTGTGGGAGGCCTGTCCTGTTGGTGGTGCATGTGCCTGCGGGAGTGCCAGTGCCATCTTGACAGACTGGGGATTTTCTCTTCCAGTTTCCTTCCCTGATGGTGCCAACATGCAGTGATGTCCACACATGCTTGCTGGTGTCTGGCAGCTGACCCTCCCCCTTTGATGTACATCTTCTGTGCTGCCATCTGGCCTCCACCTGGGGGCAGTCAAGTAGCAGGATGCAGTGTTGAGCCTCCTATCCCTGGCTTGCCCCTGAGCTATACAAGTCCGTTCCTGAACAGCAAGCGGAGGCACTACTGCCACACTACCAAAGCCATCAGAAGACATTTGACAGGAAATTGGGGACTTCAGTGTTATGAACACTGAAACAAACAAATCACATGTAAGGAAGGGGGTCTGAACCACTGATTTAATCTCTGGGAGCACAAAACTACAAACGTCAGTATTACTAGCCCAGATCCATGTTCCTATGTAGATGATGAGGTAATACAAATGTTTAGACTTTCAGACCCCAAAATATCCATTAAAGAGCATGGTACATTCTGTTTCAGAGGTTAGCTTTACTCACGTTTTACTGCAGTTAGATTCCCTCTGCTCCCACAAACCTGGGGGGCGGGGTTGTGAAAGCATCATTGGATGGGCCTCATTGCATTGTATAGGGAGACAGTGTTTAAGTATCAAGCTCTGCCTGGCACCAAGTAAAAACCTGAGGCCTCAGAATTTGAGAAATACAGCAAGATTCTGCCAATGGACGTTAGAATGAAAACTCTGCCAAACCAGTAAGTCTATAGTCCCAAGTAAGCAACCTTTATTCCCCCCCTTCCTCCTCCCTTGCTGTTTCCCATCTACCACATACCCAACGCAATGCCCTCCCCATTTCTCCCCTCCTCCCTCTCTCTCTCTCCCATACCACCCCCTCACCACCACCGCTCTTCTTTTTCTTTTCCCACTAACCCACTCCTAACAAAGCTTCACTAAGCTGCCTACGATTGTACTGTATAATTAACTCTCAACACAATTCCTTGACAATGTCTTTGGCTGCTATTATTGTAACCTTATTTGTCTTTTTTTTTGTAAGTTCCATTGTAATGATCATGTTATGTTTTGTACCTTATTGTCCTTATTGCCTTGACGTGGAACCTTTGTAAAAGAGCCCTCGGCGCAAAGGTGTCATCCGAAATACAAATAAATAAATAAAAATAAATAAATTGGTACTTACACCCAATACAGAGAAATCTGTGATGCAACTGGTTCCTGCTGAAATGAACCAAATTACAACTATATATTGCTTATGCACCAGTGAAGGGTGCTACTAACAAAGAGAAATCCCTAGACAGCAGCAGGACTCTAGCAGAATTAATCTTTTTTTTCATATTAATGAGGTCCCACACTCTACGTCTCTAAGTGCAACCTAACAACCTTTCTTTATTTTAAACTGTTTTTCCACAATTGCATGTTTTGTTTTTTTTGCAAAGAATTAATTCAGTTTTCATGGGGCCATGACCAGGTTCCATATCAGAAGGTTTATGAATCAGGAGTTAGGGTGAAAGTCCTGTTGTATGTTAATACTACTGCAGAGACAGCCGGCCCAGTGGTGTGGAGGGCTGAGGTATCATGCCTTACCTCCTGCCATGCTGGCAATCCGTGTTCACAGTGGGGTCAGCTGGGAAGGGAGAGGATAGAGTGTCTGAAGGACAGCTCTCCTCTCTCGGAGAGGGGTGGGGACAGAGTCTGCTGCTGCCTGATCCCTAGCAGTGGCTGGGGGCTGGCACAGCAGGCCACAGGGTCCACATGTAGGGAGCAGTTGTAGCAGACACCCGGCATGACATGTATGAGTGCGTGGGTTTAGTTGTTACGTGCCATTGCACACCACCATGGTCAGGGATGGGCAAAATAGGAGAAGAAAATAACATCGGCTAGCAGGATGAAGCCGGCCCCTCGCAGGCTTCTCACATAGCTAGCTGGCACCTCGCTAGTGTAAGAGATAAGTCCAGTGGGGTCCGGATGGAAGGGGGTCAGGTGGCAAGAGCATAAAGAGAGGAAGAAAAAAAAAATTACTACTGCAGAGACAATGATCCTGTTAGCAGGGTATCTGCATGTGAGAGACACTGTACAGAACAGTGTCTCACACACAGAGGAAAGGAGTGCTCCGATTGGTCAGAAGCATTCCTTCAGTCTATAATGCTGATAATCCAGGGTTGAAATCACAGTGCTGTAGTTCTAGTTAGTTGAAGGCACAGCATTTGGCAGTAAGATCCTAAAGATGCAACATCCTAGATAACAGAAGCATCAACCCAGCTCCACTAAAAAAGCCTGTGTCATGGCAAAACAACAACCAGGTCCAAAAAAACAAATCCAACACGAGGCACTGAGAGCGTATATAAATATATTTATTTATTTCAGATGTTAAAAAACATACCAGTTACAGCTGCAAGGCTTTGAATACGTGCAACTGGTATATTTTCTAATAACAGCATACAGTGGCAGACCCAGCGTTACTAACGATCTTGCAGCAGCAGGACCCTTCTTGGGCATATAAATGGCACACGCTGGTTTAGCAGTCCAGCATATATACATAATTTATTTCTAACACAACGAATATTCATTTTATCATGGCCTGCTACCCAGAGTTATAATGTTAAGTACAAAATAACACACATAGAAGCATTCTGCCTACTTGCTAAGAGCCAAACCTCTTTAACCCCCACCCCTTTCATTATTGCCGCATTACTGTTTTTAAAATCCTGTATTTGACGCTGTCAACATAGCATACATATACCTATTTGCCTTCAGTGCACGATGCTGGTTTTGTTTTTTTGAACATCCTAGATGGCAGTTTTGCTCCCTGCCTTCCTTCTGAAATGGAGGCGCTAACGACTGAGGTACTGCATGGTAATTTAAGTCTCAATCTGCAAAGTACTAAGCACCTCTATATGACTGAGTTGGGTGGGTCAGAAAACACAGAGGCCTCTCTCTCTCTCTCTCTCCACAGGTGCACAGACCCTCTTGCATTCACACTGGAAATTCTGTAGCTGGCCGATGATGGCCCCAACCACATATGCAGATCTACAGGGATGGGTAGTTGGGTCAGGGTCTGCCAAGTGAGCATAGTCGCACTCTGTGGCCATGCACAGAGTGATCTTCATTCTACTTTGGCTTCCTTAGAAGGTGCACAGACTATGCTATGGTGACCCCTACTATAAGTCTGGGCACTACACCTCCCAAACAACAGCCTCCTTGGCATATTGTGGGCCCTGAATGCTTCCATCCTGGCAGTATGGCATGGAGAGCTAGGAGGCATGTCATTGAGTTATTTATTTTTCCCATAGAGCTGTTTATCTTTCCTTGATTCTGCCAGATGGCACCCGCTCAGTTCTGTCACCGACCTTCTCATTGACTTGCGTGTTACCCACCACTTATGTAGGACCATGTTTTGGTGGGTGGCCCACTGTGTTGGTCATGCAAGAGTTTGTGGGGGGGGGGAATGGTTGTCTGCATATGGCAGACTGTGCTTTTCCTCCTTACTCTGTTTTTTTCCCAGGGTGCCGGCATGTGTAACAAGGGTCAAACTGCTGTCTCTACCCTTTCTGATGCTTCAGGCTGTTCTCCCACCTGGCCTAGTGCAACAAGAACAAAAATATATTCTTTAATAATTAATGAAAGTGTGTGTGTGTGTGTGTGTGTGTGTGGTGGTGGTGGTGGGGTGATACAAAAAGGACCATGTGTACTGAGCTACTGAGACCTTATTATGAAGAAGCATTTGTCAACAGGAGGCAGTACAGCGCAGTGGTTTAAGGCTCTGAGCTGCAAATCTGGAGACCTGGGTTAGAATCCCACAGCCCCCACTTGCATGCTGTGTGACCCTGAGCAAGTCACTAACTTCCCAGTGCTCCCAGGTTGTACCTGTAAACAAGCTTTCAGCTTAGTGTGTCTCACCTGGTAAAACAATTGGGGGGGGGGGACATGTTTGCTTGCATGCTCTTACAACTTAGAACAACAGTATCATCCTTCTCTGGTGGTTGGGCGGGGGCTGCACAGTTGCAGGTGCCATCCTTCAGGTGACTTGTTTCATTTTGTTTCATTTTTATTTTATACTGAAAAGCGTGTGAGCAAAAATGCCCATTTTCACATGCATCCAGTTAAAAGGTCCCTTCTGTCTATCTATATGATGATGGAGGGGTGTACTGTTGGAGGTGGTGTCCTTTGGATGACGTGTTGAACAAAGGTCCCTTCTTTTCATCTCTGTTGATCAGGCGTGCACTGTTGGAGGCGCCTTTCTTCAGATGACATGTTGAACAAAAGTCCCTTTTGTCTATCAATGGTGGTTGGGGGGACATTGTTGGAGGTGCCATAATTCAGGTGAGATGTTAAACCAAGGTCCCTTTATTCCATCTTTGGTGGTGTGGCGGGGGCCACTGTTTGAGGTGCTGCCTTTTTCATAACATGTTAAACCATGGTTCTTTCCATTCCTCTCTGGAGGTACAGAGGTAGGGTTTACTGCTGGTTGTACCATCCTTAGGATGACATCTTAAGCCAGGGTTCCTTCTGTCCATCTCTGGTGGTTGGGGGGCACTGTTGGAGATGCCATGCTTTGGGTGACATGTTAAATCAAGGTCCATGCAGTCCCTCTGTGGTGGTTAGGGGTGCACTGCTGGAGGTGCCATCCCTTGGATGCAATGTTAAACCAATGTTTCTTTTATCCATCTCTGCTTGGGGGGGGGAACTGTTGGAGATGCCTTATTTTGGATGACATATTAAACCAAGATCCCTTTTGTCCATCTGTGGTTGTTGGGGGGGGGGGCACACTGTTGATGGTACCATCCCTCAGACAACATGTTAAACCAAGGTCCATTTTATCCATCTTTGGTTGTTGAATGGGGTGCACTGTTGGTGGCGCCATCCCTCAGATAACATGTTAAACCAAGGCCCCTTTTATCCATCTTTGGTTGCTGAAGGGGGTGCACTGTTGGTGGTGCTATCCCTCAGATGACATGTTAAACCAAGGTCCCTTTTATACATTCCTGGTAGTTTAGGAGGGACTGTTCCAGGTGCCTTAATTCAAATGACATGTTAAACCAAGGTCCCTTCTGTCATCTCATCGGTTAGGGGGTGCACCATCCCAGGTGCCATGTTTTGGATGAGTTGTTAAAGAAGACCAACTGGAAGGGATACTTGAGCCATAGATTGTGGCTCGAGTACCTCGACTATTTATTTATTGAACAAGCCAGGAGCAGCACACTGGAGCAACAAGTTGCTCGCCTCCTGTGCAATATGCCATATGCCGCACCCATATGGCATATAGGGGCACCCTTTGAAAAATAACACCCTCAAGATAGTAAAACAGAGGATTTTAATATCTCATACATAAGAGTAATGGGGAGGAAGAGGCAAAACTGCATCATCATCTCACAGTATTTGCCAGTGCATTCTCCCAGGGGCTCCTCTCCATTACTTAAAATGCCAGCATCAACTCCAAAGTAAAAGTTACAAGTGATCAGGTAATTTACTACCTGTTTCTTTTTGGGGGACTCTGGGGGAGGGTCGGGTAGTTGTGCCACAATCTATGCACCAGTGGCTTGAGTTCCTCTTCCAGTAGTTCTCCTTTAAACCAATGTCCCTGCTGTCCTCTGTGGTGGTGGTTGTGAGAGGGTGCACTGTTGGAAGTGCTGTCCTTAGGAAGAGACGCTAAACCAAGGTCCCTTTTTTCTCTCCATCTCTAGTTGCTGGGGGTGCTGTTGGAGGTGCCATCCTTCGGATGAGTTGTTAAATCAAGGTCACTTCTGTCCATATCTCCGGTGGTTGGAGTGGGTGGTGTACTGTTGGTAGTGCTGTCCTTTGGATGAGTTGTTAAACCAAGGTCCCTTCTGTCCATCTCTGGTGGTTGTGTGGTGTATGTATTATGAAAGGAAGCGGTTAACTCTTAACTGTGGTATTTTCTTAGTTTGAGAGGTTGAATTTTCAAGATAGTAGTTTGTATTATCTCAGCAAATGAACTTTACCGGTATGATTTATCAAATGCCACCTGGGACATGATTTTTTTGTGGAGGCACCATGAAGCCAAGTTTTGGAGGGGGGTTGAAAATGACATCTGCATTGTTTATTAGATAAGGTAGAAAATAATGACTGTATTGAAATTTTGGTCCAAAAAAGGAGGCCTAGGAGGCACTATGGCGCAGTGGGTTAAGGCTCTGAGCTGCAAATCTGGAGACCTGGGTTTGAATCCCACAGCCCCCTAGGTGCATACTGTGTGACCCTGAGCAAGTCACTTAACTTCCTTGTGCTCCCAGGTTGCACCTGCAAACAAGCTTTCAGCTTAGTGTGTCTCACCTGGTAAAATAATTGGATTAAAAAAAAAATAAATAAATAATGAATGGGAGCATTATGAGTAAACATTGAAAAATGTCAACATTTGTTCATAACTTTGTTCTTTTCGTGTGATTCATGCTTTAAGGGCTCAATTTTCAGAGCACCAAGAATGCTGCAAGCCCCTGGTGCGCCGATTGTTTGGCGCATGGGGTTTGTGGCACTCTCCCAGTCGGCAGTCAGTATTTTCAATCCCAAGGACCACATGCCAGCTTTTCCCTGGTCTGACTTGCACCATTTGGAGGGTCCTTTTTATGGGGCTTGTGCCAAATCTTTGGCGTAAGCTGCCGTAAATCAAGGAAACTGTTGCAACTGCACCTGATGTACTAAAATTGAGTGCAATTGCATCAAAGGAGTTTGGCATCACTGTACCAAAGAACAGGCTTCATGCAGGGCTTGACACATGCCTTGCATCTACCTTTGAAAACTGAGCCCCAAATGTTCAGAGTTTTTTTATTACAGCATCTTATGACCATGATAGGTGTAATTTGTGAAATCCTGTCCAAAGCGTCATTGTGCAGCGCAAGTTTGAAAAGACATTATGAGCAGGATTTGAAAAATGGCACATGCCATGTTCATGAGGTGGGGTAAATTGTTTCTTTTTACTGTACATCGGTTTATTGAAACCAGTGACATTTAAACAAATGGCTATGTTGAAAATGTGGGTTAAAATCTGGGGAAATAGCAAAGTCATGAGAAAGTGTTAAAGAATTTTAGCATTTCTTCACAACGTTGTTGCTGTTTGAGAGTTTGTCACCAAATTTTCAGCATGGATTTTTTTATAACCCCACCTTATGAGCAAAGACTATGATGGGCATTTTTCTTTTGTTTTGGGGTAAAACAAAAAAAACAAGAAGAGCTATGAGTGATATTTTTTTTTTACTTTGGGTACCAACTAGGGATTGGTCACCCCAGTAGTGGTGTGTTGTTTGGTGCACCAGAGGTGGGCATCCTGATGTCATGTTGGGCAGGTACATTCTTGTGGAGGGGGAATTTCAGGGGCTGACACTGAGGATTGGGCACCCCAGTGTCTGTGTGCTATTTGATGTCACTGTGGTGGCCATCCGGTGTTGCATGTTGGTGCGTATGTGTGTGGGAGGGGGAGAACTGACACTCTCAGGGATGGGGGAATACGTGGGACATGTGAGAAGGGGGAGGGGAGAACTGGCAAATGCTTGAGTCTGGTTCCAAGCACTCCAAATGCCAGATGTGCAAGGGGCCGGGGTTGCTGATGATGATGTGGCTGAGCTGGCTGCTGAGTGGCTTCTTACATATGAAAGGATGTTGCCGCCCTGTGATACGTGCATCTCCATCATTTCAAATGTAAGAAGCTTACGCCCATCAGTCTGCTGAAATGAATCATCATCAGCTTTTTAAACATGGGGTTTTGCCTGACATGCTTCCTCCACGTGCAGCTCCATTGGCCACTAATGCACATACCTACCCAGCCTCAACACTGCCTGAAGCAGTGTGAATGCCTTTGCTTACTGTGCAAGTGCACAAGCAAATACAAAACATAAATAGGTACAAGGCTGAACTATCAATTATATATGCTCCGAAGCATCAAGTAACGCAAACCTACATGAGACTAAAGGCATATAATCAGTAAATTTGCATGGCAAAGCAAGATACAAAAATGGAAACGGAGTATTACAAGCTGAAAAAGTACAGTAAAGTGAGGTGGCTACTCATGAGTAGGGGTTGGGGGTTCAGAAATACCCTAGAGCCATAATCCTGTGACAGTGGCTATAGCAGTACACAAGACTCCCGGACTGATCACTGTTTCGGAATCTGATAAAGAATAAATAAGCAGAAAATAAAATGGAAATAGTCAATACACATGGAGAATATACAAGAAGACAGTATCAAATCATATAAAATCCTATTAAAACCATGACTTTTTTATTTTGTGTAAGTAATCACATTTGTAGATTTTAAAACATCTTTCAAGTGTCAGCTATTACACACTAGCATTACACTTTTGAATGAAAGGGTGTTTATTTCTCACAGTCCCTTGCTATTGTGACACAGGGGATCCAGTCTTTGCCTACAAGAAGTGCATTTTCTGACCCAGCTGCCCCCCCCCCCCGAAATACCCTTTTTCACCGAGCAGTACTCCATTTGCTTAGATTGGAGTGGTTGGGGCTGAGGAACCTGCCAGGAGATGAGCAGGATCAGGGGTGAAACTATGTGGGCTTGCAATGCACAAATAATGTGTTGGCCAGCCATGCTGTGGATCAGACCTTTAGTGATACTGAGCTAGCTGATAACCAGTTGAGGTGCAGCCAGTAATGAGAAGGCACTATGGTAGGAAACAGTGGAATAAAGATGCATTAGTGTCAGAGACCCACTGCTACCTGGATGTGTCTACCTATACAAGGATTGCTAGAGAGATATGGGGGCGGGGGATGGAGGACAGAAATTGAAATTCACTGTTTGCTTCCTGCCGAGTCCAACTGCATGCATTTCTGAGTGCTGCTCAAGTAGGTAAGTAAATTATGTGGAGCACCTAGCTTTCTTTTTCTTTTTTAGAAAAGGGAACAGAAGTAAGCTCAATAAGTCAGCTCTCATCATACAAGTGATTACACCCAATTCAGCTGTTTTTTGAGCAGGATAGCCCACAGACACAAACATCTTGTTAATTTTAATTTGCACAATAATTAATGTATTCATACTTAGTAGGTCAAACCAGAGTAGCGTAGCTGAATTAGATCCGGACCCTGTATGTTTCCCACAAATGTAGTACCTTTCCTAAAAGCAGCAGTACAGCTTCTTGCAGGAAAAAACATGGGGGCCAATTCTCAAAAGGATAAGCATGGTGTAAAGTGACTTTCATCTAGATGAATGATGCAAGTAGCACTTTGCGCCAATATTTGCACTATGCAGGATTCTCAAAAACAGCCTGTGACAAAACATAGGCTGCTTGTGCCAAAGTGGACTTACGCCATTGTTGCGCCAAAATCTCAGCTGCAACATGGTACAAGGGGGTTTATGGCAGCAACTGTGCTCTATTCACAAAGGGTGGCTGCCACATTCGCTAATTCAGGATTCACAAACAACCCCTGGAGGACATCCGTCAAAGTACATTTACACCAGCTATAAGCTGGAGTAAGTGTACTTTGCCTTCCACCAGGGGTGCACCAATGTGCCACAAGTGAACTCTGCAGCCCCCCCCAACTATCATGCATAAGCTCCCACCCATTCCTGATACTATTATTAATTCAGCCTGTGTGGGCTATCAGCCCCCCACACAAGCCCCGATCCCCGATAGTATTAATAATTAAGCCCCTGCGGATCAGCCCCCCACCCACAAGCCCCGATCTCGATATTATTAATATATATGCCCTTGTGGGCTACTGCCCCCCGAGTTCTGACACTTGAAATACTTAACAATGAAGCCCTTGTGGGCTGGTGGCACCCAGCCTGATCCGTGATCCCCAATCCTCGAAATATTGTCATGTCAGTTTTAGAAAAAAAAAATAAAGCTTTCATATTCACTGTAGCCCTGGTGGTGTAGTGGCCCCCCACCCAGCAGTACCAGACCACCCCACACCCCCAACCTGTACCTAGCTGGTTACTGGCACAGCCCACCTTTCACCACCATGGCCAGCTGCCGACTGAGATCTGCATGAGTGTGTACAGTAAATAGTACGTGCTCAGTGAATGACAGCAGTCATCATTCACTGAGCACATATTATTTACAGTACGCACTCATAGAAGAGCTCAGTCGGCAGCTGGTGTCGATAGTGAGAGGTGGCCTGTGCCAGTTGCTGGCTGGGTACGGGTTGAGGGGTGCAGAGTGGTCTGGCACTGCCGGGTGGGGGCCACTAGACCACCAGGGCTACAGTGAATATGAAAGTAAAAAAAAAAATTTAACGGACATGACAATATTTTGGGGTTCGGGGATCAGGGATCAGGGCTGCGGGGGCCACTTGCCCACAAGGGCTTCATTGTTAAGTATATCAGGGTCAGGACTGGGAGGGCCAACAGCCCACAAGAGCATATATATTAATACTTTTGTGGATCGGGGCTTGTGTGTGTGGGGAGGGGGCGATAGCCAGCATGGGCTGAATTATTAATACTGTCAGGAATCAGGGCTGGGGGGCGTGCTTGTGCACTTTTACTGGGTAATGCCGCAGGCTTGTGGCAAGCTATTCAGGGGTGCTCTCTGTTTGGCGCATGTCCGGTGTTGGTGCAAACCGTGGGACTTAGCTGCCGGGACCCTGCCTGATAATGAATCTGGCACAGGGTCCCTGGTACATTGGCATTTGGCACAAGTCGGCTTTGGTGTGACTTGCACCATGCCTTTGAGTATTGCCCCCATTGATCTGTTTTGTGAGATGGCAGACAACTTCCAGGTATGTTGGCTTCCTTGATTATATGATCTTCCAGTTCTACCAGCTTTGAACTGTTTTGTTTCTGTAACCCCTAGATGGCGCTATCCAAGGGGGCTACTACCCCTGCCTGATTTGCCACTAACAGGTTGAGGGGCCTGGATCCAATGGCGGGTGCCTCCACCCAGAGGTCAGGGTTTGCAATAGTTAAACTAACTTGGTCACAGCCCTCTGGGACACTGCAACCCCCCTTTCTTCCCACTAGTGGCCCACACAATATATCAGAATTACCTTCACAGTATACACTTACCCCCAGGTCTGGTTCCGGCACTGGGACCTCCTGTGAAATGAGATACAGTGAAACAATCACAGTACAGTACTTTAACATAGACAAATACCTCCAGGCAGTATAACTTTGCTGAAACAAGCAGCTCTGATTTATTTGGGGATATAACAAGGACAGGGAAATCAGGTTAATTAGCTTATCACTCTAATAATCTACCTATGGCTCTGTGCAGGCCTATCCCTATCAGTTACTGTCCCTGGGTACCCAAGCCCTAGTGGCTAGTCCAAACCGTGGCAGCTGGTGAGGCCCTTTCACACGAGAAAAGGAGAATTAAACAGTCAGCAGTACAGTAATTCCATTTGGATTTAATGTGGCAATTCAACAGGAAGCGACCCTGAATTAGTGCTCACGACCTCCAAATAAGATAGGGTCCTTCAATGTCAGCAGGGCTCACTTGAGGTACACAAACCTCTTCACACATCCATATAAAGAAAGCACTATACCAGGCAGGCTGCATCTGTATCCCGATCGCAATTACTGCACAATACCGGAGAACACACAGCAGATTCAGTTCCTGACAGACCGAGTGCAATTTTCAGCAATTCCTCCAGTCTTCTACAGGGTGAGCCTGGTTTCTACTCTTCAGAGATCCTTTGATTCTTTTCACAGGCCAGATTCAGTCCTAACAAGCTGTTACACAAGCTGCAGACCCGGAACTCTGGGCCTTACACGTTTTGACTAAAACTGCACACTGAAAAAGCACAGGGCTCCTTCCTTCTTCACTGCCAAAGCTCAACTGAAACTCCAACCCGACAAAACTGGCACTTCCTTTGAGTTCCTCCCAGTTCTGACTGGATTGGCTGTCACCACAATAGACTGCTGCTGTTGGTCCAAAAGGCACTGAAGTCTAAACTACATCTCCCAAGTCACTGCCCATACAATCCTCTTGTGGCTGGCTCAGATTATGAGTCCAAGTTCTGATTCGTCCAAGGCACCATTTTAGAGCTAGCTTACCCCACACTGATTGGTCCAGTTCAGCAGTTCAAAATTAGAATGGGGAACTAGCAGACACAGTTCTGACTGCAAAGAAAGCAGGTTAGACAAACTGTAATTTCATTATTACTCTAAATAATTTCTGGCAAACAGTTACATCTTTCAGATAGGTTCCTTGCACTCCTAGTGACTGCAAAAATGAAGTGAATTGGCAGCAGCTCGAGTGGTACTCAGAGAAGCACACAGTCCCCCCATACAAACTAATTATGTCTGCAAGCAGACAGCTCTTAAAGAGACAGTACCAGAGGCTCTTAAAAACACTCACTGATAAATGGCTTAAATGCCAAACACCATTCAGGCTTGGAGCATTCAAGCAAGCTCCTGGAAGTCTTTTGGGAACCCCCATTTGCAGGGGGGTTACACCCTTCCTGGCTTGGGAAAGCTTGACGTCCGCGTCAAGCAAGTACCCCCATAAGTTTCAACTGCAACCATATACATTTGCATTAGGCTTGCACATGTAATCATCAGTCAATATATCATTTTACCAAGAACACATTTCTGAAACATTGCAGTACGTCCTCTTTACAGTATTACATACACATTGTACCATAACTCAAGTTATTACCTCTTGTACATGAAACCTGAGAGGAGCCTTCCTATCAGTTACCTTGGGGCTGGATGGGGCAAGGGCACCATATTAGAGGGCAACACAAGTAACTTGGGTTAGCACTGATGCTCAGTTTGGGCAATGAGCTCGGGGACACATACACTCCTTTATGGACAACATTGAGAGGCAAGTCCACAGGCCTCCCAAGTGAATCATAACTGAGGTGGACCACAGGCTTTACAGCTCGACCAGTCTTTCTAGGGGGAACTGTTATAGTCTCTGCACTCTGAGCCTCATTTTCAGCATTGTCCTCACTTGTCAGGGGAGTCTCCATGGGGGTAGAGAGGCTAGAACTTGGGGCACTTTCAGCTCCAGGAGTTACAGTTTCTGAGTCCACAACATTTGGCTCGTATGGAGAGCTTTCGGACACTGGCAGTGGACTGTCAGGGCACTCAAAATACTCTTCTTGTTCGCGTGTATCACCAGTCTGCCCCAATCTATCATTTTCCTCCCCTGAAAGCTCAAACAGTTCAACCATGCACAATGATTCCATTTCATCTGATCTGATGCTTTGCACTTCACTTTCTGGGAGCATTGGCTCCAGGGATGAAGCTGGGGCTAGACAGTCCAGAAGGCCCAGCTTCATCTCCAGTATTGACTAGGGATTGCCCAAACAATTGACTCAGTTCGTAGAAGGATAGTATTCAAAGTCACTCTCACTTTCTTCTGATATGGACTGACAGTCATGCTCAACTGGGACTTGTGGAGGGAACACTTTAACTTTGCTTCTGTAGGTGCAGACTTTCTTGATCTTTTCTTAGCAGCAGCTCTAGTCACTGGTCCAGAGGGGCATCTTCTGGGGCTCAGACTCAATTAAGATTTGTCCAATGGGCAGTAAATGATTTCTATGCATTGTTTTACATCTTTGAATTATTCTCAGGCCTTACTTTGTACACTGGCAGATCATCTAGTTTGCCCACTACAATGTGAGGGGAGATGGTGCCATCTGTCAGCAATCTTGTGCTTGCCATGCAGTCCCAGATTTCTTAGCAATACCGATCTCCCTCCTGGAGTTCCTGTGCTTTCACCTTTTATCATACCTTTCTTTGTTGGCCAGATTTCTTTTGGCAGCCATGGTTTGAGCCAGTTGGTACGCATGAGTTAGCTGGGCCTTTAACTTTGTACATACTGTAAATAGTTGTCAGCTTGAACCCCATCAGAGGAGACCCCAAAACACACATCTACTGGTAGTCGAGCTTCTCTTCCAAACATCAGGCGGTAGGGGAGAATCCAGTGGCATCACTTTGGTGCAGTTATAAGCATGTACCAGGGTGCTAATTTGTTGGCTCCATCTAAACTTGTCTCTTTGGGTGCAGGGTGCCTAGCATATCTAGCAAAGTGCGGTTGAAACGTTCAGGCTGTGGGTCCCCTGGGGGTGGTAAGAGTGGTTCTGGACTTTCGCACTCCCCACAGAGAAAGCATCTCTTTGATCAGGCGACTCTCAAAGTCTCTCCCTTGATCAGAATGGATTCTTTGTGGAGCCCATAGTGAACAAAAAGTTTTCTACAAGTACTTTGGCCACAGTGGATGCTTTCTGGTCTTTGGTGGGAAAGCTTGGGCATATCTCGTGAAATGGTCAGTGACCACCAGCACATTACTGATATTTCTTTGATCTGACTCCAAACTCAGAAAATCAATACAGACCAGCTCCATGGGTACACTGGTGGTGATGTTAACAAGGGGCAGCCTCTGGGCAAGCTTTCCTCTGTAGCAGCGACTACAAGTTCGAATGTGTTGCTCCACATCAGCCCCCATCTTAGGCCAATAGAATCTGGATCTCACCAAGTCAAGTGTTCTGTCTATACCAAGGTGCCCCATGTGGTTGTGCAAGGACCTCAGTACTGAGTCTCAAGGCAGTGGGCAGCACTAGTTGTTGTTTGTCTACTTGTCCCCTCTGTCTACTGTTTCTCTGTATAACAGCTTATTGATCAGTTTCAACTTAGGACCTTCTTTGTATAACAGTGCAGTTCTCAAATCAGTGGAGTAATTTGGACACATCTTTTCCTGCATAGAGGCTTCTAAAGCTGCTTTGATCATGGGATGCGGGATTGAGCCCACGAATACTGTCATTGTCCAGCTGAGGCAGTGCACCAATGTCTATTGCAGAAAAGTGGCAATAAGCAGGTATGCAATTCTCAGAGGCTCCCAAGCAATCCACCATGCAGTCCACTGCGTCCGTGGACATTTGTTCCTCCCTGTCAAACTTCCGGCAGAGTGCCGAATGTCAGGTTCTGCCAATCGGACCCAATCATTCTGAGGAACAGGCCTCCGGGAGAGCATCAGCATCTATGTGGTTCAGACCTGCTCGGTATCGAGAGCATAGTCATATGTAGATAATGCAGAAAGCCACCTATGGCCAGTGGCATCCAACTAGCTGAGGTCTGCACATAGGTCAAAGGATTATTGTCAGTTTTACTAGTATTTTAGCCCCATACAAGTACTCATGGAATTGGTCAACAATAGCCCACTTCAAAGCTAGGAACTCTAACTTATGTACAGGATAGTTCTTTCGGATGGGGTCAGGCTTCTACTGGCAAAGGCCACTGGTCTCAGGCCATTCGTGCTCTTGGTACAACACAGCCCCAACCCTTGCAAGCTAGCATCAGTGTGCAGGACGTAAGGTTTTCTTGGATCGGCATAGGCCAGCACTGGAGCATGGGTAAGTTGATATATGATCTCATGAAAAGCAGTCTCACAATCAGGAGTCCAGCGGGCCCCAAATACTTCACTCGGATGAAAATACACTCTTTGAGTCTTGAGGGCGTGACTTTGGTATTTTTGTGGGTTGGGGGATACCCTTGAGTAAGGTTAAGTAAAGGCGGATCACTCTTGAATAGTCCTTGATGAGCGCGATAATAACCACAGAATCCCAGGAATCTTTGCAGTTCTTTTTAGATTTTTGGGCTGTGGCCAGGGTGGTCAAGGCCTCAACTTTACTTGGGTGGGTCTCTATTCCTCGGTGGATACTATGTGTCCCTACTACTTTACTGATGTTTGAAAGAATTGACACTTATCAATGGACAGTTTAAGGCCAAAGTCCTCCAGTCGGTCCAATACCTTAAATAATCTGCTCTCATGTTCCTCCAGTGAGCTGCCAAACACAATAACATCATCTAGGTATAAGGCACTCTAGTAAGTTCATGTCCCCCACTGCACGCTCCATCAATCGTTGAAAAGTGGCTGGGGCACCTGAAATCCTAAGAGGCATCCTCATGAATTCATAAAGCCAAGCGGACAGATAAAGGCCGTCTTCTCACGGTCCTCTGGGGCCACCGGGATCTGGTAGTACCCACTGGAGATCCAGCACAGAGAACCACTTGCTCCCGTTTAGGCAGTCCAAAGCATCTTGAATGCGGGCATTGTGTACTGATCAGGATAGTCCGCCGGTTTAAGGTGCGATAATCCACACACATCCTTACTGTTCCATTCTTTTTCCTCACTACCACAATGGGGAAGCATAAGAGCTTCTGGATTCTTGTATTACACCAGCAGCTAACATCTCTTGCAGATGCCGTCTCACATCATCTATGTCAGCAGGTGCCGACGTCGAGACCTCTCACGAAATGGTCTTTCGTCATGCAGCCGGATATTGTGCTCAGCTCCTTGCGCATCCTACATCCCATTCCTTTAAAGAAAACACCTGGGCTCTCTGGGCAAGCTTCTCACTGATCCTCACTTTCCATTCAGCTGGCGGGGAGTCGCGAAATCAAACAAGTCAGGCGTTACTCTGTCATTCTTCCTTGAACTCTTGCTGCTGGGTAGCACTGCAGTGTCTGCACAATGCACATTAGCCAGGATGCAACCTCTGTTTACTCGAATGTCTCTTTCAGACATTATGAACTTGGACCATTACCCTTCTGGCATAAGCATGGGCTCTAGCGGGCAAATACTAGGCTTGACCAGCAGTCCCTCTGGCAATTTTCCATCGCCTGGTGCATCCAACATTAATATTTTATTCTTAACATCCTTTCTAATACGGACCTCTCCCTGCCAAAGTACACTGGGCATTTGGCGCCAGGATCAGAGACTCAGGATCCTTCTTCCATACAATTCCGACCGGTTCCTCTGGTTCTGTTTTTCAGCATCTCTGTGCCTCATAGGCCTTCTTAATTAAAGCCAGAACTCTTAAAGCTCTACTAGTCTTTGACCCCTGTTTTCATACACAACTGTGCCAGCCTTCCGAACATATGAGCATTTGTTCCAATCAACAAAGGGACACCATCATACAGTCCAGTGGGGGACACACTAAGGCTAGGGTCTCTACTTGTTCGCCACTCCAGCCACGGAGGTGGGAAAGACAGCCAAATTCGGATATACCGGAATAGGGGTAGGCCTTCTCACTTAACCCCCATACATGCAGTCCTTCTAATGGTTGTAAGTACGTCTGACAAATGCTTCTGATACCAATCCTGGAACATAATTGTCACTTGGGAGCCACTGTCTAATACAGCTCTTGTAGACACTCCATTCACCTTTACAGTGGTCTCCATGGAGGGACCCACTATTCTGGACCAGTCTGGAGAGGCAGTAGTGGGGGCCTGGGCAACTGACCTTGCCACAAGGGGCGTGAATTAGCATTTTGGTGCCCTCACTGGGATCATGATCGTGCACCTCTTAACCACTGATTTCTTCTCCGAAGCTCTCCTTGTAGCCTATATGCAACTTTGTCAGTGTCTTTTGGGGACTGGCATTCCCTTTTCATGTGCCCATCTTTCCCACAATTATAGCAAAACATACTTTCTGGAGTTTGAGCTGGCCGAGGCGCCACACTGGGAGCCAGGGCGGGGTATTACTAACTGGAAACCTGGGTGCCATCTCTGTTCTGGCGTGATAAGCATTTGGAGACATCTAGTCAGTTCTCCACTTCCATGGTCAAGGAATTGAGTTTGGAGCTGTTATCAAGCAGGAGATACATGGGTGGGTACCCCCATCCCCATGCAGATGCAGTCGGATATAGGTCAGGGCCCGTACTTGCAGGCGTGGCCTTCATAAAGGGACTGTTTTGAATTCGGATCTCTCTCAACAGTTCGCCCCATTGTGGCATATCTTTTCCTTGTCAGAGCACTCATTGACTGCCAACCTCTGCCCTGAACTTCACTTGATGGGTCATCCTCAGTCACTCGGTCGTGGCAGCTATTGGTGCAGGTACCTCCCGAGGTCGCCTTTCTCAACTCCTCGAATTTCTCTCATTAACTCATCATGGGAGGGTGGGATTCCAGTCCGATTTGCCAGGCGTAACTGAAGCAACAGCAGTTCTGAGAAGGGGCAGACTTAAGGATTCTGTCCAGTCTGGTTCGGTCCAGTTCAATCGCTGTCAAACTACCCTTTCTGAGGCATTCTTGCAACAATTTTTCCTGCCGAGAGACATACACAGACAACAACTCCCTTGGTACTGTTGTGCATTTCTTACTCTCCACCATAGGTCCTCATCAGAATCTGGGCTCCCATACACATTCTCCAAGGCCTCAAGATAGGCCTGTGCAGTCGCTTCAGGGTTACTGGCCCATTTGCTTACGGATGGTAGCCAGGGCAGGACCTCGGGAGGCTCTCACTAACCCTCTTTCGGCACCTGCTTCGAGGCATTGCCATTTCTAGCACTTGGGGGCAACATAGTCTATCCAGGTCTCCCAGTCATCCTCCCTTGGGGGTGGGGAGGTGCCAGAGAAGATCCTCAACCTTGGTAAGAGTCGTGACTAATGGCAGGTGCAGAAATAGGAGTCTGCATTGGTTCAGCCACCATTACGGGCACTGGAGCAGGGAGAGGGTGTTGGGGAGGAACACCCAGGTGGCAAGAATAGTTTCTTCAAGTCCTCCACAGTTTTTCCCTCTCACAGCAACCATTCAGCAAATTTCTCCTCAAAAGTTTCAGATAGTGGTGGGGCTGATTCTCCCCGGGTCTTTACTGTCCTAGTTATCACTCTCCAAGCAGTGAGGGCTCCTCTGGGGTAATGGTCTGTGGCACTTTGGAGCTATCTATGGGATCCTTAAACTCTACTAGGGCCAGGAAAGTGTGGGTGAGCAGATTAGCATGCCGACCCACCACCACAGGGTTTTTAAACCTTCCACCTTGGAAAGTACTCCCTGCACAGTGTCCGTATTGATACCCAGGGGATGTCCAGGATAAGCATAGCATTTGGGGGTCGATCTCCTCCCCAGTACACCACTCCACCAGCCAGTGCACAGCCACTTCTGTCGGGGTACCCATTTTTTTCTTAACAGTGGTTCGTAAATATGGCCACTAGAGGACACACAATCCCAGCGGTGAGCCTCCAAGATGTAACCCCTAGATGGCGCTATCCCAGGGGCTGCTACCCCTGCCTGATTTGCCACTAACAGGTTGAGGGGCCTGGATCCAATGGCGGGTGCCTCCACCCAGAAGTCAGGGTTTGCAATAGTTAAACTAACTTGGTCACAGCCCTCTGGGACACTACCAACCCCCTTTCTTCCCACTAGTGGCCCACACAATATATCAAATTACCTTCACAGTATACACTTACCCCAGGTCTGGTTCCGGCACTGGGACTCTCCTGTGAAATATGAGATACAGTGCAACAATCACAGTACAGTACTTTAACATGAACAAATACCTCAGGCAGTATAACTTTGCTGAAACAAGCAGCTCTGATTTATTTAGGGGATATAACAAGGACAGGGAAATCAGGTTAATTAGCTTATCACTCTAATAATCTACCTATGGCTCTGTGCACAGGCCTATCCCTATCAGTTACTGTCCCTGGGTACCCAAGCCCTAGTGGCTAGTCCAAACCGTGGCAGCTGGTGGGGCCCTTTCACAAGAGAAAAGGAGAATTAAACAGTCAGCAGTACAGTAATTCCATTTGGATTTAATGTGGCAATTCAACAGGAGCGACCCTGAATTAGTGCTCACGACCTCCAAATAAGATAGGGTCCTTCAATGTCAGCAGGGCTCACTTGAGGTACACAAACCTCTTCACACATCCATATAAAAGAAAGCACTATACCAGGCAGGCTGCATCTGTATCCGATCGCAATTACTGCACAATACCGGAGAACACACAGCAGATTCAGTTCCTGACAGACCGAGTGCAATTTTCAGCAATTCCTCCAGTCTTCTACAGGGTGAGCCTGGTTTCTACTCTTCAGAGATCCTTTGATTCTTTCACAGGACGGATTCAGTCCTAACAAGCTGTTACACAAGCTGCAGACCAGAACTCTGGGCCTTACACGTTTTTGACTAAAACTGCACACTGAAAAAGCACAGGGCTCCTTCCTTCTTCACTGCCAAAGCTCAACTGAAACTCCAACCGACAAAACCGGGCACTTCCTTTGAGTTCCTCCCAGTTCTTGACTGGATTGGCTGTCACTCACAATAGACTGCTGCTGTTGGTCCAAAAGGCACTGAAGTCTAAACTACATCTCCCAGAGTCACTGCCCAACAATCCTCTTGTGTCTGGCTCAGATTATGAGTCCAAGTTCTGATTCGTCCAAGGCACCATTTTAGAGCTAGCTTACCCCACACTGATTGGTCCAGTTCAGCAGTTCAAAACTAGAATGGGGAACTAGCAGACACAGTTCTGACTGCAAAGAAAGCAGGTTAGACAAACTGTAATTTCATTATTACTCTAAATAATTTCTGGCAAACAGTTACATCTTTCAGATAGGTTCCTTTGCACTCCTAGTGACTGCAAAATGAAGTGAATTGGCAGCAGCTCGAGTGGTACTCAGAGAAGCACACAGTCCCCCCATACAAACTAATTATGTCTGCAAGCAGACAGCTCTTAAAGAGACAGTACCAGAGGCTCTAAAAACACTCACTGATAAATGGCTTAAATGCCAAACACCATTCAGGCTTGGAGCATTCAAGCAAGCTCCTGGAAGTCTTTTGGGAACCCCCATTTGCAGGGGGGTTACATTTCTATCTCAGAAATTAGTTTGAGGTGCTAACTGTTTCGGGGGGGGGGCAATAGCCTGGGCTGGGATCCACAATTCTGCAGGAGACTAAAAGAGCAATGACTGTTTAACTGCAGTTGGTAAGCTGGCAGATGCTTGAAAGCCTTGCTTCAGTCTGTAGCTAAGGTGCAGCAGGCTGCATCTAATATGCAGTTACTGACTGTTGCTCAACTGTTTATTTTAGCTTCTACCTACTGTATACAGGGTACAGTTATAAAGATAGGCAGGCAGTGTCTCGGGAAGGGGGTTGATACTGATTACTGCTAATACTTTTAATCTTAGCTTCTGCCTAATAGGATAAGGTAGTTGATATCTGCACATGACTAAGCAACTCAGGCAGTTTTATAAGCACTCAGCAGGTTACAATGGAGCATAGTAAATGGGGAGGTAGTGATCAGTGGGAATTGTAGAGGGTGCTTGTCTCCAGAGCTACACTTTTGAGCCGGAGACATTGCCCAACATATAGAACCTTCTGTGAGCTCCATGCTCAATTGGCAGCAACAAGGGATGAAATATCCTAGCTGCGACTCCAACTAAGCTGGTGCTCACCCCTCAGACCCCCCCACGGCCACTGGTTTGGTTGAGAGGAAGAGGAGATTGAATGGCGGGGCAGTCACACAGCAGTCAGCTATACCCAAGAAATACTGATGCCAGATTACTTTGCATTCTTGGAAGAGGCACAGGTGCCTGACTCTAATGCATGGGACCTTAAGCCAGTTGATGTTGAGGGGATAGAAGACATGGTGATGCCTGAGGGCAAGAGCGGGCGGAAGCTAGTAAGGAGGATTCTTTTTTTTTCAGAATCATTTTTATTCATATTTAATATCGCATATAGCATGTAAACTTCTATTATCACATCTCAATATCATAAAGTAGTTACATAGGATAAATTAATCAGGATATGAAATTCCCTCGACCCACTACCCTCCTCTCTCTCTCTCTGTCTCTCTCTCTATCACCACTGATACATACAGTAATACCTGTAGTTACCTGACACAATAAATACCTAAAGATATTCATATATAGGGACATGAAATAAAGTTATTTATAGCACATGGATTTGTGAAAAATAAAATCCATTAGGGGGTTAGGAATGGGGGAAGGGAAATGTCCAACATCAAATTTTAAATACAGGAGGAATATTTTTTATAACTTCCTTCCATGAAGAACCTACTGGATCATCTAGCTCTGAAGCAACAGAAAAAAATAATTCTTCATATTTCAAAATTTCAGAAAACAGGTACCACCATTTCTGATAATTAAAATTAGGCAGATTATCTGATTTCCAGTTCTCTAAAATTAGCCGTTTAAGGGTCATAGTAGCTCACACAAAGATTCTTTTAACAGAAATATCCTTTATTATTTGGGCCAACATTATTAAACAAAAAATATATTTTTCCAAGGTGTCATCAATTCCTATTAGTGTTACTAGGATTTGTTTTAATTAACCCACCATTTATTTATTTTTGGACAGGACCAAAAGCAATGTATAAGAGTAGCATGTTTTCCACATTTATGCCAACATAAAGATGAATACTCTGGATTGATTTTAGCTATCTGTACTGGAGTCAGATATGCTCTATTCATTATTTTAGCGTGTATGGCTTTATTCTTGGCAGATACATTTATTGTTTAATGTCCTTAACTGATCCCACTGCTGGTAAATCAGACTTAATTTGGCTTCTTCATTCCAATTCTGATTAATTTTATTGAAATTTTTCTTAGGGCTCTCTAATATAGTGGAGTAATTTTTTGCCACTGATTTTTCTGTTCCTTCTTTAATTTGCTCTGTTTGATATATTAACATCATGGATAGACCAGTATTTTGGTTAGTAAATAATTTCATCATTTTCCGGAATTTAGCTACTAACGAGTAATGAAATAACTGATTCCAACCCTTCTCTTTTCACTTCTTACTAGCTTGATTCAATGTTGGAATTTTATCCTGTATTAGAATGTTTCCCCATGTTCTTATTTTTTGCTAATAACTTGAAATTGAACCCAGAATGGGCTTCCCATATTCTTTTATTGTACTTTATGTTTAAAAATAATCATGGTATTTGAAGTTTAAGTGGATTAGCAATAAACTTCTTAACAAAGGGAAACCAAGTAGCTAAAGGATGATTGGGTGTTTGATGCAGATCTAGTTCAAAGAGGATATTTTGTATGTCTTTACTGTTATCCATGGTAGCTATTAGTGCCTGATATAGATATTGGCCATGTTCCAGAAAAAAGACCATTGATAGTAATTCAAAATAATATTTGCTTCTATATATTTAAGAGAGTGAGGATATCCCATTCCCCCCAACCTCCTAGGAGTGATCAGAATATTCTGTGCAGTGCGGGGTTTCCCGCCTCTCCACAAAAATTTGTAAAAATTATTTTAATATCCAAAAACCATTTAGAACTAGAGGCACCTAAAATATTTTTAAGCACAAATATGAGGTGTGGCATAGCCATCATTTTAATTATATCTACCTTTCCCCATAAGGACAGTGATAAGTTTTAAAAATTTTCTAGTAAGGTATTTATTTTTTCTTTAGCTTTATTGAAATTTATTTTGATATTAGAATTTTGGTTATTAGGTGAATACCTAGGTATTTATTGTGATCCTGTTCTTTAAAATCTGGTTTGAAATTGTTTATTTCAGCATCAATCTTCTTAGAGAGCTTCATAATAATGGATTTGTTCCTATTCAGTTGATATCCAGAAATATTGGAAAATAAACTTGTTATTTTCAGAAAGGTGTCCAGTGATGCATTTATATTTTTCAGAATCAAAAAGATGTCATCTGCAAATATGCTAAGCTTAGTCTGAATGTTTTTGAATGTAAAGCCTTCTATTTTCTGATCATTCCTTATAACAGAAAAAAGATTCTATTGCTAGAATAAATAATGTAGGGGATAAGGGGCAACCTTGCCTTACTCCGTTCAACATCTTAAATTCATCTGTAAGAAAGCTGGTAACGTGGAATCTTACTAAAGTATTATGATATAATTTCTTAATTAGTAGAATCCATTGAGATGAAATACCCCATGCCTGTAGTGTCTTATAAATATAATGACAGTTGATCAGATTGAATGCTTTGCTTGCGTCTAATGCGATAGCATAGTATTTGTAATTTTTACATAAAGTGTCAGAATTCAAGATATATGTGATTGCTTGAATTGTTTTATTAGCCTAAAATGAATTCCAACCTTTCATAAACCCATATTGATCTTTATTAATATAATTATTGAGATGCATTTGTATTTTGTTGTTAATCATTTTTGCCAGTAATTTGTAGTCTGTATTTAGTAAGGCTATGGGCCTATAACTTTCATTTGATTCTACTGGTTAGTAAGGATTCATGAGATAGGGGACTGTATGGTTAGAGACATAGAGAGGGTGGTAGGCAGTGTGGAAAATGGAAGGGGGTGGTCAGATGTCTGCCTGAAGCATAAGCCATCTGGGCTTAGGAGAAGATAGGGAGGATAGTGGAGGTGGGGAGGGAGCAGGGAGTGCTGGTACACCTTGGTACCAGTGATCTGGTGAACTGGCCTGTGGAGACCATGAAACATGACTTCCAGAGGCTGGGGGACAGACTGAAGAAGCACTCTGCTTCCTTGGCCTTTTCTGCTGTCCTCCCTGTCTGGGGTAGGTAGAAGAGGGAGGACAAAGTGAGGAAGGAAGAGGTCGAGGAGTTCAATGGATGGTTAAAAGGGTGGCATCAGGAACAGAAGTACTACTTTGTAGGGGACGGGGGGGCTTCTGAGACAAGAGGCTCTTCAAAGGTGAAGGCTTTCACCTGACCAGAAAGGGGACTAGTGTGGTAGTGCAGAGATTTGACGTCTACATTGGCAGACAGTTAAATTAACTGTGGGAGAGGCTGAGACTAAGGATTACACAGCTGAGGTAGATGAAGTGCAAACAGAAACTATCCAGGACTTTTGAAGGGATGGGGCAAGGTGTACAAGAAGTAGTGATAGAGTGGACTGAGCTCAGGGGACCAGGAAGTATATACCTAATAGACCAACAAATAAGGACAAACACAAGACACCAAGGATATCAGGGAATTGTGATAGGGGAAGTCATTCAAGAACCATGAGGGGTGGAGTGTTAGAGAGTAGTGTGCCTCATTGCCAGGAGTCTGTATAATAAAATTTGTGAACTCCTGGCACTGATGGTAGACTGGGCTGAATCTAGTGTCTGTTACAGAAACTTGGGCCAATGAGAAAAATGTCTTGGACCTGGAGATCCCTGGATACACCTTATATTAGGCACAATAGAAGGATGGGTTGCAATGGAGCGGTGGCCATTTACATCAGGAAAGGAATAGTGGCAGTAGAGGATGCATCCATTGGAGGGAAAGGGGAGGTAGAATCACGTTTGGTGCAGCGCTCAGAGTCATCAGGTAGAAAACTTTGCTTGGTGGCTGGCCTGGTGGCACTGAGGCTTGAGGTGCTGGATGCCACACCTCGTGCCATGCTGGCAACCTGGGTTCGGGAATGAGCTCGGGTCGCTGGGGGTTGGCAGGGGTTAGAGAGCATCGAGCATCAGGAGGACTGCTCTCCTCTCTCGTGGGAGGAGACCTGTCATCCCACTCATTGACTGCCCTCTGGCAGTGGCTGGAGAGCAGTATGGATCAGGAGACATATGCCGACATCATCACGTTGGTGGGGAGGGGAGCAGGAGAAAAGCAGAAAATGAAGCCTAGTAGGTTCCGTGATTACTCCTGCGTCTGCAGGGGTCAGCCCCAGTGTATGTGGATTGGGTCTCTGGGGAGGGGAGGACACTCGCAGCCCTCCCTCCTGGCCCCGCTGCAGGGGGTAATCTGCGGGAGACTGACAGTGGTCGGCAATACGGGGACACAGAGAATCCAGAGAGTGAGTCTCACCACAAGGAGAGACTGCAGCCACCTGCCAGGGCTCCCAGGTGGATAAAAAGCTCTGTAGCAAAAAAAAAAAAGAAAAAAAGAAAACTTTGTTTGGAGGGGTTTACAGGACAGCAGGGCAGGGTGAAGAGAGAGAGAGAAAGAATAAGGAACTAGGAGCAGAAGTAGGAATGGGGTGGAAAAATGGGAGGTTGAAGTAGTAGGAGGTATCATTCTGCCAGATGTTGACTGGACCATCCAAGCAGCCAGGAGTGCCAGAAGCCAGGCCTTGCTTGATACATTACAGGACTTCATTCTGCTGCAGCAGGTCAGGGAACCCACTAGACAATCCTCCATTCTCGATGGGGTAATAAACAACTTAGAAAGAGTAGACTGAGAGCAGGTTGTGGAACCACTGGGGTCCAGTGACCATTATACTGTATGATTCAAGTTTGTCCTTGGCACTAGTAAGCCCTCCTCCAAGGCCGAGGTGCTAGCGGTTGGATTTCAGGTAAATGAAGGAACTAGTCCTAAGCACATTAGCTGAGGTAGACAGCATCAGGAGAGCTGTAGAAGAAAGAGGGTGTTCATAAATGTGGCCCCTCTCAATCCAATAAAAGCATGCATGAGAACAGTTAGAAACAAGCATGAAATCATTCTGAGGGTGTGGATACAGTTTACTATCCACACTCTGGCAGTTCCACTGGAACGGTCTAATTCATTGGACATCTTTAAGTGAAGCTCCTTCCACCACCTTGGTAGTATATCCTCCGGCTCTGCCCCATGATGTTAGATTTTTCTTTCTGTTGGAATGGGCAGATCTCCTCCTTCGCAGCTCTTCAGTGTTCTAGGGTTCCTTGAGTTAGCACTTTGCTGAAAACTTTTGTTTATCAAATTTTGATACTTCATTCTCCTCTCATTCCAGATCTGCCTCACTGATCTTGGAAATGGAAGAGTAATACTGTCTTGCGGATTTATGTTCTGCTGTGTGACATGTCAACAGAAAATGCCAAACACCGACCCCCATGTGTCCTGTCTGTACAGCTTGGGTGCGCAGCACAAAGTGGAGGGCTGTGGCCTTTGGCAGGCAATGCTTCCAGTGCCACTGGAATATCATGCAGTCAGGCTTCTCTTCTGTTGGTCGGCGGTTCACGATCTGAAAATTTGAAAGAAAAGTCACAAGAAGGCCTTTGTGGCTGCCAGGTCCACTACTTAACTTGTGGCTTTCAAGGAAGCAGAGGCTGCTGAGGGGAGCACCTCAACGGCCTTGGTGTTCCTTCTGGTTAGGGTCAGCACCAGAGATTCCTTCATGGAAGGATTCCATTAAATGTGTCGGGCCCCCCAGATCTTTGGGGAACTCATCTCACCACAGTAAGAACATAACCACCACTGGCAGCAGTCATGGGATTGGGAACAACTGAGGTCCCTCTGCTCCCTCGACTCCCTTGACCGCTCAACTCATGTCAAGTGTTCTACTGCAGTCGAGCTTCCTTCAGTCAAGTGTTTGGTCGATGGTTCCTTGGTGCCTCTGTCATACTTGTTGTCCTTGACACTGGTCAAGCAGGTGGTCCAGATTTTTCTCGAGCCTGTCAACCAGTTGTTGGAGGAGACTGATGTGGAGTTTTTCTTCCAGACCCTGGTTCTCCCGTTCCTCACTCAGGAGGATTTGGCCCAGTCAGTGTGCCCAGCCACTTGGGACCAGCCTCCACCTGTGGTCATGCCTCTGGAGCCAGTGATCTTGAACATGGCTTAGCATATGGTCTTCACTGACCCTCTGGAGGACTCTCCTAAATGTCGGCCCTTGGGTCAAACGTCGAGGTGCTGCTCGTGCTCTCGAGTCCACTTGACAGGGAGGTGTCACTGTCAACCTTCTTTGACCCCTGATCTTCAGGTGAGGAGAGGTGCCATTGCAAGAAGCAGAGATGCTACAAGAAGCTCCTGTGGCAGCAATGGACCATTGCAGGGTGGGGTAGGGCTCTACACCCTAGACCTTCAGTGACCTGGCAGCTGCCACTTATGCCATCGCCAGTACATCCTTAACAGATGTCTCCAGAATCTGCCTCTTCACCCTTGTGGGTGGCACTGCCTCCACTGCAGCCCTTAGCTGGAGTCCTGACTAAGGACTCCTGTGCTGTGGCTGACTTGCTGGACCAGTTGTCAATGGAGATCACCCAGCCTGAAGACACCAGGGTGTTCCATTGCGGCAAACAGTCAAGAGTCATTTTTGAAGAATCCTCAGACAACTCTGATGGGTCATCCATGTTGTCCTCCAGAGCACACATTTTTAATTGTGCTTCAGTAGAGGAAGTGTCCACTGACCATGGTCCAGAGTCTTATAGGGCTCTTCTCCACCTTTTGTCAGAGTCCATTAATGTGCCCTTGGAACCAGTTCAGAAGTGGGCTAAGTATCACTTCACTGATATACTGGACAAGGATAATTCCCCAGGGGTTGCTTTTCCTGTGGCTGGGGCCATCTTGGGACTGCCCCTGGAATTGTGGCAGCATCTTGCATCCTCCTCAGTACCCTCCACCTGTATGATCTGGAAGCATGAAGTCCCTACAGGGTCCCTTTTGGGCTTCTCAGACCACCCTTCAGACAAAGGGCTGATCTTGAACTCACTCTTCTAGAAGTCTGGTGACGAAGGAGATATGGACAAGCCTCCTGACAAAGAGTCAAAGAAGCTTGACCATGCAGCTAAGAAGGTCTATGGTGCTTCTTCTCTTAGTCTCCACCAGGTCAGTTATGCTGTCCTGATGGCCAGCTTTGGTCACTTCCTGTTGGGAGTGCTGGATGAGCTGCTCTTCACCTCCCTGCTGACAAACATTTACCAGTGAGGTTGGTCAGAGATCAGGGTCAAGCACTTGCTAAGAACCAGCTTCAGATGGCTTTGGACATGAGTGACTCATGTGCCTGTGCCGTGGTAGCAGCTGTCGCGATGCATCACAGGGCCTAGCTGAGGCTCTCCACTGTCATGGTGAATACTGTGCACAAGCTGGCTGATGTCCTGCTCCTGGGTCCTGACCTATTTGGCCCAGGGGTGGAAGGACATCTCACCAAGATCAAAAAGTCCAGTGCCATGTTTGACTCTGAGACTTGTTCCCAGAAGAATCCTAAGGTTCAGAAGCCTAAGAAAAATACCTTCCAGTATTAGTCCCCTTCAACTACAGAAGTCTCAGCAGCAGCCCCAGTAGGTGCAATACCAGGCCTGGTGTCCAAAGCCCAAGTTCAGTGGTCAGGGGACAAAAAGAGGTGGGGGTAGTGGAAGTGGAGCCCCTCTGGCCCCAGCCACTGGTGCCCTCTCCAAAGCTGCCCAGTGATGGGTCAGGGGGTGTCATCATCCTGCCTGTCTGGTCCCTGACCCAGCTCCCTGTGGGGAGTCAGCTATACTGCTTCTGGCCACATTGGTCCATCATTACAATGGACAAGTGGGTACTGGAGGTGATAGATAGATAGATAGATAGATAGATAGATAGATAGATAGATAGGTACCTCTAGATTTTGAGGCTGTCTGGCCTTACCAACTCCGTGCTCCTCAGGAGTCCTTGGTGTTGTAGGACATGCTGTCTACCCTAAGGGAGGACGCTGCTCAGCTTCTTGCAAAAGGGGCAATAGCCTGTGTCCCAGACACCCTTGCAAGTCAGTAGTATGTGTCCAGGTACTGCTTGGTCCCAAAACAGATGGGATTAGGTGCTTCATACTGGATCTACATGACCTGAACTAGTTCATGAAGAAGCGCAAGTTTTGAATGGTCACTCTGAGCCAGATTATAAAATCACTGGTTCAGAGCATGTGGTTCTGCGCCCTGGATCTTCAGGATGCGTTCTTCCACATCCAAGTCCATCCAATTGGCAGTACCTCAGATTCTGCACAGAGAGAGTCCTTTATCAGTTGAAGTTCATGCTCTTAGGCCTTTCATTCATGCCCAGAGTCTTCACCAAGTGCATGGCAATGGTGGCAAATTTCCTGCGATGCAAGGGTGTCACAGTGTATCCCTGCTTGGATGACTGGCTGATGTTGGAGCCATCCAAGGTGGCCATGGAAGGTCCAGGTATCTGGCCCTCCAGTCCTACAAGGATTTGGGCTTGCTGTTCAACCAGGACAAGTCTGAACTGATACCCTTGCAGGTAACCAAGCTCATCAGGGCAGAACTAAACTCCCTATGGGTCGAGGTCTGTCTTTCTGAGCACCGGGCTCAGGACCTTCCCTTCTTTGCCTGAACATTTCAGGTTGGGCACTCATGCCCTGCCCAAGATTTTCTGTGGTCAAAGGGCTACATGGCATCTACCACCAGTGTGATCCATTGGGCATGCCCTTGGATGCTCCACCTGCAGTGGGAGCTGGGACATCAGTGGTCCCAGACCCTAGCTCATCTGAACCAGCTGGTCTTGATGACCCAACTGATGTGGGATGCAATCCAGTGGTGGCTGGTCGCATAACATCTGGAGGAAGTAATTCCATTTATCTGCACAAAGTTGACAGTCACATTAATGAAAGAACACATCTTTGGTGGGGTAGGGAGTGCAGCTGTGAGACTACAAAGCCCACAAGTTCTGGTTGCCCTGGGAGTCCCATCACCACATCAACCTGTTTGAACTCCGTACAGTGCAGATGGCTCTTATGGAATTTGCTCTTCTGATCAGGGGTCAGGTCGTGCAAGTCCCGACAGACAATATCATGATCATATTTTACCTGAACAATCTCCCTTTCCCTGTGTTGGGTGCCTCCACATCTGGACCCTTGTGAGCAGACTTGGTGCGATTCATGTCACCAAAGTCCACAGTCAGCTGGCAGATACTCTCAGTTGGGTGGGAGAGCTGCCACATGAGTGGTTCCTGTATCAGGAGATAGTAAGCCACCTGTTATCCCATTGGGGCACCCCTCTGGTGGATATGTTTGCCTCCTGGGAAAACAGAAAGCTGAAATTGTTTTGTTCCACTGCCCTTCACTGTCTTGTACACTGTTTGTGGGTTGTCTTCACAAGACCTTGGATCCCTGGCCTCGTGCATACCTTCCCTCCCTTCCCCATTTATCCACAAGGTGGTCAGAAGCAGGCTTCCATGACAGTTGCCTCTTCATCCGGACCTGCTGACCAGACAGCAGGGGATGGTCCTGCACCCAGACTTTCAGTCCCTGCACTTCTTCTTGGCCTGGTTCCTGAGCTGCTAGAGTTCCTGGCCTTGGGTCTCTCTGAAAATGTGCTCCACATTGTGGAGGCTTCCCGAAAAGAGTTGACTCACTGGTGCTATGCCTTTAAATGGAAGAAGTTTTTCATATGATGTGAGGGCAAGGAGCTTGATCCCCTTGACTGCCCTGCGGCAAGCATCCTGGAGTACCTCTGGTCCATCTCTCAGCTGAGACTGTGAGTGATGAGTATGACCCTCAGGGTGTACCTGCATAATGGGTGCAGGTTGGTATGATGACAGTGGACCAGGAAAAGGTGGTCAGATGCTTTTTCAAGGGCCCGGATTACCTGTCCCTTCCAGTATGTGAACCACCACCACCTTGGGACTTACTGCTGGTGCTGGCTGTGCTCTTATGCAAGCCAGTTGAACCTAGGCACAGGTGTAGAATGTCTCACCTATCATGGAAGACGGCCTTCTGGGTGGCAGTCACAGCACCTAGAAGAATCATTGAGCTCCAGGCACTCTTTAAGGAGTCTCCTTACCTGGTCTTTCACAAGGACAAGGTCATTCTTTGCGCCACTCAAATATATTATCACAGCATCACCTTACCCAGGTGACCAACCTTCTGGTATACTTTTCTGACCCATCTTTGGAGGCTGACAGCAAGCTACATACTTTTAACCCATAGAGGGAGCATTTTTATTATAAGGAGTGCATGGCTAAAGTTCAGGGTGAGGCTCACCAGCTGTTTGTAAAATACGCTGAAGCTGTGTCTGGCAGGCAGCAAAGTGGAAGATTGGCAGGTGTATCATGTTCTGCATCAACCTTTTGTAACCCCCCCAAAAAATGGGAGATTAACTTATTTCCCCCCGTATCTCCCGTGTGCCCATTCCTGCTGGTGGCGTCCCATGTTGTTCCCCCAATGTGCACCGCCACCTGGCCCAAGTCCTTTGGTGCCCCAATCCTCCGTCCAGCTCCTGTATTTAATATTTGCCCACAATGGGGCTGTAGGAGCTGGGTCACGAGCTGCCACTGTTTCTGTGTGCACAGGTGTGCAAGCGGGTGGCCACGCATGCGTAGAAGCGCATTTTACTATCCGACTGTGATTGCAGTCAAATGGATGGCTTTTCAGTGGTCTTGGCCCCTGGGAAAGTTAAGGTGGTGACCGGTGACCTAAAACGAGGCCAGTGAGTGGCCTCAGTACATTAAAGAAGTTAAGTTTGGATCCGGGCACATTCAGGGCTAATGCATATTAATGAGCCCTCATGAATATTAATGGAAGACTTCCTGCCACCTGGGGAGGGGGGATTGTGTTTTGGTGGCAGTGACAGGCTCAGGGGCTCCAATAAATGTTTTAATAATATTTAGAAGGGCATTAAAGTGGCTACACAACTGTGGGTTTTTGTAAATGAAAAGAACATACCCTGGCTGCACCAGAACTTTAAAGTGGGGACATGTATGGACTGCATGGGAATTGTAAATAATAGCAGCCATGTTTGCAGCCTAGCAGCCAGTCAGGAGCCAAGATTTATCACAGACTCTCGGGGCTTTGCCAGAGACTTTTGGGAAAAAGCAGGGACAATCCTTGGCAACCAAATTCTAGCCAGTCAAAAGACTTGCACTGTAACTAACAGCTTGGGCAGCCAACCAGATTCCAGAAACCCTGTTCTCTAGTTTGAGATACTGTTTTGAACAGGGAGACCAGCTTGAGCTACCAAGGAGTGAGGAGGCTCTACCACCAGCTTGGGGAATTTGGGGAGAGGCCTGCTTTACCTCTCCTCGGCCTGAACTCTAGCTTGAATTGTTTTGTACTGCCAAGTCTGCAGCCTAACTGAATGCTTTCAAAGGGAAGATGGAAAGTGATTTTCCTTAGAGCTTAAGTCCAGGCTGAAAGAGGGTCAGTGTGTCCGAGAAATCCTCAAAATGTGTGTCAGTGAGTAACCTGTTTGCCCCAGGGATTGTGCTTGAACCTGAAGCCTGGGGTTACCTGAATTGTCTCCAGCCTGCTTGCTAAAGGGGGAGACCTGGATTTCTACTCTGCCAGCTTACACTCCCAAGGACTGCAGATTGCAAGCGGGTAAGCTGTGTGGCCTATCTGATACTGAGCCAGAAGTTCAACTTGTGATGCCAAACCTCTTTCTTGAGAGACTGTTGCTGCCTGTTCTACCGAAACAGCTGAGAGACCAGTTTGGGGAGTCTGCTCCTGTGGAGAAGATCATCGCAGGTTGCGGCCACCCTTGGGAGATATGCGGTGAAGTGGGGGCGAGTTGTGTTACCCCTGGTCCCTGAATCCTGGTCCTTGCCTGAAAGGACAAAGTCCCGCAGCCACATGCCAGAGAGACAAATCCTGCCTCGAGGGAGTCAGCCTGGAAATCAACCCAGTTCCCGAGGTCCTAGTTTAGTGAGACCAACAGGGTGCAGCCCTGCAACACAGAATAAAAGTTTTTTTACCATCTGATTTGCTGGCCAAGTTCTCGTTGTGGTTTAGACTGTTTTGCAAGCTATCAGGCCTTAGGATTACAATTGTTTTGGGTTAAAGTGCTTGTGAATCCTACACCCACCAAATGTGAAAGAGTTAATAACCATTTCTTTATGTAAGGGCCCCAAACAGCTGCATCGCCGACCAACCCACTGCAATGATTCATGCCTGCACCTAGTAAGACTCTAGGTACCCAGCAGCTGTGCATGGGCTGTCCAGTGGGTCAAATGTATGTGAATGTCCATCTAATATATCAGCTTAAAAATTGCTTGAAGATAACTACTGATTTGCTTTCCCATCCTCTGTTCACTTCCCCCAGTAAATCAGTTATTTATTTGAATGTTATATTGGCCCCTGAGCATATTATTACTGAATGCTGGATTAATGCAAATACCTGAAAAGTACAGTGTTGTTGAGAACCTTTTATTGCAGGTACACAGGGTGTATACTGGAAACCAGAACCCTGTTGGTAAGTGGTAACTGTGAGCATATTAATAGCACTCACCAATATTTTATGTAACCGAATTCACAGTAAACTGTTTGGGGCAACTCCACATGTTGAGACCACTGGTTGAGGCTGTGGGTAGGTACAGCTTCCCAGAGGAATGTGCTAGTTTAGCATCTAACCCACTTAAAGAATTCTCTGGGTGGAGGCAGCGTGCAGATAGTTTTACTGTTAGTACTGGGCCCCTTTGTCCAAGTAGACCCAAACCCAGGCCCCTCAACCTGCATTCATGGCAGCAGGCAGGGGTAGTAGCCTGTTGTTGCTATATAATGGCTGGTAGGGAGCCTCCGAAGGGGCTTATGGTTCATTCCACCAGACATACTGCTGCCTACCCCATATAGGAAATCTTTTGGGCTGCTACCTGGAGGAAAGCACACACCTTCATTTCCCATTACAGCATTGATATTATGTCACATTGGGATGCTGGTTTTGGGACCTTGGTTCTCCAGTCTCTGTTTGCTAGATAGGGATATACTCCTGTCCCCTTCTCCCAGAGAACTGCTAGGAGTCTGCCAGACTGAATAGTGAACTGTAATAGGTTAGTCACCTTAATTAAGTTACTGGTGGGGGTGCACCTTAATTAAGTTATTGGAGGGGGTGCAACTCTAATGCTCACCCCATTCCATAACTAAATAAGCTGAGATGAGTACAGTATTGGAGAATGGGGTGAGCACTAGGACTGATGACCCCAAGGCACACCCTGATGCTTGTTGGTGTGTGCAGCATGGGATGGGGTGCTAGGTTTGTAAACCCTAACACCACATTTCCCTACTTTTGTGGCTGTAACCCTAACTAGAGCATTAATGCAATTGTTTTCAATTTATTTTCTTACTTTTTGCGATAGTATAATCGTATCCTTATTTGCCTCCAGGACCTGAGCTTCCACCCTTCTGTGGCTGCATATATGAATTTAGCTGTGGAGGCACAGGGCCCTCTGGGCCCTGCGCTTCCATTTATAGGACAACATTGACCAAATTGTTAGCATAGCCATCTTATTGCCCCACCTTATGTACCCAGTACAGAAAATGTTCTAATCCCCTCCAAAATGTAATTCAGTGCAACTGCAATGGCATTCCATGCCACAGGTGCAAACATACTTTTTGGCAAGGATTTGAAAAATGGCAGTAATGACATGCATGAGGTGGGGAAATAAGAAGGCTATGTTGAAAATCTGGGGTCAAAATATTGAAACTTTGCAAAGTTACGAGTGGGTATACCGAAACTGCAAAAAATGGTCATATTTTTGGCATTGTTACATAGTTTGACCCCAAATTTTCAACAAAGCCTTATTATGATCCCACCTCATGTACTCAGTACAGAACATTTTCAGATCCCCACCAAAACATAATTCTGTACAACTGCAATGCCATTCTGCACCACTGGTGTGAAAACACATATTGGCCAGGATTTGAAAAATGTCAGCTGTGACATACATGAGGTGGGGTAAAAAAAGGCTATGTTGAAAAGTTGAGGTCAAAATATTGAAAATTTCCAAAGTTACAAGCTTGCGTAGCGGAATTGCAATGAGTGGTCATAACTTTGGCATTTTTACATATTTTGACTCCAGATTTTTAACATAGCCATCTGGGTCCCCACCTCATGAACAATAGGACTGTCATTACACAAATACTGCCCAAAAGGGGAATTTGCCAAGTGACCATAAAATCACCTTTTGGGTGGGAGTTACGTAATAACAGTCATATTGTTCATGAGGTGGGGACTAAAAATGGCTATGCTCAAAATTTGGTGCCAAAATGTCAAAAAATGGCTAGGTTATGAATAAAAGTTGAAACCCATATTGAAATACATTGAACCGCATTTTCTTTAGTTTCTCATATTGCAGTTGCCAGTTCCAGTAGCAAGATGTGTCTTTGACTGGAGAGTGGATCTTGAACCTGGGACCTGTTCAGGTGAGGGGGGAGTGTGGGGGTGTATGGGGTGATGGGTGCTGAGTGGGAGGTGGGGGAGCAGATCGGTGAGGGACCATTTCATTGATAAAAATAAAAAAAAAACACATCAAGGGCGTTTTGCCTTTTTTCAGGTATACTGAGGCTCCATTGGTGTGGGGGTACCACTAGATACCAGGAAATACTGTTTCAGAAGGGGGAAGAGTGATCGGTGGGTGGGGGGTGTCACTAGACACCAGGGAAAAAGATAATCAGGAATGAATATCAGCGGGTGGGGGTGCCACTAGACACCAGGGAAACAAAATAAGAAAGGGGATAGGGATCGGAGGGTGGGAGTGTCACTAGACACCAGGGAAACAAAATAAGAAAGGAGATAGGGATGGGAGAGTGGGGGGTGCCACTAGACACCAGGGAATACTGTTTCAGAAGGGGGAGAGCAATCAGTGGGTGGGGGGTGCCACTAGACACCAGGGAAAAAGATTAATCAGGGATGAATATCAGTGGGTGGGGGGTGCCACTAGACACCAGGGAAAGAAAATAAGAAAGGGGATAGGGATCAGAGGGTAGGAGTGTCACTAGACACCAGGGAAACAAAATAAGAACAGGGATTGGGATTGGAAGGTAGAGGGGGTGCCACTAGACACCAGGGAATACTGTTTCAGAAAGGGAAATGTGATCGGTGGTTGGGGGGGTGCCACTAGACACCAGGAAAAAAGATAACTTAACAGGGATGAATATCAAGGTGGGTGGGGGTGCCATTAGACACCAGGGAAACAAAAGAAGACCAGGGATGGGGGATTGGAGGGTGGGGGGTACTACTACACACCAGGGAAAAGGGTAACTTGCAGCTCACTCTACAGCTGGCAGCACAAAGTCAGCTGCAACTGCTGATGTGAAGAAATTCCCGCTATTCTCATACAGAGAATGCAGGGGAAGCATGCCTCTGGCTAAGCTGAGTACTCAGGATTTTAGGTGCCCAGTAAACATATTTCTGGCCCTAATATGGCTAGGTTCTGATGTTTGTTTTAAAAAAATCCCAGAACTTTTATTCCACGTTTGTAAGGTCATGGAAAGAAAATGAACAAGATGGCAGTTGGCATGGCACAAAAAATGTTTGGTGCCCTGCCAGTTCAGTGTTGAAAACCATAAACCAGCATTTGTAGCATAAAATGTTTACTTTTGCCTCAGAGCATTATCTGAAAACCCTTACTGCGCATGCACAGGTCAGAAAACACTAGAATTTAAACACTCATAACTAGGGAACCACTTGATATATGTTCACCAGACCTGTCAAAGGCATTACCTTGGGACATGACACATCTCCCCTGATAGTTTGGGGAAAAAAATACCATTTCATGTAGGCTGTAGGGGAGAGCAAAAAAAAAAGTTTTTGTTTATTTTTTTTACAAAAAAATGACAAATGCAAATCTCAGAAATCGCATAAGTTGCTATCACAAAAATTTCCATACATAAAGACCTTGCCTCCTAGGCAATACAAACAAAATCCCAGCTCATTTTGTCAAATAGAGCCAAAGATATTAATGTGCAAAATTTGAGGTTTAACATTAAACAGGTTATTTAACCCTTGCAAAAATCTTCATTAATGCACCAGTTGGGGTAACTTAATGCCATAAAAGTAGGGAAATGTGGTGTTAGGGTTTCCAACCCTAACACCCTATTCCCCCCCAAGCATCAAAAGGAAAAAAAAACTGTAGGGTTTGGGGTCTCGGAGTCTTGGTGAATCAGTGGTGAGGTCTGCCTTGGGGTTGTCAACCCTAATGCCCACACCCTTCTGCACGCAAGCAACATCAGACATGATCTCTCTTCTTCATGGAGGGCCCACAGACTGTCCATTTAATTAAATTAAATTACATTTCAGTTCTGAGCATGCTCAGTAGGATATCAAACATCTATCCAAAAGACCCTACTGAGCATGGAGCATGCTCAGAATTGAAATATCATATCCTTATAACTTGGGAATGGATTAATATTATTTCACCATACCAATGAAAGGCACCATTCTAGGGCAAGCTCTTTCCACCCTGAAGATTTCAAACCCTAACATCACATTTCCCTACTTTTGTGGCATTAAATTAAATTACCTTAAATGGTGCATTAAAGTTTTTTTGCAAAGAATTTCCTTTCTTTTTGAGATTGCGGAATCATATTCTCATTCACACAGAACATATGTAAATGTGCAGAGCCTTTTGGGCTGTGTGCCATGGGAAGATTCTGTCCACCCACAGAGGTGCAAGGGCTGGTACACCCCCTCCCCCCAAAGGGAATGCAAGTTAAAATTACCGAAGTTACGAGCAAGTGTAGAAAAATTTCAATGTATGCTCATAACTCTGTCATTTTTAACCAATGTGGACCCCCAATTTTCAAGACAGCCTTCTTATGACCCCACCTTATGAACAACAGTGGTGCAAATTTTCAAATCCCGCCTGAAAGGTGATTTCACCAACCAACTGCAAAATCACCTTTTGGCCTTGGTCTGCATATTTCCACTGCCACTGGTCATTAGGTGGGGGTCCCAAAAAGTCCATGTTGAAAATCTGGGCTCACAATATGCAAAAATGACAAATTTATGAAACAAAGTTCAAAACCCCATTGACATACATTGAACCACACTTACCACAGTTTACATAAAAATACATGTCACAGATTATGTATCGCAAATAAAACATCACAAATTACTGCATGACAGGTGAAAATTATAAGCCACGAATGGTAAAGGTGTAACAAATGACTGAAGGCAATCCTGATGTAGAAAGATAGGTTTTGGAAGGTATTGTTTCAAATTCAGTACCAGAATCGAGCTAAACAACTCCTGTTTAGCAAATTACAGGTACTGGGGTTTAATTTTACCTCAGTATTTCCTCCTTATACCATTTTGTCAATTGTAAAAAAAAAAAAGATGGTGGCTCTCATGATCGGTATTTCTCTCCACACAATACATAAAACATGAAAATAAGCACACCATGTTGGCTGTAAGTGAGAGCAAAAAATATGCAATGTTAAGTACAGTTTTGTTTTTTGGCACTCCCTATCTCAAAAACCATACATAATGCTGTTACAAGATTTTCACATCTTGAGACTCTTACAGCCTGACCTTGCAAGCCAAACTTTGTGCTGTTTCATCAAACGACACCAAAGTTATTAAGGTGCATAAATTTGGGTTTAACATTGAACAGCCTACTCAACTCTAACAATAGGGGTGCTACCATGACCTATATTATGTATGTTTTATATATATATATATATATATATATATATATATATATATATATTATAGGGGAGGTTGTGCCCCTATAGGTAGGGTCATACGGGTACAATCTTTGCACTTTAATGACTCCACAGCCATTCAATGGATTTGCAGAAAAGTTTGCGTGTACGGTCTCGCATGGTAGATCTCTGGAGATGCCAAGTTTTGTTCTGGTTGGATGTGTGGAGTCCGAAATAGTGAATTTTTCAGCATTTTTTTCCCATTGGTTTGAATGGGTTTTCTGTCAACTTTGTTAGCACCTAGATGTTTTGGAATTTTTGTCTGAAATTTTCTGGGTAGAAAGTGGCTGGCCCACAGATGTGCCTTTTGCTTGTTTGGTGTAAAAGTATTAATCAGTTCCAAAGTTATTTAATTTTGAAATTTTAAGTAACTGGTTCTGAGTATGCTCTGTAAGCACCAAAAATAGCTGTATGAAAAGAAAAAAAAATTATTTTTTTTGTATTGACATCATCCTTTTCCATAAGGGAAAAATCCTTTTTCATTTGGCCACCATCTTGTTTTTCTGTTTTTCCCCAAGGGAAAATTAAAGTTTCTAAAGTCACAAAAATGACATTCTTGAGACTGACCAACAAATGTATCTTGTTTACTGGGACCCCCTTAGCTAGATTCTGCACTTTACTGCTGGAGAAATGTCCTTAAAAAATGTTATTTTTTAACATTAGAAATCTTTTTTTGTGACTTGTAATATGAAAAAAGAATCTTTTCTTATGACGTCATGCTTTTTCATGAGGGGAAAATCCTTTTTCATATGAAGCTTCAATGTATTGCAATGGCGTTTTCAACTTTGTGGCATATCCTTGCCATCTTTGCATACACTGGGCTCAAATTTTCAACATGGCCTTTTTGGGACCCCACCTCAGGAACAATGGCTGTGGGATTATGCAAATTCATCTGGAAAGGTAATTTTGTGGTAACTTGGTGAAATCACCTTTCTGAAGAGATTTGAAAACTGTCACCACCCTTGTTCATCAGGTGGGGTCATAAAAAGGTTATGTTGAAAATTTGGGGTCAAAATAAGTGAAAGTGCCAAAGTTATGTGCATACATTGACATTTTGCTATGCTCTCTCGAAACTTTGGCAATTTTAAATATTTTGACTTTAAATTTTCAACATAAACATCTTTTTACACCAGCTCATGAATGTGATAGCAGTTATTTTTTAAACCCTGACCAAATTGTGTTTTCACACCTGTTGCACACAATAACGTTGTAATGGTGTGGAATCACGTTTTGGTGGGGAGTTCAACATTTTCATTACTGGGTTAATGAGGTGGGGTAATAAGAAGGCTAGGCTAACAATTTCATTCCTGTTTTACTACAAATGCAAGCGTAGATCCAACATGGCCCTGCTCCCCCACAGAAAAATGAGGATACAATTATACTATCTCAGAATGTACGGAAATTCTTTGAATAAACTTTGCCAATGCACTAGTTAGGGTTGAAGTAACAAAAGTAGGGAAATGTGGTGCCAGGATTTCCCACCCTGCAGGCAGCAATAGGCATATGGTGTGCCTTGGGGTTATCAACTCTAATGCTCGCCCCATTCCATGACTGAATAATCTGAGATGGGTGCAGTATAGGAGAATGGGGTTAGCATTAGGGTTGACAACCCCAAGGCACACCCCATGCCTGTTGCTGCCTGGAGGGTGGGGTGTTAAGGTTGGAAACCCTAATGCCACATTTCCCTGCTTTTGTCACTTCAACCCTAACTAGTGCATTAACGCATTTTTTGCAAAGAACATTATTTATGTGTGTGTGATGTATGTGTATGTATATATATATATATATATATATATATATATATATATTTTCATGAAAAAACTCAGTTTAATGCATCAGTTAGGGTTGTTCCACAGTGACAAAAGTGAGAGAATTCAGTGTTAGGGTTCCCACCATACCCGCACCCACCAACAGGCATTGGGGTGTGCATTGGGGTCGTTGGTCTAACTCACCCCATCCCATGTGTAAACAAGCTGAGGTGGTGCAGTATAGTAGAATGGGGTGAGAGTTAGGACCAATGACCCCAATGCACACCCACACTTATGGTCACAGCAACGACGACACCAAAGGAAACACAAATAGAGACGGAAACACAAACGGAAGCGCATAGGCAAACGCAAATGGAAATGCACACAGTGATGCAAAAGGAAATGCAAACAAAAACAGTAACGGAAACACAAATGTTAACAGTAACGCAAACTCAAGCGCAAACAAAAACACAAAGGGCAACGCACATGGTGGCATAGATGGCAATGGTAACACAAACGGAAATGCAAACGCAAGCGTGTACGGATACGCAACTGGTAACGCACACAGTCATGGTACTGCAATAGGAAATGAAAATGCTAATGGTAACAGCAATGTTGACGCCAAAGGAAATGCAAATGGAAGCGCGTACGCAAATGTAAATGGTAATGCACATGGTGACACAAAATGAAACGCAAACAAAAACAGTAAAGAAAAAGCGAACGGTAACAGAAACGCATTGGGAATGCTAACTGTGACAGTAACAAAAGCGCACACCCTTTTTTCCACCAACAGGTGCATAGAGAAACACAGTGAATACAAAGGATGTATGCATACTAATGGGCCTTGGAGCAGAAAATTAGTACTTGGAATACTAAATTGCTTGTATCTCAGGAACCGTATAATGTAGAAAAAAAATTAAAATTTCATATAAATTATGACTTTCTTGGATGGTTTTGTACTTAGCACCTAGCAGGGGGCTAAGTATTTTTCTGACAAAAAGTCCTTATCTCGAAGCGTTTCCGAGATACAGGCCCCAAAAGGCACGGCGGACGCCGTAATGTTAGTCTATGGGAAAAATCATCAACTTCAAAATACCGTAACTTTGCATCCCTGTAATATTTTGTCACCAATCTATTAAAAGGCACATCTGTGGGATCTTGCTTTCTTCCCTCCAAATTTCAGCCCAAAAGACCAAACCACTCTTTTGCAGCAGGGTGGCAAAGAATTCCTGTTATTATGGCCATAGTATCGCAAATCACAGCACTTTCGCAAAAAAAAAATCATGAAAGTGTCGCAGGTGTGACACTACTTTGTGGCACTACAGTTTACAAAATTTTCAAAAACATATTTCTGGGGTGTTTAACCCCCCCAAAAAAGACATGGCTAGCATCCTCAGGGTCTGACTAGGTGAACACAAAAATAATTGTGTCCCTAGAGGGTCCCAAATTTAAATGCCAGGCATTTCTGTGACCACTAACTGAAAAAAAAATGTCTGACTCATGACACTACAGGGGTCATTTGCGACACTAAAAACTGCATTTGCGACACTGTCGAATGTTTTGTTAACTTTTCCCATAAACTGTAATGGGAAACTGCATTTGCGACACTGTCAAACTTTTTGTTAACTTTTCCCATTGACTATAATGGGAAACTTGCTTTTTGAATAACTTTTGAACCGTTTAATATTTTTTCAGGAAATCTTTGAAAGGCACATCGGGGACCCAGGCTGCATGTTCCCTGAAGTTTTCAGACCGGTCGTATAAACCATGCGACCTGTAGGCGCGAGCAAAGAATGCACAAAAAAGCGTAAATGCACTACGGAATGTCGCTTTATAACTCCGCAAACGTATATCTGACCAGTACAAAACTTGGCAGATCTGGAGATCTGTGATACCACTCTGTGCCTGCCAAATTTCTGGCAAATCTGTCATACAGTAGCAAAGTTATTAAGATGCAAAATTTCACACTTTAACCTTAAATGGGTACTCAACACTAACTATAGTGGCACTACCGTGCCACTATAATATATACACACACACACACACACACACACACACACACACACACACGTATATTATATATAATGCATTGTTGGGCCCCCCTTCCCATAGAAAAAGCCATCACATCCTTCCCCATATATGATGGTATCCAATTACCATATTATGATGCCAGTTAATTACGTTGTACTAATGTGTTATTAACACATTAATACCTAACAAGCACTATCTGTATGTAGATATTTCTGTACTACCTGTGTATACTACCACTATATTAATGTGTTATTAACACCTTAATAACACATTACTACTCAACACACAACAAACCACCCCAATAACACATGTAACAAGCCCCTTAATAACACAGCCACCTGACCCTCAGACCACTAAACACTATGGTAAAACATGGCACACAGCAAAAAGTGTCTAACCTAATGCATAATATAAAATAAAAGATTGCAATGCCATCTTGGGGTTGAACAAGCTCATAAAGGCCAGTCACCCTGCGGGTTTGCGGCTTCATGACTTGTTTGGCCCTTCAGTGGTATTGTTTCCTTGTATGCCACACTTTGCTGTCATTTTTTCTCTCTCTCCCTCTCCCTCTCTCTCTTACTTTGCCATAATTTATTCTCTCTCTCTCTCTTCTCCCTCCCTCTGTCTCTCTCCCTCCATATATATGAGTGTGTGTGTATATATATATATATATATATATATATAAACTGCATGGGAAAAGTCCAAAAAGCACGTTTGTGTTTTGTTTTTATATTCCCTCCTAACCCAGTCAACCAGGTTCTCCTTGAGCCTACCCATAAGTCATGGATCCTGATTTACTGAAGTGATAACCTCTTACATCCAAATACCATATTTCATTGAACTGAATCTCTGGCTGCCATTGAAATGTTGTATTTTATCCTGTGGCTTGTATTTGAGGGTGGATTGTATTGCAAAATCAAATTAAAGTGATAATAAAATAGTTCACGTTCTGGATTTGATTGTGTATATTGCTTATAATCTACTTCATAGCAAAATAAACACCAACTAAGATCATAAGTTTAAAAAGAAATACAATAGTGATCACATTTACAGAAATATAAATCACAGAGAGTCCCACTTACAGTGCTTTATCTAACATGACTGCAACCCTGACTGGAAGTCACTACATATATTTGAGGGGTGGCTTTTATTAGAAATATTCATTATAACTTGCAGCTTCTGTTTGATTAAATATGGTATCCACTGCCTCAAACCTTGCTTACTGGTCCAGAGACTGGGTGGGACTGGCATAAAAAAAGCAGGCAATATCTTTCCCAGCTGGGTTCATTTATTTATTTATTTATCTGAACTTACTCGAGCCAGGATAACCTTTGAATCAGGTGTGTGATTAAGGTAACTCTGTGAATCAGGTGTGCTTGGGAGGTGGAGCTACCAGAGGCTAAGTGCCTTCTAACAAGAATATTGTAAAAGATTCCCTTTCCCAGTGTGTGTCCCATCATGCTCATGCCCCAGTGCATGAGTGGAACAATCCAGGAGTGGTTCTGCCTTAGGTGTTCGCAGATAGTCCTTGGTCTATAGGGGAAACACCAAGCCAAAGTAGTGGAACTGGAGTCATTCAGGAAACTTACTGGAGACTGAGGTGGTGCCCTATTTTTACTCACCTCGCTAGGTGGAGGGAAAAGTTTGCTGGACTCAGGTAAAACTGGCAAGGGAGCAGAGAAACTTCTGTCCTACTCAGAGGCCACCAAGTCTACCACTGCTCCTCCAGAGGATACCTAGGCAGAGGCAGAGTGGTCAGACCATAGTAGGCTCCAGGAGGGTGGGGGTGGTGGGAAGGGTATACATTACTCAGCCTGTACAGCTGCAGAATTTCTTTGCTGTACTAGCAAGATGGAATAGCCATGAGGAGGCACCCATACGAGAGGGAAGAGAGGAAGTCTGGGTCCTTTGAAGGGGAATCCCTAAGGAGTGAGGGAAAGGCCCTCAGCTGAGGAGGAAGCAGCTTCTGGTGGGGGAATGCTATTGTTGGAGGGAATAGACTTGGGAGTGGGGGGGGAAGGGAGAGGTAGGTGAAGTGGCTGAGAGATGCTTCAGCTTGGAGGGATGGAGAGCTAATCCAGATTATTGCTTGAGCAGTGGGTGATGGGAAGGAGCTAGATGTCATTGTCCACTGGGGGACAAATGACCTGTCAAGGGGGAAGAGGATAAGGGTAGTACAGGGAATTTTCAGGGAGTTGGGGAGGGGCCTCAAGCAAGTGGCATGCACAGTGGCTTTAGCCAAGGTGTGATCTGTATATGGCTGGGGAGAGGAAAGGACACTTTACACCAGGGCTTTTAATAATTGGTTTAAGGCATGGTGCATGGAGGAGTGCTTTGGCTACATTGGGGAGTGGGCACCATCCTGAGAAGATATGTGCCTCTATAAGGGAGATGGCAGGCATCCTTCCAGGAAGGGGGAACGCAGAGTTGGTGTGAGGTTTAAATGCTGCTTGGATGAGCTTTTAAACTAGCCAGGGGGGAGGATATAGAACCAAGTGAGGCAAGAATTGTCCCCTAGATAAGAAAGCAGCAGGGAGGGGGGCCTGAGGGGAGCAAACTCTGCCAAGACAGGGCACAAGAAGACAGGGGTGGGGACAAGGGGAGTATAAATCAGGGAATTAAGAAGGAAGGAACAAAAGAAACAGGTAACGGAGAAGGTACAAGGGAAGAGGTGGGTCACGGGCAGCATCACAGAACAGAACAGGTAGGGGGAAGCAGGCAGTGAGAGAGTAAGGTATAGATGGCCACGTGTGCCAATGCCAGGAGTCTGGGAAATAAAATTCTGGACCTGGAGGCCATAATGGTGGAAGCAATAATGTAGTTGTGATGTACTGAGAGCCAGGATTGGGATATGGCCATACCAGGCTACTCTGTGTTCAGGAGAGAAGGAAAAGGGACAAGGAGAGCAATAGCTGTACTATATGTAAGGGAAGGAATCAAGTCCATAGGAGTGCAGGGACACTTGGAGGAAAAGGAAGAGCTGGAGACACTGTAGTTCATTCTGGAGACTGGTGCTGGGACCACTATCCATACAGGTGTGGTTTTCGGACCTCCACCACAGGGAGAGGAGTTGTATAAGGCACTTGGAGAAGCCATCTTCAGGCAGGCAAATGGGGGAGAAGCTGCTAGTTGGTTACTTAAGTCTGCCATATGTGGATTGGAGCCTTCCAGCTGCAGCTTCAGCAAGGAGTAGGGCCATGCTTGACTCCCTAAAAGTGGCTTTTCTCAGGCAGCCAGTCAGTGAACCCACTAGGGACTGGGCAGTGCTGGACCTGGTGCTTGCAAAAATCGACAGCACTGCAGACATCATCGTGGGCAGTTCCCTATGTACCAGTTATCACTGTGCAATGTGGTTTAATATTAAGACGGGAACAGAGGAAAGCCACATAAGGATGAGGGACCTTGACTTTTGTAGGGCGGATTTTAAAGAAATGGAGACTGCCTCAGAAACTGCCTTGTAGGGAGTATTTCCAGGGAGGATTTGAGATACAGTGGAGAAAAATAAGGGAGGACATAATTAAAGCAACCAGCCTCTGTGTGAAGAAGTGAATAAAAGCAGAAGGAAGAAGAGTCTTTTATGGTTCTTTAGAAAAGTGGCAAAATTGGCAAAGGAAAAAAGGGTGGCGTTCAGGAGATATAAGGAAATGCAGAGGGAGGAGGACAAGGAGATGTACCAAGTAAAATAGAGGAAAGCAGGAAAGACAGTGAGGGGAGCACAGGTGCAGACAGAGGAGACAATAGCCAAGGGAGTAGCTAAAGGGGATAAGACTTTATTCAGGTAATAAGTGAGAAGAGGAAAGCAAGGGAAAGAATAAGGAGGACAGCGGGCAAGGGGGACTGCACATGAGGACCAAGAAAAAGCAGACATCCTGAACAAATAGTTTTGCTCAGCCTTCACAGTAGAGGGAGGAGGTCGAACTTCCAGGAAGCAGCAGGAACAAAGGAGCAGGGATAGGTCAACACAAATCTGTTTTCAGAGGAAAGAGTCATGAAGGGACTTGCAGCTCTGAAAGTGGACAGGGCTATGGAACTGGATGGGAGACACTCAAGAGTACCAAAAGGAACCTGGGATGGTGCTAGCTGCCCCACTGATGGCCTTATTCAACAGCACTCTGAAAACAAGTGTGGTTCTGGAGGACTGGAGGAGAGCAGATGTGGTGCCGCTACATAAGAGCAGTAGTAGGGAGGAGGCTAGCAACTATAGCTCAGACAGTCTCATGCAGTGGTAGGAAAAGTAAAGAAAACCCTGTTAAAAGAAAGGTTGGTCAAGTATCTTGAATCCAGTGGGTTGCTAGACCACAGGCAGCATGGATTCATGAGATGGTCATACCAGATGAATCTGATTGAGTTCTATGATTGGGTGACCAGGGAACTAGATCAGGGAAGGACATTGGATGTGATCTACCTGGACTTTAGCAAGGTCTTTGACACTGTGCCACACAGGAGACTGATAAAGAAATTGAGCAGCCTAGGGGTAGGATCCAAAGTAGTAAAGTGGGTTAGAAATTGGTAACGGATAGGCAACAGAGGGTGGTGGTTAATGACACTGAATCTAATGATGGGAGAGTGACCAGCAGGGTGTCATAGCATCTTGTCCCAGTACTGGGACTGGTCCTCTTCAATGTCCTTGTAAGTGGCATTGCAGAAGAACTGGAAGGGAAGGTGTGATTTTTTTAGATGACACCAAAATCTGTAATAGAGTGGATACTCGGGTGGGGGTGGAAAAAAATGCATAGGGATATTGGGAAAATCAAGGAGTGGTCAAGAGCATGACAGTTGGGGTTCAATGCCAGGAAGTGCAAAATCATGCACTTAGGACATAAGAACCCAGGAGCTGATTATACAATGGGGGAGGTACTGACAGTCAGTAAGCAGGAAAGGGACCTTGTAGTTATCATTCTGGCAATCTCAAAACGGCTGAGAGGTGTGACAAAGCAGTGGATAGGGCCAGTGGGATGCTGGGATGCATATGGAGAGGTATTGCCAGCACGAGGAGAGAGGTGGTGTTGCCACCATTTTGCTCAATGGTAAATCCCCACCTGGAGTATTGTGTTCAGTTATGGAGACTGCACGTTAGAAAGGACATAGGATGGAGGCAGTCCAGAGGAGGAGCAACTAATCCCATGATGAGAGACGAGGGATTTCAACTTTAACACCCTGGAAGAGAGGAGTGTTTGATGGGACATGATGGAAACGTACAAGTACCTCACAGGGGAACACAGGGTGTAAGAAGGGAGTCTTTTTCAAATAAGAAAGAGCACCAGGACCAGAGGGCATGCGATGAAGCTGGTGGGGGGTGGGTGGTGGTGGTTAACAGGGATGTGAAGAAGTGCTACGTCATAGAACGAGTTGCAGACACCTGGAACAGACTGCCTGTGGAAGTGGTGGAGGCAGAAACGTTAGGGGACTTCAAGTCTGCATGGGACAGACATACAGAGAATAATAGATAAGCAACTGTGTGCTATGGATTTTTTTTGCACACCCGAGGTGTGTGATGATGATGACCCATAAACCTTGAGAGTGAAGCTCGAGAGGTTTATGAGGTCATCACACACTGAGGGTGTGTAAAAAAAAAAAAAAAAAAAAATCCATGAACACACAGTTGCTTATTTTTTATTTTTTATAATTACTGGTGCAGAGTTTGTTAGTGTCTCAGTCTATCTCCTACCTACAGAACACACACACACACACACACACACACACACACACACACACACGCACACACAATGTCTCACAGCAGACACCGTCTCTCACAGACACACACACACACATCTTTCTTTTTTAGTTGGTATATTTTTGTTAATGACATGATACTGCGGACTGCAAGGAAGCAGTCAGATTTGTGAGTGCGCGCGCCGCGTCACTGGGTCAGGCAGAAGCTCCGACCGAAGTGCAACAATGGCAGTCTATGAGCACGCTGGGTCAGCAGAAGCCTCGACCAAACTTGACCACTTCAGGATCAACCAGATAACCTTTTTTTTTCAAATTGTTTACCCCTAAAGGCAGGATTAACCTGATAAGAATAACTTACTGCAGCTGGGTAGGATTACAGTTCTTCACAGAGTAGGCTGTTGATTGCGAAGGAAAATTTTGCAGCCATGTTTTTCGATATGTTCAGCCCGCCCACAGAGGGAGTAAGGGCCAATAACGTTGCATGCTACAGATGAGTGACAGTGCTACTGAGAGGACGTTTTAAGAAAGACACCCTTGAAATAAGTTGATAAAGGGGGTCACCAGTAATTATAGGGAAATATTAGTAAATTGGGAGGGTGGCGGGAGCGTTGCCAGAGACCAGTTAGGTTCTGTAGAGACAGACAGACAAGTCATGGACCATCTGGGCAGACAGGGTGGACCAAGCAGTCCTTTTCTTCTGACAAATTCTGTGTTTCTGTGTAACCTCATGAGATGTCATGGGGGTCCCAGGGAGGACAGCAGCAGTCAACATGTTAGCACAGTCCAGCAGGAATAGATACTCACATGCTAAAATATACACCAGAAGGAAAAACTGAAACGCTAAAGCTGCGTTCCTCTGATTCCAAACAGTAATCAATTCAAACTAATAAAGTTGGGTCACAGCAAACAAAGAGCATGTACATGATCATGTGGTCAGGGAGAGGGACTGTGATGTCACTGAGGGTGAAGCTGGGCTTAACTACAAAGTTGTTAGGCCCAGTTTAACCCACAGTGACATCATAAGATTCCAAAAATGGTAGCAATGCAATATCAATATACGGCAGATTTAGTCATCAATGTCTCTGAACTGCTGCCAACCACATGTAAGGCCAATACCTCATTTAAGAGAGCTTTTCAAGGGCTTTCAGACTGTGATGACCTCTTTTAATAAATGTTGTCCTTTTAAAAATGTTCACCTTTTATTTAGTCCTGTCGCTCTACCCTCCTCTCACCTGCTCTGCCTTCTTCCTATTTCCTTAGCTCCTCTCACTCATATTCCTTTCTTATCCCACAATCAAGAACCTCAGCTGGGCAGTCTGCCTTCTCTTCCCACCGCTCCACTTCTCTAGAGTCCCCACTCTCTGTTCCTTCTCCTCTCATATTTCTCTGTGCACTCTTCTCTCACTTTTGCTCCTGCAGCTAGCCCTACCAACCCTCTTCTGTATCCCGTGTACAAGGCAACCGCGATTGAACACTTTCAAAAAGGGCTACTCAATCACAGCACCTGTGCACAGGGCTAACTGGCAAGGGGGTGACCAGATAGGGGGATAGGTAAATATAACAATGGGATGTCGCTATGTATACATGGGCGGGGGGGGAGTGAGGGACCACAACATGCGGCAGACAGAATGGGAGGTAGGGTTTGGTTTGTGAGGTGTAGTGCAGCAGTGCGCTGCCAAGCTGACATTGTGGTGTGGTGGGTTGGTGCAGGCTGGGTTTGAAAGGGTGCCAGGTTCGGTTCTGGGCGCACTGGTGTTTTTGTGCCGAGTCCTTTTTTTATTGTTTTTTAAGTTTTGCACCCCCTGGAGTTGGGAATCCTTTAGTAGGGGACACAGGGGGCACAGCCCCCCACATAAAAAAAACAAATCTGCAGATCTCAGGCACCCTCCTGCAGTTTGCAGTGAGTGTACACCGCCAAAATTCATTTTTGGCGATGTACACTCACCCAAATGGCGATCGCTATTCTGCGATCAACGTTATCACATGGAACCCCCTCTTCAACATGTCTCCTGCTGAAAAGGACATCCCTCCACTGTTCCCTGGTTCTTGTGTTAGTTATTTTTATCAGCAAACAACAGCACAAAAGGGAAAGCTATCCAGAGGATAAAGTGCAAAAAGAGGTTTTATCTTACACCCCAGTGCAACAAGCAGTAAATTCACCCTATCTCAAATGAAAATGTTCACTTATTTTTAACAGTACTCTATGGCATTAAATCACCCTATAACTATGTTTCTATCTCAAATTAAAAATGTCATCTCTACATTTATTTTGATCTTCAATAGTTCCCCAGTATAGTTTACTAGTTTTAGCTGCCAGTCGATTTTGCTTTAAATGACAACTTCTCTCTTATGTTTGGGGAAACAGACGCATCTCAGCTTATAATTAACATATTTCCATATTCTCTTGTTCTTTATCACCAAAGACATTTGCACAAGAGTTCATCTGCTCCAGTTGCACCATCATGTTACGAAAAACATTTAACATTCCGATTGAACATCTGGCAGCCGCTGGGCAAGCCCAACAGGTTTAACAGTACTTCTAGAGTGGTGGTAGTGTGCTAAGGGGTTCACAGTCAGCCTTGGAATTAGGACAGGGACTCACTGCCTAGCTTAGATCCCGATGCTATTATTCAGCTTGGCTGGCACAAGTAGAGTGGTGCCATATAAGCTGGCACCCATTTCACAACACGGTTGCTACCAGTGACTGTAAGGCCACTGGTATGGGGAAAGGTAGAAGAGTGTGGATCAGTACTGGAAGAAATGTGTATAACAAGTCATAGTAATCTGTTGACATCCTGCTGAATACTGCCACTACAGTACTACAGACATCAGTTCAGATGCCATTGCTGATGTAGCAGGTTTGAAGCAAAAACAGACACATAATGATAATAATCTGACCTTGTTTCTTTCACCGGAACTTGTCAAACTAGTATTTAATTGAAGTGTAATAGCTGAAGATGAGATACTTCTGTCCTTGGTGGCAGTCCTCTTTCTTTTGATTTGTATGCCTGTGAAGAGTTTGTCCTTCCTTTTGATTTTCTAGGCTTCTCATGGCCAGGGTAAATTGGTTGATAAACAGTACTTGAGGGGTCTAGCAATGTCCTGGGTCAACTCTGAATTTAGCATTTTTTTTGGAATATATTTTCTATGTTCTGTAGGCCTCCGCTACAGCAGTTGAAGTCTCTAGATCAATTCATTTTAACCACAGTGGTACTATACTGGGTTACTGGAGACTGGCAAAGTACATTCTGTTTGTTCACAACAGATACCAAGGCAAACTATTACCTTAGTAAAATTACCAGTGTATGGGACCACTGTGTGTGTTATTACACCCACTAATCTTTGTGGCCTGCCACGTGGACACATGCAGTCATTTTCTTGAGAGGCAGTGTATCCTAGAGGTTATACTCGAGCTTTGAACTGAAAGATCCTGGTTTGAATATCATTAGTGTCAAGTAACACATTGTGTAACAGTGAGCGTGTCATGTGACCTTTCTGTGCTTAAATAACATGATTTCTAGGGGCATGGATATAGTTCACTATCCACACTCTGGCAGTTCCACTGGAACAGTCTGATTTGCTGGACGTTTTTTAGCTAAGCTCCTCCCATGACCCAGTCAGTATATTCCCCAACTCTGCTTCATGATGACAGATCTCTCTGCTGGAAGAACAGGTCACCTCCTTTGTGGCTTCAACTTAGGATATAGTATGTCATAGGGGAACTTTGTCTTTCAAAGTTTTTCAAGTTCTTTGGATTCTTTATCTGGTTCTTTTGATTCGCCTCTTAGATCTTCAATGGAGCAATGGAAGTCAGGGTTCAAGTTCTACATTCTGTGCCAGCAGATGTCAGCCACCAACCAGTGTGATATGTGCATGTATTGCCTGGGTGGGCAGCATGACTTGGCTGGGTGCAGCCTTCATCTTAGTATGCTTCCTGAGCCCCTCAAGGACAGGAAGCTCTGGTTCTTACCGGGTTGGCCTTTGGAACAGAAGCTGAAGGACCTCCCCTTAAGGGCCATGAGAAGGCCTCAGCTGTGACTGGGTCTACCCAGCAACTTGCAGCTCTTGAGGTGGAAGCAGCGACTACTGTGCCCGGGCACATCCTCAGTTTTGATGTTGTTCCCGGCTAAGGCCAGTCATTCACTGGAGGCTTCCGGGACATGTGTTTGGCCCTTCAGACCCTTGGGGAAAGCCCTGCCTTTTGTGGTGCCATGTATAAGCACCGTAGACACCAGTAATGGGACCAAGAGAGATCACTGTCCTCCCAGTCCTGCAACTTTCTCAACTGTTGTTAAGCACATCACAGTTGAGGGGCAGGCAAGGAAGGTTGAGGGCTCTTCGGTCCCCCTATCAAGTCAGTCGACTTCCACTCTGGTCAAGTAGGCCATGGAAATTTTCCCCAAACTAGTCACCCACTTGTAGAATGAGGTTGAGGAACTGATTTTGCAGACCCTAGTACCCCCGGTCCTCACTCAAGAAGGCATCCTGCGGATAGTGTCCCTTTCCATTCCTCAGCAGCAGCAGCCTACACTAGCGGTTGAGCCTTCCATGCCCACGTTGCTTAATGTGGGCAAGCACATGGTATACCATAGCCAGCCAGAAGGCTCCCTTGCAGTTGATCATCCAGTCGACAGTTAAGGTCACAGTTGAGATCACAGTCGTGATGTTCCAGCTCTCAATCCCACTCTACTGGGAGGTGTCACCATCGATGTTCCTCAACCTCCTTATCCTCAAGTGAGAAGAAGCACCATCACAAGGTGTGCCAGTGCTGTGAGGAGCTACTCTGGTGGGCCATCATGGAGCAGAGTAGGGTTCTACTCCCTGGACCTCTGGTTACCCAAGGCACCACTTCTCCCATATCACTCTCCTCTCACCGTTTAAGCAGAACATACAGGCCTCATTAGGGGGCCCCTATGCAGCCCAGGACCCTCACCCAAGTATGGTAAATGGTCACTGAGGGCTGAAATGCAAAGAATTGTACCCTCTGATGGAGGCTTGATTAAGAATGACTAAACATACCACATCAACTTCTGCATACATGGGGTCTGTATATACCACAGCAAAGCTGAGTGATACTTGTATGTTCCTACAAGAACACTTGGAATGTATATCGTGCACCTACCACTTTTCTGTAAATTTGTTTGTAACTCTTTGCACATGTTATACTTTGTGTTCTCAATCTATGTATGTATAACTGTCTTGGACAACAGCAGGTCCATCTTTTAAATGAGCTTGCTCAATGATGATTGCCTGGATAAATAAAGATTTGATTTGATTTGGTTACCTGGCAGCCACCAGTGGTGTCTCGCCCATCCACACTACATAGGTGCACCCTGCAACTGATTTTCTACCTCTTTGGGTGGGAGCAGCCACTACCACAGCTGAAGGTGGGTGCTCTGACCAAGGACATCCATTTGGTCACTAGTTTGCCAGGCTGGTTGTCGGTGCAGATTACTCCAGGGAGAATACCCGGGTGGTCCATAGCAAGAAACAGACTAGGGCCATTTTCCAAGAGTCCTTAGATGACTCAGATCATGAGTCCATGACCTCCTCTGGGACTCCCCTCCTCGGCTGGGAATCAGTGGAGGAGCAGTCCACCGAGCATAGTCTGGTGTCCTTCAGTGTGCTTCTCCACCTAATATCAGAGTCCGTGTCAGTCCTACTTGAGCCAGTCCAAAAAAGGGCAAAGTACTATTTTACAAACATTTTAGATAGGGATGAATCCCAGGAGATTGCCTTTCCTGTGACTGAGGCCATTTTATTTATTTATTTATTTATTTAGTTAAACATCAGTTTAGAAACCTTTGAGCCAGAGGCTCATTTACAAAGGTACCTCGTCACAAAGAGGACATCAGAACAGTAGTACAAGGGACACAGTACTTACAAACAAAAAAAGTTACAGTTCAATTACAGTTTTGTTACAATAGAGTACAATCTCCAACGAGCAAAAGATAACAAAAGGTGCAAAACTTATGGTCGGGGGAGAGCTGGTGGGGGTAGAAGGAAGGGAGATAGGGAGGAGGAATAAGTAGGGAAAGGAAGGGGCAGCTCAGTGAGCATTGTCAAACAGAGTATATATATATATATATATATATATATATATATATATTTTTTTTTTTACACTAGGCTAGCGGCATTTTGGGACCAGCCCTGGTCCTTTGGCATCATCCAGCATCCTGCCCAGCACCCTCTTCCCGTATAGTCTACAATTGTGCGGTCCCTGCTAGGTCCTTTTCTCGGTTCATGGACCACCCCTCTGCAGAAGGGTTGGTCATGGATTCAGTGTTCTACTAGTCTGAACATCAGGAGGATGTGGACAAGCCTCCAGACAGAGTCCCATAAGATAGACCATACTGCTAAAAAAGTGTACGCTGCAGCATCCTTGGGTCTCCGTTAGGCTAGCTATGGTACGATAGTGGTCAATTTCAGTCAATCCTTAATAGGAGTTTTTGATTTCATCCTCCCTCACCTCCTGGCTGATCAGCAATTAGCGGTGATGGTTTTCAGAGACCAAGATCAATCGCTGGTTAAACACCAGCTCCAGACAACCTTGAACATGGGTGATTCATGTTCCCATGCCTTGGCAGCAGCCAATCTCTATGCGTTGCAGACCCTGGCTGCATCTATGCACCTTCACAACAGACACCTAGCACAAGTTGGCTGTTTTCCCTTTCTTGGTCACCATCCTATTTGGCCCTGGGCTGGAAGGGCTTTTCACCCATATTGAGAAATCCAGCGCCACCTTGGATTTTGTGGCATTGTCCCAGAAGGACACAAAAAAGAAGCCTAAGAAACAGACTTTCCAGTATCAGTCCTTTCAGCCATAGCCTCTTCAGAAGCAGCCTTGGCAGCAGCAATACCAGGCCTTTTGCCCCAAATCCAAGTTCAGGGGTCAGGCTCCTAGGAAAGGAGGGGGCAGGGATGGCAGTGCTCCTCCCACTGCTGGTGTCCCTACAAAAGCTACCCAGTGATGGGTTGGAGGTGTCATCCCCCCCCACCCATCCTGTCCCTCTTTGCACTCCCCATAAAAGATCAGCTGGTGTTGGATGTAGTTGGCAGAGGGTTGCTTCTGGACTTTGAGGCTATCTCGTCTTAGTGCCTATACACACCTCGGGAGTCCAGGGTGTCACAGGACACAATGTCCACCTTTTGGGAGGACATTGCTCATCTCCTTGCAAAATGGGCAATAGACAATGTCCCAGAAATCCTGGCAAGTCAGGATTATGTACCCATATACTTCCTGGTCCAGAAGTGGACGGGGTGGGGGGAAAGTTGGTATCCCATATTGGATCTGCACAATCTGAACCAGCTTATGCGTAAATGGAAGTTCCGGATGGTTACTCTAAATCAGATTATTCTGTCTTGGAGCAGAATATGTGGTTTTGCTCCCTAAACCTCCAGAATGAGTTTTTTCAACATCCCAGTCCAGTCCTACTTCTAGTACCTCTGGTTCTGAGTGGAAGGGGTCCTGTACCAGTTGTAGGTCATGCCCTCTGGCCTGTCTTTGGTGCCCAAGGTCTTCTCCAAGTGCATGACAATGGTGGCAGCATACCTGTGGCATCTAGGTGTCAGTGTGTACTGATACCTGGATAACTGGCTGTTAACCAGTCTGTCCAAAGAGACTGTAGAGAGGTCCAAAGATCTGGCTCTCCAAACTTGCCAAGACTTGGGCCTGTTGCTCAACTGGAACAAGTCCAAACTGGTACCTACACAGGTGATCAAGTGCATCAGGGCAGGAATAGACTCCCTGAGGTCCGGGCACTGGGTCTTGCCTTTTTTGCCTGATCATTTCAGGTTCGGTGCTTGCACGCTGTCTGTGATTTCCTGAGGCTGCTGTGTACATGGCACCCTGCACCAGCATGGTTCATTTAGCCCACTGGCAGATGCACTACCTCTAGTGGGAGTTGGGTTATCAGTAGTCCCAGCGTCTAGATCTCTTGGACCAGTCGGTCATAGTGACCCAGCTGATGTGGGATACCATTCGGTGGTGGCTGATCCCAGAACACCTTGGGGAAGTAATTCCAGTTGTCTGGCCAGGACTAACCATCATGCTCACAACAGACATGTCTCTGGTGGGGTGGGGAGTGCACCTGAGAGACCAAAGAGCCCTTAGGTTCTGGTCACCCCAGGAGTCCCCTCCTCACATAAACCTGCTGGAGTTCCATGAAGTGTGACTGTCGTGGATGGAACTTGCTCCTCTAGTCAGGGGTCACTTCGTGCAGATCCAGATGTACAACACCATGACCATGTTTTCCTTCTTTTTTGTACTTTATTTTTATTGTTTTCATATGTGATCATACACATGACATTTCCATATCTAGGACAAGCCATAAAAACATTAATATAGCCAAATAGAGATTACAACCTTCTTCTTAATCCTAGGACAGATGCATCCTAAATATTATGATACCACATAGACGGGCGAACTAAAATTAAAATTAACACTTAAGCATTCGTAGCTAACTGTGTACTAAGCTCATGAGCAGTAGGACTACTTTTGATTCGGCTAAAGTCTTTAAATCAAAGCCCCAGTATTACATGCCCTGAGTAGGGCTAATGGCGTCATACTGTCTATCGTTAAGTAAATTTTAAGGCAGAATTAAGACTGCAAAATCTCATGGCCTGCAAACATTTCTTATATGCCAGATTATATCAGCCAAAAAGGCAGTATAGGCATTAGTAATAATCCTATATAAATCCAAAACTTGAGGACTAAATTGTCAATTCCTTATACATCTAAAATGAGCTTCAGAACAAAAGTGAGCTATAAAACATTTCACCCACTAATTGAGACGTAAATTATCCCAGAAAAAAAAACAATGCAGAGTTTAATTTTTCCCTTTAACTACAGGGATAAAAAGAAAAATATAGTGTCCTATAATAGAGGCTAAAAGTCATCTGAAGTGATCTGTAGTAGAGTATACATGAATTTTTAGAAATCAGCACTTAGAACTGGTCAATCCTCCTCGCCAACCTCCAGGTCACTTTCCACATCCCCTGGGTCCCATTGCTGGCTCCGGCAGCTGTTCACGAAGTGAGAGGCCCACTTACCCACCTCGGTGGGATCTGAGAAAAAACAAACCTTCCCTCCGTGGACAGTCCTCAAACGAGTGGAATAGACTACTGCATGCACAATGTATGCTTCCCTCAGCTGCTTCCTTACACCATCAAACTTTGTCCTGCGAATTCTTTTTACGTAGCTGAGATCGGGAAATAAGTAAACTGTGCGGTCATCCTGGGTGAGCAGGCCAGCTTGTCTAGCAAGCCGGAGGATTTCACCTCTTGTACCCACTCCATCTGTAACAAGTAACGTAGTACACGTATTATCTGAGTCCTCTCAGTATCCACGAAGGGTAATGTGGTAAGCTTTTTCCAAGTTCAATTGGAGATTTTGCCCCTCTGGTACCAATTTTGATTCCAGCCACTCCTATAAGAACATGAGGGGATGATCCCCTTTGATCCCCCCTCAGGTAGCCCAAGGATCCTAATATGAAATGAATGGGCCTGGTTCTCCAATGTTTCGAGTCTGGCCCTCATATGACTGTTCTCTTTGACAAGGAACAAGGTTGCCACCACAGCCAACTCAGCTTGCCGCTTAGTGTCGCCCACCTCCAATTGCATCCCCTTCACAGTTTTCTCTACTACCAACACTCTTGTGGCAAATAAGTCCATTTTATTGTTGAGTCCTGAGACCGATGTGATCAGCTTTTGTACTGTAGTTTAAGGCCAATGGAAGACATGGTCTCCTCCAGTTCTTGATGGGATGTGGCCTGCACTTCTAGACTGAGTTGTGATGGTTGAGAGATCCCCACCATCTTATTGCTAGTTCTGCCACCTCTGTCTTTTCAGGAATTACCCATTATAGGTTTTAAAAGCTTTTGATCTAAAGTGGGTATTTTAATAGATGGCTGCTCGAAAAGGGTGATGTTTAAGCAATATTTTATCTCAGTTGCAGAGCTGTTGAGAAATGCTGCCACTCAGTTTGGGCTCCACAGCACCCCCCTCACCACGACCATGTTTTGACCTGAACAGGCAGCGGGGAACTTACTCCCTTCCCTTGAGTCAAGAGACCCTCTGCACCTCTGTGCCTGTACCCTCATGCACAGCCTGGGCACAGATCTCCTGGTGATTCATGTCACAGGAGAGAACAGTCAGCTGACAGACACTGTCATCCAGGTAGGAGACACATCACACTTCCTAAATCAGGAGGTGGTGAACCACCTGTTTTCCCAGCTGGGGCATTCCAGACCTGTTTGCCTTCTGGGAGAACATCAAACGTAGGCTGTTTTGTTCCCACCCTGCACAGTCTAAGACACTGTTGGAGGATGTCTTCATGAGGCCCTGGACCCCAGGCCTCATGTACACCTTCTTTCCCTTCCCCTTGATCCACAAGGCAGTAGAACACGCAGGGTGGAACTCACTTCCTTCACTTGTGTTGAGAGGCCCTCTGCACCTGGAACTTCATGTGCTGCCTTGGTGCAGATTTCCTAGTGATTCACAATACAGGAGAACAGTCAAATGACAGATGCTCTTATCTGGGTAGGAGAGACATTGCAGTATCGGTCCCAGAATCAGGAGGTGGTGAACCACCTATTTTCCCAGTGTGGGCACTTCTCTGGTAGACCTGTTTGCCTTCTGGGAGAATGTTAAACTTAGGCTGTTTTGTACCTGACCTGCACAGTCTGAGACACTGTTGGGGGATGCTTTCATGAGGCCCTGGATCCGAGGCCTCATGTACACTTTTTTTCCTTCCCCATGATCCACAAAGCAGTGTTCAAAGTCTGGAAGGACAAGGCATGGATGATCCTGATAGTTCCAGACTGGCCACGGCAGTTCTGGTACCTGGATCTCCTCAGCCTCAGCAGCAGACCTCTGTGACAACTGCACCTCCACCCAAGTCTGCTAACTACAGTAGACTTCTGGGGATGGTCCTGCACCCAGACCTGTAGTCCCTCCACCTCACAGCCTGGTGTCTGAGTGGCTGGCACTCTAGGCTTTGGGTCATTCGGACAACGTGCTCCACATTGTGGAAGCCTCCCAGAAAGGGTCAACTCACCGGTGGTATGCCTTTAAATGGAAGACGTTCTCAGTTTGGTCTAAAGGCAAGGAGCTTGATCCCCTTGCTTGCCTTGTATGAGCATCTTGGACTACCTCTAGTTCCTGTCTCTGTGGGTATTGTGAGCAACAACATTTAAGATGCACCTGGCAGCCATCTCTGCTTATCGAGCATGGGCCAGTAAGCTGATGGTGGCCCAGGAGAAGGTGATTGAATGTTTTTTCAAGGGCCTGGACCACTTGCCCTCTCCAGTGTATGAACCACCTTCACCGTGGGACTTACTGTTGGTGTTGGCTATGCTAATAGGCAAGCCTTTGAAGCCTATGCATAGGTGTAAGAGGTCACACCTGTCATGGAAGATGGCCTTTCTGGCGGTCATCACATCATCCAGAAGAGTTGGGGAGCTTTAGACACTCTCCACAGAGTCTTCCTACCTGGTTTTCCACAAGGACAAAGTCACCCTTCGTCCCAACCCAAAATTTCTCCCGAAGATTATATTGAAGTTCTACCTTAACCAGGTAATTAACTAACTGGTCTGCTTTACTAACCCATCTTCAGAGGCTAACTGCAGTCTCCATACCCTGGACCTGAAGATGGTATGCTCTTATTACAAGGAGCACATGATTGGAGTTCAAGGAGAGGCTCACCAGCTTTTTGTCACTTATGCTGAAGCCACACCTGGTGGACCAGTAGCAAAGTGGATGCTTGGCAGGTGGATCACATCCTGCATCAACCTCTGCTATAGGCTGGGTGATGGGGAGCCTCCTATAAGGCTTAGAGCTCATTCCAGCAGACATAACCGCTGCCTCGGGGGGTTGCTTCCGGGGCATTCCCCCACCCAGGAAATCTAGAAGGTTGCTACTTGGAAGTCAGCACACACCATTATTTCCCAGTACCACATCAATCTTGAGTCATGCAGGGATGCTGGTTTGGGGACCTCGGTTCTCCAATCTCAGTTTGCCAAGTAGGAGTGTATGCCTTGTCCCTCCTCCTGGAGAACTGGTAGAAGTCTGCCAGACTGGGGATAGTAAACCATATCCACAACCCTAGAAAAATAGGTTACTCACCTGTTACCATAGTTCTAGGAGTGCTATATGGTTATGTAGAATTTGATGGCAGAAAAGGACCACCTAGCCCACCCAGTCTGCCCTATTACCCCACCTACATGTTGTGTGGTTCACATCCACATAACGCACCTAGCCTCCTCTGGAAAGTAGCAAACAGATCCCTCCATCTAGCATGTAAGATCTGACATCACAGAGCAGAGTTGGGGCACATACTGCTGGGTGGTGGGAGGAGCTTAGCTTAAAGACATCCAGCAAATCAGACTGCTCTGCTGAACTGCCAGAGTGCAGATGTGAACCATATACCACTCCTAGAACTACAGTTACAGGTGATTAACCGATTTTTTTGACTTCTAATAAATGGGCAATTGGCTGTTTTGCTTATTGTGTTTTAATGTGCTAGTAATTCTTTTCTGCTTTTATAATAAAATATTTGTGAACTGAATCTAGTGGGTTTGCTTACCTTTACTTTTCAAACTGCTAGTATACTGAATTTAGTAGAATTCTGGTATTTTGATGTAAGAAAATCCAAACTACTTAGGAACACAACGTATTTCAGTGAGAAACTAGTGATGTAGTTCTGTCTTTTTCAAAAGAAATAGACACTTCTGTCAGCAACAAACTGCATAGTTTGGATGTTTGTAATATTGTGCTCCATTTGTATGACTGATATTACATGTTTTTCTAAAAGGAAACTGCTTCTGTTTCTCCTTCCCAAGTGAAATCTGGTTAGGAAGAAACCATCACCTGGTAAACCATAACAAGCATTTGTCAATGCCGAACGTTTGCTTGCAGGTATTTGCAGTGGTATTTGGCACTTGGACATGGCTTAAAAAAATCAGTGACAAAGAAGTACAAGCATTTGTCAATGCCAAATGTTGCTTGCTTCTATGTGCTGTTTAGGTATTTGGAAGTTATTGGAGTGCAAATATTGAAAATTCGCGAACTTACGAACGTGCGTAGGAACTGCAACGCGCTTTGTAAAACAGTCATTTTTATTCTTTCACAAATTTTCAACATAACCATTTTAAGACCTCTGCTCATGAACAGTGTCACTGTGATTTTCTTAATGTGTCCCATACATTGATTTTGCACAACGACTGCGCCATTGTGCGCTACATGGGTGGAAACACATTTTGGGCAGGATGTAAAAAATGACAGCTATACTGCTCATAAGGAGGTGTGGTAAAATGGCAATGTTGAAAATCTGGAGTGAAAATATTGAAAATTCGCGAACGTATGAGCATGCGTAGGAACTGCGCAATGCACGCTCGTAAAACAGTCATTTTTTTTTAATTTTTGCACCAAATTTTCAACATGGGGTTTTTGGGACCCCTTCTCATGAATAATGTTACTGTCATGGCATTATTCAGGCCCAAAGGATGATTTCGCACAGTGACTGTGCAGTGACTGCGAAATCACCCTTTGGGCCCGAATAATGCCATGACAGTGACATCATTCATGAGAAGGGGTCCCAAAAACCCCATGTTGAAAATCTGGTGCAAAAATTCCAAAAAATGCCTGACATATGCAATAAAGTTGAAAACCCCCTATTTAGCCCATTATACAGCTTACCGGCATTTCCTCAGTTTGCGGTCGGCTTTGAAGAGTGCAGACGTGTTCCAGGTCCACCGAAGATCATTGCACCGTGCTCTGGAGGTAAGTATGGGGTGAGGGGGGGTGTGGGGAGGCGGGGTGCGCAGTGGGTGGGTGCGGGTTGTGGGAGGGAGGCCTGGGCAAAGCGCCGTGGGACCGTTTTCGATTTACAGATTTAAAAAAAAAAAAACGACGACTTGGGATGTTTGCCACACTGGGGTGGGCTCCCAGCGTAGCACAAGGATGGCTGGGGGGGCCGTGGAGCCGACGGGGGATTGGGCACCCCTGTCGGCAGACAACGCTGGGACATTGGCCACGCTGGTGGGGTGGGCCCCAGCGTGGCAGCAAAGATTGGGGTGGTATGACGCGGGTGGGTAGACGCAGTGCTGTGTATGACAGCGGTGGTTTTCTTTGAAGAGAAGACCACCGCTGTCATACACAGCACCACATCCGGATTAGCGCAGGACTGCCACGCTTGCTCTATGGAGCAGGGCATTGCAGGAGAGGGGCACACCTCCACAGTGTCCCATTCTCCCAAGACGTTCCTTGCACATGCGCGCAAGCGAACGAAACAAAAGCTCCCAGAATATTGAAAGTGGCATGTGTTAGGGGAAGACATCTTTATTTCTCAAACAACAACGAAAAAAAGCAGACAGATTTGCAGCTTTCTATTAAAGTTACACTGCATGCTTCACCAGTAAAGATTTTCTGACTTCATAATACAAAGATTCCATTAGTTGTTTTTTTTTTATTAGTAGTTGGTAAAATAAAATAAAATAATATTAGTTAAAACGATAAGTAAAACAAACAAACAAATGCAGAACAAATATTACTAAGGTATCAAAAGCCTCAAACCTTTGTTCTGTAAGATATACCTGTATATCCTTACTAGACAAAAACTCTTTAGCTTGCCCCCATTTAATGTTCCATTACTTTCCTCAAGTTTTAACATCCGTATAATATACATTCGGCATGTTTCCTAGGTGGTTTTCAAATCTTGTAAGTAAGTCACAGTTTAGAATGTTGAGGAAGATGTCATTCACGGCTTAGAACATGAAACACATCTTTTTCTCAGTTGACGTAAACAGTGTCACACTCCAACCAAACCAAAACAAGAGACTGGAGCACAAACTGATTTACTCCTGTATACACAACTGTATTAAATAAGAGCTCCGTTCTTCTTCAAAAATTGCAATTCTAACATAACTACCACGCTTCAAAATCATTTAACAGAATGTTATTTAGTCACTGGTTACCAGCTGATTATAATGTCAAATTATAACCTGGTTTCCCTATGGGAGAAAACACTCCCTGGTTATTATAAATCATTCCAGCTCGCTGGAATGATTTAAAGAGCAGCTGATGCCTTTGAGGAAACTTTGGAAAAGGCAATATTTAGATGCATTTGGCATCTATTTCTTATACCTTCTATAGATTTCTTCTCTCCATTACTTATTACCAAAGAAATTGCCACAAAAACAAGATCTTTATCCCTTTGGGTTCATCTGCCTCAATTGGTTATTCCTTACTTGAAATTATAATGATCTGTTGTGACATCACAGTCTGTTGCCATGGGAATAACTGTGATGTTGCAAGCAGAGTATTATAACATCAAGTTGGGAAGAAGCAATAGAAGCTGATGAACCCTCAAGGAACAAGTACCCTGTTTTCATGCAGATGTCCTCAATAAAAAGTAATGGGGATAAGCAATACAGAGCTAATGAGAAATATAAGCTGCTCTGTGTTGAAATACTATGTTTTTCAAAGTTCTTCTTGAGGTGTCGGTAGCTCTTTAAAGTAAGTTTTATTTGCTTTCCACTTTTTAATTAAGAAAGGGAAGTGTAATGATTCTCTCCCTCAGTATCTGAAGTCAAGATGGAAATGTGAAAGGAAAAGTGAGCCTCCCAATGGGACTTGAACCCAGGCCCCTAGTGTTCCGAGCTAGTGCCCTAACCTCCTGGGTATCTGAAGTGGAATCCTCATCTTCAACATTGCCACATCACTTGATAGCTGTGCACAGGACATGCTCTGTTATTCTGAGCACTGGTTAATTGAAATCATAAGCTATACATTAATAGGACTTCTGCAGGGTGTCTGTTACAATGTAAGAGACTCAGAGCATGGGGTTTAGGCGAGAGGACCACAGAGCTAACCTGATCAATTCTGTCTGACCATCCTCACAAGAAGTCTCTTAGGTGACAAAAGACACTCCACACAGGCCCTATTTATGTATTATAAATCACTGATACTAGCTAAAGTGATTTATAGCCCTTTTTACACTGCCGACTTGGCAGCGCATCAACCCATATGCATGGGTTGATGCGCTGTCAACTCAGCAGTGTAAACACTTACCAGAGTGCCTTAGTTAAGTACCCTTTGGATTGTTTTTTTGATACGACTCGGTTGTGGGTATTGGTATGAGAGCGAGTGCGTTAAAGGACAGTCTGAATGCTTTGCTGCGCTTGCTCAGCTCCAAATGCATTTTTTCTGAATTCTTCAGTGAAGTTACAGCCCCTCCTTGGAGCGACATGCAGCACTGAAAGGTGGGGGAGCTGTGTAAACAGTGAATCATGGGTGTAGCAAGGCATACTCCAAGTACTCCACGGTGTGCAATTTTATTTAAGAAGGGTAGCAAAAATAGGCTTTGAACCGCTTCCTTCTTCCATGAAAACTAACAAAGAAAATGCTGAACCTTTCTGTAATTTTATTCATAGGAGTTGAAACTAGGACTGGTCACTAATACTGTGTTTGCCCCCAAAGGACAATGCAACTTTACAGGCTCTGGCCTGGTATGTGGGTGCCTTGGGGAGCAATTCATGGCAATTGTATTTACCCATGCATGGCAACAACCATTGTCATGAGATACAAAGTTCTATTTATTGTGCCAAATGAGGCAACAAACACAGTCCTGGTGCACATTTGTATATTGTCTGGCTACACCCCGGTGGGGTGGGGGGATAGCATGCCCTAACAAGGGGGGAGCAGTGGGTCCACTTGGTGTGCAGATCTGAAATCCTTGGCTACACCCCTGCAGTGAATTAATTGATCTGGATGCCGCCAGCACAACAGGAAAGGAGCGACGCAGATGTGATAGTGCTGCCGCCATGTAAACATAGCTTATATTAATTTTAAGGGCATTATTTTTCATTTCAAAAGTTAAAAGAAACTGTCTTCCCCCTGGCTGTGACGTGGACTACTCCACTCCTAACATTATCGCATGAGAGACCACTGTAAGCAGGATAAGTGGTACTGTACAGCAGCTCTGTGCACTGACTGGCTGAAATTATGTAAGCGATTCATAACAAGCACACCGGTTAAACCAATTGAATGTCAAGCTAGTGGATTTCCACTGCCATCAGCCCTGCTGGCTAGTATCTATGTGAAACTGAATTTCGACCCTGTTGTGGGCGTTAGTGAGTAGGTTCCAGAAGGGGTTTGTATGGGCACTGTGGATACAGAAGGATATGTTCACTTCCACAGATAGATGTTTATAGTGAAATACAAACCCTTATAATACTGGCAAGTATAACAGTGGAAATTGTCTTACTATTGGACTAATTACTTGTTTTAACTCCTCCCCCCTCCCCAACTCTCCAAGCCTTCAGTGCACTCTGTTGGCTAACTGCTTATGCTCTTATCACTAATACCATTATTTTGTTCTCAAGCAGTAGAGATGTTGTGAAATTTAAATTTTGCCAGTGAAATTGCCACGACACCAGCAATTTTGCTGCTCAAAACATTTTGTGGCATTCCTGGGAACTTTTCACTGGGTGTGAAATTTCGCCCGCAAAACATGAAATTTTACTGCAAAATATGCAATTTCACAGTTTCACAGGTGAAATTTTGAATTTCATGGGCAAAATTTTGCATTTCGTGGCAACATTTCGCATTTCACACCCTCAAAATATTTCGCTAAAAGCACAAATTTAGCTAAATATTTTGTGGAATGACATTTTCTAATTTTGTACATCTCTAGTCAGCAATGCACAGGTATACAAATTACAAAGAGGCATTAAAATAGATAAATCTACCAGGGTTGACAATCTACGCCCTAAATTCTTACGTCTAGCTGACCCAGCCATAGCATATCCAGTAACAAGGTCAATCAGCTTCTCTTTCAAATTCCAGCACATACTTGACCTCTGGACATGCGCACAGGTTTTATTTATTTATTTTTTTATTTATTCAGTCTTGAATTACAATACCTTTGAGCACAAGGCGCTAATTTACAAAGGTTCCACGTCAGTGGGGAGGGGTGAACAAACATTCAGAGGTGGTAATACAAAGACTAGGTTTAACACTATTCAAAAAGGGTAACAAGAAATTGGTGGAGAATTATAGACCCATCTTCCTTCTGTCAGTGCTGTCAAAGATTCAGCAGAGGATCATACATACTCAAATAAGTGACTGTCTTGAACAGTACCACTTAATGAGTGAACGGCAGCACGGGGTTTGTCATAATCATGGAATAGACTCTGCATTGGTGGGATTCACAGACACTGTTTACAGAGCTATGTATAAAGGTCTGATCACAGGAGCAGTGTTCGTAGAACTCACGAAAGCATTCGACTTGGTAGACCACAATTTATTAATTACTAAAACTACAAAAATTGGGTTTTGTGCCCCCTATAGCTAGCTGGTTCACTAACTACCTAGATAATAGGTGGCAACAGGTCAAAACAGGATCAGCATTGTCAGATACAAGGCTTGGTCATGTGCCACAGGGGTCCATACTTGGACCTCTGCTTTTCTCATTTTTCATAAATGATGCTCACTCAGTCTGCACCAATACAAGTATGCTACTTTATGCAGACAATATGGTACTATTCACTCAGGCAAAAGAGGTTGAGATCATCAATAAAAATGTAAACATTGATTTCGGGTCTCCATATAGGTGGCTCAAGGAAAATAGGACGATCATTAATGTAACAAAAACAGAAACAATGCTTCTGGGGTCAGTCTCAAAAACTAGAATGAATGCCCAAACATTATCAGTATCAACTTACAAGTGCGAACCCCTTGAGAAGGTTAATGTTTTTAAATAGCTCGGTGTTCTTATAGCCTCAAACCTGACTTTCAGTCCCCATATTAAAAACCTAATGTGCAAAGTCCATCACAAACGTAGTCAACTCTACCGTATAAACAAATTCCTGACATATGACACCAAGCTTAATACCGCAAGACACCACTTGCTTTCCTTATTAAACTACTATATGGCTCTTTGGTGGTTGACTCAGCACCTAAAGTCAATTTCGTGCCAAAAAAGTCCTTTACCATAACATTTCAAAGTCTGTTGGTCAGCATGGTAACAGGGTACATCACTGCTCCATTCTTGAAGGCTTAGGATGGCCTATATTCGAAATAAAATCCAAACTAACTCTGATAAGCTTCAGTTTTTAACAATTAAACAAACAGCCCATGAGCCTGGTGGACTTGCTTAAACTGGTTGCACCAAACTTCAACTCCATCAACCCAAAATCTTTGCTTATGGGTTCCATGAATGTCCAGAAGCATGAGTCAAAAATTGTTCAGTTTTCATGCCCCCTCTATCTGGAACACTATCCCTGTCCAAATCAGAACACTGACCAATTCTGCCTCATTTTCCAAAGAACTGAAAACTCATGCTTTAACACTGAATGACTGTGTGTGTTCTGTCTTTGTTCCTTTGTATTTTACTACTGCCTCTCTCACTGTGTGCTGCAAATTGTTACTTCAGTTGGTCATTGCACAATGTATGCCTATACCGTAACCCTGTCCTGTAGCACAACCATATCCCAAATATGTATTGTAGCACCTGTTCATGTCTTAATTCATCTGTTTGATACTGCACTGTTGTATATTGTACCATTGTACACTGGGTTATACCTATAAAAGGTGCCATTGGCGCAAGTGTATCTTATCTGGTCATCAGAATAAAAACACACAGTAGTATAAAAGCCTAACTTGTTTTGCATCTACTGTTTCACTCACTTATCTGCTTTGCCTAAATGATATTTGTTTTCACTATATTTCAGCACTTATATTTTATTTACATTTAATTTGGTTTGGTTCGTAATTGTTTTATTTTTATTAATGATCTATTTAGCCCACTCCAGCTAGGGCTCAGCGGGGATGTGCCGCCACCCAGAGCTCCTTCACCCCTGATCATTCAGCACAGCCATGGAGTGGCTTTTCCCATTTCTTTTTTTTGTAACCATTTGTCCCTATCCCCCACCCCTGAGAATGCCAGTGACCAGGACAACGTCCAAGTGGTAAGCCATAGTGAGACACGCCTTACGCCACTCGCCTAATGACATCCTCCCTGCCTGACACTATCCAATAGTTGGTGCAGCGTCTAACCCACCCCAGGAGAGCAGAGTTGCCAACTGGCCTCCATCCACCCCTCAACCAACCCCTGGCTTCCTGGGCTCATTCTCAAACCCAGGTCACCAGCGTAGTACGAGGTGTGGTGTCATTCATAAATAATTTTTATTCCCAATCTGTCTTGAAACTACTGTTTTTTTCCCTTAGCTACTTTGCCTCAATGTTATTTGTTGTTTTTGCTGTGATTTCTGCATTCATTATTTCCTTACTATGTGTTTGGTATTGTTTACTGTCTAAGCCTGCATTTGTACCCTCCTGGGTCGTACCTGTAAATAGTCATTTAAAGGAACACTGTCAGCCTGTTTTGCATCATATTTTTTTCTAGTGGAAAGCTCACATTTTGGAATTGCTTACCTTCTCTAAAATTCAATGATGTTGCTGGTTGTTTTATCTGCTTCCTTTCTCAGTAGAGCTGAAATGCATGCTAATAGTGAAATTATACCCAGCCTTGTTTTGTTTAAAATCCACAATCTACTCTACTTTCTGACCCCCCCCAAAAAAACGGTGCAGCCACTCATGATGCAGTAGTCTGCTCTCCTCACACTATATCACAAATGACTACACCACGTTGAGGGGGTGTCCAAAGTCCAGGAAAGATGAGGTGGGAGTTGATCAAGGATTGTAAACAAACACATTTTTTTGTTGTTAACAACAGCATGGTGGGATGTCCGTTTTTCACTTTTAAAGACAAGAATGGAACCAGAATCAAACTACCAGCTACATCCACAGTCTCTATAGAATATCACCAATTATGCAATGTGTTTTTATGTTGTCTTGCCCATGCAGTGCAAGCAATATTTTGTGACAGCTTGGTGGAGTAGCAGGTTCTGGAGGTGCAGCTGTATTGTGGCCAATGACGCCACTGTTTTCTTGGGCTGGTCTATATGGCATCAATGAATGAGCACGCTGTCTATGACAGCAGCTCAGAAGCATGCCACCAACTTGAAAGATTTTCACTGCTGTAATGAGGGAGTGCATTATCATTGCAGGGCACGCCTTGCCTGGTGTAACATCTCAATAAACATGGCAGCGGCTGTCGCTGTCCTCCTGTCACAGTCCCGTGAAAGCCAACTTTGGGGAAGCTCAATCCCCCATGTCAGCATGCCCCCTCCCCAGTTCATTTGCTGATGGGTGAGCCCAATCCCTGTCAGTTTAATAATCCCCCTTGTGAATTTGTGTCCTGAGGGGGGTGCCCAATCCCCCTTGGCATCATGCCCCCCCCAAAAACACACACATGCTTTCTTTGTTGGCTGGGGGACCAATCCCCATCAGCTTCAGTCTCCCTCTCCAAAAAACACAGGTGGCACACTGGGAGCCTACTCCAGTGTGCCCAAAGCAAACCTGGAAAAAAAAAACCTTCCCGTGATGTCTTATTTTTTTGTTACCTGTAAAAGAGAAAACGGTCCCTTGTGGTCATGACGGCCTCCTCCCCCAACCCACACCCACCCTCTGGACACCCACATCCCCGCACTCCCCCCATCCCACACTTGCCTTCAGAGCCTGGCACGATGATGTTCTGTGGAGCAGGAACACGTCAGCACTCTTCAAAGCCGATTGTGAACTGAAGCAAATCACAGCAAATCACGGTAAGCTGTATAATGGCATCAATGGGGGGGTTTCAACTTAGGTGGATATTTCAGCCATTTTTTGTAACTTTTGGCTCCAAATTTTCAACATGGAGTTCTTGGAACTCCACCTCATGAACTCAGTCACTGTCATTTCGTTATTCGGTCCTGAAACGTGATTTCGCGGTCACTGCATGGAATCACCTTTCAGGACTGAGTAACAAAATGACAGTGTTACTGTTCATGGATGGGCTCCCAAAAGCCTATGTTGCAAATTTGGTGAAAAAAAACTCCAAAAAATTACTGTGTTATGAGCTGCTGCATTGCGATGCCCCATCACATCATCAGAATTTCGTAGAATTTTAATATTTTCACCCAGATTTTCAGCATTGCCATTTTTCCACACCCCCTTATGAGCAGTACAGCTGTCGTTTTTCACATCCTGCCTGAAATTGTTTTCGCACATCTGGCTCACAATGGCGTGGTCGCCGTGGTAAATCAATGTTCAGGACAGATTAAGAAAATCACAGTGACACTGTTCATGAGTGGAGGTCCCAAAATGCCTAAGTTGAAAATTTGGTGAAAACATTCCACAAAATGACTGTGTTACGAGTGTGCATTACGCAGTTTTCACGCATGCTTGTAAGTTTGGGAATTTTTTTTATATTTTCACTACAGATTTTCAACATTGCCATTTCTTCACACCTCCTTATGAATGGTACAGCTCTCATTTTTCACATCCTGCCCTAAATGTGTTTTCGCACATCTGGCACAGAATGGCGCAGTCGCTGTGGAAAATCAACGTTCAGACAGATTGACAAAATCACAGTGCCGCTGTTCATTAATGGAGGTCCCAAAATGCCTATGTTGAAAGTTTGGTGAAAAAATTCCACAGAATGACTGTATCATGAGCGTGCATTCCGCAGTTTCCATGCACACTCTTAACTTCGAGAATTTTTGATATTTTCACTCCAGATTTTCAATATTGCCATTTCACACCTCCTTATGAATGGTATAGCTGTCATTTTTCACATCCTGCACAAAATGTGTTTTCACACATTTGGTGCAGAATAGCGCAGTCACTGTGGGGAATCAAGATTCAGGACAGATTAACAAAATCACAGTGCCACTGTTCATGAGTGGCGGTCCCAAATGCTTTCATGAGGTGGGGTCACAAACAGCCCATGTTAAAAATTTGGAGTGCAAATACCAACAAACGCCCGGGGCGTTACAGTTTTTAACCATAACGTCCCACCTTGTAGAGACTGACAGGTGCCAGGGGTGTGACTTTGGATTGTCAGCTATAATGGTCATGCCATCCCACCCCCACCCTGCAGCCAGTGGCAGGCATCAAGGTATGCATTGCACTCTTCGGCCTCAAGGTTCACCCGATTCTCCTATACTGCACCCATCTCAATGTATTTCTTTATGGAATGGGGTGAGCGTAAGGACAGACAACCACAAGGCACAACGTGACACTTGTCAGAGTCTGCAGGGTAGGGTGAGGTGAAATGGCATGAGTGTTATGGCCGATGACCCAAAGGCACACCTCAATGCCTGTCAGTCTCTGCAGGGTGGGGGTGGGGTTGGCGTCAGTTCAATATTTCACTGCCATTCCCATTATGCATCTCTCTAACTCTTGCACTACCAATGCCAGTAAGACAACATTCAGCATTGACAAATGTTTGTTTATACTAGGGACACTTTGAGGCCTAAGGGGTTGCCAGTGTCCCTTTAATTGTCTAGTGGACCTATCAAGCTTATATAAATAAGTTAATTACTTGTTTTATTGTAGGAATGAAAAAAGATGAAATAATCTATATGTTTAACTGACACTGACAGCCTTGCTCAGGTTAGTTTGTTTCTGTTTTTTGTCCTTGGCCATGCAATGCCTGTATCTCGTCCTAATTAGCGGGCAGTAATTAGCGTACTGGTCCTGTCTCCCTCTGTTCAAAAGTGTTATGTTAACAGCAAAGCACAAAGGTCATGCCTCCTTGGCAGGCTCCTGCGTCCAGTCTCATTCTTGCAGCGGGCAGCTCCATTGGCTTGAGTAATGAGTCTGACTGGTGGGCCTCTTTCCAAGTCTCCCTTCACACTGTGTCTCATCTCCTTTCCAAGGTTATGAAGCTGAGGAAACTGGCTCAACAGATTGCCAACTGCCGGCAGTGTCTGGAACGCCCAACAGTACTCATCAGCCAAGCAGAACACAGCCTGAAAGAGACTGACCATGCACGCTTCCTACAAACGGGCAAGAATGTGGCAGAAAGGTAGGGGATGTGCACATATATTTATTTTTTTAGGAGCTCACTGAAATGTAGCATCTTGTCATATGTCATTTATTTGTTTGTTTAGAATTGTTTAACCAGAAAAGCACACTAAGCTGTGATAGTTTCTTTGCAGGTGTGTCCTGGTTGGTTACATGGACTGGTTTATTAACAGGTGGATGATTGTTTATCTAGTTTTAATTAACAGCCAGGATTTTTTATATATAGATAATGATAGTTTTATTGCCAGTTATATTTTCGATTATGAACTAGTTGTCGAAATTGTAGGAAGCTGATTGGTTCACAGCTCTTTGAAGCCGTGATGTTATCCAGCTACATCATCACAGCTTCAAAAAGCTTCTGGCCAAGAGCCTCCTCACCCATAACAAAGGTAGCCAAAGGCGAGTGGTAGTTACACAACCCGCTAAAATCATGGTCAGTACGAGCAGTTTCTCACTCGCTGTCATGCACAGTTTCAACAACAGCTCGTGGAAGTGTCAGCAGCTAGAAATAATATATATATTTTTTTTAAACAAAGCACACACACACACACACACACACACACACACACACACACCCGAAACAACACAACGGGTGACTGTCAACTGCAGCATTCACAAAAGCACCCGCTCCCAACAAAGAAATACCGTAACACCACTACGCTGCTCAACAGACATTAACGGACGCTCGTGAGAAGAAAACATCCCCGATATCACAACGGCCCCTCCCAATTGCAGAAAACTTTTTTACTAACCTCACCTTCTCCCTTGAAAATGAAGTGTGACAGTTTTCCTCTGTACTCCAGGGTTGCCACAATCACAACATCATTGGGGGGGGGGGGACAGATTACAGACTTCAACGATCACTGTCCCTGTCAACATATTGGGCTTTCAGAAAAAAATTCACACAGATCTTCGCCCAGTCCCGTAACAGGCAGCAAGACCAGATCAAATGCATAGAAAACACATCTGCAGTCCAGGAGTTGTGCTGGGAGAGTGAGACTGAGTTCACAGCTGTGCTCCTGCAAGAACTCCACTTGCAACAGTGCCACCTGCTGCCCAAAGTCCTCCAGGAACTATTTTTTTAAAAGATGCTCCTCCAGCACTTTAAAAAAAGGCATTAAAACATTTTAAAAGTTTCTTTTTTAATTATTTTTCTTAACAAAACTGATAAACCAGTTCATTATAGCAATAAGGCACTTCAGGGTGCGGTATATCATGGGATTTCAACACTTCTCGGGTGGTTGGATGCACTTGGCCTGTGGCCTCATACCCAATCACCCGAGGCATGATGATAGCCCATGATATACCACACCCTGTCATGCCTTATTGCTTAATTACAACCAGGAGGTTATAATCAGCACCTGTCAGTCTTGCTTGTGTTCACCTTGGCGTGAGCTAAGCAACCCGCTGCAATTTGCTTCAACAGACTCCCACATAGACAAATGCCAAGCCAGAAAACAGAAAAAAATATCAGAAAACCTGTGAAATCTGTGCATATAAAATGTTGGCCATTAATTAAATAAAATAATATATGGGTGAGTGTGTGTGTGAACCAGAATTTTAAAGCACACACTCGGTGTGGGATGCTTGTATAAACCTAAGCATCCCACACCTTTGTTGTGTATAACATTCTGGTTACACCCACCCATACAGTATTCTGTATTTATACACACTAGACAAACACAGTGCCTATTTACAGGTGCAACCCAGGAGAGTTGCAAGGCATTACAAAGCCAAAAACACGTTAGCCATGAAACCAGGGAAACTCCCCTACTCTTCTTCGATATGCGCCATGGAATCTACTACTTCTATCTGGACAGTAACCAGTGATGGGCAGAAGGGACCTCTGTTTAACATTTCATCTGAAGGACAGCACCTCATCAGTGCATAATCCCCTCGTCCCACCTTACAGTGTCAGTAATAGACATTACCCCAACTACCTGGTGTGTGGCTAGAACCTACAACCTTCCAGTCTTGCCCAAAGTCATACATTTAGCCAGGGTCTAAGGTGGGATTTAAGCCAGGATCTCCTTCCTTAAAGTTCTTTGCTGTAAACGTTAGATGGAATTTGAACTCTGAAGGCTCACAGCCATTTGCTCTAACCAGTTAATACCATAATGACATTTGCAGCAGTAAGGTTAATGGCCATTTTCTCTAACAATCAGATCACACTTCCATATTCAGCATACAGGGTCTGGCTAGACTGTTGGTATAATGGCTTGGTTGGTTACATGGACTGGTTTATTAACAGGTGGATGTTTATGCCATTTTTGTTTTTACTATGTCACCAACAGTGACATGTCAGCATTTTCAGGCAGATTCCCAGCCTGCCACTAAGCTGTCAAACCAAGAATGCATTCTTGCAGTGCCACTCAGCTATGTGTCATGTCTCAGCCAGCCCACACAAGCGTACTCATTTGGGGGAGATAGTGTGCCCATGTGTGATGACGTAACATGATCTATCTGAATCAGACAAGTCTGAGCGGGGTGAGGAGACGAGACACTGGGATGGTTAGTGCATGGTGTGGTGTTAATGTTGTAGCGGGCTATTCTCTGGTGGTTTGGGAAGCCACATACACCCCCTTCATCAGTCCACAAGCTACCCACTTCTGGACAATGAGGTCAGATCAGCGGTGCCCCTGCCTGCCAGGTAAGGCTGCATCTGCCCCGGTGGTGATGGTGATGGTGGTGGTGGTGATGGTAGCGGTGGGGGGGTTGATGGTGGTAGCAAGGGGGTTGATGGTGGTGGCAGTGGTAGCTAGTAGTGCGGGGATGGGTGGGGGTTGGGACATTTTTTTTTCGCATTCCCAAGGTGGCAACCCTACATATGCCATGGTACTAAAATAACTAGGACATCATTAATATCATAATCAATCAACTTTAAAATCAACAGGCAACTTTTTACATTTTTTACCTCAAAATCAGACTTTTATATAAAATAAAAAAGAATGCTGTCTCTCCCACTCCTTATCAAGCAGATTTTAAAAGCAATTCATAAAAACAGCTTTACAATTTGGGTTCACTTCCCAGAAAACAGTGTTGCAAGCAGCATGCTAACATAACATAAAACATTTAAATGCAGCTTTCGAAAACTTACCTTGCAACTGCTTAGGGTTTGAGATGGTTCCCAAACATAGAAGAAAAGCAGGCACTTCTAGAGCTCAGAAGCTGATGACAGCCCATGGTGTACTGCTTCACAACCACATGATCTGCAGGTCAGATGTCTGAATGAAGCTGGTTCCTTCACAGCCAGCATGAAACAATTAAGCTATCACTTAATGTTCCCTCCCAAGCCTCTTAAGGCTAACTTCTGTACTACTGAGAAGAGCTTCACATCTTTAACAAAAAATACAAATTAAGTCATTTTTCAACAAACCAAACGTATTGTATAGAACAAATGCCAGAAAAGTACATTTCATGTCCGCTCATGGAGCTAATGAGCTCATAAATCCACTTGCCATTTGGACTTCTGGTTTATGAAACTTATCCTCCCCCCATGGCATTATACCCTTGTGCACTACACTTTTCTAGCTTTCTTTCTATATGTATTTGATGATGTATGTAATTACTGTATTCTGTGCTTTTTTTTAATAGAAAAAGGTACCATGTAAAATGGCATCTATATGTTTGAATTTAATATATATTTGCCGTTTAGTGTAGAGACAGCCAAATGGGTATTTTTAGTCACTATCTTTTGTCATAACCATATAGTATAACTAGAGTGGTACTGTGGATTCGGGACCAATTTGTGTTTTTTTTTTTTTTTTTTTTTTATTATTGTTTTTTTTTTTTTTTTTACCCAGAATAACACAAGTGAGAATCAACTTCTCATTTATAGTGAGATCCTGCTTGCAAACAGACAAGATTACACCCAACTTTAATAGCCTAGTTACAAAAAGAAACAGAACTCTAATTTAGGACTTACTCAGTAACTTCTTAGGATCAACATTTCAGGTGAGGAGATCAGAAATGCCTCTTATTGTTAACTTACAGCTACTGTTCCTGTTGTAAACATTGGTGCATACTGGGTCCAAGCAAATGGTTCCAGAACAAATCTGAACCCCCTCAAACCTGGCCAGTTCTAAGCTTCCCAGCCAGAGGTAATGGTCACCAAATGCTGGAGCTGTCCACCTAGCCAAAATCACAAAAGTAATATGTTAATTATCTGTTCAGAAAAGGTTTCAGAACAAAAACATTTTCAAAGCATTTTCTGGTGTCATTGAAAATATAATAATCCCATCATGAACCAGATACACGTTTTCTTCAGAGGTCAAGATCTCACATGTCATGCTGCTGTCTCCTCTAGGCTCCACGTCTGTGGTCGAGCTCCCCAACCCTTCCCCAGCCTCTCTTAAACATCCTTATTTGTTAGTTGGCAAAACGTTCCATTACATAGTTTTATAACATTAATATATTTGACACAATTAGATTCATCATTGGTATATTTTTATTCCACTCAGATGTTTCTAAAACAGCTTTTATTGCCAAATCTCTAATGAATGACTCAAGTCATTCAAGATGGCCACTGCCAGCAATTTTTAAAAATCCTTTTTCTCAAAGTTATGTTTTGACTTCCATTCAGGATTTGTATTGTGCATGTGTTAGGAGACTGCTAGCATGCATTTCTGGTGGTTAACAGCAAAAGCACCACATCAGTATATTCAGCTTATCTATAGTGGGCATGATCAGAGATTGGGGACTTCAAAAAACTTTAAAAATCCATATCTCAGTTCAGAAGTGGAATACGATGAAAACACAGAAACATAGAATTTGTCGCTGAAAAGGACCACTTGGCCCAACCAGTTTGCCTAGATGGCCTCTTCCTAATCTGCCTGTGCAGACTCTATCTGGTCTCTGGTGACCTCCCTCCTCCCTGTCTATTCACTAATATTCCCGTATGCCAATACCATGTGTGCTTGAAGCCCCATACTGTTTTTGCCCCCCATCACTTCTGCTGGCAGTCTATGTTAGGCACCTACCACTCCTTCAGTGAAGTAATACTTCCTTACATCTCTCTTAAACGCCCTTCCAGCTTCATCGCATGCCCTCTGGTCCTGCTGCACTTCTTGCTTTGAAGGAGACTCCCCTCCTGTACCCTTTTCACCCCGTGAGGTATTTGTAGATCTCTGTCATGTCCCCTCTCTACTGCTTTTCTTCCAGGGTGTACATGTTGAGATCCCTCAGATAAAAGGATATAGTGATGTTTTTGCCAGATATAAATTGTAACTGAAAAACTATCTAATGATTTTTTTTCCTGCTAATGTAAGCCCCCCCAACCCCTCCCCATGTCTAGGGATATGATGGTGGTAAATGTCCTGGGAAGGGGTTACTGTACATGCAAGACAACACAGTCCAGAATAAAGACAGGAAAACAGTACCTAAATCTCCTCGGGTGTTGCAGGTGATGGATTAGCTCCATTGGGGGGGTGCCCTTGAACTTTCTGGGTGATAAACTGGAACACCGGAGGGATGACGCTGACTCTTCACCTGCCTGGCCTTGCCAACTTTGCCCACAGACCTTTGTAGACTGTTTTCACTAGGCAGGCCTCTTGACGACTTCCTTGATGGTGAATAGGTTCTTCAGGATAACACCCTGGAGCACACACTGGGAACTGGCTGTGGAGGCAAACTTCTTTTAGCAGCAAACAGTCATTTTATTAAAAAGGATGCGAACACCAAAACTGCAGAAAACAGGGGATCCCATTTAATGAACAGTTGATAAAGCAGAAACTGTCACTCCATGGAGCAGTAAAACACAAGCTGGTTGCCTCATAAGCCTGATAGTCACTCTGAACCAGAAAAGGTCACATGGAGTTAGTGGTGCTCTGGACCGTGGAGGTCACAAATGTGAACAAATTAGTTCAGGTGGCTACCCATAGCCTAGGCAGCCACAGTCCAAATGCAGGCAGCAAACTTGTGGCCGAAATAGGCCCTCAATCATCAGGCAGCAACAAGGGTTTCCTTTCCTCTAGACTCTCAGCTCCCAGCAAGGAGCACAGATCTCCAGGGGATGGTCGACCCTGCAAAAGCCACCTTCTTCATCCTTTCCTTCCTCCATTGTCCCCCAAGTCAAAACCTCTGAGGGGCAGCTGCCCAAGCCCCAAAGCTACCCTCAGCACTGTCTCCTTTAGGGCACAGAGCCCAGAAATCAAAAGTCCCAGAAGAGGGGCAGACTTGGACCAGGGGCTGGCCCAGGACCCCTGGCCCCCTACTATATCCCCTTACCTCATGGCTCTGCCTCCTGCAAAACTTGTTCCCATGCTGGCAGCAGACCTTTTCATCAGTCCCTTCCTAGGAACCAGATGAGCAGGCTAGCCCAAGAACAGGACCCACTGGAAAACAGCTTCTGCTATGTCCCTTTCCTTGACTTTACTGGCTGGCTCAAACAAAACAAAAACACAGCCGCATGGTCGAGCGGGTGAGCACCCTGCTCTGACCATCTCCTCTCACTGTCTTCCCCAGATGAATTTCTCTTTTCTGTCCCCTGCACTTCTTTTTATTCTCTCTCTCCCTCTCCCTCTCTCTCTCTCTCTCTCTCTCTCTCTCTCTCTCTCTCTCTCTCTCTCTGTGCCAAAAACCCCTGAGGTCCGATCACAGACCAGCCAGCTAGGCGCCAAATCAACTTTCTCTCCCAATGACCTGTGGGGCCTGAAGTCCCAACTAACTATTTACATTTATGTCCCCCATGGTGCCAGCCAGCACCGAACTACACCACCAAAAAGGAGCAGTTGCTCCTGTTAATTTTTCCCTACAGGTGGCCGTGCATGCACAGTAGCATGACTGCCATAAAACTATTTACAATATTTATTAATTTTTTCTAGGGACATGGATATGTTGCTCAATCCACACTATCGGGCAGGTACCTTGCCACTTTAAGATGTGATGGAAGGTCTTCAAGCTGGCTTCACCCACCCACCCAGGTGGTATAACCCTCGGCTTCGCCCCATGACCCCAGATCTTCCTTAGTGCTTGGAAGCTCCGGTTCCCTTCTTAGCGCTCCCACGTTTTGCAGGCCCTGGATCTTAAATCTTCAGATTTAATCCCGAAACTTACCCTTAAACTCATCCATGTTCAGTCTTCTCCACCTTCTCTTGCTGCTGCAATGGAAGATAAGTCCGTTCCTGGTTTCCATTGGTATCCTTGTGGGCAGAAGATGTCTCGCACAGACCCCCACACCAGGTGCGTTTACTGCCTTGGGCATGACCACGATCCGCAGGCTTGTGATCTGTGTCTATCCTTTTCTCCATCGGTGCTCGAAGACCACACTGCCTGACTCCAGCTGGGGTGACTGGAGAAACAGTACCTGCCAGTCAAATCAAAGGAGGCCTGTTGGATGGTGCCTGTGGCAATGGGCTCTCCAGAACAACTAGAACAGCTTGAACAGCTCATGGCCTTCAAGGAGGAGGTGGCCCAGGCCGTGGTGAGCTCCTCTTCAGCTTCAACCTTTATTTCACTCCAACTGGGCTCTTCTTACATGGCTTCCTTTTGGGAGCTGTGCCGGTCCCTCTTGATGAAAGGGGAGGGTCCTTCTGGATCTCACACCCCTCGATCCCAGAAGAAGGATCCGAAAAAAGGTAAGACCCACCCTCGATGCTCTTGGGAGTGGGAGAGATCTCATTTTCCGGACCGTCGGCTCTTGACTTTGGTTGATGTCATGGCCTGGGCTCCTGGTTTCATGGTGTTCCTGTCAGACCAGTGGGCTGCGACACCCGTCAATGCGGGCAAGACTTTTCTAGAGCCAAATGACAGGTTGTTGACTGAGGAGGTCAACAACTCTTTGTCTCAGACACCAGTGCTTCCGGTGCCTTCTGGGGACTTGGCTCAGCCTCCTGAACCAAAGTCTCTGGCCCAGGACCCTGAACTGGAAGGACAGCAGGTCTCCCCTGCTCCATCCTTGGTTTACCATCGACATTGTCGATGGTCAGGATCTCGGTCTCAGTCCACATCCGCGTCGGGTAAATCCCGCCAATGTCAGCGGTCTTGGTCCCGACATCATGGAAAGTGGCACCACCACTTTTCTTCCTCTTCCTCCTTGGATGAGGAGAGGCTCCGGCGCAAGTTGCGTCAGCGCTATGAGGATTCAATGTGGCAGCAGCTCATTCTGACTGGCTCTAAGCTGATGCCTAGCTTCTACGCTGGCTATTAAGTGACTGTCACCTGAATGACCGATGACGACTCCCGCCACCGTTTCCTTGGTTGAGGATCCGGTTCCAGCGCTGCTGGCTCAGCCAAAACCAGCTCCCATGCCCATTGTGGTGGAACCACCACCTCCTCAGTTGAAAAATGGGGTGCTGTCCAAGACTTCTTGGCCGGCTTTGGGTCTGCCCCATTGGCTGTTGGTCACTCTCACCCCTGATCAGCCTCGGCAAGTGAAGAGTAGCTCAGGTGGTCGCCAGCTGTATGCAGACTCTTCAGAGTCCAAAGACTCCTCATTGCATTCCCGTCCAGTGGATCTGGAGTCCTCGGTGGGGGTCTCTTCATGGACAAGAGCCCTTCCTTGTTCCTTGGTATTCTTCAGCTCATCTTGGAGTCCACTGGAATGCTGCTCAAACCTGTGCAAAAGCGGGCCAGATATCCCTTGACGGAGATCCTAGATAAAGGGGATTCCCCCAACAGAGGCCTTCCCAGTTGCTGAGGCCATTGTCGGTCCGGCACTAGAGTTATGGCAGCGTCCAGCCTCTTGCCCAGTGCTGTCAGCCCAAATGGCCCCCAAGTATGCGGTCCCCACAGGTTCCCTCTCGGGAATCATGGAGCACCCCTCGGCCAAGGGGTTGGTGGTTCACTCTGCTTTTTGGCGCTCCGACAACACCCGGGATGTGGATAAGCACCCAGATAAGGAGTCCAAGAAATCGGACCACTCTGGCAAAAAAGTTTATGCTGCCTCCTCATTGGGCTTTCACCAGGCCAACTCAGCCATTATGATGGCACACTTCTGACACGCCTTGTTGGGCTCACTGGATGAGGTGCTTCCTCATCTCCCGGCTGACCTCAAAACCACGGTTAAGCAGGTCCAGGATCAGGGTAAGGCAGTGGCTAAGCAGCAGCTCTGGACTGCTCTGGATATCAGCGATTCATGTGCCTGTTCTGTAGTGGTCGCAGTGGCCATGTACTGCAGGGCTTGGCTGTGCATCTCGACCTTCACAGCAGATACCCAGCACAAGCTAGCAGATGTCCCTTTTCTGAGCACAAACCTGTTCGGGCTCGGTGTGGAGGGTTACCTCCAGCACATTAAAAAATCTAATGCCACCTTGGATTCTGTCTCATCTACTCAGAAGAACAAAGGCCTCCACTACCAGAAGCGTAAGCCCTTTCATCCCTCTGCTCCTGCGGCTAGACCAGCCCGGCAGCACTAGCAGCAAGGCCAGGAGGCTCAGACTTGGCACCATAGAGCCAAGTGTGTGGCTTCCTCGGTTAGGAAGCCTGGGGGGATGGGTCCCAGTGGCTCCTCAGCCGAACCATCCTCCTAGCCTGCCCAATGATGGGTTGCTGGGTACTTCCCCAGCCCGGTTGCACCTCCCCTGGGGCTCCCCATGGAGGGCCAGCTCAGCCACTTCCTTTCCACCTGGTCCACTATTACCATGGATCACTGGGTGCTGGAAGTGGTTGGCAGGGGCTTGCCTCTGGAATTTGAGCAGGTCCCTCCCTTTTGAATACGCACCCCACGGGGGGCTACTGGGTTCGCAGCCTCTCAGTCGGCTCTCTGAGACGACATCAATCAGCTCCTCTGCAAGATGGTTATCTGCAAGGTGGCGGATCCTCTTCCCAACCCATGGTTCATTTCTAGGTACTTCCTGGTCCTGAAATGGATGGGGGGCTAGCGCCCCATTCTAGATCTGCATGATGTAAACAAGTTCCTAAGGTCACGCACCTTCCAGATGGTAACTCTGGCACAGATAATACCATCTCTGGAGCAAGGAATGTGGTGCTGCTCCCTGGATCTTCAGAACGTGTTCTTCCACGTTCTGATCCGTCCGTGCCACTGGCGGTTCCTCCGCTGTCGGGCAGAGGGAACCCCTTTCGAGTTCCGAGCCATGTCCTTTGGCCTTTCTTCAGCCCCCAGGGTCTTCACCAAATGCATGGCAGTGGTGGCGGTGTTTCTGAGGCACCAAGAGGTCTGGGTGAACCCTTACCTGGACAACTGGCTGATAGCAGGTCCCTCCAGGCTGGAGGTGGAGCGGTCCAGGGATCTGGCCCTCCGGACTTGCCTAGACCTTGGCCTGCTGATTAATGAAGCCAAGTCAGAACTCATGCCTGTGCAGATGATCCAGTTCATCGGGGCAGCACTCGACTCCTGCCGAGCCAGAGCTTGGGTCTCGGTGGACAAGGCAGAGGTTCTCTCCTCCTTTTCCCAATCATTTCTGGTTGGGCAATTGTGCCCTTCCTGGGACTTTCTGTGTCTTCTGAGCTACACGACAGCCTGTATCAGCATGGTCCAATGGGCCCACTGGCATATGTGTTCTCTCCAATGGGAACTAGCCAGCCAGTGGTCTCAGCACTCAGGTCATCTTGACCTGTTGGTCCCTGTGGCCCAGAGGATGTGGGATGGCCTCCAGTGGTGGATCATCCCATCCCACCTGCAGGAAGGGATCCTGTTTGTTCACCCTGAGCCAACGGTTATCCTGACGACCGACGCCTCTCTGATGGGTTGGGGTGCCCATCTGGGGGAGCACAGAGCCCACGGACTCTGGTCCCCTCAGGAGTCCTGATGCCACATCAACTTGCTGGAGCTCTGAGTGGTCCAGCTGGCCCTGACTGCCTTTGCTCCATTTTTTCAGGGTCAAGTGGTCCAAGTCCAGACAGACAACACCATGACCTTGTACTATCTCAACAGACTTGGCGGGACGCACTCCTTGACCCTGTGCAAGGAAGCTCTTTGCATTTGGTCCCTCTTGATCAGCCTGGAGGTGGATCTCCTAGCCATTCATGTGGCAGGAACCTTGAACAGTCTGGTCGATGCCCTCAGCCGGATAGGCGATGCATCTCACGAGTGGTCTCTCCTGCCGGGGGTAGTGCAGGATCTGTTCTCCCACTGGGGCACCCCTCAAGTGGACCGTTTCACCTTCAGAGAGAATGCCAAGCTGAGGCTGTACCATGTCCGCCCCCCTCAGCAGGGTTCACTACAGGGGGATGCCTTCTTGAGGCCGTGGACCCCAGGCCTCTTCTACACCTTCCCTCCTCTGCCCTTGATCCACAAGGTGCTCCTCAAAATCAGGAGGGACAAGGCACAGATGATCCTGGTAGCCCCGGACTGGCCCCACCGGTTCTGGTATCCAGATCTCCTCAGCCTCAGCTCCAGGCTCCTGAGGCGGCTTCCAGCCTGCCCGGACCTGTTCTCCTTCAATCAGGGGAAGGTACTCCACCCAGACCTTCAATCCCTGTACCTGACAGCCTGGTTCCTGAGTGGCTAGAGTTCCATGCCTTGGGTCTTTCCAATGAGGTCCTCAACACTGTTGAGGCATCCCGCAAGGAATCAACCAGAAAATGCTATGCATTCAAATGGAAGCGGTTTTCCATTTGGTGTCAGGGCATGGGGTTGCACCCCTCATCCTGTCCACTGGCTAGCATTTTGGACTACCTGTGGTCCCTGTCCCAGCAGGGGCTTTGGTCGATGACCCTTAAGGTGCACCTGGCAGCCATCTCTGCTTACCAGGTGCGGGCTGGTAAGCAGTCCATGGTGCAGGAGGAAGTGGTCTGGTGCTTTTTCAAGGGCCTAGATCACATCATCTCCAGTGCGTGACCCACCACCTCCGTGGGATTTACTGCTGGTATTGGTTAAGCTCATGGGCAAGCCATTTGAACCGATGCACAGGTGTGACATTTCTCACCTGTCATGGAAGACCGCCTTCTTGGTGGCTATCATATCAGCCAGAAGGATTGGGGAGCTGCAGGTGCTTTCCATTGAAGCTCCCTACCTGGTCTTCCACAGGGACAAGGTTCTCTTGTGCCCCCACCTGAAGTTTCTTCCGAAGGTGGTGTCGGAGTTTCACCTGAATCAGGTGTTGACTCTGCCGGTGTTCTACCCCAATCACACCTCAGAGGCTAAGTACAGGCTCCATACCTTAGAGCTGAGACAAGCGCTCTCCTACTATAAAGAGCATACGGCGGAAGTTCGAGGAGAGGTTCACCAGCTGTTTGTCACCTATGCTGAAGCCGCACCTGGCAGATCTGCAGCAAAGTGGACAATTGACAGGTGGATCAGTTCCTGCATTGATCTCTGATATAGGTTGGCAGGTAGGGAGCCTCCCATTGGGCTTAGGGCTCATTCCACCCATCATACTGCTGCGTCGGTGGCTGCTTCTAAGGATGTTCCTATCCAGGAAATCTGCAGGGCTGCTACCTGGAAGTCAGCACACACCTTCATTTCCCATTACCACATCGACCTTGAATCACTCCAGGATGCTGGTTTTGGGGCCTCAGTTCTCCATTTCCTGTTCCCTAAGTAGGGGGTGTGCACCTTGCCTCCCTCCTCCTGGAGAACTGCTAGGAGTCTGCCAGATAGTGTGGTTTGAACAACATATCCATGTCCCTAGAAAAACAGGTTACTCACCTGTAACAGTAGTTCTAGGAGTGGTATATATTGTTCATCCGCATGGACCCACCCTACCTCCCTGGCTTTGATGCACACACCTGGCTTCCAGTGGGCTAAATCTGGTGTCATGGGGCGGAGCCAAGGGTTATACCACCCGAGTGGGTGGGAGGATCCAGCTTGAAGACCTTCTGGCACACCTTAAAGCAGCAAGGTACCTGCCCGATAGTGTGGATGAACAACATATGCCACTCCTAGAACTACTGTTACAGGTGAGTAACCTGTTTATTTTTTCCCTTTTTTGTGGATGGTCCTGAGCCCAGCCAACCCCAGCAAGACCGGACCCAAGACTGGAGTAGCCACTCCATTAAACTTACCTTTGGCGGTGGCCACACATGCGCCCTTAAGTGTGGCTACCATTACTATCTACAGTCCATGGTCTGATTGCCATGGCAACACCCCTGACCAAGAAACCACCCCAAAGCATACCTGGAAGCATGAAAATAACAATGCGGTGCCTGACCCCACCGTCAAAGGCCAGGAACCACCATGGGGTGGCCAGAGCTGAGAAGAGCCACCCCTGGACCGAACAGGTCCAAATCCCCCAAAGAGCCATTGAATTACCCCAAAACACTGAGGAGAGACACGGAGCAAGGGATCCCATAAAGGTTGGCCCATTTTTGGTAGGCTTACACTCTCCTCCCCGCCAAACATTTGCCATCCTCATTGAACCAAGACTAGCCCTATACTATTTACACTATCTGTACTCTAAATCTAAGCTATCACTTCCTATTCAAACACTAATCCAGCTCTCTAAACTACGTTTGAATCACTGCCCAATTGAGCCACTCACCAGCCAGACCTACAAAAGCCCAAAACTCAGCCCAACCAATGGCGTCCCCAGTCCATTAACTAATCCCAACCTGGCCAACTGCCAATCAAGCCTATGATGATGTTGAGAAGCTCGGCCTGGTCAACGGCATTCCAGGTCCTACCCCACTGGTGACCCACCACTAAACCTACTGACCCCTGCCTTCGGTTCAAGCAGCAGCAGCCCAAGGTTCCCATACTCTACAACACTTTACTATTTACCTCATATTACTTACAGCTGCCTGCATTGGACTGCCTGGAAAAATGTAATAGAAACACACATATAGCAATGCAGAAATTTTAGCAAGTTACCAAACTACATTAAAGTAGCAGTACTGTAACAATGGCAATGTGGTCCCCCATGCACCAGCTGTTTTTAATTTTTTTTATTTTCTCGAGCGCCTGTTAGTTCACAGTGAACGTGGTCAGGAGTAGGGACTGTGATGAGTGCAGTCAGGCAGTGTCTGAGACAAGGAGTTTGCAGACTGCAGTGTGCATGGTCAGCACAGCAGATGCGAAGTGACAACAGAACACTCTAAGGTCACTTTTTGTTTCTGATAAGAGAAAAAGCTGATTTTTTATAGTTATTTTTGTATGGCATTGGGATTGTTAAAAATGATATGTATGTGGATATTTGCAGTAACAGTGCTTCAAACCCCACCCCAACCCTAACCACACACACACACACATAAACTTGCAGCTTACATGATGGCACAGTGTAATGTTAAAGGAAAGCTGTCCAAAACATGGGCTCCCGCCCCCGGACAGCTTACCCTCAGGTTTAGATTTTAACAGTAAGAGCAGCATTTTTCTGCACCGCAGCTTGCTATATTTTAATTTTTAAAACTCTGGGACCTGGAAGTATGGAGGAGGCAGGGGACGTTCCATTTGCTGAAAAGGTACAGAGATGCACCGCTCTCTTCAATACAAAATACGCTACACCTTTACAGATAAAGATACGTATAATGAATAGTGGCACTAAGCTATCCCTGTTTGAGAAATACTATTTTTAAAAAGGAAAGAAAAATGAAAAAGAAACCACCCCTCACCCTCCTTCCCAGCCCAGTCCTTTAAAAAAACCTAACCCCCTTCCCCAACCCTCTGCTACAATCTCAATCCCACCCTCCTCCCCCCTTCCCAGCACAAAAACTTTCATATGTTTATATATATATATAAAAAAATCTCCCACAAGGAGTGACTGGAACAGGCTGCCCACCTTCACAGCTGTCTACTGCCTTTAGCAATCTCTCTCTCTCTCTTTTTTTTATCAATATCCCCCCCCCAACCTGGCAGCACCCTCCTCGCACCACCAGCACCCAATTTGTCTTTAAAGAAGTGCAGTTAGTACTAATGAAGGCAACTGACACAACCTCCCCCCCTCCATAGCTGTCCACCTTTTACTGAATGGAAGCACTCCCCGCTTCCTTGCATACCAGAAACAGCTGATTACATGGTCAGCTGGTTTTACTTTGCACAAGCATGGGAGCGTTTTTATTAAGTAGAAGCTGGCTGATCATGGAGGAGAGTGGATGTATCGGTCACCTTTGTCTGTGCTTCTTTAAAAATTTCAGGTGCTGGAGGAAGGAGGTGCTTCAAAATGAGAGCTGGAGAAATATTGATTGTAAAAGAGGGTGAAAGACAGTGGCGGCTGTGGAGGTGGGCGAGTTGTGAGTTGCCTATTGAGGAGCTTTCTTTTAAATTTGACATTTTGGGTGCTGGGGGAAGGGAGGGTGGGATTGAATTGTATAGAGATTGAGGCAGATATTGTATATCTTAAAGGATTGGGCTGGGGAGGAGGTGGGGGTTGTTTCTTTACCTTTTATCCCACAGGCACACGAATAATGAATGCCCGAATATTTTGGGGCCAAATATAACATTTGCCGTGAATATTGAAAATGAGGTATTCACCCATCCCTAGAGGATAGCAGTCTGTTGGGGATGGGGTCCACTAGACTACCAGGAGAATTACTCTTACCTTAGAACATCGGCAGTCAGGGGAAGGAAGGTCCACTAGACTACCAGAGTGCTACATCTTATTTTAAAACATGGGCGATCGGGGAATGGGGTCCATTAGGCTACCAGACTGCTACATCTTATTTTAAAACATGACCAAGCAGGGGAAGGGGGGTCCACTAGACTACCAGAGTGCCACGTCTTATTTTAAAACATGGGCGATCAGCGGGGGCCACTAGACCACCAGGATGATACATATTATTTTACAGCATGGGCGATTGGGGAACCACTAGACTACCAGGGGATCCATATGTGTACAGCCCAGTATGGGTGCTGAGGGGCTGTGTGGCTTGCAAATGTCCCCTTAACACCTTATGTGCCAAACAGACTGGTTTGCATGCTAGGGCTGACTATGGCCCACAGGAGCCCTGGCTATATCGCATTTTGGGCAGCACTGTCTCCAGTGGACTCCCCTATGGGCCATGTTCAGCTTTGGGCCATGGCTGCACAGCACATAGACACTTTGCAGTGCACTGGTGTGGCTCTATATTCAGGCAGTTAGCACACTCTATTGGAGCTTGCTAACTGTCTGAATATTATTCTGAGCCAGCCATGCGCTATTTGCCATGCAGCGATACCGGCTATACAGCAGTGTCAGATGGCACTAAATATGATGGCTGTAATGCTCTGCTATACAAAAAACCTGGAAGGGCTATTAATGCAGTTGGCCATGTCTCATGCAGAACAACTACCCCTGTTTTTTTGTATTGCAGAGTACAACCACCCTCATGTGCTATCTCTTACTGGAATGGCCTGATTGGCAGACTGCCGGACAGACAGGCAGGGTTAGTACAGTTAGTGATAACAGAATAGCAGTGTTTTGGGATTTCATTCTACTTCTCACTAAATGATGGCAGTATAGCCTAGAGGTTACAGGAAAGAGCAGTGGATGAGCTTGGCACATCCAGCAGACCTGGGTTTGATTCCCACAACCTTCACTTGCATAGTGTGTGACCCTGAGCTTAACCTCCCTCTGCTCCTGGATCATCCCTGTGATTGGGCCTTGTGCCAAGTGGGCTTGCCCGGTTACCAAAGAATAAAAAAAGAAGGGTGTCCCACAAGCTTGGGAATTCCAGCCCATTCAATGACATTCCAAGAGCAGTAGGGAGGAGCTTCCATGACAGCCAGTCCAGCTCACATTGCTGGAATCATTTAGCTTGCAAGCCCTGCGATGGTGTTGCAGTCTTTGCTGTGTTACACCCACGAGAAGAACACGGTATCTTGATTGCAGTATAAATGGCTTTCCAGGTGAGCTGGAGGTCAGAGGAATTGGTGTGGGGGGTGCTGGCATAATGACACAATTGAATGCTCACAGGCTCTCTGAAGAAGAACCAGAACTGATATGTCTTGCACTGTATTAGTTTCCTTAGCTTCACCCTTGACACAGGTGCCTCTGCTGCTGCAAGCAGCTGGGCGGGTCTCTTCTGTCCACCGGCTGCCTTCCTCATTGTACTGCCCGTTGATCACCAGACTGAAGCTTCACACTTGACACAGGTGCCTCTGCTGCTGCAAGCAGCCAGGCAGGCCTCTTCTGTCCACTGGCTGCCTTCCTCGCTGCACTGCCTGCTGATCACTAGACCGAAGGTACGCTGCTGAAACTTGACTGGCCAGAACCATTGGCTCTGCCTGCTGACAGGCTGCTGCAGTTCTTTAATTTCTTTGCTACTCCATCTCCTTCTGGACTTTAAGCTAATGTTACATACTGGTTGTGGTACTGGTTAAGCTTCTCCAAATTGTCCTTTGAATCCTAATTTAAACGTGAACCTAAGCCTGTTCACAGCAATTTTGCACTCCAAGGGTAGTTTGAAGTGCAAGTTCTTTTAGGCTGCAGGTTTGTAGATTTTAAAGTATTACAGCTCTCTTTGTTAAGGTCCAGTGGTAATCTACCCTGGATCAGAAACTAAGTTTAAAGTGATACAGTTTTTACGTTCACTTGTGCGCATGTGCAAGGAACGTTTTGGGAGAGTAGCACACTTTGGAGGTGTGCCTCTCCCTTTCAATCCAGTGCTCCGCTGAGCATGCGTGGTGGTCCTGCACCAATGGGTGCGGGAGCTGTGTATGACAGCAGCGGTCTTCGCTTCAAAGAAAACCCGCTGTCATACAGAGCACCGCGTCACGCCGCCCCAGCGTCCACGCCCCCCAAATCTTTGGTGCCAAGCTGGGAGCCCACCCAGCATAGCAAGCGTCCAGCGTTGTTTGCGGCGAGCGGTGCCCAATCCCCTTGGCTCCAGGTCCCCCAAGCCATCCTTCTGCCACGCTGGGAGCCCAGGCACATGTCCCATGTTGTTTGCGGCGGGGTGCCCAATCCCGTCGGCTCCTCGTACCCCAGCCATCCCTTCTGCCACGCTGAAGCCCACCCCAGCGTGGCAAATATTCTTTTTTCTGGACCTGTAAACCAAAAAGGTCCCACGGCACTTCTCCCAGTCTCCTCCCACAACCGCACCCACCCCTGCGCACTCAGCCTCCCACACCCCCTCACCCCATACTTACCTCCGGAGCTCGGGCGACAATCTTGATGGACCGGGAACACGTCTGCACTCTTCAAAGCCGACCGCTAACTGAGGAAATGCCGGTAAGCTGTATAATGGGCTAGATAGGGGTTTTCAACTTTATTGCATATCTCAGGCATTTTTGAATTTTGCACCAAATTTCAACATGGGGTTTTGGGACCCCTTCACGAATGATGTCACTATCATGGTGTTATTGGCCTCAAGGGTGATTTCAGAAGTCACTGGCGCAAAATCACCCTTCGGCTAATACCACCATGACAGTGACATCACTCATGAGAAGGGTCCCAAAACCCCATGTTGAAAATTTGGTGCAAAAATTCCAAAAAATGACTGTTTTATGAGCGTGCGTTGCGCAGTTCCTATGCAGGCTCGTAAGTTTGCGTATTTTCAATATTTTCACTCCAGATTTTCAACATTGCCATTTTACCACACCTCCTTATGAGCAGTACAGCTGTCATTTTTCACATCCTGCCTAAACCGTGTTTCCGCCCATGTAGCGCACAATGGCTCAGTCAGTGTGCAAAATCAATGTATGGGATGCATTAAGAAAATCACAGTGATACTGATCATGAGCAGAGGTCTTAAAATGGCTGTGTTGAAAATGTGGTGAAAAAATTCCTAAAAATGACTGTTTTACGAGTGTGCGTTGCGCAGTTCCTATGCACGAGTCGTAAGTTTACGAATTTTCAATATTTCCACTCCAGATTTTCAACATTGCCATTTTACCACACCTCCTCATGAGCAGTATAGCTGTCATTTTTCACATCCTGCCCAAAATGTGTTTCCGCCCTTGTAGCGCACAATGGCGCAGTCGGTGTGTGAACTCAATGTATGGGACACATTAAGAAAATCACAGTGACACTGTTCATGAGCAGAGGTCTTAAAATGGCTGTGTTGAAAATTTGGTGACAAAATTCCTAAAAATGACTGTTTTACGAGTGTTCATTGCGCAGTTCCTATGCATGCTCGTAAGTTTGCGAATTTTCAATATTTCCACTCCAGATTTTCAACATTGCCATTTTACCACACCTCCTTATGAGCAGTGCAGCTGTCATTTTTCACATCTTGTCCAAAACGTGTTTCCGCCAGTGTAGCGCACAATGGCACAGCCGCTGTGTGAACTCAGTGTATGGGACACATTAAGAAAATCACAGTGTCACTGTTCATGAGCAGAGATCTTAAAATGGCTATGTTGAAAATTTGGTGAACAAATTCCTAAAAATAACTGTTTTACGAGCGTGCGTTGTGCAGTTCCTGCGCTTGCCTAAGTGAGTAATAATTTTCAATATTTTCACTCCACATTTTCAACATTGCCATTTACCACACCTCCTTATGAGCAGTACAGCTGTCATTTTCACATCCTGCCCAAAATGTGTTTCGCCCATGTAGTGCACAATGGGCGCAGTCTGTGTCTTAAATCAATGTATGGAGGATGAAAGAAAATCACAGTGACACTGTTCATTAGCAGAGATTAAATGGCAATGTTGAAAATTTGCTGAAAAATTCTAACAAAGACTGTTTTACTGTAGCGCAGTGTTGCACAGTTCCCACGACGCCAGTAGCTTTCGAATTTTCAGTATTTCCACTCCAAATTTTCAACATTGCCATTTTACCACACTTCCTTATGAGCAGTACAGCTGTCATTTTTCACATCCTGCCCAAAACGTGTTTCCGCCTATGTAGCCCACAATGGGGGTAACAAAAAGGTCATGCTGAAAATTTATTGTGCAAATACCAGCAATCGCACAGGGCATTAGGGCAAAGCACCATACGTGCCAAACACCACTGCAAATACCTGCAAGCGAACGTTCGGCATTGACAAATGCTTGTTTCTGTTTAGACTATATTAAATCTGAGTCACAGTTGTAAGCTTTGCCCTGCAAAAAATCCAGTTTCTGCTTCACTTTCTCTCCTACTGTCTCCTTTCTGCTTGAATGTTTATGCCCACCTCCAGCCTTTATTAAATACTCTCCCTCACCGCTCGGCACCACCCCTTGGCAATCTTTATCCTTCCTTCTCACTAATATTGCAACTCCACTTAAAGACACAGAGTGCAGCTATTAGGCTTAACACTTGTCCTGTCCTCCCCTTAAAGACATCTTCCTTTTTAGGTCTCCGCCAAACTGTGAGGGTACACAGCAGCCTATAAGGCCAGGACACTCTCCTACCTCCATCACATCTTAATCTCTTTTACTTTCCTCCCCTTCCCAAGACCCTTCTTGCTGTGCCACCACCCTTTTCCAATCTTAGACATGGCAACCAGACTAATGCTAATTCTTATACTCCTGCCCACTCTTTGTTTGCAGCCACTGAATTACCCTAAATCTGCTGACCCTCTTATCATGGAGCACCCCTATGGCAACATCTACAGCACTATAACTTCTGTGCATAGCTGTGGCCCACGTGCCAACTGCATGCCTAACAACACACCCTGGCTTACCTGGCCCAGAATGCATCCAGCTCGGCCAGGGCTTCCCTCTCCTATAGACCTGCCTAAACTTGCCGTTCTCTCTGATAAGCATGCAGCTCAAATGAATCCACAAAGACAGCATGAAGCTAACCTTAAACACTTTAAAAGTTACCTGATCAAATTGGTACTCCTGTTACTACTGCTCTCAGGCAACATCCACCCTAATTCTGGCCCCCCTCTATATCAGGGGTTGAGTGCACCGAAACCAGTCACCTTAACCTTTGCATCACTAAACATCCACAGCCTGACAGCAAAGTTTGAAACCTTCAAGCCTGAGTAGCCCTACATAATCCAGATGAACTGTCTGTGGTAGAGACATGGCTCACTCCCAAGATCCCCGATGGAGCCCTCAGTCTGCTGGGCTATTCGATCTTTAGGCAGTATCATAAATCTAAAAGAGGTGGCAGCTGTGCAAGCTACCTTAAGGACAGACTTCAGATCATAGTCCTAAATTTACCCAGACTAGGGTCGTTTGCCCAGGCCCTTGCCATTAAGGTTCTTCTTGGGGCCCACAACAAAACTGCCACAATTCTGTGTCTACATCTCTCAAAAAAACTCGGCCTAAGGTCTCCATGCCGTCATAGACTGTCTTGGAAGCCTGACCCTAAGCTCTGAGATTATACTCTTAGGTGATTTCAATATTAAGTGGCTTGTCCCTGAAGCTAACCAATTCAAGGAAGCAATTCAGGCTATCCACTTTATCCAGCTCATTGAAACACCCACTAGGACTAACTACAGGACGTGCACTAGTACTTTGTATTGACTGGGTGCTCACCAACTGACCTGAGCATGCCTCTAATGCCTCTGTCCTCCCGGACAACATCAGTGACCACTCCCCTGTCATGTTCAGTTGGGCTAATAATTTCTCCAAACCGCCTCCTAGAACAATCACCAGCAGGGTTCTCAAACCTGGTCATGCTGACTGCTTCAAAATGGATCTCTCCAATGCTGACTGGTCCTCAGTTTTTGAGGCTTCTGACATTTACGACGCGCTCGATCATTTCATACTCCTCTTCAATACAATCTGTGACACCTAAGCTCCCATAAAAAAATGGAAGATCAAAGGCTACTTTAACCCCTGGATGAGCCCTGATACCCTTGAACTAATGAAAAATAGAGACCACCTCTGGCATATAGCTAGGGCCACTGGCAAGCAGGCTGATATCCTGAACTACAAACCTGAGAGGAACAACTATACCAGGACCATCTGATTAGCCACGAACGTATACTATAAAGATGCCCTAACTAAGAATTGGAATGACGGGCGCACATTCTGGGCTAACCTAAATGAGGTCGCCGGGCAAGAACCCAAAACAGCCCCTACCATGCTCTGCGTTGATGGCTCCCTCATCCTTGACCCTAACTCTATCGCCAACACCTTTAACAATGCCTTCACTGACTTGCAGCATGTTCTCCCTGCTGACTTCTCCTCCACCATCCCTGCTGCACCCACGCAATCCCCATCGCATCCCCCCTTTCGCTTCAAGACTATTACCTTCGGAGAAACTAGGAAATATCTGTGCAAAGCGCTTGAGAAGGGTAGATTCAGTGGGGATAACCTCAAACTGAAACTAATCTCACTCTCACTCGAAGAAATCCTGTCCCCTCTCACCCATATCCTTAACCTCTCACTCCGTCTCGCAGTATTCCCCCAAAAATGGAAAACTGCAGTAGTCACCCCCGTGTATAAGAGTGGGGATCATGCCTTCCCCAGGAACTATAGACCCATCTATATACTACCACCACTTTTGAAGGCCCTTGAACGAATCATTGCCAACCAACTTGTTGATTGTCTGGACAAGCACGTGCTCCAATGCACAGAGCAACATGGCTTTAGGGACGGGCATAGCACCACTACAGCCCTCCTGGAATACACAGGCTTCATCCACAAATCCCTCGATCTTGGCAAGCTAGTCGGAGCTATCTGTATTGATCTAACAAAGGCCTTTGACATGGTCAATCATGCCCTCCTAGTTGACCAACTCACTGCCATAGGCCTTGCCCCTGAGGCGGCTGCATGGTTCCGCAGCTACCTACACTGCCGTTCACAGCAAGTCAGGATGGATACCATTCTTTCTGACACCAAGCCTGTGTGCTCAGGCATTGCACAGGGTCAATACTGGGCCCTTTCTCTTTAGCCTATTTCTGAATTGCCTTCCCCTAGCCAGTCAGTGCTGTATCCTCCTCTACGCGGATGATGCAGTTATCTTTTCTAATGGCTCTGACCCCACTGCTCTTGAGCAACAGCTACAATGTGACTTCACCAGCGTTGAGTCGTGGCTCAAAAATCATAAACTGATAAAGAACTACAAAAAACCAAAAACCATGTTGTTCACCAGCCTTAAGAACAAGCACAAAATCTACCCGCTATCAATATGTGATAGGGGTGGTGTTCCTCTTGAACATGTTCATCACTTCAAATATCTCTGAATCACTCTTGACAGCTCACTTTCCTATGCCCTGCACATAGACATCACAGCTAAAGCAATCAACAAACGCTTAGGGCTACTTTATCGCCATATGCAGAGCCTGACCCCTGAAGCCCTCAGCATAGCGGTCCACAGTTCAGTAGGTTCCCTAGTGGACTACGGACTGCCAATATATGGCTCTGCTACAGATACTGCCTTCTGACGTATAAAAACTGTCCTTAACAATGCCTGCAGGCTCACCTTAGGGGCACACTGACTAACCCACACCTGCAATCTCTATGCAAAGGCTTACCGGCTAATGCTCTTTGGTCGCTTAAAATATCAATCCTGCCTCCTGGCCAAAAAGATCTGCCTTGGTCAGCTCCCGACTGGGGTCTAGCAACTCCTAGTTCCCAGTGTATCCCCTAGGTGGTGCTATCTCTTGGGCTACTACCCCTGCCTGCTTGGCAAGTAACAGGTTGAGGGGCCTAGGTTCGGTGTCGGGTGCCTCCACTCAAAGGTCAGGGTTGGTTGTGACTAATCTAACCAGGTCACAGCCCTCTGGGACACTGTGACCCCCCTCTTTGTTCCCACTAGTGGCCCACACAATACACAATGAATACCTTCACAATTAACACTTACCGCCAGGGTCAATTTCTTCAGCTTGACCCTGAGAACCCCCTGTAAAACAAGGTTAGGCAGGACAAATGATAACAGTGCAATAGTTTCTGCATAAACTGACACCACAGTCAATGTAAATTGCAGAAACAAACAGATCTGATTTATTCAGGGGTCTGTAACAAGGAAGGGAGAAAATCAGGTTAATTAGCTTAAACACATTAATAATCACAGTACTGTGAATGCACTTAGAGTCCCACTCAGTCACATTCTCTGGGTACCCAGGATGGAAAAGGGGCTAGCCAGGTCCGTTGCCGCTGGTTGGGGCCCTGTGATGGAAAAAAGAACATGCGCACCTAATTTGTAATCTTGAGCCAGATGGCTCAGTTTGTGGAAAGAAAAGCACTAACAATCAGATGACACACTTTGATTAAACAAAAGTTGCAGGGAGCTACCCTGATAATTACTCATGATACCCAGGCTAGACACAGGAGGGCTGATGGCTGACTGGCTGGTTTGCCAGAGGAAGCTTGGCCCCTCGATGATGGATCTTCTGTGCAGCAGGGTAGTGAGGCAAGACCCTCGTGGCAGTGTCTATCTGCATCAGGCAGCATGGATTCAGTCAGATTCTTGCTGGGAAAACAACTTTCAGCACTAGCACACAGTCTGCAGCATATCGGGAACTCAGATCGCGGCCCCCTTCCAGCACATAGCACATTCATATGTAAAGAAAGTTTACTGTACCAGGCAAATGACTCCTTGTTCCCGATCACAAAAATCACTGCTAAACCCAGGAGCACTTCAGTAGCTAGAGTCCTGACAGGCCGATCGCTTTCAGCAAAATCTTTGGTCTTCTACAGGGTGAGCCTGGTTATAAATCAGCAGCTTGCTTCATTCTCTGCAGATTCTGATTCAGTCCGAAAAAGTCTTCTTCTCCCTCTCAGGACAGATAGCAGGCTAGTAGGCCAGGAATCAGGCCTTCCATGGTTCTCCCGCGCGAACTACGCCGTAAATGGCTGCTCGAACACACACAGGTGCTGCTCCTTCAGCTTCCAACTCGAATTTTGCTTGCCAGCAGACAGCTCAGGGGCTTTCACTCAGATCCAAAAGGTTCAGTTGATCGGTTCAGTTGTCAGTCACAGCAGGGCTCCCTCTATAGGTGCAAAAAGGCACCAACAGTCCAAAAACTACAATTCCCAGAGTCTCACTCCACACAGCCCCATTTCAGCAGGCTCCACTTGAGAGTCCCAAGTAGTACTGATTGGTCACATTCGGCAGTCCGGGACCAAAATGGTGGAGCTAAACAGAAACAGTCCTTGCTGCAAGAAAAGCAGGTTAGAACAAACTACATTTTTACTACTATTGAAGCGATCTACCAGAAATCAGTTACATCTTTCAGAAGGGCTCACTCTGCACATTTAGCGACAGAAGAAGGGGAGCTTCTTAGTCAGCAGCCCAGGCAGGACTCAGGCTTAGAAACACATAGTCCCCCCATTTAAACTAATTCTGCTTGCAGGCAGGCAGCCCTCAAAGAGACAGCACGTGGAGGCTTTAAAAACACTCACATATAACACCATTTAAACAGCTTCAATGCCGAACACCATCCAGACTGTGTGCAATTAAGCAAACTCTGGGAAGACTTTTTGGGAACCCCTATTTATAGGGGGATTACACCAGCACTAATCCCAGGCCCACCCATAATTTGGAACTGCAGTCCTTCCTAACTCCAAAATGTTGGACAGCTCAAGGACAAAGGTCCTTTACCTATTGGGCACCGCTGTGGTTCAGCTCCCTCCATGAGAACATTATTAGCCTGCCCACTCTGTGGACCTTCAAAAAGAACCTAAAGAACCATTTAATACAGGAATCTCAATGTGTCTGCCATTGCTAGCACCTAGCAAAGGCATCTCCTACCATCTGCCCTTCTTCGAAACAGATCTCTCTCGCTCTCTCTCTCTCGGGCACCCTGCTCTTGGGGCTCAACCCCCACCCCATCTCTTCAGCACTTCTATACGCTAACCCCCTCATGTTGCTGACAACTAACAGGCTCCCTGTTGGGCACAGTTATTTAGTCTGTTCCTGTATGTCTCTGACTGTGTTTACCTATTCCAATTTTAGTTTTCGCTGTATTTTTTGCATTCCTTTGTTCAAAGACCAAATGTACCTAAATGTTCTCATTCTAATTCTATTGCCTTGTTTGTCTCAGTCCTCTGTATAATCACCTACTTGTTCTAAATGTACTAACATAGAACCTATGTAAAGAGCTCTGAGCTCAAATGGTTAATCCGAGATCAGAAATAAAATAAATAAATAAGAAGTTTATTTCTAGCTGTACAAATATAATAGTGCATTGATTCTGTACGTATCTGAGAGAAGATCAGGGCTTTGATCTGTTACGTAAAGTATCCTCAACAAAGAGACAACTTGAAAATATGATGAAAAATGCTTCCAACGAACTAAATTCTGTAACAAAGAATTTTTGGGGGGAAACTCGGCTTTATTGAGCTACTCGTAGGTGATATATGGATAACAATGAACCTTGCCAAGTTTACAGCATATGAAATAACTGTGTCTTCATTTTTACTGTAGAAAAACCGTGGTGTTATTTACCATAATAAATGAGTGTTTATTACAGCAAACACATGCACAGTTTTTCTCGTTCTGTGCATGTGCCTGCCACAACTCAACGTCCCGGACTGCTGGCCACCTCCTCTTTCCCCTCGGAGCTGGAACCGCCACTCAGACTTGGCAGTAAGTCACTACAAAAGAACTAAAATTATAACATAAAAAAGAAACCTCTGGCACCAGGCATAACTAAATGTATAAAAAAGTTTAAATAAATAAATAAAAGTGACCGTGAACCACATACTCAAACCTAAATGGACTGCGGTCACACAGGGACGTCTTTTTTATCTATATAATTGCTGTGGTGAAAAATGCAAACCCAGCAATTATATAAAATAAAATATGAGGTGTGTGTAAACTTGATGCTTACACACACCTTCGGGAGTTAGATGCTTTACATATTTATGTAGCATCTAAAACCTTGTGTGTGTGTAAACTTCTCATTACACACACCACCCCACACATTATTCTATTTATTATAAATGAACTTTAACATTACAGTATAATAGATGAGCAGATTTGTGGAACATAACCAAACTGATCATTCCCACTAGAATATACTTTTTTTATTTTTCTTGGGCCACTGCAAGGAGTTTAAGCGTAAAATGGCAGGAGCTCACATGTTTCATATATCAGAGGACTTGTCTAGTTAAGTGCCTGTCTGTGCCTCCCTGTCTAGGGCTGCCAAACTATAATCCTCCCATTTCTGCCACTTGCTTCTTCAAAGTGAGCCTCAGTGTAGCCATCAGCCTCTCCATCCTGCTATGCTGCTTCACCCTGTTTAGCCAGGCCACCACCATGGGTGCAACCTCCTGCATCCACTGGGCTGTAATCCCCTTCAGGGCAGTGGTGCACAGGACCCAGAGATAGCGCTGTTGTGCATAACTGTCCAGCTGTGGCACAAGGACCCCCAGTATCCGATGTTCAAATATGAAGGGGATGGGGGCATTCTACATTCTCTGAACAGCCCCATGTATCTATGGCCAATATTGTTGGAGGCCTGGGCAGGCCCCCAAAAATGTGGAAGTGTGAGCCCATGCCCCCACACACTCTCCAGCATTTATTCAAATTCCCTGTGAGAAAATTACATGTGATCATAGGCATCTGAAAGAACCAGACCACACACTTCCATCAAAATTCTTCCCAGCCTGGTGAGATAGTGATTTTCCAACCTACCCCTAGAATAGCCTCTTAGTCCACCTCTGAAATTGGTGTTCCTGGCTCCTTCTCGCAGTGTTCTCATATTTTCTGTAACTGTAACTCTGGGTAATTGTCTCACATTAAAACTTGAGAGCCTCTACAGATTGTGCCACCTTTTCCTGTAAGCATTGCTGGCCTGTAAAATAAGTTTTCTAAAGCTGTGAGTTCCCTTCCCACCTGGCCTAGTAAGTGTACTTGAGGTCAGGTAATGCCTGATCTGTAAATATGTATAAATGTCTTGCCTTGGTAATCCATAATTTTGCTACAACTCTCCAAAGGATACATGCTGCAAGTTATGCACAAAAGGATAACATCGCATTCGGGTGAGGCGGTTCCACCTTCAGAATCCTAGAGCTTGGCTCTGAGACAAGAACTGTGGGTCTCCTATGATGCTTGATAGGGGTCCTATGGCATTTGGGGTATTGGTGGTCACTTTGGTATTCCTTAACATTTTAAGGGTATGCCCTATTCACTGAATAGCCATGCCTGGGCTGTAAGAAGTATGTAAGGAATTGCAAATAGGGGCATGGGGAGTGGAGAGACAGCGTCCATCTCCAGTCACCCCAACTCCTGGCTCTGTCCAGGTAACTCTGGGTGCCAATTGGGCACCCATGTGGTGCAGATGAAGGTCTGGCATCACTAGGCCTCTTTCTCCTGTGGTAAAGAGATCAGTATTTTGCTAACTTTGCTGTCCCGTAGCCCCAAAAAAGGACAGGAGCAGGTTAGTTAGTTCCTTCCAATACTCCTTTGGGATGTAGATAGGTAGGGTCTGGATCTCAGGAATGTATTCATTTTAAGGTAGATGTGCACCCACATCCCACCCAGACTATGTGGTAGCAGCTCCCATCTGTTGATGCCTGCCTTTACCTCCTGGAACAGCTGATCATAATTGAGCAGGAATAATTTGGTCAGATTTGGGCACACCCCTAGATATCGCAACACTGTAACAAAGAATTTTAATAACCATTTCTTATTTTATTTTTCACTTGAGAAAAGCGCATTTAAAAAAAAAAGCTGCTTTTTTAATATGGAGTGACACTGTAGAATAGACTACATCAAGAGACTATATGGGCTTCATCCTCTACAGAACAAAAGAACAAGTTCACCATCGGCCTGTCTGGCTCTTTTTAGGTGATGCCTTGGCACTTGCCAGTCTGCCATCCTTTAAGTCAAAGAGGGCTTACATATATTTTTTTTTTTAACCAGGAGAGAGACACTAAGCTGAAAGCTTGTTTACAGGTGCGACCTGGGAGCACAAGGAAGTTAAGTGACTTGCTTAGGGTCACACAGTATGCAAGTGGGGGCTGTGGGAGTCAAATCCAGGTTTCCAGGTTTGCATCTCAGAGCCTTAAATCACTGCGCTATACTGCCTCCCAATGTTTGAGATTTAATATTTGATAACCAGTCTTCTCCCAGAGCTTTTGAGGATAAGCAGCCAGCTCTGATCCCAAATACCAAGTTCATCTAATAAAAATTTGCCCAGACAGGTAACAATTGCAGTACATGTCACTGCCTTTTAGACTCACATCAGAGTCAAGTATTTGTATTAACAAGAGCTCTGCTGTCAAGTGTGCCAGATGCCAGTGGGCCTCCAGTAGGAGCAACTGATGTTGCTTCTGTACATGCTCTCCCTGGGCCCACTAACATGGATGGCTACTATCTTTGTCAGTCATTGTGCCCAGCAGACATCTGTCTGCCGCAGCACAGAAGTGCCCTAACAAAGCACCACTTATACAGCTTACCTTCTGAGCCCGACTCACTACTCCCCCACCACTGACTCAACCCAACCCCACTTCAGTCTGTACAAAACACGGCAAATAAAACATGCGTTTGTCAATGCCGAATGTTGTCGCGCTGGCATTGGCTTTGGTAGTGCAATGTGGAAACACATTTTGGGCAGGATGTGAAAAATGACAGCTGTACTGTTCATAAGGAGGTGTAAAAAAATGGCAGTGTTGAAAATGTGGCATGTAAATATTGCAAATTCGCGAAGTTACAAGGGTGCGTGGGAAATGTGCAGGACAGAACAGAGGGAGGAAGAGAGTTCCAGTCAGATACTGCGGCAAAAGAGAATGACTCATGGACAATGGCAAGACGCAGGTTAGGTTTTATGAGCAGGGGGAGTGAGGCAGATCTAAGGGCACGAGGAGCTTGTCTAAGGCATATAATCTCACTGAGCCAAGGAGGTGTGAACTTGTGGACAAGTTTGAACAGGAAGCACTTCAACTTTGATTCATAAGGTAACCAGCCAAGTGAGGAGAGAATGATACAGTGGTGATGGTGGGCGTTAACCTCCAAGGCAAACTTTCCTACCCTAAGGTAAGCCTGAGATAGGATAGACAGGGTCGAAGTATTCATTGAGAGCAATAAGGGAGCACCATAGGATAGAAGAAGTAGTAGGGATGATGAAGCTATCTTCAGGCAGGAGGCAGAGGAGAGGAAGGGATGAATGAACGAATGGATTAGAATGGGCATTACCCGATAACAGTAGTTACCCCATAACAATCTTAAAGCAGATGTGATACAAAAACTCTTTTTCCCCAAAAAGTTAATTTGAGATACTATTAATAAAAATATTGGCATACCTGTCAGATCTACTTGTCTGAGTACCTCCTATGCTAGGAGTTTTTATTTTCTCAGTCCCAACTCCTATCAAGTCTACGGTAGTATTTCTAAGTCAGATGTAGTGGCCATGTTTTTTTCTTGAGAACAAAAAACTGAATTAAAACATTAATAAAATACTGATATTTTGGTGCAACTACAAAATGTTACCACCAGATAAAACTGGGAGATGCCTGGAATCTTTTATAGGTAGGAACATTGGGGGGGGCAACAGCTGGAGACCAGATAAGATCTGCAGCAACGGTATAGGCAGGGATAAATGGGCAGATTGGGTGGGCTAATAGGTCATCGTCCAACAAATTCTATGTTTCTAGATATAGAAAATGATGGCAAGAAGAAGAGTTAGCCAGGTGAGCTGGGAACAGTTCAAAAAGCTACGACAGTCAGTCTTGTTATGCTTCTTTACAGCAGAGATAAGAACTGTTTGTTAGACCATATGTAATTTTAACAGTCTTACAATGTGTACCTGTACAAATTGTACCAAATTGCACTTTTTTTTTATCTCTGCTAGCTTTTACTACCTATATTTGTCCCTGTACCCTTCATTGGAATCACGCATAAAACGAGATTTGACTCAGTGTGCCTTCTCCAGTCACCAATTTTGAATAGATAAATACATTAAAGATAAACAAAACTAAATGAATACCTACATAAGAAAGTAAGTTTGCTGTCACTGATAGCTACAAAAGTAAGAAACTGTAATAGGAAGGTCTGATACTTAATAGAGAGAGCATTAATAAATGAACTACTTACATCTCTGCCTAATACCCGGAGACTTTGCAACATTAAGGGCAAAGAGAACACATGACAACAGAGAGAGGTTTTGATCAATGAAAAAGCCATTTCCAGTGGGAAATTCAGTGAAGTGTACTGTAAACACTGGTAATAAAAAACAAAGTCTCTTTCACGGAAGAATGCTCTGCTAACAAGACTGTTTTGTTCCTTTTAATCAGAAATCAAATTCTTGAATGGAAGACCTAAACATGCTTTGATGTGTATTGATGTCCATTCTCTGTTCTTCCAGGGTTGCTATGGCAACTGCCTCTTCTCAAGTCCTAATTCCAGACATCAACTTGAACGATGCCTTCGACAACTTTGCTTTGGATTTTTCCCGCGAGAGAAGAAACTGCTGGAAGGGCTTGACTACTTGACAGGTGAGATGAGTTGCTATCCATGGGTCTTTTCTTTAGAATGCACCTATGGTTTAAAGAGCCCCTGACATCATTTTTAAAACTTTGAAAAATGTACGACTGAGACACAGCTCAGTTTAGACAAAGACGACAGAAAAAGACCCATGGTCCATCCAGTCTGCCCAGGTTCCCTAAATCCCAGGGATAATTCTTGGAACTAATGTTTCCCTAGGGTACTAACCCTCCTTACCCTAGTTAACTTCCCTGATCGTGCCAGCCCTGGTAACCACTATTCCCTTCATTCTATCTCAGGCCTGTCTGAATCCCCTTACTGTGCTCACTCACACCACCTTGTCCTCAGCTGGCAGACTGTTCCAGGGCTCCACCATCCTTTCTGTAAAGAAATACTTCCTCACGTCTTCCGTGAACCTCCCACCTGCAAACTTCCACTCGTGACCCCATGACCTTTTGTTTGTACTCAGGGGCCCCGATATTCAGAGTTGTGCCCAGCAATGGCACAAGTGGGCATGCAGTGCAACTGTGTTGCTCCGCGGAAAACCCAGGGATATATTCAAAGGAGATGAGCAATAGTGCATCTCCTCTGAATATAACAGGGAATGTGCACCGTGCAAATAAAATGCACTGGTGCAGCCCCCCCCCCCCAGAGAGGGCTGAATACTGGGTATGGGAACTGCGCCAGTGCGATAGAGTTACGCTGTGCACAAATACCCAATATTCAGCCAGCAGTATGAAATTGGGGCCATAATGTATGCAAGGTGCACCTGGGGCCATTTGCATGCCATTATGACCCTATTTGCATGCGTTGTGCAGGACAGGCCAGCGACTTGTGCCAGGTGCCCTGCACCACATGCTGCCCCCAGAGGACGCTTAGTGGTAACCCCCCTCCCTGTAGCAGCAATCGCTATAATAAACCCTTTGAACCTGCCCTGGTAGCCCAGTGGTACCCCCACCCTCCCCGAAGCGCGATCACCAGCAGTGACTGGACTGATCACCCTAGCAGTCCAGTGGAACCCCCCTCCCGGCCGGTAGCTGTGCCACCTGTACAGTGATGTGTACAGTTCCCTGGTAGCCTAGTGGTAACCCCACTCCTTATATTCCGATCCACCGGTACATGTGACGGACATATCCACCTGGTGGTCCAGTGCACCCCCACTCATTAAGGAACCCCACCCACCCAGCACCACCCCACCCCATCATCAGTGGGCAGCTGCAATCCCACCTGCATACTGCCCAGCAGCTTTGTCGAATGACAGCTCACAGTAGCAGCTGTGAGCCCATTGGTCTGCACTGTGGACTAATGGGCTTACGGTGCATACTGTAATTGTCCATCACAAATATGTGACAGAAGGCATTCATTCACATATTTGTGACTGACTATTATGGTATGCACTGCAAGCTCATTGGTCCACATTGTGGACCATTGGGCTTACAACTGCTACTGTAAGCTGTCATTCAGCAGGCAAGTCGGGTGTGTGAGGGTGGGATTGCAGCTGCCTGCCGATGACGGAAGCTGGGTATTGGGTATGGGGTCCTGGTGGAGGGGGTGCCACTGGACCACCAGGGGGATATGTCCATTACACGTACCAGTGATCGGGGATACTGGCGAGGTGGGGGTTACCACTAAACTACCAGGGAATTGTACACATTACTGTATGGGTGGCGCAGTTACCAGCGGGGAGGGAGGTACCACTGGACTGCCAGGGCATTTTCACCTGTCACTGTTGGTGATCGCAGCTACAGGGAGGGTGGGGATATTGCTAGACCACCAGGGACCACATGGGTGCTTGTGGATGGTGTTCTGGGTGGGCGGGTGGCCACCCACGTCTGGCGGCTACTGTGTTGCACCCTGTAGTACAGCAGCTCATCTTTTGGTGGCCACCATCTGAGCCATTTATTTCAGGCTCAACTGTGGGCATTGGTATGCAGTGCATCCCAGGGTTGCACCAACATATGTGCCGCACATCCCTGGCTGAATATCAGGATATGCCACATATACATGGGCACGCCTCCTAGAGATGCGCTGCATATATTATCTTTGCACCCCAGCGCATTGGGACTTGTACTGCGCAAGTCTCTCTTTCTAATATTGCACCAGGGCACATTGCTAGGGTTGCTTTGGTGCACCTCAGTTGCGCCAGAAGCAACCCCTTTGATTATCAGGGCCAGGCTAAATAATTCCACAAAGTTCACTTTATTAATTCCTTTGAGGAATTTGAAAGTCTCAGCCGTATCGCCTTTCTCCCTTCTGGTTTCCAATGAGTACAAATTTAGTACCATGAGGCACCCCTCATAGGATTTATACCCTGGTGACCCTGAATCATTTTGGTTACTACGGTGCACTGTCTCTAATCTATCCTTGTCTTTTCTGAGGTAAGGACTCTAGGACTGGGCACAGTACTCCAGGTGAGGCCTTACCACTGCTCTCTAGAGGGGTGGTATCATCTCTTTTCTCCAACTGTCTGCTCCCCTCCCAATGTATCCCAGCATTCTAATGGCCTTACCTTAGGCCTTGTTGCACTGACTAGTTTGTTTAAGGGATGTTTAATGCAATTATAGAAACATAGAAATTGACAGCAGATAAGGACCGCAAGGCCCATCCAGTCTGTCCATGTTACCTACCTAATGTATGTACCCTAAGACTATTTCTAGTTCTTTGACTGTATACTTCTATCTATCTCTATTATTTCCCTCCTTTTCTTTATTTCTGAGGACATTTACAAGGAAGCAGGATTACTTACCCCCAGATTTAATCTGTTCTGGCAGCTTCTCTATACTGGACATGATAACCTTTTTGTTTATGACATCATAACTATCTCCACAGCAACAGATTGTGATGTCATAAACAGAACTATGATGTCAGCTGTAGACCAGCAGGCAGCACAGATGGGGCAGAGATCTGGTTTTCATGCAAATGCCCTTAGTAATCAAGATAGACGGGTGAGAATTAGAGAGAGAAATATGAAATATGAGCTGATATTAAATTTTTCAAAGCTGTCCCAATGGTGTAAGGTGCACGTAAAGCATGGCTGCACAAAATGTTGAGGCTTTTTGTTGTGGGGTCAGTTTGCTGCTGCACTGCCTACTGTGAGTAATAAACTTTTTTATGCATTTGAGCTACTGAAAGAGGCATTTGAGTGTGTTCTTTTCCCTAAGTCCCATGGAACTTGGGTGAAGGGGTTGGAGGGACCAGTTCAAATGGGGGGGAGGGCACAGTAGGGGAGAACAAGGAGAGAAACTAAGTACTAGAGGAAGAAAATTGATGTTCTTGCTTGAAAACCAGACTATTCCAGCAAAGTGTGAAAATGGCCAAATCCTTCAAATGTACTGTATCACGCAGAAATGGGGCTAAACCCATTTGACAAAAAAAAAAAAAAAGATGACCTGGCCCGGTGGCACCGAGGGTTGAGGCGCTGAACGCCACGCCTTACGCCACGCTGGCGACCCGGGTTCGGACGTGAGCCCAGGCCACCAGGGGTTGGCAGGGATGGGACAGGATCGAGCGTCTGTAGGACTGTTCTCCTATCCCGGGGAGGGATCCAGGGAACCACCGCTCTATGGAGGCTCCTGGTGATGACTGGGGGAGGGGTACCACTAGAGTGATGGTAGCAAGGGGGGTGGAGTGCAGCAGATGTTGGCATGTTGTGCCCAGATGTCATTGCATGCCCACACTCCACAAGGGGTGAAAAAAAACAGTCCGAATATGGTGGAGCGACGATCTAGTGGCTGATGGCCGTGCCAGCACCCCCGTTTCCCGAGAGGATCCTGCCTCAGAGTAGCATGAGTGATAATGGGCGGCTCTGTGGGGGTGCTGGCGGTCAGAGATCACGGAGATCCGCTTCACAAGGAGTATAAATAGAGTTCTTAAAAAAAAAAAAAAAACACCCAACTCCAACTATGGTTACATTTATACAAGGCAAGTTGCCAAGAACAAAGACATTTTTGCTTAAATTTTATAATAAACTGTGTTGGGCATATCCTGTCCTGTGTGTATTGGGAAAATTGGTGGAATCTCATCCCGTGGCAGTGCATTTTTCCAGCGCAATGGCACAGGTCAGAATGCTAAGCTTTTTGTCCTGCATTACACAGCTCTAAAATTAAAAATCAAGGGAGACATTTTATAATCTCAATGAAAGCAGTTGGAAAATAACTGCAGATCTGGGTGGAGGAGGGGACCCACAACACAGAAAATCCCACCAGACTTCTCTTAAACATTAAGATTGAATTAATAATTCTTACCATGAAATGTCTTCTAAGACTACAGTCTCAAGAATTCAGGCAATGGATGCTGTTCTTCCCAAAGGCTTCCAGTGGAGGATCAGCAACAATTCATCTTCGGTGTATAACTTCCCTTTTCTCCCACCGGACCTGGGAGCAGAAGGGCAAATTATCAAATTAACAGCTTCGAGACTCCTTGGGAGAAACTCACCGAAACCTTTGAAACTAAGGAATGACATTTCATTTACATCCTTATAACTTCAATGAAACGCAGGACTCCAGGTTTCTCCCAAACAAATCAGGTTTTACTCTCCTGAGCCCCTAAATGATTGGCAAGGCTCAGGGGTCCCAAATGCTTAAGGATAAAAACTGAACAGCTCCATGGGGCTACAATTATTTACAAAGCTCTGAGAGAGGCACACATTTACTTGGGTAGTATTTAGGCAGAGAAAGATTTTCTACTAGCAAAACTTTAGCAACAGCACTTTACTCAGGACAAATACCATTTAGTTACTAGGAATGTGAATCTCCAGGTAGCTCATTTGCACTGCTAAGTACCTAATTCTTGAGCTTCTCTTGCTAGCATGGGGCTCTAGTCAAGCTATTCTCAAGTGCTCCTTTCTTTCTCTTCACTCGAGCACTCTGTAGCGAGAAGCAATGAGTTCCTCTACATCATCCCCTCACTAACCCATACAAATGGGGTGCTATTCCTGCAGCCTGCTGATTCCTCAGCTGCCTAGTTTCTTGGCTCAAACCAGCCCCAGATCCTTGTTCCTGGCCCACCTGATACCCTAACTTATACGTGTCTCTGCTGTCTCAGTCTCAGCATCCAATTGCTTTTTTCTTTTCTGGCAGTACTTCTCCCCAAAGCAGTCACAGTGGCACTGTTTCTTTAATTTCTTAGCGGTATTGCCCAAACTGTGCAACCAAGGGGGAAATGGCCTAAAAGGCCTCAGTGATTGGGTCTTAGCACCTGCATCCCGAGGACCCACCTAGGGACCTCTCACCCCAAGCCCCAGACCTGCCTAATAAGCAGACCCAAAATGGTAAAGGCCACTCCCATTTCCATCTCTTTCCTCCCAGGTCGCACTGTCATGCGGGGTATGGACTGGGACTGCTCCCACTGGCCCCACATCCTTGCAAAGGCCCTGCTATAGCCTACTGCAGCCCTGATGACCCAGGAACTCAAACCAGCAATTCAGGGTCTACTCCACCCCAGGGGTCCTACTCTGCCTCACCCTCCATTTCTCTCTGGCTGCTCTCATCAACCAACCCCCCAGGGCCTAAGACCCAGGCGACTGCAAGCTGCCTCACGATGACCTCCCTCGAATACGCACCCATGGGACTTGGCGCATCACTGCTGAAGCTGCTGTCCACTGCCTAAGAGTTGGGGAACCCCCCCCCCCTTCTGACTGCCCTCCTTCTGTACCCACCGGTCTCTCTCTTCCCCTTGTCACTGCTCTCCCCTTATGTATTGCTCAGATCTCTGCTGCCCCCAAATGGTGGCTAGCAGAAATGACACTCCCTCAGGGCACCTAAACCAAAACCTAAACCCTGGGGAAGAGGAAGGGGGCTCTAAGGTGAGAAATAAGTCCCCCTTAAAATGAGGGGAGGGTCTTACATTTCTATACACACCCCCGCTCTCCAGTCCCCCAGTTCAGCACCCACCACCCCCACACCCTCTAATCCCTCACTTAGCTCATTAGATCCCCATGACGTAATCCTATCAACGAAGCTGATAATGCTTTCCCTATCACGCCCGACCAGGAACTGGCTGAAAACAAGGTAATGACTTTTTAATGCGTTATGAACCTTTACTCAGAACATTGTCTTTTTTTTACCATTTTGGCCCCAAATTTTCAAAACATTTTTCTGCACCTAGTGAAAAAGACAGGTGTAATTTTTAAAATCCCCTCTGAAACATGGTTTCATAGTTGCTCTGTGAAATCTCTTTTCAGATGGGATTTAAAAATTACACCTATGTTGATCATAAGGGGGGTTAATAAAAACACTATACTGAAAATTTGGGGTCAGAATCTGAAAACCAAAAAGTTATAAAGACATGTTTTCAACAGAGTCTTTTTTTAACCCCATTTCAGTCGTTACACAAAAAATCACATTTTGGGTGGGATTTGAGAAATGACACCTGGCATGTTCATATGCTTGGGTAATAGAAATACTATCTTGAAATTTTGGGGTCACAGTCTAAGAAGACAACAGCGTAATGTGCGAACCTCTTCATTTCCCAGCATACCACTCAACCTGCCTCATCACAAGTCAGGGACAAGTCTTAAAATGATAGGGGACAAATGACCAACATCAGGGACGCATCTGAAAAAATGGTATTATTAGTTACAGAAGCTGTGTACAACGTGCTTCTTAGTGTGAACAGCATTCTCATAATGAGAACTAGGCTGTTATACCAATGGCTGGCATTATTTTTGTGATTCAAATCAGTAGTGTAGCAAATTCACAGAGGGCCTGGGTGCAAGGGTATGTTATAGGGCCCCCCAGGTTTTGAATAGACATCAAAATTATGATTTGGGCCCCTCAGACCTCATGGGCCCGAGTGCGACTGCACCCCCTGCACCCTTGTAGCTACGCCCCTGATTCAAATCCCTACTCTTCAGTGACAGAAATGTCAAATTTAGGAGCGACAAAAGAAATGTCTGAGGCAAAATCAGGGACATCCCTGAAAATCAGGGACAGTTGAGAGGTATGTCCCAGTCATAACAATTTCACTATTAAAACTCTTTTTTGTTTTACTGTAATTGCCACGCTGTCTAGGCCCAACATCCAACAACTATATAAGAAAGCAAATACGACTGGCACTGGCCAATTCTTAAAAAGCTATTGTACTACCTGAAATTAATACTAACTTTTAAAGGTACTGAACTATTACTTTTCATGTCTGAAGTAGTTTTTTTTTTTCTCTTTGGCTAGTTAGAAGATTTTTCTACCCGACCATACTTGGCGCGATGCGTGAAACAATGCTCTTGCTGGAGGATGACATACTTAGTTCTATTCTTCCTGAAACGCTAAGAGCCCTGTGACTTCACTATGTGTGACATCACAACTGACCGATGAGAGCCAATCACCTGCTGCAAGACTGGTCGCTTGTGATGTCATAGTAAGTCATGTCACAGTGCTGATGAGGTGTGAAGAGGAAAATAACTAGATATGGCAGTCTCCAGGTAAAGTACTGCTTTGTACATCAACCCTATCACTATGAAGAAGAAAATCTTCTGAAGAGCAAATGGAAAAAGAAAGATAAATAGAAATGAATAACAAGTAATAACTGACTACTTTTAATGACATTTTCTGCCAGCAGAGTTGATTTTCTTAGCTCTTGTTTCAGCTTTGCATGAATTTATCATAGAACGTAATGCTTCACTTCTTACTGCACTTGATACAGCACTATCTCCAGCAGTGTTCGCAGTTTCCTTCTGTATGACTGATGCAAGGGGTTAGGAAATTAGTGGTGCAGGATGTTGGTAGCAGAGATGTAATGTCCTCCGATGCTGGAAAACATCTTTTTTGATAACCCTGTATCTTCCTAGTTTCAGACAAGGTGTACGTTTTTTTATATAAACACACATATGCAGCTCACAAAAGGAGGATCAGCGCTCTGCGGGATCCTCCAAAGTCCTGGCCGGCTGGTCACTCAAACAAGAGCTGTACCTGGTGAGTTACTGAAGCAGCTTCTCTTGCTTACCTGGTTGATGGTGCTGTACTATTACACAGGGAGAAAGGATAACTAAACTGCTTTTTTTTAAATCTTCAATCTGTTGCATTAGGAAAGGAGCCTCAGCAGTAAATATCTAAAGAAACTTAAGTTGTCCACTCAAACTTTAAACGAGGTTATGCAGAAATATTCTGAACTGTAACTGCATTCAAACTTCAGTGGAAAGGCCATGACTATCAGTTTTAGTATAGTTCATTAATTGTCACCATTAAAGGAGACATGAAATATGTGGTAATAGGCAGCTGTCATGTCCCTATGTAACCCCCATCCAGGTATGCCGTTTCTATCTTGACAGCTCTACCTGGTGGGCTGGGTTCAGGGAGAAATATGTCACTTGGCACATTGGCTAGGTTTGGCTACTCTGCAACAGGGGCACCCAAGTAACTCCGGAAAAAGGAAGCAATAACTGTAATGTCCAATACCAGAAGCGGGATTCTAAAGCGTGGCTTTTATTCACATCCAACAGAATAAACAAAGCATAGATGGACCCCCATGGGGCTACACTCCTGGTAATGCAGATTTATGGAGATCAGAACACATCCTTATTCACTTTAGCCCTCAGGCTTTGAAACACACAGGGTACACAGCCCGCACTTGTACTCTGCTCTTGGTTTTCCTGGCTCGGCTCCCTTGCCAGCCACTTGGACACTTTCCATATAGCATGGAAACATTTACTGGTGGCTCCCTAAACCACCTATGAGCACTTCTGCTCCTTCAGGGAATCTTCCTCATCAATCCCATATCTGGGTACTTTTCTCAGGCACTGGCCAAGTACCTGAGAGAAAGCAACAGGTGTCCCAGAGCAAACCTGTAGAGGTGAATTTGGTTACTACTGATGGGGGTCTCCCACCTCTTGCTCCCATAATTCATACCTGGCCATTGCTCTGGACTGTAACACCTCATCCTATAAAACACTTTTCTGTGTAGATTCTTTTTAAATGTATTCACATTCAATCTATTGTCTTTACATCCCATTTGTGCTGAACTTGAACATACTTAATAAGTGGCTGTGTCCATTACTCTAGACCCCCCACAGAGTTAAGCAGTCCAATCCCCACATCTTCCAAACTGTACTTGGCTGTCTTTTCCTGACCCCACAGTAACAGTCACTTTAGTTTCATTTTGTTTCAGGTGAAAACAACTGGCCCTTTAGCAGAGCGAACTCACCCCTAGGTTGCAGGTGCCCCGCAGGCATTTTCTCCTCAAAGAAATCTCGTCCAGAACTTCTGGTGCCTCAGCACAAACTTAACTCAGGCAGCTTCTTTTTTCCCTAGCCGGACCAGGGGGGGTTGCCCCTGGAAGCAGGCTGATTCCTTCTCCCCATCCCCGCAGGGATGGGGCCCTGAACCACTGAAAGCGGTCTCTACCACTTCAATGTGTTCTTCTTGTGATCCTCTTCAGGTGAGAACACACACTTATACCAAAAAATACCTCTTTGACAGAGATTAGAGCTCTGAGGGCCTGCTTACAGCACAGCACCTCTTTCAGACTGCAACAGAACTCTACTGAACTAACTTCAAATTCCCCAATGTTCTACTCTAACCTCCGACTGCAACATTCCAGTGTGGCTTATGCGGCTGCAACAGTTCTAAAATGATGTCATCCCTCAGTCTCAGCTGAGACTGAGAAAAGAGTGACAGTGTGAAATCCATTTAACTGAAGTTTCACAAGCTGTCTACCCTGCCTACCCCTAGGTCTAACTGGGATTCTTGTAACCCTGGGTAACAGGGTGTTACACTCACCCCTGGGCCAGGAAAATGGCTGTCCGCAATCATTAGTTACCCGACCTAGGCCATCTTACCCTATGTACTACCTATTAAGAGGGGTGATCAGGCACCCTCCTACCATGTGCTAGGCACAGGCAGGCAACACTAAGGGCCCAGAGGCCATTGGCTGACGCATCAGCCTCTACTCTACTCTACCTGCTGACTATGGTTACCCAGTGGCTCTGGAAGAACTGTCGAAAGCATAGCCCTATTAGATCAGTACTGCGGCCCCTATGGCTGTTCAGGACCACAGCCTGTCTATCCCCCTAGCCCTCTAGGGAAAATCTGTCTGCCTCTAACTAAAAATTCCTAAGACAAAACAAATAGGGGACCTCCCCCGACCCTGGACACCATGCAACCACACACTAGGAGCTAATACCATACACTATGCATTACTCCTACACTCCCCCACAACCATACCTGTGGAAGAAAAAGTTACACACAGTAACAACAACAACAACGGTACTTTAAACACTGCACTCTAAAGTACTAGTGAGGAACTCTGCTGAGTCCCTTCTCCTCCTCTTCTTGTCTTCTCTTCTATCTTCTTCAGGAACACCTGCAGGAAAAAGAAAGACAACACACACTCCTAATCTGCATACACAGTCCATCTAAACCCCTATCATCTAAACACTGAAGAATCCCAAAAATAGATATTTTTTTTTAGAAAAGTAGAAAAACAGTATAAACATTAGAAAACAGTAGAAAACAATGACATTATTTACAATACAACATATTTGGGGGGTGGAGTGCCCTAAAAGTCCCATCTAGTGACCACAGTTCCTGAAGGCAAGTCCATTAAAGAGTCTTTCCTGGGCCGGAGCCCGGTGAAGCACAGTTCTAGCAGGCCAAAGTCCCGAAGGGGGAGAGTCTTTAAGGACAGTTCAAACATCTGGAGTCTGCTAGTGTAGGGTGTGTACTGCAATATCATAAGAATAGAAAAGTCTGAACTTACCAGTCCCTTGTAGAACAACACAATACCACACCTGGTCGTCGGCCGAAGACTCTCCCTGGCAGCATTCTTCCGATACAGCTGGGCGAACATCTTCCGGGAAATGACAGGAGGGCACATCTGGAAACTGCTGGGCTGATGTCATCTGTGGAGATGGAACCTTGGAACAGGAAAAGAAAAAGGAAAACAGCTGGTCTGAAGTCATCCGATACCCAGGCGATGAATCAGGATACAGCTGGGATGGTGTCCTCTCTGGATCTGAAGTCATCTGGTGGGCCAGTCGATGAATTCTGAAAAGCCAGTACACTGCAGAACTGATGAATGTGAGGCATCTGAGTCCTGGACGTTCAGACTGGCGGAACAACATAGGTATGTCAACGGTTGGAGTGGCAGCACTAGCTACCACTGCTCTGCTTTCCATTTGGTAGGCATGGGCACATTCGCAGGAAGGTCTTAGCATTGTGGCCAGTAGTACAATGGGTCAGGTGCTTGAATTATTACCCCATCTGGGCACTCATAATTCACACTGTGAAAGGTTTCATGTCCCTCTCCATCCACAGTTCAAACAGTGTCCATAAACAGTGTCCTGCCTCTTTTCCACTGGCTGTATTTTTCTTGAAACATTTTGTTCTTGACATGCTTGTTTGAATCAGGATGCACATATTTCATTGCTTCTTCCCAAATCCAGTATTTCCTGCTTTTTTTCAATCTCCTCCCAAACTCTCTGAGGAAAGGTAGGAAAGGACATCTCATAGATTTCATTCGCTTTCCTACGAACCAGTCTTTCCTCTTTACTAGCTTTGGTCAACCTGAGACCTCTGGCCTGGCTTGGGGGTGGCCAGTCTTGGTTCTGCCAGCTACGCATTCCTAATGACACAAAAATGGATCCTGGCTTCTTCTTGCACAGCCAGGGCAGTGGAATCACCACTCTCTTCCATGTTCCTCTGAGGCAAGAGCTTGAGGCTATGTACCAGTTCCTTTTCACATGGCCACATAGGTTCCCCTTTTTCTTCTTCACTGAGAATCTGTGCCCAGGAGTGAGCAGTCGTCCTCACTCCTGAGACTGTCCACTCTTCGCTGGGCACGGAGGTCGAAACCTCCCATTCAAAGGCCTCCCTCATCTCTTCTTTACCTATGAGACTTGGGCTAGGCCCCTCTCTCCAAGGGTCTACTGATGCTCTTCCTGAAATGTCTCTCTGTGACTCAGACTCTGAAACAGCACATTGTTCTTTCTGTAAATCTGCACTCTCTAGCTTTGTGCCACACTCTGAGGGGCCTTCTCCAACAGGCTCCGCCTGGTGCTGTGTGCTGCCAACTGCAGATTCTTGAGCTTTTGTCCATGTGGGAGCCAAACGAATCTTGGGCACTTTAAACAAACCATATTTCTCTAGGCACCCAGAACAGTGAGGTACCATGAAGACTTCTCTTCCAGCATTTAAGCGTATCACACATACTCACACTGGATATCCAGGAATCGCCACATGAGGAGGCAGTCGTCCCCCGTAGTAGCATCTTTCAATGTCCCTTAACTTGTTAACTTCTACTGCTATCACAGCCCAGGCATGATCCGGGTAGCGGGCTGGTCCTGAAGCCATGACTGCAGAGAAAAAACAAACAACGCTCACTATTTTTTCAAGTCCCACATCACTGAAAACTTTCTTTCTCTTTCAAAATGGCTCCTCTGCTGCTGTGTTTACATTACTACCCCACCCAGTAATGGCGGCGGCAGCACTCCTAAGTATCTACATTCTGTAATTGGGTCAAGCCACTGCACATCCAATTTACACACTCTACTGATAACTTTGCTCAAACTGCACAGACTTGCACTGTTCTTTTTCCTAGCACATTTATATGATTTACCACAGACTTTTTACTCACTGAAGACATTGCTGTAGCTTACAGTCCCTTAAAGCCTCAGTATTTCATAGAACAGGATTGCCTGTATTTCTTGCTGCATATCTGATACAACTCACAGTCTCTCACATGGCTTTGAAAATTATTCCGACACTGAGCCTATAATTATACTCACAGTTGATTGCTTAGAATTCTTGATTTTGCTGGTAAAACTTAACACACTCCTTCTTTGCAAAGCGATTACACTGCTACACACAGATTCAGCTGGCTTTTGGCAAAATCACTTAGTTTGAGCAATTATTTCTGTTGGTACTCACTGCTATCAGTAGCTGTTTGCTGCAATGGAAAATGCCTTGCAGCCAGTCTTGGAGGCCTCTGGAAGGAAGCAGGTTGGCAGTCCTGCCGATTGTCCTTCTGAACACCACACTCACAGTCCAGTTGATCGAGATGTGGGTTCAGCCCGAATTTAAACAGAAAAGTCAGTTTTTAAACTTTTACAGTGCTTTCAGTCACTGCAACACTCCTCCTGGTAAGCCAGTTTGCACACTCCACTCACTCTCCCTCTCGAATGCTGTACAGTCGCTCTAGAGCTGGCTTGGGGGCGGGACTGATTGCAGTCTCACCAATCACTCGATGCCATGCAAATGAGCCTCTTTCCTCTTGAATGCTCTTCTCCTCATGGCGATCGTCGAGCAGGCAAAATTTAAACTGCAAACTATACTTTTTTTTTTTCAACTGACTCCACGGCAGGAGCACTATTTTAACCATTTTTCATGGCCATTAAGCACAACAGGTCTCTCAGTCCACACAGAAAGCATTTCCAACATCTAGGGCACAATTTTCCTTTTGCTACCCACAGTTTTCCACACTTTTCTTTGTCACAAACACTTTTAAAAGCTGCAAATGCTGTAATTTGATGCAGGACAAGGGCATACACTCTCAGGCTTTACTGCTCCTTGGCAACAGTTGGCATTTTAATAGCAGCACATGGATAACAGCACACAGTGGCACATTAGTTAAACGTTGCTTCAGTTGTTTTGGGCTACCCACTGCCAGACAGCCAAAACGCTAGCCATTGTCCGAGCGACCTTTCTTATATTCCTTCCTAAATTCCAAACCCAAATCCTCAGTGGTGCCTCCATTTTTGTAACCCCCCTCCCAGATATGCCATTTCTATCTTGACAGCTCTACCTGGTGGGCTGGGTTCGGGGAGAAATATGTCACTCGGCACATTGGCTAGGTTTGGCTACTCTGCAACAGGGGCACCCAAGTAACTCTGGGCAAAAGGAAGCAATAACTGTAATGTTCAATACCAGAAGTGGGATTCTAAAGTGTGCCTTTTATTCACATCCAACAGAATAAACAAAGCATAGATGGATCCCCATGGGGCTACACTCCTGGCAATGCAGATTTATGGAGATCCGAACACATCCTTATTCACTTTAGCCCTCAGGCTTTGAAACACACAGGGCACACAGCCCACACTTGTACTCTGCTCTGGGTTTTCCTGGCTCGGCTCCCTTGCCAGCCACTTGGACACTTTCCATATAGCATGGAAACATTTACTGGTGGCTCTCTAAACCACCTATGAGCACTTCTACTCCTTCAGGGAATCTTCCTCATCAGTCCCACGTCTGGGTACTTTTCTCAGGCACTGGCCAAACACCTGAGAGAAAGCAACAGGTGTCCCAGAGCAAACCCGTAGAGGTGAATTTGGTTATTACTGATGGGGGGGGGTCTCCCAACTCTCGCTCCCATAATTCATACCTGGCCATTTCTATGGACTGTAACACCTCATCCTTTAAAACACTTTGCTGTGTAGATTCTTTTTTAAATGTATTCACATTCAATCTACTGTCTTTATATCCCATTTGTGCTGAACTTGAACATACTTAATAAGTGGCTGTGTCCATTACTCTAGATCCCCCACAGAGTTAAGCAGTCCAGTCCCCACATCTTCCAAACTGTACTTGGCTGTCTTTTCCTGACCCCACAGTAACAGTCACTTTAGTTTCATCTCGTTTCAGGTGAAAACAACTGGCCCTTTAGCAGAGCGAACTCACCCCTTGGTTGCAGGTGCCCCACAGGTGTTTTCTCCTCAAAGAAATCTCGTCCAAAACTTCTAGTGCCTCAGCACGAACTTAACTCAGGCAGCTTCTTTTTTCCCTAGCCGGACCAGGGGGGTTGCCCCTGGAAGCAGACTGATTCCTTCTCTCATCCCAGCAGGGATGGGGCCCTGAACCACTGAAAGCAGTCTCTACCACTTCAATGAGTTCTTCTTGTGTTCCTCTTCAGGTGAGAACACACACCTATACCAAAAAATAGCTCTTTGACAGAGCTTAGAGCTCTGAGGGCCTGCTTACAGCAGAGCACCTCTTTCAGACTGCAACAGAACTCTACTGAACTAACTTCAAATTTCCCAACGTTCTACTCTAACCTCCAACTGCAACATTCCAGTGTGGCTTATGCAGCTGCAACAGTTCTAAAATGATGTCATCCCTCAGTCTCAGCTGAGACTGAGAACAGAGTGAGACAGTGTGAAATCCATTTTACTGGAGTTTCACAAGCTGCTTACCCTGCCTACCCCTAGGTCTAACTGGGATTCTTGTAACCCCGGGTAACAGGGGGGGTTACACCTATTTACAGAAATGGAATTCATGCCTTCAAAGGATCCATATTAACAATATGTAAATAAACAGTGATATGAATGACTGTGGCTTGTATTGTTTTCTTCTCATGTACAACATTCTAAATAGTTCCTTTCATGAAAACAGGAATTTGGAGTTAGTGTTCGGAATGCTTGTCGGAGCTTTTGACTCATCAGAACATTTTCTGTACACAGTCTGTGACATGGTCCAGGACAGCTTCCTGCTGCAAATGGTCAGTGAACCAACCAGGTTAGGGAATACCCTTGACCTTGTGCTGGCAAATGTGGACTTTGTGAGAGAACTTACGGTGGAGGAACCACTGTCAGGGAGTGACCACCACTCAGTATGGCTCACATTGGATATGGGCAAGGAAGGGGTGGAATCTGGCACAAGAGTGCTGGACTTCAGGAGGGCCGACTTTGGGAGGATGGGGGAAGTGGTAAAAGGGTACCTGGCCAGAATTCAGTCTAGTATGGGTACTAACCAGAGGTGGGAGCTCATAAAGCTGGGGATAGTGGAAGCAACCAAATTCTGCTGCAAAGCCCAGAGCAAGAAGGCTAGGGCTAAGAAACCGAGCTGGTTGAGTAAGGAGGTCATGAAAAAGGTAAGCAGGAAAAGAGCTGCCTTTAGGAAGTACAAGAAAATGGGGAGGGGGGAGGACAGAGAGGAGTACTTGACAGAATCGAAAGAGGTGACAAGGGCAGTAAGGGGAGCCAAAGCATCTACGGAACTCAGGCTGGCACAAGGCATTAAGAAGGGGGAGAAGGACTTCTTTAAGTACATCAGGGAGAAAAGGAGCTGTAAGGACTACATAGTAAGGATTAGGAAGGAGGGGGATTGGGTGGAAGCAGAATACGATAAGGCGGAAGCACTAAATGAGTACTTCTGCTCAGTATTTACTAAAGAGAAGAGGGGGGTGACACCCAAGGTGGGAGAAATGGCGGAAGCAGGGGGGAAGTGGTGACAGATGGGGAAATCATGGAGGGCAGAGTTCAAGAGGGTTTGAAGGCACTGAGGGTGGACAAGGCGCCAGGCCCAGATTGTATCCACCCCAGGGTACTGTAGGAGCTGGAAGAGGTCCTTGCAGGACCTTTGGCAGACCTATTTAATGCCTCAATACATTCGGGGTGTGTACCTCAGGACTGGAGGATGGCTCATGTGGTGCCCCTCCACAAGAGTGGCCCCAAGGATGAACCGGGAAACTACAGACCAGTGAGCCTCACATCCATCATGGGTAAGCTAATGGAGACTATCCTGAAGGAGAGGCTGGTGGCCCTCCTAGAGGCCAAAGGACTACAGGACAGCAGACAGCATGGCTTCATACATAGCAGATCCTGCCAAACCAACCTGGTGGAGTTCTATGACTGGGTAACTAGGCAACTGGACAGGGGCCATGCAGTGGATGTCCTGTATCTGGACTTCAGTAAGGCATTCGACTCAGTGCCACATGGAAGGCTGGGAAGGAAGTTAGTAGGCACAGGGGTGGGTGCAAAGCTGGTGAGATGGGTAAGAAACTGGCTGCAGGGAAGGCAACAGAGGATGGTGGTGGGTGGGGAGCTCTCACACCCAAGGGCAGTGACGAGCAGTGTTCCACAGGGCTCAGTGTTGGGACCAGTGTTGTTTGGGATATTCATTGCAGACATATTATGGGACATCAAGAGCAAGATCAGTCTGTTTGCTGATGATACCAAGGTTGGATGGGTCGTGGATAACCTAGGGGATGGCAGGGTTGCAGGATGATCTGGCAAAGCTTGAAACCTGGTCAGACACCTGGCAACTGGGGTTTAATGCCAAAAGTGCAAGGTGCTGCATTTTGGGATGAAGAACCCAAGGAGGAGTTACCAGCTGGGGAGTGCAGCTAGCCCAGACAGAGGAGGAGGAGAAGGATCTGGGTGTGCTCATTACAGGGTCAATGAACAACTCGGCACAATGTAGGAAGGCAGCTGCAAGACCAACAAAATGCTGGGTTGTATTGCAAGGGTATATCCTCGAGGAGGGAGGAGGTGATTCTGCCACTGTATAGGTCATTAGTTAGACCACCTGGGTACTGCGTGCAGTACTAGCATCCGTATCTGAAGAGGACATTAAGTTACTGGAGGGTTGCAGCGCGGGATGACAAAGATGATCAAGGGGCTGGAGGACTTATCATACGAGAGGAGGTTGAAGGAGTTGAACATGTACTCACTGGAGGAGAGGGAGACAGGGGTGATATGATTGAAACCTTTAAATACATGAAAGGAATAAACAAGATGGGTACAGAGGGGCTGTTCAAAGTAAGGAAGGGGAGGGCCACCAGGGGCCATGATATGAGACTGGAGCGAGGAAGGTTCAGGAGGGAGATGAAGAGACACTTTTTTACAGAGAGGGTGGTGGCTGGGTGGAATGCGTTACCTGCAGAAGTGGTATGCAGTAGAACAGTGGACTGCTTCAAACGAGGATGGGACAGGACAATGGGGGAGGGTTAATGAAGGGGAAGAGTGGAAGGGAGGGGCAGCTGCAGAATAAGGTGTGCTAGCTGCACATTCGAGCAGACTTTATAGACCTCTAGGCCTTTATCTGCTGGCAAATTTCACATGTTCGTATGGTCAAACCCTCAAATTACTGGCTCTGCAAAGAAAGCGATACAGAATGGTGCCCATCTAGAGAAAATGGTACAAAATACAGTTTTTCATGCACACACGTATTCAAGTACATTTAAATATGGAGGTTTTTATTTCAGCTTATTTACCCAGGATAGTCCAGCTGAGATGCCAGATCTAGTCTTGAGGTCCTCCTTTTCACCCATTCCTACAGCTTGGTGGACTGGAGCACTGGGAGGTGAAATGACTTACCCAAGGTCACACAGTGAGTATTTCACTCTAGCGAGGTTCAAACCTGTGATCTCTCGGTTCCCAACTCAGTACCCTTAGCAGTAGTACACACCGTCTCCACAAAGTTTGGGGCTAGGAATATAATTTTTAAAAGTGGGAGCATTACAGACAGCTGACAGGTAGAAACAGTTTCCTGTGTTCTTTAAAGTTTTCTGTCTCCAGATAGATGGGGGTACTCCTGACACCCCAGCCAGGTTAGCCCAGGCAGTTTGGAGCCCCCTGTTGAAAGTAAGTGCTGTATTGCAGAAGGCGGCCTTGTGAACAACAGACCCATACTGAGTTCAGATCCTTAGACAGATTCCAACCATTAAATTTGTTTGTAGCAATCTTTAGCCAAGGTTCCTTAGTGAGAAAGGGGCTTAGACAATACAGGAGACCTATCATTTGGTTCAGGGATTTGGTCAGGTGATCAGTGCATACTTTGAAGGTGCAGTTTTGATCTAAGTGCACCCCTAAGTGCTTAACAGAGTCTACAACCTCAATCGCAGACCCATTTGAGAGAGTAGTTGTCAGGATGTGTTTCCTATGGGGACCTAGGCTTTTGGGGCCAACCTGTATGGAATCTGTATTGAGATCATTGGGTGCCATACTTATTTTCCTGCGCTAACTGGAAGCAAAATGTTTCACACCTAATCACATACTGTAGACTTCCGGAAAGCATTTGATACAGTTCCCCATAAAAGTCAAGTCAGCAAAATGAGAGGATCAAATTACTAATATAAGCATCACTAACTGGGTATAAAATTGGCTGAGCAACAAAACACAGCAAGACAGAATACAAGGTACGATATTTGCAGAGGGGGAGGTAACAAGTGGGGGGCTTCAGGGATCTGTTTTAGGACCCATATTATTTTTATTCTTCATTAGCGACCTGAATAAGGGAATAAATAATTGGCATGGTTAAGCTTGCAGGCAACACAATACTAGGGGATATCGTAGGCAATCCAGAGTGTGCAGGAACAATAGTGGAGGATCTAAGAAAAATAGAAGACTGGGCACGACAAAGTAAAAGAAATTTAATGTGGACAGATGTTCTGTCATTCACCTAAGTAACTGCAATAAAAGGATTCATTACACATTAACTGGATCAGCCATCAATAAGGTAGAGTCAGAAAGAGATCGTTGTGTAATTATTAGTAATGATTTAAAATTCAGTGAACATTACAAAAAAATTACATTAACTGCAAGCAGGGTCTTAAATATCATTAAAAGAACGTTCGTAAGTAGGTTAGCGCAATGTATCGAACCTATGTCAGACAATAGGTGGACTGCTGCTCACAGATTTGGAGTCCGTACCTCAGAAAAGCTATTGATCACGTGGAAAGAATTCAGCATAGGGCTACAAAACTGGTTAAAAACATGCATAACCTTTCATATGAGGAGAGACTAACCAAATTAGGACTGTTTACCTTGAAGGAAAGGAGAATGAGGGGAGTCATGTTACTAATTTATAAAATAATGGAAGAAGACTTGATGAATGTAATAGAACTTTGGTTTCAAAATAGAGGTTCAACACTCAAATCTCATGATAAACAAATAAAGCTGGATACTATCATTAAAAATAATATAAGGGGCTTCTTTACACAAAGAGCTGGAAATATTTGGAACTGACTGCCAAAGGGCATTACTGAAACAAAGAAAATCTATATCTTCAAACAAAAATTAGATCACTACACATTAAGTAACAGACGGATAAGATGAGTCCATGATTAATGGGAGACCGACACTATGGGCTCAACATCTTTTGTCTATAAGCTCAATACAGAACTCAGTATATGCTTGTTTCCTATGTTCTGCAGTGCATGGGAAAATTGCAGAAACTACATACTTTTTCAGTAGTGTAGAAAACAGAAAAGATAATCAAAAATAAGCATTTAGGGTTCTAAAATGGTGGAAAAAAAGTGTTTGGGAAGTCAAATACATCAGGGGCATACCACAAAGGAGATCTGGGACAGCCTCATTTTGGATTCTTGCACATTGGGATATCCTCATCTGGGATTTTATGCACACCGGGATAGCCTCCTTTAGGTGCAGCTCCTATTTTACAAGAGGGTCTGTGGGGGAGGGGGGAATTATGGTAGCAGAGTATCACAGGTTAAGCTGAAGTTACATTGCACAAAAAAAGGATGGATTGCCTATGCATATTTGTTCCATGGATGGGACTTTAAAAACACCAGATATTTCTTAACATATAATAGTAGTTAATTAGTATATTCTAATAAAACTACACCAGTGTATTACAGTGTAATAAGCAGCTTTTTCACAAAATATTACAAGTATAGACACAAAATGTGCACGTTATTACAATATTATTAACATGTATAACAACCACCTTAATGGGCCGCCAATAGCATGGTCTAACGTAACCTAACTAAACTAAAACTAAACTAACCTTACTACAGCTATAATAAAACTTCAATCTATTTTCTGTCCTTCCTTATGTAATATATAAAATGTCTGATGGCAAACTCCTGTACACTTGTGAAATATTACAATCTTGGGGCCTAACGAACTCATAAAGGCCACTCATCCTTCAGACTTGTGGCTTCTGTTGCCAGTACTGTATGTACAGGTGCCTAGGTAGATAACTGTGGTGAGCAGGAAGCAGAAGCAAGTAGTGGGGGGAAGCAATACTGGGAGGGGATAACAAGACAGAAATTGATTGGTGTACTGATGACATGAGCAGTATTTGCAGGGGCTGGTGAGTTAGTTGTGCATGGCCTTTTTAAAGTTTCCAACTGTTCTGGTGGATTTTATATTATCTGAGAACTAATTGCTACTGGTCAAGGTAGCAACCGTGAAGGCTTTATCTCCAGTGGTTTTACATGGTCTGGGGGTGTATGTACCTAGAACTAGAACTGAGTTGATATGACGTGCTTGCCATGGTTAATAGGCTGCTTAGATAATGAGGATAGAGACCATGGATACATTTAAAAATGAATCAGATCCATGTCATCTACCTTCTCTTGCAGGTGGGGGAATGTCTTGCAATAAGTCATCCTATCGTAACCCAAGACAAACCTGTACATGCTGTTGAATGCTACAACATCAGCTGTGTGCAGTTCAGTGGCATTTGTTCACTTATTCACTTGGGTTCAATATTCTAATGCTGGTAGAAGCAGTTGGCGGAGTTGAGTTTTCCAGTGTTGTAATTAACATAGCTGCAGTTGTGATATTATAGTCCCAGGTTTTTGGTGTACACATCTTATGACTTCTGTAATGTGATCATCAAATATTAGCTTTTGGTCTAGCTACATACTAAGGTATGAGACATTTTCCAGTGGAGATCCCATAGCAGGTGTGATGATGCATAGTGAATTGTTATGCCATGGTTTGCCTGTGAAAAGCATTTTCTTGGTTTGGGTACCATACAGTAGCAATCCTGTTTTGCACACCTGGTCCTGGGTCTTGTCAAATGTCAACTGCAAGGAGATGCTGAGCTTTCTGATGGTCTTGACCTTCTGTAGATGACTGGTCATTGGCATAGAAACATAAAACATTTTCGGCAGGTAAGGCACACTTAGCCCACCCAGACTGCTCATTTGTCTCTGCCTGTGCAGTCAATGCAGACTCCACCTGATCTTCAGTTACCCCCCACACATTCCTATCAAGATTTCTTTGTGCCTATCCCATGCATGCTTTAAGCCCACCACTGTTTTCACCTGCACTTCTTCTGTTGGAAGACTATACCAGGCATCCACCACTCTTTCAGTGAAGAATTACTTCCTCACATCTCTCCTAAGTTTACCCCCTTCCAGCTTCAAAGCATGACTCCTTGTTCTTGGCCCCTTCTCTTCTGAAAAACACTCCCCTCCTATACCTTTTTCACCCCCTTGAAGTTTTATAGGTCTCTAACATGTCCCCCCTCTCTTCCACAGTGTACATATTAAGATATACATGCAAGAAATGCCTCGCTATCAGACTCTGGCAAACACAACAAAAGGCCACGGCTTGATTGTAGGATGAAGAAGTAATTAACTATAAAAAGTATTAACACTCACTACCACGTCAAAGTGGCGAACATTTTCACACATGTGGTGTGTGCTTTCTGAAGGCAAGGTCCTTGCATTGAAGAGCCACATAGCACGTGTGCATAAATGTTTGGCATTTTTTCATGGTGGTTAAAGTAACCAATTTTTGTAATTACCTTTCCATCCTATGACCAAGCTCTGGTCTTTCATTGTGTTTACCAGAGTCTGTTTGCCGGGCTTTTCTTGCGTGCATAGTTGAAGTTGGTGCCTTGGATCTGGACGTTGTCTTTTTAGCTGCCATGTGTGTTACTTGTACATACCGAGATCCCTCACTTTTTCCTGGTAGAGCTTATGATAATGCCCCTGCACCATTTTAGTTGCCCTCCTCTGGGCAACCTCTACCCTGTTTATGTCCTTCCTGAGATGTGGTCTCCAGAACTGGACACAGTACTCCAGGTGAGGTCTCACCAATGATCTATACAATGGTAACACCACCTCTCTCCTTCTGCTGGTGGTACCACTCCCTGTGCACCTCAGCATCCCACTGGCCCTACCAACTGCCTTGTTGCATTGCCTCGCCACCTTGAGGTCATCCAGTATGATTACCCCAAGGTCCCTTTCTTGTTTAGTGACCATCAGTACCTTTCTCCCACTTTTACACTCGTGCCTCTGGGTTTCTGTGGTCTAGGTGCATGACTTCCACTTTTTTGCATTGAAACCCAGTTGCCATAGCCTTGACCACTCCTTGAGTTTTCTCCAGTCTCTACCTGTTTTCTCCACCTCCTCCGAAATGTCTACCCTACTGCAGATTTTGGTGTCATCTGCAAAGAGGCATACCTTCCCTTCAAGCTCTGAAGTGTCACTTGTATAGAAATTAAAGAGGACTGGCCCCAGTACTTAGCCCTGAGGATTCCCACTGGTCACTCTGCTCTCACCAGAGTGATTGCCCCCATACCACCATCCTCTGTTGTCTGTCCATCAACTAATTTTGTACCCAGTTAACCACCTTGGGATCCACTCCAAACTACCCAGTTTTCTTATGAGCCTTCTGTACGGTACAGTGTCAAGCCTTGCTGAAATCAATGTAGGTCATGTCTACTGCCCTACTGTAATTTATTTCCCTGGTTACCTAGTCAAAGAAATCAATCTGGTTCTTCTGAGAAGACCCCCACTCCATGAATCTGTTCTGCCTTGGGTCTTGTAGCCCCCTGTACTCAAGATACTCCACTAATCTTTCCTTTAAAAACATCTCCATTAACTTTGCCACCACTGACATCAGACTGACCAGCCTATATTTTACCAGCCTCCTCCCTGCTGCCACTTTTATGAAGCAGGACTACATCTGCCCTCCTCCAGTCCTCCAGAACCACCCTTGTTTCCAGTGAGTTGTTGAATAGGGCTGTCAGTGGTGAACCCAGTACCTCCCTGAGCTCCATCAGCACACTTGGAGTACCCCGTCCAGTCCCACAGCTTTATCCACTTTCAGTTTCACAAGTCCTTTCAGGACTCTTTCCTCTGTAAATGGACTTGTATCTACCTCCCTCCCCACAGTGTTCATGCTGCTTTGATGTGGTCGAGCCCCCTCTCATTCCTCTATGAAGACAGAACAGAAGTGTCTGTTGGTGATATCCATTTTTTTTCTGCTCTTCTCTGCACAGTCTCCCCCTACCCTTCTTAACCTCACAATTCCTCCTCTTGTCTTCCTCTTTTCACCTGTGTACCTAAAAAGGGTCTTATCCCACCTTGGTACCCTTTGGCTATAGTTTCCTCAGTTTGCACCTCTGTACCTCTCACTGCCTTTCCTGCTTCTTTCTGCTTTTCCTGGTACACCTACTTTGGGTCTTTCCTCTGTGTCTCTTTGTATCTCCTGGATGCCACCCTTTTAGCCTTTACCTTTGTAGTCACTTTTCTAGTTGGTCTACTTTTCCTCCACCCCATATAGGCAATCCCCACCATTAGGTCATCACTGAGTCTTTCACCCATTTCTTAAAAATCTGCCCCTTTGAAGATCAGGACCCACCTCCTTGTGTGGTTTGCCTCTGCTGCTGTCCTTGTGTTAAACCATGCTGTACAGTGATCGCTAGTTCCCAGGTGGCATCCCACCCTGACGTCTGTAATACTGTCCCTGTTTGAGAGCACCAGGTCCAGTATTACCCCATCACAAGTGGGCTTCTTAACAAGGCGTCTGAGGAATGCCCCCTAAAGGGAGTCTAGGATGTTTTTGCTTCTAGCCAAGGCCATGGCTGGGAAGCTCCAGTTTACATTCAGCAGATTGAAGTCCCCCCACCAGAAGCATCTCTCCTTTTTCCTGCCATTGTGCTGATGGCTTCCCCCATTGACTTATCCAGTTTCTCCCCCTCATTGGAGGTCTGTATATCACCCCAGTGCGAACAGTGGTTCCACTTTCTGTCTCCAGGGTGACCCACAGTACGTCCAGCCCTTCCTTTCACCTCTGGATCCCCTGCATTTCTGTTGCCTTGATACCCTCCCTAACATTCAGTACAACTTTCTTCCCCTCCATATCATTCCTGAACCGAGTGTAGCCTGGTATGGCCATGTCCCAGTCGTGGCTTCTTGTGCACCATTACTCAGCAATGGCCACAATATCCAGGTCTGCCTCTGCTGTGATGGCCTCTAAGTCTCAAATTTTATTTCCAAGACTCCTTACATTTGTACACATGGCCCTCAACACCTTCCTTCTACTCTGCCTGCAAACTCACTTCCTCCTCTTTTGTCCCACCTCATTTCCCCTCTTTTTTTCAACGTTTGTTCTCATCCCCATTGTTCCCTACTTCTCTGTTGTTCCCTTTAACCTACTCCTTGGGGGATTTTCCTCCCCTCAAGAGTTGGATCTTCCCTTCTTGCTGCTTTAGTCTGTTGGGGGGAGCAGTTTATGCTTTCTTTAGTCTTTCCACCACCCCCTAAGCTAATTTAAATGTTTATCAAAGTAACATCTAAACTGTCCACTGAGAACTGCGGTTCCCCTCCCAGACAGAAGCAAACATCACTTCTGTATAGGCCCTCATCCCTCCAGGTGGGTCCCTGTACCCAATTAAGCTGAAACCCCACTTCTCTGCACCATTCCTTCAACCACAAGTTGAAGTTCTTGGTGCAGAGTACTCTGTTCTTCCCTTGACCCTAGACAGGCAACACCTCGGTGAAAGCCATTGTGCTTGCTTCTTGCCTTAGACCGCTCCCCAGTTCCCTGAATTCTCCCTGCACAATCCAAGCCCTGTCCTGCTAGGTTATTTGTCTTAGATGGAGAATGACATCCAGCTCCTCACCCTACCCTGCCGCCCTAGCGATCCTTAGGATCTGCTAACCATCCCGCCTGGTATGGCACCTTACCACTCTCTCATCTTCCTCTTCCTGTTCCCAAATCTATTCCCCCTAACAATTGACTCCCCCACCAGAAGCTGCCTTCTACTCTCCTGGGGTCTTCTACCTCCCACCTTACAGCGTCCCCCATGGAGGAGCCCCACATCCTCCCCTACCACCACTTTGGGTGCCTCCTCCCAGCAGTCCTGTCCCACCAGAACAGCAAAGGAATTTAAGAATGGCACAGGCTGAAGAATGTGCCCCTAACCTGCCACCTCCGCCCTCCCAGAGCTCCCAAAAATATGTTCTGTCACCTGGAATCAAATCACTGATCCTTTTTGTGTAAAGCCAAGACACATCTGTGTGTCACCTGGTGCCCCTGAAATGCATGTAAGTGTCTGCATCTTTGCAGAAGTTTGGAATGTTATTGATGAACAGGTTAAATAGTAAGGGTACCATGAAGCCCTGAGGGAACCCTAGGTTTAATGCTTCAGGAGAGGTGAATGAACCATGGCTGTTACTACTTGGGACCTGTCCAACAAATAACCTTTAAACCAAGCAACTGCATTATGGGTTAACCCTGGATGGTGTTTCATGTAGAATAGCATGTCATGATTGACAGTGTTGAATGTCTTTGTCAATAAAGGTTGCAGCAGCAATGTAGTCATCCTCCATTGCGTGTGACAAGTTGTTCATTACTTTCAGCAGTGTTGTGCTGGTTGCATAGCTGGTTCTGAAAACTAATGTTGTGGAATTCAAAAATGCAGTGCACAGAATTTTAGAATAGTACACAGAATGTTAAAAAAATATGACACAAAACTAGCATGTGTCTTTAATCAGGGCTTTCTCAACACACATCAGAGCAGTATATGTGGTGTGAGTGGCTATGACCACTGGTTGGTAGAGAAAAGCATCAAATTGTTGCTATGAAAGGCAACGTGTATGGAGCCATCCACCAGAATCAAGCACCCTGTGTGAAATTTCATGGAGAAGTAAGATCGTAACTTTTTATCGGTCAAAATGGGTTAGGTGACTGTTTATTAATTCCCAACAATGCACAGTCATACTGGTAGCCAGCCTCATAACAAATCACTACGCCCAGAAACATTCTTAAATACAATCTGGTCCCAGTTCTTTGACATGGTATAATGTGCGTACTATAATAACTAAACCTATTTTAGAAATAAAAACCCATTTTATAAGTGCAATAAGACACTGCAGGAGTGTATATTGTGCTGAGATAACTGCACTTCCAGGGGCTGAAGGCACTAAGCTGCCTACGCCCCTGGGCTTGTGGTTATCTCCGTACAATGCACACCCTGTTGTGTCTTCTTGCTTATATAATTACCACTGGATTGCATTAAGTTCCTGCACAATCCTGCAAGGTATTCTAGCGAAAACTGTCATACTGCACTTGATCCTGACACTTAGCACTGTACCAGTTTGTCACTGTTTTGGCAACCAGTTCTACATCACGCTTTGCAAGTGTGAAAAACCTTATGCCAAGCTGCTAGTACAACTAGTACAGGTAGTAATCAATGCTAGGCTAACCTCTGGACCCCTCATTATGGAGGCTAAAGTGTCTTTTTCTCTATATGATTTGTCCCTGTTTTTATGCTAGGGTGCATTACAGTTCAATTCCAAAGCCTTTATGCGCCTTTGGAAGAGAAATGGTAAACACTGTATAATTATAGATAGAATAAAAACAGTTTAACTGCTGCAGGTCAGTCCTGGCTCAAGGGAAAATAACCTTGTTATTCAGTACTCAGCCAGTCATACAGTATAGGAAGTACCATCCTTAGAACGGTAACAGAGGAGAAAGACCTGGGTATTGCTATAACAAACAACTTGCAATTTAAGGCCCATTGTAACAACGTGTGCAAAAAAGCAAATGGAGTATTAAATTGCATTTGGAGACACATAGCAAGCAGAAATAGAGAGGTTATAGTCCCCTTGTATGGCTCCTTGGTGAGACCAATTCTTGAATACGGAGGTCAGTTATGGTCCCCATACCATAAAAAAGAAATCTGTATACATGAAAGGATACAAAGGAGAGCTACGTGATCTATAAGTGGTATGGTAGACAAGGATTATGCCACAAGGTTGGGAGAACTGAACTTGTTTCCTCTGGAATACAGGAGATTAAGAGGAGGTATGTGCCTGCTGTTCAAAGCACTGACTGATCATGACCTGTGGGAGAAGTTGGGGCTAGAGTTTAGAGACCAAATGTACAATACAAGAGCTCATTCGTTGCAGCTAAAGGGGGAAAACTGCAAAACAAGGAGGAGCAAAATGTGGTTTAATCAAAGGGTGATTTCTAAATGGAACCTGCTACCCAAAAAAGTAGTTGGCAGTCCATCAGTGGAGAGCTTTAAACTAAAATTGGATAGGCTATACCAAGCGGGGAGCTTTTAATATAACATGGTGAGCACTATGGACACAAATCTTAATAGCTCTGTATAAACCTATGATACCTATAATTGTTGTTTAAATGTGTAATTTTTGTAATCTGGACGTGTGTGTTTAATAACTTCAGTGTATTGTTCTGTGAGTTTGTTTTGAAATGCAGTAGTTTTGTTTCTCCTTATTTGTTAATGCTGTCTGTTCTCCCCACCTAATATTCATTTTTTAATTACTTATAAGTAGTGCGCTGTGTGGAATGTTCAGATTCTGATGGAATGCAATTCTGTGGAATTTCAGAAAATTCTGTGGAATTTCATCAGGAGTGGAATGCCAACATTTTGCACGTGAAATGGTTTTTGCATCTTAATAATCCACAGTTTACATAAACTGAGGATTCTATTCCCACAATCCATGAAAAAGGATTCTGCGGCTTATGTGATCTGCAGAAAATTAGTCTGCCGTTCATGCAGAGAAGCTTTTTGGCATTCTGTGGCATTTAAAAAGAAATCCCCTAAAACATGTCAGAAGCAGAAGTTGCCATTCCACACAGATTCCACTGGTGGAGTTCCATGTTCGGCACAGCCCGACTTATAAGTTCCCAGACCCAGAGATATTGGTTTAGCAAAAGTGCACAGTGAAACTTTCCACACAGGGCTTCCAGTCAGCTGATGTCACTGGCTCCTGGAACTGCTAAGCAGTGAAAGAAAAAAAGAATACTGGGTGGGGAAAAAGACAACCTTATCAAAGGGCCCCAAATAAGGAGAAAATAGTACAGTTTCAAAGCAAACACATAAAATAATGTACCAGGGTTATAAAGCAGACTTTGCACGTGTCCACATTTACAATAATTATATTAAAACATAAACAACAGGAGTTTATGTCCTCCTTAATGCTAACTGCCTGGGGAATAAGGAAATGACTATCTTTGTGTATTTCTCTTTGATTATAAAATGAGTGTTCAAAATGAGAAATCTGTTTGGAAAACTATAATAATGTGTCATTTCAAGGTGTGTTTAATGTGCTGTAATAAACGTGAAAGCTTGTGTTTGATTCTTTGACTAAATTGTGAGAATCCACAATTTCATCTCAGAGCTGTGACACCCACCATCTGTGTTACCAGACTTACCTGAATTCACTGTGCTGCAGTGTTCTGTGACAACAGTATATGGAGAGTGCCAGGGTGCCTTCCATTGGTGTGAATAGGGCTGTTTTTAATACTGACTAAAATATTTTAGACTTGAGTGCTATTTCTGTTGAATCAAAGCCACCGCTTGCCTATTGTTACAAATTGTGCAATAAAAGAGCACCCTGGGAAGCTGTTCAGTGCTTAATCTTGTTCTTCCTTGCTTGGAAACAGAAGTTGGAAAAGAAAGCAACAGTTTTGGCAGTATGACGGGAGTTGATTTTGTGACCTCACTTCCCCTTATTTCTATACTGCAAGCTGTCTTACATAGGCAGCAAACTGCTCTGCCTCTGAAAGAGATAGGAGGATTGCGTGTTTGTGTATCAATCCTGGCCACAGCTGCTGTGAAGCCTTCATATTAAAGGTTCCTCATCTAAATCCCACACTGGAACTGGGCTCATACCTGAGTGCAGTACTAAGGGGATGCGCTACTCTCAGGGTGTGCCATCCTTTGGATGAGACCTTAAACTGAGGTCCTTTCAGCTCATCTTAGGTGCTGTCCTGGTGGATGTCCAGATGGCATAAAAGAACATTCCCAAAGTGTTTGGTGCCACGGTGCAGGGATGGTGCTGAGTCAGAGGGCAGCCAGCCCCAAATGTAAATGCAAGTCCAAAAGACCAGTACTCTTGGAACAAAAATAGATCCCAGGTCAAATGCTGCTGCTTAGATTGGTTAACTTCTTAAAAGCTATGTAAATAAGTCTTCTACCTCTACTTCTTCCTTCTTCTTCTCTTGCATATTCTTCTTCCTTTCTGTCTTCTCTCTTCTTCTCCTTATTTTTCTCTTTGCAAATATATTTGGGCAATTTTTAATGTGAGTCCATCACAAGTGTTATATCCAGTGCTGCTTACTTTGTAATGAGACCTTCTGCCTCCTCCCTGGCAGCATCTGCATCATTGCTGGTGGTGCTTGTGTTGCGGCCCTGTACTGTAATTGTAAGCCCATAGCATCACAATTCAGCACTATGAAGTCATGAACAAATTATACTTGACATTTTTTGGGGTGTAAGATTTAATATTGTGGGTATAATACAGGCAGACTGAACTATAATTTACATCTCATGAGGTGGCAGGGGTCAGGATGGTCAGAAGTTTCAAACATGCATGGGATAAATACAAATGCATCATAGCACTCGTCAGTAAATAAGGGTGGGGGTAGTTACTCTAAAATGGGCAGATTAGATGGATCATAAGGTCCCCTTCTGCTGTCACTTTTCTGTGTTTCTATGTAATACATTTTTTCACCACCCTCCCAGACAGCCATATAACCATGTTGGTCTCCAGTCAGGAGGGCAAGAAAGGTGACCACATCCCGACCATTCTCAGCAAAGTTCACTCTGGAATGCCAGCATCCTGCCTTCACACTGTGCGTAGCCATGTCCACACTGGAACTCATATCTTATCACTGTGTCCAGCCAATTCTGCTATGGAACCATGACCTTCTATCTCCACACTGTGCTAAGTGAAGACTACTCATAAACCTGTGTCTCCTAGCTACATCCTGTGCTCAGACAGCTTCATCCTGGAATCCAGGTCTTAACAGCTCCACAATGTGTCCAGTCATGTCCCCTCTGGAACCTTAGCCTCCTACCTCCACATTGTGCCCTCCCACATCTGTTCCCTAAATTGGGTCTCTTACATGAAATTGTACTCTGTCAAGTCTGCTGTCTGAACTGGGTCTTCTACTGTGCTGCCCAGAAGGATTAAGTACTCTGTCAGTTCTTTGCTGTGATACCTTGCAGCATACTGCAGGACACTACGTTCTCCTCTCTCAGTTGCTCCAATTTGTCAAACAACAAACTATGAATTCAACACAGAATGATTTATCTTGGTGGATGGTGCTGTGCATCTGCACTGCACACTGCCAAGCCTGCTCCCTAAACTGGATCTCCTTCCTCTGCCTTTTGCCTGCCAAGTCTACACCCTAAACTGGGTGTGCTCGCTAAACTGGATGTCCTTTTCTTCATTATGTCTGCCATATATGTTCCCTAAACTGAGTCTCCTACCTCTGTATTATGCCTTACAAAGTCTGCTGTCTAAAATGGGTCTTCTGTCTCTACACTGCACTTCACCAAGTCAGCACCTTAAACTGTCACCTACCTCCATATTGTGTGCCCAGCCAAGTCCAACACAGAACCCAGCTTTCCTATCTCCACATGGAGACTCCAGTCAAGTTGGCTCCCTAAACTGTGACCTATCTGCACAGCATTCCTTGCTACATCTGCTCCATTGATAAGTGCCTTGCCAAATCTACTCCTCATGCATCTCCTACCTCCACACGGTTCCCTGTCACATCTGCTGCTAATCCCATGTCCTACTTCCACACTATACCCTGCCATAGCTCATCCTTAGCCTATGTCCTACTTCCATATTATGCTCTACCACACTGCTCCTTAACCCATGTGCTAACTCCACACTGTGCCCTGCCACATCTGCTCCATAACCCATGTCCTACCTCCACACTGTGCCCTGTCACATCTGCTGCTTATCCCATGTCCTACCTCCACACTATACCCAGCCATAGCTGATCCTTAGCCCATGTCCTGACTCCTCACTGCACCCTACCATATATGCTCCCTAACCCATGTCCTACCTCCACATTATGACCTTCCACATCTGCTGCTTAACCCTTGTCCTAACTCCACTCTGTGCCCTACCACATCTGATCCTTAACCCATGTCTTAACTCCACACTGTGCCCTACCACATCTGCTCCTTAACCCATGTCCTAACTCCACACTTTTCCCTACCACATCTGCTCCTTAATCCATGTCCTAAATCCACACTGTGCCCTGCCACATCTGTTCCTTAACCCATGTCCTAATTCCACACTGTGCTCTAACACATCTGCAGCTTATCCCATGTCCTATCTCCACACTATACCCTGCCACATCTGCTCCTTAACCTATGTCCTACTTCCAGATTATGCCCTACCACATCTGCTCCCACACTCATGTCCTACCTCCACTTTATGACCTACCACATCTGCTGCTTAACCCATGTCCTAACTCCACACTGTGCCCTACCACATCTGCTCCTTAACCCATGTTCTAACTCCATACAGTGTCCTACAGCTGCTCCTTAACTCATGTCCTACCTCCACATGGTGCCCTACCACATCTGCTCCTTAACTCATGTCCTACCTCCATATGGTGCCCTACCACATCTGCTCCTTAACCTATTCCCTACACTGTGCCCTGCAAAATGTCCTTGTTGAATCCATATCCTTTCCATACACTGTGCCCTGACTCTTATGCTCCTTTACTAATATCCTGCCTCCACACTTTACCCTGTCACATCTGCTCCTTAACCACTGTCCTACCTCCACTCTGTCTCCTGCCACTTCTGCTCCTTAACCATCTCCTGCCTTCACATGGTGCCCTGCCAAATCTGCTTGTTTAACCTATGTCCTACCTTCAAATAGTGCCCTGCCATGTATTTTCCTTGACCAGTTTCATACCATCACATTGTGTCCTGCCACATCTGACCCTTAACCAGTCTCTTACCAACATATTGTGCCCTGCCACATCTGCTCCTTAACCAGTCTCAAACTGCCACACTATGCCCTGCCACATCTGCTCCTTAACCAATTTAATACCTTCATGCTGTCTCTTGCTATATGTGCTTCTTGACCTGTATCCTACCTCCACGTGGTGCCTTGCCACATCTGCTACCTTACCTATGTCCTACCTCCACACTATTCCCTATCACATCTGCTCCTTAAACCTTGTCCAATCTCTACATTGTGCCCTACCACATCTGCTCCTTAACCCATGTCCTAACTCCACACTGTGTCATACCACATCTGTTCCTTAACCCATGTCCTAACTCCACATGGTGCCCTCCCACATCTGTTCCTTAACCCATGTCCTTACTCCACATGGTGCCTACCATGTCTGCTCCTTAACCCATGTCCTAACTCCACATGGTGCTTTACCACATCTGCTCCTTAACTCATGTCCTAACTCCACACTTTGCCCTGCAGCAGCTGCTCCTTAAGCTATGTCTTAACTCCACGTGGTGCCCTACCACATCTGCTCTTTAACCCATGTCCTAACTCCACACTGTGCCCTGCCACATCTGCTCCTTAACTCATGTCCTAACTCCACACTGTGCCCTACCACATCTGCTCCTAACACATGTCCTAACTCCACCCTGTTCCCTACCATATTTGCTGCTTAACCCATGTCCTAACTCCACACTGTGCCCTGCCACATCTGCTGCTTAACGCATGCCCTATCTCCACACTGTGCCCTGGCTGTCACTTCTGTTTCTTAACTCATGTCCACCTCCACACTGTCTTATCACATTTGTTCCTTGACCCGTGTCTTGCCTCCACAGTGTTTTACCACTTCTGCTCCTTTATCAATACCCTAGTTCCAGATTGTTCCCTGACTCATCTGCTCTTTAACTCTTGTCCCACCTCAACATTGTGCACTCCTTGTCTTCTCCTTAACCTAAATCCTACCTCCACGCTGTGCTGTACCTTATCTGCTTCTGAACCCTTGTCCTGCACTGTACCCTGCCACATCTGTTCCTTAACCTGTGCCCTGTCTCCACACTGTTTCCAGCAACATCTTCTCTTTAACCAGTATCCTAACTCCATACTGTGCCCTGCCACATCTGCTCCTTAACCCATGTCCTATCTTCACACTCTGCTCAGAACCATCTTCTCTTTAACCAGTATCCTACCTCCACACTGTTCCATGCCACGCCTAGTCTTTAACCCATGACTACCTCCACACTGTGCTGTACCACATCTGCTCCTTAACCCATGTCCTAACTCCACACTGTGCCCTGCCACACCTGTACCTTAACCCATGTCCTTCCTTCACACTATATCCTGCCACATCTGCTCCTTAACCCATGTCTTACCTCCACATGGCGCCTACCACATCTGCTCCTTAACCCATATTTTATCTCCACACTATGCCCACTATAGCCATTCTATAACCCAACTACCCCCTGCATAGTGTGCCTTGCCACATCTCCTCACACCCTGTCCTACCATGGCACTGTGCCCTGCCCCATCTGCTCCATAACACATATCCTACCTTCACACAGTGCTCTACCACCTCTGCTCCTTAACCCATGTCATACCACCACACTCTGCTTGCCATATCGATTCTCTAACCAATCTTCCACCTGCATATTGTGCCCTGTCACATCTGCTCCTTAAACCCTGTCCTACCTTGGCACCGTGCCCTACCACATCTGCTTCTAAACCCTTGTCCTACTTCCACACTGTACTTGCCATATCCATTCTCTAACTGATCTTCCACCAGCATATTGTGCTCTGTGCATCTGCACCTTAAACTCTGTCCTACCTTGGCACTGTGCCCTACCACACATACTCTTTAACCCATGTCCTTCCTCTACACTGTGCCCTGCCACACATGTTCTTTACCCCATATTTTACTTACACACTGTGCCCTGCTACATCTGCTGTATAACCCATGTTCTGCTTCCACACTGTGCCCTGCCACATCTGCTCTGTATCCCAAGTCCTACTTCCACATTGTGCCCTGCTGCACTTGCTCCTTACCCCATATCATACCTCCACACTGTGCTGTGCTCTGTAATCCATGTCCTACTTCCATGCTGTGCCCTGCCACATCTGCTCCATAACCCATATCTCACCTTCACACTATGCGCTGCCACATTTGCTCTTTAACTCTTGTCCAGCCTCCATAGAAACATAGATTTTGACGGCAGATAAGGACCACTTGGCCCACCTAGTTTGCCTATTTCACCACCTACAGGATAAGCTGCAGATCCTAGTTAACCAACAGCCTATTTTTTCCTACCCACCACAAAAATTGTCTTATGTCTGTCCCATGCATTCTTGAATTCGCCCACAGTTTTAGACCCCACAACCTCCTCAGAAAGGCTTTTCCATGCATCCACCACCCTCTCTGTGAAAAAATACTTCCTCACATTGCCCCTGAACCGCCCCCTCTATCTTCAAATTGTGCCCCCTTGTTATTGCACATCTCTTTTTCTGAAAGATGCTACCCTCTTGGACTTTGTTGATTCCACTGAGGTACTTAAAGTTTCTATCATGTCCCCTCTCCCTCCTTTCCTCAAGGGTATACATATTAAGCTCCTTTAGTCTCTCCTCAGAGTAGCTTCTCTTGCAGACCCTGCACCATTTTAGTTGCCCTCCTCTGGACTGCCTCTATCCTGTCTATGTCCTAGTGGAGATGGGGTCTCCAGAACTGGATGCAGTGCTCCAGATGAGGTCTCACCAACTGTCTGTAAAGAGGGATAACAACTTCCTGTTTTCTGCTGGTGATGCCTCTCCCTATAGATCTCAGTATCCCCCCAGCCCTCCCTACTGCCTTCTCACATTGCTTGCTAACCTTAAGGTCATCTTATATGATGACTCCCAGGTCCCTTTCCATTTTGTTGTTGTTACTACCTCCCCCATGTGTAATCTTCCCTGGATTTTTTTTTCTAGATGCATTATTTTGCACTTCTTTGCATTGAATTCAAGCTGCCATACTTCTGACCATTGCTCCAACCTTGCCAAGTTCCTTCTCATTCTTTCCACATCTCCTTGTGTATCAACCCTGTTGCAGATCTTTGTGTCATCTGCAAAGAGGCATACTTTTCCTTCCAGTCCCTCTGCAATGTCACTTATAAAGACATTAAAAAGGACTGGACCCAGTACTGAATCCTGTGGTACCCCATTAATAACCCCTCTTTCTTCAGAGTGGACTCCATTTACAATTACCTTCTGTGTCCTGTTGTCCAGCCAATGTTTTATCCAGGCTACCACCTTGGGACTCACTCCCAGGCTGGTTAATTTGACTATTAATCTTTTGTGTGGGCTGTGTCAAATGCCTTGCTAAAGTCTAGGTAGGCCATGTCCACAGCCCCTCCCTGGTCTACTATTTTGGTCACCCAGTCAAAGAAATCAATTAGATTTGTCTGACATGACCTTTCTGCTGTGAACCAATGCTGCCTTGGGTCCTATGCCCCACTGGCCTCTAGGTACTCAAAAATTCTTTCCTTCAGAAGTGATTCCATCACTTTCCCTACCACAGGGGTCAAACTGACAGGCCTGTAGTTTCCTGCCTCTGTCTTGGTCCCACTTTTGTGAGGGAATCACATCTGCCTTCCTCCAGTCCTCAGGTACCACCATCCTCCATGATTTGTTAAAAGGGTAGTCAGTGGTTTCACTTGTTCTCCCTTAATTCTTTTAAATTCTGGGTGAATTCCATAAGCCCCATTTCTTTGTCCACCTTCAGTTTTAGGGTTCTTTCAGAACCCTTTCTTCTGTGAAAGGACTGGGATCGACTCCCCTATCCAGAGTGCTTCTGTTAATTGGATTAGGCACCTCTCCCTCCTCCTCTTTTGTGAATACCGAGCAGAAACATTTGTTCAGTATCCCTGCTTTTCACTGTCCCTCTCTGCCCACCCACCGTCCATTCTGTTCAGCCTCACTATCCCTCCCTTTGTCTTTCTACACTCCCTGATGTACCTATAAAATGTTTTATCCCCCTTCTTAACCTAGTTGGCTATCTTTTCCTCAGTTTGGACCTTTGCTATTCTGACTTCCCTTACTGCTTCCTTCTGCCTTAACTGGTACAGCTCTCTCTCCTGCTCCTTCTGTGTCATACTGTTCCCTACCATATCTTCTCTTTTTCCTATATCCTACTGCCACACTGTGCCTCACCTTATCTGCTTTTCAACCCATGTGCTACTTCTACACTGTACCCAACCTGACCTGCTTCTTAACCCATGTCCTACCTCCACACTGTACCCTCCCACATCCTTAACCAATGTCCTAACTTCACACTGTGCCCTGCCACTTCTTCTGCTCAATCTGTGTCCTACCTTCACACTGTGCCCTGCCAGATCTGCTCCTTAACCCATGTTCTAAAATACTTACACACTGTGCCCTGCCACTCTTACTCATTTACCTATATCTTTCTTCCACATTGTGCCCTGCCACATCTGTTCATTAACCCGTGTCCTACCTCCAGACTGTGCCCTCCCACATCTGCTCCTTTATCGATGTCCTAACTCCACACTGTGCCCTGCCACTTCTGCTGTGCAACCTGTGTCCTACCTCCACACTATGCCCTGCCACGTCTGTTGCTCAACCTGTGTCCTACCTCCACACTATGCCCTACAACATCTGCTCCTTAAATCATGTCCTATAATACCTCCACACTGTGCCCTGCCACTCTTAATTATTTACCCATATCTTACTTCCACATTGTACCCTGCTACATCTGTTTCTTAACCTATGTCCTACCTCCCCTCTGTGCCCTGGCACATCTGCTCCTCAGACCATGTCCTACAGTACCTCCACACTGTGCCCTGCCACATTTGTTCCTTAACCCTTGTCCTACCTCTACATTGTGCCCTGCTGTACCCACTCCTTAACCCATATCTCACCACCACATTGTGCCCTTCCACATCTATTCCTGAATCTGCATCCTACCTCCACACTGTGGCAGCCATATCTATTCTTTAACCCATGTTCCACCTGCATATTGCACCCTGGCACATCTGCTCCTTAAATAGCAACTGACACCACAATAAAACATTGAGGAACATAATATTTTCAGTACGAGTCTTCCCCTGCTTCTTTATCATAAAAGGCTTTTGCGTGAAATCAGGACCATTGCGCCTCAGAGTTCATTTGCTCCTGCTATGTATTCCTCTGCTTGGTGTTAAAATCCTCTGGCTTTGACATCACAATTTGCTGTCATGTTAATATGTGTGATGTGACAAGTAGAGGTTTATGACTTCTGGTTGGGAAAAAGTAGCAAAACAATATGATGTCTAAAGTACATAAATCCTTCTATTTTGTTTTGTTAGTGCTTTTTCGGACCAGTGCAGCCTAGTTCCTCCTGCCCCCCCTCCCCCATAGCCAGCCCTGTCACCCAGCTCTCCAGGGACTTACTGTATATCCTGGGAATTTTCCTCCATGGTTTTCTCCCAATGGCAGGGGTTAGCAGGCCCCCCTTAACCCCACCGATGAACTGGATCTGGTGTTGGCCAGGAGCACGTCCTGCCACCAGTGCTGGGCCTGTGAGGGTCAAGTCCTCATGCTGTACTGCCTGGGTATTTTTCTCCTATTTCTTCCATGCCAATTTGTGACAGCACAAGCTCGAGCACATAAGCACATGGAGTGCGATGCCATCCCATTGCTTTTTGCTGGCCCATGCACACTGCCACCTATGGTCTCGCACTTGGCAGTATAGCACTGGGATCAGCCGTCCCCTCACTCCCAAGAGGAGGAAAGCGTCCCCTGGGATTCTAAGACCTCCTCCTCCTCCTGCTGGATACTGACAACCCAGGTTCATTCCTGAACCCGGGTCACTGACATTTCGAACAGTAGCACTACTGCTGCACCAGGGGGCTAGCTCAAGGTACAAAAACCCTGTTCATATGCAATTATAAAATGAACCGTGGAAACCCTGTAACCTGTTTTGTGAAACATGTCACATGACCATTGCTTATTCTCTGATAACCACCCACCTCACCTGAATTATGTATTTTTGTAAGAAATAAAAGCTCATTTTATAAGAGGGATAGCACACTCCACAGCATGCAGTCATATGGGAATAAAGCACTATGTTGGGTAGTTGAAGCACTTAGTAAGCTTGGTGTCTAACAATCAGTCAATATGTGCATAATTCCCTTATAATCGCACACCCTGCCTTATGTTATCTCTTTCATAGCCTTAGTAAGAAGGAGTTACTCCCATGGGGAGTTAGTGTGGTCACCTTTCTCTTTCTCTCTAAAAAAAATACACCATGAGGAATCGTTCCCAATACAGCCTAACTAAGCATCCACAGGCGTACTGGAAAACAGATTTACTCACTAAAATTTTTTTTTTTTTTTTTTAATCTTTACTTTTTTCACACACCGGTAAGGGTATCAGTACTACATATTGAAGGAAAGACAATGTTTTGAGGAAATTCTCCTTATCAGGACATGCCTTGCTAAACGATAATGAATATAAATCAATTCAGTATACCAGTATTTAGAAACATAGACAATGTCATCAGAAAAAGACCATTGGCTTATCCAGTCTGTCCTGTTATAACCTATGTTACCCTTGCACCTATTGCCTGGGTGCAGTTTATGTACAGTACTTATTTATGAGGAATCCTATATAATAACATGACCTACTATTTCTTATTCAAATTAAAATTCAGTGGAGAGAGTTGGGGCCTCCCGCCTTTATTGCGCCTACCCCAAGCATGATTGCTTATTTTAAAAAAAGGTAATGTGTTTTTTTTTTTTCATTTGTTTGGTTTTTTTACTAGGTCAGTGCACTAGATAATAAAATGTCTATTTTCTGGCCCAACCTGTGAGAATACGATCAATGATACAATGGAAATAAAATTCAATGGATATAGCTCACGAAATGACAGCAATACATAGAGAATAATACCTGTGCAGGTGTGTGTTATGAGGATTTTTCACACAACTGGGGTGTGTGATAATTCATAAACCCTGAGAGCGAAGCTGAAGGATTTTTTTATACTATCACACAAAGAGGGTGTGTGAAGAATCCACATAAAATAAACTTTGCACGGCTATTATTTTTTTTAATAACTGGTGCAAAGTTTCAGAGACAGAAACTTTAAACTGTAATTGTGCAAGAGAACATGTCCCTGAGCAGCCGCTGTACTCGCACAAATACAGTGTGCTTTCTATTGCATTTCAGTGAAGTGAGAGCACGAGGAGGAAAATTCTGTAATAACCTGTTATCAAGTTATTACAGTGTTTTATCAAGACTGGCTATCCAGTCATTATAGGGGGTCACCAGTTATAATAATACATCAAATATTGTAGCAATAAAGTACAGCAGGCAATTTGCAAGTTGTAAACAAACAGGCAGTCAAATTCACAATATCTGTATTAACTCCATCTTTTCTTCTTTGATGAAGGACACTAGTGGCTTTAAATAAACTTGCATGGAACTTGGGCTAATCAGCAGGATGTTTAACCCCCGTTCTCCCGAAAAAAGCATATGTATATATATTTTCATGACTAATTCTTACTTGCATAGTTTATTCTTATGGTTCTTTAGAACTTTAAACACTGGTAGAGCTGTGTTGTATGATATGATCATGGCATAAAACAAAGATTAACTTCTAAACAACCAAAGTGTTCTAAACAGCAAGTAGTGAGATATAATATAAAATATTTCTTCTAAACAGCCAAACAAAGTGTTCTACACAGCAAGTAGTGAGATAAAATATAAAATATTTCTTCTAAACAACCGAACAAAGTGTTCTACTCAGCAAGTAGTGAGATAAAATATAAAATATTTCTTCTAAACAGCCGAACGAAGTGTTCTAAACAGCAAGTAGCGAGATAAAATATACAGCATTTAGAAAATGGCAATGTAAATGCTTGCATCCTGATTGGCTAGTACTGTTGCACTGCTGGGTGGATATTTTTTAATAGAGCCCTGTAAAAAACAAGGGCCAATTTGGGGTGCTCCATTACTCAGGGTATCATTGGGCACCTTGAATTTTCAAAGTGACCAGCCACCATTTATTGTCTCTCATTTACTGGACAAACTGGTAGCTACCCCCATCAGTGTTAGTATGTTTTAACAAATGTAAAACAGAACAACATAAAAAAAGTCTTCCTGGTCATAAATACTAGAATAAATTACCTCAAAATTTGTTTCATACGCAGAACTCCACCATAGACATCCCCAATGCCAATTCACCACCAAAGATGAAACAGCTTAACAAGTTTCTGCAAACGGACAGCATTTTAAAACTAGAATGGTGCTGCTATCTGAAAATAAAACAGCACTGCTCTGTGAAACCTAAATAAATAAACAAAAAAAAACATTTACAAAGCTCTCATGCCATATTGTATCTGTCGGTGTGCACTTCCAGCCTTTACGTGGCAGGGTCATGAAAGGTCACGCATCTAATAGCCACAGCTCCCAAGTGGGGGACAAGAAAAAGTCTACCATGAAGAGCAGTTTTGATTTTAATAAAACAACAATAACAGGAGACTGCTGGGGAGAAGCAAAAAAAAATCCATATCTTGTTCTTGAGCACGTGGTCGTGTGTGTGTGAATAAGTTGAACAGAATGGCGCGTTGGAGCGGGGAAAAATAGAAGATGGAACATTACAAAATAAAGGGACTACTTTGCAACAAAGAAGCATAAAAGTCATTCTTCTTCTAAATTTCTAAAATGTTTTTACATATTTTTTAAATCCCATCTAATAATGCCACAGCTTGCCATTTTCTAAGCATTTTCTAAGTACAGTAATGCCCGCCTGCAGCATTGGGCCTCATTACGCCCATGGGCGTTCCAATATTTCCCAATATCGCCTACCCTGGAGGATGTTATCGCTTAATTGTTTTACCTGTCCCTGGGGTTAAAAAAATATGCATTGCTCACGCGTAGTGTCAACAACAGATGGACATCTAATAATTTCTGTGAGGAAACTATACAATTGAGGGAACTAGAAATTCTTAGTTCTACAAATATGGTACCTCTATTCATATCAGACAGTATTTTTAAGTATTTATTTCATATTAGGTGCCAAATAAATATCACAAAATGAAGCTTGCATTCTGCCCTATTTTTTAATTTACATGAGTATTCAGTGTGTTCACTAATGTTAACTTTGTGAGACATTTAATAAACAAGCATTTGTCAATGCCGAATGTTGTCTTGCTGGTATTGTCATTGGTAGTGCAGAAGTTAGAGAGAGATGCATAATAGGAATGGCAGTGAAGTTTTGAACTGACGCCAACCCCACCCCCACCCTGCAGAGACTGACAGGCACTGAGGTGTGCCTTTGGGTCATTGGCCATAATGCTCACGTCACTTCACCTCACCCTACTCTGCAGACACAGACAAGTGTCACTGTGTGCCTTGGGGTGTTTGGGCCTTACACTCACCCCATTCCATAAGAAAATACACAGAGATGAGTGCACTATAGGAGAATGGGGTGAACTTTGGGGCTGAAGAGTCCAAGGCACACCTCAGTGCCTGTCAGTGACTGCAGGCTGGGGGTGAAATGGCGGGAGCATTATAGCCAAAAATCCCAAGTCACACCCCATGCCTGTCAGTCTCTACAGGGTGGGGCATTACAGTTTGAAACCCTAATGCCCCAAGTGTTTGTTGGTTATTTTCACTCCAAATTTTCAACATGAGCTTTATGTGACCCCTCCTCATGAACAGTGGCACTATCAGTTCGTTAGCCGAAAGGTGATTTTTCACAGCGACTGCACCATTTGGTGCCACAGGTGTGAAAACACATTTCGGGCAGGAGGTGAAAAATGACAGCTGTACTGTTCATGAGGAGGTGTTAAAAATGGCAATCTTGAAAATGTGGAGTAAAAATATTAAAAAATTCTTGAAGTTACGAGCGTGCATGGAAACTGCGCAATGCATGCTCATAACACAGTCATTTTTTGGAATTTGTTCACCACATTTTGAACATAGGCATTTTGGGACCTCTGCTCATGAACAGTGACACTGATTTTCTTAATCTGTCCCAAAGATTGATTTCCCACAGCAACTGCGCCATTGTGTGCCAGATGTACAAAAGCATATTTTGGGCAGGATGTGAAAAATGACAGCTGTACTGTTCATAAGGAGGTGTAAAAAAAAATGGCGATGTTGAAAATCTGGAGTGAAAATATTAAAAATTCTCAAAGTTATGAGTGTGCGTGGAAACTGCTCAATGAATACTCATAACACAGTCATTTTGGTGAATTTTTTTCACCAGATTAGCAACATAGAATATTTGGGAGCCCACCTCATGAACAATGGCACTGTCATTTCACTAATCAGTCCCAAAGGGTGATTCTGTTCTGTGGCCACAAAATCACCTTTTGGAGTTGAATATCAAAATGACAGTGACTGATTTCATGAGGTGGGGTCCCAAGAAACCCATGTTTAAAATTTGGAGTCAAAAGTCTAAAAAATGGCCAAGTTATCCACCTAAGTTGAAACTTCCCCATTGATGCCATTATACAGCTTACCAGCATTTCTTCAGTTTGCAGTCGGCTTTGAAGAGTGCAGATGTGTTCCCGCTCCACTTAAGATCATGGTTCCGGACCACCGGAGGTAAGTATGGGGTGGGGTGGTGTGGGTGTTTGTGGAGGTGGGGGTGCGCAGAGGGTGGGTGTGGGTTGGGGAAGGGGGCCTGCCAACAGTGAGGGACCCTTTTTTTTACTTCAAGTTCCAAAAAAAAAAAAAGAAGAGCACTGACCATTTTCTTTCTTTACTCATGTATGAAACAATGTTGAGGACACTGAGGTGGGCTCCCAGTGTGTCCCATGACTTTGGGGGCATGATGTTTGCCACACTGGGGTGGGCTCCCAGTGTAGCTCACAATGGGGGTGGGCAGGGGCAGGAAAATGCTGACCCGGTCAGCTTCTGAACACAGGGAGGCGCACTGGGGTGGGCTTCCAGTGTGCCACACAATCATGGAGGGGGTTACACATGCTGACAGGGGGCTTGGGCACCCCCAAAGTTGGCATTCAAGGGATTGCAAAAGGCAGATGGCAGAGCTGTCACCATGTTTATTGAAATGTTACACCAGGCAAGGCATGTAGCAGAGGCATGTCATCAGTGCCACTGCATGATGAGCTTGGCTCTGATTGCAGGCTCGAAATCATTTCAAGTTGGTGGCATTGCAAAACATTTGTGTCACCACTGGCATGCTCGCTAATTGGTGAATGAGGGATGCACCTTCTAAAGTGTGCCCTGCATTTGCCAAAACTGACACACCTTTGCATTTCTCCTACTAATCTCCTACTGCCACAAAATGTTGCTTGCACGTGCGCAAGACAACATAAAAATGAATACTCTCCTCATCTAACAGACACACGGGTACTGTGTATGTGACAGCAGCCTCTGCTCGCTTAAACATAACTCATTGTATTTATGTTCTGTTTGTTCGTACACGTAATTAATAGTGTCAAACTGTTAAAAGAGGCCTTTGTCTTAGCTAAATCACTTATATGCATCGCATTCATAGACAGCCCTTACATAATCTTGGGTTTCATTACCTAGTATGTGGTTCCCCCATGCCTATTCAGCATTCTTCTTTTTTTGTTTAATTTTCAAAACAGTCTGTCTCTATAAACAAAAACATATGCCCATTAGAAAAGTGTAAGCCCTTTTATTCAGGAGATGCAAGCTCTCCTGTGTTTTGTCTGTTCTCCTATTTAAGACAAGCATTTGTCAATGCCGAATGTTCGCTTGCAGATATTTGCAGTGGTGTTTGGCACGTATGGTGCTTTATCCTAATACCCTGTACGATTGCTGGTATTTGCACAATAAATTTTCAGCATGACCTTTTTGTTACCCCCATTGTGCGCTACATAGGCGGAAACACGTTTTGGGCAGGATGTGAAAAATAACAGCTGTACTGCTCATAAAGAAGTGTGGTAAAATGGCAATGTTGAAAATCTGGAGTGGAAATATTGAAAATTCGCAACCTCTGAAATGCATGGGAACTGTAGCAACGCACGTCAAAAACAGTCATTGTTAGGATTTTTTCACCAAATTTCAACATAGCCATTTTAAGATCTCTGCTCATGAACAGTGACACTGTGATTTTCTTAATGTGTCCCATACACTGATTTTCAGATAATCGACCGCGCCCATTGTGCGCCACATGGGCAGAAACACGCTTTGGGTGAGATGTGAAAAATGACAGCTGTACTACTCATAAGAAGATGTGGTAAAATGGCAATGTTGAAAATCTGGGTGGAAATATTGAAATTCGCCGACCTACGATGCGTAGGAACTGCATAGCGCTGCGCGCTTGTAAAACAGTCATTTTAGAAATTTTTCACCAAATTTTCAACATAGCCATTTTAAGACTCTCTGCTAATGAACAGTGTCACTGTGATTTTCTTAATGCATCCCATACATTGATTTACTTACCGACTGCACCATTAGCGCTATATGGCGAAAACACATTTTGGACAGGTTTGAAAATGACAGCTGTACTGCTCATAAGGAGGTGCAGTAAATGGCAATGTTGAAAATCTGGAGTGAAAATATTAAAATTCGCGAATCTATGACCTCGATAGGAACTCTCAGACATACGCTCGTAAAACAGTAATTTTTGGAATTTTACCAAATTTTCAACATAGGAGTTTTGGGACCCCTTCTCATGAGTGATGTCACTGTCATGGCATTATTCAGGCCCAAAGGTGATTTTGCACAGTGACTGCGAAATCACCCTCCGAGCCAATAGCCAATGACAGTGACATCTTTCATAAGAAGGGGTCCCAAAAACCCCATGTTAAAAATTTGGTGCAAAAATTCAAAAAAATGCCTGAGATATGCAATAAAGTTGAAAAACCCCTATCTAGCCCATTATGCCGCTTACCGGCATTTCCTCAGTTCACGGTCGGCTTTGAAGAGTGCAGACATGTTCCTGGTCCACCAAAGATGGTGCACGAGCTCGGAGAGTAAAGTATGGGGTGGGGGTGTGGGGAAGCTGGTGCGCAGTGGGTGGGTGCGGGTTGTGGGAGGGGGACTGGGAGATGCGCCGTGGGGACCGCTTTTGCTTTACAGGTGAAAACAAAAAAAGACTACGTGGGACGTTTGCCATGCTGGGGTGGGCTCCCAGCATGGCAGAAGGATGGTTGGGGGAGCCGAGGAGCCGACGGGTGATTGGGCAGACAACGCGGGATGTTTGCCACACTGGGGTGGGCTCCCAGCGTGGCAGAAGGATGGCTTGGGGGGGCCGTGGAGCCAACAGAGGATTGGGCACCCTTGTTGGCAGACGACGTGGGACATTTGCCGTGCTGGGGTGGGCTCCAGCGTGCACCAAAGCTTTGGGGGGGGGCGTGAGGCCTACCAGTGCTGTGTATGACAACAGTGGTTTTCTTTGAAGCGAAGACCACTGCTGTCATACACAGCTCCCACACCCATTGGTGCAGGACCACCACGCCTGCTCAACGGAGCAGTGGATTGAAAGGGAGAGGCACACCTCCAAAGTGTGCTACTATCCCAAAACGTTCCTTGCGCATGCGCGCAAGCGAACGTAAAAATGGTAGAGTCACCAAACTCTTAGGGAGTGTCCCACACAGCTGGCTGCATGCCAAACTGCAGGAGCACCATTACCAGGTTGTGTTTGCTCTTAAGAGCTCCTCTTCACCACTCATGCGAACTAGGATGGGGCTGACGCTGGCATGGGGATGTCATGGCATTCATGACATCACCAACATTCACATGTCACAGATGGAGCTCCACCTACTCCCTACCTGTCCTTCTATGTCAAAGGACAGACTCAAATTATTTTCCTGAGCCACACATTTAATTCTGTCTCACTGCTCCCTCACACAGCAGGGCACACTGAGTGAGTCTACCCTATAGCAGACCCCACCTCTCTCCATTTAATTTTAAATTGTACAGAAAATAGTAGGTCATGCTGTTATATAGGATTTCTCACCTTAAAAACATAAATATGTTGAATTGATCTATAGTCATCACTGATTAGTAGCTGTACACCTTAATGTGGAAGATTTCCTTGGAGTGTTGGTTATTGTTCAATATGTAGGATTGGTACCTTTACTGGTATGTGAAACATTAATAAAGTAAAGATTATTTTGTTTTATTTTTTGGTGAGTTTATATTCCAGTGCCCCCTTAGATAATGAAGAATAGCTGACAGAATATAAACTGAAATGTTTCATATTTTTAAAAGTTGTTTGGAAAGGTACAGTATCAACTGCTCTTATTAATGTGTGCCGTGCCCATCCTTGCCCGTTCCCTCACAGGGCTCTTCTGGCTCCACACTGTTACCAGCTAGGGCTGTTCTCTCTCCCGAATCTTCAGCCTCCACCCTGCTCAGCCTGGTTTGCTATGAAAGTAGGTCTCCTCCTGCCTCAACGCTTTACCCAGCCATATGGTTTTCCTACTGATGCCACAAAGAGCTATTGCTGCAAAGGCCTGCCATTTTGTTTTAAAACTGTATGCCGCTACGGTTCTCCAAGGAAGCAGCAGAGAAAGTAAAGGCAAAGAAGGAAGTTTCAAAAGGTATAAGACAACACAAAAGGAAGAGGATATGGAGGGTTACCAGGAGAAACAAAGGGAGGCAGGGAAAGCAGTTAGAAGTGCTAAGGCACAAATGGAGAACATTGCCAAGTCAGCAAAAAAGGAGAATAAAACATTCTTTAGGTACATAAGAGAAAAGAAGAAGTACATGGCAGGGATAGTAAGACTAAAAGGGGAAGGGGGAATGTGGAAGAGGACTAGAAGAAAGCAAACATATGGAATAAATACTTTTGTTCAGTATTCACGAAGGAAGAGGTAGGTGACAGCTCACAGAGAGGTGAAAAGGGTATTAAAGGGAGGGAGGTGGACACCAGCCCTTTTAAGGAGAAAAGAGTCCTTAGGGAACTAGTGAATAAGGCAATCAGGCTGGATGGAGTTCAACCCAGGATACTTAAGGAACTAAAGGAGGAGGAGCTGACTGTGCCTCTGATGGTCCTGTTCAATCTATCACTAGGTACAGGGGGAAGTTCCGGGGGATTGGAGGAGGGCAGATGTGGTCCCAATTCAGAAAAGTGGGAATAGGGAGGAGACAGAAAACTACAGATCTGTAAGTTTGACTTCAGTGGTTGGAAAGGTTATGGAAACACTACTAAAAGAAAGGATTGGGGAATACCTTATGACCAGTGGATTGCAGGATCCAAGGCAGCATGGGTTCACAGGGAGGAGATTGTGCCAAACAAACCTGATCGAGCGCTTTGACTGGGTGGCCAGGAAGATGGATCAGAAAGGAGCGGTGACTGTGGCCTACCTGGATTTCAGTAAGGCCTTCCACACCATTCCATGCAGGAGACTGGTAAACAAGCTGGGCAGCCTTGGAGTGGGTCCAAAGGTAGTGAAATGGGTATGAAGATGGCTAAGTAACAGAAGTCAGAGGGTGGTGGTAAATGGGGTTCACTCGAAAGAAGGCACAGTAACCAGCAGGGTGCCACAGGGGTCAGTACTGGGACCACTCCTCTTCAGTGTCTTTATTAGCAACATTGCAGAGGGACTGGAAGGGAAAGTATGACTGTTCATGAATGACACATCTGCTGCAGAGTGGACACACTGGGGAGGGGGGCGAGGGAGGATCTTAAAAAGCTGGAAGACTGATCAGGGGTATGCCAACTAGACTTCAATGCCAAAAAGTGCAAAATTATGCACATGGGGCACAGAACCCAATGGCAACATATCAATTGGGGTGGGGGAGGTAGTAACAGCCACAAAACAGGAAAGGGACTTGGGGGTCATCATATCTGATCTGGGCTTTGCTGCTGAAGGTAGCAAAGCAGCATGATAAGGCAGTGGGAAAGGCTAGTAGAATGCTGAGGTGCATAGGGAGGGGTATCAACAGCAGAAAGAGGGAAGTAGTGATACCCCTGTGCAGATTGATGGTGAGGCTCCACCTGGAGTACTGTGTCCAGTACTAGAGGCCCCATCTCTGGAAAGACATAGGTAGGGTGGAGGCGGTACAGAGGAGGGCAACCAAAATGGAGCATGTCCTGCATCAGAAGCCCTACAAGGAAAGTCTCAAGGAATTAAATATGTACTCTGTAGAGGAAAGGAGTGAAAGGGGAGGCATGATAGAAATGTCATGAATAGAATAGAAAAAGATGAAATGAAATAGAATAGAAATAGATGAAATGAAAGGTCAGACACCTGACAATTGGGCTTTAATGCCAAAAAGTGCAAGGTGCTGCATTTTGGGATGAAGAACCCAAGGAGGAGTTACCAGCTAGGGGGAGTGCAGCTAGCCCAGACAGAGGAGGAGAAGGATCGGTGTGCTCATTACAGGGTCAATGAACAACTCAGCACAATGTAGGAAGCAGCTGCAAAAGCCAACAAAATGCTGGGTTGTATGAAAGGGTATATCCTCGAGGAGAGGAGGTGATTCTGCCACTGTAAGGTCATTGATTAGAGCCACCTGGAGTACTGCATGCAGTACTGGCATCCGTATCTGAAGAGGGACATTAAGTTACTGGAGGGGGTGCAGCGCAGAGCGACAAAGATGATCAAGGGGCTGGGGGACTTATCATACGAGAGGAGGTTAAAGGAGTTGAACATGTACTCACTGGAGGAGAGGAGAGACAGGGGTGACATGATTGAAACCTTTAAATACATGAAAGGAATAAACAAGATGGGTACAGAGGGGCTGTTCAAAGTAAGGGAGGGAGGGGAGGGCCACCAGAGGCCATGATATGAGACTGGCGCGAGGAAGGTTCAGGAGGTAGATGAGGAGACACTTTTTTTACAGAGAGGGTGGTGGCTGCGTGGAATGCGTTACCTGCTGAAGTGGTATGCAGTAGAACAGTGGACTGCTTCAAGCGAGTATGGGACAGGACAAGGGGGAGGGTTAATGAAGGGGAAGGGTGGAAGGGAGGGGCAGCTGCAGAATAAGGGATGCTAGCTGCACATTCGAGCAGACTTGACAGACCTCTAGGCCTTTATCTGCTGGCAAATTTCATATGTTCGTATGTAAATGTTCATATACCTCAAAGGTATTAATAAGGTACAGGAAGGTGGCATTTTGCATAGAAAGGGATGCTCAAGAGCAAGGGGCATGATATGAAGCTGGAAGGGGGGATACTTAGAGGGGATGTGAGGAAATACTTCTTTACGGAGAGGATGATGGGCATCTGGAACAGCCTTCCAGCAGAAGTGGTGGGGTAATGAAATGGTAGCAGCATTCAAACATGCATGGGATAGACATAGAGGAACCTTAGTAAGAGGGCTGGGGGTGGGGGGTAAGGCCAGAAATCAAATAGAATCTACAGTAGCACAATAGGTAGGTACTTTAGGGCAGACTAGGTGGGCTAAGAGGTCCTTTTCTTTTTTTTGAAATTACATTTTTTCTGCCTCCTTTCTCCAGCCTGCCACCCCATCAGGGGAGACAACTGACATCCCACTGCCTTTCACCCTACCCAAACGGACCCCAGATCCCCATGAAGCCACGATTGTAACCCCCCCCCCGGGCAGGGATGAGGCTGGGCCGGGCGCCCCATAACTTACGTTTTGTTGGTCCTGGGTTCATCAGGCGGGCAGAGGCATATCGTGGGCACGTCACAGTTCCACATCTTTCCAGTGGTGGCAGGCTTAGTTTCCCATTTTCACCCTCCCCGTACAGCGTGCAACTCCCCTTACATCATGGCACTAAGCACTGACATCCATGCTGTACCACAGACAGTCAATCCCTCTAAGGGCTTGCAGTACTCCGAACCTCTGATTAGAGTCAGGCAAGTGTGCGGGCATCAGCCTGTACCCTCCCCAGAGAAGGTGAGCTGTCATAGGACACTCCAGCCTACCTCCCCCCCTGCTGACCCACCAATGACCTGAATCCACTCCCGAACCCAGGTCACCAGCATGGTGTGAGGTGTGGTGTCCAGCGCCTCAACCCTCAGCACCACCGGGCCAGCCCAAGAGGTCCTTTTCTGCTGACAGCTTCTAGGTTTTTATGCCTGCTAAACACAAAGGGTAAACATATACACTCCGGATTCTGTTGTAGAAACACATCTACTTCCTTTGAATTGAGGTGTTTGGCTGTGGAGAGAACACATTTTCCCAGGTTTGATACAGAGCATTTTCTGTAACCTGCCTAGAGCTGGCCAGTACTCACTGCTGTGGCACAGCCTCTGGTTGTGAGATGGATAGAGGTTCCTTGTGATAACAGCCTTTTCCAGAATAGTCACATGATGCTAGAATGATGGCAGGTACCCATTAAGGCTAACGACCACTGCAGCTGGCTAGACAGTACTTTACTGCTGTATTGGATAGTGAGGTCAGTCATTGCTTACTCCAGCATTTATTTGAGACAGGAGAACCACAAAATGTTCTGAGGTTCTGAAAGGTTCTGATAAGCTATGAGAAGTTCTGATAGTTATCCAAGCCTTATCAGAACTCTCAGAATCTTTTTATTGTTGTAATAGAATGGATTTAGAATGGATAAAATAGGCTGGCAGTATAGCCTAGAGGTTAGAGGAATGAGGTGTGAACGAGCTTGATACATCCAGCAGACCAGACCCGAGTTTGATTCTCACAACCTCCACTTACATACTGTGCGACTCTGAGCAAGTCGCTTAACCGCCCAGTGCTCCCAGGTCGCCCATGAAAACAGGCATTTGTGCCTAGTGGGCCTTACCTGGTTACCAAAGACTAAAATAAATAAATAAAACATAAAATTTTAACTTAATTTTCACTCTTAAACTATTGTCAAGGAAAGGAAATTATAGTACTTTGAAAAATGGGCAAGAAATATCCAGTGATCTGATTGGTCAATAGCTCTCCAGACGTGTAGTAATTGACCAATAACCGCACAGTTCTGGAAACTGCCTTGCAAGTCTTAGAAGTACACTGCTTCAGAAGACGTGTGAGGTAAATGAACAATAACAGCACAGGTCAGGAAAGTGCCTTGCAAGTCTTGGAACTATATTGCTTCAGTATTCTCAGTAACTGTGACAGTTGGGAAAATCAAACAAATATGAAAGGTTCAACTAACAACAAGAATGAATTACCTGCCAGTCAATCTGACCTCTTTGATGGGGCAAGCCTAGTTGTTTGGTGTGAGAATCAATTCACCAATGATGAAAATGTATTTATTCTTAATTTAAAGGAGAACGGTGCTGAACCTGTAAGTCATTTTTTCCCAGAAGTGTTTTTTTTTATATACATATTGCATCCCATTTGGTTATTGTTCAGTCTTTACTGGCCTTTTAGTAAACTCAGTGGGTGTTTCTGATTCATACTCTTATAGTAGGTGCCATTTTAGAACTGTATGATGTAGTTTACCACATAGTTCTAAAGTATAACACAAAAGCATTATGAAAACAATGTAAGTTCTTTATCAAGGACATAAAGTACATCATACAGTTCTAAAATGGTACTGCCCACCAAAGTGTAAAGCACAAACACTGACTGCATTTACCAAAAGGCCAGTAAAGATGGAACAAAAACAGAATGTGAACCAGTATTGGTAACACAGCTTCTTCAGAAAACACAGGCTTACAGATTTAAGGCAGTTCTCCTATTAAGGTTTATTTAGTCTTGTGTTTTCTTATATTTTGGTTCCATTCTATGAATTTAATAACACACTTCAGGACTTGCGGTTATTGAGTAATTAACACACCCCCACACCGATGGTTGACGAGCATTCACCGAAAGTCTTGTACCTGCAGCCTACAAAGTGTGTGTGTGTATGTGTGTGTGTGTGAGTGTGTGTGGTAATTATCTAATAACTGCACACCCTGCCATGTGTTATTTGAATTTCTTATGTAAACACCTTAGAGTTGTGTCAAATATTGTTCGTGTCATATAAGCTAATTAAAGCCTCTTCTGCAACACCACTGTGATTGTGACCACTCAGTGCAGACCAGGTTCATTGGGTCCTTCATTTACTCCAATCTTTTTTTCTGGGGCTTATGTCTCTCCGCCTTCCTCTACAATAAAGTCCTGTGGTGAGAGTACATGAAGCTTCAAATGTAATGTTTTAGAAATGATCAGAACCTTTTCAGAACATGAAAACAGGTTCTGTTGTTCTTTTACAGAAAATGGAAGATGTTTCGGAAGGTTCTGAACTTGTCCAAACTGGTTTTCCCTTACCTAGTATGACATTTATGCTGTTGGAACCTGGGTGATTGTAGAACTGACATGAATTCAGGACCATATGGGAAGACCCATAGTACTCATCTATATGATGTTCTGTGTTCGGACAGTAACTGTCATATACTTATTACTCCTTTGCTTTTGTTTCCAGCACCAAGTCCTCCATCAGTTCGAGAGGAGCTTTGCACAGCATCCCATGATACCATCACAGTCCATTGGAACTCGGAGGATGAGTTCAGTGTCAGCTCCTATGAGCTACAGTACACCATCTTTACAGGACAAGCCAATTTCATCAGTAAGTGACAAACCTAGCCCAGTTTACACTGAGAATCCTAATGTCTTTGTTAAATAGTGCACCCACTAGAAAGGTAGTCATCTAGCAGCAGCAAAACTGGGTAGTTAATTTTCATCCCATTATTTATATATGTGATAAAGCAGTGGGGAAAGGTACATTTGATGTTGGGTGCATATTGAGAGGGATCGGCAGCCGAAGAAAAGATGTGCTTTTACCACTGTGCAGGTCACTGTTTTGTCCTCACCTGGAATTCTGTGTGTAGTTTTGGAGACTGCATTTGAGGAAGTACAAGGACAGAATGGAGGCGGAGCAGAGGAGGGTAACTAAGATGATCCAGGGACAGTAAGAAAGGACTTACGAGGAGAGATAGACCTAAACTTGTACATGCTAGAGGCAAGAAGGAAGAGTGGTGACTTGATCGAGGCATACAAATGCCTTCATGGGGTAAGCAAGGTGAAGAGCAGGGAATTGTTCAAACTAAGTGGGAGCACAAACGCAGGGCAACTCCATGAAGCTGGGTGGGGGCAAATTTAAGAGGGATATCAGAAAGTATTTTTACGCAGAAAGGGTGGTGGAAGGGTAGAATAGGTTGTTGAAAGAGCTGGTCTGTACCAGAACAGTGGGGGGATTCAAACAAGGCTGGGGCAGAGACAGGGGTTTGGCAAATATGGTATCAAAAGTGGAGGGGGGCGAAGACATGTGATTGGCTATTAGGGCTCTTACATTCCAAATTAGATAAGTAGGACATGGCCAAGTGGCCTTTTGATAGGGCATGATCAAGTTCCCCTTTTCCGTCATTAAATTCTAAGTTTGTATTTCTTTATTCTTGGAATATTTTTGAATCATTCAGCACAACTTCTGTTTATTTTGCTGTAAGGCAAAAACCTGCATGTGTCCAAATGTGGAAGCCTTTTCAGAGTTTTGCTTTTTTTGAAGTGTCAAAATACTTCTCAGAAAGTAAATTCCCAAAATTTAAAAAGTCAGTCTTCTAAGAGGCCAGTTTGTGGACATCAATACAAAATATCACTATTAAAGTACCCCTTTTGCATAAAAGTCTTCTATTTTATACTCCCATGCCTTCAAAATTGGAAGTCACTAAAAGTTCTATTTGTTTCCTTTTGGTATTTAATTACTTTCTCCCTCCCCCTGTTTTTCTTTACATTACCTCATTTTTGGAAGTCATGTACTTCCAAAATGGAGTTGGCCAAAGCCCTACACTCAGCATTAAACATGCAAAATGTAGACGTTGCTGGCAGAAAAAAAACAAGGTCCATCCAGGCTGCCCAGTTATCCTACCATATCTCCTTGACCTGCCTTCATAAAGGATTATTTAGCCCTGATGAATAGACCCAGCCACCCCTCCTTCCCTAACCACTCCTACCCCCTTGCCCCTCTATTTGGTATTTCCAGCTCCCTGTATATGTCCCATCCATTCTTACACCGATTTATGGACCCTGCCCCCACAACCTTTGTGGGCTGTTTCACACAGTAACTTCTCCTTGGTGTCTTGCAACCTCATATCCTCTTTCTATGACATCAAAGTTTAATGACTTAGAAAGAGACCATGATGTCATAAATTAAGGAACTGTGTGGGGAACTAGACCAAAGGAGCTCAAACTACTCTTATCTGTGCCTACCAGCTGGTCTCATCAGCCATAATCAACTAATGTAGAACACTGCTGCTAGGCTCACCAACTCCATCAGGAGCTGTGAGCATATTACTCCTGCACTGCACTCCCTGCATTGCGTTCCCTGCGCTGCATTCCCTGCACTGGTTACCTATTAGGCAGCAGATTCATTATTGGCCTATAAGGCCCCCCTATGGACTGGGGCACCACTACCGTAGGGAGATTATTGAAACTCACATCAGTGTCCAAGCTTTAAGATCTACAGGCTCTGATTTCTTGTCTGTTCCCAAATCTGGGCTGAAAGCAGCTGGTGGTGAAGCTTTCTCTGTTACTGCCCTGTATCTGTCAAACAGCTTTCCCTCAGACATTCGGTGTGCCCTCTTGGTCTTCATTTAAAAAAAAAATAAAGTAAAACAGTGGTTTGAACCAAGTTTCGCCCAGATACCTGACCTGACTGACATACTGTTTTTAGTAGGATTATTTATTTAGAATTTTTACAGATAAAGTATGTAATTCTGTCTTTTCTATTTAACTATATATTGCTGTGACCGTATTGTATTTTTTCATTGCCATGTTCTGCACCTTGGTTTCATAAAGATGTATTTAAACAAAATTCTATCTAAAATTATTTAGGTTTTTTAGTAATTAGATTTTAGAGAAAAATACAAGACATACATAAACATGCAACACTCCTTTACAATAATGATTTATATGCCAAAAATGAATCTAACTAGTTCTTCAACATCACAAACCCCTTTTCAACTGTTATACACCAGCTATATTATAACAAAAAAAACCTCTGTGTTATGGGGAAGCAGTGCTATAGCCCTTAGTTGCTAGGGGGAGGCATATGGTCACCATCTGTTAGTGTTTGAGAGTACTGCACTCTTTAATTCAGTCAATAAAGAAAATCAATATTACAAATTGAATAACTTTTAATATTATCAGATTTTTATAACTCCTATGGAAACATTCTTGCCACATATTGTTATGGGAAATTTGGTAAAAAAAAAAAAAACATACATGCAAGCTTTCAATGAAACAAGACTGGCCTCTTATTAACATTTGAACAAGAGTTTAGACTTAACCCAGAATTTTAAAGGAAAACTCTCATAATACTAACCCTCCCACCCCAGAAGGCCCTAGCCCCCATTAAGCTTTTCGTACAGTAAAAACATATTTTTTTGTGGTTTACTTACTTTATTTTAATTGTGTATACTCCCCGATCGCCAAACATGGTGGATACTACGCGATTCCATTTCAGGTAATGATGTGGTGCTGCACGTTCGGTCTAGTACATTTGTACTGGGATGGTAGCGTGTGGCGTCTAACATTACCTGAAATGGCTACATAACATCCGCCATGTTTGGACAGCACTTACAAAAGTAAAATAAAGTAAATAAAAGCAAAAAAATGTTTTTACTAAAAGTAAAAGCTTAATCAGGGGCTAGAGCTTAGGTGGGAGGATTAGTATTATGAGAGTTTTCCTTTAAATGAAATGTCTTCTGCTTTCAGGGAACAAAGTAACTAAAGTTGTTACCAGTTATGTATCTATCTGTCGTGAACCAACTGTATTCTCCTAAACATTTTCTGCTCAATTTAACAGTTAAAAACTAATAAAATACAAATGAACATGAAAAAGAAAGAAAAGTAAAGTAAAAGATTAATAAAAACTGTATAGATATTCCTCAGGTAAATCTAATCTAATTCCTGATAATTTCCATACAGTACTTGAGCAATTATTTACTTAGTATTTTAAATTGTTCCTAGCTATAATGGGGTACATTACATTGTTTGGCATATTACACTTTTGATTTAGGAAGAAGTTGAAAGTCTTGTGAGCTGTTGGAATGTAAAATTGAGAAAAAAATGTTTTAGTCCCTTCAAGAATCTAGAATTAATGGCAAATCCAACAACCTCAGGAGCAGTGTATTTCTGATTTACAGTATTAGGCTGACTAACCTTAGAGTGCCATGATCTCCTCCGTAATTTCCCTTTAACAGGGTCACACCTGGAAACAATCTTTGTGCCTTACCCAGTCAATAAATTGTAATTAAATAAATAAGTAAAAAGAAATTCTGCTGTATCAGGGCCAGGCAAAATACATCTCTGGCCTCCTACCTCTACTTTCCATCTGGCCAGATAGAAGAGACATTTTAACATCTGGCTGACTCGTAGTCTGACTCCAGCTGGCTCTGAATTCTTTAAAGGTACAGTATAATTTAGAGATTTTATTGATTTAAAAAGTTTCATCTGGAATTACATACTGAGCTGGTATCAATACGTTTTCAGATAGATCCTGGGGGAAATGAGAAGAGGAGAGAGAATTGTAAATATAGTTCACAAATGCAATAATATGGAGTTAGGTATAACAAAATATGCGATTAGTGGCAATGCATCTGAGGAGGAAGTATGCAGCCAATGAACTGGAGAAAGAAGCGCAATAAGAGCAGTAAACAGTGAGCAACAATGCAGTAATAAGAGGGGTGGGGTAGTGATGGAAAACTGGGGAGAAGGGGCTGTGCTAGCAGCGGACAGAAATCCAACCCAGTATCAGAAGCGACTACAGGAGTGAGAGGAGAAATCACAGAGGAGATATTTCAGAGTGTAACAGGAGAGAGCAGAGTGAATGGAAGAGGGGAGAGAGCCCCAGAGTCTAGGGAAAGGAGGCAGCGCTCAGTGTTATTGTGCCAAAGATCCAGATTCACATCCTGCTTTGGCGGCTTCCTCCTTAGGTCTAAAGGTCAAGTGTCAATGAGGAGGTGAAATGCTTGTGTCCCAGACAGGAAGTGCAAGGTTGCACAACATACAATGCTAGCGACCCTAATATTCTGCATTTACCACAGGAAAGGTTACCCCATGAAGGTACCACAGTACAGCACTTTCCCAATGACAGTATTATTCAAGGTACAACATTAGCTGAAGTGTTACTTTATTGTACTATCTTGTATGATAATGAAGTAAGAGGGAAGCGTTGCATTCCAGTACCTTAATATGGTAGCCTGCCATGTGGTAAACAGAAGATTATGATGATTATCACTGTATGTTATACTAGTGTATTGAGAGAGTGCTAATAGAGACCCAAGACCAAGCTCCTGTCTACATTCAAGGGCTGCTTCCTTGGAACACCATGTCGAGCAAGGGCCTAGATTTGAAGCCATCCCTGACTTTGTTTTCTGTAGTGAGGGATAGGGTCATTTCCAGACAAGAAACTGGTGAGAGGCAGTGATCACATCTAGGGACTCGCCTATGATAGGGAACACTAGTCCGGTATCAGTGACCGGGACCAGGAACTTCAGAAAAGCAGATTTTGCTAAGATGAGGGAATCCTTTATTAAGGATAGAAAAATGAATTACGTAAAGAGCACCTGACATGATCTGAGCAGGCAGTGCATACCAAGACATTGCCTGCCTCAGGAGCGAATATTAGTCTTCATCTAAATTTATGTGAGCTGAATGGCAGTATGTATACTAAGTGCCTTTCCCTACATCCCATCATTAAAGTGTTAATTCTAGGGAAAGGGCTGCAGCACTGTACAGCTGCTAGACTCGTATATGGAAGCTATGAGATGAAAACTCTAAGTTAAATATTTAGTTCTAGGGACATGGATATGTTGTTCATCCACACTATCTGGCAGGTTCCTTGCCGCTTTAAATCTTGCCGGAAGATCTTCAAGCTGGCTCCTCCCACCAACCCGGGTGGTAAAACTCTCAGCTCCGCCCCATGATGCCTGATCTTTCTTACTGCTTGGAAGCTCAGGTTCCCTCCTTAGCACTCTGCATTTTTCGACTGGTTCCTGATTCTTCGGTTCATTCGAATTTAGTTTTGAAGTTTTCTAAAACTTCGGTCTTCTTTTCCTTCGCAGCTGTGATGGACAATTAGTTTCCCAGCTCTCGGAGGCGCCCTGGCGGGCGGAATAGCTCCAGAACTGATTCGCACTCCATGTGCGTATACTGCCTCGACTTGGACCATGACCCGCAAGTTTGTGAATTGTGCTGCGCCCTTTCGACCAACGTCCTGGAGGATCGTGTGGCCTGTTTGGGGCTTGGGCGCCCTGAGGATTTTTCCTGGCCGGTAAACTCTATAGAGGCTTGTCAGGCGGTGTCCGTGTCGGCTGACTCAGCTGAGCAGCTCGAACTCTCTATCTCCCTGGAGGAGGCGGCGGCCAAGGCCGCATCTCCCTCCTCCTCGATCGCCGGCATTTATCCTTGGTCTTTGGAGTTCCTCTCATTACGCTTCATTCAAGGACGCCCAGTCCCTCTCCACGAGGAGAGGGGCCATCGGGACTTACCGGCTCAGGTCGAGGAGTTGCAGGATAAGTCCCATCGCCGGCATCTGTGGGGATGGGAGAGGTCCCTTCCTGGACTGCCGACTGACTTGCTGAGGTTATTGCGGCTCAGGCCGCTGGCTTCATGGTGTCCCGCAGCCAGCCGCCAAGACTCCCGTTGATGTTGTCGAGTTTTCTCTCGACCCATCACCCGGGCGGTCGACTGCAAGAGCCGTCAACCCTTCGCCGGTTTCCCCGGTGGAGGCCGAGGTTCTGCCTGCGCCTTCGGGGCAGCAGTCCTTGGTCATTCTGTCCAAGCCGAGGGAAGAGTGGGTGTCCCCAGCTCCTTCCCAGACCCACCCTCGCTTTCACGAGGATCTAACCCCGGCCCGTCCTCTTTCGTCAAGCCGCCCCGCCGACTTTGGCGGTCTCGGTCAGGGCACTGAGTTATGTGGCAACACCGTTCCTCCTTGTCCTCCTCCTCGGATGAGGAGAAGCTTCGAAGCAGATGGTGTCGATGTTATGAGGAGTTTATGTGGCAGCAGTTGCTGTTGTCCGGAAATCAATTGACCCCAATTCATTCCCCATCTATCAAGCAGCTGCTGGCTGAACGGCCGACGCAACCGCTCGCTGCAGTTGAGGTGCCCACTTCTGGGCCAGTTGTTCGACCAAATCTTGCTGCCCCACCGATTGTGGTGGAACCTCGGTCGGGTCATGGCCTGTCCCGCAGGTGGTCGGTCACCCTCAATCCCGCCCGCCCTCGGCGGGTGAAGAGTGGCTCAGGCCTGAGGCAGCTCTTTGCAGACCCTTCGGAGTCCGATGTTGACTCCTCTGTGTTCCCCAGGCGGGAGATCCCGGAGTCCTCTCTGGACCGGTCTTTGGATGACAGCCCATCGTCCTTCATGGGTCTGCTTAGGCTCATCTCGGAGTTCACTGGGATGCAGCTCAAACCCGTGTCCAAACGGGTCTATTATCCCCTGACGGAGATCCTAGACCTAGGGGATTCACCCTCGGAGGCCTTCCCAGTGGCTGAGGCCATTGTCGGCCCAGCCTTGGAGCTTTGGCAGCGGCCTACTTCCTGTCCTGCGCCCTCGGCTAGGATGGCCAGGAAGTATGCTGTCCTTATCAGTTCTTTGCCCAGTTTTTTGGAGCACCCCTCTGCTGAGGGGTTAGTTACTGATAACGTCTTCCAGTGTTCGGTGAATGCTCGGGATGTGGACAGGCCCCTCGACAAAGAGTCCAAAAGGATGGACTGTGTTGGGTGCAAGGTTTACGCCGCATCCTCCCTAGGCCTCTGACAGGCCAGCTTGGCTGCACTGATGGCACTTTTCTCCCATGCCCTCTTGGGCTCCCTGGATGAGGTGCTCCCTCATCTCCCAGCCGACCTGTGGACCATGGTCCGGCGGGTGCGGGACCAGGGTAGGGCGGTGGCTAAGCAGCAGCTTCAGACTGCTCTGGACATAGGTGATTCCTGTGCCAGGTCAGTAGTGGCTGTGGTGGACATGCACCCCGGGGCGTGGCTGAGGGTATCCTCCTTCTTGACGGATACCCAGCACAAGTTGGCAGACATCCCCTTCTTGGGGACTGACCTCTTGGGCCCTGGAGTGGAGGGACACCTCCAGGGGACTGAGAAGTCCAGTGCCACTCTGGACTCTGTCACCCCCGCCCAGAGGGACAAGGGCCGCCGGCAACCTTTGCGTAAGCCCCTTCGTCCTTCGGCCCCTGCAGCATGACCAGCCCATCAACACCAGCATGAGGGCCAGCAGGCTTGCGCTTGGTATCCTGACCCCAAGCCAGCGGCTTCCTCTAAGGGGAAGCAAGGAGGTGAAGGCTCAGGAGCTCCCTCGGCTAGTCCCTCCTCCAAGCCTGCTCAGTGATGGGCTGAGGGGCGCCGCCCCCGGCGTCATCACCCCTACCCGGGTCCCCCCATGGGGGGACGGCTCTGCCACTTCCTCCGCCTGGCCCACTATCTCCACAGGGTGTTGGAGGTGCTAGGAAAGGGCCTGCCTCTGGAGTTCGAGCAGGCCCCACCCCTTCGAGCCGTCGTCCCTCGGGGGGCCACGGGGTCCGCAGCCTCGCTGTCGGCCCGCCAAGTCGACACTACCCTGCTCCTCGAAAAAGAGGTGATCAGGAAGGTGCAGATCTTCTTCCAGACCCAGGGTTTGTGTCCAGGTTTTTCCTGGTCCCCAAACAGACGGGGGTCTGGTGCCCCATCCTCTACCCGCATGACCTGAACAACTTCTTAAGGTCTTGGACCTTCTGGATGGTCACTCTGTCTCAAATACTCCATCCTTGGAATGAGGCATGTGGCTCTGTTCCCTGGACCTCCAGGATGTATTCTTCACTTTCGATCCATCCGTTTCTTTGGAGACTCCTCCGCTTCAAGAGTGGGGGGGATCTCTTTACAAGTTCCAGGCCATATCCTCCGGCCTCTTCCCAGCAGCATTCCTGCGGTGCCGAATGGTCCGGGTGTACCCCTACCCAGATGGCGGGTTGACTGCAACCCCTCCAGAGTGGAGGTGGAGCGGTCCAGAGTTCTGTCCCTCTAGGTTGTTCTCAGACTGGTCTCCTGTCTAACGGAGCCAAGTTGGAACTCGTGCCAAAGCGGGTGATCCTTTTATTGGGACAAAGCTCGACTCTTCGAGCCAGAGCTCGGCTCCCGGTGGACAGGGCTGAGGTTCTTCCTCCTTTACCTAATCATGTCTGATTGGGCAATCGCGCCCTGCCCGGGCCTTCCTGCACCTCCTAGGCCTCGCAGTGGCCTGCACCAGCGTGGTCTGTTGGGCCCGTTGGTACATGCATCCCCTTCAGTGGGGGCTGGCCAGCCAGCAGTCACAACGCTATGATCCCTTGGGCCAGTCCATGATAGTAACCCAGGGGATGTGGAACGCTCTACTATGGTGGACCGTTCCAGCACATCTGCAGGAGGGCATCCTGGTTGTCGGCCCCGAGTCGACGGTCGTCTTCGACCGATGCATCTCTGTTGGGTTGGGGTGCCCATCAAGGGGAGCGCAGAGTGCACTGTCTCTGGTCCCCTCGGGAGTTCCGATGCCATTTCAACCTGCTGGAGCTTCAGGTGGTCTGCTTAGCTCGCACCATTTTCACTCCGTTTGTGCGGTGTCAAGTGGTTCAGGTCCAGGCGGACAATACCATGACCATGTGCTACCTAACCTGCCAGGGCCGGACGCGCCCCTTGCCGTTACGTAAGGAGGTTCTCCACATTTGGTCTTATGCACAGCCTGGAGGCAGTTTTCCTAGCCATTTCGATGGCAGGAGCCTCCAACGCCCTGGCCGATGCCCTAAGCTGGATAAGGGTTGCGCCTCACGAGTGGTCTCTCCTGCTGGAGGTAGCACAAGACCTTTCTCCCACTGGGTTATGCCTCGGGCAGACCTTTTTCCCTCCAGGGAGAATGCGAAGCCGAGACTGTTTCATGCCCGCCTCCCTCAGCAGGGCTCGCTGTAAGGGGATGCCTTTGAGGCAGTGGACCCCGGGCCTCTTCTATGCCTTTCCCCCATTTCCCTTGATCCACAGGCAAGGTGAGGAGGGACTAGGCGCAGGTGATTCTGGTAGCCCCAGACTGGTTCCGCCAGCTCTGGTATCCAGCTCTCCTCAGTCTCAGCCCCAGGCTCCCAAGGTGGCTTCCAGCCCGCCCGGACCTGATCTCTGTTATCAGGGGAAGGTATTCCATCTGGACCTTCAATCCCTGCACCTGGCAGCCTGGTTCCTGTGCGGCTAGTTGCCAGGCCTTGGGTCTTCCAGCGAGGTCCCAGACGTTGTCCAGGCATCCCGCCAGGAGTCGACTGGATAATGCTACGCCTTCAAATGGAAGAGTTCTCCATTTGGTGTTAGGATAGGGCCTGGTCCCTTCTCCTGTTCCTCGTCGAGCATTCCAGACTACCTGTGGTCCGTTCTTCTTCTTCTTCTTCAGCAAAGGCTTCGGTCGTCGACCCTTAAGGTGCTCCTGGCAGCCACCTCTGTCCTCCGGACGCGGGCCGGAAGGCAGTCGATGGTGCAGGAAAGGTGGTCTGGCACTTTTCCAAGGCCTTGATCACGCTTCCCCTCTGGGGAGAGAATCTCCACCTCCATGGGATCTACTGCTGGTATGGGGCTTAGATCTCGGGCAAGCCATTCGAACCAATGCACAGGTATGATTCTCCCACCTGTTGTGGAAGAACACCTTCTCGGTGGCTGCCATGTCAACCAGAAGGATGGGAGAGCTCCAGGTGCTTCCTTCGAGTCTCCCTATCTGGTCTTCCATAGGGACAAGGTTGTCCTGTGCCCCACCCGAAGTTCCTTCCTAAGGTGGTGTTGGAGCTTCACCTTAACCGGGTGTTGACTCTGCCGGTGTTCTACCCCATTCACACCTCGGAGGCCGCATATAGGCTCCATTTGGACCCTAGTTGAGCACTTGCCTTCTCAGGGAGCGTAGGGCTGAAGTTCGGGAGAGGTTCACCAGCTGTTTGTCATCTACGCTGAAGCCGCACCTGGCAGACCTGCAGCCAAGCGGACGATGAGCGGGTGGGTCACCTCCTGCATAGATCTCCGCTATAGGTGGGCGGGCATGGAGCCTCCCAGAGGGATAAGTGCTCATTTTACCCACTCTTCCGCTGCATCGGTGGCTGCTTCCAGGGATGTCTCTACCCAGGATATCTGCAGGGCTCCTACCTGGAAGTCGGCACATACCGCTTTACCCCCTACCACATCGACCTTGGGTCACGCCGGGATGCTGGTTGGGGCCTCCGGGTTCTCCAGTCTTTATTCCCTAAGTAGGGGGTGTGCGCCTTGCCTCCCTCCTCCCGCAGAACTGCTAGGAGTCTGCCAGATAGTGTGGATGAACAACATATCCATGTCCCTAGAAATACAGGTTACTCACCTGTAACAGGAATTCTAGGAATGGTATATATTGTTCATCCACACGACCCACCCTACCTCCCCGGCTTCGACGCACAACCTGGCTTCCAGCGAGTTAGATCTGGCATCATGGGGCAGAACCGAGAGTTTTACCACCCGGGTGGGTGGGAGGAGCCAGCTTGAAGACCGTCTGGCAAGATTTAAAGTGGCAAGGAACCTGCCAGATAGTGTGGATGAACAACATATACCATTCCTAGAACTCCTGTTACAGGTGAGTAACCTGTATTTCCTATGCGAAAGACTTCTAATGCAGGCTAAATTCACTCCTCAGACAGGCAACTCCTTTGGCCAGAATATATATTATATATTAGACACATACACGTAGAACTGCCTGCAAAGTTATTAAATGTTCTTTAGTCAGCCCTTCCCCCCATCCTAGTAACATGTACTGTATACTAATTGACATTCCGTACATCGCATCATCAGTGTGTTGATTTTATGGTCAGGCTGCAGTATTCTACAGCCACTCAACTTGTATACAGAAGCTACGAGATGAACACAGAAAAAGTTTAATATTTATTTTATTCCTATGTCAAAAATTGGAATGCAGGCTAAATTAACCAAGCAGGCAGGCAGCTCCTTGGTATGAGTTGCCTGCCTGAGTTGAAAACAGGTGTCAGCTGCACTTTCATGAATGGCAAGTTTCTCTACCCTTCTTAGCATGCCTTCATGAGGGAAAGATCATGCCAAACCAATCATAACATGTTCTTTGAAGGAGTGACTGAATATGTGGATGGGGGCAGGGCCATAGTCATACTGTAGTCTGTTTGGACTTCAGCGTGGTTTTGATACATGTGGTACATGATAAGCTTCTGGCCAAAGTACACCAGTGCGATACACATGAGGCATACACAGGGTGCACTGCTAACTGGCTCAGGGGCAGCAAGTAGAAGGTTGTGGTTAATGGGCAGGTACTACTCTGAGAGGGAAGGGGTGGTAAGTAGCGTCCCTTTGGGATCAGTGCTACAGTCACTTCTGTTCAACATTTTCATCAAAGTTCTGGAAGCTAGTCTGCAGCAAGCAATTTATGTTCACAGATGACACTAAGCTTACTGTGGGGTTGGGGGGGGCACCTTGAGGATGGGGATGAACTTCAGGAGGACCTGAACAAGCTGGGTGACTGTATGGATTCCTGGAGTCTTAGATTATTTTTTATTTTTGAATTTTTAACGATATAATCATACATTGTCATTTACATTTATGAGCAATCAATTGATAGTTCACATATAAGAAAAAATGTTGGCTACCTTATTAACTTTTACAATGTTGCTCAGGATAAGTCCAGTGAGTATGGGGTGGGGGTTCTAGATACTTAAGCAATAAGGCCGCAGCCCAGGGTGACATATTGCATAGTGTAATAACGTCATTCCTGGGGTGGTTGAAGTACGCGTGAAGTCAGTGCTTCCACCATTCTAGGAGTGACATTATTACACAATAACACACACCTTGGAGTGGTTTATTACAATTATATAATGGCTCAATGTTATACAAAATAAAAAAAATTTGAAAAAGGTTTTAGTAGATTTTTAGTGTAGCAGTATACCTTTGTTTCTGAAGAGAGATCCAAAGAACAATCCAACAAATCAATACAGTGATGTTATTGTGTAATAACAGCACTGTCTCAGGCACACACTGACCAATCAGAGCCCTATAAATGTTCTTGCCATTGTATGTTTTATTTGCTTTTAATTTTGTAATGTTATGAAACTTATTGTTAATGTGGATTGTAAAGGTGCACCAAACACAGGAAGAGCGCATTATACAAATAACATTTTACTTACTTACAAACCTAATTTAGTTCTCTAATTAGACATAATGATTTTTTTTATAACAGAAAACCTCCAAGAAAGGAGTAGTTACTTTTGAATTACTTAAGAAATTCTATTTAGATAATTATAATGTGTATATTTATATACACTTCTAGAACATATTAAGAAAAATATTATTTTACATATACATACAGGGCATATTAGAACTAAAACAAAAGAAAATGATAAGCACAATATTTAGTACTAAGTACATGTTAATCTTAAATGTTATTCATTTACTATGTCAATACAATCATCATTTCTTCAATTCAACTTCATCTTGTAATTTTAGTTTATTTTAAAGTATAATTCACCCCTCTTAAATTTTTATACAGAAGGAAATTACCTCACTCCCTCTATCCATCCATCCATCAGAATGGCAAAAAAGAAACAAAAGTAAGAAAAATAAACATGCTTAGGGCTTCTGGAGTATTAGGCTCTGCTATGTATTAGTTTCACAGGCATCACAGATTTTTTCTGACAGTCTGATTCAAAGAAGTGTCCATCCCATTTTCAAAACTGTTCGAGGTTTGACCGTCTGCATCAGATTCAGATTCCTCTTCTGAAAGATCCTTAACTTCTGCAATTTGTGCTGCCTGTCTGCTGTGATTTTTTTTTTTGAAGACTTTTATTTGACTCTCATCATAAAAAATCCTCTCATCATCCTTCGTCGCTATTCAGGCTTTACAATTAATGAAGTGTTGACAGTGGACCCCGTAGTTCTTGGATGTCTTGTCTGTATTGCAGACATTGTCATTTTTGCTGCATAGCTGGACAAATGTCAGGATAAATATAGACCTTTGAGTCTCGATATTTAAAAGCCCACTTAATCCTAGCAGTTTTCAGAATAAGTTCACGATCAAGTAGAGAAGCAAAAGTAACCAGGACTGTGGAGGTTTTAGCTGAAGCCAGAGGACCGGTGCCCTTCTACCAGGTTTATTCTTAAGGGAAGCTGAAACGCTTTCATTAAATTAGATACCGTTAATGCTGTATAGTGAAGCTCTTGCATTAAAAAGTCTTTAATTAAATCCCAGATGCTGAATACAGGCCTTTCCAAAGGGGTAACCCTATGAATCTTAAATTATTTTGTCTCTGGTTATTTTCTATTTCAAGTTTCTGTGCAGTGGTAATTGAGTCGGGCATGAGTGACGCTGCTAGGGCTGAATTTGTTTGAAAAGTCTGTTTTATTTCTATATAGCTTTTGAATGTGCACCGGTCCTTTGATGAAATGTCTCCAGGCTTTTCTCTAATTTGTCAAATCTGGAATTCATTTTTATATCCAACTTTTGTAGCATGCAAGACAAAATATTAAAAGATTTAGACACCTCATCAAGAGTATCAATTTTTTTTTTTTATCTGGACTTCCAATGACTCAGGGCTCAAGATTGTCATTTTATAGAAAAAGTTTTAACCTGCTGTTCTGGTTGAAGAACTGAAGTTGCTTCTGACGGTACGCTTATAGCTTTACTCAAAGGGTTGCCTTTTAGCTCAGTTGCAGGTTTAAATGTATTTCCTCTGCTTTAGTGATATTGTATTTTTAGGTTCAGTTGGGGATTCAGTCGAGCTTTTTTTACCTATTTTGCTTGTTTGCTGATCTTTAGGTGAACTTTCTTCAGGGCTGGGGACAGTTCCTGGAGCCACAGCTGCTGGAACACTCCCAGGGCTACACGAAGTTTCCATTTGGAACTTCTGTATGGTGCCAAATCTCTTTCTTCCCAGGCTGTTGTAACCCAGAGGGGGTTCTATGTGATAATGGTGATCACAGAAAGGCGATCGCCATTAGGGCAAGTGTACATCGACGAAAATCAATCAGAGCAAAAGGGGTCTGAAAACATAGACTTTCTTGTTTATAAGGGAGGCTGCGCCCGACTGCAACTCCCTAGTAAAGGATTCTCAACTCCAGCAAGGGGTGCATGTAAAGGGAGTGAAAACAAAAAAAAAAGTGAAATCACGGATTGGCGCAAAAATACAGATGCGCCCAGAATCAAACCTGGCACCCTCCCAACCCTGCCACAAACCCACAATGCCACATGGCCAGCTCGGCAGCCCACCACCATGCCACACCTCACAAACCCTCCTCTTCCGCCTGTCGCGCTTGCTCACCATCACGCGCATGTACATATAGCAACAGGATATCGCTATATTCATATTCACCCTCCCTGTCCAGTAGCCCTGTGAACAGGTGCCGTTATTAAGTCACCCTTCTTGAAAGCACTCAGTAGTGGATGCCCTTATCACAGGATACCCTCAGAGGATAAAACGTTGGTTTCTTTTGTTTTTTTGTCCTTCTCCTTCTCTCTGGAGTCTTAGATTCAACATAGCCAGCTGCAAGGTGCTGCGGTTATGGAGGAAATAATGAGGCAGAACCTGCACACTGCGTGGAGCTCCTGCTGCAGTTAAGGAGGAAAAGGAATGAGGATCTTAATAGACAGGGCTGTTTAGAAGGTGGGAAGAACACTGGCATGCAGCAAAAGGTGGGTCACCAGCAGGGCAGTGGAAGTAGAAAAACAGAAACATAAAAAACAATGGCAGAAAAAAAAAACATGGTCCATCCAGTCTGCACAGATTTCTTACCTGTTACCCCATTAATCCACTGCCCAAGAGGGTTTACCTGGCCATTTTACAAAGTAATCCTGCCGTTTTACGAGGCCCTGGTCAGGCCCCACTTTGACACTGTGGGCAATTTCAGGCTCCCCCAATACAAAAAAAGACATTAAGACAGGAATAAGGGTGCAGCAGAGGGTCACCAAAGTGATATGGGATACATAGGAGACAAAAGCTATCAGATACATAGGAGACAAAAGCTATCAAGTGAGGCTGTGGCCCCATAACATGTTAATCATGAAGAAAAGGAGTCGGGGGGCATGATTTTAGCCTTTTGCATGCTGAAGGGTATTGCCAAGGTCAAACAGAGATGTTCGATCTAATGTGCTCCAGCAGGATGTCCAAATACACCCTGGAGCTCAACGATGGCTAATGTAGGAGTAATGTTCCATTTGGTGTGATAGTGCAGCACCGCACCACTCACTTCAGTACAAATATTGAAACAAGCACTTTCACACTAAATGGAACCGCACAGCGTCCAACTTGTTGACGACTCCCAGACTTAACAACATTAAAATAAAAGAAGTTCCAACAATTAAAAGAAAGGCTTTTCCTTGTGAAAAACTTTATTAGGGGGTGAGACTTTGGGGGTGGGGAGCTGCATATTTGGACAGTTTTCCTTTAAGAGGTGGGGGGTGGGCTTGATTAACCTAGAGTCCCTTCTGACCTTACATTACTATGTTACCACATTCAGATGAGCACTTGCAGAGAAAGTAGTGTGTGTGTGTGTTAGAAATTATCTGTAGGGCCATAAGGGTACTCCAGCCATAAAGAAGAAGAGGAAATTCTGTCATTAATAACAAGAACCCTAAACTGTATTGCACTGACGGTGATGGGACGACATGGCAAAAGCCTACATCAGGCATTCTCCTTGATTTTGAGTAACCGTCCTTGTCTGCCTTAGGTGTTATATACCCACTTACCCACTGTCAGGTAAATACTGGTAGTATGGGAATGAGAAACACAGCCCCGGGGACTGGGGAACTGGTTTATGCACCACTGACTCAGCATTGGATGCCATGAGAGGGCACATGGGTGTTGGAGTGTGTCCACCCAAAATTGGGTTTATTTTTTTTTTTTTAAATCAGGTACACAACTCCCCCCTCCCCCCCAAATGCTGTATATGAATTGTTATTACTTGTTAGGGTCAATTACAACCTGAAACCAGCACCTGAAATTCTCTGTTACAAACTATGTCACACACAAATGTATGCAACTGGGAATTGCTTCACGTCCACACAGAGCACCAGCAGGTGAAATGTACTTTTGTTCTTGATTTGCTGAGCTGCAGTCGCAGTTTTCTTAACCAGTAGTCATAAAATGTAAAGGCATGAAACAATGAATAAGCAACACTGAAAGTGCTTTTTACATACCCTTGTTGTTTGATACCATTACAAACCACTTGACCTTTGATTATGATTCACGTGGTATAACACTCCTCTGGTGTGTTACAAAAATTGTTACACACTGTTGCCAATACTTTTTCTCTATTTGATGGTGAAGGATATATTTCTACCATCCTACCTATGGATCAGCTCTCCACTGACAACCTAACTCTTTGCACTTGCACCTCAGTGGGACATCTCTTTGGGATGTTTAGCCTTTGCTGCATATACTTTCCGTTGGGCTTCTTGAAATGGCAGGACCCCCAGACCTGAGTGGTGCTGGTTTACAGAGAAGGGATTAGGCCACCAGCATAAAAGCTGGCATCAGAAAATGTGACCCTCCTCCAGTAAAGTTATAGCATAAGTCTTTCAATTTTAATAACATAGTTAATTTGCATGAATACCTAACTGAAGCGTTGAAGCAATTCACATAGCTTGTTAAGTCAGGACACTGGGAACTGCATCATGGTCATTCACTGGAGTAGGCATTGACGTTACAAACATACCTCACTGAGTCACCACACTGGGGATCAAACCACAGTCTCACTGGAGTAGTGTTGAATCTACTCCCATAGCTTGTTTGGTCACCACACTGGGGATCAAACCATAGTCTCTCACTTAAGTAGTGTTGAATCTACTCACAAAGGGCCCTATTCATGAAGGTGCGGAGTGGGTATGCACTGCGTAACTGGGGCACGTAACCCACCCTGCACCTGCCCACGGCCACTGTGCCATGTCTGTGGTATTCATCACACAGGTCTACCACCCCAAGTGCCTGTTCCCTGGTCAAGTGCGCAGCTCCGCACTGGGCTGGGCCAAAGGGCAGGGTGGAGTGGGGGCTGTGTCAGTACTCTGTACAATTCACGAGTCCACAGAGTTTTGCATGCCACGGCCAGCGGCTATGCCAATCTGGGGACAGCTGCAAACCCTAGACAACTGGTTACATGCTCCCTGGGGAAGATGCCGCCAACCACAGCATACACGGCGGGGGGCATCAGCCTCCCCAATAGGAATGCGCCTGCCATCTGGGTACACTGGAAGGGCTGGAGGTCGTCAGTCGGCATTCACACCCCCGACATCATGCCTGGTGCTCTGCATGAGGGGTCCATCATGGTGCCCACTCGGGTGCAAGGGATCCACTGCAGGACCTGGTCTGCGCAGCCAATTGGCTGTGTACACGGGGCCACCACTCAGCACTTGCCCACCCCCCCATGAACCTACGGGGCTGCATAAGGGAGCCAGGCAGGGATCAGTGTTTATGAATGTGGTCCATATGTGGATCTCCCACAGGTGCAGAACTGTGCGGGGGGATATGTGCCTTTAGCGCATACCCCCTCCCGTGTTCATAAATAGGTCCCAATGCTTGTTAAGTCACCACACTGGGAATCAAACCACATTCTCTCACTGGAATAGTGTTGAATCTACTCACATAGCTTGTTAAATCACCACACTGGGAGTCAAACCACAGTCTCTTACTGGAGTAGTGCTGAACCTACTTATATAACTTGCTGAGTCACCATACTGGGAATTAATGTGCTTTCTTACTGGAGTAAGCACAGAAGCCACTGCTTTGCTTGTTGAGTCATTACACATTTAAAAGTTAGTGTTCCAGGATAGAGGCTGATCAGAAGGGACAGGGTGGGTAGAAGGGGGGCATTATATGTCAAGGAGACCATTAAAGCAGCTGAAGGATAGGATGATTACAGTGAGACAGAATTCCTGTGTGTCACATTAGAAAAAAACCTTGGAGCCATAGTAATAATAAAAGTGATAAATAGGCCTCCAAATCAGGGGGAGGAGTTAGACAGGCAAATGATGCAGGTGATTCAAAGGGTGTCAAACAAAAGGGGAGTTTGTACTACTGGGGGACCTTAATATGCTAGATGTAGAATGGATGCAGAAGCAAATGATTTGATACCTTTAATGGACCAACATAGATGTAACAACAAGAACAAAGAATCCCAAAGGCAACATCAACCAGCAGCAGGGAGATAGTTGAAGCACTGCAGGGATCGTTTCTACATCAGCTGGTTAAGGATCCCACATGGGGGGAAATATTTTGGACATGGTACTCTCAAACAGAGATAGTGTTGAAGAGGTTATTGTGGGAGACTGTCTGGGTACAAGTGATCACAACACAGTAAGTTTCAAGATACAAATAGGGAAGATAACGAATAAGAACAGTACAAAGGTTCTGGACTTCAGGAGGGTGAACTTTAATAGAATGAGGGAGGTTTTCAGGGGAGGAAATGAAATGCGGTGACTGGATAGAGGGTGTAGAGGAATTGTGGAAATGTATTAAGGAGGTGTTATTAAAAGCAACTGAACTATGCATAAGGAGGGTAGGAAAAAACAAGAAAAGAAGGCAGCCTCTTTGGTTTAATAGGAAGGTTGTATGGGCAATAAGAGACAGAAGGATAGCTTTCATAAGATATAAGAAAACTCAGAGTGTGATAAAGTAAATTATAAGGAGAAACTGAGACAGGCAGGGAAATTGATTTGGAGAGCAAAAGCAGAAACAGAAGAGAGAATTGATAAACATGTCAAATGAGGAGATAAAACATTTTTTTAGATATGTGGGGGAAAAGAGGAGGACAAGACCGGGGATTGTGAGTTTGAGGGGGGAGGGGGGACTAAGGTTGAGGGAGACTTTGAGAAAGCTGAAGTTTTAAATAGCTATTTTTGCTCTGTATTCACAGTGGAAGGGGATGGAAAGGGACCTGAGGTAAAGAAGAAGGGAGGAGATGAATGTGGGGTGGCGCAAAGCCCATTAAGTGAGGAAAGAGTTAAGGAAGAACTTTGAAAATTAAAGGTAGACAAAGCAATGGGGCCAGATGGTTTGAATTCTAGGGTTCTTAGGAAGTTGAGGTATGAGTTGGCAACACATTTAGCCAAGTTATTTAACTTGTCTCTAGATACAGGGTGTGTTCCGAGTGATTGGAGGATGGCAGATTTTGTTTTTTTGTTTGTTTTTTTACCAGGAGAGATGCACTAAGCTGTGACCTGGGAGCACAAGGAAGTTAAAGAACTTGCTCAGGGTCACACAGTATGCAGGTGGGGGCTGTGGGATTCAAACCCAGTTCTCCAAGTTTGCAGCTCAGAGCCTTAAACTACTGCGCTATATTGCCTCGTAGTAGTACCACTGCACAAGGGAGGCTGCAAGGAGGTTGCAGGGAATTGCCGCCCTGTAAGCCTCACATCAATTGTTGGTAATGTGCTGGAGATGTTAATAAGGGGAAAGAGTGGTAAAATACTTAATGGGTAACAAACTATTAGGTGAAAAGCAACATGGATTCACTAGTGGGAGATCTTTCCAAACAAATCTGCTAGAATTTTTTGATGGGGTAACAAAGGTGGTTGATCAAGGAGGGGCAGTTGATGTTGCCTACCTGGACTTCAGTAAGGCCTTTGACTCTGTCCCTCACCACAGGCTGGCAACTAAGACAGAGAGCCTGGGGGTGGGACAGAAAATAACTACTGTAGATGTGTGGAAAACTGGCTGAAGGATAGATGTCAGAGGGTGGTGGTAAATGGTGCACATTTTAGGGCAAGGGAGGTTACAAATGGGGTTCCTCAAGGGTCCATACTACGGCCAATCCTTTTTAACATATGTTAGTGCTATATCAGAGGGAATTGAAGGGAAAATATGTCTGTTTGCAGACGATGCAAAGTTATGGAATAGGGTTGACATTGAAAGAGGGGTTGAGGCCATGAGGAGGGATTTGAGTATACTAGAGAAATGGCCAGAAACATGGCAGCTGAAGTTCAATACAAAGCAGTGTGCGGGGATGCACAGAGGGTGTAAAACTCCACTGGCCAAGTACTCACTGGGAGGAGAACTGATAAAGCAAACAGAACAGGAAAGGGATCTGGTGATTATAATATCAAACAACCTTAGGGTAAGTAACCAATGTAGTGAGGTGGTTGGCAAAGATAATAGAATGATTTTGTGCATAGGAAGGGGCATAACTAGTAGGAAGAGGGAGGTGCTGATGCCATTATATGACCATGGTTAGTCTGCACCTGGAGTACAGGGTACAGTTCTGGATGCCTCATTTAAGAAAGGACATAGATGTAATAGAAAAAGTTCAGAGAAGGGCAACAAAGATGGTGCAGGTTATGCAAGGGAAACCATATGAGACAAGATTGAGAGAATTAAATCTGTATCCACTGGAGTTTAGAAGAGAGAGAGGAGACATGATACAGACATTCAAGTACTTGAATGGGATAAATAAAGTGAGGGAAGGAAATCTATTTAAAAGGAAAGTCAGAGTTAAAACAAGAAGTCATACTTTAAGACTGGAAGGAGGAAGATTTAAAGGTAATGTAAGGGGGTGTTATTTCACTGAGAGGGTGGTTTAACCCTGGAACAGATTACTTGAGGAGGTGGTAGGTGTTGAAATGGTGGAGGGATTCAAGAGAGCATGGGATAGACATACGGTGTTGGTTACAGGGTAGAGGATAGGCTCCTTGTGCAATAGTGACAAGTAGGGAAGGGGGGAGATGGGCAGACTGGATGGGCCAGGATGGTCCTTTTCTGCTGGCACATTACTATGATAAAATGAGAATCAAACCACAGTCTCTTACTGGAGTGGGCATGGGAGCAATCACATAGATGCAGAGATGAATAAGGACAGTGAAAGTCTATGAATGTATGGAGTCTGCCATGAGGCCATACATGATTTACTTGGTTCCTCCAGAGACCCTGTTATATCCCTGCCTCCCTCTTGTTCCTAGTAACCCCTTTAAAGTTGTCTCACTGCATTTTGAACCCTGGTGTAGTCCCAGCATTGATCGCATTCCTGGATAGACTGCTCCACCTGTCCACCTCTGTGAAGAGTATTTTTCAATGATCTTTTTGAATTTCCCCCCTTTCAGCTTGAGGTCGTGCCCCGGTGGCTGTACCATTCCTCAGCTTGAACAATGTAGAATCCACCCTGTTATATCCCTGTATGAATTTGTATGTTTCTGTCATGTCCCACCTCTCCCTCCTATCCTTCCTGAGACTACGCACTCCTCGTAGGACCTACCGTGCAGCCCCTGGATCATTTTCATAACCCTCCAAATGGATACTCTCTGCACTCTCCCTGTCCTTTTTCAGATGTAGGCTGCAACACTGTGTGCAATATTCCAGGTGTAGTTAAACCAAGGCCCCTGGAATTCTGCGGTTCTGCGGTTGCGGAATTTGCTGCATAATTTGCATCATGCCACAGAATATATATAGTGCCACAGAATTCATTGTTTTTGGTGAATTTTCATATAAACATACTGTTTTCCCATAGTGTCAGGCTTTCTTTCCCACCTCGTTTATCCTGAAGCCCCTCCTCTATGCTCAGCATATGATGTCATCGATGACATCACATCATATTTAGCCAATGACAGGATTGCATTCTGCCAGAGAAATTAATAAATCATGCCACAGAAATCAGAAAATTCTGCCGCAGAACACAAGGGGCCCTGAGTTAAACCAATGGCCTGTACAGGAGCAGCATCACCTCCCTCCTGCAACTTGGGGAAAATGGTCTTGATACACCCAGCATCCTGTTTGCCTTCTCATATGCTGTCCTGCATTGGGAATAAAGGGAAAGGGGAAGTTGTTTAACAAGGAAAGGCACACTAAGCCAGAGCTTGATTCCAGGTGCAACCTGGGAGTACAAGGAAGTTAAGTGACTTGCTCAGGGTCACATAGTATGCAAGTGGGGGTTGTGGGATTCAAACCCAGGTCCCCAGGTTTGCAACTCAGTGCCCTTAACCACTACGCTATACTGCCTCCAATAAATTGTCAAACTATTGTTAATTATCACTCCCAAGTCTTTTTCCTTCCACAAGTGCTACACCTTGGACCCACTGATGCAGTATTCCACCTGCGGAGTTTTGCTACCAGTGTGCATCGCTTTACATTTTGTGGCATTAAACTGCAATTGCCAGATTATGTGGCACTGTACTGACTTCTCTACATCCCTTTCATGCTGTCCATTCCTTCCCCACCATCTACTCTCCCAGAGAGTTTCATGTCATCCGCAAACACATTCACACTCCCCTGTAACCCATCCCTGATGTTGCTAATATACAATAGAGCCCACCAGGATTCAATGCAGAATACTGCAGAATTCTGCAGTTACTGCAAGAAACAGGGCAGTTTCAGTGGCAGTTAACCCTTTTGTCATACAGGGATCGTTCACAGTGCATTGCATCCTAGTGGACTCCACTGTACATGTTAAAAAGTATTGACCCCAGGACAGACCCCTGTGGCACCCAACTAGTGACCCTCCTGACATCAGAGGACTTTCTCTTCTGGCCCACTGTGTGCGTCCCAGCTGTTAACCAGTTCCCAGTCCACCTAGTTGCCCTTCCCTAAATCTCCTACCTTTTTACCACCTTCCCGTGTGGCAGTGAGTCAAATGCCTTGCTGAAGTCACAATGCATGATGTCAACTTCCTGGACCCTAGCCGTTACCTGTGTCACTGAACTAAAAAAAATCATTTGAGGTAGTTTGGCACCACCTGCCTCTTGTGAACCCACATTGGTGCCTATCTGTAAGAGTGTTACCTGTTCCTTTATTATTTCTGCACTGGCTTGCCCCTCTCTAGATGTACAGATCGCTGGTCTGTAATTTCTGTGGTTCTGCCTATCCCCACACTTATGCAGGTGGACCACATTCGCCACCCTCCAGTCAACTGGTACTTTTCCTGTGGCCAGTAACTCATTGACTAGGTCTGTCAGTGGTGCTGCCAGCTCCTGTCTTGACTCCTTTGGCACCCTTTGATACAGCTCATATGATGTTGGGCACATAGCTTGTCAAGTCACTGCACTGGCATACTGGTTTCTTTATGTAACCCCTAGATGGCACTATCCCAGGGGCTACTACCCCTGCCTGATTTGCCACTAACAGGTTGAGGGGCCTGGATCCAATGGCGGGTGCCTCCACCCAGAGGTCAGGGTTTGCAATAGTTAAACTTACTTGGTCACAGCCCTCTGGGACACTGCAACCCCCCCTTTCTTCCCACTAGTGGCCCACACAATATATCAGAATTACCTTCACAGTATACACTTACCCCCAGGACTAGTTCCGGCACTGGGACCTCCTGTGAAATAAGATACAGTGCAACAATCACAGTACAGTACTTTAACATAGACAAATACCTCAAGAAGTATAACTTTGCTGAAACAAGCAGCTCTGATTTATTTAGGGGAATATAACAAGGACAGGGGGAAATCAGGTTAATTAGCTTATCACTTTACTATCTACCTATGGCTCTGTGCACAGGCCTATCCCTACCAGTTACTGTCCCTGGGTACCCAAGCCCTAGTGGCTAGTCCAAACCGTGGCAGCTGGTAGGGGCCCTTTCACAGTGAAAAGAAAAATTAGTTTAAACAGTCAGCAGTACAGTGATTCCATTTGGATTTAATGTGGCAATTCAACAGGGAGCGACCCTGAATTAGTACTCACGACCTCCAAACAAGATAGGGTCCTTCAACGTCAGCAGGGCAACTCTTGAGCTCCACGAGACTCTTCACACATTTATATGGTAAAAAAAGAAAGTACCACACCAGGCAGGCCGCTTCTCCATCCCGATCGCAACCACTGCACAACACCCGGGAAAACACACAGCAGATTCAGCTCCCGACAGACCGAGTGCAATTCAACAATTTCTCCAGACTTCCACAGGGTGAGCCCGGCCTCCACTCCTCAGAGATCCCTTGATTCTCTTCACAGGACGGATTCAGTCCTAACAAGCAGTTACACAAGCTGCAGACTGGAACTCTGGGCCTTACACACGTTTTTGACTGAAACTGTGCACTGAAGGAGCACAGGGTTTCTTTCCCCTTCACTGCCAGATCTAAACTGAAACTCCAACAGACAAAACCGGGCACTTCCTTTGAGTTCCTCCCAGTTCTTGACTGGATTGGCTGTCACTCACAATAGACTGCTGCTGTTGGTCCAAAAGGCGCCTAAGTCTAAACTACATCTCCCAGAGTCACTGCCCATGCAATCCTCTTGTGGCTGGCTCAGATTATGAGTCCAAGTTCTGATTCGTCCAAGGCACCATTTTAGAGCTAGCTTACCCCACACTGATTGGTCCAGTTCAGCAGTTCAAAACCAGAATGGGGAACTAGGCAGACACAGTTCTGACTGCAAAGAAAGTAGGTTAGACAAACTGTATTTTCATTATTACTCTAAATTATTTCTGGCAAACAGTTACATCTTTCAGATAGGTTCCCTTTGCACTCCTAGTGACTGCAAAAATGGAGTGAATTGGCAGCAGCTTGAGTGGTACTCAAACAGAGAAGCACACAGTCCCCCCATACAAACTAATTATGTCTGCAAGCAGACAGCTCTTAAAGAGACAGTACCAGAGGCTCTAAAAACACTCACTGATAAATGGCTTAAACGCCAAACACCATTCAGGCTTGGAGCATTCAAGCAAGCTCCTGGAAGTCTTTTGGGAACCCCCATTTGCAGGGGGGTTACACCCTTCCTGGCCTGGGAAAGCTTGACGTCCGCGTCAAGCAAGTACCCCATAAGTTTCAACTGCAACCATATACATTTGCATT